>CAWUFW010000219.1:2327500-5242363 GCA_963921515.1 Calotriton arnoldi | reverse complement strand
GGTGCCCAGTCGTGTGCACCGGCGGGGCAGCAAAGTGACAAGCACCACAACCCACAAAAAAGGTAACGAGGGCACTGAATAACACAGGATCTTCTCTTTGTATCTGGCAGGAACAACGAAGTTAAAATGCCCTAGTACCAAAATGTAGAATTAGCGCTACAACGGTCTTCAAGAGGACCTGCGATGCCGCTTCTGCCTCCCGTACCCTGGAGGCGGCACATGGGTCACGCGGTACGGTCATACTGCGGTGGGACGCACACTCGTTGACCTCTCATGGCACTGCTCCACACTTCAGGGAGGACGCTTTCCATTAGCTATCTTTTCTGATGACATGTCGCGCCGGCCCCGTCCAACAACAGAACTCCTTTAGATCCAAACAGACTCTTCCACTCTCTCACCGGAAGTGAAACCAGGCCACGCGGACACTTTCACAATACAACAGCCGGGAATGGACTTTTCGGTAAAAAAACCACATTCCTTCCTCCTAATTAATCAAATAAACGTCTCACTGAAGAACAGGGGCCAGCTTTGATCGGTAAACAGCCGTTACAACTACTTTTTTACTTTGCGATACCATTACAACGCATGCATTACCACGCATGCGTTGTACATAACGAAGTCATTACTATGCATTTTTTTAGAACGCATGGTCATTTACCACGCATGCCTTTACAACGAATTTTGTTGTAAAGGTATGTATGGTAAATGACCATGCGTTCTAAAAAAACATGTAGATGATCCATGTTGTTGTAAGGAAACAGAGGCTGTTCCATTTCCTCACAACGAAGTGCACCGCCCCTCAGAGATGACGTGAAGCAGGAACCACGAGGAGAGAGGAACCATGAGGATTGAGAGGTAAGGGGGATTGGGCATGGGGTGGGGGTTTCTTTTCTAGGGTTTAGGGTAGTGCAGTGGTGTTTGGGTGGTGTAGGGGGTCGTGCTGGGGGTAGTGTTTTAGGGTTTAGGGTAGTGCAGTGGTGTTTGGGTAGTGTAGGGGTCATGCTGGGGGTAGTGTTTTAGGGTTTAGGGTAGTGCAGTAGTGTAGGGGTCGTGCTGGGGGTAGTGTTTTAGGGTTTAGGGTAGTGCAGTGGTGTATGGGTAGTGTAGGGGGTTGTGCTGGGGTAGTGTTTTAGGGTTTATGGTAGTGCAGTGGTGTTTGAGTAGTGTAGGGGTCATGCTGGTGGTAGTGTTTTAGGGTTTAGGGTAGTGCAGTGGTGTTTGTGTAGTGTAGGGGTCATGCTGGGGGTAGTGTTTTATGGTTTAAGGTAGTGCAGTGGTGTTTGGGTAGTGTAGGGGGTCGTGCTGGGGGTAGATTTAGGGTTTAGGGTAGTGTAGTGGTGTTTGGGTAGTGTAGGGAGTCATGCTGGGGGTAGTGTTTTAGGGTTTAGGGTAGTGCAGTGGTGTTTGTGTAGTGTAGGGGTTGTGCTGGGGTAGTGTTTTAGGGTTTATGTTAGTGCAGTGGTGTTTGGGTAGTGTAGGGGGTAGTGCTGGGGTAGTGTTTTCGGGTTTAGGGCAGTGCAGTGGTGTTTGTGTAGTGAAGGGGGTCATGCTGTGGGTAGTGTTTTAGGGTTTAGGGTAGTGCAGTCGTGTTTGTGTAGTGTAGGGGGTCGTGTTTTAGGGTATAGGGTAGTGCAGTGGTGTTTGGGTAGTGTAGGGGGTCGTGCTGGGGGTAGTGTTTTAGGGTTTAGGGTAGTGCAGTGGTGTTTGTGTAGTGTGGGAGGTCATGCTGGGGGTATATTTAGGGTTTAGTGTAGTGCAGTGGTGTTTGGGTAGTGTAGGGAGTCGTGCTGGGGGTAGTGTTTTAGGGTTTAGGGTAGTGCAGTGGTGTTTGGGTAGTGTAGGGAGTCGTGCTGGTGGTAGTGTTTTAGGGTTTAGGGTAGTGCAGTTATGTTTGGGTAGTGTAGGGTGTCGTGCTGGGGGTAGTGTTTTAGGGTTTAGGGTAGTGCAGTGGTGTTTGGGTAGTGGAGGGGGTAGTGTTTTAGGGTTTAGGGTAGTGCGCCCAACCAGCCACAATATCCGTGGACAAAGGGGATCCTGACTCTTTGGAACGCTCCGTCAATTGAATAATTTGGGTCAAGGGCCCTACCACGTCCAAGACCTATCAATTCCTTTCTTGGGATCCCTCATATACTTGGAGAAAAAGGTACATAGTTTCTCATCAATTTCAGGCGTGTGTGCCACCTTCCCCTTCAGTGAGGGCCTGGGGCATTCTCCCCTCATCCTATTCCTGACCTCCCTTTCAAGGGGTTGATGGATTTTCCCACCACATACTCTGCCACTTTGGCGTCAGGTGTCCACTCTGCCGACCTAGGATGGTAAATTTGGGTAGGCTCGAACATGTCCGAGTGGACCCCGTCCCCAACCGGGGACTGAGAGGAGTGGGACTCTGGACGCCAGGGACGCCCGAGTCCTTATCCTCATCGGAGGAGAAATCGTCCTCCGATACACCCTCTCCCTCTAAGGGAAACCCGCCGTCGGGGTCTACAATAGTGGTGACAGTGTCGCAATTTTCTCCGGGCCCCTCCTCCTCCCGGCAGGGTGCATGTTTTAGCGTTCGCGCACTCTTGAGGAAGGTCTCCGTAAGTTTATCAAATCCTTCCAAGTGCCCCGCGTTATGCTTAATGGCCCTTTTATTCCCCATCTGGGAGCTACTTGGACCTGCCACCACCAGATCTGGGTCACTGAACACCCCAGGGATGCTTTTCGCCAGCTTATCAACCTGATCCCTAAGAGGAGCCAGCACCCTAGAAATAGCCAGAGAGAGGGCTTGGTCCACTGCTGGAGGGAGAAGTTGGGGGCCATTCCTCCTCCACTTCCTGGTAGGAGGAGTAAAAATGGTCTTCTGGAGAAGACATGATAGCAGAGGGTGTGAGCACAGAACAAATGCCCTTAAAATCCTTAAGACAGCCCCCTCGCCGGTGCTCCAACAGCTGGGCTTTCCCGAAGCTGTTATAAGAATAGACTGAGGCGCAATACCAATTACCACCACCAGGTGGCGCTGGTCACTAACGTGGCCGTGTGGGGAAATCACCGCGTAGCGGTGTCAAAATTAGGCGAGGTTGGTCGGGAATCAAGTGGACACTAAAGGAGTGACCGGATTCCCAAACGCGTGTAAAGACCAGCGGGAGCGCTCGACGGAGCTGCCTCGCTCGGACCAGACGCGCCTGACAGGATCTCACCACGCGCAGAGCACACAGTGGGAGAAACTGCGAGGGGGAGAACGCACTCGGGCAAGAGCCTGCTGCGCAGGGAATATGAAACAATACCAAGGCAATAATGCTAATAACGTGCACAAGAAACCGCTATACAAACAGCAACAACGTCAGATTAAGCCAAGAATGTAAGGAATGCACTTAACTGACGAGCAGTGAAGAAAGAGGAAGCGGAAGGGACGTCACGATATTATATACGATGGACTGTGATATGATTGGACTATAGTTGCCTTGGAGACTACCCCTAATGGTTCATGGGTTGTGTAGTCTTTTGTTTAATGATTGTTGTGTTACGTTTTCTTTGAACTGCTATGCAAATAAAGTGAGGAAAGATATGCATAATCCTCGCCTCCGTCCTGCCATAGAATTCATTAAACTTTATTTGATCTGATTTAGAAACATAGATCATAAAAGTGTACATAAAAACAGTAAATCCTCTTTCCTAATACAATACAGTGAGAATGAATTAAAACCAGTAGGTAAAAACGGGTGTTACAAAGCCCTGTTCAGAGCAACTTCAGGTTAACAGAATCGTAAAGTTCAATGTTTCGCAAGATCAATCTCATGTACTTCGTGCAAAATACGCAATAAGGGGTCCAAGTAAGATGTAACGCTCCAATACCTGACCAGTTTGCACTATATAAAACTGCAGAAAAACTAAAAATAAAAAGTGTTTTGCACACTTCTGTCATTGGGCTATATGTGGGCTACATCTGGGTGTTATTTGTGCTACATTTGGGCTCTTTTTTCTCTGGTGGCCATCTTGGGAGACTTATTTGTTATGAAGTTTCCTAATTTCGTCATTTACTGCAGTCTCCTCAGTAGGAAATGCTTTCAGTTTTTTACTTTGATTCCATCAAGAAGGCATTCAGATGTGTCACACATTTGCCATAAATTCAGAATGTTAGCACTCTAGTTGTTCATTAGATCACTGTAGTAAAGCTACTGCTCACCAGGGAGTTAACTGGAAGTCTACTGCTGGTATTGAAAGTGATTGTTTCAGTCTGCATGTCAGAATTTTCTAATGAAATAGAAGAGGATTTGAGATCTCACTTAAAACATGCCCTAAATTTTCTTTCTGCAGCACTAACCATAATTTCTATGGCAAAATGAACCCCCTCATTTTGTTCCTTTTTAAATTAAATGTTTTAAGTGTTACCAGTTTATTCCAATCAAGATGGCTTCAGGTGTGCCATACTTTTGTCATAAGTAAGACTGTTAGCGCTCTAGTTGTTCTTTAGAACACTCTGGGAAGCTGCAGTAGAACACAAAGGCATCAACTGACAGGCTGCTCCTGTTGAAATATAACAGGAAGATATTTGAGATCTCACTTAAAACATGTCCTAATTTTTCTTTCTACAGCACTAACCATAATTTCTATGACAAAATGAACCCCCTCATTTTGTTCCTTTTTAAATTAAATGTTTTAAGAGTTACCAGTTTATTCCAATCAAGATGGCTTCAGGTGTGCCATAATTTTGTCATAAGTAAGACTGTTAGCGCTCTAGTTGTTCTTTAGAACACTCTGGGAAGCTGCAGTAGAACACAATGGCATCAACTGACAGGCTGCTCCTGTTGAAATATAACAGGAAGATATTTGAGATCACACTTGAAACATGTCCTAATTTTTCTTTCTACAGCACTAACCATAATTTCTATGACAAAATGAACCCCATCATTTTGTTCCTTTTTAAATTAAATGTTTTCAGTGTTACCAGTTTATTCCAATCAAGATGGCTTCAGGTGTGCCATAATTTTGTCATAAGTAAGACTGTTAGCGCTCTAGTTGTTCTTTAGAACACTCTGGGAAGCTGCAGTAGAACACAAAGGCATCAACTGACAGGCTGCTCCTGTTGAAATATAACAGGAAGATATTTGAGATCTCACTTAAAACATGTCCTAATTTTTCTTTCTACAGCACTAACCATAATTTCTATGGCAAAATGGACCCCCTCATTTTGTTCCTTTTTAAATTAAATGTTTTAAGTGTTACCAGTTTATTCCAATCAAGATGGCTTCAGGTGTGCCATACTTTTGTCATAAGTAAGACTGTTAGCGCTCTAGTTGTTCTTTAGAACACTCTGGGAAGCTGCAGTAGAACACAAAGGCATCAACTGACAGGCTGCTCCTGTTGAAATATAACAGGAAGATATTTGAGATCTCACTTAAAACATGTCCTAATTTTTCTTTCTACAGCACTAACCCTAATTTCTATGACAAATTGAACCCCCTCATTTTGTTCCTTTTTAAATTAAATGTTTTAAGAGTTACCAGTTTATTCCAATCAAGATGGCTTCTGGTGTGCCATAATTTTGTCATAAGTAAGACTGTTAGCGCTCTAGTTGTTCTTTAGAACACTCTGGGAAGCTGCAGTAGAACACAAAGGCATCAACTGACAGGCTGCTCCTGTTGAAATATAACAGGAAGATATTTGAAATCACACTTGAAACATGTCCTAATTTTTCTTTTGCAAAACGAACAATTGATGGACAGAATGCAGAACAATGTCATACATTCACCCCAGTACAGAGATCTGGGCCTAAATCCATCGTTTTTTTGCTCACCATGCCATTCCAGTTTGGACCCAGCCATATGCAAATCAGTCTTGACCCTGCGCCCAATGGGAACAGTCCAGCCCGAACTGCCAGGCCAGGTCCTCCCTGGACTGGAATCAAGCATCCTAGGACCGGTTTCGGGCTTTCAGCCCTCATCAGCCAGGATAGCTTGACGCCAGTGGCATGGAGAGCACGGGACCCACGTCTGGGCATACCCGTCCCACTCGGGGTGACAAATGCAAAACGAACAATTGATGGACAGAATGCAGAACAATGTCATACATTCACCCCAGTACAGAGATCTGGGCCTAAATCCATCGTTTTTTGCTCACCATGCCATTCCAGTTTGGACCCAGCCATATGCAAATCAGTCTTGACCCTGCGCCCAATGGGAACAGTCCAGCCCGAACTGCCAGGCCAGGTCCTCCTGGACTGGAATCAAGCATCCTAGGACCGGTTTCGGGCTTTCAGCCCTCATCAGCCAGGATAGCTTGACTCCAGTGGCATGGAGAGCACGGGACCCATGTCTGGGCATACCCGTCCCACTCGGGGTGACAAATGCAAAACGAACAATTGATGGACAGAATGCAGAACAATGTCATACATTCACCCCAGTACAGAGATCTGGGCCTAAATCCATCTATTTTTTGCTCACCATGCCATTCCAGTTTGGACCCAGCCATATGCAAATCAGTCTTGACCCTGCGCCCGGTCCCAGGATGCTTGTTTCCAGTCCAGGGAAGACATGGCTTGGCAGTTCGGGCTGGACTGTTCCCATGAGGCACAGGGTCAGACTGATTTGCATATGGCCATGTCTGAACTGGGGTGGTGGAGTGAGCTAAAGAATGATGATGGATTAAACCCAGATCAGTTGACTGGGGGTGAGTGTTTGATTTGCTCAGGCGCTCCGTCCATCATCCCCTTTGGTATCGCTAATTTTTCTTTCTACAGCACTAACCATAATTTCTATGACAAAATGAACCCCATCATTTTGTTCCTTTTAAATTAAATGTTTTAAGTGTTACCAGTTTATTCCAATCAAGATGGCTTCAGGTGTGCCATATTTTTGTCATAAGTAAGGCTGTTAGCACTCTAGTTGTTCTTTAGAACACTCTGGGAAGCTGCAGTAGAACACAAAGGAATCAACTGACAGTCTCTGCCCTTGTTGGATGTACATGTTTTACTGAGAATGTCAGACTTCATTCTCACATGACTGAGAAAGATAATGTGAATTTACAGAAAATATGCTCTCATTTTAGCTTCTGGAGCACCTTCCAAAACTGTATGGGACAAGCATGTGAAAATAGTTTTCTCTCAAACATGATTCATGATATCCCAGCAGAAGGTTTTTCACAGGGTAAAATCACCTTAGAACACACCACAATTCCTGAAATTAGTATGGTACCATCAACAAATGAATTCTAATGTAACTAAAGTCTGTTATCACCCTTTATAGTTCTCCTTTTGGTAACCCTCAAAATCTTCGATTCACTACAATGCATTTCAATGGGGTACTATCATTTATATTGGTCCCAAGATGGCTGCCAGCAATTCCAGGATGAAGTGCTGACAGCCAATCAGATCTCACGATGACATGTGTGGTTAGGCTCCGCCCAGATATATATGTGTTTTCTTTTTCAAATTTCTCAGGAACTACTGAACGGATTTACACCATTTAACCAAAAGGCACGACTCTGAACCAAGGGCTACCTGTTTGCCAAATTTGGTGTAATTCCGTTCAGCAGTTCGGGCTGTAGCTGCGATGAAAGGTTCCTATGGAAAATTGCATGGGGAAAACACGTTTTGGGATTCCTTTTTTTCTCGGCCCTCGATTGCCGAATCACCCCTAAACTTTCAGGATAGGAGCGGACCGGAGCGGGCCATAAGTTTTGAAAATTTCGCGAAGATTCGTCAACCGACGCCAAAGTTATTTCAAATAGAATGTTGTGGATTTCCTATGGAAAATAGGTCCTAACTATAACTATCTACTGGCGACCGCCAGTAGATAATATATATATATATATGATTCTTGGTAAAGTTATGATTCCTTGATTAAATCCCCTCATATATTTATGTGGTAATTCTTCAACAAAGCCAATAGGCTTGTTTTGTATAATGATGTGATGATCCCTTGGCAAAGCCAGTTAGCTTGTCTTCATTCAATGATATTGTAACCCTTTGACTAGTGATGTGGTCACCCTTCGACAAAGCCAAAAGGTTTATTTTGTATAAAGATGTGTTGACCTCTTGACAAAGTAGGCTTGCCATGTATATTGATGCAGTGACCCCTTGACAAAGCCAATAGACGCCTTGTATATGACACCTTGCCAAAGATAATAGGCTTGTCTTGTATATTGGTGTGGTCACCTCTTGACAAAACCAATTGGCCTGCCATTTATATACTTGTTTGGTAATATTTTGAGAAAGGCAGTAAACATGCATTATTTAAAATGACATCCCTTTATATGGTGATGAGTGCTCTCATGAACATGTTGTGTGGGTGGGCGGGTTAGCCCCCGCGCATTTGGTGGGCACAGGGGTTGGCTGCCTGTGGTGTTGTGCACTGCTCAAATATTACATCACTGATGACATATTCTGTGACATCATTTATAACATCATTGATGACATCTGAAAGGACATTATTGATGATGGCAAGGGAGCGGGTTATGCAAAGTGTGAGGTTGGGTGTGCATGGCTGACTATGTGATGTAAGAATATAAAGGGTGTCATTTTTAGGAAGGCAGACCTACTGACTTTGACAAAGGGTCAGAACACCTAAATATAAAAAGCTGGCC
The DNA here is from genome assembly GCA_963921515.1 of Calotriton arnoldi. Lineage (NCBI taxonomy): Eukaryota > Metazoa > Chordata > Amphibia > Caudata > Salamandridae > Calotriton > Calotriton arnoldi. Next base: position 5,233,801 of record CAWUFW010000219.1, on the reverse strand, counting down.
CATTGGCTTTATCAAGCTCTCAGCATATCAACACAGACCTCTTGTCTTTGTCAAAAAAATCACCAATAACTATAATCAAATGTATATTTTATAAATTCACGCATAGAATGTTTAATAAAAGTGATTCTCATAAAATATTTTCAATAAAGCCTTTTTCAAAAATAATATTAACATCTCTTTAAGTCTTTTTTTACCATTTTTCAGGGCATAAAATGAAGCCTTAGAACCAACCACAAGAGGTTCCAGCACTTCAGCTGAAGAGCATACAAACTCCACCTTGGAGTGCTTTAAAAAACATATGGTAAGCTTCTCTTGGGGTCATAGATTAAATGACCCAGGAGACTTCCTGTGGTTTTTTTTATGCTGCTATGGGGCTGCTGCATTCCCTGCAACTGTCCACAGCACTAAAAACAATGCCTGATGGAGGCCCTGCCCCTTCTAGGGGCACTACCAGGATTCACAAGATTTTTTTTAAAAAAAAGCCTTTGCAGGGCATTTAGAAGTGCTCCCCAGATGGAGCAGTGAATTTCACATTCAATTCTTTGTTTAATGGGGAGTGGGGTGTGCTGCCCCCTTCCCAGGCAATTCATGGCCCTGCGGACCCCATTCCCCAGGCCAATCCTTTTGTTTAATGGGGAGGGGAATGTGCGGTCCCCTTCCATAGCCACTTAAGGGCCCCAGGGACCCCGGGACTAATATTTGGGTAGGGGGTATGTAGCTCACTCCCCAAGCTTTCTAAAGGTCCCAGGGACCCCATCTCCTGGACTGATTTTTAAAAAAAGGGGATGTAGGCATGGGTCCTCATTTCCCCAGCCTCTGTTGGGTCCTGGTGACCCCATCTCCCTGGGCTGATTTTTTTTGGGGGTAGGGTGTGTGGCGCCCACCTCTCTGAGCCTAGAAAGTGCACTGGGGACTGAATTAATTTCTGTATTGAGGGGTCCATGGGGCCCCCATCCCTGAGCCACGTAAGAGCCCTGGGGACCGCATTCCCCTGGGCCTAAGCATTTTTTTGAGGAGGGAGACATGGCGCCCCCCTTCTCAAGCCATACATTGACCCCATAGAACTCATTCACAGAACCTGATGGCAGCAGCATTCCAGCAACCCCATCCACTGAGACATTGCAGTACCCTGCATGCACGGTGCTGGCTGGAAAAACTTTAACTCCCCGCCCGCCTTCTTGAAGGCAGGGAACACAGGTTACATGGAGCAAACAGTTGCAGCCGGGTACCGCCGCACATGATGGGTGCAGGCACAGAAGCTCGCAGCTCCATGGGTTCTATTGCTGTGGGGGCCCCGGCTGGGCACCGGAGTACCTATGGCATTTTTAAATGTGATGCGGCCCAATGGTATGAGATTCCCGGGCCTGATAATGGCTCCAGAAGGGGGGCACATGCCTCCATCCCCTTATTTAATAATTAAAATAACTGCACTGCCCCTATCTCACCCGGTGGGAATAAAATCAAAAGGGCAGAGATGCAGTCCCGTCAAAAAACGAATATACTGTTTTTGTCCTGGGGTCCCCCTATATGTGTTTTTATAACTTTTTTTCAGGACAGGAGTCTGAGTCCCTGAATCCTAAAATGCCTCAGCTACATCCATGTTGATATTGTGGCAACTAAACAGATCATATCTTTAGATCTGTCGGATCTGCGGATCATCCGTGGTGTGATATATACATACAATTTGAACCTTAATTTCGCAAAAACTACTGAACAGATTTACACCAAATTACAAAAAACACACTTTCTGGATCAAGATCTGGCGATCTGCTAAATTTTGTGTTATTCCGTTCAGCTATATTTGCAGTGTTGCTGTTCAATTTTCCTCTGGAAAATTGCATAGGGAAAACACATTTTGGGACCAACCCTTTCTCTCGCCCCGCTTGATGGATCACCCCAAAGTTTCAAGGAGGGAGCTGAGGTGGATGAGACTTTTTGGGGGGTCAGACTTTCCATAGGAAGAGTGTTTTTTTGCTTTGCTATTAACTTTTGCGTCATTTGACGAATCTTCACAAAACGTTCCAAAAAAAGTTTGCTCACCTCAACTGCTTTCTGAAAGGTTTGCGGGAGATCTGTCAAGAGGGGGCTGAGAAAAGGGGGGTTACAAAACTATTTTTACCTATGGGAAAATCAGACAGTGTTATACAAAAAATAGCTGAACAAATTTACACCAAATTTGGCAGAAAGCTAGATATTTACCCAGGACTTGTGTTAATTGTGATTTGATGTAAATCTGTTTAGTTGTTTTTTTAGACATTATGTTCAAAACTTATAGATATCTAGAGTTGAGGGACTTCCTTGGGACCGGGACATCAAAAGATGAGATCTGATTGGCTGCCAAAAACATCAACAAAAATGTTTGGTAGCCATTTTAGAACTCTGGGACTCAGTCTCTGTATCCTTCAAAGAAAAAGAAATGTCATATAGGGTAGGAGGGTAGGAATACCCTAACCCTCTAGGCCTTGTGTGGAGTACCAGAAGGAACCCCCTCGGGAGCAAAAATTAAAACAGAAATCGGTATCACAGGAGTACCGCACTACTACAGTAAAACATTTTTTTAATAAAGGGCAGGATCATTCTTTTCCAGTATAATCCCCATGAGAGAGCCCGGGCCTACGCGGTCGTCACATTAAAAAAATATATATATCATAGGGAGGAAGCGTGCATGCGGCCCCCTCCCTGCCCCCAAGTGCCCTCATTTACAGGGAGGCTGATGCATTTATGGTGGGCCCCCACAACAACAAAGGAGGGCTGCAATGGCAAACCCCACCTGCCTGAGAAATGAGCGGGGAGAGTAGTGAACAGAGCTACTTCTGCCACAGGAGAATTTGCTCCAGTGTAGCCGGAGCAGAATCCAAGAGGCTGACTCTGGTGCACTAGAGGGCAGCACACGTGGGGTGACGGGAGGGTTGGGGGGACTTTGGAGCTCGCTCTGCAGCACCTACATCAAATGCGGGGCTTGAGTGCCCTGGGTAGAACCGGGGTACGCATACTCAAAAAGAAGGACAAATAAAAGGAATAGACAGTGGTGAAAAGCTGCTGCATAATGTAAAAATGGAGCGGAGCAGCTGCTCATTTTATTCACTGCTTTCTGGCCCGGGAGCACCCTATAATGCCACCACTGTCTATTCCTTTTATTTGCCTTTCTTTTTTGAGTATGCGTACCCCGGTTCTACCCAGGGCACTCAAGCCCCGCATTTGATGTACGTGCTGCAGAGCGAGCTCCAAAGTCCCCCAGACCCTCCCGCCACCCCACGTGTGCTGCCCTCTAGTGCACCAGAGTCAGCCTCTTGATTCTGCTCCGGCTCACTGGAGCAAATTTTCATACCTGGATTCTTGGCGTTTCTTTTATTCTTGGTAAAGCGTACATAGTTTTACAGTGTGATACAATGACATTTCGATCGAACCCCAACAGTAGATTAGTTCTAGTATGCAAATAATTGATTTTTTCACATTGTGTTGCACTTTATTCATCCAAGATAGCTATTGCTAAGCATAAATGTTGGGATTTATTGCATTAGGTTTTTTTGGTTGCATAGTTAATAGATTTTGACTGATAATTAAGTATATACAAAGTGATTTTATAGAGAGATTTCAGAGTAAAATCATTTTTAACTTGAAAGTAAAGTGCAAGTGTGTGGGGGAAAGACATTGTCAATGATTGTGAACACCCTAAATGTTAGGACTGGAGTCGTCCACATCCTTTACATGGCCCAATGTAGCATTCCTCTTAGAGCACTCACTGCTCTTCCACTCTATGTAAGACTCTGGGGTTGTTCACCTCATTTATGTGGTCCACACCCTAACATTCCTCTTAGAGCACTCACTGCTATCTGCAGTTGTTTACCTCATTTACATGGTCCACTCTACAAAAGTCCTCTAAGAGCACTCACGACTCTTCCAATACATGTGAGACTCTCTGTTTATTTGCCTCACTTACATGGTGCACTCTACTAAGATTGCTCTTAAAGCACTCAGTGCTCTTCCACTATTTTGAGATCCTGGAGTTCTTCGTCTCATTACATGGTGCACTCTACTAATATTGTTCTTAGAAAACTCAGTGCTGTCCCACTATGTTGAGACTCTGGAGTTATTTACCTCATTTACATGGAGCACTCTGCTAATATTGTTCTTAAAGCACTCACTACTCTTCCACTATGTGTGAGACTCTGGGGTTATGCCCCTAATTTATGTGGTCCAGACTACTAAGAATGCTCTTTGAAGACTCACTACTCTTCCACTGCATGAGAGTCACAACTGCGGATAAATTGGCATATCTGAGTAAATTTTCACACCCACAAATGGCATCTCTGTATGCAAAACCATGATGATACCGTTTCTGTAAATCAGGATCAGATTCTACATGAAGCATTGTTTACTTTCTCTAGATTTAAATTTGCCATCAGAAAGGAAAATGATTCATGTATTGGGCCCATTCTTTTTTAAGACAGAAGACACATTATCTTCTTGAATATTGATTAATTCAAACAGCTTAGTCCAATCAGTTATTACTAGATTATTGCTCAAATTTCTGCTTGGAATGCCTGTTATATTATCTCCAAATTCCATTTCACCCACTTGTGAGAAAATGGGGCAGGGATGTACGGTGCCCAGTGTATGTGCTCTGACCCTCTAAAATGTGCAAAAATTGGCTAATACCCGATATTGGCATATCTAACTTTCCTATAAGACGGTAATATAGGCTGCAGAAATATTCTCATGGCATGGAAAGTTAAATATCATCTGTGGATCGCAGCACTTATTGTGGCATCCACTAGTGTGACAAAGACCATCGTAGCCTGACTGCTCCAGTTTCAAGATGCAGCCCAACCTGTCAAAATAACCCTTTTGACAGGGGAAAAATCTTCCTTTTAAATATTAAAAAGTAACCCCCACGTAGGACTTGTAGCCTACAAGGTAGAGAGCATGGTATTTAAAAATGGGTCACATAAGAATGTAATTTTGCCATGTCATTATAGGGAAAAGTCCACAAAAGCAATTTTCATTGTGGAAGACTCTGGCTGTCCTATGAGAAAAACCAGAGTGCAAAATAAAAGTGTTAATTCGTCCAACTAAGGTATGGGACCAGCCAGAAAAATAATTCTACAGCTATTTTTAATATTTGTAAACTGTCCAATATCGTCACTCAAAGGTCCTGCTCAACAGGGTTTGCTAATGCGGAGAAGAAGGTAGCGGGAGCTACCGTGAAGTCAGGCTGATTGGCGATGCACTGTAGGTGGATCGGCTGTCAGGTAGGTTCCAGTCTTCTGTCGGTTCTTCTGGTACTTTTAAGTGAAAATGTTCATAGGTCCAGACTTTTGGGTTAGGCAGAAGCAGCACCTCTAACACCACTTCCAAGGGTTAAGGACTTGTGGAGCGGCACCACTTGGGGGGGGGGGCTTAGGCTTCACTCTAGCAAAGGCCAGGTATAGAGTTCAAGGTCTTTGGAGCTTTTAATGTCCCTGTAGCTCATACTGGAGGCCAGCCAACTAGTCCTTTGAGTCACTTTGGTAGTCCTGGGTTCAAGGAGCAAGACAGGTCACAATCTGGAGGACAGTCCTCTGGGGAGCAAGGCAGACCTCAAGCAGCAGGGTAGTCCCCTCATAGCAGCAGGACAGTCCTCTGGGGAGCAAGGCAGACCTCAAGCAGCAGGGCAATCCTCTGGGGGTCCAGACAGTCCTTTTGACTATAGGTTCAGGATTGTACTGAAAAAGTGTTCTGAGGGTCCAATATCTATACCTGGTGCCAGTTGTTGAAGTGGGGGAGTCTTCTAGGCTACCCCCACATTTGTTGCTGAAAAGTTCTTCCCTTCCCCTGCCAAGGCTCCACGAAGTCTAGAGTGACAAAAGTCTAGTGTCAGATTCCTTTCTGTGTGCGCTGGAGGCAGCCCTTTGAAATGTAAGAGAGGCAGGGAACAGCTCCTCCCTCAGCCAACCTGGTAGAATGGCCCATCCTGCCATCACCTAGTTTCTCTTTATCTCACTGTCTGTGAGGAATACACACAGCCCAACAGCTAAGATATTCTCTGTCATGTAACCTAGGGCACTGGCAGCAGGCAAAAATTGATTAGGGCAGGAAAATGCCAACTTTCTAAAAGTGGCATTTTCAGAATTGTGACTTAAAATTTGACTCTACCATTAAAGAGGATTTTAAATTACAATTCATTTGAGTTCAATATGACATTTCTACCCACTCCCAATTAAAAGTTAACACGTATTAAATGTAATAAGGCAACCCTGTGTTATCACATGGGAAAGGTAGGCCTTACAGAAGTGAAAAACAAATTTAGGAGTTTATCACTGCCAGGAACTGTAAAACTTAAAAACACATGTCCTACTTTTTAAATACTATACACCCTGCCCTATGGTATTTTTAGGGCCTATCATAGGGGTGACATATGTATTAAAAAGAAAGGTTTGATTGCCAGGCTGAAATAGCAGTTTAAAACTGCACTACAGGCTGCAGTTTTAAAGTGTTACTTTAGTGGGTGGTACAATGAGTGCTGCAGGTCCAGTAGTAGCATTTAATTTACCGGCCCTGGGTACCATGAGTACTATGCACTAAGGACGTACAAGTAAATTATATGTGCCAATCCGGTGTAGGTCAATTTTGCCATGGTTTAGGGGGAGAGCACAAGCACTGTAATACTTGTTAGCAGTAGTAAAGTGTGCAATGTCCTAATGCCATCAAAAATGAATTCAGAAAAGAAAAGCAGGAAGGGTGACCCTGCAGAGAGGGTGAGGTCCAACAGTGGGTACACATGCAATGCACAGTGGAGTCCCACCCCAGCGAGGCAGGGATGGCAGAGTGGGCAAAAGAAAGACCTTCTGTAAATTTGCTAAAATTGGAGTGGGAATGGCCAACTTTTACCTATGTGAAGTCCCACTCTTTCTGTATTGTTGGTTAGCCTGGAGTGTGACTGGTAAAAATAATTTGGGTAATGTTTAAGAAGTGTGCAATTTGTATTTGTATTTATATTATATTTTAATAAATTATTGTTGATGTATTTTAAATGGTTTATAATGTTTGTAAATTGTGTGTAATGATTGTCATTTTTTAAATTACATTCTTTTACTTTTATTTATTTGGATTACTTCTATCTATTTTAGCACTTCTAAATGTTTACTTTAAAGTTTTTTAATGTATATTTTTAATTACTGTTTTTATTTTATATATATATATATATATATATATATATTATTATAGTTTTTATTTTAAATAATTATTTCAAACTAACTAATATTTTTGGGGTGTATTTATTTTATTGTTTATTTTAATTGTACGTTACTGTATATATTTAAAATTAAATGTTTTAAAAAATGTATTTAAATTTGCAATTATTATTCATATATATATATGTATATATATATATATATATATATATATATATATATATATATATATATAATGTATTTACCTTTTCTAATGTTTATTTTATGTTATATTATATGTTATTAAGTTTACATTTTAAACGTTATACCCAATATTTATGCAAAAACAATCTTTTTGAATTTAATTTTAATGATATTGTTTACAACGATATTTTTCACAATATTTTTAACAACGGTATTTATGACACAAGAGTCGTGAGTCAATATTGTTGTAAACGATATTATGCCATGCAAACCGTTATACCAAGGACTACCAGTGCTATTTGTTCTGTGTGGATAAGGCTTTTATATCCTTCCAGAAAGAGAAAGACACTTTACATAATTTGGGGGAATGTGTGGGCTAGGTACAATATCAAAAGAAAATGGATCAAGCCATAATTAATCCGAAAAGAGAGCGAGTTTCCAATGTGCTGATAAGGGTGCAACTGGTGTAGAGGTCTTCTTTATGGCTTGTTGAAAGACTTGATCTGAGAAATAACTGTATAAACCCCTTTTTAGGTCTCTCCTGACAAAGTGCATGTTTTGTTTCCTTCGAGACATTTTTTTTACTTACAGGAAGCTTAAAGCCCACTCATTGCTTACCCTTGGTTGGCTTGATCGTCATTCCCATTTCATTGCTTCACTTTGGTCAGCGCGTGCTGCCTTCACTTCCACCTTGTGGGCCTGATTCACAAAGAGCCTCCGCTCTCGGGGTGGAGGCCCCGCAGTCGTGTGGGAGACTCTGCACTTGGTAAAATCTCAGTAATGAGTAATCTCATTGTGCAGATTCTGCCCTGGGTACAGAGATTCCCCATGACTGCGGAGCCTCCGCCATGAGTGCGGAGACCCTTTGTGAATCAGACCCAGTGTTTTTGTCCCTCCAGCGGTGCATGACTCAAGTATTGTTTCCTTGCCCAGTCTTATTCCATGGCTCACACTTTCAGAGCTACTTTTTTCTTGTAGTCGCAGCACTCCATAAGAGTGTGTGTGTTTGCAGGTCATCTCCCCTATCACCCCAACTCCGCTGCTTGCCTCCTACCTCCCCACATTGTTGCTTGCCCGTGTTGTTGCTTCACCCTAACACCCTCCCCATGTTATTTTACTTGTCCCTGTTGTTACTTGCCCTCTGTTGAGTTGTTCCTTGCACCCTCCCACATAGTTTCTTGCCCCTTCCCACCCCACATTGTTGCTTGGCCACGTTGTTGCTTTACCCTTCTGTCCTATTTTGTTTTGCTTGCTCCTGTCCCCGGTGTTACTAACAATTCCCACATTATTGCTTGCCCCCATTGTTGCTTGCCCCCTCCAGCCCTGTGTGGTTGCTTCCCACCAGAAAAAAGTATTGGCAAAGCCAATAGGTCTCCACTATGCGACCAATTGGCTTTATCAATGTTTTTAGCCAGGATGCACAGCTTCACAGCGGCTGTGCATCATGGCTGAACGTTTCAAAATAAAAAGCACTATGGTGTGGCCAGCACTGACCGCGGCATTTCCATTTTATTTTATTGCTGGTGAGAGAGTGGGGCGGGAGGCATCTACAGTCTCAGTGTCTCCTGAACCACTGCCTACTCTTCAAGAAACTTTTTTTTTACATTCACGAAGGGTAAGAGGTTATCTTCCCTTTGGTAAATGTGCTACCATCCCAACACTGGCGGCATTAAGGTTTCATTGTTTTGAGACAGTTTACAGTTGCAAAACATTGGTACATAGCATAACAAATTGCTATTTCAAAGGGATGTTCTAAATATGCCTCTTCCAAATAGAGATACGTATGTCTTTTTAAATTTATTTTGCGAGATGAAAACATGTTACACAATCACGAAATGGGTTTTAAAGCCATTTTGCGGTCTCAAACCCTGTGACATTGCGAATCATAGGCTTTGCGTCTGCAAAATGGCTTTGTACAACAGGCACCTTGTTCTGTGGTGGTGGGGATGTAGTTGATTGGTGTGAGGTGTACTGTGGTTCAGCAAGCTATAGATACTATGCAGTATGCTATCTCCTTCGGTGTGTGGGTTGGGTATGGTAGCAGCGGCCAGTGGCAATGAATGGCAGTGAGTTCGCTCACCTCCAAAATGTGCATGTTGTAGACTGGTGGCTTTTCTAGATAAGTCAGCCAATGAGGATCTGAGCATGTACTCACATATATAATAAAACACTGTCTTCTGTGATCAGTGTTCCTCAGTGGGTGCAATACCTAGAACCCCAGTGTGGCAGTGTACCGAATTTGTATATTCATGTACCAATTTTTTGCCTGTCCTTGACCAGGGTCGGTCTGGGACAGAAAATAGGCCAGGGCACCAAAATAAAAGTGTCCCCGTTAGTGAATTAGAAAGCTTAAAAATAGGCCCATGTTTTCTAATTTGGGTAATTTTGAATTTGTAAGACATGTGGTAAAAGTGGTTTGCAAGGTTTGGTTTCCTGCATGGATTTGAGCATGCTGCAGGCAATGTTTATTTTAATATCAGGTAAAGCAACAGTAAAACCCGGCCTAGCAAACCATAAAACAGGCCCACAAACAAACCAGCCGCTTGTAATACAGGCCAGACCGGCACTGTGAGACCCTGACTCTCCAATTACCACCATAATGTTTTGTGGAATAAATGTTGGTTACCAAAACCTAGCCATTATGTCCGGAACCACTATTCAGTTCACTGCTCGAAAGCAACAAAACTGCTTTCTGCTTCAGGCTTTCAATGCAACAACACTACTAGCCTGTGCCAAGTTTTTTTTTTTTTTTTAGGGAGTTTTATATAGCGCAAACTTGACCCAAAGGTATCGGAGTGCTTTACATAGCACGAGTTGCATTACATGAGGACACATTCATTTTTTTGTTAGGCACGGGGAGATTAAGTGATTTGCCCAGAATCACAGGATGTTCAGCGTCATTGCCGAGACTCGAACCCAGTTCCCCAGATTCGAGGTCGACCGCCCTAGCCGTTAGGCCAAAGTTAACATGACAAACATTCAATACACGTTTAAATGCATGGTTATGGATCCATGTACAGTTATAATGGAAACACAGATTACTATGTGAATGAATGCATGATTATACAAGAATTAGCAATATTATTCAAACCACACAAATGCAGATATATATGAGAACTGCAATTCAATGACACTGTAAGGAAAACATTAGTAAGCACTCTCATATAAATGTCAGGATTATATAGTAAATACACCCTCAGTATTTCAGTCAAGGGCATCACTCCATGTTAATGATATTAAATCACACAAATATATGAGACCATGTGTACGCATATATGGCCAGGTCAAAACGTAAAAGGCGGGAGCCAAAATTACGCTGCTCTGGGAGCATACTGCCTTCAGCGCTACTGTACTACTATATTACCCTTCTGGCACGGTTTCCAAAATGGGAGAAAAGCATCAAAATACGAGTTTCTAAATGTGACCGCTACCATCTCCTTCAGTTACAGTAGACACTCAACCTCCTTATAATATACCACAAGATTCTTTACTCTTTGACCCTCTGGGCTTTGCTTGATGCTAAGGCCTGACAACTGCTTCCCCATCCCCTCTAGAACAGCCAGTGTTAACAGGGGACGAGGCCTGTACTTAGCATCCCACTAGGCTATCTCTGTGAGGTAAGAATCATATCTAGTGCACTGTACATTGTCCATGTACAGGATTACCCTTCTGTTGTCATGTGTGTACAAAGTGTTACGCGACTGAGGAAAGTGTCTTCATGTAGCTTTTGTCCTTCCTCCACGTCCATTAAATATGGCATTCTTCATGCCCACTTTAACCTAGGCTTTGGTGGCAGTACTTTAGCTCGACAAATTCGATATGAAACACCATTGGTAACTTTTGTGAATAAAAACAGACAATGCTCTATACCCGCCCCCTGGCAACACTTCTGCTTGTAGTGAATCAGAACTCGTAAACTGTGCCCACAAATCCATCTATTTTGCATCTGAGTTGGACTTACACACAATCAGATTTGTGAACCAGTCCCTTTCTATGGAAAGCCACAGAGTTACTTGCAAAAGAGATTCTCGGCAAGGGTAAAAAGAAAGGTTTCCTGAAAAAAAAGTAGATATAACTTTTCGATTTAAAAAAATAAAAATGAGCACGAACTGCTCAAATTGCTTTTTTTCATTTACAATTTTATTTATGTTCCATGTCAAAAACGTTACCCTCTCTGTGCGTGTTACATTTTTCTTTTCAGAATTGGTTGCAAAATGTGCAAAGTACAATCATGCAAAAGTCGAAAGTATTGGATGGAAAGTTTTACTCAGCTTTTCACAATTCCCAAAAGCTCGTCTGTCTTTCTTGTTTACCCCTTTCTCCTGTCACCCCCTCCCACCTTCTCCCCCAAGCCATTACCATAACCCTGCAGACACCCCCTTAACTATTCTATAGAAAAGATCAAAAAGTAAACATAATAATGAAATACACATGACTGAATATTGTCATTTATACCTCTTACACATGAAATTCAATGACCATGCTGTGTATTTACCTCACTGTTCATTGATCTATCTATATGTATCAAAAATTGTGCAGACTATAATCTTTAGATATATATTGCACACTCATAACTAATTCGACCTTTTTAAAATATATAACAAGTTTTGTTTTTAGCTCTGCCCAGGCTCGTGTTATTTTCTAACATTATTAATAAAACGATTTCCCTATTGGGATGTCCAAAGCTCAAATATTCAAATTTCGCTTGAAATTTTTCTTTGTCTGGTAATTCACTGTTTAGATGACCTGTCTTTGCTATACATTACACCCAGCGTGAGGTATGTACCAGGTATGGTGAACCCCTTAGTCTTTGCTAAGCATTACCCCCAGGGTGAGGTATGTACCAGGTATGGTGAACCCCTCTAAATTTGAGTTTTCAACTTGGAAATGAGGCATAACGTGCAGCATTTGTATTCAACACCAAATTCCATATGTTTGCCTTTTTTACTGACCTCTCCTGCCCAACTTTTAGTAGGTTTGTTCTGCCAAAATCTATCATGGAAAACTGCGAAGAAGTGATAATTATCACACAACTCAACATTTCAATACCAGTGTAATAGTTTGAAAAGGAATTGGAATTTGACCCCCTACTTGTAATCAGGGTCTGAGTCTCCTCTACGACTTCAGTTGCAAGTGTCTAGGGTATGGAATTTAACGGGCATGATAAATAGCACGTATGTTGGTATTTACTGCACAAAAACCCGCATGTCGCAATAGCTACTGGCCATTTTTCACCCGGTAGGTTTTGTCAGGTTAGACCTGCCAAAATGTATCCTCAGAAAATCAGACTGTGGTATTTTACGAAAAACATAATTCTGACACCTGGGAAAACAGTGGTTTACATTGATGGAATTTTACGAGGCACTTGTAATCAGGGTCTCTGTCGACCTCCACCCTACTCTCTCTCACTGCTGCACAAAAGATCATTAGACCTGTCAGAGGTTACAAAATAAAACTCATCAGTAATCAGTGAAAGCTGTGCTAAACCCTCGAGACTTAATCATGGCTGACTGGCTGTTTAAATATGTAAAATGTGGCAACAGCAATTTCAAAGGCAATCCCTTCAGGAACGGAGCATTAAATTCGTATTATATTACATAAATCCTGCACAAGTTCCTTTCTATCTTTGAGGGGATTCATGATCAGGTTCTGGGGACCCGGATATGTAACGTTGCATCAGTTCTGTTCAAATATTTCCACCTGATCCGAAGACAGATTCCCAAGCATCTGGTTTAGTCTTCACGAAGAATCATGCATTCAAAAAGCTGATCCTGTTAACCTAATCAGATTACCCTCCTTTCAGAAGGGACTGAGGGGGTTGACTGTAAAAGCCTTGTGCACTAAGTTTACTTGGAATTCACTAAGCCTTTCTGACACAGAAATATCTTAGAATAGATGGCAAGTTCAGCTGCAACAAAGGAGACATCTGTGGATGCAAGACACCTAGTAGGTGAAACACAGGTCAAACAGAAATACAACATTGTTTCTGAAACAGGGCGCTAGGTGGCGCACATCCAAGATGGCCGCACACCTGTGAGGCTCTGGATGCTTGATGAAGAAATCTGTCTTTTATCCTGCTCATGGCTGACCTAAATCGCATATGAAAGAGATCTAATGATCCGCAACTCAGACCGAGCGCTCCGGTGAAAAAACTGGATTGATTGAACAATCTGGGGGCGAATAGTGGACGCGGTCTGCTGCGGCGGGATCCTGCTGTTTTGCCGCCTGGAGGCCTAACCGGCTACGCCGCTCAAATCGACCCCGGTGCTGCACACGAGGTACTGGGCCCACCCTGCGGAGGGACTGACTCGCATCTTCCCGCTACAGCAACTACAGATCCCCGACTTGATTATACACTGCCGCTTCTTCTGGACGGGGATTCTGTGCCTGTGAGGCTGCGGTGCCGGTAAGCGACTTATTGTTTAGTGGCTTTGGTGGATGACCCGCGGCGGCCCCGTCGCACCAGGCCTGCGTCCATGCTGGGGACGCGGGGCTCGCATGGTACCGGCCGCCTTACCGACACTAATGGATCCTGGTGAACTGACTCTCGGGCTGAGCCGCGGATTTCTAACAGTTACGGGGGAGCTCCCGGCCGCGAGCGGCTCCTGATGCGGACGCCTCGGGCTACAGGATCCGGGCTTCTGGACGCTCGGCGCTAGGCGGTAGAGGTAGACGGGACGCTCCCGCACACACACCAAGACGAGGACAACACCTGAAGACCGAAGCTGGTGGTGAGCGAAAGAGAGAAGCAAGCGTCCGATACCTCTGCTGTATGTGGCGGGTGGGTGTCGGGTTGAGCCTGCAAGGTGTGATCGCCGCACGTACTCCCTTTCTTAAACCGACTGCTACGTAGATAATGCTCCCGCGCCTTGCCACTGCCAACTGGCTTCAGGATGAATGCTATGTGATGCCATTGCTGGTGTGAATCCGCAGTCACTGATGCACATGATGGCCAATCCCAATCATCGGTGAGTGGACGCTCATCAATGGCGCATAACTGCTATTGTGTAGGTGACTGGAGTCTGGGCTCAGATCTGCCGCGTCCTGAGTGCTTGAGGCGCTACACATTGGATATTGCCTCTATGAACTGTAGTCGCACCTTCATACCTACACGACTCATCTGCTCAACTAATAACGCCTTGCTCTGGCTGAAACTGGGGTGGAGCCGCACTGATCTCCTCAATTGCTGGCGCTGACTGCCGAGGTGTCGCGACTGTCGAGGTGCTGGACATAACGAACTCCGCCTCGCTCAAATTTTGTCAACGCGCGCCGAGCTACAATACTAATAGGGTGGTGTAGAGATACACCTGAGGGGGAAATGGGGAAGCTTGATGGCCGCCAACCCCGACTGAATTTCGAAACAAAGAAAACGACAACGCGATCCGCATCTGCCGATCCCGTACAGGCAAACATGGATTCGACACCGAGGGCCTCACAATCCACTGATGATGAGGTTAAGACTCTGCTACTTGCCGTTCAACATAGCCTCACTGACCTCTCAGGGAAGATGGATACGATGAATACCAGGCTCGACTTCTTAGTGCAAAAAGTTGACAAGCACGATGGGCAACTGAAAGAAGCCGAACGCCGAATATCGGAAAATGAAGACACTACTTCCCAAATACAATCTCAGGTGACACAGATGGATAAATTACTGAAAATCATCGTGGCCAAGAATGAGGACATCGAGGCCAGGAGCCGCCGCAATAATATCCGTATAATAGGTATCCCGGAGAGCACAAACACGGGGCGCTTGAGCTATATATAGAACGCCTCCTCAGAGAATCCTTTGGCGCCGATTCTTTTTCCCCTCAACTGGTGGTGGAGCGTGCACATCGAACCCTGGGACCGAGGCCCCCTCCGGGAGACACGCCAAGGCCCATTATTGCGCGCATACTCAATTACCGAGACTGCGATGTTGCACTACAAAAAGTTCGCGAGAAGAAGTCACTCCAATTTGACGGCAACACCTTCACTATCTACCCAGATTTCACCCTGGCGGTGCAGGAGGCACGCCGGAAATTCCTTGCCGTAAAGCAGAAACTCCGTAAGGCACAGATCGAATATGCTCTCCTCTACCCCGCATGCCTCCGGATTACACACAACGGCAAGCAGACCTTCTGCACCAATCCACAGCAAGTGGAGGACTTCCTAAAGACAACTATGAGACGCTCGCCGCAGAGGGAGCTGGCCACTGGAAACTCTTCTCCATCTCCGGAGTGAGGAGTGCAAGTCGCATACACTGCCGCCGGCCGCTGTGGACCCTCGAGGCCCTCGACACCTCCGCCATGAGAGACTTTTGTGAGGTCGCTCTGCTGTTCGCCTGCTCCTTGTTCGGGATTGCCATGACGACCCCCTCTGGCTGACATTTTTATATCATCGGCCTGAATACTGTCAGATAAGTACTATTGGGGCCTGGTGCCCATCGAGGGGCCTGAGGCGATACCTGCGAGTATTGTTAATCTGTTAGCTGTTGAGTTTGAAAATGTATCGTCAAGTACCTTCCCCCCCCTGTTGCTCCTCCCCCCTCTGCAGTATACACTGGGGGCTATCACGCAGTAGGAGTATGGGTTATGGGAAGACGTTGCAACCCTCTGGCGCCCCCCTTATGGGAGATCCCACAAGGCACCTTCTGTTCATGGGTTTCTGCACTGTTTCTGTTCTCTTATTAATGTGGTCGCACCGAAGTACTGTACAGCGGCTACACTGTTGGGTGGGATGGGGAGGGTGTCTAAATCCCGGCACAATTGGGGTGCTGTTGTGGGAGGAGGTGGGATCATCAATGCATGTTTGTTTTATTCGATACTCGCTAAAGTTCAGCACTAGAGGAGGACTGCGGGAGGGAAATGTTTTCTTCCTTTTTGTGAAATTGCAGAAAATAGCACACGCACATCTCACCTATAATAGGCAGTGGCACCCTATCACCTCGAAACAATCTCTTCATTCTCTTAATGCCTGGCTAACATGATACCACCCACTACGGAATTGCATATTAAACTAGTTACTTGGAACGTTCGGGGGCTCCGCGATCCGCGAAAGCGGAGACAGATCTTGGCATACCTAGACAGACACCAGGTGCAAATTGCTATGCTGCAGGAAACGCACCTGGATCCCAGACGGCCCACCTGTTATGGCACTAGATGGGCCTCTAATCGGGCATTTTCCTCTTACTCCACCTACTCCAGAGGCACGCTTATTTTTATCAAACGTAATACACCATTTGTACTAGGAGGCACGTACAGTGATCCGTCTGGCCGTAGCTGCATGCTCTGGGGTACATTGGGCACACAATCGCTCACATTAGTTTGTAGTTATGGTCCTAACATTGATGACCCTGCCCACTTCACTACACTGTGGGGACGGGTACTCCAAGTAGGCTCCACACACGTCATATGGGGCGGAGATTTTAATGTCGCCCTACGCCCAGTCATGGACAGATCCAATCCCCTACCGCAGCACTATACCCGAGCCCGAGAAACCCTCTCTGATCTAATGGTAGAACATGGTCTCATAGACGCATGGCGGCACGTTTACCCAGCTGAACACGAGGGCACATATTACACAGCAGGACATTCCAATTGGTCACGCCTTGATTACTGGGTGTGCTCACGAGCTGTAGCCTCTTGGATAAAAACGGTGAGACACTTGGCTCGCACGTATTCCGACCATGCTCAGGTGTACTTGGAGATCGCTATACCCAACTCTATAGCCACGCCACGCTGCTGGAGATTGGTGCCCGAAGCGCTCTTAGATACGGTCTTTAAGACCGAAATAGGGGAGGAAATTATTGATTTCTTTGTAAAGGAACAAAGGGTCCGTTGTGCACGTGGGGACAATCTGGGAGGCCTTTAATGCTACTATAAGAGGTTCTTGTATGTCCAAGGGTTTTGGGGTACTAAGGGACATCAGAAGAAACCTGATGCGTCTGGAGGCAGAAATTAAACACCTCGAGGCAGATGTGTGGACATCAAACTCAGGCGCCCAAAACGCGACACTTCGAGAGAAAATCTCAGACTACACTAACACGGCTGACCGCGAAGTGAAGTTTCGGGGGAAATACTTTGTGGCCCGCCGCTATGGAGAGGGTGAGAGGCCAGGCCGTGCGCTAGCCAGTGACATTCGACAGCCTCGGTTTTCTAACTTTATAGTGGAGGTAATTGATGACCCCGGGATACGCCACCGGGATAGCCTGGATATCCTGGAAACATTTACTAAATACTATGCGGACCTCTACGGCTCGCATCGTACTACACCACCAGATCTAGCTTCATATTTTGAGGACATAGCTCTTGGATGGCTGGGGGATCATCAGCGGGAGTTTTTAGTGGCACCCTTTGAAGATGATGAGCTGCGGGCAGCCATCATACAAATGAAATCTGGGAAAGCGCCAGGATCGGATGGATTGCCCATTGATTTCTATAAAACGTATATAGATCAACTCCTTCCTATACTGAAAGAGGTCTTTCTTGAGGTACACGAAGCACAGACGCTTCCAACCACCATGAGGGAGGCGCTTATCACGTCATTGCTCAAGCCAGGCAAACCTAGTGATAGATGCGAATCCTATAGACCGCTTTCGCTAATCAACTCAGATGCGAAAATCCTAGCGAAACTCTTGGCAAATAGACTCAGCCTCCTGATGGGAGACCTTGTCCTTCCCGATCAGGCGGGATTTAACCCTGGAAGAGCTACCTCCCACAATCTGAGGACACTTTTTTCTATTCTACAGACTGTAGGCCCTCGGTTGGCACTGGCGGCGGTATTCTTGGATGCCACCAAGGCCTTTGATTCAGTGGAATGGGACTACCTCTTTACGGTACTTCAAAACATGGGCCTCCCCATGGGATTCCTCTCCTGGATCAGGCTTCTATACACTGCACCCACGGCAAAAGTCCTGATAAATGGGCATACATCGTCCTCGGTCCCCCTTTCCAGAGGCACTCGCCAGGAATGCCCACTATCGCCCCTAGTTTTTGCCCTAGCTATGGAGCCTCTAGCCGCCAAGATCAGGCAACACTACCAACATGTTGGCCTCCGCTGTTTCTTACGTCCCATACTCATCTCTCTCTATGCCGACGACGTTACTTTATATATTAAAGACCCACGTCAAAACCTCAATCCCTTACTGCGCGAATTTGTCAAATTTGGTGGCCAATCGGGGATACATATTAATTGGGCTAAATCCCAGATATTCCCGTTGACCACATCTACCATTCCCTTTGACACTGATTTCCCCATCGTGTGGTGTGGGGATGAGGTCAAATATTTAGGGATCCGAATTTCGGCCGATCGTTACGCATTGATGAGGCTGAACTATGGATGCACCATGACCCATGTAACGAGTTGCATTGATCGATGGATCGCCCTACCCTTGACCATGGCTGGTCGCATCTCCCTCATCAAGATGGTTCTCCCTCTTAAATTTTATACCTATTTCTCAATATACCTTATGATCCAGGACGCCATTTTTTCTCTTCTCTTCGCTCAGAACTGATTCGACTGGTATGGGGCGGAAAGCAGCCGCGTATACATTGGGAAATACTTGTGAGACCATTCTCGCAGGGGGGTTTCAATATACCAGACTTTGAGTTATATTATCTATGTTCTCAGGCGCACTACGCCTTCTTTTGGTTTCACCCCCCACGATACACACCCCATGTAGCCACTGAGCACTGGCTAGCGGACCCTATACCACTGGATGGGGTATTACTGTCCAAGATTGAGTCACAATCTAGCGCCCTAAACTCTGTAGAATGTACACTCAAAGCATGGGAACGTATACTTAGGCGCACACAGACACCCTGCCTATATTCTCCACTACTCCCGCTCTCCTATCATCCAGCGATATCACTGTTACAAGAGGGAATATTTAGGAAATTCACACACACACATAAAATCCAATGCTGGGGAGACCTATACCTTGGTGGAAAATTTCGCACCATTCAACAGTTATGCTCTGATCCCCCGCCCTCCACTATGGAGACCTTTTTATATATCCGCTTGCGACACGGGCTACAGACCTGCACCCCTGCCTACCCCTCAGAACCACCGACGGTGGCCCCATTGCATCAAGTGCTGCGCGCATCTTCTGCCTCGCATTTAGTCTCCACGCTATATCACGCACTGTACACTGATATTCAATACCCGCCCTGTCCAGCCCGTGAAAAATGGAGTACGGAAATTGGACTGGAGATAACTGATGCACAATGGCAGTTCTGTTGTAATCAGATTGAACAGATATCTACTAACAGCCGACTAAGGGTTATTCATTACAAATTCTTACACCGAAGCTATCACACCCCGCTCAGGCTACACGGGTTTGGCCTTAGAGACACGAACAGCTGTGATAGATGCAAGACACAAGCTGCGGATTTTCTCCACCTGGCCTGGGAATGTCCTGAGATACAGACATACTGGAGTCAAGTTCTCGATGCACTCGACCTCATGCTCGGCTCGCCCACGTTGAGGTCACCCCTGGTAGCTTTGCTGGGATACACTGCACAAACTCCAGCCCGGCAGCATAAATTCCTGTCCTTCAGCTTGGTATTGGCTAAACGCCGAGTGGCCTGTAGATGGGTACGAGGGAGAGCTCCTAAATTCAAAGATTGGTTGGGGGACATGATCATATGGCAAGACCAAATCAATAACTATGCTGAGCTTCTTCCTTGCTCCTCACGTCCTCGCGACATCTGGGGTCCGCTGCAGACATACCTGCTAGAACACTCATCTGCGGAGACAGGAGAGACCTAATACCATTGTTTATACTGGAATAGGGTATTCAACATGCAGAGAGATGCCATATCCACATATGTGAACACCGAGAAACACTGAGATCTAGTAACAATATATAAGGCCCCACTGACACCCCTTAGATATCGCAAACTGTGGTAAAGAACGAGTGGGCTCGGGCTAAGGTTATATGATTGTTTTCGATGCCTAATTGTATTTGGCTCATAGGGGCCTATATGTACACTTGTAATAAAAATAAAAAAAACGTAATAGACACTAACAAAAAACAAAAAAAAACCATTGTTTCTGAAGCAGCAAGCTATAATAATACTCAATGGACACAATGACCACAACACTGAGCTAATGGTGTTAAGGAATCCCTGGCCCCTCTCCCTCCTGGCTTGCCACGTGGCAGGCTGGGGGAAATTCCCATGGATAGTTTGACCCCTGGTGATGGGGAGACGCTTCCCAGGCACCCTAAAGCTTCAATTCCTAGAATAACATTCCCTGAGGTGCACATGCACCCACTGTCAAAAAGGGAAACCTAGAGATTCCCTTGCTGATGAGACATACATATGATGGGATTCTGGGGACTCACCAGGGATCTCTGCTAGGCATGATTCTGTGAGGCACAATAGAGACCTCAGCCCCACCTTTCTCCTGCCACTGCTTAGACCTGGACAGTTGTTTAGAGCTCAGGGCACTCACGGGTGAGCACCGGGCCTTATCAGGTAAGAACTTAATTCGTCCCACCGCTAGTTCACGCTAAGCCTTAAACTGTAGGCCAGGCTCTCCCTCACAGCACTGTACCATGTTTATCCCCTACTCGAATAGAAGATGCATCATTCATACTCCTGCCTCTTGCCAGGCTACTTAATTTTTAGGGCACAGAGTCAGTCTAGCTTTGAACATAGATACCATGCTCTGGTTTCACATACTCAACTTTGGACATGGTCAACATGTTGAGTAATGCCAACATCCATAAGGATCTCACCATCTGCTCTCTCATGTGGTACCGCCCCTAAAGGCGCACAGTTCGCATCACCATCTAAAAGCATCTTTTCCTGTGCCACAGGGCGCACTCTTGAGCAAGCATCAAAGTCAGGTAACATAAATAAAGACTAACAATTCCATCCATAAACAATTATACACGCAGATAGCCTTTCTTCACTGCTCATTAAGGGCATAACCTTCACCTAAAGGACACATTGACCCATACATGCACAGTGCTACCGAATAAATGTATTTGCATCTTTACTCTATAAGTAAAGGCATTCAGGAGAATGGCTAGCATTAGCGTGGCAGGTGCAGTGGCAGTGGGACCCATGGGTGTGAGGGTTCACTGCACCCCAATTATTGCTGTCGTAAACAACCTAAAAGGGTGCTGGAAGGCCAATTTCTTTCCTTGCATTGTGGACCAAGGCACCCCTACTACATCAATGAAGACATGTGCTAAACCATCATACTTCAGGAAGTGTAAAGGCTGGTAAACCAGACTTACATGGTTGGAAGCCTCTATAATCACTTCTGTTTGGAGAAAATGACAATGGTCATGGTTTACTGGTCTGCATTTAACACTCTAGACGATGTGACGCACCGGCGGTGTAAAAAATGCGCCATGTTGCACCCTATTTACAAAGTGATGCAAAAAGCCTCGTAGAAGTGGCACATTGAAATCTATGAGATTTCAGTGCGCCACTTCTAGGACGCCATTGCGTCAAAATCTTACGCTTGCCTCACAGCAGGCGTAAGACTGACGCAGGCCCTTTTACATATGGCTTGCTCCATGTGAAAAGACACATTGCTGGAGTTGCGTCTGTTTTCAGACACACCCCAGCAATGCGCCACTTTTACGCCTGCAGATACGTTAGAAATACTGACCTATCTGTAACTCCTTGCGACATGATGCGTCATACAGTAAATATGACGCATCCATCATGTTGCAAGGAAGGCGCATTGAGAAGTGACGCATCGCTGTTTTCACGCAGCCATGCGTCATTTCTCATAAATAAGGCCCCTGATATGTGGAATGATCGGCTTCTGCCCAGTAGATAACCCATTAATCAAGAGAATATTTGGACCCAGTATGATGATCATTGTCAGAGAAAATGGCCAGTGTCATGCTAAAAAGGAGCAAAACCGAGGTGCGTAGGACTATCTTAATTCACATATCGGTACGCAACTGATTACAAAGTAGCCTAACTGAGGCGCTACAGGCGTTATGCGTTAACCGATTTAAACTTCAAGCATATGGATGAACTACATGCAAACAGATTTTTGGTTTTGTGCAGTTCTTATCAAAATGCTGACACAAACAAGAAACAAGCATTCTTTACTTTCCAGGAAATGCGCTTTAGATCTAACTCTGATGGTCATGCAAGCGTTAAAGAACAGGGCCGGCTTTAGCGTTAGTATCGCCCAGTGCAACAACATATATGTTGCTCCCTCAATAACTTCCTTCTTCACAGATTTCATCACTACCTAACTCCAATGGTTCTGAACCTATACCTTTTAATTTGCCAGCAGCACTCTGATGCCAGTTCATAGCTCAATGTGCTATATTAGAAGGATTGTTACTTATGAACACCAAGTAACAAAAGGAGCTCTGTGACAAAAGCAATAACCCACTGAGCTATCAACATAAAATACTAATCTGTGATCTGCATGTCACATGTTGCGCTCAGCAGCAGGAACATTTACCCTCTATGCTGTTATATCAAGAGTCAAAACTGTGACTAGACAAATCGCAGATCTTTCCCTCAGGTGCATTACCCAGCATAGCTGCACTTGTAATATCCCCTGAAAAATGCTACACATTGAAAGATCACTGCATGCTGCTCTTATCTCAGTTCAGCCTATCATGTAGAGGGCGCCCTCTTGACCTTGGCACCCAGTGCAATGACACCGGTTGTACTGCCCTACAGCCAGCCCTGTTAAAGAATAATGTACCTGTCTCACAAAATGGCTCACCTTAGGCAGGGCACTCTTGGAAAAAAGTGTTCACCGATGGATTACGCTCTCTTGCTCTAATGAGACTGTGCACAAAGATCTCATAACAATCTTGCTGCATGCCAAAGGTTTTCTTTCTCTGAATCTTAATAATGGCCTCAGGTAGGTCCTTCCCCTGGTAAAAATGGAGCCTGACCGATGTGTAGTTAAAGCAACGCCAATGTATGACATTTTAATTCGAAGGACTAATAGGCGATCCATCGGCAACACAGACCTTGAGCCTACAGACATCTTATATGTAGTGTATCAATCACCGTATCTACAAAGGTGAGACCTGGAGGTCGCGTTATGTTATTATTAAAAGAAAGGAAAACGTTTACATCTTTATTGGGTATTTTTAAAGAAACTAAAACTCTCATACCGAAGATATTGAAGAATCTGATGAGTTATAGATTCCAAATTTAGTATATATAGATTGGCAATGTATTGATGCGTACAGTTTTCTAACCTGAATTTTGATACAAGATAACAGGATAATGATGTATTTGATCAGAGAATTACTTTGGGAGCTATATGCAGGCTTTGGATCAAATGGGTAGAAATCGGCCTTAAACCCTGTTTAACTTGCTCTTCTAGAATGGCTTCTTCAGAAAGCAAAGATGCGTTCAAAATGAATAGCACTCGTTACAACGCGTACCAATACAACGCGTACCATTACAAAGCGGGTATTAGTACGCGTTGTCAATTATAACGAGATACCATTACAACGCAAACTTTTACAACGACTATACCTTTACCACGCATGCCATTACAATGCAAAAACATGCGTGGTAAAGGTATAGTCGTGGTAAAAGTTTCTAAGGTAAGTGACAGTCCTCTCACTACATTTACACTACCCAGCACGACCCCCCGACACTACCCTAAACCCTAAAACACTACCCTACACTACACATATACCACAACACTACCCTAAACCCTAAAACACTACCCCCAGCATGACCCCCTACACTACACAAACACCACAACACTACCCTAAACCCTAAAACACTACCCTACACTACACAAACACCACAACATTACCCTAAACCCTAAAACACTACCCCCAGCACGACCCCCCGACCCCCAGTCCAGGTCCCTACACTCAAACACTACCCTGCACGACCCCCGACACTACCCTAAACCCTAAAACACTACCCTACACTACACATACACCACAACACTACCCTAAACCCTAAAACACTACCCCCAGCACGACCCCCTGCACTACACAAACACCACAACACTACCCTAAACCCTAAAACACTACCCTACACTACACAAACACCACAACACTACCCTAAAACCCTAAAACACTACCCCCAGCATGACCCTCCCCGACCCCCAGTCCGCTCCCTACACTTAAACACTACCCTTCACAACCCCCAGACACTACCCTAAACCCTAAAACACTACCCTGCACTACACACCCACCACAGCACTACCCTAAACCCTAAAACACTACCTCCAGCACGACCCTCCTCCGACCCCCAGTCCGCTCCCTACACATAAACACTACCCTGCACTACCCCAGACACT
Source organism: Calotriton arnoldi (assembly GCA_963921515.1). Classification (NCBI taxonomy): domain Eukaryota; kingdom Metazoa; phylum Chordata; class Amphibia; order Caudata; family Salamandridae; genus Calotriton; species Calotriton arnoldi. The sequence goes on along the minus strand of CAWUFW010000219.1, from coordinate 5,209,193 downwards.
ACCCTAAACCCTAAAACACTACCCTACACTACACATACACCACACCACTACCCTAAACCCTAGAACACTACCCCCAGCACGACCCCCTACACTACACAAACACCACAACACTACCCTAAACCCTAAAACACTACCCTACACTACACAAACACCACAACACTACCCTAAACCCTAAAACACTACCCCCAGCACGACCCCTATACTACACACAAACACCACAACACTACCCTAAACCCTAAAAACACTACCCCCAGCACGACCCCCCGACCCCTAGGTCCGGTCCCTACACTCAAACACTACCCTGCATGACCCCCGACACTACCCTAAACCCTGAAACACTGCCCTACACTACACAAACACCACAACACTCCCCTAAACCCTAAAACACTACCCCCAGCACGACCCCCCGACCTCCCTAATCCCTAAAAAAGTAACCCCCACCCCATGCCCAATCCCCCTTACCCTCTCTCTCCTCGTGGTTCCTCTCTCCTCCTGGTTCCTGCTTCACATCGTCTCTGAGGGGCGGTGCACGTCGTTACGAGGAAACGGAACAGCCTCTGTTTCCTTACAACGACGTGGATCGTCTACATTTTTTTAGAACGCATGGTCATTTACTATACATTATCAAAACAAGGATGGGGGAGAGCGAGGAAAGGTCAAGGGACGTCCCTATCCCCAAATTCAATATACAAACAATGTGGACGTACCCACTGAAAGAAACAAAGAGTCAGGACTCACTGTGCTAGCAGCAGTGCCACACAACCCTTAGGTTTTATTAAAAGACCCCTCACACACCAACCTGGTTGGTGTCATGCTTCATCATTGGGGTCCCAACCGGGTGGCCTAATGCCGCCCGGTTGTGCTTCAACGCCTGATTACAGCGGAGCTGGTGTAGTGTGATAGTGTGATGTGAGCTGTGCAAATTAAAAATATCTCTGGGGATCCTTGCCAAATGTATTTAATTGTGGCGGCCCAGGATATATTAAAATCCAAGAGCGCAACTAATGGAGTTGTTTAAACCCGTAGTTGTCTGTGATAGGTCTACATGTTTCAGCCCCTGCAAAGAAATAGAGGGGCTTTCATCAGGACCGGGTGAAGAAAAGTGAATAAGTGGCAAAATATGGCCACGTGAGTATTAAAAAATCACAACACACACGCTAAGGTGAGTTGGAAAAATGAAGGGAGTCGATACTTACGACCCCACTTGAAGTAACCTGTAAGGGAAAGGACAACAACAACATAGAGGAAAATAGAAGCAACATAAAATGCAATCTTTTGTTTGATCTTCTGCTTGTATAGGACTATATAGTGGGCAACGCAGTGAGTCCTTATAATCTGGTAGCCTGCTGAAAGAGTACTTTATCGTAAAAGTAACATTGAATTGTGAACGGCTAAACCAGGTGAGAAAATAGCATGCTGGTCAACAATGACGTGATGATATCGATAGTGGGTACTGTGGAGTACATGCAGCATGCTAAGAGTGACATCATGTAGGGCACATGTCACCCTGCGATGTCTACTAAATGCAGCATAGTTATGCAGTATGGGCAGAACGCAATCTGCTAGCCCAAATGGCCGGTGTGTCGACCGTGGCACAAGTGACCGGCATTTTTTACAGCGTGCAGCAGAACACGTGTTTTAAAGAAAGTTCAAAATAAAAATGGAGTTAAAAAGAGAACATAATTACACTAGAATATAGTGTCTAGCAGGAAATCAGGGCCCGGGAGGGGAATCGTCTGTAGTCACACTCTGTGGCAAGGGAGGAAAGTAGGAAAAATGATGAGACATCTAGGCAAGTTGCATAAAGCTATACGGAAATCGTATACGTGGCTAAACATGTCTGCAAAAAAGGGGAAGAAAGCGCTAAGCTTAGCACGCTCACACATTGAAAGATCTTACTTCGTCAAGACGGATATCCCGCTACAACCTACTGCGGTCTCCCATGGTCCCGGCTGCTGGCGTTAATGCCGGTGTGTGGGGCTTTGTAACGGGAGCGTCGGCGTGGGGACACGCCCCATTGAGAGAGGTCTAGAGCACTCACAGTGGGTGTACCGCGCATGTGCGGGCGCCATGTTGCAATGATGGAAAATGCCCATACCAGCCATATGGTGGGTGCCGGAAAATCTGAGTCGGGGACTGGTAAAGGAGTATCAGCACAAAGGTGAAGAATGCTGATGAGAAACGGCTAGCGCTCTCTATGTGTGCTGGCCGCGCATAAAGCAGGCGCCATATTGGAGTGGTGTAAACTGAATAAGATCAGCCAAAGGGTGGGGGCCGAGGGCCAACAGGGGATATGATGCATGCCTGAGCAGGGGTTATGTAAATAGTCTGGACATCCTGGGGGATGTGGAAAAGGTGCGCACGGTGGTGTGAACACATAAATAGAGGCCAGTTAAAAAGCCAGTAATGTGATAGTTGGGCGTCCTTGATCAAATGTGATGACACAAAATGGGCGCACCCTCATTAAGTGGGCACCCTATGGAGTTGAGAGTAGCCAAGGACTTGAAAATTAAAATGAGATTAAGAGGGGCTAATGGAGGAAGAAAGAAAGAAAGAAAGTGGGAACACGATGTGGTGGGTGCGTCGGACGGGGATGCCCGAGGGCTGATTAGCAAAGTGGTGGACACCATATCTGGTTTATACAGTTACCAGGGAAAAGTCTGAATACTAGGTAACAACACAGTTACTTGCTGAGGGAATTCCAAGGAATGTTATCGTTTAAACCAGTCAAATGGCTGGATAAGCGATAAACCCATCGCTGTTCCATTTCCAATAGTCGACTTTGGATGTTGGGGGTGGTTGGTTCCAATGTTTCAATTACAACCCACCGCATGTCATTGGTGGTGTGACCAGCCTCTAGGAAATGGTTTGTCATCCTGGTGGTGTTTTTCCTACAGCGAATGGTGCTGCGGTGCTCACAGATGCGGGTCTTTACTTTTCTGTTGGTCATGCCTATATATATAAGGCCGCAGGGACAGGTGATGCGGTAGATGGCATGTACAGTATTGCAGTTGGTATGCTTCCTGATAACCCAGGTTTTGCCTGGTTCTAGTGATAAACTTTTGGTTGTTTCGGTAATGTGGCAAACACTACAATTTCCGCATGGATAGTGGCCCACTATGTGGGGAAGGCCCCATGCGTTTAGGACAGTATTGTTCACTTGGGGAGGTTGTTTGGGGTGTGTGGATACAAGGGTGTCCTTTAGGGATCTGGACCTTCTATAGGACAACAAGGGTTGTTCCCATTTTAGTTTCCCAGTGTGCAATATATTCCAGTTTTTTTAATGATTTGGGACACTTTGTTAGCAACAGAGTTGTGTGTCACCACACATGTTAGAGGGATGGAAAAGTCGGGGCGTTCAATGGTCTCAAGTAAGCCCTCTCGATTTTGATTGCGGGCACGTTTTTGCGCTTTAGCTGTTATCTTGTTGGGATACCCGCGGTGCAGTAACTTGACACTGAGGTCATTTGCCTGCACTTTGAAATCATGTATGTCGCTACAATTCCTACGTAAACGTAAAAATTGGCCGTAGGGGAGGTTTTCACGTAGTGTTCTCGGATGAAAACTAGAATAGTGTAACAATGAGTTGCGGGCTGTAGGTTTGAAGTGTGTTTTACTTTTAAGTGTTCCATTGTCAGCTGTTATCTCCAGATCCAAAAAGACCATGTTATGCCGATGGACATTATGAGTGAACTTGAGGTTCGGGTCACAGGTGTTGAGCCACTGACAAAAGGTTGTGAGGGAATCTTCGCCACCCTCCCAGATGAGAATGATATCATCAATGTATCATTTATAGAATGTAATCTGGGGAATTTGGGGTCTGTTGTTAAAGAAAAGATAGGTCATTTCAAAGTTGTGGACATACAGTCTAGCCACACTGGGAGCGAAAACGCTTCCCATGGAAGTTCCATATTTTTGCAGATATATTTCGCCTTCAAATTCAAAGTAATTGTCTTTGAGAGCTAGTGATGCACACTCTAGAATGAATTGTTTGGGAGTGTGGTAATTCCAAACTGAGTTGTCCAGAGCCAATTTGAGTACAGTAAGTGTGTCGTCTTGTGGCAAGCTAGTGTATAAGCTTTCCACGTCCAGGCTGACAAGAAAGGAAGTGTCTGGATTGTATGTTAAATTGTCAATCAGTCTTAGGAGATCTTTAGTGTCCTTCAAGTAGGTGTTAGTAGACTGTACTATAGGTTGTAAAAAGAAGTCGCAGTAGCGAGAAAGGGGTTCCAACAATGACCCTATACCTGAGACGATGGGGCGTCCAGGAGGTGGTATCTTGTTCTTGTGTATCTTAGGAACCGTATAGAAGTACGGAATTTTGCCTTCTGTGGTGGTGAGGAATTGGGCTTCCTGTCTGGTAATTTGCCCCGTGTTTTCTGCTTCAGTCACCAAATCATAAATTTTAGTTTTGAGGTGAGCACTGGGGTCCTCTGTAAGTCTTTGGTAATTTTTGGTATCACTGAGGAGGCGTTTGCACTCATTGCGGTAGTCGTCTTTGTTCAAGATGACAATATCTCCATCTTTATCCGCTGGTTTGATGATTATACTCTCATTGGCAGTGAGCGTTTTTAGGGCATGTCGCTCCTTGTTGCTTGTGTTTTGGAAAGTGTGGTCTTCCTTTAAAGCTTCTATCTCTTTAAAGACAGCTTGCTCATAGACTAGTATTTCCAGAGGAATGGCACTAGGTGGTGGAATGAAGGTAGATTTGATTTTAAAGTGGGTATCACCTTGTTGTCCGGAATCTGGTTGTTCCTGAAGATTTTCGAAAAAGGCTTTCAGTTTGAGCTTGCGGAAAAACTGTGCGAGCTCGCAATGCAGCTGGAATTTATCTAATTTGGTGGTTGGTGCAAATCCTAGACCTTTGTTGAGGATAGTTTCCTCAGTGGGGCTAAGCTCGTATGAAGAGAGATTGGTCACGAGATTTACCTCGAACTCGGGCCTGGTTGTTGGTCCCTTGTTTTGCTTCTTGTTTGGGCTCCTGAATGTAGGTCGTCTTTCCACTGAACCTGAGTTTGTCGGCGTCTCCTGCCGCGTCCACGGCGGCCACCCCCTAAAAAATGAAACCCTTGGTTTTGGTTTGTGTACGGTGGGGGTGGTCCGAAGGGGGGGTTCCAACCATACATGAAATGTGGGTTCAACTGGGGGTATGGGGCTTGGAACTGCATGTTGGTGCCTGGAGGGGGTTGTGGCCATGGTTGTTGCCAACTGTTGTTTCTGCCTCTTCCCCGTTGTCTGTTCCGGTAGCTCCCTGTGCTGGAGTTACTACTAGCAGATGAGTCCTCATCTGAAGAGCCTCCTGAAATGTCTGAGTGTTTTGATGGATTAAAGTCTTCTGCAGCATACGGGTAGGTTTTCAGGTATGAAAATCTTTTCAGATCTTTCTGAAATTTTTTAATCTTGGCTTGGGTAAGACCCTCTTTGTATTCATTTATCTCCCTGTTCGTCTCCTCTAATTTCTTCTTGAAAGAGGTCATCGTGGTCTTAAAATGAGTCTCTGTAGCTTGAATCTCTATAAGAATAGCATCGGATAACCTCGTAGCTGTTTGGATGATGAGAATCATCCAGTCACGCGTACATCTCCATGCTATCTGCGCCCAGTCTCTTCGAAAAATGGCATCCTCAAGGAAAATCCGTGCGGCATTGGTGACTATGAGCCCCCTAGGGGCTGTATTATTTCGTAAATACTCCGTGAGGATGACTCCGTGGAGGATAGTGCGTATTCTGTTCCTCTTTTTTTCATTGAGGTTGTCCCAATCTGCCGTTTGGGCAATAGAGGAAGCTACATTGAAATCCGCCAGAAGTGGTGGATCTGAGAGGATGAGGCTGACATCGTCCTCTGTGAATCCCAGCCCCTGATTTTCTGCCATGTTTTCTGTGTGATATATTTTTAAAAAGCTATCCGCTCTCGCAGCTGTACACTGCTGAATCAGTATCAAAATAAGGATGGGGGGAGAGCGAGGAAAGGTCAAGGGACGTCCCTATCCCCAAATTCAATATACAAACAATGTGGACGTACCCACTGAAAGAAACAAAGAGTCAGGACTCACTGTGCTAGCAGCAGTGCCACACAACCCTTAGGTTTTATTAAAAGACCCCTCACACACCAACCTGGTTGGTGTCATGCTTCATCATTGGGGCCCCTCGGCCCCCACCCTTTGGCTGATCTAATTCAGATTACACCACTCCAATATGGCGCCTGTTTTATGCGCGGCCAGCACACATAGAGAGCGCTAGCCGTTTTTCATCAGCATTCTTCACCTTTGTGCTGATATTCCTTTACCAGTCCCCCGACTCAGATTTTCCGGCACCCGCCATATGGCTGGTATGGGCATTTTCCATCATTGCAACATGGCGCCCGCACATGCGCGGTACACCCACTGTGAGCGCTCTAGCCCTCTCTCAATGGGGCGTGTCCCCACGCCGACGCTCCCGTTACAAAGCCCCTGACACCGGCATTAACGCCAGCAGCCGGGACCATGGGAGACCGCAGTAGGTTGTAGCGGGATATCCGTCTTGACGAAGTAAGATCTTTCAATGTGTGAGCGCGCTAAGCTTAGCGCTTTCTTCCCCATTTTTTGCAGACATGTTTAGCCACGTATACGATTTCCGTATACCTTTATGTAACTTGCCTAGATGTCTCATCATTTTTCCTACTTTCCTCCCTTGCCACAGAGTGTGACTACAGACGATTCCCCTCCCGGGCCCTGATTTCCTGCTAGACACTATGGGGCATATTAGCAAGAAGCTCGTTAAAATTATCGCCGTTTTAGCGGCAGGAAAGCAGCGATAATGGGCTTGATAATATGCGCTATAGAATTCCAACAGAAGCCAAGGTTAGATGTGCAGGACATCTAACCTGGGCTTCTATTGGAATTCCATAACGCATATTAGCAAGCTCATTATCGCCGCTTTAGCGGCAGTTTCCTGCCGCTAAAACGGCGATAATTTTAACGTGGTTCTTGCTAATATGCCCCTATATTCTAGTGTAATTATGTTCTCTTTTTAACTCCATTTTTATTTTGAACTTTCTTTAAAACACGTGTTCTGCTGCACGCTGTATATAATGCCGGTCACTTGTGCCACGGTCGACACACCGGCCATTTGGGCTAGCAGATTGCGTTCTGCCCATACTGCATAACTATGCTGCATTTAGTAGACATCGCAGGGTGACATTTGCCCTACATGATGTCACTCTTAGCATGCTGCATGTACTCCACAGCACCCACTATCGATATCATCACGTCATTGTTGACCAGCATGCTATTTTCTCACCTGGTTTAGCCGTTCACAATTCAATGTTACTTTTACGATAAAGTACTCTTTCAGCAGGCTACCAGACTATAAGGACTCACTGCGTTGCCCACTATATAGTCCTATACAAGCACAAGATCAAACAAAAGATTGCATTTTATGTTGCTTCTTTTTCCTTTATGTGTTGTTGTTTTGTCCTTTCCCTTACAGGTTACTTCCAAGTGGGGTCGTAAGTATCGACTCCTTCATTTTTTCCAACTCACCTTAGCGTGTGTGTTGTGATTTTTAATCACTCACGTGGCCATATTTTGCCACTTATTCACTTTTCTTCACCCGGTCCTGATGAAAGCCCCTCTATTTCCTTGCAGGGGCTGAAACATGTAGACCTATCACAGACAACTACGGGTTTAAACAACTCCATTAGTTGCGCTCTTGGATTTTAATATATCCTGAGCGCCACAATTAAATACATTTGGCAAGGATCCCCAGAGATATTTTTAATTTGCACATCTCACATCACACTATCACACTACACCAGCTCCGCTGTAATCAGGCGTTGAAGCACAACCGGGCGGCATTAGGCCACCCAGTTGGGACCCCAATGTTAAGCATGACACCAACCAGGTTGGTGTGTGAGGGGTCTTTTAATAAAACCTAAGGGTTGTGTGGCACTGCTGCTAGCACAGTGAGTCCTGACTCTTTGTTTCTTTCAGTGGGTACGTCCACATTGTTTGTATACATTTACTATACATACCTTTACAACGAAATTCATTGTAAAGGCATGCGTGGTAAATGACCATGCGTTCTAAAAAAATGTTTTTTACTTTGCGATGTACAACGCATGAGTGGTAATGCATGCGTTGTAATGGTATCGCAAAGTAAAAAACTCGATGTAATGGCTGTTTACCGTTCAAAATAATTAAGACTAACAATTCTATTCAAAACATGCCACCTAAAGGACTAAGCATGTCCGTAAAAAAAACACAAATAGCAACTCTTAGCCAAAGGTTCCTCAAATATTTAAGTTGATTCGCTGGAATGCGGATACTCGGCTGTCAGGCAGGTGGTAGGTCTTGATCACAACGGAGGGGATGGTTCATTCGATGAGGTAGTTATGGTTTACCATCAGAGGGCCTGCCCTGATCAGGGCCGGCTTTAGCGCTGATGGCGCCCGGTGCGACAATCACTTTTGGCGCCCCCACGCCCCATGACCGCCTCCTCGGTTTCTCTCACTACCACCGGGCAAAAGTGCCCCTCATCTCTCCAATCATAAGATATTGCTAAACACAGTGCCCCCCCCACCCCCCGAGGTCAGCACCCCTCTCCACAGGTCAGCGCCCAATGCGACCGCACCAGTCGCACTGCCCTAAAGAAGGCCCTGGCCCTGATTCTCAAGAGGGCATTCCTGCAAAGATCCAAAACACTCACCTACCACCCTGGTCTATCAGACCTTACACACAACACAAATATTCTATAAGCAAGAAAGAGAAAATACTCGTTTAGTCTCAGAAGGCCGCCACGAGCCTGTAATGCCTTGATTGGATGGTTTAAATTGTTAGCAAGCTGACTCGCATAGTTACCTTTGACACTTCATTGCAGCATTTCAAACTCTAAATAATCCTCTCTGCATCAGAATTGAGGACCATATATTATGTCTCCATTTTTAGGCAGCGCATTGTCCACTAAAATCTTAGGCACCCAAGTATTGCCAGAATTCTAGACGTGGATGATGGATACGCCCAAACCATGTTTGTGTGTTTGTATCCCTGGTTTAACTGTAAAGGCTGATCTAGCTAAAAGTGTAGTGTGTTTTGCCTTTACTTTTCCCCATTTTTGTCAGTCTTCCTCGGTGGTTGTGTGTCTCTGACAGCAAATTCCCGTGTACATCCCCCTCTCGAACTTCAATCCCTATAGCGCATTGGTTTCAGACATGCACAGCTGGCCTCCATCAGTGCCATGTCTACAGTTTTCTTTGCACATGGTTTCTGACCATTCATAGCTCTACTTTGAATAATATATTTTGCAATTTTTTTTCTGCATTCAGTTCCTAATTTTCAGGTTTGGTTCTCCAAATCCAGGTCCTTAAATCTTATTTCTCAAACCAAGACATGGGGTCAAACCTAGGTCCTCAAACCCAGGACTGGAACCTAAGATGACAAAAACAACTGGAGGCTTGCCCTTCATTTTTAGGGGCAGTATCAGCATTTCTGGGACCCTCCCACATCTTCCCTGTGCTCAGGTGATGCGCTCCCCCTATATCCCCCCCAATACTTTTGTCTTGAACACAGGCTACAAAGCTTGGCATCTTGTGCTGGCCATCATAACAAAAGTTTTCAGTTGCTGGCAACAACTCAGCGCACCCGGTTCTGTAGACCCAAATGCAGGATCACATATCCTCATTGGACACCAGAAGAAAGTACTCGTCAAACTTTGGGACTCACTTAATTTTTAAATTTTGGTTCTCGAATATAGAGTTTAGAACTGCTTTCGAAGTAACAGGCAGCCCCACCCAACACCTTTTATATATCATAAATATTTCAGAAACTACTTAACAAATTGACACTATACTAGTCAAAGGGACTATTCTGAGTTTAGTGGTATTTGCTGTTGCTGCGATCAAACTTTCCTATGGGAGTAAACATAGAAAGCACAAATTTTGTTCCACCTGCTAAAACACCCCGACCCAATGTATCTGCATGAAAATTAAAATTCCAGTATTTTTCCAGATATAAACCAAGAAAAGAGTACCAAATTCCATGCAGATTCATCACAAGTTGGCAAGATGTAAACAAAGCAAAAACTGTATTTTCTAAGGAAACAGATTTATCAGAACAATTGAGTCATTATCACTGGCTTTCCAAGTATCATGTAGATCAGTGCTTGTGAGTCTGGGGGCAGTTAAACAGGAGTCAAAAAGTTTTAACTTCCCATTAAACCTGGGGGGGCGTGGCCGAGCCGAGCAGCAAGATGGCCGCTTGGTGAAGTGGCTCTGCCGGCCGAGTACATTATCCGGCAAATATCCGACATTATACTGCCAATACAACCTTCTAGCTGGAGGGAACAGATTGCTTAGGCGACGCGGCACAGATTGATGTATTCAGCCCTGCGGAGGACTGTCGCTTACCCTGGGTGGCAGACCTCGTGAACCTGAGGCCTGTGCCGTGTAGCGGCTGCCTGCGAGGTCGATGAGAGAGGGCGTGCCCAGCGCGCTGCCGAGTCGAGAGCTGCTGGGGCCGACTGCCGGGGCTGCTGTGGAGCGGTGAGAGGGCCTCGGGCGCAGGAGAGGACGACGAGTGCTGCCCCGAGTCTGGAGCTGATGGTGGGTGCTGCCAGGAGGTTTGCCGTGCTCCCGGGGGGAACGACGTGAGGCCGCTGCTGCTGGTGACCCCGGTCGTGTTGGCTGGGAGACGCTGCGCTGGCTTGTGGAAGCGAACGGAGCGGAGAGTCGCCTGGCTGATCTGGAAGCGTCCCCCCTGGTGCGTAGGACTGCGTTGGTCTGCGAGGCCCAGGGCAGAGTACGCTCCGGGACAGAGGACATCCGGAGGGCCGGCTGCGGTGGCGTGTGCACTGGGGTGTGGCCCGGGGCATCTGCGGTGACCGGAATTGAGTGTGCCTAGCGCCTTCGCTCCATCAAGGTACTGTGCGCATATCAATAGGGGGCCCCGTGCGGAGGGAGCCGGGGCCTCCGTAACTGTTGGGCACACTGGTTGAGCTGCGCCGATAGGCCCTGGGACTCCCATTGTAAATAGCGGGAGGATTGTCCCCATCGCACCGGTTCCCCCCCTCCGATTTGGAGTGTGATTCACCGCAGCTGCGCTGCCATTGCCGTAGGCGGACGGCATGGGGCCCCTACGCAGTGCACCTTCATATTGCTGGTCGGTCAGTGGCAACGCACAGAGGCAAAACAACTCAATGGGAAAAATATACACACCACAGTGTCGCCAACAACAGAACACATAAGAGGGTGCTGACTACAGCTGCACCACCGGGCATTGCTGGCAGACAGAGTGAGACCCCTGAAAAGTGCACTCAGATACACAAAAGTGGGTAATTAACTGACAGCTACGTCAGAGGGGGACCAACCACAGCTGGATTTCCAGTAATTGTTGGCAGATGGAGTGGAGGCCCAATTAAGCGCACATAGATACTGCTGGTTAGACAGTGGGAACGCACAGCGGTAAACAATAAAAACACATTAGAGGCCTCTTGCGGCCTGGTAGAAGCGGGAGGTCAACATTCTGTGTCGTCCCCAGTCGTGGCCATATTTGAAGTACTCGATCTCATCTGCCGGCTTCTCCGGTTCTGACTGGCACGGTGGACAGAGTTCATACTTCTTGGAAGTTCATCGCATTAACTAAGGTGCCGCACAGTCTTTGGTTGCGCCATTCCTGCATTGCCTGTTTGCTGCCATTGTGAACCAACGTGGTCGGCCGAACTGGCTCCGGCGGCTGGCGTGGGCACGGAGCGTCGGCTCTACCGGTGGGCGCGCCACTGCGACGCTTGGAGTGATGCTGGGACCGGCGCCTGCCTATCGGCCGGGGTCCTTTACCCCTGTTCACGAAGTGCCCGGGCTGCCCGTGGGAGCTTCAACCGGAGACTTCACAGCTTGGTGCGTGCGCCACGACTGGGGTGCCGTTATGGGTAAACCGGACAACAAACAGGCCAAGATAACATTTGAAAAGCGCACCACAAGACTACAGGATATGGGGTCGACGCCGGTCACCGTGGTGCCCGAGACGCAGCTAGAACCTGAACAGGAGGATGACATCAAAACCATGCTGAGAGAGGTGAAGGTCAGCTTACGGGAAATAGATTCTAAACTGGACTCCCTGGCGCTGCGAATGGATCATGTCTCACAAAAAGTAGATAAGCACGAATCCCGCATTGATACCTTGGAAACCAGGGTCTCGGATTCAGATGACCGCCAAGTTGAAACGCAAGAGTGTCTACTTCACATGGACAAGGTGCTTGAAGTAATCAAAGCGCGCAACGAGGACCTTGAAGCGAGGTCAAGAAGAAACAATGTCCGTATCACGGGCATTCCAGAATCTACGAACATAGCAAACATGGAGCACTACATCGAAGGATTGCTACGAGATCTGTTTGGTTCTGGCCTGTCAGAGATGTTCCTGGTGGAAAGAGCACTCCGCACCCTGGGACCTAGGCCCCCCCCTGGCACCCAGCCATGGCCGATACTGGCTCGTCTTCTGAACTACAGAGACAGGGACACTGTTCTAAGGCTAGCCCGGGAGAAGGGGGACATACAACACCAGGGAAATAACATTGCTTTTTACCCGGATTTTACACAGGCTGTCCAGGCCGCGCAACGAGAATTCATCCCTGCCAAGAAGCTCTTCCAAAAGTCTGGCACAAAATATGCTATGTTGTACTCCGCGAAGCTCAGGGTCCAGATAGGGGGCAAACCTATGATTTTCACTGAGGCCAGTGCTGCTTTGAAGTTTGCAAAACAGACGGCGAGAAAGCAGCAAATGAGAGATTCGGCAGCGGCGGCCTCTCCGAACAGCCAGCTAAGTGACAACGACTAATGTGTTTGTCAGATGGTTTATATCCCGGATGTGCGGTACGCAGCCCGCAGCCACATGTCCCTTCAGCTATACTAATTGTTTACAGTTCGAATGTCCTGGTAGTAAGTAATTATACTCGGCCACCCTGTTGCTCCTGCGACAGGGCAGTTTGCCGGCAAATCTTCGCCCCCTTGGGATGATTCCCTTTAGCCCTGGGCTCCCTGTGCCTCCTTTTGTAGTGGGATGTTCGGGGTATGCACAACCTGATTGGGGGGTTGGTGTGGGAAGCGGGTGGGTGGGGGCTGTTGTAGTTTTTGTTTTTTGTTGTCTGATGCAGTACACATCAAGGTCCATGTTGCAACTGCCCTGTGTGGTCAGCGTACCACGTGCTCACTATATATGCACCACACACTCTGCTGGATCATCAAGCAGCTGGGGTTATGCCCAGGGCCGCTTTGGGGTTGGAGTGGGTGGTGGGTGGGCTGGGCTGGTTATTGTTAGTTCCTGTTTATTACAGTGCATAACTTACTTCTCACTGGATATTTTGCGAATGTGGAACACTTGGCATTATCCAGATTTTGCCCCCATACAGCAGGAGGGATACTACAGGGAGCCACTGAAGGTACACCTCACCAACCGAGATACTGGTCGCTGTAGAGACATGTCTTCCTATCGAAATCAATGTCTAAATTGACTTGCATCACTTGGAATGTGCGTGGCCTAAATGACCACAGAAAGTCACGGCTGGTGCAGTCATATCTAGTGAGACATGCTGCGGATGTGTGCCTCCTACAGAAGACCCATCTGAGGGGTACTAATTGTGATAGATTGAAATCCACTAGGTGGAGCGAGGTACACACATCTTGCTACTCTAACTATTCCAGAGGAGTGGCCACCTTAATTAGACGGGGCATTCCCTGGCAGACGACTAAGGTAGTCAGTGGCCCTGAAGGGCGATATCCACTGTTACTGGGAACATTATTTCACCAACGGGTTCTCATTGCCAACATATATGGTCCCAATGTGGACGACCCCACCTTCTTCCAGCAGGTATGGCACCACATACAATCCATGGGAGACGCCGCGTTAATCTGGGGCGGCGATTTCAACACTGTACTGTCGCTTGAGGAGGACAGGGTCGGCACCTCACGCACACATCACCCACAGGCAGCCGCAGTTTTGAAGGGACTGATTGCTGACTATAGCTTAGTTGATACCTGGCGGGTGTTTCATCCTAGAACTCGGGAGGGCACATGTATTACACAGCAACATCAAGCTTGGTCACGATTGGATTTCTGGCTCACATCTCAAGACCTGCACTCCTGGGTGACGGAGGCGACCCATTCTGCCCGCACCTTGTCGGACCACTCACCAGTCACTCTGACTCTTCAGGTACTCAAACCCTACATACAGCCATTTTCGTGGCGCCTACCACCTAACGCTCTGCTCGACGCAGCTTTCCGGGAAGAGCTCCACACGCAGATTAAAGATTACTTTGAACATAACGTAGGCTCCGTGGAGACCGCTGGCACACTTTGGGAGGCATTCAAGGTGGTCATCCGGGGGCACTGCATAGCGGGGCAGACCAGGGTACTCCGTGACATCCGCGGCAGCCTGAGCAGGCTTGACTCGGAGTTGCACACGTTGGAGGCACAGTATTTCACAACACTTTCAGCCACAACACTGGGGCAGGTTCGCAGTAAACTCACAGAATATCAAGACGAGGCGGATAGGGAGATAAAATTCCTACACAAACATGCAACCACGCGTAGATATGGAGAGGGAGACAGGCCAGGCAAGACACTTGCGAATCTCCTGCGTCCACCCAGAGGCTCCACCTTCATCACAGTGCTTAATACCCCTGCTGACGGTGTGGTACACTCTCCATCTGATATTCTCGCCACTATGCGGGATTTCTATGCCCAACTATACACCTCTCAAACAACTCCACCAGATTCGGTCCTTGAGGACTACTTTGACTCCATAGAGCTCCTATAGTTTAGTAGAGTGCATCGTGAGTACCTCGATATACCATTCACTGTCGAGGATGTAGGACAGGTCATTGGCAGCATGCGGGCGGATAAGGCGCCGGGTGCGGACGGCCTCACTGCAAAATTTTACAAAGAATATTCGGAGTTACTAGCCCCTCACCTCCTGGCGGTATACCAGGAGGCACTGCAGGAGGGAGTCCTTCCTGGATCGATGCGCGAAGCTATCATAATCACTCTTTTAAAACCGGACAAGGACCCCCAAACAATGTGACTCATATTGTCCACTCTCATTAATAAATCTAGACGCCAAGATCTTCGCCAAACTTCTGGCCACTAGGCTTCAGCCCTTGTTACCATTGATAGTAAGACCGGACCAATCTGGTTTCGTGCCGGGTCGATCAACCTCCCATAATCTAAGAACGCTATTTGGGCTGCTGCACTACCTCACCCCACATGTATCCGCGATCGCGGCTCTCTTAGACGCCACTAAGGCATTTGATTCTTTGGAGTGGGGATTCCTGTTCCCGCTTCTCAGAAGACTAGGCCTGAGCCCACTTTTTATCCAGCAAATTCAACTTCTTCTTTACACGT
Source organism: Calotriton arnoldi (assembly GCA_963921515.1). NCBI lineage: Eukaryota > Metazoa > Chordata > Amphibia > Caudata > Salamandridae > Calotriton > Calotriton arnoldi. The sequence goes on along the minus strand of CAWUFW010000219.1, from coordinate 5,193,832 downwards.
GACCCACTGCGCGGCTAAGGGTCAATGGATTGATCTCGGAGCCAATAGTTATCACACGGTGCACCAGACAAGGCTGCCCCTTGTCGCCGTTATTGTTCGCGATTGCGACAGAACCACTGGCAGCTCGCCTGCGGCAGCACCACACAAACAGAGGGATTGGATTCACAACCAGGGCACTCACCGTGTCGATGTACGCGGACGACATCACTCTATATATGGTAAACCCCAAGGACAACATGTCGCCCATGACGCGTGAGGTTGTACGATATGGCGGACTCTCCGGAGTAAACATAAATTGGAGCAAGTCCGTAATCCTCCCGCTTACACCTGGAACCCAGGCTTTCGTAACTGATTATCCGTTAGTCTGGGCGTTCGGCCCGATTCGCTACCTGGGCATATGGTTCAGCAGTAATCTGTAGGAATTATGGACAGCCAATTATGGCAGGGTGGTGGCCTGGATCGAAGAGAGGGTAAAAAGATGGAAGACTCTTCCCCTTTCTCTGGCCAGCCGCATAGCGGTGGCCAAGATGATCATACTGCCGAAACTCTTATACCTGTTTGTAAACATTCCTTTGCCACTCACGGTACATTTCTTTAATCGCCTCATGTCACTTATGATTGAACTGGTATGGGCTGGTGGACAGCCAAGGATATCCTGGGAGGTGTTGACACTTCCACAAGCGCAGGGTGGAATGGCGGCCCCTGACTTTGTCCTCTACGCATATAGTGCACAGGCACAATTCTTACATTTCGGGGTGCACCCCACACCTTTTCAGCCACACGTTGCAATTGAAATAGATAGGGCAGCACATCTCCCATTGTCCACAGCACTATTCCACCCATACAAACGCCCCGGCAACGAAATTGATACGGTACAAGTTATGAGGTGGGCATGGGAGGGTCTTTGCAAATGGGCACACTTAGACACACTGTACGCCCCGTCCATGCCACTCCCAAACAATCCGTTGATTCCTCCGCTCATGGAACCCAGAGCACAGAACTGCGCGTCCACGCACAACATAAAGAAAGATGGTGATCTCTACCCCGAAGATACTTTTCTCACACTACAGCAAATGTGCGACCCCACACCACCCTCAGCGCTAGATATGTTAACATATTATCAGATCCGTGCATCCTGCAAGAGTAAATTTCCCACATTTCTGGATCCGGTGCCGACGTTGCCGGCACTGGAAAACCTATTGGCGGTGGAATCGGGGTGGAAACTCATATCCCGCATTTATAACATCACCCAGAAAGCATTTCCGATCATTGTCCCAACCTCTCGCAGGGCCTGGGAGGAGGATCTGGGGGAAAGTCTCACGATAAGCAGTGGGATCTCAGGTGTGGACAGTTAGAGCGATTGTCACCCAATTACCGCCTCCGGCTCATCCACTTTAAGTATCTTCACCGCCTCTATCGCACACCCATACAATTACATAAGATGGGGCTACGAGCGGATGACGGCTGTTGGCGGTGCGGTGCCCCCCGGGCGACCTTCTTACATTTAGCATGGCAGTGTAGACCAATAGCAAACTTTTGGATCAACATCCTGTGCCACATAAAAGCTATCACTGGGCTGGACCTACCTTGCACGCCACTGGTATCCATATTGGGAATTATGGAGACAGTGCCACCTAAATTACGCAAACTACCGGAAATGTTACTTTTAATGGCCAAACGACAGGTGGCTATACACTGGGGGGCGGCCCTGCCTCCAACGACGAAGGAGTGTGTTGCAAGTGTGACATACTGTAGGGCACAGTTGACAACCTATTGGGAACTTTTGCCAACAAGATCTCGCCCTAGAGATATATGGGAACCCTTTGTGACTTGGCTAAATTCTGCGGCTGCAGAAGACCCGTGAAACAACAACGATTGTAATGAGTGTAAATGGTAAGGTCGTTCTCATGATTGTGATGCGTAATGATGCCCTGTAATGTGTGCTGAGGTACGATGCTCCCCGATGTAGTTGAAGACAAGTACCTTTTTGCTCCAGTAAGTGTTATGGCGGGCTTAGATTGTTGAACATGTAATGGGATTTTGAATTGAACAGTGGACTTGATGATAAGTATTGCACTGCACTTTATGTTATTGTTGTACACTTTACGAGAAATGCAAATAAAAAGAAATTTTAAAAAACTCAGAAAAAAAACTTCCCATTAAACCTCCCATGAAAACCATAAAAACTGCTGAAAGGAATTACATCAAACCTGTTCTGAAAATTGACCTTCACTCAGAATAGGACCTTTTGTAGTTTGATGTGGATCTATACAGTAGTTTTTGAGATGTTTGCATTGCAAAATGGTTTTTGTGGTGTTGAGTAGGATTTGAATGGTTAAATTAATTATACATCTTGACCATTTAGTCTGCAAACCATCTAGGGGCAAAATGTTAAAGACTAAACAATTACACTGGATGAGGGAGGGAGCATTTCTCTTGTTGTCCAGTGGGAGTCTGGAGAGTGGGGGCAGTGGAACAGCATGAACTGGCTGGCTGACCGTGTCAGAATATTTCTTTTGTGGCCTCTGTTAAGTGATGTGAGGCTAAGGCCCCCTGGTGTAGAAAACAATCATGGCATGTATGAGGGGACAGCAACATTTCCTGGACAACAGGACCATGTGGGTGGTTCCAAAGTGGACAATACTGACAGTAAAAGGCAGTCCATGATGGGAGTTAGCTGCATAGGTGGTTGAATGCATGGCTGCCTCATATTCAAACCCTACTGTGCATAACTCTCAGGATTGGCTGCACGGAGGTTGGGTGCTGCAGTCAGGCACTCCGGTCAACCCCCGCTCCAGAAGGCCATGAGAAGCAGTGGTTGGCTATCTCATTTATCAGAATGTACTTGGCCTTTCTTAATGAGGGCCTGAGTGAGTAGGCAGAAGGTGGGAGTTTTTTCTTTGCAGTTCTTGTAGCACGAACATTGTGCAACGGTATTAGAACACTTTAAATTAGTACCAGGTTACATTATACTTTTTTAGGTATGGGGAGATTTTGTGATTTGCCTAAATCACAATATGTTGAGCTGAGACCAGTATTTAAAGCTGGTTCCCCAGTTCCAAACTCAGCAGCTCTGGCTCTTAGGTTCTGGCTCTCCCCTGGTCACAGACTCATTGTTGTGAGACGTTTCTAACTCCTGACAGGACAGTGCTACAGTGGGACAGAGTACTCTTTGTGGCAGAAAAACTGCACAAACCCCAGCAGAGGAGCCATTGCTGCTTAGTTGTTTTTTTTTAATCAGCTGGGGCTAGACGGTCGACTGATGTCAAGACCAGTGGTGCTGGACACAAAATCAATTACATTCTAAGTTCTGCCTGTTAGCGTCAACAATGTGTCACAGATATTTTAAGTGCGCCTGTGTTTGCCTTCTTGATTTTTTCATTACAGCCTTTAGTTGCCACTGGATTTTATTCAAACCCAAGGTGGGTGTGGTTCTTACATCAATGCAGACACATGTTTGTGTGCATTGGATAACTGTACTCTTCTACTATACTTTACACCCAGAAGTTCAACATATTTCCTTTTCTTTAGGGGTGTTCTTCAGTATTTATTATTCTGGTCTGCTTGTCTTTGCTCTACATTTCAACTTTTCAGTCAATATGCAGCGTGGAAATCAACCTCCGTTCATGGTTGAACAGGGTCAACCAGCCATGAAGTGGGAAAAATGGTTGACGTTGTTTCACAGCTACATGCTTGCCATTGATGGAAATGCGTTTATACCAAAAATTAAAAAGGCCTCCTCTTAAACCTATTAGGTGTTGAAGGTGAGGACGTTTTTATCCATCTGTCTCAGTTGCAACCTTCACAAGCAGAGAACGCTGCAGAGAATGACTGTTTCAAGCTCATTTTACTTAAGAGTCACACACTGTGATGGAGAGATTTAAATGTTTAGACTCTGCATCAGGTAGTCAATGAGCCTATCGATTCATATGTTGCTACCTTGAGAATACTGGCTACTAGTTGTGGTTTTGCAATCAAAATGGATATATATATTAGGGACCTAGCCTTCAACTTGTATTCAAATAAGAAATTTCAGGAACAATTACTTAGACATTCCAATCCCACATTGTTAGAAACTACTGACATGACAAAAAGTGTTGAACACTCTACTTCATCTTTCAAAGCATTAAATTAGGTGAGCGGAAGTGAAGTGACTGCTATTTAACCTAGAAAGACATTTGATAGAAATAAGCAGGACTAAAAGCAAGATACATTCAGAGATTTTAGAAAGACAGAGTCAAGTAACTCTTCAAAAGCTAAATGTATACAGTGTGATTCCAAAACACATAATTGTGTGTTTAAACAGTGCCCTGCAATTGGAAAACAATATTTTAAATGTTGGAAAAATCGGACAATGTTCGAATGTCTATATGAAAGGTAATGGGTCATTGAAGATTTTAATGGTGCAAGAGGACATTAAAGATGAATACTTAGGAGAACGTTTAGTGATAGGCATTACAGGAGTTACTTCAGATCTTTGTGGTGTGGTATGCATGTGAATGATCAACACAAGCCATTGGAAATGGAGCAAATCCAAGGAACCCCACCCAGGAACCAGCACCCACCTGGGATAGTAACAAATCTGTCCTCACACATACTGACAGCCACTGAATAAAAAGTCCTTAACAAACGATTGGAAATTAATGGTTATTACACAGGGGATTTGGTTCATGGTGAGGTTGATAAGGAAACAATATTTTTTTGATATTGAAGATGAGTATTTTAAACCTCCAATTTGTATGATTACCATTGATGATCGAAGCCTAGAAGTTTTAGCTGATTCAGGCTCTCCCTTCACTATTGTTTCAGATAAGTATTTTATTCTCTTTGGAAGAATAATAACTGAGAGATGAATTGTATTGTAGTTATGGTTTATGTATATGACAGTAAAATGATAAGCATGTGGGGTATTTCATCTCCACCATTTGATTCCTAGACAGACACATTTTGGGGAAGGTGTATGTTACTGTTGAGAGGCAACATATTTTTTGAGTGGTGCCATCAAGCTAAATTGGAATTTCTTTCAATCTCCATGTCAAAAATCCCATGTTTTGTGTGGATATGGATGGTAAACATGAGGCAAATGCCAATATTCATGATGAGAAGTTAGAATTGTTGTTGGACAAGCATAAAGTAGTTTTCTGGAATGAGCCTGGTAAAGTAAAAATGCTTTACACATAATATTGTGTTACAGCAAGGAGGCTAATCCTGCTATGCACAAACTTAGGAGTGAACCTATGAGTTCTAGTGAAGAGCTTTCAAAGATGGTGTATGAAGTGGTTGAATCGGAGGTTATCGAACCGGGTCGAAGCCTCACATTGGGTGTCCCCAACTGTTTTAGTTAAGAAGAAATGGTACACTTAGATTGCGAGTCAGCCTTAGGTCAGTGAACAAACACATTTTGGTGGAGTTTCACCCAATAAACATGGATTCACAATTTATTATCAAAATGAGATGGGGTTAAAGTATTTTCCACTTTGGATCTAAAATCTGCTTATCACCAGATTGAACTGTCTAAGGAAACACGGCATATAACTACTTTTATTAAACCCAAGGGGGCTTTCAGAATGCAGGATGGTTTTCCAAGATGCCTTTTTGTTTGTCTTCTACTGCCTATGTGTTTCAAAAATTCAGACATAATTTGTTTTGAAGCATTGAGGAGGTGGTTGCCTTCGAGGATATCCTGGAGTATGCTGATTCTGTTGAAAGACACAATCTCATTCTTGATAAAGTTTTGGAAATTGAGCATGACAGAGGGACGACTCTTCTGCTCAGTAAAGGCAAGTTTTTTCTTTTAAATAAAAAATGTTGAATATATAGGTCACAAAATTTCAGAAGAGGAGATTTTTTCCAAAGGTTAAATTACTTAAAAGCAATCAAAGAAATGGCTAAGCAAAATGACAAAGACCAACTCATGTCATATCTAGGATTATATGAATTTTATTCTTGTTTGTAATTTTTTTTACAAATTGCATATCTTTTGAGAAACTACTTATACTTAAAAAGCAGTAAAGTTTACTTGGACAAAAGCACATTATAGACATTTTCAATGTATTATGGATGCAATAGTGAGAGCTTCCCTTTTAAGTCTCTTCTCTGATTCTGCCAAAAGCAGCATTGCTGTTGAGGCCAGTTCTTTAGGACTGGGGGCTGTTGTAACTCAAACGAAGGGTAATAAAGAATTTACTGTTGGCTTTTCATCTAAGTCTTTAGCTCAAGCCAAAAGTAACTATTCAACTATAGAAAAAGAAGCACTATCCTTGTGCACACGGTGTGGAGTATTACAAAACATATCTGTGAAAGATCATTTATTACTAGGGCAGATCACAAGCCTCTTATTTCATTGTTGAACAATATTGGTACTAGAAAAACTGCTGCTCATTTGGTCAGAATGTCATCCAAGTTGTATGAATACAATTTCTCAATTGTTTACATACCTGGCTTCTTTAATGTTAAGGCTGATTGTTTCACTAGGTTGTCTTTACAAGATAGCTCCAAGAATATTTTGCAAAATGGAGAAGAGTGCATGGTAGCTTCCATGGATGATGATTTGGTAGAAGTCTTGCAGTCTATTAGTGAAGAAATGTGGAGGAAAGAGTTACAGGAGGTGGATAACTGGATACCTTGGATACCATTTGAGGGTTTGTTCTTTCAGAATAGCTTAAAGAAAAATTGTTGGGGCCAGAGAAGAAGGTATTTTGGAAAGTAAAGGATTACATTTACTTGGAAAGGGATTTCATTTTGAAGTAGTGATGTTTTGATCCTCCAAAAATGATAAGTAATCAAATCATTACCATGGCTTATGAAGGACACCTTAGAAAAAATGGTCCACAAATTGGTCAGGGATTTTTATTGGCGGACTAATATATATGAACACATTTTAAATGTTGTGAAGTTATGTAGCTATTGATCAAGCTCTGATAAAGTGTATAAAAACTACCTCTGTAATGATATCTCACAAATTTTCTGGTGCTCCAAAAAGAATTGGCATTGGACATACTAGGACCATGAAGGTTGGACTTCAAATAAGATAATTTTCAGATCAAATACATTAAAAGCATTTCTGAGAGATAGATTACCAAGGGGCACAAACTTAATGTGGGTGATCTTGTGAAGGTGTGCAATCCAAGGATTTTTAAAAAAGTGGAATCAAAAGTTTAAAAAGTTTAGAAAACTGTGAGCCTGGGAAAACGTCTGTATTATTAAACAATGAAAAATGGTGGAGCTTATCTGGCATTGTGAAATACCATTGAGATGTTCACAATGAAGAATGTCAGAAAATCCATCTCAGTTTGGGTGATGCTATGTCGATGTTGGTTTGAATCATAATACGTCTTTTCTTAGGGAATCTATTACCAATGGTTCCAGGCCAGTTGCTTTCCAACCAACCTGGACTATATATGATGTAAATAATGAATCCTTGTTAGGTTCTTCTCGACCAACCAGAAAGACAGGTCTGCAAGAATTTTGGATTTTATTATGGGAATTAATTGTCTTTCCAGTGTGATAGATTATTTTTGTTTTTGCTGTTTAAACTTTGTTTTCTTATGTTTTATTTATAGCAGTGAAATAGATTCTTTTTCTGCTTGTACTCAATCTGTTGTCATTTTTTCTTTAGTTTCTTAGTTGGTATGTGGTATCAGTACTATGTATGCTAGCAAGTGTAGAATCTTTCTGTGCCATTGTTCCATACTATGTTATGTTTCTCATGCACCCTTGTTTCTTGTTTTCATTCCAAGTTCCACAGCGGTTGCTTCCTGCAGGCTGGCCTATGTGCTGTGTAGTATATATGAGCTCCTGACTAAAGCCTTCTACTTTCTCCAGGGTCGTCTTTTTTCATCACCACTGAGCTCGTACTCAGCAAGGATAAGTAAATTCCAGAGGTGTATACACATGACAATACCTGAAAGTTGGGAAGGAGACGGACAAGACTGGAGCTGTGGACTAGAACCCTAGTTTGGAACAGTCAGGAATCGGAACAGTGACACTAAACTGACTAATGCCTGCAAAGACAAAACTATACTGACAAACATATACTGAGTAATAAACAATAAGAAGGAAATGTGACGGTACAAACAGAAGGACACTAGACAAATTATCATAAATGATAGTATGTATGCTGCTTGGAAAGTGAGCTCTCTGTGAGAAGAAAAGATCTTACAAACGGCAAGGAGCAGTTATTCTCACAGATTTTGGAAGACAGCCAGCAGCTCTTATTGAAGAAGAGTGCATGGTGCGTCTCAGTGCAAGAGGCACCAAGCCTCAGAATCGAATCACACTGGCACACTCATTAATAATAATCAACATTTCAACACAACCACAAGAGAGGAAACAGGGGAATACAGTAAGAAACAATAAAAACAGAAACTGGGCTCATGGAAAAGCAGGACCATATTCTGAGAAAAGGGACAGGACTGAACTCAAAGTCGGCAGTAATGAGAACACTGAAATCAAAGAAAGGAAAGCTACAAACAAGCAAAGACAGGACTGGAAGAAGGTACACAGGGTAAGGACAAGGATCCAAAACTAAGACTCTGCACTCCGACGAAGGCAGGACAGGGAGTGTGCAGACAGAACTAGAACCACAGGTTAAAAGAGGGACCGTGAGGCGGCAACAGTAATGAAGAGAAATAGGAAAGTCTTATTAACAAAGCAGAGAGTAGGGATCAAGAAATAAAAATAACCCAAGGTACAAAGAATCAAGAAGCAAGCCGGGAATCAAAGTAACAAGACAGCACTGGAACGAGTGGATCCTCAGCAGAAAAGACTGTTGTGAGCCACTGCACACCGGGCTCACAGCGTAGAAAACGCTGAAGGCACAGTGGAGAAGCACAGGCTTTGGGGAACAGGCTGATGTGACTCAATCAGGTGCAGCGAATCAGTGAACCACCAATGAAGGGAAGGCTGCACGGGAACTTTGAGAGGAAAAGATTATGGAAGCCAGCAGGCACACAGAGGGGACCTTGCAAACCAGGAACAGAGTGCATAATGGAGCTGAGAGTGTGACAAGTTGAGAAAGCAAGTCTGAACGAATCACTATACCTGTAGGAGACAAGAATCATGATTCCGCCACCAGGACAAGACCGGGACAAGGTTGCACAACAGTATAAACTACATGTGCCACAATTCGCCAGGATGGTAAAGATATTTTAGGTGTAAGTGTCAAGCTCTTCTTGTGTAAGCCTTTTCAATAAACACAGACCCATCAAGAGGAACGTCAGGAGATATGGTTTACCGTTTATGGCTCAGCAGATGTGAAGGAGTGATACCCTAAACCAGCTCGCAATAGGTCCATCTCAGAGAAGGAAAGGCTAACGATTCTCATTGACTGTTGGCGCTATCCAGTGTGAGGTTTCACATGTGTGGAGAACGCACTAAGTGAAAGCTTCCCAACAACAAACTAAATTTGCCAGAAGTCCCTGAACTCTCGTGTTTTTTGGAGACTGTGGTGACCATCTTGAATTATCAAGTATAACTTCACTTGTGTTTCACAGTGTTCTTGCTGAACAGCCTGGACCCTGTTAGGCGGATTTCCTTTTTGTGCACAGTGTTTGCTTCCGCTGAGTTTGTTGGACAACATTTTGGAACAGAGAGAAGTATTCTGAGAATCAAACAGATTCATGAAAATGAACTTTTTTAACATTTCATTATGAACTTTAAACAATTGTAAAGTTGTTGTATTTAATTTGGGCTGGATCCTATGATGAAACAAGAAGAATTCCCATGATAGGCAATGTTAAACATGATATGTATATATGATTAGTGTAAGGTATAAAATAGTTCTTAGTAAGAGTTCTTAGGAATATATGAATTGCCAAGATAGGAACCACATAATATTTAAAGCTGTTAATTACTTTTCCAGTGGCACAAAGAGTCAAGTAGGTATCAAGCTCATCTTCAACAGAGTACATAGTTACGAAGTGTGGTTGTTATCTTACTAACAAGGAGAAGTGTTGATGAACATATCGAATATACTCATCTTAAGTATGTTTTAGTGTCAGGAATAACACATTTCATACCAGAACGCAGGGAGTTAGCTACACAGAGATACAACTATTATATATTCTACCCCTGTTACAGTTAGATGCAGAACTCTCAGAGCAGGTTACTAAAATATCGCTCATTGTCTTTAGATTTCCACAGAGACCTGCAGACATCACTGCTCATCAGGAATGACAAGTCAGAGTGGTGGTGTCCGATGTCTCTATTTTCTCTCTTATCCCATTACCCTTTCCCCCTTGCTAATACAGCCCCTCATATTGTTGTATGTGGCCCTTCGTGGAGGTAGTGAGAGACAGAAAAGTGCATCTTTTCGCTTGAACCCAGAATACAGTTAGTGCTGACAACATCCTACTAACTTTGTTAATCGCAGTTTAGCTGTATTGTTTTGATGGACTTAGGTGAATGCTTTGGCCAACTCTCAATATATAATGACGAATTTATTGACTGGAGAGGTGTCACTAATTTGCATTACTGGGAAATGGAATGGCCTGTATGAAGGAAGTTAATTAGAGCACATGATGACATTTGATGGTCCCCTTAAGACAGACTCTTAAGTTTGCAGAATATAAATATCCAAGGCTGCCCAGTTAGAAGGGTTACTTTTGTCCCCCCCCCACTTGAAATCTAAAGATTAACATGGATTTTTAAAGTTGAAGAGCTCAAGCAGAAGCTTTGGCAAAACCTCCCTAGGATCTTTTGTCTAGCTTGCATGACGATTTTCTTTTTTAAAAGTGCTGCTATATTCTACCATATTAAACTATTTAGGTTGTGAAGACAATGAGTAATTTCTACGTTGCCTTTTCAATACTGTGGTCTGGTTGACATCAACTTATGTCGCTTTGATAACAGAAGTAAGCCGCTCCTGCATTTTGGATGGCTATTCCTCCGTTTACCTACGTTGATTTGAATACCATCTTGGAAAAGAATGAAACGACATGAGCCATGTCAGTTCAGCACTGACCTCATGCCAACATTGTTGCTGGTTCAGAGAACCAATGTGTGCACAGGAAAGGACTCTTACTCATCAAGGCCCAAGTAACAGGTGGTAGCTTCTCCAGCCTTACCCAGAAAACTGCTTGTCTTTTGGCTCATTACACCCATGAGATCTAGCTTTAAGCTGTCTCACGGTGTGATCAGCGATAAAAGTTATGTGGGAGTTATTTGAGGGAACCAAATTCTAATTGAGGCATTCCAGAAGAGGAATATTAAACTACTGGTTTGTTCCTGTGGGCCATATTCTCAAGAACGGCGATAACATTATCGCGCTTTAGCAGCAGTTTCCTGCCGCTAAAGCGGCGATAATGTTATCGCCGTTCTTGAGAATATGGCCCTGAGAGTATTCATCTCTTCTCCTATTTTGGGTCATAGTGTTTTGTCTCTTTCAGGGTATGTCTTCAAGGGGGCATGGACCACAAGGCATGCACCTCCAGCCAGGTTTCTACTATGTTGGTGGGCCCTGCCTGGTAATTTGGTTAATGCCTTAGTTAACACCTCTAGCAAAACCTTGTAATCAGCGCTTGCAAGAAGGCTAAGCAAAGCTTTATTTTACAAAGTTAACCTCTAGACTGCTATGGATGAGGTGGTCTCATTCTTTCTGCTGCCCAGAATGTGTAGAAGATGCGATGATCCCCTCCTAGCAGCTAGGACTGGGAAACCCTCTGGTGCTTGCATCAAAGGTCTTCCCTCATCAGGCCTACAACTTTGGATTCAGGGGAAGTGCTTTCCATTGAGTATAAGGCATTTTTAGCACTAATGATCAGAGCGCATAATGCTCGTACGTCACTGAAACTGAAAGCTGCCAGAGCCATACAGCTGCAGCAGATTCCAGCTATGGCAGCACTTAAGAGAGCTAACATTGAAAATATGAGTCTCTCCCCTTTCCAGCTGTCTCTTTTGCAGATAGATTCCTGTGTGGAGATCATCTTAGTAGTGAGATTCTGAAGCAGGAATCCACCACTAGAGCACAAGGGATTTTTGCTTTTGGCATGAGCAGTCCCCAGCACAAGGCATGGCTCCTCTCATGCACAACAGTCTTTCTGCCTCCCTGGGAGTAGATTGGGGGTTGGTCTCAAATTGCCCTCAAATGGGGGCAGAAAGCTCCGCTATACAAAGGGAGGGCACATGATCAACTAATTTACTTAAGGTTGTATGTTACCAGCACCTATTTCCTGCCGCTTCTGTGCCTGCCCTTCGGTCCGCTGTAGCCTGGGCTGCTTGAGCAGAAAGGGCTAGCTACACTTCGAGGCAGATGTTGCTGCCCCACTTCCCGGTTGTTCCCCTCCTCCACTGCCATCTTGGAGGTTAGCACTCTAGCTCTCCCTCACTGCTACCTACATTAAGGCCATGATAGTGCGGACGGCTCTAGGGGCCAGGACCACTGGTGGTTTTGGGATAGCCCCCTTAAAGTATTCTAAAGTAGAGTTGCTGAACCTCGCTACTTCCCTGCCTAATGTCTGCTATCACTAGACCTTGAAAATGCTGAGACCTGCTGTAAGAAATGCAGGTTCTCACTCTCGGACTCTCTGGTTACAAACACAGAGATAAATGCAATCCACCTACATCAGGCCTTTGCTAAGTTTTTCTCCTCAATTGCAGGTCGTAAGTTAAGCATAAAAATGTGGTCTAAGATTTTCTGGAAGAGTATCTGCCAGATGCAGTCTTTTTGACTGAGACCTGGCTTATTAAGGACTCTTCCACTGACCTAATACAAGCCATTCCCCAAGGTTTCGCTATTGTGAGTCTTGACAGGCAAACTCAGAGAGGAGGAGGGATTGCGATTATTTTCAAGCATAAACTACATTGCAACATCTCTGAGCTTTTTTTTGATGTATGCGAAGTGGCTCTCTTCTCTCTGGCCCTCACTAGTAATTTTATGATATCAGGGACTCTGATATATCGCCTTCCTGGTCCCACTTCTAGTTTTGTCACCTCTTTAGCTGATGCTCTGTCTCCTTTAGTACTTTGTTACTCTAACTTCATAGTGGCAGGGGATCTTGGGATAGTAACTTGCATTTTGACGATACCACCTGCTCAGAGGCTACTGCCTTAGCTGAAGATTTGGAAGGTTTACAGCTCCTTAAATATGTTTCTTCCACCACACAGAGACTTGGGCACACCCTTGATCCTATTTTTTCCAAACTTGCCTGTTTAGTGACTGACCATCTTCTTCCACTTACCTGGTCTGATCATTTTTCCATCCCTTTTTTGTTCCCCATGATAAGTCACCCATCAGCCAAGTATCCAAGCATGTGGTATGGGCACGTCAGTGGGCCAAAGTTACTCCCTCTAAATTTAGCCACACGCTGCTCATCAGCCAACCCATTTTGGATAGTTGTATTGATACGGCCGACTCACAACTGGATCAGCGGAGCACTGGATCAATAGCTCCCTTAGTTAATCAGACTTTTCGCGGACAAAAACCATCACCTGACTCTTTTAATGATCAACTTCTAGCATTAAAAAATAATTGTTAGCGCCTTGAGCGCCTTTGGCACAGAGCCTACGATCCAGCTAGTAAAGTAGGCTATATGACTACTCTTTAAAGTCTACCACTGTTGCATCAAAAAATCAAGCTGTGACTTTTATACTGACAAATTCAGTCTGCCCAGAACTTCGCCCACAAAATTTTTGCCATTATCAAGTCACTCTCTTGATCTTTAGTCTCAGCCTCTACTTCGCCATCAGAGGAGGGCTGTAATGCCTTAGCTCATTTTATTTCTGAAAAGGTAGCAAATATTTATGCCACCTTTACTGCGAAGGCCAGAGATGCTCCATGTTTAAGTTTTTGATTCGACCCCTCTGACAACAGCTATAGGCTGCTGAACTTTAAGTCCATGAGTCTGAGGAGCTGACCTTGCTCCATGCTTCAGTAAAGTCTGTCTCCCCGCTTGATCCAGCATCCCCATCCATTCTAGAGCGATACATGGAGGTGGTCCCCCCACTAGTACGTGAGCTGCTTAACAGCTCCCTGGCCTCCGGCCTGGTGCCCCGGCAATGAAGCATATAGTGATGGTCCCACTCCTTAAATAGCCTTTGTTGGATCCCACCAAGCCAGAAAGCTATCGCCCAGTCTTGTTGCTTCCACTCTTCTCTAAGATCACGAGAAGCATGTTAATAAGCAGCTGTCTAGCTTCACTGAGGCCCATGATCTGCTTCATAAGACTCAGTCGGGTTTTCGTCCCATACAGCACTGAGTCAGCCTTGCTGCTTGTAACAGAGTCAATTCGTCAAATTTTGGATGCTGGTGACTCTGAAGCATTACTATTGTTGGATCTCAGTGTCGCTTTCAACACTGTCTCATAACATCCTGATTGAAAGACTCTGGAGCTGGGCGTTGGCCATAAAGCTCTGAGATGGGTCACCTCTTTCCTGCAGGAGCGCACCTTTCAGGTGTCTCAAAAACCTTTTCAGTCAAAAGTGCTTCCTTTACAGCAAGGAGTGCCCCAGGGCTCTTCCTTTAGCCCAACCCTTTTTAATGTGTACATGTGCCCCTTGGCTGAGGTAATCGAACACTATGGGTTTACAATCATCTCATATGTGGATGACACTCAGCTGATCATCACTCTCTCACAGAACGCCTCTCATATGGCCTCCTCCCTTTTCCTTTGCCTCGCAGAGGTTGCTAGGTGGATGGACTCGAATTGTCTCAGGCTAAATCTGGGAAGACTAAAGTACAGACCTTGGGCAATCATCCTGACATCTAGTCCGTGGCTTAGTGGCCCAATTATCTGGACCCATTACCCCTGCCTAAGGTCAAGAATTTGGGCATTTGGTTTGATAGAAAGCTTTCTTTTGACAAACAAATCACCGCACTTGCAGGAAAATGTTTTGGACTGCTTAAGACTCTTAAGAAAATCTTTTGTTTCTTGCCAGAGGCGGCAAAAAAACAGTAGTTCAAGCCCTGATTATGTCCAGGCTTGACTACTGTAATGTTCTGTATCTCTGGGTGACACAGAGGCTCAAATGAGTGCAGAACGCTGCTTCACATCTCCTACTGAATCTTTCAAAGCATGCATCTACTGGGGCTGCGCATAAAAAGCTGCACTGGCTACAACTGAAGCAGAGATCCTCTTTTAAAGCCCTATGCTATTGCTATAAGGCATTTGGTACCTGCAATCCTTTATTAAACCCTATGTACCTTCTAGGAATTTAAGATTTGCAGTTGCTGTGTTGGCTAGTGTTCCCGAAGTGAAGAGAGTTTGCATTGGTGGAAGCTCCTTCAGCTATTTAGCACTCAAACTTTAGAACTCTCTTCCCCTTGCAGTCCGTCAGGCCCCGTCAGATGCTCTCTTTCAGAAAAAATTAAAACCAAGTTAATCAGAACTTGCTGACTATGAGATCACTGCTGTGTTTATGCTTTGCAGGAGCTTGGACCTAGCCCTGAGACACTTCATTTGAAGGACCTATATATAGCACTATATATATATATATATATATATTATCTACCGGCGGTCGCCAGTAGATAGTTATAGTTAGGACCTATTTTCCATAGGAAATTCGCAACATTCTATTTCCAATAACTTTGGCGCCGGTTGACGAATCTTCGTGAAAGTTTCAAAACTCGTGGGGCGCTCCGGTCTGCTCCTATCCTGAAAGTTTCGGGGTGATTCGGCAAGCGGGGGCCGAGAAAAAAGGGGGGTCCCAAAACGTGTTTTCCCCATGCAATTTTCCATAGGAACCTTTAGTCGCAGCTACAGCCCTAACTGCTGAACGGAATTACACCAAATTTGGCAAAAAGGTAGCCCTTGGTTCAGAGTCGTGCCTTTTGGTTAAATGGTGTAAATCCGTTTAATAGTTCCTGAGAAAATCAAAAGTAAAATCACATATATATCTGGGCGGAGCCTAACCACACATGTCATTGTGAGATCTGATTGGCTGTCAGCACTTCATCCTGGAATTGCTGGCAGCCATCTTGGGACCAATATACATGATAGTACCCCATTGAAATGCATTGTAGTGAATCAAAGATTTTGAGGGTTACCAAAAGGAGAAGTATAAAGGGTGATAACAGACTTTAGTTACATTAGAATTCATTTGTTGATGGTACCATACTAATTTCAGGAATTGTGGTGTGTTCTAAGGTGATTTTACCCTGTGAAAAACCTTCTGCTGGGATATCATGAATCATGTTTGAGAGAAAACTATTTTCACATGCTTGTCCCATAGAGTTTTGGAAGGTGCTCCAGAAGCTAAAATGAGAGCATATTTTCTGTAAATTCACATTATCTTTCTCAGTCATGTGAGAATGAAGTCTGACATTCTCAGTAAAACATGTACATCCAACAAGGGCAGAGACTGTCAGTTGATTCCTTTGTGTTCTACTGCAGCTTCCCAGAGTGTTCTAAAGAACAACTAGAGTGCTAACAGCCTTACTTATGACAAAAGTATGGCACACCTGAAGCCATAGTGTTTTGTCTCTTTCAGGGTATGTCTTCAAGGGGGCATGGACCACAAGGCATGCACCTCCAGCCAGGTTTCTACTATGTTGGTGGGCCCTGCCTGGTAATTTGGTTAATGCCTTAGTTAACACCTCTAGCAAAACCTTGTAATCAGCGCTTGCAAGAAGGCTAAGCAAAGCTTTATTTTACAATGTTAACCTCTAGACTGCTATGGATGAGGTGGTCTCATTCTTTCTGCTGCCCAGAATGTGTAGAAGATGCGATGATCCCCTCCTAGCAGCTAGGACTGGGAAACCCTCTGGTGCTTGCATCAAAGGTCTTCCCTCATCAGGCCTACAACTTTGGATTCAGGGGAAGTGCTTTCCATTGAGTATAAGGCATTTTTTAGCACTAATGATCAGAGCGCATAATGCTCGTACATCACTGAAACTGAAAGCTGCCAGAGCCATACAGCTGCAGCAGATTCCAGCTATGGCAGCACTTAAGAGAGCTAACATTGAAAATATGAGTCTCTCCCCTTTCCAGCTGTCTCTTTTGCAGATAGATTCCTGTGTGGAGATCATCTTAGTAGTGAGATTCTGAAGCAGGAATCCACCACTAGAGCACAAGGGATTTTTGCTTTTGGCATGAGCAGTCCCCAGCACAAGGCATGGCTCCTCTCATGCACAACAGTCTTTCTGCCTCCCTGGGAGTAGATTGGGGGTTGGTCTCAAATTGCCCTCAAATGGGGGCAGAAAGCTCCGCTATACAAAGGGAGGGCACATGATCAACTAATTTACTGAAGGGTGTATGTTACCAGCACCTATTTCTTGCCACTTCTGTGCCTGCCCTTCGGTCCGCTGTAGCCTGGGCTGCTTGAGCAGAAAGGGCTAGCTACACTTCGAGGCAGATGTTGCTGCCCCACTTCCCGGTTGTTCCCCTCCTCCATTGCCATCTTGGAGGTTAGCACTCAAGCTCTCCCTCACTGCTACCTACATTAAGGCCATGATAGTGCGGATGGCTCTAGGGGCCAGGACCACTGGTGGTTTTGGGATAGCCCCCTTACAGTATTCTAAAGTAGAGTTGCTGAACCTCGCTACTTCCCTGCCTAATGTCTGCTATCACTAGACCTTGAAAATGCTGAGACCTGCTGTAAGAAATGCAGGTTCTCACTCTCGGACTCTCTGGTTACGAACACAGAGATAAATGCAATCCACCTACATCAGGCCTTTGCTAAGTTTTTCTCCCTCAATTGCAGGTCGCAAGTTAAGCATAAAAATGTGGTCTAAGATTTTCTGGAAGAGTATCTGCCAGATGCAGTCTTTTTGACTGAGACTTGGCTTATTAAGGACTCTTCCACTGACCTAATACAAGCCATTCCCCAAGGTTTCGCTATTGTGAGTCTTGACAGGCAAACTCAGAGAGGAGGAGGGATTGTGATTATTTTCAAGCATAAACTACATTGCAACATCTCTGAGCTTTCTTTTGATGTATGCGAAGTGGCTCTCTTCTCTCTGGCCCTCACTAGTAATTTTATGATATCAGGGACTCTGATATATCGCCTTCCTGGTCCCACTTCTAGTTTTGTCACCTCTTTAGCTGATGCTCTGTCTCCTTTAGTACTTTGTTACTCTAACTTCATAGTGGCAGGGGATCTTGGGATAGTAACTTGCATTTTGACGATACCACCTGCTCAGAGGCTACTGCCTTAGCTGAAGATTTGGAAGGTTTACAGCTCCTTAAATATGTTTCTTCCACCACTCAGAGACTTGGGCACACCCTTGATCCTATTTTTCCAAACTTGCCTGTTTAGTGACTGACCATCTTCTTCCACTTACCTGGTCTGATCATTTTGCCATCCCTTTTTTGTTCCCCATGATAAGTCACCCATCAGCCAAGTATCCAAGCATGTGGTACGGGCACGTCAGTGGGCCAAAGTTACTCCCTCTAAATTTAGCCACACGCTGGTCATCAGCCAACCCATTTTGGATAGTTGTATTGATACGGCCGACTCACAACTGGATCAGCGGAGCACTGGATCAATAGCTCCCTTAGTTAATCAGACTTTTCGCGGACAAAAACCATCACCTGACTCTTTTAATGATCAACTTCTAGCATTAAAAATAATTGTTAGCGCCTTGAGCGCCTTTGGCACAGAGCCTACGATCCAGCTAGTAAAGTAGGCTATATGACTACTCTTTAAAGTCTACCACTGTTGCATCAAAAAATCAAGCTGTGACTTTTATACTGACAAATTCAGTCTGCCCAGAACTTCGCCCACAAAATTTTCGCCATTATCAAGTCACTCTCTTGATCTTTAGTCTCAGCCTCTACTTCGCCATCAGAGGAGGGCTGTAATGCCTTAGCTCATTTTATTTCTGAAAAGGTAGCAAATATTTATGCCACCTTTACTGCGAAGGCCAGAGATGCTCCATGTTTAAGTTTTTGATTCGACCCCTCTGACAACAGCTATAGGCTGCTGAACTTTAAGTCCATGAATCTGAGGAGCTGACCTTGCTCCACGCTTCAGTAAAGTCTGTCTCCCCGCTTGATCCAGCATCCCCATCCATTCTAGAGCGATACATGGAGGTGGTCCACCCACTAGTACGTGAGCTGCTTAACAGCTCCCTGGCCTCCGGCCTGGTGCCCCGGCAATGAAGCATACAGTGATGGTCCCACTCCTTAAATAGCCTTTGTTGGATCCCACCAAGCCAGAAAGCTATCGCCCAGTCTTGTTGCTTCCACTCTTCTCTAAGATCACCGAGAAGCATGTTAATAAGCAGCTGTCTAGCTTCACTGAGGCCCATGATCTGCTTCATAAGACTCAGTCGGGTTTTCGTCCCATACAGCACTGAGTCAGCCTTGCTGCTTGTAACAGAGTCAATTCGTCAAATTTTGGATGCTGGTGACTCTGAAGCATTACTATTGTTGGATCTCAGTGTCGCTTTCAACACTGTCTCATAACATCCTGATTGAAAGACTCTGGAGCTGGGCGTTGGCCATAAAGCTCTGAGATGGGTCACCTCTTTCCTGCAGGAGCGCACCTTTCAGGTGTCTCAAAAACCTTTTCAGTCAAAAGTGCTTCCTTTACAGCAAGGAGTGCCCCAGGGCTCTTCCTTTAGCCCAACCCTTTTTAATGTGTACATGTGCCCCTTGGCTGAGGTAATCGAACGCTATGGGTTTACAATCATCTCATATGCGGATGACACTCAGCTGATCATCACTCTCTCACAGAACGCCTCTCATATGGCCTCCTCCCTTTTCCTTTGCCTCGCAGAGGTTGCTAGGTGGATGGACTCGAATTGTCTCAGGCTAAATCTGGGAAGACTAAAGTACAGACCTTGGGCAATCATCCTGACATCTAGTCCGTGGCTTAGTGGCCCAATTATCTGGACCCATTACCCCTGCCTAAGGTCAAGAATTTGGGCATTTGGTTTGATAGAAAGCTTTCTTTTGACAAACAAATCACCGCACTTGCAGGAAAATGTTTTGGACTGCTTAAGCCTCTTAAGAAAATCTTTTGTTTCTTGCCAGAGGCGGCAAAAAAACAGTAGTTCAAGCCCTGATTATGTCCAGGCTTGACTACTGTAATGTTCTGTATCTCTGGGTGACACAGAGGCTCAAATGAGTACAGAACGCTGCTGCACATCTCCTACTGAATCTTTCAAAGCATGCATCTACTGGGGCTGCGCATAAAAAGCTGCACTGGCTACAACTGAAGCAGAGATCCTCTTTTAAAGCCCTATGCTATTGCTATAAGGCATTTGGTACCTGCAATCCTTTATTAAACCCTATGTACCTTCTAGGAATTTAAGATTTGCAGTTGCTGTGTTGGCTAGTGTTCCCGAAGTGAAGAGAGTTTGCATTGGTGGAAGCTCCTTCAGCTATTTAGCACTCAAACTTTAGAACTCTCTTCCCCTTGCAGTCCGTCAGGCCCCGTCAGATGCTCTCTTTCAGAAAAATTAAAACCAAGTTAATCAGAACTTGCTGACTATGAGATCACTGCTGTGTTTATGCCTTGCAGGAGCTTGGACCTAGCCCTGAGACACTTCATTTGAAGGACCTATATATAGCACTATATATATATATATATTATCTACTGGCGGTCGCCAGTAGATAGTTATAGTTAGGACCTATTTTCCATAGGAAATTCGCAACATTCTATTTCCAATAACTTTGGCGCCGGTTGACGAATATTCGCGAAATGTTCAAAACTCGTGGGGCGCTCCGGTCTGCTCCTATCCTGAAAGTTTCGGGGTGATTCGGCAAGCGGGGGCCGAGAAAAAAGGGGGGTCCCAAAACGTGTTTTCCCCATGCAATTTTCCATAGGAACCTTTAGTCGCAGCTACAGCCCGAACTGCTGAACGGAATTACACCAAATTTGGCAAAAGGTAGCCCTTGGTTCAGAGTCGTGCCTTTTGGTTAAATGGTGTAAATCCGTTCAGTAGTTCCTGAGAAAATCAAAAGTAAAATCACATATATATCTGGGCGGAGCCTAACCACACATGTCATTGTGAGATCTGATTGGCTGTCAGCACTTCATCCTGGAATTGCTGGCAGCCATCTTGGGACCAATATGCATGATAGTACCCCATTGAAATGCATTGTAGTGAATCAAAGATTTTGAGGGTTACCAAAAGGAGAACTATAAAGGGTGATAACAGACTTTAGTTACATTAGAATTCATTTGTTGATGGTACCATACTAATTTCAGGAATTGTGGTGTGTTCTAAGGTGATTTTACCCTGTGAAAAACTTTCTGCTGGTATATCATGAATCATGTTTGAGAGAAAACTATTTTCACATGCTTGTCCCATAGAGTTTTGGAAGGTGCTCCAGAAGCTAAAATGAGAGCATATTTTCTGTAAATTCACATTATCTTTCTCAGTCATGTGAGAATGAAGTCTGACATTCTCAGTAAAACATGTACATCCAACAAGGGCAGAGACTGTCAGTTGATTCCTCTGTGTTCTACTGCAGCTTCCCAGAGTGTTCTAAAGAACAACTAGAGTGCTAACAGCCTTACTTATGACAAAAGTATGGCACACCTGAAGCCATCTTGATTGGAATAAACTGGTAACACTTAAAACATTTAATTTAAAAGGAACGAAATGATGGGGTTCATTTTGTCATAGAAATTATGGTTAGTGCTGTAGAAAGAAAAATTAGGACATGTTTCAAGTGTGATCTCAAATATCTTCCTGTTATATTTCAACAGGAGCAGCCTGCCAGTTGATGCCTTTGTGTTCTACTGCAGCTTCCCAGAGTGTTCTAAAGAACATCTAGAGCGCTAACAGCCTTACTTATGACAAAAGAATGGCACACCTGAAGCCATCTTGATTGGAATAAACCGGTAACACTTAAAACATTTAATTTAAAAAGGAACAAAATGAGGGGGTTCTTTTTGAAATAGTAATTATGGTTAGTGCTGCAGAAAGAAAAATTAGGGCATGTTTTAAGTGAGATCTCAAATCCTCTTCTATTTCATTAGAAAATTCTGACATGCAGACTGAAACAATCCCTTTCAATACCAGCAGCAGACTTCCAGTTAACTCCCTGGTGAGCAGTAGCTTTACTACAGTGATCTAATGAGCAACTAGAGTGCTAACATTCTGAATTTATGGCAAATGTGAGACACATCTGAATGCCTTCTTGATGGAATCAAAGTAAAAACTGAAAGCATTTCCTACTGAGGAGAGCCCAAATGTAGCACAAATATTACCCAGATGTAGCCCACATATAGCCCAATGACAAAAGTGTGCAAAACACTTTTTATTTTTAGTTTTTTTGCAGTTTTATGTAGTGCAGACTGGTCAGGTATTGGAGCGTTGCATCTTAAAACATGACCCCCTACACTACAAAAACACCACTGCACTACCCTAAACCTTAAAACACTACCCCCAGCACAACCCCCTACACTACCCAAACACCACTGCACTAACCTAAATCCTAAAACACTACCCCAGAACGACCCCCTACACTACCCAAACAACACTGCACTACCCTAAAACATGACCCCTACACTACACAAACACCACTGCACTACCCTAAACCCTAAAACACTACCCCAGCACAACCCCTACACTACACAAGCACCACTGCACTACCCTAAACCCTAAAACACTACCCCCAGCACGACCCCTACACTACACAAACACCACTGCACTACCCTAAACCTTAAAACACTACCCCCAGCACAACCCCCTACACTACCCAAACACCACTGCACTAACCTAAATCCTAAAACACTACCCCAGAACGACCCCCTACACTACCCAAACAACACTGCACTACCCTAAAACATGACCCCTACACTACACAAACAGCACTGCACTACCCTAAACCCTAAAACACTACC
The DNA here is from genome assembly GCA_963921515.1 of Calotriton arnoldi. NCBI lineage: Eukaryota > Metazoa > Chordata > Amphibia > Caudata > Salamandridae > Calotriton > Calotriton arnoldi. The sequence goes on along the minus strand of CAWUFW010000219.1, from coordinate 5,171,095 downwards.
CCCAGCACAACCCCCTACACTACACAAGCACCACTGCACTACCCTAAACCCTAAAACACTACCCCCAGCACGACCCCTACACTACCCAAACACCACTGCACTACCCTAAACCCTAAAACACTACCCCCAGCACGACCCCTACACTACCCAAACACCACTGCACTAACCTAAATCCTAAAACACTACCCCCAGCACAACCCCTACACTACCCAAACACCACTGCACTACCCTAAAACATGACCCCTACACTACACAAACACCACTGCACTACCCTAAACCCTAAACCACTACCCCCAGCACGACCCCTACACTACAGAAGCACCACTGCACTACCCTAAACCCTAAAACACTACCCCCAGCATGACCCCCTACACTGCCCGAACACCACTGCACTGCCCTAAACCCTGAAACACCAGCCCCTGCACGACTCCCTATACTGCCCGAACACCACTGCACAGCCCTAAACCCTGAAACACCACCCCCTTCACGACCACCTACACTGCCCGAACACCACTGCACTGCCCTAAACCCTGAAACACCACCCCCAGCATGACCCCCTACACTGTCCGAACACCACTGCCCTGCCCTAAACCCTGAAACACTACCCCCAGCAAGACCCCCTACACTGCTCGAACACCACTGCACTGCCCTAAACCCTGAAACATCACCCCCAGCAGGACCCCCTACACTGCCCGAACACCACTGCCCTAAACCCTGAAACACCAACCCCAGCATGACCCCCTACACTGCCCGAACACCACTGCACTGCCCTAAACCCTGAAACACCACCCCCAGCACGACCCCCTACACTGCCCGAACACCACTGCTCTGCCCTAAACCCTGAAACACCACCCCCATCATGACCCCCTACACTGCCCGAGCACCACTGCACTGCCCTAAACCCTGAAACACCAGCCCCAGCACGACCCCCTACACTGCCCGAACACCACTGCACTGCCCTGAACCCTGAAACACCAGCCCCAGCACGACCGCCTACACTGCCCGAACACCACTGCACTGCCCTAAACCCTGAAACACCAGCCCCAGCACAACCTCCTACACTGCCCGAACACCACTGCACTGCCCTAAACCCTGAAACACCAGCCCCAGCACGACCCCCTACACTGCCCAAACACCACTGCACTGCCCTAAACCCTGAAACACCAGCCCCAGTACGACCCCCTACACTGCCCAAACACCACTGCACTGCCCTAAACCCTGAAACACCACCCCGTGCACGACCCCCTACACTGCCCGAACACCACTGCACTGCCCTAAACCCTGAAACACCACCCCCTGCACGACCCCCTGCACTGCCCGAACACTACTGCACTGCCCTAAACCCTGAAACACCACCCCCAGCAAGACCCCCTACACTGCCCGAACACCACTGCACTGCCCTAAACCCTGAAACATCACCCCCAGCAAGACCCCCTACACTGCCTGAACACCACTGCCCTAAACCCTGAAACACCACCCCCAACAAGACCCCCTACACTGCCCGAACACCACTGCACTGCCCTAAACCCTGAAACACCAGCCCCAGCACGATCCCCTACACTGCCCGAACACCACTGCACTGCCCTAAACCCTGAAACACCACTCCCTGCACGACCCCCTACACTGCCCGAACACCACTGCACTGCCCTAAACCCTGAAACACCACCCCCAGCACGACCCCCTACACTGCCCGAACACCACTGCACTGCCCTAAACCCTGAAACACTACCCCCAGCAAGACCCCTACACTGCCCGAACACCACTGCACTGCCCTAAACCCTGAAACATCACCCCCAGCAAGACCCCTACACTGCCCGAACATCACTGCACTGCCCTAAACCCTGAAACACCAGCCCCAGCACGACCGCCTACACTGCCCGAAAACCACTGCACTGCCCTAAACCCTGAAACACCAGCCCCAGCACGACCCCTACACTGCCCGAACACCACTGCACTGCCCTAAACCCTCAAACACCAGCCCCAGCACGACCCCCTACACTGCCCGAACACCACTGCACTACCCTAAACCCTGAAACACCAGCCCCAGCACGACCGCCTACACTGCCCGAAAACCACTGCACTGCCCTAAACCCTGAAACACCAGCCCCAGCACGACCCCTACACTGCCCGAACACCACTGCACTGCCCTAAACCCTCAAACACCAGCCCCAGCACGACCCCCTACACTGCCCGAACACCACTGCACTACCCTAAACCCTGAAACACCAGCCCCAGCAAGACCCCTACACTGCCCGAACACCACTGCACTGCCCTAAACACTGAAACACCACCCCCAGCAAGACCCCCTACACTGCCCGAACACCACTGCACTAAACCCTGAAACACCACCCCCAGCAAGACCACCTACACTGGCCGAACACCACTGCACAGCCCTAAACCCTGAAACACCACCCCCTGCACGACTCCCTACACTGCCGAAACACCACTGCACTGCCCTAAACCCTGAAACACCACCCCCCAGCATGACACCCTATACTGCTTGAACACCACTGCACTGCCCTAAACCCTGAAACACCACCCCCAGTACGACCCCCTACACTGCCCGAACACCACTGCACTGCCCTAAACCCTGAAACACCACCCCCCTAAATGACCCCCTACACTGCCGGAACACCACTGCACTGCCCTAAACCCTGAAACACCACCCCCAGCACGACCCCCTACACTGCCCGAACACCACTGTACTGCCCTAAACCCTGAAACACCACCCCAGCACGACCCCTACACTGCCCGAACACCACTGCACTGCCCTTAACCCTGAAACACTACCCCCAGCAAGACCCCCTACACTGCCCGAACACCACTGCACTGCCCTAAACCCTGAAACATCACCCCCAGCAAGACCCCCTACACTGCCTGAACACCACTGCCCTAAACCCTGAAACAACACCCCCAGCAAGACCCCCTACACTGCCTGAACACCACTGCACTGCCCTAAACCCTGAAACACCACCTCCAGCACAACCCCTACACTGCCTGAACACCTCTGCACTGCCCAAAACCCTGAAACACCACCCCCAGCACGACCCCCTTTACTGCCCGAACACCACTGCACTGCCCCTAACCCTGAAACACCACCCCCAGCACGACCCCCTACACTGCCCGAACACCACTGCCCTAAACCCTGAAACACCACCCCTGCACGACCCCCTATACTGCCCGAAAACCACTGCACTGCCCTAAACCCTGAAACACCACCCCTGCACGACCCCCTAAACTGCCCGAACACCACTGCACTGCCCTAAACCCTGAAACACCACCCCCAGCACGACCCCCTACACTGCCCGAACACCACTGCACTGCCCTAAACCCTAAAACACCACCCCCAGCACGACCCCCTACACTGCCCGAACACCACTGCACTGCCCTAAACCCTAAAACACTACCCCCAGCACGACCCCCTACACTACCCGAACACCACTGCACTACCCTAAACCCTAAAATACTCCCCCAGCACGACCCCCTACACTACCCGAACACGACTGCACTGCCCTAAACCCTCAAACACTCCCCCAGCACGACCCCCTACACTACCCGAACACCACTGCACTGCCCTAAACCCTAAAACACTCCCCCAGCAAGACCCCCTACACTACCCGAACACCACTGCACTGCCCTAAACCCTAAAACACTCCCCCAGCACGACCCTACACTACCCAAACACCACTGCACTGCCCTAAACCCTAAAACACTACCCCCTCCGCATGACCCCCTACACTACCCAAACACCAATGCACTACCCTAAACCCTAAAACACTACTCCCCGCATGACTCCCTACACTACCCAAAGACCACTGCACTACCCTAAACCCTAAAACACGACCTCCTACACTACACAAACACCACTGCACTACCCTAAACCCTAAAACACTACCCCCAGCACGACCCCCTACACTACACAAACACCACTGCACTACCCTAAACCCTAAAACACTACCCCTACACTACACAAACACCACTGCACTACCCTAAACCCTAAAAAACTACCCCCAGCACGAACCCTTACACTACCCAAACACCACTGCACTACCCTAAACCCTAAAACACTATCCCCAGCATGACCCCCTGCACTACACAAACACCACTGCACTACCCTAAACCCTAAAACACTACCCCCAGCACGACCCCCTTCACTACCTAAACACAACTGCACAATTTGTTACAGGCGTTGCAACGCAGGCCTGTGGTGCTTACTGGAAGTACCTGGTGGGCTAGTTGGGCCCCAGGGACCCTCAGGATTCAAGGTGACCTAATCCCCCAACTTAAAACGCGCCACGGGGCGCGTTTGCACAGTGGTGAAGGGAGGGGGCGGGGCCTCAGGTGACATGTGCGCAAACACGCCCTGTGGTGCGTTTTAAGTTGGGGAATTAATTCCCCTTGAATCCTGAGGGACCCTGGCGGCCAACTAGCCCACCAGGTACCTTCAGTAACCACAACAGAGTTGCGTTGCAGAGAGGTGAAAAAAGCTGCGTGGCCTCGAACGCCTCTCTGCAACTCAGCTCTGTGGTCCTAACTGTAGGTACCTGGGGGCTAGTTGGGCCCCAGGGACCCTCAGGATTCAAGGGGACTTAATCCCGCAACTTAAAACGCGCCACGGGGCGCTTTGCACACATGTCACCTCAGGCCCCCTCCCTTCACCACTGTGCAAACGCGCCCTGTAGCGTGTTTTAAGAGGTAGTTTTAATCCCCCTGCCCTATTATGTACTAGGGACTTACAGAGGAGGTCATGCTAATCACAGGGGTACCCCAACGCATAGTGTTCCCTAGTGTATGTAGGTGTTTTCACTGTATTCTAAGTGTCTTTTAGCATAGCACTGGCTCTGGTTAGTCAGAGTCAGTTACCACCAGTACCCGTCTGAAAAAGTTGTGGGCACAGGATGATTTTGCAACAAGGCCTCTTTCTGCTCCTCTGTTGGTTCTTTCTGCACATCTTTTGCTTCTTCCTGCACTTTTCTTCGTCTTTGTGGACTTCTGTTGCTTCTTTCTGCATTTCTTTTGCTTCTTTCTGTGCGTTTTTTCTTCTTTCTTCACATGTCCTACCTCTGTAGGCATAGTTAGAAACTAGCATTTAAAAAACCTTTGAAATTCACTTAAAAATCATAGGTTTCAGGCACGTTATAGTTAGAAATTAGCATTTAAAAACCTTTGAAATTCACTGAAAAACCATAGGTTTCAGACACGTTATAGTTAGAAATTAGCATTTAAAAACCTTTGAAATTCACTGAAAAAACCATAGGTTTTAGGGACAGTTATAGTTAGTTGGACATTTCACTCGTACAAAACCATAGAAATTCCCCAGTTATAGTTAGTTCAGCTAACTATAACTCGCGCCCGCAATGCACTGCTGATGACGTCACATATTACATCACTCATGACATGGTCAGTGACATCACTGATGACATCTCAAATGACATCACTGATGACATCACTGATTACATCATCCATGTGATAATTTCATGCATCTTCTCACACCCTAATATAACTTTTGATACACCCATTCTAAATTACAGACTGCCATTCTCAAAACCATACACACTTCAATACCAATAACTACATACCCACTCACTGATTCTTAGGTCTACACACACACACATCTACTCACTCACCCGTACAGTCACTCATACTTACAGTCACTCAGTACAGGACTTTCATATGCACTCATACACCTATATAAACACTCACACACCGCCACTCATCCATAGAGGTACTCACACACCTAGTCAGTCATGCAAAAAATTAATCACACACCCATTTACTCACCTATACAGTTATACACACACCAGCTCACTTACTCATACAAATACAGGCACATTCTTACGCTCTTATACAATAACTGATACAAGCACACACACATCCATACAGCCACTCTCACAATCACACACTCTCACTTATAGCCATTTAAATACTCTAACACACATATATACTGCCTTTTACATATGTAGTTACTCGCACATGTACCACTGAGATATACATTCACTCACTAACACACCCATACACACACACTGACCCACCCATACAGTCCATCACAGATGCACTCTTGAAACCATGCACCCAGTGAATCACCCACTCACACATCTATGCACAGAGTCACACACACCCCACCCACACAAACACTCAGGCACCCATACAGATACTCAGACAACCAATCAATAACCCATATAGACACTCATGTAGCTATTCACAAACCCATGCAGCCGCTTACACACCAACAGACAGACGGATACAGACATTCACACAGTTTAGTCACTAACCCATGCATTCAGTAAGATTCGTTTAATCACTCACTTATAGAGTCAGTCACGCACCTACTAAATCATCCATTCAGACACTTATACACCCACTCATTCTTCAATACACCTTTCCCTATATATTTTAAACATATTTAAACTTTACAGAAACACACAGTCACTGGATGATGTCATCAGTAATGTCATCAGTGATGTCACTGACCATGTCATGAGTGATGTAATATGTGACGTCATCAGCAGTGCATTGTGGGGGCGCGAGTTATAGTTAGCTGAACTAACTATAACGGGGGAATTTCTCTGGTTTTGTACGAGTGAAATGTCCAACTAACTATAACTTTCCCTAAAACCTATGGTTTTTTCAGTGAATACACAAACAAATGGCCTGACACTCAAATATCATCCGTCCCCTTCTTACAGCCTGTTCTGAACCAACCCGCTTGTTCTTCCTCGGTAAGCTCCATCTGTAAACGCCTCACTTCATCCCACGTGTCAGCAGCTGCTAGCATCATGTTGAGCTCGGCCTTCTCTATACTCTCGCCAGTGTATTCTCCATTAAAGGCACATGCATTAAAGGCACAGGAGCGTGCAACTTCATCAGCATACCAATTTCCATTGGTTACAAAATCATTCCCCTTTCCATGGGCAGCGCACTTAACAACAGCCACCTCCCTCAGCATTTGTAACTCTTCCAGCAGTTGTCTCACATACTCCCCATTTCTTATAGGAGAACCAGATGACGTTAAGAACCCTCTCTGCGACCATAGCTGTCTGACATCATGAACCACACTGAACGCATACTGGTTATCAGTATAGATCGTGACTCAAATTTGTTCAGAGGCGGGACAAGCGTGTCAAGGCAATGATTTTGGCCTCTTGTGCAGAATATACTTCCTGTAACCAAGTGGCTTCCACCACTCCAGAAATGGTACAGACAGCAAACGCTGCTCTCAGATTTCCTTAATTGTCTCTTAAGCATGAGCCATCAACAAAAAGAACCTGATCAGGATCTGACAAGGGCTCATCGACAATGTCAGGTCTTGGTTTCATACATAGCTCAGTGACATCCAGACAGTCATGGTCTTTACATTCTTCCTCCTCAGCACATGGAATAGGTAACAAGGTTGCAGGATTTAACACAGAACACCGCTTCAGAGTTACATTCTTAGCGGCAAGAAGCACCTGCTCATACCTTGTCAACCTATTATTTGTCAAAGGCTGTGTCTTGGTTCTCGTCATCAGAAGCTCAACTGAGTGTGGTACATACACTGTAAGAGGATGACCCATCACAATGCTTTCACATCATTCGATACTGACACCTTTTGAAGCAACGGATTTGAGACATCCGGGCAACTCTGAAGCTACAGGATCTAGAGTGGCTGAGAAGTAGGCCACTGGTCTACGAGAACCTCCATGTGTCTGTGTAAAGACAGATAGAGCACAACCTTCCCTTTCGTGACAGAACAGCGAAAACGCTTTGTTGTAATCAGGCATTCTTAAAGCCAGAGTGTGACATAGGCGCTCTCTCAAATCCAGGAAGGCAAGTAGGCAATCTGTTATCCCAAGGCACTGGATCACACACATCCTTGTGAGTCAGCATCTGCAAAGGTTTCCCCATCAGGGAACAGTTGGGAATCCATTGTTGACAGTAGCCGATGATCCTCAGAAACTTTCTGACCTCTTTTTGAGTACTAGGCGGATTAATTTTCATGATCGCCTCCACTCTTTCTGGTGACACCTTTCTCTAGCCTTTTTCAATTCGGAGGTCCAAGTATTGTACCTCAGTCAAACAGTACTGAAGTTTAACCGGAGACACCTTATGCCTGTTCTCAGCCAGGTGATTCAGTAAGGCAATGGTTTCGTCCTTGCAAGCATCATGAGTCTCAGATGCAATGATAAGGTCATCGATGTACTGAACCAGTACCAAGTTTCAGGGCAAAATCAGACCGTCAAGGTTCTTTTTCAAGATCTGGTCAAAGATGGATGGACTCTTGGTATACCCTTGAGGGATACAACACCATGTTAAGACACGGTTTTCCTGACGGAAAGCAAATAAAAATTGGCTTTCGTCATGTAAAGGAACGGAGAAGAATGCCTGGCAGGGTCAATCACAGTAAACCATGCAGCCTCACAAGGAATCTGGAATAGGATCACAGATACATTTGGTACCATGGGACAGCATGGAATCACTATGCTGTTGACCTTCCTGAGATCTTGGACAGTGCGATACTTTCTGTTAGGCTTCTGCAAACCCATAATCGGAGACTTGCACAGACTTCCCATGATCTGTTTGAAGATGATCTGTGCAATCATGAACTCAATTACGGGTGTAATCCCTGCCACCATTTCAGGGGTCAAGTTGTACTGGGGCGTCCTCTGAAATTTTGCATTTGGCTTAATCTGTATGCAGACTGGCTCGACTCCTCGAATCAGTCTGATCTCCTCTCCAGAAATGTCCCACACCACCGTCGAGACAGTGTCTCTGAGATCTAGTGGCATGTCTTCCACAGTCAGTAAGGGAAACATGGCAATTTAAAAGTTCTGGTTCGCTAGTTTGAAGGCAATGACCTCATCATTTGTTTGCAACTCAATTCCCTTTGGTGGGCAGTAGATGGTACAACTCGGTTTACACAACAGATCACGCCCTTACAGACACAATGGGCTTGAATCACACACCACGAACTGATGGTGATCCTGAAAGTTTTTGATTTTCACCGGCACCTCTTCTGTCAAGGGGTTTGTCATTCTTCTATTAGCAACTCCTACAACTTGGATCGATTTTCCCGAGAGGGGCAGGTTTGGGGTTACTGCAGATCTCACAGTAGAATAGATAGCACCAGTATCAATCAAAAATGTGATGGGATGACCATCCACGTCCACTTCTACGTTGGGCCCATTCCGGTCTGCCACTAAGACTGCGCCAAGTGTACAGTCTTCCTCCCCTTTCAGGCAGCGTCATAAGGACGGGTCCTGGTCAAATCCATCCAGAGACTCCATCAAGGGCATCTGGTGGTGGGTCCGATTTCCCTGTAAAATTCTCGGAGGCTGAGGCACCTACACTAATTGGTTCTGATTCCCTCCTGCATTAAAGGAGCTTGTCCTGGTCACTGTCTGTAACTGGTTCGCACCCTTTACCATCTGGATGATTCTGCTCCCTGCTCTTGGTTCGCTGGATTGAGGCGACACTCGCGCTTCCAATGCCTGATCTTGTGACAAAAATGACATGCTGTGGACTTCTTCAGGGTGACAACAACTATCCCTGTCTTCGAATCTATGGGAATACCTCTCCCTCTTCCCTGACTAATCGATCCTCCAACTGGCTGCACTTGTACGCCTCCTGGGGTGTTCCCCTGACCACGAGTTACAGCTCCCATTGTTCTCTGCACCTGCTCTCCTTTCTGGGCATTACGCATTTGTACTAGCATTACCTTTTTCTTTATCCTCCGATGTTTGCAGTCCACTTCATCACTGCAGTACCTGGCATACCGTAGGATCTCGTCCACGGATTTGTTCTGGCAGCAGATTAGATGCTGTTGGATCATGAGACTGATCTCCAGCCTCAGTCCATTCACAATTTGGACACAAACTGTCCCATGTCTTTTGGGTTGAGTGTATCTAACCCATTGTACTGCTTGAAGGCTTGTAACAGCCGTTCATAATAAGCATGTACCGACTCTTTAGGCTCGTGGGTCGTTCGGTCTATTTTAACCCAATCGATGTCCTGTGAGGCTATTTTGGGCGGTAACCATGTGATCACCTGATCATACTTTTTCATAACCAATGGCGAGGGGCCATGTGTGATTCAATCCCTCTCTGGCTCAGCACTAGGCCACTCAACAGCTATCTTACAAGCAGGCCATAGATCCCTAGGGTGCCACAATTTCGAACAAGGTGTTTAAATCAATCCACAATAGTTTAGAGATCTTAACAAAGCAAACAACTTGCTTATACCACTCAGTAGGTTTCTCTCTTAACCTCTGGAAATCGTTTGTGAATGCAGCGAGATCACCCTACTCCATGGAATATGCACCTACCCTCAACTAGACACTTCCCGCAATGGGTATGCTACTATTCCCTGCATTCCCCCTCCTGGAGGAGGCGTCTCTCCTGTCACTTTTCTCACACTCTTCTTCTTTGACAACCTCTCCTCCCACTTATCCATTATGCTCCAAGCCCTTATTTCTATCATCAGTTCCCGGATGTGTGTCTTCAGTCTAGGCACTCTCTTTTCCTCTATCTCCTGGTCACTGTAAGTAAGTCTGTGGTTTCCCTGCAATGTTTTTGTTTGGGACAAATCTACCTCATACCTCTGAGCTAGGTCTGACAACTTTTCATGTGCTTGTCTTGCCCTCCGGGTGATATCCTTAGCCATAAACAACAGTTTGTCTGGCTCATAGACCTCTATTCTGTCTAGGGCTAGACTCCCACTAATGATCTCATCTAGTTCCACTTTCTTCCTCACGACCTCCACTAGCTTCACTTTCATTGCAGCTTTGATGGTATCCTGACTTGGCTTACTATTTTGGCTCTCTCTGCTGTAATTAGGGTCTCTCACCCAGGACTCCAAGTCCCTGACGTCTAAGACGTGCTGGTTCTTAGAGGTTCTCTGACTTGTACTTGCTTCTTGAGACATACCACTCGGTCCTCTAACAGGAGTTTCCCATATCCTCATATCCGAATTTGCATTTACCATAGGTATAGATCTTACAGTGCTGGACCAATCTGTACTCTGGAAGGGTTGGCAGTAGCCACTGGAGGGGTACTGGAATCCATGGGCATTAAAGGATGGAGATCCCCACTCGCACTCCCTGTTCCTCCCAACGGAGGCCCTCCTGCGTGCATGGGTTGTCTCTGGGAAAAGCTTACAGTTGAGCCTGGGTCATAAAAAGGAATGACAGGACCAATGGTAACTGGTACTGTAAGAGCTTCCGGCAACCTTTAAGTAATGTTGGCACCACCCTGTTCCATACCTCCCATTGCGGACACTCCTGTCCCCCATGTTCCTGCTGATATTGTTCCTACTGGTGCGGAGACACTTCCCACATTATCGGTGCCATCAAGGCTTTGTCCCCCTTTACCCGGACGTAAACTGTAAGGTGGTGGACGTTCAACTAACAACCCATCCAGCAAGCTGTCTTCATTATCACTACTGTCACTCCCATTTGCCTTTCTCCCCTTGTCCTTGTTCGGCGACTCTCCATTCCCCACCAACACTGGGTATAACCTCTCTCCCTCAATGGTATCCAATGTCCACCTCTTAAGCCTAGCGTCCCACGGTGCATCCTGATAAGCCTTCATGGTTTTCTTCATCCTCCCTTGATAGATTTCTCTCTCTGCTTAGCATGAGCCACATGCATCGAGTGCTGCAAACTGTGTGGGTCTAGGCAAAGGTCGCACTGCAAACATTGTTCCCCTGAGTTGATTCAAAACATCTAGCCTGAACGTGCCAAAGCGTGGAAATGATAATTCACCCTCCTTTGCGGTGATTTTGTGCCAATTTTGGTGCCAAATTATAGTATGGAGCCCAAATTTGGAGCCATATATTGTGCTGGAGTATCCTCGGGTGGTGTCTCTTTGCCCACTCGAGTAACAACCCCTTCATCACCTCTGAACAGATCCCGTAACACCCTAAAGCATTGTATGATTTTCTGACACTTTCTCAACTTTTCCCACCCAAAATGCAATATTTGTCCATTTAATACAGCAAAGTAATCCCTGTCAACCACAGAGTATTCCCGATGGCCACCAACCAATCCCAGCGCGGCGTTACACTAACCGACATACCGCCGTGTGGCACAATCCAACGTCACTCTCACTCATCGCAGCAGCTCACTCTCCTTCACAATTTCTCCGTACGCATTCGCTCACGCAATCATCTTAAGTCCGTAATTGTCTGCCATTCTAAAAGATCAATAGAATTCAACCACTCAAGAGCATTCGCACACAGCATCCCTCGACCAGCATGGATCACCAGAATCAGTATAGTTAACCCCTGTACACAAGGTCCACTAGGCAATTCACATACGTCCCATTCACACAGAGTTCCCTGTCTTAGGTGGAACTGCTGATTACGCCTCACAACAACTCCTCAATTCTCCAGTTAGACAATCACAATCGAAGTGTCTTCTACACCTTTTAATATCCCGGGATCTTATGCCACTTTGGAACCTGCAATTCAAATCTCAATCCTTGGGCCATGTCAGACCTGAAACCACATTCACTTGACTCTCACTCTAACTCCGCAAGACATCACACAATCAAACCATTCCCGCAATCTATCATTCCACACCCGTACTGTTAATACTCACTCCTCCTTCCGCTGCTGCCCTCCGCCGCACCGTCAGTCTCTGCCAGATTCCGTTGCCTTCCGTTCTCGATCATTGGGCCTAATTCGGGGCTTTTGGGGTTCTAAGTTCCGACTATGTTAGATCAATTCTAGATTCTCCCCTTACTTCATGTGCTAGCCATCCTACTCTGCTACCAACTGAAAGGGCCGAGCCCATTCGTTCTGGAACTTTTCTAGAGACACACTCTGATGGTTCTTTTTAGGAGCATGAAAGTGTAAAGGGGAGAAAATCAGGGGCGGCTCCTCCATGTGGGCGGAGGAGCGTCGCCCCACTGCTTTCTCGCAGTGCGAGAAGCAGAAACATAAAATGGTATTATAAATACCATTTTATGTTTCTGCTTCTCGTACTGCGAGAAAGCAGAAGGGTTTGGTTGGGGTCGGGCAGGTGGGCGGTCCTGCTGAAGGGCAGGGGAGGAGTGGCTTGCCCACTCTGAGGGCGCTGACTGTTTAGTCGGCCCCAGGGCCGGCCAAACCACTCCTACACACTCTCCCTTTTCTCCACGTAGGCTGCATGCAGCCTACATGGAGAAAATGGCATCCCCATAGACACCTGTGTGATTGGCGTCCCAACCAATCACAACGCTGCCATTGCAGCGTTGTGATTGGCTTATGGGAGGGAGGGAGGCTGCCTGCTTCCTGTGAGGAGCAGAGACGACGCAGGACCGGACCGGGCCGGCGAAGGTAAGTTCACTTTTATTTTTAATTTTTAAATTAAACTCTCCCCCCGCGCAACCCACTGCCTCCCACCTGCGAGTCATGCTGGCTGCGACTAGAGAAAATCATTAAACCACAATTTAGGAATAACTCTACTTGACACATAATAGCCAGAGGGCAATTTCGGAAGGTTTGTTGAATTTATTACAAAGCCAAAAATAACTGAACATAGACACACCTCAACACAAGAGTGTAGAAATACGATGGAAATAGCATGAAGCCAAATCTACGCACCCAATTCAGATGGTGCAACATGAACAAAACTATCAACTCAAGAAGTAAGATACAGGAAATCAGAAAGCAAGAGTTCAAATTCCCCTGCATCGAGGTCTGGTAAATAAAGAGCATTTAAATCTGTCACTACTCTGTCACTAAGATGACATCCCAACATTAATAGATAAGCATTTGGAATAAGGAGAAAAAAGGTGTCAGTCGTGGAGTCTTCCTAAGAAGTCTCTCCACCGTTGAGATGGATCAAGTAGCATTAAGCCACTATCGCATGAGAAAAGAGTTCGTATTGAGATGCTCCCTCTCCTCAGGCAAGGAAGACGTGGACACTATCCCTAATTCCAACAACCAATTATCCACAAGTAGGATAACCAGAGTGCACTTCTTGCAATAGGTACAGTCATGGGCGTACTTTTCCACGGTGTTCTCCAGGTACATCCCTTGCAATAATTTGTCCTTGGTTCCATTGCTTTCTCCCGTGTGAAACCAACTCTTTCATTTATCGCCTCCTAACCATGTAATTGTAACTTCTTTCCTCACCTAGCTGCTAAAACAAAGACATTACTTTGTCTAAAAGAATGCTTCTTCACCTGCAATGCAAAAAGACGTGAGAAAGAACAGTTCCAGAGTCACATGAATTTCGAAATATTAAACCCTAAAGCAAGAGTTGTCAGGAGTTTGCATTTCAGGCCTACAACTTCAGTCAACATAAGGATATATCACTTAAGCATTACAAGTTTCACAATTACATTACATTTCGACTAACACATTTACCTAAATATGAAAAATCTCATTATTAAACACACCTATTACATGAATAGTGTCAAAGCTTCACAACACAGTTTCTTCATGTTAACGTTTTATGCTAGTTACATTTATTACCTACGTTAATTTTCTCATACTACTTTGTCAGCACCTAAAATATGTTGTGTAAATACATTAAGACCGTCACAAATTCTAACACTCATATTTACACAAAACAGGATGTTATGCGGGTGAGTTCCACATGAATATGATGCACCCCTACAATTGAATAGAGGCAATGACGGAATTTACGCTCCATCATTATAATAACGTGAAACATGTGTGGCAGGATCATAACCATCCTCATGGAAATAATAAATGGTGTGAGAAGTTATTTTTTAACATGCATTAGATTAATTTATATGTTATTATTAAGAAGATATACAATAATGTTGAAGACTTCATGTTAAAAAACATTCTTATACAATATTGTTAAAGACTTCATGTTAAAAACCATCCTCTGCATGTGTAAAATTGTGCACCAAATGAAGAAAAGCAAATGTTGTGCTGCACGGTTACATTAAGTGCAAATCAAATTATATTTTTAGAGAATGATTTTCACATATATGGTAATGTAGTGCATATGAAACAACATTAATAATTTGCAATTTAAAATTAATTATTTTACATGTTGGTACTTTGTAACGTAGTAGGGTGCCATACTTAAAGGCGACCATCGCTAATCATCTATTCTTATTTCTGATTCAGTTTTGATTTACTTAATGATGATTTATGCACTCGAAACCTATATTTCATTACTTTATATTCTATATATTCTTAAATTGACTTTATTCTAGGCCTGTATTTCACACAACTGTGCTGTATTACATTCATGAGAAGACATTTTAAACTTCCACAGCGTGATGAAATTGTTGCTTCCAGAGAGTTCTCACACGCTGTAGAAGGACTGTTTGAAACATAGTTGATACTTTTGAACTATCTGTTGTGAAAACTCGCCCTGTTGAACTGGCTCATGTGCTGACTGCAAAAAGGGCTAATGTCTTAAGGCTTACATATGCAGGAAGAACCTACTAGTTAAATGAAACATTTTTACAATGTTTCTTTCTTAATGCCTCTTGATGATCATCCTATACGAACTGACCAATGGACTGAGTGGTCTGACATGATGAGGTGACCAAAGAGGTGTAACCATGGAAACCTAAAGACTATAACTGCCTAATACCACTGGAGGCGGTAGCTTCTTGGGCTTCTTTTTCTATTGTGACCTCTTTGCTGATGCTGTTGCTGTTCGTATTCTGTGAGAACTGACGCATACGCTGTGTGCACCGTATTTGGACTCTTTCCTGATGGGACGCTGCATATGAGCTGTCGGTGCACAGACATAATATCGAGTTTTTTAATTCGACTTACATTAATATCGAGTATTAAATATCGTATGGACAGAATATCGACATCAAGAATATCGGTGACCAGAATATCGACCTGAAGGTAAGAAATATCGTTTTTGTTAATAGCAAAGTTAGTAATACCGATAGCAAAAATATCGATGTTAATAATATCGATGTTTATGTTAGTGTTATGTATTTTAGTATGTATTTTATATGTGTGTTCCACATGTTTTGTTATGTTTTGTATTTTTTTTTAAATATATGTTTTAATTTTTTAGAAGTTTGTAATTTTTTTTAAAGTAAATTTTGCGTTTTAGTACCGTAGCAGGTTGTGGCATTATAGGGGAATAGGGTGGGAAGTAATTTAATTATAGTAAATTAAATCATACATTTTAGAAATTATTAATTATTTTTAATAAAATTTTGCATTTTAGTTCTGTAGCGGGTTGTGGGTTTATAGGGGAATAGGGTGGGAAGTAATTTAATTGTAATTAAGTAATTATTAATTTTTATTTATTGGTATTGATAATTAATTTATTGTTAATTAATTATTAATTGGTAATTCATTTTTATTAATTAATTAATTGATAATTATATTAATTGTGTTAATTTTTTATTGGAGTGGGTTGTGGGTTTATAGGGGAATAGGGTGGGAAATAAATTAATTATAATAAATTAATTAATAATTTTTATTTTTTGGTATTGATAATGAATTTATAGTTTCTTAATTATTAATTGGTAATTAATTGTAATTAATTAATTAATTGATAAATATATTAATTGTGTTAATTTAGTTTAGGAGCGGGTTGTGTGTTTATAGGGGAATAGGGTGGGAAGTAATTTATTATAATTAAGTAATTATTTATTAATATTTATTGGTATTGATAAATAATTTATTGTTAATTAATTAGTAATTGGTAATACATTTTTATTAATTATTAATTATTGGTATTGATAATTAATTCATTCTTAATTAATTATTAATTGGTAATTAATTTTTATTAATTGATTAATTGATAATTATATTAATTGTGTTAAATTTTATGCAGAGTGGGTGGTGTGTTTATTGGGGAATAGGCTGGGAAGTAATTAAATGCTATTAAAGTAATTATTAGTTTTAATTTATTGGTATTTATAATTAATTTATTGTTAATTTATTAATATATCATTATTTAATTAAAAAATTATTTAATTGATAAGTATGTTATTTTTAACCCCTACGCTACCCAACACTTTCCCTACTGTTGCACTCTCTGGAGTGGGAATAGTAATTTTTACCCCTACGCTATCCAACACTTTCCCTACTGTTGCCCTCTCTGGAGTTGGAATAGCAATTATAACCCCTACGCTATCCAACACTTTCCCTACTGTTGCACTCTTTGGAGTGGGAATAGTAATTTTTACCCCTATGCTATCCAACACTTTCCCTACTGTTGCACTCTCTGGAGTTGGAATAGTAATTTTTACCCCTACTCTATCCAACACTTTCCCTACTGTTGCACTCACGGGAGTGGGAATAGTAATTTTAACCCTTTCGCTATCCAACACTTTCCCTACTGTTGCACTCTCTGGAGTGGGAATAGTAATTTTTACCCCTACGCTATCCAACACTTTCCCTACTGTTGCACTCTCTGGAGTGGGAATAGTCATTTTTACCCCTACGCTATCCAACACTTTCCCTACTGTTGCACTCTCTGGAGTTGGAATAGTAATTTTTACCCCTACGCTATCCAACACTTTCCCTACTGTTGCACTCTCTGGAGTGGGAATAGTAATTTTTACCCCTACGCTATCCAACACTTTCCCTACTGTTGCACTCTCTGGAGTTGGAATAGTAATTTTTACCCCTGCTCTATCCAACACTTACCCTACTGTTGCACTTTCTGGAGTTGGAATAGCAATTATAACCCATACGCTATCCAACACTTTCCCTACTGTTTCACTCTCTGGAGTGGGAATAGTAATTTTTACCTCTACGCTATCCAACACTTACCCTACTGTTGCACTCACTGGAGTGGGAATAGTAATTTTTACTCCTACGCTATCCAACACTTGCCCTACTGTTGCACTCACTGGAGTGGGAATAGTAATTTTAACCCTTTCGCTATCCAACACTTTCCCTACTGTTACACTCTGTGGAGTGTGAATAGTAATTTTTACCCCTACGCTATCCAACACTTTCCCTACTGTTGCACTCTCTGGAGTGGGAATAGTCATTTTTGCTCTTACGCTATCCAACACTTTCCCTACTGTTGCACTCTCTGGAGTTGGAATAGTAATTTTTACCCCTACGCTATCCAACACTTTCCGTACTGTTGCACTCTTTGGAGTGGGAATAGTAATTTTTTTCCCTCCGCTATCCAATATTTTTCTGTATTGTTTTAGTTAATGTTGTGTATAATTTAATTTAAAAACATTAAAAATAATGTAGTTTTTCAATTTGTTATATATATTTTTTATAATTTTATTTATATTATGTTTGTATGTGTATATATGTATTTATAATTTATAAAATGTTTTTAACAATTTATAAGGTATTAAAATAATTATTTATGAATATTATTAAGTGTATATATTATATTTTATATGTATATGTTTAATTTATTTTAACATTATATGTATTAGTTATTATTTTTAAACATTTTAAAATATTTTTAACTATGTTTATTTTTAATTATATGTATTATTTACTTTATTTTACATTATTTTTTTAACATTTAAAAAAAACGATACTTTTTACAATGATATTTTTGACATCAATATTTTTCTCTCGATATTTTTGTACTTACCATGATGTAGATAGGATGTCGATATTCTTGACTTCGATATTTTTGTCACGATATTTTTGTACCTCGATATTGTTGTAGTCGATATTTTGTCAGTGATTTGAGCTGTCGTGGCTCATAACCTTGAGGAAACTTTCCTGAACTCTTTGCCTCTTGATGGCAAGCCCCTTAGCTAATTGGACTGTTCCTAGAACTCTTTAGAGAACTTTAACTCTGTAGATGCCCCTTAAATGTTTCATTTGAACATTATTCTAAATGTTGATCAATTGTATTGCACTTATTGAATTTGTGATAAACTAATCTTTAACTAAATCCTTGAGTCTTGGCTTATCATGACTGTTCTCCCTTAATTGATTGTGCAAGTTAACTTTATTTGGTAATGCCTAGAAAAGAACAGCTTAGATCATTTTCAGAAATTCAGGTATTAATGTTACTGTTTTGTATCGGCCTAGCAGAATTACTGGTGTGTATGATTTTAGTCCTTCTTACCTTCTTCAGGAGGTTGGGACTACCTGTGGTAATTCTTTATTGGTATAGCATGGTCCTGAGAGTTATTTACATTAATTTAATTTCCAGTTTGTAAGTGAGTTATTCAATTCCTGATCCTCATTGAACAGCCAAGAGCTGGATTTGCCCTATGTCCAACCCCTCATTGGCACGAAGAAAGATCCATCGGAGGGTCAAGTGTTTCTGAATCCAGTAAAATTGAGATAAACAGTTAATTGAACACTGATGAAGAAATTGTCTTGGGCCCAGTGAACGCTGGATCAGAAATCTGGTAGAATGTCGGATGGGTTTGATCATTGACATTAGGATATAGAAGTAAACAGCCTTTACTCCGATGTTTTTACTTCCTAGTACATTTACAACGCATTTTTTAGATCGTAAAAACTGTTGGCACGCAAGGCTTTACAACGGAACACAAAACCACGCATTTGGGGATAATCAAAAGAAGGCGCTTGGGGGGGGGGGTCTCCCCCCAAAAATATAACATGTTCAATTACTAACAAATGGAATAAAAAAAATTATTAAGAGTTAATGTATACATTTTCAACAGTAGGTGGCAGTGTTACACTGTGATAGAATTTTTCAGAGGCAGTAAGCATGTTAAAAGTATGCGTGGTAGTGGAATGCGTGGTGAAGGTGTTTGTAATATGAATGAATGTAAATGCGTGGTAGTGGTATGCGTTGTGAAATGTGCGATGTAAAGACGTGTATGGTGAAGGAAGGCGTGGTAATGTCATACAATCGGATATAGAGGGTGTCCCTACTGAGATCCCTGTCCAGATTCCTGTCTAGAAATTGCCTATCCGTGTCCAAGTTCAATGTTCAGCTGAAGGAGATCAAGTACGAGTGGAGTGAAGCAAAGACGGATTGAAGCAGTAGTGTGAGTATCAATAGGGTTGTTCATTTTAAATGCCTATGTTTAGATTGCAGTGTTGTGAAATGGTTGTGGGTTAAAGTCCAAGTTATGCGGAGTGGGTAAAGTCCATGGTTGAGTTTTGCGCTTTGTGCAAAGAAGTTGAAGTTGTTATCGGGTCAATCATAGCCTAAAATCCTGGGATATACACCTACATGGTGGTCTCAGTGTGGCATTCCCTAAGTTGTCTGCTGTGTCATGGGTGCTCATCGTGAGACATCATTGCCAGTACCATTAACAGAAGGGAACATTTATTTTGTGAGGTTGAGGGTTACGGTTGATGCAATTGCTCTCAGTGCACAGGGAGTAATTGAACTGATCTGGGTGAGATAGCGCTGGTCAAGGTTTCACTTTGTAGTGTAAGTTGAAGTAGATCAGAACGTTTTTTCTGATAAGTTTTCTTATGTGAAAGAATCTATAATTTCTTTAGTGGAGCAGACAGAATTGTTTTGAAATAGCCTGCATTGTGTGAAGATTTTGCTTTAGAGAAAACAGGCTCAGAAGAGGATTGGGAAGGAGGGTGAGATGCTGCGAGGATTGAGAATTGACATCACAGTGTGCCACGCTGGTATTGGTCGGTTGGTGTAACGCCACGCTGTAATAGGTTGACTACGTCACAGTGAGCCGCGCTGGGATTGGTTGTTGAAGACAAACAAGGAAGTGTAGAGAAAATACGATTTCAGGATTTAAAACGGGAAAATCATATGTGAAATTCATATATCAAATTAAAATGAAATTTCTTACGAATTTAAAAAGCTTAATGCAGGGAGTTGTGCATATACCGATTAGAAAAGGAGTGCCGATACCACCTGAGGGTATGGCAGCATTGTTTATGACACTTGAGAAAGGATATCTACATGCACTTGGCTTGAGAATTGAATGAAGTATACTGAACATGATGGTCTCTTGGCTTTTCCACAATATAGGACATTTAATATTAGGATTCTCGAAAATTTGAGGAACCGATTGCACAAGATGAGACCACCTCCTAGACCTATGTAATTTGAAGCATTTAGGGGCTGATTCCGATCTCGGCCGGTAGGGCTCCGAATCGGATCCGGCATTACCGGATCCGATTCGTAGCCCTGTTTCCCGACCGAGTCGGACGTGCGTCCGGGCGAGCGAGTACGATGCGAGCGGACGCGAAATCGCCGACCGACTCGTTCGCGGGACCCAACCGCACCGACCGACTCGCTCGGACTCGACTCGCACCGCGCAATGGAGACGTTCCCCGGCCGGGTAAGTACGATGCGCGCCTCGAGCAGTCCGACCGACTCGCGCCGTCTGGCTCGAAAGAGCAGTCGGAGCCGCACTAGTCGCACACAGGGGGGACCCATGGGTCCCCCCTACCTGTGCATGTACGGCGCGACCTGCTTCGACGCGTACCCGCTGTAGGGGGCGCCCTTGTTTGCCTCGCACCCATTGAGTCAATGGGAGCCCGCGTACGCGTTGTACGACCGGCTCCCATTGACTTCAATGCGAGTCCGACCGACTCGAGTCCGATAGCATGCGAACGCATCGTACTCGTTCGGTCGGACTGCTAGGGTCCGATTCGGTCGGAAATCTCTCCAGGTCCGGCTCGGTCGGAGTGATTTCCGGCCTGAATCGGAATCGGCCCCTTAGTGATTGGGAGCATGTAGCTTATCAAAAGAAAAAGAAAAAATATCAAGGGAGTTTAAAAAATACTGTAAATAGATACGCTGAAGCCAGATGGGATGCACAACAGAAAGCCTGGAGAACTGACATAGTGGAATGAGCTAGAATGTATCCTGTAATGGTTACAGAAAAAGAAGGTGGAGGTAAATTAAAAGAAAAGAAGAAACACATTGACGATAGTGATAGTGACTTTGGTGATTAATTTTTAAATTAGTTATTATTGTTAAATCGTCCACCACCTTACAATGCAGATCAGTCTCAGGGATTGGGTAATCCATGTCCTAGGAAAATTCCTGATGCACCTGCTATGGCTACAGGCCCAATTCCACATACACCTTTCACTCCAGTGGGTGGAAATACTAAAATACCAACTACTGTTAATCAGACTGGTCTAAATGCACCAGATGCCTTAACTGTACCTGTAACTATAGGTCCTGTAGCTCCCTTATACCATCCTGGGAGTAGGGGGAGTAATGCACACACATTCGCTGTCCCTCCCTACTGGGATAAATGCTTCTGTAGACTTGAGAATGGGACAACATGCAAAGACAATATTGGTCCCAACTCCAGCGAATGCCTCAAATGATACAAATACTGATCCTATTCTAAATTCAATGCGATTGATTTCAACAAGTGGGAATTCAGAGAAAACCCAACCTTTATATATGTCTGGAAATGGAATTGCATCACTACCACAAGTAAGTTAGGGTGCTACGGCAAACACTCTTTCTTCAGGAACGCCAGATTCTGATGTGTCCCTTTTACACTCAATACCTTCCTTAAGAAGAGTTGTTCATGGTGGAGGAAAATTTTTGAATATGCCAATAGAACAGTCAGGTCTTACTCCCCAGGAGTTTGATGACTGGCTGAAGGAAATAGACACTCCGGTGAATAAGAAGGGTGCATGAACCAATGGAACACTCACACAGGGATTAGAAAAAGAAAAAACAAATGACATAGCCAGATTAAAAGTGGAGCTGGAAGAAATGATTATCGGAACCATTAGCCCAACTAGGATAGTAGCTTACCAAGATGATAAACTACTGTTCGTCTGCAAAGACATAACTAGACTTGCTCGAAACACACACGAGAAGCTGTCTGAATTGGCACAGAAACATGGAGTGGATGAACAAAGGTCACAAACATTGTAGAAATCTTATAGGATAGATTTTAGTGACAGATACATTGAACACAAGATACCTTCAGGAATGAGATTACAAATAAGGAATTACTAGGTATCCTCAGAAAATGGGGACAGCTAGAAAAATGGGAAGGTCGATGGGCTAAAAAAAAGGGATCAAAGATGGTTACAATGCGAATGCTTCCAGCAATCAAAGATGATGGTAGTGAGGAAGTGAGAATGCTGCCCCTGAGAGAGGTACCGGGAGGAGGATATGTACATGTGCCATGGACTAGGCCAGATATTCTGTCTTTTACAAATGATTTCTCGAGATTGAAAAAGGATATAATAGAATGGTACAAACAGGTTGAGTTGTTTGGGAAAGTCTCAAAGGTTTTACTGAAGGATTTGTATACCTTATTTGACAGTGTGGTTCTAGGTGATTTGTGGACAGAGTGTAAAATTGCTATCGATTGGCCTGAAATAGAACCAGCTAGAGATACTTGTACAGGTGCACCATGTGCAGAAGTAATGAAGAAATATAATAAAGCGATCACTCATTTTAAAGGCAAAATTTCCCCATAGGAAATTGATTGGGTACAAATTGACAGAATGACTCAGGAGCTGAAAGAAACAGTCCATGCCTACTATGAGAGACTGTTACAGGAATTTAAGCACTATAGTGGAATGGAGAATGTATCAGAAAAAGATATGGGACATTTTGTATATCGGTTTGTGAGTTGACTGAGATCAGAGTTTAGCAACATGATTCAGCAGCATTTGATTTGCTTTGATTGATGAAATCCTCCGGCATGCAAAATACTGCGGGGATAAGATTGAACTAAAACGTAAAAAGCTTAAAGAGAAACTGATGATAGCTCAGATGAAAGCTGTCCAGGAAGGTCAGAATGTGCAAGGTGTTGATAACAAATTTGCTGTACTAGGAGCGAATCAGCAGGTTCAAATCATGCGAGGTGCAAATGGATATCAGCAACAAAGTGTACCACCACATGGTAGAGGTCTTGGTATTTCTATCGATGCATTGAAAAAGACAAGTCTGTGTCATGTTTGCAGCAGGTTAAGGCATTGGAAGCGCGAATGTCAATTTAATCCAGTTAATCAAGGAAGTGGAGAACAGATGCAGCATATTGGCCATACACAATCACAGGGGAATTAAATGGTCCAGGCTCAACAGATTCACAGACGAAGAAATCAGAATCAAAAAATACCTCAAGCCCTAATGCCTCAACAGAATGGCCAGGTTAAAAAATGTAACAACAACTGCTGTTAAATGTGGTGGGCTTCCGAATTGGGTACATGTCGCTAATACCATGGTTTTGGTACACCCCTCCTACCCCCTTTTTCACCACCTCTTGGCAGATGACAACAAAACTTTCCAGGAAAGAGCTGAGGTGGATGACTTTTATTTAAAAAAACTTCATGAAGTTTCGTCAAACAGCACCAAAGTTATTTGCAAAACAAACAAGCATTGGCATAGCCAATAGGTCTCGCCTTTGGGACCTTATAAGTATTTAATTATGCAGCACAATATCCTTGGTGCAACAGCATATGTTGCATGGCTAAACACTGATAATGTCCCAAAGGCGAGACCTATTGGCTATGCCAATGCTTGTTTATTTTGAGGGGGAGAGTACTGGCACTTCTCAAGAGAAATGTAATACTTTTAATTGGAGAGTACCGGCACTTCTCAGAAACAAGCAGGTGCTCTGGTACAGAGTACCAGCACTTCTATTTTCCATTTCATGCACTGGCTGAGCTAGAGGGTGGGCCGAGTCATGTTTTCGGACATTGCTTCTGCGTGGCCACTTCCTATGCCTTGTGGCAGCCTTTTATTTATGTGCTGAGTGTTGTGCTGTGCTAAGTGCTTTCTTGACAGCGCAGGCCCTACAAGCGCCAATTCCCCTGCCTTTTGGCCTCCTCTCATGACGGTGCCCCCCCTGGGGTATTTGCTGGGTGCAGTGGGGCTGACAGCAACTGACAGTGATCGATGCATTTTCCCATTGTCTCTGCAGGAAAATGGCTGCAATTACCGAGCCGGGACCCGTGCTGCGAAATGGATGCCCCCTGGCTCGAGCTGGGCAGGGGGGCAGCGCTGGGCCAGCAGCCGAGCGCCATCCGGTACTGCTCCTGAACTCTCCCAAAGAAGAATCGTGGCATACTGATCCGGCTGGGGGAGGGGCAGAGACAGAGAAGAGAAAGCAATGGACACCGGGGAACACAGAATGATTTAAAAAATAGTGAAAAAAAGCAAAACCAAAAAATAAGAGATCTAGTGATTTTGTAAGGATGAAAACATTATTGGACCTGGAGATTTCAAAAGAACACTTTGCATCATCCCAGATGCAGTTACGCAATTCAAGCAGATGTTTCCTTTTATAGGGCAGAAAGGTCTGATTGTATCTTAGAGTTGTGTATAAAGGAGGCAATAAAGGACTGGGGAGTGCTCATTTTTGGAGCATTGTTGTTTTGTGAAATACCAAGCAATCACCTGCAGGAGATGGTGACTGAACTGCAGATGCTCCTGTTGCGAACACACAGTACAGATGGCATGCTTGAACATTTACAGGAGAAGGAGACATTAAAACTGTGTGCAATGTACAATATTCAGCTGTTGGGATTGGGCAGTTATGGAGGGAAATTGAAGGTAAGGTGTGTCTAACCGTGTGTGTCAGGGTTTACGTTTCGGTGTTACTAAAGCATCGAAAAACCTTCTCACTATATACAAGTACCTTGAATATATCCCTTATTATCAAGGCCACATCCTAAGAAGATTATGCCAAACCGCATCAATAGTGAAAGAGGTAGCCGACGAAGCCGGACACCTCTAATGCCAGTGTTTATTCTATGTCAAAGCCCTTAAGACCGGCCAGATCCTGTCACTCTTGAAAACAAGCACGCAAGTGGTGCGCGCGCCACAACATCTGTTTTGAATTATCGCGCACGCGTCTGGGCACGATAATTCACAACAGATGGTGCCTGTGCCGGTAACCGCAAGCAATAGGCCACACACGAACGAGCGTGTGGTCAGGTTTTTGAAGCCCCCTTACAATAAGTCTCGCAGAGCAACGCATGCGCGCTGCTAGGCGAGACCTAAAAATGGTCTTCCTATGGAAAGTCTGACCTAACTATAAGTAATATAATTACAGAGTGTGAGAGAGCATGTGTGTGCAACCATTAACGTTTTCGAGCAGCCTTCTTCGCTATTGGCTTGAAACTCTGTCAGTCACATATTGGCTCAGCACAGTGGAGTATTCAACTGTCACCTTATGCTATTGGGTGATTTCGGTTTGTCTTTCTGTCTCCCTTTGAGTCAGAAAGGGGGCAATTTTAAAACTATTACCCTTTGTTCATTCCTTTGGCTCCCGCCCATGTGTCTCGCTCTAAATTCTAAATCTACTTTCATTAACACATTTAAACCCAGGTGTAATTGCATTGCCAATGCTTGTTTTCAAGTTCCTTGGAATGCTTTTAGTTTCATTTATTGTGGGGTGATGAGTAGAAGGTGGCTGAAAGCCACTGATGTAAACTGCTGCTGTGTAAAAAAAGGTTTGCTATTGGAGATCAAAGTTTGATGAACAACTTAAGTGATGATTAAGGACAAGCAGGGTAGGCAACATAGGGGTCTATTACGATGGCGGTTGGATGACCGCCACCCGGACGGCGGTGGCAACCGCCTGACCTGTGGCAGACATCCGCCGCGATCGCAAGCCAGAAAACCGCTGGTCAGATTAGGATGGCGGTGGTGACCGCGGCGGTGGTAAATTCCGACCGCCTCCTTTCCGCCGGTTGCCATCCGCACTCCTGCCCTGCGGACGGAGAAGGACCGGGATAATGGTGGCGGTGCAGGGCAGGCTCCGCCGGCACGATTATGATGCTGGCGGTATCCAGCCTTTCCTCAGCGGTCAGACCGCCATGGAAAGGCATGCAGTGATTGTATTCCGGGGGCCTGTTGCGGGCCCCCAATGTTTTGTGGGGGGTGTGGGTGCACTGGGGGGGTACCCATGGTCCCCCCCTACATGTCCCTGTGCCAGGTGGCAGGCACTGTGCAGTGCCTGCCACGCAGTGCAGGGAAATGCAGGACATGCTCATTTGACCATCGCTGCGGTGCTGCGGGCAGCAGCAGCCGCCGCAATGTTAAGGCCCGCGATCCGACCGCCGCGGTCGGATTTCGAGCAAGGAACATCCTAATGCGACCAGCGGTTATGTCGTGGGCCTTGCGGGCGGTCATTTCCCGTTACCATGGCGGTCGGGGACGTTTTCCAACCGCCATCGTAAGAGGCCCCGTAGTTTCTCTGCCCTGGAATTTGTAATCCCTTGTATCATTGGTCTGTGGCTGCCTGGAGCTAGGATGAAGAGCAACCTACAGAGAATATGAAATTTACAATTATTTTCTGTAATTGGTGATGCTTTACGTTAAGGATCCCATGAGTTCCTAAGCTACACCTAAATATTTCTGGTATAGTGTCCACTGTGATTTCTTTGTGAAAAATAGCCTTGATCTGGGTAGAAAGCCAGTAATAATTTTTTTTGTCAACATAGCTCTATTGAATTTTAAAGCATTAGAAAAGCGGGAAATCCAAAACATAAGTGATTCAGAATTTATAATGTAATAAAATAATTTTTAAGCAACTAATATTAGTGATTCTGGATTTTTTTTTAATCTAATAGTTCTCACCGTTAGACTATTTAAATTGCCAAATAAGTCCTCACATATGCATATTTATTGCTAAGTTAGAATTAAAACTGAATGTTATTTTATAGATAATAAATCTTTTTTCGGGAGCAATCGCAACTATATAAGATACAATCATGCAGTAGAAAAATCATCATTACAATTCCAGTGAAAAGTTCAGATGAAACACAACACATCTAATTTAAGAATTAAGAAAAAATGCCACTCTTGGTCACGGGTGATTAAAAAAGGGTGAGAAAAAAGCAGTGCTAAAACACAGATGGCCATTCAGTGGTAAATCGGGTCTTGATAATCTTGATCTGTAGATGGTCTGCAAGAAACTTGTCATTGCACAAAGTGTGAGTACATTAGGCAACAGCTGTATACATAAGTGCCACTCTGGCTTGCATAAACTTCAGGCTCTTTAAACTGGGGCGAAGAAACTGCCTTATTGGGAGGGTACAATATTTACACAAAAGGACAACACGTTATGTGTCCTGTGGAGACCTAGAGTCGCAGCCACAGGGTCCTCTCGTGTTTGGGGGAACAAAAGCAGACGAAGATGCCAAAAGATGGTGAAGAAGGTTAAACCTAAAACGGGTGACTAAAAACCTGTCAGTTGCCCTTGTAAGGGTAGAGAGGTAATTTTCCCTGCCCTAAACTGTCTTTAACAAGGCATGCGCCCTCACTGTTGGTTTCCGGAGCTCGGTATTTTCGTGGTGGGCAGAGATATATTTGAACTACAGTGCTTTTATAATGTTACGGTCCTGAGGTCTTACAGAGTCACATGAGAGAAAAATATCTGGCCTACCTAGAGCAAAAAAAGACTGATTTACAAATCATAGCCAGGGAATTTTAAGGGAATGCTCTAAGGACAGGCAGTCTGAGATAATAAGGTGATTTAGGCCCTTGTTCTCCCTGGACTATATTTTTGCCCAGCACATTAGAGACTTAACTGCCACCTGGTCGGCTACGAAATTAACACCCAGCTCTTCGTGTACTACATAGGCAGTGGTACTTTGAGGGACCCGCAAGATCCGATGCAAAAACTTGTTTTGGGCCTCCTGTAGCTTGTGTGCTGCAGTATACCCCCATACTTCTCCAGCATATAACACCTTCAAGGTGCATATAGACTGGTACAATTTTAAAGTCACGTCTGGTAGCCAAGATCCCAACCTATGGGCATAGCTGGCAATAGCGCCTATAGATTTGTTCAAATCGCTCAGCTTGCCCTCCAATAATGTTTCCCAATTAAATTTTTCGGCAAATAGAATTCCCAGATAAGGGAAGGTCGGGACCTTTGCTAGAGTGTGAGATCCTGCTTTAAAGGTTTTCGACCGGAGACCCCGGGGGCCAACTTCCAAAATGTACGACTTTGTAAAGTTGACTGACAGATCCAGTCTATCCATAAAATCAATGAACCCGTCAATTAAAACCTGCAGACCCAGGGCTGTGCGAGCCATAAGCACCTCATCGTCGGCATATAGTAACACTGGCAAAGATTTCTTTCCGACTCTGGGGAAATCACACTGTTATGCCAGGAGGGCAGCTTCTAAACCATTGATGTAAATGGTGAATACAAAAGGGGCTAAAATGCAACCTTGACGAACCCCCCAGTGCAATTAAAATGTTCAGTAAGGCCCCCCAAGAGAATCTTACTGCTGCTGTCGTTTGGGCGTGAAGATTCATTAATAAGGATACAATAGAGGGATCAGCGCCCAAAGAGCACAATGAGTCTCACAAAATCTTCCTGATAACCCGATCAAAGGCAGACGTAAGGTCCATAAAAGCTAAGAACAACACTCTCGGTTGAGCAACCGTGTATTTATTTATTAATAAATAGAGATTAAGACATTGCTCGATAGTTGACTTGCCTGGGCAAAAGCCGAGCTGGACCTCAGAAATTATTTGATTAGCGTCCGCCCATGAAGAGAGTAGAGTTAAGAGGACCCGACCCAGCATCTTAACTACAGAATCAATAAGGGAAATAGGGTTGTAGCATTGCAGGTTGTCCTTATCCCCCTTTTTATAAATTGAAATAATGGTGGCAGTTGACCAGGAGGGCAACATCCCTTTCTTCGCTGTTGCATTTAAAACCAGTGTCAAGACCAGGGCCTAAACTTCAATGTTGTCCCGGAAGTGATCTGGCGGGATCCCATCAGGGCCTGGTGCCTTGTTCCGAGGCAAAGACTCAATGCCCCTGTGGACTTCTTCCAACGAAAAGGTGACTGGTGTGTCTGCCGTGCTAGGAGCAATGTCCATGCGAAACCCTTCAATAGGCCAAAATGATATACCCTGTCAAAATGGGTGACCCACTGTTCCGGGGTGATGTGATGACATAAGACAGGCCCAGATGGCTATGAGAAACAGGGGCTATTGATAATCTGCCACAAAAGTGTAGAGTCCCTTAGTTAGATCAGCCCATGCCTGTTTCTGTAATTGGTGCCTCCGTTCTTTCAGGGCCCCTTTATAGTTTCAATGGCAATTTGCCACCCATTCCCTGTCGCGAGACAACTGTTTCAAGGCTTTCTTCAGATGCCTAAGGGCCCTGGAGCACTCGGAATCAAACTATGAGGGGTGAACCGGTC
Source organism: Calotriton arnoldi (assembly GCA_963921515.1). Taxonomy (NCBI): domain Eukaryota; kingdom Metazoa; phylum Chordata; class Amphibia; order Caudata; family Salamandridae; genus Calotriton; species Calotriton arnoldi. Next base: position 5,141,125 of record CAWUFW010000219.1, on the reverse strand, counting down.
GCTGCCCACCCACTGGGATCGATAATAGACCACAAACCGACTGAGCGATGGAGGCAAAGGAACTTAAAACATCCTCGCCATGTGTTAAAAGGTCCAAGCAGGTAAGTATCTCCTGCTGGCAGTCAGTGAAAAGACTGTGATTAAAACCTTTAGCGTCTATTTGCGACCAGCGTAAATGCCTCCCATGGTCAATGGGAGTTAAGGCTCCACAGGGCTTTCGAGGGCTCTCCAGTTGGTTCCCTACCCCCTCCATAGATAGGGTCAGAGGGTTATGGTCACTGTAGCGGCTATGTAAAATATTGAGGGAAACAGGAGGCTAACCCATGCAAGCAGAGACAAAAATTAAATCAATAATCTTGGCGGATCCCCTCCATTTATATGTCGGAGGGATTTGAGGATTAGACCGGTTTATCAACTAATCTAAAGTAAAAACCAAATTGTTCATGTGCAGAAAGTTATTTATCTCCTCCCCTTCTGTGGTATGCTCCAGATGCAAGTCCACTGAAATCGGGCAAGGTTGTGTGTTCGGTGACAGGTGTAAAAAATTTGGACATGGGTGACAATTAAAATCCCCTGCCAGGATAAAATTCTCATGCCTGTGGCCCTCCCCCTTTAATGAATCTAAGGCGCCACTTAAGGCTATAAAATTAGAGGTCTGGCCCGGCCCCCTATTTGCATTATAAAAACTAATTACTACCATAGGGAGAGCTCTCCCAACGCGCAATTTTACACCCTGGAACACATGGGAGTCCCATCTGCATAGTGCCGCAATGCTCGAGAGCTACAAAAATAATAGCCTAACTTTTGATAGATTCCTAATCAAAGTTATTGATTATCAATTCCTGGATTACTTGCTTCTGAAACGTATTACCACACTCACAGTGCTACAGATTTGTAACTAAATATCTAATTTTGAATGCCACAATATTTTTAAAATTGGGCACAAAGGTGTTGGCTCCAGTTTTTAAATATCCTGCCACCCGCAAATTGCTCTTGGTCCCATGTTCCTCATTCAGGCAGATCAGTCAAAGAGGAATACCATGGGGTAATGCTGGTCATAAAGACGGTTGCCACCAATTATTCTCCATTTCAGAGGAGAAAGCTAATAAATGGGTGCAAAAACTGCCAGTGAAACATTTGATAACATGCTATAAATGTAGTTTTCCTGTCTGTTTTTTTAATCCAATTTTTGACCCTGTGCTTCAGAATGAGTTAGAGATACGCCTGATCAGAATGGGTTATATGTATTATTATTATTATTATTATTATTAAGAAGTTTGTAAAGCGCAATGGTTACTCCCAACGGAGTGTCCCCACGCTAGGACCACTGAGAGCCCCAAACCCATGCCACACTAATCGACTACCTACATAACCTCTAAGCAAGGAAGGCAGCAGAGTTATTGACGACCGCCCCCTGAATCACGGAAGAGCCAGGTTTTCAATTTCTTACGGAACCAAGGTTCTGACTCAGATATCCTCAAGTCCACAGGAAGCTTATTCCAGGCCTTAGCTGCCAGGAAACCATAAGATCTTCCACCAACCCTGGCCCTCCGCACCTTAGGCACAGTCATTCTCATACTGCCAAGAGATCTCAAATTCCGAGAAGGTTGGTAAACCGTCAGAAGGGGGGTCAGAAAGCGCGGCCCTTTTTTCCTAAGGATCCTATGGCTGATACAGAGAGCCTTAAATGTAACTCTAGCCTGTATTGGGAGCCAGTGTAGTTTTTTTTAAAGCTTCTCCTACCGGGGCCCTCCTGGGAATATTCAGGATAAGCCTAGCTGCGGCATTTTGGACCTTCTGCAAGATATTCAGATTTTTTAGCAGTCACCCCTAGATACAGAACATTGCAATAGTCAAGACGAGACGTGACCAAAGCCTGTACAATAGTTCTTTTAGCATCCAGGGGGAGAAGGTCCAGAATCTTCCGCAGCATTTTCAGGATGCCAAAGCAGGTTCCGGCCACAGCAGAGATTTGCTGAGTAAAGGAAAGTGCTTCGTCGAACCACACCCCCAAATTTTTCACCTTAGCTTTCGGCACCGGGCAAGGTCCCAGTTCCTCAGGCCACCAATGCTGTGACCAGAAAGAGGGCTGTTTTCCCACAACCAACACCTCTGTCTTCCCTGCATTCAGCTGAAGGCAACTCAGTCTCATCCAGTCCATAAGCTCCCTCAGACATGTTTTGAAATCAGCAGCCCTTCCTGATTCTTGTTGTTCTAGGGTCACAGCTAGCTGAGTGTCGTCAGCATAGGATACCAACTTGATTCCATGTCTCATCACAATATCTGCCAGCGGGCGCATATATATATTGAACAAGGTGGGGCTCAGCGCAGATCCCTGCGGCACCCCCTGGTTTAAAGGACAGACTCTGGACTTGAATGGATGTTGTAGAACCTGAAAGGTTCTGTTCTCCAAAAAGTTCTTCAGCCACATCCACGTATGTATGCAGTCAGAAAAGTCGTCAGTGCACATACATGTTTGAATGCTTGTCAAAATAGACCCTGCTGCGTTTGATTATATTTCTGGGATATGCAGTAGATCTTGCACCAGGCACATATATCTGCCAGCAAGTATCCAGGTGTAGGTTTAATTCTACCTAGACTTGAGGAACACTGAAGTCTTCGCTTGAACTTAGTTTTTTCTACTCCTTGCAAGTATGGGGAGAGGATGTGGCCTAACGGCTACGGCGGTCGACCTCAAATCTGGGGAACCGGGTTCATGTCTCGGCAATGACGCTCAACATCCTGTGATTCTGGGCAAATCACTTAATCTCCCCGTGCCTAACAAAAATGAATGTGTCCTTGTGTAACGCAACTGGTGCTCATGTAAAGCGCTTTGATACCTTATACCTTCAGGTCAAGTTTGCGCTATATAAAACTCCGGAAAAAATAAGTATATTCATTTTACAGCTGTTGTTTATCTGCTTCTGTTTTTTAATTTGCCTTTTATTTGTTAGATGCACATGTTGCATTTCTGGACTACCCCTCAGCCTTCGACCTATTTCCAGTGCAAAGGTTATATGGTAAGCTCTCATTTTTAGGCCTTGATACAGCCAGACTCTGATTTGTAAAAAGGCTTTCCCCCAATACAACTTAATAAGCAACACTGAATCAAAATTGCTGCCTGAGCAGACAGTTCACGTTGAGTGCTGGGTCAAACAGGGCTGCCTCCTCGCCCCGTTAATATTCTTCTTTTATACCAAGAATCTTAACAACGAAGTCCTGAAAGCTTCCCAAGACATCCCATTTATTGAGAGCTTCAAGGTACCTGCTCGCAGATAACTACATTCTGATCGTTTACACACCCAGAGGTCTTCATGCCAAATTACATACCTTGTACTAGTACTGCAAGGTAAAAAGATTTTAGTTAAACAAACAATAAACATGGTCTCCAGAAAACCAAAGAATGAAGACGTCATTCTTCATCGGAGATGTGCGGCTTGAAAAAGTAAACTCTTTTTCCTACCATAGGCTGACCATAACCAACAACCTAAAATGTCCCACTCATGCACAAAAGTCAATCGAAAGATCAAAGGCTTAATCAAATGTAATTCTACGTTTTGTCCACTCCCACGTCATCGCTTCCCACAGCACCTCGCCCTGTTGTGCAAATCGAGGTAGGAAGCCAAATTACATTCTGAGCAGTACTATGGACCTCGACAAACTCACAGCCAAAATTGGTGTTCAAGGAAGGAAATTCGGAAATCTCTGTTTATTCTTCCAGCAGGATTTCAAGCAATTGCCCCAGATTGTGACATTGGCTCCAGCTCCATTCTCAACAGATGCCAACTGTTGCTCATCAAATAAGGGCTACAGAACTGAGCACCAACAAGAAGAACCTTCTAGACAAAGCATGGAGGGACCTCTTCATCATACAAACTAGATCAAAGTATGTCATGGCCTGGAAGAAAGAAGCAATATGGCTTGGGTTCATCCTGGCACAGGAATGACCCCAACTGTATTGAAACCTTCTTAAAACTCCATCTGGAAGACAAGAACAAAGCACTGGAGAACTTTATCCTAGCTGGTCTCTCCTGTCTGTTTATCGTTTCTCAACATCCCCAATCAGATCTTAAGGCCCTTACTCATTTTAGAGGGAGGAGACTATTCACCATGGCAAGAATAGAAACCTTGCAACCTCTGATGAATGTGCTTGCGGCCAAATAAAAGGTTTATCCAATATCCTCTTGATCTGCCCTATCTATACATTGATCATAGGAAATAAGATCAAGTATATGGCATCCAGAGAGCAGCTAGACACTGACAAACAGACCCCTTTCTATATAATTAGCAATCTTGCTGAGGCAACAAGAAGACTCATGGGCCTGGTTAAACTCTAGGACAGAGAGCGGTTAAGAATTGTATACACGCTCAAAGATCGAAGATGTTGTTAAATCATCTTAAAAATTTGAAAGCATAACTCGGAAGAAATTGTGAAATTAACTCCTTTGGATGAAGAAACGCCTGTGTGGTTCGCTGCTAGCCCTTCATGCCTCTTGGCTTGCACTCAGTTGCCACTGGTCAGACTCCTGACTGCCAACTTCCTCCACTTCATCATCAAGGTTGGTCCCCCTCCAGAGTGAAGCACTTCTGACCTGAAGCTCAGGGCCGGCTTTAGAGTTGAGAGCGCCTGGTGCGACAATCATTTTTGGCTCCCCCAACCCAATTGAATTGAATTGAAAGGGGATTTATAGAGTGCGTGGTTACCCGGGAGCATCCCAGCGCTAGAGGGCGTTAGAGTGGTAAAAACAAGAGGGGTTATGGAAATAGCCACGTTTTCAGTTGTTTATGGAAGCTAAGGTAGTTCGCTTCACTTCGGAGATGGAGTGGAAGGGTATTCCACAGCCTGGAGGCGTTGTATGAAAAAAGCCTACCTCCACTTCTCGCTTTCTGAATTCTCGGAATTTTCGCCAAGTGGAGAGAGTTAGAGCGGAGATGTCTAGGAGCTTTATACAAATAGATCAGATCCCTGGTAATGGGTGGTCCTTCCCCTTTCAAAGATTTGTGGGCCACACAAAGAGCTTTAAAGTGTATCCTCTCCTGGACAGGAAGCCAATGCAGAGAGCGCAATGCAGGTTGTGCTGAGCAGCGCCGGCTAGTGCCGGTAAGCAGTCTTGCTGCAAAGTTCTGAACAGTCTGAAGTCGCCCAATCACTGCCTTGGGGGCCCCAAGGTTGAGAGCATTGCCAAAATCAATCCTAGAAAGGATCAGGGCTTGAATCACTAGTTTTTTTGCTGAATGTGGCAGCACGGACAAAATTTTACGAATCATTTTTAGCAGACCGTAGCAGGAGGCGACCATCTTCCTAGCTTGGGTTTTGAAGGACAGGTCTTGGTCCAGCCAGATGCCAAGGCTTTTTAACTCTGATTTAAAAACCGGGACTGGGCCCATACAGGATGGCCAGAGGGCATTCAGATTAGCACTTTGAAAACTACCAAGCATCATAATTTCGGTTTTTGCACCGTTCAGTTTAAGGTGAGACAGACTCATCCATTTTGCCACTTCCTCCAAACAAGCGTGGAGGTCAGTGGGTGACTTGTCAGCTTGATTCAATGCCACCACTAGCTGTGTGTCATCAGCATAAGATACAATATGGACTCCAAAGGGGGCAACCAGGTCCGCCAGAGGGGCCATATAAACATTAAAAAGGGTTGGACTCAGGGAAGAGCCCTGAGGCACTCCACACACCAGAGGTAGAGAGTCTGAGGAGGTGTCCTCTTCGAACACCTGGAAAGTCCTGCCTTCCAAAAAAGATTGAAGCCAAGCAAGAGCCGAACCTGACACTCCCGTGTTCCTGAGACGGTGAACCAAAATCTGATGGTTCACCGTATCGAATGCGGCACTAAGATCAAGAAGAATAATAGCCAAAGAGCCTCCTGAGTCAAGGATCTTTCTTGATTCCTCCACTACCACCAGCAGAGCAGTTTCAATTCCTTGGCGAGGGCGAAAGCCTGTCTGGGAGGGGTGGAGCAAATCATGTGACTCAAGAAACGCAGAAAGGATGTTATTAACATGTTTCTCTACGATCTTGCTCACTCCAGGAAGGAGCGAGATGGGTCGATAGTTGGCAAGACCCTTCTGATCCAGATGAGGTTTTTTCAATAGAGCTTTAACCATGGCTCTTTTCCATTCACAAGGGACCACGCCTGAAATAAGAGAAGTGTTAATCACACTAAGAAGATAGGGAGCAATAGTAGAGGCTACTGATTTCAAAATGTTAAAAGGTGCCGGATCAAGTGGCGATCCACTTTTAATAGAAGCTAAAATAGACAGCAAGGAATCCAAGGACAAGGGTTCTAAAGCCTCCAGACTGGGTGCAAATTTATCTCGAAAAGAGGTGTTGGCATTGGTGATGTATGCATTATCTTTCACAGGAAGGATTTTTAAGATATTTTGCACTTTGGAGAAGAAGAACTGTGCAAGATCTTTGCACCGCTGTCCAGAAAGATCAGGAATTGGTGGAGGGTCAGATACTCTTAACAATTTTTTGGCGATCTGAAAAATTTCCCTGTGAGAGTTAGCTGCGAGGAGAATCTTTTCCTCAAAATATGAGGCTTGGGCTTTTTTGATCTCCACTTTATACATCCGAAGAGCAGTCTTATATTCTAGTCTCTTATTGGCGGAAAAATCTTTCCTCCAAATCCTCTCCAACCTTTTACATTGTTTTTTAAGAAGGCGTAATTCAGGTGAGAACCAACCTGATTTAAGGGTTCCCAATTTTTTCTTTATCAGTTTTTTTGGGAGCACCAGGTTAAGGGTGTCTTCAATCCATGAGGTAAAATAATTGTAAGCAGTAGCCGGATTAGTATGAGAGGCGGGGAAGGTCCTACTTAATTCATAAGACCATTTCTCCACTGGAACCTTAGACCACTGCCGATTGAACGTTCGGGAGATCTGGGTGTGAGCCTCTGTAAAGACAGGGGACCATAAAATGGGAACTAAAAAGTGATCCGACCATGGGAGGGGGATAGGGGGTTTTCCTGTGACGTCTTTCAAAGTGGAGAAAAATGGATCAAGAAGATGTCCTTTAAAATGTGTGGGTTGAGAGACCTTTTGTTGAAGTTGGTAGGACGCAAGGTCTTGGACCAAGTCCATAGCGACTAATGCATAGGGGTCATCGAAATGCAAATTGAGATCTCCCAGGAGCGTAAAATTAGCATTGGTATTAGCTAGGTTACAAGTTGCTTCTAGCAGGGAATTACAAAATTGACCCAGCGCCCCGGGCGGACGATAAATAAGAATTCCAGAGAGAGAGAGAGAAGGGGAAAATTCAATAGAAAAATGGACATTCTCACAATCAGCTATAGGGCTACCTAAAAAACGACAGGTCAAATAATTTTTATAAATGATAGCAATGCCGCCCCCCTTACCCATCTTTCTATCTAGTCTTTGAATCGAATAGCCCAAGGGAAGGGCTCTAACAATATCAGGTTCTGAGCTTGAAGAGAGCCAAGTCTCCGTAAGGAATAGCACTTCAGGATCATGGTCAGATAGCAATAATGAGATCTCAGTCGCATGTTTTGGTAGTGATCTGCAGTTTAACAGCAGTAAGTTAAACTGTTTCTTTGAGTGGGCTGGGGTATGGGTGTCCATTGGGGGCTCAAAAAGACAATGTAAGCACTTCTTCTGTCCATCCTCTAACATTATTGAGTGAAAACATTGTGGTTCCAAGGGTTTATTCAACCGTCTCAACTGTGAAGAAGTATAACCATAATGGGTTAAAAGTGTAGAGGCAGGGGCTCTGGCCCCTGGGCCCGGATGGGCGCGGACGGGCGCAGACGGGCGCAGACGGGCTTGCCAGCGGCGCGCCCGCTGCGCGGACGCGTCATCTGGCGTTTTTATGTGCCCTCGGCGTGACCCAGCAGCTAGAGCGCTGACCCAGCGCAGGCGCACTCAAGCCCTCCCCGAGCTATAACACAGCTCCCCCGTGCAAAGAACAAGTTTTTAAAAACAGCAAATCACATTAGGTAAGTTAAAACAACTAGCAGCAATAGAGGGAATAATTTTAAAAGAAGAGCGAGCGGGAGAATGACCTGATAATCCCCCACAGGTATGACCCCTCTAACCCAATGACCACCTTCTCGGATTCCCTCATGACCACTGGACAAAAGTGCCCCTTATCTCTCCATAGCCCTCTCTCACATATATTACATTTGTTTTAAAGCACTGGTAAAGACTGACTTTACTAATAAGAGGGTATATTTAACCAAACAAACCCTTTTCAGCAACATTAGGAATAGATAATGAAAGTCTGGGTAAAAAAAACAGACCGTCATAACCTGTTTTATGCAGTTTGCAAGCAGCTCTTTGATGACAGTTCGTAATAGTCACTGTTCTACATTTGGGTTGTATCTTATGAACTGCGGTAACAAAAGAATCTATGTGACAAAAGCAGTAATCCATTCAGCTATCCACAAAAAATACAGATCTGTGATCTGCACAGTATGGGTTCTTAGCAGAAGGCATCTTCACCCTCTGAACTACTTTATGGCGAGTCAAAACCGGCGCTAGACAAAACTCTGATCTCTCTTTCTAGCAGGAACATTAATCACAAGAGTTATCTTGACATTTTTAATGCTGCCTGAAAACTGAAGGCACAACGAAATCTGAGGCAGGTGATTTTAAACATACGTTTTTGCTAAACACAGCGCCCCCACCCTCCCCTTGAGATCAGTGCCTCCTCCCCAGGTCAGCGCCCAGTGCCGCTGCATCAGTCGCACTGCCCTAAAGCCGGCCCTGGGGCCCCTGGTGACGAGAAAGCCTCCTTCTAAGGGACCACTACTTCCTAAACCTAAACTGGAAATTAAACTTATCTTCCCTAGCACTGAATCTCACTTTCTTGAACTCCGACAGAGTAACCATTTCACTCAGAACTTACTGTCACAATGTATTACGATTTCTACTCCATTTCTCGTTGTTTAAGCTTGTTTCAGTGTTTGATCATTGTTACATTTAGAAACCTTTAGCATTCAGAATACCAAAGTAACTCTGTTCGGCTGGTGGGTTGTGATCCTCCATTTTAGTGTTGTGCTCGCTATTGGATAGCAATTGCGAACATTGTATGTTTGTGAGTAATGTTTCAGCCATTCCCTTGTCAAGTAACTGCATTGCTTTTGTACTGTTTTCAGGAGTATTCCGGTGTACCATTGGCAATCACTAGATGTTTGTAAATGGTGTAAGGTTTTTATAGCCAGCAGCACAGGTTTAATTGTTGTTTTTTGTAGCATCACTGTTGTCAGGGCCGGCTTTAGGACTGTTGGTGCCCGGTGCGACAATCATTTTTGGCGCCCTCTCCCCCCATGACCTCCTCCTCGGATTCCCTCATGACCACCGGGCAAAAGTGCCCCTCATCTCGCCATAGCCCCTCTCTCACATACATTTAATTTGTTTTAAAGCACTGGTAAAGGCTGACTTTACTAATAAGAATGTACATTTACCCAAACAAACCCTTTTCAGCAACATTAGGAATAGATAATGAAAGACTGGGGAAAATAATCATAATGTCCTAACCTATTTTATGTAGTTTGCAAGCAGCTCTTTGATGACAGTTCTGAACAGTCACTGTTCCGTATTGGGGTTGTAGCTTATGAACTGCGGTGACAAAAGGATCTCTGTGACAAAGGCAGTAATCCACTCAGCTATCCTCACAAAATACAAATCTGTGATCTCCACAGTATGAGTTCTTTGCAGCAGGCATATTAACCCTCTGCGCTACTTTATGGCAAGCGAAAACTGCAACTAAACAAAACTCTGATCTCTCTCTAGCAGAAACATTAATCACAAGAGTCATGTTGACATTTTTAATGCTGCCTAAAAACTGGACTCACAAGGAACTCTGCCACAGGTGTATTTAAATCATAAGTTATTGCTAAACACAGCGCCCCCTCTGGTCAGCGTCCCCTGCCCAGGTCAGCGCCCAGTGCGGCCGCACCAGTCACACTGCCCAAAAGCCGGCTCTGACTGTTGCATTGTTATTAGCTGCCCTTTTCTAAAGGCAATTTAGTAGTCCTAGAAAGTAGCGTAGTCAAATAATTAATTTGTTCACCATGTTTACAGGGCCTGTTAAGAGTGCTTCATTTTTGCCCACATCTAATTTATTTAAATGTGTTTATTGGTGAACATCACAGTCATGTATACAGAAAAGGACGACATGTTCGACTTACGCAAATATAGTATATGGACAACCAGTAGACAAAAATATACATTACATAACATCTGCACTTTCTGTACGTCTATGCATTTCCAATTCCACCATTGGGGACACCACAGGATCTCCTCGATATTTATTCCAGAGCGACCATTTCCGATCCCACTTTTTTGGGCACCCCCTTGCAACGAAGACTTCCGTTTCCGCCAACATGCATCTATCAAGCTCTTACTCCCATGTGTGGACTCGTGGTATGAGTACTCCCCCCCCCATCCTTTCGCTATCTTCCGTTTAACTAATGTGTATCCTAGCGTAGTGAATTGCTTTTCCACTTCCGTGAGGTCGGTCGCCTCCCAGATATTCAACAATCCCAGTTGTGGTGTTAATACAATCTCCTTATGTAAGGCCGTCTGCATGCGTTCCGAGGCCTCTTCCCATAAGATACGAATCTTTAGGCAGCTCCAGAGAGTGTGGTAAAATGTGGCCTCCTGGCCACAGCCCCGCAGGCATAGGTCGTTAGCTCTGGAACCTATTTTTGCTAGTGTCTGCCCTGTCATGTATGAGCGGTGTAGTATCCTCAGTTGGATCAACCTAAACTTAAGTGTAATGGCCGCCTCCCGAGGGGACATAAGGGCCTCCTGCCAATCCTCGTCACTAATCAATCCCAAATCACCCTGCCACCGCTCCCTGAGTCTCGGAAAGGTATCCGGGAGATTATTACATAATTTCTTATATGTGAGAGATATTGCTTTCGAATTTAAGGGCCCATCTATCAGCCTATCCTCAAGTGGTGAAGATTCTGGTATGTCAGCAAAGGACGAAAAGGCCACCGCAAGAGCATGCCAAATTTGCAGGTATCGATACGTTTCTCCCCGAGCCAGGTGATACTGTTTCTGGAGGTCCTCAAATGTAAGTATAGCTCCCTTCCTGACTAGATCTTTTACTGCCGAGATACCTATAAGGTCCCACTTATCAAACCCGGGCTGGTAACACAGCATGCCCAATTTCTGTGTATACCAAAGTGGCGTTGCCCTTGTGAGGATGCCAGCCCAGCCAAGGCGAGACAGCACTGTGCGCCAGATCTCTAACGTGTGTAGGGTGGGCCCGAAGAATCGCCCCTTATTTTTCTTATCACTTGTGTACAGGGCCCCCAAGTAGCCGGATCGATCAGTTTGGTATCGATCAAGAGCATATGCAGGGTCATCCGGAGGACGGTATATCCAATGATTAAAAGTTACTAATTGTGCTGCCCAATCATAGAGTTGCAGGTCGGGAAGCGCAATGCCTCCATCATACCAGCTTTTAGTCAGCTTCTTCAGTGCCACCCTTGGGGCCTTCCCATCCCACAACAACGTACGGACCTCTCCCTCCACTGCCTTGAAATACGAGTCTGGAACTCTATATGGGCAGTTATGAAGGATATACAAGAAGCGAGGGAGTGGGCCAGCATCTTAAAGAGCGTCGCTCGTCCCAGCAACGAAAGTGGAAGGGATCTCCAATGTTTCACATCCGCTCATAATTTAACCAGCGGGGGGGCCAAGTTAGAGCTATAAAAGAGGTTCGGGTCGGACGTGATAAAAACTCCCAAGTATCGAAACCCATCCTCCGCCACCACTATAGCGCAGCCTGCCGGAAGCCTGGGAACCTGGCCCCGCAACATAAACAATACTGACTTATGCCAATTGATTGCATACCCGGAGTATTTACCAAAATTTGTAAAGATGTCAAGTACCACCGATATAGATCTATATGGGGAAGCCAGGTACAGCAGTATATCATCCGCATATAGGGATATTCGATCTTCCACGTCGTTCGCCCACCTCATCCCTCGGACCCTAACATCTCTGCGTATCCATGCCGCAAGGGGCTCCAGTAAAAGAGAAAATATCAACGGGGACATAGGGCACCCCTGTCTAGTACCTCTTTGAAGCCTAAATATCCGGGACGTATGACCGTTTACCCTCACTTGTCCCAAAACATCGGTGTATAGCAGTCGAACCCAGGCTATAAACTTGGGACCCAGACCCACCCTTTTCAAAACTTCAAACATGTATGGCCATTCTATGGAATCAAAGGACATTGAGGCATCGAGAGACAGCACCGCGGCGTCTTCCTCAATGTATTTCCTAAGGGCCATCACGTTATGTAGGCGCCTTAGATTGAGGGCCGTATTCCTTCCAGGCATAAACCCAGACTGATCCGGGTGGACTAATGTTGTGATAACCGACACCAGCCTGTTGGCCAGAACTTTCGCTAGTACCTTTGCCTCCACATTAATCAGCGAAATCGGCCTATAGGAGCCACATGCGTCCGCCGGTTTGCCCGTCTTGTGAATTACTACAATAGTAGCCAATCTCTGATCTACTGGCAGCCGGCCCACCTCCAGACTCTCCTCATACATGGCCTTTAAATGCGAGATCGTGCGAGAGGCAGTGGCTTTTAAAAATTCAACCGGAATGCCGTTGGGCCCCATCGCCTTCCCCGATTTCATCTGTCCTATAGCTTTGCCAATCTCTTCAGCTGAGAGAGCCTCATCCAATGTCTCCTTATCCGCCTCTGAGAGGGCTGGTGCGTCACTATCCTGGAGGAGCTGGCGCGATTCCTCAGCCGTGTAGTGAGTAGAGGGGGAATATACCTTTTCTAGGTGAGCTGCGAATTCCTCTGCAATTTCCCGCGGATGTGACACAGTGTCACCCCCTAATGTTGTCAACTTATGTACCCATCTCGATCCCTGTTCTCGCCTCTCTAACCAAGCCAGTGTCCTGCCCGCCCTATCCCCCATTTCATATATTCTATGCTGGGTGTGGCGATACTTGGCCATCATGTGTTCCCTGGTTTTGATCCGATACTCATCCTGCTTCAGTAGAAGCATGTGCGCCGTGTCAGTCGAAGGATTCTGTGCATGCTCCCACTCTAGGTCAAGAAGGTCATGTTCCGCCTGTACCAAGAGCTCGCGCTTCTTAGCGATGTATCCCATCTTCAAAGATAAAGCCTGCCCCTTCAGAACTACCTTATATGCCTCCCATATTGTCTGAGCGGATGTGACTGAACCTACATTTTCAGCGAAGTAGTTCTCCGTTTGTGTGCGAATTTCCTCTCTAATGTCTGGTATGTGTAAAAGCCATGGATTGATAACGATAGTGGTGCGTGCCTGCCTTTCCCAGTGTGTATACTCCACCCAGACCGGGGAGTGGTCAGATATGCCCCTCGGCAGAACTCGGGACTTGACAAAATTGCCCACGGATGACAGATGCATGAGGAAGTAATCAATACGCGATAAGCTGTGGTGCATGCCTGAGAAAAAGGTGAATAGCTTGTCCGTGGGCTGCAGCGCCCGACCTACATCCACCAATCCCAGTGCCGTCACAAAGTTAGCCATTAATACATTGGATTTCGCTTGTGACCTCGGTGGATGGCGATCGATTGTGTCATCTAGCGTCATGTTATAGTCTCCTCCCATGATCAATGTGCCTTCCTGGAGTCCCGTCAATCTCCCTCCAAGGTCTTCCAAAGCTACTTTACCCAGAGCGGGCGGTAAATAAACTGAAATTATATTAAGATCCCTACCATCCCATTGGGCCTCCACTCCTGCGAATCTCCCCACCGGGTCCGCCCACACCTTACTAACTATGAGAGGTAAGGACTTCTTTACCAGAATCGCCGTCCCCCTGGACCCCGAGGTGTAATCTGCATGGACCAGTAGTTTATATCCCCATCTAGTGAGGGCCTTAGTCTTCTGCCCCACCAGATGCGTCTCTTGCAGCAAAACCACATCAGGAGAATGTCGCTTCAAATACTGTTGCACTATTCCTCTCTTGATCTTGTCCCCCATCCCGTTAGCATTCCAAGTCAATACAGAAAGTATCCTATCTCTATCCCCCCCCATCCCAAGTCACAAAATGATCAACACTTAAACGGATCAGTGCGGTCGAAGAAAACTTATATAACATCCTGTCCATTATTGATCATCCCAGCTGCTTCACAATCACTTCACTCGCGAAGATCTTTGACCCGTCCAGCACACCTATAAAACAATTAATCTTCAAACACCCCCATCTCCCCCCTCAACTCCCACCCCCTCCCTGCCCCCCTGCCCGTGGATTTAAAACTACCCACCCCCAAACATGGCAGAGTGCTTCTCCCCCCCCTGAAATGCTGAAAATGCACGGGGTATTCTGGCCCCCTTCCCGCATACACACATCACAATTAACTTGCAATTTAGCCATCCACACTCAATAGTGTCTAGTCCCTTTCAGATCATAGCAATGAAACCCATCAGTCTGTACCATTGCAGTAGGTCCCATTATTAAAAAGTCTCGCTATGGTGGGTATTCTTGCCCCTCCCCCCTTCCCCCTACTTGCGCTTTCAGGGAAGCGTGGGCTCTCCGTCCTCGTAGCCCAGGGCGATCAGTCCTGCTCCTTCAGCTGACTGTCTCCTTCTGCTGAGCCATTGCTCGCCACCTCCATACGAGTACCTCTGTGCTGGCCAGGTCTCCCAGGTCGATCTCTTCTTTGGCTTCCCACCGTGCTCCAGCCTTCCATCCAGTCCCAGACAGCCTCTGGTGAGTCAAAAAACCACGACTTGCCATCAGACTCCACTCTCAGCCGCGCAGGAAAGAGCATCGCGTATTTCACCTCCCGTTCTCGCAGTTCTCTCTTCACCGCCTGGAAACTGCGGCGCTGAGCTTGAACCTTGGCCGTGAAATCAGGGAAGAAAGCCACCTCATAGTTATCTACCTTCAGGGGGGGATTGGAGCATGCAGTCTGGAGGATGATGTCCCTATCCCGGTAATTAAACACCCGAGCAATAAGGGGCCTCGGGGGTGCTCCTGGTTTTGGTCTACCTCCTGGCACCCTTTGGGCTCTTTCAATAGAAAAGTAGCTGGACAAAGTCTTGGGCTGCAGGTGCTTTGTAATGAGATCTTCCACATACAGGTCGGCTGCCGGCCCCTCCGTTCTCTCCGGAACCCCTAAAATACTAATGTTATTGCGGCGGGTCCGGCCTTCGTAATCATTGAGCTGTTGCGACATCCTCTCCTGCTTCTTCTGCATTTTGAGCATTTGCGTTTGAAGTTCCGATGTATCCGTCTGCAGGGCGCTAGTAACTATCTTGAGTTCTTTGACCTTCTCATCCATCTTCCGGAAGTCAGCTCTGATCAGAGAGACCTCCACAGTGACCGAGTCCACCGAAGCACGCACCCCGTTAATAGCCGCCATGACATCATGAAGAGTTGGCTCTGGGCCTTGTTTAGAGGCAGCTGCCCCATCTTCCTTCTCCGATTGCGGCGATTCACCACTTGCTCCTGTTTTGGGCCATGCAAATTTTGCTAGCTGCTTTTGGGCGTTGGCCCTTGGACCTTTCCCTCCCGTCGCCATGGCTGCGTACCACCGGGTAATCCACTGGGTGAGGGCACAAGGCACCCCGTAAGGACAGTCTCAATTTGTTGACGGGCGTGACCAAATTCGTGCGTATTACTCCTGGGGCCACCGCCCCGTTATCTCTGCCCCCAAGCGTCAGTTGCCCAGATTGGACCTCTCCACTCGTAGCAATGGTCCTCAATATGGCGGATTCAACTGCACCCCCTTCCTGCGTGCGGCGTCTCCCTTTTCTATCCGTGCCACTCGAATGCAAAAGTTTCTCGTGGAGGGGCTAAAGCTTTCAACACCTCTCCCCAACAATAGACTTCAGGAACTGAACACTCTTTTGGTTCCCACCCCAGCTCCCAGAAGAGCAGTCTATCGGCAAGTAGTGTGGGAGGCTCACAAGTCTAGGCACCGCACCTCAAGATCAGTCCTACAGTGCCCTCTTAGCCACTCCTGTGATCTCATAGAAAGCGCCTGCCTCCACTGCACTCCTCCAGTCAACGTACAGGGAACCTTCCGTGCCAATCACCCTCAATCCAGAGCGCCCCTCATAACTAAAGGCCGCAGAGGACACGGTATCTGCTCTCCGAGTGTGCTCCAGTGTCTCTCACTCTGAGTAATATCAACCCATCAGGTCTCTTCTACAGGGCCTATGCCATGTGAGTCCGTCATTCAGAGGTCCATCCAGTCTTGGCCTCAGCTTTACATCTGTACCCAGGGGTCAGCCACATTCATTCACTCCTCATACCTCCTGGCGCACAAGGTCTCAGGTGCAGCAGGCTGCCGAGCGGCACTCTCCTAAGAAGGGGGGGGCGTCGGCCGATGCTTCCCCCTCTGTCACCAGCAATCTGTAGGCACCTCCTAGCACCTCTCGCCGATCCGAGGTCAGAGGTATCCTCCAGTAGCGCCCCACTCCAGCTCCCGCCGCACGTCACTCCCGCATACAGGCTGCATCCGGGACCTCAATTCATCCCGTCGCGGCCGGGCCGCGTCTGCTGGGCCCCCATAGGCCACCCTTCCTGTGGGCCTTCAAAGCCGCCCGCGGCAGCCACAATCACCCAGGCCGCCTAGTCGGGTCTTCCCACACTCCGACTCCAACCCGGCAGATCTTCGTTGGGACTCCGCATCTGTTTACCACCCAGCCGCCGAGTCGATGACAGCACGTCTCGCTGTATAGGCCGTGAAGCTGGGGCCTCTATTTATTTCGGCGATCACCGGGGTTCTTCACCTCCGTCCTCAATACCCGGCAGGTCTCTACTTCGTCGCCGCCTCAGGTTCCCCACGTCCACCATCCGTGCAGGGGACACCGTGCAGATGGATCCGGAGCCCACAGGGTCCAATCCCCGTCACGCCTCGGGGCTACCCCTCACTCCGATCCGCGCCAGGGAGCCGCCATTGTTGTCCAGCACGAATCGTCGGAAAGGACGATAACAAGCAGCGCACACACCTCCAGGAGCTCAAAAGTTTCCCAGTGGGACAGGGAATGGAACCTATTTGTCGCAGTACCTTTTATCTTCGTGGATGGCACAGGATGGGGCAGAATAGACGGCGGGAAGGTAGGAGCTCGTTTAGGCAGCGGCCATTCTCGACGGCTGCTAGCCACGCCCCCGCCCACATTTAATTTGAGTCTATTTAGCTTCGTCAATCTTAACTAGAAGTAGCCGAGCCACTGAAAGCTCGAGCCAGACGCCTGGCTTGGGCTCAGCTCGAGGTCCTTTTGGAATCACGAGCCCAAAACAATCCCCATTTTCACCGTAGGCAATGTGGCTTAGTGACTACAGCTGCCAGCCATGTAATATGGGAAGCCGGGTTGAAACCCAGCGTAGACTCAGCATCTTGTGAATCCCACCAAATCTTCCTGTGCCAAAAAAAAACCACATGTAAGGTATACTGTTTCTGTTGTCAAGCACCCGTATGGCCTTCAATATGGTTTGCACTATGTAAAACTGCCAAAGATAAAATGTGGATTCTGTCTGTCACCCACGCTCGAATCTCATCCTACAAGAATTAAGGACAAAGTGTTCACCTTTGATATCAGAGATACCCCCAAGTGGCCCAGTTGCACAGTGGGAAACTGAAAAATTTGGTACCCATCCTGGCTTCCCTGCTTGACCAAAATATGTGATGCCAAGCAAATACATTATTTCACCGAGCCTCCTTTTTGTTTACTGTCCCATATGAGACAATCGTCAAATACGTTCAGGTTGTTTGATTTGATAGCCTTTAATGTTGCTCCACATATAATAAGGCTCTAGGCCAAATATAGGGTACATATGACAACTTGCCTCATAGTAAACTAATAGTATTGTTAACAGGGCTAGGGCAGGAATGTTTTTCAGTTCATGTTTAAAACTTTCACTTTTAATAAATACTTCTGCATGCAGAGTGTGTTAAAGTGTGTTAAAAAAAATACAGTTTTTTGATTTCTGAAGACACCATATCATATTGTAACATGTTTGTTGCATGATATACATGCTAAATATTTTCAAGTCTTGGCTCATGTATGCCGACCATTGGCTCCAATAAGGCTTGGCTCTCCCTGTTAATTTGTTGGCTCGCCCACCGTTAATTTAAACAACAATAAGAAATCCATGGTTATGTGGAGAATAAAATCCTTACTGAGGTTTATATATGAGTGTATTTTATCAAATAATTGTCAACTCAAGTCCAAATGTCTTTTTCTAAAGTTTATTTTATAGAAATTTGTGCTATACTACAACACACCGGTGAGGAAAAACAGTTGTTCAAGTAAGAAGACCCCAGATTGAAGCACAGGTGCCCGTTTGCTTCTTCTGTGTGGCCTCAGGTTGCCGGACGTGGTACGATTGCTTGGGAATTCTCTACAGGGGCCATAAAACTCAAGGTCAAGTCAATGCAATGATTAACTTGTAACGGAATAAGTGTCGGTGCCCAAAGCTCTGCTCAGAAGCCTGCGGCTGGCACTATTAAATGTCGGCGTGCCAAACACCGAGGCTGCATGGTGTTGAATCCACTTTACGCCACTTTAATCCTCTACCAGACACTCTATGCCCCTTTAGCTAATTTGT
Source organism: Calotriton arnoldi (assembly GCA_963921515.1). Taxonomy (NCBI): domain Eukaryota; kingdom Metazoa; phylum Chordata; class Amphibia; order Caudata; family Salamandridae; genus Calotriton; species Calotriton arnoldi. The sequence goes on along the minus strand of CAWUFW010000219.1, from coordinate 5,122,570 downwards.
GAAGGTTCCTGCTTTCTCCTTTCATGACGTTTTTTCTGTACGATGAGAAAAATAAGCGCAGGCCCCCAAAAGTGAGTGCCGGTGGCCCCCACCGGCACCCACTGGTTCAAATTAAGCACTGGGTGGCTGCTTCAGGCAGCATTTTGGTTTTGCCACCCTTATCGGCTCGCAACACTTCACCTTGTTTCAGCTCTCTCTTTCTGTATCAGCTGTGGGAGCATTGATGAGACACTGTCACTATCCTGGGATGCCGGTCACATGCTGAAAATTAGTTTTTCATTCGATATTGAATTGATGGAAATAATTTTTCTCTTGAATGAAATTCAAAATCTGCACTTCAGAAGAGGAAATTCTATGTCAGGACCGGAGGTGAGGATTATGCATACTCTCTTCGCTTTAATCAGAATAGCAGCCATTTGTTTTTAAAAAACATACTAAACCCATCAGGCCTTGGGAATACCATAACAGTTCACAACAGTTCAACAACCAATAGGCAATTGAGTTCAAACAACAGCCAATCAGGACTCCACGTGCTTCAACATAGTCCTTCACTTGTGTCTTTACAGCCTCTTTCTTCGCTGCTCGCAGCCAAGATAAGTGCTTTCCTCTTACCTTAGTACTTATTCATAGTTACTGATGTTTGCCATTTAAATGTATCCCAGATGACCCCCATGGGCAAACCGATGATGACCAGGGACCATCAAGACCCTGGCTCCCCTCCTCCATTCCCCCCCCTCTGATAGGCTTACACCAGCCCCAGGGTCCGATCTATTGGACCCTGATGACATTATACATTCCAGGTCGGCAAAATGGGTCCTGGCCGAGAAGGTTGCCTCCTATGTGGCAGAGCAAATTCTCAAACCTCTTGAGAAAGAGGCTAGTAGCTGCCTCCGGGCGGAGTGTCCCTGTCCTTCTCTGGAGGGGAAGGTCTCCTTAACCCCAGAGCTTAACCCCACCATGGCCACCTTCTTGGCCAAGTTTATGAAGGATCCCAAAAAGGGGATTGATAGGTCCTGGTGGGCGTGCAAGGACAAGCTCCTCGATGCACTGGGCCCGTTGACCAAAATCTTTGACATGGCTGAAGATGCCATGTCTTCAGGCTACACCATCTCCCCAGAGATAGTTTCTAGATGAGCGCAACGCACCATTACATTTCTTGGCAATGCCAATTGTGCTTTGTCGACTGAATGCCGACACTCATTCCTCATCAAAGTAGAACCTAAGTTGGGAGATCTGGTGGTCTCGGAGGCTGGTGCGGTCGCCCAAGGGGGTCTCTTTAGACAGCCCTTCATAAAAGATTTGGGAAAATTTGTGAACACATTTACATCTTTAAATAAGGCCCAGTCCTCCATCAAGTGGGTCTTTCACCCTCGTGTTTTCCACGGGGCCGGAAGAGGCAGGGGCCGCTCGTTTGGCCGGACACATTCACAGTACCTTCGAGGACAAGGCTCCAGGCACGGTGCCTACCATGATCACTTCGCTTCACCACCTTCTACCCAACCAAAGGACAGTGCTTCCTGGGCAGAGGCAAAGGATTCAATGCTACGCCCAATTCTGGTGAGTGTTCTTCCTTATTCATCTCTGAGGGTCGGGGGTCAACTGGCAGGTTTCGTACATGTGTGGTGCTCCTCACCTCAGACGCATGGGTTCTGCAGAGCATTCAGGGGTTTCGCATAGAGTTCTACGGTTATCCCAGACAGGTCGAATCTCCGAGACCCACTCAGTTTTTCTGCACACAAAGCGGCTTTGATAGACACAAAAATGTCATCCCTTTTAGAGAAAGGGGCGATCTGCCCGGCGGTACCTCATCCACGAGGGTTCATCAGCAATATTTTTCTCGTTAACAAGACAGATGGTGGCCAGAGGCCTGTCATCAATCTACGAAAGTTCAACGAGTGGCTCGTATACCACCATTACAAGATGGAAGGAATACATCTCCTTAGAGATCTTTTGCAGCCCTCTGATTGGATGGTACGGTTAGACCTGAAGGATGCCTACCTGTCAATTCCAATTTTTCCCCCTGACAGGAGGTTTCTTCAGTTTTCTTGGCACCATCAGAAGTACAAGTTTTCTACTCTGCCCTTTGAGCTATCCTCCGCCCCGTGGTGCTTCACAAAGGTTCTCAAACTGACAGTGGAATACCTTTGGTCCCAAGGAGTGTGTCTCATAGCCTATCTCGACGATATGCTCCTATTGGCACAGTGTCCGCATCAGCTGTTGCTTCAACTTCAGTTGGTGGTTTCCTTGTTGCAGGATGTTGGGTTTGGCATCAAAGACAAGAATCCACTGTTAACTCCTCTGAGTCGGTCACATTCCTGGGCTTTGTGACAGACTTGACCAAGGCATCACTGAGCCTTCCAGCTCGCAAGGCCACAAAAATCTGGCACGAGTTACGCAAAACCTTGACGAGTCCGCCTGGTGGGCTTGCTTTCATCCTCGATCCAAGTGATCTTCCCAGGCTGTGGCATTATCTGGCCCTTCAGCATCTGAAGGCTGCCCATTTAAGGAAAGGTCTCATGTACTCACAAAAGGTGGTCCTCTCAGCAAAGACAAGGTACGAAATAGGTTGGTAGCTCTCCCACATGGACTTCACCCGGAGGTCTTTGCATTGATCCAGCGCACCTGGGGTCCTTTTTCAATTGACCTGTTCGTCTCCAGGATGGACCATCAACTACCCATGTTTGTCAGTTGGAACCCGGTCCCTCTGGCAGTTGCCACAGATGCGTTCCTCCAGGACTGGAGTCAGGAGAACGGTTATGCATTTCCTTTGTTCGCGATGATCACTCGGGCTTCAGCCCAAATCAGGCACCAGGGAGGAGAGGTGGTGATGATCACCCCTATTTGGAAGTCTCAAGTGTGGTTTCCAGTTCTTCTTGAACTTACTTAGGATTTTCCAATCCGTCTCCCACTGTTTCCATCACTGCTTCTCAATCCGGATCAGATTCTGCATCAAATGGTCCTGGACGGGTCCCTCACTCTGATGGCATGGCGGATTACAGGGGCAGATGGTCCGTCCCAGGCCTTTGGCGAGAAGCTTCAGATCTCCTCTCTAGAGCCTGGGCAGAGAGCACAGTCAAAAGCTACAAGTCCGCTTGGACGCGATGGACCAGTTGATGTTTGTGACAGGGTTTTGATCCTGTGGTCACTGATGTAGTTCAGGTGCTCTACTTCTTGGCTTCATTGGTCGGAGGTTTGGCCTATCGCTTCATCAATACCTTCCGGTCGGCCATTTCCGCAGGTCATGTTCCGGTAGACGGCTCTCATATTGGGGAACATCCATTTGTATGTTGTCTTCTTCTGAACTGGGGTGGCGAAGTGAGCTAAAGAACGATGATGGATTCAACCCAGATCTGTGAATGGGGGTGAGTGTCTGAAAAGATTCAGCGCTCTGTCCATCATCTCCTTGTGTTTGCTTTGTTTGCCATAAGTTGGCAGGGTATGCCCAGACGTGGGTCCCTTGTTCACTTTGCCACTGGATTCAAGCTAGCCTGGCTGATGAGGGGTGTTACCCCGAAACCGGTCCCAGGATGCTTGTTTCCGGTCCAGGGAAGACATGGCTTGGCAGTTCGGGCTGGACTGTTCCCATGAGGCACAGGGTCAAGACTGATTTGCATATAGCTGTGTCTGAACTGGGGTGGCGAAGTGAGCTAAAGAACGATGATGAATTCAACCCAGATCTGTGACTGGGGGTGAGTGTCTGAAAAGTTTCAGCGCTCCGTCCATCATCTCCTTGTATTTGCTTTGTTCGCCCTAAGTTGGCAGGGTATGCCCAGACGTGGGTCCCTTGCTCCCTTTGCCACTGGATTCAAGCTAGCCTGGCTGATGAGGGTTGTTACCCCTAAACCAGTCCCAGGATGCTTGTTTCTGGTCCAGGGAAGACATGGCTTGGCAGTTTGGGCTGGACTGTTCCCATGAGGCACAGGGTCAAGACTGATTTGCATATAGCTGTGTCTGAACTGGGGTGGCGAAGTGAGCTAAAGAACGATGATGGATTCAACCCAGATCTGTGACTGGGGGTGAGTGTCTGAAAAGTTTTAGCGCTCCGTCTATCATCTCCTTGTGTCTTCTTCAGGGGGGCCAGATTATTCCTTCCTCCAGAACCGAAGTACTCTGCTCTTTGGGATGTCAATCAGGTACTCAACCTGTTTCTGTCTTAGGAACCCAATAGATTTTTGTCAAGAAAGAAGCTCTCCGCAAAGCTAGCGATGCTCTTATGCTTGGTTCCTTATAGACGTGTGTCTGATGTCCGGGCCTTGGATATTACGGGCAGGACTTTCTCCCCCTCTGGAGTCTCCTTTACGGTCAGCAGGCGTACAAAATGCCACACCAGAGTTATTTCTTATCCAGCCTTTCCGGATTTCCCGAAACCGTGCGTGGTGCAGTGCCTCAAGGCATATGAGGAGATGTCAGAGGAATTCCGACCACCAAGTGAACGACAACTTTTGATTGCCCTCAAGAAGCCGCATAAGGCGGTCTCCTCGCCTACTATAGCTCACTGGATAAGATGGGTGTTGGACTTGGCCCTGCTTGCAGGGTCATCCCTAAACTTTTTGGCCTTCCCCCTAGTTTTTTTCCTGACATAAGGTTGGTGGTTTCAGGACTCTGGGCACTTTAGCGCTGGTTAGCAGTGCAAAGTGCGTGTGCTTTCTGCCTTCCATAGGCTTACATTAGGAACCCCCCCCCTTATGGGGTATCTCCTACATGGAATAAAATAAGTATGTCCTGTTTGGTGTGTATGAGATGGAAAGATTAAATGCTGCGCAATGGTGTGCACAGATTTGTTTTTACCATTGTGGAAATGCCACTTTTAAACCTTGGCATTTTGGTGTGCTGTGTGCCTGCCTTGTGTAAGGCTGGCTCCGCCCTTTGGGGTGTGTCTGTCTCCCAGACCCCAGCTCAGGAAGGGAGGAGGGAAGTCTGGCAGACAGGGTGCTCTACACCTCCCCCAAAACCAGTTGGGACCGGTTTCCCCAGAGACCCTTCCAGAAGCTTCTGGCCCTTTCTAGTAGGTGGGGTGAGGGGTGTATATATAGAGGAGCTGAGACTCCATGTGGGTGTGCTTGGATTCTGACTTGGAGGGGACACTCTGCCAGGAGGTACCGCCGCAAGGGCCTGCGTGCTGGCCCCTGTGCCCATCTGTACCCCTCTGCTGTCCACAGGACCAGTGAGAGACCTTTGCTGGAGTGAAGACTGCTGTGCCAGGAGGAGGGCCACATTATGGGGGTTGACTGTTCCAAGGAACTGCTGTCCTGTTCTGATGAGCTGCCCACTGCCTGCTGATCTTGCCCAACATTGCCTGTCTGCTCTCCTGGCCCCTAGCGCCTCGTGGGCGCTACCTTATTGTGTGGGACCCTGAATCTTGGCCAGCCTTCTAGCGCCTCGTGAGCGCTGCATCTAAAAGCTGCCCAGGGGGAAGAGAAAGGAGCTGGAGTCCTGCAGCGCGCTGCTGAGGAATCGATTGCCCCGAGGGAATCCCCGGCGTGTGGGATTCCCCCCCTGCATATTTAAACAGCGGGAGCCCACCCCGCGTTTGCCTGAAGAGAGCGGGTGCCCACCCCACTTTATACTTCAACATAACGGGAGCCTACCCCGTATTGCCATCCATCGCGGGTGCCCACCCCGCGTTATTACCGCAACCGGTATTCATTCTAAGAGCGGGAGCCCACCCCGCTCTTATGTTAGATCCGGCGGGAGCCCACCCCGCATGCTGAAATCGCCGAAGAAATCACCGCCGCGGCCCGGGGAGAAGAAGCGCCGCAGACGCGACAAGGAGCCGGGCAGTCCGCCTGGTTGTGGGCGGGGCCTGCTGAGACAGAACCTCGCGGGCTCCATTTCCGCTGCCCCCTGCCTGGGGGAAGCCGTCCGGAGCCTCGTGGGCTCCCCATCAAAGTCCCGGGTACCAGGAGGGGGGCCCGGGTGAAGTTAGGAAAGGCGCTGCTGTTGGCGGGGCTCTCGTGAGCTGATGAGAGCCCCGCGTGTTGCCAAGCCTGCAGCGGGAGACCAGAGGAGGCGGAGGACACCCGAAAGAGGCCGGTGAGTGGGGCTGTGTGTTCCGACACCCGGGGGCCGGCCGAGGCACATTGTCGGTGCCTGAGGCCCCCGGGGCCCAGGGAGGGGCCGCCGATATTTCCCTTTTTGGCCAGGCAGCTGCCCCGGGTGGCAGTGGGCAGCTGCCCTTCATCCCTCTCTAATGTTGGGGGCATGATCTGTATTTTCAGGATCCCAGAGTGGGGGCTGCCCTCAGAGCACAAAGAGTGCTCCAACCGGTCTAATTACCCAGCGACGCCGCAGTTGCGGGCCGCTGCAGCGTGCAGCCACCTTGGTTTTGAAGCCCCCGTGGGGCTTCAGCACGGACCGGGCCACAGTGCCCCGGGGGCTACACAGCGACGCCGCAGTTGCGGGTCGCTGCAACGGGAGGCATTTTTCTGAGCCTCGGGTCCCGGGAAGGGACTCCAACGTGAACAGAACTTTGTGGGCTACCTCTATTTTGAGAGTCCCGGAAGAGGGCCTCCAACTTGCCCAGTACTGTTTACTTTTTCCCTTAGCTGCACCGCAGGAGACAGTGGGCAGCTGCAACGTTTGGGCTATTCTGCACTGTGGAGTCCCAGAGTGGGGCTCCAATCTGCGCATTGTTGGGGTCACCAGGTTTGCCCTGCTGATTTTGTGTGTAAGGCCTTGATGCCTAAGGGAATGCCTTCATGTTTTGGGGTTATGTCCACTGCTAATGGGATTTATGCCTACTTCTTTCATGCTAACGAGATGCCGCATGCTAATGTGTTTATGCCCAATGTGGCTTATGCTGTTATGATGCATAATGTGTTTATATGCCTAAGGTTGATGCCTAAGGTTTTTCCCCTAATGCTTACATTGCTGGTTTTCTGCATAATGTGCTTATACCTGATCTAAGGTGGCTTATGCCTAATCTAATGTGGTTTACGCCTAATGAGATGCATCATGTTTTTTGGCCTAATGTCATGCTAGGATGTCTTAGGATGATGCCTCATGCTCATGTGATTTTCCATAACTGTCATGTTTTGGTGCTTGCATTTTATGCCTGATCTGATGTGTTTCTACCTTATGCCAATATGATGCTGCTCAGTTCCTGTTCTTGCCAGTAAGTACTGGCTGTTTTGCATTTAGTGGTAAATGGTAATGGTTCTGGCAGCGACCCGATTGGCGCTGCCCTGTACATAATCCCCTGTAAATTGTGACCTGGTGCCGGTTGGCACAGTGTATAGATTATTGTGATTGTTCTCTGATGTGTTTTACACAATACAAACGTTATTTTTACATAACCTTGTGTAGAGTCTCTTTGTAGTGTGCCTAGTGTGTCGTCGTGTGTGGGTGCTGCGCAGATGCTTTACACATTGCATATAGCTGTGTCTGAACTGGGGTGGCGAAGTGAGCTAAAGAACGATGATGGATCCAACCCGGATCTGTGACTGGGGGTGAGTGTCTGAAAAGTTTTAGCGCTCCGTCTATCATCTCCTTGTGTCTTCTTCAGGGGGGCCAGATTATTCCTTCTTCCAGAACCGAAGTACTCTGCTCTTTGGGATGTCAATCAGGTACTCAACCTGTTTCTGTCTTAGGAACCCAATAGATTTTTGTCAAGAAAGAAGCTCTCCGCAAAGCTAGCGATGCTCTTATGCTTGGTTCCTTATAGACGTGTGTCTGATGTCCGGGCCTTGGATATTACGAGCAGGACTTTCTCCCCCTCTGGAGTCTCCTTTACGGTCAGCAGGCGTACAAAATGCCACACCAGAGTTATTTCTTATCCAGCCTTTCCGGATTTCCCGAAACCGTGCGTGGTGCAGTGCCTCAAGGCATATGAGGAGATGTCAGAGGAATTCCGACCACCAAGTGAACGACAACTTTTGATTGCCCTCAAGAAGCCGCATAAGGCGGTCTCCTCGCCTACTATAGCTCGCTGGATAAGATGGGTAATACAAGAAGCTGGCATTGACTTGAAGATCTTTGGGGCACATTTAGCCAGTGGAGCAATGGCTTCAAAGGCATTCAGTCTGGGTGTGCGTTTGGAGGATATTATGAACGTGCCAGACTGGTCATCGGCTTCTACCTTTAAGAGGTTTTATTTCAAGCCTGTGCTTGATATGGGTCTGTTGGTGGTGGCTAAGCTTTGAACATGCATAATCCTCGCCTCCGGTCCTGACATAGAATGTAAAATTTCCTAGCTATCGGAACCTTAAGCTTCAATTCCTTAAAGGACTCGGAGGCGACGATTATCCCACCCTGGGATTATGATTCGGCTTCCCGCCCGGTGACTAGTAAGTACTATTACTTTATTCTCAGAAATGTGCATAACTTTCTCCTGCTGTTTTGGTATTGGATTTTGTAGTTACTGGATTCAATTGTTGCATACAATTACTTCATTTGCTAATGTTATTGAGGTTTGTTTCCTGGGTTTATGGGACATTTGGGATAACTGCTCCTGTTTCTATCATATGGATGGAGGCCAATAAACAGGAAGGTATCGGCATGGCTCGCGTGACGAAAGAGGATGTGGGGACACAAGTGAAGGACTATGTTGGAGCACATAGAGTCCTGATTGGCTGTTGTGTGGACTCAATTGTCTACTGGTCATTGAACTGTTATGAACTTTTATGGTATTCCCAAGGCCTCATGCGAATAGTTTTTTTTTCTGTATGTTTTTGTTTTAAATGGCTGCTATTCTGATTAAAGCTAAGGGAGTATGCATAATCCTCGCCTCCGAGTCCTTAATAGAATTGAAACTTTCCATTACGATAGCTAGGAAATTTTATATTCTATCTTCTTTGAACTGCTCTTATAAATGAGCTGTTAGCACTGTCTGATATTGTTTTTTACTGCATTTCACTCTTTATTCGGCTGTCTTTTCTCTCCCGATACTTGTTTGCCTCTACTTTTCGGCGTCAGCTGAAGTTTGGTCTGCAATGTAATGCATTTTTTTATCGTGCGATGTTCAGTTGTATGCCTTTATGGAATACGGAATACGCCATTTGGCTTCCAGAATGCAGTGAGCATTTCACCTTCTCTTCCCTCTCTGTTTGCTGATCCATTAGTCTCCCCTCCCACCATGTAAGTGAACCCAAAATTGCAAACGCCACTAACCATGCTTACACCATCTGCCAACCGTCAAACCTAAAACTGCCCTGCAGGTGTCAAGAAGCAGGCATTGTGTCACACCTAAGTTGGGAAATGTAGTTTGTGTGGTTTTATGCTCTGTGATGCAAACTATCATTTCCCTGGCCTGCACACAGATTTTGTCTCCCAGTATTTTCAGGAATTGTCACTTCACAGCGGTTTTCAGTATAGCCATGCAAATGAGATCAACACGTGACATTATGCTGAATGGATTTCTGTATACGATTCTCTTTCCTCTTTGAATGTTAAAATATCTTTGAATGCCCTGAATTCTAACTTGAGATGAGCACTGTTCCCCAGTCATCATGCCCCTAATGTTCTGCACGCTGAATTGAGACTGTGCAAGCTTCCACCCACTACCGTGATACAGCACTGTTAACTCAGCCTTCTTTGCTGTTAAAAAGCTGTTTTCTCTTCTCTTCGAGACTGCCATCTGTCCAAAATTAGCAGTGTGTGTGGCTTAATGTTGGTGTTTTGTACACCCTGTGCTTAAAGCGTGATGTTGTCATAGCAGATTTTTCTGGCCTGCGTAGTTCTCTTTGGAATCGCTCAATAATTAACTGTTTTCTGAGATGGATTCCAGAGCAGTCATCAACTAGCAGAAAATTCTAGTGAGGACACTCAAAAAATAACATCTACGTAGAAGAGGCTTAGAAATCATGTGGTGGTGCTGGGTCTGAAGTTATAGCTGATCTTCATAAATAGGAAGAATAATTTAACATTCAGATAGGCCACAAAGAGAATATTACTTTGATCAATTCCAGGAACTCCTTTAATGCTGGTAACTAGACTGAAGCCACCATTGGAGTTCAGCTAGCATTAAGCACTGTATTAAAATGAGTAACTCCCCAGATACTTGAATGGTAACAGTCCTTATTCCTATTTTTTTTTAAGTTTAGTGTATTGGACTACGCAATTTATTATTTATTGCCAGTGCCTAACTCTCCACCTAAAATGTCTTCATTAATATTCATGGAGTAGCTTATGGCTTGGATCCAAGATCAGGCAATTATCCCAACAATTGTACCTGTTTTCTGTGGTACAATACTAACAGAGACTCTGAAAATCCAAATTAGGTGTAACTTTGTGAAGAAATATTAAACGTAGAACCACCTTTAGCCACTCAAGTAGAGAGCTGCAAACCTGTGACTTAAATCAATGCCTAATCTATAAAAGAATAAGGGGCATATTATCAAGAACGGCGTTAGAAATTACCGCCGGTTTAGCGGCAGAAAACTGCTGCTAAAGCGGCGATAATGGGCTTGATAATATGCCCTTGAGAATTCCAATAGAAGTCCATGTTCTGGTGTGAACATGGGCTTCTATTGGAATTCTCCAGGGCATATTATCAAGCCCATTATCGCCGCTTTAGCTGCAGTTTTCTGCCGCTAAACCGGCGATAATTTTAACGTCGTTCTTGATAATATGCCCCCACATGTCGGGCCAAAGTTTACCTCAGAAGCCTGCAGCTGGCGCTATTGTATGTCAGAGTGCCAAATACCAAGGCTGTGTTGTCTTGATTTCACCTCATGCCTCTTTAATACACAGACACTCCCTGTCCCTTTATCTCAGTCTTGCGGGCCATGCTTCCTCCCGTTTTCACTTGTCCTTCTTTCTCTCCCCCCTTTGCGTGCTTTTCCACTCTCTGGGTTAAAGTCTGATTAGGAAAAGTGAGTGTGAGTCCCCAAAAATGAGTGCAGGTGGGCGCCACCTGAAATCACCAGCTTAAATTAAGCACCGCCTTAAATGCTGCAAAGTTATTTGCATAGATATTTTATTCGCTCTATATACATTGAATGACATCTAGAGAAAAAAACATGATAGTAAAACATAGTGCATTGTATCCAGTTCAAAAGAAGTCATATTTTCAATGGGGGAACAATAACGAGAGATTTACAGTGATTACACAGGGTGATGTCAAGATTAAAAGACTCACTTTTTTTTTTTATATAACTTGCATAGAGCAGGATCAATACTTTTAGACAAAACTCTGTACAAACAACAACCGCCATATATAGTGAGGGCTAAAGGCATTACAGCTGGCGTGTGCTAACGGACGAGTTGTCCGAACGCTCCCAAGCAAGGCACCAATGCATCCATCTATACTGCAAACTGGGTGCTGGGACGTTTCCCAATTTGAGTTCGCACCAGAGATGTTCATATGATCTATATATAAATGTGAAATTTGAATCCAAAATTCAAACACTGTCAACTTCGGTCTGGCCAGGGGAAGGAGCTTGGAGGGTCTTTTCCATCCAGCGGACATGCAGTTATGGGGCCTTTGTTACATAACAGTATATTGTGTTTGATTGATTTACTAATTTGTCCATTTAGGTTTCTTTTCTTTTTTTTAAGATGATGAAGGGGTTAGAACAAAGCATACTGCATTAATATTTATGGCTTGCAGAGTTAATTTTGAAGTGTTAGAGTTTAGCACAATTAATTACAAAATATGACACAGAGGCTTGTTTTTTTATGTTTTAGAATAGTAAAATAGTACGATAGTAAAATTGGTTGCACCACTCAGAAGTAATGGATGAAAAATGCAATCAAACTGAGCTTCTTGTAATTACTTTGGGCACATTCAATTTTTCAAAACTGTTCTGTGCCATCAGAGAGAGGCCAAGCCTATACAAACTAGTCTTGGCACTGCTCCAAGCAGGATAATCCAGCTCTAAACTGGTAGGCCTCATTGCCTCTTAATACGCGAGTACCTGACAGAGCTATCTCACGACCCACATGTGGGTATATCTGTCCCACATAGGATGTCATATTTAAGTAACACAAAAGCAATGGTGGATGGGAATGCCCATATCAGTTTGAATCAATTTGAACCACTGATTATTATTTCACCACTTTTTAAATTGTAGACCATTGTAACCAGGGACCAAACATAAATCAGTCTTGACACTTTCCAAAAACTTGACAGTTCAACCCAGACTACATGACCACCTCCTCTGCATGAGGCTTCCTGTCAGCAGTGAAGGAGATGGTAACGAGAGCTTATGTGACTATGGGCCTAATTACGAGTTTGGCAGTCCGTGGACCGACAAACTCGCGGTGGCACAGCGATAGCGGCGCGGTTACCGCCGCACTGGGGGCCTGACCGCCGTATTACGAGTACAGCGGTTGGAGCGCCACAGGACTGCTGCTACCTCCCTCGGTGGTCTCTCAGCGGTCGGAGGCCGCAATATGCTGGTGGTGCTGCTGCGGCACCACCAAGTATATTACAAGTTTCCTCATTGCCAGCATTGTCATGGAGGTCATCACGGCATGAAAAGGCTGGCAGTGAGAAAAATTAGGGGGCCCTGAAGGGCCCCTGTTGCCTCAGGGCCTGGGGATGCATGCAGGGGGGCACAGGTTGTGCCCCCCCTGTCTGTGTGCACCCACTGTTCCTGCATGGCATGGACTACACAACACGGTGAAGTCCATGCCGTGCAGGAAAATGCTTTGGCGATCCCAAGGTGCTGCCTTGCTAAGGCTCGCATGTGAGCCTTAGCACGGCACCGCCGTAGGACCGCCAAAGCACCACCTGCCAGACCATGAGAAAACTCGTAATCTGGTGGATGAGTTTGGCGGTGTGGCAGCAGGCCGATGGTGTGGCGGCCCGTTGTCACACCACCAAACTCATAATCAGGCCCGAAGTCTGAGGTTTTTAAAGATGGCTCAGATGACTAGATTTATGACTGTCCATTGGGGAGAAAAAGTATTGCAGAAGACTAACCAGGAGGCTGTTATAATAATCATAATTGCTCATAATTAGAGGATTAATTTGACTGTATGGAAACAGAGATAAGTGCCGGATTTATGTATGATCAGTACCTGAACCCTCGCTCCAGTGGTTGTGGTATTGATAATCAACTTCACCCTGGAGGCTAGGAGCAGACCGTTTTTGGCCAATGGCAACTGAGCGAAGAGGGTAGAAGCAAACAACTACTTGATGCAGAGGCTACAGTGAAGTCGAAAATGTAGTTTTAGAGCAGCGAACAATGAGAGAGCTTAGCGCCCTCAAGTGGCAGATCAAAGTTAGTCAGAATTTCGTTAAAAGTGGAGCAACACAAATGGAAAGAAAATTTAATATCAGTCAGGTAGAGATGGGAGAAGAAAACAAATGAAGTGATTATGTCACAATGGAAGTTGAATACAAAGAGAAGAGGGATGGGCTCAGGGCCAAATCTTAGGGGATGCTGACAGCAAAGAAAGTTGGCAGGTGACTGTAAAGGCTATCAAGAAAATCAGTGGTGGAGAGGTAGGATGAAAACCAGGATATGATCGGCATTGATGAATTCCTCAGAGAGGTCAAAGAGGCTGAGGAGGGAAGATAAACATGCATTTGAACTTCATCTTCATTCACCTTGATCGAAAACATAAATGCAGGCACTATGAATTTTTTTAATATTATTAATTTTAAATCGTGTATGTTTTATTATCTAAAAGAGAACATTTCCAATAAGCAAAATATATAAATACATTTTACAATTACAATATTTTCAGCCATTTAATGTTTAAAATAATAGACCTTTTAATTGTGAATTAAATCTGTTGACGATACCATCACCAATCTTTATCAAGGGCTCACATGTGTTTTTTAGTGTGCTGTTTTAAGTCCAGTTGAGGAAAAAGCGTTAATCAGGCATGGCTTTTGGTGGAAAGCTTACAAACACAATAGATTGTACGTGCACAGTTTCCGATTCTCTTGTTCAGCAAAAGGCATCCCAAAGTAGTTTCTAGTATGAAAGAGTCTAAAAACTAAGCATAATAGAGTTTATTTTCTGAATATCGTTTCTTAATGTGTGTATTACTGTAGTTAGCTTAATTTTGGTAAATCTTTACTCAATCTCAAAGTGCATTTAATGTGTCTCTATTACAGTGCACATTTAATAAAAAGTGTCCAGTAGGTAGTTATAGTTAGGACCTTGTTTCTATTCAAAAAGCGTTTTTTCTTTTGCCAATATCTTTGGCGCCGTTTGACGAATCTTCGCAAAATTTTCCAAACTAATGACCAGCTCAGGTCTGCTCTTGTCTTGAAAGTTTGGGGGTGATTCGTCAAGCGGGGGCAGAGAAAAAAGGGGGTCCCAAAACACGTTTTCCCCATGTTAATTTCCATAGGAATTTTGGAACAGGCTACAGCCCAAACTGCTGAACGAAATTACACCAAATTTGGCAAAAAGGTAGTAGCTCTTGGTTCAGAAAGCGCCCTTTTTTTAAATGGTGTTAATCCGTTCAGTAATTGCTGAGAAATTCAAAAAATAAAAAAATTGATATCTGAGCACTGAGGAGGAGTCGCGAACCCTCCCGAGCAAGAGCTTCATTCTGATTGGCTGCTAACACTCCAAACCAGGAAGTGTTGGCAGCCATCTTGTGACTCGGTAAAACTGAGTCACAAGACAGTAGAAAAAAGATTAAAAAACAAGAAAAGGGGGCAGGGTAGAAACACCCTGACCCCTTAGGCCTGCTCAGGGGGTCCCACATGGACCCCCAGGGCCAAAAAAAGCATTTTAAAAAAATAAATTGGCCGAATTTGAACTGGGTGCGCGAATGCGGCCGAGAAAAAAAAAAAAAAATGAAGGACGGGTTCCCGCGCTTTGTTTTGTATAAGCCCCCAGGTGGGCCAGGTCCCGGGGGCAATGTCTAATTATAAAGTGGGGGCCCGTGGGGGCCCCCGCAGTCCTGAGGACCGCCGCCTCCCCGGGGCTAAAATAATAAATAAAATAGCATGAACTATAGGAAATCACTGAGGCGTGTGACGTCTCCGCCAGATCTGCTATCTTTATTTCACAACACGTTCCAACCCGGGAAGCACGTAGCTTCATGAATGGCGCATTTACCAGATTCAGGACGCGAGGCAGCCATTTCTGGGCCAGGGGAGAACGCCGAAGCTGTACTCTAGGGAAAGGGGGGGTGGAGATGAGGACATGGGGTCCAGGATGGTTAACAATAACACCCCCTGCACTCGAATCAATGCGGCGTTATTAAACCCTGCCAAAACAGCTCCTACCAACCTCCACGTTGTTAGGAGACAGTTGAAGAGCCGACATTTCCGGGCGCCTCTGCGATATCAGATGTCACCCACACAGGCCCAGCGTGAGAAACACCCAGAGGAGAAAGACACCACAAGAGCACCGTTGGACTCAATCCTGCGGCGCGGACAGGTGAAGGACGCATACCAGTCTTACGCCACAGCAGTCCCCGTGACTGGCGACTGTGCCACTGGCGCTGCGCAGACGTCCTTTGAGTGCACTGGGTGGCTGCCTACTTCTGCCCACGCCGCATACGTGCCCGGGGAGTGCAATTAGAAGTTCCTGGTGTGTATATAATATTCACCAACAGCCTGCTAATGCACGTGAACCGAATACAGGCCCTGCCAATTTGGGTTTCATCTGGTACCTTACTCTGGAAATACACAGGAACGCAAGGCGCGGTTATCCTGTGTCCACCACAGGCGTGTACCGATTATACGTATATGTTCACAGTGAAGGCGTACATGGCCATCCTCAAATTACAGACAAGTCAAGTCCAGAAATACAGCCACTGATCGGATGGCCTCCAGGCATAAGGCTCTACAAGCCGGTAGGCAGTGTACCACTGGTACCACAGACACACAGCGGAAGTTCGGTAAGCGGTGGGCACAGCGGGATTTGACAGAACAAGGGAAAAGGATAAACTGGGAGGCAGAGAAGCATAAAGCATGCAGGGACAGGGAGAAAACAGAGGGGCGAGGGACCTGCAACAAACACTTCGATATTGAGACAGCAGCAAGTGTGAAGAGGTGGGGGGGATGAAGACAGCAGCCGTGGTGTTTAGAAACCCCGAGATTCGGGCAACAAAATACGTTGCGCCTATTACAAATATATATATATATTTTAAAATGTAGCACTGGACAGGGAGGAATTAAGTACTATATACAATTAGTCTCTAGCGTGACAGAGTACAGGCGAAGCGTCTCAGCCTGCTGTGCCGAGAGAAAAACGGCTCTACAAAAATATGCAAGTGAAAAAAAAAAGTGGTACAATGTGAGGACAGAGTCTGAGATTTTCCGCATCATCATCTGTGCATATACCTGCAACTCTGTCCCAGTGAATATACAGGAGGCACAGGCCCTCATCGGGAGAGGAACAGGGTCAGAGACAGAAAACAAAGTGTCACCGTGGCGCAGACCTCCGGAGCTGTAATCCGAGTAACCTTGGGCGTAGTTCACGGAGTTGCATTTTATTTTTTATTTTATGGGATTTATAGCACGCACAGCTACTCAATAGAGTGTCCCGGCGCGAAGCCAAAGCATCAGAGGGAACCAAAGCAGAGTAAGAGAGGGACAGTTTAGTTGAACAGGAAGGTTTTTAGCTTTTTCCTAAACTGAGAGGGATTCTTCAGATTGCGTAGATCCAGGGGAAGGGAATTCCAGTAAGTTGCTGCAAGATAAGACAAGGAACTGCCGCCTTTACGTTGCAGACGAAACCTAGGGACAGACGCAAGGAGCATATTCGAGGAGCGCAGACACCTGCCAGGGGTGTAAAACTGAAAACGTTTCCTAAAATAGGCAGGGCCATACTCATAAAGTGCAGCGTGAGCAATGGTAATAGCCTTAAACTTTATCCTAGATTTTACTGGCAACCAGTGTAGATTACGTAAGTGATGCCTAACACTGGAGTGCTTAGGAAGATCCAGTAGGAGACGAGCGGAGGCATTCTGAACCACTTGAAGTCTGTCCAGAAGGTAACATGGCAAACCGGCATAGAGTGCATTCGCATAATCTATGCAAGAAGTGACCAAAGCACGGATGACCGTTTCTTTAGCGGCGAGAGGCAATAGCGGCAGAAATCTACGGAGAAGTTTTAAAATACCAAAGCAAATACCAGTAAGTTTGCCAATCTGGTTACCAAAACTTAATTTCTCATCAAACCAGATGCCAAGATTTTTCACAGGATGACCAGAAGGGGAGGGACAGGGGGATTCAGTCGGCCAAAAGTAATGCCAAAACAGAGGGGGAAACTCCCCAAAGAAAATAATCTCAGTTTTGTCTGCGTTACATTTTAACTGAGCCGACGCAAGCCAGCTAAATACCGCAGAGAGGCAGGTCTTAACATGAGATGTATCAGCCTCGTGTTTCTTCCAGGTAAACAAGAGTTGCGTATCATCTGCATAGGCAACTACTTTGGCACCCAGATCCTCAGCCAGCTGAAGTACGATAGAAAAATGCAGTTCGCGGTGATTGCACAGTGCCAGATGCTTCTCCGCATTGTGCAATCATTGCGAACGGCACCATGCACAGTGCAAGCGGTCCCTGCTTTCCTTTTCTGCCGCTCGAGTAGATTTTTACTTGAGCGGCAGCTTTCTCAACGCGAACGGGCAGTTTCTCATTGCGAGCTGTCGCGAGCATACGCGACCACTCGCAATGAGAAACCTGACCGCCCGCCTTGAGAAATCTCGCCGGGATGTTGATTTTCCATGCTCGCGCTCGCCAACTTGATGTTGACGATCGCGAACAAGGAAAAATCTCGCCGGGAGGTTGATTTTCCTCGCTCGCGGTCGCCAACTTGACGTTGATGAACGCGAGCATGGAAGAAAACTACGCCCCCTATTAGCATGTGAAGGCCCCACCAGGACCGGGTCAGGGTGAATGGGGCATTGTCTGTGGGTGCAGGAAAGCGCCGGGGCCCATTGGCCTTAATGGGATTAAAACCCCGCTGGGTGGTGAGGAGGGGCAGAGCATCATCTGCAGCATCCAGGGCTCCATAATGCACTTAAGGAAGGGAGGCGGGGGCGGGCTCTTTTGTGGAGGCAAGGGGCAGCCCCCGCCTGCACCGACTGTGACACCGCCAGGCTCCAGTGGCAATCATTAATTCATCCTTGTGCCGCACTGTTCCTTCGTTGTAGACAAACTCCACAGGCTGAACAGAGGGGAAATACACTGAACCCGGGCTGCGCACCAGCGGCAGACACCAGAAGCAGGAGAGGTAGACGAGGAGCACATGGACTGTAACACCACCAGCAAAAAACAGTACAGGAGGAACATGCATTGAGTCAGGACTGAACGCCATTGATGTCAAGATTAAAAAAACTCACTTTTTTAATAACTTGCATAGAGCAGGATCAATACTTTTAGACAAAACTCTGTACAAACAACAACCGCCATTTATAGTGAGGGCTAAAGGCATTACAGCTGGCGTGTGCTAACGGACAAGTTGTCCGAACGCTCCCAAGCAAGGCACCAATGCATCCATCTATACTGCAAACTGGGTGCTGGGACGTTTCCCTATTTGAGTTCGCACCAGAGATGTTCATATGATCTATATATAAATGTGAAATTTGAATCCAAAATTCAAACACTGTCAACTTCGGTCTGGCCAGGGGAAGGAGCTTGGAGGGTCTTTTCCATCCAGCGGACATGCAGTTATGGGGCCTTTGTTACATAACAGTATATTGTGTTTGATTGATTTACTAATTTGTCCATTTAGGTTTCTTTTCTTTTTTTTAAGATGATGAAGGGGTTAGAACAAAGCATACTGCATTAATATTTATGGCTTGCAGAGTTAATTTTGAAGTGTTAGAGTTTAGCACAATTAATTACAAAATATGACACAGAGGCTTGTATTTTTATGTTTTAGAATAGTAAAATAGTACGATAGTAAAATTGGTTGCACCACTCAGAAGTAATGGATGAAAAATGCAATCAAACTGAGCTTCTTGTAATTACTTTGGGCACATTCAATTTTTCAAAACTGTTCTGTGCCATCAGAGAGAGGCCAAGCCTATACAAACTAGTCTTGGCACTGCTCCCAGCAGGATAATCCAGCTCTAAACTGGTAGGCCTCATTGCCTCTTAATACGCGAGTACCTGACAGAGCTATCTCACGACCCACATGTGGGTATATCTGTCCCACAAAGGATGTCATATTTAAGTAACACAAAGGCAATGGTGGATGGGAATGCCCATATCAGTTTGAATCAATTTGAACCACTGATTATTATTTCACCACTTTTTAGATTGTAGACCATTGTAACCAGGGACCAAACATAAATCAGTCTTGACACTTTCCAAAAACTTGACAGTTCAACCTAGACTACATGACCACCTCCTCTGCATGAGGCTTCCTGTCAGCAGTGAAGGAGATGGTAACGAGAGCTTATGTGACTATGGGCCTAATTACGAGTTTGGCAGTCCGTGGACCGACAAACTCGCGGTGGCGCAGCGATAGCGGCGCGGCTACCGCCGCACTGGGGGCCTGACCGCCGTATTACGAGTACAGCGGTTGGAGCGCCATAGGACTGCTGCTACCTCCCTCGGTGGTCTCTCAGCGGTCGGAGGCCGCAATATGCTGGTGGTGCTGCTGCGGCACCACCAAGTATATTACAAGTTTCCTCATTGCCAGCATTGTCATGGAGGTCATCACGCCATGAAAAGGCTGGCAGTGAGAAAAATTAGGGGGCCCTAAAGGGCCCCTGTTGCCTCAGGGCCTGGGGATGCATGCAGGGGGGCACAGGTTGTGCCCCCCCTGTCTGTGTGCACCCACTGTTCCTGCATGGCATGGACTACACAACACGGTGAAGTCCATGCCGTGCAGGAAAATGCTTTGGCGATCCCAAGGTGCTGCCTTGCTAAGGCTCGCATATGAGCCTTAGCACGGCACCGCCGTAGGACCGCCAAAGCACCACCTGCCAGACCACGAGAAAACTTGTAATCTGGTGGATGAGTTTGGCGGTGTGGCAGCGGCCCGATGGTGTGGCGGCCCGTTGTCACACCACCAAACTCATAATCAGGCCCAAAGTCTGAGGTTTTTAAAGATGGCTCAGATGACTAGATTTATGACTGTCCATTGGGGAGAAAAAGTATTGCAGAAGACTAACCAGGAGGCTGTTATAATAATCATAATTGCTCATAATTAGAGGATTAATTTGACTGTATGGAAACAGAGATAAGTGCCGGTTTTATGTATGATCAGTACCTGAACCCTCGCTCCAGTGGTTGTGGTATTGATAATCAACTTCACCCTGGAGGCTAGGAGCAGACCGTTTTTGGCCAATGGCAACTGAGCGAAGAGGGTAGAAGCAAACAACTACTTGATGCAGAGGCTACAGTGAAGTCAAAAATGTAGTTTTAGAGCAGCCCACAATGAGAGAGCTTAGCGCCCTCAAGTGGCAGATCAAAGTTAGTCAGAATTTCGTTAAAAGTGGAGCAACACAAATGGAAAGAAAATTTAATATCAGTCAGGTAGAGATGGGAGAAGAAAACAAATGAAGTGATTATGTCACAATGGAAGTTGAATACAAAGAGAAGAGGGATGGGCTCAGGGCCAAATCTTAGGGGATGCTGACAGCAAAGAAAGTTGGCAGGTGGCTGTAAAGGCTATCAAGAAAATCAGCGGTGGAGAGGTAGGATGAAAACCAGGATATGATCGGCATTGATGAATTCCTCAGAGAGGTCAAAACGGCTGAGGAGGGAAGATAAACATGCATTTGAACTTCATCTTCATTCGCCTTGATCGAAAACATAAATCGCAGGCACTATGCATTTTTTTAATATTATTAATTTTAAATCGTGTATGTTTTATTATCTAAAAGAGAAACTTTCCAATAAGCAAAATATATAAATACATTTTACAATTACAATATTTTCAGCCATTTAATGTTTAAAATAATAGACCTTTTAATTGTGAATTAAATCTGTTGACGATACCATCACCAATCTTTATCAAGGGCTCACATGTGTTTTTTAGTGTGCTGTTTTAAGTCCAGTTGAGGAAAAAACGTTAATCGGGCATGGCTTTTGGTGGAAAGCTTACAAACACAATAGATTGTACGTGCACAGTTTCCGATTCTCTTGTTCAGCAAAATGCATCCCAAAGTAGTTTCTAGTATGAAAGAGTCTAAAAACTAAGCATAATAGAGTTTATTTTCTGAATATCGTTTCTTAATGTGTGTATTACTGTAGTTAGCTTAATTTTGGTAAATCTTTACTCAATCTCAAAGTGCATTTAATGTGTCTCTATTACAGTGCACATTTCATAAAAAGTGTCCAGTAGGTAGTTATAGTTAGGCCCTTGTTTCTATTCAAAAAGCGTTTTTTCTTTTGCCAATATCTTTGGCGCCGTTTGACGAAATTTCGCAAAATTTTCCAAACTAATGACCAGCTCAGCTCCTGTCTTGAAAGTTTGGGGGTGATTCGTCAAGCGGGGGCAGAGAAAAAAGGGGGTCCCAAAACACATTTTCCCCATGTTAATTTCCATAGGAATTTTGGAACAGGCTACAGCCCGAACTGCTGAACGAAATTACACCAAATTTGGCAAAAAGGTAGTAGCTCTTGGTTCAGAAAGCGCCCTTTTTTTAAATGGTGTTAATCCGTTCAGTAGTTGCTGAGAAATTCAAAAAATAAAAAAATCGATATCTGAGCACTGAGGAGGAGTCGCGAACCCTCCCGAGCAAGAGCTTCATTCTGATTGGCTGCTAACACTCCAAACCAGGAAGTGTTGGCAGCCATCTTGTGACTCGGTAAAACTGAGTCACAAGACAGTAGAAAAAAGATTAAAAAACAAGAAAAGGGGGCAGGGTAGAAACACCCTGACCCCTTAGGCCTGCTCAGGGGTCCCACAAGGACCCCCAGGGCCAAAAAAAGCATTTAAAAAAAAAAAAATTGGCCGAATTTGCACTGGGTGCGCGAATACGGCCGAGAAAAAAAAAAAAAAAAACGAAGGGCGGGCTCCCGCGCTTTGTTTTGTATAAGCCCCCGGGTGGGCCGGGTCCCGGGGGCAATGTCTAATTATAAAGTGGGGGCCCGTGGGGGCCCCCACAGCCCTGAGGACCGCCGCCTCCCCGGGGCTAAAATAATAAATAAAATAGCATGAACTATAGGAAATCACTGAGGCGTGTGACGTCTCCGCCAGATCTGCTATCTTTATTTCACAACACGTTCCAACCCGGGAAGCACGTAGCTTCATGAATGGCGCATTTACCAGATTCAGGACGCGAGGCAGCCATTTCTGGGCCAGGGAGAACGCCGAAGCTGTACTCTAGGGAAAGGGGGGGTGGAGATGAGGACATGGGGTCCAGGATGGTTAACAATAACACCCCCTGCACTCGAATCAATGCGGCGTTATTAGACCCTGCCAAAACAGCTCCTACCAACCTCCACGTTGTTAGGAGACAGTTGAAGAGCCGACATTTCCGGGCGCCTCTGCGATATCAGATGTCACCCAAACAGGCCCAGCATGAGAAACACCCAGAGGAGAAAGACACCACAAGAGCACCGTTGGACTCAATCCTGCGGTGCGGACAGGCGAAGGACGCATACCAGTCTTACGCCACAGCAGTCCCCGTGACTGGCGACTGTGCCACTGGCGCTGCGCAGACGTCCTTTGAGTGCACTGGGCGGCTGCCTACTTCTGCCCACGCCGCATACGTGCCCGGGGAGTGCAATTAGAAGTCCCTCGTGTGTATAGAATATTCACCAACAGCCTGCTAATGCACGTGAACCGAATACAGGCCCTGCCAATTTGGGTTTCATCTGGTACCTTACTCTAGAAATACACAGGAATGCAGGGCGCGGTTATTCTGTGTCCACCACAGGCGTGTACCGATTATACGTATATGTTCACAGTGAAGGCGTACATGGCCATCCTCAAATTACAGACAAGTCAAGTCCAGAAATACAGCCACTGATCGGATGGCCTCCAGGCATAAGGCTCTACAAGCCGGTAGGCAGTGTACCACTGGTACCACAGACACACAGCGGAAGTTCGGTAAGCGGTGGGCACAGCAGGATTTGACAGAACAAGGGAAAAGGACAAACTGGGAGGCAGAGAAGCATAAAGCATGCAGGGACAGGGAGAAAACAGAGGGGCGAGGGACCTGCAACAAACACTTCGATATTGAGACAGCAGCAAGTGTGAAGAGGTGGGGGGGATGAAGACAGCAGCCGTGGTATTTAGAAACCCCGAGATTCGGGCAACAAAATACGTTGCGCCTATTAAAAATATATATATATATTTTAAAATGTAGCACTGGACAGGGAGGAATGAAGTACTATATATAATTAGTCTCTAGCGTGACAGAGTACAGGCGAAGCGTCTCAGCCTGCTGTGCCGAGAGAAAAACGGCTCTACAAAAATATACAAGTGAAAAAAAAAGTGGTACAACGTGAGGAGAGAGTCTGAGATTTTCCGCATCATTGTCTGTGCATATACCTGCAACTCTGTCCCAGTGAATATACAGGAGGCACAGGCCCTCATCGGGAGAGGAACAGGGTCAGAGACAGAAAACAAAGTGTCACCGTGGCGCAGACCTCCGGAGCTGTAATCCGAGTAACCTTGGGCGTAGTTCACGGAGTTGCACTACGCGGCACTACGCAAAGTGCAAAAAAACCTCCGCCGCACTACGCAGAGCTACGCGAGCGGCGGAGTATTTTATTTTTTATTTTATGGGATTTATAGCGCACACAGCTACTCAATAGAGTGTCCCGGCGCGAAGCCAAAGCATCAGAAGGAACCAAAGCAGAGTAAGAGAGGGACAGTTTAGTTGAACAGGAAGGTTTTTAGCTTTTTCCTAAACTGAGAGGGATTCTTCAGATTGCGTAGATCCAGGGGAAGGGAATTCCAGTAAGTTGCTGCAAGATAAGACAAGGAACTGCCGCCTTTATGTTTCAGACGAAACCTAGGGACAGACGCAAGGAGCATATTCGAGGAGCGCAGACACCTGCCAGGGGTGTAAAACTGAAAACGTTTCCTAAAATAGGCAGGGCCATACTCATAAAGTGCAGCGTGAGCAATGGTAATAGCCTTAAACTTTATCCTAGATTTTACTGGCAACCAGTGTAGATTACGTAAGTGATGCCTAACACTGGAGTGCTTAGGAAGATCCAGTAGGAGACGAGCGGCGGCATTCTGAACCACCTGAAGTCTGTCCAGAAGGTAACATGGCAAACCGGCATAGAGTGCATTCGCATAATCTATGCGAGAAGTGACCAAAGCACGGATGACCGTTTCTTTAGCGGCGAGAGGCAATAGCGGCAGAAATCTACGGAGAAGTTTTAAAATACCAAAGCAAATACCAGTAAGTTTGCCAATCTGGTTACCAAAACTTAATTTCTCATCAAACCAGATGCCAAGATTTTTCACAGGATGACCAGAAGGGGAGGGACAGGGGGACTCAGTCGGCCAAAAGTAATGCCAAAACAGAAGGGGAAACTCCCCAAAGAAAATAATCTCAGTTTTGTCTGCGTTACATTTTAACTGAGCCGACGCAAGCCAGCTAAATACCGCAGAGAGGCAGGTCTTAACATGAGATGTATCAGCCTCGTGTTTCTTCCAGGTAAACAAGAGTTGCGTATCATCTGCATAGGCAACTACTTTGGCACCCAGATCCTCAGCCAGCTGAAGTACGATAGAAAAATGCAGTTCACGGTGATTGCACAGTGCCGGATGCTTCTCCGCATTGTGCAATCATTGCGAACGGCACCATGCACAGTGCAAGCGGTCCCTGCTTTCCTTTTCTGCCGCTCGAGTAGATTTTTACTTGAGCGGCAGCTTTCTCAATGCGAACGGGCAGTTTCTCATTGCGAGCTGTCGCGAGCATACGCGACCACTCGCAATGAGAAACCTGACCCCCCCGCCTTGAGAAATCTCGCCGGGGTGTTGATTTTCCACGCTCGCGCTCGCCAACTTGATGTTGACGATCGCGAACAAGGAAAAATCTCGCCGGAAGGTTGATTTTCCTCGCTCGCGGTCGCCAACTTGACGTTGATGAACGCGAGCATGGAAGAAAACTACGCTATGCAACGCGAAGCGGAGTTTTTTGGAACTCCGCGATCTCCGCGTAACGTGGAGTGCAGGAACTCCGCAAACTCCGCGAGCGGAGCGGAGTTCACTGCCCAGGTTTAAATCTGAGCCAGAGGCGCCGGGTAGGCCTCGTCGAGGCGGGCTGTACCCAGAGGCAGGTACCATGTACTGTGGAAAGGGCGTCGAGTCTAGGAGGGTACCATTCCCCGCACCTGTGCCCTGCCCTCCCCCCGACTGTGCTTCCTGCCAGCTCCCCCCGTGCCGTCCCAGCCCATTCAAACCAAGCCCCCTATTAGCATGTGATGGCCCCGCCAGGCCTGGGTCAGGGTGAATGGGGCATTGTCTGTGGGTGCAGGAAAGCGCCGGGGCCCATTGGCCTTAATGGGATTAAAACCACGCTGGGTGGTGAGGAGGGGCAGAGCATCGTCTGCAGCATCCAGGGCTCCGTAATGCACTTAAGGAAGGGAGGCGGGGGGAGGGCTCTTTTGTGGAGGCAGGGGGCAGCCCCCGCCTGCACCGACTGTGACACCGCCAGGCTCCAGTGGCAATCATTAATTCATCCTTGTGCCGCACTGTTCCTTCGTTGTAGACAAGCTCCACAGGCTGAACAGAGGGGAAATACACTGAACCCGGGCAGCGCACCAGCGGCAGACACCAGAAGCAGGAGAGGTAGACGAGGAGCACATGGACTGTAACACCACCAGCAACAAACAGTACAGGAGGAACATGCATTGAGTCAGGACTGAACGCCATTGGTAGCAAGTGGGGGGGGGAAGTGTTACACACCCCACATGAACACGAGTGCGGGGAGACAGTTAAACCTGGAGTGACTACCACCAGCATCAGACACCTCAAACAGCAGAGCTGAAGCCCGGATTGTAACACCACAAGCACCACAGGGGAGAAAACACACTGAAACTGGTGGTGTCCAAACCAGCTTCAGACCCCGCAAGCGCAGCGATGAGGAAGAAAAGAGAGCATCACAAACAGCATGGGGGGGCGGAGTAACACATGGAGCCCAGACTGAGCACCAGCAGCAGACACCACAAGCAGGCATGGTGGAGGAGGGACACACGGATCCCGGATTGTAACAGTGCCAAGCAAAAACCACAACCAGGAAAGGGGGCTTGAGCTCGGAATGAACATCACGAGCAGCAGCGGGTGGCCGTGGAGGTCGCGTATGACACATTGAACCCCCGACTGAACACCACCAGCAACAGACAAGCAAAGGTGAGGGAAGGAATGACACACGAAGCCCAGACTGTAACACCTCCAGTAACAAACACCACAAACAATCAAATAGCAGAGGGGGAGGGGGCACATTGACCCCGGGCTGAATACCACCACCAACAAACACCACAAGCAGGGGAGGAGGGACACATGGAAACCAGATGGTAACACCAGCACAAAACACCACAAGCAACAGCGGGGAGTTTGACACATTGAACTCCGGCTGAACACCACAAACAGCAGACACCGCCAACAGCCGACACTGCCAACAGCAGACACCGCCAACAGCAGACACCGCCAACAGCAGACACCACAAACAGCAGACACCACAAACAGCAGGGGGGGGAGACACGTGGAGTCCAGTTTGCAAAAGCCAGAGGCAAAAAACGGCAACACTCCATCATGGTGACAGAGAGCCCGGGCTCAAACATCACCGGCAAAATATCTCTAGGGTTTGTGGGCAGAGCAATCTAAAAATCGTGGGTAACAGACAGGTAAAAGTTGCTGTGCTTGGCATTATTCGCTAATAGTCCCTTTAAAGGTTGAGCCCCGGGTCCCTCGCTTGACACCTCAGGCTTGCAGTAGGAAGCATACTCCTCTGCGGGGAATGCTGCGGGCATTTAAGGTGCTACAAAGCCACAGTAATAATGGAGCCGGTGCTAAACAAATACAAAAAAAGTGATGTGTAAATATCTTCGTAGAGTTTACAAATAGAACCAGCCGGGGAGAAGTAATCATCGCACACGTACCTGTAAAGACAGACACCATGGACTCAACCCTCGTTCCCGAGAGGAGACCTGGTTCTCACAAGGCCTCTGCTCCCAATATCTGGGACTAGACACTGCCAAACACTGGCAAGCCCACAACAGGCCTGGGGACAAAGGCTGCGAGCCCTGGAACCATTCCAGAGAGTGAGTGGGTGTGTGCAAGCCTCTCTGTGTTGGGTGCAGAGGGGTGGGTAGCAGTACTGTTAATTCCATCGATTTACACGTCGGCCTGCTGAAACATGCCTTCCTCTCATGCCCCGTAGACACGCACAGAGGCTTAGACGCCCCTCGGAGGTTTGCGAAATGAACCACGCTCTCGTTGCACACACCAGAGAGTCTAGTTCACACTGGACTAAAACCGTGAGACGCGCCAGTCCCCCAAGGGACCCCAGAGTGATAGCATGCAACAGGGGCTACTGGCTAGTGGTAGCATTATCAATATTATAGTCCGTTTGCACGAGAGGGAGCTTGCACCATAAGGGAGGGCTACTTTGCTGTCTCTTTAGGAAGAGCAATAGTTGCGCGTGCTTGTGGCCTTCAAAGTAGTGTAAACAGGTCATCTGACTATACTTAACGGAGAATGAGATCTATGCCGTGGCTGCACTAGCCAGAAACCCTCCATGCTCGCTCTGCGGCTTCTCTCAAGTGTCCACCTCTGGAACTCAGGGCCGCCCTAAAGGCACTTCGGGGCGGCTGGGATATATGACATTTTAAGGGCATGCATCATTGCACTAAATAAGTACCATGGCCAACAGCAGTGTCCACGGGGAGTCGGTTAATTGGTCTTGTTGGGCATTCACGCTTTCCGTTGCCTGCAGACCTCACCAGTTGTCGTGATAGGGCCTTGCACGGACAGTGTTTACCGGCGGCTCGAGTCATGGCTGGGTCCCGTGATTTCTGGACACAGGTCAGTGGGCACGCGCTTCTGGCCAAGTGAGGCCGAGTCCAGGATCAGTCCCAGGAGTGAAGTCCGTGCACTACCCCCCCACCTCGTAGCATCTGGAGGAAGCATGCAGTATTCACTTCGCGTGCAGCATCGGTGCTGACTCGCCCATCGCAGGTGGAGCTGAGCTCACAGTTCAAACACCCTGCAGTTTCCAAGTGTAAACATGGGGTGGACGAGGGGTGGGGGAGGGGGGTCAGAAGACCTTCCCATCCCCACAAACAAGGCTTCAGAGATACGGAACAGTCATCCCCAACCCTCTCAGGGACCTCAACAAGAGGCAAACCAAACTGCACCGCCCCGGGCTGTCAAAACAGACAAGTCCCCTCCCCACCACACCACAAAGACATAAACAAGCCTAGCAAACTACCCGGAGACAGCGACACAGCTCACAAAGAGGGCCGCACCAGTACCACGGAGCACACCGTGGGCACGGCCGGCCCTACACAAGCACGGCTTCCGCCCGAGAGCAGTGGCGACGAGGCTGGAGTGCAGCCAGGAGCCGGGGCATGCTGGAGAGGAGGGAGAGGCTGGAGGGAGAGAGACTGAGCTGACTCAGACAAAGAGCAATGAGGCAGCTCCATTCCTCCCCCGCCCCAGTCCACCAGACTGATCCCAGAACCCCGCCAGTCTCTTGGCCAAGGTCCAGAGCGTTGCACATAATGGATGAAGCCCCGGGGAGGTGGCGGTCCCTGGGGCTGCGGGGGCTCCGGCAGGCCCCTCTAATTTAATGGACATTGCCCCCGGGTCCTGGCCCACCCGGGGGCTTATAGAAATCATTATTGTTAGTGTGTCTGTGAATGTTGTACACTCATGCAATCAGCTAGACATTACCCGTACATTCTTCCAATCACCCAGGTAGTACCTATACACTTCTCCAATCCCCTAAACATTATCCCTGCACTCATGCAATCACCCAGACACTACCCTTGCACTATTTCAATCATCCAGGCAGTATCTATACAATGCTCTATTCATTCAGGCAGTACACATACACTTATAAAAACACCTAAGCTCTTTTTATACAGTCCTCCAATCACCCAGGTACTACTCCTGTACTCCTCCAATCACCCAGCCAGAACCCTTCAAGTTTTAAAATCACTCAGGCACTATATATGCACTCCTCCAATCAACCAGGCCATACCCCTACCCCTGCAATCAGCAAGACATTACCCCTACACTCATGCAATTACCGAAGTATTAATTATGCATTCCTCTAATCCCCCAGACATTACGCCTGCACTCATACAATCACTTAGGTATTAGCCATGCACTCATGCATTGCCACAGACATTACCCCTGCACTCAAAATGGCGGCAAAATTCTTGGATTGGCGAAACCACCGTGATCGGTACGCGAATCCAGTTTAAAAAACAAAATGTAAATTCATATTTTAGAAAAGAGAAAACATCACATTATTTTTATAAAAATTTTACAATTAAGAAAAAGTATTTTGTGGACATTATAGTTAGAAATTAGCATTTACAAAACCTTTGAAATTCACTGAAAAAAACATAGGTTTCAGGGACGTTATAGTTAGAAATTAGCATTTAAAAAACCTATGAAATTCACTGAAAAAAACATAGGTTTCAGTGACGTTATAGTTAGTTGGACATTTTATTCGTACAAAACCAGAGAAACTCGGCTGTTATAGTTAGTTGAGCTAACTATAACTCGTGCTCCCGCAATGAACTGCTGATGACATCACATATTACATAACTCATGACATGGTCAGTGACATCACTGATGACATCACTGATGACATCTCAAATGACATCACTGATGACATCACTGATGACATCATCCATGTGATAAACTGATGCACCTCCTCACAACCTAATATAACCTTTGATACACCCACTCTAAATTACATACTGCCATTCTCAAAATTATAGACACACCAACACCAATAACTACATACCGACTCACTGATTCTTAGATCTACACACACATCCACTCACTCACCCATACAGTCACTCATACATGCAGTCATTCATCAATACAGCCACTATCATATGCACTCATACACCTATACAGACAGTCACACACCGCCACTCACCTATAGAGTTACAAACACAGCTACTCAGTCATGCAAAGAATCAATCACACTCACATTTACTCACCTGTACAGTTATACACACACCACCTCACTTATTCATACAGATACTAACACATACTTACTCTCTTATACAATCACTGACACAAGCACACACTCATCCACGCAGCCACTCTCACAATCACTCACTCTCACATATAGTCATTTAAATAGTCCAACACTCACATATACTGTCTTTCAAATATGTAGTTACTCACACATATACCACTGAGACATCCATTCACTCACCAACACACCCATACATACACTCACCCAACCATACACCCTTTACAGATGCACTCTTGAACCCATACACCCAGTGAATCACTCACTCACACATCTATGCACAGTCACACACCCCCCAACCACTGACACAGACACTCAGGCACACATACAGATACTCAGACAACCAATGAATAACCCATATAGACACTCATATAGCTACTCACCAACCCATGCAGCTGCTTACACACCAACTGACGGACTGATACAGACATTCGCACAGTTTAGTTACTAACCCATGCATTCAGTAAGACACATTTAATCATTCACTTATACAGTCAGTCATGCACCTACTAAATCATATATTCAGACACTCATACACCCACTCATTCTTCAATACACCTTGGTCTATATATATATAAAACATGTTTAAACTTTACAGAAACACACAGTCACTGGATGATGTCATCAGTGATGTCATCAGTGATGTCATCAGTGATGTCATCAGTGATGTCATTTGAGATGTCATCAGTGATGTCACTGACCATGTCATGAGTGATGTAATATGTGATGTCATCAGCAGTGCATTGCGGGGGCGCAAGTTATAGTTAGCTCAACTAACTATAACGGCTGATTTTCTCTGGTTTTGTACGAGTGAAATGTCCAACTAACTATAACGTCCCTGAAACCTGTGGTTTTTTCAATGAAAAAAAAATAATATATATATATATATATATATATTACCTACTGGCGGTCACCAGTAGGTAGTTATAGTTAGGACCTAGTTTCCATAGGAAAAGCATTTTTTGATTTGCCAATATCTTTGGCGTCGTTTGACGAATCTTCGTGAAATTTTCTAAAAAAAAGGGCCGGACCGCTCAATTTGTGTGTTGAAAGTTTCGGGATGATTCGTCAAGCGAGGGCGGAGAAAAAAGGGGGGTCCCAAAACGCGTTTTCTCCATGTTATTTTCCATAGGAACTTTATTACAGGCTACAGCCCGACCAGCTGAACAGAATTACACCAAATTTGGCAAAAAGGTAGGTCTTGGTTTAGAGTGCGCCCTTTTTGTTAAATGGTGTAAATCCGTTCAGTAGTTCCTGAGAAATTTTAAAAAGAAAAATATCGATATCTGAGCACCGAGGAGGGTTCGCGAACCCTGCCGGGCACGAGCTTCACTCTGATTGGCTGCCAACACTCCAAACCAGGAAGTGTTGGCAGCCATCTTGTGACTCGGTAACCGAGTCACAAGAAAATGGGTGAAACAAAGTGAAAAATGAAGAAAAGGGGGCAGGGTAGAAACACCCTGACCCCCTAGGCCTGCTCAGGGGGTCCCACAAGGACCCCCAGGCCCAAAAAAAGCATTTTATTGTTAAGCCCCCGGGTGGGCCATGTCCCGGGGGCATGCCCAAATTATATAGCAGGATCCCGCACGGGCCCCCGCAGCCCCGGGGACCGCCACCTCCCCGGGGCTTTATTGAAGATTTGCGGGGGGCACGCAGCCTACCCCGCAGCCCCGGGGACCACCACCTCCCCGGGGCTCTTATTTTTAAGAGAGGTGGTTCGAGGCCACGCCCCTTTTGACACCTCTCTGCAACACAGCTCTGTGCCGCTTACTGGAGGTACCTGGTGGGCTAGTTGGCCCCCAGGGACCCTCAGGATTCAAGGGGACTTAATCCCCCAACTTACAACGTGCCAGGGGGCGCGTTTGCACAGTGGTGCAGGGAGGGGGTGGGGCCTGATATAACAAGTGTGCAAAAGCGCCCCCTGGTGCATTGTAAATTGGGGGATTAAGTCCCCTTCAATCCTGAGGGTCCCTTGGGGCCAACTAGCCCACCAGGTACCTTCAGTAAGTGCCACAGAGCTGTGTTGCAGAGAGGTGGTCCGAGGCCATGCCCCTTTTTACACCACTCTGCAAACGCGGCTTCTGGTGCACTGGTGGTGGGGCGATGAGGTCCCCATGTGTCCTGAGGACCTCAGGACACAAGTGGACTTCATCCTCCGAGCACTGGTTTTTTCAGTGAATATATATATATATATATACATATATATATTCACTGAAAAAACCATAGGTTTCATAGGCGTTATAGTTAGTTGGACATTTCACTCGTACAAAACCATAGAAATTCCCCCGTTATAGTTAGTTCAGCTAACTATAACTCACGCGCCCGCAATGCACTGCTGATGACGTCACATATTACATCACTCATGACATGGTCAGTGACATCACTCATGACATCACTGATGACATCTCAAATGACATCACTGATGACATCACTGATGACATCATCCTTGTGATAGAGTGGCAGACCTCCTCTCACCCTAATATAACCTTTGATATACACACTCAAAAATACAAACTAACATTTTCAAAACAATGGACATACCAATACCAGTTACAACACACCTATTCATTAATTCCAAGATCTACACACACATCCACTCATTCACCCTCAGTCCCTATACAGTCACTCATACATGTACTCACTCATCATATGTACTCATACACCTATACATCCTGTTACACACCGCCACTCATCCATAGAGTTACTCACACACAGTCACACATGCAAACAAAGTATCAAACATCCATTTACTTGCATATACAGTTATACACACACTACCACACTTACTTCTATAGAAACTTACACATACTTACTCTCTTAAACAATCACTTTTAGAAACACCTACTTATTTGTACAGGAAGTCTTCCAATCTCTCACTCTCACATATACTCACTTATATACACCAATACTCACATATACTAGTTTAAAACATATGTAGTTACTCATAAAGACACTATTGAGACAGTCATTCACTCACTAACACACCCATACACATACTCATCCACCTATACAGTCCTGCACACATGCTGTCTTCAACACATACAAACAGTGAGTCACTCATTCATGCATCTATGCACTAAGTAATACCCCCCACCGAACCGTACAGACACTCAGACACTCAGACACTCATACTGATACTCAAAAAACCAACTAATAACCCATATAGACACTCATGTAGCTACTCACCAACCCATGCAGCCACTTATACACAAAGTGAGAGACTGATACAGATATTTTCATATTTAAACATTACTCACTAACCCATGTATTCACTAAGATACACCTAGTCAGTTATACAATCAATTTTTCAAAAAAAAATCATCCATTTAGACACTTATATACCCATTTATTCTTCCATCGACCTTGAGATATACATATATAAAACTTATTTAATTTTCAGAAAAACACACATTCACTGGATGATGTCATGAGTGATGTCATGAGT
Source organism: Calotriton arnoldi (assembly GCA_963921515.1). Lineage (NCBI taxonomy): Eukaryota > Metazoa > Chordata > Amphibia > Caudata > Salamandridae > Calotriton > Calotriton arnoldi. Next base: position 5,089,116 of record CAWUFW010000219.1, on the reverse strand, counting down.
GATGTCATAAGTGATGTCACTGACCATGTCATGAGTGATGTAATATGTGACGTCATCAGCAGTGCATTGCGGGCGCGCGAGTTATAGTTAGCTGAACTAACTATAACGGGGAATTTCTATGGTTTTGTACGAGTGAAATGTCCAACTAACTATAACGCCCCTGAAACCTATGGTTTTTCAGTGAATTTCTAAGGTTTTTTAAATGCTAATTTCTAACTATAACGTGCCTGAAACCTATGGTTTTTTCAGTGAATTTCTAAGGTTTTTTAAATGCTAATTTCTAACTATAACGTGCCTGGAAACCTATGGTTTTTTCAGTGAATATATATATATTTATTATACTATGTATACATGTAAAAATGTCTCGGTCCCCTGTTTGCCTCTGTGGCACGGAAAAAATGGGTGGAACTGACGTCAGCACGCCGACGAGGTCCTCTTATGGCTCCGATGACGTCATACGGTGTCGCGAGCGGAGCCGTGCTCGTTGACGTGGGAGAGCTAGGAAAGAATTTCCGTGGAATGCTGGTGCAGGGGATATTCATCTAAGTGTTCAGGCTAGTCCTTTGGGAGCAACTGTTTATGTTGCCACTCCAGAAACCGAAACCAGTGATCCGAGGGCAGAGGCCCTGCAGATGGCACACGAGGTGGGGTGCCCAGTCGTGTGCACCGGCGGGGCAGCGAAGTGACAAGCACCACAACCCACAAAAAAGGTAACGAGGGCACTGAATAACACAGGATCTTCTCTTTGTATCTGGCAGGAACAACGAAGTTAAAATGCCCTAGTACCAAAATGTAGAATTAGTGCTACAACGGTCTACAAGAGGACCTGCGATGCCGCTTCTGTCTCCCGTATCCTGGAGGCGGCACATGGGTCACGCGGTACGGTCATACTGCGGTGGGACGCACACTCGTTGACCTCTCATGGCACTGCTCCACACTTCAGGGAGGACGCTTTCCATTAGCTATGTTTTCTGATGACATGTCGCGCCGGCCCCGTCCAACAACAGAACTCCTTTAGATCCAAACAGACTCTTCCACTCTCTCACCGGAAGTGAAACCAGGCCACGCGGACACTTTCACAATACAACAGCCGGGAATGCACTTTTCGGTAAAAAAACCACATTCCTTCCTCCTAATTAATCAAATAAACGTCTCACTGAAGAACAGGGGCCAGCTTCGAACGGTAAACAGCCGTTACAACGACTTTTTTACTTTGCGATACCATTACAACGCAGGCATTACCACGCATGCGTTGTACATCACGAAGTCATTACTACACATTTTTTTAGAACGCATGGTCATTTACCACGCATGCCTTTACAATGAATTTTGTTGTAAAGGTATGTATGGTAAATGACCATGCGTTCTAAAAAACATGTAGACGATCCATGTCGTTGTAAGGAAACAGAGGCTGTTCTGTTTCCTCACAACGACGTGCACCGCCGATCAGAGATGACGTGAAGCAGGAACCACGAGGAGAGAGGAACCATGAGGAGTGAGAGGTAAGGGGGATTGGGCATGGGGTGGGGGTTTCTTTTCTAGGGTTTAGGGTAGTGCAGTGGTGTTTGGGTAGTGTAGGGGGTCGTGCTGGGGTAGTGTTTTAGGGTAGTGCAGTGGTGTTTGGGTAGTGTAGGGGTCATGCTGGGGGTAGTGTTTTAGGGTTTAGGGTAGTGCAGTAGTGTAGGGGTCGTGCTGGTGGTATTGTTTTAGGGTTTAGGGTAGTGCAGTGGTGTATGGGTAGTGTAGGGGGTCATGCTGGTGGTAGTGTTTTAGGGTTTAGGGTAGTGCAGTGGTGTTTGTGTAGTGTAGGGGGTCATGCTGGGGGTAGTGTTTTAGGGTTTAGGCTAGTGCAGTCGTGTTTGTGTAGTGTAGGGGTCGTGCTGGGGGTAGATTTAGGGTTTAGGGTAGTGCAGTGGTGTTTGGGTAGTGTAGGGAGTCGTGCTGGGGGTAGTGTTTTAGGGTTTATGTTAGTGCAGTGGTGTTTGGGTAGTGTAGGGGGTAGTGCTGGGGTAGTGTTTTAGGGTTTAGGGCAGTGCAGTGGTGTTTGTGTAGTGAAGGGGGTCATGCTGTGGGTAGTGTTTTAGGGTTTAGGCTAGTGCAGTCGTGTTTGTGTAGTGTAGGGGGTCGTGTTTTAGGGTATAGGGTAGTGCAGTGGTGTTTGTGTAGTGTGGGTGGTCATGCTGGGCGTATATTTAGGGTTTAGTGTAGTGCAGTGGTGTTTGGGTAGTGTAGGAGTCGTGCTGGTGGTAGTGTTTTAGGGTTTAGGGTAGTGCAGTTATGTTTGGGTAGTGTAGGGTGTCGTGCTGGGGGTAGTGTTTTAGCACTTATTTTTCTTTCTACAGCACTAACTATAATTTCTATGGCAAAATGAACCCCCTCATTTTGTTCCTTTTTAAATTAAATGTTTTAAGTGTTACCAGTTTATTCCAATCAAGATGGCTTCAGGTGTGCCATACTTTTGTCATAAGTAAGACTGTTAGCGCTCTAGTTGTTCTTTAGAACACTCTGGGAAGCTGCAGTAGAACACAAAGGCATCAACTGACAGGCTGCTCCTGTTGAAATATAACAGGAAGATATTTGAGATCTCACTTAAAACATGTCCTAATTTTTCTTTCTACAGCACTAACCATAATTTCTATGACAAAATGAACCCCCTCATTTTGTTCCTTTTTAAATTAAATGTTTTAAGAGTTACCAGTTTATTCCAATCAAGATGGCTTCAGGTGTGCCATAATTTTGTCATAAGTAAGACTGTTAGCGCTCTAGTTGTTCTTTAGAACACTCTGGGAAGCTGCAGTAGAACACAAAGGCATCAACTGACAGGCTGCTCCTGTTGAAATATAACAGGAAGATATTTGAGATCACACTTGAAACATGTCCTAATTTTTCTTTCTACAGCACTAACCATAATTTCTATGACAAAATGAACCCCATCATTTTGTTCCTTTTTAAATTAAATGTTTTAAGTGTTACCAGTTTATTCCAATCAAGATGGCTTCAGGTGTGCCATAATTTTGTCATAAGTAAGGCTGTTAGCACTCTAGTTGTTCTTTAGAACACTCTGGGAAGCTGCAGCAGAACACAAAGGCATCAACTGACAGGCTGCTCCTGTTGAAATATAACAGGAAGATATTTGAGATCTCACTTAAAACATGTCCTAATTTTTCTTTCTACAGCACTAACCATAATTTCTATGGCAAAATGAACCCCCTCATTTTGTTCCTTTTTAAATTAAATGTTTTAAGTGTTACCATTTTATTCCAATCAAGATGGCTTCAGGTGTGCCTTAATTTTGCCATAAGTAAGACTGTTAGCGCTCTAGTTGTTCTTTAGTACACTCTGGGAAGCTGCAGTAGAACACAAAGGCATCAACTGACAGGCTGCTCCTGTTGAAATATAACAGGAAGATATTTGAGATCACACTTGAAACATGTCCTAATTTTTCTTTCTACAGCACTAACCATAATTTCTATGACAAAATGAACCCCATCATTTTGTTCCTTTTTAAATTAAATGTTTTAAGAGTTACCAGTTTATTCCAATCAAGATGGCTTCAGGTGTGCCATAATTTTGTCATAAGTAAGACTGTTAGCGCTCTAGTTGTTCTTTAGAACACTCTGGGAAGCTGCAGTAGAACACAAAGGCATCAACTGACAGGCTGCTCCTGTTGAAATATAACAGGAAGATATTTGAGATCACACTTGAAACATGTCCTAATTTTTCTTTCTACAGCACTAACCATAATTTCTATGACAAAATGAACCCCATCATTTTGTTCCTTTTTAAATTAAATGTTTTAAGTGTTACCAGTTTATTCCAATCAAGATGGCTTCAGGTGTGCCATAATTTTGTCATAAGTAAGGCTGTTAGCACTCTAGTTGTTCTTTAGAACACTCTGGGAAGCTGCAGTAGAACACAAAGGCATCAACTGACAGGCTGCTCCTGTTGAAATATAACAGGAAGATATTTGAGATCTCACTTAAAACATGTCCTAATTTTCTTTCTACAGCACTAACCATAATTTCTATGGCAAAATGAACCCCTCATTTTGTTCCTTTTTAAATTAAATGTTTTAAGTGTTACCATTTTATTCCAATCAAGATGGCTTCAGGTGTGCCTTAATTTTGTCATAAGTAAGACTGTTAGCGCTCTAGTTGTTCTTTAGTACACTCTGGGAAGCTGCAGTAGAACACAAAGGCATCAACTGACAGGCTGCTCCTGTTGAAATATAACAGGAAGATATTTGAGATCACACTTGAAACATGTCCTAATTTTTCTTTCTACAGCACTAACCATAATTTCTATGACAAAATGAACCCCATCATTCTGTTCCTTTTTAAATTAAATGTTTTAAGTGTTACCAGTTTATCCCAATCAAGATGGCTTCAGGTGTGCCATACTTTTGTCATAAGTAAGGCTGTTAGCACTCTAGTTGTTCTTTAGAACACTCTGGGAAGCTGCAGTAGAACACAAAGGCATCAACTGACAGTCTCTGCCCTTGTTGGATGTACATGTTTTACTGAGAATGTCAGACTTCATTCTCACATGACTGAGAAAGATAATGTGAATTTACAGAAAATATGCTCTCATTTTAGCTTCTGGAGCACCTTCCAAAACTGTATGGGACAAGCATGTGAAAATAGTTTTCTCTCAAACATGATTCATGATATCCCAGCAGAAGGTTTTTCACAGGGTAAAATCACCTTAGAACACACCACAATTCCTGAAATTAGTATGGTACCATCAACAAATGAATTCTAATGTAACTAAAGTCTGTTATCACCCTTTATAGTTCTCCTTTTGGTAACCCTCAAAATCTTCGATTCACTACAATGCATTTCAATGGGGTACTATCATTTATATTGGTCCCAAGATGGCTGCCAGCAATTCCAGGATGAAGTGCTGACAGCCAATCAGATCTCACGATGACATGTGTGGTCAGGAATTGTGGTGTGTTCTAAGCCTTACTTTTGACAAAATTATGGCACACCTGAAGCCATCTTAATTGGAATAAACTGGTAACTCTTAAAACATTTAATTTAAAAAGAAACAAAATGAGGGGGTTCATTTTGTCATAGAAATTATGGTTAGTGCTGTAGAAAGAAAAATTAGGACATGTTTTAAGTGAGATCTCAACTATCTTCCTGTTGTATTTCAACAGGAGCAGCCTGCCAGTTGATTCCTTTGTGTTCTACTGCAGCTTCCCAGAGTGTTCCAAAGAACAACTAGAGCGCTAACAGCCTTACTTATGACAAAAGTATGGCACACCTGAAGCCATCTTGATTGGAATAAACTGGTAACACTTAAAACATTTAATTTAAAAAGGAACAAAATTATGGGGTTCATTTTGTCATAGAAATTATGGTTAGTGCTGTAGAAAGAAAAATTAGGACATGTTTCAAGTGTGATCTCAAATATCTTCCTGTTATATTTCAACAGGAGCAGCCTGTCAGTTGATGCCTTTGTGTTCTACTGCAGCTTCCCAGAGTGTTCTAAAGAACAACTAGAGAGCTAACAGTCTTACTTATGACAAAATTATGGCACACCTGAAGCCATCTTGATTGGAATAAACTGGTAGCTCTTAAAACATTTAATTTAAAAAGGAACAAAATGAGGGGTTCATTTTGCCATAGAAATGAACAACATTCCCAGCACGACCCCCTACACTACACAAGCACCACTGCACTACCCTAAACCCTAAAACACTTCCCCCTGCACGACCCCTTCACTACCTAAACACAACTGCACTACCCTAAACCCTAAAATACTACCTCCAGCACGACCCCCTACACTACACAAACACCACTGCACTACCCTAAACCATAAAACACTACCCCCAGCACGACCCCCTACACTACCCAAACACCACTGCCATACCCTAAACCCTAAAACACTACCCCCAGCATGAACCCCTACACTACCCAAACACCTCTGCACTACCCTAAACCCTAAAACACTACCCCCAGTACTACACCCTACACTACACAAACACCACTGCACTACCCTAAACCCTAAAGCACTACCCCAGCACTACCCCCTACACTACCCAAACACCACTGCACTAACATAAACCCTAAAACACTACCCCCAGCACAACCCCTACACTACACAAACACCACTGCACTACCCTAAACCCTAAAACACTACCCCCAGCATGACTCCCTACACTACCCAAACACCACTGCACTACCCTAAACCCTAAATCTACCCCCAGCACGACCCCCTACACTACCCAAACACCACTGCACTACCCTAAACCATAAAACACTACCCCCAGCATGACCCCCTACACTACACAAACACCACTGCACTACCCTAAACCCTAAAACACTACCACCAGCATGACCCCCTACACAACACAAACACCACTGCACTACCCTAAACCCTAAAACACTACCCCAGCACGACCCCCTACACCACCCAAACACCACTGCACTACCCTAAACCCAAAAACACTACCCCAGCACGACCCCCTACACTACCCAAACACAACTGCATGACCCTAAACCCTAGAACATGACCCCCTACACTACACAAACACCACTGCACTACCCTAAACCCTAAAACACTAGAACCCAGCACGACCCCCTATAGTACACCAACACCACAGCACTACCGTAAACCCAAAACACTACCCCAGCACTACCCCCTATACTTCCCAAACACCACTGCACTACCCTAAACCTGAAAACACTACCCCCAGCATGACCCCTACACTACACAAACACCACTGCACTACCCTAAACCCTAAAACACTACCCCCAGCACGACCCCCTACACTACCCAAACACCACTGCACTACCCTAAACCCTAAAACACTACCCCCAGCACGACTCCCTACACTACACAAACACCACTGGACTACCCTAAACCCTAAAACACTACCCCCAGCATGACTCCCTACACTACCCAAACACCACTGCACTACACTAAACCCTAAATCTACCCCCAGCATGACCTCCAACACTACACAAACACCACTGCACTAACCTAACCCCTAAAACACTACCCCCAGCACGACCCCCTACACTACCAAAACACCACTGCACTACCCTAAACCCTAAAACACTAACCCCAGCATGACCCCCTACACTACCCAAACACCACTGCACTACCCTATATCCTAAAACACGACCCACTACACTACACAAACACCAATGCACTACCCTAAACCCTAAAACACTACCCCCTACAGTACACAAACACCACTGCACTACACTAAACCCTAAAACACTACCCCCAGCATGAGCCCCAATACTACACAAACACCACTGCACTACCCTAAACCCCCCTACACTATACAAACACCACTGCACTACTCTAAACCCTAAAACACTACCCCCAGCACGACCCCTCTCACAACACAAACCCCACTGCACTACCCTAAACCCTAAATCTACCCCCAGCACGACCCCCTACACTACCCAAACACCACTGCCATACCCTAGACCCTAAAACACTACCCCCAGCATGAACCCCTACACTACCCAAACACCACTGCACTACCCTAAACCCTAAAACACTACCCCCAGCACTAACCCCTACACTACACAAACACCACTTCACTACCCTAAACCCTAAAACACTACCCCAGCACTACCCCTACACTACCCAAACACCACTGCACTAACATAAACCCTAAAACACTACCCCAGCACAACCCCCTACACTACACAAACCCCACTGCACTACCCTAAACCCTAAAACACTACCCCCAGCACGACTCCCTACACTACCCAAACACCACTGCACTACCCTAAACCCTAAATCTACCCCCAGCACGACCCCCTACACTACCCAAACACCACTGCACTACCCTAAACCATAAAACACTACCCCCAGCATGACCCCCTTCACTACACAAACACCACTGCACTACCCTAAACCCTAAAACACTACCACCAGCATGACCCCTACACTACTCAAACACCACTGCACTACCCTAAACCCTAAGACACAACCCCAGCACAACCCCCTACACTACCCATACACCACTGCACTACCCTAAACCCTAAAACACTACCCCCAGCACGACCCCCTACACTACTGCACTACCCTAAACCCTAGAACACTACCCCCAGCATGACCCCCTACTCTACCCAAACACCACTGCACTACCCTAAACCCTAAAACACTACCCCCAGCACGACCCCCTACACCACCCAAACACCACTGCACTACCCTAAACCCTAAGACACAACCCCAGCACAACCCCCTACACTACCCATACACCACTGCACTACCCTAAACCCTAAAACACTACCCCCAGCACGACCCCCTACACTACTGCACTACCCTAAACCCTAGAACACTACCCCCAGCATGACCCCCTACTCTACCCAAACACCACTGCACTACCCTAAACCCTAAAACACTACCCCCAGCACGACCCCCTACACCACCCAAACACCACTGCACTACCCTAAACCCTAGAAAAGAAACCCCCACCCCATGCCCAATCCCCCTTACCTCTCACTCCTCGTGGTTCCTCTCTCCTCATGGTTCCTGCTTCACGTCGTCTCTGAGGGGCGGTGCACGTCGTTGTGAGGAAACGGAACAACCTCTGTTTCCTTACAACGACGTGGATCATCGACATGTTTTTTAGAACGCATGGTCATTTACCATACATACGTTTACAACAAAATTCGTTGTAAAGGCATGCGTGGTAAATGACCATGCGTTCTAAAAAAATGCGTAGTAATGACTTCGCGATGTACAACGCATGCGTGGTAATGCATGCGTTGTAATGGTATCGCGAAGTAAAAAAGTCGTTGTAACAGCTGCTTACCGATCGAAGCTGGCCCCTGTTCTTCAGTGAGACGTTTATTTGATTAATTAGGAGGAAGGAATGTGGTTATTTTACCGAAAAGTCCATTCCCGGCTGTTGTATTGTGAAAGTGTCCGCGTGGCCTGGTTTCACTTCCGGTGAGAGAGTGGAAGAGTCTGTTTGGATCTAAAGGAGTTCTGTTGTTGGACGGGGCCGGCGCGAAACGTCATCAGAAAACATAGCTAATGGAAAGCGTCCTCCCTGAAGTGTGGAGCAGTGCCATGAGAGGTCAACGAGTGTGCGTCCCACCGCAGTATGACCGTACCGCATGACCCATGTGCCGCCTCCAGGGTACGGGAGGCAGAAGCGGCATCGCAGGTCCTCTTGAAGACCGTTGTAGCACTAATTCTACATTTTGGTACTAGGGCATTTTAACTTCGTTGTTCCTGCCAGATACAAAGAGAAGATCCTGTGTTATTCAGTGCCCTCGTTACCTTTTTTGTGGGTTGTGGTGCTTGTCACTTCGCTGCCCCGCCGGTGCACACGACTGGGCACCCCACCTCGTGTGCCATCTGCAGGGCCTCTGCCCTCTGATCACTGGTTTTGGTTTCTGGAGTGGCAACATAAACATATCCCCTGCACCAGCATTCCACTGAAATTCTTTCCTAGCTCTCCCACGTCAACGAGGACGTCATAATAGCACGGCTCCGTTCGCGACACCGTATGACGTCATCGGAGCCATAAGAGGACCTCGTCGGCGTGCTGACGTCAGTTCCACCCATTTTTTCCGTGCCACCGAGGCAAACAGGCGGACCGAGACATTTTCACATGTATACATAGTATAATAAATATATATATATTCACTGAAAAAACCATAGGTTTCAGGCACGTTATAGTTAGAAATTAGCATTTAAAAAACCTTAGAAATTCCCTGAAAAAACCATAGGTTTCAGGCACGTTATAGTTAGAAATTAGCATTTAAAAAACCTTAGAAATTCCTGAAAAAACCATAGGTTTCAGGCACGTTATAGTTAGAAATTAGCATTTAAAAAACCTTAGAAATTCACTGAAAAAACCATAGGTTTCAGGGGCGTTATAGTTAGTTGGACATTTCACTCGTACAAAACCATAGAAATTCCCCCGTTATAGTTAGTTCAGCTAACTATAACTCGCTGCGCCCGCAATGCACTGCTGATGACGTCACATATTACATCACTCATGACATGGTCAGTGACATCACTCATGACATCACTGATGACATCTCAAATGACATCACTGATGACATCATCCTTGTGATAGAGTGGCAGACCTCCTCTCACCCTAATATAACCTTTGATACACACACTCAAAAATACAAACTGACATTTTCAAAACAATGGACATACCAATACCAGTTACAACACACCTATTCAGTAATTCCAAGATCTACACACACATCCACTCATTCACCAACAGTCCCTATACAGTCACTCATACATGTACTCACTCATCATATGTACTCATACACCTATACATCCTGTTACACACCGCCACTCATCCTTAGAGTTACTCACACACATAGTCACACATGCAAACAAAGTATCAAACATCCATTTACTTGCATATACAGTTATACACACACTACCACACTTACATCTACAGAAACTTACACATACTTACTCTCTTAAACAATCACTTATAGAAACACCTACTTATTTGTACAGGAACTCTTCCAATCTCTCACTCTCACATATACTCACTTATATACACCAATACTCACATATACTAGTTTAAAACATATGTAGTTACTCATAAACACACTATTGAGACAGTCATTCACTCACTAACACACCCATACACACACTCATCCACCTATACAGTCCTGCACACATGCTGTCAACAACACATACAAACAGTGAGTCACTCATTCATGCATCTATGCACTAAGTAATACCCCCCACCGAACCATGCAGACACTCAGACACTCATACTGATACTCAAAAAATCAACTAATAACCCATATAGACACTCATGTAGCTACTCACCAACCCATGCAGCCACTTATACACAAAGTGAGAGACTGATACAGATATTTTCATATTTAAACATTACTCACTAACCCATGTATTCACTAAGATACACTTAATCAGTCAGTTATACAATCAATTTTACAAAAAAAAATCATCCATTTAGGCACTTATATACCCATTTATTCTTCCATCGACCTTGAGATATACATATATAAAACATATTTAATTTTCAGAAAAAACACACATTTACTGGATGATGTCATCAGTGATGTCATCAGTGATGTCATTTGAGATGTCATCAGTGATGTCATGAGTGATGTCACTGACCATGTCATGAGTGATGTAATATGTGACGTCATCAGCAGTGCATTGCGGGCGCGCGAGTTATAGTTAGCTGAACTAACTATAACGGGGGAATTTCTATGGTTTTGTACGAGTGAAATGTCCAACTAACTATAACGCCCCTGAAACCTATGGTTTTTTCAGTGAATATATATATATATATATATATTCCTCTTTGATGGCCCTTCTCCAGGGGCCGTAAACGAGGCGCACATATATATATAAAACTCAGAGTTGGTCGCCACTGTGTAGTTATGGTTCTGCCACAGTTTCCATTGAAAATTTATTTTTATATGCCTAGAACTCTGCTCCCTAAAATTTGCCACTTGCTTCGTGTATGCAGCTAAAGTTCGGGATCTATGAGCAGCTCAGTGCTGGAAAAACAAGTTAAATAGGGGTGGGAGGGATAAAAAGGTGCCTTCTCATTTTAGCTGCCATAGGAAGTTTTGATTACTGCTGCAGCAAAAAACACTGAATGAATTTATGCCCAAAAATTCATATTAACAAATAAAAATATTACCACCAGGCTGGAGTCTACAATCAAAAAATGATTTTTTATTGTAGACTCCAGCCTGGTGGTGGAGATCACCTGAGCATTTGATTATTCTCAATCAGGAAGGTATGTTTCCCATATTCATTGTAAAATGAAATTGCTTTCTAAAGCATTTTTTAGATGGGAGACTGATGGGCTTCCCTATATGTATCCTTTAGAAATCTCCTGACAGTTACACTTTAATGGAACCCCACCACTCGAACACACAGTGGAGCCCATATCTTGGATCTGAATAACTTTTTTGAATTCATTGACTGAGACCTTTATGGTAAGCTATATTCCGGCTACTACACGATGGCAATCATTTATACCTGTTAGAACACACCTGACCAATTTCTTTTAATTAACCTTATAGGCTGTCCACCCCTCCTTCCATAGTCCTGAGGAAGACCCGCCCTGACGCACACCAATCTGCGCTGTATTCAGGGTCAAAACGTCGACATCTTTCATATGTCCACACAGTTTTCTTGACAACTTATTGATTTATAGGTCTTGCATTACATGTGAAAAACTAGGAGACAGGACAAGAATTCGAAATAGTCCTTTTATTGTATATCACTTGTGTATGTCATGTATATAGTGTACTGTTTACTTCACCATTCACTACATGTCACTTTTTCACCATAACCACAATGGCGTGGAATGTGCACTCAGGGTTACTACGATCCTCTAGTTAAGTATGTTTGAATGATCAGTGTGCTATGTTAGTAATATGCCTGCCCAGCATATGGTACTATAAGTATGAAGTGGCCAAGTCCCCTAGGAAACCTGGACAAAGCAGTTACCAATGGGAAAAGCAGGTACAAAAAAATGCTGGAATTGCATACACTGTAACAATGTTACACCAGGAGACATATTATCACACCCTAGAACAGGGGAACAAATAAGATTAACCGGTATTACAGATTGCAATTCTCAAAACGTGGTGTATTCCATCAAATGTCCCTGTGGATTACTGTACATTGGGAAAACTGAAAGGAAGATGAAAGTGCGACTAACAGAACATAAAAGCAAGATTTGAAACAAAAACTCTAACTCCAGTCTAGCGGTGCATTGGGAACAGTACCGACACACTATAGCGCAATTGAAGTTTCAAATCATTGAACAAGTGCACATACAAGAAAACACAGATAACTCCAGAAAACTTTTACAGAGAGAGACCTTCTGGATAAAAAGGCTTAACAGTAACACCGAACGGGCTCAATGATAGATGTGAGATGTCTTGTTTTCTTTGATCATACTCCTAGTGATGTCACATATGCAGCGTATATTAATGGGATTCAACTTAGGACACACACATATACACACTATAGGAGATTAGGTTGGGAGGACCACACCAAAAACTGTATATAATATGATTGTTGTTCTTCTACATTGTTGTGGTTTAAAAAGGTTACATGATGCAAAATCGATACTTCATCTTACAATTATTGTTGTTCTTCTACATTGTTGTGGTTTAAAAGGTTACATGATGCAAAATCGATACCACTTACACACCCAATTTGTTTACACACACGATCACTATTAATACCAGGTTAAGGTGGTACCCATTAATTGATCGGCATTTAGTAGTTGGTGATTATTGACAGATCTAAATTGATGATCTGGTGGTATTATAACCCTTATTGTATTCACTGAGTATTTCCATGTTGACAGCCGACCAGTAGGAAAGTCATGACTATCGGCATCCCCATCCCAAGATGGCAGCCGCTGTCTTAGGAACCGTAGTGGAGCAGTTGGCAATGAATAATTCAATCACAATTGCTAAAGGTGTTATACTCTTTGTTCTTTTGAAACCCTTCGGAGCTCATGAGTCTCCGTTGTTGGTAGTTATTCGTTAGTACATTCATGGTGTTAGAGGTTTTACACTTTCTAATATGACGCGCGCGTTTGTGATACGAGATTCCATCATCAGTGGCTGTTATTGAACTGACGTTCGCCGGGCAACTATCGCGAGTGAACAAGTAAACATTTCCGGTTTTCGCGCATTCGCGCGTTTTTTTCGGCAATAAAAAGATTGAGTAGAGTTCAGGCATTCTCCACACCGGTGTCCCTGTGAGAGGTTGCTGACGTGATTTGGAGGTAAGCGGAGTGATGGATATATTTTGGCAGTCTTGGTCAGCAAATATTCGAGGTGTTTGCGTTCGGGTAACCCGTATACTCTGATTGTTACAGGCAGTGGATTGCTTTCCCTACGAGACCGAGTGGTTGTTATAAAGTTTATCGACAGTCGTTTGTATTTGAGGTGAGTCATGTTCTTTGAAGCGCTTATTAAAATAACCGCGATCCATGCTTTTTGATCCAGTATAACGGGCTACATGCTCATATGTCATTTCAGCTTCTAGACCCCCGCTTTGACCATCATTATTGGAATAAGTAACGTTGTAAAGACCCGAGGCGTGTTGTTACGAAGGTACTATCATTTTATTATCAACAGTCTACGTAATACGTCACATCTGTTGAAAGCGTTGTGAGTGATTTAAATGTTGGTTTGTTTATTTGTAGCATTGCCAAGGTGTTTTTACTATGCAACGGCTTTGGAAGAATCTGTTGATCCACTGGGCTGATCACAGGTATTTCTTGAGATTGTAGTCTGAAACACATGGATGTATTATTGTATCTAGCAACAGACATGCTAATAGTGCGTCATTTTTTCGCATTAATAAGGCCTCCGATGGTTTTTTGAAATCGCTTCATTGGATGTAAGTATGCTTGTGTAGCATGCCTCAAATGGGTAGCACCTCAGGTGTGTTGTCAACAGATTGACATCTAGTCACATGAATCACAATAACTACACAGAAACGTTCCCATCAGCAACACATCAACTGATTTGTTTTTCCTTTTTTGACCAACAGGTTTGCCCCTGACGAAGAGACCATTGAGTCTCGAAATGCATTGGGCATGATCACTTGTGTCTAAAAAATTGTTTTGTGACAATTGTAAATTTCTGTTTGTAAATTGAACTTTTGTTTGACAAAAATGCAAATTTAAGTATTGTTTAAATATTGAAAGATATAAGTAAAACTCCTTGAAAGAACGTTCAAATTTTGAATATTTTGATTATTATGATGTATATCAAATAGAGTTGTGCATGTTTTGTCCAGGTTGCCTAGGGGACTTGGCCACTTCATACTTATACTTTTTCACCATAGTCACTCGTTGCTGTGTTGCAATTTAATTGTATCTGTGACAGCCAGTACTATCATTTATTACCTTTATGAAATATAAGAGTGAATCAACTTTACCTCTGTATTTCTCTCTTTGGTGTGTTCTTTTCCAAATTATTTTTTCATACGTTATAAATAAGAAATTGAAGGTTGCCTTTTTCTTTGGAGTAAATACAGTATTCACAGCAATTGCCTTACCCCACAGAACCGATTGTTTCATATACTACTTTTAACTGATGGCAGTAATAGTTGTCTCTGTCCTCCTAAGGGAGAAAGTGAGACTGCCATCACAAATTAGCTTGTCTGCTGCTACTTAAATCTGGCGATACTCATCTACATCTGTCTCCTGAATTTTACAAGGAAGAGTACAGTGGAAATGGACCATTAATTAGCAGTTTACATATTCAGTTTTTTTGTAGGGGAAAAAAACACCTTGTTTGAAGTCTGATGGATAGTGGTCTCTATGAAGCGGTGCGTTGATGAGACATGAACATTTTCGTGCTACAGCTCCTTTGTAGTCTTTAATTATTAAAGCAGGTCAGGTATTGGAGAGTAGGAGCACCTAATTTTAACTGCTCCCACGGCAACGTTCTTACCTGACACTAAGTTGAATGTGTTCTTAAATGTTCTCCTCTAAATATAAAAAACTCCAGAAGAGGGGTGATTCCCAAAAACTTAAAGTGGAATACGGCCTTTTTGCCTTGGGCTGCATGACGATGAAAGTGGTGCCATTTTGAGAAGGGAACAAGACCATATATTAGGGACTTGTAGGCAAGTTAAACATGTTAATCAGGTATAAGCCAATTTAACCATGTTAAAAGGGGGAGCACAGGCGCTTTACTCCTGTTTAGCAGGGGTAAAAGTACACAGAGGTCTACATCCAGCAAAAAAGTGTTCCAAAAAAGGAGAGAAATCTGGGGTGACCATGCAGAAAGGCAGATTTGCTAAAGGTAGTAAAATGCAGATTGTAGTAATTGAAACAAAGAATAGTTGTACGTCTTCAGTAAGACCCCATAGCATTGTGGTATATCTTTCATTTCCTTTTTCAGTCTTCATTTAGAGGTAAAATATTGATCTGTTTTTAATGAGCTGATCTTTTATTTAACTGCTAAATGAAGATGGAAAACAGAAATAAGAGATGCAAGGTAAGTTTGCTATTAATTAGCATTGTGTGTCTCGACTTTTAATAGATAGTACAGAGTACTTCTGCGAAATGCGCTGCTTTAATGTGTAGCACATTCAATTTAATAGAAACTCAGGGCCTGAGTTAGAGTCTGGCTAATAGGATACTCCGTCTCCATCATGGCAGATATCTTGTCCGCCTTATTACACGTGCCAGGGAAGATATAATGCACTTGTAATAGACAGGATATCTGACAGAGTATTCCATCGGTCAAACTCTAAATCAGGACCTCATTCAGTGAAGACATATCCACTTAAGATTAGTAATGTCGAATGTGTACAACATTAGTTAGACACAGCTGCTGGTGTAATTTCCAGATGTTGGGGTTACCTATTAATTTTAAACTCCATTTCCCCCCTTCATTCTCTTTCCAAATATAAAACATGTCCTTTGATGCAAAAGCTGCCATATGAGGCTGAGCTAGAGAGTGTGCGATACCACGTGAGCATGATGCTAACAAGCAACATCCCAGAAGATAAAAGAATATTAAGCACACCTCAGGCGAATGTTCAAGACAGACACAGTGAGACATCTTCCAGCACCACGCATCACACTTAATGCGATATCCCACACTCTATCTCGATTGCATAAACTGATGTAGCGGAAGCGGGTGGGAAATAATAACATCACTTACCATACACTATAATAACTACAATAACATAACTATAATGTCGGGCCCATAAGACATATATTTCTCTGATAACTGTAACAAAGGTCCTCCGACGGATCTTTGGTAGAGTTAAAAGGGACTGTGAATGTGAAACGTACGGAAATGCTATTTCCCCATGAGGACCTAGAATGAAAGAAATACGCTAAACAACATTAATCAATTATTAGGCAATATTACTCTATCCATAAATAAAGACAAACACCTTTCTTTTGATTATCTCTTTGTTATTCAGATTAATGAATGGTCAATCACAAAAGTCCAAATAGAACGACATTATTCAGTTCACAAATGTTACAGAATATCACAATACTGCATAACAGAATCAAATCACAATATCAGATTCATCAAGAATAGGAGAGAGAGAGAAGAAGTGAAGGAAACAACAGCAGTGAAAATACTTCACCTAAGAACGGAAATTCTAATGCTCAGCGAACATTAGTAGGAAATCTATTACCATGGCCGTTAGGAATAGCGGAGGCAGCATCATCAGCCGATGATGTGCAAAGTCTCAGGAAAGTTCAATGGTTCAGCAGGATTGCCAGCCAGAGTATCAGGAATCAGCACGGCATGCAGCACTCCACGAACGCAGGACAAGTCCCCAGAAGTCTTGAGAACAAGCCGATGAACACCTTCCCACGAAGGTCTTTATACATTGCTACTTCCTTTCCTTGGCTAAATTGTTACACTTTCTACTTTCTACAAACATTTTCATTGGCTAAACACAATGGTGTGGGGGTCTCCTGACAATGACCTAACCGTGATTTCTGAACACCCTTTGTCTAATACATTATACAATTTCCTTGGGGGAAGAGGAAATAACCTAGTTACAAATGTATGAAACAGTAACTTTCGGTCATCCTTCTACTCTCGCTCAAACAGGAAAGAACGTAATATTTTCAGACAGAATTAAGCTAATATCTACACTCTAAGAAACAACTCATAACATGTGAAGGTCTGCAGCTAAGGAGAGCACTGTGTTACAAATCTCGGGACAGGAGTGCGTGAACACATCCCCTAATATTCTGAGGCCTACATTTATTTAGCAAAAGAGAGAATTATTCCTAAAGAAAATCCTACACTATCCTTTCACAAAGAATAACGCATTTTCCCTTGTCGCTTTAATTTCTGCAGTAAGGGAGACAGAATGACATATATTAAAAAATTCATGTAAACTATATTACTTTCATTTAGTCCTTACTGCATCCTTATTTGTCTAACTAAAGTAGAACATATTATCGTGCCTTTGCACATTTCTCACACATTTCTGTTAACGTTAGTAGTTCTCGTTACCAAGCATTAGTATTTATTTTCACACTGACAGGTGGATTTCATTGAGCAGATTTTATTACAAAAATCATGCTCCATCAATCCCCCATCTGATGGTTTCAGAAGCCATCACAACCACCCATATCAGATTACTATCTGATATCAATTTCTAGAATGCAGTTTCATTCATTCTAATTTGTTTTAACCTAACACCCTGTAAATCTCGCATGACACTGTAATAATCACCCTTTCGATCCTCCATTTCTATTTCTTCTCGCTTTCTTTTTCTTTATTTCATCTTAATCTCTTTAGTCTTATTTTTGCAACATTTATAAAGCAGCAATATCATTATTATGCCAGCAGCCACAGCAACCATTGGAGTTAGTATCCTCCCTAATAAGCTGTTAGTAAATGTAGTAAACCAATTACCTATAGAAGAGAAACCCTTACCAAGTTTCTCCCAAGCACCATCAACCTTCAGTTTTGCCAAATCTTCATGCAAATGAGTAATATTGCTGATATATCCTTCCAGATCTTTACTTCTATGAGGAATATATGTGCTACATTGTTGAATTTTCAACATACTACAGACTCCACCCTCTTTTGCCAATATTACATCTAGGGCAAGTCTATTCTGTAAAACCATGGTTCTCATAGCAACCATTTCTGTATCAACCATCAGAAACCCACCAGCAGTATCCGTTGATAAACGATCAACCACTGTAGACAATTTTCGAATCTTTTGTGAATTAAGAATCACCCCAACTGAAGGTATCAATGCTCCAAAAATATCACCCACAATTTCTGCAACACTCAAACCGCTTCTAATGCGTGTTAGACTTTTTTCATTGGTTCCAGTTTTATCATTCACATGATAAATTTTAGGGAAAACAATACCCAAATAACAACCCCCATACCAATGTGGTGGCATCCTATAGTAGGCATTTTTACCACACACAAAATAGACACCTGGGAACACTGGATCAGTTCCCCCTCTTAAACCCCAGCCCCCTGTAATTAGAAATGTATGCTCACATTCACTGGAACCAACAAAATGATTATTATATTCAGTTTTCTGCCTAAGCAAGCAAAGCTTTCCTCTATGAGGCCAATCTAAGGTCATTGCAACGAAAGTCTCACCTTTTTTATAATTACCTTCTTTATGCGCCCATGGTGGTTCTCTACTCTTCTGTTCTACAGCCCTCTTTTTAAAATCTCTACGCCTATCCTCCACTGTGTTAATAAATTCTATCTCTATACTGTGCAATTTACAAGTGAGGTTGTTACGGTGTGCGTATACTATATCTATTGTTTTAGTTGTAGGAAAAAAATCTCCCATATATTCTGCATCTCTTGCACTATATACTATATTCATATTCTTTCTAATAGGAACTTCTGAAAATATTAGATCATAATTTGAATAGAAATATTGAAATGACTCTTTTCCATAAAACAGACTTGTTTGTACACTACATGAAATACCATATGTTAGTGGAAGGTGATGATAAGTCACCCCTTCAGTCACAGACAATGGTAATTGCATGCACACATAACAATCTCTTGCATCCATAACATCAACGTATTCGAGGAGTAGTTTAGTAAACACATTTAACGAGAAATCATTAATAGACTTGTCAACATGAAGTACATTTCCAGTTAGTTCTCTAATGTTAGTTTCTGGATCTTCTCTCAGATCTCTTTTGGCATCTATAATTACATGCTCATTATTATTAGTTGACGTAGTATTGACTACATTAATAAACATAAAACATGGTAAAACAAATGTTAATACCAACCATACAAACATTGTCACAAGGAAACATGAACAACAAATGTTAAAACACCTTTTCCTAAATGATCTATGTTTCTGTTTGCCAGTCTCTTTCCTAATTCTATTGATTCTAATTCTAATAAATTTAGAAAAATCAAGGATTAGTCAAAATCAATAAATATTTTCTAACTAAAAATTCATCAAAAATAATTAATCAACAAAAATTTTCTAACTAAAAATTCATCAAAAATAATTACTTTCGCTAGACTAGCTTTAGTCTGTGTACCCCACACTTCTTGAGCCCTCAGCTCTTCAACACACTTTTTATTTCTTCTGAGCTTTTCTTTATTTATTTTCATAAATCTCCTCTCTATTTTTCTGCACCCTTTTCAGAAAAACA
This sequence comes from Calotriton arnoldi, assembly GCA_963921515.1. Taxonomy (NCBI): domain Eukaryota; kingdom Metazoa; phylum Chordata; class Amphibia; order Caudata; family Salamandridae; genus Calotriton; species Calotriton arnoldi. The sequence continues at coordinate 5,068,988 of CAWUFW010000219.1, read as the reverse complement.
GTTCATTTAGGGTGGCTTGTACGAGCAACTGCTTTTTGAACAGAAATCAATAAACTCTTTCTCCCATTCATTTGAAGAATCAGCCACCAAGTATGTACATTCAGGTGCTGTATATTTTCTATTTGGTACTTTCGTTCTCTTTGTCCTTCGTACTCGATCTTCTTCTTCTTCTGCTTCACACTGTTCTGATTGGCTCAATATTTCAATCACTGTTTCTGGTACTTTTCTGTTAAGAGTGTATTTTACCCTTTTTACTCCTTTTGGCCACTTGTCATCATTCTTTGTCCTTTTCCCATTTTCATTTTCAATTTCACTTGAAACTGTTTCTGTACTTTCTTTCAGTGTCTCTCTTTTCCTTTTTCCTTTATTGTTATCCGCAGGGATCACTTCATTTTCAGCATTGACAATCACTGCATCAATTTCATTTGTCCCAGTAGCTTGTACCCACTCTACTTTGTTTTCAACTTGCCTTGGAACGTCTCTTTGTTCTCGACAATCTTCTTCTGCAAGTTCTTCTCCTTCAAGTGGATTTGGGACTCTTCGTGTGTGACTCACATGAATCCAGTTCGGTAAGCCTCCACACTTGACTGCAGTAGTCGTCACCAATATTATCTGATAAGGCGCGTGCCAACGTGGCTCTAAGCAGTTCTTCCTCACGTGTTTTTTCACAATGACCCAGTCTCCAGGACACAGGTCATGTCCTTGTTCTCGCTGTGTTGTTGTTGCAACTTCTCCAACCTGGTGAGACACAGAACGTACCACATCAGCCAATCCTTTGCAATAATCCAGTACCAAATCATCAGTTATGTTCATTAGCTGATTTGCTGGGACTGTCGGCTGTCTCATAGCCCTGCCCATCACAATTTCATGAGGGGACAGTCCTGTTCTTTTATCTGGAATACTTCTCAAGCTCATTAACACTAAAGGAAGTGCGTCAGGCCATTTCAGTGTTGTAGATGCACAAACCTTTGCCAATCTTGATTTAATTGTGCCATTTACCTGTTCCACTACTCCTGAAGCCTCAGGTCTATAGGCACAGTGCAACTTTTGTTCAATTTGTAATGCTGCACAAATCATCCAAATTATTTCATTTATTAAAATGTGTTCCTCTATCTGATTCCAAAGAGACTGGAAAACCGAATCTAGGTATTATTTCTCTGAGAAGCAATTTAGTAACTGTTAAACTGTCATTTCGCCTTGTTTGATAAGCTTCAACCCAACGAGAAAACAGACAGACAATCACAAGAACATATTTTAGTCCTTGGCAAGGAGGCATTTCTATAAAATCAAGTTGCATGCGTGTAAAAGGACCTGCGGCCTTTCCACTCCGCCCCATGCTTACCACTGTTTTTCTTCCTGCATTTTGTTTCTGACATATCGCACACCTCTGACAGAGACTTTCTGCAATAACCCTAAATTTGGGGCTATACCCTGTTTGGCGAAACAACCTAATCATTGCATCTCTGCCTATATGTGTTGGTCCATGGAAAACCCTTGCCATCTGTGATAATAGACTATCTGGCATTACTGGTCTGCCATCCGTGTAAATCCACACCTCATCATCTGCTCTGCGGGTACAACCTGACTTGACCCAACCTTCTTTTTCTGAATCATCTGCTTCTTCCTGAAGTTCTCTCACTTCATCCCATACTTCAACAGATGAGAACATTAAACTGCATTCTGTTTGACCAATTTGTTCATTTTGTTGATCCACGTTAATTGAATATGTATTCAAAGCACAAAATCATGCAATCTCATCAGCATATCTATTACCCAGTGTGACGTATTCACAACCGGAACGATGTGCTGAACATTTCACCACCCCAATTTGTGCCGGCAATCGTAGTGCCATCAGTAGATCTTTTACACACTCTCTGTTTCGTATTGGTGAACCCAAAGAGGTTAAATATCCATGTTAAGACCACAACTGCCCAACATTGTGGACAACACCGAAGCCATATTGGCTGTCAATATAGATTGTAATTCTCATTTGCTTTGTTAAGCAACAAGCTCTAGTAAGAGCCACCAACTCAGCCACTTGTGCAGAACTCACTCTTTTTAACCATGATGGATCAATTACATTTGCCACTGTACAAATTGCATACGCAGCTCGTAAGCATCCTTCTGAATCTCTCAAACATGATCCATCCACGAACAGAACAACATCTGACTCAACTAATGGAGTATCTTTGATATCAGGTCTTGGTTTAGTGCACATTTCAGTCACATCCAAGCAATCATGATCCGCTTCATCTAAAACCACTTCACATCCTGGAGTTGGTAGTAATGTTGCAGGATTTAATGTTGTACACCTCGCTACAGTAACATTCTCTGCTCCCAGTATCGCTTGCTCATATTTTGTTAACCGACTGCTCGTAAGGTATTGAGTGCGAGTTCGTGTTAACAAAATCTCAACTGAATGTGGCACATACACTTTCAAAGCATGTCCCATCACAATCGACTCACTCTGCTCAAGACTCATACAAGTAGCAGCAAATGCTTTTAAACAACCTGGAAGAGCTGCAGCGACTGGGTCCAAAGTGGCAGAAAAATATGCCACTGGCCTTCGTGCTGTTCCGTGTGTCTGTGTTAGAACTGACAATGCACAACCATCACGTTCATTACAGAACAACTCAAAATATTTATCAAAGTCTGGCATTCCCAATGCGAGTGCTCGACATAAACTGTCTCGCAACACCATAAACGCCTTCATGCTTTCCACATCAAGGTGTATTGGATCTGTCACATCTTTGTGTGTCAATTTTTGTAATGGCTTGGCAATCAGTGAAAAATTCATAATCCACTGCATGCAATATCCAACCATTCCCCAAAACATCCAAACTTCTTTCTGTGTTTTTGGCGGATTTATTCGCATGATAGCATTGATCCGATCCTGAGAAACTCTTTGAACTCCTTTTTCAATGACATGGCCCAAATACAGTACTTCTTTTTTACAAAACTGTAATTTTGCCAGTGGCACTTTATGCCCACCTACTGCCAAATGGTTCAGTAAAGCAATTGTATCTGTCACACAATCTTCTTTTGTTCTCGATGCCACCAATAGGTCAAAAATATATTGTACTAAGACTGAATCTTTAGGCATTACCAATGACTCCAAACATTTCTTCAATATCCGATTAAAGCTAGAAGGACTCTCTGTATACCCTTGAGGGACTCAGCACCATGCCAAGACACGGTTTCCGAACCGGAATGCAAAATAATATTGGCTATCCAGATGCAAGGGTATCGAGAAAAATGCTTGACACAGATCGATTACTGAGAACCACTCTGCATCACATGGAATCTGGTATAAAATCACTGCAGGATTTGGTACAATCGGACAACAAGGTATAACAATTTGTACAATTCTATATTTCCCGTTCGGTTTGCGAATTCCCATTATAGGTGAATTGCATGGACTTCCAAGGATTTCTTAAAAAATTCCTTGCTCAATCAGCATGTCGATCAAAGGTGTCACTCCCGCAATCGTTTCAGAACTCATTTTGTTACTGTTTTATTTTTGGAAACTCTGCATCAGGGTTTACTGTAATCTGAATCGGAGCTACTTCTTTCATCAATCCGATATCTTTCCCTGTAAAATCCCACACATCCGTCAACACCGTGTCTCTCAACTCGACAGGCAAATCATTCGCTGTAAGTAATGGAAACAATTCATTCACTTCTGTTCCCTGTCTTGACATTTTGAATATGACATCTTCAACTTTTGTGTGAAATGCTATTCCATCTGGAGTACAATAGATGGAACAGTTTATCTTACAAAGTAAGTCTCTACCTAATAGGTTAACTGGACTTGTGTCACAAACAACAAATTTGTGCAATTCTTGGAAATTACCAATTTTAAACTTCATAGGTCTAGTTATTGGCATTTTTATCAATTTTTGGATACTCCTACAACTTGGATACTTTCTCCCGAGAGGGGTAGGTTTGGAATTTCCACAGTTCTCACAGTGGAACGGGTAGCACCAGTATCTACGAGGAATGTGATAGCATTACCATCAACCTCGCCATCCACATAGGGACCGGACTGATCTACCTCCAGAGATGCGCCAAGAATGCACTCTTCCTCCCCCCTCAGGCACCGTCATTGTGATGTATCTGAGTCATTTTCATCTGTCTGCATCTGTCTGCATCAAATATTGTGAGGCCACCTGGACATTTGAGTTTATTTGACCATTTGTTTGATAACCCTCATTCGCATTGTACCTTTGCATTGTACCTTTGCATTTGACCATTCGCATCTTGATTTGGCATAGGGGCTTGTGGTATTTGTAAACTCTGACCTCTATTGTGCACTTGCACTGATGTACTCTGATTTTGTTCTTGACCCATTTGAGTCTGATTCATTTAATTCTGGTAACCTTGACTTTGCACTTGCATTTGATCATAATTTCCAGTCTGACCTGTATTATCATACTCTTACACTCGCGTCTCCAATGTCCAAATTTTCCGCAATTGTAACAAGGATATTTCTTCTTCAAATCTTCTTTGTCACCAAAGTTACCTCTACCCCTTCCCTGACCCATAGGGATCATCTGCGTCACAGTATTGCCATTTGTAACTACACCTTTCATTCCAGTAGTAGTCTGACCATTCTCAACAAAATCTCCATTTATATAACCCCCTTTCTTTGCCATCTTCATTTGTGCTACCATCAACTTCTCTTTCAACTTTTTATGTCTCATTACTATGTCATCTCCACAATATTTCGCATATCGAAGTATTTCATCGATTGTTTTACTCTGCCAATAAATTATATGCTGCTGAATCATAGCACTTATTTCTGGTCTCAATCCATACACGACCCTGTACACAAAATGTCCCATATCTTTTCTGTGATATTTTCTATACCACTAAATTGCTTAAACACTTGAAGAAGTCTCTCATAATATGCATGTACTGATTCTTTCAGCTCTTGAGTCGTTCTATCAATCTTTACCCAATCTGTTTCCTTTGGAGAAATCTAACCCTTCAAACATGTAATAACCTGATTATATTTTTTCATAACCTCCTCCGAGGGTGCTCCTGTTTTTGGATCTCATGGATATTCTTTATTTGGCCAATCTACAGCAATTTTACACTCAATCTACAAACTGCTGGAACAACAATATCAAAAAGACCATCCAAGTCTATCCACAAAACTTTTGAGACTTTCACAAATCTTTCTATTTGCCTATACCACTCAACAGGCTTTTCTCTCAACCGAGGAAAATCATTTGTAAATGACAATATGTCTTGTCGTGACCAAGGAATATGAACCATACCACCTCCTGGTACCTCTCTCATTGGATATGCTGAGGCAGCATCAACTGTTGCTGATTCTTTTTCAGCTTCTCTCACAGGATACAATGGCAAAGCAACATTCGCTTTTGCATTTTCATCCTCCTTCTTTTTAGCCCATCTTCCCTTCCATCTGTCTAATTCTCCCCAACGTCTTTAATCAACTCTTTGATCTGCAATCGTTTCCCTGAAACATTCAGATTCTCTAAATCCTTGTCTGTAAAATCCAATCTATATGTCTTTTGTAATGCTTTCGACTTTTCAATGTCAACTCCATACATCTGAGCAACTTCTGCAAAGGTCTCATGTAAGCCTCTCGCTTTTCTCGTAATACTTTTACATAAACATAATAACTCATCATCCTGATATCTGCTCAATCTTTCAGGACTAATAGTACCTGCAATCATTTCTTCTAAATCTCCTTTCAATTTGCTCACATCTATATATACATCTTTATTTTGCCCACTACATTCAGGTGCAATCTCTCTAATCCATACATCTAATTCTTCTGACGATGGACCCACTGATCTCTGTACATCTTCACCTGTATCACTTCTTGACCTGCTAGGTGTCCGTTGATTTATTCTCCTTTCATTCTGCATTAAGCTTTTTGGTTCTAACTGTATATTTCGTCTAGGAGTTACATTCGTCTTCTCTGAAATGCCATTTGAATGTCTCGTCTCCCTTGAGTCTTCATTCACATTCATAATATTATTTCCATAAACTCCTGTTAATTCTCTGTAATCTGAATTAGAATGCTCATTGCTCCTCACTGGAACTGTTAAAGCATGCACTTGAGTAAGTCTTTGCCCCTCATTATATACCGGAACTATTGGGCCAATTGTTACTGAAACTGACAAAACATCTGGATTTATTGTCGATTTCATTCTCACTGACTCTTCTCTATTTACATTTTGGACCTGTCTTTCATCATTAGGTAGCCTATTCACTGGTTCTTCAATTTGAATTAAAGGAGCATTTGGTGAAACACTCGGAACACTCACATTTTTACTAATCTGTTCCTCTTGATATGGAGGAGGTCTATTCATCAATAATTAATTCAAGAAATCCTCATCAATATCATCTGCACTAGCATCTAGTCCTTGTGGTTCAGAATTTTTCTTTTTCTCTCTACACTTTCCCCCTTCAGTCTCTTCAGCCTCTCTAACAGGGAATAATCCAGTTGTTTCTATAATGGTACCTCTTCTCCACATTTTCTTGCGAGCATCCTACTTTGCTTCTGAGTATCTGCTCACTGTATTCTTATATCTATTTTGCTGTCTATCTCTTTCTCTTTTATGTGCTTCGTAATCCCATTCATCATGAGCTTCGTACTGCATAGGTCTTGGATTTGGACTCAAATCATTCATTCGTCTCCTCAAATTTTCTAAAACTTTGGTATCAAAAGTACCATTTTCTAGAAAAGCTAAATTACCATCTTGTTCTGTGTATTTCATCCAAATTTCTAACCAAGTACAAGTATGATATCCCCTTTCTATCGCCATAAATGCTGCGAGCGATCCGTCTGGGGCTATCAGGGTTCCTTCTCTAATTACTATAGGTTGATCTTTACTAAATAGAGTTTTTAACAATCTTATTATTTTCATGTTTCTTTCTCAAATCTAAAGCTCGTTTAAGTGAATAAATCTACAAATCTCACTTCCGTATTATGTTTTTCTACTTCTAATCAGTGTTATTTTTGCTGTCCAATCTCAGCGCGACTCACACTAACTATCCAATAGCAGCCCGGCACTTTTGGTGATGTATTCTCACCACTGACCAATACCAGCGCAGCACCTTTTTACGTCAGTTCTACTCCTTCTACTGACACTCCCTTCACAAAATCAGCGTCAACGTCTTTAAGTCTTTTACTAACAGAACAAACTACATAAAACACAAGTTGTCTGCTCCACTAAAAGAAAATTCGAAAGTATTTAGCACATATTCTAAGAGAGATCTCTACACTCTAGCAATAAAACCTCGCACAGTGTGATTTTTATTTGCTCTCTAACAAGCTGAAAGTTCTCAGGACTTCTCCAGTTGCGCCTCTGAAGTGACCCAAATAAACCCCCACTACTTCATTCAACAAAATTTCCCTGTACGATACTTTCAGTTCGACGACCTCCTAATACCGTATTACCAGCAGACAACGCACATAAAGCTTAGTGTATACCACACTAAGACAGCCCGTAGGCTTATCCCGGGATCTCAGGCCAACGACGGACCCGTCAATTCCACTGAGATTCAACAAACCTCAACACAACATAAAGGTAAAGACTCAACAAATATATCAACGTCTAAGTCAGTCTGTTAACTCCGTCTTTTCAAAAACACAGTAATTTTAATCTAACTAACCATCCGATGCAACCACCAAAACTGATGTCGCGGAAGCGGGTGGGAAATAATAACATCACTTATCATCCACACCATACACTATAATAACTACAATAACATAACTATAATGTCGGGCCCATACGACATATATTTCTCTGATAACTGTAACAAAGGTCCTCCGATGGATCTTTGGTAGAGTTAAAAGGGACTGTGAATTTGGAACCTACGGAAATGCTATTTCCCCATGAGGACCTAGAATGAAGGAAATACGCTAAACATCATGAATCAATTATTAGGCAATATTACTCTATCCATAAATAAAGACAAACACCTTTCTTTTGATTATCTCTTTGTTATTCAGATTAATGAATGGTCAATCACAAAAGTTCAAATAGAACAACATTATTCAGTTCACAAATGTTACAGAATATCACAATACTGCATAACAGAATCAAATCACAATATCAGATTCATCAAGAATAGGGGAGAGAGAGAAGAAGTGAAGGAAACAACAGCAGTGAAAATACTTCACCTAAGAACGGAAATTCTAATGCTCAGCGAACATTAGTAGGAAATCTATTCCACGGCTGTTAGGAATAGCGGAGGCAGCACCATCAGCCGATGATGTGCAAAGTCTCAGGAAAGTTCAATGGTTCAGCAGGATTGCCAACCAGAGTATCAGGAATCAGCACGGCATGCAGCACTCTACGAACGCGGGACAAGTCCCCAGAAGTCTTGAGAACAAGCCGATGAACACCTTCCCACGAAGGTCTTTATACATTGCTACTTCCTTTCCTTGGCTAAATTGTTCCATTTTCTACTTTCTACAAACATTTTCATTGGCTAAACACGATGGTGTGGCGGTCTCCTGACAATGACCTAACCGTGATTTCTGAACACCCTTTGTCTAATACATTATATAATTTCCTTGGGGGAAGAGGAAATAACCTAGTTACAAATGTATTTTAATTAATGAAACAGTAACTTTCGAACATCCTTCTACTCTCGCTCAAACAGGAAAGAACATATTTTCAGACAGAATTAAGCTAATATCTACACTCTATGAAACAACTCGTAACATGTGAAGGTCTGCAACTAAGGACAGCACTGTGTTACAAATCTCGGGACAGGAGTACGTGAACACATCCCCTAATATTCTGAGGCCTACATTTATTTAGCAAAAGAGAGAATTATTCCTAAAGAAAATCCTACACTATACTTTCACGAAGAATAACACATTTTCCCTTGTCGCTTTAATTTCTGCAGTAAGGGAGACAGAATGACATATATTAGAAAATACATGTAAACTATATTACTTTCATTTAGTCCTTACTGCATCCTTATTTGTCTAACTAAAGTAGAACATATTATCGTGCCTTTGCACATTTTTCACGTTGTACACTAATTTCTGTTAACGTTAGTAGTTCTCGTTACCAAGCATTAATATTTATTTTCACACTAACAGGTGATTTTCATTGAGCAGATTTTATTACAAAATCATGCTCCATCAATGCTGACTAGCATAAAGGCCCCATATCCAAAACTTCAACTGAGCAAAGGACAGCCTTCTTACAGCCGCAACAAGGACCGAAGGTTGTCTCACTTTAATTAATAGAATACACAGTAGTGAAATGGAAAGAGATATAAAGACCCCGCTCAGCCTTGAAAAAGCCAAAAGTTTAACATCGTCAAGTGGCAAAATATGTGTCGGCTGTTTCTAAAAAGAAAAAAATGAATAATATTGTTGTATCAATAATCTACTGAGAATACATTCTCTTAGGAGCATCACTTTGTGTTTTGTAGTTTAATAATCTTGCAGCGTCAACCACTATAAGCCACAGATGAATAGATACCTTGGTCCTCAACGACCATCTAAACTCTCACGTATGCTTGGATTAAGGGTCACCAGATTGGACCCAAAGCCACGCTACAGATTGGCATTATAAAGGCGGAGCTTGGATACTTTAACAAACCCTTACAAGGATTCAACTGTCTACATCTGGAATACTAATTATTAATGACATTTTCTATCTAACAGTTCTCTGCCTATTATGTCTGGGCAAAGCTATGAAGAACAAGGCAAATGAAAATAAATGTGCTGCTTTTTTTTTAAGAATCCGTTTTTGTATCTAAAACTAAAATCACAAGCGTTGGTGCTTCTTCAGACACAGCACTGACATAGTCATCAGTCATCCAAATGCTCATTTCACTTGCGTTACCTTAGAAAATGTGTGCTTTTAATGCTCCAAGGCCAAGCAGTTAAAGGGTTTTAGTGGTGCATAGATAGGTATTTAGTATATTCAGCATAGTTTTTCAAGACTATTCTATTTTGGTCTTTCCCTGAATTATCTATCTGTACAATCTGCAAATAGCCCAACACATGGCTGCTGGAATGTTTCTCCAGGTCAGGAAACCCATCTCCATCGCAAGTGGTCTTTGTGACTTCACTGATTTTCTCCTAATATATTTCCTTTCATGCTTGTAATACACATGGATGTCTCCTCTAGAGAACACAAACAGCTTAGCAGTCACTATCTTTCTTTTCATTCACTTATATTCCCCACTTCCATTTTGCCACATTACCTTGTTTTCATTCTTTTATCAAATTTGTCTGTGAATTTATCATGGGTTAGGTAGAATGATAAAGCTCTGGAGCTCTGTTTCTTTGTAACAGGACAGATAAATTGACTGATATTCATATGGGACCACACACAAGCCCACAGACAATATAGCCTTGAAAAAAATCCCATTTGATGTGATACAACATGGGTCGCCTGTTGAACATAATGATCATTAACAAACATCAATAATTCCTATCAAAATATATTTCTTGTCAATGGCATCAGATTCGCTTATCTGAATTTTTTAATTGATGGAAAAATACATCGTTGATTATACAGACCCTCCAGAATTTTGCGATTTCACAATGTGCAAAAATTATTTGAAACTGGGATTTTGTAAAAATACTGTGATTTTTACAAAAGCCCCTCCAAAAAAAAAAAAAATCTGGTTCGGCACTACTTTTATTGACTAAGAGATTCAGTAGGGCAGGCAGGAGATTGGGCTTTTTTTCCTCTCTTTCCTCCTGTGACGCCACTAAGAATGCTTGCCTCCAGGAAGCTCAATGCATGTCAGCTGCCAAGAGGAAAACATTGTTGGGAACTTGGACTCAGCTGGACTGTGAAAGTCCAAGCTGCCTCTGGCAGCCATTTTCATACGCCCTCAGTGGCAATTCCTCCACCCCTGCACTCTATAGCACTTGTCCCCTTTCTACATTTCCCCCGCAGTACTTGTTTTTCTGACCCTCTTCCCCCTTCACTTCATGCATCATTAGCAGCGTGAAATGCATGGCCTTTGGACAGGATTGCTTCTTTAGCCTTGATTCATCCTCCTGCCTGGAAGGAGGGTGAAGGGGGGATACAGTAACAGCTCCCTCCATCACCTTGTATTTTGCATGCTAGGAGGCTAGTTGTCAGGGTGGTGCCAGAGAGTCCATCTCTCTCTGGCACCAGACATTCCTCTTTTAAGCTCTCTCCTGTTGCAATGTGGGTGCTGGTTTGCTGTCTTTGTGTTTGAGCTGCAGTATTTTTGTTAGAGGGGCATTTTGTGCTTGCTGAAGAAATACCACTTTGTTTTGCCTGAAATAGTTTTGAAGCTGCAAAATTTGACAAACCAGACTACTAAATCCTGTAGTGTCTGTGAACTTTTACTTAGCAATGTAAGGTTATTTTTAGAAGCAGATTGTGGGTCTGCTGCTCTTAATAAAAGTAAAGACTACTCTTTTAGCAAAATTCCTGAATAGAAATGGAGCCGGGACACATCTTTACCCAACTCACTTCCCAGTGGGAAAGGCCAATTATGTCTCTCCAGTTGGGCCAAAAATAATCTTTGCTGAATTATTTGCATCAAGTGCCGTTAAGAGTTAGCAATTATGTAGATCCATTCCATCTTCACTGAGAGTGTGCCGAAATATTACCCTAATGATAAGCAAATAGTGACTCTTTGGTACAATTAAAGGTCATGAGAACTTCTCCCTGCTTTCTTGTCAGCCACAGTAAAAAGCACTCTCCCTGTTGTTTGACTACCAATTCTAATAGCCAGCTTGTATCTGTAAGTTATTAGGGTATTTGTTGAGGGTGGTGAGTACCCACCTCAAATAATAACCACAATCATTGTCAGGATGAATCCTTAAAGTTACTAAATTAACCTGAGCTCAACCCCCTGGTAGCTATGGCACAGAGCACGCAGGCTTAATCTAGAATCAATGTGCAAAGTATTTGTGCAGTACTCAAAGAGTAATAAAGTGAATACAACACAAGAAAATCCCAAACCAAGGGGCACATTATGATGGCGGGCGGACAAAGTCCGCCTGCCACCGTAGCGGTGAATGGGACCGTCCGCCATAGGAGCGGCGGTCCCGCCGCGAGTATTAGGATGCCACCGCCACGGTGGCGGTGGCATCCCTATTCCCAACATTGTGGCGGGCGGTGTTCACAGCACCGCCCGCCACAATGCTGGGAATGCACGTCGTGCATTGGCATGCACAAGGTGACAGGCACCGCGCGGTGTCTGCCACCTTGTCCATGCCAATGCAGGGGGGTACCATAGGTACCCCCCATGTGCACCCCCACCCCCCCAACACTTTGGGGGCCCGCAACAGGCCCCCAATAGTGAAGACCGTATACCTTTCCATGGCGGCGTTGCCGCCTTGGAAAGGCTGCTCTCCGCAACCATCCTAATATGGATGGCGGTGTCTTGCAGACACCACCACCATATTAGTGCCCTTTTCCGCCCGGTCACCTGTGTGACAGGCGGAAAACCGGCGGACGGTCTTTCCGTCCGCCGGGCTCCCCCCGCCATCGTAATGTGGCGGGGGGAAATGGCATGCGGGCGGAGGGGAATGGCGGGCGGATCGCCACCGCCATACGGGCGGTGGCGATCCGCCCGTCATCGTAATGACCCCCTATGTTAGGAAAATAGAGTTCATTTAAATAAATAAAATGACACCAAAACAACAAAAATCCAATAAGTAGAACAGGAACTATGAATTTTAAACATTTTAATTTAAAATTAGTGCCAAAAAGCGCTAAGCGCCAACCATGGTTCATCTGGTTGCCCCAGAACGGGACAACGTTTTAAGGCCAACCGCTATGGAGAGCAGGTCAGATACAAGGACAAGGGTCATCCCGGTCCAAAAATGACCATCACAATTAGAAACTTTTATGGAGCAAACAGTCTCTAGCGAGACAAGGCAGCAGGCTGTAGCCGAAGCAGAGCTCTCTGGAGATGGGGAGCCGAAGCCCAAGGTCTTAGTGAAATTGTTGACGGAAGCGGGAAAGCTCAGAGCAGGAAAAGTTCAGGTTTCACGACCACACAGCCCTCAACATCAATCGGATTTAGGTAGCGGCTTTGTCCAGTGAAGCTTTCTACGTTGAGGCTTAGAAACTTTTCTGGTACTCAGATTTCCTCAGCAGGGTAAGGCTGCAGGTCGCCGCTGGGCCCGCTGAATCAAATTTGCTGCTGAGGAGAAGAACGTAGCAGGAGCTGCAGCAAACTCAATCCCAGTGGCAATGCACCCTCAGCGGATCAGCTTGGCAGATTGGTCCCTTTACTACACAAGCACACAGGCCAAAAGGTTGGCAAAACGTTTCTAGGTCCCAGGTTTCAGTAAACCTTTAGGAGGGGTGCACTTTGGCACCAGCTGTGGGTCTAGGACCTTGGGGACAGCACTTGGGGGTAAAGACTCACTCCAACAGAGGCCAGCAGCAGGGTCCAGATGAGACTGGTCTGTTGGGAATGCAGAAAAAAACCTCTTGAAGCATGTTGCGTGTCTGTAGCCAAAACACTAGGTCAGCCTTATTACCCTTGGAGTCCACTTATTTCTCCTGTGTACAAGAGGGGAGAGCAGGTCTAATCGTTGGGTCTCTTATCAAATCATAGACACCAAGTCCAGACCTCTTCTGTTCTTCCACAGGTCCAGAAGCAATCTGAGGAGGGTACTGTTCATACCACATTTATGCCTGGCACTTGCCTTTTGGGTGGGGGAAATGCTGACCACTCTGGGAGCATGTGCACATCTCAACAAAGGGGTATTAAGCTCTTCGGTGAAGGCTCATGTAAATGGGCTCCTAGAGTCTTTAAGCAGGTAACAGGCAACTTTAAAAGTACCTGTTCTAAAATATTTATTACAAATCCGACTTTACCAATGAAGTGGGCTTGTAATGAATATTTTTAAAAGTCCAAGAATTAACACTGTAGCTGTTTACTAGTTTGAGATAGAAATATTAAATGTAATATTGTGCCCCAGTGCTTTCCTATCAAACAGCTAACCCTGCTAGAGTGAAAATGGCTTTTAGGGCCTTTTCATTGTAGGACATGTTCACCATTAAACCTTTACATGACCTACTTTTAAATACCATGCACACTGCCTTAATGGGCTGTAAGACTTACTTAGGGGTGACTTATAAATATTTAAAAGGAGAGTTTTAGTTCTGTCAAAAGGAGGTATTTTGATGGGCTGAGTTCACATTTTAAACCTGCACAGTCAGGCTACTGGTGGCAGTCCTGCTGTCATGTTTGCATTGTCACTGTAGTGAGTGGGACAATCAGTGCTTCCGCTCACTAGTGACATTTGACTTACAGATCCTGGGTACACTGTGGGTACCATATACTACGGTTTTATATGTAAATTCGATATCCCAATCAGGGGTTTGCCAATTTAATTGTGTTGAAAGGAGAAGCACAGGCACTTTACCACTGGTTAGCAGGGGTAAAGTGCACAGAGACCTATAGCCAGCATGAACAAGGCAAACATCTGGGGTACAATATGCACAAAATGGTCATTTCCAATAGCGCCAGCATCACTTATTGAGATTTCCCATTGCAAGTATTCATGGACCATAATAATAACTTAATAATTGTAGCCTCACTAAGCATGGTAAGTACCAAGAACTACATTTGCACATACACTGAGTTGGCCTTGCTGGCTTTACAAACCCATGATCTCCAGGTCAAAGCAGAAGTTAGTGTCACTAAGCCATCTTGCCATAGAAAGGAGGAATTTCCCAAACACCTTCCTCAACCTGCACAAAAGTGAAATTGGTCCGTTGTTCTTAGTAGAAATTTTGGTAACCCATTTTACATATAGGGACCCGCTCTACTGTGTGCAACTTGCACAATAGTTTTCGTGGATGGAATGTGTCATTTATTCATTTAGATAGGATGGACACTGATAATACAATATCTATTTGTAGGAGTTCTGTAGATATTTTGTTGACGCTAGGGAATTTCTTTAAATTTTGCAGTGAGCGATTGCCATTCACTTTATTGCATTGTCACATCCAATGTCTATGGCACTAGGAACGTGTTAAGGACGGAAGTACACTCTAAACTTGTAATTAGTATTTTTAACTTCAACAAAAAAATACCTAAAATATGTCATCTAAATGCCCTGATGAATGGATGGGCTGGCGTAAACGCTGATCCTACGCAAACTGCTATGTGTACCGAGCTCATAATTCTGTGATTTGTGGTAAACGGCACCCTCCTGCAGTTCTTCCCTGATAAACTGTGGCATGTGTGCTGCAATATTTACATGGCGAAACATGAATTAAGTGCCAGTACATGCAATATTAAGTGCACAAAATACCAAATTCTGCCTCCAATTTCTCATTTTCCAGAGGAAAATGGAATAGAAGATGCTTACTGCACCTGGTAAATTATTCACCCCAAAGTAGTGGTATCACTAGGTGCAGTAAATATCTCACCTTTTATCTGCCCACCTTCCTTTGTGATCAGGACATAAATGTAATATTTAAGCATATCTGTCACATGCCTATCTGTAAAGAGATACTCGGTTATTAACAAAGTGTTGTTCACAAATCTGAAAATGTTATTAGATGAATAAATAAAGTTTTTAAATAAAAACACTTTGCATGGGTTGATTAATTATCTTGGTGAAGAGTACTTTACAACCACTGACTCTGAAGGTTATTAATTAAATTCCCGTTATGTTTATGGTGTCGAACATGATGGTATGCTTGTAAATAAGCGTGTGAGTGTTAAATTTCACATAGGTTAGTGCTACGAGGTGTCTACTTTCTCATTCTACCTTTATTTTCCTGCTCTTAGCAGGTACTCTTCGATGAGTGAAGGATCAAAATTTGGAACGGCAGCTGAGACGATATGGAGAACAAAAACTCTGAAAATGTGCAGGCCGACCTTAAGCTCGTTGCACATCCAAGGGCAAAGAGCAAGGTGTGGAAGTACTTTGGATTTGATACGAATGCCGAAGGATGCATACTGCAATGGAAAAAGATCTACTGTCGCATCTGCATGACCCAAATTGCCTATTCTGGAAACACGTCCAACCTTTCGTATCATCTTGAGAAAAACCATCCAGATGAGTTTTGTGAATTTGTGAAAAGCAACACTGAACAAATGAGGGAAGCCTTTGCTACTGCATTCTTGAAATTAAAGCCAGAATCGTCTCAACAAGTTGTCCAAGAAACTTTGATCATGAAGACCAGCCATAGCTATGAAAGCAAGAAGCAGCAAGAAATCACCTCTGCAGTTATCAGCCTGATTTGCGAAGGCATGCATCCTGTCTCAATAGTAGATGAACCTACTTTT
The DNA here is from genome assembly GCA_963921515.1 of Calotriton arnoldi. NCBI lineage: Eukaryota > Metazoa > Chordata > Amphibia > Caudata > Salamandridae > Calotriton > Calotriton arnoldi. Next base: position 5,052,725 of record CAWUFW010000219.1, on the reverse strand, counting down.
AAGTCCCTCTTGAAAACTGCAGAGCCCAGGTATGAGCTTCCAAACAGGAAATACTTGTGCACCAAAGTAATTCCAGAAAAGTATGCCACAGTGCGAGAGCTTGTATTAAAGGAACTTAGTACAATCTCTTGGTGCGGAATAAGTTTGGACACATGGAAAAGCGAAAATCAGAACCGATCCTATGTGACGCTTTCGGTCCACTTCCTTGATGGTGGACCTTCTCACTGACTGATGATAAACTCTCAGTGCTTAAAAACATTTGAAATCCCAGAGGATAATACAGCAGAGACAATTATGTGTGTCTTCTATGAGACCTTTGTTTAGTGGGGTATCAATATGAAAGTGTTTGGGGCTACAACACATTACAGCAAAGACATCGTGAAAGCCTGCTCTCTTCTTGATATTTCAGTCAACATGCCTTGCCTAGGTCATACATTTAATGTGGGGTTACAACGTGCTTTTCAGCTTCCTAAACTGCATGCAATTCTTAATCAATGCAGAAAACTGGTGGAATATTTTCAGCAATCCTCAGTGGTGATGTACATATTAAGCAAAAAGCAGAAGCAACCAAACGTAGCAATCTGCATGCTCAAAAGTGATCCTGTGCCATGGTGGGTAAACACGCCTTTCATTTTTCAGCGTCTAAAGGAACAACAGTTTATCATTGCAGCTGTCCTTGTGGAGGACAGCAACAACCATCACCTAATGTTAGAAACCAATGAATGGAACATAATTGAAGGGCTTGTGGAACTTCTCCAGCCCTTCAAACAAGTAGCCGAGATGATGTCTACATCAAAATATCCTACCATTAGTATGGTGAAACCTCTTCTTCATATGCTGCTAAACACAACTTTGAATGCTAAGGACACAGATTTGTGAAGTGATAGCCTAAGAGTTGTCCTCAACCTACCAGCATACTCCCGAGGAAACATGTTTCTGAATGTTGCAACTTTTTGGATCCGAGGTACAAAAAGCTTCCTTTTCTTTCAAAATTTGAGCGGGACCAGGTAGAGAATGGAGTAGGTGAGATGGGAAAAGGTCTTTTGGAGAGGGGGAAGGATGGCTCCTTTGAACCTGAGGACAGCCACCTGTAAAAAAAATTATTATTACTTCATCTCAGGCTCCAACCACCAATATCAAAAACATGCTGGCCGAAAACTTATGCCAGTCAGGTAGCACAGAGGGGCAAGAGGAGTTGCATGCCCAGGTGGTTGAGGAATTAAGCAATTTCAAATCACAAAAGGTTTTTGGTCTTAATGAAGACCCTCTGAAATGGTGGTCAGACCAATTAGCCCTATTTCCTGTTTTACCAAAGGTACTTCAAAAGTACTGGTGTATTCTAGCCACTAGGGTCTTCCCAGAATGCATTTTTGGTTTACCGGCAAATGTTGTAAGCGCTAAGTGCAACCGATTAGCCCCAGCCCATGTAGATGAACAGATATTTTTGTATGAAAACACACAGAACTGATCAGAACCTGAACCTGAAGACGAAGATGAGGGAAAATGGGGCTTGCAACAGGAACATATTTTTAATTTAAGTGATAGCAGCAGTTTCTTTACCTTAAGGGACAGTGGGTTTATTTAAAGAAATGCTTGTGTTTATTTAAAATATTACCAGAGTTACCAAAAACTATTTATCATGTATGCTTTCACCTTCTAAAAATATTGAAACAATATGATATATGCTCGTTTTCAGCTTCAATAACAATTATGTTTACAAATAAAAAATGCATACCGGTGGTTATCTGTTAAAAGTTAAACGTATCTATAGGGTTTGTGGTTATTAGCACAATTAAAACAGTTAGAACCTGTTGAAACCTTGTTCCATGCCTTTCTTGTGAGTATAATTTTGTAAATGCACTCCACAAAGTTCCAGAATAGTGCTTTATTGCAAACATGAATATGTATAGAATATGTATAGTTGCCTTCACAGATTTATAATGACTTGGAAGAGATACGCTGCTGATAATTTCTAATCTCAATCTGCAGGTCTGTAATTCTTTGTAAACACCTTTACAGTGGTGGCTGCCGCAAAAATAAAGTGAGGTGGGGGGACGAGCAATTGAAGGCAGAATAATAAAAAAATAAAACGTACCTGACGCTGCCGACCGCCTCGGTGCTCTTCTCCGGCTCTCCTCCCGGCAGTCACTGGGGCACAAAGAACAGGCTCCCCCCAGTCCCGGCACTGCTCTCATGCATACCTAGCATGAGAACAGCGCTGGGATTGGCCTGAGGGGCCGGTCTGACGCTTGCTCAGACACAGGGATCCTTTGGCTTTTCTCCAACCTGGCTGTGCAACACAACTGGGTTAGAGAAATGTAATTGCGCATGTCTGTTTGGCCGACCTAAGACAGCCGGCCAAACCGACATGCGCACTTTACAGTGCCCATCACTCCTCCTTCCTGTCATGGCCCGGCCTGGCCCCACCCTTCACTGGCATCCGCTCAGTCAGTAAGCAGAAAATAAAATTATAAATACGGCTTACCAAGAAGTCCCTGGGGATCATGCTCGAAAAGGAATACTGCACATGCTAGAGTTTCTACCTCCCATCTCCGCTTGCACACCTTGAGCCAGATTATAAAAATCTGTATCTGGCAGGGTAATTTTCCCCCTCACCAATGTAAATTTATGTAATGTAGCCCCTCGTCCTAGATTCATTTTTGCCGTTTTCTCAGATTCTAAATTTAATTAATATTTTTCCCTCTGATTTGTGGTGGTCTACCTTACTATGCAAGCAATTGACTTCAAGAGATGTTATGTTATGAAAATGTATACAGCGCACAGTTACTCACAAGAGCGTCCCGGCGCTAGATGAACTGTTTGTGGTTAGCTTCTCCCAATGTTTGACTCTTCCGAGGCCTGCCCGAGGTTTATCTGGAAACATTCAATCATTAAGCAACTGTCCACTAACTCTATCTAGAGGTAGCTCGCCTTTGTATTCAAAGTTGTCTACCAGCACCAGTTGTGATAGTAAGATAGACAAGGTGTCGCAGTCATAGAGCAAAATGGAACACTCACTTTATTCCTTCCTCCAGCTGTTTAGAGAAGGCGTCAGAGGGGCATGTCTGTGACTATAGTTCAAGCGACAAAACTGCAGTGTTGAAATACTGTTCGTTCCAAACTGCGTCACTTTTTCAAAGTAAAGGCTTTCGGGCCCTTTTCCTTAACTGACCAATCCTAACGGTGTACCGAATAGCATGTTTTAGTACTCTTCAGCATATCTAATAGTTGCTTAGCTGGCGTTAAATACTGAGCCAAATAATTTTATCACTTACCTTTCAAACTAAATAAATGCACTTTGTCAAAATAATTTGTGTTTCAGTTTTTCCACTACTCATTGTATTTTCATTAACACTTGTTTAATTAAAGCATTGAAGAAAACAAATTTTTTTTTTTTTTCACTGTTTGTAAACAGAAAATGACTGACACTGGGATATTTGAGTCTTAATTGACGTATTTTTTTTAAGGTACTGCTGGACTCTCACAGAAAACGACCGTTTAGATATACCAATTTTTTTTAACCCCTTCAAGCCTCTCCAAGCACCTCTTTTTAGTTTCAAAAGGTAAGTTTATTAACAGTATGTCAAAAAAAAGGAACAAAAACACAATAGCAAGCAACAGAGCATCAAATATTAACATTACAGAGCATATCATTAATGGCAAAAAAGCAAATGATTATATAATAGGAGAAAGGTCCATGGTAGGGAAAAAAAAAGGTATAAAGAAAAGAAACCAGGTACGGGACTTAATAATTATGTAATTAAAGCAGAGTTACAATAGATCAAGTAAAAATTGGAAGAAATGAACAAAAACAAAGAGATCAAGGGGGTTGAGCAACTTCTTGAATACATGGTACTGGAGCAAAGGATCTTTTAGCACTACCATCCAAAAACGCATTAACAGGAGACAATAAGAGTAATCTTTTGTGTTTCAGAGACATGGGAAATACAAAAGTTGTGTCAAGTCTATGATTATGGCAAACGGAGTACCACCAAGCTAAATATGAGAGTTTGGAGGCATCCTTCCAATTTTTTGTTATCTGCTGAAAAGCAGCGGCTAATAATAGGTCAATAATTTGTGTTTGGGTTTTGGGTTTGTTCCAACTATTAGAGAGACTGCCTAGAAAGATATTTACAAATGTAAGGGGGATGTTTGTGTTAAAAATAGCATTAATTTGGGTCCAAACTGATTCCCAAAATCGCATAACTTGTGGACATGAAAAAAGTAAGTGATGAAGATTTGCCTGTGGACATGAGCAGGACCAGCAAGCGTGTGGGGTATCAGAATGCATTTTATGTTGGGAAGCTGGTGTGAACAATAGTCTGTTATAGATAAAGAAAAGAGTTTGTGTGGCGCTAGCAGCTCTGGAAGACTTTCTAATTTTCAACCAAATTTTATCCAAATAGATATGGGCCAGTGTGTATCTAAATCTGTTTCCCAAGAAATTTCAATCTTTGTTTTAGCTCTTGGTAGGAGTGGGGATAGAAGACAAGTGTAAAGGGTGGATGCCTTAGGCGTTCTGCAAAGAATATTTGACCAGGTGTGATCAATTGGTAAGGGAGTGTGAGGTAGGGATTGGAAATATGAGTAAGAATCTAATAAGGCAGAGCGTAGGATTAAAAATTTATATGAAAATGATGAAGGTAAGTGAAAAAGAGAATGAGCTTTTGAAAAAGTTAGAAAAGTGTTGTTCTCAAATAATTGATGTACCCATAAAATACCTCTATCTCTCCAAGTTCTCCAATAAATCGGTTTTTTCTTGATGCAAATAAAGTTATTATGCCAAATAGTGGAGTTGAGAAATGTATTAAAATCATGTGGTTCAATATGAAGAAGTTTATTTAGACTACTACATGAGTGTTTAATAATTGGTGTATGTAGGTTTTGCGGTTTCCTCGTGAAAGATAAGTATTCTTGAAAAGAAAATGGGGAAAGGAAAGAATTCTCTAGATCAATCCATAGAGGTGAATCAGGAGAAGGAATAGACAACCACTTAGATACAAGTTTTAATAAAAAAGCTTTATGATATTTGGGAAAGTCAGGGAAACGAACACCGCCTTCGGATTTTGGACGTGACAGCTTTGATAAGGCCATTCTAGGTTTTTTGCTCAGCCAAAGAAAGGAAATAAGGATGGAATTAATTTTGTGAAACCATTTTGCAGGAATGGAAACTGGAATATTAGAGAGAAGATAAAGAATAATAGGTGTTAACATCATTTTAATGGTGTGAAGCCGTCCCCATTATGAGAGATATAAAGGATGCCATTTGGTCGTAAGGAGACTAAGCTTCTCAAGGCATTTATTGAAATTTAGAGAAATCGATGACTTAATGGAAGGAGTGAACCATATACCGAGATATTTTATGTGAAGGGGGTTCCAAGTAAAATTGGAAAGGGAAAAATCTTCTTTAAAAGTATATTTAGATAAACGCAGAATTTCACACTTGTCATTATTTAATCTATAACCCGAAACTAAAGAATATGATTGGACTTCCTCCAAGAAGGCCGGCATGGAATTTTGAGGTTGGGAAAGGAATAAAAGAACATCGTCAGCATACGCAGCTAATTTGATCTGTAAAGAATTAGAGGTGTAACCTGTGATATTTGAATTCTGTCTTATTTTAGACAAGAAGGGTTCTAAAGCTAAATTAAAGAGGAAGGGAAATAGGGGACATCCTTGTCTTACTCCTCTGTGGAGAGAAAAGTAGGAAGAGGTAAGACCATTAGCAAAAATGGCGGCTTTAGGATTCGAATAAAGCAGAGAAATCAAGGAAATGATTTTTGGGCCAAAACCAAACCATTTTAGTGTTTGAAAAATAAAAGGCCAATATACTCTATCAAATGCCTTCTCGGCATCTAGAGCAATGGCAGCAAGGGGTTCTGATAGATTTGGCGATTTGGAGATGATGTCAAAAAATAGGCGGGTATTGTCATTAATAGATCGTCCTTTAACAAAGCCCGATTGTTCCTTAGCTAAGAGATGGGGTAGAAAAGATTCCAATCAAAGAGCTAATGACTTCGAGAAAATTTTATAGTCTATGTTAACTAGGGAAATGGGTCAGTAATTTTTGCAATAGGATAGATCCTTCCCTCCTTTGGAATAAGACAAATTAAGGCATCCAGAAAAGTATCAGAGGAATTGCCAGAAGAAAGAAAAGAGGAAATTAATGTATGTAGTTTAGGTACGATTATTTGGGCAAAATGTAAAAAGAATTCAACAGTAAAACCGTCAGGGCCAGGGGCCTTATCTTTTTTAAGGGATTTAAGAGCACTAAGTAAATCGGTCTGGGTCAAATCAGTTTCAAGGAGGTCAAGGCGTAGAGGCGGGGAAGGGGGTTTGTGGATTGAGGAGAGATAAAGAGAAATATCTTCCTCAGTCGGATATGACTCAGGAGTATAGAGTTGTTCATAAAATTTAACAAATTCTTGTAAGATATCAGCGTCTTTGTGTTTAGAAGTGTTTGTGTCTGATATTATGGATTCAATATGAAGTTTATTTTGTTTGCTCTTTAAATAATTGGCTAACAATTTGCCAGATTTATTCTGTCCGCCATAGAATTTAGCGCTAGTCTTTAAAAGAAACAAAGAGACAGTATCAGTCGTGTCTTTATTATATTGAATTTTGGCCTTAATGAGATCAGTTAAGCAATTTTTCGACTTGGAAGTATAGTAAGTATGTTCCAAATTCTTTATTTTTGAAAGGAGTTCCTTATTTAAAGCCCAAGCTTTTTTCCGCTTAGTAGAAGTGTAGCGAATGATGAAGTCACGAGCAGAAGCTTTAAATGCATCCCAAATTATATAAAAGGGCATATTATCTGTACTATTTAGAAGAAAGTATTCATGGAAGAAAGAAATAAAGGAAGTGTTGAAGTGAGGATCTATAAGTAGGGAATTGTTAAAGCGCCATCTCCTGAGATGATCAGAATGAGGTAATAGGTCTAACAGGATGGAAACAGGGGAATGGTCAGAAATTAGTATAGGGCCTATATCTGCAGAAATGAGAGATTGGGGAACATTGTGTGATGTGAAGAAATAATCAATTCTTGATTGGGTCTGATGGGGTGGAGAGTAGAAAGTATATTCTTGTAAGGATGGATTACATAATCTCCAAGCATCAGATAAATGTAATTGCTTTATAGTTTGCGTGAACGTTTTATGTGCTTTTGAAGGAGTAAAAGGGGCTGTGGATTTCCGATCTAAAAAGGGTCAAAAACTTGATTGCAGTCTTCAGCTAGAATTACATTGCTGTCAAAAAGTTGAGAAATCAATTGATTTAAATGGGACCAGAAAGAAGCGTCTCCAGACGTAGGGGCATAAACATTAAAGAGAGAGAGAGGGATACCATCAATCTCCAACTTGGTATATAGCCATCTGCCTTCCTCATCTCTTTCTTGCGAAATAAGGGAGGTCTTCAGTGATTTATGAATGAGAGTGATGACACCATTTCGTTTGCCGTCTCCAGGTGAGTAGAAGAGTTCACCAACCCAATTTTTCTTAAGCTTTAGAGACTCAGACTCAGTAAGATGGGTTTCTTGTAACAGAACAATCTTAGCAACCAGTTTAGATAAATAAGATAATACCCGTTGTCTCTTAATAGGGGAATTTAAACCTTTAACATTCCAAGTAAATATCTTTAAAGCCATAAGTCAAGGAAGTTGAATAAATAGTACAATGAACCAGCCATATTGCAAAAACCATTAAAAAACAAGTAAAATGCAAATATATGCAAGTAAAACTTGAAACTTAAAAAGATGAAAAAGGAGGAGAAAGGAAGGGAGAAAGGGTGAGGAGAGTGTACGAATAGCAATTGAAGAGAATATTAGAAATAATAGCGATATGAAAAGTGACAAAAACAAGCATAGAAGAGCGGACGCAAGTACAGAAAAAAGTTAAGGAAAGGAGGAGTGAAAAGAAAAAAGGTATCACTATGAAAATAGTGAATGTGAAAATAGATATGACAACGAGAAGAAAAAAGAAAGGGAATAGAGGCAAAAAGAGGGAGAAAAAGAAGTAGAGCAAGATCCAATGAAGAAAACACAAACGACATACTTACAAAAAATCCAAGACACAAGTAGGGGGTGGGAGATGAGGCCACATGGGAGAATGACGTATCCCATCATCAAACAGGAAGCGGGAAGGAACGAGAACCAACGTGCAATACAACAAGAAGGGGTAGTACATGAAGGAACAAAACCTGCAAGGAATAAGAAAGAGGTTAACGAAACATTCAAAACAAAACAACCAAGCAAATAGAGAACATTATCATCAAACAAGTAAACATGAAGAGAGCCAACAACAGTATATGAGAGAAAAGCAAGAACTTATGCACGATGAGAACAGAAACGATTATTTGTTGTGCATTGCGGAAGTTGAGGAAGTATCCATGGATTCCAAGTGACAAGAGTTGAGAAAACTTTTCAGCTTTATAGGATCCTCATAGGCAGTAGTCTTATTATTCATGGTCACCTTGAAGAGACATGGGTGGAAAAGTCCATAACGAGCACCAAGAGAGCGAAGCTGTGGTCTCAGTGCCAAAAAGTCTCTGCGTCTATCAGCTGTAGGCTTTGAATAGTCTTGAGAAAAAAATAGAGGGTTACCTGCCCAAGTAACTCGGTTGGCTACTTTAGCGGCTGAAAGAACCTTGAGTAGGTCAGTATATTCTAAAAAATATAAGATTACTCCTCTCGGTTTCCTCGCAGTAGATGAAATCGTAGCAGAAGCAGGGCCCAATCAATGCGCACGTTGGATGTTGAGCTGAGTATCTGGAGGCAAATTAAAGATTTTAGGCAGAAAAGATTTGAAGAAATTGATGGGGTCAGGACCCTCTGAGCCCTCTGATAATCCATATATGCGTAGATTGTTTTGCCTATTCCTGTTTTCCAAATTTTCGACTTGCTTTTGAAGTGTCGAGACTTGAGAATGAAGGGCATCCATTTTACTGCTGGCAGAAGATAAAGATTCAATGTTCTGTTCCACTGTAGTAACTCTGTCCTCCAGGTTTGACCATCTGTCCGTTAGAGTCTGAAGCTTAGAATTAGTTTCCTCAAGAAATGGACGAAGCGCCCTAATTTCCTCTAGTAACAGATCCATAGAAACTGAGGATGATTGCTTGGGGGGGAGAGGGAGGATCCTTTTTTAGACGTTTACTAGGCCCTTTGTTTGTAACAGAGGAAACTCCAATGGATGAAGCAGTGGCGCCCTTAGGCGAGGAATTCGTAGACTTTTCCATTGAAGAACAGTGTAAACGGGATTTAGAGCGTGATGAAAGTTTGCGACTTGAAGGCGACGAATAAGATAGAACTTTAAGAAGCTTGCCCATACGTACAGGTTAGAAGCATAGTGAAACAACTTAATACAGTCAGGGACAATCAGGGCATTGTTGTATCAGTTAGAAAACATGTTGAAAGAAAGGCCCAAATCTCAGAACAACACTCCTCAATGTGCTAAAATAAGAGGGCAGGAGGCAGCACTGAAATCATCCCGTACAAAAATGAGGTTGAAACAACAATTTTCTCAAAGCTGATCACTGAGCTGTAGTGCGCCAAAAGAAGAAAGAAAAAGAAAAGCATGCATACTTTTGAGGTAAAATATTTCTCTCAGCAATAGTGCAGGTCAAAACTTACACACGAAGTGCATCTTTTCTACAATAATGTTGCAAAAAGAACTGCTAATAGAAGCCAAAAGAGAACATTAAAGTACTTGTTTAACGGGCACCAAGTTGAAGGAATTTATTGAAGTCCATGACTGAAGAGTCACATAAAGGAGCACTCGCGGGTAAAATGCGCCGTAAATTTACCTCAGCGAGCGTGATTCAAGATGGCGGCCGCTTCTGAGGAAGAGCCGCGATGTTGCGCAAATGAAGAAAAGGACCGGTTGTATGCAACGGTTACACTTCAAAGGGCAACCATCCTGAGCAGAAAGACTTCCGACGCTCAGGCTTCCAAAGAGAAGTCCGTGCAGGCGTTGTGTATCACGCCAGGTTCGCCGTCCTTTCCGCCGTCCCGGGAGAGTCAGGGACCGGCCGCCATTTCCTTTGGGCGCTAGCCACGCCCCCCCCTCCAAGCACCTCTTTAAACACGAATTTCTCAAACGGGTGAATGGATTTACACCAAATCCTGAAAAGCATGCTTTCTGATTAAAGTTCTACATTTTTGCCAAATTTGGTGTAATTTTGTTCAGCTGTTTTTTTCTGTATTGCTTCCCAAACTTTTCTATGGGAGTTAACAGGGGAAAACAATGTTTTGGGACTCCAATTTATCTAAGACTGTGCTCTACTGATCACCCTGAAACTTTCCAGGAAGGAGCAAAAGTGGATGAACCTAGTTTACGAAGGTTTATTGCAGATTATCAAATAGTGCCAAAGTTATTAGTAAACCAAAAAATTATTTCCTTATGGAAACTCTGGCCTAACTATAGCTTTGCAGTGGTGGTCACCACTGTGTTATATATAGGAGATATGGAGGTTTAAGACTCCAACATTTAAAAAAAAGAATTGGGTAACTTTACCTCAAAGCTTTGATGGTAAGTAGTATTCAAAACACATACACATATTTATCTATATAAATCATTCTCTCTCTCTCTCTCTCTATATATATATATATATTCACTGAAAAAACCATAGGTTTCAGGCACGTTATAGTTAGAAATTGATAATAATGAAAATATGAAAAACCTGGTCATTTTTATTATGTGTGTATAATATCCAAGTCACCCTTTAGGATTTTATAACGTTCTAAATGCAATCATGAAAATCTGGAATTCTATGTAAAACCTCACCACTTCTTTTAAGTGAATGTTGAATTTATTGTGTTATAGTATGCTTTTATGGATGTAAATACTACACCGAATAAAGCTGTTTTGATTTTAATTAGAAATTAGCATTTAAAAAACCTTAGAAATTCACTGAAAAAACCATAGGTTTCAGGGGCGTTATAGTTAGTTGGACATTTCACTCGTACAAAACCATAGAAATTCCCCCGTTATAGTTAGTTCAGCTAACTATAACTCGCGCGCCCGCAATGCACTGCTGATGACGTCACATGTTACATCACTCATGACATGGTCAGTGACATCACTCATGACATCACTGATGACATCACTGATGACATCATCCTTGTGATAGAGTGGCAGACCTCCTCTCACCCTAATATAACCTTTGATACACACACTCAAAAATACAAACTAACATTTTCAAAACAATGGACATACCAATACCAGTTACAACACACCTATTCAGTAATTCCAAGATCTACACACACATCCACTCATTCACCAACAGTCCCTATACAGTCACTCATACAAGTACTCACTCATCATATGTACTCATACACCTATACATCCTGTTACACACCGCCACTCATCCATAGAGTTACTCACACACATAGTCACACATGCAAACAAAGTATCAAACATCCATTTACTTGCATATACAGTTATACACACACTACCACACTTACTTCTACAGAAACTTACACATACTTACTCTCTTAAACAATCACTTATAGAAACACCTACTTATTTGTACAGGAACTCTTCCAATCTCTTACTCTCACATATACTCACTTATATACACCAATACTCACATATACTAGTTTAAAACATATGTAGTTACTCATAAAGACACTATTGAGACAGTCATTCACTCACTAACACACACATACACATACTCATCCACCTATACAGTCCTGCACACATGCTGTCTTCAACACATACAAACAGTGAGTCACTCATTCATGCATCTATGCACTAAGTAATACCCCCACCGAACCATACAGACACTCAGACACTCATACTGATACTCAAAAAACCAACTAATAACCCATATAGACACTCATGTAGCTACTCACCAACCCATGCAGCCACTTATACACAAAGTGAGAGACTGATACAGATATTTTCATATTTAAACATTACTCACTAACCCATGTATTCACTAAGATACACTTAGTCAGTTATACAATCAATTTTACAAAAAAAATCATCCATTTAGACACTTATATACCCATTTATTCTTCCATCGACCTTGAGAAATACATATATAAAACATATTTAATTTTCAGAAAAACACACATTCACTGGATGATGTCATCAGTGATGTCATCAGTGATGTCATTTGAGATGTCATCAGTGATGTCATGAGTGATGTCACTGACCATGTCATGAGTGATGTAATATGTGACGTCATCAGCAGTGCATTGCGGGCGCGCGAGTTATAGTTAGCTGAACTAACTATAACGGGGAATTTCTATGGTTTTGTACGAGTGAAATGTCCAACTAACTATAACGCCCCTGAAACCTATGGTTTTTTCAGTGAATTTCTAAGGTTTTTTAAATGCTAATTTCTAACTATAACGTGCCTGAAACCTATGGTTTTTTCAGTGAATTTCTAAGGTTTTTAAATGCTAATTTCTAACTATAACGTGCCTGAAACCTATGGTTTTTTCAGTGAATATATATATATTTATTATACTATGTATACATGTGAAAATGTCTCGGTCCCCTGTTTGCCTCGGTGGCACGGAAAAAATGGGTGGAACTGACGTCAGTACGCCGACGAGGTCCTCTTATGGCTCCGATGACGTCATACGGTGTTGCGAGCGGAGCCGTGCTCGTTGACGTGGGAGAGCTAGGAAAGAATTTCCGTGGAATGCTGGTGCAGGGGATATTCACCTAAGGGTTCAGGCTAGTCCTTTGGGAGCAACTGTTTATGTTGCCACTCCAGAAACCGAAACCAGTGATCCGAGGGCAGAGGCCCTGCAGATGGCACACGAGGTGGGGTGCCCAGTCGTGTGCACCGGCGGGGCAGCGAACTGACAAGCACCACAACCCACAAAAAAGGTAACGAGGGCACTGAATAACACAGGATCTTCTCTTTGTATCTGGCAGGAACAACGAAGTTAAAATGCCCTAGTACCAAAATGTAGAATTAGTGCTACAACGGTCTTCAAGAGGACCTGCGATGCCGCTTCTGCCTCCCGTACCCTGGAGGCGGCACATGGGTCACGCGGTACGGTCATACTGCGGTGGGACGCACACTCGTTGACCTCTCATGGCACTGCTCCACACTTCAGGGAGAACGCTTTCCATTAGCTATGTTTTCTGATGACATGTCGTGCCGGCCCCGTCCAACAACAGAACTCCTTTAGATCCAAACAGACTCTTCCACTCTCTCACCGGAAGTGAAACCAGGCCACACAGACACTTTCACAATACAACAGTCAGGAATGCACTTTTCGGTAAAAAAAACACTTTCCGTCCTTCTAATTAATCAAATAAACGTCTCACTCAAGAACAGGGGCCAGCTTCGATCGGTAAACAGCCGTTACAACGACTTTTTTACTTTGCGATACCAGTACAACGCATGCATTACCACGCATGCGTTGTACATCGCGAAGTCATTACTACGCATTTTTTTAGAACGCATGGTCATTTACCACGCATGCCTTTACAACGAATTTTGTAAAGGTATGTATGGTAAATGACCATGCGTTCTAAAAACATGTAGACGATCCATGTCGTTGTAAGGAAACAGAGGCTGTTCCGTTTCCTCACAACGACGTGCACCGCCCCTCAGAGATGACGTGAAGCAGGAACCACGAGGAGAGAGGAACCATGAGGAGTGAGAGGTAAGGGGAATTGGGCATGGGGTGGGGGTTTCTTTTCTAGGGTTTAGGGTAGTGCAGTGGTGTTTGGGTGGTGTAGGGGGTCGTGCTGGGGGTAGTGTTTTAGGGTTTAGGGTAGTGCAGTGGTGTTTGGGTAGTGTAGGGGGTCATGCTGGGGGTAGTGTTTTAGGGTTTAGGGTAGTACAGTAGTGTAGGGGGTCATGCTGGTGGTAGTGTTTTAGGGTTTAGGGTAGTGCAGTGGTGTATGGGTAGTGTAGGGGGTCGTGCTGGTGGTAGTGTTTTAGGGTTTAGGGTAGTGCAGTGGTGTTTGTGTAGTGTAGGGGGTCATGCTGGGGGTAGTGTTTTATGGTTTAGGGTAGTGCAGTGGTGTTTGGGTAGTGTAGGGGGTAGTGCTGGGGGTAGATTTAGGGTTTAGGGTAGTGCAGTGGTGTTTGGGTAGTGTAGGGAGTCGTGCTGGGGGTAGTGTTTTAGGGTTTAGGGTAGTGCAGTGGTGTTTGTGTAGTGTAGGGGGTTGTGCTGGGGGTAGTGTTTTAGGGTTTATGTTAGTGCAGTGGTGTTTGGGTAGTGTAGGGGGTAGTGCTGGGGTAGTGTTTTAGGGTTTAGGGCAGTGCAGTGGTGTTTGTGTAGTGAAGGGGGTCATGCTGTGGGTAGTGTTTTAGGGTTTAGGGTAGTGCAGTCGTGTTTGTGTAGTGTAGGGGGTCGTGTTTTAGGGTATAGGGTAGTGCAGTGGTGTTTGGGTAGTGTAGGGGGTCATGCTGGGGTTAGTGTTTTAGGGTTTAGGGTAGTGCAGTGGTGTTTGGGTAGTGTAGGGGGTCATGCTGGGGGTAGTGTTTTAGGGTAGTGCAGTGGTGTTTGTGTAGTGTGGGAGGTCATGCTGGGGGTATATTTAGGGTTTAGTGTAGTGCAGTGGTGTTTGGGTAGTGTAGGGAGTCGTGCTGGGGGTAGTGTTTTAGGGTTTAGGGTAGTGCAGTGGTGTTTGGGTAGTGTAGGGAGTCGTGCTGGTGGTAGTGTTTTAGGGTTTAGGGTAGTGCAGTTATGTTTGGGTAGTGTAGGGTGTCGTGCTGGGGGTAGTGTTTTAGGGTTTAGGGTAGTGCAGTGGTGTTTGGGTAGTGGAGGGGTAGTGTTTTAGGGTTTAGGGTAGTGCGCCCAACCAGCCACAATATCCGTGGACAAAGGGGATCCTGACTCTTTGGAACGCTCCGTCAATTGAATAATTTGGGTCAAGAGCCCTACCACGTCCAAGACCTATCAATTCCTTTCTTGGGATCCCTCATATACTTGGAGAAAAAGGTACATAGTTTCTCATCAATTTCAGGCGTGTGTGCCACCTTCCCCTTCAGTGAGGGCGTGGGGCATTCTCCCCTCATCCTATTCCTGACCTCCCTTTCAAGGGGTTGATGGATTTTCCCCACCACATACTCTGCCACTTTGGCGTCAGGTGTCCACTCTGCCGACCTAGGATGGTGAATTTGGGTAGGCTCGAACATGTCCGAGTGGACCCCGTCCCCAACCGGGGACTGAGAGGAGTGGGACTCTGGACGCCAGGGACGCCCCAAGTCCTTATCCTCATCGGAGGAGAAATCGTCCTCCGATACACCCTCTCCCTCTAAGGGAAACCCGCGGTCGGGGTCTACAATAGTGGTGACAGTGTCGCAATTTTCTCCGGGCCCCTCCTCCTCCCGGCAGGGTGCATGTTTTAGCGTTCACGCACTCTTGAGGAAGGTCTCCGTAAGTTTATCAAATCCTTCCAAGTGCCCCGCGTTATGCTTAACGGCCCTTTTATTCCCCATCTGGGAGCTACTTGGACCCGCCACCACCAGATCTGGGTCACTGAACACCCCAGGGATGCTTTTCGCCAGCTTATCAACCTGATCCCTAAGAGGAGCCAGCGCCCTAGAAATAGCCAGAGAGAGGGCTTGGTCCACTGCAGGAGGGAGAGGTTGGGGGGCCATTCCTCCTCCACTTCCTGGTAGGAGGAGTAAAAATGGTCTTCTGGAGAAGACATGATAGCAGAGGGTGTGAGCACAGAACAAATGCCTTTAAAATCCTTAAGACAGCCCCCTCGTCGGTGCTCCAACAGCTGGGCTTTCCCCGAAGCTGTTACAAGAATAGACTGAGGCACAATACCAATTACCACCACCAGGTGGCGCTGGTCACTAACGTGGCCGTGTGGGGAAATCACCGCGTAGCGGTGTCAAAATTAGGCGAGGGTTGGTCGGGAATCAAGCGGACACTAAAGGAGTGACCGGATTCCCAAATGCGCGTAAAGACCAGCGGGAGCGCTCGACAGAGCTGCCTCGCTCGGACCAGACGCGCCTGACAGGATCTCACCGCACGCAGAGCACACAGTGGGAGAAACTGCGAGGGGAGAACGCGCTCGGGCAAGAGCCTGCTGCGCAGGGAATATGAAACAATACCAAGGCAATAATGCTAATAACGTGCACAAGAAACCGCTATACAAACAGCAACAACGTCAGATTAAGCCAAGAATGTAAGGAATGCACTTAACTGACGAGCAGTGAAGAAAGAGGAAGCGGAAGGGACGTCACGATATTATATACGATGGACTGTGATATGATTGGACTATAGTTGCCTTGGAGACTACCCCCTAATGGTTCATGGGTTGTGTAGTCTTTTGTTTAATGATTGTTGTGTTACGTTTTCTTTGAACTGCTATGCAAATAAAGTGAGGAAAGATATGCATAATCCTCGCCTCCGTTCTGCCATAGAATTCATTAAACTTTATTTGATCTGATTTAGAAACATAGATCATAAAAGTGTACATAAAAACAGTAAATCCTCTTTCCTAATACAATACAGTGAGAATTAATTAAAACCAGTAGGTAAAAACGGGTGTTAGAAAGCCCGGTTCAGAGCAACTTCAGGTTAACAGAATCGTAAAGTTCAATGTTTCGCAAGATCAATCTCATGTACTTCGTGCAAAATACACAATAAGGGGTCCAAGTAAGATGTAACGCTCCAATACCTGACCAGTTTGCACTATATAAAACTGCAGAAAAACTAAAAATAAAAAGTGTTTTGCACACTTCTGTCATTGGGCTATATGTGGGCTACATCTGGGTGATATTTGTGCTACATTTGGGCTCTTTTTTCTCTGGTGGCTATTTTGGGAGACTTATTTGTTATGAAGTTTCCTAATTTCGTCATTTACTGCAGTCTCCTCAGTAGGAAATGCTTTCAGTTTTTTACTTTGATTCCATCAAGAAGGCATTCAGATGTGTCACACATTTGCCATAAATTCAGAATGTTAGCACTCTAGTTGTTCATTAGATCACTGTAGTAAAGCTACTGCTCACCAGGGAGTTAACTGGAAGTCTACTGCTGGTATTGAAAGTGATTGTTTCAGTCTGCATGTCAGAATTTTCTAATGAAATAGAAGAGGATTTGAGATTTCACTTAAAACATGTCCTAATTTTTCTTTCTACAGCACTAACCATAATTTCTATGGCAAAATGAACCCCCTCATTTTGTTCCTTTTTAAATTAAATGTTTTAAGTGTTACCAGTTTATTCCAATCAAGATGGCTTCAGGTGTGCCATACTTTTGTCATAAGTAAGACTGTTAGCTCTCTAGTTGTTCTTTAGAACACTCTGGGAAGCTGCAGTAGAACACAAAGGCATCAACTGACAGGCTGCTCCTGTTGAAATATAACAGGAAGATATTTGAGATCTCACTTAAAACATATCCTAATTTTTCTTTCTACAGCACTAACCATAATTTCTATGACAAAATGAACCCCCTCATTTTGTTCTTTTTTAAATTAAATGTTTTAAGAGTTACCAGTTTATTCCAATCAAGATGGCTTCAGGTGTGCCATAATTTTGTCATAAGTAAGACTGTTAGCGCTCTAGTTGTTCTTTAGAACACTCTGGGAAGCTGCAGTAGAACACAAAGGAATCAACTGACAGTCTCTGCCCTTGTTGGATGTACATGTTTTACTGAGAATGTCAGACTTCATTCTCACATGACTGAGAAAGATAATGTGAATTTACAGAAAATATGCTCTCATTTTAGCTTCTGGAGCACCTTCCAAAACTGTATGGGACAAGCATGTGAAAATAGTTTTCTCTCAAACATGATTCATGATATCCCAGCAGAAGGTTTTTCACAGGGTAAAATCACCTTAGAACACACCACAATTCCTGAATTTAGTATGGTACCATCACAAATGAATTCTAATGTAACTAAAGTCTGTTATCACCCTTTATAGTTCTCCTTTTGGTAACCCTCAAAATCTTCGATTCACTACAATGCATTTCAATGGGGTACTATCATTTATATTGGTCCCAAGATGGCTGCCAGCAATTCCAGGATGAAGTGCTGACAGCCAATCAGATCTCACGATGACATGTGTGGTTAGGCTCCGCCCAGATATATATGTGTTTTCTTTTTCAAATTTCTCAGGAACTACTGAACGGATTTACACCATTCAACCAAAAGGCACGACTCTGAACCAAGGGCTACCTTTTTGCCAAATTTGGTGTAATTCCGTTCAGCAGTTCGGGCTGTAGCTGTGACTAAAGGTTCCTATGGAAAATTGCATGGGGAAAACACGTTTTGGGACCCCCCTTTTTTCTCGGCCCCCACTTGATGAATCACCCCGAGACTTTCAGGATAGGAGCGGACTGGAGCGCATCACAAGTTTTGAAAATTTTGCGAAGATTCATCAACCGGCGTCAAAGTTATTGGAAATAGAATGTTGTGAATTTCCTATGGAAAATAGGTCCTAACTATAACTACCTACTGGCGACCACCAGTAGGTAATATATATATATATATATATATATATTCACTGAAAAAACCATAGGTTTCAGGGGCGTTATAGTTAGGAATTAGCATTTAGTTACTTGGACATTGCACTCGTACAAAACCCGTGAAATTCCCCCGTTATAGTTAGTTCAGCTAACTATAACTCGCGCCCCCGCAATGCACTGCTGATGACATCACATATTACATCACTCATGACATGGTCAGTGACATCACTGATGACATCACTGATGACATCTCAAATGACATCACTGATGACATCACTGATGACATCATCCAGTGACTGTGTGTTTCTGTAAAGTTTAAATATGTTTAATATATATAGGGAAAGGCGTATTGAAGAGTGAGTGGGTGTATAAGTGTCTGAATGGATGATTTAGTAGGTGCGTGACTGAGTCTATAAGTGAGTCATTAAACGTATCTTACTGAATGCATGGGTTAGTGACTAAACTGGGTGAATGTCTGTATCCGTCTGTCTGTTGCTGTGTAAGTGGCTGCATGGGTTTGTGAATAGCTACATGAGTGTCTATATGAGTAATTGATTGGTTGTTTGAGTATCTGTATGGGTGCCTGACTGTTTGTGTGGGTGGGGTGTGTGCGACTCTGTACATAGATGTGTGAGTGGGTGATTCACTGGGTGCATGATTTGAAGAGTGCATCTGTGATGGACTGCTTGGGTGGGTGAGTGTGTGTATGGGTGTGTTAGTGAGTGAATGTATATCTCAGTGGTACATGTGCGAGTAACTACATATGTAAAAGGAAGTATATATGTGTGTTAGAGTATTTAAAAGGCTATACGTGAGAGTGTGTGATTGTGAGAGTGGCTGTATGGATGCGTGTGTGCTTGTATCAGTTATTGTATAAGAGCGTAAGAATGTGCTAGTATTTGTATGAGTTATTGAGCTGGTGTGTGTATAACTCTATAGGTGAGCAAATGGGTGTGTGATTCATTTTTTGCATGACTGACTAGGTGTGTGAGTACGTCTATGGATGAGTGGCGGTGTGTCAGTGTTTATATAGGTGTATGAGTGCATATGATAGTCCTGTACTGAGTGACTGTAAGTATGAGTGACTGTACGGGTGAGTGAGTGGATGTGTGTGTAGTCCTAACAATCAGTGAGTTGGTATGTAGTTATTGGTATTGGAGTGTCTATGGTTTTGAGAATGGCAGTCTGTAATTTAGAGTGGGTGTATCAAAAGTTATATTAGGGTCTGAGAAGATGCATGAAATTATCACATGGATGATGTCATCAGTGATGTCATCAGTGATGTCATTTGAGATGTCATCAGTGATGTCATCAGTGATGTCACTGACCATGTCATGAGTGATGTAATATGTGACGTCATCAGCAGTGCATTGCGGGGCGCGAGTTATAGTTAGCTGAACTAACTATAACAGGGGAATTTCACGGGTTTTGTACGAGTGCAATGTCCAAGTAACTATAACGCCCCTGAAACCTATGGTTTTTTCAGTGAATTTAAAAGGTTTTTTAAATGCTAATTCCTAACTATAACGCCCCTGAAACCTATGGTTTTTTCAGTGAATTTCAAAGGTTTTTTAAATGCAAATTCCTAACTATAACGTGCCTGAAACCTATGGTTTTTTCAGTGAATTTCTAAGGTTTTTAAATGCTAATTCCTAACTATAACGTGCCTGAAACCTATGGTTTTTTCAGTGAATTTCAAAGGTTTTTAAAAGCTAATATTTAAGTGTAATAATAGTTATACTTATGTTTCTTGTACTGAATTTCTTTAGTTTTTTATATTTATTTGTAAATATATTATTTATTAAACAATATTGTATATTTTTATGTATTTTGCAAAAAAAAATATTTAATAAATTAAAAAGTAAAATATTGTATAATTTTTTTCTGTTATATTTTTATTTTAATATATTTGTATTGTTTAATTTAAAAAAAAAATCTTTTTTTGTAATCGCGCACCGAAAGCGTACCGAACGCGGCGAATACGCGTACCCCAGCCACCTATTTAAAGAACTCGTAAAGGATCCGCGTATGGTATGCGACGGGTGCGTGTTTCTAGTCACGTAACATATGTATATTACATGTGTGCGCGTTTGCTAAGCGACCGGTACGCGATTCCTGCTCCGGCTTATACGCGACACATACGAATTACCGTACGCGACGCTTGGACGGTGGCAGGCCCCGCGTGACGTCAAATACGTGCCCGGGCGCGCAGGGTGCGCGACTCCTGCGAAAGTTTTTATATTGAAAAATAATATGTATGTGTCTTTAATGTACATATGAAGGTAAGAGATTATCTAAGGTATTCATAAAAAAATATTTGGGGGATTCGCGCACCCAACGCATTTACCTTGGAGTCGCGCACCCAACGCGTTTACACCAGGGGGCCGCGCTGGGAGTCGCGCACCCAACGCGTTCACACTAGGGGCTGCGCTGAGCGGCGCGCTGGGTGCGCGAGTCCTTATTTCACCGTAAAATTTTTGTTAGCTCCTACCACTAATTTATATTCTCCCCGGGGACCCCATCCCCCGGGGCCTATACATAATAATGGAGACCGTGAGGGGAGCCCCAATGCCCCCACGGTCCCGCCGGCTCCCCGCATCCTTCGAGAGCTGGCATTGCTTTTCCACATGGGGAGCTGCTGACATGCAGCTCCCCGTGTGGAAAGCAATCTGCTTTGGATATTGAGCGAGAGCAGGTTTCCTGCTCTCTCTTCCAATATCCAAAGCAAGTTTGCAATGACAGGACGGGAGCCGCGAGGCTCCCGTCCTGTCATTGCAAACAGCAGTGTCCCGGGGTAGGCACCCGGGACACTGCAGGAGCCGGCCCTGGGGGGTGGCGGTCCCCAGGGCCACCAAGGGCTCCAGGAGGGTGGCCGCGTGGCCCCCCTCCCCACATCAGCAAAGTCCCGGGGAGGTGGTGGTCCCCTGGGCTTCGGGGTCCAAAACGGACCCCCATTTTAAATTTTTTAGTGCCCCGGGGAGGTGGCGGTCCTCGGGCGTGTGGGGGCTCTAGCCCCCACACAGGATTTTTTTTTTTTTAAAAAGAAGCCCCGGGGAGGTGGTGGTCCCCGGGGCTGCGGGAGGGCCGAGTGCCCTCCCGCACCATTTTAAAATGAAAGCCCCGGGGGTGGCGGTCCCCGGGGCTTGGGGGGCCCTTTGAGGCCCCCCATACATAAATTTAACCCCCCCCACCATGCTCCCGGGACTTGGGCCACCCGGGGGCAAAATACAATCAAAGCACGGGAGAGCGCGCTTCGATTTTTTTTTTTTATCGGCAGGATCCGTGCACCCTGAGCGCATCCTGCTGTTTAAAAAAAAAAATGCTTTTTCTGCCCAGGGGTCCTTATGGGACCCCTGAGCAGACCTAGGGGTCAGGGTGTTTCTACCCTGCCCCTTTGTGCGCTTTGTGCACTTGTTTCTGTCCCTCGGTTCTACCGAGGGACAAAATGGCTGCCAACATTTCCTGAATCGGAATGTTGACAGCCAGCTGACAGCCAATTAGCATGCAGCTCGTGATCGGGACGGTGCGCGCAGGGTGCGCTCAGGGTGCGCGGATCCTCCGTGCCCATAGATATATATGTACTTTTACTTTTGATTTTCTCAGCAACTACTGAACGGATTTACACCATTTAACAAAAGGGTTCTTTCTGAACCAAGAACTACCTCTTTGCCAAATTTGGTGTAATTCCGTTCAGCAGTTCGGGCTGTAGCCGTGTCTAAAGTTTCCTATGGAAAAATGAATGGGGAAAACGCGTTTTGGGACCCCCTTTTTTCTCAGCTCCCGCTTGACGAATCCCCCCGAGACTTTCAGGGTAGGAGCGGACCGGAGCGCCCCACAAAGTTTGAAAATTTCGCAAAGATACGTCAACCAGCAAGAGAGTTATTTCAAAAAGAATGTCGCGGATTTCCTATGGAAAATAGGTCCTAACTATAACTATCTACTGGCGACCGCCAGTAGATTATATATATATATATATATATGAATATATATATATATATATATAATAACCAAACGCCCGAAAGCTTGAAGTATGCACTCACAGCTGATGTAAACCTTGCGGTTCAAATAACAACGAAGACCAGCGTTAACATTTCCAGGCTTCTTTATTAGTGCCAACGCGTTTCGAGGCTCCAGCCTCTTCCTCTTGGGCAACTGGTAAGATGCGGCATAGATTTTCCAAGTCTGCATGCTTCCTTTTATGTGTATAGCCCCCAGTGGGCCACGCTTCTTTTTGCGCTAATTATCGAGGTGCATGCTGGGAATTACAGTCCCTCATGGAAGTTCATTGTTCCCCTCAGTGGGTCCCATGCCACATCTCTTTTGTACACAGCTTTCATCACATTAAAATACCTTTAGTGGGCCCCTTTCATGTCAGCCAGGTCAGTATTTCATCATCAGCTGTGCTGATCGCGGTGTTGGTAAAATTCCATTCCTACTATAGGAATTAATATTTAAAAGGCACCGGAAAAATCCACTAAAGTAAAATATTCATGGACTCGAATTCCCAGCATGCCATACAAATGGAACTTACCTGATGCCCATTGGAGGGCTAAACAAGTCACATGCGGTGAGGAGTGCCTTTTAAATCAAACTGTGCCGTTACATGCAACAATGCCTGTGATCAAGGGGCGTGATGCCCTGAAACGCGTAAGGCGGAAAACTTAACTCCAATAAAGAAATGCTGCTTTGCACACTAATTACTGGTTTGGAGTGCGTCTTTGAATCGAGGGTCTTTGTTTAAAATAATATATATATATATGTGTATATGTATATGTATATATATTACCTACTGGCGGTCGCCAGTAGGTAGTTATAGTTAGAACGTAGTTTCCATAGGAAAAGCGTTTTTTGATTTGCCAATATCTTTGGCGCCGTTTGACGAATTTTCGTGAAATTTTGCAAAAAATAGGACCGGACCGCTCAGTTTGTGTGTTGAAAGTTTCGGGGTGATTCGTCAAGCAGGGGCCGAGAAAAAAGGGGGTCCCAAAGCACGTTTTCTACATGTTATTTTCCATAGGAAACTTTATTACAGGCTACAGCCCGACCTGCTGAACGGAATTACACCACATTTGGCAAAAAGGTAGGTCTTGGTTTAGAGTGCGCCCTGTTTTTTAAATGGTGTAAACACGTTGAGTAGTTCCTGAGAAATTTAAAAAAGAAAAATATCGATATCTGAGCACCGAGGAGGAGTCGCGAACCCTCCCGAGCACGAGCTCAATCCTGATTGGCTGCCAACACTCCAAACCAGGAAGTGTTGGCAGCCATCTTGTGACCTGGTAACCGAGTCACAAGAAAAAGGGTGAAACAAAGATAAAAAAACATGAAAAAGGGGCAGGTTACAAACACCCTGACCCCCTAGGCCTGCTCAGGGGGTCCCACAAGGACCCCCTACACTGCCCGAACACCACTGCACTGCCCTAAACCCTGAAACACCAGCCCCAGCATGACCCCCTACACTGCCCGAACACCACTGCACTGCCCTAAACCCTGAAACACCAGCCCCAGCATGACCCCCCACACTGCCCGAACACCACTGCACTGCCCTAAACCCTGAAACACCACCCACAGCAAGAACCCCTACACTGCCCAAACACCACTGCACTAAACCCTGAAACACCACCCCCAGCAAGACCCCCTACACTGCCCGAACACCACTGCACTGCCCTAAACCCTGAAACACCAGCCCCTGCACGACCCCCTACACTGCCCAACACCACTGCACTGCCCTAAACCCTGAAACACCAGCCCCTGCACTACCCCCTACACTGCCCAAACACCACTGCACTGCCCTAAACCCTGAAACACCAGCCCCAGCATGACCCCCTACACTGCCCGAAAACCACTGCACTACCCTAAACCCTGAAACACCACCCCCAGCATGACCCCCTACACTGCCCAAGCACCACTGCACTGCCCTAAACCCTGAAACACCAGACCCAGCACGACCCCCTACACTGCCCGAACACCACTGCACTGCCCTAAACCCTGAAACACCAGCCCCAGCACGACCGCCTACACTGCCTGAACACCACTGCACTGCCCTACACCCTGAAACACCAGCCCCAGCACGACCCCCTACACTGCCCGAACACCACTGCACTGCCCTAAACCCTGAAACACCAGCCCCAGCACGACCCCCTACACTGCCCGAACACCACTGCACTGCCCTAAACCCTGAAACACCAGCCCCAGCACGACCCCCTACACTGCCCTAACACTACTGCACTGCCCTAAACCCTGAAACACCACCCCGTGCACGACCCCCTACACTGCCCGAACACCACTGCACTGCCCTAAACCCTGAAACACCATCCCCAGCACGACCCCCTACACTGCCCGAACACCACTGCACTGCCCTAAACCCTGAAACACCACCCCCTGCACGACCCCCTACACTGCCCGAACACTACTGCACTGCCCTAAACCCTGAAACACCATCCCCAGCACGACCCCCTGCACTGCACGAACACCAATGCACTGCCCTAAACCCTGAAACACTACCCCCAGCAAGACCCCCTACACTGCCCGAACACCACTGCACTGCCCTAAACCCTGAAACATCACCCCCAGCAAGACCCCCTACACTGCCCGAACACCACTGCCCTAAACCCTGAAACACCACCCCCAGCAAGACCCCCTACACTGCCCGAACACCACTGCACTGCCCTAAACCCTGAAACACCAGCCCCAGCACGACCCCCTACACTGCCCGAACACCACTGCACTGCCCTAAACCCTGAAACGCCACCCCCTGCACGACCCCCTACACTGCCCGAACACCACTGCACTGCCCTAAACCCTGAAACACCACCCCCAGAATGACCCCCTACACTGCCCGAACAACACTGCACTGCCCTAAACCCTGAAACACCACCCCCTGCATGACCCCCTACACTGCCCGAACACTACTGCACTGCCCTAAACCCTGAAACACCACCCCCAGCACGACCCCTACACTGCACGAACACCACTGCACAGCCCTAAACCCTGAAACAATACCCCCAGCAAGACCCCCTACACTGCCCGAACACCACTGCACTGCCCTAAACCCTGAAACATCACCCCCAGCAAGACCCCCTACACTGCCCGAACACCACTGCCCTAAACCCTGAAACACCACCCCCAGCAAGACCCACTACACTGCCCGAACACCACTGCACTGCCCTAAACCCTGAAACATCACCCCCAGCAAGACCCCCTACACTGCCCGAACACCACTGCCCTAAACCCTGAAACACCACCCCCAGCAAGACCCACTACACTGCCCGAACACCACTGCACTGCCCTAAACCCTGAAACACCACCCCAGCACAACCCCCTACACTGCCCGAACACCACTGCTCTGCCCAAAACCCTGAAACACCAGCCCCAGCACGACCCCCTACACTGCCCAAACACCACTGCACTGCCCTAAACCCTGAAACACCAGCCCCAGCACGACCCCCTCCACTGTCCAAACACCACTACACTGCCCTAAACCCTGAAACACCACCCCCAGCACGACACCCTACACTGCCCGAACAACACTGCACTGCCCTAAACCCTGAAACACCAGCCCCAGCACAACCCCGTACACTGCCCGAACACCACTGCACTGCCCTAAACACTGAAACACTAGCCCCAGCACGACCTCCTACACTGCCTGAAAACCACTGCACTGCCCTAAACCCTGAAACACCAGCCCCAGCACGACCCCCTACACTGCCCGCACACCACTGCACTGCCCTAAACCCTCAAACACCAGCCCCAGCACGACCCCCTACACAGCCCGAACACCACTGCACTACCCTAAACCCTGAAACACCAGCCCCAGCAAGATCCCCTACACTGCCCGAACACCACTGCACTGCCCTAAACCCTGAAACACCAGCCCCAGCAAGACCCCCTACACTGCCCGAACACCAGTCCACTGCCCTAAACCCTGAAACACCACCCCCAGCAAGACCCCCTACACTGCCCGAACACCACTGCACTAAACCCTGAAACACCACCCCCAGCAAGACCACCTACACTGGCCGAACACCACTGCACTGCCCTAAACCCTGAAACACCACCCCCTGCATGACCCCCTACACTGCCCAAACACCACTGCACTGCCCTAAACCCTGAAACACCACCCCCTGCACGACCCCCTACACTGCCCGAACACCACTGCACTGCCCTAAACCCTGAAACACCACCCCCAGCACGACACCCTACACTGCCCGAACACCACTGCACTGCCCTAAACACTGAAACACCACCCCCAGCATGACCCCCTACACTGCCCGAACACAACTGCACTGCCCTAAACCCTGAAACACCAGCCCCAGCAAGACCCCCTACACTGCCCAAACACGACTGCACTGCCCTAGACTCTGAAACACCAGCCCCAGCAAGACCCCCTACACTGCCCAAACACCACTGCACGGCCCTAAACCCTGAAACACCAGCCCCAGCATGACCCCTACACTGCCCGAACACCACTGCACTGCCCTAAACCCTGAAACACCAGGCCCAGCACGACCCCTACACTGCCCGAACACCACTGCACTGCCCTAAACCCTGAAACACCACCCCCTGCATGACCCCCTACACTGCCCGAATGCCACTGCACTGCCCTAAACCCTGAAACACCACCCCCTGCATGACCCCCTACACTGCCCGAACACCACTGCACTGCCCTAAACCCTTAAACACCACCCCCTGCACCACCCCCTAAACTGCCCGAACACCACTGCACTGCCCTAAACCCTGAAACACCACCCCCTGCACCACTCCCTACACTGCCCGAACACCACTGCACTGCCCAAAACCCTGAAACACCACCCCCAGCACGACCCCCTACACTGCCTGAACACCACTGCACTGCCCTAAACCCTGAAACACCAGCCTCAGCATGACCGCCTACACTGCCCGAACACCACTGCACTGCCCTAAACCCTGAAACACCAGCCCCTGCACGACCCCCTACACTGCCCAACACCACTGCCCTAAACCCTTAAACACCAGCCCCTGCACTACCCCCTACACTGCCCAAACACCACTGCACTACCCTAAACCCTGAAACACCACCCCCAGCACGACCCCCTACACTGCCCGAACACCACTGCACTGCCCTAAACCCTGAAACACCAGCCCCAGCACGACCCCCTACACTGCCCGAACACTAGTGCACTGCCCTAAACCCTGAAACACCACCCCGTGCACGACCCCCTACACTGCCCGAACACCACTGCACTGCCCTAAACCCTGAAACACCACCCCCAGCACGACCCCTACACTGCCCGAACACCACTGCACTGCCCTAAACCCTGAAACACCACCCCCTGCACAACCCCCTACACTGCCCGAACACTACTGCACTGCCCTAAACCCTGAAACACCATCCCCAGCACGACCCCCTACACTGCACGAACACCACTGCACTGCCCTAAACCCTGAAACACTACCCCCAGCAAGACCCCCTACACTGCCCGAACACCACTGCACTGCCCTAAACCCTGAAACATCACCCCCAGCAAGACCCCCTACACTGCCCGAACACCACTGCCCTAAACCCTGAAACACCACCCCCAGCAAGACCCCCTACACTGCCCGAACACCACTGCACTGCCCTAAACCCTGAAACACCAGTCCCAGCACGACCCCCTACACTGCCCGAACACCACTGCACTGCCCTAAACCCTGAAACACCACCCCTGCACGACCCCCTACACTGCCCGAACACCACGGCACTGCCCTAAACCCTGAAACACCACCCCCAGCACGACCCCCTACACTGCCCGAACACCACTGCACTGCCCTAAACCCTGAAACACCACCCCCTGCACGACCCCCTACACTGCCCGAACACGACTGCACTGCCCTAAACCCTGAAACACCACCCCCAGCATGACCCCCTACACTGCACGAACACCACTGCACTGCCCTAAACCCTGAAACACTACCCCCAGCAAGACCCCCTACACTGCCCGAACACCACTGCACTGCCCTAAACCCTGAAACATCACCCCCAGCAAGACCCCTACACTGCCCGAACACCACTGCACTGCCCTAAACCCTGAAACACCACCCCAGCACGACCCCCTACACTGCCCGAACACCACTGCTCTGCCCAAAACCCTGAAACACCAGCCCCAGCACGACCCCCTACACTGCCCAAACACCACTAAACTGCCCTAAACCCTGAAACACCACCCCCAGCACGACCCCCTACACTGCACGAACACCACTGCACTGCCCTAAACCCTGAAACAATACCCCCAGCAAGACCCCCTACACTGCCCGAACACCACTGCACTGCCCTAAACCCTGAAACACCACCACTGCACTGCCCTAAACCCTGAAACACCAGCCCCAGCACAACCCCGTACACTGCCCGAACACCACTGCACTGCCCTAAACCCTGAAACACCAGCCCCAGCACAACCGCCTACACTGCCCGAAAACCACTGCACTGCCCTAAACCCTGAAACACCAGCCCCAGCACGACCCCCTACACTGCCCAAACACCACTGCACTGCCCTAAACCCTCAAACACCAGCCCCAGCACGACCCCTACACTGCCCGAACACCACTGCACTACCCTAAACCCTGAAACACCAGCCCCAGCAAGACCCCCTACACTGCCCGAACACCACTGCACTGCCCTAAACCCTGAAACACCAGCCCCAGCAAGACCCCCTACACTGCCCGAACACCACTGCACTGCCCTAAACCCTGAAACACCACCCCCAGCAAGACCCCCTACACTGCCCGAACACCACTGCACTAAACCCTGAAACACCAGCCCCAGCAAGACCCCCTACACTGCCCGAACACCACTGCACTACCCTAAACCCTGAAACACCAGCCCCAGCAAGACCCCCTACACTGCCCGACCACCACTGCACTGCCCTAAACCCTGAAACACCAGCCCCAGCAAGACCCCCTACACTGCCCGAACACCACTGCACTGTCCTAAACCCTGAAACACCACCCCCAGCAAGACCCCCTACACTGCCCGAACACCACTGCCCTAAACCCTGATACACCACCCCCTGCACGACCCCCTACACTGCTGGAACACCACTGCACTGCCCTAAACCCTGAAACACCACCCCCAGCACGACCCCCTACACTGCCCGAACACCACTGCACTACCCTAAACCCTGAAACACCACCCCCAGCACGACCCCCTACACTGCCCGAACACCACTGCACAGCCCTAAGCCCTGAAACACTACCCCCAGCAAGACCCCCTACACTGCCCGAACACCACTGCACTGCCCTAAACCCTGAAACACCAACCCAGCACGACCCCCTACACTGCCCGAACACCACTGCACTGCCCTAAACCCTGAAACACCACCCCAGCAAGACCCCCTACACTGCCTGAACACCACTGCCCTAAACCTGAAACACCACCCCCAGCAAGACCCCCTACACTGCCCGAACACCACTGCACTGCCCTAAACCCTGAAACAACACCTCCAGCACAACCCCCTACACTGCCTGAACACCATTGCTCTGCCCTAAACCCTGAAACACTAGCCCCAGCAAAACCCCCTACACTGCCCGAACCCCACTGCACTGCCCTAAACACTGAAACACCCCCCCCAGCATGACCCCCTACACTGCCCGAACACAACTGCACTGCCCTAAACCTTGAAACACCAGCCACAGCAAGACCCCCTACACTGCCCAAACACCACTGCACTGCCCTAGACACTGAAACACCAGCCCCAGCAAGACCCCCTACACTGTCCGAACACCACTGCACTGCCCTAAACCCTGAAACACCAGCCCCAGCATGACCCCCTACACTGCCCGAACACCACTGCGCTGCCCTAAACCCTGAAACACCAGGCCCAGCACGACCACCTACACTGCCCGAACACCACTGCACTGCCCTATACCCTGAAACACCAGCCCCAGCACAACCCCCTACACTGCCTGAACACCACTGCACTGCCTTAAACCCTGAAACACCAGCCCCAGCATGACCCCCTACACTGCCCAAACACCACTGCACTGCCCTAAACCCTGAAACACCAGCCCCAGCACGACCCCCTACACTGCCCGAACACCACTGCACTGCCCTAAACCCTGAAACACCACCCCCTGCACAACCCCTACACTTCCCAAACACCACTGCACTGCCCTAAACCCTGAAACACCACTCCCTGCACCACCCCCTACACTGCCCGAACACCACTGCACTGCCCTAAACCCTGAAACACCACCCCCTGCACCACCCCCTACACTGCCCGAACACCAATGCACTGCCCTAAACCCTGAAACACCACCCCCAGCACGACCCCCTACACTGCCCGAACACCACTGCACTGCCCTAAACCCTAAAACACCACCCCCAGCACGACCCCCTACACTGCCCGAACACCACTGCACTGCCCTAAACCCTAAAACACTACCCCCAGCACGACCCCCTACACTACCCAAACACCACTGCACTACCCTAAACCCTAAAATACTCCCCCAGCACGACCCCTACACTACCCGAACACGACTGCACTGCCCTAAACCCTCAAACACTCCCCCCAGCACGACCCCCTACACTACCCGAACACCACTGCACTGCCCTAAACCCTAAAACACTCCCCCAGCATGACCCCCTATACTACCCGAACACCACTGCACTGCCCTAAACCCTAAAACACTCCCCCAGCACAACCCCCTACACTACCCAAACACCACTGCACTGCCCTAAACCCTAAAACACTACCCCCCGCACAACCCCCTACACTACCCAAACACCAATGCACTACCCTAAACCCTAAAACACTACCCCCGCACGACCCCCTACTACCCAAAGACCACTGCACTACCCTAAACCCTAAAACACTACCCCGCACGACTCCCTACACTACCCAAAGACCACTGCACTACCCTAAACCCTAAAACACAACCTCCTACACTACACAAACACCACTGCACTACCCTAAACCCTAAAACACTACCCCCAGCACGACCCCCTACACTACACAAACACCACTGCACTACCCTAAACCCTAAAACACTACCCCCTACACTACACAAACACCACTGCACTACCCTAAACCCTAAAAAACTACCCCCAGCATGAACCCCTACACTACCCAAACACCACTGCACTACCCTAAACCCTAAAACACTACCCCCAGCAGTACCCCCTACACTACCCAAACACCACTGCACTACCCTAAACCCTAAAACACTACACCCAGCAGTACCCCCTACACTACCCAAACACCATTGCATTACCCTAAACCCTAAAACACTACCCCCAGCAGTACCCCCTACACTACCCAAACACCACTGCACTACCCTAAATCCTAAACCACTACCCCCAGCATGACCCCCTACACTACCCAAACACCACTGCACTACCCTAAACCCTAAAACACTACCCCCAGCACAACCCCCTACACTACCCAAACACCACTGCACTACCCTAAACCCTAAAACACTCCCCCAGCACGACCCCCTACACTACACAAACACCACTGCACTACCCTAAACCCTAAAACACTACCCCCAGCACGACCCCCTTCACTACCTAAACACAACTGCACAATTTGTTACAGGCGTTGCAACGCAGGCCTGTGGTGCTTACTGGAAGTACCTGGTGGGCTAGTTGGGCCCCAGGGACCCTCAGGATTCAAGGTGACCTAATCCCCCAACTTAAAACGCACCAGGGGGCGCGTTTGCACAGTGGTGAAGGGAGGGGGCGGGGCCTCAGGTGACATGTGCGCAAACACACCCTGTGGTGCGTTTTAAGTTGGGGAATTAATTCCCCTTGAATCCTTAGGGACCCTGGGGGCCAACTAGCCCACCAGGTACCTTCAGTAAGCACAACAGAGTTGCATTGCAGAGAGGTGGAAAAAGGTGCGTGGTCTCGGAACGCCTCTCTGCAACTCAGCTCTGTGGTCCTAACTGTAGGTACCTGGGGGGCTAGTTGGGCCCCAGGGACCCTCAGGATTCAAGGGGACTTAATCCTGCAACTTAAAACGCGCCACGGGGCGCGTTTGCACACATGCCACCTCAGGCCCCCCCTCCCTTCACCACTGTGCAAACGCGCCCTGTAGCGCGTTTTAAGAGGTAGTTTTAATCCCCCTGCCCTATTATGTACTAGGGACTTACAGAGGAGGTCATGCTAATCACAGGGGTACCCCAACGCATAGTGTTCCCTAGTGTATGTAGGTGTTTTCACTGTATTCTAAGTGTCTTTTAGCATAGCACTGGCTCTGGTTAGTCAGAGTCAGTTACCACCAGTACCCGTCTGAAAAAGTTGTGGGCACAGGATGATTTTGCAACAAGGCCTCTTTCTGCTCCTCTGTTGGTTCTTTCTGCACATCTTTTGCTTCTTCCTGCACTTTTCTTCGTCTTTGTGGACTTCTGTTGCTTCTTTCTGCATTTCTTTTGCTTCTTTCTGTGCGTTTTTTCTTCTTTCTTCACATGTCCTACCTCTGTAGTCATAGTTAGAAACTAGCATTTAAAAAATCTTTGAAATTCACTTAAAAAATCATAGGTTCCAGGCACGTTATAGTTAGAAATTAGCATTTAAAAAACCTTTGAAATTCACTGAAAAAACCATAGGTTTTAGGGACAGTTATAGTTAGTTGGACATTTCACTCGTACAAAACCATAGAAATTCCCCCGTTATAGTTAGTTCAGCTAACTATAACTCGCGCCCCCGCAATGCACTGCTGATGACGTCACATATTACATCACTCATGACATGGTCAGTGACATCACTGATGACATCACTGATGACATCTCAAATGACATCACTGATGACATCATCCATGTGATAATTTCATGCATCTTCTCACACCCTAATATATCTTTTGATACACCCACTCTAAATTACAGACTGCCATTCTCAAAACCATACACACTCCAATACCAATAACTACATGCCCACTCACTGATTCTTAGGTCTACACACACACATCTACTCACTCACCCGTACAGTCACTCATACTTACAGTCACTCAGTACAGGACTATCATATGCACTCATACACCTATATAAACACTCACACACCGCCACTCATCCATAGAGGTACTCACACACCTAGTCAGTCATGCAAACGATTAATCACACACCCATTTACTCACCTATACAGTTATACACACACCAGCTCACTTACTCATACAAATACTAGCACATTCTTATGCTCTTATACAATAACTGATACAAGCACACACGCATCCATACAGCCACTCTCACAATCACACACTCTCACTTATAGCCATTTAAATACTCTAACACACATATATACTGCCTTTTACATATGTAGTTACTCGCACATGTACCACTGAGATATACATTCACTCACTAACACACCCATACACACACACACTGACCCACCCATACAGTCCATCACAGATGCACTCTTGAAATCATGCACCCAGTGAATCACCCACTCACACATCTATGTACAGAGTCACACACACCCCACCCACACAAACACTCAGGCAGCCATACAGATACTCAGAGAACCAATCAATAACCCATATAGACACTCATGTAGCTATTCGCAAA
Source organism: Calotriton arnoldi (assembly GCA_963921515.1). NCBI lineage: Eukaryota > Metazoa > Chordata > Amphibia > Caudata > Salamandridae > Calotriton > Calotriton arnoldi. Next base: position 5,018,819 of record CAWUFW010000219.1, on the reverse strand, counting down.
TTCATGCATCCACTTACACACCAACAAACAGACGGATACAGACATTCACACAGTTTAGTCACTAACCCATGCATTCAGTAAGATACGTTTAATCACTCACTTGTAGAGTCAGTCACACACGTACTAAATCATCCATTCAGACACTTATACACCCACTCATTCTTCAATACGCCTTTCCCTATATATATTAAACATATTTAAACTTTACAGAAACACACAGTCATTGGATGATGTCATCAGTGATGTCATCAGTGATGTCATTTGAGATGTCATCAGTGATGTCACTGACCATGTCATGAGTGATGTAATATGTGACGTCATCAGCAGTGCATTGTGGGCGTGAGTTATAGTTAGCTGAACTAACTATAACGGGGGAATTTCTATGGTTTTGTACGAGTGAAATGTCCAACTAACTATAACTGTCCCTAAAACCTATGGTTTTTTCAGTGAATATATATATATATATTATCTACTGGCGGTTGCCAGTAGATAGTTATAGTTAGGACCACGTTTCCATAGGAAAAGGATTTTTTGATGTGCTTATAACTTTGGCATCGTTTGATGAATCTTTACGAAAGTTTCCCAAAAGTTCCTCTTTGCAGGTCAGCTCCTATCCTGAAACTTTGGGGGGGATTCGTTAAGGGAGGGCTAAGAAAAAAGGGGGGTCCCAAAACATGTTTTCTCCATGCAATTTCCATAGGAAACTTTAGACAAGGCTACAGGCCAAACTGCTGAACGGAATTATGCCAAATTTGGCAGGGAGAAAGGTCTTGGTCCAGAAAGCACGCTTTTGTTTAAATGGGGTAAATCCGTTCAGTAGTTTTTGAACAATATCAAATTTTCCAGATATCGATATTTGAGAATTCTGACATCTGATTGGCTGAGGCGTTACGAGCACGAGCTTGCGGCTCATTGGCTGCGAACTGTTGAAACTAGGAAGTGTTGGCAGCCATTTTGTGATTCAGTCCGTCAGCTCGCATCTCTCCCTCTACAAGGCATTGGGTCCGTAGTTCTACCTCTGCGAGGCAACACTAAAAATAGATACCCCTTTCACAGTCCCTCTCCCCACATCACCAGCTCGCGGCTATGCCTTTAGAAGCCAGTCCATCGGCTCGCAGCTCTGCGACTGCGAGCTGTCAGCCATTTTGTGACTCAGTCCGTCAGCTCGCATCTCTCCCTCTAAAAGCCATCGGGTCCGTAGTTCTACCTCTGCGAGGCAATACTGAAAATATCCTGCAGGTCTGTCTGTACCAGATACCTCTTTTACGCTCCCTCTCCCCACATATCCAGCTCGCGGCTATGCCTTTAGAAGCCAGTCCGTCGGCTCGCAGCTCTGTGTCTGCGAGCCGTCAGGCCAGCAGCTCTACCTCTGCAAGCCACCTCGTTAGCTCATAGCTGTGTCTGTGCTAGCAGGCCCGTCGGCCCGTTACTGTCCCTCTGCGAGTCAGCCCATCGGCTCGCAGCTCGGGCCCACAGCTGTATCTCTGCGAGCCAGCCCTTTTAGCTCGTAGCTGTCTCTCTGGTCGCAGGCCCGTCGGCCCGTTACTCTCCCTCTGCGAGTCAGCCCGTCGGGTCGCAGCTCGGCGGGCCCGCAGCTGTATCTCTGCGAGCCAGCCCGTTAGCTCATAGCTGTGTCTCTGCTAGCAGGCCTGTGGGCCCGTTGCTCTCCCTCTGCGAGTCAGACCACAGCTCTCCCTCTGCGAGCCAGTACGCTGCTGTGCTTTTGCGAGCCGACGGCCCGTAGCTCTCCCTCTGCGAGCCGAGCCCACAGGCCGCAGCTCTTCCTCTGTGAGCCTGCCCGACGGCCCGCAGGTCTCCCTCTGCTAGCCGGACTGCAGCTGTCACTCTGCGAGCCGATATTGGGAATATAAGGCGGCTCTAAAAAGAGCGCTTGTGTTTATTAGTTGGAACTACATGTAAGTGCGGATGCACAGCTTTAGGTTATTGAGAAAAACTCGGTTTCCCTCATCTGTGAAGTGTACTCCATCACTTCTGTAGATATCAGCCATATCAAAACGTATGTTGTTGTTGTAGATCGACCCCAATCTATGGTCTCTGAGGTATGCAGTCACAGCTTTGTTGACATTCTTTCTAGATTTTTCAATCTTATGACAAAATTGGTTTGACCATTTCCACTTCTGTCTTTGGCATATATTGGAATATACAAAGACAGTTTGAGGCAAAAGTAACATCAATTGTCCAAAGGTCAAGACTGATTTGCATATGGCTATGTCTGAACTGGGGTGGCGTGGTGAAGCAAAATAACGATGGATTAAACCCAGATCTGTGACTGGGGGTGAATGTTTGCCAATGTGCAACATTCCGTCCATCATCTTGTGTGTTTTGCATTTCGCCCTAAGTGGGAAGGGTATGCCCAGACGTGGGTCCCGTGCTCGCTGCGCCACTGGAGTCAAGCTATCCTGGCTGATGAGGGTTGAAAGCCCGAAACCGGTCCTAGGATGCTTGATTCCGGTCCAGGGAAGACATGGCTTGGCAGTTCGGTCTGGACTGTTCCCATGAGGCACATGGTCAAGACTGATTTGCATATGGCTATGTCTGAACTGGGGTGGCGTGGTGAAGCAAAATAACGATGGATTAAACCCAGATCTGTGACTGGGGGTGAATGTTTGCCAATGTGCAACATTCCGTCCATCATCTTGTGTGTTTTGCATTTCGCCCTAAGTGGGAAGGGTATGCCCAGACGTGGGTCCCGTGCTCGCTGCGCCACTGGAGTCAAGCTATCCTGGCTGATGAGGGTTGAAAGCCCGAAACCGGTCCTAGGATGCTTGATTCCGGTCCAGGGAAGACATGGCTTGGCAGTTCGGTCTGGACTGTTCCCATGAGGCACAGGGTCAAGACTGATTTGCATATGGCTATGTCTGAACTGGGGTGGCGTGGTGAAGCAAAATAACGATGGATTAAACCCAGATCTGTGACTGGGGGTGAATGTTTGCCAATGTGCAACATTCCGTCCATCATCTTGTGTGTTTTGCATTTCGCCCTAAGTGGGAAGGGTATGCCCAGACGTGGGTCCCGTGCTCGCTGCGCCACTGGAGTCAAGCTATCCTGGCTGATGAGGGCTGAAAGCCCAAAACCGGTCCTAGGATGCTGTATTCCGGTCCAGGGAAGACATGGCTTGGCAGTTCGGTCTGGACTGTTCCCATGAGGCACAGGGTCAAGACTGATTTGCATATGGCTATGTCTGAACTGGGGTGGTGTGGTGAAGCAAAATAACGATGGATTAAACCCAGATCTGTGACTGGGGGTGAATGTTTGCCAATGTGCAACATTCCGTCCATCATCTTGTGTGTTTTGCATTTCGCCCTAAGTGGGAAGGGTATGCCCAGACGTGGGTCCCGTGCTCACTACGCCACTGGAGTCAAGCTATCCTGGCTGATGAAGGCTGATAGCCTGAAACCGGTCCTAGGATGCTTGATTCCGGTCCAGGGAAGATATGGCTTGGCAGTTCTGTCTGGACTGTTCCCATGAGGCACAGGGTCAAGACTGATTTGCATATGGCTATGTCTGAACTGGGGTGGCGTGGTGAAGCAAAATAACGATGGATTAAACCCAGATCTGTGACTGGGGGTGTATGTTTGCCAATGTGCAGCATTCCATCCATCATCTTGTGTGTTTTGCATTTCGCCCTAAGTGGGAAGGGTATGCCCAGACGTGGGTCCCGTGCTCACTACGCCACTGGAGTCAAGCTATCCTGGCTGATGAAGGCTGATAGCCTGAAACCGGTCCTAGGATGCTTGATTCCGGTCCAGGGAAGACATGGCTTGGCAGTGTCGTCTTGACTGTTCCCATGAGGCACAGGGTCAAGACTGATTTGCATAGGGCTATGTCTGAACTGGGGTGGCGTGGTGAAGCAAAATAACGATGGATTAAACCCAGATCTGTGACTGGGGGTGTATGTTTGCCAATGTGCAGCATTCCGTCCATCATCTTGTGTGTTTTGCATTTCGCCCTAAGTGGGAAGGGTATGCCCAGACGTGGGTCCCGTGCTCACTACGCCACTGGAGTCAAGCTATCCTGGCTGATGAAGGCTGATAGCCTGAAACCGGTCCTAGGATGCTTGATTCCGGTCCAGGGAAGACATGGCTTGGCAGTTCGGTCTGGACTGTTCCCATGAGGCACAGGGTCAAGACTGATTTGCATATGGCTATGTCTGAACTGGGGTGGCGTGGTGAAGCAAAATAACGATGGATTAAACCCAGATCTGTGACTGGGGGTGTATGTTTGCCAATGTGCAGCATTCCGTCCATCATCTTGTGTGTTCTGCATACGTCTTGCACCAGAAAACATAGCTATGTCCTACTATCCACACTAGCATTTTGAAGGTATAGCTGGAAGATATGGATAGATGTCTGTCGCTCATGCAGTCCGTTCATAGAATAAGAGATATGTTTAAAGATGGGGAACAACTTTTTTTTTTTACATACAAAACGTTAACTTATTGGGAGATGAAAAGCATTGTTTCCTAAAAAGTAGGGTGCATATTAGTTTTGAGGAAAAATATCTTTGTCATTGGTTAATAAAAAAGCAGTTTAAACGCGGAGTACATATTATAGGATAAAATTTGCTCAGCTCAACCACACCTGCTAATTGCATTTGGAAGGTACAGTTCGAACTTAAAAGAATGGTGAACTTTTAACCTGCACGTGCCGTTAAATGTTTGAGAAAATGTTGCAAAAAAAATATCGTTAGGTTTAAAAAAATGATGAACTTTTAACCTGCACGTGTCGTAGAATGTTCTCGAAAGTGTGTTGATAGAATACGTTGAACTTTTCACCTGTATGTCTCCTTAAATATAAAAAAAAACTGTTTATATGGAAAGTTCAAAAATAACCAATAGAGAGAAGTTTTGCAATCTAAAAAAATCAAGGAACTATTCTGATTTGTTCTTTACATGTATTTATGTGTGGAGAAACAGGGAAATTGTGCCATTACTGGTTCCATGCTTGATGAAAGCGGTGCATTACATGTACTGTGTGACAAAAAAAGAATTGCATGCGTTTGTGACATTTGAAATCTGCATACCAACTGCGAAGGTAAGTTAGAAATTAAGAAGGTGTGTTATGTGTTCTGTAGTAGTGGTTAAGTATTTGAGGCGATATTTTTAACTTTGAAAGTATTTTTTATTTCTAAGTAACATAGTGTTAGTAAAGTCTGGTGTTTCACATTGGTTCTAAAATATGCATAAAGTGTGACTAGTTGTTAAACAAGTACTTTATATATGTTTAGGAGTTTTTCACAAAGAAAAGGTGTAAGTTGTCATCTGTAAAAGACTGTATGGTTTTAAAAATTAGATGTAGCGTTAATTTGGATTTGTATATCTGTTCCGGCGAGATAAACAGAATGTCGCACGTTTGCAAAGTATGCTTAGTCTGGAAATAGTGGGGAAGGGGTGAGAGTAGAAAATTCATGTGTTATTACCTTAACAGTGATGGAACAAAAACCAGAAATGTTATGTGCACAGTTTGTGGTCTTATTTTTCACACTGAGAGGTAGATTTCAATATTAGTCAAGGCTGGTGTGGGACTGCGAGGCTTTGGATTTGGGTGTTCTTAGGAAATCTAAGTTGTTGGGGAGCGTTTCTTTAGAAGACATTTTTTTAAAATATGTGAGAGATAAAAAATAAATGAAAATGTTCTTTGTATATTTTCTGTACGATTTTGTTCACAGTGCTAAAGTAAATGTAATTATTAGTGATAGTAATTGTCAGGGTGTGTTCTTCTGCTGAATATACGCAGGCCTTTAAGTGGTCCGGGGCTTATCGGTAGTGAGCTCCGCCACCCCTTTAAGACAGCCGGCAATTTTTTCATCCCACTTAAAGGTGTTAATATAGGTATAGTAAAGGGATGATACATAAAAAGTTTGGGAATTACACCTTCATTTACTCTGTCCACCTTCCACCACCATTTTGTGCCCCCAGCAGTACTGTTTATAAAAATAATCTAATACAGCTTTTTGTATTATAAAAATAGCAGTTATAGGTTTATTGGCATATTGGTTGGATTTGTACTATATAGAGAATGTTGCAATCAGTTTCAATGGTATAAAACTGCACTGTATTATGTTGGAAATATTTCATATGCATAGGTTGTGATGTCATTTTTTTCACTGTGAGGTACATTTGAGTATAAGTGAAGACAGGTGATATACTGCGAACCCGTTCAGAATGTGCACAGATTACATGGAGAGTAAATGGACAAAGTAAACGTGCACGTTGCTTTGTGTATGTATGCATGGTTTGAATCATTTGATGATACATTACGATATAATCTAAACACTGTTTCTGCTTTACAATTGGGTACAGTGCACAGTGTTAGTAGTTAGTGACTAGATGCTGGTAAAGGGATTATTTATTGCTCGTTCTTATGAAATAAAGGTGAAGAGGGGCGTTTCTTTGCAAGAGATATTTTATAAATGTGTGAGAGATAAAAAAGAAATAAAAATGTTCTTAGTAAATTTTCTGTACGATTTTTTCACACTAGTAAATTAACTGTGATTATAAGTGATGAGTATTGTTAGGGTGTGTCTCTGTGCTGAATATACGCAGGACTTTAAGTGGGCCGGGTCTTACCGGTGCTGCACACTGCTACCCCTTTTAGACACCCGCAATTTTTTTCATCCCACTTAAAACCCTCAATATACGTATATTAAAGGAACGGTACAATAAAAGTTTAGGAATTACACCTCCGTTTACTCTTCTCATGTGTCACCCCCAATTTGTGCACCGAACAGTAGTGTTTATAAAAATTAAGTAATAGAGCTTTATCTAGTATGAAATTAGCACTTATACCTTTATTGGCATGTTCGTGGGATCTGTAGTGTAAAGAGAAGGTCGTAATCAGTTTCAATGGTACAAAAGTAATGTGACATATGTTTGAAAGATTACATGGTTTTAGGAGTAAGGTATAGAGGTAACAAATAAGAAGTATAGTTTGTTATGTTTAAACGAGTATGTAGTTTTGTAAATCAGATACGGCGTTGATTTGTGTTGAGAAATAAATTTGGCAGAGATAAAGAAAATGTCACACGTTTGGAAATTATGCTTGGTCTGGAAATAGTGGTGAAGGGAGGGGGGGGGATATTTAACTGTTAGTAATTTAAGGCAGATAAAACAAAAAACAGATATCTTATGTGTACAGCTTCTGGGCTGATTTTTCGCACAGAGAGGTATATTTGAATATAAGCCAAGGGAGGTGTTGTACTGCAAGCACGTTTACAATCTGCAGACATTACATGGAGAGCAAATACAGAAAGTAAATATGTACCTTGCTTTGTATATGTACGCATGGTTTGAATAATTTGATCATATTGTTAGATATAATATACAATGCCCGGTAATGCAGAGGAAGAGAGGGTGAAGGAGGTATTTCAGAGAGAGACAGCTGTGGTATATTCTCAGTATTAGTTTGCAGAGGGATAGCTGCGGGCTGGTGATGTGTTGTGTTGCAGAGGTAGAGCTGCGGGATCCACGGTTTGCAGAGGGAGAGCTGCAAGACGTTGTCTTGCATAGGGATAGCTGCGGGCTGTTAATGCGGGCCGAGGGAGGGTGAAGGGGGTATCTCGTAGAGGGAGAGCTGCGTTATATTCACAGTGTTGGCTAGTAGAGGTAGAGTTACAGACCCGACGGCTTGTACAGATAAACCTGCGGGCCCGATGGCTCACAAACGAAGAGCTGCGAGCCGACCGGTGGTTTGCAGAGGGAGAGTTGCGAGCCAGTGGGCTGGCTCATAGAGGAAGAGCTGTGAGCCGACTGGCTGGCTAGTAGAAGGAGGGCTGCCTCTGCAAGCCAACACTGGAGATATACCGCAGTTCTCCCTCTACCTGCCAGCCGGTCAGCTCACAGCTCTCCCTTTGTGAGCCAGCCCGTCGACCGATGGCCTACAGCCCTCCCTCTGCGAGCCAGGCCCTCGGCTCGCAGCTCTGCCTCTGCGAGGCAGCGCGTCGGCTCGCACCTCTCCCTTTGCGAGCCGTCGGGCCCGTAGCTGTAACTCTCCAAGCCAACACTGAAAATATACCGCAGCTGTACCTCTGTCACATACTCCCTTCACCCTCGTTCCCCCCACATCACCAGCCTGCAGTGGCCCGCAGCTGTTGCTGTGCGAGCCGGCCCACAGCTCTCCCTCTGCGAATTGGCATGCAACTGTTCCTCAACAAGCCAACGGCTCGCAGTTCTCCCTCTAGAAGCCATCGGGCCCGCAGTTCTACCTCTGCAAGCCAACACTGGAAATATACCGCAGCTTTCCCTCTGCCAGATACTCCCTTCACCCTCCCTCGCCCCACATCAGCTGTCACAGATATCCTTTTGCAAGCCGACGGCTCGCAGCTCTCCCTATGCGACTCGGTCCATATCTGTTCCTCTGCGAGCCGGCCCTCAGCTCTCCGTCTGCGAGCCGGAATGCATCTGTCCCTCTAGCAGCCGGCGGCCCGCAGTTCTCCCTCTACGAGCCAGCCCGTGTGGGGGGGGGACTCACACCCACTGTGTGGTATTTTTATACTAGATAAAGCTCTGTTTGTTTATTTTTATAAACAGTAGTCTCAGGGGTACAAAGTGTTGGTTACAGTGCTAAAGCACACGTAAATGTAAATTAACGTAATTACGAGGTTTTCTGCTGGTGTCAAAGCTCCGTACACAACTGGGCTGGCAGATTACCAAAATGGGAATAACACCTTACTTAATCTTTCCCCCTCTCCATCTCCATGTTGGTGGGTTTTGTTGCTCTCTAACAGTTGATCTGTATTTGTTTATGTACATCCACAATGAAATGTAAGCCTGTACCATATCTTTGCTAATATGGTGCAGTGTTATGCTTGCTAAGTTGCCGATACAAGTGTTAAACTAATAAGGGTAACATTTACATGTGCCATTTAGTTGAGAATATCACTCTAAGTATACAAATAACAATTTTACAAAATAGTATCTACAAAGTTATCTGTAGTGGGTTGCAGAGGAAGTGCTGTGGGACGGTGGGGTGCATGGGACGGTGGGGTGGGGCGGGGGGAGGGGAAAAGTAGGAGGTAGTGGAGTTACATATAAAATGGGAAGGTGAAACTAAATAATTCAATAAATACGTGCTGTATGTCCGATGACACTACCTGCCACCCTACTGTTCCCTTATTCTGCTCCAGTACCATGCAGCATTTCCTCTGCAAGCCGCCAGTGGAACTTATATAACTGTATGTGATTATTTTGACATATTGAACAGATATAACAAATAATTGAAACTTTTATTTCTTTCTCAGAAAATTATTTTGTTTGGATTAAAAATTGAAAATACCTAGAAGAACTGAAAAAAAAAGGAAAGACAAAAAGGCAATCTACTTAAAGAAAAGTCAAAAATGTGGATTACAAGTAAATGAGAGTACTACAAAAAGAGTTTCTTCTGGTAAAAACACTAGACAATTTTTTTAAAAAGTATTGCGAACATTCTATGAAAATAACATCACACAAAGGAAAAAGAAGAATTTTTCAAGTAAGGAGAAGCAGACTTCGACTTCAAATTGCAAGAAAAAAAACATGATAAGGAAAGAGTATTTGTTACCCGTAGACAAAAACAATTTCAAGAAATTCGTCAAAGACTTTTTCGAAATAGAGTAATTCAGAATTTAATAAAAGGATGCCGCAAATATAAAAATAAAGTGCTGCAATTGAAACAGAAACAGTGTGTTGAAAGCATAGTGGATACTGCTTTTAAGTTAAAACAAAAAATATTCATTTTGATTTTGAAGAGGATGAAAGTGTTGGATAAAACAATGAAGATTCTGAAAGACAAAAGTAAAAAAAAGACGTGTGGACAGAAGCAACTTTTGTAAAATCTTCAGTGGAAAATGGAAACATACATCTAATAGTGAACCTTTTTTTAATGAAGAGAGTTACTTCCAAGAAAATAGTTTACCATTTGCAGTTGATACTGGAGGTCGTTGCTACGAAGTTCAGAATGGTTGTCCTGTTCCAAAAGAGGAAATGGTTACTATTAGTGCAGAACAGTTAATAGCTGAAGAAGTGCAAGGGAAACGCAGACAAGCTCCTGTGTATAAGTGGGGTTGTAGCAGTATTTGTAGTATTCGACAGGAATCTATTGATATAATGCGAAATTTGTTAGGAGAATATACACAGAAAAGTATAAAACAGAAGATTAGGTTGTTACAAACACTAGATCCATATAATGTAAGAAAATATACTGAGAAACATGGGCATTCTCTGGCTTGTCTTTCAAGAAAAGTGTGTAAAAGTGTTTTTCATCACTTAAGGATGTTAGCAGTACACCATTCAGAAATGCGGAAGTTTGTAAGGAAACTGTACTATATAAAAAGTCCTGCATTATGTTTAGGTGAACTGAATACAGCTCTTTTACACGGTTCTTTATCAGGTGTACAAAAAAAGTGTGATGATATTCAGTTCCGATATTTTGGTTCAGAAGAGCAGTGTATAGAAAGTGAAAGTTTGACAAATTACAGATGTTGAAGAAGATGGGAAAGTGATTATGATTGATCAGTTTGAAGAAGAAATTGGAAAGTTTAACATAGTGTGCTCTGAAATTCCAAACTATGTTTGTGTTTGTTGTCAACGTACTAATTATAAAATTCAAACTAGGAATGTTGATTTGTATTTGAAATCTGAAAAGAAGAATAATGATAAATGGAAAGAATTTGCAACTTACTTGTTAGTGGAAGGTCAATTTGAGTTAGGCAGTGATCAACGTATTTGTAAATATTGTTATAACAAATTAGAAGAGAACAAAATGCCCCCTAGAGCAGTACATAATAAGTTAGAATTAGTAACTATCCCGGAGGAACTGGCAGATTTGAATACATATGAGTCAGTTCTAATTCAATCTGTTCATCCATTTCAAACTATAATTCGCATGGAGCCTAAAACAGGTAAACTGCCACCAACAGACTTACAAAGAGGGCTGAAAGGAAGAGTAGTGTACTTACCTTTGGATTTTAAGAAAAATATTGAAATTGTTGGTGGAGACAAAGATGAAAATGAAGCAGTAGTCATTCTAGTAAATGGAGTACCAACAAAGAGTGGGAAAATATGGCAAGAATTTGTGGATGTTAAAAAACTTCAAAAGGCTACGTTATATCTTGTGGAGAATAATATTTATTATAAAAGTGTAAATGTGGAAGAACAGGTAATAAGTTTGGAAGATGAATCTGAAATTTCAAGTGGTCAAATAGAGAAAGTGGACAAGTCAAGGAGTGAAGAGATTTATGAACATTACACAATATGTCCTCTACATTCAAAAGAAGTAATAGGAAACAGCATTGAGTTATTTCAAATGAAAAAGCAAAGGGAACTCCAATGAGTGTATGGGAGAAAAGCTTAGAAGCTCGTTGTTTTCCACAGCTGTTTCCTACTGGAGAAGGTGGACGATATGATGACCGATCTGTACGGATTCCAGCTTCAGAATATCGCTCAACAAGATTATACTCTGAAGATCCTAGATTCCGGCAGTGTATACTATATATATTTCACCTTTTGTTTGAAAGTTATCTGTCTTCTCTGTCCTATGCAGTGAACCACATACTGAAAACTGGAGTTCATCAATCACTTCTTTCAGCGAAAGAATTTGTGGAGAAAGTTCAACAAACAGATGAAATTAATTTGATGGCATGTCAATGAGGAACAAATGAGTATTGGTATCATCGTCATGGAGAACTGAAGTGTATGTTACGGAACTTAGGTACACCAACATGGTTTGTGACACTTAGCTGTGCAGAGTATGCATGGGAAGATTTGCTTGAATTTCTACGAGAAGCAAATTCCAATATAAAGAATGTTGAAATGAAGACACCTGGAGAACTGTGTTCTTTGGATCCTGTAAATGTGTGCAGATATTTTAATCATAGGTTTCAAGCTATGATGTCTTTCATCTGCAATAAAAAGAATCCACCTATTGGAGAAGTTATCGATTTCTTTTGGAGAAAGGAGTACCAAGCGAGAGGTGCTCCTTATATACATATGCTATTGTGGATCAAGGATGCACCTAAATTTGGAACTGATTCAGATGAAATAGTATTGTCTTTTATTGAACAGTATGTGACATGTGAGATTCCAAGAGAAGGAGGAGATGGAAGCTTGAGACAGCAAGTTTTACGTTTCCAAAGTCACCGTTGTGGAAAGTACTGCCGACGAAAATACAAGTCTAAAGGAAAATTTTATACCAAGTGTCGGTTTGGATTTCCACATCCAGTAATTTCTAAAGGAAGAGTAAATTCTTTTTTTCTTCTGTAATGCACACAATAACTCGCAAATCTCCAAAGAATACCTACAACTTGAAAAGAACAGAACTGTCAAAGTATATTAATGACTACAATCCGGTTATTTTAAAAATGTGGAATGCAAATATGGACATGCACGCTACGTTACATCATATATAACGAAATCAGAAAAAACCGAGATGAAACAAATGTGGGAAGAAATTGCACAAGAGAAGAGCCTTAGCAAAAAATTGTACAGCTTTACTTTGAAAATGCTTTCCCACAGAGAAATTGGATCCTATGAATGTTCAGACCGCTTGTCCTCTTCAAGTTTATATTCAAAATCACGAGGGATCATTTGGGTAAGTTTAGGTCTTGCCTGCTCACGAAATAGAGTGTTGAAATCATTAGAAGAAATTGAATACTTAGCAGCAAATGAACCAGACAGTACAGAAATTCTTAAAACTAATATGTTGGATACATACTATGCGAAAAGGAGTCGACATCTGGAACAGCTATGTCTGTATGAAGTACTTCAACATCACAGCTTCAAAAGAAATGTTAAACAGAATTCAATAGAAGGAAAATATGCAGTAGTTGGATGTCATGGATGTTTAGTAAAGCACACAAAAGGTAACCTTATCAAACACAAGAAACTCAGTTGTGAAACTCCAGACACGCGAGAATTTTACTATTTAACACTTCTTCAACTGTTCAAACCATGGCGTAGCGAAAGTGAATTACTTGGAGATTTCGACTGCTACGAAGATTCTTTTAATGCATGTAAAGATAGCATTGCATGTTCAATTTTCCCTACATATTTAAAAATGCTGAATGATGAAGTTGAACAGGAAAAGACTATTACAGCTGAAGTTGCAAATGAAAGTTCTGAAGATAGTCAAAGTTCTGGTCCATGTAGTCAAGATCCACTTGGACAACCAATAGTGGAAAATGAAGCAGCGATTGCTATGCATGAAGTCGAAATTGCAATGCAACAAGCACAAGAGGAGAATATTACATTGGAAAAGTTAGAAGAACAAGTAAATATTGAACAGAAAGAAATATATGTACAAGTGAGAGAACAGATAGAACATGGTTTGTTGCATGAAAAAAAGAATGTGTATGTTCATCATTTAAACCTATTCTGATGTACAACAGTGGTCAAGCTGGAACGGGTAAAAGTTTTTTAATTAAAGTTTTGACCAGTTATCTTGAAAAAACTACTGGTTCACATTTATCTTGTGTGGTAACAGCTCCAACTGGATTAGCTGCGCACAATGTTAAAGGAATTACTTTGCATAGATTACTGATGTTATCAGTTGAGCATGATAATAAATTAGAATATCAGAAGTTGTCTGGAGAAGCTTCTTATGAAGTGTCAAGAGTGCTGAAGAAGATGAAACTTTTAATTATTGATGAGGTGAGCATGGTCTCAAACTTAATGCTTGCTTTCATGCATTTAAGAATGCAACAGGTATTAAAAACAGATTACAACGTTCTCTTTGGAGGAAAACATTTAATTGTATTTGGAGATCTGCTACAACTAACTCCTGTAAAAGGAGAACCAGTCTTTAAAACTCTTCTACATGAAGACACTAGGAAATCTTTGGGAAGTATTGGAAATGTGAATCTCTGGTTAAATTTTGAATATAAAGAACTCACTCAGAATATGCGACAAGCAAGTGATGAAGATTATGGAAATATTCTGAAAGATGTAAGAATTGGTGTTCTAAGCAAACGGTAAACAAGCTTTACAAAGTCGTCTACTAAAGAACTTGTTTACAACTGAAAACACACCAGCAGCAGTACTGTACAAGAACATTGCAGAAAAAAAGTCTATACTTTGCTTAATGCCTACAGTGGAAGAGTGTTATACATTTAATCAAGAGCTTCTGAAATTGGAAAATCAAGAAATAGTTCACATTGAAGCTATTGATAAAATCGAGCATCAAGGAATAACAATTCTTCTTTCAAACAAACTACAGACTCAATTGGATTCTTTGGAAAAGTCTGTATCAAAAACTGCTGGCTTAGAATTTTTTTAGATGTATGTATAAACTGTCGGGTAATTTTGAGGCGTAATTTGAATATAGAAGAAGGTTTAGTGAATGGAGCAATAGGGAAAGTTGTTGAATTTGTAAATTATCAAAACAGAAATGCAATTGAATTCTTGAAAATTAAATTTGATCAGATTACAGAGGTAAAACAGATTGGGTGTTGTGCTGTACGTTTTTTGCTGGTAAAAGACTTGTATGTTCGTAGAAAACAGTTTCCTTTCTGTTTAGCATATGCAATAACCATTCATAAATCTCAAGGTTTAAGTGTAGATAATGCTTTAGTAAATGTTGGAAGAACTGTGTTTAAAGAGGGAATGGCATATGTTGCATTATCTCGAGTTAGAACATTGTCTGGTTTGTATTTAATTGATTCCGATGAAAACAAGGTTAGTGCTGATGTAAATTGTGTAAGAGAATATAATCGTTTAAGAAGACTTTATGCACCAACTTTAGGTGAATATCCTATTTATGAAAAATGTGTTGTGTGTTCAAAACGCAAACATGTTGATGAATCAAGTGTGGTTGAAAAGCAGAAAAAAATTCAAGAGAAAAGAAAAGATGCAAAGAAACAGAAAATACAAACAAGTGATGATGTTGTGGGATACCAATTAGAAAATGCTTCTGGTGTCAACTGCTATGGTAATGTTATTCTAAACGTTATATTTTATCTAGAAGATCTTTATGGTGAAATTATGGAAAGTCAGGAAAAAGATTATGTTCTGCACTTTATACTTTATTTGAACAATTGAGAACTGACAGAAGTAAGATCCACACTGCTTCTGGTATTCGACAACTCTTGGATACATGTACTGGATCTTTAACGTTCAGCCCTAATATACAACAAGATGCACAAGAGTTTCTGATGGTTATGCTTGGAGTATTAGAAGATGAAGGAATCCTAATTGAGAGTTTATTTGGACTCAGTTACAAATGGGATCACAAATGTGAACAGTGTTCATTAACTTCAAGCACTATAGTTGACAGAGAACGATTTCTATATTTAACAATACCTGACTGCAAATCTGTACCTTTTCCAAAATTAGTAAAAGAAGCAAATCATGATATGAAATGTTCTCGTTGTCTATCAGAAATGTTATCTACATTATGCCTACAAAGATATGGAAAATATCTAATTTTAATGCTACAACGCTGTAGACCAAATGGAAGAAAAGTGGAAATGAAAATTAAAAATGTTGTTGCTAGTCAAGTATCTATTTCTGGAAGAACTTTCGCAACACTGGCTATTGTTTTCCATGCTGGAGCTACTACCACATGTGGACATTATACTGTACATTTAAAATGCAATAATGGTTGGAGTCACTGCAACGATACACACTTGGAAATAAAACCGAGATTTCCTTATGAATTACCCAACTCATACTTGATATTTCTGAAACAAAAATTTTAGATACATTATTCGGCCTAGAGGGAAAATGGGAAGATGTTTTAAGGAATTCATACTGGATGATTTAAAAAAAAATTCCACACATTATTTGGCCTTGAGGAAAAATGTGAACAGAAACTACAGAGTAAAGGTAAGATTTAAAAATTGGAAATAGCATTGAATGTATTATTTGTGTTGATTTCGTATTGTGGTTGCAAGAATTAGTCATTTGTTTTTTTTTAACAATCTAGTTGATTGTTTTTTTTTCCCAGCTGTTTATGATGATACTACACTAACATCACTGTGAATAGTGAAGTTAAGTAGAATCTGATAACAGCAGAAAAAGGGAGAAAAATATGTTTTCAAAATGTTAAATTATGTTCTTTTATTTGATAAGTAACACTGTAATTTGTGAAATAAATTACATTACACAACAGTTTTACAGTTTATTCTCTTTTCTGTAGTGGAAAAGTTAGAAAAAACAGTACTAATGACAAATAGCAGAATAGTAGTTTAATATTTAAAAAAACTTTGAAATTCACTGAAAAAACCATAGGTTTTACAGACGTTATAGTTAGAAATTAGCATTTAAAAAACCTTTGAAATTCACTGAAAAAACCATAGGTTTTACAGACGTTATAGTTAGAAATTAGCATTTAAAAAACCTTTGAAAATCACTGAAAAAACCATAGGTTTCAGGGATGTTATAGTTAGCTGGATATTTCACTCGTACAAAACCATAGAAATTCCACCGTTGTAGTTAGTTCAGCTAACTATAACTTGCGCACCCGCAATGCACTGCTCATGACGTCACATATTACATCATTCATGACATGGTCAGTGACATCACTGATGACATCACTGATGACATCTCAAATGATGGGGAATTAAATCCCCTTCAATCCTGAGGGTCCCACCAGGTACGTCCAGAAAGCGCCACAGAGCTGCGTTGCAGAAAGGTGTAAAAAGGGGCGTGGCCTCTGAACACCTCTCTGCAGCGCAGCTCTCTGGTGCATACTGGAGGTACCTGGTGGGCTAGTTGGCCCCTAGGGACCCTCGGGATTGAGGAGGAATTAATTCTCCAACTTAAAACGCGCCACAGGGCGTGTTTGCAGACATGTCATCTCAGGCCCCACCCCCTTCCTTCACCATTGTGCAAATATTCCTCTAAAATCAGCCGAACTACGAATTCCGATTTACTCACCTGTTATCAGGAGAGACCTCAGTGCTGCATCTTTGAGCCCAGTACTGATCCTGAGAAGTAATTTTAACCGTACTTACCAGTAACTTGAATTTCCTTCCATAGGCTAACATTGACTGGTTTCACTTGAAAATTCTTCTAAGTGTGGAGTTTTGGAACTTTATAATATTCCTCTAAAATCAGCCGAACCACGAATTCCGATTTACTCACCTGTTATCAGGAGAGACCACAGTGCTGCATCTTTGAGCCCAGTACTAATCCTGAAAAGTAATTTTAACTGTACTTAACAGTAACTTGAATTTCCTTCCATAGGATAACATTGACTGGTTTCACTTGGAAATTCTTCTAAGTGTTGAGTTTTGGAACTTTATATTATTCCTCTAAAATCAGCTGAACTATGAATTCCAATTTACTCACCTGTTATCAGGAGAGACCTCAGTGCTGCATCTTTCAGCCCAGTACAGATCCTGAAAAGTAATTCTAACCGTACTTACCAGTAACTTGAATTTCCTTCCATAGGCTAACATTGACTGGTTTCACTTGGAAATTCTTCTAAGTGTGGAGATTTGGAACTTTATAATAGTCCTCTAAAATCAGCCGAACTACGAATTCCGATTTACTCACCTGTTATCAGGAGAGAACCCAGTGCTGCATCTTTTAGCCCAGCACTGACCCTGAAAAGTAATTCTAACCGTACTTACCAGTAACTTGTATTTCCTTCCATAGGAATCCATTGTCTGGTTTTCAGCAGAAAAGTTTCAAAGTGTCGATTTTCACAAACTACAAATATTCCTTAAAAATCGCCTGTATGACTTAAACGCATTCTTTCAACTGTTTACAGGAGATGCACCAGTGCTGGATCCAGGATCCACCACTGAGTAAGAAAAAGTAACGATAACACTACTTACCTGCTAAGTGAATTTCCTCCCATAGGATAACATTGGTGATTCTATGTGAAAAAGTTTCTAAGTGTCAACTTTTAAAATACAATAATATCCCTTAAAAATCACTACTGTAACCAAAACGCTTTTACTCAACTGTTTACAGGAGATGTCCCAGGACTGAATCTAGGATCCAGTCCTGTGGTTAGAAAAGTAATCCATAAAGTAACTACTTGCATTTAACTAGAAATTCACATTGAGCTCAATGTTGCATTGTGTTTGAAATTGTGGTGCCCATTGCAACAACTGTAACTACTGTACTTAAAAGTCTATTGCCTATTTGCAAAGTATTTAAACTAAAGTAATTCATTCTGAGAAAGTATATTTTGTAATGTAATGTATAATGTAATTACAATGTAATTTAAAAATAAAATATCTAAAAATAAATAGTTTTAAAAAATGTAGTAAATCAGTATCAAAAAAATAAATATAACAATTAATACATTTAAAAATTGTCATTTACAAAACCTTTGAAATTCACTGAAAAAACCATAGGTTTTAGGGGCATTATAGTTAGAAATTAGCGTTTAAAAACCTTTGAAATTCACTGAAAAACCATAGGTTTCAGGCATGTTATAGTTAGAAATTAGCATTTAAAAACCTTTGAAATTCACTGAAAAACCATAGGTTTCAGACACGTTATAATTAGAAATTAGCATTTAAAAAACCTTTGAAATTCACTGAAAAAACCATAGGTTTTAGGGACAGTTATAGTTAGTTGGACATTTCACTCCTACAAAACCCGTGAAATTCCCCCGTTATAGTTAGTTCAGCTAACTATAACTCGCGCCCCGCAATGCACTGCTGATGACGTCACATATTACATCACTCATGACATGGTCAGTGACATCACTGATGACATCACTGATGACATCTCAAATGACATCACTGATGACATCACTGGGGGCGTGGCCCCTATATTACCGAGTAGCAGACCGCCACCTCCCCGGGCTTTCTTCAAATTAGGGAGGGGGCCTAGGGGCACCCCAAGCTCCGGGGACTACCACCTCCCCGGGGCATTGATTATATTAATATGGGAGTCCATTACGGACCCCCGGCCCTGAGGACCACCACCTCCCGGGGCTATGTAAATGAGCCCCTCCTGGAGCCCTTGATGGCCCTGGGGACCGCCACCCCCCAGGGCCGGCTCCTGCAATGTCCCGGGGTGCCCACCCCCGGGACATTGCTGTTTGCTATGGCAGGGCGGGAGCACGCCTCCCGCCCTGCCATAGCAAACACTGCTTTGTTTTGGAAGCGAGAGCAGGAAGCCTGCTCTCGCTTCCAAAAACCAAAGCACCTCCCCGGGGACCGCCACCTCCCCGGGGCTTAATTTATGATGTGCGGGGCCTCGCGGCCCCCCCAAGCCCAGGGGACCGCCACCTCCCCGGGGCTTTCTTCAAATTATGGAGGGGGGCGTGGCCTGCTCTTTGAACTTAGCAATGCTGCTGTGTGGGACTTACTGGAGGTAATAGGAGGGGTAGTTGGCCCCCAAGGATGTCCTTGGGGGCCAACTACCCCTCTTGCTACCTCCAGTAAGTCCCGCACAGTCGGATTGCTAAGTCGTCTTCGGAGGCCATGCACCCCTTTCTCCACCGTTCTGCAAACGCTCCTCCTGGCAGACTACGGGATGGGGGATGAAGTCCAATTTACTCCTGAGGGACTTTGGGGGCCAAGAAGCCCTACTGGTACCTCCTGTAAGCCCTACGCACCGGAATTCCTCAGCGCTGGTCGGAGGCCCAGCACCCTTTCTCCACCACTCTGCAAACGTGACTACTAGTTAAAGAAGTGTTTGCAATGTAATAGGTTTCACATTTGCGAGAATTAGAGCTATTGGCGTTGTAAATGCAAATGTTTTTTACTAATGTTTTTTGGAGTGGAGTGGATGTACGTTGTGTGTAGTGGAATTATGTGGTATGTTGTCCAGTGCAATTATGTGGATAGAAAGTATGTGGTATTTAGTGTATAGGAATTATGTAGAGTGGGATTATGTGTTATGGAGAGTAATTATGTGGTATGGTAGTCTGTGTTGTGGAGTGGTAACTTCAGGTTTAGTCTTCCTCATTTCCATAGAAGCTCAACTATGAACTCAGTAAGACAAAAAAAGATGGAATCACTGAGGAGCACTTGTGGACCTAGTCAGAGGTATGAGCAGGGCCACTGGAATTATTCGACTGTTTGGCTGCACTGACTTTCGCACAATTATACATTTTCTGCATTAGCCACATAATTCATCATCTGCACCTTAATCTGCAGATTTGAACAAAAAAAGCCTTGTTTCTAGCTGAAATGGGTCAAACATTGCCAAAAATACGGCGACAAGTGTTACAGCGTGGTGGAAGGCCCTCTGCAAACCTAGAATGGTCACCTGTTACTTATTGCTAAATGTGGGTGTTAAATTGGTACTAATGGTGTGCAAGCCACTCTTGCTTCCCTCTGCGCCTCTCTTGCCTCTTTCTGCATTTCTGTTGCTTCTTTATGCACATTTCTTTCTTTTTCAGCACTTCTCTTGACCTCACTCTGCAAATCTCTTGTACTTTCTGCACCTCTCCTCCCTCTTTCTGCACGTCTGTTGCCTCTTTCGGCACCTCATTTGCTTCTTTCTGCACCCCTGTTGTCTCTTTCTGCACTCGTCTTCCCTCTTTCTGTACCTTTCCTGCCTGTTTTTGCATCTCACTTGCCTCTTTCTGCACTTTTCTTGCTTCTTCCTACACCTCTGTTGCTTCTTTCAGCAATTCTCTTGCCTCTTTGTGCACTTCTCTTGCCTGTTTCTGCACCTGTCTTGCCTCTTTTTGCACCTCTGTTGGCTCTTTCTGCACCTCACTTGCTCCTTTCTACACTTCTCTTGCCTCTTTCTGCACCCCTGTTGCTTTATTCTGCACTTTCCATGCTTCTTTCTGCACATGTCTTGCTTCTTTCTGCACCCCTGTTGTCTCTTTATGTACCTCTTTTGCCTCTTTCTGTACTTTTCTTGCTTTTTTCTGCACCTCTCTTCCCTCTTTCTGCACGTCTGTTGCCTCTTTCTGCACCTCATTTGCTTCTTTCTGCTCCCCTGTTGTCTCTTTCTGCACTCGTCTTCCCTCTTTCTGTACCTTTCCTGCCTGTTTTTGCATCTCACTTGCCTCTTTCTGTACTTTTCTTGCTTCTTTCTACACCTCTGTTTCTTCTTTCAGCAATTCTCTTGGCTCTTTGTGCACTTCTCTTGCCTGTTTCTGCACCTCTCTTGCCTCTTTTTGCACCTCTGTTGGCTCTTTCTGCTCCTCACTTGCTCCTTTCTACACTTCTCTTGCCTCTTTCTGCACCCCTGTTGCTTCATTCATCTTTCTGCACGTCTGTTGCCTCTTTCTGCACCTCATTTGCTTCTTTCTGCACCCCTGTTGTCTCTTTCTGCACTCGTCTTCCCTCTTTCTGTACCTTTCCTGCCTGTTTTTGTATCTCACGCCTCTTTCTGAACTTTTCTTGCTTCTTTCTACACCTCTGTTGCTTCTTTCAGCAATTCTCTTGCCTCTATTGTGCACTTCTCTTGCCTGTTTCTGCACCTCTCTTGCCTCTTTTTGCACCTCTGTTGGCTCTTTCTGCACCTCACTTGCTCCTTTCTACACTTCTCTTGCCTCTTTCTGCACCCCTGTTGCTTCATTTTGCACTTTCCATGCTTCTTTCTGCACCTGTCTTGCTTATTTCTGCACCCCTATTGTCTCTTTATGTACCTCTTTTGCCTCTTTCTGTAGTTTTCTTGATTTTTCTGCACCTCTCTTCCCTCTTTCTGCATGTCTGTTGCCTCTTTCTGCACCTCATTTGCTTCTTTCTGCACCCCTGTTGTCTCTTTCTGCACTCGTCTTCCCTCTTTCTGTACCTTTCCTGCCTGTTTTTGCATCTCACTTGCCTCTTTCTGCACTTTTCTTGCTTCTTTCTACACCTCTGTTGCTTCTTTCAGCAATTCTCTTGCCTCTTTGTGCACTTCTCTTGCCTGTTTCTGCACCTCCCTTTCCTCTTTTTGCACCTCTGTTGGCTCTTTCTGCACCTCACTTGCTCCTTTCTACACTTCTCTTGCCTCTTTCTGCACCCCTGTTGCTTCATTCTGCACTTTCCATGCTTCTTTCTTCACCTGTCTTGCTTCTTTCTGCACCCCTGTTGTCTCTTTATGTACCTCTTTTGCCACTTTCTGCACTTTTCTTGCCTTTTTCTGCAGTTCTCTTCCATCTTTCTGCACGTCTGTTGCCTCTTTCTGCACCTCATTTGTTCTTTCTGCACCTCTGTTGTCTCTTTCTTCACTCGTCTTCCCTCTTTCTGTACCTTTCCTGCCTGTTTTTGCATTTCACTTGCCTCTTTCTGCACTTTTCTTGCTTCTTTCTACACCTCTGTTGCTTCTTTCAGCAATTCTCTTGCCTCTTTGTGCACTTCTCTTGCCTGTTTCTGCACCTCTCTTTCCTCTTTTTGCACCTCTGTTGGCTCTTTCTGCACCTCACTTGCTCCTTTCTACACTTCTCTTGCCTCTTTCTGCACCCCTGTTGCTTCATTCTGTACTTTCCATGCTTCTTTTTGCACCTGTCTTGCTTCTTTCTGCACCCCTGTTGTCTCTTTATGTACCTCTTTTGCCTCTTACTGCACTTTTCTTACCTTTTTCTGCAGTTCTCTTCCCTCTTTCTGCACGTCTGTTGCCTCTTTCTGCACCTCATTTGCTTCTTTCTGCACCTCTGTTGTCTCTTTCTGCACTCGTCTTCCCTCTTTCTGTACCTTTCCTGCCTGTTTTTGCATCTCACTTGCCTCTTTCTGCACTTTTCTTGCATCTTTCTACACCTTTGTTGCTTCTTTCAGCAATTCTCTTGCCACTTTGTGCACTTCTCTTGCCTCTTTCTGCACCTCTCTTGCCTCTTTTTGCACCTCTGTTGGCTCTTTCTGCACCTCACTAGCTCCTTTTTACACATCTCTTGCCTCTTTCTGCACCCCTGTTGCTTCATTCTGCACTTTCCATGCTTCATTCCGCACCTGTCTTGCTTCTTTCTGCACCCCTGTTGTCTCTTTATGTACCTCTTTTGCCTCTTTCTGCACTTTTCTTGCCTTTTTCTGCACCTCTCTTCCCTCTTTCTGTAGGTCTGTTGCCTCTTTCTGCACCTCATTTGCTTCTTTCTGCACCCCTGTTGTCTCTTTCTGCACTCGTCTTCTCTTTTTCTGTACCTTTCCTGCCTGTTTTTGCATCTCACTTGCCTCTTTCTGCACTTTTCTTGCCTCTTTCTACACCTCTGTTGCTTCTTTCAGCAATTCTCTTGCCTCTTTTGTGCACTTCTCTTGCCTGTTTCTGCACCTCTCTTGCCTCTTTTTGCACCTCTGTTGGCTCTTTATGCACCTCACTTGCTCCTTTCTACACTTCTCTTGCCTCTTTCTGCACCCCTGTTGCTTCATTCATCTTTCTGCACGTCTGTTGCCTCTTTCTGCACCTCATTTGCTTCTTTCTGCACCCCTGTTGTCTCTTTCTGCACTCGTCTTCCCTCTTTCTGTACCTTTCCTGCCTGTTTTTGTATCTCACGCCTCTTTCTGAACTTTTCTTGCTTCTTTCTACACCTCTGTTGCTTCTTTCAGCAATTCTCTTGCCTCTTTTGTGCACTTCTCTTGCCTGTTTCTGCACCTCTCTTGCCTCTTTTTGCACCTCTGTTGGCTCTTTCTGCACCTCACTTGCTCCTTTCTACACTTCTCTTGCCTCTTTCTGCACCCCTGTTGCTTCATTCTGCACTTTCCATGCTTCTTTCTTCACCTGTCTTGCTTCTTTCTGCACCCCTGTTGTCTCTTTATGTACCTCTTTTGCCTCTTACTGCACTTTTCTTACCTTTTTCTGCAGTTCTCTTCCCTCTTTCTGCACGTCTGTTGCCTCTTTCTGCACCTCATTTGCTTCTTTCTGCACCCCTGTTGTCTCTTTCTGCACTTGTCTTCCCTCTTTCTGTACCTTTCCTGCCTGTTTTTGCATCTCACTTGCCTCTTTCTGCACTTTTCTTGCTTCTTTCTACACCTCTGTTGCTTCTTTCAGCAATTCTCTTGCCTCTTTTGTTCACTTCTCTTGCCTGTTTCTGCACCTCTCTTGCCTCTTTTTGCACCTCTGTTGGCTCTTTCTGCACCTCACTTGCTCCTTTCTACACTTCTCTTGCCTCTTTCTGCCCCCTGTTGCTTCATTTTGCACTTTCCATGCTTCTTTCTGCACCTGTCTTGCTTCTTTCTGCACCCCTGTTGTCTCTTCATGTTCCTCTTTTCCCTCTTTCTGTAATTTTCTTGATTTTTCTGCACCTCTCTTCCCTCTTTCTGCACGTCTGTTGCCTCTTTCTGCACCTCATTTGCTTCTTTCTGCTCCCCTGTTGTCTCTTTCTGCACTCGTCTTCCCTCTTTCTGTACCTTTCCTGCCTGTTTTTGCATCTCACTTGCCTCTTTCTGTACTTTTCTTGCTTCTTTCTACACCTCTATTGCTTCTTTCAGCAATTCTCTTGCCTCTTTGTGCACTTCTCTTGCCTGTTTCTGCACCTCTCTTGCCTCTTTTTGCACCTCTGTTGGCTCTTTCTGCACCTCACTTGCTCCTTTCTACACTTCTCTTGCCTCTTTCTGCACCCCTGTTGCTTCATTCATCTTTCTGCACGTCTGTTGCCTCTTTCTGCACCTCATTTGCTTCTTTCTGCACCCCTGTTGTCTCTTTCTGCACTCGTCTTCCCTCTTTCTGTACCTTTCCTGCCTGTTTTTGTATCTCACGCCTCTTTCTGAACTTTTCTTGCTTCTTTCTACACCTCTGTTGCTTCTTTCAGCAATTCTCTTGCCTCTTTTGTGCACTTCTCTTGCCTGTTTCTGCACCTCTCTTGCCTCTTTTTGCACCTCTGTTGGCTCTTTATGCACCTCACTTGCTCCTTTCTACACTTCTCTTGCCTCTTTCTGCACCCCTGTTGCTTCATTCATCTTTCTGCACGTCTGTTGCCTCTTTCTGCACCTCATTTGCTTCTTTCTGCACCCCTGTTGTCTCTTTCTGCACTCGTCTTCCCTCTTTCTGTACCTTTCCTGCCTGTTTTTGTATCTCACGCCTCTTTCTGAACTTTTCTTGCTTCTTTCTACACCTCTGTTGCTTCTTTCAGCAATTCTCTTGCCTCTTTTGTGCACTTCTCTTGCCTGTTTCTGCACCTCTCTTGCCTCTTTTTGCACATCTGTTGGCTCTTTCTGCACCTCACTTGCTCCTGTCTACACTTCTTTTGCCTCTTTCTGCACCCCTGTTGCTTCATTTTGCACTTTCCATGCTTCTTTCTGCACCTATCTTGCTTATTTCTGCACCACTGTTGTCTCTTTATGTACCTCTTTGCCTCTTTCTGTAGTTTTCTTGATTTTTCTGCACCTCTCTTCCCTCTTTCTGCATGTCTGTTGCCTCTTTCTGCACCTCATTTGCTTCTTTCTGCACCCCTGTTGTCTCTTTCTGCACTCGTCTTCCCTCTTTCTGTACCTTTCCTGCCTGTTTTTGCATCTCACTTGCCTCTTTCTGCACTTTTCTTGCTTCTTTCTACACCTCTGTTGCTTCTTTCAGCAATTCTCTTGCCTCTTTGTGCACTTCTCTTGCCTGTTTCTGCACCTCCCTTTCCTCTTTTTGCACCTCTGTTGGCTCTTTCTGCACCTCACTTGCTCCTTTCTACACTTCTCTTGCCTCTTTCTGCACCCCTGTTGCTTCATTCTGTACTTTCCATGCTTCTTTTTGCACCTGTCTTGCTTCTTTCTGCACCCCTGTTGTCTATTTATGTACCTTTTTTGCCACTTTCTGCACTTTTCTTGCCTTTTTCTGCAGTTCTCTTCCATCTTTCTGCACGTCTGTTGCCTCTTTCTGCACCTCATTTGTTCTTTCTGCACCTCTGTTGTCTCTTTCTGCATTCGTCTTCCCTCTTTCTGTACCTTTCCTGCCTGTTTTTGCATTTCACTTGCCTCTTTCTGCACTTTTCTTGCTTCTTTCTACACCTCTGTTGCTTCTTTCAGCAATTCTCTTGCCTCTTTGTGCACTTCTCTTGCCTGTTTCTGCACCTCTCTTTCCTCTTTTTGCACCTCTGTTGGCTCTTTCTGCACCTCACTTGCTCCTTTCTACACTTCTCTTGCCTCTTTCTGCATCCCTGTTGCTTCATTCTGTACTTTCCATGCTTCTTTTTGCACCTGTCTTGCTTCTTTCTGCACCCCTGTTGTCTATTTATGTATCTCTTTTGCCTCTTTCTGCACTTTTCTTGCCTTTTTCTGTACCTCTCTTCCCTCGTTCTGCACGTCTGTTGCCTCTTTCTGCACCTCATTTGCTTCTTTCTGCTCCCCTGTTGTCTCTTTCTGCACTCGTCTTCCCTCTTTCTGTACGTTTCCTGCCTGTTTTTGCATCTCACTTGCCTCTTTCTGCACTTTTCTTGCTTCTTTCTACACCTCTGTTGCTTCTTTCAGCAATTCTCTTGCCTCTTTGTGCACTTCTCTTGCCTGTTTCTGCACCTCTCTTGCCTCTTTTTGCACCTCTGTTGGCTCTTTCTGCACCTCACTTGCTCCTTTCTACACTTCTCTTGGCTCTTTCTGCACCCCTGTTGCTTCATTCTGCACTTTCCATGCTTCATTCTGCACCTGTCTTGCTTCTTTCTGCACCCCTGTTGTCTCTTTATGTACCTCTTTTGCCACTTTCTGCACTTTTCTTGCCTTTTTCTGCAGTTCTCTTCCATCTTTCTGCACGTCTGTTGCCTCTTTCTGCACCTCATTTGTTCTTTCTGCACCTCTGTTGTCTCTTTCTTCACTCGTCTTCCCTCTTTCTGTACCTTTCCTGCCTGTTTTTGCATTTCACTTGCCTCTTTCTGCACTTTTCTTGCTTCTTTCTACACCTCTGTTGCTTCTTTCAGCAATTCTCTTGCCTCTTTGTGCACTTCTCTTGCCTGTTTCTGCACCTCTCTTTCCTCTTTTTGCACCTCTGTTGGCTCTTTCTGCACCTCACTTGCTCCTTTCTACACTTCTCTTGCCTCTTTCTGCACCCCTGTTGCTTCATTCTGTACTTTCCATGCTTCTTTTTGCACCTGTCTTGCTTCTTTCTGCACCCCTGTTGTCTCTTCATGTTCCTCTTTTGCCTCTTTCTGTAATTTTCTTGATTTTTCTGCACCTCTCTTCCCTCTTTCTGCACGTCTGTTGCCTCTTTCTGCACCTCATTTGCTTCTTTCTGCTCCCCTGTTGTCTCTTTCTGCACTCGTCTTCCCTCTTTCTGTACCTTTCCTGCCTGTTTTGCATCTCACTTGCCTCTTTCTGTACTTTTCTTGCTTCTTTCTACACCTCTATTGCTTCTTTCAGCAATTCTCTTGCCTCTTTGTGCACTTCTCTTGCCTGTTTCTGCACCTCTCTTGCCTCTTTTTGCACCTCTGTTGGCTCTTTCTGCACCTCACTTGCTCCTTTCTACACTTCTCTTGCCTCTTTCTGCACCCCTGTTGCTTCATTCATCTTTCTGCACGTCTGTTGCCTCTTTCTGCACCTCATTTGCTTCTTTCTGCATCCCTGTTGTCTCTTTCTGCACTCGTCTTCCCTCTTTCTGTACCTTTCCTGCCTGTTTTTGTATCTCACGCCTCTTTCTGAACTTTTCTTGCTTCTTTCTACACCTCTGTTGCTTCTTTCAGCAATTCTCTTGCCTCTTTTGTGCACTTCTCTTGCCTGTTTCTGCACCTCTCTTGCCTCTTTTTGCACCTCTGTTGGCTCTTTATGCACCTCACTTGCTCCTTTCTACACTTCTCTTGCCTCTTTCTGCACCCCTGTTGCTTCATTCATCTTTCTGCACGTCTGTTGCCTCTTTCTGCACCTCATTTGCTTCTTTCTGCACCCCTGTTGTCTCTTTCTGCACTCGTCTTCCCTCTTTCTGTACCTTTCCTGCCTGTTTTTGTATCTCACGCCTCTTTCTGAACTTTTCTTGCTTCTTTCTACACCTCTGTTGCTTCTTTCAGCAATTCTCTTGCCTCTTTGTGCACTTCTCTTGCCTGTTTCTGCACCTCTCTTGCCTCTTTTTGCACCTCTGTTGGCTCTTTCTGCACCTCACTTGCTCCTTTCTACACTTCTCTTGCCTCTTTCTGCACCCCTGTTGCTTCATTCTGCACTTTCCATGCTTCTTTCTTCACCTGTCTTGCTTCTTTCTGCACCCCTGTTGTCTCTTTATGTACCTCTTTTGCCTCTTACTGCACTTTTCTTACCTTTTTCTGCAGTTCTCTTCCCTCTTTCTGCACGTCTGTTGCCTCTTTCTGCACCTCATTTGCTTCTTTCTGCACCCCTGTTGTCTCTTTCTGCACTTGTCTTCCCTCTTTCTGTACCTTTCCTGCCTGTTTTTGCATCTCACTTGCCTCTTTCTGCACTTTTCTTGCTTCTTTCTACACCTCTGTTGCTTCTTTCAGCAATTCTCTTGCCTCTTTTGTTCACTTCTCTTGCCTGTTTCTGCACCTCTCTTGCCTCTTTTTGCACCTCTGTTGGCTCTTTCTGCACCTCACTTGCTCCTTTCTACACTTCTCTTGCCTCTTTCTGCCCCCTGTTGCTTCATTTTGCACTTTCCATGCTTCTTTCTGCACCTGTCTTGCTTCTTTCTGCACCCCTGTTGTCTCTTCATGTTCCTCTTTTCCCTCTTTCTGTAATTTTCTTGATTTTTCTGCACCTCTCTTCCCTCTTTCTGCACGTCTGTTGCCTCTTTCTGCACCTCATTTGCTTCTTTCTGCTCCCCTGTTGTCTCTTTCTGCACTCGTCTTCCCTCTTTCTGTACCTTTCCTGCCTGTTTTTGCATCTCACTTGCCTCTTTCTGTACTTTTCTTGCTTCTTTCTACACCTCTATTGCTTCTTTCAGCAATTCTCTTGCCTCTTTGTGCACTTCTCTTGCCTGTTTCTGCACCTCTCTTGCCTCTTTTTGCACCTCTGTTGGCTCTTTCTGCACCTCACTTGCTCCTTTCTACACTTCTCTTGCCTCTTTCTGCACCCCTGTTGCTTCATTCATCTTTCTGCACGTCTGTTGCCTCTTTCTGCACCTCATTTGCTTCTTTCTGCACCCCTGTTGTCTCTTTCTGCACTCGTCTTCCCTCTTTCTGTACCTTTCCTGCCTGTTTTTGTATCTCACGCCTCTTTCTGAACTTTTCTTGCTTCTTTCTACACCTCTGTTGCTTCTTTCAGCAATTCTCTTGCCTCTTTTGTGCACTTCTCTTGCCTGTTTCTGCACCTCTCTTGCCTCTTTTTGCACCTCTGTTGGCTCTTTATGCACCTCACTTGCTCCTTTCTACACTTCTCTTGCCTCTTTCTGCACCCCTGTTGCTTCATTCATCTTTCTGCACATCTGTTGCCTCTTTCTGCACCTCATTTGCTTCTTTCTGCACCCCTGTTGTCTCTTTCTGCACTCGTCTTCCCTCTTTCTGTACCTTTCCTGCCTGTTTTTGTATCTCACGCCTCTTTCTGAACTTTTCTTGCTTCTTTCTACACCTCTGTTGCTTCTTTCAGCAATTCTCTTGCCTCTTTGTGCACTTCTCTTGCCTGTTTCTGCACCTCTCTTGCCTCTTTTTGCACATCTGTTGGCTCTTTCTGCACCTCACTTGCTCCTGTCTACACTTCTTTTGCCTCTTTCTGCACCCCTGTTGCTTCATTTTGCACTTTCCATGCTTCTTTCTGCACCTATCTTGCTTATTTCTGCACCACTGTTGTCTCTTTATGTACCTCTTTTGCCTCTTTCTGTAGTTTTCTTGATTTTTCTGCACCTCTCTTCCCTCTTTCTGCATGTCTGTTGCCTCTTTCTGCACCTCATTTGCTTCTTTCTGCACCCCTGTTGTCTCTTTCTGCACTCGTCTTCCCTCTTTCTGTACCTTTCCTGCCTGTTTTTGCATCTCACTTGCCTCTTTCTGCACTTTTCTTGCTTCTTTCTACACCTCTGTTGCTTCTTTCAGCAATTCTCTTGCCTCTTTGTGCACTTCTCTTGCCTGTTTCTGCACCTCCCTTTCCTCTTTTTGCACCTCTGTTGGCTCTTTCTGCACCTCACTTGCTCCTTTCTACACTTCTCTTGCCTCTTTCTGCACCCCTGTTGCTTCATTCTGTACTTTCCATGCTTCTTTTTGCACCTGTCTTGCTTCTTTCTGCACCCCTGTTGTCTATTTATGTACCTTTTTTGCCACTTTCTGCACTCTTCTTGCCTTTTTCTGCAGTTCTCTTCCATCTTTCTGCACGTCTGTTGCCTCTTTCTGCACCTCATTTGTTCTTTCTGCACCTCTGTTGTCTCTTTCTGCATTCGTCTTCCCTCTTTCTGTACCTTTCCTGCCTGTTTTTGCATTTCACTTGCCTCTTTCTGCACTTTTCTTGCTTCTTTCTACACCTCTGTTGCTTCTTTCAGCAATTCTCTTGCCTCTTTGTGCACTTCTCTTGCCTGTTTCTGCACCTCTCTTTCCTCTTTTTGCACCTCTGTTGGCTCTTTCTGCACCTCACTTGCTCCTTTCTACACTTCTCTTGCCTCTTTCTGCATCCCTGTTGCTTCATTCTGTACTTTCCATGCTTCTTTTTGCACCTGTCTTGCTTCTTTCTGCACCCCTGTTGTCTATTTATGTATCTCTTTTGCCTCTTTCTGCACTTTTCTTGCCTTTTTCTGTACCTCTCTTCCCTCGTTCTGCACGTCTGTTGCCTCTTTCTGCACCTCATTTGCTTCTTTCTGCTCCCCTGTTGTCTCTTTCTGCACTCGTCTTCCCTCTTTCTGTACGTTTCCTGCCTGTTTTTGCATCTCACTTGCCTCTTTCTGCACTTTTCTTGCTTCTTTCTACACCTCTGTTGCTTCTTTCAGCAATTCTCTTGCCTCTTTGTGCACTTCTCTTGCCTGTTTCTGCACCTCTCTTGCCTCTTTTTGCACCTCTGTTGGCTCTTTCTGCACCTCACTTGCTCCTTTCTACACTTCTCTTGGCTCTTTCTGCACCCCTGTTGCTTCATTCTGCACTTTCCATGCTTCATTCTGCACCTGTCTTGCTTCTTTCTGCACCCCTGTTGTCTCTTTATGTACCTCTTTTGCCACTTTCTGCACTTTTCTTGCCTTTTTCTGCAGTTCTCTTCCATCTTTCTGCACGTCTGTTGCCTCTTTCTGCACCTCATTTGTTCTTTCTGCACCTCTGTTGTCTCTTTCTTCACTCGTCTTCCCTCTTTCTGTACCTTTCCTGCCTGTTTTTGCATTTCACTTGCCTCTTTCTGCACTTTTCTTGCTTCTTTCTACACCTCTGTTGCTTCTTTCAGCAATTCTCTTGCCTCTTTGTGCACTTCTCTTGCCTGTTTCTGCACCTCTCTTTCCTCTTTTTGCACCTCTGTTGGCTCTTTCTGCACCTCACTTGCTCCTTTCTACACTTCTCTTGCCTCTTTCTGCACCCCTGTTGCTTCATTCTGTACTTTCCATGCTTCTTTTTGCACCTGTCTTGCTTCTTTCTGCACCCCTGTTGTCTCTTTATGTACCTCTTTTGCCTCTTACTGCACTTTTCTTACCTTTATCTGCAGTTCTCTTCCCTCTTTCTGCACGTCTGTTGCCTCTTTCTGCACCTCATTTGCTTCTTTCTGCACCCCTGTTGTCTCTTTCTGCACTCGTCTTCCCTCTTTCTGTACCTTTCCTGCCTGTTTTTGCATCTCACTTGCCTCTTTCTGCACTTTTCTTGCTTCTTTCTACACCTCTGTTGCTTCTTTCAGCAATTCTCTTGCCTCTTTTGTTCACTTCTCTTGCCTGTTTCTGCACCTCTCTTGCCTCTTTTTGCACCTCTGTTGGCTCTTTCTGCACCTCACTTGCTCCTTTCTACACTTCTCTTGCCTCTTTCTGCACCCCTGTTGCTTCATTTTGCACTTTCCATGCTTCTTTCTGCACCTGTCTTTCTTCTTTCTGCACCCCTGTTGTCTCTTCATGTTCCTCTTTTGCCTCTTTCTGTAATTTTCTTGATTTTTCTGCACCTCTCTTCCCTCTTTCTGCACGTCTGTTGCCTCTTTCTGCACCTCATTTGCTTCTTTCTGCTCCCCTGT
Organism: Calotriton arnoldi; assembly: GCA_963921515.1. Lineage (NCBI taxonomy): Eukaryota > Metazoa > Chordata > Amphibia > Caudata > Salamandridae > Calotriton > Calotriton arnoldi. Next base: position 4,987,028 of record CAWUFW010000219.1, on the reverse strand, counting down.
TGTCTCTTTCTGCACTCGTCTTCCCTCTTTCTGTACCTTTCCTGCCTGTTTTGCATCTCACTTGCCTCTTTCTGTACTTTTCTTGCTTCTTTCTACACCTCTATTGCTTCTTTCAGCAATTCTCTTGCCTCTTTGTGCACTTCTCTTGCCTGTTTCTGCACCTCTCTTGCCTCTTTTTGCACCTCTGTTGGCTCTTTCTGCACCTCACTTGCTCCTTTCTACACTTCTCTTGCCTCTTTCTGCACCCCTGTTGCTTCATTCATCTTTCTGCACGTCTGTTGCCTCTTTCTGCACCTCATTTGCTTCTTTCTGCATCCCTGTTGTCTCTTTCTGCACTCGTCTTCCCTCTTTCTGTACCTTTCCTGCCTGTTTTTGTATCTCACGCCTCTTTCTGAACTTTTCTTGCTTCTTTCTACACCTCTGTTGCTTCTTTCAGCAATTCTCTTGCCTCTTTTGTGCACTTCTCTTGCCTGTTTCTGCACCTCTCTTGCCTCTTTTTGCACCTCTGTTGGCTCTTTATGCACCTCACTTGCTCCTTTCTACACTTCTCTTGCCTCTTTCTGCACCCCTGTTGCTTCATTCATCTTTCTGCACGTCTGTTGCCTCTTTCTGCACCTCATTTGCTTCTTTCTGCACCCCTGTTGTCTCTTTCTGCACTCGTCTTCCCTCTTTCTGTACCTTTCCTGCCTGTTTTTGTATCTCACGCCTCTTTCTGAACTTTTCTTGCTTCTTTCTACACCTCTGTTGCTTCTTTCAGCAATTCTCTTGCCTCTTTTGTGCACTTCTCTTGCCTGTTTCTGCACCTCTCTTGCCTCTTTTTGCACATCTGTTGGCTCTTTCTGCACCTCACTTGCTCCTTTCTACACTTCTCTTGCCTCTTTCTGCACCCCTGTTGCTTCATTTTGCACTTTCCATGCTTCTTTCTGCACCTATCTTGCTTATTTCTGCACCACTGTTGTCTCTTTATGTACCTCTTTTGCCTCTTTCTGTAGTTTTCTTGATTTTTCTGCACCTCTCTTCCCTCTTTCTGCATGTCTGTTGCCTCTTTCTGCACCTCATTTGCTTCTTTCTGCACCCCTGTTGTCTCTTTCTGCACTCGTCTTCCCTCTTTCTGTACCTTTCCTGCCTGTTTTTGCATCTCACTTGCCTCTTTCTGCACTTTTCTTGCTTCTTTCTACACCTCTGTTGCTTCTTTCAGCAATTCTCTTGCCTCTTTGTGCACTTCTCTTGCCTGTTTCTGCACCTCCCTTTCCTCTTTTGCACCTCTGTTGGCTCTTTCTGCACCTCACTTGCTCCTTTCTACACTTGTCTTGCCTCTTTCTGCACCCCTGTTGCTTCATTCTGTACTTTCCATGCTTCTTTCTGCACCTGTCTTGCTTCTTTCTGCACCCCTGTTGTCTATTTATGTACCTCTTTTGCCACTTTCTGCACTTTTCTTGCCTTTTTCTGCAGTTCTCTTCCATCTTTCTGCACGTCTGTTGCCTCTTTCTGCACCTCATTTGTTCTTTCTGCACCTCTGTTGTCTCTTTCTGCACTCGTCTTCCCTCTTTCTGTACCTTTCCTGCCTGTTTTTGCATTTCACTTGCCTCTTTCTGCACTTTTCTTGCTTCTTTCTACACCTCTGTTGCTTCTTTCAGCAATTCTCTTGCCTCTTTGTGCACTTCTCTTGCCTGTTTCTGCACCTCTCTTTCCTCTTTTTGCACCTCTGTTGGCTCTTTCTGCACCTCACTTGCTCCTTTCTACACTTCTCTTGCCTCTTTCTGCATCCCTGTTGCTTCATTCTGTACTTTCCATGCTTCTTTTTGCACCTGTCTTGCTTCTTTCTGCACCCCTGTTGTCTATTTATGTACCTCTTTTGCCTCTTTCTGCACTTTTCTTGCCTTTTTCTGTACCTCTCTTCCCTCGTTCTGCACGTCTGTTGCCTCTTTCTGCACCTCATTTGCTTCTTTCTGCTCCCCTGTTGTCTCTTTCTGCACTTGTCTTCCCTCTTTCTGTACGTTTCCTGCCTGTTTTTGCATCTCACTTGCCTCTTTCTGCACTTTTCTTGCTTCTTTCTACACCTCTGTTGCTTCTTTCAGCAATTCTCTTGCCTCTTTGTGCACTTCTCTTGCCTGTTTCTGCACCTCTCTTGCCTCTTTTTGCACCTCTGTTGGCTCTTTCTGCACTTCACTTGCTCCTTTCTACACTTCTCTTGGCTCTTTCTGCACCCCTGTTGCTTCATTCTGCACTTTCCATGCTTCATTCTGCACCTGTCTTGCTTCTTTCTGCACCCCTGTTGTCTCTTTATGTACCTCTTTTGCCTCTTTCTGCACTTCTCTTGCCTTTTTCTGCACCTCTCTTCCCTCTTTCTGCAGGTCTGTTGCCTCTTTCTGCACCTCATTTGCTTGTTTCTGCACCCCTGTTGTCTCTTTCTGCACTCGTCTTCTCTTTTTCTGTACCTTTCCTGCCTGTTTTTGCATCTCACTTGCCTCTTTCTGCACTTTTCTTGCCTCTTTCTACACCTCTGTTGCTTCTTTCAGCAATTCTCTTGCCGCTTTGTGCACTTCTCTTGCCTGTTTCTGCACATCTCTTGCCTCTTTTTGCACCTCTGTTGGCTCTTTGTGCGCTTCACTTGCTCCTTTCTACACTTCTCTTGCTTCTCTCTGCACCCCTGTTGCTTCATTCTGCACTTTCCATGCTTCTTTCTGCACCTGTCTTGCTTCTTTCTGCACCCCTGTTGTCTCTTTATGTACCTCTTTTGCCTCTTTCTGTACTTTTCTTGCCTTTTTCTGCACCTCTCTTCCCTCTTTCTGCACGTCTGTTGCCTCTTTCTGCACCTCATTTGCTTCTTTCTGCACCCCTGTTGTCTCTTTCTGCACTCGTCTTCCCTCTTTCTGTACCTTTCCTGCCTGTTTTTGCTTCTCACTTTCCTCTTTCTGCGCTTTTCTTGCTTCTTTCTACACCTCTGTTGCTTCTTTCAGCAATTCTCTTGCCTCTTTTGTGCTCTTCTCTTGCCTGTTTCTGCACCTCTCTTGCCTCTTTTTGAATCTCTGTTGGCTCTTTCTGCACCTCATATGCTGCTTTCTATTCTCCTCTTGCCTCTTTCTGCACCCCTGTTGCTTCATTCTGCACTTTCCATGCTTCTTTCTGCACCTGTCTTGCTTCTTTCTGCACCCTGTTGTCTATTTATGTACCTCTTTTGCCTCTTTCTGCACTTTTCTTGCCTTTTCTGTACCTCTCTTCCCTCGTTCTGCACGTCTGTTGCCTCTTTCTGCACCTCATTTGCTTCTTTCTGCTCCCCTGTTGTCTCTTTCTGCACTTGTCTTCCCTCTTTCTGTACCTTTCCTGCCTGTTTTTGCATCTCACTTGCCTCTTTCTGCACTTTTCTTGCTTCTTTCTACACCTCTGTTGCTTCTTTCAGCAATTCTCTTGCCTCTTTGTGCACTTCTCTTGCCTGTTTCTGCACCTCTCTTGCCTCTTTGTGCACCTCTGTTGGCTCTTTCTGCACCTCACTTGCTCCTTTCTACACTTCTTTTGGCTCTTTCTGCACCCCTGTTGCTTCATTCGTCTTTCTGCACGTCTGTTGCCTCTTTCTGCACCTCATTTGCTTCTTTCTGCACCCCTGTTGTCTCTTTCTGCACTCGTCTTCCCTCTTTCTGTACCTTTCCTGCCTGTTTTTGTATCTCACGCCTCTTTCTTCACTTTTCTTGCTTCTTTCTACACCTCTGTTGCTTCTTTCTACACCTCTGTTGCTTCTTTCAGCAATTCTCTTGCCTCTTTGTGCTCTTCTCTTGCCTGTTTCTGCACCTCTCTTTCCTCTTTTTGCACCTCTGTTGGCTCTTTCTGCACCTCACTTGCTCCTTTCTACACTTCTCTTGCCTCTTTCTGCACCCCTGTTGCTTCATTTTGCACTTTCCATGCTTCTTTCTGCACCTGTCTTGCTTCTTTCTGCACCCCTGTTGTCTCTTCATGTACCTCTTTTGCCTCTTTCTGTAATTTTCTTGATTTTTCTGCACCTCTCTTCCCTCTTTCTGCACGTCTGTTGCCTCTTTCTGCACCTCATTTGCTTCTTTCTGCACCCCTGTTGTCTCTTTCTGCACTCGTCTTCCCTCTTTCTGTACCTTTCCTGCCTGTTTTTGCATCTCACTTCCCTCTTTCTGCACTTTTCTTGCTTCTTTCTACACCTCTGTTGCTTCTTTCAGCAATTCTCTTGCCTCTTTGTCCACTTCTCTTGCCTGTTTCTGCACCTCTCTTGCCGCTTTTTGTAACTCTGTTGGCTCTTTCTGCACCTCACTTGCTCCTTTCTACACTTCTCTTGCCTCTTTCTGCACCCCTGTTGTCTCTTTATGTACCTCTTTTGCCTCTTTCTGTACTTTTCTTGCCTTTTTCTGCACCTCTCTTCCTCTTTCTGCACGTCTGTTGCCTCTTTCTGCACCTCATTTGCTTCTTTCTGCACCCCTGTTGTCTCTTTCTGCACTCGTCTTCCCTCTTTCTGTACCTTTCCTGCCTGTTTTTGCTTCTCACTTTCCTCTTTCTGCGCTTTTCTTGCTTCTTTCTACACCTCTGTTGCTTCTTTCAGCAATTCTCTTGCCTCTTTTGTGCTCTTCTCTTGCCTGTTTCTGCACCTCTCTTGCCTCTTTTTGAATCTCTGTTGGCTCTTTCTGCACCTCATATGCTGCTTTCTATTCTCCTCTTGCCTCTTTCTGCACCCCTGTTGCTTCATTCTGCACTTTCCATGCTTCTTTCTGCACCTGTCTTGCTTCTTTCTGCACCCCTGTTGTCTATTTATGTACCTCTTTTGCCTCTTTCTGCACTTTTCTTGCCTTTTTCTGTACCTCTCTTCCCTCGTTCTGCACGTCTGTTGCCTCTTTCTGCACCTCATTTGCTTCTTTCTGCTCCCTGTTGTCTCTTTCTGCACTTGTCTTCCCTCTTTCTGTACCTTTCCTGCCTGTTTTTGCATCTCACTTGCCTCTTTCTGCACTTTTCTTGCTTCTTTCTACACCTCTGTTGCTTCTTTCAGCAATTCTCTTGCCTCTTTGTGCACTTCTCTTGCCTGTTTCTGCACCTCTCTTGCCTCTTTGTGCACCTCTGTTGGCTCTTTCTGCACCTCACTTGCTCCTTTCTACACTTCTTTTGGCTCTTTCTGCACCCCTGTTGCTTCATTCGTCTTTCTGCACGTCTGTTGCCTCTTTCTGCACCTCATTTGCTTCTTTCTGCACCCCTGTTGTCTCTTTCTGCACTCGTCTTCCCTCTTTCTGTACCTTTCCTGCCTGTTTTTGTATCTCACGCCTCTTTCTTCACTTTTCTTGCTTCTTTCTACACCTCTGTTGCTTCTTTCTACACCTCTGTTGCTTCTTTCAGCAATTCTCTTGCCTCTTTTGTGCACTTCTCTTGCCTGTTTCTGCACCTCTCTTTCCTCTTTTTGCACCTCTGTTGGCTCTTTCTGCACCTCACTTGCTCCTTTCTACACTTCTCTTGCCTCTTTCTGCACCCCTGTTGCTTCATTTTGCACTTTCCATGCTTCTTTCTGCACCTGTCTTGCTTCTTTCTGCACCCCTGTTGTCTCTTCATGTACCTCTTTTGCCTCTTTCTGTAATTTTCTTGATTTTTCTGCACCTCTCTTCCCTCTTTCTGCACGTCTGTTGCCTCTTTCTGCACCTCATTTGCTTCTTTCTGCACCCCTGTTGTCTCTTTCTGCACTCGTCTTCCCTCTTTCTGTACCTTTCCTGCCTGTTTTTGCATCTCACTTCCCTCTTTCTGCACTTTTCTTGCTTCTTTCTACACCTCTGTTGCTTCTTTCAGCAATTCTCTTGCCTCTTTGTCCACTTCTCTTGCCTGTTTCTGCACCTCTCTTGCCGCTTTTTGTAACTCTGTTGGCTCTTTCTGCACCTCACTTGCTCCTTTCTACACTTCTCTTGCCTCTTTCTGCACCCCTGTTGCTTCATTCTGCACTTTCCATGCTTCTTTCTTCACCTGTCTTGCTTCTTTCTGCACCCCTGTTGTCTCTTTATGTACCTCTTTTGCCACTTTCTGTACTTTTCTTGCCTTTTTCTGCAGTTCTCTTCCCTCTTTCTGCACTTCTGTTGCCTCTTTCTGCACCTCATTTGTTCTTTCTGCACTTCTGTTGTCTCTTTCTGCACTCGTCTTCCCTCTTTCTGTACCTTTCCTGCCTGTTTTTGCATTTCACTTGCCTCTTTCTGCACTTTTCTTGTTTCTTTCTACACCTCTGTTTCTTCTTTCAGCAATTCTCTTGCTTCTTTGTGCACTTCTCTTGCCTGTTTCTGCACCTCTCTTGCCTCTTTTTGCACCTCTGTTGGCTCTTTCTGCACCTCACATGCTCCTTTCTATACTCCTCTTGCCTCTTTCTGCACCCCTGTTGCTTCATTCTGCACTTTCCATGATTCTTTCTGCACCTGTCTTGCTTCTTTCTGCACCCCTGTTGTCTCTTTATGTACCTCTTTTGCCTCTTTCTGCACTTTTCTTGTCCTTTTCTGTACCTCTCTTCCCTCATTCTGCACGTCTGTTGCCTCTTTCTGCACCTCATTTGCTTCTTTCTGCTCCCCTGTTGTCTCTTTCTGCACTCGTCTTCCCTCTTTCTGTACCTTTCCTGCCTGTTTTTGCATCTCACTTGCCTCTCTCTGCACTTTTCTTGCTTCTTTCTACACCTCTGTTGCTTCTTTCAGCAATTCTCTTGCCTCTTTGTGCACTTCTCTTGCCTGTTTCTGCACCTCTCTTACCTCTTTTTGCACCTCTGTTGGCTCTTTCTGCACCTCACTAGCTCCTTTCTAAACTTCTCTTGCCTCTTTCTGCACCCCTGTTGCTTCATTCATCTTTCTGCACGTCTGTTGCCTCTTTCTGCACCTCATTTGCTTCTTTCTGCCCCCCTGTTGTCTCTTTCTGCACTCGTCTTCCCTCTTTCTGTACCTTTCCTGCCTGTTTTTGCATCTCACTTGCCTCTTTCTGCACTTTTCTTGCTTCTTTCTACACCGCTGTTGCTTCTTTCAGCAATTCTCTTGCCTCTTTGTGTGCTTCTCTTGCTTGTTTCTGCACCTCTCTTGCCTCTTTTTGCACCTCTGTTGGCTCTTTCTGCACCTCACTTGCTCCTTTCTACACTTCTCTTGCCTCTTTCTGCACCCCTGTTGCTTCATTCTGCACTTTCCATGCTTCTTTCTGCACCTGTCTTGCTTTTTCTGCACCCCTGTTGTCTCTTTATGTACCTCTTTTGCCTATTTCTGCACTTTTCTTGCCTTTTTCTGCACCTCTCTTCCCTCTTTCTACACGTCTGTTGCCTCTTTCTGCACCTCATTTGCTTCTTTCTGCACCCCTGTTGTCTCTTTCTGCACTCGTCTTCCCTCTTTCTGTACCTTTCCTTCCTGTTTTTGGATCTCACTTGCCTCTTTCTGCGCTTTTCTTGCTTCTTTCTACACCTCTGTTGCTTCTTTCAGCAATTCTCTTGCCTCTTTTGTGCACTTCTCTTGCCTGTTTCTGCACCTCTCTTGCCTCTTTTTGCATCTTTGTTGGCTCTTTCTGCACCTCACATGCTCCTTTCTATTCTCCTCTTGCCTCTTTCTGCACCCCTGTTGCTTCATTCTGCACTTTCCATGCTTCTTTCTGCACCTGTCTTGCTTCTTTCTGCACCCCTGTTGTCTCTTTATGTACCTCTTTTGCCTATTTCTGCACTTTTCTTGCCTTTTCTGTATCTCTCTTCCCTCGTTCTGCACGTCTGTTGCCTCTTTCTGCACCTCATTTGCCTCTTTCTGCACCTCATTTGCTTCTTTCTGCACCCCTGTTGTCTCTTTCTGCACTCGTCTTCCCTCTTTCTGTACCTTTCTTGCCTGTTTTTGCATCTCACTTGCCTCTTTCTGCACTTTTCTTGCTTCTTTCTACACCTCTGTTGCTTCTTTCAGCAATTCTCTTGCCTCTTTGTGCACTTCTCTTGCCTGTTTCTGCACCTCTCTTGCCTCTTTTTGCACCTCTGTTGGCTCTTTCTGCACCTCACTTGCTCCTTTCTACACTTCTCTTGGCTCTTTCTGCACCCCTGTTGCTTCATTCGTCTTTCTGCACGTCTGTTGCCTCTTTCTGCACCTCATTTGCTTCTTTCTGCATCCCTGTTGTCTCTTTCTGCACTCGTCTTCCCTCTTTCTGTACCTTTCTTGCCTGTTTTTGCATCTCACTTGCCTCTTTCTGCACTTTTCTTGCTTCTTTCTACACCTCTGTTGCTTCTTTCAGCAATTCTCTTGCCTCTTTGTGCACTTCTCTTGCCTGTTTCTGCACCTCTCTTGCCTCTTTTTGCACCTCTGTTGGCTCTTTCTGCACCTCACTTGCTCCTTTCTACACTTCTCTTGGCTCTTTCTGCACCCCTGTTGCTTCATTCGTCTTTCTGCACGTCTGTTGCCTCTTTCTTCACCTCATTTTCTTCTTTCTGCATCCCTGTTGTCTCTTTCTGCACTCGTCTTCCCTCTTTCTGTACCTTTCCTGCCTGTTTTTGTATCTCACGCCTCTGTCTGCACTTTTCTTGCTTCTTTCTACACCTCTGTTGCTTCTTTCAGCAATTCTCTTGCCTCTTTTGTGCACTTCTCTTGCCTGTTTCTGCACCTCTCTTGCCTCTTTTTGCACCTCTGTTGGCTCTTTCTGCACCTCACTTGCTCCTTTCTACACTTCTCTTGCCTCTTTCTGCACGCCTGTTGCTTCATTCTGCACTTTCCATGCTTCTTTCTTCACCTGTCTTGCTTCTTTCTGCACCCCTGTTGTCTCTTTATGTACCTCTTTTGCCACTTTCTGCACTTTTCTTGCCTTTTTCTGCAGTTCTCTTCCCTCTTTCTGCACTTCTGTTGCCTCTTTCTGCACCTCATTTGTTCTTTCTGCACCTCTGTTGTCTCTTTCTGCACTCGTCTTCCCTCTTTCTGTACCTTTCCTGCCTGTTTTTGCATCTCACTTGCCTCTTTCTGCACTTTTCTTGCTTCTTTCTACACCTCTGTTGCTTCTTTCAGCAATTCTCTTGCCTCTTTTGTGCACTTCTCTTGCCTGTTTCTGCACCTCTCTTGCCTCTTTTTGCATCTCTGTTGCCTCTTTCTGCACCTCACATGCTCCTTTCTACACTCCTCTTGCCCCTTTCTGCACCCCTGTTGCTTCATTCATCTTTCTGCACGTCTGTTGCCTCTTTCTGCACCTCATTTGCTTCTTTCTGCACCCCTGTTGTCTCTTTCTGCACTCGTCTTCCCTCTTTCTGTACCTTTCCTGCCTGTTTTTGTATCTCACGCCTCTTTCTGCACTTTTCTTGCTTCTTTCTACACCTCTGTTGCTTCTTTCAGCAATTCTCTTGCCTCTTTTGTGCACTTCTCTTGCCTGTTTCTGCACCTCTCTTGCCTTTTTTTGCACCTCTGTTGGCTCTTTCTGCACCTCACTTGCTCCTTTCTACACTTCTCTTGCCTCTTTCTGCACCCCTGTTGCTTCATTTTGCACTTTCCATGCTTCTTTCTGCACCTGTCTTGCTTCTTTCTGCACCCCTGTTGTCTCTTTATGTACCTCTTTTGCCTCTTTCTGTAATTTTCTTGATTTTTCTGCACCTCTCTTCCCTCTTTCAGCACGTCTGTTGCCTTTTTCTGCACCTCATTTGCTTCTTTCTGCACCCCTGTTGTCTCTTTCTGCACTCGTCTTCCCTCTTTCTGTACCTTTCCTGCCTGTTTTTGCATCTCACTTGCCTCTTTCTGCACTTTTCTTGCTTCTTTCTACACATCTGTTGCTTCTTTCAGCAATTCTCTTGCCCCTTTGTGCACTTCTCTTGACTGTTTCTGCACCTCTCTTGCCTATTTTTGCACCTCTGTTGGCTCTTTCTGCACCTCACTTGCTCCTTTCTACACTTCTCTTGCCTCTTTCTGCACGCCTGTTGCTTCATTCTGCACTTTCCATGCTTCTTTCTGCACCTGTCTTGCTTCTTTCTGCACCCCTGTTGTCTCTTTATGTACCTCTTTTGCCTCTTTCTGCACTTTTCTTGCCTTTTTCTGCAGTTCTCTTCCCTCTTTCTGCACGTCTGTTGGCTCTTTCTGCACCTCATTTGCTTCTTTCTGCACCCCTATTGTCTTTTTCTGCACTCGTCTTCCCTTTTTCTGTACCTTTCCTGCCTGTTTTTGCATCTCTCTTGCCTCTTTCTGCACTTTTCTTGCTTCTTTCTACACCTCTGTTGCTTCTTTCAGCAATTCTCTTGCCTCTTTGTGCATTTCTTTTGCCTGTTTCTGCACCTCTCTTGTCTCTTTTCGCACCTCTGTTGGCTCTTTCTGCACCTCACTTGCTCCTTTCTACACTTCTCTTGCCTCTTTCCGTACCCCCGTTGCTTCATTCTGCACTTTCCATGCTTCTTTCTGCACCTGTCATGCTTCTCTCTGCACCCCTGTTGTCTCTTTATGTACCTCTTTTGCCCATTTCTGCACTTTTCTTGCCTTTTTCTGCACCTCTCTTCCCTCTTTCTGCACGTCTGTTGCCTCTTTCTGCACCTCATTTGCTTCTTTCTGCACCCCTGTTGTCTCTTTCTGCACTCGTCTTCCCTCTTTCTGTAACTTTCCTGCCTGTTTTTGCATCTCACTTGCCTCTTTCTACACTTTTCTTTCTTCTTTCACACCTCTGTTGCTTCTTTCAGCAATTCTCTTGCCTCATTGTGCACTTCTCTTGCCTGTTTCTGTACCTCTCTTGCCTCTTTTTGCACCTCTGTTGGCTCTTGCTGCACCCCACTTGCTCTTTTCTACACTTCTCTTGCCTCTTTCTGTACCCCTATTGCTTCATTCTGCACTTTCCATGCTTCTTTCTGCACCTGTCTTGCTTCTTTCTGCACCCCTGTTGTCTCTTTATGTACCTCTTTTGCCTCTTTCTGCACTCTTCTTGCCTTTTTCTGCAGTTCTCTTGCCTCTTTCTGCACCTCTGTTGCTTCTTTCTGCACTTCTCTTGCCTCTTTCTGCATCCCTGTTGCTTCATTCTGCACGTTGTATGCTTCTTTGTGCATCTGTCTTGCTTCTTTCTGCAACCCTGTTTTCTCTTTCTGCACTCGTCTTCCTTCTTTCTGTACCTTTCTTGCTTGTTTCTGCATCACACTTGCCTCTTTCTGTACTTTTCTTGCTTTTTTCTACACCTCTGTTGCTTGTTTCTGCACCCGTATTCCCTCTTTGTGCAAGTTTCTAGCCTCTTTCTACACCTCTCTTCCCTCTTTCTGCACCACTCTTGCCTCTTTTTGTACCTCTGTTGCTTCTTTCTGCACTTCTCTTGACTCTTTCTGCACCCTTCGTGCCTCTTTCAGCACCTCTGTTGCTTCTTTCTGCACTTCTCTTCCTTCTTTCTGCACTCCTCATGCCTTCTTCTGCACCTCTGTTGCTTTGTTCTACAGATATCTTGCCTCTTTCTGCACCTCACTTGCCTCTTTCAGTACCTCTGTTGCTTTTTTCTGCAGATCTCTTGCCTCTTTCTGCACCCCTCTTTTCTCTTTCTGCACCTCTATTGCTTCTTTCTGCACCCCTGTTCCCTCATTCTGCACCTTTCATGCCTGTTTCTGCATCTCTCTTGCCTCTTTCTGTACCTCTGTTGCCTCTTTCTGCACTTTTCTTGCCTCTTTCTGCACCCCTTTTGCCTCTTTCTGCTCCTCTGCTGCTTCTTTCTGCACTTCCATTGCCTCTTTCTGCACGTCTCTTGCTTCTTTCTGCACCTCAATTGCCTCTTTCAGCACGTCTGTTGCTTTTTTTTGCAGATCTCTTGCCCCTTTCTGCACCTCACTTGCCTCTTTCAGCACCTCTGTTGCTTTTTTCTGCAGATCTATTGCCTCTTTCTGCACGTCTGTTGCCTCTTTCTGCACCTCATTTGCTTCTTTCTGCACCCCTGTTGTCTCTTTCTGCACTCGTCTTCCCTCTTTCTGTAACTTTCCTGCCTGTTTTTGCATCTCACTTGCCTCTTTCTACACTTTTCTTGCTTCTTTCACACCTCTGTTGCTTCTTTCAGCAATTCTCTTGCCTCATTGTGCACTTCTCTTGCCTGTTTCTGTACCTCTCTTGCCTCTTTTTGCACCTCTGTTGGCTCTTTCTGCACCCCACTTGCTCTTTTATACACTTCTCTTGCCTCTTTCTGTACCCCTATTGCTTCATTCTGCACTTTCCATGCTTCTTTCTGCACCTGTCTTGCTTCTTTCTGCACCCCTGTTGTCTCTTTATGTACCTCTTTGCCTCTTTCTGCACTCTTCTTGCCTTTTTCTGCAGTTCTCTTGCCTCTTTCTGCACCTCTGTTGCTTCTTTCTGCACTTCTCTTGCCTCTTTCTGCATCCCTGTTGCTTCATTCTGCACGTTGTATGCTTCTTTGTGCATCTGTCTTGCTTCTTTCTGCAACCCTGTTTTCTCTTTCTGCACTCGTCTTCCTTCTTTCTGTACCTTTCTTGCTTGTTTCTGCATCACACTTGCCTCTTTCTGTACTTTTCTTGCTTTTTCTACACCTCTGTTGCTTGTTTCTGCACCCGTATTCCCTCTTTGTGCAAGTCTCTAGCCTCTTTCTACACCTCTCTTCCCTCTTTCTGCACCACTCTTGCCTCTTTTTGTACCTCTGTTGCTTCTTTCTGCACTTCTCTTGACTCTTTCTGCACCCTTCGTGCCTCTTTCAGCACCTCTGTTGCTTCTTTCTGCACTTCTCTTCCTTCTTTCTGCACTCCTCATGCCTTCTTCTGCACCTCTGTTGCTTTGTTCTACAGATATCTTGCCTCTTTCTGCACCTCACTTGCCTCTTTCAGTACCTCTGTTGCTTTTTTCTGCAGATCTCTTGCCTCTTTCTGCACCCCTCTTTTCTCTTTCTGCACCTCTATTGCTTCTTTCTGCACCCCTGTTCCCTCTTTCTGCACCTTTCATGCCTGTTTCTGCATCTCTCTTGCCTCTTTCTGTACCTCTGTTGCCTCTTTCTGCACTTTTCTTGCCTCTTTCTGCACCCCTTTTGCCTCTTTCTGCTCCTCTGCTGCTTCTTTCTGCACTTCCATTGCCTCTTTCTGCACGTCTCTTGCTTCTTTCTGCACCTCAATTGCCTCTTTCAGCACGTCTGTTGCTTTTTTTGCAGATCTCTTGCCCCTTTCTGCACCTCACTTGCCTCTTTCAGCACCTCTGTTGCTTTTTTCTGCAGATCTCTTGCCTCTTTCTGCACCCCTCTTTTCTCTTTCTGTACCTCTCTTGCCTCTATCTGTACCCCTGTTCCTTCTTTCTGCACCTTTCCTGCCTGTTTCTGCTCCTCTCTTGCCTCTTTCTGTACCTCTGTTGCTTCTTTCTGCACTTCTCTTGCTCTTTCTGCACCCTTTGCGCCTCTTTCAGCACCTCTGTTACTTCTTTCTGTACTTCTCTTCCTTCTTTCTGCACCCCTCCTGCCTCTTTCTGTACCTCTCTTGCCTCTTTGTGCAACCCTCCTAACTTTTTCTGCACCCCTCTTGCCTCTCTCTCCACCCCTCTTCCCTCTTTCTGCACCTCTGTTGGTTCTTTCTGCACTGCTCTTGCTTCTTTCTGCACCTTACTTGCCTCTTTCTGTACTTCTCTTGCTTCTTTCTACACCTCTGTTGCTTCTTTCAGCAATTCTCTTGCCTCTTTCTGCACTTCTCTTCCTTCTTTCTGCACCCCTCCTGCCTCTTTCTGTACCTCTCTTGCCTCTTTGTGCACCTCTCCTACCCCTTTCTGCACCCCTTTGCCTCTTTTTACACCTCTGTTGGTTCTTTCTGCACTGCTGTTGCTTCTTTCTGCACCTCACTTGCCTCTTTCTGCACTTCACTTGCTTTTTTCTGCACCTCTCTTGCCTCTTTCGGCACCTCTGTTGCTTCTTTCTGCACTTCTCTTGCCTCCTTCTGCACCTCTTAGTTAGAGGTAGTTTTAATCCCTCTGCCCTATTATGTACTAGGGCCATAAAGAGGAGGTCATGCCAATCACAGGGGTACCCCAACGCATAGTGTACCCTAGTGTATGTAGGTGTTTTCACTGTATTCTAAGTGTCTTTCAGCATAGCACTGGCTCCAGGCCTGGTTAGGCAAAGTCAGCTACCACCAGTCCCCGTCAGCAAAAAGATGGGGGCACAGGATGACTTTGCAACAAGGCCTCTTTCTGCTCCTCTGTTGGTTCTTTGTGCACATCTCTTGCTTCTTTCTGCACCTTTCTTCATCTTTCTGGACTTCTGTTGCCTCTTTCTGCATTTCTCTTGCTTCTTTCTGTGCCTTTCTTCCTCTTTCTGCACATGTCCTACCTCTGTAGGCATAGTTAGAAATTAGCATTTAAAAAACCTTTGAAATTCACTGAAAAAAACAGAGAAATTTGGCCGTTATAGTTAGTTCAGATAACTAAAACTCGCGCCCCCGCAATGCCCTGCTGATGACATCACATATTACATCATTCATGACATGGTCAGTGACATCACTGATGACATCACTGATGACATCTCAAATGACATCACTGATGACATCACTGATTACATCATCCACGTGATAATCTGATGCACCTCCTCAAACCCTAATATAACCTTTGATACACCCACTCTAAAATACAGACTACCATTTTTGAAACCATAGACATACCAACACCAGTTACTACATACTCCCTCACTGATTCCTAGGTCTACACACACATCTACTCATTCACCCATACAGTCACTCATACATGCAGTCACTCATCAATACAGCACTATCATATGCACTCATACACCTATACAGACACTCACACACCACCACTCACCCATAGAGTTACTCACACACCTAGTCAGTCATGTAAAGAATCAATCACACTCCCACTTACTCACCTATACAGTTATACACACACCACCTCACCTATTCATACAGATACTAACACATACTTACTCTCTTATGCAATCACTGACACAAGCACACACTCATTCATACAGCCACTCTCACAATCACTCACTCTCACATATAGTCATTTATATACTCCAACACATATACTGCCTTTCACATATGTAGTTACTCACACATATACCACTGAGACATCCATTCACTCACTAACACAGCTATAGGCACACTCACTCACCTATACAGCCCTTCACAGGCACACTCTTGAACCCATACACCCAGTGAATCACCCACTCACACATCTATGCACAAAGTCACACACCCTCCACCCACCCACACAGACACTCAGGCACCCATACAAATACTCAGGCAACCAATCAATAACCCATATAGACACTCCTGTAGCTACTCACCAACCCATGCAGCAGCTTACACAACAACAGAAAAGACTGATACAGACATTCACACAGTTTAGTCACTAACCCATGCATTCAGTAAGACATATTTAATCACTCACTTATACAGTCAGTCACGCACCTACTAAATCCTCCATCCAGACACTTATACACCTACTCATTCTTCAATACACCTTGGCATATATATAAAACATATTTAAACTTTATAGAAACACACAGTCACTGGATGATGTCATCATGACTAAGAATTGCATTTATTATGCTTAGCAGACATAGCAGCACCACAAACTCAGAAGTGTTTTTTCTTTTTTCGTTGTTTATTTATTAGAGAAAACCCCCGCCCACCTATGAATTTTCTTTAGTAAAACATTGGGTCCTGATGAAGGTGGCCAACAACAGTATTTTCCACCGAAACGTGCGTTGACCGACTACAAGGGAAATCCATTCGTGACAATACATCAGTGGATACATTTCTGATTCTATCGCACCACCCAAATCAATGATTGGATGTTTGTCATACAAGAATTATTGGATTGGATTTCCCCAGATAACCTTTTGTGTGTATGAAAGAGTTGCGTGTGTGAAGTTATGACTGGTATGTATGATTGATGGATGGTTGTTAGTGGGGTTACATCTCACGGTTGTTTCTCGTGATGAAATATATTTTTTGTGTATGTCATTCCTGCTTTTAAATTATATTGTGATGTAAAACAGAATTCTGTGCGCTCATCTGCACTTGTGCAAATTGAATTGTTATGCGCAAAAATTACCTAAGAATCATTTTAGCTAAAAAATTATCATTTGTATAAATAAAAAAAATAATAAATATATGTTTAAAATTATAACTCTTCAGATTGGTGCTTGGTATGTCTGCCTTTAGTATGAGCCCTGCAGAGGCCTACCTTTAAAGAAATATAGGTCAGATAAGAGTTTTTCTTTAGTAGCTGTTTATTTCCCCCTGCTCTTGGACCTTGAATCGTATATAGGGGGTACCTTTCTTTCTCATATATATGATGTAATCAGTGATGTCATTTGAGATGTCATCAGTGATGTCATCAGTGATGTCACTGACCATGTCATGAATGGTGTAATATGTGACATCATCAGCAGGGCATTGCGGGGGCACGAGTGTTAGTTAGCTGAACTAACTATAACGGCCGAATTTCTCTGGTTTTGTACGAGTGAAATGTCCAACTAACTATAACGTCCCTGAAACCTGTGGTTTTTTCAGTGAATTTCTAAGGTTTTTTATATGCTAATTTCTAACTATAACGTCCCTGAAACCGATGGTTTTTTCATTGAATATATATTTTTATATATATATATATACATATATATATATATATATATATATATATATATATGAATTTATATATGGTTCAAAATAATATTTACCATCTGAGCTGCGATGGAAAGGTACTACGAGGTAAAACATCATGATGTTAAAGTAATCATTATGCGGTTAGCACAATGTAATCACCCGTAATTACACATGATGTTTCGACTGACATTCAGTGCGGAAGCCATTTGTATTTTCATTCGTGGGAAGATGAGCAACCTTCGGTTTCTTATAACGCGTGAGGTCCCTGAGATTTTCTAAAGGCTGCAATAGCATTGGGGTCCAGATGGCTATCATAGGTGTGTGTGTTGGTTATGAATCAAGGCTGCCATGTCTTTTTTTCAGAAAGCTACTGTGGTTTTTAAGTTTCTTTGCATTTTAGGAGCAATTGCACAACAGTCAACCCATTTACAGATTGCAAATGGTAAGACTCTTAGCATGGTACTCCAGCAGCATAACTTTGGGTCTCACAGAAGCTTAATGGCCAGTGCCGTACCCCATCTTCAGAATCACCTCTTGCCAGTATGAAGCGATTAGGGCAACTGCATACTTGTTTTGTCATCCCCTCATCCCCCTACCATAACAATCTGTCGACCTGCTACTGTTAATCATTTATAGCCTTGAGTGGGATGTAATTACATCTGTGCACGATTTCATACTGCCATTCCTTGTTATGTTATGTTACCAATTTTTGTAAAGCTTCCTAGAAACGGGCTTCCCAGCGCTCCTTCTCCTGTGCTCACCTATATGAATTAGTTTCTCTAATGCACTTCCCACAATCAGGAAGGATACAGCTCAGGTATTCTTCGTGGCCCAAGCTTTGCCAAGAAACTCCTTGTTTCCCCTTCTCAGAGACTTGAGAGAGGGGCAAGATTGACTTCTAAGTTTAACCCCTTCTGTTCATAATTGGCTTCCTCTTCCTCTCAGCCCCCTGCCTCTGCTGAAGTTGACAGTCTAGCTTCCGAGAGATAAGGACTCTGTAATTTGGGGGTCTCTCTTGAGGTCCTCTTGGTAGTCGAACAGTTTTGCTGCCCTTGTTGTTCTTCTAAAGATTTGAAGTAACTCTTTTGTTTTCTTGACTTTCTTTGTGAGGGCTTTCTGTTAGGCTTAATAGCCCCTGTTCTCTGCTGCCAGTTGGTTGCTTTCAAGATTTGGAAAAATCTGAGTTTTTGTCCCCAAACTAGTCCCTCGCCTTTTAAGAGGTTTTCCCCTGGCATGACCTAAGATTCATTTTACAGTTGTCTCCTGCGATCTGCTTTTAGTCCTAAAGGCCATACACTATGCCCCCTTCAAGCCCTTGAAAGAAAAGTCCTTTATTTGTCTTTTGGCCAATGTTGTCTTTTTAGTGGCTATCACATCTGCTAGTTGACTGGATGAGATCGGGCCATTTGTCTTCTGAACTTATTCTGAAGTCTTGCTTCTTTCTCCTGACTTTCTACCTAAAGTCTTTTCTGATCTCCCTCTTAATAAGGTAATTTCACCTTATCTATGTCCTTCTCCTTCTGTAGACTAGGAACATTCTTTTCATTAATGGGATGTTGGGCGAGCTGTTGAGATTTATTTACAGTGCACTTCAGTTTTCATAAATCTGACTCTATTTGTGACTTTTGATGCTAGTTTTCAAGGTCATATGCCATCTGTTTCAACAGTTTGTGATGCCTTGCAGTGTCTCTGGCTTATGACCCAGCTGAGACTCTTATTCTTCTGGCTGTGTTAGGTCATTCTGCTAGAGGAATGGCTGCTTTTTGGGCTGGCCACTTATATATATGACGCACTGCTGCTCGGGGGATGAAGTCCATTTCAGTCCTGAGGTCCTCAGGACACTAGAGGACCTCATCACCCCACCAGCAGTGCGCCAAGAGGCGCTTTTGCAGAGTGGTGTAAAAAGGGGCGTGGCCTCAGACCACCTCTCAGCAATCCCACTGTGTGGGGCTTATTGGAGGAACCTGGTGGGCTAGTTGGCCCCCAGGGACCCTCAGGAATCAAGGGGACTTAATCCCCCAACCCAGAACGCACCAGGGGGCACGTTTATAGAGTGGTGCAGGGAGGGGGCGGGGCCTCCGGGAGATGCCGGCTTTTCTTTTCTTTTTGCATTTTTAGAAGGGGGGCTGTGTGGCCCCCCTTCTTTTAGTATTTTTTGGGCCCTGGGGACCCCATCCCCCAGGGCCTGACCCATTTTTTTATTTTAAAAAACAGGGCATGGCCTTGTTTATTTTATATTTTTTAAATTATTTGTACGCGGCCCCTCTTCCCTAGGCCATTTTCGGCCCCGGGGACCCCATCCCCGAGGCTTGGCCATTTATTTTTTATATTTAATTTTGGAAGGGGGGGCCGCGTGGCCCCCCTTCCCTGGGCCTCTCTTGGCCCTGGGGACCCCATCCCCCAGGGCCTGGCCAGCCTTTCTTTATTTTTTAAATTTTGGAAGGGGGCCGCGTGGTTATTCTTTCAAAAAACTACTTTCAAGGTCTACTATCTTGTCTTCTCTCACTATGCCATTCTACGCCACTGTATTCTACTCTGCACCATTGTACTCTGCGTCACTGCTATCTGCACCACTCTATGCTACTGCACTCCACGACACTCTACTCAGCATGACTGCACTCTAGAGCACTGCACTCTTTGCCACTGCACGCTATGCCACTCTACTGCACTCTATGCCAACGCACTCTATGCCACTCTACACCACTGCACGCTATGACACTGCATTACTCTATGCCATGCACTCTACACCACTCTACTCAGCATCACTCTACTCTTATGCCTCTGCACTCTACTCTGCCCCACTCCACTCTATGCCACTTCACTCTACATCACTCTATTCTGCAACACTGCTCTCTCCGCCACCGAACTCTACGCCACTCTACTCTGCATTGCTCCACTCTATGCCAATCCATTCTAAGCCACTCTAATCTATTCTGCACCATTGAACTCTATGATGCTCTACTCTATACCACTGCACTCTACGCCACTTCACTATACCATTGCACCCTCTGCCACTTCACTCTACTCTGAAAAAATCTACTCTATGCCACTGCAGTCTATGCCACTCTATTCCACTTTTTGCCAATCCACTCTAAGCCACTCCACACTACACCACTCAATTTTATGCCGCTGCACTCTACACCAATGCTCTCTACATCATGTTACTCAAAACCAATACACTCTACGCCACTGCACTATATACCATTCTACTCTGCACCTCTGCACTGTATGCCACTATTCTCTACTCTACAATACTGCACTCTACGCTACTCTACACCATTGCACTCTGTTACTTTACTAGGCACTACCCTATGCAGCTGCACTCTACAGCAATGCAATCTATGCCATTGTACTCTAAACTGCAGCACTGGACTCTGTGCCACTGTACTCTATGCAACTCTATTCTATGCCACTCTACTCTGCGCCACTTTACTCTATGCCACTGCACTCTACTCTGACCACTCTATGCCACTCTACTGCACTCTACGCCAAAGCACTCCATGCCACTCTAATATACTATGCACCACTGCACTCTATGACAATGCCCTCTACACCACTCCAGTCTAGACCACTCCACTCTGCACCACTCCTCTCTGCAACACTGCACTCAACTCCAATGCACTCTACGCCACTACTCTATACTCCTCCATTTTGCACCAACTGTATTCTGAAACAATCTACTCAACACCACTGCACTCTATGCCACGGCACTCTATGCCAACCTAGTCTACTCTGCGCCACTCCACTCTACGCCACTGCAATAAACACTGTGCCTCTCTACTCTACACCACTCTACTCTATGCCACTGTTTTCTATCCTGCACCACTATACTCTACCCTGCACCACTCCACTCTACTCTGAAACAAGCTAGTCTATGCCACTGCACTCTATGGACACATTTTCTGCTGTGGCAGCTCTTCTTAATCGTGACGCCACACCACTTATTAAAATTCTACATTGACAGGACTAAACCTTCAAGAAAATCTACAGACAGAGATTGAGGTTACTTTGTTATAAATAGATATCACGCCGGAGACTTCTGTAAGTCATTGATTCATAGATTTGGTATTCAAAACTCAAGTCATTTATCTCTCGGAAACAAGGCCAACACGTGTTTCGCACACTAATTAATGTCGCTTCATCAGGGCCAAAGAGTAATTACATGACACTTTCAAAAGAAAAATCTTTTCCTCAAATAATTCGCAGGCAAAAGTGCCACACTTCAATTGGAAAGGAAATGTTCAATCTCTTAAATAATCACTTGTAGGGTAACATTGAATGTGAGGTACAACAAATAACTCATGCAGATCCAAGGGTGATTTACGGCATGATAACCGGATCCATCATTGCTATAGACTGCCCGTGTGAATCTTCAAGAATGGTATTCAAAGAAACTATTGCCAGATGGATAGTCATTTGAGTTTTCTAAATCATTTGATATCTGTAAAGTTCCTGCATTGAGAGCATTCTGGTTCATTCCAGCAGAGATAAAGCTACATTGAATGCCTTTCACAGACATATACCAAGCTCAGGAAATGTGACATTCACTAAGGACATAATGTATACTTGTGTCCAGTTATCTACTGCTTCTATGTAACTCACATGTCTCCTCATGCCACAAAGACTCCTCCTCTGACCTAGCCATAATTCCACCTTCGTTTTCTATCTACCATAAGGGAGACTGCTACCTGCCTTCCATGACATTGCCACTAAATGTTTGGCCAGCACTAATGCCAAGTCTAGGAATCTGTTACCTGCTTTTTTGGGTTTAGAATAAGGGAACCCTCCCAACAAACATAACGCAGGCTTACATTCAGTCTCTTTGTCCTGAGCTCCACCCAAATGCTGAAAAAAGTGAAAAAAGTCTCCTGTGATACGTACATCTTGGACAAGGCTTCGACTCACCCCGTTTAAGTCTCCCACTTGCCAGGGGGAGTAATATGTCTGATGCAGGAAGTTAAATTGAGTGAACTAAAGCCTCGTGTTTCTTTACACTTTCTAAGTATATGCCAATATTCTTTCCCATTCCTTATCTTCTATCTTGTATCCAAGTCACACCTCCCACCTTTCCTTGGGTTTGCGTAAGCGACTCCTCACCATCCCATCAAGTGTCTTATAGAACCAAGTAAGCAGATGCCCACAATTCCCTTTTGTCATAATAAGCTGTAAAAGCACATGTTGTGGGGGATCAGTTACTCCTGCATTCCATAAACCCTTGAATGTTCACCTCATGCTCCATAATTCAAAAACTGTCCAGGAGCCAGGCCATATTAATTCATAAATGTTTCCAGAGGGTTTAATGCCCCCTTCGAGTAGGTAGCAACTTCCCAGTGTACTTCTGTCCAAGTAATTAGCTGGTGGGCAGTAAAAAATATAGGGGGCTGTCCATGTGGGAAGCCAGTCAGGGGCAACACTGGGGCATACAGGTGGGGGCTAGACATCTTCACAACACATTGTTTCTGGCATCTCAATGCTACCGAAAGCAGAAGCTGCAGGAGTTGGGGTTCTAGTGGTCTGCCACAATAAAAGGGCAATCAAGACTCCTTGATTTGGTTCCTTCCCCATCGCCTGCAGTTCCTCAACGCATTCCCTATCAAGCCAATGTGTAATCCACTGTAATTGTGCCACCTGGAAGTGTAGCACGTAATCTGAAACACTAAGACCATGATTGGATTATTGAGCGTCTCTAATGCAAAACTCTGCCATCCACCAACCCACACCAGTTCTCTAACAAGTGTATCGAGCTACCTAAAGCACTTGACAGAGACCCACACTGGAAGATTAGTAAAGCAAGTACAGCAGTCTAGGTAGTATTACCATTTTGGTGAGGGCTATCTATTCTTGCAATAATGGAAAGGCAGAAGGATTGCAAAATTTCATAGATCCCTTCAATGCCCTCATCGCTGCACCCAGGTTACAATTCCTCACGTCTATTGGCCGATGATATGTATTCACATCCAAATACTTAAAGGTGTGTGTTTCCAATGTATTCCAATGTCTTCCAGATCGCGTTCCTAACTGGAAGGACATATGCCTTGGAGCTATTTACCTTAAGCCCAGAGACCACCCTGAAGTACCCCAAAAGCTACACAATTGGTACTAAATGTACTACCCATTATGGATATATAGTAATAAATCATCTGCATATAGTGATATGGTATGTACTCTGCCCCACAGTGGAATGCACCTAGGACCCCCCAACCTCGCAAGCCACCGCCACTAGAGATTCAACAACAATAGAGAATAAAGGGGGGGGGGAGCGGATAGTTTTGTAGGGTACTGTAAAACATTCAGTACTGGTCTGAGACAAAACCCCACATGTTCACTCGGACCATTGTATTAGAGTACAGTATAATAATCCATCTTATCCAACCACTGTACACTGTTTATCTTAATTTATTTTTTAGATTCATTGCCATGCTGTAGTAATTTAGTGATAGTGCCATACCTGCAATTAATTGAGAAGTGTAAAATGTGTATTGTTTCCATTGATTCTTTCTATTTTGTATCTTACAATATTGATGCTAGGATAAGGTTCTTCATTACTAATTTCTCTGAAGTCTTGTTTCAGCTGGTGACAGAAGTTACAAGCCATATCGGTACTCCGAAATGTGTGTTGGTAATTATCTTTACGGTATTAAAACACCCTTGGTGTTTTCCAAGGACATATTTGCCAGGTAAAACCAGGCAATGTATTTGCCAGGAAACATTGCACAATGTGGAAATTGCAGGCAGAAACCAGTGCAGAACCAATGGTGTCTGCTGTAATTCATCATTAATCAGGGAACAGGTTGAAATAGTATGGTAACAGTGCACATGGAAATTACCAGACTCCCTGCTATTGAGAGTTCCTGGTTGGGTATTACAGCATTGGAAGTACCAGAGCATATGGGATGAGAACCTAAATGTTTCTTGACATGAGTATATGCTAGGTAACATGGTTTTTAGGTCTCACCTACGCAGCGCGCATGCGCTGCGTAGGAAAGAGACCTCTTGGAATCAATTCAGTTTTTGCCCTAAAAACGTGCACGCGTTGCATTGCTTTCAATGGCAACGCGTGCACGTTTGGCGATTCCCTTGCGGGAGCGAGCGGCGCCATCTGGTACCAATTATCGCGCTCGCTCCCGCAAGGGAAACGCTGCGCCTCCCTGCTCTCGGCCGCACTCCCCCACCCCTCCCACTTGTGAGCGCGAGCGCTTGTTTTACTTTCAGGGGAGCGCGCGCGCTTTTTAAGTTACTGAGTTGGGTATGTGTGTTGCTTGTTACAATGAGTACTTAGAAAGCTAGGAGTTTAAGGCTTTTTCGGGATGATGCGGGGCCAAAAAACACTCCTGCAGAGGTGCGAAGCAGCCCCGGTGTTGTGTTATAACTGGCATCCCTCAAGGCACCACAAGTGTATTCCTTTCACGTCACTTGGAGAGACACATCACACATTAAAGGTAACCCTTCGGAGGCAGGACAGGCACTTTACAAAGCCATCATTTATGTAATAACACAAGACCATACAAAATGCAAGCGCCGGTGACATAACAGCTGCCGGTATTATGTACGAAAAGCTACGTAAAGGTATATTTGTGTTACACCTCATTCGCTACATCGAAAATTCACTTTCAGACTAAAATCGGGCATTTTGTAAATATTTATCTGGGTGTTATATGAGTTCTATTTTGCAACACTGGACAAAGTCTTCTTACCGTTCTTCTGCCTTTCCTTTTTATGTACCACCTTGTGAACCCGAGTCACCTTTTGGGCTTGAAAAACACGCTGTAAGCCGCATACAGGGAGAAGAGGCAGTACACGAACACCAGGACGAGTACTGCGGGTCAGTTTTATCATTTAATACTCCCATTGGCTGGCTGGAGGGGCAACGAGAGCGCGACGGTGCTTGGGATAGGGGGCAGCAGAAGAACCGGGGGCAGCAGCAGCCCTGTATAGCAAACGTAGCGGTATTTATTCTGCAGCAGAGGCAAAACCACATTCGCTAATAACATGTGTGCGCTTTTCTTATTGCCGTCAGACTACGAGCAAATCAGCGCTGTCACCTTCCCTACGGTAACCCATGAAGACATCAGGATAAAAGCTTTACAAGACTGTTACAGATTGGCTGGGCGAAAAATCGGACTACATTTTAGCCTACCCATGTTGTGGTACAGGAAGTAGGGTCTCTTATTGGCTACATTCTCGATTTACTTCGGGTGTTAGTGGCTGCGATTGGTCGGCTAACTTTTACAATGTTGAGAACAGCAGCTGTAGTGCCGCAGGTTTTTTTAACAGAAATGACAGATTGGGCGTGTAAGGAACGGTCTGAAAACAGAAACACTAAGCCACTCCTATTGATGTTTAATAGTATATGAGAACAGCTGCATAGATGTAAAATAGTATATGAAACAGCTGCATAATATTACATGTATTTCAAAATATCCTACTAAATGAGAACGATTGTTTAAAATTTGCACACAAGTGTGCTGTTTAGGTCTCGCGCAAGGCTGATGCCAGCACAACCACGAGTGTGCTTGAAAACAACTGCTGCTTGTTCTCTCTCCTGCCGCGTGTGCTGACACCAAACCTTAGCTCTCTCCTTTTCTCGCTATTGATACTTTCTCACATGTTTCTCCCCTTTCTCTCGGTATTTTCCTGCCTCTTACCAGCATCCTCTATCCAGTCACTTTCATGTTCACATTTTCTCTCTCCGAACATGCCTCTCTTTCCTAGAAAACGATCCAGCCTCGTCCCTTCCCGCTGTCTGGTCTCAGCTTCAATCTTATTTCTTTTCTTCTCTTTCACCTGTCCCTCTCACTCTCCGACATCTCACAGTCGTCCAGCTTTCGTTTCCTCTCTAGCGGCCTCTTGCTTCACCTCATGTTCTCCCACCCTCTTACTTCCACCATCGTTCCCTTATTATCACCTTCTACTCTTTTTTTATCTCCATATATATTCTTGTTTTATCCCAGCTATTGTTATCTTGTGTGCCTGCTTCCATCTCTCTCCTCCCGTCGTTCTCTCATTATCACCTTGTACTCTTTTATCTTTCCATAGTTATCATTGTTTACTTTCTCCTTTCTGTTTTTATCGCGTGTTCCTTCTTCGATCTCTCCCCTTCCTTATCTTCCTCTCGTCCCTTCGCATTTCCCTTTCGTTTGTTTCCCATTCTCCTTTAGCTCTAATTTCTTCTCCATTCCTTCTTTCATCTTTACCAATTTTGCTTTTATCTTCGGTGCCAACATTTTTTTCCAAATTCATTTTTGCTCGAGAGTTCATGCAGTGTTTCGTAGCCATGGAAACTACTTACTCCCTGCAGATGTCTGCTTCTACAGTCGTCCCCATAAACACTGCTTCGTCCTGCCATAACAGTTCATAGTGCCTTTTGAAGATGGAAACACCTACGGGTGCCCCTTTTTCAGGCACAATTAAAAATTAATAATTATAATAAAACTATTTACAACCAGAGGGGAGTTTCAATAGCTAGAGCAGACTGCTTGGATAAAAAATACATTTACAAATAAACCAGGCTGCTATGGAGCAGATTTGTTTTGTGTGCATGGACAAGCCACCCTTGTAGATGTCCGCTACGAATGAGCATAGTTTATCCATGTTTAAGCGTGTATTTCGCAGCACATTTCACCGTTGTAACCCATGTGTGCAGCACCAGTACTATGAGCCTCTGGTGCTCAGTGCCACAAAGGCTGCAGCACAGTAACTTGCTACAGTACAGAAAGCCAAGCTTGTGAGCACGATGCTGCCGTCCAGTCCTAGATATTCTTACCAGCCTGCCAGTCCTCTTCAGACTGCAGCTCTTTTCCTACCCCACTGGAGATCTAATGTAATTATCGCGCCTGCCGCTGCTCGCTCCCGCAAGGTAAAGGCTGCCATGGACTTCCGGCCCCGCTTGCCTTCACCCCTGCCCTCTCGCCCCCTGGCAAACCTGTTAATTACCCTTTACACATACAAATCTCACCCCTGGCCAACCAAATGCCTCTTTGTAATTCATCGCACCAGCCCCCTGCTTCGAATTCGCGCCCTCCCCGCGCAGGCACATTTAAATGCTTATTGTCTGTGGAGCTCGCGGCCATGACTGAACTCCTCACTAAAGTGAAACCCTCCCTCAAGCTTCAGAGGTTTCCAGGGTCGGTGCACCATCTCCCTTGTGAAAAATTGTAGTCCAAAATCACATCCTAATATTGACAAGAGTACACAATGAAAGTGAGTTTTAACACTGACAACACTGCCCATTGTTATAGCGCTCACCGCCCTCTTGGCGCTTGAATAATGCACGTCATTCGCGCCCGCTGGTATGTGCCTTGCAGTGATCTCAGAAGGATGCTTGCACCCATTTAAATAGTTGTTCGTGTTCCATTGACCCCTCCCACTTCATTTCCCCCTCCCCATTAGCCACCCTTTCCACCTCCTCCGCTCTCTCCTTCCCTGCTTTACCACCCCCGATTGTTTGCCCCTACCCCCTCCTCCTGCTGCCCTGCTCCACCGTCATAATGCCTCCTAAATACTGCTCCTCTCCTCTCATCTCATCTCCTCTCCTCTCTCCTCTTCTCCTTCTCCCCCTCCTCCTCCTCCTCCCCTACCCCTCCCCTTCCTCCTCCATCTTCTTCTTCCTCTTCTCTTCTACCCCACTGCTACCATGCCGTCTCCACTCCTGCCCCACTTCTGCCCTTCACCCTCCTCTCCCCTGGTAAACTGCCCCTAAGATCCCTCCCCATCTGCCCCGATGTTGCTATGTCCTCAGATCCCTCTTCTCCTAACTTGCTCCCCTGTTCTCCCCCCCTGTCCTGCTCCACTGATGCACTGCTCCCTCCTCTCCTTCTGCCTGATTATTTGCTCTCTCACTCTCTCTCTCACTAACTCGCTCTCTCACTAACTAACTTACTCTTTCACTAACTATCTCAATCCCTCTCACTAACTCTCTCACTATCCAACTCTCTTTAAAAACACTAATTCAAACTATCTCTCTCTCACGGACTCTCTCTCCCCAAACTAACTCTCTAACTCTCTCTCTCATAGACTCTCTCTCTCTCAATAACTAACTCTCTAACTATCTCTCTCTCCCACTAAATAACTCTCTCTCACTAACTAACTCTCTAACTCTCTCTCTCTCCTCTCACTAACTCACTCTCTCACTAACTTACTAACTTTCTCACTCTCACTAACTAAATAACTAACTCTCTCATTAACAAACTAACTAACTCACTATCACACTAACTGTTACACAGGTACTATTTCCCAAGCTTCAGCCTCCTGTTGTTTATGCCCCCCATAACAAAACAAGCATTGGCATAGCCAATAGGTCTCGCCTATAGGACCTTATAAGTGTTTAGTTATCCAGCACAATATCCTTGGTGCAACAACATCAACTGTTGCATGGCTAAACACTTATAAGGTCCCAAAGGCGAGACCTATTGGCTATGCCACTGCTTGTTATCTTTCCTTCCTTGCTGGCCTTTATCGTGTCGTATTTGGCATGGAGTAGTATGAATTTTTCTCAAAATCCTGTGATGACTAAAAAGGTAGAATATCTTCTTAGTCTTGTGATTTTTAATAACTATTTTATGATTCTGATGAGGAGTTACTAAAACTATGCAAACAATCCAGTCAAAGTTGTTTGTGTTACATTTTAAATAATACCTTATAGATCCAATGGGCAGAATAGCGATGAACAATTCCATACATTCTGATAACGTGTTACTCATTAAATAGCAATTTATGTGCACCCCAATTTAGTCACTCTACGGAACTTCCTAATTTTCATTTGAGTAAATCAAATAATTGAATGTAAGTGATTTGTTCACCATCACAACTACCCTTATTGCTGCACAAACATTTTTCTAGAAGTATATGTGTTGTATTCTAGGGTTAGGCGTTATCAGATTAACATTGGTAAATACGTTTACTTATTAGATAGAAGTATCTGGATACACTACATTCACACGTTTGTCTAATCGTTCAGTGAATTATTATTGGAATATTCAAAGTTAAAATTGGGCTACTGGATCAGCCCTATTGAAACAGTGAGCCTGTTAAGTGTCTAGAAAAAGATTTCATACAAAATCAGTGTATTTGAGATTAGAAGGTGTTTAATTTTCTGCCAGTACAAGCTTAAATCAGGACACCAGATCAGCTCTATTAACAGAAACAGTTAGTCGTGAAGTAGAACACTCTTTAAACATCTACCAATGGATATCATATAAATGCAGTGTAGTCTGGTTTACCAAGTGTTTACTATTTCTTCTACTACAGACATAAATGTCTTCAGTCTACTTATAAGCCTGTTTGTAGATCCCTGATAATATAGTTGTACAGCTTCTGCAACAGTATGATGCCCTGCCTCTTTAACGATTGGCTTACTGTTCTGTTAGCAATGCAGGGCATATTGTGCGAATATGATCTATTGTGTCTTGGTATTAATATCAAAGTCAACATAATCCTTGATCATAATTGGAAGATTTCCATCCTCCTTTAAGCTTCAGTAAAGAAGGGTAGAACTTTTAAAAGCGTAGAAAGTTATTCTTAGTTACAGCAGTAAGTGTACAGTCTATATAAGCTTGTCGCTTGTCTTCATAAGTTTCAAATTAAACCTTATATTAAGTTTCACTTTCATATTAGCTATGTCAGTGGTATGCACTTTATCCTTGATACTTTGATTTACTATCTAAATTCAGGAATTGGAGCCATTAATAGGCTTTCCCATTCTGATAGTTCATAAAGAGTATATAGATTGTTAGAAACCTCCCTGGGTAGTTAGTAACTGAGCAAGCTGTGCTTATATTTAATGATCCCCAAATAATGTTTTTTAAGCTTTAAACTTTTTTAAATTTGAAAATGCATAGTGCCTCATTTAAAGACTATAGCGTCTACTGACTATCGGCACTTGGATAATTAATCTTAGCTCTAATTGAATTTGAGCTTGTGGAACAGAATTACACAAATTCAATAACTTTCTGATCACATTTATTACAATTAGATGTATCTCTTAGTCTCCCACAGAAAGCTAGACCCCGTAAGATAGTACATCGTTGATTTTAGTCTCATTAGTTGTTAAAGCCTCCCCCATTGCTCTACCGCCACAGCAATTCACAAAACTTCCAAGTGCACTGACTGTTGTCAGCGTGGCCATTGTCAATGGTTTTTGGGTTACTTCTTGAGATGTTGTTTATAATTTAAATTCTGATCCATCACTACTCCTAAAAACAATAGCTAGTAACTTGCCTTTTAGAAAGGTTAGCTATTTTCCCATTTAAGGTTTTAGTAGGACTTCCTGCCATTTTTTTCGTTGATTTTTAAAAATGTATCACATTATATTTTTGAATTGCACTTGAAGAGCTTTTGAAATCCAATCATGGTTCTTGCAGAAGTAACAGGTTGTCTCTGTAAGCTGAATGATGGAATGCATAATTTCCAAAATTCAACATATGAAATTGTAATAGATTCAGTTCAAGAGTCAGGTCTGCTCTATAAAGAAAAAATATCAATTTAGCTAAGGTGCATCCATTGCAGCCCATTGTGGGTTGCAGTTTTGGGTGGGTGGGGTGATGGTTTAATTCTTATCCATGTTATGAAGATATATGATAAGGTTTTAAAAAGGACTTGTAAATCCCCAGGGTCAAAAGCTTGGCTATAATCAGCAAAGCATGTATATAACCAGATCTAATAGATCTTGTTCATTTGCCTACTCTTGTGGTTTGCCTAGCAGTATTTTTGAAAATATTGTTCCTTCTGTATCTAATAATTGAATTAATTCGTTGTTTGGTGAGTCACCCCAATGACTTTAACAGTGTGGATAATACAACTCTCCCAAGATTCCATGATTTGCCCGTAGTTAATACTAGAGCACAGTTAAAATTGATGCCCATCTCTGTGGTTCCTATTTAATTAAATCAATGGGGATTCAGTTTTATTCCTGGGGCTATGGCAGTTTGCATGCTCTAACAACAACCTCTACTTCTGCTTCAAAAATCTCTATGGCAAGATTGGTGATTTTTATTTAAAAAATTTTGTTTGTTTTTTACTGACACATAAAGAGTACCCAAATACGTTTTCTAAGTTTCAAAAGTTGTATCACAATCTGTTGCTTTTTGGCCTTGTCTCATTCCATTTGCTACTCATGGCCAGAGGGTAATTGTATTTCTAGTCTTGATCATATAAAATAGTATCCAAGCCTTTCAGTTCTGTCTCTCTTCGAATTCCTGAGCGATATTCTGTAGTCTCATTTTACTGATTTGCCCTCGCTGTCTAATCTTCCTATGCCATATATTTTCATATTTGCTTCCTGTAGTCTATTTTCAAGCAGCATGACTTCTTCTCAAATTTGTCAGTACAACTGGACCTTTCTGAGAGTGATTTACACCTGAATATTAAGGTCTATTTCAGAAAGCATTTTCTGGAAGTAGGGTGTGTCTTACTCCAAGCTTGGGTGTGACTAGCACCAGAATATATAGGCCTAATTAGCAAAACGTTTGTAAAGGAGTGTTAGACTGGGAGGTCTGTGTGCATTTTTAGGTAGTTAGCTAGCATGGATCAATTCAAAACCTTTTTTTGGTCTTGCCTGCGAGATATATTGCATACAATAAAGGGCTCCTCACATTCCGATATAGTACTTATTCGAAGAATGTTGAATGTATTTTCATTCAAGACCTGTTTCCTTTCCAGTCACTCTTCAACCCCCCCAAAAACAGCCCTAGGTGTACTGAATTGCATGCAGTCTTGTAATTAGAAATCGTGGACTTTCTTTTAATTGGTATAGACTGTGGATTTAAAGATATAATTTAATTGGAAAATGTGCTATTATTGCGCATATGTAAATATATATGTATGCATTCGTGGATATATGATAGTCAGTATGTAATATGATTTCTTCATTTCATTTTCTGTGAAGCACTGTTTTTTCCCTATTACTATCAAACAAACCAAAAGTAAGTACATTCCTTTCTTGCTATGATCAGTACAGGCCACACATCAGGGGGACATTATGGGGCTTATTTACAAGCCCCCTACGCCCGCCGGTGCGTCATGTTGTGTGACGCACCGGCGGCGCAACCTGCTGCGTGATATTTACAAGCACACGTAAAGCCACCCTCCGTGGCTTTACGTGTGCTTGTAAATATCGTCCCTTTTCACGGAACACTTTGCGTGTTAGGGGCGTCACTATGGGTGTTCCCACGCAATACCCATGTCCACTGATGCTTTTACAGATTTACGAGCAATCGTAAACCTGGAAATGCGTCAGAATGCTACGCCACCCCAGGGGTGGCGTAGCGAGGCGCAACGAGGAGAAATCTTTTCATTTCTCCTCGTTTATTTCCTCCTTCAATGTGTGCTGCATTCTACAATGCATTGGAAGAGGAAATCACCTCAATTTATTGTTTTTGGGCAGGAAGGTACCCCTTCCTGCACTAAAACAATCTCCCCACGATGCAGGCATCCTTGCACCATGGTCTAAGGGTGCCGGCGCATGGCAGCAGGGTGAGCGCCAGCGCAGGGAAAAGCACAGAGATGCGACATATTGTTGTAAATATGTTGCATCCCTGTGCTTCGAAACTGACACAGTGCGGCGCACCAAAATGACTTGCGGCACCGCGCTTAGTTAGTTTCTCGTAAATAGAGCCCTATACATTTTATTGATGTGAAATCCATGTGAGGGGTGCGGATGTTAAAGAAGCTTGGATTTGTATTGGCGTGGAACCACAGCAAGCCTCTCTTTTAGAGTAAAACTTTGTTCGGGGGAGGGAAACATCCATTACTAAGCAGGCATTACAACGCAATGCCTTTACAACGCAGCCAATATAACGCAAGTTCCATTACAACGCATGCTATTACAAGGCATATGCCTCACTGACCAGCACCTTTCCTGAGTAAAGCACCCGGTGGTGTTATAATTGTAATTTATGTTGTAGTTGTACATGCATTGTAATGGGTTGCGTTGTAATAGCATGCGTTGTAATGGAAGTTGCGTTGTAAAAACCGTGTTGTAAAAGTGTGGGTTGTAGTAGTTTGCGTTGTAACATCATACAACCAGGGGGGGACACAGGATGGATTAGATTTTCATTTAAATGTTAGATGCTTTCTGCTAACATCTAACTTTGCCCTCTTCCTTTTGCAAGGCAAGAAATAGCCAGACTTATACAGCAGGCTGGAAATCCGAGTATAGCCATTATTGTTGAAGTTTAGGCCGTTGGGTTCATAGAGTACAGTCAGTGGTAGTGATAAAATACATTGACAACGCCATTAGCTCTTGAATAAGCGAGCCCTTTTGGCTTTCCCAATTCTTTTTACTGTTTGGAGGGAGAAGGCAGTTGACAAGATCCTCCTGATCTAGAGATAATTAGCAAATGGAATTTATTTTCTAATAGGATTATCCAGAGAGGTCAAACAGTGAGCAGGCCTTTCGAGGAGAGCCATCCACCGCGGCTCTCTGTCTTTGTGAAATCGGCTGCAGACCTTCCGCCAAACACTTGCATGTCGGGTTGATTTTTAGCAAGAAGATGCATACTGTCCCAGAGAGTGGAACTCAGTGCTTTCTGTTCGTGTTTATAGTCAGGCGTCGGGAGGTATTGACGATGCTACCAGCATTCTTTCAATCGCAACTTCCGGTCCACGCGTCAATTATGTCACATTTACTTTCACTTGAATCAATCACTCCCAAACATGGCATATTATAACTGCATTGGCTCTTCCTTGAGTGACGTATAGGCAGCAAGCCCAACCCACCCACACAGTTTACTGTTGTACTTTGTGCAGGATACTTAATCAGACATCACTTTGTGATCAAAGTCTTTAGTCAGTTAATCCCTTAATAAGAAATCCTATTTAGCAATTAACTCTCCAGCAGGACAGCCTTCTGGAGGTCCGTTCACCTGAGAAATGCTGATTTAAATTAAACTGCGGATGCTAATAAGCCCCATTCTGCCCGTGGTTTATTCACCTTTAAGCTGCTGACATAAATTCGTGGAAGACGGGCAATCCAAGGGTTGCTCAAACGGATTCTCGGAAACCTGTGTTTGCGTCTCTTCATGTAATCGAGAAAATTCCACGGCTCTTTTACTGCGTGTTTCACAGCTTCCCTCTCAGTGGCAGTCCTTGCAGTAATTGTATGTATGCGATGTTGGCAGAAAATTTCCGTCAAAGTTACACAAACAATTTTATATTAAATTTGTTATAAATGTCTTTCCACTGCTAATACTGTTGCACAATAACGATTTGGAAAATGCATCATCGATGGCTTGAAACCTGGCTAAGTTACATTTGCTACCTGCACCTATACATTCAAAATATAACTTTTCAGTTTATATTTGTCCCCTTTCAATGTGACTCGACACCCGTAAAAATTATTTTCATTTTTTTTTACTGAGAATGTTGTAGTTGGCATCTTGACTGTATGGTTTTGGAATGTTTATGGAATCACAGAATATTAGCGAGAGGGATTGATTCTAAGGAAGCTTGTTGAGAATGAGAAGGTGACAGGGCAGGTTGACTTATTTTGTGTGCTTGCACTAGTATGGAATCATCTGCAGGGCTGTACGTTTCCCTCAACTCCTACAAATTTGCAAGGAGTTTTAGACTAGCCCATAAAAAACAGGGCAAAGAATTGATCAATTTGCCACTACTTTGAAGCTACAATTTGTGATTTCGGTATGATGGGCAAGGAGAGGGTTGGTTAAGTACAAAAGGGAGGTATACCGCAACATCAGTTACAGCTATTGATTAAGAGTTTAGTGTATGTGGTCACAATGAACCATTTGCAAGATTCTAATGTGATAAGAGGAAATGGTGTTCTATTGAGGAACAAATGGGAAACTATGGTATGAATTTATTGTAAGATAAACATCTGCGCTTTACAAAGTGTTTGAAAATAGGATTGGAGTTCTGAAGGTATATGTTTATCACATTATACAAAACATACTGGTGAGACACTGTTAGAGGAAAATTACTGTAGTGGTCAAGTTAAGTATGGAATATGTTTCAAGATATTGATATAGAAGGGATTAGTAAGCCAACTGAATCTACAGTATGGTTGTCTCCAGTTGTCATCAGTTGTAAGTAGGATTGAAACATAAGATTTTGTTTACGTTTTCGACCATTGAATACAAATATACTGGTGGATAGTTTTGCTGTAGCAATCAATAATGCAAGGTTGTTCCTACGGAGAGGGGCAAACCTTTTTGCAAAACTAGATCTCACATTAGTGTATCACCAGATGTGTTTGCATACAAGCTCCAAGGCAGTCACTGCTTGCCTAACAATGGAAGACATTTCAAAATGTGCTGTGTTGCAGTTTTGTCTGGCATCAGCAATGTCAGGTATGGTACAGGAAATTGAATATTTTGGACAGAAATTTCAGTAATATTTAAAGACTTATTTCCCCGGGTTCTTTTATGACTGGGATCTCATTGATGATGGCTACTGCCTGTGAGAGGTAAGCAGGGTGCTATGTGCTCTATTAGGAATGTATTGAGAAGGCTCGGCAGATAACGCTGAAGTGTCTAGATAATGAAGTTAGTGGGGACTAACTTGCAGCTTTATTCTTTTCTTTGTAGATTTTTTTATAGTTTTTTACTATATATTTTTTCTGAATCTTTACTTTAGAAGTGGCACACTGTTCAACGCTTCCTGGCATTAGATAACTGCCACTTACGATAAAGCAGTTTATGTTTATTTACGAGGGAGGAAAAGGAGTATACTTGAGAAAAGGCATAGTGGGGTGCAATTAGGTGAATCGAAGATGCGTCTTTGTACTTTTTGTGCTCTTAAGGCGGATACTAGGGATAACTCTCCATGAAAAGACCGTCGTATAACCGCTAAGGGATTTTTTTAAGTCAATGTCTTTAATGGATCTAACCGGATCAGGCTGCTTTCTCCGCTCCTGGTATTTATATGGCTCAGCTTAGCTTGTTGATAGAATAGAGTTAATTATTAGAAAACTGTGATAGTGTAGACTAGTTCCATGATATATATATATTCTTTTGCTTATTTTTGACAAAAAGGGAGTTTAGTCAATGTACCAAAAATCATTTTCGTCTTATTCACGTTGTCACAATAAACACAGGTTAATTGGATAGGTTGTATGGATTATCACCTATATTTTTTGTCAATGTACAACAAATGCCATATTTTTATCTGTAGATATTAGAGAACATCTAGAGAAGATCAATAAGGTATCTATGAAACAGAGGAATATTGGATAGCTGAAGATGAGAAAGAAATAAGCCATTTTCACTGCTTGAAGGTACAGTAAAATGTCCTCCACTTTGGTTATATCATTTGTTTTCAAAATCATACTTTTATATCGGATATGTTCAGTGTTCTGAGTAGTGAGGATGATCTAGTTATATGATTAGAACGCACTTTGGACATGCCGTTTTTTTGCTAACATGACATACCGAATAGACCTTAGGTAGTCTCAAACTCATTTGTCGTGCATTTATTTTATGCAACTTGTGCGTATACATAGTGTCCACATGTATTACAATTACAGAATACAGGGATAGTTCGAAGGCACCAGTCCGCATGCATGACATGAAATACAAGTATGGGATGAAGCCCTATGTCATAATTGAGAGATCAGGCTCTAGCCCGTAGGCACTGCAGAAATCTATGGATATGATGTAATGCTATGGCGCCACATGTCTAAGTATATAATCATACTAGCTGGTTACATGCCACTAGTGCGATATAAATATTTTTCTTGTAAATATGCATTTGACGAACTTTCGTAATGAAGAGCTGAAATTATAGCAATGAATGTGTTATTATACTTATATCTTGCATATTACAAAATGGCCGACACATTGGATACGAAGTGAGAGTGAAACTTGTAGTCCTTTGTCCATTATTATGTTTGTTTATTTATGCACGCTCATGTTGCCACACTTCTCGTGTGATCAAGACATTTAGTTGTCGAAACGCGTAACGAGTAATAAAGAGCTTCCTGCTTGGCACTTAAGACTTTGAGAGTGCGTTTATTTGTGGAAACTGTTGGAGAATTATTGCCGGTTTTTGGGCTTACCGGCATCACGCACCACCTGACTACGGGCTTGTTCCCGAAATTACCCTTCTTCGTGGATTTGATATATATATATATATATATATATATATATATATATATTCACTGAAAAAACCATAGGTTTTAGGGTCAGTTATAGTTAGTTGGACATTTCACTCGTACAAAACCATAGAAATTCCCCCGTTATAGTTAGTTCAGCTAACTATAACTCGCGCCCACAATGCACTGCTGATGACGTCACATATTACATCACTCATGACATGGTCAGTGACATCACTGATGACATCACTGATGACATCTCAAATGACATCACTGATGACATCACTGATGACATCATCCAGTGACTGTGTGTTTCTGTAAAGTTTAAATATGTTTAATATATATAGGGAAAGGCGTATTGAAGAATGAGTGGGTGTATAAGTGTCTGAATGGATGATTTAGTACGTGAGTGACTGACTCTACAAGTGAGTGATTAAATGTATCTTACTGAATGCATGGGTTAGTGACTAAACTGTGTGAATGTCTGTATCCGTCTGTCTGTTGGTTTGTAAGCGGCTGCATGGCTTTCTGAATAGCTACATGAGTGTCTACATGGGTTATTGATTGATTGTCTGAGTATCTGTATGGGTGCCTGTGTGTTTGTGTGGGTGGGGTGTGTGTGACTCTGTGCATAGATGTGTGAGTTGGTGATTCACTTGGTGCATGGTTTCAAGAGTGCATCTGTGATGGACTGTATGGGTGGGTGAGTGTGTGTATGGGTGTGTTAGTGATTGAATGTATATCTCAGTGGCACATGTGTGAGTAACTACATATGTGAAAGGCAGTATATATGTGTGTTGGAGTATATAAATGGCTATAAGTGAGAGTGTGAGAGTGGCTGTATGGATGAGTGTGTAATTGTATCAGTGATTGTATAAGAGCGTAAGAATGTGCTAGTATTTGTATGAGTAAGTGAGCTGGTGTGTGTATAACTGTATAGGTGAGTAAATGGGTGTGTGATTAAGTTTTTTGCATGACTGACTAGGTGTGTGAGTACCTCTATGGATGAGTGGCGGTGTGTGAGTGTTTATATAGGTGTATGAGTGCATATGATAGTCCTGTACTGAGTGACTAAGTATGAGTGACTGTACGGGTGAGTGAGTGGATGTGTGTGTAGACCTAAGAATCAGTGAGTGGGTATGTAGTTTTTGGTGTTGGAGTGTCTATGGTTTTGAGAATGGCAGTCTGTAATTTAGAGTGGGTGTATCAAAAGTTATATTAGGGTGTGAGAAGATGCATGAAATTATCACATGGATGATGTCATCAGTGATGTCATTTGAGATGTCATCAGTGATGTCATCAGTGATGTCACTGACCATGTCATGAGTGATGTAATATGTGACGTCATCAGCAGTGCATTGCGGGGTCGTGAGTTATAGTTAGCTGAACTAACTATAACGGGGGAATTTCTATGGTTTTGTACGAGTGAAATGTCCAACTAACTATAACTGTCCCTAAAACCTATGGTTTTTTCAGTGAATTTCAAAGGTTTTTTAAATGCTAATTTCTAACTATAACGTGTCTGAAACCTATGGTTTTTTCAGTGAATTTCAAAGGTTTTTTAAATGCTAATTTCTAACTATAACGTGCCTGAAACCTATGATTTTTTAAGTGAATTTCAAAGGTTTTTTTAAATGCTAGTTTCTAACTATGCCTACAGAGGTAGGACATGTGAAGAAAGAAGAAAAAACGCACAGAAAGAAGCAAAAGATGTGCAGAAAGAACCAACAGAGGAGCAGAAAGAGGCCTTGTTGCAAAATCATCCTGTGCCCACAACTTTTTCAGATGGGTACTGGTGGTAACTGACTCTGACTAACCAGAGCCAGTGCTATGCTAAAAGACACTTAGAATACAGTGAAAACACCTACATACACTAGGGAACACTATGCGTTGGGGTACCCCTGTGATTAGCATGACCTCCTCTGCAAGTCCCTAGTACATAATAGGGCAGGGGATTAAAACTACCTCTTAAAACGCGCTACAGGGCGCGTTTGCACAGTGGTGAAGGGAGGGGGGCCTGAGGTGACATGTGTGCAAACGCACCCCGTGGCGCCTTTTAAGTTGCGGGATTAAGTCCCCTTGAATTCTGAGGGTCACTGGGGCCCAACTAGCCCCCCAGGTACCTACAGTTAGGACCACAGAGCTGAGTTGCAGAGAGGCGTTCCGAGGCCACGCACCTTTTTTCACCTCTCTGCAACACAACTCTGTTGTGCTTACTGAAGGTACCTGGTGGGCTAGTTGGCCCCCAGGGTCCCTCAGGATTCAAAGGGAATTAATTCCCCAACTTAAAATGCACCACAGGGCGTGTTTGCGCACATGTCACCTGAGGCCCCGCCTCTCCCTTCACCACTGTGCAAACGCGCCCCGTGGTGCATTTTAAGTTGGGGGATTAGGTCACCTTGAATCCTGAGGGTCCCTGGGGCCCAACTAGCCCACTAGGTACTTCGAGTAAGCACCACAGGCCTGCGTTGCAACGCCTGTAACAAATTGTGCAGTTGTGTTTAGGTAATGAAGAGGGTCGTGCTGGGGGTAGTGTTTTAGGGTTTAGGGTAGTGCAGTGGTGTTTGTGTAGTGTAGGGAGTCGTGCTGGGGGAGTGTTTTAGGGTTTAGGGTAGTGCAGTGGTGTTTGGGTAGTGTAGGGGGTCGTGCTGGGGGTAGTGTTTTAGGGTTTAGGGTAGTGCAGTGGTGTTTGGGTAGTGTAGGGGGTCGTGCTGGGGGTAGTGATTTAGGGTAGTGCAGTGGTGTTTGGGTAGTGTAGGGGGTACTGCTGGGGGTAGTGTTTTAGGGTTTAGGGTAGTGCAGTGGTGTTTGGGTAGTGTAGGGGTACTGCTGGGGGTAGTTTTTTAGGGTTTAGGGTAGTGCAGTGGTGTTTGGGTAGTGTAGTGGTTTGTGCTGGGGGTAGTTTTTTAGGGTTTAGGGTAGTGCAGTGGTGTTTGTGTAGTGTAGGGGGTAGTGTTTTAGGGTTTAGGGTAGTGCAGTGGTGTTTGTGTAGTGTAGGAGGTCGTGTTTTAGGGTTTAGGGTAGTGCAGTGGTCTTTGGGTAGTGTAGGGAGTCGTGCGGGGGTAGTTTTTAGGGTTTAGGGTAGTGTAGGGGGTCATGCGGGGGTAGTGTTTTAGGGATTAGGGTAGTGCATTGGTGTTTGGGTAGTGTAGGGGGTCATGCGGGGGTAGTGTTTTAGGGTTTAGGGCAGTGCAGTGGTGTTTGGGTAGTGTAGGGGGTCGTGATGGGGGAGTGTTTTAGGGTTTAGGGCAGTGCAGTGGTGTTCGGGTAGTGTAGGGGGTCGTGCTGGGGGAGTGTTTTAGGGTTTAGGGCAGTGCAGTGGTGTTCGGGTAGTGTAAGGGGTCGTGCTGGGGGTAGTGTTTGAGGGTTTATGGCAGTGCAGTCGTGTTCGGGTAGTGTAGGGGGTTGTGCTGGGGGTAGTATTTTAGAGTTTAGGGTAGTGCAGTGGTGTTCGGGTAGTGTAGGGGGTCATGCTGGGGGTAGTGTTCTAGGGTTTAGGGCAGTGCAGTGGTGTTTGGGCAGTGTAGGGGGTAATGCTGGGGGTGGTGTTTTAGGGTTTAGGGCAGTGCAGTGGTGTTCGGGCAGTGTAGGGGGTCGTGCTGGGGGTGGTGTTTCAGGGTTTAGGGCAGTGCAGTGGTGTTCGGGCAGTGTAGGGGGTGGTGTTTCAGGGTTTAGGGCAGTGCAGTGGTGTTCGGGCAGTGTAGGGGGTCGTGCAGGGGGTGGTGTTTCAGGGTTTAGGGCAGTGGTGTTCGGGCAGTAAAGGGGGTCGTGCTGGGGGTGGTGTTTCAGGGTTTAGGGCAGTGCAGTGGTGTTCGGGCAGTGTAGGGGGCGGTGCAGGGGGTGGTGTTTCAGGGTTTAGGGCAGTGCAGTGGTGTTCGGGCAGTGTAGGGGGTGATGCAGGGGGTGGTGTTTCAGGGTTTAGGGCAGTGCAGTGGTGTTCGGGCAGTGTAGGGGGTCATGCAGGGGGTGGTGTTTCAGGGTTTAGGGCAGTGCAGTGGTGTTCGGGCAGTGTAGGGGGTCGTGCTGGGGCTGGTGTTTCAGGGTTTAGGGCAGTACAGTGGTGTTCGGGCAGTGTAGGGGGTCGTGCTGGGGCTGGTGTTTCAGGGTTTAGGGCAGTGCAGTGGTGTTCGGGCAGTGTACGGGGTCGTGCTGGGGCTGGTGTTTCAGGGTTTAGGGCAGTGCAGTGGTGTTCGGGCAGTGTAGGGGGTCGTGCTGGGGGTGGTGTTTCAGGGTTTAGGGCAGTGCAGTGGTGTTCGGGCAGTGTAGGGGGTCGTGCTGGGGCTGGTGTTTCATGGTTTAGGGCAGTGCAGTGGTGTTCGGGCAGTGTAGGGGGTCGTGCTGGGGGTGGTGTTTCAGGGTTTAGGGCAGTGCAGTGGTGTACGGGCAGTGTAGGGGGTCATGCTGGGGGTGGTGTTTCAGGGTTTAGGGCAGTGCAGTGGTGTACGGGCAGTGTAGGGGGTCTTGCTGGGGGTGGTGTTTCAGGGTTTAGGGCAGTGGTGTTCGGGCAGTGTAGGGGGTCTTGCTGGGGGTAGTGTTTCGGGGTTTAGGGCAGTGCAGTGGTGTTCGTGCAGTGTAGGGGGTCGTGCTGGGGGTGGTGTTTCAGGGTTTAGGGCAGTGCAGTAGTGTTCGGGCAGTGTAGGGGATCGTGCAGGGGGTGGTGTTTCAGGGTTTAGGGCAGTGCAGTGGTGTTCGGGCAGTGTAGGGGGTCGTGCTGGGGGTGGTGTTTCAGGGTTTAGGGCAGTGCAGTGGTGTTTGGGCAGTGTAGGGGGTCGTGCAGGGGGTGGTGTTTCAGGGTTTAGGGCAGTGCAGTGGTGTTCGGGCAGTGTAGGGGTCGTGCTGGGGCTGGTGTTTCAGGGTTTAGGGCAGTGCAGTGGTGTTCGGGCAGTGTAGGGGGTCTTGCTGGGGGTGGTGTTTCAGGGTTTAGGGCATTGGTGTTCGGGCAGTGTAGGGGGTCTTGCTGGGGGTGATGTTTCAGGGTTTAGGGCAGTGCAGTGGTGTTCGGGCAGTGTAGGGGGTC
Source organism: Calotriton arnoldi (assembly GCA_963921515.1). Taxonomy (NCBI): domain Eukaryota; kingdom Metazoa; phylum Chordata; class Amphibia; order Caudata; family Salamandridae; genus Calotriton; species Calotriton arnoldi. Next base: position 4,945,466 of record CAWUFW010000219.1, on the reverse strand, counting down.
TTGCTGGGGGTAGTGTTTCAGGGTTTAGGGCAGTGCAGTGGTGTTCGTGCAGTGTAGGGGTCGTGCTGGGGATGGTGTTTCAGGGTTTAGGGCAGTGCAGTAGTGTTCGGGCAGTGTAGGGGTCGTGCAGGGGGTGGTGTTTCAGGGTTTAGGGCAGTGCAGTGGTGTTCAGGCAGTGTAGGGGGTCGTGCTGGGGGTGGTGTTTCAGGGTTTAGGGCAGTGCAGTGGTGTTCGGGCAGTGTAGGGGGTCGTGCTGGGGGTGGTGTTTCAGGGTTTAGGGCAGTGGTGTTCGGGCAGTGTAGGGGGTCTTGCTGGGGGTGATGTTTCAGTGTTTAGGGCAGTGCAGTGGTGTTCGGGCACTGTAGGAGGTCTTGCTGGGGTAGTGTTTCAGGGTTTAGGGCAGTGCAGTGGTGTTCGGGCAGTGTAGGGGTCATGCTGGGGGTGGTGTTTCAGGGTTTAGGGCAGTGCAGTGGTGTTCGGGCAGTGTAGGGGGTCGTGAAGGGGGTGGTGTTTCAGGGTTTAGGGCAGTGCAGTGGTGTTCGGGCAGTGTAGGGGGTCGTGCTAGGGTAAGTGTTTCAGGGTTTAGGGCAGTGCAGTGGTGTTCGGGCAGTGTAGGGGGTCGTGCTAGGGTATGTGTTTCAGGGTTTAGGGCAGTGCAGTGGTGTTCGGGCAGTGTAGGGGGTCGTGCAGGGGCTGGTGTTTCAGGGTTTAGGGTAGTGCAGTGGTGTTTGGGTAGTGTAGGGGGCCGTGCTGGGGGTAGTGTTTTAGGATTTAGGTTAGTGCAGTGGTGTTTGGGTAGTGTAGGGGGTCGTGCTGGGGGTAGTGTTTTAGGGTTTAGGGTAGTGCAGTGGTGCTTGTGTAGTGTAGGGGGTCGTGCTGGGGGAAGTGTTTTAGCGTTTAGGGTAGTGCAGTGGTGTTTGTGTAGTGTAGGGGGTCATGTTTTAGGGTAGTGCAGTGGTGTTTGGGTAGTGTAGGGGTCGTGCTGGGGGTAGTGTTTTAGGATTTAGGTTAGTGCAGTGGTGTTGGGGTAGTGTTTTAGGGTTTAGGGTAGTGCAGTGGTGTTTGTGTAGTGTAGGGGGTCATGCTGGGGGTAGTGTTTAGGATAGTGCAGTGGTGCTTGTGTAGTGTAGGGGGTCGTGCTGGGGTAGTGTTTTAGGTTTAGGGTAGTGCAGTGGTGTTTTTGTAGTGTAGGGGGTCATGTTTTAAGATGCAACGCTCCAATACCTGACTAGTCTGCACTACATAAAACTGCAAAAAACTAAAAATAAAAAGTGTTTTGCACACTTTTGTCATTGGGCTATATGTGGGCTACATCTGGGTAATATTTGTGCTACATTTGGGCTCTTTTTTCACTGGTGGCCATCTTGGAAGACTTCTTTGTTATGAAGTTTCCTAATTTCCTCATTTACTGCAGTCTCCTCAGTAGGAAATGCTTTCAGTTTTTTACTTTGATTCCATCAAGAAGGCATTCAGATGTGTCACACATTTGCCATAAATTCAGAATGTTATTACTCTAGTTGTTCATTAGATCACTGTAGTAAAGCTACTGCTCACCAAGGAGTTAACTGGAAGTCTACTGCTGGTATTGAAAGTGATTGTTTCAGTCTGCATGTCAGAATTTTCTAATGAAATAGAAGAGGATTTGAGATCTCACTTAAAACATGCACTAAATTTTCTTTTTGCAGCACTAACCATAATTTCTATGGCAAAATGAACCCCCTCATTTTGTTCCTTTTTAAATTAAATGTTTTAAGTGTTACCAGTTTATTCCAATCAAGATGGCTTCAGGTGTGCCATACTTTTGTCATAAGTAAGGCTGTTAGCACTCTAGTTGTTCTTTAGAACACTCTGGGAAGCTGCAGTAGAACACAAAGGCATCAACTGACAGGCTGCTCCTGTTGAAATATAACAGGAAGATATTTGAGATCTCACTTAAAACATGTCCTAATTTTTCTTTCTACAGCACTAACCATAATTTCTATGGCAAAATGAACCCCCTCATTTTGTTCCTTTTTAAATTAAATGTTTTAAGTGTTACCAGTTTATTCCAATCAAGATGGCTTCAGGTGTGCCATACTTTTGTCATAAGTAAGACTGTTAGCGCTCTAGTTGTTCTTTAGAACACTCTGGGAAGCTGCAGTAGAACACGAAGGCATCAACTGACAGGCTGCTCCTGTTGAAATATAACAGGAAGATATTTGAGATCACACTTGAAACATGTCCTAATTTTTCTTTCCAGAGCACTAACCATAATTTCTATGACAAGATGAACCCCATCATTTTGTTCCTTTTTAAATTAAATGTTTTAAGTGTTACCAGTTTATTCCAATCAAGATGGCTTCAGGTGTGCCATACTTTTGTCATAAGTAAGGCTGTTAGCACTCTAGTTGTTCTTTAGAACACTCTGGGAAGCTGCAGTAGAACACAAAGGAATCAACTGACAGTCTCTGCCCTTGTTGGATGTACATGTTTTACTGAGAATGTCAGACTTCATTCTCACATGACTGAGAAAGATAATGTGAATTTACAGAAAATATGCTCTCATTTTAGCTTCTGGAGCACCTTCCAAAACTGTATGGGACAAGCATGTGAAAATAGTTTTCTCTCAAACATGATTCATGATATCCCAGCAGAAGGTTTTTCACAGGGTAAAATCACCTTAGAACACACCACAATTCCTGAAATTAGTATGGTACCATCAACAAATGAATTCTAATGTAACTAAAGTCTGTTATCACCCTTTATAGTTCTCCTTTTGGTAACCCTCAAAATCTTCGATTCACTACAATGCATTTCAATGGGGTACTATCATTTATATTGCTCCCAAGATGGCTGCCAGCAATTCCAGGATGAAGTGCTGACAGCCAATCAGATCTCACGATGACATGTGTGGTTAGGCTCCGCCCAGATATATATGTGTTTTTACTTTTGATTTTCTCAGCAACTACTGAATGGATTTACACCATTTAACAAAAAGGGTTCTTTTTGAACCAAGAACTACCTCTTTGCCAAATTTGGTGTAATTCCGTTCAGCAGTTCGGGCTGTAGCCTTGCATAAAGTTTCCTATGGGAAATTGATTTTTTGACTCTTATTTTTTAATTTCTCCGCAACTACTGAACGGATTTACACCATTTAACAAAAGGGTTCTTTCTGAACCAAAAGCTACCTCTTTGCAAAATTTGGTGTAATTCCGTTCAGCAGTTCGGGCTGTAGCCGTGTCTAAAGTTTCCTATGGGAAAATGAATGGGGAAAACACGTTTTGGGACCCCCCTTTTTCTCGGCCCCCGCTTGACGAATCACCCTGAGACTTTCAGGGTAGGAGCGGACCGGAGCGGGCCATAAAGTTTGAAAATTTCGCGAAGATTCGTCAACCGACGCAAGAGTTATTTCAAATAGAATGTCGCGGATTTCCTATGGAAAATAGGTCCTAACTATAACTATCTACTGGCGACCGCCAGTAGATAATATATATATATATATATATATATATATATATATATTATTGTCTGCCATATGGTTTGGTTATTGTCACAATATGCAATGTAGAAATGTGATCTAATGATTGTTTTTTTCTGTTGCAATCGCATTATATGTTGTTGTAGTATAAAATATTTTATTAGTGTGTGATGTCGCCACTAAGCAAGTATGTGTTATACATTTTTCAACAAGAAGAAACATAACCTGCACGAAACACGTGGTGGCTTGGCTGTATATGTAATTACATTGGATGAAGAACTGTGATCAAATGTATGAAGGTTTTGGCAATTCATCTCATGCCAATTGAAGGAAAGGGAAAACAAATTCTTTCAAGTGTATGAAAAAGAAGAAAAGCTTGAAATTAAAGACTTTATATGGACTTTGGATTTGTGATATGTGTTTTTCTCTGCACATGAATTAATGGTCTATTCCCTGTGAGGGAAACAGGGACCCGAGTATTAGCACCGGGCTAATTTTCTTTTTCCCTTGTGTGAATGTTGTATCACCAGATGTGTTTGCATACAAGCTCCAAGGCACTCACTGCTTGTCTAACAATGGAAGACATTTCAAAATGTGCTGTGTTGCAGTTTTGACTGGCATCGGCAATGTTGGGTATGGTACAGGAAATTGAATATTTTGGACAGAAATTTCAGAGAAAGGACAGTGTTGTCACAAAATATCAATGAAGGATAACAGGCTTTTGGTTTTGCTTCAGTGGTGATGCCAAACAGTGAGTTTCTGTTTTTAAAACAAAGCCTAACATTTGCTGGCCATGGATTCTTTCATGTCTAGCATACATATGGTGTATCTCCTTGTTGACATCTGACCACAACCCCTAAGTAAAGTGTTGATTCTGGGTGAAGAGAAGGAGAACACATTTTCACCCTCAGTTGATTTGTAAGAATAACAATGACAAATTGAATATAGACCGCGTTTGTGAAGGACTTTGCTGCTGTCCCTTGCCCCTGATCCCCGGTAACTTTGCTATTTGCACACAGCCCCTGGAGGGGCTGCAACTCGATAAAGAGCCGCCCTGCGGTCCCGGTGAGCGGGAGACCGCGTTTGTGAAGGATTTTGCTGCTGTCCCTTGCCCCTGATCCCCGGTAACTTTGCTATTTGCACACAGCCCCTGGAGGGGCTGCAACTCGATAAAGAGCCGCCCCGCGGTCCCGGTGAGCGGGAGACCGCGTTTGTGAAGGACTTTGCTGCTGTCCCTTGCCCCTGATCCCCGGTAACTTTGCTATTTGCACACAGCACCTGGAGGGGCTGCAACTCGATAAAGAGCCGCCCCGCGGTCCCGGTGAGCGGGAGACCGCGTTTGTGAAGGACTTTGCTGCTGTCCCTTGCCCCTGATCCCCGGTAACTTTGCTATTTGCACACAGCCCCTGGAGGGGCTGCAACTCGATAAAGAGCCGCCCCGCGGTCCCGGTGAGCGGAGACCGCGTTTGTGAAGGACTTTGCTGCTGTCCCTTGCCCCTGATCCCCGGTAACTTTGCTATTTGCACACAGCCCCTGGAGGGGCTGCAACTCGATAAAGAGCCGCCCCGCGGTCCCGGTGAGCGGGAGACCGCGTTTGTGAAGGACTTTGCTGCTGTCCCTTGCCCCTGATCCCCGGTAACTTTGCTATTTGCACACAGCCCCTGGAGGGGCTGCAACTCGATAAAGAGCCGCCCAGCGGTCCCGGTGAGCGGGAGACCGCGTTTGTGAAGGACTTTGCTGCTGTCCCTTGCCCCTGATCCCCGGTAACTTTGCTATTTGCACACAGCCCCTGGAGGGGCTGCAACTCGATAAAGAGCCGCCCCGCGGTTCCGCCGCGCGGGACGCGCCCGGGCGCGGCCCGGGCGAAGACCGAGCCAAGACGGGCCCGTCTTAGCCCGTCTGAGACCGACAGAGGCTGGGCTGGGCCACCCCCCTAAAGTGGATACAGTGACATATGGATATTTATATGCGCAAGTACTCATAGATTAACGTATTATTTTCTATTATCTGAGGGGCTTTATAAAAAACAAAGGAAATGACTAAAAGAAAGCTGGGCCATATAGCTTCGGGGGAAAACTCCGATTTAAAATTGGCGGGCCAAACATCATTGCTGACATATTTGACTGGTGCTATGGGGGCAATTGAAGAACAAATTAACACGGTAGAAGAAACACTGACAAAAGGGACGAAAGGAAGGCAGGGCAGGTTAACGGAAGAGAATAGTGCACTGATTACAGCTGTTATAAACCCAAGTGAGAGCGAGACTGCACAGGGTGTGCAAAATGGGTGTAGACTAGAGTTTTCTGAGCGCATAGATGTGAGTGATTTACGAGATGATTGTCAACCTCCCCTGAAGCGAAGTAAGAACCCAGATATGATGGAGGAGAATGCGCGTGGGAAATCGGTGGGAGAGAGTCCGGCTAGTCCGGTTAGTCGGCCAAAAAATCTAACATTAAAGAAAAGAAAATCACAGGGGAAACAGCATTTATCAAAACAACTTGATTGCAAAAATACTGCCAGGAACGGTATACCTTCCCTGAGCAGCCAAATTGATGTCCAAACAATGTTATTGGAAAAAATATCTAAGAGAATAGAAGAAGTGTACAGTCATATGGTTGGAGCCCTAGGAAATTTAACAGATAGAGTAGCAAATTTGGAAGGATATTTAAGTGGAATGAATAAATCGATCATAGGGGGGGTGCCTTTGCAAGGTAGTGATACACCTAACCTTATACATACAGAGAGACACACGATTAATCCCATTGAAATGAATGTTAGACCTACCGTTAATAGTGGTACTACCCATGTTGCAACTAGATTATCACCTGAAAGTCCTATCCACCCAAGGAAAAATTTCCACTCAATAGAGGGTGTAGATAGAGTGGAATCAGAGAAGATTAGAACAAATACCAATACTAACAGAGGGGTCTTTCTAACTAGGCCAAGGTCAAATCTAGAGAGCACAGAGGGCGATCGCCTTGATTTACCACCAGCCGCCACACCCTATGTAGTAATCTTGGCAAATGTACCAACGAGACATAGCTTAGATTCTGAACCTTGGGAGGAGCTTCGAAATAAGTCTCTGCATTGGTTAGGAAGACAATTTGGTTTTAACGATGCTTTGTTCAAATATTTTAAAATGGTAAGAAGAGTTAGGTGGCCGGGAAAGGGTCGAAAAGATCTACATGGAGATTGTATAGTTTTAACATTCAGTGACCCGATGCTAGTGCATGCGATTCTTGCTAGGATAGGAAATGTATCTTATAAAGACAATGAAATAAATGTCCTACCACTAGGGGCTTTTTATCCCCCCAAATCATTCTCCCCCAAGACCTCTGTGGGTAACCATGTAGGGGATTCTCGTATTGACTTAACAAAGCCAAGGTGTATTCCACTTTATAATCGCTATGACCTGCTAACCTCAATGGAAGATTTAGATTGACCAATAGTAAAGCAAGGGGGAGAGGACGGTCAAATTAAGGTGAATTTGATACCTATATTGGGCGAGAACCCGCTTGTACATGATTATGTTACTGATACCGCGTTAGAGGTAGAAAGTGAATACACGCTGTGCCCAAATGAAGAGGAAGGGGAAAGATATGGAAATTGTGACACGGTACAAGACTATAGTGGAAAGGGATCTAGTGAAATAAGAACATTAATCACGCAAGGGGAAAGCCAAAGGAGAGACATGACCCACACTGAATTAGGAGGAGGGCAGATACAACTAAATACTATCATGTCTTATAAAATTTTAACATGGAACATCGCGGGACTAACCATTAAAGTAAAAGATCAAGAGTGGTTAACTTTTATTAATGATTTTTCTGTAATCTGCCTTCAAGAAACCTGGGTAACAGGAGAACATCATATAAATGGTTTTCAAACTTTTAATACACCAGCCATTAATAGTAACCAGGGGCGAAATAAAGGGGTTTATGTACCTATATTTCTAACGTAGCAGGTTTCACCAATACGAAACTTGTAAATACATCTGATTACTATCAGATATTAATGATGGGTATAAGGGGAGAAGGGGTTGTAATGCTAATACATTTTTATAATAATATTCCCAAAGCTCAGTTGAAAAATGTCCTTGTGTATTTTTGTCAAATCTTAAAAAGTATAGAGGGAAAAACGCCTGGAGATATGTTTATTTTATGGGTGGGTGATTTTAATTGCTTTTTATGCCAACATAGCCATCAGGGAATCTGTGGCCTAGGTAACTACAAGGAAGAACTTCCGACACACTTTTCACATACAGTTGTAGGGGATCTGCTAAATGACATAATTTTTCAATTCGATCTGGGATACGCAAATGAACTATGTCGACCGTCCATACCTTTTGAGCCCACTTTTAATGGGAGAGGTTGTAATTCTACAATTGATTTTGTTATAATGTCAAAAAGATATTCGAGTACTATTTCCTCCTGTGAAACTCTTGACATTCTAATGAGTGACCATTACCCAATTCGATTGGATCTTAATATAAAATGCTTATTAACAACTATGAGTAATGTTACCACTTGTAACTATAATTACAATATTAATTTAGCGAGTACAAATGGATATACATTGAATTGGGAAAAAGTGGATCCTGTGGCCTTTCTTAATCAATTAGTTAAAAGGTCATTAGATGACATTGAAACTTGCCTATCACAGACGAGAGACGATGCAGAAATTTTGAATGCTTTTATCAAGATAACTGAGGAGGCTCGAGATCTATTAAAAAAGGAACAGCGGCAAGGAATGAATAAACGACAGGGTTGGTTTGACAGAGATTGTAGCAAGGCCCACTCTCACTTGAAAAATGTCCTCCAAAGTAGGAATAGATGCAAAGAAGAAGTAAGACAGGCACGAGCTGCATATCGATTAGCCCAAAAAAAACGTAAGACACAATTAAAAATGGAAGCTTGGCAGGCCTTGCATCAAGCATGCCTAAAGAAAGATACCATTGGTTTTTGGAAAGCGGTTAATGCACCCTTCTATGCAAATAGGGAGACCGATATTATAGATTTAGCTATTACTGAGCAGAAATGGGTGGAATTTTTTTCGTGTCTCTATAATGATGAGACTGTTGATTCTAATAAGATAGCCTCAGCCAAAATAGGGACTGAAGAAGATGCGCAGCCAAAAATATTTCCTATAGTTATTGATATTTCCCTTGAGGAGGTTAGTAGGGCTATAACCGACAGTGCTTCAGGGAAAGCTCCAGGGCCGGACGGCGTCCCAGTTGATGTCTATAAATCTAACCTAGCGTTATGGGCCCCGCTTTTAACGAATGTTTTAAATAGTTGTAATCGCTATAAGTTTATCTCTACCTGGACTGATGCAGTAGTGATCCCTATTTTTAAAAAAGGAGATAGAAATGACCCAAGTTGCTACCGCCCAATTTCTTTATTGGATGCCTTTATGAAAATTGCAGGGAGGGTCATCCTGAATAAATTACAGTTATGGGCAGAAGAAAAAGGTGTGCTATCGATTCATCAATATGGATTTCGTACAGGTCTCGGTACGATTGAACAGGGACTAAATTTATCACTAATTATTGCGAAATACACTTTAGCAAAGGAGGGCAAGCTCTTCTTAACGTTTGTCGATTTAAGCTCCGCATTCGACTGCGTCAAACATGAAAAGTTGTGGAGCATCCTTCAAGAAATGGACGTTGATCCACCCCTGCTACTATTTATTAAGGAATTGTATAGGGGGGCAGGGGCGAGGGTGCGATACGGGAGACAGGGGGAGTGTTCAGCTAAGTTTTGTATTAAAAAAGGGGTGAGACAAGGGTGCATACTTGCCCCTTTTCTTTTTTCGTTATACATTAATAGCTTAGGACAATTTTTGATTGATCATAGACAAGATTATCCTATTATTCAAAATACCCCTGTTCCCATTTTATTGTATGCGGACGACGCAGTTATTATGGCGCGGACGCGGATAGGATTACAAAGAACTGTGACTAATTTTGTTTCATATATGAAAGAAAGGGGCTTAAAAGTTAACATCACAAAGACATATACAATGAGCTGTGGAACTAAGAAGAGTAAAAATGTGACATTTTTATCGATAATAAAAAAATTGAAAATACAGACAGATTCTCTTACTTGGGAATTAACTTTGATAGGAAGGGGTCATGGAAACCGGCCATTAAGGCAAGGAAGCTCACCTTCTCAAGAGCAATAGGAGCGGTTATGAATTTCTCGAAAAAATAGGCTGTAGACCAGTCCCTGAGCTACTTGATATTTATAAATCTAAATGCATTACGACCGCGACATATGGGGCAGGGATATGGGGTATCGCAGAATCACAAGATATTCAACTCTGCGAAAACGCTTTTATCCGCTATTTATTGGCGGTCCCCAGTTCTACTGCCACATATAATTGCCATCGGGAACTTGGTCTTACTTACATCACGGACATAATTAAAATTAATCCCCTCCTATTGTGGCATAAGGTATGGGCATCTGTGGAAACAGGTTTTAACAGAGACGTAATTTTAGACTGTATTAAATTAGATAAGGCGGCAAGTATACCATGGATTAGTTATATAAAAAGAATGTCGTATGAGATTGGTCATCCAGAATATTTTGCTTCCCCAACCTGTATGGAAACGATACCTAGAAAAATTATAAAAATGTGTTATTTGAACCACCTAGCGGATAAACGATGGTGCATAGAAAGAGAGAAACAAACGGTAATGGAGAACCATCTGATGACAATTTCTCTAGGAATACAACCGTACTTGGTAAAGGTACAGAGTAGTTTTTGCCGTATGCTTTTAACCCGCTTTCGAGGTGGTTCTTTTTTCAGGTTGATTACTTTTCCAGAAATTAACGATTGGTCGAAAAATGTGCCCCTATGCTCATGTGATGATATTTCTGCACAATCGACTATGCACTGTACACTGTTTTGTAAATATTATGTTTTACCGAGGACAAAGTTTTTAATACCAATCTTAAGAAAATGGGGCTTAAGACAATGCAGAATTGCTTTTTTAAGATTACAATCTTTGGAAAATGAACAAACTATTTTAGCTATTTCTGCTTTTTTAAGAGCTGTGATCAGGTTTAGGAATACAATGTAAAGTGCTCCCTTAGACTAATGTTATAGTACGTGGTTGTGAGGATAGATATGTATCGCTTTTTAATATTCTGTATCATGGTGTAATTTGTGCTTTACTCTTTTATATTTCTGTGCTTTTATGATTTTTATCGCATCAAAAATCGAATAAAGCGTATTTTGATTTGATTTGAATATATGCTTGATTGGAGGAAATGCCCGGAAGATTGTCTGTCTAAACTATTGGAGATTAGGAAGAATGGCATGGAAAGGAAGGAATATGACACAAGACTCGTTTTTGGGAGCTCTTGAAGGGTTTGTTACAAAGAGATAGAGGTGGTTAACATCACAGCAGGCAGTACAAAAACAGGTACAAAAGTGAGGTAAGGGAGGCTGGCTATCAGAAAAGAATGTGAAGACATCTTTACATGCATGTCTCTCTGTTTCTGTCTTTTTCCTCTCCTCTTTTCTGTTTCATTTATTTCTTTTCTTCATTACTGTGCATCTTTCTGACTTTCTTTTATCTTTTTCTGCTTTTCTGCCACTTTTGCACCTTTCTGTTTTGTGCCTTTCTATTCTTGTGCTTTTCTGTTTCATTTATTTCCTTTTCTCATTATTGTTCTTCTTTTCTGCCATCTTTTTTCTGCCTTTCTGTCACTTTTCAGCCTTTGCCGCCGTGTCCCTGTCACTGCTCGCCCCCGTGGCCTGCCCCCCTCCAGCACTGCTTTCCCGCCTCCCAACTGTCCAGCCCTCCCTGCACGCTACTTAATGCCAGCCACGCCGCTGGCGTGCAAAAGGCACACCAAAGGCAAGCCTGTCTGTGCCTGAACCACGCCCAGCACCACGGACCCTGGCTCATGTACCATCCATGGATCTGACGCCAGCACCCTCCACGCACTAAACACCGGACTCCACGCCGCCTGCCACGTCGCGTTGCCGAAGAACAGCCAAGGCCCCTTCTACTGCCAGAACTGCAGCTGCATCTTCACCCACCTCCACACTACAGCTCCTCCTGCCACTTGACCGACCCACAGCTTACCCGACCGGCTCAGCTGCATCCCTCTCAACACTCGCTCCCTCCACAAACACGCCACAGAAATCTGGGACCTCCTCGACTCCGTCTCTCCCGACATCGCCTTCCTCATGGAAACTTGGACAAACCACAGCTCAGCCCCGGATATCGCCACCGTCATCCCTGATGGTTACAAGATCACTGCAAAGACTGCACTAATGGACCAGGAGGAGGCATTGCCATCATCCACAAAAACACCTTTGGCCTGACCACTGTGAGAAGTTGGCCTGGCATATGCTGTCCACTAATTATAGTGGGCACCTTGCACCAGTCCAAACAACCCCTTATTGGAGATAGGTTAAAGACAACCTTATTGAAAGCTATCCTAGTGGTAGCTATGGAGAGCAGCCTTCAGGCTAAGTCTTGAAGGAATGTAAAGCAGCTTGTTTTACCAGTCTATAATCTCTTGAGTGATCAAATGAAAGAGCACCACACCAGGTATATATTCAAAATATATGTATTTATTACTAAACACACCCCTCTAGTCTCTTTATGAGGCTAGAGTTCGAAGTACATAAGTTATAAGTTATTTAAACACAGTAATAGCACAAATACACGTTTGGGCCCTAGGGGCGTACCAAACCATATACCAATAAAGTGGTATAAGAACCACGACTGAGCTAGACACTAGGCCTAGAGCCTCTAGAAGTGCTTGGACCACAAGGAACCACCCAAGGTAGTGACACAGGGGACCCACGGGGGACGCGTGCAGTGTAATTACACAGCCGCGAAACGCCGTTAACTTCTATGGAGAAAGTCGCGGTTTGGAAATTAAAGAAAAGGGACACTTAAAGAAGGACTTGGAGCAAACCCTTTGAGAACTAGGTTGTTCTAGAGTCTCTACCCACGGGAGCACCGGAGTACTCTTGTTACCTCACCCAGGGAAGCCGGGTGCATAGGTGCCTTTCGGGGTCGGGTTTCGTCGTCGATTTGAATGGCGATCTGCTGCAAAGTGCTGCTGGCGACCAAGTGAAAAGTGTCCGGGTGGATCCAAAGGTGGATCGGAGATCTGAAGAACCTGAAAGCAGAGGGGACAGAGTCTGGGTCACTAGCCAGTGACCAGGAAGGCGATGAGCAGATGCCCACCGATGTCGAGTGCTTCAGGTGCGTTGACGGTCGTCTTGTCTCTTCAGCCACGAGGTCCAGGAGGCGTTGTCGGCGACCAGGAGCAGGATTCGGGCTGGTACACAATGTCTGTCGAGTGCTGAGGTGTCGGCAACCGGATTGGACCCAACAAGCCTTGGCAACGGCAAGTCTCAATGAAGTTGAAGATTGACGATGATGCAGACCAGCAAGATCTGAGGAACTCACCCAGCAAGGGTAAGTGAGGGCAAGCCTGGAGCAACCAGGGAGCCCAAGAAGAAAAAGATTGGCCTTCGTGAAGGGCTACTAGCCAACGGGCTAGCGACCGCGAAGGAGCCTCAAGACGGTGCACGTGGAGCTGGCTCACAGGACACTCGTGGAGTGGAGGCCAGTGATCTTCAGTGCAGTTGGTGCTGGAGGCTAGGGCTACTCGGAGCCCAAAGCACGACTTCGTGGGAGACCCAGAAGAGGATGCACTAGCAAATGCGTGCGGTGTCCAGGGGTCACGGTTCCACGTTACCCACGACAGCTATGGGCCTCAGCTTTGCTGGGGACTCAGGGCAGCCTCGGGGAAGTCTGTAAATCCACCTCTGGTGATGCAAAGACTTCGGCGTCCGACGGGAGCTTAGGCGATGCAGACTGGACAATTGCTTCTTTGGTGCCTGCCAAGCAGGGGAGTCACTCCTTGACCCCAAGGGAGATTCTTCTGTCCTCTAGTCTTGAGTAGAGCGTCGAAGGTCCAGGATTCTGTGTCAGAGTTTCGTCCAGGGATAATCTAAAGTCCTAAGGACTGGGTTCCTATACTTATACTAAGTTTAGGGGTTGGACTTACTCTGTGGTCCCACCTATGGGTGGGTCAGGGCAGAGGGTGGCTACACCCCTTTCCCTTTGTCCAGTTCGCGCCAAAGCAGGGGCTGCAAGCCCCTGATCCGGTTTGAACTGGGGTATGCACAGGGACACCAAATGTGCCCCCAGTGCAGGACTTCAAAGCACCCGAGAGTGCTCCCCGCCCAGCCCCAATACACACTATCCTGTCTGGGGAGGTGGTCACACCTCCCTGGGACAGAAAACCTATTGTCCAGGCCTCCCCTGCCGGAGTTTCGGTCAGCAGCAGGAGGCCAGACTTGTGTCTGCGGCAGCAGCATCCATTTTGTGATGCCAGGGCTTTAGAAAGAAGTTACCGGGCAAGCCAGGGTTAACATGTCTCTCCCTCTAGAAGGGTGGAATGCTACCCCCGCTGCCAGAATTGGTGGGGGGGTAGTATTCCAAGATGTTTGACACCAAACACGACATGTTTCGGTGCAGCCATCCCAAAGTTAGCATTTAACGCGAGGTTATAATGCGCTTAAGAGTATATGGTCAGGCTGCACTACAAACAGCATCAGAGAAGGGTCTCCGAACGCTGCAGAGGGGCCCTGCTCATGCAGGGGCACCCTCTCACATAGGAACCATGCACTCTGCCTTCAGGATTGACAAGGCCTGCCATAGGAGTGACTTATAGGTTTATATGTGTGTAGGTATGTAGTGATATAGGTAACCTATATCACAGTAAGGGTGCATGCACCACCTTACCCAGGCTGCAGTAGCAGACCTGTGGTGTCATTTTGGATGGCCTTCCAGGGTGGCACAATACATGCTGCAGCCCCTGGTAGGCCTCTGAGGTACCTATGCCCTGGGTACATAGTATACCATATACTAGGGACTTAGAAGGGCACTCCAGATCCCAATCAGAGATGTGCCTAAGGCACATGGAAACCATTTTACAGGGAAAGCAGATAGACTGGGGCCCTGAATAGCAGGATCCCAGTCCAACTAAGTCATAAACCATCAAAACACCAGGAAAAAAGTGGGGGCAACCATATAGTCAGATTCCACCTTCCTACAACCACCCACTCAGACGACCCACCAACAACCATGGAACATCTCCACTTCCAGGTCCAGACCAACCCCAACACCACCCTCTGTGGTACCCTCGTCTACAGACCTCCGGGGCCCCGCCAGCCCTTCACTGACACCATCATCGACTTCATCGCACCTCAGGCTCTTGCATCCACCAACTACATCCTACTCGGTGACCTCAACTTTCTCCTGGGGAAACCCAATTACCAGAACACCACATCCCTTCTGGAGAACTTCGCCAGCGTAGGATTTAAGCAGCTAGTCACCTTGCCAACCCACTCAGCAGGACACACGCTCGACCTGGTTTTCTGTGCCAGTGAAAACATCACCTTCAGCCACACCTCCGAACTCCTCTGAACTGACCACCACTGCATCCATTTTGCTTTCACCAAACCGACCGTACACCACCGCACCCCCCACCTCCCAACTCTTCGCCATCATCAAGGAGTTGGCCAAACCCAACAGCGAGACCGCAGAAGTCCCAAGACCTCTGCAGCAAACTCAGCATCTCCTTCCACCACAAGATCGAGCACATCTATGGCAGCTTCAACACCCAAGACCCTCCCACCACTCCCGCCACCACCGCACCCAATGACACCGCCCCCCCAACAGATCCTGCTCAACTGGACCCCAGTCACCATGGACAACGCTATCAAAACCATGAAGAGCATTCACTTCGGAGCTCCCTCGGACTCCTGCCCGCACCATATCTTCCACAGAGCTGCCATCTCCATTGTCCAAAAGCTACGCCTCACCATCAACACCACCTTCCCCCATGACTGGAAGCACGCAGAGATCAACCCCCTACTGTAGAAGCCTTCCACCAACCCGACAGACCTCAAGAACTTCAGACAAATTTCCCTGCTTCCTTCCCAGCCAAGGTCACCAAGAAGGCCATCAACGCCCAACTCTCCAAATTCATTGAAGCCAATCACGTCCTGGAATCTCCCATTCAGGCTTCCGAAGCAACCACAGCACCAAGACCGCCCTCCTAGGTGCCACCGATGATATCCGTGCCCTCCTCGACCAGGGCGAAACAGCAGCCCTCTTCCTCCTGGACCTCTTGGCTGCCTTCGACACTGTCTCACACCGCACCCTAAGCACGAGACTCCTCGACGCCAGCATCCATGACAAAGCCCTGGACTGGATCCGCTTCTTCCTCACCGGTCAAACACAGCGAGTCAGACTACCGCTGTTCCTCTCAGAACTCACAGAGATCAGCTACGGAGTCCCCCAGGGCTCCTCCCTGAGCCCCACCCGATTCAACATCTACATGGCCTCGCTCGCAACCATCGTCAGGAACCATGGACTCAATATCGTCTCCTACACTGATGACACCCAGCTGATCCTCTCCCTCACCAATGAACCCACTATCGCCAGGAAAAACGCCCATGACGGGATGAAGGCCGTTGCCACCTGGATGAGAGACAGCCGTCTCAAGCTCAACTTGGACAAGACCAAAGTCCTCATCCTAGGGCCCACCACCTCCGCTTGTGACGACTCCTAGTGGCCCGCCATGCTAGGAGCCCCCCCCACACCCACGGACCACGCACGGAACCTCAGCCTCATACTGGACTCCTCACTCACTATGAACTGCCAGATCAACACCGTCTCCTCATCATGCTTCCACATGCTTTGCCTGCTTCGAAAAACCTTCAGCTGGATCCCCAAAGAATCCAGAAAGACGGTCACCTACGCGCTCATCAGCAGCAGACTTGACTACGGCAACACACTCTATGCCGGCGTCACCCAGAAACTCCTCAGGAAACTGCAGAATCTTCAAAACGCCGCAGCCATACTGGTACTCAACATCCGCTGCCACCGCCATATCACCAAATACCTGCGAGAACTCCAATGGCTCCCAGTCAACAAAAGGGTCACTTTCAAACTCCTTACACATGCCTACAAAGCACTCCACGACGCTCGGACCAGCATACCTGAACCACTGCCTCTCATTCCACATACCCACCAGACACCTCCGCTCCACCCAACTGGCTCTGGCCTCCGTCCCACAGATCTGCAAGACCAGGACCGGAGGAAGATCTTTTCCCTACCTCGCCGCCAAGACCTGGAACACTCTGCCTCTCCACCTCTCATCACTGACTCAATTCAGGAAGGATCTCCAGACCTGGCTCTTTGACTGAACCTCAGCGCCCAGATGGTTCAGCAGTCCTCCTTCCCCCGTCAGCGCCTTGAGACCCTCACGGGTGAGTAGTTGCGCTTTATAAACACTGATTGATTGCTTGATTGATTTGTGGTGGTCAGGCCTGTTGCTAGGAGGTTAGAGGTTTGTGGCACCAGTTGCTAAATATATTGGTTTTGATTAAGATGGCATATGATGTGCATCTGAGCAAGACTTTGACAAACAAAAGTGGTTTGGTGGAAAACAATGGTGGACTAGAATGGATAAACAAGTTGAAGAGTTGATTAAATGTGTTTTTACAGAGGAATCTTGCTCACTCACAAATATGAAAAACATATGTATCTACAAATTTCAGACTCTGACAACTCAGCCCACACTAACCTAAATGTCTCTCACATGCTGAATCTTTTAGAATACTCCATATTCTAAATTGAACGGCACAATGCAGGAACAAACGGTTATTGGTCTAGCATAACCCTCCATAGGAGATTGGTTAATTGCCAACACTCCTAACACTCACACTTGCAAATGATCAGACTGCACAGAAATGTAGGAGTCACTTTTGACATGACCCACATTAGAAAGGTGCTAAAAAACAAGTCAATGTGGTGAAAACATGCAACTACCAGAGTACATGAACTATATAAAATCCACACAACCCCACTCAAAGTAACAAAGGCACATACACCATAACTGTCAGACTTACCTGATTCAATGGAGCACTGTGAAACCCACCCACTTCAACAGTTGGTGTCAACTCTACAGGCATACATTCAGTTTCAGAGTCAACCATAGATATCAGGTTGCTAGGTGGGACAGAGATTCAAGGCAGTAGGACCTGGAAGAGAATTAGAGTATATACAACCTGGAAAAAGATAGGCGACCCCATTAGCCCAGTTGACAATGGTGATGCAGCTTTGCAATGATTGAATAGCTTTTCTGTAAATGTAAAGGAGGTGAGAAGTTCACACAAGAGTGGAATCTTGGCTCTGTACAAGCTGTTATGTTGTAGGACTGCTATTCCTTTAAGTTAAGAATGTGGTTAATATTCCAGTAAAAGGAACAACAGTTATTCCAATGAAAAATAGTTAGCGCTGACACCCCAGTATCTTTACAGACCCTTCGCAGAACTAATCACTAAGAATTACAGGGGCTTGCGAACAACAATGACCTTTCTCTATATTAGGGTGCAGGTCTTTTTTTGTTTTTGTCCCATTGTGATAAAACCTAGAAATCAACTCAAGGTTTAGAGCCTGAAATTACAGGGATTTGAGCTGCCATCCTAAAATGATTCCTCTAAATTGTCATTTCTTCTGCTGTGGTTCCTAAGAAATTCCCAATAGTGACACAAAATTAGGATATGTTTTGGTTTGGGCTTTTCGTGTGTAAAGTGCTGGGTCATCACTCTTAGTTCAGTCTAGAGTAATGATGTCTTATTCGGTCATCTTTGATCACAGGTGCTTATGATCTCAGAGGCACATGGAGGATCACAGAGACACATGATGAAGATGCAGTACAATGCTTCCTGCACAGCACATCCCATATTTAAGCTTATAATAGAATAACCCCATGCTTGGCTCTCAAAGTTTAGATGCTGTCCCTGATACATCCACTTGATTTGGGAGTGATCACCCAGTGTTTGACCACAGATCCTGAAATTAAAGAGTCGGTTGGTAACAATACAGACCATTATTCATGATGTTTCCCTGTTGAATATGACTTTATCACAAGTAGGGCTTTTTTTATACTCTAAACCACAGAGAAAATGTCTGCTGAGATTTCAAGGAGTTTGAAGTCCTGTGAGAGTTCATGCAGGATGAAAAATGTCCCAGCTATCGTAACAGAAAGTTTCAATTCTGTGCAGGACTCAGAGGCGAGAATTATGCTTTATAATCTTAACTTCACTTATTATAAATTTGAACAGCAGCCATTTTAACATCAGCTTCCTTACAAAAAACGAACATTCCCAAAAGTCCTTGGGATATCACAACATCAACAACCAATCAGGTCAAGGCAATCCTAATATAGTCAAAACAAATCAAGTTAAACAAGCTTTATTCGGTTTGTACAGTGCAACCATAAAAGCATTCTAAAAATATACGTTGTTCCAGTAAGCGTACCATATACATAAACAATCTGTTACATTCTAGTATATAACGTGCATTTCAATATGAAAAAGTTAAAAAATAGTCGGTTAAAATTTACATTCCAATATATAAAATGCATATAACCTTGAACAAGGTCTAAAAAAAAAAAAAATAGATTTAAAACAGTTGACATTATTCCACCAGAAATATCATGTACTCAATCAGTCCAATATATTCTATTACATAAAGTGCATAGTCGTTAAGGAGGGTTAAAAGACAGGCTAGGATATAATACAGATTCGACTAAGTAAATAAAATGTTTATGCAAACTCTAAAAAAGACAGAGAACTATTTGATGGGAGATTAATTTATTTTATATCTTGGGGTCCAGTTTTCTCATATATTAAGGCCTCCAAATGAGAATTATCTATTCATCTTTTAAACGCCATTTGTATAAAACTAATTACTGCATTACAAGTCATTTCGTTTTCCACACTGCAAATATAGTTAAAAGCCTGTTTATAAAAATACAGTTTGTTATCAACAAACAATAAACGAAATACACGCTTCCTAATATCTCTATAAAAAAGGCAAAAAAGCACAAAATGTTATGTAGCCTGTGGCGATTTTCCATCACAGGGGCAATGTGGGAGGGAGCGATTCCACTTGCCCCTCTTTGGAAATGCAACCAAGTGATGGAGAATACCAAAACGCAATCTAGTTAGGTAAAACCTATGTTGTATATTTCTCGTATTCAATAAATATGGTTGGGTACTCAAGGATACCGGTCCTTCACAATATGATTTTATCGTCTGTTTAGAACAGGACACCCTTTCTCTCAGTGTGCCCCTTGATATTATAAGTCTCTGTTTAAGATCCTTTTTGCTGTAATTCCCAATATTCGAAGGATCTCTAAAATCAACTTCCACCTTACATTCTGTTAAAAGATTGTAGATATACTGGAGCCAGGGGATTTTTTTATAGTGATCAAGGGCTAAACAGTCCATTATAATCTTCTTAGTAAATTTTGTTTCCTCTTTAGTCCAAATCCCATACCAGAGCATAAGGGCGGCCGTACTGATGTGATCACTAATATAGGGGGCAGACAGTTCCCTATGGACTATATACGAAGGGGTCAAATCAGGGACTGCTAAAAGCCTCCTTAGAAACTTATTTTCCCCAGTTTGCAGAAGGGTATAATTAGCTCTCCCCCATAATGCAGCTCCATAGCAAGTACCTGTAAGGCATTTACTCCTGTATAGAGTTAAAATTTCTCTAACTGGTTCATTCCCAATTTTTTGTGAGAATCTAAAAATGGCCTCAACTATTCTTATAAATTTCAGTTTGCAACGATCTATGTGGGTATCCCAGCTACCATGGTTGGCGAAAAGAAGGCCAAAATATGAAAAAGAGTTTGTTCTTTCTATAGGGACCCCTTCCATATGATGGTTTTTAAATTTGGTTTTCCCCTTCCGCAAGTTATTGTAAAGGTTTTGCTGAGATTCAATATTAAATTTTTCCCATTCATATAGAGTGCAAAGTTCTCGATTAAACATTGTAGCCCTTTTGCTGTCCTTGATAGCAGGACAGCATTGTCCGCGTACAAGAGGACTGGCGTAAAACGGTTACCAATTCTAGGGGCATCAACTTGCAGTTTTTGCAGAGTGGTGTCAACTTTATTTATATAAAAGTGGTGCAAGGACACACCCTTGGCGTATGCCTTGTGTAACTCTAAAACGGGTGGTACATTCGCCGTTAAGGCCATAACGGACTCTTGATGTTAGTAATGCATAAATTTGTGACAGATATACTATAATGTCCTCTGGGGCGCCCATCTCCATTAAAGACAACCATAGTTTTTCGTGATTAACAAGATCGAAGGCACTTGTCAAATCTACAAAACAAAGATGTAGTTTGCCCTCCTTGGCGATGGTATATTTTCCTATCAGAAGTTTGAGATTAACGCACTGCTCGATGGTCCCTATACCCCTTCTAAAACCATATTGGGACTCGGTGAGGATGTTATTTTCACTTACCCAACTTTCTAGCCTTTCTAGAAGGATTCTTCCCATAAGTTAGATGTTGAATCAAGTAGGGATATAGGGCGGTAGCATTTTGCGTCCCCTCTGTTGCCCTTCTTAAAAATCGGGACTGTCATACTTTCCGTCCAACTAGTGGGCAATACCCCCCTGCAGTAGTATTACAAACCCTGTGTAGGATTGGAGACCAAAAATCTATATCACTTTTAAAAATATGTATAGGAACCCCATCCGGCCCGGATGCCTTACCATTAGCACTTTTATCTAGGGCAATTTTAATTTTATTTATCGTTATAGGGGCCACATTTGAGGGAGCCACAATTATAATATAGCTATTATCTGGAATTAAAGAATCTTCTTTATTTGGATTGAATATTAGTTCAAAATGGAGAAGCCAATCTTCCGGTAGTACAATGGTCTCAATCTTGGTGGCTAGCTCATCTTTAAAGAAAGGGTGATCTAGAGTCTTCCAAAATAATGTATTGTCTCGTGTCTCTGCCGCCTGTACCAGCTTGTCCCATGCTGATTCCCTGATTTCTGCTTTTCTAGTATTTAAGCTCTGTTTATATGCTTTTCGTAGGGTGCTCACCATTTCCCTATCCCTAGGAGTGGTTTTTAGGGCTTTTTTCAAATCCTGGTTAATTTTGGAACACTTTTGATCAAACCATCTCGGCTGGCAATAAGGTTGTTTCTTGTTTTTAAGTTTTAGATCTTCAGAGATAATGCCTGCTATATTACAGAAAGCCATTATGGCCTGTGAGTCTGTGGAAAATTCCCCTAAACATACAGAAATATCACCTTGACTTTTTTGTACTAAATTATCCATAAATGCTACAGGATTTACACCTGACCATTTTATGGTAGTGCCATTTTCTCCATGAGACATAATAGTGGGCACCATGCGCAGATCTTCCGAGTATGTCAGGATTAACTTCAGTACCAGGACTAGTGGATGATGGTCACTGAACGGGCTTACATGTATCCCTATATTCTCAACTATACCCTTGCAATTTCGTGAGATCAGGATGTGATCGATATTTGATGAGGATCGTGCTCCTTCATAAGTTTGAATAGCGATTTCATCCTTTTCCCCAAGCGGCTCTAGGAGTTCCAAATTGTGTTTATGCATTATGCTGTTAATTGTGTCACCATATGCATTGTGAGGGAAATGAGCACAGGGATTACCCTGTTCATCCTCGTATCCGCAGTATTCCCCATTTAGAATTTTACATCTTTCACTATTAAAATCGCCGGCCCAGATTAATATATAATCTCCCTAATACCTTTTAAGAATTTGTCTAATTCCTCCTCTAGCAACGTAGCTACCTTGTAGTTAGTGCTATCAAAAATGTTATTATAAAAATTAATGATTATCATACATTGTTTCCCTTTTGTATAGAAGCAAAGAAGCTGAAAAAAGTTTGAATTAATGTAAACATTCTTTAAAATTAACTGTGACGTGACCGAGACCAAAGCTACCAAACCTCCTTTGGCTCTCCCCGCCCTTGAGGGTGTAGCCTCAGTTGAAATCGTTTTAAAACCATCAATATAAAAAGGTTCAGTGTGCCAGGTTTCTTGTAGGAGTATCAGTGAGCAATTTTTTATCTCCATTAACCATTCTCTATTATTTAATTTGCTTCTCATCCCCGCCACATTCCAAGATTTAATAATCAGACTTCCATGCAAAGTAGATTGAGAATAGTTTTTGTTGGAGTTGATGGGTATGGTAACATGTTCAGTACCTGTCAACTGCTCATCCTCCTCTGCTAGTCAGTCAAGCTCACTGCAGCCTCTTAAAGGTAAATACCTATTCGATTGGGGTAATGGCATATGCGCATTGGTACAAGGAAGTTTCTTGCTATTAACAGATGGTTGCTCATATACAGGGTTATAAAAAATACCCCAATGGGACAGCAGTGATAGTTTCATTATCATTGTAGGGTGCTCTAGGATATCTATTGGTGAACTGGTCTAGTAGAGCCCTTACAACGTCTGGTCTACGAAAGGTTACCACAATACAATCACCTAAACAGAACTTTTTTGAGCCGCCAACCCAGTCCACTCGTCTGATCATGATAATGTCCTGGTAAAGAAGATTTATACTACAGTTGGAATTGATTGTGAGCCAGTGAACAGTCTTGTTCTTAAGCGTCTCCCATGACTCTATAGGTTTATCCAGCAACTTTGGTACATTTTTTAGAACAATAGTATAAGGAGTAGCCTGTGGAGGTAGATGTAGTGAGTTCTTTGGAGACTTACAGTGCTTCGTAGCGTGTTGACTCCCATGATTTTTACCATTGGTTGCAGTTATTGGTTGCATTACAATACCTGAATTATGCTGATTGCATTGCATAATAAGCTGTGGTTTATTGACCTCCATATTTGGGTCCGAAATCACTTTATGGGTATTGTTAGTTGTCGCAGGGGGACAGGACCTTTCATTTGACTTTTTGTCCGATATTCTTCCAGTTATTATGCTCGGGTGTTCCTTGGGAAACATCGAGTCTGTAATTAATTTTACTAAACTGCTGACATCTGTTTTAATTGATTTAATTTCCAACGTTAGTTTCCGTTCAATACTATCAATTTTCCCATGAAGTTTTTTAAAGAGGGAATCAAGTCCTGGGATGTCGCTTGTCGTTAGTGCCGTCCCTATCTTCCCTTGCCCAACAGTCTGCTTTTTCCCTCTCTTCTTTATTGATGTCGTCGTCTGTATAGGGGGTGTAGAATCAGACTTTGTAGGCTGTTGTTGCTTACATTTTTTAGCAGGTGGAGAGACCGATTCTGATTTGTTCGTCAAAACAGATATTTCCAGCGGCAAATTCGAAACACATGGGCCTTCTTTAGCAGGTTCTGAACTAATTAGTTTGATTCCTCTAAATTTAGTATTATCTGTTTTACTTAGGTCAGTCTTAGTTGTCATTGTATCTTCTCTTGTTTCTTTCAAAGCTGAGTTTAAAGCTGTTTTGGTAGCTGAAAGGCGCTCCTCTGCATGTGCAATTTCATTATTAATCAGGCCCATAGCACTCTTTAAGTAATTAGTAATGGGTGCATTATTAGATTTTAACTTTCCGCTGACAATGGGGTTTGCTACAAGCTTCCTCTTACCCATTATTGAACAAACGTTCCCTGATATAGTAGATCACCACAAAATAGGAATGCAAGTCGTCCTTATCGGGATATTTCCTGTAAATCCAAAGAGGGTGGCCCAGCCCAGCCTTGTCCGGCCGCTGACGGGCGCAGACGGGCCACGCCCACGTGCGTCCCTCGCTGCGGGAGCCCAAGGCAGCCTTTATGCGCCCCCCGGCGCAGAGAAAGTAAAGTTGGCGCCTCCTGGCGCGTTGCTGGACGGGGAATGTAGTCCCCAGTGAGGCTGGCGAGGTGCGGTGCGGTGAAGCTAAGACTACGCGGGAGCCCGAGGCAGCCTTTATCCGCCCCCCGGTGCAGAGAAAGTAACGTTGGCGCCTCCTGGCACGTTGCTGGACGGGAAATGTAGTCCCCAGTGAGACTGGTGAGGTGCGGTGCGGTGAAGCTAAGATTAAGGGCTCCTGCGGGAGCCCAAGGCAGCCTTTATGCGCCCCGCGGCGCAGAGAAAGTAACGTTGTCGCCTCCTGGCGCGTTGCTGGACGGGGAATGTAGTCCCCAGTGAGGCTGGCGAGGTGCGGTGCGGTGAAGCTAGGATTACGGGTCCCCTAATATAGTCCATTGTTAGTGTCCATGCTGCCTTTAATTCGAACAAATCACGCTACCATCCGTTGCTCACGAATCTTGTTTGGAGCCATCATTTCCTAAGAAGGTAAAGACACCAAGAATTGGAATTGTCTCCCAAGAAAACAACCAACCTCATATCAGACACAATCATTATGAGCAAGAAACAGCTATTGTCAATCAATAGAGACATTTCAAAATAACCAGCTACTTACTGATAACGGGGAGGGAATAAATTGAGAGCTTCTCCCGGGTGGGATAATCATCGCCTCCGAGTCCTTAATAGAATTGAAACTTTCGATTACCATAGCTAGGAAAAGTTTCATTCCATGTCAGGACCGAAGGCGAGGATTCTGCTAGTTCAATGCTTGTTTACCACCAAGTGTGCTGCAACCACTACCGGCTTGAAGTAGAACCTCTTAAAAGTGGAGTCTGAGGGCCAGTCTGCTGCATTCATGATATCCTCCAAACGAGCACCCAGCTGAAAAGCTTTTGAGGCCAACCCCCCTCTCACTTTGTGTGCCCCGAAAACACCCACATTTATACCTGCTGCCTGCATGACCCAACACACCCATCGGGCGATCGTGGGTGAAGAGACTGCTCTCTGCGGCTTCTGCAGGGCAATCAGGAGTTGCTGCTCGCCTTAATTCCTCTGTCATCTCCTCGTTTGCTTTCAAGCACTGCACTGCACTACACACAGCTTGGAGGAATCGGCAAACGCCGGATGTGAGATGATTCAAGTGAGTCTTAGTCCGACTGCTGACTGTAAAAGATACCCCTTGTGGGGTAAATACTCTACCTGTGACATCCAGGGCCTTAACGTCTGAGACCTTTCTCAATGACACCAGGCACAGCAACATGGCCAATTTGGCAGAAAGTTGTTTCCCCAACACTAATCTATCAGGTTGCCATGAGAGAAACAGATTGATTAATGTTCCAGAGAGATGACTACAGAGGCTCCGGCAGCAAGGAGAGACGGATGCCCCACAACAATCTCCGCACGAAAGGATGTTCTCCCACTGGGGAGCCATCAATTGCAGCACAGCCTGCTGATGTGGCGGAGTGAAAAGCATTATTAGACCGATAGGCCAGATCCTCAGATGACAAGTCAGACAAGAAGTTGGATATCTGGACTACATCTGCAGCCCGGATCCAAGTCCCGTTGTATACGCCAACCCACCCATCTCATCTAAGCCGTTCTATACCATTTAACCGTGCTATCTGCCCAGGCCTTGGACAAGAGGATCTGAGGCTGTCTCAAAAGTCCCCAGGATTTTCCACCATTGCCTGTAATCTGCAACCCCATCAGGCGTAGGGAATCTTCTGTCACCAATCGGTGTAGCACTTGGTTTGGATCGAGGAGAGTCTGAAATAGGGGAAGAAGTATTGAAAAATCCCAAGAAAGTTCAATCGGAACTGGGAACCAAACTTACAACCTCCAAAAAGGTGTCAGCAGGACCACCTCTGCCAGTTGCCTCCGCACCTGGGCCGAAACCGGCATGATTATAGAGAATGGTGGAAATGCATCGCCCCTCTCTTGAGTTTAATTCTGGAGGAATGCATCTGTCTCCAACGCCATGGGATCCGGTCTCCAGCTGAAGAATTGAGCCACACGTTCGTCCAGGCGTGATGCAAACAGGTCTACTGAGAAAGGGCCCCATCTGTCCGAGATCACCGATAAGACCCCCGGGTCAAGCTTCAAGAGACTCGAGTCATGGAGATGGCAAGAGTGCCAGTCTCCCACCTGATTCGTGTGGCCCGGGAGATACTCAGCCGTGACCGATACATGATGGTCCAGGCAGTGCTGCCAGAAATCTTTCGCCAGGTCTGAGAGGGCTTTCGATCTGGTCCCCCCAAAGTGATTGATGTAGTGTACCACAGATATGTTGTCCATCTTGAGGAGGACGCGAGACTGAATTCTGTCCTTGGTCCAGCACCGAACCGCAAAGGAACCTGCAAGCAGTTGATGTGCAACTTCTGTTCTTATTGTGACCAGCTTCCTTCTGTGGAGGGTTCCCCACATTGTGCGCCCCAACCTAATCTGCTGGCGTCAGACTGGATTACCAGGTCTGGATTGGACCCGAAGATCGCTCCCCTATTCCAGGCATCCATGTGGTAGAGCCACCATTGAATCTCCTCTCTTACCTCCTCTGATAAGGCCATCAACTGGGAGTATGTGAGCCCCTTCCGATAGTGATGGGGCTTGAGCTGTTGCAACGCTCGATAACACAGTGGCCCCTGGAAAATCGCCTCAATGGAGGATGATAGTAACACCGCCAGTTGTGCTAACTGTTGGAGGAAAGTGTACTGTTTGGAGCGGGCTTGCCGCAACTCGTGCCGAATCTTTGCCATCCTCCGGGACGGAAGACTCAAGGTGGCCGTCGAGGAGTCTATCATAAAACCCAGGACCCCCTTTGTCTGAGAAGGGGACAGGAAGGACTTGCTCTCATTGATCACAAACCCCAGACCCTCCAGAAGGTTCACTGTCGTCTGCAGCTACATAGATAGCTTCTTGGGACATTGACTCATAATGACCATGTCATCCACTTAAATAATCATCCTCATCCGCTGTGTCCAAAGATGCCCTACCACTGGTTTGAGGACCTTTGTGGAGCACAAGGGTGCTGAAGACAGTTCAAAGGGGAGAGTGGTGAACTTGAAGGCTTGACTTCACCATATAAACCGAAGGAAACACTGGTGGGGCGGAAAGATCAAAATACTCAGGTAAGTGTCCTTCAGGTCCAGATGCACCATCCAATTGAATGGCTGGAGTAAATCCCTTAGGAGTTGGATCCCTTCCATCTTGAAGTGCCGGTACACCAGCCACTCATTGAACTCCTTGAGGCTATTAAGAGTCGTTGACCCCATCCCGCTTGTCGGCCAAGAAGAGGTTACTGATGAACCCGTTGGGGTGTGGCATAGTCGGGCAGATGGCCTCTTTGTCTAGGTGGTCCTCGACCTCCTTGTCTGAGCTCACTCTCTGTCAGGGAAAAAGTTACCAGTCATGGGCGCGCCACTTGTTGTGGTGACCCATAAAACTCGATCTGAAAACCCTGTATGGTCTGAAGGACCCATGCATTTGTCTTGAGAGACACCCACATGTTGAAAATATTTGCCAGAAGGCCTCCTACTTTTAGCTCACAAGAAGGGCGAACACTCACCGTTGTTGGAGGAGTTGGAGGCCTGTCCCCTGGAGCCACCTCTGCCACGGAAACACTGGCCTCTGGTGGGGTAGAATGTCACGAAGCAGGACTGATCTTGCCACTGTCTGCGCCTGGAGCCTTGTTCGCTGGGAGGGGAGTTGAGAGGAGAAGTGGTCGGTTGAGTGGTCCCTGCCACGGCCGGCTCCTTGGAAAACCAGAGGATTGAATATCCTCTTGATTGAAGTTTGGCCCTTGTCGAGGGACAACAAGGTCGCCACAAACTTCCCCAGCTCCTTGATGAAGGGGTCACAGAAAAGGCCCCCCTGGGCCATAGTCTCCACCTTGGAGGACGCCAGGTAACCCAGTTTAGGGTCCACCTTAATGAGAAGAGAGCAGCAACGCTCTTTGGAAAGGGCACAGTTAGCGTTCCCTAAAATATGATGGCCTTCTGTGCCCAGCCTGAGAGGACTTCCGTGAGATCAATGAGCCCGAGACCTTGGCTTCCTCAGCCATGTCCAGAATCTTTGTCACCGGACCCACTATGTCCAAGAGTTTATCCTGGCATGAATGCCATGAAAGGTTAAACCCCTTCTTGGGGTCTCTGATGAACGTAGCCAGGACAGTGGCCATCCTGGTATCAATCTCCGGGGTAAGAGAGGGCCTGGGGCATTCCGCTCACTGGTGGCTGTGTGCCTCCTTCTCTAGCGGTTTACACAAGCGGCCTGCAAAATATTTTGTCACTTTATCTGCTGGGGCTCATTGCGCAGATCAAGGGCAGACAATGTCATTGGGGTCCAGCATGTCCACCACTGCCTCGGACGGATGGTGCTCAAAGGAGTCAGGGACGGCGTCAAGGCCTCGAGGGGACTGTTGTGTAGTTCCTACAAATCTATATAGGATCTGTGCGTTTAAACAACATAAACTAAGGGATTGGTGTCCAGACTGATTCCAGACGCCCGCAGAGGATATGTTAGTCTGTAGACCAGCTAGCTCACAGTGCCACTATGAGAGCTCTTACCAAGGAGCAAATAGTTTCTGGCAACTATCAAACATGACAACCCTGACCCCTCAGGGATCATGGAAACAGTACCGTACTTTCCACTCAGTCACTCGTGCACACTTTGTCTCAGAGATATACACAGAATAAACGGTGGGGACGTTTTCAATAAGCATTTATTGAATCAGCGTCATTCTAGTATAAAATGCATGTGCTGCAACAACCATGAGACAGAAACACATATATAAGGTTCTAAGCACCAGCGGAGTAAATAAAACGTAGAATTCTACCATAGTGTTAAAACAATAAATATATGCAGTCATATAGATACATGACAGTAATAATGCATACTCCTACGATGCTAACCCTAACTAGATGTACCTAAGTGTACCTAGCATGTATGTAGGTGTATAGCCAAGAATCCCCTTAGGATAGAGCCAACCCCGTTACCTGATGTGAGAGAATGAAGGACCCCATCTTGGTCTCGAGATGGACACCCCACAAGGGATGTCAGACCACTGCATGCTGGAGTGTCTGCGTGTAGGAACCTCAGCGTCTCGCATCAGCATGTCAGCATGGAAGTCTTTTTCTCCTCTGGTTTGCCCAGCGAAGATGTAGTGCTTAAATACCCGAAATGTACCCTCAGGGGTTCTACCTAGAAGTGTACTATGGTCATGTCGGGCAAGGATGACAATAGTGGTGACCCTTATACAGAGTTAATATGCAGAAGATAGTAATCCTGCTGTAATACTGAGAATCCTCATGCATAATAAATGAGGCTAGTTTTTGTAGTTTTATGTAGCACCTAACTAAGTAAAAGGTCAGCGCCAGACCCATTATGTAGAACAATGGTAGGACAGATGTAGGTAAAGGGTCGTGAAACTACCTAGGCCTATATTTGGGGTACATTGGGGTTCATAACAGGACTGCCTCATTGTCTGAGTCCCCTTGGGATTCTTTGCCCTCCCCATGTCTGGAGAAATATGTTGAGGACAGTCTAGCTAGGAAGGCCCATTTAAGGTGCCTTAAAGCGTCTTGATCCACCCCTGTAAGTTTTCTTTTTGGGCGTGTGGCCCCCAGCTCCTGGGGGTCCTGCGGGCAAGGGGGCCTTGCATATTCTTCTGCAATCTGTCTGTAGAGGCGCAATTCAATGGGGGCTAGGGCCTCTGAAACAGCCCTGTGTATAGAGGCATCAATGGCTTTGTAAAAATCATCGTCGTAGGGGAGGAAGGACAGGGCCTCCTCCTCTACATACATGCTCTCAGATGTCTGCATGGCGTCCAGGGGGAGAACCTATTGTTGTGACAGGCAGAACTGTCTGTGTGGTACTGGGGTGTCCAGTGAGTTTGTGGGAGACCAGAGGCCTCTAAAAGGCCCCGGGGACACCCCACCCAAATGTTCTAGTGGGTAAGCGTGGTACTGTGTCCCCTGTGAGGCCTGCAAGGCCACTATAAACTTAATACAGACCCCGCAGGGCGTTATGAGTTAGGAAAACAGTGCAGACACATCATGGTGTCAAAATGAAGGAAATTGCCAAGTTTACAGACCCCAAGCCCCGGGGCGTCAGTCTCACAACTAACAAAAGGCTCCCGGCAGCTCTCCTGTCGCGCGTCTCCCGACCCTAGAGGGAAAATGACAGACGCGCATCATGGAGCCTGGGGGGGGGCCACTCTAGATGTGTGCAGCATTTCATTTTTTTTTTTTTTACATTTTTATTTTGCACAATGTTTATATATATGTACAAACAATAGAATTTACCAACATAGTCATAACAATAGTGCATTTTTCCTCTTTACCCCACCCCACGCACCCCAGGGGGCTGTTGAGACTCTCGGTTTATCTTCCTAACAGTCATGCCTAATCACTTGACCTTTAATTCCCAGTACAAATTCTGCAATGTAGTCGATCTTTTCTCCGTTACTGACCCCTAAGTAATTTAACAATTTCCTTCTACCCATCCTGCCACAGGCGCCCACCTTTTAACACCCTTTGTTCGTGCATGAATCTCTTTTCTTGAGTACACTGCTTTTTCTAAGTTATAAATTACTAAGAAGCGGGCGAGCCACTGCTGAAAAGTTGGGGGGTTGGGGTCCTGCCACGCAGATGCTATACAGAGTCGCAGGACCGCCATGGCTATAAACAGCAGCTCTTGACCCACATTCCCCTGTTCAGTTTCTGCTACCCCTAAAGCAATCATACAGGGAGATAGGAAGCAATCTATTCCAAGGGCTTCTTTAAAGAATTTGGTATATCTTGTTTTATGCTCATAAGCGAATTGCAAGAAGAACAAATGTGAACCAAATCTGCCTGGTATAAAGCACATCAGGGACAATATGTCCCTTTACCATTCCCCCATTTAGCTATCTTTTTAGGAGTATAGTATAGTAAAAAGCAGGTCTTATAATATTGTGCCTGTAGGCGGGCCGGGATTAAGACCTTCCGTGCCAACTCGAATGAATGCTGAAATAAAGCCTTTCAAAGCAAATTAACCCCCATAAAGATTGCATGAAATCCTTCTGCGTCGTATGAAAGCACTGCATACGACGCCGAAGGATTTCATGCAATCTTTAAAACAAGGCAAGAATACGCTTTGTAATCATCTGAAAACCCACATATAAACAAAGAGAAGGGAGCAATACTTATCTGTGGCTGCTGAGCAGCGAAGAAAAGAGGCAGCATGGACGCTAACAATGGACTATATTGGGACTGCCTTGACCTGATTGGTTGTTGATGTTTTGATATCCCAAGGACTTTTGGGAACGTTAGTTTTTTGTAATGAAACTGATGTTGAAATGGCTGCTGTTCAAATTTATAACAAGTGAAGCAAAGATTATAAGGCATAATCCTCGTCTCCGGTCCTGACATAGAATTGAGCACAAAAGATACATTCACTTGAGTGGGGATGGAGATTGAGGGCAGACGATAGGGATGCTGACTAGGTGTTAAAGCACAACGACTACTTGGGCACCCTACAAATGGAAGAACAGCAACACAATATGGAATGGAAGAAATGGGACGTTTCACCACGCAGCCTATTAGCGTAGCAGTGCCCACAGGTCAGCAGTCAGAATTTGCCTGAATAACTGGGATACAGCTGTAACACAAGAACCCTGATAATAGATAATGCAGCAGCTTTGACTGATATGCAAAACAGAGGAGTACATAACATGGTCTGCAAAGGACTAACACAGACCTGAGTAGGTAATCGTGATTGCATTTGATTAAAATTAAAGATTGGCTTTTTCCACAAATGTGTGTACCACCAAACTTCATCTTATTATGAATATAAGATGGAAACCTTACATCTGCTGCAGATAACTAGATTCCACAATTTCTCCAAAGGTAGTTAGATTTTCTGAATAGCTGGACCTATCTCCTGTTTTTTTTAATGTGATTAGGGTTAGTGCTGTCTGTTATATTCGGTCCAACCAGTGGAACCTTGAACCCTGTCATATAATGCAATGAAAGTGAGAAGTGCCTAGAAGCAATTATTTTCACTGCGTGTCACCCAAACTCTTCAAATCCATAAATGCCTATGTTTGTGAGTGTGCGTTTCGATAAAATGCCCAGGTGTTTATCAATTGAGGAGAGTCCTGTTGTCTGTTTTAGGGAACTGTTTAAAGGGACACAAGCACATTGTTGTGCACTATTGAGGATATTACACATTTGGGGGCATATTAGCAACAACTAGCTAAAATTATCACAAACCGCGCTTAGCGCGTCTTTTTTTAACACCGCCTATCGCTGGATATTATCGCGGAGATAACATGCTATTAGCAAGGTTTATCTCCAATGCGATAAAATATCCAGCAATAGCGGCGAAATGCGTGAACATCGCTGGAAATCCAGCGATATTCATGCATTAACGCCATGGTGGACTTAGCCTGACAATCCACCTCCCATTGAACAAACCGGTAAGTCATGTTTTTAGCAGGTGTTAAATTCTAGCGATAATCGCGCTTAGCGTGACTTTTTTATCGCTTCGCCTGCCTTGCTGATAGGGGGAAGTTGTGTTAGCGACTGTTTTCAGTCGCTTTTAGTTGGGAACGCCTACCTTGCATGTCATTAGCGATAATTATCGCTGGCATGCAAGGCGATGGGAAAACCGGCCGCTATCGCCAGAAAGCTGTCGCTAATGCCTGTTAGCGACAGCTTGCTGATAGGGCGATAAAAAAATCGCCGCTTTAGCTGCAAAAAGTGCCGCTAAAGCGGCGATAAAGCCCTTGCTAATATGCCCCTTGGAGTCAATTCTGTTCAGTAATGAGCAGGATCCATACACAGAGAACATCTGTGTGCTGTGCAGTTGGAGCGTGTGTGTATACCCTTTATGGGATATAAAAATCCCTTACCAATATCTATATGTGTTTCATGCAGTGTCCCGCTGAACAGTCTACAGCAGGTGCTCTTGAGGCACTGCTTTCATTGAAGGTGAAAAGTGCACCTTTGCGACAATCCTCTCACAGTACTGTACAGACCCACCTCATGAGTGTACAGAAATATCACTGACTTGTACACCCCCATATCCACTTGAACCGGGATACATATGTTCCCCATTTTAGGAGCCCTTCCTGTAAAAATCCTTCAGACAGATTGTTAGGGATAGAGGGGCCGTAGACTTTAATGTGCTATGACTAAAGTCCTGCAACAACTGTTGACGGGGAACCTCAGAGCACAAACTAAACACATAAGTATTCTGTCTCATCTCGGGCAGTGAGGACCAAGCGTAAGACTTATTTTGAGGGTCCTACTTGTGCAGTGGCCTTTCTCGAAATGGGTCTTACAGACACTGCCTGAAAGAGAAACAAATTAACTATTTTGTTTCTATCCAGTCCTGGGTCTGCAGAGTGTCAGCTGCTCACTGCACTGCAGCTGCTTTAGAGACACACATGCGTCTACAGCAAAGACAACTGTAAGGGGGCCCTCTCCATGCACTGAAGAATGCCCCTGCAGTGCGGGGACTGCAGGGGTTGTCCGTTATCCGCCTGTATAGGCGGTGTACTGATCAACAACTGGGGTGAGCTAGACAGATAAATAAAGAATGCAAGGATTGGTGTGCAGGGAAGAAGAATGCTTGAAGGCAAAATGTTTTTGCTGACAGAAGGAGCCTTTCGGTAGCTGATAGTCATTATATGAGGCAGGAGCATATCCATGGTTGGTTCATTTGTTTAACATTTTTGGGAGAGTGTCACACTATGTGAACGATACCAGAGGGATGAAGTGGTATAGTGCTCTAGGTATTCAGAATGCGATTGCTGGACCTCATGGTCAAATGTCTTTGCGGCCTCAAATATTCTCTGTATTGGAGGAGGCAGTTCTTCAGGCTAGGCAGGTCAGTTCTAACTCTTACTTGCTAGTGTATCATCACTCTCCATGAATGGTTTCCAGGATTTTCATTATACGTATCTTTCAAGAATATTGAAGGCAGGTGCTGCAACCAGGTAATTTTTAATTTACACGTTAGGTATTTGAGACTATCAGACACAGAAGCCTGCAGGCAGCTGTATATCTCAGTACTGGTATGCCCAGTACAATTCCACAGGTGAGGCACCTAGAGCGAAGTTATTATTTCTCTCCCGCCTCCTTTAAATGCAGCACAAAGCTGCAGGTGGCTATGGCACCCTTATTCGGAGACATTTTAAATGAAACATGGTGCTGTCATGTAGATACCAGCAGTCATATTTAATTCCATTTCATATTCATTCTACCAATTTTCTCTCAACAAAAGAAGATTGGGTCTATTTCAAAAGATGCTCATGCGGCTGCAGGTGTACATGTCTCGGTCGTCAATGAAGGTCAAAACAAGGTACAGAAAAACAGTTCTGCGGTTCATGCAAGTACAAATTGTATTCTTCGGTGAATGCAATCTGTGATTAATCGGGATTCAAACTGAAGTACACAGGAAATGTACAGTCACTAGATTGTGCACAAGCTCATCAGCTGTGGTTATGAAGTGGCCCGCTATCTTGGTACCAGAGCTGTGCCTTCTATGGGCCACAGTGAATGTCAGTTCTAAGGTGCCAGCTTTAATAACCATCACCACTGTGGAGTCGAAGGGAGAACATGAACTGTTGATCCTGTACCTCATCTTGTTTATATCCCCTTAATTTTGCTTTTGACTAACATGCTTTCCTCGAAACCAATATGCACACACCAACAATTGAGTCCTGGGGACCTGCGGCAGTAGGTCCCAAGAATGTCTGCTCTTCTGATTTTATTGGATAAGAGAGTCAGTCCTTTTACTAAGCTCTCTTTCTCATACCTGTTCATCTGGTTGGGTGGAGAAGAGGTGTGAGTGCAGGTTACCTTCCTCTGCATGATCTTCAGCTGCCACATGAAGCAGCACTGTGACAGCACTCTGTAGTCAGTTTCAAGTCTATTTAAATCACATCAGTGATCTTTTCCTGCACAATGTAAGTTCCATCAGCTTATCACAAAGTTCCAGTCACCTTATCATAGGCTTCACAAGTCAAACCTATTTTAAAGGTTAGTACTCTGTGATTGTTGTTTTCTGTTCATACCATTATTTGATCAGCTTTAGACTGACAGCCATGTGGTTGGTAGTTTGTGTTATTATATTATGCCACTGTGGACCCGAGGCCTAGCACACTATACATGCTGTCATGTGACAGCTTTCTGTGATGGCTTCCATTCCCACTTTTATAAGGGTCTTCTTACAAGGTGCTATAGTTCGAAGGAGCTATGTGAGGCTCCTCCGCAGTAGGGATGAGAGGTAAAACTGTTATCACTGGACTCTGACTCTCTAGTGCAGATTTACCACGCCGTCTCCCCTTCTTTCTCTATCCTTTCTCAGAATGAGTACTTTTATACTTCTACCAAGTTGCAGTCTGTAGCTATTACTGACAATTGATAGAGAGGCAAAACATTGCCTAGGATGCAGGAAGATCAATATATACTGCCACTCTTCTGTGGCCAACAAGCCACCCCAACTCAAAAGTAACATCTGCCTAGATGTAATCATAGTGTTACAGCAAACAAATGATGGACGGAATGCTGACAATGCAAACATTCTCCCCCAGTCAAAAGATCTGGGTTAAATCCATCGTTCTTTTGCCCACTCCGCCACCCCAGTTTGGACCCAGCCATATGCAAATCAGTCTTGACCCTGTGCCCCATGGGAACAGTCCAGACCGAACTGCCAGGCCAGGTCCTCCCTGGACCGGAAACAAGCATCCTGGGACCGGTTTCAGGGTATGTCACCCTTCTTCAGCCAGGCTAGCTTGAATCCAGTGGCACAGTGAGCAAGGGACCCACGTCTGGGCATACCCATTCCACTTAGGGCGAAAAGTGTTACAGTAAACAAATGATGGACGGAATGCTGACAATGCAAACATTCTCCCCAGTCAAAAGATCTGGGTTAAATCCATCGTTCTTTTGCCCACTACGCCACCCCAGTTTGGACCCAGCCATATGCAAATCAGTCTTGACCCTGTGCCCCATGGGAACAGTCCCGACCGAACTGCCAGGCCAGGTCCTCCCTGGACCGAAAACAAGCATCCTGGGACCGGTTTCAGGGTATGTCACCCTTCTTCAGCCAGGCTAGGTTGAATCCAGTGGCACAGTGAGCAAGGGACCCACGTCTGGGCATACCCATCCCACTTAGGGCGAAAAGTGTTACAGCAAACAAATGATGTACGGAATGCTGACAATGCAAACATTCTCCCCCAGTCAAAAGATCTGGATTAAATCCATCGTTCTTTTGCCCACTACGCCACCCCAGTTTGGACCCAGCCATATGCAAATCGGTCTTGACCCTGTGCCCCATGGGAACAGTCCAGACCGAACTGCCAGGCCAGGTCCTCCCTGGACCGGAAACAAGCATCCTGGGACCGGTTTCAGGGTATGTCACCCTTCTTCAGCCAGGCTAGCTTGAATCCAGTGGCACAGTGAGCAAGGGACCCACGTCTGGGCATACCCATCCCACTTAGGGCGAAAAGTGTTACAGCAAACAAATGATGGACGTAATGCTGACAATGCAAACATTCTCCCCCAGTCAAAAGATCTGGGTTAAATCCATCGTTCTTTTGCCCACTACGCCACCCCAGTTTTTTTTTTTTTTTAACACTTTATTTTTCAGATAAAAAATGAATCACATTGCCTTGCATATAATCACTTTACAATCAAATCGACTCGTGCCTGACAGTTTCATTCTCAATGGTAGTTACTACAACAATCTGTACAGTGGTATAACCTAGTATTTTGACCAGTCCTCAGCGAGACCCCCCCTACCCCCACCCCCAATCCCAATCACAGTGACTAGACATTACGGTCAGCAGCGCCTCCCACAGAAAGCTTATTAACCACGACACCACAAACCACACTGCTCTCATAAAAGGATATCCGGGGAACTGGACACTATCCCCTCAGCCCACACCCTCCGGAACTATTCCATTGTCTACCGGTGTGGCAGAGGCACGCTTAGTGGCCTCGAAGTAGGCCCTCAGTGGTCCCCAAATATCTCTGGGTCGCGATGTCGGAGGCATGAGGCTAGCGTATGTTTCAGCATTGGTGTTGCAGTGCACCAGACTCCCCAGCCAATCCTGCAGCTGAGGAGTGGTTTTCCTGCCCCAGTGAATGGCAACCTCTCTTTTGGCTAGCAGTAATCCCAATGCTGCTAATTTCCTGACTTTCTTAGGAATCTGAACTGTGTACCATAAAAGAGCTATCTCGGGGGAGGGGAGCCAGTGGAAGGCCAATTATCTTCCCCAGTGTCGTATGTACCGCTAACCAGTAGG
Source organism: Calotriton arnoldi (assembly GCA_963921515.1). Lineage (NCBI taxonomy): Eukaryota > Metazoa > Chordata > Amphibia > Caudata > Salamandridae > Calotriton > Calotriton arnoldi. The sequence goes on along the minus strand of CAWUFW010000219.1, from coordinate 4,908,026 downwards.
TCTGCAAGCGGGGACAAGTCCATGCTAGATGAATAAAATCCGCGTGCGGGGCAGTGCATTTCAAACAGGTGTGTGGCCTATCAGCGTCTATCCTGTGCGCCAGGGCTGGTGTGAAGTAAGCGCGACGGATACATTTAAAATGCAGCAACTTGTGGCGTGTGTTAAGTGAAATGTCCTTGGTGGCCTCGCAACATTTTGCCCATTGCTCATCTGTGATGGTGCTCCCTGTGTCCGCCTCCCAGGCCTGTCTAAGGCTGGAATCGTCCGCGGGCATCATCACAGCGCATGCCTTGTACATTTTAGAAATGAGGCGTGTGCCGCTAGGGGTCTCTAACACCAGAGTAAGTGGAGGGAAAGAGTCAGGCTCAACAGGATATGTGGGGAGCCCAGCACGTAGTGCGGATTTCATGCGGCTCACGAGGAATCGCGTCATGAAGTTGCAGTCGGTGAACCTGGCGTCCTCATCTATTGAGAAAATATGACCCTCTGGGAAGAGATCGCCCACTTTACAATATCTAGAGTGGATAGCGTGTTCTGCACCAGCTTCTCCCCAGTGATTGGGAACCATCTGGCGTTGGGCAACGGCAGGGCAGAGGAATATAATAGCGTAGCGCCTGTGCGTTTGATCAATTTACCCCATGCCCAGGCAGTCGTAGATACTGTTTGAATGTCGCATCTGTCACGTGGAAAGCCCCCGGTAGCATCTCACACAATTTATCGGGGAGAACCAGGTCTGCCTCCGGCCGTAGATACGGAATGCGTGCATCTGGATGAAACCAAGCGAACGCGTAATGACATTGCGCTACCAAATAATATAATTGGAAGTCTGGAACATTGAATCCGTCTCTGTCGTACGGCAAAGTCATCACCGACCAGCGGACACGTGGTCTCTTCCCGCCCCATACTAGTCGTATCATGAGAGTTTGTAAAGTGCGGAAGAAACCAGCTGAGAGGGGAATCGGGATATTGTTAAATAGGTATAAAAATTTAGGAAGGACCATCATTTTTACTATAGCCACCCGACCAGCCAGGGACAAAGGTAACCTCAGCCATCTGTCGACCTGTTCCTCTAACTTTTGGAAAGCCTGTCCATAATTTAAGCGAATAATTTGTGCGGTGTCCAGATGGATATGTATACCCAGATATTTTACTGAGTCTTGGCACCAGTCGAGAGGAAATTCGCATTCCCATTGGACTGTGCTCGCCGTTAGCGGGAATTTGATTGATTTGTGCCAGTTTATACCTATCCCTGAGAATCTGCCAAAGCGGACGATTTCCCGGATAAGAGGCGACAGATTAAGGTGTGGTTCCCGGACGTAAAGTATGGTATCGTCGGCGTATAGAGAAGCTAGGAGCGGGCCAGTGTTGAATTGAAGACCTCTATGCAAGTGGCGCTCCTGGAAGTGCCTGACCAACGGGTCCATGGCTAGGATGAATAAAAGCGGGGACAAGGGGCAGCCCTGCCTGGTCCCTCGATATAGCCGGAATGGTCTGGACAGGGTGCCGTTCAGCCGGAGTCTCGCCGATGGCCCACCGTAAAGCAGAGAGACTGTGGAGATGAAGCCACAGGGCAGACCCATACGCTGCATCACCTCCACAAGGAAGGACCACTCTAAAGAATCGAACGCTTTCTCTGCGTCTAGTAATATCGCCGCCGCTGGGACGTCTGGCTGTATTCTGTGTAGCACCGCAAACAGCGTACGGAGATTCAGGGATGTCGAGCGTCGGGGTACAAAGCCAGACTGTACCGGGGATATGATGTACTCCATCAGTTGCGACAGCTTATTCGCGAGCACTTTTGCCAAGATTTTATAGTCTAGATTCAATAAGGACAGCGGTCGGTATGAGCCGCATAACTTGTGATCTTTGCCAGGTTTTGGAAGGAGTATGATTACAGCTTCACGTAGTGTGGGGGAGAATTTGTTTTTCTAGTGCTTCTGCATAGACCTCAATCAGCTGGGGGCCAGAACGTCCTTGAATTCTTTATAAAAATCCCCTGTGAAGCCATCAAGCCCCGGGGCGGAGGAACCTCGCATATTGTCTATGGCCATTAGGACATCGGCGACAGTTATGGGTTCCGCCATGAAGTCTATCATATGCTTTTCCAGGAACACCAGTGCAACCTCATCTAAATATGCAGTCTGGGCTGCGCCGTCAGGGTCTGACCTGGAGGAGTAGAGGGAGGTGTAATAATCCAGAAACTCATCTCTGATAGCCGAGGTGGAGGTGAGCGTGTCACCGGACGCTGAGTGCAATTCAGTAATGTAGGATTTGCTATAAGGTGGTCTCAGCATTTGCGCCAGAACTCTGCCAGGCCTCTCGCTCTCTCCGTATCGTTGTGCAGCTTGATATTTACCCATATACAATATCTCCCTGTCTGCCGTGTCCCTGTATTCCGCCAGAAGGGCGAGTCTCTCTGTCATAGCCTCTGGGTCAGGGAGGGCCGCGAGCTGGGAATCTAGCTTGGCCACCTCTTGCTCAATACGGGTCATCGTTTGACGAAGATCCCTGAGTACTCCAGCCCGTTTGGAGATGCATACTCCTCGTATAACCGCCTTAAAACCTTCCCATAGCATCGCCGCTGAATCTACCGAGCCCGTATTGAGTTCAAAGTAGTCCTCTATTGCCTCGCGTACCTCTGCCTTAAACACCTCATCTTGAAGGGCCGTACTTGGAAACCGCCATTGTCGTTCATACCCTTCCGGTCGTGGGAGCAACACCCGTAAAGTTATTGGGGAGTGGTCTGAATATGTGCAGGGGAGTGTAGTGTGGGAGCGAAACCAACCTGCGACACTGGGAGAGATCAGCCAATAATCTATTCTGGACCAGGTGCCGTGCGGGCCGGAATAATGAGTGAATTTGGTGAGGGTGGGATTACGCTGTCGCCAAACGTCTATTAGTGTGTATTGATTACAGAGTTTCATCAAGGCCCGCCTTGCCCGTGGTTTAGCGTCGGGTGCGGTTGACGAGCTGTCCAATTTGGTGCTTATCAGTAAGTTAAGGTTCCCCCCTAGGAGCAGCGCATGTGTGTCATGTTTGGCAATCCGGGCATTCAAGTCATGGAAGAACTCGGGTCGTCCACATTGGGAGCATACACATTAACCATAGTGATTTTGTGGCCATAAAGAGTGCCCGTGACTATCACGTACCTGCCCACTGGATCCCGGGTCACATCCAGGAGTGTAAAGGGGACCCTCTTGTGTATCAATATCGCTGTACCTCTAGCGTAATTGCTATAATTAGCAAAGTATCTGTGTGTGCCCAGCTGGCGCCAAAACTAGCGGAATCTGTGGGGGAGGTGTGTTTCCTGTAAATAAACGATATCAACCTTGTGTCGAAGAAGATAGTGGATCACCTGCCTCCTTTTACGGGTGTTATTGAGGCCTCTGACATTCCAGGACATTAAAGTGATGGCCGTGGGCCCCTGTACGTTACCTAACCGCGACATCCAAACATTGTTCATGCATCTTCCTGTCAGGACTGTAAGGCGATGTAAACCTTGCAAGCAATGCTAAACTAAAGTGTAAATAACTACAATTGCAATGTGCGAACTTTTCCCCCACCCCCCCCCCACCCAGCCGCCTTCCAACCCATAGGTGGCCAACCCCCAGAAAGTTAACCTGCCCGGAAGACATAGAGATCCCCGGGCTCGCAGTTGAGGTCCAGAAGGTGGGCCCCAAAATGAATGCACCAACTCAGCGGATACACCAGAGGGGGGTGGCAGCCCGAAATCGGACCGGCCTATTGCCGTATCTGTAGGAAAATAAAAATTGTAAACAAACATTGCGATTTCCCATATGCATACTATAAACAACATAAGATCATTCTAGCAACATCATCCAGTGTCAATGTTCGAGAATAGGTCCGCACTAGCGACAGAGCCACTGCGAGGTGGGGAAGCGGGTGCACCCCCCGCCGAGTCTTGCGAATTCCGTGTCTTGTGTGTGCGGCAGAATTCCTGGGCCTCTGCTGGAGTGTCAAATATTCTGGACCTGCCGCCAACATCCACCTTAAGTCTCGCCGGGTAGAGCATGCCATATTTGAGCCCAAGATTGCGTAGCGTGGCTTTGACCCCCTGGAATTTGCGGCGTGCCTCCTGGACCATCGGAGTGAAGTCTGGACAGAATGATAATTTCGACCCCTGCCACTCGACCGTGCCGCGTTCTCTTGCCAGACGGAGAGTAGTGTCCCGGTCTCTAAAATTCAGGAGTCGCGCTATGATGAGCCGAGGGGGAAGGCCAGGATTGGGTCTTGGGCCTAGTGATCTGTGGGCTCTCTCCACCACAAAGCCCGGTGTGAAAGACTCACTTCCAAACAGATCCGTGAGTAGCTTCTCCACGAAGAGGTCCATTCGGCCTGTGGATGTCGTCTCCGGAACCCCCATAATGCGGATGTTGTTGCGGCGTCCGCGTGCTTCCAAGTCCTCATTCTAATGGCTACTTGCTTGAGCAGGCGCTCCGCCCGTTCCAGCCGCTTCTGAGCCTGAGCTGTCCCATCCTCCAAGTCTGACACACGAGCTTCCGCAACATCAAGGCGCCTGTCGTGGCCCTGTACTTTGGCGCCCAAGGATGCAATGGTCTGATCCAAAGTGTCGAAGCGGGAGTCCAGCGCCTTAAAACCTGCCTTCATTTCCAGCAACAGGGAGGCAACAGAGGTATCCGAGGGCCCAGGTGGATTCGCTTCAGTGGTCTTGTCGGCCATAACTGAGTCGTGTGATGGTGCGCCCTCAGCCATTTTTTCAAAAGGAAGGGTTCTTTGCCTGGGATCCTTGCGTCCCATTCCGCAAAGTGCGCGGAGCAGCCGTGTGGGAGGGGGGGACTGGGTGATGATGTATTGCGAACTTGTAGAAAAGCAGGTGGCAGTTTTGAGCAGTCCCCAGCCACTTCAGGCACTATGAACAGCAGGTTGGCACCAGCGAGCACTCAGAGGCAGGTCTGTGTCCCGGTGGCAGGGGCCAACACAATGGCCGCGACCCTTCCGAACAAAGAGAGTATTAGTGCGAAACGCTTGTAGGCCCCATCGCAGGTGGGTTATGCATGTTCTAGACACTGGCACTGAAGGGCCAAGCGGCGCTGTGTTGCAGTAGCAGATGGTATGGTGAGCTCAGGTAAGGGGTTCCGTGTCATCGCAGACAAGATGGCTTCCAGTGAGCGCGCGCCACCAAATAGGATGTCTGTCCCTCTCGGGGAGGACCAGCGGGTGATCAGCACCGCACGCTGTGTCGAGTGGAAGGCGAGCGCACACCCACCCCCACCACAGCCGCCGCAGCGTCAGGCCAGCGCCCTACCCCCGAAGGCCGTAGCAGGTGGGCCCTGTCCCCACACGAGCTCAGGGAAGCGAGGCCTAGAAGCGGGGCAGAGCAGCCGGCCCGGCAGCCCACAACGGAACCTCGCGGCAAGGGAGGGGGGGGCTCAACCCACACGGGTCCGACTCACCCGGTCCATCCGCCGGAGGCTGCAGGAGGCGCCGTCCTCCGACCGCCGCGCTCGCGCGGGGCCGCCGGGTCTCCAGACGCGGCCGCACCGGCCCGCCCCGGGCCTCCTCCGGCACGATGATTCTGCACCTCGGAGGGGAGCTGGCGCCCGGCACTCAGATCGCCATGTGCCGCGCCGCTTCCTCTGTCCGGCGACGCCGGTTTCAGCCCCGATGGAAGCACATTCTCCCGGGGAAATCGCCGATTGTTGGAGCTTCACTAGCAGGCGGCCATCTTTGTCGCCGCCTTGGCCACGCCCCTCTATGCCACCCCAGTTTGGACCCAGCCATATGCAAATCAGACTTGACCCTGTGCCCCATGGGAACAGTCCAGACCGAACTGCCAGGCCAGGTCCTCCCTGGACCGGAAACAAGCATCCTGGGACCGGTTTCAGGGTATGTCACCTTTCCTCAGCCAGGCTAGCTTGAATCCAGTGGCACAGTGAGCAAGGGACCCACGTCTGGGCATACCCATCACACTTAGGGCGAAAAGTGTTACAGCAAACAAATGATGGACGGAATGCTGACAATGCAAACATTCTCCCCCAGTCAAAAGATCTGGGTTAAATCCATCGTTCTTTTGCCCACTACGCCACCCCAGTTTGGACCCAGCCATATGCAAATCAGTCTTGACCCTGTGCCCCATGGGAACAGTCCAGACCGAACTGCCAGGCCAGGTCCTCCCTGGACCGGAAACAAGCATCCTGGGACCGGTTTCAGGGTATGTCACCCTTCTTCAGCCAGGCTAGCTTGAATCCAGTGGCACAGTGAGCAAGGGATGTAATCATACTCAGCAGTGGGGTCACCGGAATGCATAAATCATGTCCCTTACGTTACTGCTTTGCCTTTACTAGCCTGTGTGCTAACAAGGACTAGCTAGATCCCATGTGCCTATGGAAGATACTTTGTCTGCATTTATGGAAGCATTCTGGGGTATGTCTGAGTATAGTAATAGACTTTAGCCGCAAGCCTGGACTTCGCAATCTGTGCCTGATCCTTCCAGGATCTATTGAGAAAATATAGAGAACTTTTCCTCCCCACCCTCTGGGTCACTGGCAACTTGGAAGCCAAAAATAAAGAGTCCACTGCCTGGTGATGACACCAGAGAGTCTTCTCCACTTGCTTGTGATTGGTGTCATGACAATCTCATCACTTGTTCTGTTGCCTTTGGAAGACATCTGATTCACTCTCTTGAACATCCCCACCATAGCACTAGTTTGGGGTCTTCTGATGAAGTCTGTTTTCTGGTTTTCCTTCCCCGAAGGTCCAGGAAACCTGTTCCAAATCTCCGCAGGCTGTTTTGGCTTATTTACTGTAACCTTGTGCTAACATACATAACAATTGCCTTCCCACACTCTGTAGGATCTTGCAGCTTCAAATCCATCAGGAGTTGATGTAATTCTGCAAATCAATCACTCAGGATGGATCATACATTTCTGCATTTTTTCCTTTAAATCAGCACTCAGTTATTTCAGTGCAGTATCCACTCAGTCCCCCTATGTGTGGGCAGCTCTCTAAATGCTGTTCCTAAAGTTTCTCAAATTCTGCTCTAGAGTCAGATTCTACTTTCTCCAAAAGCTCCCTTTATGCGTACATTGCCAGTCCTTTTTTATCTCTAATGTTAAAGTGACAGCAGTACCCATTGAAGGCAATTAGCCCATCACCAAACCCCTGCTTCTCTATCTGCTCATGATAAATGGTAAAGCAATGCTGCAAGACAGCTACACATGTTATAATACCATTTTTTACCACAAACCCATTCATGGATGATTGCTTGTGCTTTGCTTTACTGGCATTACTTTTCACCTCACTTTGACTGCTGGTCGCTTCTCCAAATGTTATTGGGCTGTGGTTGCAAGACACCCAGCTTGAGCTTCCTAATAGAGTCTGCATGGACAATTTTCTCTTTCGTCAACCCAACCTCACTTCCCATCCTTTGGTGCTTTTTGTCTCTGTGGGCCTCTAGATCAACCTCCTGTTTCTGGTTTCGACTTGTTCGCTGGACTCCAGTAACTACGCGCCTTTCCGGTGACCGCGGAGCTTCACTTCCTTTCGGCTTTCGGCCAGGATCAGGCAGGATCGGGCCATCGCGCCCGCCATCACTCCCGCTGCGCTCCGTGTCCAATTTAATTCTGGGAGCGGAGCCGGTGTTCTCCGACCGTAGCCCCTGGTTCCTGCATCAAGCGGCGGGCTACAGTGTCGGCAGCTGCAGCTGCACCGAGGCGAGGAGACAAGGAGACGAGGGCCAGAATTGGAGTCTGGACTGCCTCGACTACCTCCACCACCCCCTAGGGAGTCATCGGATAGCCGCGGTTGGCTGCAGTTGGCCTCCCCGTCCCGTCGGCTCGTGCAGGCTCTGAGGTTCGAGTCAGGCTCGGGTTGGAGGCACTGGCAGTGGCAGATGGCGGCTGCGGTTGCTGGTGCTGCAGGTTCTTCATAGACCAGCGGCCGTAGCCCACAGCTTACTACCACTCCTGTGGCTTCTGAAAGTGCTGTGGGTGTGGTGGGTGCTTTACATACTGACAACCATACCCACAGCTTACAGCCGCCTCCGTGGCTGCTGAAAGTGCTGTCAGAAAGTGTTCCAGCACGAGCTTGAGTTCCCAGGAGATCCAGGAGATTGCTGAAGAAGTTGTTGGCACTGTCTGAGTGCTGTCAGAGAGTATCCAGCATAGCGCTTCTTTCTCCTGTCTGACGGTTAGTGGGCAGCCTGTTTGGGAGCATGGTTTCCTTCCCTTCTTATTTTCTCCTGGATATATATATATTTTTTTAATTGATTCAAAAGAGGTCATTAGTGCGCTTGTGCCCTCCTGTGTTGAGTGGTGGCAGGTCACAGGAGAAGGCAGCACCACGTAATATCAGTTTCTCCACCACCAACAATTATTGGGGAGGAAAAGAGGAAAAGAACTCACAAGGAGACCTACTTAGGTAATATACATATATTAAACTATAGGTGAAACAATAGAAAACAATAGAAAACAACAACAGGAAAGAAAAGGAAATTATAACCCTTCATAAGAGTGAACTATGAGGTCAGGTCGGGAGAGAGTGCCTTTCCCCATATAAGAAGGAAGAAAAAACTCCAAGGGTTGTCAACAGTAAAAAATACAAAAGCAAAAATTGTCAGGGATGTTCAACAATTAATTTCACCAGTGTTTCAAATGTTCGAAAAATCAACTAAAATTCTGCACAAATTTGATTTTCTAAAAGATCCAGCGGGAGCAATGCTGTCTAATCAAGAGGATAAAGGTCTTCTTCCCTCACTGATCACACCAATTACCAAAGTTAAAATTACTACGGAACAAATTAATGGCATTACAGACCTGGTTGGGATACAACGAAATCAGCAATTAATGGAAAACAAAGCTCCTCAATAGGGTACTATCCCAGACCTGGAGCTACTTACAATAGGAGCTCATTCTCCACAACCCTCGATTAGTTTATACTCATCTCAAAAGTCTCCTCAAAAAAATTCAAGAGCCATTATTATTATTATTTTTTTTTTTAATTCTTTTAATTAACATAAGGGTAAACATCATATGACATTGTTTGTTGCAATATAAGCATTGGTTTGTGTATAAGTGGTAAAAACTGATATCGCATTTCTAGGTAGGTTCTGTCTTTAACGGTTGAGATGTAAAAGTCTGTGATACAAAAGTCTATTATAAATATCATTGACACTTCCAAGTGAATGAGGCAATACAATCATCCCTTCCTGTTTTTATCAGAACGTTAGGACCTATAAAGTCGTACCAGCAGTTGCTGCTATCGGGGCCGTACACGGGTTTCCTCTATATGTGTTCCATCTGCCCCAGACCTTCTCCCACTTTCTGGGGCACCCCCTGCTCTCATATACTGATCTCTCAGCCACCATGCACCAGTCCTAGTCTTTTTTCTAGTCATTCAGGGAAGGAGTCCCGGTTGCCCCCCATTTTTGTACATTATTGCACTTAGCTACCATCATGCCCAGCGTTACCCATGTTTGGTCTGCTCGTGTCAAGTCTGTGGCTTCCCAGATATTGAGGAGGCATAGTTTGGCCGATGGTCTTGTAGTGGTGCCAGTGACCTCGCTGATGCATGTTAACACCTCATTCCAGTATTTATGGATGTTTGGGTACGCTCACAAAATGTGAAAAAAGGTTCTCGGTTGGCCACATTTCCTTAGACCCCCCGTGTCTGTTTGTCTGCCCATTTTGACCTGTGTAGTGCAGGAGATGTAGACTCTCTGTAGAATTTTTAGTTGTACTAAACAAAAGCACAGTCGTACAGCGACCACTTTCGGGGAGACGAGGGCATCTGCCCTGTCCTCCTCCTGCGGGTCTTCTAAATATGTGTTCCAGCGGTCTCTGACCTGGGCAAGAGTGTCTGGGGAGTTATTTATAAGTTTACATATGTAAGTGAGGTTGCCTTGGTGGAGAAACGTTCCTCTAGCAATCTGTCTTCCAGGGGAGACGATTCTAGCAGGGCTTCATCAGGGGGAAGTACTGCCATGAGAGCATGCCGGATTTGTAAGTAGCAGAAGGTGGGGGCTGATTCCTATGTGTTTTGCAGCTCAGCAAAAGGGATCACCCACCGTGGAGATCCCTATCAGATCCCACCTGTCAAATCCCTGTCTATTTGCCATCATGCCCAGGAGTTCTGAATTCCATAAAGGGGTTGCACGTGTGATCCTCTTCTCCCAGCCCAGTTTGCATAGGGTTGAGTGCCAGAGCGCCACTGTTAGGACGGGAGGTCCCTCCAGGGATAGATGACGTGGTTTTAGATAACATGGTTTGATATATAATGCGCAGCGGTAACCCGCTGTCCCGAGGACCAGGTGATCCATACGATAGGCAGGTTTACCTCTGGAGTAATGGGCCCAGTAGTTGATAATTGTCAGTTGGGCTGCTGTGTAATACGTTTGGAGATCTGGAAGTGCTATCCCTACCTCATACCAACCTCGGGTCAATTTTGCCAAGGCTATACGGGGGAACTCTCATCCCAGAGCAGGGTCCTGAGTTTGCTATTAACAACTCTGAAATGGGAGTCCGGCACCTGAAAGGGGAGTTCTGTATAAAGGAAATGAGGCAGCGCCATCATCTTGAACAGCACTGCCCTTCCCAATAAGGAGAGTGGGAGGGATTTCCAGTGTCGAACATCACTTTTGAGGTGCGCCAGGAGGCCCGTCAGATTTTTGTCTATAAATATCTTAGTGTCAGTGGTCACATGGACACCCAGGTACGGAAAACTCTCCCCGGCCATTCGGAACTTGTTTCCCGGGGGAAGGCAGGGCTCTGGGCCGTGGAGGATGAACATCACCGATTTAGACCAATTTATTAAATACCCAGAGTATTCCCCAAAAATCGAAAGAATGTTCATTAACCTGTTGACCGTGGACCTGGGAGAGGCGATATATAGGAGGATGTCTTCAGCATACAACGATATTCTATCCTCCCAGTCCTCTGTCCAACGCAAGCCCCGAATCAGAGGGTCCTCTCTGATCCATGCCGCTAGTGGCACAAGGATCAGGGCAAAGATCAGGGGGGAGAGAGGGCAACCCGGAAGTGTTAATCTGCTCAGGGGAAAACCCCCGAGACCTTGCCATTATCCACCACACGCGCCATGGGCTGCGAATACAACAGTCGCACCCAGGAGAGGAAATCTGGGCCGAAACCCATATGTTAGAGAACAGCAAAAAGATATGGCCACTTAACCGTATCAAAGGCCATGCGTGCTTCGAGTGACAGAATCACTGCGTCTTCCTTGATTCTGTTTGCTCGCCCAAGGACTCTGTGGAGTCGTTGTAAATTTAGCGTGGTATTTCGGCCAAGAATGAACCCTGATTGATCCGGATGAACCAGTTTCATCATCAATGGAATCAAACGGAGCGCCAGGGTTTTGGCAAGTATTTTCAGCTCAGGGTTGAGTAAGGATATGGGCCTATTAGAGGTGCATTGATCTGAGGGTCGACCTTCTTTATGAATTAATACCACTGAGGCCAGTCGCTGTTCCTCTGGAAGTGTGCCTGCTTGCCTACTTACCTCAAACGTTTTCAGGGGATAGGGTCCTATGGTGGATGCCGTAAGTTTGTACAGCTCCACTGGCATTCCATTAGGTCCCATCGCTTTGGCCGGCTGTATTGATTGGATGGACTGTTTAATTTCTTCCTCCGTGAGGTCGCTTTCTAAAAGTGCAGTCTCATCAGGTGACAGGGTTGGGGGAGGTCTATCCGCAAGGAAGGCCAAGGAGTCTTGCTTTGAGGTTGATGCAGCTGACGAATATATTTGTGAGTAATAGGCTGCGAATGCTTCTGCGATAGCTTATGGGTCTTTCAGACGCTCTCTGTCCGGTGACTCCACTTCCTCTACCCATTTGTTGGCCCGTTCTCGTCTTTCTAGCCAAGCTAGCAGTCTCCCCAACCTATCTCCCAGTTCATAGATCTTATGTTATGTGGCTTTGCACTTATTTCTAGCCGCATCGGTCACTACGTCCCTATACTCCTGCTGTTTTAGTCGCAGGCGGTGTTGTGTATCTGCTTGTGTATCTTGTGTCAACTGGTTCTCGAGCTGTGGGATGTCCTGCTCAAGCATCTCCATGCCGCATTTTTGTCTCGTGTTTGTCCTACCATTAGCGACAGGGCTTGTCCCCTGATCACCGCTGTATATGCTTCCCAGAGTGTTAAGGAGGAAGTAACTGAGTATTCATTTTCCTGAAAGTAATGGATGGTGTGTTGCTGGAGTCCCTCCCGTATTGCTGGGAGCTTTAGGAACCATGGGTTTATGGAAATTATGGCCTCAAGAGCCATTATTAAGATCCAGTGCCCCACAACCAATTGAAATAAATGTAAAAATCAACAATAGCCACAGAGATGTAGAGAAATTAATGGATTCTAGTTGTGAAACAAAGCAAATACATCATGTGGAAAATAGTCAAAATGAGCAGCAGCCTTAAAAAACCACTCAAAATATGAGTCTTTCGCTGTTGACTCTTGAATTTCAAAACAATACAAAAAAGGTTGCATCATGTTGTGATAATCCAATTCCTGGAAGACTCACTTGCTGGAAAACAGTAGAAGAGACATCGGATTACTGAATTCACAACAGTAATGATATTACACAAATTAGATCAGAAACAGGAAGTCAACCTGGCCCAATAGCAGCAAGTAAGAGTCCGGGTAAAGGCAATAGTGATCGTTATCAAAATCATGAGTCCAATTACTGTGCATCAATTACTGATTCAGGAGCCACATGGGACATCTTTTTTAAAACATCGCAACTCACATTGGAAGCTTTGACTTACCAATCAAATAAGATGGATGTAAGTAGACCTCCTTAACCTTAATGGCAAAAACAGTTTCAGGGATCGATCAGAAGCTGGCTGAACTAAATAATCTAATAACGCGAGTACAAACTCATGAATGAATGAAAACATTTATAAAGCGCAACGTTCACTCCGAGGAGCATCTTGGCGCTGGCAGAGACGTGGAAGTCTGAAGTGAGAAGATTAGGGAGCACAGAAGGATGTAGGAATCAGATGAGAGATAGCACTGTGTGATCTGGGGCAGCAAAGATCCAGGTTTTTAGGAGTTTCTTGAATATACGTTCAGACAGCGCCAATCTCAGCTGAATGGGCAAGCTATTCCAGGCTTTCGTTCCTAGGACTGCCATTGACTTTCCCCCTCTGGATGTCAGGTGGAAGGGGGGGGGTGCTAGAAGGTTTTTTGAAGATGACCGCAAGATCCGTTGAGTGATATAAGGTCTGATTCTGGACCTTAGGTATTTGGGTCCCGTTGCCCTGATGGCCTTGAAGATAATTACTAGGATTTTAAAGAGAATCCTTTTATGTATGGGCAGCCAATGGAGTGTTTTAAGTGCTGCTACAGACGAGGACCCCCTAGGTAGTTTTAATACCAGCCGGGCTGCCGCGTTTTGGACTGTCTGTAGTCTTTTCAGAACTGTCTTTTTTTCTCCTCCGTAAAGGCTGTTGCAGTAATCCAAACGTGACAGGATTAGTGCTACTGCGACTGTTTTCCTGGCAGTGACCGGGAGTAGATCAAGAAATTTTTTGAGGGTTCTTATCAAGTGGAAGCACGTGCCTGCCACAGCGAGGGCTTGCTGGTGGAAGGATAGTGCAGAATCGAATGTAATCCCTACATTCCTCACAGTGTCAACTGTGTTAGGAGGTGGAGCCGTATTCGTCGGCCACCACTGTTTGGGCATGAAGAGGTTGGATTTACCAAGCAGCATGATTTCCGTTTTTTGACTGTTACATTTGAGGTGGCTTGATTTTATCCAATTCATGACTGCGGTTAGACAGCGCAGGAATTTTTCTTCAGCTGCTGTGGAGTTTTTGTCAAGGGTGAGGATTAGCTGGGTGTCGTCTGTGTACAAGACAGACTCGATATCAAAGGAAGCAATCAGGTTAAGCAGCGGTATTATGTAAAGATTAAAAAGGGTTGGACTCAGGGCCGAGCCCTGTGGTACTCCCGATGGCAACTGTTTTTCTGTTGATTTGTAGCTGCCTAAAGTTACTATTTGTCGCCTGTTTCCAGAAAAGATGTTAGCCAGGCCAGCGCCTTATGAGTGATGCCACTATCCACTAGCCTGTCTCCCAAAATGTCATGGGAGACAGTATCGAATGCGGCAGATAAGTCCAACAGAATCAGAACTGTGTCTTTTCCCTGATCTAGGGCAAACTTGAAGGTTTCCGTGGTATGAAGCAGCACCAATTCTGTTGAGTGACCTGGCCTAAAACCCGATTGCTTGGGGTGTAGGATAATGTCTTCCTGCAGAAAGTCATTGAGTTGCGTGTTGACTAGTTTCTCTGCTATTTTACTCAGACATGGTAGCAGCGAGATGGGTCTGAGATTAGAGAGAGTGGTCGGGTCTGATTTTCTTTTTTTTTGGGAGGGGTTTTACAGCAGCAATTTTCAAATTATCAGGAACTATTGCTAGCTTGAAGGAGGAGTTGATTATTTGGTTGATGGTGGGGTTTATGATGTCAACGAGCGCATGTAGGATTTTCAGGGGGCAGGGATCAAGAGGGAAACCTGATTTGCAGGAGAGAATAGCTTGCCGGGACTGTTCGAGGCTAATCTCCTTGAAGCAGTTGAGCTCTATTCTGTTTTCTAAGATAGCTGCTTCTATAGGCGAGGAGATATTTTCCGTGAAGTCTCATGGAGTTACATTGTACACGTTGCCCAATGATTGATAAATTGGCAACAATTCCGGATGTTTTGACCACTTTAATTGAGGATATAAAAACAAGTGTGGCCTCTGCCGGTAGCAACAGAATTCCTATTATATCTCCACAAAAAGTTGAGAGAATGGCTCGAAGTGATGGTAGTATAAATAAAAATGCAGGCTTTGGAAACAATAGTCAAGTGATAGACCTAAGTGAGGGGAGAGACAAGGTTGGTTTGGGAGAAGCCATAGTTCAGATGTCCCCACATGCTGATTTCCAAGTATCCTCTCCACCGTGCACAATGACAGAAAAAGCAGAAGAAAAAACAACGTAAAGCCAGAAAGAAATTAAAATCTAGTACGGTAATTAATCCCCGTGTAAAGAACAATTGTACAATGACTGAGAAAATAAAGAAAGAAATTAGGGAGTCGGGGAACGCTCAGAACGTGACATATAAGGAGATATTGGAAAAGAAGAAATCTAACCCCTATTTGATAAAAAGCTAGGGAAGAGCTCACAAAATACGTCTTATCCTAAAGTGAGAGGATCATTAACACATGCAGTGGTCATAATGACCTATAGTTCATCTGGGAGCTTTGGTCTGCTAAATCAAAACTACAATCAAATGGGAAATAATTGGACCCCTCGAATGACGGGGGAGAACACAGCAAATAGTCCTTTATCAGAACCGGTAATGGCTCATCCTCCACAGAGTGTTAAGCCAAAGGTGTTTTAAAAAAAACTAGAAAAAAATGAATTGAAAGTTAGGTTAAATGATCAACATAATATAGCTGAGGATTGTACTAGGCCAAAGCCAATAGATCGATTTGGCAATGCAACCATCTCCCTCGCTCCTGTGGATGAAACTGACCAAACAATTTTTGTTCCATAATACCAATCTAGAGGGAGCCACAATATCCTTAATCACTGAAACATTTTAAGACTTCTCATGGCAATTCCATCTCTTGAAAAATTCATGACAGAAGATATTGAATCTATTAAGTTTTTACTCCAGCCTGATGGTAATATACAAGAACCTACCCTGGTGACTTGTGTTTCGAAACACCTAGCTGCGAAAGTGCTCCAATAAAAGGAGTCCTTTTTAAACTGGGGAATTGAAATCAGTAAACCTCCATAATTGCTTACCCAGGTCCTTTTGATCTTCCAAAAGAGTCTAGTAGTTCTAATGATAATATACAAGTATATTCAGTATTAAAAAACCCAGTTGGTAAAACGTTACATCCAGCTGGGAATTCACGGTTAGAAACACACGGCATAACTCAACTTAATTTAGGCTGGTTAACAACGGCCTTACACGATGGCTCCTGTCCCTGACAAACAAAAGTACAGAATATTCAGGGTAAACAAGTAAATTATCTACAGGAAACTATAAAATTGTGTTCATGGAACACTAATGGTATGAAAAATAAGAAATATAACACAAATATGAATGCATTGTTTAGAAAATTCCATATTATACTATTACAAGAAACCTGGGAAATCGAGCCATTTGTGGGGCAAGAGAATTTAGAGGGATCTAGGGTCTCAGCCTCATTTAAGTTCTTGGGAGGGTTCTCATTCACTAAGTCCTCTACTGGTTCTCTCAAGCCTTGCAAAGCATCCCCCAGGCTCTAAGGCACATATTCAGCTCCAAACTCTTGGCATGAAGTAATGCCCATGTGAACTGGTCCCTGGGCAGAGGAATCTAAGTACTTGTGTGAGACAAATTCCAGAACTCCTGTGGAGGTGAACTCCAGAAATGCATTACCCTGACATAAATATCTGGATGCAGCAAGTACTAA
Source organism: Calotriton arnoldi (assembly GCA_963921515.1). Taxonomy (NCBI): domain Eukaryota; kingdom Metazoa; phylum Chordata; class Amphibia; order Caudata; family Salamandridae; genus Calotriton; species Calotriton arnoldi. The sequence continues at coordinate 4,891,590 of CAWUFW010000219.1, read as the reverse complement.
AACTCTATCAGTTTGAAGAATGACAGTACCATAGTAATAGCAACAATATTTCAAAGAGGTCTGGGGAAATTGAATAAAGAGCAGTTCCTACAAATATCTGTATGTTTAGTAGGGGTGTGTAGGTAACAATATTTATATACATTTCCTTTTTTTAGAACCTCAATAATAATTATATTTTGTGACAGAATGTGATCTAGGATCAACGAACACTGCCCATATACGTTGCTGACTATGAAAGTAGTGAATGAAAGATTCCATGCCCCATCCTTTAATGTCCTTGTTTTCTTTCTTTCTACAATCATGTGTGTTTATCGTCTTTGATTTGCTTTGATCACTGTCATTGTATACTTACTGCTCAATCAAAAAATGCATCAGAGTAAAGCAGAAAGCATATTAACTTTGCTTTTGTTATTGAGTATTTATAGCTGCTGTTGTTACAATAAACATTACTTGAAATAAAGGAAGAATAAACGGCGGAGGAAAATAATCTGTTAAATCATTGAGTTTTAGAATCAAATAATTAGAAATTCCTAAAATAAAGAGGAACTTAATTTCCTTATTTGAAAAACATCTGGCTCTACTAACGTTGCCCTATTAATTTTTTGTAGTTCTTTGGCTAACTGTATGAGGCAATTTCCATGGCTGGCCAGTAGTTCACTGCTGTGATTCATGTTGGATAAGATAATCGATCTAGGGACAGATGCATGTACAATGCATTTAGAAAAAGTGGTTGCAATTTGCTTATCTGATTTTTATCAAACGCATGGGTATTTTGCGAACTGACCTATGTGCTAATAAATACCAAATAGCAGTGGGTCACAATTTGACCTACCTAATTAACATTATTGAGGTAGGTCACAAATTCCTGCCCACTACAATTATTTGTCATCACAGGGATGGTAGACTGCTGGTTTCAGCAGACCACCATGTCTGCATTTGACTTTAAATAAATAAATACAAATCATCTTTCTTGAAGGAAAATGGGATACATAAAGAAAAAATCATTTTTCAGAAACGCTATTTAGGAGTTAACAGTGGTGCTGTGGACCACTGCTTACTCCTAAAAAATTGTTTTTTCCAACATTCTTAAAGGGAAGGGATTCCTTCCTGTTTGCGAATGTGTTACCATCTCCTTTGAGGTGCTGGTAAAATATTAATGTTTTGCTATCAGATTTCAGCCACAAACCTTTGATAAATGCCATAAGGAATCAATATTTGAAAGGGATGCCCTAAACATGCCCCTTCCAAATACTGATTCAATATTGGTACCTAAACCCATTTAACAGTTGAGAAAAGCTTTTCCAAATCGTTAAATGGGCTTAGAACTTTTGAATATATCAGTGAAAAACTTTGATAGCTGAGTTCAGCAGAATTGATATTATGTAGATGGGGCTCCGATTTTTAGACGAATCATGTATACATAATGTCATCTTATTAAACCAGTGAAATCAAGTTTTGTGTAGGGATTGTCCTGTTGAATGTATGAGTCATGTGTTTTATGTGATAGTATCTTTTGGACTATTGCTTTGTATATATTGTAAATAAAGTCATGTATCTATGTGTGTTTTTGTAGCCCTGAAGAAGTCCATGAGGACAAACCACAATGGCTACAGTTCTTAATGGAATGTCAAAAGAAGAAGAGAAGAAATAATTTTAAATCTAACATGTTTAATGCATATTGTATATTGTAAATAATATGTATTGAGTGTGTCAACTATTTGAAGAAGTTTTGGCTGAACTCCTATTTAACATAAGAGACTTGATTTACATACCTTAGCGTTCTGAACCATTGTAGATTTACTTTTGAAAAAAGGTTTTAGCATTTGTAAACTCTCTTATTTACCATATTAAAGAGTTTGCGAATGGTAAAACTCTTTGTTCATCTGGCCCTTAATGTCGAGTCTCAGATTTCAGTTAAAGATTGAGAACATGTGTAGAGCTTTTTTTGCCATTTTAACAGATGTGGGGGGCGCAGATGGCACTGTCCAGAAGGAAAGTATAGGGTTTTTTCCTTAGTGACAAATTTAGAAATGATATCATTTTGTGTAAATGCAAAATCCCAGGATAGGATATTGAGGGAACAGTCACGGGAAACTACCAGTAAGTATTATTTCTCTAGGATTTCTCCAACATTCTCTTTTGACCAGTTAGGCTCACAGATGTGTGGTATTCAACATGCAAAAAGAGCAATTGATGGACATAATGGAGAACATTGTCATACGTTCACCTCAGTAGAGATCTGGGCCTAAATCCATCGTTTTTTTGCTCCCCATCCCATGAGTGTCTGAAAAGTTTCAGCACTCAGTCCATCATCTCCTTGTGTATGCTTTGTTCACCCTAAGTTGGCAGGGTATGCCCAGATGTGGGTCCCTTGCTCACATTGTCACTGGATTCAAGCTAGCCTGGCTGATGAGGGGTGTTACCCCGAAACCGGTCCCAGGATGCTTGTTTCCGGTCCAGGGAAGACCTGGCTTGACAGTTCGGGCTGGCCTGTTCCCATGAGGCTCAGGGTAAAGACTGATTTGCATATAGCTGGGTCTGAACTGGGGTGGCGAAGTGAGCTAAAGAACGATGATGGATTCAACCTAGATCTGTGACTGGGGTGAGTGTCTGAAAAGTTTTAGCGCTCTGTCCATCATCTCCTTGTGTTTTCCTTGTTATTCAACATGGACACAATTTATCACTACAGCTTCAGATCATCTGATTTTAGGTGTACCTATAAGGTTATTGGGACTGAAAGTCTTCTAGTGGCTCCAATTATTTGGCAAAAAATTCAGTAAAAAGTAAAAATCCCATCAAAACATTTTTTGTCATTAATACCTATCACCTTCATGTGTTTCTGCTCTGATTGCACAGGATGTATATCCTTGAACATGTGTCTTACATCAAAACAAGTGTCTCCTTTCATGAATCAATTCTAATTCCAGTACCTACCTCCACTGCTACATGGAACAGCTCAGACCAGGAGTGATATGAATCCTACTGTGTCTTAGGAACATTCGTTTTTTGCATGTGCTGTCATCAATTCATCTCTTTGTCTGATGGAGCCCAGGTTTTTCGATGATGGTGTCTACTGTCCACTCTCTCGCTGAGTTTTTGCAGGACCACTGGTAGGGATCCTAGTGCTCTGTGAACATCAGTTGGTATTGGAAGGGCACCACCAAAGACCTCTGCATTAAAGAACTCCAACAGAAGCGGTTTAATATCCTCACTGTCTGGTATAGGGGAAGCCACAACTCTGATTGCTCTTGCAGCTTTTTCCAAGTCCCCTAGTTTGGACTCTAACTTTATTATAGAAGCTCCTACTCTTCTTCCAATTGTCTCTGTTATTGGAACTCTGACTCATGGGATTGAAGGTGCACATCCATGCTGGGCACCTCACTTTTCAGACCCCATAAATCTTTTACTGTGCCATCAATTCTGGCTTGGATCTTTGCTGCTGCTTCCCGTGAATATATTTTACCCAAGGAGAAATAGAGCCACTTGGGCAAATACTCATCATTAGTGTAAGCAAAATGCTTCACTTGCCGTGTAATTGTTATGTATTTATTCATCTAGAAATGTATGCTTTTGGGGAGGTTCGTACAAAGCTCGAAATTTGCTCCAATCATAGAAATCCCATGAGAGCAAATACCCTTTTTAAATGTGAACTTCATAAATAGGGCCCTTAGCCATTAACCTTTGACTCCATTTATTTTATTTTATTTGGCTTTTTTTTGTTGTGCTCATGGAGCTACCTGGCACTTTCAAGTTTTGCACCTAAGTTGTTTATGACATAAGATGTTACATAATTACCACAGCTGACAGCTGTAGTTTTGCACTTCCCACCTAGCCTTCTGTAACCGCTAACTTTTCCTTACACTTTTTCCTTAATGCATATCTTAAAATCTATGGGGCGCTTTATTTATTTTCTTGTTTGAATCCTGTTGTTTTTTTTAAGTTCTTCTGTTTATCAGAATATTGCATAATCGTATGCATCTTATTTGAACTATAGTTACTGGCTAGCAAGTGTTAGCGCAGAGTTAGAGCAAAATTTCACTTACAGGGTGAAACCCATTCCCGCGCTGGCTTCCGAAGATAACTCACTTCAGATGGTGAGTCTTTGCCACCGTGTTTTGAGTCAGGAGCTATTTCATCATAATAAGTTTAATCACAATAGCACTTCTAAGTTCAGCCAATGATGAGAAGTTGAATTTGTTTTAAAACTTTATTTCTCATTGAGCGATTGGTAAAAATATTTTTATTCTTTTTATTCAAATTAGTTGTTCAGTTCGAACAAGTTTACAGAAATATCATTTAAACAAATATAGTTAGAATAATTTTTCAAAATAATGCATCAAGCACATTCCATAAAGGAAAAATTCCCTATTCTAAAGAGCAGGACCAGAATTGGAGTTAGCGGAACTCATGAAGTGTTCGAGTTCGAAGGAAAAGAGTGAGACCAAGAGAGAGCTCAAAATCCAATCAAAGCAGCGTAACTTCCCATGAAGGGCAGTTCATGAAACTCAGTAGAGTGTCAGCATTTAAGCAAACAATCATACAGTAGCAGAAGCAAACTGTATATCAAAATCAAGTATCAGTAGTAAAATCGAGATAAGCAGTAGCCACAACTGTCAGTCGAGGGCAAGGGAATAGAATGAGTGTCTGGGAGAAAAGTGTTGAATGAGAGATCTCTGCTGTACCCAAGAAACATGCTCTAATATAAAAGACAAGAGAATATGTTGTAGACATTGTATCATGCTTTCCTTCTTCGGATGCAATCAGGCAGGAGCAGTCTTCTGAGAATAAGTTCTGTTCTTCCTTTCCCAGGAAATAACATGCAGCTTGTAAAGTTTTATCACAAGGTTTGTTACAGACATCTTACGTATGCAGCTTCTCGATTCATGAACTTGTAGGCACAATTAACCATGCTAAAGAAGAGAAACATCAACTTGCAAAACACGGTTTAAGAATACATTACATTAACAGGAACAAGATTTATTGTTTTAAAATGTACAACTATTCTGTTCAAGCATTATGTGAAATATGAGGAAAATATGAAGTTTAGTTATTACAATAATATGTTGCTTAGCAAAAATGAATACATTTGTTAAACCGGAACATTCTGCAGCTAGGATGAATATTTCTAAGCATGCCACAATAAGGTCAGTCTTCTAAAATCCATTGTGCACATTTGAGCAATGTCGAGTTTACTTCTAATTAAAAGAAAGCTTGTATTTTAAGAGTTTCTGCGGCCTATACGAATGAGTATTTCTGCCCAGTGTAGTTTGCACATTTAAATGCGTCATTTTATTTGCACATATAGCTGTTATTCTGAATGATTGGTATCTTAATTAGGTAGCTTCTTCGCAACTGTGTAATGGACCCTACTGTAAGGAATGAAACTGCCCTCCCACCTACTCTTTGAATTGCAAAATACATCAATCAGGTTTTAGTGGGCTCCTCGAGCTTTTGGGCCCAGTGCCACTACACCTGCTGCACAAATGAAGGCTACGCCCCTGACTATAGCCATGCAGTCTTGATTCACTAACCAAGCCCCCCCTTCTGAGCCCTGAAATACTTGTGCACGTTGTACCATTCAATCCACCTGCTCAACTATCTTCTAGAATTTTGTGACTTTTTGTCTCCTCCAGGCTCTCAAACCATATCATATTTTTTTCGATTTTGCAAGTGCTCATGTCTTCCACAATATTTTCTTTGTGTGTCAGTAATAACTCAAGACCTAAGATTGTGCAATAGGCGGATTATCCAATAAAACATTGCAGTGAATGTCTATTAACGGTTACTGTTCTGATGAATATTTTTTCAGCAGTTATTGCATTACCAATTACTTTTAAATCTAAGGGGGATATTCCCAAGAACGTGTGATAATTATCGCAAAATTAGCTTAACGCAACTTTGCACATCGCAGTCTATTGCGGGAAAATACCGCCGTGTTAACGTTGTATTCTCAACCCGGCGGCACCATGCGATAGTCTCACGACAACGCACCAAATGACCGCATTAAAATTAACACGACGCCGAAAAAACGCGAAACACTAACGCTAAAGAAGTTGCAATGTGGCCAAACGCGATAAAAAAATCAGCGATAACCAGCGACAGGCCTGCAATTCCCACGCGTCATGCGGGAAAATGCACTATAAAAGCACCGAAAAACACAAACAAAATAATTAAAACTGCGTAGCACCATGGAGGAAACCGGAGCAAGTACAGAGGATGACCAGAACCCCACAAGCCCCCAGGAGGACCAGCCTGGGACCTCGGGGTCACGGAAGGGCAAGGAGAAGAAGACGAGGAAGACGAGGTTCAGTCCGCAGGAAAACAGGATCATCATTGCGGAGGTGATAGAACACCACCAACAACTGTTCGTCACCTCCAACGTGCCATTGGCAAATAAAAATGCAATATGGCAGTCCATCCTGGACAAGGTGTATGCAGTCGGAGTGAGGAGGAGGACAATTGGAGAGGTCAAGAGGCGCTGGAATGATGCGAAGCGCAAAACCAAGAAGAAACTCGCTGACAACCATCAGGCAGCAATGCAGACTGGAGGTGGCAGTCCAGCGGAACACCAGGAGCTGGACGAGATGGAGGAAATGCACTATAAAAGCACCGAAAAACACAAACAATATAATTAAAACTGCGTAGCACCATGGAGGAAGCCGGAGCAAGTACAGAGGATGACCAGAACCCCACAAGCCCCCAGAAGGATCAGCCAGGGACCTCGGGGTCACGGAAGGGCAAGGAGAAGAAGACGAGGAAGACGAGGTTCAGTCCGCAGGAAAACAGGATCATCATCACGGAGGTGATAGAACACCACCAACAATCATCAGTCATCAGTGGGGAGACGGTGGCAGGAGTTGGGGGTCCGGACACTGCCCGACATGACCTGACACAACAGCACCAGGGTGAGTACCGAACAGGGACTGGGGGGACGGGGGGAGATGGGCACAATGGCACACATGCACAATTAAGTACAGCACACTGCACACCCACAATGACTCTGGATCATGTCCCTGATTCCCTTGGCACACTGCAGCACACATACAAACAGCAAGTAGGCCCCCATCCACTATGGGCACAAAGGGGTCCCTCCCCACACAGCACCAATCTCACAACCAACCCATGCACACGTGTCAAAACCAGCAAAGCTGCTTGTCTGTGAGCCACACTGACAATGCAAGTGACACCGCATGATGCACAGCATGGCTGCAGTCCAATTATCATGACATGGTGCACGCCACGACACTGAGGTGGCTGAGTGTGGAACACATCCGTAAAAAGAACAGGTCACACTCTGACACATCCACGTGCACAAACAACCCCTGACGCCAACAACACATCTGCGGATAAACCATGCCCAAGAGTCCAAAATCCAAACTAGAGCCAAAATTAGCCAAGTCTGCAAAATCACAGCACTGTAGAAGCACAGAAGTCAAAGGCACACCGCCTCAAAGGGATAAGGGGCAGCAAAATCACAGCTGCAGGGACGACTCTCCCACAATGCAGCACACACACATAGCAATAACAGCACATCATCATTGACGACAATGTGGAACAAAGTGCAATACTCCCACTACAGAACAGAGGACACAACTGGTTCCGCTTGTGCGTAGGAACTGGACAATCACATCTGGCATAGCAGGAAACTGTGAGATGATGCTGTACGTGTACAACCTCACAGCCGTGATGTAGGTCAAATGTCCACTGTCCCGCATCAAATAGTCAGCTCCTCACAAACAGTCACAATGTACATTGCCATGCAGTCTGTATGTAAACTTGAACAATGCGTCAACGTACATGCCAACACAATGTTAAAATGCATCTCCCCTTCACATTGCAGAAGGACAATCAACACCTCCTGCAGAGCAGACCAGACAACTCATCAGTGATGATGAAGAGGACCTCCACACCTTCGACAACGACGCCCTACAACAGCTCATGGACAGCTACGGCAACCCACCTCCAGGAGCAGGGCAGCCCAGCTGCATCGAGGATACCCCACCCCCTGCACAGACCACACAGCAGGAAGCACCCACCACCACGTTTGGCTCCCAGCACCACACCCAAGAACACATGGCGTTCCAAGGCCATGTGTTAGACTGCCAGAAGGAGGTGGCTGAACAGGTGTGGGTGGGGTTCGACCTCATGGCAGCCAAACTAGATGACATACGTGGGTGTCTAAGTCCCATCAGGGCCCACTTACACTCCCTAACGGACACCCACAGTTCGCTCCATGATGTCCAACAATCCATGCCCGACATCGCTGGAGTCATGAGTCTGAGAGGAGAACAACTGTCCAGTCAGAGTGGCCTCAGCGATGTCAGCCGAGAGTTGGCACAGATGCTGAGGATAATGGAGAACATGGAGCGGATGCATGCGGAAAGAATGGCTGCCACCGATGCACACCAGCGAAAAGTTGTTGGGATCTTCCATGCCCTGCAGCTCCTCATCATCGCATTGCTGCCACTAAGGCAGTTGCTGATGAATGCTGCTGGTACTTCTACACACACATCCCCGGCCCCTGATGTGTCAGTGGCACACAGTGCTGCAGACCAAACATCAGCACCCACATGTCAGACAGATGACATAGAGGACGAAGATGCGGGTGATTCCACCTTTGTAGTAAGAAGGAGCCAGTAGCATTCTTCTCCGCCATATGCCCTGTTTCAGCTTGGTTCTGCCCTCTGCATCATGCCCTGTAACAACACCTCCCACTGTCCCCCGAAACACTCTGCGACACTCACCTTGGACCTCAACATGGACTGCCATATTTGGTTTGCTTACCAATGACACAGCAATCAGACTGCGGACTGTACTCTTCCTCTTCCGATGTACTTGTCAATCCCTAAATGACCCTGGATGGCCCTCCACTGGGCTACAATGTAATGGGGGGTTTGCATGGCCATGTACTGCTCCAGCTCCGACACTCCACCGAATGTGAATAAATCTTTCAAGTTCACACAGATGTGTCATGTCCATAATCGATCAAGTATGAAAGTGTGGATGAATGTAAGGAAATTGATTGCCCAGATAGGTACACCCTGGGAAATGAAAGCAATGCGCATGTTTGACCGTGACACACATAGGAAGTGAGATGAATGGGAATGTGTGCACTAGCTGTGGCCTCATTGCTCTGAAACAACAATGGCGCAATTCCTCAACTTTGCCCCACGCAATGTTAGAAATAGGGCTGGGTATGAAATGTCAAAGTCGTTGGCAGGCTAAAGTAGTGTCCCCCATCACATTTGACAACAGAACATCTCTTCGCATACCTACTCACACTCAACTGGGTGGACACAGCCCGTAGTGATGGATCACATTGATCCACATGGCAAGAATATGGACACCATACTCACATTGCTGAAGACACGTAAGAGCACAGGTCGATCGGCAACTATCCCAACCACTATGTCTGGCTCACAGAGGTGGAGATGGCAATAGGGACTCACCCCTAAGTGAAATGCATCAGTCAGTCCCTCCCTTTGTACGGACAATGCTCATTGAGGCACACCATTTGTCATTCTAATCAACACTATTCACAGTTGAACACTAGTGAAGTGGCGTAGACTTCATTGCCATGTGCGTCTCAGTACTGGCAAGACAAGGGCCACAGCATGCAGACCAATGCATCAGACACTAACAGGCAGCATTCTGTCACGGTACAGTTCCACGTGACAGGGGTTGTGCATGTGCCCGGGATGTTCTGCCATTGCGTTGGTGGCTCTCGTAGAACCGGCACTCTTCTGACCTGCGGCAGTCATGTGGATGATATGCCACAGCTCGGAGCAATGAGTCGTATGTGTGTGCAACGTTTGGACGTATGGGTTTGTCGTGTACGTAAGTGTCAAGGGCATTCCATGCAAGAGTACCTCGAGCAGGGACTTTCGTGTGTGGGGTGTGGATACGTTGGTCTATCATTGGCGCTGTGCGTAGTGTGTGAGTCGTCATCATCTGCAATAGTATCTCTCTCAGGGGTGCCTGCCGCATGCAAGGACAAGGTCGGAGGTGCAGATGTCCTTCCGCCTTATGTATTGAGACAAAGGAGCTTTCATCCCTAATGTTACTCTGACTACTGCTTGCATTCTGGGAATGTGATGTGGCTTTTGCGCTGCAATTGAGGCTAGGCATTAGGCTTATGGTGCACCAATAGCGATACACACACAACAGTTGGCATGCATGAGCAAAGAGCCCGAGCGGCCTTGCGCTCCTTGTACAGTACCTTTGTGCGCGGCCGCCCTCCGGGTGCATGCAACATTGCAACATTGTCGATTGCGGGCCGTGTGGCGCAGGCACTGCAACAGAGATACACGCATCAGTTGGTTTCCTGTCCAGCCCAGAAATGAACCACGCCCAGAGCCCAGGGATAATAATTCACACCCCTACGTTGTAAATTTTATAAACTGATTTCGGCCTTGTTAGGAAGGATGTTTCATATAAGATTGTTACAGATCTACTGCGGAAGTGGATTCTCCAAGTGGCACAATAGGGCGTTTCTGAGTTCTTCATTAAAAAGGAGCCTCAAAGAGGCACATGCACATCCACCTGGTCATTCAGGGCCTCATTTATGAGGTTTTGCCATAGGACAGCGCCGCAGTCCTTCCTGCTGCGCTGCCCTACGGCAAAAGAAATGGGCAGGATGCGCCGTATCTATCAGATACGGTGTAATCCTTTCTTTTTCCCCTGCACCGGCGCACAATGTGCTGCCGTGCGCCAATGCAGGCACCTTTGCACCATGCGTTGCAGGGAAACCTTCCTGCACAAAAACAATCACAAGAGGCTTTTTCCTCTTTCTATGTGTTCTGCTGGGGAGGCATACGTTTTTGGCGCTGTCTCAGCATTACGATTTTTCGGAAATCTGGGGCAGTGTCAAAAAGCCATGGATGTTGCTGGGATACCCCCAGCAACACCCACTGCACGCCCCTTTAATGCAGAAAACTGCGTTAAAGGGAACAATATTTATGAGGCAGCATTAAGCCAAAAAAAGTGGCTTAGTTCTTCCTCGAAAATATGGAGCAGGCTCCTGTGCCACGGAAAGGCACAAAAAGTGACGTTCCGGCGACACAAGGGGCTTCATAAATGAGGCCCTCAGTATATAGACTTTTTACATAAAATAAGTGATAAGATATATTTCTGCCAGCCTTTATGGTTATGACTTACATGATCATGTCTTTGTCAACAAGGAATCATGCGTGTCTGGTAAATTGTTTTTTTCTTCACTAACTTTAGTTCTCTAAATCGTTCCTTTTTATTGTCCCTGATAGCATGTTACGATTGCTTTTTATCATATGATAGACCTTTTTATATTTATGCAGAGTTTCGAAATATATGACGCCTGCGTAATGGAAATTTCGCATTGTGCCTAGTTTGTATGATGGTTGAATTTGAAGGCCTATTACCTAATAAAGTCTGGCCCTGCATCAAGGAGTCATAGAATGTTAGCATTCCTAACTTAAGAAGCATTTGCAATGCAATCGGTCTCGCCTTTGGGACCTTATATGTATTTAGCTATGCAGCACATTAGCCTGGGTGATGAAACATCTACTGTTCTTCAACATGGAGGGAAAGTAAGCACCAAACTGCGTGACCCGCCAGGTATGGGAACACATGGAGAGAAATATTGCCTTTCAGCGGGAAATGGTATAGTCCAAAGCTCTGTTTTTAATATAAAATCAGGGCCTTCGGTGGTCATATCACTGAAAATACAAGATTTGAAAAAAAAATTATTGTCTTTGGGTGCTCGTGGAAGCCAATTTCTATGGACTGGAATCTAGAGAATGCTAAAGTGATTCTGGTATTTTACTGACCTCTGCTGGTCGTTTTCTATCAAGCAAGTAAAATAGAGGCAGTTGCCAGAAAAATGAAAAAAAGAAAGTCCCTCAGCAGAAAGCAATTCTGGTATTTTACTGACCTCTACTGGTCGTTTTCTATGAAGACAGTTAAATAGAGGCAGTTGAACAGAAAAAAAGTCCCTAAGCGGAAGCAGACAAGTCGTAGGGCTGATCTACAGAGCCCACAAAGTACATACACATATAAGTATATACTAAAGTATATACAAGAGGTCTCGAATGCTCGACCTAAAAATGTTGACGTAACATCTTTAAATTAGCTGAGACCTGTAAGTTGAGGGAAGCGGTCTGTATATATGGAAACTTGGCATACGAGGCAACATTTAGGAACGTCAAAGTGGGAGATTTGTGGCAGAAAGGGAGTATTTTATTTCACTGTTGTTCTGCATTAGCATGAGAGTGTTAATAATGTTAAAAGATGATTGAAAAATATCAATATTTCTCGTATGGAGAAATTGAATTACTATATACTTTCTTACTTGTATAGTTTTCTGGTAACTACGATCAATGCTCACAGTTCCCTGTATTTTATATCAATACAACCAGAATTAGCCCTTCAGTTTAGGCAAGACAATAACTATTTGTGTATGGGAAGTGAGTTTTGACCTTTGTTCTTTGGTATTCACTTGTCAGATATTTAACTTTTCTCCGTTCTTCCAACACTATCTCTAGAAGAAATGCAATTCACTTACGGTAAAAGATACAAATACAAGTGACCACAAAAGCATGCACTGATTGTCAAGGATTTTCAGGGATCCATGTAAAATAACATGTTGCCCCCTGGAGCACTCCACATACCCAGAATAAATCATTTTCTTCTGACTTCCTTTATTTATTTGGCTCTGCCACTTGCGGGCAGATTGCTGCCTTACATTACTGCACAGAACAAGCATTGGCATAGCCAATAGGTCTCGCCTTAGGCAACTATTGGCTTTGCCAATGGTCTTTAGCAATGTTGCACAGGGCTGTGCATCATGGCTAAGGAAAAAAAAACTATGACACAGCCTCCCACGTCAATTTGTAAGTGCATACACCACATGCACACACCTACATAATGACACAGGTGCTTTTTTCTTATCTACATATTTTAATTTGATAGGTAGATAAAAAAAATGTGGGAAAGTTACTTTTTTAAGGGGGCAGGAAGCAAAGGGGGTCACAGAAGAACACTGGGGACTGGAAGCAAAATGGAGAGCGTAGATCGGTGGGAAGAAAATGGAGTGTGCTGGTGGGAGAAGAAATTCAAAGAGAGAAAGTAACGTGGATGTGGACGTGCGAGGGGGTAGAAGCACACCGGAAAAAAGCAACACAGTGTGGAAGTGTCATGTGTTTCTTGCGGAGCCCATTGTCATTTTCCTTATGTTAGCTTAGCCATACACGTTTGTAGGCGCTTTTTGATTTGCACATGTTACAAAATATTATATATGCTTTTGTGCTGTATTTATTTTAGGAATAGACTACACTTGTTATTGGTCTTTGCTGGGAAAATTGTACATGTGGCCAAGTAACATAGCATAACAGAGCAAGACGCTGACCTCCTGGTCAGAATACTGCTCTCCCCTTGCGCAGCTCCACCAAAGAGTGTCTGCCCCAGTGTTGCTCAGGTTGGTGTTCGAGGCTTGCTGCCTCCTGTTCAGGCTCTGCCCTTCCCTCTGCTCTTGTGCACGTTCTTCACTGTGCCTGTTCTTCACTTGTTTTACCAGCTGCCTTTTTTTCTCCCTTTGCCTTTTGTATTTACTCCGCATTTTGCGCTATTCTTTTTCTTTGCCTTATTCGCCTTACTCTCATTCTTTGCCTTATTCTTTATTCCTCATTTCACTCTTTTCTGCCGCTACTGCCCCCTCGGCTCCTCCCCCTGCATGTTTCCACTCCCCCCTCCCAGCTGTCCCGCCCTCACCATGACCCCTACTTAATGGCAGCTGTGCGCAGCGGGCGCGTTGCTGGAGCGCCAAAGGTGTGCCAAATGCAAGCCTGTCTGCGCCCGTCCGTGACCCAACCACGGCCAGCGCGAGGAACCCTGGACCCCCGACTCACCAGCGCTACAGCTCTTTGGCCCTCCATGCACTCAACACAGGCCAGAACAACAACTGCAAGCGTTCTTCACCAATTGACACCCACGGACCCTTACCTGCCGCAACTGCCGCCACTCCTTTACCATCGCCGAGACCCAGGACCCACCACAACTCTTCTGGCACAACACCACCGCACCAAATCCTTGCAATGCATCCTTCTCGACGTCCGATCCCTCCACAGACAAGCGGCAGAAATCTGGGACCTCCTCGACAGCACAAGCCCGACGTTACCTTCCTCACAGAAACCTGGACGAACACCGCCTTGGGACCAGATATCGCGATCGCAATCCCTGAAGGATACAAGATCACTCGGAAGGATAGCCCCAACTGCCCCAGAGGAGGCATCGCCATCGCCAACAAATCTTACCTCCGACTGAGCACCCACACCGACGAGCCCACAAAGCTGATGGAACACCTACACTTCAGGATACAGACCATCCCGACCACCACCTTCTGGGGCACCCTCATCTACAGATCTCCCGGACCCCGCGCACCTTTCACCGACTCCATCCCTGACATCACCACCCCGCAAGACATCACCTCTACCAACTACACCCTGCTGGGAGACCTCAACTTCCACCTCGACAATCCCCAAGACCACAACTCCACCTCCCTCCTGGACAACCTCCTTAACATCGGACTCAAACAGATTGTACCAGAACCCGCGCACTCAGCAGGACAAATCCTCGACCCCATCTTCACAGCGGGAAACCCCATCACCTTCAGCCACACCTCCAAACTCCCATGGACAGACCATCATTGCATCCACTTCACCTTCAAAACAACCATCACCCGCAAACCTCCACACCAGCTCCCACGCAGAAACTGGAACGAAATCTCCAACGACCAACTCACCGCCTCCCTCAGCAGCTCCACTGCAACCACCACGGACGATGACCCCAACACTGCAGCCAGAACCCTGCACAAATGGATCACCGACTGCGCCAACACTATCGCCCCCCTCAAGAAAACTGCCAACACACACGCCAAGAGAGCTAGCTGGTTCTCCACTGAACTCAGAGAATCCCGGCGAACCTGCAGACGCCTCAAAAAGATCTGGAGAAACTCCAAAACAGAAGTAGCCCATAACAACTTCAAAGCAGCCACCACTGCCCACCACCAGCTCATCAGAAACTCAAGGAAGAAAGCACTCCAGGACAGAATCTCCACCCACGCACACAACAGCAAGGAACTTTTCAGCATCATCAAAGAGTTCGCACAACCCAACAGTGAGACTACAGACATCCCCCCTCCCAGGAACTCTGCAACAAACTCAGCTCCAACTTCCACCACGAAATCAAGACCATCTACGACAACTTCGACGGTGAAAACCAACAAACGGAACCCTCACCTCCCACTCCCGACACCACGTAGCCAACACTTGACAGCTAGACTGCCCTCACCACCGAGGACACCTTGAAGTCAATGAAGTCAATCCACTCCGGGGCTCCCATGGACCCCTGCCCCCCTCACATCTACCAAAGAGCTGCAGACATCATTGCCCCTGAGCTTCGCCGAACCATCAACCGCTCCCTCAACACCACCTCCTTCCCTGCCGAGATCAACCCTCTCCTGAAGAAACCCTCGCCGGACCCCACCATCCTCAAAAACTTCAGACCCATCTCTCTGATCCCTTTTCTGGTGAAAATGATCAAAAAAGCCGTCAACAGCCAGCTCGCCTCCTTCATTGAAGACATCCTAGACACCTCCCAATCCGGCTTCAGGAAGAACCACAGCACAGAAACAGCCCTCCTTGCCACAACAGATGACATCCGCTCCCTCCTCGACAGAGGGGAGACTGTGACCCTCATCCTCCTGGACCTCTCCTCAGCCTTCGACACAGTCTCTCACCGCACCCTAGCAAGCAGACTCCACGACACAGAGATCTGGGACAAGGCCCTCGACTGGATCCACTCATTTCTCTCCGGCAGAATGCAGCAGGTCAGACTCCCACCCCTCCTCTCGGATCCCACACCGATCACCTGCGGAGTTCACCAAGGATCCTCCATCAGCCCCACCCTGTTCAACATCCACATGGCCCCGCTCGCCCCCATCGTCAGATCCCACAGAGTCAACATTGTATCCTACTCAGACGACACCCAACTCATCCTCTCCGTATCCAACAAACCCAACGTTCCCAAACATAACTTTCAAGAAGGAATGGAAGCAGTCGCCAAATGGATGAAGAGCAGCTGCCTACAACTCAACACGGACAAAACCGAAGTACTCATCATGGGCCCACACCCCGACACCTGGAATGACACCTGGTGGCCCCCTGCCCTCGGGAACCCGCCTACCCCTACGGACCATGCACGCAACCTCTGAATTATCCTGGAATCCGAACTCAAAATGGACCTCCAAATCAATGCTGTCTCATCCTCCTGTTTCCACACCCTCCTACATCAGACCTTCAGATGGATCCCCCTCGAACACAGAAAGACCATCACCCACGCCCTCATTATCAGCAGACTCGACTACCGCAACGCTCCCTACGCAGGAATCAACAAGAGCCTGACCCGTAAACTTCAGAATGTTCAGAACGCCTCCACCAGACTAGTCCTCAACCTACCGCGGCACTGCCACATCACCCAACACCTACGTACACTACATTGGCTCTCCAATGAGAAGAGAATCACCTTCAAGCTTCTCACCCACACCCACAAAGCCCTCCAAAACACCGGACCTGCATACTTGAACTACTGCCTCACATTCAACGCACCCCAAAGATCCCTCTGCTCAGCCCAGCTCTCCCTTGCTAGAAGACCAGAACAGGAGGTCGTTCCTTCTCCTTCCTCGCGCCCAAGACATGGAACACCCTCCCGCTCCACCTCAGACAAACGCCAACACTCTACAAGTTCACGAAGGACCTTAAGACCTGGCTCTTCTACTGATCTCCTTGAACATCCTGGACCTGCACTCCCCCCCACCCATTCGGGTGAGTAGCTGCACTTAACAAACCTATGATTGATTGATAGCTCCTTGTTATCCTGTGGTAGGTCACTAGAACCTAGACACAATACAGAAATCCAGCTGTTGTTTTCGCATGTACACTCGTTATCATATAACACAAGATTATTCATTCCAAAACACACTGAGCGAAGAGCAGAGACAGCAAGCAGAGGTTCTGAAAGGAGAGCTCCGCCAGCAGAGATGTAGAACATATATCTACTTTCTAAAAGGTACGGGGTTCACCACCAAGACCCAGAGATATATAATAATATTATTCCCATTACCAAGGGTAGGTCTAGGCAGAACTGTCAGCTATTATGACAGGGCTTTATGTTGTGTATGGTTTTATAATCATGTTTCTCATATTTTGGACCTGCACATGTTTGTTGATTGCAGCAAACAGATTTCACTACAGAACACAATCTTTTCAATATATGTTGTAAGCTTTATTATTGACCCTTTCTCTTTATTGTGGATTCAAGTGAGTGTGAGAACGAAAGATGCTGACCTGATACTGCTATCCCTGAGAGGGTCAAGAGTGTTGTGTTCTGGGGAGCCAAGTCACTTACTTCTCTGGAAAGGTTTGGAGGGTAAGTGAGGCACAATAGCTAGTCGGACATAGGCCCATGGACATTGAGATAGTATGGAAACTCAGTTCCTACATGCTGATGGTCTATGGTCCTGTTCCTGAGCAGAATCCCTGCAACATGGTGCTACCAACGTTTTGGCTTTGTACTTATTAACGGGTCACCTGACTAGTTTACTTGTGTGTTTCCACAATGCCCTTATGCCTTCCAACGGAGACGTCTGTGGTGTTTGGGATTTTTTCCTCCACAGTCTTTAGGGACCACCAGATTCTGTAGTTTTTCAAGCTTGAAAGTTTCAAAGGTTTATACCCACATTGTGTTTGGGCTTTGTTTTCCATTTTTTCCTCTGTCATTATGGCAGCAGTTGCTATCCCTGTTAATTACAATTACATTTAAATGTGCATGGACTTACTGATCAGGGTGGTCAGATTATTTTTGTCATTGAGGCAGATGCGTTGTACCGCTTTGAAGTTTTTTATTCTTTTGTTGAATTTCCGGCTGTAGGTGCAAATTCTAATTCATTTCATACATACACACCATCTCAAGTGCCTCTTGCATACAGACCATACGCAATGGATTTCTCTTTTTGTTTGGGAACAAAATACTGGGTTCCTTGGCGCCCGTCCCCATATTCTAGGGCTGGGCGCTTGGGCCCCCTAAGTATTGATGGGGCTACTTGGCCTGTTTTGGCCACATATACCCCTTAGCCAAATTTAGCTAATTTAATTCTAGCTCAAACATGAGTTTTATATGAGGCTCTTGTTCTCTTATGCAGATGCTTATGTCAATTTGTTTCTCACACCCTAGTGGCACAGCCGCCAAGGGTTGTTGTGCAGGGGCAATCCCAGTTCCCAGCGGTTCCTACTATAAGTCCCATACTTGTTAATTCAATTATGGGCAAACACCCCACTAATCGTGAGGAACTTCCATTTTGGATTGCCCAAAAAATCAGTCAAATCGAAGCTGTGTTTCCCCTTACGGGACCACAAGACAGACACAGAATTTTAACTATGTGCTTACCCAATGGGATGGTTCCTGCTATTGGAGACTGTAACGCCTGAGGGGCGGTGTTTGCGGCAGTATACACTGTCTGTTACAGCACTCCCTCCATGGCCGTCTTTCTGGACGTCCTTAAACATATACAGAACAAACAAGGGGCACCTGCTGTCTGAATGTTAAAGGTGAAGCAGCATCTCTGGCTATACGCCAGCGACTCCGTGCAGTCGCAGTCATTGGCCAAGAAGGTGAGTTGACATTAATTATTGCTGATATTTATACATCCCTAGGACTCAATAATTTAGGAACCAGACCAACTAAAGCTCCTCTTGGCAAGCCTATTATGGACAAGGAAGCCATGGGATAAATCTAAACAACTACAAAAAGGTAAACCTCATGGAGGTTCACCACCCCAGATTCCACTGAAACACGGTATGATACACATTCTCCTCGTTCCTTTCAGTATTACAATATGACAGAGGAGGGTGACTAGATCGCAGACAAGAAGAGTACATGCCACCAAAAAGGGAGACACAATGCTCGTCTGACGTGAGGATTAAGAAAGGGGACAAACCTCTTCCTAAGAAGCCACTTTTTCAAAAAAGAAAGTTGCAGCTATAACTGCTAAATGTACCACGGGCCATGAGAACTCTGCTCCTAACCAGGAGTTGGGCGGTGACTCTCTTCGACAGCGCATATAAAGCTAATAATGCTAGTAAAGGATGTTATTAGAGAGAAGCCCATACAAAAATGCAATCAGGAAACCAAATACTGCTAGTACAGAATCACATCTGTATTTTCAAAAGACATATAAAAGGAGTGCTGAGTGTCCCAAGTGAAATGAGAACCAAAACACTTTGAGTGACAAAAATATGGCATATGATGTAGTTTCTTATAGAAGGAAACAACCATTATAAATAAACAAAAATGATTCAACAGTTTTGTTATTATGTTACAAAAACTGGAAATGGTTCGGTTTTTATGTAAGTCAACAATGTTTCGACCCACTGTTAATGGGGGGTCTCATCAGGACCTGACAGTGAGGGACACCTAAAGAATCTCAACATTCTGCAGATTTAGTGGGTGGGGTGCACATAAAACCCAAGGAGAAAAGGTAAATGTACTCACATGGGGTCCAGCCGAGTACCCAGTGAGGGGAAGTGGTGGGGATAAATCTTGCAGAAAGTGGAAGCGTGTCAGGGTAGACCACGCTATGAATGGAGAGAGGTGGAGACAAGGGATCTGTGCCTCCAACTGCTGAACAGGATCGTATTGTCGGGTGCTGTTTACGTCTTAGAAACAAATCCGGGAAACATCAAAGTCCCCTGCCCGTCACAGGATGGAGTGACTGTGCCCCATAATCTGGAGGACTGCCAGGGACAGTCTCCAGTAGCGAAAGCACATGGCATGTTTTTTCTGTATATGTCATATGCCCTGATTCTGTGTGAGTACGGTTGCCTTTGTTTACTAAACACTCTTCTCGACAGTGCTGCAGAGGTCACGATTGTCGAATGTATGATGATACAACGCGTACCATCACAACGCGGTATCTTACATTGCGGTCTTAACAACGCAAGTTGTTACATTGACTTGGGCTGGAGGGCGCTGGATTTAGGATTAGTGTGAATTACTATTCCAACTCCAGTCTACGTACAGTAGGGAAGGTGTTGGAATAGTAATTCACACTATTCCTTAGTCTAGAGCGCCCTCCAGTGCAAGTCGATGTAACGACTTTCGTTGTGAAAACCACGATGTAACCATACCGCGTTGTAATGGTTTCGTGGTAAAGGATGTTTCCCCGATTGTCCACCGGAATCTTCAGGAGTTTCTGGCAGTGAAAGCAGCTGATACCTTTGTAACTGTTGAAATGCTGGATAGGCGTGTAGTGCCTCCGGACAGACTATTTCATGTAGATATTCAAATTGAAGGTGACATTCCACGCACCATTAAAGTCATCTTTTGGGAAAATGTAATTTTGTCTCATGACATGCTGTTAGCGGAGGTCGATTGACCCCCTCTGTTTGTACAACAATCCCCTCAAGGAGAGGATGCTATTCTTCCTTCCTTTTCTGCCCATGTCCCTGACCAAGGCAAACAAGCTTATGCAGAAGAGTGGGCTCTTGCACTAGCCTCCGCCTCTATACCAATTACGTAGGTTGGGATAAGGACTTGCGGTATCATATTCTACCATTAAAATCCAACCTACAATTGCAACAAAAATGCCCTATAAAACGGTATGCTAAAGCACCTGTTAGAGAAATACTCTCCCAATTAGAGTACCAGGGAGTAATTGAACCCTGTTTCTCTCAAATAAATAATCCTCTTCTTCCCTGTTTTGAAACCGGATCATTCATATTGCATAATCTTAGACTATCGACATTTAAAGTCACACACGCACCTTTGCTATGCAAAATACACACAGTATGACATTAATTAATAATATAGTGCACAAAAAATACAAAACTGCATTGTATATTTCCAATGGTTTTTACGCTCACAATCTTGCGCCTGACAGCGGAGATTGGACAGCTTTTTCAGCCCTAGGTGTTCAGATGAAATACAAACAACTTCCCATGGGCTATAGAAATAGTCTATGACTCTTTTCAGAACGCATTGTGCCCATTTTACTTGGCATTGACTCAGACCCATTGTCATCCACCTTGCGGATGATGAACTGAATCCACACTTAGCCAGAGTAGATCGCATTATCTCAGGTTTTGCTGATCTAGGCTAAATTCAACTTTAAAAAGTCAAATATTGCTTTTTTAAGTGTTCTTTTCTAGGGAATGAGCTTACCCATGAGTGTAAAAGTCTTGCTCCTCATTTCTAGGAGAAGTGTGCTACATTGCTCCCTCCAAATTCTTTAAAGAAATTACAATCCCTGCTAAGATTTCTACATTTTAGCAGAACGTATATTCCTGATTATACAAAGTGCATAAAACTACTTCATGAATTATTAATTTCTCCTGCCTCTGCTGTTAAATGTTGGACATCAGCACATAATGATACACTCCAATAATTACAAACTGACTTGCTTGCTGCACGACATTTACATACACGTTTGAACAACATAAACCTTGTCTTCTTGATTTTACCAGGTCCTATTTGATTTACTTACGTCACTTTTAATGAAGGGGAAACATGCAGATTGCTTATAAATCACATTTATATTCCAAAGCGGAAATGTGTTTTGCATCCACTGAAAAAACACTGACTGCAGTGCAGATGGCAATCCTTAAAGAATGGCCACATGCACAGGGGAAAACGCATTGTCGTTCCTCCTGGGCAAGCCTTGGAGGCTGTCACGAAAACAAGCGTTCCAAACGCTAAAGCCCTCCATCCTAAATGGATACAATGGGCGACATCTTTAACAGCTGTTGATGTAGACTTCGTCTTTGACCAGTCTTTACGGACACAAGAAGTTTTGCAATATGAGAATGTCTATCCAGTGTCAGACTCAATGTTACCCCTTGATCAGTACAAATTCTTTATTTACACTGATGGTTCAGCACAACCTGCTATAGGTTCTAAACAGCGATGTTCAGCTGCATGCGCAGCTGTTATTGGTGTTATGATGGATGGTCAATTCAATCCACAAAAAACTCACGTACGGGACTGTACTGCTCAGTTACTTGAGCTGAAGTCTTTACTTCTTGCACTCGAATATACGGATCCTAAATTCCCCACTCTTATAGTGTGTGATTCGTATTACTGTGTGCAATCCTTTAATGATAATTTACATTATTGGACTCTAAATGGATAAAAAGACTCTAAAGGCAACACAATGAAGCATAAGCCGCTTAGGGTTAAGGTAGTGATCTTAAAGATACATTACCACAGGCTCATGTCATACATACATTGAGTCATCAGCATGTGGGACCACACGCCAATGGGAAATCTTTGGCTGATGAAGTGGCCAAATCTGGAGTTGCGACTTCTACTGTTGCTGCAACCACACATTCTCAAACAAGAAGAGGCACTGATATCTTGGCTGCCGTAAATGCAAGCAAAGATGGCACACCCTTACCTAAGGCTTTTCCTTCTAAATATACCTACCATTTGAGTGAACACAATATTCCATTTGTAACAATCCCTAAATTTGGTGATCGGACGATTCCCAAACAAGACGGCAGACTAGCTTTAGTTATAGCTGCACATGAAGGTGTTGCATCTGCTCATGTTGGTGTGGCGGCCACAATATCATTTCTATAGCAACATTATTGGTGGACTGGCTTATATCAACAGGTCAGGAAGTATGTCCTGTGTTGTGACATTTGCCAACAAATTAAAGCTTCCACAGTGGCTCGGCCAATGCAGACACACCTGTTTATTTCAAACAAACCTTTTGGTTGCGTTTATTTAGACCATTGTGGTTGTTTACTTTCTGATACTTTGCTTACATTTATTTTAGTTGCAGTTGATTCATGCTCCTGGTTCCTCTGGGTTTGGCCGTAGTGTTCGGCTGACGCTCAAACTGTTATTAAAGACTTGCAGGTTTTTATCTGTTCACATGCATGCAGAACACTCCACTCGGACCAGGGCCCGGCTTTTGCTTCTCAAGCGTTCCAGGATTGTATGGAATCCTTGGGTGTGCAGGTGCATTATTCTTCACTGTGTAGACCTGAGGGTAATTCTATTGTTGAAAGAATTAATCGTGACTGAAAGCAGTCCTTTACAGAGCAAGTATTAGGTACAGGATGCAGATGGATCCACCACCTTTATGGGGTTAAGCGTGCACTTAATAATCTCCCAAAAAGATCTCTGGGTGGGCGGACCCCATACGAAGTGCTTTTTGGCATCACTATGCATGTTCCAGACCTTGATGGTCTAGACTTGATGGCGGCTACCTCACCCCTTGCCACAGATAATCGCTGTGCTGTTTTGCAGGACCTACAAAAGTTCAGGGATGCTCAAGCAAATGAACATTTGCATCCGTCTCCCGCTGTGAGTGACTCTGAGACACCACAACCTTCTGACTGGCTTCTGAAGATTAGAGATCTAGTTCATGAAAAAGTTACAGTGATGAAGGAGTTTGGTCCTTCCTACAGACCGCCTGTGCCAGTTCATGGCGTTCAGGGTACCTGGTCTGTTATTCTGCCCCCACTTCCAGGTTCCAAAGACAAACGCTTTGTCTCTATTGACCATGCCAAGTTACACCATATGGGCGTTCTTGAATAGTCGTCCACTGGCTACTCTTTCTACTAATCATGACATTCTTATGCAGCTTGTGAGCACCACCGAAGCTGTTTCTCTCAAGCTGGGGAGGGCAGAGAATGTCCCCAGCTCCACAACTGAAGTTGAGACGGCTGTTACTACTACGTCTTCCGCTGCTGATGTCGTTTATTCAGATCTGCCCACAGTGGATTCACCTCTTTTGGATTTTTCAGGTCCTTTTACAAAACAGGAGTCCACACTTTTTTGATTAAGTCATTCTGGTTATTTCATTGATCGGGAGGATTTTTCATCTGATATTCCTTCTATTTTTGACACTCCTCCAGTACAGATCTGTGTTTTTATTTCTTGGTTGAAACACACCTATCTAGTCCCTCCCTGGATATATGTTTGATTAACTCTTGCATTGCTTTCCTTTTCCTGCAGATTGGATTTGTGACAGTTTTTTTGTTGTTGATTAATGGTCACTACCTTTTAGATCGTTCTGCTATGGAACTGGTATACGGGATGTTGGCCCCCCACTCTTCTTCACATTAACTGAAAAGAGACTTGTCCTTCGTGAACATTTCAGCTGTTCATGTGACAGATGGAATCATTTGGGATAAAGTACCTTTCAACATATTCGACCCCACGGATATCCTGCAGATACCATGGACTGTATTACACATATGGCGCATTTTCCTTGATTGCGCCGGGCGCACCTTTAAAAATATGAGCCCGGCGGAATAAAGGAAAAAGTTCTGTATTATGTGTATTATGCACTTAAGGGTGAATGCGCTAACCCCAGGGCAGCCACGAACTTGCGCTGTCCTTGGGACATTGAATTCATGTGGAAAAACAGAGCCGCTGCTTTGAAGCCACTCCTTGTTTTTACAGTGCAGGCTGCAACCCGCCTGCACTTTTAAAGGGGATTTGAGATCCCCTTGCAGGCGGGTGCAGTGATTGACTGCACCCGCCTGCAAGGGAATGTTTGGGTCGTCCATGGGACCCCCATCCCCCCGCCAGAGGGTTGCAATCACTGACAGTGGGCCACCTTTTAGGTGCCTTCTTTGCCTCTGTGCCCGCGTCTGTAATACGGCATGGGTGCAGAGGTAAAGGGATTCCATCATTTACATGGGGCCACGCCCCCATGCAAATGAGTGAACGCCCTCTGAAGATAGCGCTGGTGCTTTATGTGCACCCGCACTATCGGCATTACAGAAGGGGATGCATAAGAGTCTGCGGTCCCTTCTGCAATACCAAAGTGCCCGGGGGCGTGCAAAGTGGGTGCAAATGCCTGTTTTTTCAGGATATGACACATCAGAACCGACGTCATATTTTTAATAAGTTCCTACACCACCCAAAAAATGTATCATTATAATCATTATTGTTTGTTTCAGATTATAAATCCATAAAACATTCAATAAAACATAACAAAATAACACTATTTAATTTTTTTATATAAATATGCACATTCTGTCCACTAGAGATGAATCAACTGTTGCAACTTACTCATATTGACAGTACAGATTGAATACATTTTGCAGCATTCTATCGGTTAAAACTGGACAATAGCATTTACTGCAAAAAAACTATTCTAAAAGGGGCATCCGCTCCAAAGGGGAAGTCAGAATAATTTTCAACTCATTGTCTTATCAATATCTTGATTAGAACATAAGGGGCTATCCCATAAAATGGTAACATAGCCCACATTCTCATAGTCCTATATCCTAAACCTCAGGCAGTCGCAGAAATGTTCTTTCTAATCGTTTGTGAATTATCCAAGCTGCCTGTAAAGATTTGGCCCTACCAACCACAATCACTCCACTTGGATCCGATTTGAGAATCCTTAGGGCTATATCAGGGCTCCTAAGAAAATAAGATGGCACAATGGAATGATCTATTTCTTGCGCTGGTAATCGATAGGCAGTGCAAAAGAATAAAAAATGAGAAATATACTCAGAGGGATTGTTGCAGACAGGACACGCTTTCGGCTTCTTCCATTTAGAGGTGAATTGTGCTAATGGGAGCGTCCCATACCTGAACTTCAGATACAATTGTCTAGGCGAGGAACCTTGTTCATACGATGGCATAATCTTAAAATCAAGGAATTGGTCTGTTAGGCTACATGTCTTCCAATTTTTGATCTTATCACCCCAAAAATAATCCCTACACTGATATTTAATCAATTGTCGTAGGTAGTAGGGGTCCTCTTCTGGGTTGTCCTAAAGATTTTCAAGAGCTAGAGCGTAGAGCACTTTCTTTATGTAAGACAGCCAAATAATTTCTAAATGGCCTGCTGTTCTTAAGAGCTCCCTCATTGACTCCCTATAAGGCTCTAGTTCAGGAGTTGACCAGAGCCTTTGACAAAAGACTAAAGGTCTCGACTTTATAGTAGAGGAAATCGGGCACAAACCCATGTCCTGCAGCAAGGGGAGTGCGGGCATATATGTTAATGCAAGCCAAGCTGATCTATGCGGCTTCATTTGCCACACAATTAGCCGTCAAAGGCTATGATTTTTGGAAGGACACCATTGAATTAAAATTGATTTGGGAAACCAAACCTTGGCAGGTCCAGGGAACTGAAACTCTGTTTTGTGCATGTTTAATTCCAACACAAATGATCTTTCTAGTAGACTACATGTCTAGGATTTGCAAAGATCAAAGAAATGAATTCCCTTGATATTTTTTCCATTGCCCATTTCGATAATTGGGAACATTTTACCAATTGTACTGATGAACAACTAAATAATATGGTGTAGAATGGTATATTTAACACCACATTTTCAGGTCTTCATGGGTGCTTATTGTGGCCAGTGGACACAAATGGTTGTCATGCTTGTTTCCTTAATTCCATCCCGGGGTTTAAAGCAAGTCAACTGCCCCCGATACTCTCATTCTCAACATTCAGATATCGTTAATACCTATTCTGTGGGGAAATTGTGTCAACAATGGTTGGATTTCTCCACACTGTCTACACTGAAACAACATCTTTCTCTCCTATCTGAAGGTATGAATTTATCAGATTTTGTATTAGGCCCTATTCCCCTCGTTCTAAAAGATTTATATATGCCTCCTATAACAAAATTTGGAAATGATCGCAAATAGAAGCTGCCGCATGTATAAAGCAGATTGACCAAGATAATTTGAATAAAGTGCTTGCTGTCGTTCATAATAGTATTAACACACTGTCTTCTCACATTGATACTTTAAATGATATTGTATCATCTGTCATTGATGTTATGCAAAGTGAGAGTCAACATTGTATCATGGACAAAGCCAGCTTAGATCTGTTATGCAGTTTTGCTGGACTCTTAAAACACTTAAAAATGGGTGTGTACTGTGACGTTATTCAAATTCCACTGCTTTGGTTTTGCCATTTAATTTGACATGCAAACAACTCATGGCAAAAAAAGATGACACTTATACAATGTTGCATTTAGAGAAGTTAGAATTGCTCCCTTTCACTATTGCCAAAACACCTTCAGCTGTATGATTAATACACAGGGTCAAATCCATACCCATCTCAACATTTCAATTTACAGCATGCATGAAATATGTCCCAGTTGGCAGATTTCAAAGCTTAAGAGACAGCTTCATTCATGAATTATGGTCACTCCCTTTTTCCTCTTGGTGCGAACGAACCGGCAAGGAGGTTTTCCTAATAGGAAGAATGTGTATCTTCTAGTGGACACCTCCTTGTTTGAAAAACATGTGACGATCGACGATGCATGTAATGCATCAATGGCAAAGTTGTCCTGTTTTTTAACAGGAATACCAGCTCCTAGAATTCTTCCACTTATTACTGTCCTTTCAAATGAAAGTTATCTTATGCTCAGCAATCAGAATTGCTGCAGAATGTGAGCTGGGAATGCATACATTTTATCAGTTTCACATATCGTCACATGTTGTAATAACGTTCTCTTACCACCAACACAAGGAGTCATGGATAGTCCAATATGGCCTTCCATTCCAACTTCAAAGGCAGAGTTTAATAAACTGAGCAGACTTGAAGCATTATTGTTTCAAAAAGAAGTAGCTCTCACATTTGCCCAAGAGACGTTCAAACTCCAAGTTGCAAGGACGTCTATTGAGATACGGTCCCTTTTAAATACAGACCTCCCACTACATTTTGGAGAGCTTGTCTTTCGAATTTTTAAAGCATAGACTACTGCCAGAATTGCACACTTTTTAAAACTGATAGGCTCTGGCTTAGTCAGTTCCTTTCAAATTGTCTTCGGTATAATAGCGACTTTTATTCATTCCCTTTTTAGGTCTCGCCTACGCAGCGCGCATGCGCTACATAGGAGGGGACCTCTTGTAATCAATCAGCTTTTTTCCCCAAAAACGTGCACTCTTTGCATTGCTTTCTATTGCAACGCGTGCACTTTTGGCGATTCCCTTGCGGGAGCGAACGGCGCCATCTGTTAGCAATTATCGCGCTCGCTCCCGCAAGGTAAACGCTGCTGCGTCCCTGACCGCACTCCCCCTCCCCCTTGTTTTTTTTTACCTTGAACTGCAGGAAGTGATGACAATGGAAATCTCTCACAATCGCCGTGACTTTTATTGATGCCCCGGTGACGAGGGTGGCTCCCGCATACAATGACGAGGAACACTGATTGTTAACATGTAAAGTGGAGCCCAGGCCCTGGACTGAAGGGGAGGGCCGTTGCAGCCACTCATTTCCTGTTCCTACACTGCTCGTGGTGACGTCAGTTGAATCAACAAGTTAAAGGCGCGAGGAAAGCGGATGCAGAACTTTGGTCGTCGTGGCGTGATTCCAAAAGGAAACGCATGCCTGACTTTTTCAACCCATACTAAATAAAACCAGAGAGGCGTGGAATAGGGCATTTTTCACTCATTCCTGATGTTCTGACACTCTGGAGAAGTGGTTCCATGGCTCAGGGCCCATGCAAGTCGACAAAATGGCCTGACGTTTTAAAAAAAAATTAAACAATTTATTTATTTAAGGATTTTTTTCGTATGAATCATGTCATGCTGACCGCAGAGCGACGTAGAAAAACAAAAGCTATGAGCAAGTGTAATTGGAGTACACACATGTACACATTTTACATAGTAAAATTAGAAACATTTTAAGGATCGGTCCCCGCGCACGTAACATTTTTCATGGGGTACACAACATTCTCTTAGTTGCGTTGTAGTTGTTTTTATATAGCGCTGCATAAACACAGCACAGTGCTCGCAATACAGCTCCGCAAAAGCATTTTTCAACGTTAGAAGCTAAAATGTGTATTTTATTTTTACAAATTAAACCCTGAAAAACGTTCTTAGCTCCGCCTAGCCTTAAAATAACGCTTTCTCTCTCATATGCCCCTGCGCCGGCACTATTCATTGCTCTACACTTACACTGCGTTAACCACTGTACCTGCGCCGCCTCTTAAACTGCTGGCACAGTCTCCAGATCTACTCTGCGACTGGTTCTAGCGGTACACAAGTCCTGTCCCTAAATCTAGGCCCTAAGCGGGCAGTCTCTCTGCATCCATGCTTCACTAACTCCGCCTTTTCGCTGACACAGCATTTCATCTACACTGTCGTACTCTTTCTAGCGCTGCACCGACACTGTCTATGGCTTTGTACTGGCACCATAACATGGGCTGGGTCTCCATCTCTACCCTGGCCATGGCCCTGGACTGGCACAGTGTCCGGCTCTACACTGGCACGGACAGGCGTTCCGCAGCGCTACCTGGGCGCCGCCGCCTCTCTGCCCCCTCTTGTTGGTCGGGTGGGTGAAGGGGGCGGAGACTAATGCTCAGCAGCTGGCCCGGCCCGCGCCCATTATGCGCATCCTACAATTAGCGGCTCTTAGGCTGTGGGCGCTGCTGCCAGCAGGCCGCGTCCCGCCCTCAGCCCCCCGCACCCCTGCCTTTGGACGGGGCCCAGTGGCGCTCAACGCTCTCCAAGCACAATCCGATTAAGAGAGCGTCACGGTCTCTCGTTTCACTGTCTCGCGAGCCAGTCCCAACATCATTAAATGGCACAGGGGGAAGCTGGCAGTAGCCAGCGGCCCTGCCTGTGGGCACCGAGGAGAGTGTCTGCCAGGGCCTGCCTGAATCCCAGCGCCAGGCTCCATCGTGCCAAACCGTGTGCTGGGCAGAAAAGCTGCACACCCTAACATCACGTTGTAAAAGGGGTTATTGCAGTCTATTTTTGGTGGGTAAGGAATATTTGTGTGTGGAGAAAACTACTTCTCAAATAGGAAGCTAAATAGTTATGTTACACTATGAGCTTTGGTCTAGCGCCTTATGCGCCTGGTATGGCCAGGGCTTTAAGAGGGCCGGGTCCTGCCGGTGCTCAGCACCAACAGTTCTAAAAAGCAGATGCTGATACGGGTCCCTATTGGGCTCTCCGTTTTTGCCCTCACCATCAGGGTGAAAAATAAATCTTAACTCTTCAGCAGCACCACCCTTCACTGCCTTTGATGTAGCTTCAAAGAGACTCGTTATAGTTCTTTCACAGTCTCATCATTTCAGAACTGAAGCATATTCAATATTATATACAACGAAGCCGTAGTTGTTACTTATTTATCTTATGCAACTAACCGCCATTGACAAAGCCAATAGTGCTGGCTTGCTGTAGGTGTAATATAAGTTGTTGTATTATATATCTGAGTACAATGAGAGAAGCAGCAAAATACCAGTCGGGTGGCGCTCTATGCTAAGCACAGATTTTTAGTTGACGTGTTTTTAAGCTACGCCCTTAATTACATCGACCCCGCCCCTTTGAGAGAGCCCCCCCAGTTTTTTCATCCCACTTAAAGCCCTGGGTATGGCACCATAGCATAATGATTAGAACAAGATCATTTGTGTCTTATTATTAGAGCTTAGCCTGGTGCCATATCCTGAGACTCTTTACAACCCTTCTTTTCACAACTGGAGAGCAGACAGACCTTCATTCGTTGCCGTGGCTGCAGACAGTGTTAGCTGTCTAGGAGACCCCACGTCATCAGTTCTTCAAGAAAGTACAAATAACAAGCATTGGCATAACCAATAGGTCTCGCCTTTCGGACCTTATAAGTGTTTAGCCATGCAACAGTTGATGTTGTTGCACCAAGGCTATTGTGCTGCATAACTAAATACTTATAAGGTCCCAAAAGCGAGACCTATTGGCTATGCCAATGCTTGTTTCTAGTGTGTTTGAAGGATTCCCGCTGTTGTTATTCTTTATTTGCGGCATTTGGTTCTTTTTTTGCTGCTCCACAATGGATGTTCCATTTGCAAGCCCATTAGAAATACTACCACTCCAGTTGTGCCATGAGCGTATGCTTAGATATTTCAGAATAACACAACTTCGAAGACTGAATAAGGATTGGTCACTAACATTCCGGCCTGTCTGGTTCACCTGCATCTTACCAGTGTTCATCTGTCTCAGGTGCCTCTTTGAATGGGTGCTTGATGTTTGCCTGGCTTTGCAGACGCCGGTTCCCATTGACAATGAACTGCTCCTGGGTCCCTTAAAGGCTCACAGTCAGAATTGTCCCTTGTGAAAATGCCTGCTTAACAATGCGAGGTATGGGCTACTCCCTCTAGGAGAGGTATATGCATTGGCACGTCTGCCACTACTAACTGGCGCCAATGACACGGATGCAGGTCCAATGACACGGATGCAGGTCGCCTGGATATTCCCTCAGCCTCAGCTGATAATGAGGCACACGTTTGCACTCTGGATCTTGTGAACTGGGCCGTTGAACACTTTTCTTCACCAGACACGGAACACTTTTTGGAGTTTTTAGCATCTGAATTTGCGAGTGACTTCATGGACACCTCCAACACTCTTTAATTGGTATATTTTTCGAAATTGCCCATTGACCGTTTCTACCTTTACATTTTCAATATAAGCTTAGTAGATATTTTATCCTAGTTTTCAAGTGTCAGCATGCCTTCTACCCTAATTAGGGGAACCTTTGTCCTTTCCAGAGCGTTTTCTCTCTGGTGTATCTTTCTTGTGGAGGTTGCACTCTTCTGGTTATCTAGAGTGAATATTTCCCCTGTTGTACCTTTTCACAACACCTTTTCTTGGGGATGTTGTTTTTCTCCCAAGGGTCAGTGTCAACACCCACTTTTGTTTACCAGGGTGTCTACCCTGTGGTGTACCCGCGTATGGGGAGGTAGTGGGTGTGACCACCCTTCTCGGTTGCATTGGTTTTTTTTTCATCTAAGCCTTGCTTTATTTTCCCTAAGGGAGGGGGATGGGGCGTGTATTAATGATATTTGCAATTTTAATACATTCAATGATGTTTTGCATTTTAGTGCATTTCTCTTCATGCCTGTGTTATTCCCGATACCTCATGTACTACACCATTAGATATTTGCATCTCAATGTGTTCATTTCATGCTCATGTTATTTCTGAGGTATCTCATTTGTCTTTCTCCTTATTTCTGCTGTTGTTCCCCAAGGAAGGAGGATGTGTGGTAAACTACTTCTCTACCATTCCCCACTGTACTGCTCTGTTGGAATGTACCATGACATCATAGAATGCCTGAGTGCCTCTCTGTGTTTAGAGTGTCAGTTGGTTAACCCAGGCTGAGCGGCTAGGAGCCTGCTCCTGGTGGGGCTGCATCTATACCTTCTACCTTATCCTACTCACCTATCCTGGAACCAAGCTACAATAAAGGATTACTCCATTTATACAGCTGGACTTTGTATCTTCCTTTACAACAATATGCTTTGAATTTGCTTATTTTGTAATCACATTTCATATACCTTGCTATTATCCGTCCAAAGGGAGGGTGTCATGTGTTCTTTGCAGAACCTCTTGTCATTTTCCTTCTGTTAGCTTAGCTATACAGGTCTGGAGGCCACTTTTTGCTTTGGACATGTTACAAAATATTATATTTGCTTTTGTGCTGCATTTATTTTAGAAATAGACTACACATGCTAATCGCCTTTACTGTGAAAATTGTACATGCGGCCAAATAACAGCTCTTGTTTATTCTCTGGTAGATCACTAGCACCTAGACACAATACAGAAATCCAGCTGCTGTTTTCGCATCTACACTCGTTCTCATATAACACGAGATTTTTCTTTCCAAAATACAATGAGCGAAGAGCAGAAACAGCGACAGTGGTGGATGGTGAATTTAGAAAGTAGTGGGGCATAAATAGTTTCTTTGATTTTGACTGAGCAAGACAGTGAAGAAAATGAGCTAAATTTCTTTAGGTGGGTTTAGGGATCACAGAGTTCTCTGGCAAGAAATGTGCAAATACAAACAAAATAATTGAGCAGTTTCCATCACAATTATGTCATACACTGGCCTAAAAATCTAGATGGTGCCCAAGCCACTGCAGGCTTGAGCCAGATGTCTAACTCAGATTGAGGTCTTCTTTGACCCTCAAGCCCAAAACAAACCAAGCTTTCATGTGGCTTCTTCCTGCCACCCACTCTCTTGTTTCATGCACCAAGAATGATAGACAAAGCATTAACCTAAGACGTAAAACAGAAGTAAGAGATACCCATCTAGTGGATGAAATGCACAATATGAAACTAGAAAACTATTGATTAATCCTGGCTAACTTCCCTACTTGACCAAATTATGTGATGCTAGAAAAAGCGACCCTTCTTTTCTTCCATTATCACATATGTGAGCACCTCCAAATATATGAGCTCAGGATGTGTGCTGTACAAAAATCTCTTGTGTTGGGTTTAATAGACTATAATGTTGCTTCATGTATAATGAGAATCTTGGCCCAAATAAAGGTGGACATTACAACAGACTAATGGAATTGCTGTTGTGGGGAAGTTTATATTTCTAAGTTCATGTTTAAAAAGACTGGAAGTCACGTGGCTTAGTGGCTAGAGTTGCCAACCACGCAACATAAAGAAGCAGTTTCAACTCCTGACAAATCTCTCTGTGTCACAAAAATTAATGTAGTCTGTGTCTTTTATCCAACGCTCTGATCTCATTCTCCAAGAATTAATGACAAACCATTAACATTTTGATGTCAGAAAAAGATACCCATCTAGTGACTAAATTGCACAGTGTGAAAGTGGAATATCTGTTATCAATCTTGGCTACTCTGCTTGTCTAAATTGTCTGATCCCAGGCAAATACTTTATTTCACCGAGCCTCCTTTTGTTCGTTGTCATTCTTCAGAGCACCTTCAAATACATGAATCCAGGCTGTATGCTATATCCAATCAACCCCGCCCCCCAATTGGGCAATTAAAGACAACCACCTGTGAGGTGCAACAGCCCCTTTACAGCATTGGGCTCTGGTGCAAGTATGTCTGCTGCATTAGTGATAACTCTGAAAAAGAACCGCAAATAATTAATAATAGTGCCATCCATTGTACTCTCGTGTTCGTTCCCTCGTGCTGTGACCCCTTTCAAATGGCAGTATCCCTCTGTCTCTCTGCCTCCTCATTAGAAGCATCTACAATGTCAGATGCTGCCACCTTTAATAATTGTAACCCACCCTTTCCTCCCAGCAAAGAGCTTTGAAACAGACTCTGGAAGCATCGGCGCTATACAAAACTATACCTATTCGTAATGGTCAATGCTGATGTGAATGCAGTTCGCTTGAGAGAAATACTGTGGCTGTTAACCAGGAGGTACGTTTTCCAAGGCGCACTATTCACCATAGATCCTCTTGTACTTCTGAAGCACTGAAACACAAGCTGTGGGTACGCAATTGTCTGGGACACATTCACATTTTAACAATGCTTTTTTTCCCTATAGAGTACGACATTTACCAAGAACAGAGCTCTGTTTAGATATCAACAGCAGAATGCCGAAAGAAAGCGTCAGAATACTATACGCCTCACTTGACACTGACCCACCTCTAGGCACTTGGGGCAACCAGGGGTATTAATTCCGAGCCGGTGAAAGGTGCAGAAATGAGAAGACTTACTTTTAGCTCTGGACTCGCACTCACCCGTCCACGTGCTTTCTATGGGGTAAGTGCTGTGTAATTGCTGTGTTCCAAAAGCAAAGCGGCGTGTCATGTTCAAACATGAGCATCGGGTTACACACTGGTTTCACCTGTCCAGAGGATTTTGTTATACATGGACTCTCCCTACTCACTTCACTGCCAGTGACCTCAGTCCATGTGGCGCCGGAGCGAGGTTCACAACCTTATGTCCAATCAGAAGGTCAGATAGGAAAGGAGGCTGTCCTTTTCCCTTTATGGAGGCTTCTGATGGGACATAAGGGTGCATGACAGACAGGCCCCATATCACCATTATCTGACATGCTGCACTGCCGGACGCTAGTGCAGCATGTCAGATATGTCTGTGCACTGTGTGAGGACGGCTGTAACAGCCCACGCCTGACACATGCGCAATACAGCCCAGGGAAGCCCTACTCTGGTGTAGGGTGATATTGCAGGCTTTCTATGAAAACAAATGCTCGGTGAGATCATTTGTTTTTGTGTAAAAGCTGCAATATATAAGAAATTAGATGCAGCTTGAGGCAGTGATGGTTAGGTGGTCACCGCCCTTTTGCCTACAATGAAGGAGCCGCCACTGGACAGCAAGCAGGGGTTCTGAAAGGAAAGCTTCGCCAGCAGAGATGTAGAACATATATCTACTTTCTAAAAGGTACGGGGTTCACCACCAAGACCCAGAGATCTATAATATAATAATATTGGGCCCGATTCACAAAAGTAATCTGAGACAAAATCCTAACTTTACGACTTTCGGTATTCACAAAGGGCATTTAGGAGTAGTAAAGTTAGGAATCCTAACTTTACGACTCCTAAATGCCCTTTGTGAATACCGAAAGTCGTAAAGTTAGGATTTTGTCTCAGATTACTTTTGTGAATCAGGCCAATTATTCCCATTAACAAGGATAGGTTTAGGCAGAACTGTCAGCAATTATGACAGGGCCTTATGTTGTGTATGGTTTTATAATCATGTTTCTCATATTTTTGACCTGCACATGTTTGTTGATTGTAGCAAATAGATTTCACAACACAGCACGATCTTTTTAATAAATAGTGTAAGCTTTATTCATAGCTTTTTTTCTTTATTGTGGAGTCATGTGAGTGTGAGAACAAGAGGTGCTGACCTGATACAGCGATTGCTGAGAGGGTCTAGAGTGTTGTGTTCTGGAGTTTCAAGTTGCTTACTTCTCTAGAAAGGTTAGGAGGGTAAGTAAGGCACTATACCTATTTGGACATAGGTCCATAGATACTGAGGTAGTATGGAAACTCAGTTCCTACATGCTGATGTTCTATGGTCCCAGGCATAGTTCTGTTCCTGAGCAGAATTCCTGCAACAGAAGCACACAATGGCATGCTCATCACAGATGGAGGGGGAGAGAAGCATAGGGTCAAGAGATAGCAGCATAAATTGGAAAAGAAGCACACTAGGGAGACAGCTGGAAAACACATGCACTTTTAAGTGCTTTAGACAAAAGAAAAAGTGGGTCTCTTAAAAGAGAGCAGAGAAAGCACATAAACCAGCCAATCAAAGAGTTTCATTGGAGGGACAAACAGAAGATGGACAAAACAATCTATTGAATAAGAAGCAGACAAATGAGTGACAGCAAAGCCAACCAATGTTAAGCAATGGACTGGCTGCAAGCCCCTTTATGTTCTTGGTAAGTCCACAATCTGGTAGGCTCAACCTAAAAAGCATTAGAGACAAACATATTCACTTATTTATCTCTTAAGAACTTTTGTAAAAACGGCCACATGCTGCCTTACAACCCCTGAACGAATTTCCAAAGCTTAACATATAGTAAGAGTCACTATGTTTGCTTGCTTTTTGGGGCCTCACAAAATAAAACATTAGCTAAGTACAACTTCATCTTGTTCCGATAAGACAAAATATTGCACTATAAAGTTTAAAATTCAGCAGCTTTTACCCTCAATTCAAGGCTCTGGAATAACCTATTTTTAAGGATAATTTATCTATTACAAAAACAATATTTATAAACAGTGCAAAGAGACATTTACTTTGCATTTGACAATGACAATTCTTTAAAGATAAATTATAAATCTCAATTAAGCACATCAAATATTGACAGGCTAAGATGAGGAATAATATGTTTTGGAAAATTCATTTATACAGTTTTTTATGTATTGCACTTTATGTCTTTTAAGGAATATTTACAGGATGTGATGTGTTTTAAATAATAATGGGCCATCTACATCGTGAAAAGCATAAATTATTTAAAAATAACTTTTTAGGAAACCAATCTGCTAAATGGTGCACCTTCAAGTGCATCATGCAATAAAAGTGGTCAAAATGATTCAAATTTAAAGGCAATTTTACGGGTGGGTACTGTAGGTACTCTAAGGTTATGGCAAATGTTTCAGTTTTACACTAAAGGCAGCAACATTGGTCAACAAGCATTGGCAAAGCCAAAAGGTCTCTCCTATGCAAAAGCTATTGGCTTTGCCAATATGTTTTAGCCATGTTGTACACCAGCCTGGCTGATGTTCAGCATGGCTAAAAGTTAGTGGGGGTAAAGGAGAGTGGCGTTGAGTGTAGTGTCATAAAGTTGAGTAAAGTGGAGTGTTATGGAGTGACGTAGAATAGAGTTGAGTGGTGTGGTGTGGAGTGGAATAAAGTGGAGTGTCATGGAGTGGTGTACAGTGTTGTGAAGTGTCATGAGGGAGTAGAGTGTAATAGAGTGTTAAAGTGAAGTAGAGTGGAGTGGCATAGAGCAAAGTGGAGTGGCATAGAGAGTGTTGCGTAGAGTGGAATAGAGTTGAGTAGCATAGAGTGGAGTAGATTGTCGTAGACTGGAGTGGCATGGAGTGGAGTGGCATAAAGTGGAGTGAAATCGCATAGAGTGGAGTGGAGTAAAGCAGAGTAGTGTGTCATAGAATAGAGTGGAGTAAAGTGGCATGGGGTGGCTTAGAGGGATTTGCATAGAACGTCGTAGTGAGGAGTAGATTTGTAGAGAGGCATAGAGTGAAGTAGAGTGTTGTAGAGTGCATGGAGTGGAGTAGAGTTTAATGGAGTAGAGCATCATAGAGTGGAGTATCGTAGAGTGGCCTAGAGTGAAGTGGCATAAAGTACAGTGGTGCAGAGTAGATTGGCATAGAATGCAGTGGCCTAGAGTGCATTGGTTTTGAGTAAAGTGATGTAGAGTGCATTGGCATAGAGTGCAGTGAAGTAGAGCAGAGTGACTTAAAGTGCAGTGGCATAGAGTAGATTGTTTTAGAGTAGAGTGAAGTGGCTTAGAGTGTAGTGGTCCAAGGTAGAGTGCAGAGGTGTCGAGTGTCCTAGAGTCCAGTGGTGTTGAGTAGAGTGGTGTAGCGTGCAGTGGCATGGAGTGCAGTGGTCAGAATAGATTAGAGTGGTGTGGAGTGATGCAGAGTGTAGTGGCATGGAGTGTAGTGGTGTACAGTGCATTGGCAAAGAGCGCCGTAGAGTTAAGCGGTGCAGAGTAGAGGGCAGTGGCATAGAGTGGATTGGCATATAGTGGAGTGGTACAGAGTGGAGTGGTGCAAAGTGGAGTGGTGGAGAGAGCAGTGGCATAGAGTACAGTGGTACAGAGTAGAATAGAGTGGCATAGAGTGCAGTGACGTAGAGTGCAATGGTGGGGAGTGGTGTAGTGTGCAGTGGCGTAGAGTGCAGTGGTGCAGAGTAGAGTAGTGTTAAGTTCAGTGGTGGAAAGTGCAGTCTTGCAGAGTAGAGTGGCGTAGAGTGCAGTGGCATAGAGTAGAGTGGTGCAGAGAGCAGTGGCGTAACGTACAGTGGTGCAGAGTAGAATAGAGTGGAGTAGAGTGCAGTAATGTTGAACACAATGATGTAGAATGGCGTAGCATGCAGTGGCGTAGTGTGTTGCAGAGTAGAGTATAGTGGCATACAGTGCAGTGGTGCAGAGTAGTTGGTGTAGAGTGCAGCAGCATAGAGTAGAGTGGTGAAGAGTATAGTAGAGTGGTACACTTTAAAGTGCAATAGTGTAGGGCACAGTGGCGTAGAGTGGAGTGGCTCAGAGTGGAGTAGAGTGCAGTGGCATAAAGTGCAGTGGCATAGCGTAAATTGTTTCAGAGCCAAATGAAGTGGTGTAGAGTGGGATGGTGCAGGGTAGAGTGGAGTGGTGCAGGGTAGAGTGCAGCAGCATAATGTAGTAGCGTAGAGCACAGTGGCATAGAGTCGAGTGGCGCAGAGAGAAAAAGAGTGCAGTGGCATAGAGTAGATTGTTTCAGAGTAAGGGTGAAGTGGCATAGAGTGGAGTGATGCAGGGTAGAATGGAGTGGCGCAGGGCAGGGTGCAGTGGCATAGAGTAGTGGCATAGAGTGCATTAGCATAGCGTGCAGTGTTGTAGAGTAGAGTGGCATGGAGTGCAGTGGTGTATAGTAGAGTGGTGCAGGGAACAGTGGAGTGGCCTAGACTGGAGTGGTGTAGAGTGCAGTGACAAAGAGTGCAGTGGTGCATACTAGAGAAGGGTAGAGCACATTGCCATAGAATGCAGTGGTGCACAGAAGATTAGAGTGGCATAGAGTGTAGTGGCATAAAGTGCAATGGCGTAGTGTGCATTGGCACTGAGTGCAGTAGAGTGGCGTAGAGTAGAGTGGTGCAGAGTAGAGCGCAGTGGCATAGAGTGCAGTGGCGCAGAGTAGAGTGGTGCAGTGTAGAGTGGCGTAGAGCTCAGTGGTGGAAAGTGTAGTTTTGCAGAGTAGAGTTGTAGGAGAGTAGGATCTGCCTCTTATGTTGCCCCCACTTTTTTTTCTGATGTTTACACTGGTTTCTGGCTATAGTCTGGCTGGGACCCTGCCAATCAGGGCCCCAGCCTCTCGGTTCTCTCTAAACGATTTGGAGTGCACTCTAGGTGCACTAGTGATTGGATACTGTGGTACCTTATGAGTCCCTAGTATATGGTACCTTAGGTACCAGGGGCATAGGTACTTCACAGGCCTACCAGGGGCTGAAGCATGTATTATGCCACCCCTGGGAAGCAGACTAAATCTGACACCACAGGCCTGCTACTGCAGCCTGGGTGAGGAAGTGCTAGCACCCTCGCTGAGATATAGGTCCCCTATATCTCTCCTGCACACACATTGAGACTTATCAGTCACCCCTAAAGCAGGCCCTATCAATCCTGAGGGCAGGGTGCTTAGTTTCCATGTGAGGGGGTGCCTCTGCCTGAGCAGGGCCCCTCTGCAGCTCTCAGAGTCCATTCTCTGGGGCTGTTTGTGGATGCGGTTAAACCATATACTTTTAAGTGCATTATATCCTCGCGGTAGAATGCTAACTTTGGAATGGCTGCATCGAAACATGTCGTGTTTGGTGTCAAACATCTTGGAATACTACCCCTCTGCCAGTCCTGGCGGCGGGGGTAGCATTCCACCCTTCTAGAGGGATAGACATGTACCTACTGTGGAAACGCGGTAGAATCCTGCAGAGCCCTGGCATCACAAAATGGATGCCACCAGTCACAGACACTGGGCTGCCCTCCTGCTGAGGACCAACACTCGCAGAGGAGGAAGCCCAACAATAGATATCCTGTCCCAAGGGGGTGTGACCACCTTCCAGACAGGGTTTAGTGTATTGGGGCTGGGTGGGTGCACTCTTAGAGTGCTTTGAAGTCCTGCACTGGGGGAGCAGAAGGCTCCTCTGTGCATATGCCAGTTCAAACCAGCTCAGGGGCTACCTGCCCCTGCTCTGGCGCGAAACTGGACAAAGGGAAGTGGGTGTAGCCACCCACTCCCCTGACCCTCCCATAGGTAGGGTCATAGAGCTAGTCCCTCCCTTTCTTTTAGTATAAGAGGGGGAACCTGTGCATTGCATCCTAGATTTCCCTGGACGACGCTCTGAAGAAGAATCCCGGACCTTCGACGTTCCACTACTTTGGAAGACTGAAGAATCTCCCTTGGAGTCAAGGAGTGACTCCCCTGCTTGGCAGGCAACAAAAACTACAAACGACGGTCGCAAACTACGCCGCTCTCGCCAGAGTCCGAAGTCCCTGCAGCCCAAGAAGTAAATTTCCTGACTTCTCAAAGGCCATCGTGAGTCCCCAGCAAAGCTGAGGCCAGTGGACACCAAGAGTGACGAGGAACCCTGACCCCTGTGTACCGTGCACTATTGTCGAGTGCAACCCCTTCACAACGTTCCACGAACTTGTGCTTTGGACCACGTGTGGTCCTAGCCTCCAGCAGGAATCCCTCCGAAGATCAGAGGCCTACCATGTCCTGTGTGACCGTGGGCCCCTGTTGGGCGAATCCTCCCGAGGCGTCTTTGCGATCCCTTGCCAGCCGGCTTGTGGGTCCTCAGAAGACTTTCTAAAGACACCAAAGGGCTCCCCTGGTTGCTCCAGGCCTGCCCTGACTTACCCTTGCTGGGTGAGTCCCACAGACCTTGCTGGTCTGCGCCATTGCCTCTTCACACTTTCCCCGAGACTTGCTGTTACCAAGGCTTGTTGGCTCCAATGGAGTCGCTGACACCGCAGTAAGCTGCAGACATTGTGGGACACGCCGAATCCAGCTCCTGGTCATCATCGACACCTCCTGGACCTCGTGGCTGAAGAGTCAAGGCAACCACGAATGACCTGAATCTTGCGACGACGGTGGGCATCCATCTTCCTTGCCCCGAGTCACTGCCAAGTGACTTTGAACACTGTCCCCTCTGCTTTCAGGTCTTCCATCTTCCGAATCCAGGCTTGGATTCCTCCGGACACTTCTCCTGTCGCCGCAAGCAGCAAGTCTTCACTGGCTCCCATTGAAAACGACGCCGCGACCCGACACCAAAGAACACCTATGCACCCGGCTCCCCTGGGTGAGGTAACTTCAGCACTACAGTGCTCCTGTGGGTGTAGGCCCTAGAACTACTTACCCTGTAAGTGACTTGCTTGTAGCTTCCCTCGAAGTGCCCTAAAACTCTAATTTTCTAAGTGCGACAATTGCGCTGACTCGTACAGGGTTCGCGTCTGTGTTAGACACACCGCGTCCATCTCCTTTGTAACACTATCTAGAACTGTGTCCTTCGACTCGTACTGAGTCCGATCGGTGTTCGCCTCGAACACACAAGGGGCCTGTAACATCGAGACCTCCATTGCACTGACTCGCACCAGGTTCGCGTCTGTGTTAGACACAGCGCGTCCATCTCCCTTGCAACTCTATCTGTAACCGCGTCCTTCGACTCGTACAAGGACCGATCGGTGTGTTCGCCTCGAACACGCAAGGGACCTTTAACATTGAAATCTCAATCACGTCTGAGCGCATAGACTCGTACAGGACTCGCACCGGTGCTAGGACACCGCGTCCGTCCCCTGTGGGTCTCCTACAACTACCTGGGGTGGTTCTTGGGGGTCCCTCGATTCTAGATGCCCTAGACCTAGGTCTAGCAAACTAAGATTGTGATATTCGATTGTGCTAAACTTATTTTGATAATATTTGACTTGTACATATGTTCCTGACCTCTAATCTCATAAAGAGATTAGTAGAGAGTGTTTATTAATAAATACATATATATTTGATATATATACCTGTGTGGTGTCTTTTCATTTGGTGATTCAAGAGATTGTGTGGTAAAACAAGCTGCTTTACATTCCTTCAAGACTTAGCCTGAAGGCTGCTCTCCACAGCTACCACTAGGATAGCTTTCTATAAAGGTTGTCTTAAACCTATCTACCATAAGAGTCGAATTGTTCTGGTGCAAGGTGTCCACTTTAATTAGTGAACAGCATATACCAGGCCAACTTCTCACATTGGTGGGCAGCGTGTGGGATTCCAGCTTGCTATTGTTTTACCAGAAAATCTCTATTTGAATTACTAACTGAAAACCACTATAGGTACTTAAGGTACATATAAAGTCAAGCTTAGTAGCAATAAGTTCTACTGAACTTAGAGCTGTGTGCCAAGAGATAGCACACCCTTTCTACAGCTCAAGCTAGTATCAGTAGGCCACAAACTAGTGTAGGTAGTACAACACTGCACAACACTAGAATGTCCTTAAAGGGTGGAACCAGTGGATCCACTCAGCCTCAGTATAAGGACATGGCTTTCTCTGACTTGAGAGCCATGTGTGTTGAAAGACACCTGAAGCTAGGACAGAGTCCCTCCACCCTACACCTGATAGATCTGCTGACAGCAGATGATCTTAGATTGGCTCTAGGAGCTAATGGGTCGGAATCAGTGAGTGGGTCAATTACAGTATCTGGGTCAGATGATGAAAATCAGAATGACCAAGACTCTGTGGGGCATATTAGCAAGGGCACTATCGCCGCTTTAGCGGCACTTTGACCGCATAAAGCGGCGATATTTATATCGCCCTATCAGCAAACTGTCTCTAACAGCAGTTAGCGACAGTTTGCGGAACATCAGCAGCCCGTTTTTGCACCGCTTGTGCATGTCAAGGCGATATTTATTGCTAATGACATGCAAAGTGGAGGGTTTCGACGAACAAACCTGGGAAACACTCGCTAACAGACCTATCGCCATATTAGCAAGGTGCGCCATGGCCCTCAGTTAGCGACGTGAAAAGTCGCGCATAACCGGGGTCATCGCCATTTATTTAACACCTGCAATTAGCAGGTGTTAGCCATACCTAACATGGAGCGGTGGATTATGCTGATACGACCACAGGGTCGTATCAGCAAGGTGTTCTCCCTTCTCCATGCAACATCGCTGGTTTTTCAGCGATGTTGGCCCATTTCCCCGCTATTGCTGGAATATTCATCTGCCATAGCGCTAATCGTTGCTAATACAGCGTTAGCGTGGCGATATATTCCAGCTGATAGCCGGCGATAAAAAAAATTACGCTAAGCAGGGTTAGCGATGATTATCGCCTCTTCTTGCTAATATGCCCCTGTGATTGAAGGGCCAGGCCTCAAGGGGCCTGAAAAGGACAGAGGAATTCTCCCTAAGAGAGCTGACAGAGTGGAGGAGAGGCATAGGTCCCCTTCCAGGGAATCTGACCACTCTTATCACTCTGGCAGAGAATTTGTCCACCAGAGGAACTCATACTTACCCATAAGAGAGACCTCCTCTGAAAGAATGTGCAAACTGCTGCAGTATGAGGAAGCAAGAGTTGCCCTCAGAACCAAGCAGTAGGCACTGGATAGAGAAGCCCTGGAGATCCAGAGAGCTTCTAGAAGAGAGGGGTTAGAACCCCTTGGTGGCAGCAACAGCGTCCCTAGAGGCAGGGAATATATTCCAGACCATAGGAACCTGAGCAAGGTTGTTCCTCCCTACCAGAGTGTGGATGATATCCACAAGTGGATAACTGCTATGGAGAGGGCCTGTAGAGTACAGCAGGTCTCCCAAAAGCAGTGGGCAGCAATCTTGTGGCTCTCCTTTTCAGACAAAGGTAGAGACAAGCTCCTCACTGTTAGAGAAGAGGATGCTGATAATTATGAAGTCCTGAAGAGTGCACTGATAGATGGGTTTGGCTTAAGCACTGAGCAGTACAGGTTGAAGTTCAGAGACACCCAGAAGGCACAGACTCAGGACTGGACTGACTTTGTAGATTGTGCAACCAAGGCTCTGGAGGGTTGGCTGGTTGGCAGTAGGGTTACTGATTTCAAGGGATTGTATAATCTGATGATGAGAGAACAGATCCTTAATAATTGCCAGAACCAGTTGTTGCATCAATACCTGGTGGACTCAGATCTGACCTCTCCCCAAGAATTGGGAAAGAAGGCAGACAAATGGGTCAGAACCAGGGTGAGGCAGAAACCCCAGAACCAAGGGGTGACACTAAGAAGCAAGATCCTAAGGGCTCTGAGAAAGGTGGGGATAAGTCAAAAGACCAGAAGTCTTCACAAGGGCCCCAAAAATCTGCATCTGGTGGGGAGTCACAATCCAACAAGGGGAAAGGCCAAAAGAAGCCCTGGTGCAAATTCTGTAAACAGAAAGGGCACTGGACTTCTGACTGTAACAAGTCCAAAGACCAAACCACCACCACTCCTGCCCCTAAGGCAACTGTTCCCCTAGCTCAGCTACTGGTGGAGGTGGTACTCAGAATAAGGGTGTAGTTGGGTTGACCCTGGGTTCTGAAGTGGACTCTGACCTAGTCAGAGTGCCCACTCAGGCAATGCTGATTTGTGAGGGAGACCTTAATATGTCCTTCCTAGTAAGCCCCAGTAATCTGGGCAAATACAAACAGCAGCCTGTAATAAATGGCAAACAGGCTTTGGCATTTAGGGACACAGGTGCTAGTGTCACCATGG
Source organism: Calotriton arnoldi (assembly GCA_963921515.1). NCBI lineage: Eukaryota > Metazoa > Chordata > Amphibia > Caudata > Salamandridae > Calotriton > Calotriton arnoldi. The sequence continues at coordinate 4,846,904 of CAWUFW010000219.1, read as the reverse complement.
TGGCAGAGGATCTTGTGGACCCTGGACAGATCATCCTGGGCGAAATGTACCAGGTGACCAATGCAAGCAATGTCCGGACCAACCATAGTCTGGCAGTTGTGAATTTCTCCTGGGGAGGGGTAACTGGCCTCAAGAAGGTTGTAGTCAGTGCAGACCTCCCTGTCGAATGTCTATTGGGCAATGATCTAGAGACTTCAGCCTGGTCTGAAGTAGAGTTATGGACTCATGCTGAGATGTTGGGCATCCCTGAAGAGGTATTTGCTGTGACCAGGTCACAAGCAAGAATGCATAACACTGAACCAGCTCTGGATCCTGGAACAATGGACCAGATGCTTCCCAAGAGGAGGAGCAGTAGGGTAAAGGCAGTGCCTTCCCTCTGTCTCAGATCACAGATTCACCCCCAGAGGGAGGTGAAGCGGATCCTGAAGAAGGAACTGCCCCAGAGGGACTTGAGCCTGATCAGGTTGAGTTCTTGGGGGCAGGGGGCCCTTCTAGGGAAGATCTGAGTAAGGAGCAACAGTGCTGCCCCTCTCTTGAACCCCTCAGACAGCAGGCTGCTGCTGAGGCTGCTGGGAGTGCTAGTGGGTCCCATAAAGTTTATTGGGATGAGGGACTCCTATATTCTGAGGGTAGAGATCCAGCCCCTGGAGCCACCAGGAGGATGGTAATACCTCAGAAGTTTAGGGGTTCCTCTTGACCCTAGCACATGATATCCCTTTGGCAGGTCACTTGGGCCAAAACAAGACCTGGGACAGGCTTGTTCCACATTTTCATTGGCCACATATGTCAGAGGACACAAAGGAGTTTTGTCGCTCCTGTGTCACATGCCAAGCCAGTGGTAAGGCAGGTGGCACAACAAAGGCCCCCTGATACCACTACCTGTGGTGGGGGTACCCTTTGAAAGGGTAGGGATTGACATTGTTGGTCCCCTTGACCCTCAAACTGCATCTGGGCACATGTTTATCCTGGTGGTAGTGGATCATGCCACCAGGTACCCAGAAGCAATTCCCTGAGGACCACCACAGCCCCTGTGGTGACAAGAGCCCTCATTGGAGTTTTCTCCAGAGTGGGTTTCCCAAAGGAGGTCATTTCTGACAGAGGTACCAACTTCATGTCAGGATATCTGAAAGCAATGTGGAAGGAGTGTGGTGTAACTTATAAGTTCACCACCCCTATCACCCACAATGCAATGGTTTAGTTGAACGCTTCAACAAAACCTTGAAAGGAATGATTAAAGGACTCCCAGAGAAGCTTAGGCGGAAATGGGACCTTCTTCTTCCTTGCCTGTTGTTTGCATACAGAGAGGTTCCACAGAAGGGGTTGGTTACAGCCCATTTGAGCTTCTGTTTGGGCATCCTGTGAGAGGTCCATTGTGTTTGGTAAAAGAGGGCTGGGAGTTACCTCTCAAGCCCCCCAAACAAGATGTGATGGACTATGTACTTGGTCTCCGCTCCCGGATGGCTGAGTACATGAAAAAGACAACCAAAAACCTGGAGGCCAGCCAAGAATTACAAAAAGCTTGGCATGACCAAAAGGCTGTACTGACTGTATACCAGCCAGGACAGAAGGTGTGGGTATTGGAGCCTGTGGCCCCAGCAGCCCTCCAGGACAAGTGGAGTGGCCCCCATACAATAGTTGAACAGAAGGGAGAAGTCACCTACCTGGTGAATCTTGGAACTCCCAGGAGCCCCCTGAGGGTGCTCCATGTCAACAGATTAAAGCCATATGTTGACAGGGCTGACATGGGCTTGCTCATGGCAACTGATGAGGAACAGGAGGAGGAGAGTGACCCTCTCCCTGACCTGCTCTCTCAGAACCCTGATGATGGGTCAGTAGATGGTGTTGCTTTGGCAAGCAGCCTCACTGACCATCAGCAAACTGAGTGCAGACAAGTTCTGCACCAGTATAGACATATGTTTAGCCTGACCCCTAGTCAGACTTCCTGGTGCACCCATGAGGTGGACACTGGAGACAGTCTGCCTGTCAAGAATAAAATCTACAGGCAACCTGACCATGTCAGGGACTGTATCAGGACTGAAGTCCAGAAAATGTTGGAGCTAGGTGTAATTGAGCCTTCAGATAGCCCTTGGGCTAGCACAGTAGTCCTGGTACCCAAGCCTCATACCCAGGGTGGTAAGAAAGAAATGAGGTTTTGTGTAGACTACAGAGGCCTCAATGCAGTCACTAGGACTGATGCCTATCCCATACAAAGGGCAGATGAGCTGATTGATACTTTGGCCTCAGCCAAGTATCTAAGCACGTTTGACCTGACAGCTGGCTACTGGCAGATCAGGTTAGCTGATGATGCAAAAGCCAAAACAGCATTTTCGACCCTTGGTGGGCACTACCACTTTGTGGTGATGCCCTTTGGATTGAAAAATGCACCTGCCACTTTTCAGAGGTTGGTGAATAAAGTTCTGACAGGGATGGAAACTTATTGCTCAGCTTATCTAGATGATATTGCTGTCTTTAGTTCCTCCTGGCAGGATCACCTGGTCCACCTCAGGAATGTTTTGGAGGCCCTGCAGAAAGCAGGCCTCACTATCAAGGCCACTAAGTGCCAGATAGGGCAGAGTCAGGTTGTATACCTTGGCCACCTTGTAGGTGGAGGCCAGGTTCAGCCTTTACAGAGCAAAATCCAAACCATAATGGAATGGGTTGCTCCAACCACCCAGACACAGGTGAGAGCCTTCTTAGGCCTGACTGGGTACTATAGGAGGTTTGTCAAGGGATATGGATCTATAGTGACCCCCTTGAATGATCTGACCTCAAAGAAAATGCCAAAAAGGTTCAGTGGACAGCTAGCTGTCAGAAGGCATTTGTAGACCTAAAGCAGGCCATGTGCACTGCCCCCATCTTACAGAGTCCAGACTACACCAAAAAGTTCATTGTCCAAACAGATGCTTCTGAGCTGGGTGTGGGAGCTGTACTGTCTCAACTGAATGATGAAGGTCAAGACCAGCCAGTAGCGTTTATTAGCAGAAGGCTGACCCCTAGAGAGAAACGTTGGTCAGCTATAGAGAGGGAGGCCTTTGCTGTGGTGTGGGCCCTGAAGAAGCTGAGGCCATACTTGTTTGGCACTCACTTCATAGTTCAGACTGACCACAAGCCCCTCCTATGGCTTAAACAGATGAAAGGTGAAAACCCAAAACTTTTGAGGTGGTCCATTTCCCTACAGGGGATGGACTATACAGTGGAACATAGACCTGGGACCCAACATGCCAATGCAGATGGACTCTCAAGGTATTTCCACTTTGAACACGAAGACTCAACTGGTCAAGGTTAGTTTAGTGTCCCTGCGTTTGGGGGGGGTTGTGTAGGAGAGTAGGATCTGCCTCTTATGTTGCCCCCACTTTTTTTCTGATGTTTACACTGGTTTCTGGCTATAGTCTGGCTGGGACCCTGCCAATCAGGGCCCCAGCCTCTCTGTTCTCTCTAAACGATTTGGAGTGCACTCTAGGTGCACTAGTGATTGGATACTGTGGTACCTCATGAGTCCCTAGTATATGGTACCTTAGGTACCAGGGGCATAGGTACTTCACAGGCCTACCAGGGGCTGAAGCATGTATTATGCCACCCCTGGGAAGCAGACTAAATCTGACACCACAGGCCTGCTACTGCAGCCTGGGTGAGGAAGTGCTAGCACCCCTCGCTGAGATATAGGTCCCCTATATCTCTCCTGCACACACATTGAGACTTATCAGTCACCCCTAAAGCAGGCCCTATCAATCCTGAGGGCAGGGTGCTTAGTTTCCATGTGAGGGGGTTCCTCTGCCTGAGCAGGGCCCCTCTGCAGCTCTCAGAGTCCATTCTCTGGGGCTGTTTGTGGATGCGGTTAAACCATATACTTTTAAGTGCATTATATCCTCACGGTAGAATGCTAACTTTGGAATGGCTGCATCGAAACATGTCGTGTTTGGTGTCAAACATCTTGGAATACTACCCCCCGCCAGTCCTGGTGGCGGGGTAGCATTCCACCCTTCTAGAGGGATAGACATGTACCTACTGTGGAAACGCGGTAGAATCCTGCAGAGCCCTGGCATCACAAAATGGATGCCACCAGTCACAGACACTGGGCTGCCCTCCTGCTGAGGACCAACACACGCAGAGGAGGAAGCCCAACAATAGATATCCTGTCCCAAGGGGTGTGACCACCTTCCAGACAGGGTTTAGTGTATTGGGGCTGGGTGGGTGCACTCTTAGAGTGCTTTGAAGTCCTGCACTGGGGGAGCAGAAGGCTCCTCTGTACATATGCCAGTTCAAACCGGCTCAGGGGCTACCTGCCCCTGCTCTGGCACGAAACTGGACAAAGGGAAGTGGGTGTAGCCACCCACTCCCCTAACCCTCCCATAGGTAGGGTCATAGAGCTAGTCCCTCCCTTTCTTTTAGTATAAGAGGGGGAACCTGTGCATTGCAACCTAGATTTCCCTGGACGACGCTCTGAAGAAGAATCCCGGACCTTCGACGTTCCACTACCTTTGGAAGACTGAAGAATCTCCCTTGGAGTCAAGGAGTGACTCCCCTGCTTGGCAGGCACCAAAAACTACAAACAACGGTCGCAAACTACACCGCTCCCGCCTGAGTCCGAAGTCCCTGCAGCCCAAGAAGTGGATTTCCTGACTTCTCAAAGGCCATCGTGAGTCCCCAGCGAAGCTGAGGCCAGTGGACCCCAAGAGTGACGAGGAACCGCGACCCCTGGGTACTGTGCACTATTGTCAAGTGCAACCCCTTTACAACGTTCCACGAATTTTTACTTTGGACCACATGTGGTCCTAGCCTCCAGCAAGAATCCCTCCGAAGATCAGAGGCCTACCACGTCCCGAGTGACCGTGGGCCCCTGTTGGGCAAATCCTCCCAAGGCATCTTTGCGATCCTTTGCCAGCCGGCTTGTGGGTCCCCAGAAGACTTTCTAAAGACACCAAAGAGCTCCCCTGGTTGCTCCAGGCCTGCCCTGACTTACCCTCGCTGGGTGAGTCCCACAGACCTTGCTGGTCTGCGCCATTGCCTCTTCACACTTTCCCAGAGACTTGCTGTTACCAAGGCTTGTTGGCTCCAATCGAGTCGTCGATGCCGCAGTAAGCTGCAGACATCGTGGGACACGCCGAATCCAGCTCCTGGTTGTCGTCGACGCCTCCTGGACCTCGTGGCTGAAGAGTCAAGGCAACTGCGAATGACCTGAATCTTGCGACGACGGTGGGCATCCATCTTCCTTGCCCCGAGTCACTGCCAAGTGACTTTGAACACTGTCCCCTCTGCTTTCAGGTCTTCCATCTTCCGAATCCAGGCTTGGATTCCTCCGGACACTTCTCCTGTCGCCGCAAGCAGCAAGTCTTCACTGGCTCCCATTGAAAACGCCGCCGCGACCCGACACCAAAGAACACCTATGCACCCGGCTCCCCTGGGTGAGGTAACTTCAGCACTACGGTGCTCCTGTGGGCCCTAGAACTACTTACCCTGTAAGTGACTTGCTTGTAGCTTCCCTCGAAGTGCCCTAAAACTCTAATTTTCTAAGTGCGACAATTGCGCTGACTCGTACAGGGTTCGCGTCTGTGTTAGACACACCGCGTCCATCTCCTTTGTAACATTATCTAGAACTGTGTCCTTCGACTCGTACTGAGTCCGATCGGTGTTCGCCTCGAACACACAAGGGGCCTGTAACATCGAGACCTCCATTGCACTGACTCGCACCAGGTTCGCGTCTGTGTTAGACACAGCGCGTCCATCTCCCTTGCAACTCTATCTGTAACCGCGTCCTTCGACTCGTTCAAGGACCGATCGGTGTGTTCGCCTCGAACACGCAAGGGACCTTTAACATTGAAATCTCAATCGCGTCTGAGCGCATAGACTCGTACAGGACTCGCACCGGTGCTAGGACACCGCGTCCGTCCCCTGTGGGTCTCCTACAACTACCTGGGGTGGTTCTTGGGGGTCCCTCGATTCTAGATGCCCTAGACCTAGATCTAGCAAACTAAGATTGTGATATTCGATTGTGCTAAACTTATTTTGATAATATTTGACTTGTACATATGTTCCTAACCTCTAATCTCATAAAGAGATTAGTAGAGAGTGTTTATTAATAAATACATATATATTTGATATATATACCTGTGTGGTGTCTTTTCATTTGGTGATTCAAGAGATTGTGTGGTAAAACAAGCTGCTTTACATTCCTTCAAGACTTAACCTGAAGGCTGCTCTCCACAGCTACCACTAGGATAGCTTTCTATAAAGGTTGTCTTAAACCTATCTACCATAAGAGTCGAATTGTTCTGGTGCAAGGTGTCCACTTTAATTAGTGAACAGCATATACCAGGCCAACTTCTCACAAGAGTGTTGTAGGGTGCAGTGGTGTAGAGTAGAGGGGTGTAGAGTGGTGCAGATCAAAGCGGTGCACAGTGCAATGGTGTAGAGTTGAGTGCACATGCATTGAGTAAAGTATTGCAGGGTAGAGTATAGTGGAATAGAGTGCAGTGGTGCAAAGTAGATTGGCCTAGAGTGCAGTGGCATCGAGTGTATTGGTTTTGAGTAATGTGGTGTAGAGTGCATTGCCGTTGAGTGCAGTTACGTAGAGTGCAGTGGTGTAAAATAGAGTAACTTGGAGTGGAGATGTGCAGTGTAGATTGCAGTGGCATAGAGTGGAGTGGCGTAGAGTGGAATGGCACAGAGTGGAATAGAGTGGCGGAAAGTGCAGTAGCTTAGAGTAGATTGTTTCAGAATAGAGTGCAGTGGCATAGAGTGCAGTATTGTAGAGTAGACTGTCATAGAGTGCAGTGGTGTATAGCAGAGTGACATAGAGGGCATTGGCGTGGAGTGCAGTGGTGTAGAGTGGTGCAGAGTAGAGTGGCATAGAGAGCAGTGGTGCAAAGTAGATTGTCATAGAGTGCATTGGGTTTGAGTAAAGTAGTGTAGTGTGCATTGGCGTAGAGTGCAGTGATGCAGAGTAGAGTACAGCGGCTCAGTGTAGAGTGGAGTGGTGCAGAGTGGAGTGGTGCGAAGTGCAGTGGCGTAGAGTAGATAGCTTCACAGTACAGTGGAGTGGTGCACGGTAGAGTACAATGGCATAGAGTAGAGTGGGATAGAGTGCAGAGTGGATTAGAATGGCGTAGGGTGGATTGGCATAGACTGCACTGGCATAGAGTGGAGTGGTACAGAGTAGAGAGCATTGGCATAGAGTGCAGTGTTGCAGAGTAGAGTGGCATAGAGTGGAGTGGCGTAGACTGGAGTGGTGTAGAGTGTAAGGTTCACTTGAACCGTGATGAGAGCTCCCCAGAATCCGGGCGATGCACAAAGAGGTCCACCTCTTGACATCCCCAACTCTGATGGTAAACACACAGAGTATTGAGGCAATCAAGTGAGGAAAAGGGAATTAGGGTAGGAACAGCTGGGAACGGGAGACCTGTAAGGAGAGAACACAATATTAATACAATTCCGTTAATAAGGACTACTCTCATAGAGTCTCACTAATGTATTCTGTACCTATAACCATGTCAACGTTGCCTCTGTTTGTCTCTCTTGAATCAGAAGTGATACCTCTCTCTCTCTGAAAGGGCATAAACCTATAACAACAAAGCACAACCACATTACAACTCCATCCCCTCAGAATCCTATAGTTCTGTAAACCCAACGTCACACATACATACCCTCTTCTTTCATCCCCAGAAATAATAGGAAGAAGATGGAAAACAAAAACAAAAGAAGGGGCTGGTTCCTATCCTTGGTAAGTTCAAGAATATTCCTGGTGTGAAAGTTAATTTATTCCTTGTCCAAAATATGATAAGAGCTTCAAGAGAGAACGTTCCACAGTAGCTGAGAGTTAGGAGAACAATAAAGTACTGAATTCATACGGATGTTCACTGAAAATTAACTTGTCATTTTCATAACCTTTGATCCTTTTAAAGTCAGGATGATAACCTCCGCGGTTACCGAGAGAAAGGAAATAATCCAAAAGGAAAGCCTTACTCGTTAGTTCAAAAACAAAACACTGGAGCGGAAATAAATGTACCTTACATTCCGAGGCCCCGTAGAATCCTTAGCCAGAAGACACAACTGTCGAACAACTGCCACTCTAGCCAGAATAGCAAAGAAGTAACAGCTCTCGGATTCTGCATCCGAATCCGTAATCCGCGAGGAATAGCAACAAAGAAACAGGAAGCCTTGGCTGCAGCGAAGGCTCACCGGCTTCACGAAGACTCCAAAAGTCTCTCAATGTCTCCAAGAAACGAGGCTTATCCATGGTGAAATGAGACCAGTACCTCCGAACCATCTCACGTCCAAATCCTCAAGAATTACGCACGCCGCTCGGCGTGCGTCAATGTCTTAAATTCACGGAGCCAATCCCCTGCCGGCACAAGCATTCTGGGAGATGTAGTCCACACCTCATGCCACCAGCCTTAAAAGAACAACGAAGGCGCAACCAGAGCTAAAACCTGACATAGAGTGCAGTGGCGAAGAGTGCATTGGAGCATAGTAGAGTAGTGTGTGGTAGAGTGCATTGACATAGAGTGGTGTAGAGTAGATTGTCATATAAATCCTCTTAGCTGGGAGTCAGAGAATGAAAAGTAAACACCAATTAAACACCAAGATCCCTGGAAGACAGAGCCTGACATTTGACCTCTGTCTTAGAATGCACAGTAAATGTCATAAGATAAGAACAAGATTTAAAGGCCTGTTTAAAGAAATCCAGTACTGGTAGAAGAATACTGTAAGTAGGGTCTGGGTAACGGACGGAGAAATTCAAGCTGGACAGCCTAAAACAAATAGAGCCAGCAAATAGAAAGCAACCAAATGTGAGTTACAAGCCACAAAGCCAATGGTAAGAGATGGGCGGAATGCATTCCCAGAGAAACTTTCTGAATGTCTCCAAGATGTTGTCAGCAAGCTTTTACCTAACAATGGGATGCCCAGTGTAGAGCGCAACATGAGGTAGACCTCAAGCACAACGCCACACTGTCACTTAATGCACATATTTTCTCATTTTCTACAGTATATTCCACAATGACACAGTGATGCATTTTTCACCTCCTCTGTACAGTTTTGAATTAAGAAACCTGTTTGCCTAAACCTGTAAAAAGCGGCAAAATCTACATAGTTGCCTAGTTTCCGCAATGCTTAGTATGCAAACATGTGACACGCTTCCGCAGTGCTACATTAATTCACAGTTTCATCTGCCTGCTTAAGTGTCTTCTTTTTAACCATGGGTCTATGTTATGTGAGGCTTACACGAAAGTTCACTGCCTAGAGGTTGCTAGCTCAGCACTCTGGCACACCATTCTGTTTTACAGTTCTTGAAACCTGTGATCATTTTACACACACATTTCTACAGGGTACAGCACAGTAACTGCTGCAGTGAGCTCTTACCACTGCAAGGGCCCGGCTACTGATTCCTACCTCTCTGCATTAATCAGCTATGCAGAAACTAAACATTATGGGCCCTGTTCACAAAGGTAAATTCATACTTAAAGGTAAATGTATGACTGAATTTATCAGTCTTTCACTTCAAGATCTTCTGGGGTTGTAGGGGAAGGATGTCCTCCACAGGAAAAAATATTTTACTTGCAGGGAAACAAAAAAAAGTGCATTTACACAGGAGGCATCTGTTCCCAGTCTATAGATTTCTCGGCTATGGAGAACTCTGCAGAAGGGGAAAAGCATGATAATAATAATCTTTATTCGGCAGTAATCACAGCCTGTTAGAAATGGGGGTCTCTAGTTGGCAAGGGCTTGCACCTTTGTCCAAATAGGGACCCTTCTTCCTAGTCAGGATAAGGGAGTTACACTCCTAAAATAACCCCTGCTCACCCCCTTGGTAGCTTGGCACGAGCAGTCAGGCTTATCTTAGAGGCAGTGTGTAAAGCATTTGCACATAACCAGCAGTAATACAGTGTAAGCACTACAAACGGACACCACACCAGTTTAGAAAAATATCCAATATTTTTATATACTTTAAACAAGACCAAATACGATAAAAATCCACTATACAGTACTTTAAAAATCTTCAGTTATCACAATGTCCTTAAAAAAAGTTCCTTGATGCCGATAGCTCCGTCCGGGGCTATCACGGCGTCATGGACAAACAAATCCAAACAGTTCTGGCTGACCGCGGCGTCGCGGGTCAGCTACGGTGTTGGGAAGACCCGCAAACAGTACCTTTCAGAAATGCAGGGCGTCGATGACCTCGCGGGGAACTTCCGAACACACGGCGTCCGCAGGCGTCGGTTCCGGAGGTCGGTGCGGTGTCGTCGGGGCCCTCGAAGTCACACGTGTTGCAGATCGATCTCCTCTCTGTTGAAGTCAGGAGCGCTGGCATCGGCCGGCGTCGGGTGCTGCGGTGCGAAGTGCAGCGGTGCGGCGTGCGGTGCCCTCAGGTCGCGGTGCGAGCAGCGGCTCGGTGGCGGCGTCGGGTGGCGTCGTCGGTGAGACCAGGGTCGCGGTGTGAGATGAAGGCGGTGCTTGTCACGGTGCTGGCAGGTCACGGTGCAGCAGCGGCGTCGTCGTTGCTGAAGCGCTGTCGTCGGCTGACGAACTGGAGTCGATGGCACCGGCGTCGGAGGGGCCAAGGCTGCGGTGCGGGATGAGGGCGGTGCGTCGTGTAACTTACGAGCGGTGCCCCCGAACCACGGTGCAAGCAGCGGCATCGAGTCCGGCGTGGAGCGGCGTCGTCGGGGATACCACGGTGTCGTCGTGAAGCGAGGCGGTGCAAAGTGCGGTGCCCACAGGTCGCGGTGCAAGCAGCGGCTCGGTGGCGGCGTCAGCAGGTGTCATCGGTGAGACCAGGGTCGCGGTGCAGCATTGCGGCGGGGCCCTCTGCGGTGCCTTCAGGACACGGAGTCAGCAGCGGCGTCGTAGACGGCGTCGGGCTTGAAGTCTTTGCTGTTCCTGAGACTTCTTGAACAGGGGGCAAGCTCTACCTCAAGCCCTTGGAGACACTCACAAAGTAGATTGCAGAAAGTTCAGTTCCAGTCCTTTCACTGCCCAAGACAGAAGCAGCCACTGCAGGCCAACCCAGCAAAGCACACAGCAAAGTGGTAGTTCCTCCTCACAGCTTCTCCAGCTCTTCTTCTTGGTAGTCTTCTTGGTCCAAAAGAGTTCTAAAGTTCTGGGGTTTGGGTCCCCCTTTTTATCCTCAATTTCTCTTTGTTCTCTGAAGGCAGAGAGGCCTTTGCCTAGTCCAAACCAGTTCTGGTCAGTCCTGGAGCACTTTGTTCACAAGACTCGTTCTTTCCTTTTGCAGTGTAGGCCAGGGACATCAGACACACCACAGGAGGTGGAGCCAGCATTGTGGAGGGAAGGCACAGCCCTATTCAGGTCCCAGGTGCAACTCCTCCCACCCATCTACATGTAGACCTTGCTGTTCAGCCCTGTGCTGACTCACCCTGTCTCCTGGAATCCCCCAGCCCCTGTCACTCACACTCCAGACAAGGAATACACAACCTAGCAGAGGCAGGCTTGGATGGTTAGACAAGAAAATACCTACTTTCTAAAAGTGGTATTTTCAAACACAGAATGTTAAAACCAACTTCACTAAAAGATGCATTTTATCATTCTGAGTTCAGGCATACTAAACTAGAATTTCTACCATGTTCCCGGGGTCAGTTAGGATTATAAGCTGTAATAATCAAAACTGCCCATTCTGGCCTATGGGGAACAGGTAGCCTTGAAATAGTGAAAAACGAAATAGGCTGTAATTCACTATCAGGACATGCCACACACACCAGGGCATGTCCTACCTTTCACATACAATGCACCCTGCCCACAGGGGTACCTTGGGCCTACCTTAGGGGTGACTAACATGTAGAAAATGGAAGGTTTAGGGACTTGCAAGTGTGTGCACTTGCCAAGTCGACATGGCAGCCCCAGGCTGCACGCAGGCTCTGCAATGGCAGGCCAGAGTTACAATTTACGGGCTGTTTGCGTGGGTGGCACAATCCAGTGCTGCAGCCCACCAGCAGCATTTGATTTATAGGCCCTGGCACTCGCAGTGCACTTTACTAGGGACTGACACATAAATCAAATAGGCCAATCATGGAAACACCAATCCATCACACATTTTCTACAGGAGCACTTGCACTTTCCCACTGGACAGCAGTGAGGAAAGTGCGCAGAATCATTACACCAGCAAACACAGTCAAAACCAGGAGGTCAGAAAGCAAAAAGTCAGGGGAAACACGCCAAAAGATGCCAAGTCTAACACAGCCATAAAAGAAACCACAGTTAAAAACAGCATCAAGTACATTTGTTAGCAGCAAGTCATCCAGGTGTACAGAATCTTAGGGGAAAAGGACACTTTGGGATAAAAGTCCAGTCAGAAGTAGGACTGGAAACCTCCCGTCTGGGTGGCTGCCAAGGCATGCTTCTGGGAACGTTTGTGAATCCCAAAAAACCTAAAAGTACGTTCAGAAGGAGAACTGGTGGCTGGGTCTGGTGGCTTAGTGGACCAATGCATCCACTATAGGAGCCTGTGTTTAACCTCATTGTCGCAGGTTCAAATCCCTGCGGGTCAACTCAGCCTTTCGTTTTCTGAGGTTGATAAAATGAGTACTCTTGGGTAACAATAAACATCTGTTATTCAGCACCAAGATACCCTTGGGTGAATTTCTTTGCAAATAGGGCTGTTCATGGCGTTATGTTGAACTGTAAAAGGAATGTACTAGAATATATTAATTAGTGCTCACTAGAAATAAAACCCTCTTCAGGTATACTTTCCATTAAACTGAATCTTTGAACAAAAGGCAGTTTAAATTGGTTGCCTTTTTAACACCCAGTCGTCCTCAACATGCTGGCAATGGTCACCTTAGAGGGGCGATTGTTCTTTTTTCTTAGTTATGATCCTCTTAGATTTTGGAGAGTAAACGAGATTCCAATTTGATTCCTAATGTCACCAACCTATTTGTCAGTTATGCTCCAGATAGGCTTCCTCCAGAAACATTGCAGTCAGGTCACTTTTTTTCTGTCCTACCACAAGTGACCTTAGAGACTGCCTATTGCTTTCAATTGGTTGGCTTTATCATCGCTCTCATTTGCTTGCTTGTCGTCTGTCAGCATGTGCCACCGCCTCTTCCTATTCTTGTGTTTGGGCCTTCCCTGGGGCATGGCCCAAGTACTTGTGTCCTTCCACTGCTCATGCTTTTGGGAGATATTTTTTTCTTTTTACTTCCTGTATTTCTCTGCTGTCTGTCTACTCCAGAACACCCTCCCTCCTGTTGTCTGTGTTGTTGCCTCCCACCCTCCCTTCTTGTCTGTGTTGCTTGTTCCCTATTGTCCGTGTTGCCCACTCACCCACCATAAGAAAAAAAGACACTATGAAGCTGAAAGTGCTGGACACATCATAGAACGTTTTTTCTAACTTTTAATCATGCTGGACAGCTCCCACACTGCTGTACAACTTGGGTAAAAGACATTGTCAAAGCCAATAGCTCGTGCATAGGTGAGACTTGTTGGCTTTGCCAATGCTTACTATTACGTAGCAGATTGTAAGAAACGTTTCCAATTGTGCACTGCACTGAAGAAACTTTCATCTGTCTTTAATTTTGTTTATGGAATATTTTTTTATTATCTGCAAGTGGCCAAATTTGCTCTGTGGTTTACCCTAATTTCTGTATTGAAAGTTTGTCTTAATTACAGAACATAATTTTAACACATATAATATTACCCATTGGTCTGTAACTATTTTAACAGGTGATTATCATTTAGCTAAACGTGTGAAGTGGAATTATTTTGCAAACCTGCAACACTTTTCTTGCATTTGTCAAAAGAACAGCGTGAATACTGCATCCTGTGCAATGAATATATTTCAGCTTGACTACAGTGATATTCTTAAGGGAAGCAGTATTTATATGGGGATCTAAAGCTGCTCTTGCGCCCTCAGCCACCGGCCCAGTTCTCCCTGTGCTGCTACATTGCTCTTGCTCCTGTCTTCTCCTTGCTTTTGCCCCCGTTTTTTGGGTGCCTTCAATTTGCTTTTCCCTCCTTTTCATTGCTTTCTCCATGCTTTTTGCCCCGTTTTTTCAGAGCCTTCTCCTTGCTTTTCCCTCATATTCACTGCTTTCTCCTTGCTTTTTCCCCTGTTTTTTGTGCCTGCTTCTCCTTTTCCCTAGTTTCCACTCCTTTTCTCCTCGCTTTATCCCTTGTTTTATGAGTGCCTTCTCCTTGCTTTTCCCTAGTTTTTCATTGCTTTCTCCTGCTTTGGCCCCCTTTTTTGAGTGCCTTCTCCTTGCTTTTCCCTCTTATTCACTGCTTTCTCCTTGCTTTTTCCCCTATTTGTGAGTGCCTGCTCCTTCTTTTCCCTAGTTTTCACTCCTTTCTCCTCACTTTATCCCCCGTTTTTTGAGTGCCTTCTCCTTGCTTTTTCCTAGTTTTTCACTGCTTTCTCCTATTTTGTCCACCCTTTTTTGAGTGCCTTCTCCTTGCTTTACCCTTGTTTTTCACTGCTTTCTCTTGCTTTTTCCAATTTTTGGAGAGCCTACTCCTTACTTTTCCCTCGTATTAACTGCTTTCTCCCTGTTTTTGAGTGTCTTCTCCTTTTCCCTCATTTTCACTGCTTTCGCCTCGCTTTTTCCCCGTTGTTTGAGTGCCTTCTCCTTGCTTTTCCCTAATTTTTCACTGCTTTCTCCTGCTTTCCCCCAGCTATTTGAGAGCCTTTTCCTTACTTCTCCCTCATTTTTCACTGCTTTCTCCTTTTTTTTGTCCTGTTTTTTTAGTACCTTCTCCTTGCTTTTCCCTCATTTTGACTGCTTTATCCTTGCTTTTCCCCCCATTTTTGAGTGCCTTCTCCTTGCTTTCCCCTCGTTTTTCACTGGTTTCCACTGCGTTTCACCCCCTTTTTTTTAGAGCATTCTCCTTCCTTTTCCCTCGTTTATTTTACTTTCTTCTCCTTGCCCCCCCCATTTTTTGAGTGTCTTCCACTTGCTCTTCCTTCGTTTTCATTACTTTCTCCTTGCTTTTCCCCCCATTTTTTGTGTCTTCACCTTCTTTTCCCTTATTTTCACTGCTCTCTCCTTGCTTTTTCTCCTTGATTTTCCCTTGTGTTTCACTGCTTTCTCCTGCTTTCCCCCCAGCTTTTTGAGAGCCTTCTCCTTTCTTTTCCCTCATTTTTCACTGCTTTCTCCTTGTCTTTTCCCCTGTTTTTTGAGTGCTTTCACCTTACTTCTCTCTCGTTTTCAATGCTTTCTCCCTGTTTTCCCTCATTGCGACTGAATGAACAGATCACCATGAAGCAGTTAGCAGCTCCAGCACCTTGAGACCCTCAAAGGTGATATGCTGCACTTTATAAATCCTGATTGATTGATTGATTGAGACAATCCTGAACCTCAGCTTAGCATGTATTAATAGGAAGATGGCTCACATGTCGAGACACTTTGGGATGGATTTAAAAGTTTTTCTGCACATGTCGGACCTTTATTTGCAAATAAAGGAACAAGCACTAGCAAAGGGTCTGGTGTTGGGTGCCAGCCTTTTGGCTTTGTCAATGCTTGTTTTATCTTTTTTTTTTTTACTTGTGTTTTTGGGTAATTGCCAGAACTGTGCCATATAAAAAACAAAAAACAAAACTATTGCCTAAAAGCAAATGTAGTTGTTGGTCTCAAAAAGCACACATTGTGAATTAGTTCCTGGCACATAAGAGAACTACTTTGTGTGGGTGTGCTCCTGGTAAAAGAGCAGAATGCCATCATTTACATTGAAGTTAGCCAAAGGCTGTAGTGGGCTGGTCCACTGCCCCATGCAGTAGGCTGTAGTGGGAAGAAGAAAAATGTGTTTGACACAAGAGGACACTGGATAAAGAGGACTGACTGAAAGGCCATGCTAGTTAGTGTGTTATATATACAATTTTATTAAAATCAAAAAGTCTTGGCAAATGCCAAACAGAAAAATTACCCTTATGGTGATGCTACTCCTCTTACTCCTTGCTGTCTGTAGAGTTGAAAGTCCTTGGCATTGCAACACTGTGCAGCCCTGCTACTGATCTAATCTGTTCGGAAGCACCATGTGCCATGTTTTCCATGTACCATGTTTTCTGCACAGGAGACTCATGTGCCCAGTATACTCGCAGGAGCCCTTTATGATTTCTTAATAAGTATTTGACTCTGCTGGAGATGGTGTCGACCCAAAATGGTACACTTTTTATCATGGGTGATCACTGTCCCAAAGCCCACACTATAACATGACTAATGGTTGGTGGCAGTTGATGAATAGTCATGTGCTACAGTCCTTTATCCCTGTATCCTAAGTAGGGAAGGCTGCCTGGCGGCTTACCTTGGTAGCCCCATGTAGTTTACCATAAATGGAACCCCTCATTTCCTACACATTGTGAGATCATGGTGCACATGAGAGCTTGGAGTAACCAAAGCTCGGGATCTCCCAGTACATGTGATGCCCCAAGAAAGTGAGGTGTCCTGTTGGACAACATTAGTTTGGGTAGCTGTCTCCCTTGCCCCTGCAGTTCCTTGCATTGCTGATCCTTCTCGCACTGCACGAAGAAGTCACTATAGCCAGGCTATTGTGTGTCTGGTTTAGATACACTTTTAGTTGATCAGAGAAGGCTATGTTGTGCTCACATCACTCATTTGAACACGTTTAGACAGGTCAGCCTGGAAACATCACCTTGGCAAAGACATTTATCAACAAAATGGAGCTGCTAACACATGAAGAAGAAACATGTGTGGAATGACTATCCTTTCTCATAGAGGTCAGCTCTGGCAGATAGGGAATGAAAAAACCCATCAACAGGAACCCGATTAGCTGAAGAAGGAAAATCTGACTAGAAGCAACAATCTCTAGTGATATAATGGGATGCCTGCCTTCACAATAAAACCATATTTTTAGGCATTATGAGATGTTTGTTTGTTATCAAGAGACTGAACTGAACTGAACTTTGAGCAAGACGAACATGAAGCAAATTGGACCCCCCCCCCAAAATTCAAGTTCACCAGTACCAAGTAGCTGATTGACTGATTGACCACCCCTCCCCACCTCAACAGCCACGGGATGAGAATATAAGCTGGCCCTGTAAGCCAGGAAAAGGTGTTTACCTTTTGAATTCCAACCCGAGAGAGGGTGCACCAGGAACAGAAAGGCTGGCCGTTCTTTCAGAAGTCGGAATCAGTAAAAGGCTTGTGTTGTTATAATCTAAAGGCAAAAAGAAAGTAGAGTTGCCTGCATGCAAAGAACCTTCCTTACCGGCTCAAGAGCCATGGCTAACAGTCCAAGTCAGTGAAATGCTGCTCATACCTGGAGAGGCAAAAAGGGTAAGAGTGTGCCAACATTCCTAAATCCACTGCCATTAACCACTGATGAAAGAATGCAGTTCACTGAACCACCAATGAAAGTTGATGTACTCGGCTTTAGCACCACTTGACTTCTTACTGGTAGCCCAGAACCCTTTTTATTCTATTTTTATTATGTTCACTTCATTTGCCATGCCTGTGAGCTATAACCTATCACTCAGACCTAAAAAGAATCTTCACGCAGGTGCAAAAAAGCATTTCTTCATATAACACCCATTGACTACAAAAGCTGAGGTTCAAATGTAGTTAGGTGTGTGATGCGATCTATGCAGAAGGTTATACATTGACATACTCATTCTTTGATACCATGGAGCTGGTGAGGAAAATATGTTTTTTATACTTTGTGTGCATGAAAGTGCATCGTTATAAAAAAAAAGGAGTAATACGACACACTAGAGAGCAGCCTAACACAGATGCCAAGTGTACATTCATATTCTGGAAGAGGCAAAAGAAGAAATGTTAGATGAATGTTAAACATATATGTCATCAAAAAATATATAAATCTCATTATAATACCCATGTAATAGCCAGTGTTTCTTTACATCTATGGGATCTGTAAAAAGCAATAATACTAAAAACAGATCTTGCCTATCAAGATTTATTTAGGAAAAAAAGAATAAGGACTTTAAGAAAATGCAATAACTCGTAATGACCTGAATGACCAATAGCAGAAGTTAGTCATCCTAGATTAGAACATTGGAATGTTGGGAGCTCCATTGAAAACAATGGAGTAGCTCCGGGATTATAGTGGCTGGTATAAGCCTGGAGCTCCAACATTCCAATGTTTCTTTGTTCACAGCTGTGGCTGTGAACAAAGGCTTCAGGGAGCCTGAGGGGATTTCAATCCCCTCGGGCTCCCTGAAGCCTTTGTTTTATTTGTTAGAACATTCTGCCCTCTATTGGCAGAATGTTCTAATAGCCTTATAGCCCTTCTTAGCTGTGCTATACGGCTATTAAAGTCCCGCTCCCTTGTTAAAGGCCCTCGTCTTCGGCTCGGGCCTTTAACGCTGGAGCGGGCCTTTAATAGCCGGTATAGCCCGCTACGGCAGGCTATAAGGCTATAATAATATCAAAATGATTCCTGGAGCTATTTAAGCAAGGAAGCATTGGCACAAGAAAAGCTCTTTCCAAAATGTTACACCACACCTAGCAGGGTAATACAGGGACAGGGAGGAGAAGGATTTCAGGATAAACCAAAAGCTATAAATCATATTCTACAAACATGAACACACTGTGTGAGTGGTGCTGGTTGTCCTATTGCTAGAAACAAGAAACAAGTAACTTAAAAGCACACAACTTAACTGTCTCTTAAAATGTATTTGGTTATGTAAGGGATGTAAACCAAGGGCCTGCTTCACAAAGGTAAACTTACACTTTTGTGTAAGTTTATGATTGTTTGGTATTCACAAAGGGATTTACGAGTAGTATCTTTACGTGTGACGAGTCTCTGCACATAAAAAGACAAGACTGTCCTACCTTTTTATGTGCGGAGACTCAGCACTTTTAAAGATACTACTCGTAAATCCTTTTGTGAATAGCAAACATTCAGTAAACTTACACAAAAGTGTGTTTACCTTTGTGAATCAGGCCCCAACAGTTCAGTATGACTGACAAAATTGCCAAATATGTTATTATCCACGGTGAACTATCATTTTATTTCAAAAGAGCTTCAGTGACAAAATTATCAAAAGTCATTGTATTTGTAAAACATGTTGAGGAGATATCATTTACCATGTCACAACTTGTTGCATGGATGTATCAGCCCTTACTTCACAGTGTATACCTGATCGTTTTAGGTGCAGCATTTAGTAATGCAGATAAGTAACAAAAATATATTTTATCTTAAATGTCTGTGAATATCCACAATGTTATAACTTTGGAAGGTCACACTGTTTACAATGCCCACTCCCCTGACACTTATCTGGAAAAAACTATGGACCTGATTCAAAAAGGGCCTTTGCCCTCGTGGTGGAGGCCCTGCAGTCATGGGGGAGTCTCTGCACTCGTGGTGGAGGCCCTGCAGTCATGGGGGAGTCTCTGCACTCCTGGTGGAGGCCCTGCAGTCATGGAGGAGTCTCTGCACTCGTGGTGGAGGCCCTGCAGTCATGGGGAGTCTCCGCCCTCGTGGTGGAGGCCCTACAGTCATGTGGGAGTCTCCGCACTCTTGGTGGAGGCCCTGCAGTAGTGGGGAAGTCTCCCCACTCGTGGTGGAGGCCCTGCAGTCATGGGGGAGTCTCCGCACTCAGGGCAGGTTCTCTGCAATCAGGCCCCAAGTTCAGAACTCCTACGTGGTAGTTATAACAACGTGAAAATGTACATGTTTTGAAGATTGTTCACAGTAATATCTCTAGTTCCAGACTTTGAGCCCCTTTTAGGAACTGGCACACAAGGAGCAGCTATCAAAAATCAGAAGGTGCCCCTACAGACAATTAAATGTTTCTCTCATCTCATTCAGAAATGAGGCAGCCACTTATTTTCCAACAGCAGAGCTTTAGCTCTCTCCAGAATTGGAAACCTTTAGGTTGTAGGCCATCTGCCCCAGGCCGCTAGTTTTAGAGCATTGAAAGGACTTCTGATGCCACATTCTTGCTGTTTGCAGGCATCTTGTTAACAATGTTTTTTTGAACAGAGGAAAAATTAAATAAATGTATTGACATATTTGGAGACAACTCCCTCCTGCTCTTTATTTTTTGTCACAACCAGACCCCTATTTTAGATTTATAATTGTCTATGAAAAATAAAAAAGATATTGAGCGGGAGCCCTGATTTTGGGAGCCTGTCCAGCATTACATTTCTGCAGACAATGCTGCCACCTTATAGGCTAAAATGCTTTGCCACATTAGCGGATAACTCAGTTTATGAAGGAATAGCAGAACATCAGCCTAATTCTAAATGATGCCTTTTGGGTGAACAGGATGTTCTGCATTTTACATACACAGTTACCACTTTTGAAACAAGTACTTGTATACGACAAATCATGAATCTGGCCTTTTATCATCAAAGATGTGGCTGGATATCTCTAGAGACTCAACGCACTGCAGCTGCACAAAGCCCAGCATGAAGATTTCCAATTGAAAGAAACAATCCATCCCAAGCACGGGTATATCGCGTTTTCTAGAGAGGGGAAGAACTATTGTTTCAACAGAAAAGCAGTAAACACGTTAGCAGACACACTAACTAATAATGACCTCTCTCATTTAACCTGAGGTAGTGTCTGACTTGGTATCCCTTTCTAAGTCTACTGACGGCATGGCTCCAGAGATATGAATGTAATAGAAAGGCCATCAAACTCTGACCTACTAGTTAGTGGCTTCACCACTGGATCCACTTCTCAGTGGAAATCCACCTCCATTTATAACCCCTATACATGCGCAATATGTGTCCAGTAACCTCACTCTATTAAGTCATCCTACAACAACCCCACATCTAAAATCGTGTAAGGGTGGGTGAGTGAACGTGATTATGAACTCTCTTCCAGACGATTAAAACCATTTGAGCATGATTCTGTAAGCCCTCAATGTCAATGGACATCAACATGGGTCTGCGTTGTACTTTGCTATCGGGTCATACTTATTCATCAGGACATGTGATAGGGGTTTGTGTGTGTTAATGTTGTCTGCACATAACAATAATTGATATATAATACATGGGAGAGTGCAATCACTTTGTAAAAGCATGTCTATAACTTCCATATATTACACAGGAGCCTGCAATCCCTGTATAAAAGCCTATTTCTTATTTCCTAGTTACAGGTGTGTTGTGACGTTTCTAGCAAAGAAATGATTTAGCTGCTCTTCTGTAATAGCTTTTTACAGTTGTGATCTGATGCTATAATGCCTGCTGCCAGAGCTAGCACCCCCAGTGAAAGGCAGGACACAGAACATAATTACAGTTGCAGTTTAAACAGCAAAACACAAACCTGGCCTTTTCTTCTTCTGCTCTATTTTTCTAGATGAACAGTGATCAGCAGAAATTAGATGTTCAAGGCAACATGTTTATTTGTTGCCCCTTATTATATTCAAGATAGAATCTCTCAGCATGTTTATTCACATTCTAAGCTGCAGCGTTTTTTTTTAATCTGACATGTATTAAACTGATTTTATTATATTTTTGCAACAAATGCCTAGCTGCTCTTTTAGGTGTTACATTTTGCAGCACAGCTTCTACTTTTATTCATTGTGTCTGCAAACATCCTATCTCTTTCTTATGGAAGGGTCACGCGCTAATACTTTAAGTGGTTTTTGTGAAGGATGATGGCGTAACAATGCATTATAAGGAATTAAGAAACCCTGATGTATATTGTATGGATATTGCAAGGATATTGCAGTCATATCCCAGTCTCATGACCCTGTAAAGAACCTCCTTGGTGACTTACAATATACTTATAATGTACATGGGGCACTTTATCCCATATATTACAGGTGAGTTGTGCTTTTTTAGTCACATATAATAAAGAAACAATGTAGCTGCTCAGCTGTAATAACTTATTACACAATAACAGACTACAGGAGGTAGCCCATAAACCCTAAAGAGACCAGGGCAATAGTCTGTAACAAACAACAATGTCTCAAGGGTATTATCCACAGGTCAATTATATGTGGCACAATTAATTGCAACAGATTAAATCCACAGGGGGAGAAAACCAGGAGACATTTTCAAGTAAATGTAAAGTGTATTTCAATTGACAAACATGTTGGACATATTAAACTTCATATGTACAAGCACATGGGTCAGTAGCACTGCGTTACATTAAATCACAAAATACTGTGCACAGGTGCTCGTGAAGTATAGTGACGGCGCAAGTGACACGTGACGTGGTATATACAGCGAGGGCAGTGGGCGCAATAAGAGACAAGTGAGATAAAAACACAGGTTTACATATTTAGGATACCGCGACAATTAATGGTACATTAATACAAGTTTCAGGTGAATAGGGTATCCGTGAATAGGGGCGCCAAGAGTTCCGCTGTGGAAGTCGACGGCGTTTCGGCTTGTAGAAGTGTTAGGCCATCATCAGGACCAGGTTACGTATTATTAAGATTGCAGTGTCAAGATAACCAATGGGGGGGTTTCCAGGAACGTGGATTAAGGAGTCCTCATGGAACTGGGGGAGCACAGAGTCGGAGAAACGAGAATACTTCCGGGGATCTGTGGGCAGGATATTAAAGATCCGCTGAGCACGCAGGAATGAATTGCGACAGCCGGCAGGAGTCAGACTCCTGAAAATGTCTCCCTGGTTTTCTCCCCCTGTGGATTTAATCCGTTGCAATTAATTGTGCCACATATAATTGACCTGTGAATAATACCCTTGAGACATTGTTGTTTGTTACAGTAATAACTTATTACAGCTGAGTTGTGATGTCATAATGGCTGCTGTCAGAGCCAGCAGTAAAGGTGAAAGGTAGGTCACAGAACATAACTATAGCTGCAGTTTAAACAAGAAAAACAAGAACTGGCTATCATTCTCCTGATCTTTTTTTTTTAATGAACAGTGATTAACAGAAAGGAGATATTTATGGCAACAAGTTTATTTTTTGCAAATTACAGGCCATTGGAGGAAATATAGAATTTCTCTGCCACATTCTGCACATTCTGAGCTATGGTATTTTAAATCTGATTTTATTGTAACTAATTACTAACTTCTTTTGATGAGTTTAATTTTGTCTTATAGATTTTACTTTTATGCTTTGTGTCTGCAACTATAGTATCACTTTCATATGAAAGTGCAAGACACCAAGGATTTAAGCAATTTGTGGGATGAGTGATGGGAGTGACCATGTATTATAAGGAATAAAGAACTGTTTGCATAAACTGTAAAGATATTGCAAGTCACCTTATAGTTCTATCACTTTCTAAATGAACTCTGCCTTCGCCATTGTTTCGCTATACGGTGATGAAACTCCTCAGTGACTTACAATATACAGCAGACCATACTTTTACACCGATATATAACAAATATCACTCTATTCCTATCCTACATTTTGCAAACTGAGGTATTCTATGGACCACATTCTAACATAAATTGTACTTCTGCTTCTTTTTTCTGGGTGTTTTTGCCTATTCCGACCAGGAGCTATAAATGGCTTTCTCCCCCTTCTGTGGCGGCTCTGCAGTACATCGACATTTAACTGAGAATAATTAGTAACAGTACATACTGTATAAAAAAGTATACCCCAATGTAGTGTTAAGTACCTACACTTCACCCTCCAGCATAATGATGGGGCCTCCGGTTCTCGCCTCCGTTCTGACTGGGATTATTGGGACATCCTAAATATCAGCAGCAGGTCACAGGAAGACTACTGGTTTCTCCTACTGCAGGGGAAAAGCTACAGTCCCTTCTCTAATGAGGACCAACAGGGCTGCCATTTACAATATGAGCCCCTACATTTAAGGCATTAAATATTGTACAGCCACCAGAATTGCAATAAGATCTGTGGTCTAGGCAAAAAGATCTGGTCTCTTCAGTATTTTTTTTATTATTATACAGACCTCATCTGTAGATATGGTCTTAGACATCAAATTTTATATGGAAAGGGAAGTGTCATGTCTTGCGAGAAAGGGTAGAGTCAACTGCCAGACTAAGGCAGATGGCACACATTCTTCTCTCGCTGGTATACACACATAATGAAGAACAATAGGCTAGAACCTGTTGGTGCAGAAACAAAGACCATTTTGTGTTGTTCCACCATTTGTTGATGACCACCAGTTATGGGTCAAATGCTATCTCCTGTGGCCAACCTCTGTAATCATGCTGTGATATCTGACAAAAAATTGTAATTCTATCCAAAGATTAAGCCATCAAATTTCATAAACACCAGCTTCCGTTAGTAAGGTACTGTTGGACCTGACACCCTTGGTATGGTTTCCCTCCAACTTTTTGCCTTCCATCCTCCTGTTTTTGCTGGCTTAAGGATTCTTCACACTTTACCGCTGCTAACCAGTGCTAAAGTGCTTGTACTTTCTCCTTGATTAGGTACAATTGGCTTGCACCCAGGCCATTCTACATACCTAGTAGAATCGTACTACCTGTACCCAGGGCCTATAGATTAAATGCTACTAGGGGGCCTGCAGCACTTATTGTGCCACCCACTTTTAAGTAGCCTTTTAAACATGTCTCATCCCTGCCGTTGCAGCAAGTGTGTGCAGTTTTAACCTGCCATTTCTATCTGGCAAGATACACGTCTTGCCAGTCTTAACCTTCTTTTTTGATACTTATAAGTCACCCTAAGGTAGGACCTACAAATACCAAAGGGCAGGGTGCAGTGTATTAAAAAAGCTGGACATGTACTTTTAAGTTTTAAATGTTCTGATAGTGAAAGCGCCTAAATTCATTTTCCACTAGTGTGAGGCCTACCTCTCCCATAGGAAAACATTGGGTTCCCTTGTTACATTTAATAAGTGGAAACTTTCAATTGGGAGCAGATAGAAAAGTTGAGTTTGGTGTCTAAAGAATTGTAATTTAAAACCCTTTTTAATGATAAAGACGGATTTTAAGTCACAATTCTAAAAAAGCCACTTTTAGAAAGTTGGAATTTTCTTGTCCTAACAATTTGGTGCCTGCAGCCTGTGTCTTGGGTCTAAGGACTAGGTGTAGCTGGCAATTGACTTTTGTTTATTGATCCTAGACAGTGAGACAAAGGGGGAATAGGTTTTGGCAGGATGGGCCATCTATGACTTGATAGGGAGCGAAGCTGTCACCTATCACACTTGCACATCACAAAGGCTCTACCCCATCACACTCACAAAGGGTTTGACACTGGTCTTTTATGACCCCAGACAAGCTGGAGCCAGGGCTGGCAGGCAGGAAATTCCAAGCACCTTTGGGGGTGGGAGCCTCTAGAAACCTCTCCTACTTCAAAGCGTGCACTAGGTATAAATATTGGACCCTCAGACCCAGCTCTTCAGTACACCTCTGGACCTGTGGAAGACTCAGAAGGACTGCTGTGCTGCCCTGCAGGAAGCAAAAAGAACAATTGATGGACAGAATGCTGAACATTGTCAAACATTCGCTCCAGTACAGAGATCTGGGCCTGAATCCATAATTTTTTTGCTCCCCATGCCATTCCAGTTTGAACCCAGCCATATGCAAATCAGTCTTGACCCTGTTCCCCATGGGAACAGTCCAGCCCGAATTGCCAGGCCAAGTCTTCCCTTGACTGGAACTAGCATCCTGGGACCAGGTTCGGGGTTTCACCCCTCATCAGCCAGGCTAGCTTGACTCCAGTGGCATGGAGAGTATGGGACCCACGCCCTGCAGGAAGGACTGATACTCTGATGCCCTGTTGCCCTGGTGGGTGAATGAGAAGGACTGGATCTGCACCATGAACCCAGGACTACCAGAGTGACTCCAAGAGCTAGTTGACTGGCCTCCTGGTCAGAGCCTTAGGCACAGAAAAGGCTCCAATCACTTTGAACTCAGCACCTTCATTCTGCCTGTTCTACACCCAGGTGGTGCCACCCAGTCCTGGTACATTGGAAGTGGGCCTGAAGGTGCTCTGCCTTCTCAGTTGTGGTCCTGTGAGCAGAACCAAACCAGTGTGATGCACCGTCTCGCAGCTGTATTGGAACCACCACTTTGCGATGCATCTCCTACTCACGACCTCAAATCACAGCCTGCAACCTCCTCGGAAGCTCCACTGCGTAACACATCCTTGATACAGGCCTTCGCATTGCAAGCCCCTTGTCAGCGGCTGCCTCAATGGTGACACAGGACTTCACACCACAGCCCTGCTTCTTCTTCGGAGCTGCCTGTGGGCGATGCATCCTCAAAGCAGGCCTTCGCATTGCAAGCCTCTCATCGATGGCATCCTTGATGACGATGCAGGACTCTGCATCGCCGCCCCCTATCGCCCACACCCTCCCATTCCCAAACCAATGGGCTTGTTGAGTGGTTTAACAAGACCCTAAAAGACATGATCGTGGGCATGTCAGATCCCTTGATGCGGAAGTGGGATGTCCTCTCACCATGCCTGTTGTAGGCGAACAGGGAGGTACCACAGAAAGGGGTTTTATTCAGCCCCTTTGAACTTCTTTATGGGCACCCTGTCAGGGTGCCTCTCTGCCTGCTGAAGGAGAGGTGTGAGCAAGCTCCCAAGAAACCCCCCTCAGGATGTGGTCAGCTACATGCTGGCCCTTCGCACCCAAATAAAGCACTTCTGGAAGGAGGCAAAGGAGAATCTGAAAGCAAGCCAGGAGGTTATGAAACAGTGGTATGACCGGAAGGCAGCTCTGGTCGATTTTCAGCCTGGCCAAAAGATGTGGGTGGTGGAGCCCAGAGCGATGGTCTGGACCCCATGAGGCGAAGGAGCGCAAAGGGAATGCCACCTACCTGGTAGATCTCAAGACACCTAGGAACCCTTTATGGCTCCTACATGTCAATCGCATCAAGCCCCACGTTGAGAGGTCCGAGGTTACCATGCTTCTGGCTGCGGATGATGGAGTTGGAGGAGAGTGAACCTTTCCCGACTTCCTTTCTTCCAAGGAGCAGGATGGGTCAGTGGTTGGTTTCAACCTCTCCCCTACCCCGACCCTAGAGCAGCAGAGGCACTTGCCAAGTGTTGAGGCAGTTTGCCTCTCTCTTCTCACAAATCCCAGGACTCACTACCTGGTGTACTCATGGTATTGACACTGGGGACAGCATGCCTGTGAAGAGTAAGATCTACAGGCTAGCTGACAAGGTGGGATCAAGCATAAAGTAGAAAGTCTCCAAAATGCTGTAGCTAGGGATAATTGAGCCCACAAGCAGCCCTTGGTCCAGCCCAGTGGTACTGATCTCCAAGAATGCCCTCTCCTGCTACCACCCTGAACTCTGGTTTTGTGTGGATTACCGGGCCCTAATTCAGTCACTAAGACCGACGCTCACTGTGGTATTTGCCTGACATGCTGCTGCATGTCAGCCTACTAGTTCTCGTAGAATCTTTAGGTGTCCTGGAATGTTTATCTTGAAGAATCTGTTGCTATGTGTATAGAGAGTCAGTTGTCTCTGGGATGCCTTGTGGATAGGACGTTATTATAAAAGGATCTTCAAATAAAGAATAAAGCCTTCAACATCACCCTGCCTCCGGTGTACTTCTTTACACTGGCGATGGATGGTCTAAATGGAAAAAAGTATTCCTCAACTATGCAAGGGTTTGTGGAGTATCACTAAGCGCAGAGAGAAAATCGGCTCTACTATTACATTGGGTTCGGAAGGACAAGAAGTGTTCGAACACCTTCTTGATTTGTGTGATAGTGAATCAGATAGCCTCAATGAATTCGAGATTTGCCTAAAAAAACTCGATAAACACTACCTTCCGAAGGTCGGCACTATTCTCGAACGTTATCATTTTGGAAGGCGAATACAAAAACCTGAAGAATCTGTTGAGGCATACATTACTGTTCTCCGTAAATTAGGTGCCACATGCAAGTTTGATGGGTCACTTGAAGAGCGCATTCGCGATCAGTTTATGTTAGGTTGCAATGTCGAAAAAATCAAAGACGAACTATGGCAAAAGGATGACCCGAAATTGGATGAGGTGGTATCCATAGCTAAGAGAATAGAACACTCCCTTGCCTGCGTCGAGGTCATCAAGAAGGAAAACTGTATTTTGGAAGAAAAGGTACATGCTGTGACAAAGAGCTCTTCGAAACCAACTTTGAAACAGGGCGAACCGGCTCATTCCTCTTCAGTTAAACCCAAAGGAGGCTCCAAGGTGAAGTGCTATCATTGTGACATGTTTGGTCATCTTGGTAATGACAAATCATGTCCCGCCCTCAAATCTAAGTGTAACAATTGTGGGAAAATTGGGCACATAGCTAAAGCTTGTAGAGCTCCAAAAAACAGAAAGGGCAGACGTGTCAAAGAAGTTCCTCTAGAGGATGAGAGTGATTCTGATTCTGATGAATTGCACTGTGGGGAAATCTTGCTACAAAATGGGCAGAACAAGAGTAAAGGCCCCGTGGATGAGGTACAAGTTAATGATTGTAAAGTTAGAATGCTTTTCGACTCAGAAGCAAAGATTTCACTTATCCCAAAAGTCTTCTTTGATAAAGAATTGAATGGAAAGGTGAAAGTCTACAAAACCCAATATTAAGCCACTAGCTTATGGTGGTCAACCCATAAAGTTGGTTGGATATTTTATGGGCAACATTGAATATAAGGGAAGACTAACAGCAGGGAAGATATATGTCTCTTGCAGAGGAGACAGCATTATCAGCTGATTCCACCAGGCTGATCTGGGTGTGTCGTTGGTTCCTGGTGGTGATCCCTGTATCATTCTCAGAGAAATCCCTTCACATTCGGTTCCTTTGAATGTTGTGTCGAGTGGTGTAGTGGAAGCGAACCAAAGATGTGATTTGCGTTCTGAATTCAAGAGCGTCTTTAGTGAGAGGTTAGGATGCCTCTCAGGGTACACGCACAGAATCACGCTCAAACCTGATGCTGTTCCAGTAACATGTAAAGTGTGCAGTGTACCATTGACCATGAAAGAAACTATGTGCTCTGAGCTTGAGAAATTAAAGAAGGAAGGGATCATTGTTGAGACAGAGGCCAGTGAGTGGTTGGCTCCGGTCGTTCTAGCACGCAAGGCCTCTGGTGAAGTGAGATTGTGTGTGGACCTCCGTGCCCTCAATCGGGCAGTTGTCTCGGACAGGTACCCTCTTCCTAACATCTCAGACATGCTAGCCCAGTTAAAAAATGCTCGAGTGTTCTCCACTCTGGATCTTAAGGCGGCCTATCATCAAGTCAAGATTGATGATGAGTCCATGAACTTGAAGGCCTTCATAACCCCTTTCGGAACTTTCAAGTTCACTCGCCTTCCTTTTTGCTTGAATTCCGCAGCCTCCGTTTTTCAAAGAGTCATGGAAGATGTGTTGGATGGTGTGGAGGGGGTTAAGATTCATCAGGATGACGTCCTGGTTCATGGCTCATCTCAACAGGAACATGATGAGAGGCTTAAGACCATCCTCGAGAGGTTCAATACAAGAGGCTTAACCTTGCGTGAGAACAAATGCAAGTTAAACCTTTCGGAAATCGATTAGCTGGGCCACAGACTGACTGAAGGAGGTGTTAGACCTAGAGATCGTCTGGTGAAAACCATTGAGGAACTCCCCCTCCCACAATCCAGAGATGACCTAGTCACTTTTTTAGGGATGGCAGAGTATTATAATAAATTCGTTCCCCAGTTCGCGAGTCGCACCTTCACGTTAAGGTCCCTCCTAAAGAAGGGAGTGAAGTTTTCTTGGTCTCCCCAGTGTCAATTAGAATTTGAGGACGTCAAGAAAGCCCTAAGTCTTGCTCCCTCCCTTCAGAGCTTTGACACTTCTTCAAGCTCGATTCTAGTTACCGACGCCAGTTCAAAGGGGTTGGGCACTGTCCTTAAACAAGTAAGAGACGGTAAAGAAGTAACCATCATGTTTCTTTCACGAACACTCGTTGGTCCAGAGGTACAATACTCCATGATCGAGAAAGAAGCACTGTATATCTTCTGGGCCATCAAGAAGTTAAAAAAATTCCTTTGGGGTAGTTCGTTTGTTGTTCATTCCGATCACAAACCGCTAAAGGATGTCTTCTGCAAGAAAAGTCTAGATGCTGTCTCCTCCAGAATATGTAGGTGGGTGATTGCTCTACAGGATTATGACTTCGTTGTAAGCTACATACCCGGGGCAGAGAACAAAGTCGCTGACTGCCTCTCTCGTTTAGTCACCAAACAGAGTAGTTGTTCCCCAGCTGACCCCGACGATTCATGGGAAGATGATGACTACAAGGTGTGCGAGATTGTGGAAGGGGTGATTTCTGAGGTTGAATGGAAAGACGCCATGAAGGATGATGTAGTCATGAATGAGGTATGTAAGTTGGTTACCGAAGGTTGGCCTGGGATCAGGACTTTAAGTGAATGTGTCCGGAAGTTCTGGAATGTTCGTGATGAACTCTCTGTAAGTGGGGGCTTACTTTGGAGGGGCACCAGACTCATCCCTCCAACACAAGTCAGAATGAAAATAATTCACTTAGCCCATCAGGGACACCAAGGTATCTCTAAAACTAAAGAGAGGGTTCGCTTGCACTTCTGGTGGCCTGGCATTGATATCCTCGTGGAGCGAGCGATAAGAGACTGCATGGAGTGTATTGCTTGTGATAAGACTTACATGACTAGAGTGCAACCCATGATTATACGTGAAGCACCCACAAGATGTTGGCAGCACGTAGCCTTAGATCTTTTGGGGCCAATCACTAGTAAAGCGGGCCAGTCTTACGTCCTCGTGTTGGTAGACATGTACTCACGATGGCCTGAAGTTAAAGTGACACAGAGTATAGAAACTAGGGATGTTACAAAGTTCTTGGAGGACATTTTTTGCAGAGAGGGCCTCCCAGAATCACTCTTGACTGACAATGGCGTTCAACTTGTGTCAAAAGAAATGGAAGAGTTTTTGACAAAAAAAGGGATCAGACACAAGCGTTGTTCTCTCTACCATCCCAAGTGTAATGGAATGGTAGAGAGGTTCAACCGCGTGCTAAAGGAGTCAATTCAGCTGGCTAAAGATCAAGGCAGAGACTGGAAGTCTGGAATATTGGAAAGAGTGATGGTCTACCGATTAACCCCCCACTCGACCACAAGGAGGATCCCATTTGAATTGTTTAGGGGCCGCACTCCCAACACTTACATGTTCCAAACTTGGATGAGGGAGAAAGGTGTTGAGATTGAAATCACAGGGAGGCTCAATGGAAGACAATTCAGGATCATAAGTCAGCCAAGAGAAAAGCTAACTTTGACGCTAGACATGCTGTTTCTCACACGAAGGTTTGTGTGGGAGATAGTGTCAAAGTAAGTTATCCCCAGAAGTCTGCTGGTGCAAAATTCTCTCCGCCTTTTAAGGTGACGAAGCTATTTCATAATGCTGTGAAACTTGATGATGGACGCATATGGAATTTGGGTAGGATTGCCCTCATGCGTTCTAGTAACTGCATTAAACATGATGCTCTTGATGTGCCCTCCAAGGTTGCCTCTCCTTTACGCAGGAGCTCCCGCATATGTAAAGCTCCTGGAGCACTACATGATTTCGTTTTAAACTAAGGGTACTCCATGTTCTCATGTCTCATGAATTATTGTATTTCTTTGTGAACCAGAATAAGTCTACGTTTTCCAATATGTTCATAAGTTCTTGTTTTAGGTTTCCGGGGAAGATGTGTGGTATTTGCCTGACATGCTGCTGCATGTCAGCCTACTAGTTCTCGTAGAATCTTTAGGTGTCCTGGAATGTTTATCTTGAAGAATCTGTTGCTATGTGTATAGAGAGTCAGTTATCTCTGGGATGCCTTGTGGATAGGACGTTATTATAAGAGGATCTTCAAATAAAGAATAAAGCCTTCAACATCACCCTGCCTCCGGTGTACTTCTTTACACTCACCCTATCCCCTGAGTTGATGAGCACATTTATCGGTTGGGGGCTGCCATGCTCCTCAACATGTTTGATCTGACGTCTGGGTACTGGCAGACTACCTTAACTGAGGGGGCCAAAGAGAGGTCTATCTTCTCTACCCCGGAAGGCCACTTCCAATTCGGAATGATACCGTTCGGGTCGAAGAACACCCCTGCCATCTTCCAGAGGTTGCCCATGAAGGTCCTGGCTGGGCCAGAGAACTTCAGTGCTGCCTACCTAGTAGACATTGCAGTCTTCAGTTCTAGCTGGGGGAACCACCTGTGCCACCTCAGGGAAATGCTTCAGGCTCTGCAGGCTCTGCAGAGTACAGGCCTGACTATCAAGGCAAGTATATGTCAGATAGGGCAGGGTTCAGTGGTGTACATGGGTCACCAAGATGGATGAGGCAGGGTGCATCCCCTCCAGGCCAAAATCCTGATCGTTCTGGCTTGGGAACCCCCCCAAGACCCAGACGGAGACGGGGGCCTTCCTGGGTCTCACCGGCTACTAGAGGGAATTTGTCAAAGGGTATGGCACAATTGTTGCTTCCTTGACAGAGCTGACTTCGAATAAGCATCCCAGACATGTGGTCTGGACGGAGGCATGCCAGACTGATTTTGATACCCTGAAGAAGGCCATGTGCATGCCAGCTAGTTGGCTGTCCTCCTTATCAGAGCCTCAGGGACACAAATGGCTCCAATCACCTTGAACTCTGCACCTGGACTCTGCCTGTTCTATCCTCAAGTTGTGCCATCCCAGTCTTGGACCCTTGGAAGTGGGCCTGAAGATGCTCTGCCAGCAAAGTTGTGGTCCTTGAACAGAACCGACACAGCGCAATGCACTGTCTCGCGGCCATATTGGAACCAACACTTCGCAACACATCTCCTATGCAGGACCTCACATCTCAGCACGCAAACTACTAGGAAGCGCCACTCTCGACACATTCTTGACACAGGCCTTCACATTGCAAGCCCCTTGTCGACGGCAGGCTCGACAATGAGACCAGTCTCCCCACTGTAGCCCCGCCGCTTCATGTGAATCGCCGGTGCGTGACACATCGTCGATGCAAGCCTTCACATCACAAGCCTCTCATTAATGGCAACCTCGACAATGATAAATCTCACACACAGAGGGTCTCACGGGAGCTTACACTACCCAAATTGAAACATACTGCTCCAAATTAGAATCTCAACTCACACTATGTACGGGGTAGAGAGTTAGAAATATATAAGTGAATGAGGAGCACTGCTTGTGTTTGGACGAGAGCCCTCACTCACCCTAGGGTGACATGCTTCATCATAGGGTCCCCTCCGCACACTGGGACCGCAAGGTACCCAGTGTGGGCTACAACTTTCCCGCAGGAAAGGAGCAGGGTTGTTCTAAAGCACAAATAATACTACTACCTGTAGGGGTAGAGTGAGGGGCAGAGTGCTAAAGAAAAAGTGTATAAAACTATCTCATAGGTGGCGAAAAAACTTTATTCTAATGCCCCGATGGATAGGAGTTAAAAGCGTAGTGAAATAGGGATATGGATATTACCCTATATTGTGGTCAACATGTTTCTGCCATGTCTGACTGTAAAGTTCAAGGCATTCATCAGGACCAGGATTGTAAGGCACTCTGCTATATATAATATGTGTTCAAAATTAAGTAATAAGAAGATATTTTTGTATAATTAGGCCATACAATCACTTGATTGCTGTACTTATAGCACCAAAATCTTGAGCGGGCCAGATGGCACTGTAAAAACAAAAAATAAATATGAGATGCAATTTCGCAATCGACGTGCGACACCAGTGTCTACCACCACCATTGCAAAATGTGTGTAGGGTGCTCCCAGTGAGCATCTACCTATACCTTACCATAATTATGTAGGTAAGGTCCAACTCGACCCTCAGCAGACTCTCTCAGCACGTAGAACTCTAAATAGGCATACACAAACAGATTATCTAAAGGAATGGAAATACAAAGCAAAACATCTCATGCCTTGCATAGTATGCCACCTCCCACATACCTGCGGACTCATCATATATCTCAGTGATGGTGTAATCAAGTATGGAAAATGGGAGGGGATGTAAAAATAACAGAAGAAGCAAGGCAAGTCATGGTCTCCGACTGGCTAACCCTTACGTGACAAAGTAAAACCACCCCATTGGGAGTGGCTAGCGTGGACCTCTAGAGAATACCTTTATGTCAATCTAATTCCCTGAGAATGTGTTAGACCTTGTTAGCCCCTGTGATGACAGTCGGATCACCACATCATGGCCATCATCACATAACTTACAAACAATAAGGGTCCTGGGCAATGACGGAAATATGCAGGGAAAAGTTACGGAATTTATACCCAACAACACGCCAAACATCATTCGCCCCTATAAGATCGAACTGACCACCACATCGTGGCAACCTTGACAATGATGCAGGACTCCGCATCACCGCCCCGCAGCATCCTCAGAACCACCACTGCGCGAAGCATCCTTGAAGCAGGATCTCACAGCGCTCCGCAAACAAAGATTTAAGGTACTTTGTCAGTGGGTCTAACTTGGTCCCTGTATCTGGCCCATGCTCTATCGCGGTTGGCCTGAACTTTTTCACTTAAATCTTTAAAATTGCATATCTCCGGTTTACTGATTGGATTTTTGTTGTTTTGGTCTCAAATAATTTATTACATTTTACTCTATTATTCTTAATTGGTGTGGGATGTTTCTTGTGTTGTGTTTTCACTTTATTACTGTTTGAAGTGCTGCATACATTCTTTACACACTGCCTCTAAAATTAAGCCTGACTGCTTTTGTGCCAAGCTACCAGAATGTTAGTACAGGTAAATTTGGGGTTTGCTTGTTTCACCCTGACAGGAGTTGTGGTCACTGTCTGAGTAGGGTTTCACCCCCCTCAACTAGTAACCCGTTTTGCTACAGGTACATCAAACAGTACCCCCTGTTTTCATCACTGTAACTGTGCATGGAGCAAATGTGTTAATTATTGGCTTGAATATAGGAACAAGCAGTATTTATGTGTCTGCCTTTCACAACATTAACTGAAAGTGTACAGAGTGCTCCACTCATCTTTACGATTAGGCCCGGAAGCTCATGCCTCCCAGGCGCAGAATGAAGTGCATGGTGAAATTTTGGGCACATTGTAAATTCCCTGGCAGTGTGCTTAGAGTGAACAGCAATAACAGAGAGCCTGATTTAGATATTGGCAGACAGGTTACTCCGTCACAACGGGGACGGATATTCCGTCCGCCCAAATATAAATACCATTATATCCTATGGGATTTATATTTCGGCGGACGGGATATCCGTCCCCGTTGTGATGGAGTAACCCGTCCGCCAAGATCTAAATCTGGCCCAAAGTAACTTATGTGCATTGAATCCAGCCTACTCACCACCACACAGAGCTCTTTGATTCAGTACCTTGGCTGTCAAGCAAAAAACAAAAACATTGGTAAAGCCAATGAATTTGTCTTGTTTTACATGTATGTATTCTGTTTTGTATTGGTGTATGATGTTGTTGTTGTGTTTGGATACACTAAGAATAAACACACGAAAACAAACACAGGGACTCTTATAAATTCACATATGCACTCGTTCATATCCACATACAAACATAAGTAGACAGACATGCATAGAGTCATGCAGAAATGAAAATACATATGAATACGAGGACACTGTCTGACATTGACAACATTTTACTATAAAAAGCATTGTTTAGGAATTTAACTCACAACACACTGG
The DNA here is from genome assembly GCA_963921515.1 of Calotriton arnoldi. Lineage (NCBI taxonomy): Eukaryota > Metazoa > Chordata > Amphibia > Caudata > Salamandridae > Calotriton > Calotriton arnoldi. The sequence continues at coordinate 4,811,494 of CAWUFW010000219.1, read as the reverse complement.
ATCCATTCTGCTGACAATTGTAAGCGTGCTGGATAAAGAAACGTTTTATGAAAGCATAATCTTCAGAATAATTGACTCAGTTCTTAATATGTGTCACAGTGCTTCGTTGAGTAAAGTTGATTTCCAGAGACTGGTTTAATTACAACGTCGTTTCTTTGCTGTTTCATGCGGGGCCATGGTTAAAATAATGGCCATGGCTTTAGTGGTTTGTGGGCTTAAATAATACCATTTAATCTGATGCTGCAATACAGAGTGTACATTTTTTTCAATAAAGCACTGTATTTTGTTACTTTGTAAAATGTTGTATATTAAGGGAGACGTTCTGGATTCCTTTTATTACAGCTTCTGGATGATTGTTTTCAATTGATCTAGCGTAGACAGTATTTCCAAGAGAGGAGCCTTAGATGCTGAAGATAAGAACCCTAGTCTTTGAAAGAAGAAAATAATTAAAGGCAAGATATTTGTTACTGTAGTGGCAATAAGATAAATTACAGATCACTAAAAATATTATTGTTACTTTTGGCATCTGAAAGAGAGCATTGTAATGAACATTTTGACAAGTCACTCCTGGAAGTAAATAAGAAAAGTGTCACCTTGAGGAGACTATGGGGCATATTCTCAAGAACGTGTGATAACCACCGCAAGTGTAGCTTAACGCAACCCTTCACATCGCAGTCTATCGCGGGAAAACAACTCCGTGTTAACGTGGTATTCACAACCTGGCGGCACCATGCGATAGCCCCACGATAACGCGTCAAATGACCGCGTTAAAATTAACGCGACGCAGCAAAAATGCGAAACACGAACGCGAATAAAGTTGCGATGAGGCCAACCGCGATACAAAAATCAGCGATAACCAGCGACAGGCCTGCAATCCCCACGCGTCATGCGGGAAAATGCACTGTAAAAGCTAAACAAGAAAAACACACCATAAACAAAATAAACTGCGTAGCAACATGGAGGCACCGGGAACGAGTGCCCAGGTCAACGCAAACCCCACAAGCCCCACAGACCACCAGCAAGGAACCTCGGGGTCGGGGAAGGCCAAGGAGAAGAGGAAGACGGGGTACAGTCCGCATGACAACCGGATCGTCGTCACGGAGGTGACAGAGCACCAACAACAACTGTCCGTCACCTCCACCGTGTCATTGGCAACACAGACGGAAAAAAGGCATTCCATCGTGAATGCAGCCGGAGTGTCGAGGAGGCCAAGATGCGCTGGCACGATGTGAAAGGCCAAACCAAGCAGAAACCCGCTGCCAACAGGAAGGCAGCAACGGCGAATGGAGGTGGGAGTCCTGCGCCACAGGAGGAGCTGGAGCAAATGGCGGCCACAGTCATCAGTGTGGAGACGGTGCAAGGAGTTGGGAGTCCGGACACTGCTCGACATGACCTGACACAACAGCAACAGGGTGAGTAACTAACAGGGACCGTGGGGACAGGGGGGGACGGGCACAATGGCACACATGCACAACGACGTGTAGCACACCGCACACCCACAACGACACTGGGTCATGTTTATGTTTATGAGATTTATAAAGCGCTCAATTACCCATGGGTGTCTCGGCGCTGAGGACAGCAGGCAAATACCATATACCGGAGGAACTTACTGATTATACAACCAGGTCTTTGTCATTTTCCTGACGGTTAGCAAAGATTGGCAAGATCTGATCTTTAGTGGAAGAGAATTCCAGAGTTTTGCAGTGGCGACTATAAAACGCTTATCGCCCCAGGAGGAAGTTTTAGTGCGTGGGACCCTAAGCAAAAAAGCAGTGGATGAGCGAAGGGCTCGGGCCGGAATATAGGTCGCTAGCTCCTTGATTAGAAACTGAGGTCCTGTGTTGCGGGAAGCCTTGTAAGCAATACACATGGCCTTGAACTTTATGCGGTTCTTCACAGAAAGCCAGTGATACTTCTGAATAACATGAGAGATTGGCTTATATTTAGGGGTTCCTGATAGCATCCTGGCGGCTGCGTTCTGGACTGACTGTAGCTTATGAATGACCTTGTTCTGGGCGTTTACAAGAAGCCTGTTACAGTAGTCAATGGTAGACATGACTAGTGTACTAACCAGAGTTTTTCCTGCAGTCAAAGGCAGAAATGGTAAAATCTTTTTTATCATACGTAACTTGTGGAATGAGGCTGAGACCACTGAGTTAGCATGGGGCAGAAAAGTCAATTTGTCATCGTATATGACGCCCAAGTTCCTAACCCTGGTAACTGGGAGTGGGGGGGGGACCCAGTGAGGCAGGCCACCAAGAGGAGGACCAGATAGGAGATAGCTTGCCAAATGTCATAACCTCTGTTTTGTCAGAGTTCAACTTAAGGCAGTTACTGGTCATCCAGCTGCTGATTGCAAGCATGCCTTTTTGAAAGTTGGCTGCTACCTTTTCACCATCATTGTGTATAGTCAACACCAATTGCGTATCGTCGGCATAAGATGTAAGGCCCATCCCATGTACCTTGATTACTCTAGCTAAGTCCGACACATAGATGTTAAAGAGTGTCGGACTTAGGGATGACCCTTGCGGGACACCACATGGGAGGGCCAATTGGGCAGACTGAAAGGTGCCAAAATTTACCGACTGTGTCCGATTGGTGAGAAAGGAGGTCAACAGTGCTCTTGCATTGTGTTGGATACCCATTTTAGTGACACGGTCGATCAAGATGGTGTGATCGACCGTGTCAAAAGCTGCTGAGAGATCCAGCAGTATAAGAACAGCCGTGCCTCCCTGATCCAGAATGATTCTGATGTCTTCAGCTGCTTTAATGAGTGCGGTCTCTGTTCCATGGCCCTTACGAAAACCAAATTGAGTGTCGTCTAACAGATGATGATCTTCAAGGTACTTGGAAAGTTGAGTATTCATCACCTTTTCAAAGATTTTGGCTGGGAAAGGCAAGCTGGCTATCGGCCTGTAATTTTTTGTGTCATTAGGGTCTAAGTTTGCTTTTTTTAGCAGTGGTTTTATAATAGTTTTCTTCCAGGCCGTGGGGTATATGCCTGAGGCAAACATAGTATTACAAATGCTAGATAGAACAGGTGCCACATATTCTGTGTCCCTGATCCCCGTGGCACACTGCAGCACACATACAAACATCAAGTAGGCCCCCGTCCACCATGTGCCCAAAGGGGTCCCACCCCACGCATCACCAATTACACAACACACACATGCACCCGTGCGAAACACAGCAAAGATGCGTATGTGAGAGCCACACTGACAATGCAAGTGACAGGACACGACGAGCAGCATGGCTGAAGTACAATCACCATGACACTGTGCACGCCACGAGACTGAGGTGGCTGAGTGTGGACCACATCCGGAAAGGAGCAGGTCACACTCTGACACATCCACGTGCACAAACAACCACTGAAGTCAACAACACATCTGCAGACAAACAATGCACAAGAGTACAAAAACCATCCAAGAGCACAAATGACCCAAGTCGCCAACATCACAGCACCTCAAAAGCACAAAAGCCAAAGGCACACCGCCTCCAAGGGATAAGGGGCAGCAAAATCACAGCTGCAGGTGCAACTCCCACACAATGCAGCACACACACATAGCAATGACAGCACATACACATGAACGACAATGTGGTACACAGCCCAACACCTACACTGCAGAACAGAGGACACAACTGGGTCCGCCTGTGCGTAGAAAATGGCCAATCACATCTGACATAGCAGGAAACTGTGAGATGCAAATGTACGTGTACAACCTCACCTACGTCATGTAGTCCAAATGTCCACTGTCCCGCATCAAATAGTCCGCCCTCCCAAACAGTCACTATGTACATTGCCATGCAGTCTGTATGTAAACTTGAACAATGCGGCAACATACATGCCAACACAATGTCAACAAGCATCTCCCCTTCACATTGCAGAGGGACAAACAACACCTCCAGCAGAGCAGACCCAGACAACTCTACAGTGATGCTGAAGAGGACCTCCACACTTCCGACACCGACGCCCCACAACAGTCCATGGACATCTTAGGCAATCCACCTCCAGGAGCAGGGCAGCACCGCTGCATCGAGGATACCCCACCCCCTGCACAGACAACACAGCTGGACGCACCCACCACCCCGGCTGGCTCCCAGCAGCCCACCGAAGCACACATCGCATTTCAAGGCCAGGTGTCAGACTGCCAGAAGGGGGTGGCCAAACATGTGCGGGTGGGGTACTACCTCATGGAAGCCGAACTAGATCACATACGTGGGTGTCTAAGTCCCATCAGGGACCACCTACACTCCCCAACGGAGACCCACACTGCGACAGAGACACATGCCTTTGCACATTTCCAGTACTGAACCACACCCAGAGCCACAGGATAATCATCCACACCCCCACGCTGGGCTGGTGTACGCCGGCCCAGTTCACTCCTCTTACGTATTGAGTGGGGGACGACAAAGCTACATGTGCAATGTCTCACCCGCTGCCTGCGGTGACATGGCTGTGTCCTCTGTACATGGCACAATGTAATGTTGTAGGGCCCGGGGCCCAAATGCATACATCATGAGCACACGGACACACTCAGATAGTTCGTTGAACTGGCTACGGGCACGTGCGCTCGACACCTTTATTGGCATTGTCACATGTACAGTGACGCATGTGCTGGATGTGTGGTGTGGGGTGAGTGTAAGCCAGCCCTCATGGAGTCGTTGGTGCTGGCAACAACTTGAACAGTGATCACAATTAAAGCAGAAACAGAAAACACCAACATAACAGGAACAACTGTGAAGCATCATGGTGGTAGCCGGAGAAAGTACAGTGTTCACCCAACATGCAAGCAGAATGGTCCATGATTTGTGGTGCACTGAGTTAGTGGCACCTGAAGAGCTGAGCAGGGAACAAGCTGATGATGGCACCCACGACTGGTGTGAGCAACTCTGATAGTCTGGCAGTAAGACACTTACGACTCTGGCACCTGTTGTTTGGAGTTGGTCCTGGCGGTGGTGGCGTGTGCATCCTGCGGTGATGCAACGTCCGGGCAGGCCAGGACTCGATTTGATGTGTGAGCCCAGGTGGGCTGCAGTTGAGGCCGGAGGCAGCGGACAGCGCAGGGCCACAGACACATGGCCTTGATGACCCCCAGTCCATCGACCCAGAGGCCATCCAATATGCTATCAGACAGGGGCCATGACTTGAGCTGCACAGAGTTAGTGGCCCCGGATGCACTGCGGCCGGCACAGGCACACCGCCACGGGACGGTGACTTGCGGTGCAGTGAGATAGGGCCACTCGAGGTGAGCGGGTCCTCGTCGATGTTGAAGGTGAATGTAGCGGAGGTTTGCGGGGGACAGTGGAAGGTGTCCTCCAGGTCATGATGCAGAGGGCAGAAGCCGGCCGGAAGCGGCAAATGGAGGAGTGGAATGCTACAGCCTCGTTTTTGCCACAAATGTCAGTATCACCGACATGATGATGAAGACAAGCCCCAGTCCATAGACTCAGTCGCCACCAAAGTTCAACCAGAAAGTGTCCATGGATGTCGGGGAACAGACTTAGTGGCACCGGAGCTGAAAGGGGATGCAGTCTGCGATGAGGCCAGTACAATGATATCAAGTCTGCCATAAATGATTCATGACTGAATTCCCAATGTGTGACCTACTCGACCGCAGTGTAGGCCGAAGGCGTAGTCATCAAGGGCCCACAGACACGTGTGGTTGGGATGCCATGCACATACTTTGTGTCACCACATCGAAGGGAGTATAGTGAGTTAAACTCAGCCATGAAGTGTGTACTCGGCCATTGTGTAATCAAGACTCAGTTCCAAATGTGTGACCTACTTGACCGCAGTGTAGGCCCGAGGCAGCGGTCAGCAGGGGCCCACAGCTACGTGTCGTTGGCCCATGATGCACAGAGTTAGTGACACCAGAGCAGTTGTCGGCAGTGTTCGAACACCTCCGTAACGATGGTCCTTTCCTCCTCCGGACTGAACCGCGTCTTCCTCTTACTCGTCTCCTTGCGTACAATGATATGAACTCCGCCATGCAGAAATCACGACTCAGTTCCACATGTGTGACCTACTCGACCGCAGTGTAGGCCGAAGGAAGTAGTCAGCAAGGGACCACAGACAGGTGTAGTTCGAATGCTATGCACAGAGTTGGTGGCACCACATCAATCAATCAATCAATCACAGAATTTGTAGAGCGCACTACTTACCCGCGAGGGTCTCAAGGCGCTGGGGAGAAAAAAGGGGGGGGTGCTGCTACTGGTCGAACAACCAGGTCTTGAGTAGCCTCCTGAAGGTCAGCAGGTCTTGGGTCTGTCGTAGGCTTAGTGGAAGGGTGTTCCAGGTCTTGGCAGCGAGGTGGGAGAAGGATCTGCCGCCGGTGGTAGTTCTTCGAATGCGAGGGATGGTGGCGAGGGAGAGGTTGGCGGAGCGGAGCTGGCGGTTGGGGACGTAGAAGAGGAGTCGTCTGTTGAGGTAGGCTGGGCCAGTCTTGTGGAGTGCCTTGTGTGCGTGGATGAGGAGTTTGAAGGAGATTCTCCTGTCGACGGGGAGCCCGTGCAGGTTCCTCAGGTGGGGGGTGATGTGGCTGTGGCGTGGTACATCGAGGATCAGGCGTGCGGAGGCGTTTTTATGCGTTGCAGTCGCTTGATGAGCTTGGCCGGGGCTCCGCGTAGAGGGCGTTCCCATAGTCAAGTCTGCTACTGACGAGGGCCTGGGTGACTGTTCTTCTTGTATCTGTCGGGATCCACCTGTAGATCTTGCGAAGCATGCGGAGGGTGTTGAAGCAGGAGGAGGAGACTGCGTTGACTTGCTTGGCCATGGACATCGAAGGGAGTATAGTGATATAAACGCAGCCATAAAGTGTGTACTCTGCCATTGCATAATCAAGACTCAGTCCCAAATGTGTGACCTACTTATCCGTAGTGTAGGCCCGAGGCAGCGGTGGAGTACGTCAACGAAAAAGGAGTAAAGCGGGCCTGAATCGCGGAGGCCGTGATGGTCTGAGGAGGCTGCCAAGGTCGCGGGCTTCGGGCTTGGAGCTTGCGCCGGCACGTGGTGGGCCCTCTTTGACACACGCCGGTGTCGGCAGGTGAGCAGTGAGGCCTGGCTGCGCAGGGGCGGGCATGATGGGTTCGGGGACCAGCGGCCCGGGGTGCAGCAGGCGCACAGGATCGCAGGCCACACCGCTCACGGCGACAGTGTCAGCCTCGTGGCGGGGTGGGAGGCACCGCCCTGGCAGACACGTTGGGCATTCCGAAAGAGAACCACGCCCAGAGCTACGTGCTTTTTATTCACACCGCTACGCTGGCCTGGCGTACGCAGGGCCAGCCCACTCCGCACACGCTTACAGGGGGGGACATCACAAGCTACATTCCCGCGATCTTCCCCACTAGCTGGGGTGACATGGTTGCGTCCACTGTCCACTACACTCCAAACACCAGCAGTGCATGTAGACATGGATATGTCTGTGGTCTGCATACTGCAGTCTGTCCAGCACATCTCCGCCACACTTGGCATTGTGTACATTCTCATTCATGGGTCACTTGCCTCCTTCGCACATGCATGGTTCCCACCTCTCCCCACATTCCGGTATTGTGTGGCTGAGGTGCCATGCCGTTGATGGCTCATGTACATGGCTAACCAAGGTTGCCACAGTAAGTTGTGCTGTCGTGTCTGGTGGGTGGGCATGTTGTTTGGCATGTTGTATGTGATTTTGTGACGTGTGCAGTGCCAGAGTTGTGAGTTGCATGATTGTGGAGTTGAGGTGTGTGGTGTGTTCATTTGGTACTTGCCAACGAGCAGTGCATTCCCATAAGTGCCATCCTGGAAGCGCTGGTTGATGTTGGACTGTCGGAAGATGAAGGGATCATGCACACTGCCTGGGTAGTTGGCTGCGACATTGGTGAAGAGTCCCCTGTGGTCCACTATTGCCTGCACGATGATGGAATGCATGTGCTTTCTGTTGCGGTAATTGTGTGCGGTGTCGGCAGGGGGCACAAGTAGGACATGTGTGCAGTCGATTGCCCCCAACACGTGCGGGAATCCAGCTATGGCGTATAGTCCTTGATTGGTCTCCAGCTGTTCCTGCGCATTGTGGGGGACATATAGGTACTGGGGTACCTAGCTGATGATGGCATCCAGGACAGGTGTGAGGAACTTGGATGGGGCTGGCTGTGAGACTCCTCCGACTCGGGCGGTTGTTGGTTGGGAGGTACCAGAGACCAACAGGTGCAGCACAGCCAGCAGCTTTGTCTGCGGAGGGATGTTGGTTGTCCACTGTGTTGGTACCGTCAGCCTGTGGGCAATGATGTTCAGGATGCGGAGGATGGTTGTCCTTTTGAGCCTGTAGTGGTCATTGACATTGTCTGGTGTTAGGTCTGTGAGGCTGGTGCATTTCCTGAAGGTACGCTGTCTTTGTCTGCGCTGCCTCTGTGGTGGTCTGGGGGGGCGGGGGGATCCGGGTGGGGTGGCGGTCCTGGGGGTGGTGGCGGTGGGTGTTGTTGCCCTCTCGGGGCTCCGGGATGCATGGTGAGTGGCTCCATGGCATCTGTTGTTCTTCATGTGTGGCTCTGGGCTGGGCTCCCTTTGATGGTGCAGGTTGTCGTCCGACTTTACACCAGGTCGGAGCAGGTGTTAATTTCCTGCTGCTAACGCGCCTTATCGCCTGTTTTGTGGTCTTATCGCCGATCTGGCTGGTCGTTGAGAATGTTGTGGAGTGGTGTTGTCGCGACTTTTTGCACGGGAACGCCTACTCTGCATATCATTAGCGTTAGTTGCCGGGGTCATCTGTGGCGATGTTTTTTGCGACTGCTATCGCAGGAAAACTGGTGTTATGGGCTGTTAGCACCAGCTTGGGAATGGGGAGATAAATGTATTGCGGATTTGGCTGCGATAAAGTGCCGATAAGTCGGCGATAGCTCCTTGAGAATATGCCCCTATGTGTAGTCAGTGGCATGTTTACTTTAGTTGCAAATATCTGTCAATGTGAGCATTTGCAAAAAAAACAGAAAGACGCCTATAAACCCCTTTGCATATTGTTTATGATAATCAGCAGCTGATACATCACTAATTGTAAAGTTTTTAGAGATGGTGCTGTTGAAACCACCATTTCTGATGACCCTTTTGTAGACGTCATGTAACATTTTACAAAGTACAGACATAGAGTGGTTTATTCAAAACATGTTCCATCCATCCTGTTTGTGGCATAGAAAATATGTCACATTATTTAGACACTTGTTTACTATATGTGAGTGTGTGTGTGCTAGTTTACAGAGTCTAAATGTTAGGTTAAATATTTACTAGACTCAGCATTACAACATATAATAAATGACGTTTTTGTCAGATATTTAAAAGCATGCATTTTTAAAGCATTTTCTAGACTTCTTGCTTACAACGTTTAGGAGAAGCAAAAACGTAGTGTTATTAACAAAGCACACTTTTGAGATTACAGATAACTAGTTTTATTATATCTGATACAGTAAACTGTTTATGCATATTGCTTGTGAATTACAGCATGACATTTTTTAAAAATCTAGTCATGTAGGAGAAGACAAAGCATGATGTATTTTACAAATATAATAATAAGTCCTTTTGTGAAGACACTACATCAGCCGCATTAAGTTGTACCTCAAAGAAAGGTTTTATGAAAAGGAGCCACAAGATGACGTTTTCAATGCAAGTGGAGAACATAAAAGGCGTAGAAGGCAAAATATTGCATAATAGGTACTTGTGACAAATCTCCAATATTTTCTTTACTTTTTTCATGAAAGCCTGATTACATGCACTTCTTTACTTTGTGAACAGAAAAGCTATAAATTTAACAACATGTTATCATGACAGTTCAGTATAACAATTGAACACAATAAGGCAAATAGTAAATAGCATTGTGTCTTTCTGACAGACTTCTGCACCCAAACCATACACACTTACTAAACAAAAAAAGCCACAAATAGAAAATGAAAATGCCATCATGTCTGGAAAATAAATACACCAAGAAACGAACACTGGCTCTCCATTACAAGCTATTCAGCATGTCCATCGGCAGTCTAACAAAATGGATACTCGATGCTTTATCAAAAAGCCAACTGCCAATACATAGGAGACAATGTAATCACCCACAAAATGCAATAGTCTGGATGAACAGCCTTTCCATACAATGGCAAACCATTAAAAACATATGAAAGGCATTGGTTAAAGGTGACTGGGCCAAAGCCATCTCACTGACTGTATTTCTTACTGTACATTTCTAAAGAAATAATTACATCAGGTCTTCCTAAAATCTAAAGCTGTTTGTTGTTACTCCTAAAAAGCAGTGGCAGCTGATTAACACGGCATGGCACTAACCTCTGGAACATGCTCCTCAATTAAGTAGAAACGATTAATGATCATTAATGATCACGATTAATGATCACCTAGCATCCAGGAAACTACTAAATTTCCTCTTGTTTACAATAACCTTATAACATCCCCCCCCCCGCCCGGTCCATGACCCGTGGTCCCTCACAACACTACCACTCATGTCGTGTCAAACAACATTTCAGTGTTCTACATGAAACAATTGGGTGTTCAAATCCGTAATCGTAAGCCTACAAAGCGCTTTCTTCCATTGTGCTAAGATGGCTTCTGCCTAATCATCTTTGAGTTTCTGGTACTCTACCCATCTGCGTTTTCCCCTCAGTTTCTGTTTTTCTGTGTATTTCTTTGAGGGTATCTAACTGGATGGTCTAAATATCTCTTTCCCTCTCTTCCTGTCTGTCTCTCAGTGCTTGCTCTTTGACTTATTCATTTACTTAAACATATTAAAGCACATATTTCATAACTAGGGCAGCGTTGTCTTTCTCAGTGTCTGTTTATTCACTGCCTCACTTTCTGCTTGTCTTTTTCTCTCTGAATTGAGGAATGAATGATTGGACCAACTTGGATAGTAAAGCTCAAAGAACTAAACTGTCTCTCTATTTGCCTCTCTCTGCACATCTCAGTATTTGCCTCTTGCTTGTCCATCTCTATTGGTTTTGTGTATACGACCCCGCCATAAAGGATTATTACTGAATTAACAGAGATTTAAGAAATTCATAATTGTTGAAGACTAACAGGGTACCACCAAGTAGCTGCCTTTTGACACATCAAGTTACTGATTGCCTGTCTAGTCAATCACCCCATCCCAGTGGCGTGACGAAACTTGAGGAGGCCCCCTGCAAAGTACATGCCAGACCCAGTCCGGAGTTCTCAGGCCAGGGACCTGTCTGTGCTGGAGGGGGCCCTCAGAGCACAGGGCCCCCCGCACCACAGGGGCTCTTGTGTCGCCGGTGCCGCATCCCAGTAGGCTCTTGGTAAAGACAAAAAAACAAGCATTGGCAATGCCAATCGGTCTCGCTTTTGGGACCCTAGAAGTGTTTAGCTAGAGTTATTGGCTAACGCATCTGCTCAGGTTGACCAGGTTCACATATAGGCTGAAGCTGAATTTTAATATCTGCCCAGAGGGGCTGAGCGAGTGTTGCTCTTTGTTGCCTGTTTTATGGAGAGTGCTCCTTTTAGAGTCTTTGTAGGGAGCAATCTGTGGCCTGACGCCCACGAGTGCTGAGTGAGCGTTGTTTACCCTCCTTTTCTGTGCTTGTGGGTACTCCCCAGAAATACTCCATGGGGCCATGTGGAGCTCATCTCCCCTTCATTCACCCCCCCCACACCCGCTGCCCAGACACACCCGTTTATTCTATAAATTAAAGTTTGGGGGTAGAAAACAGGTATCCCGGTGGGCATAGAGTCATTGAGTGACCAGTCAGGGAGGACAGCTGACCAGAGAGCAGGCGGGATAGAGGCACAAAGCAGGCTGCAACAGAGAGCAGGCAACGCTTGGGTACCCCTAGCAAGTAAGATATGGGAAAATGAAGGAGGCAAGAACAGCAGGCAGAGGCGGCAGGATTTAAGATAGATAACACAGAAGATAAGCGAGGAACAGGAAGATGGGCACATTAACATATGAAAGGCACACAGAACAGGAATGGTGACATGAACGCAGAGCAGGCGGATTCGTCACCCACCACCTGCACCTTCCGTGACCCCGCTTGAGAAAGCCGTTCCTCCAACTCCCGCACACGCCGGCTTTTCCCACTGCAGGGGAATCCGCACAGCACCACCAGTGGCATGATGTCCTTAGCGTCTCACCAGAGCGCACGCGCAGCAATTTTTATCACCCGGAAGCATAACAAGTATGGGTGCCGATATCGCTTACCTGCATCCTTGCAGGGGGATGTGCTGACTCTACCTCTCAAGGCTCCCTACAGGCTCTTTGTAAGCACCCCTGGACTCGGAAGCTAAATCTATCTACGTTATCCAGACAGTGACAGCAGCTATAACGAATAGGGTCAAACTTATAATATTTTTCGCCTCTCTCGAAACTTGCGGACGGAAACTTTTCTCTATGATTTTTTAAAGTCTTTAAGGGCCCTGTATGTTCTGAAAGATGCAAACGAGTTTTCACCCTTTCTTATTATAGTTTTGGATTCCGATGAAGATTTATTTATTTGTGCATTTGTATATAGCGCGAACTTTACCCAGAGTATCAGAGCGCTTTACAATAGATCAAATTAAATTACATAAGGAATGAGAGTAGCACCGGTACACTACGGCTCCCTGGGGCGTGCCTGTAAATGACTGGCACTACTTAAAACAAGCGTTTGCAGTGCAATACGACTCGCATTTACGCGAGACGTATTGCATTACAAATATGAGTGTGTGCGTTTAAAAAGGCACGAACGGGAGTGGGTGGGTGAGGGTGGGGCAAAAAGTTACGAACTGCGGGAGGGTGCGGGGGGGACACAGGACACAAAATAGTGTTTCAGTAAAGGGGCCAATAGCCTCGGAAGTATACAAATGACGACATGGACGTCAGGAGGAGGGACTAACAAGTCAAAAGCCAATCAGAAGGCAGCATTTAGGCTGTAAGCCAAACAAAAAGATGGGCGGAGAGTGGACGGAGCTTACGCGACGCTTCCCCTAAAGTATATACTACATGCCTCGCAAAGCGAGCAGCGCATGTGCGCTGCAACGCTAGGCGAGACCTAATGAGGAATTTCGCAAAGGCTTCAAGGGGGAAGGATACACACTATGAATTCAAGGAGGTAACTTTGAAATGTCTACAGTGAAAGGAAAGAAGAGAACAGTTAGAATGTGAAGAGTGTGAATAAAAGGGAAAGCAGAAGAGGAACACTGTTAAGTAAGTCTAACCACAGCTCAGTCACGTATTCGTGCAGAGGCTAAAAACAGAGAGAAGGTATCTGATAAGAATATAACTGGGACGGTTGGTTTGCTTTCAAAGGACCCCTTAATAATACTCAGAGGTATCAGAACTCCTATGATTTTAGTGAGATGATGACATTGATGACATTGGGTAGTACCCCCACAAATGTTTCCAGCACCACTGTGCAGGGAATGCGCCCAGTGAAATAGACACTGTGCCTGTGATACATGGATTTCACACCAGTGGCACACTCAATATAAATCAAAGTAGGTTAAAGGGAAAGCCTGAACTGATCTTAGCATAGAAAACATAATGAAATAGCATTCTATAGGGTTATAATCTCCACCCTCCCCACTGCCTCCCTCAACACATTAATCTACAAAGGGGAGTGTTAAAATGTCCCATTACCCTCAGGACTTGTGAAGCAGCTACTATGCTTCACAAGTCCAAAGGCTTGCCTTGGGTGCCTCTGTCTTGTCCTTGAACCCCCTGGTTTCACTGCTCACAAAGGTAGCAGCAGGTACAGAAAGTAAACAGAACGTCAGAAAGCTAACTGGGCTTCAAGAGTCCTTTTTACTTTCTGTGATTTCTGTGATTTCCACTATTTGTCCTTTCACCAGTCCTCCCAGCAGCAAATATGAAGCTGTTGAGGTTTTAAGGTAAGGGGTAAAACCATCGGGCTCAAGAGGGGGGAGGAAGGGGGTGTTGTCACCGTTGCTACCCTAACATTTGTTGAGTTGATGAGAGTGGAAAAGAGTTTGCTGTTAATACTCAGGAAATGTGGAATAGCAAATCAAGGCAAGAAGGACAACTGACTGAGCTATGAAATAAAGAGGCGAATTTGGAAGACATGCATAAATATATAGGTAATGAACGGCATATCACTGAGGGAGTGTGAATGTACAATATCGTGCACGTGGATAAAGGCATGCTCTTTCAATATGCAAAATCATGGAAGCAGCAGCAGTTAGCAACAGTGGAAATGTGAACAGGAAAAAAGAGACAAAAAGGAAGCACAAATCACAGGTATAGGTAGGCTGAATGGAAGGAGGTGGGATTAGGTAATGGCCTGGCAGATAAATTACAGGTACACCATGCGAAATAGCAAGATTTAAGAAGTTAAGGAGGGTAAAGTTGTCAAAGGTGAGTGGAAAAACAAAGGAGTTGGGGATAAAAATAGGGCATTATAGTCACGAACAAAGAACAACTTTTCATGCCTTTGTCCAGCATCGGGATACCCACTCAGTCTTTGCCACATGTAAAGAAGCAATTACAGTTCCTGTAAAACAGTGACGCCTCATGCTGCTCCAGTATGCCAGATTCATGCCAAATGTTCAGTATACTCATTGACTAGGTACATGGTTTGCATTTGGATTAATTGTATGTAATTTCTTCAAGCGGAATGCCTGAAAAATAGACCAGGTCCTCCTTTTGGATTTCATATGAAAACTTGCCAAATCACCCTCTTGAAGCCCCCACCCAAGAACTCTCCGCCCTATTGGACACTTCTGCTTGAAAATGCAGAGAGCTGTACGTGGAGGAACAGGCTTCAGATCGTCACTGGGCTTCAAGTAGAGGGGTCACTTGGCAAATGGGGTCCTGCGGGCGGGGCCAGATAGGCCTTTTATTCCACTGGGCATTTCCCCAGTGGGCTGGAGCCCTTTGAGGCCAGTTTTGAAAGCCCAGGATTGCTCCTGCTGCCTCTGTCATTTTCCCCAGCTCTCCGAGGTTAATTGCAGCTGGCACGAGGAGGCTACAAGAGACAAAAAGAGAGGAAGGAGGGGGATGGTAGAGAAAAAGCGATCAGAGCGGAAGAAGGAGAAAGAGGGGAGGGATGGATGGAAAGAAAAAGATGGAGCAAGGAGCTGAAGGGTACGGGGCTGGTTTGACCATTTTTGCCAGGGCTGCTTTTGATTACCCAGTCCGACCCTGTTTGTGGGAGAATGTAGAAATCTTCAGCGGACAGTGTGGCACAGAAAATGTGCATTAAAGTTACAATATATATTTCTTGGCTGCTCTGCCATTAAAGAGCTAAAGAGCACTTACATAAACTCTTCTCCTTTCTAGAAGTTGAATTAGATTCTATTCTGCAAAACATCTGGCAAGACTTGGGATGCATGTAATAATAGGTGAACTTTTTGAGCTTCTCTACTTGACAGTACATCTGTATGTTTAAAGTGCCTTTGATACCCCGATGTTCTCACCCATCAGAGAACGTGACTGTTTAAATTCGGAGGAGAAGATTTTTATTGTATTTAATTACATTACAGATCTCAATGTAGTGCAGCCTCAAACAAGTTTTGCAAGAGCCAATTTATTTTTTATTTCTCTAGCGATTTAAGAACAAGCATTGGAAATACCAGTGGGTTGCGGCTTTAATATGCAATTCATAAAAACTTCATTAGTGCTTGTCTGTGTCCACGTGTTAACAATCAATCAATCAATCAATCAAACAGAGTTTATTCGGCTTTTGCAAAAAAAATAAAAGTTCAATTATAAAATACATATTCAACATAAAAAATTCAATTATACAATACATACATGTGCAACATTAAAAAAAACTGCATCCTCAGTATAAATACAATGAAATTAATATTGGGTTGGCAAGAACAGCTAAAAGAATTAGGAGAAATACACAAATACAATTAAGATAAATAAAAAGATAATCTTTCAAAGATAGCAATCAACCCACAGCTTTTAATCACAGCTGGATCTAAGCCTAACAGCAGATCTTAAAAAACTAAGACCATAGAGTACAGTATTACCTGAGAGCATTTGTAAAAAGTTAAAAGCCTGTCGGACCTGACTAAAATGAGCCTTTTTTTAAATGGGGATAATATATGACTTCCCGGGCACCTCATAAAATCTACAAAACATTAAAAAGTGAAGCATGTCCTGTGGAGACTTAACGTTGCAACCACAGCGCAAAAGGTTCTGACCCTTGTTCCCACCACGCGGGTGAGCAAGGAGGAGATAAAAGAAGTCCAATCGAAACCTAGTCAATAAAAAATGGTTGTAATTACTTTTAATCCATAAAAGATACAGCTCAGTTGACTGCACAGTTTTCAAAATAATGTGCCTACGAGCTCTGGACTTCCTCAACGCCCCTTCTTCTCTATCCAAGATCCCCTTGCTAAAGAAGGACTCCTTCACCCAACAGAAATCCTTCCTACAAGTTTTATCTGGATTAATAAATAAGTTTCCTCTACCCAAACTCATAAAACACTCCCTGATATACTTAAGCCAGAGGTTATGATAAAAATAGTCAAGCGACAAACAATCCTTTAAAATCTTTTTGCTTAGTTCGGTCCCCATCCTAAGCCAAATTTTCATTCATAAAGAAAGGGGACGATAAGCCAGAAATGTCAGAAAGAAAAGCCATATCCATTTCTTCATGTACTACAAAAGTAGAAGTACCCTGAGGCACACATAATAGTGGTCTCCAAAAATTATTTTCTACAATTTGCACTTGTCTTTGGTAGTGTAGCCTCAGATCTCACTACCATAGGTTACCTTGAAGTAGGTAGCTGTGGATTATGGGCCCTAGCTCACCTGGCACCTAGGTAAACCTAGCAAACCTGTACTTTTTAAAAAACTAGACACCTGAGGAAATCTTTTGTGGGGTGAAATGCGTGGATCTCATGAGGTTTTATTACCCACAATGCCCTGCAAACTTTAAACTTTTCCTGAAATAACACATTTTACTTGCATTTCTGTGATGAAAACTTCCAGAAACAGGAGGAGCCAACAAAATTCCTACCCCACTTGTGCCGATAAAAATATTGCACCACTTGTGTGGATGGGCCTAGTGCATGCAACATTAATTGATCAAACCGAGGTCAATGGGATTCCCCTCGCAAGGGCTCCCATTGACCTCGGTTTATCGGTACAAATGGGGTAATGCTGGGTGGTTGCAATTTTGTGGATTTCTCCTGATTCCGGAAGTTTCCATCACAGGAATGAATGCAAATATGTGATTTTAGGCAAAGTGTGAGGTTTGCAAAGGCATTGTGGGTAAGAAAACTTCATAGGATCCATGCGAAGCAAACCACCCTGGACTCCCCTCCATGTCTAGTTTTCTAAAATTTCTGGGTCTGGAAGTTTTATCCAGGTGGCGACCTACCCAAGCCCAAAACGTTCAGCCAATCACCATTGCAAGTGGGAAGATATTGGGATTTAGCCCCACTCTCCTGACCTATATGGAAAAACAACACCAAATAGAATCAAATGTCCTCTCTCTTGCCTGTGAGAAGGGAGCAGAGAAACTGTTGAGGCTTTAGGGTGAGGGCGGGGCCTGATGTCAGGATGAGCCAGACCCACCTCATTATTTTATAAAAACAAAATAGTCATGTCATCCACTGGGCTTTCTTACCCTGGGGGCAAACCCCCAGGATAAGTAGGTTGTCCCTTTTGCAGTGGGGTGTGGCCAGTGCCAGAGTGCAACACCCACACCCTTTTCTTTTGCCCCAAATGCAAAATGCCTAGTGGGCTCTCTACCCCCCCAGGGGCCAATCTCCCCTATTGGGACAAACATCCTATCTGCCCCCGGGAGGGCAGAAAGATGCTATAGCCCCTTTGGAGGCAGGGGAATGGGTCAATGCAAGTGTAGGCCACCACCTCCTGTTGTTTGTTTTGGTACCATTTTGAAATCCCTGGTGTTTAGTGTGCTTTCTGCCCTTGCAGGGGGCAGATTGGGAGTGAATACCCCTGTCCATCCCCTGGGCGGGGGCAGAAATTCTATTGGGCCCTGTGGAGGGGAGAACACAGGCCAATGCCATGGAGGGGACCTCCTTCCAAAACATTACTGCATGAATGCAGTCCTCGTGTCTAGTGGGCGTTCTGCACCCCCCTAGGGGAAGCAAATTGGGGGTAATGCCCCTTACACCTTCAAGGAGGGGACAGAAAGACTGTTGAGCACTTTTTTTGGGGTGCAGAGAATCACCATGCCCATGTTGGGCAGCCCCTACCCCATGTGTTTTATTCCAGGGTGTCTAGTGGACTTTCTGCCGTTCAGGGCAGAATGGGGGTAATCATCCCCATGCCTGAACCGGGGGGCAGAAAGACTGTCTGTCCCCTTTCTGAGGTGGGGTATGGCCATGCCCATGATGGGAAGCCTCCACCGCTAGGTTTATGTTTTTTAAATGTACCCTGGTGTCTAGTGGGCTTTCTATCTCTGGGGGGAAGATTAGGGATTATCACCCCATTTGCCTCGGGGGGGCAGAAATAATGTTCCATATATATTGGGGGGATATATATAAGATCAAAGTCAGGTGTGGGGATTCCAGTGCTTTCTCTGCGGTTCTCATTGGAAAACCTCTTATCATAGTGTTTGGCGAACAGTTTAACCCTAATTTGAGATCTAGATGGGGTGATTTTCAGCAATGTTGGAGTTCAAAAGTACGCTCTTTAGACCCCATCTGCATTTTAATTGATAAGATTTGGATTCAGAGCTTTTTGAATAGTTTGAGGGACAAATCTCCCCAGGTCTCTGAGAAGCTTTTCATCAAAAGCTTGGACAACAGCATTCTCAAGAATTGAATCCACAAGGATTCAGGATGATGGACCTACGCCAGTTTGACATGGATGTCACATTTTGGTGTCCATTACGATACCGGGCGGTAAAAAATCCGCCATCCACCATAGCGGTAAAAATCCGCCCGCCTACACCGTCTGAATACCGACCGAGCAATTACGATGCCGCGAAGCGAACACCGCCCGCGGCGGGAAAAACCCCAAAAATACCGCCCGATCATGTCCGATTCTAAGTCCACCCGTCCGCCACGGACGCAAATACGCACGACAACCAAAAACCGCCCGCCCTGACGATCGAGACACCGCCCGTGAAATTAGGATCGCTCCGACATGAGTGCGGTAAATACACAAATACACCGCCCGCCATCGTAAACAACAGAGATGGAAATGGACACGGCGGAAGCCCTGGCGGCCACGTCCCTGCACAGAAACCATCCGCGGACCCAAACAAACACACACAACATGGCCAACAAGTCCACACAGCAAGCCACGCACAAACACAGTACACATCCCGAAAACACCCCCCCCCCTGGACAAACAAATAAACTACTAATCCCAGAACACCAGCTACAACACACCTGAAAACAACAGACCATCATGACACACCCACATAGGTAAGCACAAAAGCAGCCCCTTTACAGACCACAATCCCTTGCAACACTACAAAGCCAAGAAGAGAGGAGAGAACACAGCGACACAGCAAGGACAGCAGCACACCACAGATACGCACCCATCACACCCACCACCACCAGCACCACCAAACACCAGCACCACAAACGACCTGCACATCACACACCACACACACACACTGCACCAGCACCACAAACACCAAACCACACACCATGGCAGCACACCGAATGCCAAAGTTCACTTCAACTGAGCTGACGGTCATGGTCGACGAGATCATCAAGGTGCACCCACAAATCTTTGGCAACCAGGTCCAACAGACAACAGTAGCCACCAGAAATCGGATGTGGAGCAGGATCGTAGACCAGGTCAATGCAGTAGGGAACGTGCCACGCAACCGAGGCGAAATCACCAAGAGGTGGCACGATATGAAAAGGGAGGTCAAGAAGAAGGAGGCCAAGAATCGGCAGCTGGCTGACAGGACTGGCGGAGGTAATCCCGCGCTTTTCAAGAGCTTCAAGGCGTGGGAGGAGAAGGTGCGAGGCATCATACATCCGGAGAGTCTCACCGGAATACCAGGGGAGTGGAGGCTGGTAAGTACAAACAAATGTATACCAGCACACCGCTATGTACTCACATGCACTACCACTATGCCATAGCTCCGAGGGACAAACACCCCCATGTCCAGTACACAATACACAAGACATCACTCACACATGCAACAGACACTACCACACACTCAGCCCAAACCGACCAACTAACAAAACCATAGAGGCAGGTGTACAGTCAGCCAGCACCGCAACTCCCACCAGGTCCCCTTGTACTCCAAAAGTGCCAGAAGGAGCACTCACCACACCCACACCCATGTGTCAGCCATAGCTGCAGTAACCGACAAGTAACAGGTAA
Organism: Calotriton arnoldi; assembly: GCA_963921515.1. NCBI lineage: Eukaryota > Metazoa > Chordata > Amphibia > Caudata > Salamandridae > Calotriton > Calotriton arnoldi. The sequence continues at coordinate 4,791,239 of CAWUFW010000219.1, read as the reverse complement.
GTAGCCGGAACACAAAGTCAGTGGGTGGGAGGGGGGACAGCTGAAGTACAACACACACCAGGCCCCTAGTCCTACAGCACAGCAAGGTGGAGCACACCCCACACCCATGTGTCAGCCACTGCAGTGCACACCTTCAGCCGACAGGTAGATATCTCACCCTACATGGAGGGGTTTCTGTGGGTGGTAAGCCAGCACCACAACTCACAACACCGCCCCCACTCCCACAGACCAGCAACATGGAGCACCCCTCCCTCCCATAACCATGTGGCATCCATTGCATTGCGCACTCAAAAACAACCTGTAGGTGGAAAACTGTACAGGGCGGGGTGTCTGTAGGCATGAGGACTGTATTACGACTAACACATGGGACATGTCACGTAGCAGAGGAACACGCAGCACTGCTCCCTGTCACAATCATTTGACCAATGTGCACACGGACATGTATTACAGAGTCATACCCCACATGACCCATCACAAACACAGCAACACCTAAGGAGCCACGTCTGCATGCACAAGTCCCACTGGAGCACAGACCCACACGGCGGGCACCGTGCCACTCATCACACACATCAGCAACACCATCGAAGTCTTGACCATGTAGTCCTTACTGCCTATTACCCACACATCGTACAACAACGCCCATGTAAGTCCAACCTGCCTAGAAGTAACAGCGTGGGACCACAATAATGCACATACACACCACTGGACCCATGAAACACACAGGCACACAATGCACATTCAACATATCATCCATCTCATCTGTCAGCCCCTGTGTCATGAAAGGTATGTCATCTGAACAGCTGGCCCTCATACAGTAGTTATGCAAAGATACCTGCCCATGACAAATAATGTGCCTGCAGTGACTGAAGCGCACGTCACACTGTGATTAACAACATACATAATATAGTCAACACCCCAAGAGCACTGCATTGATGCACATGGCCGAGGGTAAAACGCACACCAAGGAATTGGCCCATCTGCAATACGTCGTGTGGCACACAACCATCACTCACTCACTACAATGCTTGCAGTGTAATGTCCATAAATGATAACAGTGAGCAGATGTGCTGGGGATGTCAGACATACACACACCTTTGTCTCTGCACTGTCATGTTGCCAAAACACATGTCCCGTTCTGCACCCATATGTCACAGTATGTACCCCTAAACTATATTTCACCTCAAAAGCGTTGAGGGGGCTGTACCCCCTTTTCCCATCTGCATTTCTATGCGTTCCATTTGAACCCCTAAACCATATTTCACCTCAAAAGCGTTGAGGGGGCTGTACCCCCTTTTCCCATCTGCTTTTCTAAGCGTTCCATTTGAACCCCTAAACCATATTTCACCTCAAAAGCGTTGAGGGGGCTGTACCCCCTTTTCCCATCTGCGTTTCTAAGCGTTCCATTTGAACCCCTAAACCATATTTCACCTCAAAAGCGTTGAGGGGGCTGTGCCCCCTTTTCCCATCTGTGTTTCTAAGCGTTCCATTTGAACCCCTAAACCATATTTCACCTCAACATCGTCGATGGGTCTGGAGCCCGCATACACCCGAGCCACAAAATGTAGGAGTATAGCAACACACACCCATCGGCATTGCTAATCCGTCCCATGCCACATGTTCACATCACACAGTTCCATTGCCTTGCCCACGCATACACACATCGTACATCCACACACACGCCTCTGGGAAACCTGTGCACGACAGTGCACGAACTGTGAATGTCAGACAACCAATACATACTTTGCTAGGTGCAACACATTAACCTATCTCATTCTCCCCACAGGTGCCGAACTACTGGACGCTGGAGAGGGAGACAGCAGCCAGCACAGCCAGTCCGCAAGCCCCCGACCCGGACTCACGGATGTAGAGGAGCTGGACACCTCCTCGGACGTGGACCACCCAGCAGGCCCATCTGGTGTGTCAGGGCACAACCGCTCCCCAGGGCCCCTCCTACCCACCAACCCATCGCCCAGGGCTGCTGACCAGTCACAGACCCCTGCTGCCATGGTCGTTGCAGCCACCACCACCGCCGCAACCACCACCACCGCCGCAACCACCACCACCGCCGCAACCACCACCACCGCCGCAACCACCACCACCACGTCATCCCTGGCCACAGCCCCAGCGCAAGGGGTGGCCCGGCCATCGGGGTCCACCCTGGGAGCCAGAACGAGGACCGTGGTGAGCAATGTGGCTAGTGGGCAGGTCGGTGGCAGCAGTACTGGTAGGAGGAGCAGGGTCAGGCCAACGCCATCTGTGCCTGGGAGCCAAGGCCAGCCGCAAATCGACAGAGTCCTTGGGGCCTATGAAGAGGCCCAAGGAGAATGGGCCAGGTCGGCTAGCGACACGCGGGAGGTCCTTGGGGTGTTGAGGGCCATGAACGCCCATATGGGCCAAATGGTGGCCCTCATGGGCCAGCTGGTGGTGGTGGTGAGGGCACAAGCAAGGCCAGCAACACCACCTCCGCCACCACCTGCTGTGGCGCAGGGTCGTGCAGCATCGCGTTCCCCTGCGTCCACAGCGAGTGAGCACTCCTCAGCCACCACCAGCAGCCCACCAACACACCCCCTTCCAAACGTGGAAGGGGCCGTCCGAAGAGGAAACAGGTGTCCAGAGAGGACTTCGCACGCACCAAACGCCAGTGAGTCAGCCAGCCACCTTGACCACCTACTGCATTGACTTGTAATACGATCCTACCCCACACTGCCATGTGAATGGCATGTGTCTGTTGGACTGTGGACATAGGACTAAATGGATACACCTTGAGCATCACGCAGCCATGACCGTCAACTCATAGTCACTGCACGCACCACTTTTGTCAACACCTTGCACACAATAACATGTCACCGCTGAAAATAAATACACCTTGATCACAATCTGCTGTCTGTGCCCTGTGTTTATTCAATGATGTGCAACCGCCACCATGAGCAGAAATGCATCTGCTGTGTGGTATGTCGATGGGACAGGAGAGGCTGTAGGGACCTAGGGGTGAAAAACAGAACAAGAGTACATTCAATGAGTGTGTCACACACTCATCACACAGTACTTGTCACCAACTACAAGCAATGTACACACATCTCACAGAGCAACAGGGCACAATGCTACAGCCACTGTCAGTGGCATACTAACCTGGACATGGACCATTGACACACAGCACTCAGTGAACAAAAGGCCTCTGTGACAGAGCACACATACACCTGCCCAACTACAGCTACTTCATCCGTCGTAAATGGACACTCACCGTCAAGTGAAGTAGCGGGCGATGAGCTGCTGACGCACATTCACAGCTTCCTCCTCTCCACTGTCCTCGTCACTGGACCAGTCCTGGTCTGCAGGCTGGGGCCCTGGATGATCACCGTCATCCACTATTAGGGGATCTGCTTGCGAATAGCCAGATTGTGCAGCATGCAGCAAGCCACTACTATCTGGCACACCTTCTGTGGGGAGTACGCCAGTGCGCCCCGGTGCGGTCCAGGCATCTGAACCTGGACTTGAGGAGGCCAAAGGTCCGCTCCACCACACGTCTGGTCCTCCCATGTGCCTCATTGTAGCGGTCATCAGCTGGGGTCCGAGGATTACGTAATGGGCTGAGCAGCCAAGGCCCATTCGGATAAGCAGAGTCCCCTGGGTGTGAGGAATACCGAGATTAGTTGCAATTCCAACTGTCCCCAAGACAGCATCGCACACCAGGCACGCTACACGCAGTACACATACTCACCAACAATCCAAGCACGGTCCGGTTGCAGATTGGTCATCAGACGTGGTAGGATGCTATTGCGCATGATGTGCGAGTCATGGGCCGATCCTGGAAACTTCGCACACACGTGTGTAATGACCATGTCCGCAAGGCACACCACTTGCACATTCAGGGAGTGGGTGTGCTTCCTATTCCGATAAATGTGCTCCATGGCCTGTGGTGCTACAAGGCCAATATGGGTGCAATCGATTGCACCAACAACGTGGGGGATCCGTCCAAGGGCATAGAAATCACCCTTCACTGCCGCCAATTCACGAGCCCTGGGGAATCTGATGTACCTGTCCCTGTACAGCATCATAGCTGACAGTACATCACGAAGCACCATGCTGAACATGGGCTGGGACATCCCACTTCCAATGCCCACTGTGTGTTGGAATGACCCAGTGGCGAAGAAATGCAGTGCAGCCATCACCTTAGCCGTGGGGGTAAATGCAGTTGGATACACACTGCGAGGACGGAGGTGGGGTTCCAACAAGGCACATAGGCGATGCAGGGTGGGTCGGTCCAGATGGAATTTCCGGATTACCTCCACATCCTCCATGTCTGACAGCAATTGGTAGGGGCGATGTATGTTTGGTCTCCTCCTAGGAAAGATGGAAGTGGACACATGTGAAAGCAACACGCCACAGGGCATTTCCACATACACAAAACACAAATGACTGACCAAGCAATTGAATCACAGAACAGCTGACAAGTAGGGACAGCACAGCCACAATACACTTACACAGGTCCCCTGCCAATTGCAATGGGCAGTGACACACACCATTGCTATGAGCATGCACATGTGGATTTAGGCCTTAATAACTTGTAAGGCATGCTGATGGTATCAGACTGCATATTTGGCAAGCGGCAATACCACGGCAACATAACTAGCTGCTGTGCATGACACTGCTTCCGAGGCTGGGTGAGTATGGCACACACCAACAACGCTATGGACACAGGCTGAGCGGCCAAAACAAGTGGGACCTGTAGCACGAGGGTATATGAGACAGTCATTGATGTCCCTACTGCACCCTATGTACAGCACTGTACGGATCACACCTCCAGAAACATTGACAGGTGTACACATTGACAGCTCCATGCCAACACGGCTGTGTGATTGCCAATACACATCACAAGTGACACGTAACGTTGCACGTGCCAGGTGGCAGATGTACATAGTGAAAGATGGCATGTGTGTGCATATGCATATCCCATGCTCCCATGCCAATGTGTACATGATGATATGCTAACAGACATGTGGAGGCTGGGCACTGGCCGTCACTGCCTATGCACACAGCATGTTGTGGCCCTGTCCATTGTGGACCTGCGCCCACACACAAATCATGGCCACACCTGCAGATGCATTGCGCACATTATACTGTGTGGTGCACATGGCATCAGCGGACTGTACCCGCCATGGGCCAGGCCCTTGCGGCCAACTCCAATGACCCTCGCGGTTGCACCGTGCGTGTTCCACTATGGAGGTAAGCGTCCCGGGCCAGCTGGGAGCAGGCCATCGTCTGCAATTGAAGCTGGCAGACATGGTACACAAATTGCAGCAGCTTGGACCCACTGAACCTGCCCCAGGGGGCTATATGAGTGTGGGAGTGTGACCGGCATTACCACAGCTACCTGGGACTGCAGCCTGGCATCCCTCAACAACACCTGCTGCTGCCACCTGTCCACCTTCACGTCGATGACGCTGAGGATATGTCCAGGTCCACTCACCAGCGAGGAGCTGGAGATCCTGGATTCCGAGCTCCACGCACACTGCACATGGCTATTCCTTGCGAAAGTTGTGTGTGAGAGACAACTGCAGTGTGTGTGGGAGTGCATGTGGGGACACACATGCACTGCTCACCATGCTGACTGCAGGTGGCAGGGGTATGTGAGCTCTCGGGCACTTTGACATGTCTGTCCCTCCCGAGTGGTGGTACATGGCAACTTCATGTCAGACATCCAGTGACACAGACAATTGGCAATGCAGGTCTCAGTGCACTTTTTGCTCGTGTGAATGTCAGGCTGGGGCCATGCTGCCCTTCTCAGTCCCAGCAGGCCTGGCCTGCACATTGACTGCACAATGCCAGTAGGTGACAACACAGACTGCCTAGTGGGTTACATGTGTCTCCTGTTCAGGACCCTCCGGATAAGCGCAAACTCAGCCCTGTTGATTGGACACACCATGCCTCGTGATAGGGATGTGTGTGAGTTAGTGGCACTGAATGTGACCTCCGTTGCGGGGTGGGCCATGCACAGGGCGAGTACGTTGATTGTTGCGCAGTGTTGGTCACAGTGGGTACACCCACACAGATGTGTTGTCTTGTGATCTTTTGCTAGGTCCGCCTGACAATGGACAGTAGATGTGGGCAGACTACACATTGCTCGATGTGCTGTCTATATGCATGTGCCTTCACACCAGGCACAGCTGCCCCTGCACATGTGACCCCTGCTGCCCTCAGTGCTGGGTCTGTTGAGCTGATTCGCCATCTGTGCGTGGGGCAGACAGCTCTCCTCACTTCCGTCATTGCCCATGACATCACTTTGCTGCAGGTGACATGGATCATGGAGGGCCCACATGTACGCGTGGGTGGACTACACAAGACTGTCCGATGGTTGTCACACCCAGTCAGTGCTTCGAATGGGAAGGATGTGGTGCTGGTACTCATTTATATGTGTCGAGTGGGCGGGTCTAGGTGCGGGGCTACATGCAAGACATGGGAAGTTCATCGGCTTATCTACTAGTTGCAATACACACGAGACACGTCTTTTATGACCACATCAGGGTCATTCCTTAAACTAACTGGAAGTCAGACAGTCATATGTTACCCTGTACTCATGGCCTCCCCTCGCTCACCCAAATATGCGTTTGCACCTGAGAAGCCAGCGCATGCACAAGCAGCTCCAAGCTCGCCCCAGAGAGGCCAAGGAGTGTATGTGTGGGTCCAGTTGAACAAGTGGTCTATCTCGCGGTATAATAAGTGGCGGGACGCCGTACACCTGCGTGGTGCCCCGAGTCGAGACCCGGGCAACATTGACAATGCATGACAGGCTCCGCAGTCTGGATACACCACCTGCAACACACAGAGGCTGTAGCTGCCCTAGCGGCCCAGGCCACGTCCAACTGGAGCTCATGGACCCATACATTCACTCTTTGGCCTCTCTGGGGCGAGCTTGGAGCTGCTTGTGCACGTGCTGGCTTCTCTGTTGCAATGGCATGTAACGTGTGTGGGAAAATAGGCAATGAGTGAGATGGTGCGAGCCACCTTCCGTGACGTCACTCCTGCTCGTGATGTGTGCGTCACCCCACTACTTCCATTTGACTTGTGCCATACTACATATTGAGGATGTGTTGCCTGCATGATGTGACCAGGAGGAGCGCGCCATGACCTCTCACCCACCATGCTCCACTGCCATCCCGTGCCCTGGATTGCCTGTGCAGGTGGACAATGTTGGGGATACACCTGGTCGACAGGGGATGTGAGTGCCTTGGCAAGGGCCTGGCGGACGCACAGCAGTATCCAGCATGTCCACAGAGGGTGGGCTGACGTCTACACCTGATGCAGCATTGATCGTGTGCCCGCCTGTTGTGCACACACGAGTTCACTTTCATCCCCAGACAGGTGGTCTTTACAAATTCCCAGGAGAGCGGTGATGTACTGCTCTGGAATCCTCCCAACACAGCGTGTTTCAACATTGCATGTGCGCACCTACCCGTCACACCCACCCACCTGAGCCAAGCGTAACTCCCGCTTCACATGACACATGTGTGTCTTCCACAGTTGTGCTACTCATTTGCGTTGACATCCAATGACAGTGGACTACATGGTCATCTCACGACTGCCGTGTACTTCACACACTCTCATCCTCTCTCATTCGTACTCGTGGAATGAATAAGCAGAGACACATATTTACTTCAAGCCATATATTAGGACTTATGTCCTCTGTGATGCAGTATAGTGGACACTACTGGCAGCGAAATGCATGTGGAGGATATACTCAGCATGATTACACATAGCATAGGGTGTAGGGGTACATGTGATTAGTTGTTGACTGTGGGATGTGGGCTTCAGAGTTACAACTGCTTAGCCGTTGCTGTGCTAATGTGCATTTGCTAATTACTGTGGAGCTGCTGACTTTGACACAGACAGTATACATTTTGCCTACCAGACCGATTGACATCATGGGCACAGTACATCTCAGTTCCATGTTACAGATTTGCTGCTATAGTTACTCATACACACGTGCGTGAGGGGTGTCATCAGGGCATGGGCCTACGTGCATGCAACGGCGTCCCACTTGTTGTTGCAATGTGGTGGCTACTGGACATGACACAGTCACTGGGGTCATGTTGTAGGGGGATGCACTTGTTGTCCATGCAAAAGTCCTGGCACGGAAGTTCAGAGGGAGGTGAGGTGACAGCTCTCACATACTACAGCCGACCGATTACTGTCCACTGACCGGTGCATATGTTCATGGGCGCAGGATACCTATTATGGCATAGTTGTACGTGCAGTGTTGTCCATGTGGTTGCCATTCACAAATCCCATGCCTCTGCCTCCCCCTGTTCATGCAGAGTTACTGGATGTGATGAGGAACAGAGTGCATGTCCCGAAAATAGCCGATATCATGGCAGTGTAGTTAATGGTGTGGTGTTAGTTGCAGGTTGTATGGTATAGTTGTTGTACTGGTAACTGCTCAGTCCATGCGGAGCCAAGCATGGGTACGGTGTAGGACATCATTGTTCAATTGGGGGTATTGCGTCGGGGTCCGACGAATTGACAGGTTGTCAGGTATGCGATACCTTCCAGCAGGGCTTCCATGGCATTGGTGGTATACATGGATGCCATCCAATGAAGCGGATGGTGGCTGTCAAGGTGTTGGTCATAAGTTGTCCCTTGTAGGAGCCTGATGGGACATGTTGGATGACATTCGATGAAACTGTGATCCAGAATACGTCGTGTGGAGGCACAGTGGTCCCATTGCAGTGTGGGTCCGATTGCAGCCACATACGCCATGCCCCCATAGGCTGAACAGATCCTGTCGTGGACGTCCAGGGGGTTGAACAGTTGTACCAGGTCCGCCATTGGACATGCCGGGTTGGAGAGACATAAATCCACAGGACAGTGGAAGGGACACCTCCGACAGTAGAAGACGGGGATGACGCAGCTGAACAATGCGATGCGGTAAGTTAGTCGGTAACTTACGTTCAGCAGAGCCAGATTTTCACATCCCAATATCTGTATCAGGTTATGTTTGTACACCTTGATCTGTCCGGCGTAGTTGGGTAGGTGTGGTGCAAGTGCCATTTTGCTGCAGGGCGATGTGATGGCGTGCTCCGGCTGTCTGTGCAGTCTGCAGAGTGCAACCTCCGACGTTGCTGGGAATTCTGTAATGGTCGTAGGGAGGCAGGACTTGGGTTATAGTAGCTTGTGCGGAGGACACGGGCCCTCATCCCACATGCTTCTATGAATGGTCAAGGTCAGTGGTGTCTGACTCCTTCCAGATAACTTGCATGTGAACCACATGGGGGAGGGGTATTATTTCTTTTTTCCGTTCGAAATGTTCTTTCGTGTTATGCGCTATCTGCCCAGTGGACGGTTCCCTCTGCATGCCTGTGTTGGGCTTTTTTTGGGGATAATGACTGTATTGTCCTGCTTGAATGGTTGAGCTGTGGTTTCAGTGTGGGTATGGAAGGCCATTCAGTGCTATCTCCTCTCCTGTGTGTGGGCGGCACGCTGCGTTTCCGCTATAAGTTGGGCCTTGTGTGTGGGTGTTATAATTGGAGCCACCTGTTGTCGGTCCCCGGGATCTTTGATGTTACGTATTGCATGTCTTGGTATTGGGTGCAGGGTGGTATCGGTGTTTCTGTGTGGTACTGGCGTACCTTTTGCCGACGGGGTCCATATTCTGCTGGGTGATATTGCCGCCGCTGTGTGCTTCGCCATGTTTTGCACACAGGGGTGTGTCCTAATTTGGCGTGACATCACTGACATGTTCGGGTCAGTTGTGTGACGTCAGGTTGGCAACTGTGAATTGCCGGTTGGGGACATGACTGTGGCAGGTCTGTCACGTGACATGTGCGTTCAGGGTGGGGCTGGTGTGTGGTGTTTGTTGTGCCCTGTGTTGTTTGTGTGCGGCGCATACATGGCGCTGTCGTTGGGCTCTGCGTTGTGCGCATGTGTGGCTGCGTCTTTGCCGCTGCGCTGCGGGGCCGTGATGGAGACGTTAGTTCCTGGTCCCAGGTAGTGTGTGCCCGGTTGTTACGAGTTGTTTCAATTTGCCCGGTGTGACATTTGTGGGTGCAGTGGTGGATGTGTCGTGTACACGCAGGGGTGTCTGGGGGGGCATGTACAGTTCTTCCGCCCTTGCACTGTGTGCGGTGTTTGCGTGCCCTTGTTGTGTGTCTGCCTACCTGCGTCTCCGCGGTGCGTTGACTCCTAGGTTCTGCATCAAGTAGAGCATGGGGAGGGCCTGCAGTGCTGGATTCATGCTCGGGGGTCCGCCTCTTTGGTGTCCGTACTCAGCGATCGAGTTTCCGCCTTGGTTTCTCGTGCGGTGTCTCTTAGCCGTGGGAGCTGTTTGTTTGCGGCATCGTAATTTGTACGCCGGGCGGTACGTGATTTCGTCGGACGGTGTGTGTCCATTGGGCCGCGCCGCTACGTGAACGGGTGCACTTGGATGGTGGACGGCGTCGCTGGCTTACGGGCGGAGTTTGGCTGACTTTTCACATCCTAATTGGGCGGGCGTGTGGGCCGCGGCGGGCGGACGGTAACTGGTGGTTTTTACATCCGACAGCACGGCGGTGGTGCTACCGCCCGACATCCTAATGGGCCCCTTTGTGTCTGCATCTCACAAGATCCTCAGATTCTAAAAGTCCCTTTTGGGTCATACTTGTTTCCCCACTTCTTCCTTTTCAGCATTTACATTGTGTTCATGCTTACCTATGTATATTGCTTAGAGCTAGTTCATTGTGTACAAATTGCTGCTACCTGTACATCTACCTGCACTTCTTAGTTACTGCTCTCCTGCTTTGACGCTCTCCATCCCTGTGGCCATCTCCTCAAATCCTGCATGTCCTGCGAGTTGTGGGAGCGATTCCTGCAGCCCTTTCACCTCGTTACAGAGAGTCCTCTTGAAAGGTCTGTCAAGGCCTGGACTGGAATACCCTGTGTAAATGTCACTGTTATTAACTTGTTCTAATAATTCTCATCTATCCTATCAATATGATTGCAACATTGTGCTTGAAGTGTGAATTCTGCTTGACAAGATTGATATGTTAATCCACACCTGTCTGAGCTGCCTTACTCGACCCAAAGAATGTAGCAAGCTTTACCTCTCTCTTTAAATTGTTCATCTTCATTTTTCTCCATAGAATGCACAGGCTTCTGAGTCTAACTCCAAATTCGTGATCGCATAGCTCGTTTGATACAGAAGCATGAGGATTAGGATTCTTGACCTTGTCTCCTATAAGGACACAAGGTCCTCACAATTACCATCCCACATGATTACAAGTTTCACCTGGGGTGGGACTGCACCCTGCAAAACCACCTGCTTTTCCTCTGAGATTTTCCACCTGCAGAACATGTCTGCGTAAAAAATACAGAAAATACATGGTATTTCCGGGCTCCAAGTGTTATTCCTTCTTTGTTTTGTAGATGCCAAGTGAGCCTGCTCACATTCATTTCAAAGAGCCCTCCTAGACCCTCTGACACTAGCCCCAGCAGCAGGAAAAACTAGGTTGGACTCTGGCAGGAAGGGGGAGACCTCATCTGTATAAGGATAAGGTTTTAGAGAGATTGGGTCCATCCTAGAGGAGGAAATGTTCAACCAACGTAGATATGGGCCTTCAGAGAATTTCTACAGTAAGGTAAAGAGGAAGTGCTGCAAAAGGAGGTGGGCATAGGGCAAGAAAGTAGAAGGGATTGGGTGAGAAAAATGTACCAATCACTGACTAGTGCACAAGTTAAGACTGCCACCTCCGCACCACCCCTTCAGAACATTTCTAGACCTGAGAAGACTATACCTGAGGAAGAAGGCCCTTCTGCGGAAAGGATTCTCCTGCCTTCTCCCTGTCATGCACTGACTGAAACTGCTCTCTGAGAATCAGGTGGCTACCTCTGCTTGCCTTCTCGCTGGAAACAAAAAACTCAAGGACTCCTTTGATTTTGGCACCAAAACCAATGGCTCACCACAATGAATTAAACTTTGAGGAACACTCGCCAGCGTCAGCCTTGGACCTTGCCCCGCCACAGGATTCTGACTTCTAGGAACAAATTTAAGTCAGAACGTAAAAATGGGATTGGGAATCCCTTGCTGTATCCAATTGCTGCTCCTTTGAGAGCATTCAGAAATGATGCCCAGGTCCTAATCAACCACAAACTGTTACTGTTTATTGGTGCTTTAATTTTTTGCCTTAAAACTTTTAAAAAGCATATCTGTGGCTTCCCTTAATTGAGTTTCATATTTTTACTGCCTTTTGGTGTCTATTTTCTTCTCTTCATTTTATTGTATTGTAGTTTTATTGTAAAATTGTTGGTACTACTCGAACTTAACACATATTCCTCTGGAAAATTGCCTGTCGCTTGTGCCATAGCTAACAGGGGTTGAGCAGAGATTCTGTGAGCCATGTGTTGAGGCCTAACCAGGGTGTGTTTATTAGGCTTCTAAGGGTTCCCCCTTCCGGACTGTACTGCAGTTATTGCATCAATAGTGCAGCAACAGCAAAGGAATCTGGTTACATCGCAGTTGAAGACAATTCTCTTCTGTGTGTACTTATTGGTCATTGCAGGTCAACGATTACTAATGTGGTGAGGAGAATAGTCAGGATCTGTGATGTCATCAGCTAAGCCCAGCCTTTAAAATTTCCAACTGAGCAAAACTTGGCAATGTATTTCATCATACGGTACTGTACATCATATAATCTTTTTTACACTGTCCTCTCTTTAAAACATAAAATTGGTCATAACCTTCTCTAGAGAGCTCTTCTTTTAATAATTTTTAATATATGCCTACTGGTGAGGTTGACAATGTGTTTGCATTGGAATGGCCGTTGAGTAAAGGTATGCTTGCCCACTGCACAGTGACTCTACTGTCCTTTAGTAGGACCAGGGTTTAAAGTGACATTTGTGTCTCATTTACTAACTGGGAATTTCTTTTACCAGAGTCCAGGGTTTTTGACTTCTGCATCCATATGTCCTCTTGCACAGAGGTTTGCGTGTCAGCCAAAGTTGGAGCCTATTGTTAAGTTATTAATGGATCATTGAGACTTTGGGGTAGATTTTCAAACACTTTGCACTGGGTTAGCGTCAAAACTTGTTTTGCGCTGAAAAGTACCCTAAAAGTAGCGGAAAGTAGCGAGAAGCACTGCTTTGCGTTACTTAGCAGCAAATGCGTTAAATGGGTGGTACACGGGCATTCCCATGCAACCACCCATGCCTTTTGATGCAAAACCCTATCTACAAAGAATTGTAGACAGGGTTTAGCACCAAACGTTAACGCCACTTCAAAGGAGGCGCTAACAGGAGAAATGTTTTTATTTCTCCTTTCTTTTCCGACTTTGCATGCGTGCTGCACTGTGCAGCACACACACAAAGTGAGTAAAGCTTTTAAACTTGTCTAGGCATGGCATTTCATACAGGAAGGGTACCCTTCCTGTATCAAACCGATGCTGGACTCACGCATACACCCTAGCGCTATAGCGCTAAAGTGTGTGCGTGGCGCTCTGCAGCTGAAATCAGAGCCGCCGCTAGGGAGAGGGGAGGAGAGCCATATCTCTGAAGATATGGCGCTCTCCTGCTCCCTTTTTGGGTGCTGTGCTGCGTTGTGTGTATTTTTTTAAAAATCTGCCTCTCTGTCTTTGGATTAAAAGAGATGCTTGACAGTCGAGAGTTGAAAGTCAGCCAACAGAAGTTAGGAGTTATGGCCAAGAACTGGATCCTTTACTAGTGACCCTGAATATCCCTACGCATCAGTAGCCCTTGTGTAGCTCTAATTTTAAAGCCCGACTCATGCCTCTCTCAGGCATAGAGATTCTAGTTTCCTGAAATCTTAAGCTATGCTTCAGTTAACTAAACTCCCTTTCTTCGTTTGAGATGCACAGGTTGAGAGGTGATCCTATGGTAACTAGTGCCTGTATGAACCATAAGGGTTCCGTATTTTGACAGCATTGCTGTAATGGAGCACCATTCCTATGACGTGGCAGACAAAACTCAGGTAGGACTGAGAAAAAGTGAAGAATGATTGAATTATGGGGGAATGTGCTTTTGAGTAGTCAAAAACGAGCTAATAATATTAGAAAGAGAGGGTAGGAAAGGTAGTGATGATTCATTAGGTTTTTCCTCACATCATTCACAAGGACACATTCACAATGAATCTTGTAAAGCAGCACTTGTAAACAGATAGAGTGACGGCTCTACACCACGTCTTACTGAATGTTACTAATGTTTTGACATTTAGAGTGTACTACAGTGGTGCTTCTTTTTGACAAAAGGGGTGCTATTTAAAACATATTTGAACCAGGTTTTCTAGGAGTGATAATACATTAAAATGCCAAATAAGCTAATCAAAGGCTTATTTTAGTTATATTCTTAATGAATGATTTTAAAGATAAACAAGTCAAGCAGAGAGTTTGATCAATTGTATTCTAAAACCTCTGATAAAAATTCTAATGTAATATAGAACTATCTACATCCAGAAAAGTTGTGACCAGATTTTTATTGAATGAACGCAGGCCACGGTAATATAAATTTGATGATATTTTTGCCCATCATGCAGAATTGGGGTCCTTTTAAGGTATGGGTGATGTGGAGGCATGGGAATGTTAGCTAAGGGTCTGATTGAGAGTTTGCCGGATGGGTACTGCATCACAAATGTGACAGATACGCCGCCCTCCTAATTACAAGTGCATTATGTCCTAATACACTTGTAAAAAGGCGGACAAGATATGTGCCACATTTGTGTTGTTGTACCTATCCGCCACAGTCCAGTACACTCTAAACTAGGTCCTAAATTACATCCCTAATATTAACATTTTCCTATTGTAGGTTAGATTAATTCATGGAGTATCAAGATTTCAGGTTGATTTAGCCCCAGATACCTAAGACAGCAAGACCCCATTTCCTGTTTCACCATACAACTCCATAACATATTGGGAATGATCTTCATGCCACCAGGTGTGCTGTCTAAACTGGGGTAAAGTATCCAGGTGCATGTTCTGGAGAAAAGCAAGGAAGAAATGCTGCATGTAATGTATTACCTTTCAAATACACCATTCTAAAATGGCAAAGGAAGAACAGCAACTAATGTTTCATCAATCATTGGGCTCCCTATTACCCTAATGAAGCTTAATCCCGAGAAATGGGGCTTCATTCTAACTCCTATGTTCAACTCAGGGATATACACGGGCCGGGCTTTAGCTTAATAGAAAGGAGCAATTTTGTACCCCATATATAAACGAGGCCCAAATTGTTACCAAGTAGCTATCACCTCATTGCCTTGCTGGACGCAGATGGGAAACTATTTGCTAAACACCTACTACCTCATCTACAGCTTTGGGTGGATAACTCATAAAGGTTACCTTTCCATCAGGCAGGTTTCCGCACTAACTGCAGCACATTGGATAATATCATAATGTTGAACATGATAGGGCAGAAAGCCTGCACACAGAAAAATAACCTATTCGCTTGTTTTATAGATTTTTCAACAGCCTTTGATAAGGTGAATTGAGCGAGGTTGTGGAGGACACTTCAGGAGTGGGATATCTCCCAAGGTCTCTTAAACCTGATTATAGAACCCCACCACAAGACATGGGTCATAATGAGGTTGTCCGATGGTCATGGCTTTCTCCTTAAATTCCCACCCTCAATGGTCTAAAGCAAGGGTGCATCTCAGCCCCACTTCATTTTACCCTGCATACATTGGATTTAGCAGACATACTCACTTATAGCCTAGATGATGCCCTGAAGTTAGGGCTTATTAAAGTCCCTTTTCTGGCTTATGCCGATGAGTTAATCATCCTGGCGACAACTCAGATGGGCCTTCAAAGGCAACTCAATTGAATCCAAGTATCCACCCAAGAAAACAACCTTTTTATTAATATCAACTAAACCAAGGTAATGTCCTTAGGTCGAAATAGTTCAAAGTTTACTTGGAAGATAGGTGCCACAAAGGTAGAGGAGGTTGGGTACTACCTGTACTTAGTATATGGCTCAGACAAAAATCTTTCAAGGAAATGTCTTGTGGAGAACTTAAAAAGTAAAATGACAACGATTTTTGAAGCACTAAAAATGTTTTCCGCTCTTTATTGGGGGGGCGGCGCTAGGTCCTCTGCTGGATGTCATAAAGGCAAATATTATCCCTGTTCTTTTATATGGGGCCCTAACAGGGACCAGTTCATTTACGCAAAACCTAAATTGCATGTTCATGAGCTGCATTCAAAAATTATTCCACCTAAGGCAGTCAACCCCCTCATGTCGCATTAGGCTAGAACTAGGTTTGATCCCGTTATCAGCTTTGGTCGACATTAATCGGATCTTGTAGTTTATAGAGGCAAAGATGACAGGGCCTAACACTTTATATCTTTTATCGCCAAAGAATTTACCACATCCTGAGGAGGGGCTTTTACTTCAGAAAGGCGACTGGAAGAGCTGCTGGAAGAATATAAGCTTCCCGCAATGGTGACAAGAGCATCTATGTCTAGAGTGGCGCGTAAACTAGTGTTAAAGATATGGAGACAAAACCTTAACCCTGAGTAGGTACATTGATGCAGTCTCAAAACATAAGCATATGAGATACACCATAAGCACCTTTTCTAGCTTAATGCAACACTACTTCGATTTTAATTTGCGGCCTCAGGAAAAGATCACGTTCTTGCAATTTATTTATTTTTTACCTCCCTTTTAAGGTTTTTGATGTTTTTTTAAACTAAATGTCTGCTTGGAAAAGACATGTAACGTGTAAGTCAGCCGAGGAGTACATTGAACACATAATCTGCCTATGCCCACCTCTACTCTACCCACGGAAACAATACTTAAAGTCAATGTTTAATGCAGCGGGCATAAGAACAAAATCAAAGGCTGTACTATTTTGCTTTGAAGGCAGCACCATAAAAGCGGTGGGAAACCTCGTAAAATTCTTGAGGCAGGCCATTTAGCTCTGGGAGGATAACTGTTTGTTGTGAGGTACAACAGGGCCCGTGCATAAGACTCCATTTTAGTTATATGTTTAAACTTGACATCTTTTTCTGAACTGTGACTTTTTACATGCCTTGCACTTACATTATAAAATACGATTATTTTGCTCACAGCAAATTTCTTAGTAAGCATTTTATCATGTTGTTCATACACTCTGTCCAAGGCTAAGGAACACTGAACATGATGCCTTACATGTGGTTGTCCGGTTGGAGACAGCTCTGAGTCTCAAGACAAACAGTACCTTTGACACTGTGCGATTTGAACAGTGATTTTATTATATAAACCACCTCTGAGCCTAATTCGGCAGAGGAGCACTCCTGTGGATCATCCTGGAACACTGCTCCTGTGGCTGGGATGCAACCCTGCTGACTCTAACCATTATGCTGCAAAGGACGGTAGCCTGCTCTACACCAGATCGGCTTCCTGATACATCATACACAGGCATGGGGGGTTGGGTTGTCCCAAGAGATCTGGCAGAGGATACTACCACTATGCTCTCGATAGTATAAGTAGTATTAGATAGGAGTATAAATATAATCATAATCACACTGTAATGTTATAATGGTTGAACTGCTTATCATTCTCAACATTCTTGTAATGCTGGTTACAATGCTTTGTTTCATCTTACTAATAATTGCAGCTCACACTTTTTACACAAGAATACAATTGTTTCAAGAAATGTTTGAAAAACCAATTTTTATCTTTTGTGTGTCTCCCTTGGGCATGCCTGAGTAACAACGAAAGGGTAGATCTGTTTCCACGATTTCCCTGGGGAATCAGAGTGGTCATGCTCTGAGGTTGCAGATACCATCTGGTGCCCTAGAAGGTTAGGGGTTCAGATGGCGCACTGTGAACTAGCTAGGAATTGGGCCAACGTGCTCTGATGATATGTGTGGACTCAGTCCCCGTATTCTGGCGGTTATGTTGTCTAGATACACAGTCCTTCTTAATTTGTAGGAGCCGTATGAAATATTAACCTTGCATTTATTTTAATGATTTTTGTTTTTAAATGTGCCTTTTTAATACCTTGCAATGTTTTAATGTAAAATAATTATTGTAAATAGTTTTATGTAAATGTAAACATTAAAGTATACTACTACTACTGTTTCATCACAATTGGGTAGACATACACATCGCACACACGTGGTAGAGTCTAGGATTATTCCACACTAAAGACAGAGGGATCATGAGGTATAGTAAACATAAGATACACTGCTAAGCAGGATAGATGTCCTGGTGATGTTCGTGTCAGCATACTCTGGCTTACATCAGTGGGATACAACATGGCATGTACAAATGCTCTCCATTCTGCCAGGTTGTCCACAAGTTTATCATCCTGACTATTTTCAAGAATATCACCTCTGTATCTGCATATTCCTTCACATCCCTGAACCAGTCGCTCAAAGTATGCCCTTCTGGACTCAGACTCTTAATCGCTGTCCTGCACCTAACTAGACTCCGGGTCAGCATTGACGCCATTGTTAGTGCTGTCATTAGCTTACACCTTTTACATTTACTGAAATTATATGTTTGATGTACTTACTTGTCGGGCCTTGCTGCTAGTCCCCTTCATCAATTGGTCTGCTGTTGTGCCACTATGAGTGACAGCATTTTGCCCTATCACAAGGAGCCCATCTACACAAAGTAGTTCTGCAACAAAAGGCAATATGTGCCTTTTGAGACCAAAACATATTTATCTTTTAGCCATTTGTTTCTGTTTCACATTGACAAGGGCTTAACTACTCCCCCCCAACGTTCTGAAATAACCATAACAAAACAATCATGAACAGAGCCAAACGTCTGGCACCAATGCCAAACCTATTATATTTGCCAATGCTTATTCCTTTTTTTGTTTTTACTGGGTGTACCCACAACATGCACCTAAAGGGACAGCTTAGCATTCAGGCTGGAAAAGCATGAGTAGCTCTCAGCAGTCCACTCCCAGAAAGCAACAACTTTAGGGCATTGCCACGCCATATGGAACACTAGAGAAAGCTGATTTTTCACACACTTTTTATTCAATTGTTTTTTTTTCTGACTGGCTGCATGTACAAACTCCAGAGAATACTCTCTAGATGCTGGAAATAACGTAAGCGAGATGGTTGATTTCCTGACAAAGAAACCAAACCAAAACAACAGCAGACAGATGGAAATGCACCTGCTGTGCTCTTCTGTGCCATTGCATAAATAAAAAACTGGTGATTGATTACTGCCTGCTTGCTTAATGAAAGACTAGTTCTATATATGGATTTCAGGCTGCTACTGTTCCATTGCCTCCAATTTAAGGAACGGTACATATATCCTTGTTGTCTGAAAAAAAGTTTTTTAAAAGTAAGACCTGTGTAATGTCGATACTGTAGACGTAATCTAAGTCCTGTAATTCAATTTATAATGTATCCAGCTGCATATATCATGTTGGGATGCTTTCACAAGCCCTCTCTGCAGCATATGCAAGGTTGTCTTGAACATGGAAGTATGTGGTATGTGTAAAGTGCTCTTCAAGGCAATGGCAAAGACATAGTCAGTGAATGATTGGATTGGTAGTTCAGTTCTGGTTGCGAAAGAGGACTGTTACTGTGTCATGATATATGGGGGTTAAAGAGGTGCATGTTTAGCACCTTCTTGTATTGTTGTGGCTGTCTTGATGGTTCCAGGGTTGCTGTTCCAGATCACGAGTGCATAGGTGGAGAAGGCGTGTTGCCTTGTGTGTGTCATTTTTGTAATTTTGTATCCCCAGTCTGATGGTAGTCTGACTTCTGGTGTGCCGAGAGCCATCCTAGGGGGTGAGCTTCTCCCCCCGGATATGCAGGGCTGCTGGCCATTATGACACTGGAGAGACCACATGGGTATATGGTGTAGCCCCTTACTAGCAGTTGCAAACCGCTCCATACTCATTTGTTCACGTATGCACGATCTCTCTTAGCAGTGGCGGCTGGCATGTCCCGAGGGTGGTGAGGCGAGTGGGACATTTAAAAAAAAATTACATTAACAGCACTTACCTGCGAGTGCAACGTCCTTCTCGATGGTCTTCTCTCCTCGAGGCAGGCAGGCAGGCTCTGAACTCCCAAACCAATCCTGGTGCTGCTCTCACCAGCATGAGAGCAGTGCCAGGACTGGTGGGAGGGATGTATGACGATACCACGCATGCATTACATCGCATGCCATTAGATCGCGGTTTTAACAACGCAAGTCGTTACAACGACTTGCGTCGGAGGGCGCTGGACTTAGGAGTAGTTTAATTTACTATTCCAACTCCAGCCTACGTACAGTAGGGAAGGTGTTGGATAGTAATTTAAACTACTCCTTGTCCTATAGCGCCCTCCAGTGCAATGCATGCGTTCTAAAGGTTGTTTCCCGGTGGGAGCGGCCACTATCAGAACTCAAAAGAGCACTGGAGGCTTTTGCTTTCTTTGACAGCTGGGTAAGAGGTTTAAAGTGCTCATGTGTGGCTGGCCGTTGCATGACTGCCGGCCAAAAAGACATGCGCACTTTAAACTGAAAGTGCCCTGCTCTCTCTGCTGCTGCCAGTCAGCAGCAGCCGCGTCCTGATGCTCCGCTCGGGGCAGGGTGACGAAAAATAAAATGGTAATGAATTAACTTCATTACAATTTTATTTTTTGTCACTTGGGGCATTTCAGTGGGACGACGCTCAAACGGAGGAGCCGCCCCTGTCTCTTAGTCCATATCACGTGAGGAAATGAAACCTTCAAGCATATGGCAAAAACTTACACAATTATGTATTTCATTTTGTAGGAGCCTTCCTTAAATACTACTGAATGCCAGGGATGATGAATATCAGACTTCACAGTATGCCGTTTTCTTCCACTACCATACACTTCCTGGCTAAGCTTGCAGGCTCTTTTTCATCCTTGCTTTCTCACTGTGTCACTGTTTCCCTATCTTTCTCCTTTATTTGCTTTTATCTTTCTTGTTCTCAGTCCAAGTATGATGATGAAAAACACGTCCCAGTTCCTACAAATGAGTGTCAGGGCTTATCACTGACTCAATTTAAGCTCTGTGTAGGAGAATCAGTGAACATTTCTGACAGGCACACCATGCTGCTAGAATTACCACAGTTTTGGAACTGAATAGCCTCATTAATGTGATAGGGAGAGGATGCTGTCTGGGGTCGATCCTTTTTATACCTATAACAGGTGAGATTGTTTTATAAGAACAGTACACAATCCTTCTTTGTTTCTGTGCTGATAGGCCATGGCGGGAGCAGTAATGTTACTTGCCTTCCATTGTAGCATGATGGACTCTCACCTGTTGCAGTGGTTCTTAATCTTTTGATTTCTTTTGACCCCGACTTAATCATTACTGGAACCCGGGGGCCCCTACTGAATCATTATTGGAATACAGGGACCCCAATGAGTCATTACTGTAAGCCAGGGATCCAGATCTAAGCATTTTCGAGGATCTGAATGGTAAAACAATACACCAAAAAAACAGAAAGAAGCATTCAATAAATACATAAATCATGAAATATTTCATTTAATTACCAAACAAATATTTAAAAAACAATTGTAATTCTAATAGGAAGGTTGGAGCATATTTATATTCAATTTAGGCTACTCACATCCATAGTATATTCTGTTCAATGTACATGGACTGTTCCCACTAATCAATCTGAGGATACTAATTTAGGGCCTGATTTAGTGTTTGGCGGGCTGGGTTACTCTGCCTCAAACGTGACGGATATCCTGTCCGGCGTATTACAAGTCTAAAGATAAAATATCCTATGGCACTTGTAATACAGCGGACAGGATATCTGTCGCGTTTGTGGCGGAGAAACCCGTCCGCCAAACTCTAAATCAGGCTCTTAATTTTTAGCCTCCCATTTCAAATTCCTTCACATTTACAGAATGTTTTAAAATGTTCAATATATTTATATACGGTTTATTAATCTGTTAATATTATTACATTTTTTTAAGCATTGGCAGAACCCTTCGAGAAGGCTTCGCGGACCACCACGAGTCCCTGGACCACAGGTTAAGAACCACTGTGTTAAGGCAATGAAAGGAAGGAAAGACTGGACAGAGAACACCTTTGAATGCTTGAATGAGTAGATGTCAATGTTGAAGTATTCCAGTGGGACCAAATAGCAGAAGTTTTCTCTTGTTACTTAGCTTAACTGCTCTTGGTGCACCTGATACAGTGTGCTTCTCCAGCTTCTCTGTGTTCCTCATAGAAACACTGCAGTTTAGCCACAAACTGAATTGAGCCAGAGTAGACACAAAACAAATCAAAGCATAACCTCTTTTTTAATTTTTACTTTTTAGCACAGTATTGGTATGACATAAGATGATGTATCATTCCAATGGACTTAGGCTACGTTTACCTTAACCCAGTGTGGCTCCTCTTAATGGGCTGACGGACCACACGCTTCTTGTTTTTTGGTCCATTTGTTTTTATTATGCCAAGAGTGAATAATAATCTAATATTCACTTTTGGTATAATAAAAATGTCGACCTCCTTCGGTCCGGCCACAGTCTGTGTCTGATGCCTTTGTGCACCTGCGCCAGCCTTCAGAGAAAGATCACCAGGGCTGAAGAAATTCCATTCCTGGCAATGGGGCCCTGGCACGCCTCTGTGCCTCCCCTATTTGTGACGTGCTAGGCGTCACAGTTAAATGTAGACATGGGTGAATCAGCCTGTCATCCCACTCTTTCCTAACTTGTCAGAGAGTTGGGAAAGGGTGGGGTAAAGGATCAGAGACTAAAACCTCAAATCTGCAGATGCTCAGGTTTTAGGTTTCAGTTTCATGCCCAAGCACCAGAAGTTGAAAGGAGCAATCTTCCAAACAAGACCTGCAACAAGGTAAGTAAAACGCTATAAAGCTTGTAAATGTTTTTGACTGGAACATAAATCTAAAAGGTTTTAATTTACCCTCTACAAGGGGTATGCACCATTTTTCTAATGATTTCTTCCCTAAATCTTTGCCGAATTCCGATCATCTCACCAACCCCTACTAGATCTCTATTTTTCACAGAGGAAATGTCTATGATACTCCGAGATCAGAAATGAACAACCTCTTTTTGAAAGAAGCTGCAAACCAGTGTCTAATACAGTCTACCGCAAAAGTGACAGAATGACAGTGAGATATATGCTCCTCACAGACTCTACTCAGCATGCTCACTCACTCAAACAGCTGCTTTTTCTGACAGGCTGTCACTTTCAACTGCCAATACTGTTTCAACTGAATTTCGTCTCTAGAATGATCTTAAAATAAACAGCATGGTTAAACAGACCTATATTGGAGGTTGAGTCTCAGCCCTCTGCCATTTCTAGCAAAAGAAAAAGTACTTCCCATGGAGCAAACATATTAACTTTGTTAGAGCCTTGTTGAGACATTGTAAACCTTTGTAATTTTATAAACACACAGGGGCACATGCATCAAGCCCGCATTTTGTGATTCCCAAATAGCGAATTTTACCCATTCGCTATTTGGGAATCGCAAAATGCTATGCATGTAGGAATCGCAAAAGAATTTGCGATTCCTTAACATTACCTAATAGCGATTCGGAAATTGCAAATCGCTATTAGGTATTGTGACTCCATTCATTCCTATGGGCCTACAGGCCCAAAGGAATGAACGGAATTGCATTCGCTAATTGCGATTACCAAATTGGTAATCGCAAATAGGAAATGCAAATCCAAGGGTGCCCAGGGGCCTAAGGCCCCCCTGAAGCACCCCACAAAAAAAGGTAAGTGTGCACATGTAAAGCACACACATGCCCTAAGGGCATGTACAAAGCATGCACATATTACCATCAACTTGAAGTTGATGGTAATTTGCGTTTCCTAAATGCACAGTTTGCATTTAGGAAAGGCTACATGCATCGGCATTAGGGAATCGCAAATCAAGATTCCCTAAATGCATTCGCAATTTAGGTAATCGCAAAAAATTGTGATTACCTAAATTGCAAATGCCAAAACCTACATGCATAGGAAAAGGCCTTTTTCCGTTCGCAAACAGGAAAAGGCTTGATGCATTTGCCCCATAATATCCTAAACCACCTTACGTTTTATATGGTGCGTGTGCCTTATAAGTATAACACAGTGCCCTACACAGTCTCAGTGTAAGGGAAGAATCATCTGTGAACACTATATTATTTCAGATTTACTGAAAATTCACATATATATATATTCCCCGAATCATTAGTCATGGAGAAATACTCATAATTCTAGAGTCATCTGTTGGGTCTTCAGATGCTGTGTCAGGTAAAAATAAGGTCAGACTGTGGCTCTTCATTATTTAGCCTGACATGTTTTCTTCTTTTCATTATAAAAGAGCAAAATAGAACACTAACATCTAACAGTCCCGTCATTTAAACACAACCAGGCGCACAGTCAATAAAGCAAAAATCAAGGCAGTTAAAAAAAAAAGCTATTATTTAGAAGAACCTTTTAAAAAAATATAGGGGCATATTCAAAAGCCCCTATCGCCACCAAAACGTCACTTTCAGTGAAGTTGTGGTGGCGATAGGAGTCTCGCCTTATTCACAAGGCAGCGTTAAGCTACTTATCGTGGCTTAACGCTGCCTTGTGAATAGGCCCCCTTTCACGCTGTGTTTAGCGTGAAAGGGGCGTGCAGTGGGTGTTGTGGTGGGCGTTCCACCGCAACACCCATTGATATTTACGCTGCCCCTTATTCACAAGGGCAGCGTAAATAGGAGCTAACGCCAAACTTAAGACCAGGAAAACCCTGGTCTTAAGTTGCCGATACGAGGAGAAATGCTTTATTTCTCCTCGTTTTGCATTTTCCATGTGTGCTGCCTTGTGCAGCACACATGGAAAATGCAAATGCCATGATTTGTTTATGTACAGGAAGGTGTCCCTTCCTGTACATAAACAAACCTTTTAAAATGCCGTTTTGTAACTTACATGTGTGCTGCATGAAGCAGCACACATGTAACTTACAAACTGGCATTTTAGGTTTGTTTATGTGCAGGAAGGGACACCTTCCTGTACATAAACAAACCTCCATGCTTGCAGACACCCTTGCACTCTGGTGCAAGGGTGCCTGCGTTGGCGCTAAGTTGTGAAACTTAGCGCCATCGCAGGGGGAAAAGCAAGGCTGCACCATGTCCTTGTGAATATGGTGCAGCCTTGCTTTTCCGAAGTGGCAGAGAGAGGCGTTAAGCCAAGAAGGCTAACGCCTCTCTCCGCCACTTCCTTGTGAATGTCCCCCATACTTTTATAAAGTGCAGCAATTGCCTGTAGATCACATGGCACTGATACATTCTTTGGGGTTACACCCCTCCCGAGTCGCAGGGGTCAGATTTCTAAACCCCTGGCACAAGTCAATGTGCCAATACGAATTTAAAAACCAGTTGGACTGCAATCAGTATAAAACCCACTGAGCAATACTCTGTAGGAAGTAACAATCATTCCCAGAAGGTGATTTTATGGGCACCGTGGAATTCCAAATCCTCTTCTGGAAACAAATAACACGCTAAAAATCAGCACTAAGAAACAGGACATGTATTTTAAAATGTTCATTTTTAAATCCTTCTCTAGTGCATAAAATATGAATGGCAGCCACACAGGATATGAAAAGCAAGGCAGCAAATCATTTCTTAGACAATAAAAAAAAACAAGAAAAACTCTAACATTGTTAAGTTCTATAATTCTAACACCCACATGCTATTCATGCTATTTCTATACTAACTGTAGCTAAGGCAGTAATTAGCAAGATTGATTTTTAGTTGCATAGCCGGTTCGCCCAGCATACCTGTGTTTTCATTATGGAATAGCAATTTGGCTATTTCCTATTGCAGCTTGTTTGAGTCTGGAATATAAACAGCGACCGGCAGAAGACCATTTCTCCCAGCTGTTGCCTGCAACATAGGCTGATGCTGCAATCTGGCATGACCTCTGCCATAATAGCCCTCTCTTATGGTCCAATACCTGAGTTTTTATAGGAAATGATCATCAATATTATCTTATTTTAGCTATTATTTTGAAAATAATTACAGGACTAGTAGACACTAATCATGGCAGCAAATGCGCCAACTTGATTATCGTATTGATAGGATATGTCTAGAGTTTATAAACAATCCTGAAAAGCAGATGCGTAGGGTGCTGTCATTTCTAACATTTCTGCGCATGTCTAAAACTTCACACTTTTAATGAAAGAAATAGAAAAGTCTGAAAAGGCAAAGAATGGAAATAGTAGAGTCTGGAAGGACAAAATGATGGAACTAGAAAAGTCTGAACAGGAACTGTCACAGGGTTCCCAACATCCATGGAATGACAATTGAGATAGATGCATGAAAGAAATGTATTATATCGTAAATATTAAAAGATTATATACAGGATTATATTCACATTGGTATATGAAAAATGACAACCAGGCAATTATTTTGGTTTTTTACCATTATGGCTGGGAAAAATAATGTAAAAAGAAAGGTATAAACTGTCCTTTAGCACACTTCTCTTCAGTTTGTTTCCAAAAAGCAGAAGCAGTCTTTTCCCTTCTTTACTGGAAGTTGATTTAGTTATGTTCATTTCTTTCCAGTCATTGATGATGCCATGCAGTTTCCATGAAATCCAGAGATTATTGCCATAGGAGATTGTACTCTTAGTGGAATAGCATTGGAATGGTCTCTACCCAAACTTTTCACTTCTGATTCAGCAACCTCTGATCCAGTGGATAGGCATATGCACTTCAACAGATCATTCATATCCAGAAAATCCAAGGATTGAGACATTTCTTGTTAATTGACTCTTGTTAAAACAGGTGGTTCAGATGTTGAAAGTGTCATTGGTTTGAACATTAGAAAAAAGATGGCCATCATACAGAGTATAATTCTGTATTGGCAATTGTTGTGCACAACAATACGCTTGTGGTTGAAAAGTTTCTTGTATGTTGATGAATACCACTGGAGGCATTTCCAGTGGAATTTCCAGGACTGTTGTTTGAAAACAGTTTATGCACTAAAAGACCAATCTCACTTGTGGATCATTCATCCAATAGGGTCTGGTGCTCACTCAGGACAGTTATCCATTTGAATCTAAGATAAAATGCCAAATTCTCTTGGCACTTTTTGGTGGGATAGTTGTAATCCATGTTGTCAGTTGACCTGTTTTTATTTCTTAGCTAGAAAAAAGATGAGAACCCACACCCAATGTGCAAATAATTGTTGGAAATTCACCAAACATGCTTGAGAGCAGTGAACCAATGGATGAAGGAATCTGCCCAAATGCAGTCTTAAAACCAGTCAACCAAGCAGATCTCATAGTTTGAAAAAGTGTACTATGATCGTTATGTTAGATAAATAAAAGATAGTGTGCACCAGATCTGCAAAATGAATTGGAAACTGGGTTTGCAGGAGTTTTTGAATCACTTTCACAGAGAGGAGTGTTTGTAAGGTAAATGCTTCGGCTGCTGAGGTTAAGGACACTCCTTTCTGCATTAATATCCCAACAAGTTTGTTAAATTTATCAGGGCACATATAATCCATATTTATTTTAGGACAAGGAACAATTTCAAATCTCCTACATGGAGGAGGATACAAGATTATACTGCAACATTTTATATTTATTTGTACAGTTAATAAGTAGGAGAACCAGGAGGCCATGATCTATTATATAGGAGTATATGGTAGAAAGGAATAAATGGAACAGGTGTGACTAGAAACTTCCAATTTAAATCTGACTTCAAAGTTTTACAGGCAATGTTCCCTCTAATTTCTTTCCTCTGTGTGCGGCAGTGTAAGGTGTCTGTGCACTGCAGCCAAGGCTATGTGCGCCAGGAACCAGCCCGCACATGTGGGTGCATCGACCAATGTTCCCTCTAATTTGTTTTCTCTGTGTGCGGCAGTGTAAGGTCACCTTACAAGGAACAGTGGCTGGTTGGATACATTCTTCAATTCCCGAGAGACATTAAAGAACTCAGTCACAGCTCTAACTGAGTAAGAAGCAATGCACAAGGCCTGATCCTTCACTCACCTGGGTGGTGGCAATGTCCTACTCAACAGCTTCCATCACTCCGCATTCGCTCCATGGCATTGCATCCAATGTGCCACTGCCCATCTCATCACGGGGTTAAATATATAACACATCACAGCGAGAGTGATGAATCTGCAAATGCTGTCCATCAAAGCCTGCATCGACTTTAAGGCTTGAACCTACAAATCAGTAACAGGTCCACTGATTCACCTGCTTGAAAATCATGACATTGGAAGACTTCAGATCGAGAAATGCAAGAATGAAAACTGGAGACAGTGTACGCACCAGGACCTCCAAGAAAACCCCTTCTGGATTTCAGGCTCACCACATCACTCTCGAAGTTCAGAAAGGAACTAAAGTCTTTTCTCATCTGTGATCACCTCATCTGGCATCGATAAGAACCTCCGAGCTCCTCTGTCTATGAGCCCAACTATGAAGAAACTCTGTCCCACTTAACTCTCTCCTTCCATCGTACACTCTGAATTGCTCCCTAGTCTCCACGTGAACTAAAATGGTTTCACTTTCCTATTACTATGTAATGCACTGCACTGGTTTTCACGTTTTCTTCAATTTTTGGAGGACCTGTTCAGACATAAAATTGATACATATTTTGTGGAGGCGAGGAGTAAGATGAGGTAGATAGTAAAATACCCAACGGTATAAATACAGTTGAAGAGAACATCATATACAAGGGGAAGCATTTCTAGAAATCAGGATTTGTTGAGAAGTAGCTCAGAATGTGTAGTAAATGCCTGGAATGTCTTTGCAGCAAAAGTAGCAAAATAATAACAAGCATTGGCAAATCCAATATGTCTTGTTTTTACGGCCTCTTTGCCAAAACCTTTTAGCTATGCCATTCAGCAGCATCAAGATGCTGTGCAGCATAATGGAAAGCTAAAAAATGGAAGGTACTATTATGCAGCCATGCTATTTTGTAGGCACGAGTATGTTGCATTGCGCATGCATGCCTACAAAATGTTTTATGTTTACAGATCTCAGATGGAATAGTAGATTTAAAAAAAAATAGAATAGATGTAGCACAAAAGTGCTTTTAAGTTGGAAGGGGAGGAGGAGATAGCCTGGGGGAGCAGGAGTGTGGAGGGAAGCAACGGGGAGTGGTTGGGGAAGATATCACTTGTGGCAGAAGAACAGAAGTGTAGAAGCAAAGTGGTGGAGTAGCACACGAAGATGCGTGAAACACATAGAGGGGGAGGAAACACATAGGCAAGAGAGGGCAACATGGAACATAGCAGAATATGGAAGAGAAGTACATGAGGGAGTCAGCTGGAAAAAACATGCACTGTCATGGAGTGCTGAACCAAAAAGAAAAATTCAGTTCCCGAAAAGTAGGTGGTTGAAGGAAGTAAAGATGCTATGTTCCAGGGGGAGGGAAAACAGGAAAGGAAGGTAAGCCCACACAAGGAAATTAATAATGAGCAAGCTGATAGTGAAAATAAAGCCAACCAATGGGAAGCAGTGGGCAGCGTCTAAGACCACTGCAAGTTTACCATAGGTCTTTTCACAACCAGACAGATTGAGCTGTGTGGTAGGGGAGACCCAAACAATCCCAGATCTGGCGAGAAAGCAAGGTCTGTAGATTTATAGTAGGTAGCCCTTATGTGCGTTAAATACCTACTTTTCTGTGCATCCGCCCCTACGCAGTAGGGTCAGCTGAAAAGTAAAGCAATTGTGACATATTATACAACACATATGAGAGCTTAATGATATTTCAAACAAAGGTGTAGATCCAGATGCAAGGAGGAGGGATCCAAGTGAGACAGTAACATTCTCATAGTTTATGGGACCATCTGTGCTTCTATGTTTATTTATTTGCATGCTGTTGTGGGTTTTGCCAAAGCTCTCCTTAGTGGTTTGTTGGGCATACTAAATTCCTTGCGGTCTCCTCGAAAGCAGGCAGCCATATTGGATCCCTGACAGTGTGGCGCTTGTCCACGTGTCCAAGCGGAGAGCCATGAAAAAGATGGCTGGCCATCTTATTAGAGCTGGGTTCAGTGCTTAATTTGAGCTGGTGGTTTCCAGTGTTGGCACCAGCACTTGTCAACACCAGCGCTTGTGACAGTATGCCACAATGTGGCAGTGTCTGGCTAATTTAGAGATGAACACAACAACAGTTAATTATTAATTCAATATACGTTGTAAACTATTATTACCTGCCGCTCAAGTCATTCTTAAAGCTTTGGGGGCCTATAATAGTCCGAATTGTCACACTTGTAGGAGGAGTGTGATGTTAGTAGTTGTGTTGTTACTATAATTGACAGCATGGTAGGGGCAATGTGTGGTGCAAGCTGAAGTGGCCTCCTGACAAGAGCCCTGGCATTTTTTTTCCCCACAAATTAACTTAAGCACTGGCTGGTTTTCGTGATCCGGCGAATAGTTAGTTACGCACAATCCTACTTTGGGATAGCAATCATATATGCAAATTATTTCCAATGAAATGTATGCAAGGTACATTTTTCTCAGATGTTTTCATTGTGGATATTCTAAAATCCTGGCTGAATGGTACTATCTGGTGGCTCGACCAGCAGAACTCAACTTCGCATTAATGGGAATGTTTGAGCTCGAGCCCACCCTAGTGGAGGAGCCCCAGTACTTTATGGTCATGCATGGCCTGGCTATGTTGAGAAGTATAAGTTATGTTACACCATTTTTATACAACACACGTCCATCTAGGAGGTTAACAGTGGAGAGCGCTGTGCATGTGATCCTTCTGTCCATGTTGGGTGAAGCAATTATCCCCTACATTTTACCCTACTCCATAGAACATGCTATTGTCAAGCGTGAGATGGTCGTAAGTGTAGTTATAATGCAGCACATTCAAAATAATTTCGAAAGCAGCATAGTTTTTAATACAGAGAACAATATAATTTTAGCTTTTGTGAGGAAATGTGGGTGGCATTGAGGAAATATATTCCCCGAACTGAATGCAGGGTGGTGCTGTCGATAGAGCAGCAGATGCAGTTGCACTGGGCACAGGACCTTGAGAGACCCACCTCACCCAAGTATGGCTTCCTTTTGCTACCAAACTGCGACTGTAAGAGGCCTTTGTTTCTTACTTGTCTGAAGGCACCCTTGTTAGTTCACTGTCTTAAAACCCCAAGGTTTGACTCAACATTTATGTGAAGGCGGGATGAAAGCCTGTGATTTCCTGGGTATGTTTAAGGGTGTCTCCCCTCCCCCTCACCCGTCCCGCTCCCATGGCCATTCCTGAAAAACGTCTCTGAAGTCTACAAGCCTGACGTGTTCTTTCAGTTGTTTCTAAAAGCACTCGTCATGCTTGTAGGCTTGCTGCATTTCATTTGTTAATAGAGCGTGGCACACAATCTGCCCCGCTTTATTATCAAAAGAAATGCAGCAAGTCTACAGGCAGGACGTGTGCTTTTAGAAACCCCTGAAAGCACACGTTATGCTGGTAGATTTGCTGCCTTTCATTTGTTAATAAGGCACAGCTACGGGGCACATTGTGTGCCTTTGTTAACTGCTTAACTGCTTCGAACGTTCCGCGCCAGTGCGGAACGTTCTATTAAGCGGGCGGGGCCGCGTCGGCCAACGGACGTGCGCAGCACTACCGAGGTAGTGCTCGCGACGGCCATTGGCCGACAGAAGCACTTAAAGGGTTAAAGTAATCATGTTAATTGCAGCGCACACGGGCGCTGTGATTAACATGATTACTTCAAAAAGCACACAATCTGCCCCAGAGCCTAGTCCTTTTAAACAAAAGAAAGGCAGCAGGTACTACTTGCTGATGAACTTCGGGTGGTCTCCCTCTGCCTTTCGCGCCGCACGCATTTTAAAAGCGGCGGCGCGAACTGTCTTCAGCTGAGTGTGCGCGCTTCGCCTATTACACTGCGCGCTCTGGGAGAAATAGGTGCGCGGGCGCCCGGGCACGCACGTTACAGGGAACACTGGTTACAGGACCCCTGCAGATTGATAGAATTGCAGAAGAGGAGATTTCTCTATGTAGGAGCCAATGTAATATACTTTCAATGTGCCATAGAAAGTAGGGTACTCTCTACCGCCTCAATATTCAAAAGGCTGTACATGACTTATTTTTTAGACATTATTTTTTGGGTTAAAGTTTAATTGTAAGGCTCAGTTACGACATTCTCATTTATTAGTTGTAATGGCACTCTGTTGGATTTTAATGTCTGTAATTTATCTATGTGATAGATTACATTTGAGCTTCTCTATGTTGCAAAAGACTTAGGGGCATATTAGCAAGACCGGCGATAAAATTATCGCCGTTTTAGCGGCAGGAAACTGCCGCTAAAACGGCGATAATGGGCTTGCTAATATGCGTTATAGAATTCCAATAGAAGCCCAGGTTAGATGTTCTGCACATCTAACCTGGGCTTCTATTGAATTCTATAACGCATATTAGCAAGCCCATTATCGCCGTTTTAGCGGCAGTTTCCTGCCGCTAAAGCGGCGATAATTTTATCGCCGGTCTTGCTAATATGCCCCTCAATTCTTCCTTTAGGAGGTTAAGGGTTGATGAGATTATGGTGCTTAATTTATGCACTTGTTTTGGGGTGTCAATAACGTTAAAGGTTCCTTGCATAATTTCTCTAATTCTTTCAGTGCCTTCTCTTTCTGAATAAGCCTGTAGTTTTTTAATGTATGGCATATCATAATAACAGCACAAAAGAATTATTTTAACTGGATGTGGGACCAAAAGAAAATCATTATAATCCATGTACTCACTAATTGTGGACAAATGTTCCTACACAGCAGCTAGGCTGGAATGTAGTAGCCACATCTGTTGCACCCACACTGTAGGTGATGACTGTAATAGGTGTGTCTTTATTATAATTGAGGTCTGGGCGATTAGCTAAAGGACCAGGAGTCTTGGAAGGAAATCGATACATACATATTTTAGTAACAAGTGGCCATAGAGCTATTCCTTCAGATTGGAACACAGTGAAAGTACCATTCTGATTCATCTCATTCAAATCTACAAATGTAACATTTTTTTATTAATTCCCAATCTGAAAACTGTGTGCAATTGACTTTTGAAATTGAGGGTGCTTTAAATTTCTAATGGACTCAAATCCCTAGCAATTTGTCTATTGAACTGTTTTATTCCAGAAAATCATTTCTTTGGGTATTATACATGTGTAAATAATCTGCTAAAACTTAGTTCCGAAATTTTTCATTGATGTTTTGTTTCCAATATTCGGAATCTTGCATAGCAATATTTTCAATAGATTTGGTTAAATATCTAACTTTCTGATTTGTAATTAGGTAATTTGAAATCTTTCTGGTCTCTGGGAGTAATAAAAGGCGGATGGGTCTGACCTGTCATACTATTCAAATAAGGAAATCTTTTCTGAAAATGTGAATGGCCATTTATTGTGCGAACCCGGCAGTGTTTCCATTGTGTATAGTTGTATATTTCTCTGAGATTACTGGTTCTATGAATGTAATGATGTAAAGGATGAAAACAATGCATTTCTTTATGATTATCAGCTTTCAACTAAGGAACTTCATTATCAAGTGCAGCATAGGCATACTAGTCTTTGTGCATTTGTTTGTCTACTTTAATGAACCATTAATATGAAAAGGAATCAGGAATTATTATATCATCTAGTGATACTTTTAAAACAATTGGAATCTGGAGCTACTTAGTAGGTTCCATGAACAACCAGGAGACCTTTTCCCAAACTACACCATCCAGCAAAGGATATGCCCTGATGTTCACAGCATGATTATTCCGACTTGCTCTGTAAGAAGAATGCAGTTGTAATACCTGAACCACAGGAATTGGCATAGTTTCATCAGGAATATAATGTCCATTAAATAGCAGAAAAATTGTAATCAGTATGATAATCCACATTAGGAAAAAAAAACATTCTGGTAGCAATCCAGAAATAGGAACACAGTAGTATAAGACATCTGTCATTGGAACTAGTAGGAAACAAGAAGCCATTGGGGATTCTGAGTACCTGTTGAATGCTTTGGTATGTCTTTTATTACAAAATCTTTATCAAAACCATTCTTATATAGACCAGCTTCTTGGAGTGACAATTCGATTGATGTTGGTTCGGTTGGATACTCATAGCAAACTACAACAGTAGTTGAAACGGTTGGGATTGTTGAAATTGCAGTGTCTGATTCCTCCATGGAAGTTAGTATTTGGTGTAAAGATGGAGACACAGTAGGCTCTGTAGTCCCCAGAATGGAAATCAGTATTGTAACGTGGCTGTAGTCTTCTAGTGGTAGTCCCTGTGGAGTATGGAGAGGCTGTGAGAGGAAGGGCTACTTTGAAGGCACTTTGGTGTGAAGAAGGTCTACTGAGCAGAATTGGACACATAACACTTTTTCATGTGATCAATGGATGCCTTCCTGTTTTTCTGTGAACCAGGCAGTGGAGAAAGGACTACTATTCGTGTGCTTTCTAACTTCTGAAATGGGTGATCTGTACGAGGGGCTGAAAACTTGGTGGTAGGAAATGTAGAAAATGAACACGTTGTAGAAAATATGAAACATGAAAATATCGCACAACATCAAGCTCAAGCAGAAACAACACTTTTATGGTCCATGGACCGAAAATAAAGTATACGAAACCATACAGCTGTTTGTGGTTAAAAACCCATTTAGGCCCAACTCTCACACGGACACAAGCAAGGTGAACAGTTCACTTAAGAATGTAGTGGAATAGGAAACTTTAAAGGGTTTTCATTTAAAGCCCAACTCATGTCTAACAGACTTGAAAGCATTTACGACATCAGCACACCAGTCCCCCGGCACACAACATGCCTTCAAACAGATTGTGGGCTGGTTAGACAATGGGTTCATAAACAAATTAGCCCAGAGCACACAGTTGTTGATTAAACAATGGGTGCAGGGAAGAAACTAAGGGGGTCATTAGGATAGCGGGCGGATCGCCACTGCCCGTATGGCGGTGGCGATCCGCCCGCTATTTTCCACCACCCGCTTAACATTTCCCCACCGCCATATTACGATGGCGGTGGGGACCCAGGCGGACGGAAAGACCGTCCGCCAGTTTTCCGCCGGTAGGCAATCGGCCCGATTGCCTACCGGGCGGAAAAGGCCTGCAATATGGTGGTGGTGCCTTGCAGGCACCGCCATCCATATTACGATGGGCGGCGGTGCAGGGCTTTCCATGGCGGTGACTCCGCCATGGAAAGCCAGGCGGATTCCACTTACGGGGGCCCGTTGCGGGCCCCCAAGATGTTGGAGGGTGGGGAGTGCACATGGGGGGTACCTATGGTACCCCCCTGCATTGTCATGGACATGGTGGCAGGCACCTCGCAGTGCCTGTCACCTTGTGCATGACAATGCACACAGTGCATTCCCAGCATTGTGGCGGGCGGTGCTGTGAGCACCGCCCGCCACAATGCTGGGAATGGAGGATGCCACCGCCACGGTGGCGGTGGCATCCTAATCGCCTGTGCGGGACCGCCGCACCACTGGCGGCCGGTCCCAGCACCGCTAGGGTGGCGGGCGGACAAAAGTCCGCCTGTCATCCTAATAGGCCCCTCAGTTCTCAGTACACAAAGTCTCATGCACGCATTCATAGGCCAAAGAATGCTCTGTCATTATGCATTGTCAGATGTATAATGCAGAATGTGTAATGGTCTAGTTCAGGAATCCAGGGTTATGAGGTCACATGTGTTTCAGTGTTTTTCCATCCTAAATCTGTAACTTGCAAGTCAACTATTATTTACTATGTGAAATAAAGTATTGTAATGATTTGTATAAAAAGGCCTGTCTGCAAACAGGCATTTGAGAAAAATCCCAGTCCGTATTGTTTTTCTCCCTGTTGCGACAGTTAGTAAATACTGCTTTGCATTGCCAAGAAGAGTCTGTGTATTTATTCCAGTATTGGGAGTTTTTGTCACCCAGCAACAGTTGGCGAGTCATATAGGAGATTATTTTTGCTGCCCACCTGACGGCTGGCACCGGAAGACCGCCTACCCCCATTGCAGTGAGACCAGAGCGTACTTTTTGATGAGGTAAGCAGATGCCGTGTTTCAGCTGTAGTTCTGCCTGTGAAAAGGGGTTGGGAAGGATCCGGGGATTGCTGTCTTTTTGAGGTGGTGACACAGTGGATCACGATCCTTGCTTATGTATTAGCGTGTTCTTCTAGGCATTAGTAACCACAGATGTAATGTCAATATGATGTAAACATAATATTTAAGGTTATAAGAGACAGAAGGGTACCGAATGTGATTTTTTTGTGTTGGTGGATTGTGTATATGTGTTGCACAATCAGCAAGGCACCTACATAACTAGCTAACCTGTGATTCCTAGCAATGAGTTGGAAGTGGCCTATATGGGTAATTTGAAATTGGAAGGTGCCAATATGTGCTCCATTTGACACCGAGGGACAGCTGAAAGGTTGGTGTCGCTAAACTTTAACTCCAGTTAAAATCTGAACACTCAAATTCCCAATCCTAGACATAATGTCCGGCAGTCTCTACATGGTTTCTAAAATGCATGGTTTTAAAAGAATCTCCTCTGAGGAGATTAGTCAGGAGTTGCTAGTTGCATTTACCCAAGAGTAAATTAGAGATGTGATTATTGCCCTAGAACAGAATTTTGTTTTGTGTTTTTTGTGTGACTGAAGGTGAGCCCATGCATATTTTAATGAAATGTGGCCACAGTATGATGTTTTTGTGTAGTATTGTATAATGTGCAAACTGTTGTATTGAATTTACATTACATGAAATGAAAAGTTTATATTGTAATGTGCCCCATAGAATTGGTGAAGCAAAATTAAAAGTTGAATGAATATAGTGAAACAATAAGTAGAAAAACAGACAAGATTTTCCCACTATAAAGATTCATGCAAGTCTACTTTAAAAATATTTAATCTGGTAGGAAAATAGGCAAAAGTTAAAGTATTTAATATGTCTAATCATGGAGACCCGCTTAGAGCATATGCAGAAGTTATTCCCCAGTGACAAGAAGAAATTACCAAAGTATAGCCTGGAGTGGTTTAAGGCCAACCAAAAGCATACGTATCCTTGGCCAAAAGAAGGAACGTTCAATGATAGGCTAATTGAGCATGTTGTCACATACCTCTAAAGTAAATATGCAGGAGCCAAATTAAAGAAGGGTCAAGACTGATTTGCATATCATATGGGCAGGTCTAAACTGGGGTGGCATGGTGAGAAAAAGAATGATGGATTTAACCCAGATCTCTTGACTGGGGGTGAATGTTTTGATTTGTTGTGCATTCTGTCCATCAATTGTGTGTCTTTTGCTAGTACTGTAGATATGACATGACAGCCAATATCTCAAGGAAGGGAATAGGAGAATAGAAGAATTGAAATAGTCTGTCCCCTTGGCAGAAGGAGAAGGGGGGCGTAATAGTCTCACCAGAGAGTGTGCAGGATGCAGTGAGAGTAGGAGAGAGACAAATGAAGTGAGGAGAGAAGGGTATGATGATGACTTTACTGGACAAAGTCAGAGAAGTTTTGGGAACTTAGCGGGAAGGATAGAATCTATACACCAGGATGAACTGCTTCCAACCCCAGAAACAAGTCACCCTACTTATGATATCCAAGAGAGACCACACATTGACTTAGACTACACAAGGGGCACGTGGAGACTGCCTAAACCAACTGATGCAAGGGAAAGAGAGTAAGATGTGCTCCGTAGAAGTAGAAGCTTGAGCAGTTACAATTCCAAAGCACCCATGGCCAGCCAGACCCCACAATGGGATCCAGTGAGGTTAGGGGATGAGCGACACTCCACAACTGACCAGCACAGCAAATGAGTGCCCAATCAAATTCGCGCAGCACAGACCTCACTCTCAGTGAGACCGTGGCTAAAGGAGAAAATAGCTGGCATAGTGTTGTACCATTTGTAGATAATTTAGCAGACTGGACTGAGCGGTTAGCTCCACAAATGAGTCCATGGCCACAAGATGGATCCTTTGACCCTCATGACATGGCGAATGCCAAAGATTGCATTTTGTATGGTAAGGGTGATCCCTATTGGGACTACCCTTACATGAGGAAATGTCTCCGTATATGGCAGAAGTACGCCAGACAGCACCATCCCCAGTGTGCCACCAATCCTTTGGATCAGATGCCCCTGATACGTAAGGTATCTGGGACACCACATAACGTTCCTTGGCCCCAAATGTACAATGAAAACCTCAGAAAACAGTTGCCACTGCTTACAGGGGGAGCAGGGAAATGGATCAGGGAATTTGAAAAACAAACTACAGGTATAGCCCTGGCAGTAGAGGATGTAAAATGCCTGCTTAGTTCCCTCATAGGGTATGAAACAGACACAGTATTTCGAAAGGCAGAAGCTAGAAATGTAACACTCATTGATAGAAGGTGTGATAGGTCTCCATTTAATCTGGTCAGATCTGTAGTGTGGGATCAGCTGAGGAAAATGTACCCCGATAGGCCAGACATCGGATTCCTCATTACCCAGTCTATGCAACCAAATGAGGATCCTGCCCAATACATCAATAAGATGAAAGAAAAATGGACCCAGGAAGTAGGTCAGGGCTGGGAAGTGACAGTAGGTAATGCTGTACTATTTTATAACGTAGTCATAAAAGGGTTACCTCCTGATGTGTAGGACAGCTTAGATAACATAGTGACACTGGAAGCCAAGCCCGGGACCAAAATTCAAGCACACATAATCCATTTTTGCAAGAAAAAGCACGAAAAAGAAAAAAGTAAACAGGAAATAGCAGAGAAAGCATCAGCCAAGTTGGTGCAGCAGAAATTAGCAAAGTAAGGAGCAATGGAAGGTGCTGTAGTGGCAGCGGCCACTCAGATGACTGCAATGTCTGTGGGAATGGTGCCAGAGGCCACCCAACGGTGCAGTACCCACAGGAGCAGCACAATATAAGGACACAGTGAAGTAGTAGAGGAGGGAAAGAAGGAGTAGGAAGAGGTAGATGGGTCCTCCTAGAAGGGATCAGGCATGTTATTATTGTCAGAGCGTTGGGCATCTTATTAAAGACTGCAATATGAAGAGATGGGATGAGAAAAATGGAAGAATGTGAATTTATAGTCAACCAAGTAATATGACAGTACAGCCACAGCAAACTCCACAAATAATATATGTGCCCAGACATCCTTGCAAAAGGTGTAGCTGCCAGCAATGCCCTAAGCGCAGCAGGGACTGCCTCAGCAGAACTACCAAGCACCCCCGTCCGGGACTCCACTCCAAAGTGGACAAAGAGGTGTAGTTGTGAGGGGAGGAAATCCTTTCCGGGCAAATCCTGTGGGAGAATACACACAATGAGGGTGCCCGCAGAGTATTTCTATGTGTACAGTCTTGTCAGTAACGCACAGGCCAGATGAGGAACCCACTGTAACGGTAGCTATCAATGACAAAAGGTATGCATTCGACATAGATACAGGAGCAACCAAATCATGTATTAGAGAGGGAGACCTTCCTAAATGATCTCCACGATCCTTGCTGCAAATATACCAGGACTGTTCTTATAGCCCATGGACAATCTTTTGTTACAATACTGAATTCATTCTGTTAAATGAAATAGTGGTTAAATATTGCCTATCAAGTGCTATATTCTGGGGCTGATTTATATGTTGGTGGGGAGAGAACTCCGCCCCAATGGTGATAGAGTTGCCTCCCAACCAACATAGTGGTCCACCCGCCTGATTTAAATGCGAGAGGACCTTAGGTTTGGCTCTGGTGATGACTACTCTGTCACTGCCATTGCTGTAGTCTTTGATGGCCCGATGAAGTAGGGGCCATCGGAGAACTGGCTATATGTCAGTTCGCCCAGTTAGGATGGGATGACATTTAGCCGTTTTTGACTGAGCGTCACCGCAAGGCAAACCCTGGCACTAAGGGACAGTAAAAAACAAAAAATTGCCCCCTGGCCATGGGAGTTAACTCCCATGGCGAGGGGGCATTTATTTTTTATTTCAATAGAAAATCCTACTTTGGGATTTTCTATTTGAAAATAAAAAGGCAACCAGTTTGGTGCAAGGGTCAATCGTGATTACGGAGTCCTGCACCAAATTGTGAAACGCTTTGAAAGGAACCGCCATGTCAGTGGTTCCTGCTAATGCTTTAGAAATGACTGCCAGCTTGGCGGTCATTGCAAAATTTGGCAGGCGGCATCTCTGCCAGGGTGACTTAGTAATTTACTGCCAAGATATACATCGGCTCCTCTGTCTAAATAAACCCATTGGAAATATCCAGGGTTAGTTTATATTTTTTCTGTACCAGATACGTCATGAGTTCTGTGCTAGGAGCATTTTGTACAGCATAAGTACGGGTGTGTGAGTCCAAATTTCTATAGTCTAAAACTATTTTATAAGATCTGTCAGGTTTTAAAACCAGAAAAAGAGGGGTATTCACTGTGGAAATAGAAGGTGCTATAATGCCTTGATATGTTAGCTGATC
Source organism: Calotriton arnoldi (assembly GCA_963921515.1). NCBI lineage: Eukaryota > Metazoa > Chordata > Amphibia > Caudata > Salamandridae > Calotriton > Calotriton arnoldi. Next base: position 4,750,958 of record CAWUFW010000219.1, on the reverse strand, counting down.
TAAAATAGCTTTTATGTTGCATATGGCTTTTGGCTTCAAGGATATTGAGGCTGTGCTTATGGCTCACTCCTTAAAGGAATAACATGTGGACTCGAAACTTTATACCACCCGCTTGATTTCTATACAATGTGCTGCTTGTTTTACAGCCCACTCTCTTGCATATCTTTCCCTGAGGTCCCCAGGTACTAAGGAGGAAAAGGCTGGCATTACCACCTCTTCACCTTGAAGGGCATCCCTTATAAAGACTGAAGGCCAGTCATCTTCTGCAAGAATAATACCATAAGATCTGATAAATGCATTCAGAATATTGCTTTTATTTTGTGTAGGATGTTCCCCTCAATTTCTAATTCAACATCATAAACCCCCAACTGGTTGGTTTACAAGACCATCTGGTGTCTCAACCTCTATATATTGTTTAGTGGGATTCAATATCAAAACCTCCTGGAGAGTCTGGCAATTCATCCTCACTTCTGCTGCACTGTCTAAAAGTGCTATCTCTCAAGTCCTGTTCCACAGAAGTATCCTTACTTTGCAGGGCATGTTTTTGTAATCAGACCATCCAGTTTTTTTCTTTTTATAGTGAACCTTAGAGTCAGGATCTTTCTCTTCTTTCTTTACACTAAGCTCAGCTTCACATCCTGATTCACTTTTCAACTTGATATACTTGTCCTTTCTGAGTCCTTGGTCTGTACACTTCTTTCTGCCCTTTTACTGTCAAAATTCTGAAAAGAACATTTATCAGAATACTGATACAGATCCCGATTTTTTATTATATCACTGTCCTTCAAATTAGAGCCACCCCAGCTGGACTCCCAAGTTGATGGTGACCCAGTCATTGTTTTTTGTTTCACTTTCTGCTTTTTTTTAGGCTCCAGTGCAGCTTTTTCCTTGCCGAAATCCTCAATCTTGCTTTTTGTTGTGAGATGCTGTTTAACAGCTTGTGATCCTTAGGTGTCACGGCCCACAGATGTGTATACTTCCAAGATTATGTTTGCCAATTCCCTTTCACGATCCTTTACATGAACTGTTGCCATTCTCTGACATATTGCTAGTGCAGGGCATATCTGCAAATGTTACTTCTTTCAACACATCTGGTAGCATCGCTAATGACGGTGTGCCATGCCTAGTAGTATAGATACTTGTTAATATGCTTCCTTAGGTGTTGCACTCCTCTATAGTTGGCACCATGTCAAGGGAAGACACATATCCAGAATTCTATTTTTTTCTTGGGGTGTTCTGTGAGGATAGACTGCTTCCAGCTGGTTGGTCTTACAAGTAATCCAGATTGAAATTTCATAGGTTTTATGGGCATCTCACCCATAATAGTATTTATAGTTTGTGGGCTGATTGCCTGTACAGCAACATGTGCTTATTGTGCAGGTCCTATAGGAGCTATTCTGGAAACTGTCATCTGCAGTACTGACTGTCTAAGTCACTTGTAGACAGCTACTATTTGATTCAATAGTCGTACTACTTCTGCAAATGGTAGATTTGCTACATCGGGGTATGGTGTATACCCAGCCAATACAAGACATGTGTCCCCTTCAATACGTAGGTGTCCCATTCTAACATTCTGTAGTACATGCAGCAAATGACTGCCGAACCAGTTCTGGTGCTCTTGGTAAGTCAAAGGGACTTCCAAATCTAAATAAGGTTGCTAAATTTGTGGCACTGGTGCAGGTCTATAGGCATGAAAATTTCAACTGTTGGGATCTGTAGCATCAGACTCCACCCATGAGTTAAATATTTCAAAGGCATATGCTGCATGTGCATTCACAACAATTGTTACTGCACCCTCTGTGTTAGGAACGCCTCTGTTATGGAGATGTTGTGTTACCGGTGCCCTGGAATTTATACCTATCGCAACAGGTTGTTGCACCATTTTAAGAAAGAGATTCAATAAGCCTGAGTTTCAAATCTTATAAACCATAGAATGGTGAATAACATTCAGGTGCTCCCTATTTAATCTGAAGGAGGTAACCAACATTACAACAGAAATCTTCTTTATACTGTAATGATTGTGTTTTTTGGGTGTGTCACCAAAACTACTTAAAGAGCCATATCATTCAGGCCATGCTCCCGGGTACCAAAATGATACGTTCACTGGGAGGATGTCCCCATCTACCCAATAAGGTGCAGGGGTAAGATTTCTAACCCCCTTGCAAAAGGACTTAGTCAATGTGCCAATACAAATGTAAAATCCAGTTGAACTGCAGCCCATGCACAACCCACTGAACAGTACTGTGTATGAAGTGTTTCCAGGTAACAAGCAGAGCCACAAAATGAGTTCAGGGACACAGTGGAAATCCAACTCCTTCTTAATTGATGAACACCACTCTCTAAAACAGCACTAACAAACAAGACATATTTTAAAATGTTTATTTTAAAATCCTTATGGTGTGCATAAAACATGAATGCTACCCACATAGGATATGGAAAGCAAGGCAGCAAAGCATGGACAATGAAAACAACAAGAAAAACTAACCTTTTTGTTGAGTTCTAAAATTCTAGCCCCCGCATGCTATTTCTAGGTGCTATGCTAATCTTAGCTAAGGCAGTAAACAGCAATCCTCTTCTTGAGTTTCAGAGATTGTTCGCACAGCACACCTATGTTTTCGTCATGGTATATAGGAAGTTGGCTATTTTCTATTGCAGCTTGTATGAGACTGGAGCATAAACAGCAACCGATTGAAGGCCACTTCTCCCGCTTTCGCCTCTGCCTAAGGCTGATGCTGCAATCTGGCTTGACCTCTGACTTTACCTGGCACAAAGTCCCTCTCTTTCTTATAGTCGGATACCTGAGTTTTTGATTTATCTGATTGCCAATATTATGTTATCTTAGATATCATTTGGAAAGTAATAATAGGAATAGTAGACACTAAATCAATAATAAGACAAACAATTATGGCGGCAAATGCGTTAACTCGATTATCATACTGATAAGGTATGTTTAGAGTTTATAAACAGTCCCGGAAAGATAATGCATAGGATGCTCGCATTTCTAGCTTTTCCACCTTTGTCTAAAAGTCACGCTTTCTATGAAAGAAATAGAAGAGCCTTAAAAGGCAAAAAACAAATATAGTAGAGTCTGAACGAACTAAAAAATGGAAATAGAAAAGTCTGAAAAGGTTCGGTCACAGTCATCACAACAGCACCAGAAAACACCATGACACTTGGAACAGCATAATTTTGGTTACACCCCAAAATACTGTAGGAGTGCATTATAATCATGTGCAGTCAGCGCTCTAAAAATGTTGTTCTGTGTAACTAATGTGGTTAATGGAAGAAGGAGTATTGTATGTTTAAAGGTATCTCTTGTGAGACTAATGTGGCCTATAAGTTTCATGTTTAGAAATTTAATTGACAAAGGTTTACAATACTTATGCATTAATATTTCATGAGGAATGTTCGTAAATGTGTTTCGTGTGTGGATAATGTATTGATGCATTTATGAAGACTTATGTTAAGGGTGTTTAAATTGTCAAGTGAATATGATTATACTAATGCATTATAATTTGATTTGTTAACATTTATATTTTATGAGTATAATTTGCACATCATATAATCCAGTGCACTGTTAAATTGGCATCAGCAGAGGCCTCAAGCCTTTGCCTTAAAGCAAGCTCACATTTGCAGTTTAACATTTGAATTTGCATTTAACCTTCAATGTGGAATGTTGCATGTGCTTAGTGTTCCCACTGCAAGTGGACAAGGCTTCGTTATTCAGAGAAAGGGTTTTTGTTTCTTTAGATAGCGAAGTACGAGAAGTTGCAGCTTGGCAGAGATAACTGCGGTAACGAGCGAGGAAAGGAGTTCCCATGGAGGAGGAGAAGACTGACCAAGGACGAATAAAGTTGTAACTTATCAATGTGGGAAAGGGTGTCATTAGTGTCCAATTTGTGCTGGAAGAATGGAAATTAACTGGATGGAGCTTGTGGGTTGTACCTTGAATGCAACTAATGTTTTATGTTGTAATGTACTGAGGGGCAGACATGCCACTTCTTCTTAGGACTTCAAGAGGTGCAGACCTCTTTTCTGTGATTGTGGCATTATGCTACATGACCCTTGGTTGGAGTTTCTTCCACTGAAGACTCTAACAGCTGACACCTTTCTCATTTCAGCTGCATTCATTCTTTAGTTTAGGGTTGCTCTTTCTAGAATAGAGTAGGGACAGATACCATGCACATGCTTATTTTTGATAATTAGCTGATGCAAATTAACGCTCAATTCTTTTTCCTTGTTATATGTATTTCTATTATAGAATTAGTGGTGTTCCTTTTGTTATGCAGTGTAAATCTCTTTAGGAGATTTGGATTCATATTGTTTGTTTTATACATTTATACACTCATTTTGAGATTGGTTTACATCAATTTGTTTTTGAATTTATGATTAAAACCTACTAATCGCAGTATCAATTGTAGCAAGTGTTATTGTGTAACTACATTGGTTACACTGTATTGATTTACCATTATATATGTTTCTCCCTCTTACTCTCAAGCTGCTTATAAAGACTGCCGTCGGATGATACCATGTAAATGGACCCAGGATCCTTCACACTCAAGGAAAAAAGATAGGCTACTGAAAAAATATGTTTTCAGGCATATTCAAAATCAGGGAAGATTAGGAATTGTTCTAAGCTCGTGTGGTTTCAACTTTTAGCTGCAATGAAAGAGAATGCTCAGTTCTCAAAAGCAGCCTCAGAAAAGCATAGAAGCAGTAAAGGATTAGCATATTGCAATCTAAGGGTTTTATAGGGAGTATAATGCTTGAAATGTGTTTGCATGTAGTGGCTTTCAGGAGGTGAATGATAGATGGCTTTGTGACACAGCATGATGGTGTTCAAATGATGCTTTACCTAATTGCAACCATTGTAAGGAATTAGGAGGGCTTGAGATGTGGGAATTTGTTTAACTAATCCTAGAAAAACTCGAGCCATTGCATTTTGAATAGTTATAGTCTTGACATTAAATACACAGGAAATCCCAAATAAAGAGAATTACAGCGATCTAGTCAGGAAAGCCCTAAGTCCTAGAGTATTGTCTTCATTTTAGCTTCTGACAGCAAGTGAAGAATTTTCCTTAAAGTCCGTAAGGCAAGAAGGCAACTATACAATAGTTTAGTAATGAGTGTTTTAAATGAAAGCATAGAATCATTTTTTTCAACTATAATTCATTAGATCACCATTCAGTAGATCATCATGAGATGTCCCCAAATAGCATTAGCTCTGTTTTGTCTGTATTGCAGCATAAAATGTTTGTTGTCTTTCAAATAATGACAGATTGCAGACAGCCTTTCAGTCAGCCATGTTAATATTAGAGGAATTCTGCTGAGTTACATAAAAACTCTGCGAGATTCCGCAGAGTTCCACCAACGGGCAGAAAATATGCATGTCGTGCTGCAGTTTGGCACTAGTTGCGCGAGCAGCATGAATGGCAACATGCTGTGCGCAATAGCGCGCAGCCATTCAAATTAATTTTACTGCTGCTTGATTCGAAATCTACTCTAGAAGCAGCCCTCCGACCGTGACCGTTCACGTCTGCTCGCGTTAGAAAATCACACTAAGGGACACCAGATCTCGCTTGCCGGCTCGCATTTCTGAAGTCACATGGGAAAAAAATTCCGCTACGTGGGAAGTTTGTCCGCAACTCTGTGTTACAAGAGTAACGCGGAGTCGTCAAATTCCACCAATTCCACAGGCGAAATGAGACTTTCCGCCCATCCCTGGTTAATAGTTGCTGGTATAACTCATTTGCACTGTAAGGTGTGTGTCCTCTGCACATGAGTAGAAATGGATTTCAGATGAGCAAATCAAAGATGTAAAGGGGGCCACATAGATGTCGAACAGGGTATGTCATAGTGCCAACTCCTGAGGGACTCCACAAATCATTTTTTTTTTAAATCTCAGACTAAAGGTCTCAGAGATACTGCTTGCTAATGATAAGACAAATAGCAAATGAATCATCTGCGAGCCTTGTCTCTGACATCGATGTTCATAATAGGAAGCATTCTGTGGGCCCAGCATCAAGTTGTTGACCCACGCCCGCAAAAGCTTCTTACAGGCCTGCATCTTGGTGATTTTGTTTCATTGCTATGGTTCCAAAGCCACAATAGTTAGGGCCTGATTTATATCTTGGCAGGCAGGTTACTCCCTCACAACAGTGACAGATATCCTGTTCGCTAAAAAAGAAATCCCATTATATCCTATGGGATTTATATTTCAGCGGACGTGATATACGTCACCGTTGTGACGGAGCAACCTGTCCGCCAAGATCTAAATTAGGCCTTAGGTTTCACACTATTTAGGATATGTTTTGGCATGAGTCTTTTGGGTGTTTTAGTGCTTTCAATATTTGTAAACATGCTTCTTTATCCTTTATGTTCTTTGTCACATAATTCTTCAGATCTAGGGGCCTGATTCACAGAACTAACTTACGTCAAAAACGTAAACTTACTACCATTTTGGTATTCACAGAATGCACTTGCTCATTTTGGTATTCACAGAAGGCACTTACTTACTCATTTTGTGTAACTTACTCATTTTGTGTAACTCATTTTGTGTAACTTACTCATTTTGTGTAACTCATTTTGTGTAACTTACTCATTTTGTGTAACTTACTCATTTTGTGTAACTCATTTTGTGTAACTTACTCATTTTGTGTAACTCATTTTGTGTAACTTACTCATTTTGTGTAACTTACTCATTTTGTGTAACTCATTTTGTGTAACTTACTCATTTTGTGTAACTCATTTTGTGTAACTTACTCATTTTGTGTAACTCATTTTGTGTAACGTACTCATTTTGTGTAACTTACTCATTTTGGTATTCACAGAAGGCACTTACTCATCAATGAGTAAGTGCCTTCTGTGAATACCAAAATGAGTAAGTTACACAAAATGAGTAAGTTACACAAAATGAGTAAGTTACTCAAAATGAGTAAGTAAGTGCCTTCTGTGAATACCAAAATGAGTAAGTGCATTCTGTGAATACCAAAATGGTAGTAAGTTTACGTTTTTGACGTAAGTTAGTTCTGTGAATCAGGCCCTGTATCTAGAAGGGCTCTGCCAAAGAAGCAACAATAGTTAATGCCCACTCCTTTCACATTCATTGCAAGATTTTCACCTTCTGTTACTCTGAAGAATAAATCATTGCACGCTGGATTATTATTTAAACTGCCGTCTGATTACTTTGAGTGTAGCAGAAAACAGTAGTCACTGTTCTGCCTTTATTCCAAACAATGTGACAAAACATGACCTCTAATTAATTGATGTTGCTAATCAAAAAAGAATCTTGTCAAAGTGGTTAACCTACTACGAAGTTAAGGCCCTCCTTAATTTACATATGTCTCATAAATCCTTACTTGACAAGCAAACAGGAGTTACCGGCTGAATCGGATTGCATATAGATGGAGACAGAAACCGGGACCACTCATCAGTCAAAATGCACCTCAACTGTCGGAGTTAAAGTCTAAATGCAAAATAGAAGAACCTACGAAACACTCCTCAATGAGGAGTATTTAGCGGATGTATTGTCTACATCAGGGATACGCCTCCGTAAATCAAGTAAGTCTGTATGAATCTAGTTCACGTGTGCATAAATAAAAACTCAATTACTAACACTATTGGAAGTTGAGTGACTGGTCTGGGTTTCTGTCTCTATCTATATGCAGCTTCTCAGCCATATGAGCTAGTCCTGAACAGACCTTTTTACTTACACAGGGTCGAAATGTCGACATCTTTCCCCCTTGGTTCCCAGATTAAGTGTGATCTACAGTATTTTGCAATTGTTCTTGCACATGCATATCGAAAATCATGTATTGAACCAGGGACCTCGTACTGTGTCTTACATATATTTTTTATGTATCTATGCACTCACCATGAACACTGCATTGTTTGCACTTCTGATATCATGTCATTCTAAATAGTGCATAAAATTTGGATATTATATACTAGCAACAGGAACCAGTTCTGTCTGTTTGTTTTTTCTTTATATGTGATTCAATTAAGAAGATATAACTGGATTTTCAAATGAATACATTGATTAGTGGGCTCCACACGTTGTTGAAGCGGTTTCTGGCATGTTAAATGAGACCCACAGCACACTGTGTATAATTAGCTAATACTGACCCTGGTCCCCCTGGGCATATAGGGTTTTCCTTGTGATATATTACATATGCATATTTATATCAGCATGACGCATCCCTTGCTCATTGATAACACACAAAGTACATATGCAGGCATATATCTCTCACATAAAGGTGCACATGCACACATGCATTGCTGCAGAAGACCCCTTGTCATGTGTAACACATAAAAGTCAGTCCTGGCCAGCAGGGCTGCTGGAATTTTCATGTCCATAATGAAAATGGTAAAAGCACAACTAATTTCAAGTTCCAGAAACAACATTTTGCTGCTATAATGTCCTATTTATTGTGATGAACGTTTGACTTGTTTTTGGTTTCTGGTTATAAACATCCTCTGCTTATTTCTGTGTCCCAAATTCTGAACAAATAAGTGTCTTAAATAACATTTGCACTTTTTTCCGTTACAGCTTGTGTATAAGGCATAGCAAGTGTATGCACATCACTGCAGGCATGATGCATTCCAGAAAAGAAAGTATTGTGCAAAAGGCAAGAGACTCATTAAACTGTGTGGTTCCTGACTCAAATAATTGCTGTTCAGTGTGGAATTTTTATATTGAAAATTTAATTTTGTAGAACCTAAACTCCATTTTGAACCATGGTCCTGACAGACAGCTTAACGAATGGTAAAGTCAACAATTAAAATGACAATACCTTTAGCCTCTTTCCTAGAATTCCAAAAGGTTTTGAAATGTGAATGGTGCAAGTAGAATTCATGAAGAGAAACCTAATAAGCAGTTAACAAACATTGGTAAAGCCAATTAGTCTTGCATGTAACAAGGAGGCACAAAGCTATTGGCTTTAAAAATGCTTGTGCTTTGCAATTGGGCCAAGGCAAAAAAATCAAAAATGGCAAATTATGCATCATCACACATGTGCACACATAAGCAACCATCTTGGAATGCATTTTTTTTATCATCATCATCATCAAAGAAGCTTTATTCGACTATGCAAGTCATAAAAGCACATACAGATAAAAACATATAAGTTAAAAAGACTCAACAATACAAGAATTAAGATCTGAGTTAAAATCTAAATTAATACATTTGTGCAAAAGAGCAGACAGTGCCATCTTTTCCAAAGTTACATATTAAAACAAAATTTTAAAAAAGAAAGCATTGATTGCAATCAATCACATACGCCATAGTAGTCTTAGCTGAGCCCCACTTGACCTGGTATGCCCCCTTATTCATATTGGATGTTAGGTGGTTTCATTGTGGGCAATTGCTGGCCCTGATTGATTTGGAGCGAATCTGCCACATCCACCTCAAAAACTTAGCCACAGGGATTGCATACCTGGGTGATGAATCGGAGCATAGAATTCGCAAGGCTACATTATGTGATCGTGTGCCCAGATTCTTACAGAGCTGGACCAGCCAAACTTTCTGTGGGCTCGCGTAAGCAGGGCAGGCAAAGAGCACATGGGAGTATGATTCTACTTGTTTAGTGCAAACATGACATTGGTTATCCCCAGTGGAAGACCATTTGGATAAGAAAGACTTCAACGGCAAAGTTCCAGATCTAAATTGGAAGTAAAGTTTCCGATCCAAAGGCTTTTTAATTATATCCCAGTATGGCTCATGGCTCGAGCATGGTTTGATTTGGAGAAAGAGCCCTGTGAGTGAGGAAGGGTCGTGGCGCCTAAATTCTTCTTGTGCGACCATTTCCCAGTAGGTTTCTTTAAGGGTATTTTTTTAAGGGAACGTCGTAGTAGAGGGGAAATCCCACAAGTGTGATAAGCCCATTTTATAAAATGTATCTCTGAGATCTCGCAACCAGCTGATTTTATGAAATTGATCCGAATTAATGACATCCCTTAGGCCCTCTGTGTATACTGACAATTCCTGCGTAACCCATAGTCTTCGCCAGAATAGAATTGGGCGAAGCCTAGCTAAATCCTTTAAGGCTTTCCTACCCAGATCATTCCTTAGGGGGAGGGTGGGTGTGCTCTGTGGTAGACAGGTGATTGCACGTAGAAACGCATTCTTGGCTAATGTGAGCTGGTTCAGGTTTTCTAGGCCCCACAGCTCAGCCCCATAAAGGACTGAGCTCACCACTTTACTATTATAAATTTGAAGAGCCGGGCTAATAGGCTTTGTCAAGGAGGTTTTAACTTCCTTTCTAAGGGTACCAGCTAGCTGCCGATGCTTTAGTGCCATAACTTCAATATGTGGCTTCCACCTCATGTCCTTATGGAGTTTAATGCCCAGATAGACAAAAGCATCCATCTGCTCCAGAGGGAGTCCATCCATCATCATTTTCCCCCTGAATGATCTATGCTGGTTGAATGCCATAAACTTTGACTTTGCGACACTGATTTTAAGGCCTCTCAAAAGACAAAACTCTTCGTAGCGGTGGAGGGCACGCTGCAATCCACTCGGTATTTTAGAGATTATCAGCGTGTCATCCGCAAACATGAGAATGGGAATTTTCCTTCCAGCTAAAACAGGGGCATCAGTGTGGATGGCATCAAGGAAGTTTGCAACACCATTTATAAAAAGAGAGAACAGTGTGGGAGCTAACACACATCCCTGACGAACGCCCTTGTGCACAGGAAATGAATCTTATTTCCTGCCGCCCCCCATCGTATTTGTGCATAGTTGTCCTCATGGAGACGGGCAATCAGGGAGAGTAGATCTAAAGGCAACCCCATCTCCTTTAGGACCCCCCACAATTTGTTCCTAGAAACCGTGTCAAAGGCGGATTTAAGATCGACAAAAGCAGCATACATGCTGCCCTTGCAGAGGGTGTCTATACGCCAGTATATGACAACAAAATGGAACACCTGGTCTATAGGGCTAATATGGGCCCTGAAGCATGCCTGAAGAGGAGAGAGTAATGTTAAACAACAATATCTCAACCGGTATAATTAGTAAGGACAATTAGAATTGCATGGACAACACATTGCAAAAAGGAAAAAGGGAGACTCAAAAATAAATTTTTGAAAAGTGCACTTGGCATCATATATTTTAAGAACACAATAATGCAGGTACAGTTGTAGCAGCACTGTAGGCAATGAAATGCAAGAGCAATCCGAATTGGACTTGGTGCTGAATTGTGTTTGTGACACACAAAGTGGTGACGCAAGTGACAATGTGAAATCAGCGAAAACGGCGCAAAGTGCAATTCGTGAACAATTATATACAGTGAGTATATGTGGTTCACAACAGTAATTTACAATTTGTAATCGAGACAGTAATTTTATAGTTGAACCACAAAGGGTAATGCGCCATCAGTTGCGCTGAGGGGTCGACAACGTTTCGATCCTATAACTCAGGATCATCTTCAGGACCGGGTTGCTGTATGTAAGCGGTGCTGTACAGGGAGGGAATGGAAAGGGATCAGGGAAGGGGGAAGGGAGAGGTACTAATATTTGCGCGTGAAAGTGAGATAACGAAAAAATCGTGAAAAGTAGCAACGGAGTGAAGCGCGAGAGGAGCAATGGCCAAATGGGGGAGACATAGTCAAGAAGTATCCGTGCGCGTCTAGCGACTATTATGATCAGTGGGCACATGGGCAGAAGTGTATTGAGCTAGGGCTAATGGAAGTGCTCGGGAAACATGCAGGCGCGACAAGGTCTACCTGAGAAGTACTCGTGTTCCAGGGGGAGGGCGAATCGCAAATTACATCAGGTTTCCAAGAAAGGAGATCCTGGGGAAAAGGGGGGGAAAAACGTAAATAAACTAGCCAGTGCGTTAACGGCAGTGATGAGAGTGCACAGGGAAAACTAAGTATACCTGGAAGAAATCCACGTCAAAAGAACGTGGTGGCTGGTGCCGTGTCACGGAGGCAAACATCGGCGGCTGGGTAGCAATTAAGGGAGCTCCTCGAAGTACCGTGAATCGGTACCGATGGGGGAGATCTAAGAAAAGGAAGGGTGAACTGTTACCTTGGGCCGTGAAGAAGCCCGTCTAAAGGAACTGAAGAGGATTGCAGCAGAGCTTACCTCGGTGTGAGGAATGGATCCTGGAAAAATAAGGGGACGCCGGAATTAGCGTCTGGCCGCCACGATCGTGTGCATATCTGCAAATGTTACTTCTTTCAACACATCTGGTAGCATCGCTAATGACGGTGTGCCATGCCTAGTAGTATAGATACTTGTTAATATGCTTCCTTAGGTGTTGCACTCCTCTATAGTTGGCACCATGTCAAGGGAAGACACATATCCAGAATTCTATTTTTTTCTTGGGGTGTTCTGTGAGGATAGACTGCTTTCAGCTGGTTGGTCTTACAAGTAATCCAGAATGAAATTTCATAGGTTTTATGGGCATCTCACCCATAATAGTATTTATAGTTTGTGGGCTGATTGCCTGTACAGCAACATGTGCTTATTGTGCAGGTCCTATAGGAGCTATTCTGGAAACTGTCATCTGCAGTACTGACTGTCTAAGTCACTTGTAGACAGTTTGATTCAATAGTCGTACTACTTCTGAAAATGGTAGATTTGCTACATCAGGGTATGGTGTATACCCAGCCAATACAAGACATGTGTCCCCTTCAATACGTAGGTGTCCCATTCTAACATTCTGTAGTACATGCAGCAAATGACTGCCGAACCAGTTCTGGTGCTCTTGGTAAGTCAAAGGGACTTCCAAATCTAAATAAGGTTGCTAAATTTGTGGCACTGGTGCAGGTCTATAGGCCTTGAAAATTTCAACTGTTGGGATCTGTAGCATCAGACTCCATCCATGAGTTAAATATTTCAAAGGCATATGCTGCATGTGCATTCACAACAATTGTTACTGCACCCTCTGTGTTAGGAACGCCTCTGTTATGGAGATGTTGTGTTACCGGTGCCCTGGAATTTATACCTATCGCAACAGGTTGTTGCACCATTTTAAGAAAGAGATTCAATAAGCCTGAGTTTCAAATCTTATAAACCATAGAATGGTGAATAACATTCAGGTGCTCCCTATTTAATCTGAAGGAGGTAACCAACATTACAACAGAAATCTTCTTTATACTGTAATGATTGTGTTTTTTTGGGTGTGTCACCAAAACTACTTAAAGAGCCATATCATTCAGGCCATGCTCCCGGGTACCAAAATGATACGTTCACTGGGAGGATGTCCCCCATCTACCCAATAAGGTGCAGGGGTAAGATTTCTAACCCCCTTGCAAAAGGACTTAGTCAATGTGCCAATACAAATGTAAAATCCAGTTGAACTGCAGCCCATGCACAACCCACTGAACAGTACTGTGTAGGAAGTGTTTCCAGGTAACAAGCAGAGCCACAAAATGAGTTCAGGAACACAGTGGAAATCCAACTCCTTCTTAATTGATGAACACCACTCTCTAAAACAGCACTAACAAACAAGACATATTTTAAAATGTTTATTTTAAAATCCTTATGGTGTGCATAAAACATGAATGCTACCCACATAGGATATGGAAAGCAAGGCAGCAAAGCATGGACAATGAAAACAACAAGAAAAACTAACCTTTTTGTTGAGTTCTAAAATTCTAGCCCCCGCATGCTATTTCTAGGTGCTATGCTAATCTTAGCTAAGGCAGTAAACAGCAATCCTCTTCTTGAGTTTCAGAGATTGTTCGCACAGCACACCTATGTTTTCGTCATGGTATATAGGAAGTTGGCTATTTTCTATTGCAGCTTGTATGAGACTGGAGCATAAACAGCAACCGATTGAAGGCCACTTCTCCCGCTTTCGCCTCTGCCTAAGGCTGATGCTGCAATCTGGCTTGACCTCTGACTTTACCTGGCACAAAGTCCCTCTCTTTCTTATAGTCGGATACCTGAGTTTTTGATTTATCTGATTGCCAATATTATGTTATCTTAGATATCATTTGGAAAGTAATAATAGGAATAGTAGACACTAAATCAATAATAAGACAAACAATTATGGCGGCAAATGCGTTAACTCGATTATCATACTGATAAGGTATGTTTAGAGTTTATAAACAGTCCCAGAAAGATAATGCATAGGATGCTCGCATTTCTAGCTTTTCCACCTTTGTCTAAAAAGTCACGCTTTCTATGAAAGAAATAGAAGAGCCTTAAAATGCAAAAAACAAATATAGTAGAGTCTGAACGAACTAAAAAATGGAAATAGAAAAGTCTGAAAAGGTTCGGTCACAGTCATCACAACAGCACCAGAAAACACCATGACACTTGGAACAGCATAATTTTGGTTACACCCCAAAATACTGTAGGAGTGCATTATAATCATGTGCAGTCAGCGCTCTAAAAATGTTGTTCTGTGTAACTAATGTGGTTAATGGAAGAAGGAGTATTGTATGTTTAAAGGTATCTCTTGTGAGACTAATGTGGCCTATAAGTTTCATGTTTAGAAATGTAATTGACAAAGGTTTACAATACTTATGCATTAATATTTCATGAGGAATGTTCGTAAATGTGTTTCGTGTGTGGATAATGTATTGATGCATTTATGAAGACTTATGTTAAGGGCGTTTAAATTGTCAAGTGAATATGATTATACTAATGCATTATAATTTGATTTGTTAACATTTTACATTTTATGAGTATAATTTGCACATCATGTAATCCAGTGCACTGTTAAATTGGCATCAGCAGAGGCCTCAAGCCTTTGCCTTAAAGCAAGCTCACATTTGCAGTTTAACATTTGAATTTGCATTTAACCTTCAATGTGGAATGTTGCATGTGCTTAGTGTTCCCACTGCAAGTGGACAAGGCTTCGTTATTCAGAGAAAGGGTTTTTGTTTCTTTAGATAGCGAAGTACGAGAAGTTGCAGCTTGGCAGAGATAACTGCGGTAACGAGCGAGGAAAGGAGTTCCCATGGAGGAGGAGAAGAATGACCAAGGACGAATAAAGTTGTAACTTATCAATGTGGGAAAGGGTGTCATTAGTGTCCAATTTGTGCTGGAAGAATGGAAATTAACTGGATGGAGCTTGTGGGTTGTACCTTGAATGCAACTAATGTTTTATGTTGTAATGTACTGAGGGGCAGACATGCCACTTCTTCTTAGGACTTCAAGAGGTGCAGACCTCTTTTCTGTGATTGTGGCATTATGCTACATGACCCTTGGTTGGAGTTTCTTCCACTGAAGACTCTAACAGCTGACACCTTTCTCATTTCAGCTGCATTCATTCTTTAGTTTAGGGTTGCTCTTTCTAGAATAGAGTAGGGACAGATACCATGCACATGCTTATTTTTGATAATTAGCTGATGCAAATTAACGCTCAATTCTTTTTCCTTGTTATATGTATTTCTATTATAGAATTAGTGGTGTTCCTTTTGTTATGCAGTGTAAATCTCTTTAGGAGATTTGGATTCATATTGTTTGTTTTATACATTTATACACTCATGTTGAGATTGGTTTACATCAATTTGTTTTTGAATTTATGATTAAAACCTACTAATCGCAGTATCAATTGTAGCAAGTGTTATTGTGTAATTACATTGGTTACACTGTATTGATTTACCATTATATATGTTTCTCCCTCTTACTCTCAAGCTGCTTATAAAGACTGCCGTCGGATGATACCATGTAAATGGACCCAGGATCCTTCACACTCAAGGAAAAAAGATAGGCTACTGAAAAAATATGTTTTCAGGCATATTCAAAATCAGGGAAGATTAGGAATTGTTCTAAGCTCGTGTGGTTTCAACTTTTAGCTGCAATGAAAGAGAATGCTCAGTTCTCAAAACCAGCCTCAGAAAAGCATAGAAGCAGTAAAGGATTAGCATATTGCAATCTAAGGGTTTTATAGGGAGTATAATGCTTGAAATGTGTTTGCATGTAGTGGCTTTCAGGAGGTGAATGATAGATGGCTTTGTGACACAGCATGATGGTGTTCAAATGATGCTTTTCCTAATTGCAACCATTGTAAGGAATTAGGAGGGCTTGAGATGTGGGAATTTGTTTAACTAATCCTAGATAAACTCGAGCCATTGCATTTTGAATAGTTATAGTCTTGACATTAAATACACAGGAAATCCCAAATAAAGAGAATTACAGCGATCTAGTCAGGAAAGCCCTAAGTCCTAGAGTATTGTCTTCATTTTAGCTTCTGACAGCAAGTGAAGAATTTTCCTTAAAGTCCGTAAGGCAAGAAGGCAACTATACAATAGTTTAGTAATGAGTGTTTTAAATGAAAGCATAGAATCATTTTTTTCAACTATAATTCATTATATCACCATTCAGTAGATCATCATGAGATGTCCCCAAATAGCATTAGCTCTGTTTTGTCTGTATTGCAGCATAAAATGTTTGTTGTCTTTCAAATAATGACAGATTGCAGACAGCCTTTCAGTCAGCCATGTTAATATTAGAGGAATTCTGCCGAGTTACATAAAAACTCTGCGAGATTCCGCAGAGTTCCACCAACGGGCAGAAAATATGCATGTTGTGCTGCAGTTTGGCACTAGTTGCGCGAGCAGCATGAATGGCAACATGCGGTGCACAAGAGCGTGCAGCCATTCAAATTAATTTTACTGCTGCTTGATTCGAAATCTACTCTAGAAGCAGCCCTCCGACCGTGACCGTTCACGTCTGCTCGCATTAGAAAATCACACTAAGGGACACCAGATCTCGCTTGCCGGCTCGCATTTCTGAAGTCACATGGGAAAAAAATTCTGCTACGTGGGAAGTTTGTCCGCAACTCTGTGTTACAAGAGTAACGCAAAGTCGTCAAATTCCACCAATTCCACAGGCGAAATGAGACTTTCCGCCCATCCCTGGTTAATAGTTGCTGGTATAACTCATTTGCACTGTAAGGTGTGTGTCCTCTGCACATGAGTAGAAATGGATTTCAGATGAGCAAATCAAAGATGTAAAGGGGGCCACATAGATGTCGAACAGGGTATGTCATAGTGCCGACTCCTGAGGGACTCCACAAATCATTTTTTTTTTAAATCTCAGACTAAAGGTCTCAGAGATACTGCTTGCTAATGATAAGACAAATAGCAAATGAATCAACTGAGAGCCTTGTCTCTGACATCGATGTTCATAATAGGAAGCATTCTGTGGGCCCAGCATCAAGTTGTTGACCCACTCCCGCAAAAGCTTCTTACAGGCCTGCATCTTGGTGATTTTGTTTCATTGCTATGGTTCCAAAGCCACAATAGTTAGGGCCTGATTTATATCTTGGCAGGCAGGTTACTCCCTCACAACAGTGACAGATATCCTGTTCGCTAAAAAAGAAATCCCATTATATCCTATGGGATTTATATTTCAGCGGACGTGATATACGTCACCGTTGTGACGGAGCAACCTGTCCGCCAAGATATAAATTAGGCCTTAGGTTTCACACTATTTAGGATATGTTTTGACATGAGTCTTTTGGGTGTTTTAGTGCTTTCAATATTTGTAAACATGCTTCTTTATCTTTTATGTTCTTTGTCACATAATTCTTCAGATCTAGGGGCCTGATTCACAGAACTAACTTACGTCAAAAACGTAAACTTACTACCATTTTGGTATTCACAGAATGCACTTGCTCATTTTGGTATTCACAGAAGGCACTTACTTACTCATTTTGTGTAACTTACTCATTTTGTGTAACTTACTCATTTTGTGTAACTCATTTTGTGTAACTTACTCATTTTGTGTAACTTACTCATTTTGTGTAACTCATTTTGTGTAACTTACTCATTTTGTGTAACTTACTCATTTTGTGTAACTCATTTTGTGTAACTTACTCATTTTGTGTAACTCATTTTGTGTAACACTCATTTTGTGTAACTTACTCATTTTGTGTAACTCATTTTGTGTAACTTACTCATTTTGTGTAACTCATTTTGTGTAACTTACTCATTTTGTGTAACTCATTTTGTGTAACGTACTCATTTTGTGTAACTTACTCATTTTGGTATTCACAGAAGGCACTTACTCATCAATGAGTAAGTGCCTTCTGTGAATACCAAAATGAGTAAGTTACACAAAATGAGTAAGTTACACAAATGAGTAAGTTACTCAAAATGAGTAAGTAAGTGCCTTCTGTGAATACCAAAATGAGTAAGTGCATTCTGTGAATACCAAAATGGTAGTAAGTTTACGTTTTTGACGTAAGTTAGTTCTGTGAATCAGG
Organism: Calotriton arnoldi; assembly: GCA_963921515.1. Taxonomy (NCBI): domain Eukaryota; kingdom Metazoa; phylum Chordata; class Amphibia; order Caudata; family Salamandridae; genus Calotriton; species Calotriton arnoldi. Next base: position 4,732,789 of record CAWUFW010000219.1, on the reverse strand, counting down.
CCCTGTATCTAGAAGGGCTCTGCCAAAGAAGCAAAAATAGTTAATGCCCACTCCTTTCACATTCATTGCGAGATTTTCACCTACTGTTACTCTGAAGAATAAATCATTGCACGCTGGATTATTATTTAAACTTCCGTCTGATTACTTTGAGTGTAGCAGAAAACAGTAGTCACTGTTCTGCCTTTATTCCAAACAATGTGACAAAACATGACCTCTAATTAATTGATGTTGCTAATCAAAAAAGAATCTTGTCAAAGTGGTTAACCTACTACGAAGTTAAGGCCCTCCTTAATTTACATATGTCTCATAAATCCTTACTTGACAAGCAAACAGGAGTTACCGGCTGAATCGGATTGCATATAGATGGAGACAGAAACCGGGACCACTCATCAGTCAAAATGCACCTCAACTGTCGGAGTTAAAGTCTAAATGCAAAATAGAAGAACCTACGAAACACTCCTCAATGAGGAGTATTTAGCGGATGTATTGTCTATATCAGGGATACGCCTCCGTAAATCAAGTAAGTCTGTATGAATCTAGTTCACGTGTGCATAAATAAAAACTCAATTACTAACACTATTGGAAGTTGAGTGACTGGTCTGGGTTTCTGTCTCTATCTATATGCAGCTTCTCAGCCATATGAGCTAGTCCTGAAGAGACCTTTTTACTTACACAGGGTCGAAATGTCGACATCTTTCCCCCTTGGTTCCCAGATTAAGTGTGATCTACAGTATTTTGCAATTGTTCTTGCACATGCATATCAAAAATCATGTATTGAACCAGAGACCTCGTACTGTGTCTTACATATATTTTTTATGTAGCTATGCACTCACCATGAACACTGCATTGTTTGCACTTCTGATATCATGTCATTCTAAATAGTGCATAAAATTTGGATATTATATACTAGCAACAGGAACCAGTTCTGTCTGTTTGTTTTTCTTTATATGTGATTCAATTAAGAAGATATAACTGGATTTTCAAATGAATACATTGATTAGTGGGCTCCACACGTTGTTGAAGCGGTTTCTGGCATGTTAAATGAGACCCACAGCACACTGTGTATAATTAGCTAATACTGACCCTGGTCCCCCTGGGCATATAGGGTTTTCCTTGTGATATATTACATATGCATATTTATATCAGCATGACGCATCCCTTGCTCATTGATAACACACAAAGTACATATGCAGGCATATATCTCTCACATAAAGGTGCACATGCACACATGCATTGCTGCAGAAGACCCCTTGTCATGTGTAACACATAAAAGTCAGTCCTGGCCAGCAGGGCTGCTGGAATTTTCATGTCCATAATGAAAATGGTAAAAGCACAACTAATTTCAAGTTCCAGAAACAACATTTTGCTGCTATAATGTCCTATTTATTGTGATGAACGTTTGACTTGTTTTTGGTTTCTGGTTATAAACATCCTCTGCTTATTTCTGTGTCCCAAATTCTGAACAAATAAGTGTCTTAAATAACATTTGCACTTTTTTCCGTTACAGCTTGTGTATAAGGCATAGCAAGTGTATGCACATCACTGCAGGCATGATGCATTCCAGAAAAGAAAGTATTGTGCAAAAGGCAAGAGACTCATTAAACTGTGTGGTTCCTGACTCAAATAATTGCTGTTCAGTGTGGAATTTTTATATTGAAAATTTAATTTTGTAGAACCTAAACTCCATTTTGAACCATGGTCCTGACAGACAGCTTAACGAATGGTAAAGTCAACAATTCAAATGACAATACCTTTAGCCTCTTTCCTAGAATTCCAAAAGGTTTTGAAATGTGAATGGTGCAAGTAGAATTCATGAAGAGAAACCTAATAAGCAGTTAACAAACATTGGTAAAGCCAATTATTCTTGCATGTAACAAGGAGGCACAAAGCTATTGGCTTTAAAAATGCTTGTGCTTTGCAATTGGGCCAAGGCAAAAAAATCAAAAATGGCAAATTATGCATCATCACACATGTGCACACATAAGCAACCATCTTGGAATGCATTTTTTTTTATCATCATCATCATCAAAGAAGCTTTATTCGACTATGCAAGTCATAAAAGCACATACAGATAAAAACATATAAGTTAAAAAGACTCAACAATACAAGAATTAAGATCTGAGTTAAAATCTAAATTAATACATTTGTGCAAAAGAGCAGATAATGCCATCTTTTCCAAAGTTACATATTAAAACAAGATTTAAAAAAGAAAGCATTGATTGCAATCAATCACATACGCCATAGTAGTCTTAGCTGAGCCCCACTTGACCTGGTATGCCCCCTTATTCATATTGGATGTTAGGTGGTTTCATTGTGGGCAATTGCTGGCCCTGATTGATTTAGAACGAATCTGCCACATCCACCTCAAAAACTTAGCCACAGGGTTTGCATACCTGGGTGATGAATCGGAGCATAGAATTCGCAAGGCTACATTATGTGATCGTGTGCCCAGATTCTTACAGACCTGGACCAGCCAAACTTTCTGCGGGCTCGCGTAAGCAGGGCAGGCAAAGAGCACATGGGAGTATGATTCTACTTGTTTAGCGCAAACATGACATTGGTTATCCCCAGTGTAAGACCATTTGGATAAGAAAGACTTCAACGGCAAAGTTCCAGATCTAAATTGGAAGTAAAGTTTCCGATCCAAAGGCTTTTTAATTATATCCCAGTATGGCTCATGGCTCGAGCATGGTTTGATTTGGAGAAAGAGCCCCGTGAGTGAGGAAGGGTCGTGGCGCCTAAATTCTTCTTGTGCGACCATTTCCCAGTAGGTTTCTTTAAGGGTATTTTGTTAAGGGAACGTCGTAGTAGAGGGGAAATCTCACAAGTGTGATAAGCCCATTTTATGTATCTCTAAGATCTCGCAACCAGCTGATTTTATGAAATTGATCCGAATTAATGACATCCCTTAGGCCCTCTGTGTATACTGACAATTCCTGCGTAACCCATAGTCTTCGCCAGAATAGAATTGGGCGAAGCCTAGCTAAATCCTTTAAGGCTTTCCTACCCAGATCATTCCTTAGGGGGAGGGTGGGTGTGCTCTGTGGTAGACAGGTGATTGCGCGTAGAAACGCATTCTTGGCTAATGTGAGCTGGTTCAGGTTTTCTAGGCCCCACAGCTCAGCCCCATAAAGGACTGAGCTCACCACTTTACTATTATAAATTTGAAGAGCCGGGCTAATAGGCTTTGTCAAGGAGGTTTTAACTTCCTTTCTAAGGGTACCAGCTAGCTGCCGATGCTTTAGTGCCATAACTTCAATATGTGGCTTCCACCTCATGTCCTTATGGAGTTTAATGCCCAGATAGACAAAAGCATCCATCTGCTCCAGAGGGAGTCCATCCATCATCATTTTCCCCCTGAATGATCTATGCTGGTTGAATGCCATAAACTTTGACTTTGCGGCACTGATTTTAAGGCCTCTCAAAAGACAAAACTCTTCGTAGCGGTGGAGGGCACGCTGCAATCCACTCCGTATTTTAGAGATTATCAGCGTGTCATCCGCAAACATGAGAATGGGAATTTTCCTTCCAGCTAAAACAGGGGCATCAGTGTGGATGGCATCAAGGAAGTTTGCAACACCATTTATAAAAAGAGAGAACAGTGTGGGAGCTAACACACATCCCTGACGAACGCCCTTGTGCACAGGAAATGAATCTGTCTTATTTCCTGCCGCCCCCCCATCGTATTTGTGCATAGTTGTCCTCATGGAGACGGGCAATCAGGGAGAGTAGATCTAAAGGCAACCCCATCTCCTTTAGGACCCCCCACAATTTGTTCCTAGAAACCGTGTCAAAGGTGGATTTAAGATCGACAAAAGCAGCATACATTCTGCCCTTGCCAAGGGTGACTATACGCCAGTATATGACAACAAAATGGAACACCTGGTCTATAGTGCTAATGTGGGCCCTGAAGCCTGCCTGAAGAGGAGAGAGAGCAGCATTATCGTCAATCCAGTCCTGGACCTTGGTCAAAACAAGCCTAGCCACCACTTTCTGTATACAACCTATAAGGCTTATTGGCCTGTAGTTACCAGGCATGGATTTATCTTCCTTTTTATAAATGGGTATTATCTCCGCCCCCCTCCAGGTATGCAGAATTGGTGCTCCTATGGCTATGGCATTGGCAAATAAAAGTATGTAGTTGGACCATTTGGGCTTGTCATGCAAGAAAATATCTGCAGGAATGCAATCTAGGCCCGGCGCCCTGCCACCAGTTAGGGCCCTGAGTGCGCCGCTGACATCTGCCTCATCAAATACCCTATCAGAGGGGAAGGGTTGGATCAAGAATGGTACCCCATCATCAACTTCTTCCTCGGCGTATTGAGTGGCAAAATAATTTACCCACACATCAGGATCAACGTGGTTTTCCGGTGGCTGTACTACTCCTCCCCTGCCCCATTTAACCACATTCCAGAACCATTTGGAGTTTTTACTATCGCAGGCGGATTTTAGTTCCTGCCATCTGTCCTCATCCCAGGATTTTTTGGCGCTGTGAATGACTTTCTTATATGTTGTCCTAGCAGTTCTCACCCTGTCCCCACACTCCGACTGAATTGCCTCACCAAGAATTTTACGTGCACTTCTGCACTCATGATTGTACCATTGATATTTGAGCAGGGTATATTTCGTCCTGGACTTGCTCTGTTTTTGAAAGTGACAACGTATATTTGAAAACAATGAGTTGTGCAGCTCTGTAAATTCTTTGGCCCATTCAGGGGTAGAATGGCATGTCTCCATCAATTTAGTTGTACGTTCAAGCTCGCTACTTATAGAGATTAGTGTTTCTGGACATGTTAGGATTTTGAGCCATTTAACTCGACGCATATTGTTAGAGACTAAGAGATCATTGGCTGTGGATAAAGTGACCGGTGCCACCGGTGCACAAAGATCCTTAAGTCTAAACAGTGAACAGAGCGGATCATGATCGCTCTCTATGCGTGCCTGTATGGTTATATCCTCAAAGGTATACCATAAATTCAAGCTGACTAAAAGATAGCCGATGCGGCTGGAATGGTAACCATTATTAAAGGTATCTGAGCCTTGTCTGTCACAGATGGATTGGCCATTTGCTGCCCTTAGGCCATGCTCCAGACACAGAGCTTTTAATTGTATTGCTGCCTCGGTCCATCGTTTAATCGGATTTAATTCCAATAGTGGGACTCCCCAGTGTTCATCCTCTTCCCTCACTAAGTCATTGTCTTCATTATCAAGTGGTTCAAATGTGGTATTTAGATCACCAACTACTACAACACCAGTTTCCCCAGGGAGGGTATCTAACAGTCCACCCAGTGCATTAATGGTTTCTGATCTTCGTCCCCCACTCAGGCCTCTAGCGTATACATTCATTATGGCACAAGTTCCGTGTGGCCCAAGCGTCACCATGAGTGCAAGAATTTCTTTTATGACAAAGGTGGCCTCTGGTGCATCAGCATACAAGGGCACATATGGGTGGCCATTTAGGATTTTTTTCTTCGGAAGCTCTCTGTAATGAGACCACAGAAAGAGTTACCTACTTCTAACAGTAGTTCGTTGCACTGATGTCCTCAACAGATTCAGGTCTAGCTCCCTCTTTCTCGTGATGAGGTGATTTTTTAATCCCTTTTCTGTGTCTTTCAAGAAAAAAGAATACACCAATCAAACATCACTGTTCGTGGTGGAACCATGACATAGGCATAATTTCAGGCCAGAGGTCAGATACACAAAGTGGGATGTACCAGTCAAAGTTTTTATTTTCTGATTTAGGGCCTGATTTAGATGTCGGTGACAGATATCCTGTCCGCCGAAATATAAATACCATTGGATGTAATGGGATTTATATTTCGGCGGCGTGATATCCGTCACCGTAGTGACGGAGTAAGCCGTCCGCCAACATCTAAATCAGTCCCTTAGTGTTTTTTTATAGAAGCTGAAATCTGCTAGCAGTCGCCAATGAGGGTCCCTTGAATTCGGATTTATAGTCATCGAACTTCAGCTGAAGCTGTTGCTTTTAGTGGCAAGAGCTCTGAGCGTTTCAAACCTGGATTTCGTAGCCAGTGAGTACACTTTGCGGGTCAGATGGGTATGCCACCTCACTCTAGTCCAAAATTTTACCTTCGGATTTAGTCAGTTTTTTGGGAAATCAAAATCCACCAGCGGGAAAGGCTGAAAGCTGTAGCTGGGCAGAGCTCCACATGGCTGGATACTTTTGCTGGGAGGTTCAGCTAAACCAGTTTTCAGCGCAGCAAAAAGTTCTGAGTGGGATAAACCTGATTATCATGCCCACCTTGGGTGCACACGGCCTGGGCACACTTTAGCACCTTGTTTCGGTCCTCTGCAGGTCAATAAAATTACTAAGGGCCTGATTTAGAGTTTTGCGGATGGGATACCCTGTCACAAATGTGATGGATATTCCATCAACCATATTACAAGTGCATTATGTCCTATGACACTTGTAATAAGGCGGACGAGGTATCCATATATGTGACAGAGTAAACCCTCCACCAAACTCTAAATTAGGCCCTAAGTCCCAACTTTTTCAGAGTACTTGGAAAGTTCCTCCTGGTCAGCCTCTCAGCCCCCAGCTCCTCAGGGCAGGCTTCTAGGCACCAGGTCTGCCCCCAGTCATGTGTCCTGCAGGGTCTTGCCCTCAGTAGTCAGCTGGGCCCTATTGGGATCAGAAGTCCTTCTCCATTTTGTGTACCTGAAGTAGGAAAAAAGGAAGCTAACCACTTGACCCTTAGAAAGCAGTTCCAGTCTCTGGGACCCAGAATGAGTTAGGAGTACTTGAGTCCTTGAGTGAGTCTTCTCCCTCTAGAGGGGTCAAGATTTTTCTTCCAGCAGGGACTTCTCCAGATAAGGCCTTCGCTGGTCCAGGAATCTTCTGTGGAGGTGTCATTTTTCTAGTGTGCTAGCCAGTGATCATAGAAATTCTTCCACCAATCCTAACTATTTTATTGCAGTTGCCACCTTTTGTAGCACTTCCTCTTTGCCTTATTTTAAAATTACTCAGTGGTCTTGTTTCAAGATGGCAAAGCTCAGCTGCTATCAAGCAGGTCTCTCATCAGCTGTTAACAACTCTCCTACTCACATGAGCTTTTCTCCCTCTCCCACCTTGTAGGGTCTAAACTGGTTTTCCTTCCTACTATGACTGGAGCCTGGCTGTTTGGGATGGTCCTGCAAATGAATAGTAGAAGCCCTCCTTGACATCTCCACATCAGTAGAGGTAGTGCTAAAGTAGCTCTTTGTCTGCCAATTGTTTTTGTCCACTCCTGGATAGATAATTCCTGCTAAGTAGTCAGCAGTTAACACCCATTGGCCCTTTCTGGACTCAGCCGCAGGCTACTATCCTTTGAGCCAGGATCGTTAACTCTCTCAACCATATATAATACAGCTCTGGAAGCGTGACGAATGAATATAACTGACTTTAAACCAGTTCTGGCTCAGGCAGTCTAAAGTACATTTTTATAAAGTTACTTTTCTGGTAAAGTTATTTAAAATCTGATTTCATCATTAAATCAGATTTAAAAAATCAAGCAGGAAATAACTTTGCTTTGTCTAATGGGAGTTACTCAGATCAGGATCACAAAATCAATATTCCCCGACAGGCATTCATCCATATATGTTTAGACACATCAACAAAAAATGTATACAAGAGTCTCTCTTCAAACATGTAGTGTATTAGTAGATCTAAATGTTTTACATATAATTGGTCATGGGGCAGATGGTGCAGTGCTGCAAAAGTGAACATATACAAAACTAGACATAAAGCACATAAATACACAAGTCGATTGCTACATCATTAATAATTGGCAGGAATCCATCAATCCCATTCTCAGGTTTCCATATCTAAACAAATCAGGTTACATCCTAAGGGGTGTCATCGACTTTTCAACTCCATGGTCACTTAATTGGTCTCATGAGGACAAGCGCCATCTGTCTAAAAACCTGAAAAGGTAAATGTAGCAAGTTACTTAGTTCTATGTGTAGAGAGTGTGATTTATCAATACTCAGTCACAGTTCAAATATGGAAAATTCACATACCTCCCAATAACTACACAACTGTACGTCATATAGGAGGAAATTTCAGGATAACCAACTTCCAGAACGTTCGTCGTGTGTGATAAATGCTGAAAAAATGACGAAAAATACATGAGTAAAAATATACCACAGTTCTACACAAAATAGTAAACTGTGTCCACCATTTCCGCTTATCAAAAGTGGTTGCTCGGTTCTATCCTAGGCCATCATTATGCACAACACATCTGTTGTAAATAGACTTTTTTATAACTTGCTATTTGTAGTATACCATTCATGTGGGTATCACAAGTTACTGGAAAATAGAAGCCAGAATCCTATTTCTGTAGTAAATCTGTAAACACAAAACACAGTGTGATTTTTCTATTATGAGCTAGAGAAATGTTGCTAGTTGTAACATACTTACAATTAATCAATCAAGACATGTATCACCTTCCTCATTAAACATTGAACAAGCAGAAATTCAGCTGTGTGCAGTAAGACGATCCCACACGTAGGGACGGATAGCCCAATAGCAATGCCGTTCTATAGTAAATCTATTAAGATAAGGAAATCCCATGTTTTGTCTGTTGCGAGCTGGAGAACAATTACTAGCTATAATATACTTACACTTAACCAATTAGGATGTGTCTATCCTTCCCCAGTAAAATGTGAATGAGTCGCACCTAATGAATACAATGTGTCCGCCGGCGTCTACTTAGAGTCCCTACTATGGATGGGAAGAAGATCCCTCATGTAGCGTGAACCTAAGATCAATGGACTGTAGATGGACAGCACATTGATCATGTCAGGCGACCATTTTTCTAATGTGTATTGTGCTCTCTGTGTGGTGAAGCTTCTCCTCACGTTAAGCCCATCATAACTCAGCACCATTTGTGTTTAGTCATTTGTGCATGAAAAGGCTCAATAGCATTGCTCTTACTTGTACAAGTAGAACATCTATTGGCTGATGGTACCTAACATTAGCCGGTGTGACGTATCACACAAATTCTCTAAAAATATGGGTAGTTGGTATATACAAAAGTAATTATATTATATATTACTTGGTTGGAATATCCATATCTGCATTTCAAGGTGAATGGTCTACTCTCTAGACAAATATTCCTAAATAATCATTACAATACCAAACGTGTGAAAACCATCTGACCATGTAAACACATACATAAAGGTCCAGCTACATTATGGTTGTTAACCCCATTAATGTTCCATTATGCATCAAGATCTATAATGCTCCATAATTCATACATATCATTAAGTCTTTTTGTTTTAGGTGATCCATCCATGTGCACTCTCTGATGGATAGAATTGAGGTAATATTAGCTCCTCTTTAGTCAAGTTTTATCACCTTCAACACTTGCAATTTGATGTCATCTTATTATGTCCTGCTTCTACACAGTGTTTGACAAGGGGTGCAGCCTCCACCAGGGATCTCTCACCATCTGTGTGGTTTGTCCTACGTAAAATTAATTTGCATGGGAAGATACTAACATCAATGAAGAATTTCCTAGCTATCGTAACAGAATCTTTCAATTCTATTAAGGACTTGGAGGCGAGGATTATGCTAATCTTCCTTAGCTTTATTCAGTAGCAGCCATTTCACAACATCACATTACAAACTACCATTCCCATGAAACTCTGGGAATGAGAAAAAAACAATAACATCCAATAAGAAAACAGCCCCAGGCATCAGTCAGTCAGCCATCTACAGTCCATAACATCGTCCTTTGTTTGTGTCCCCTTGGCCTCTTTTGTTGTGCGAGTAATGCCGTTGCTCTGCCGTCACACTTCCTGTTTACCCAGCTCTGTCCCTAGGAAATAGAGGACAATTTAACAAAAGACCTCAATTAGAACAAAGCCTGCAGAAAAACCAGCAGTTGCATATCAACAGAACAGTGAGTGCATGTGGTATTCACATATTAGATAAAAACTGAGCATAATAAAACTCAATACTTACTAGTCAAGGGGAGGGTCAGAAGAATCAGAATTCACCGGGTGGGATAATCCTTGCCTCCGAGTCCTTAATAGAATTGAAACTTTCCGTTATGATATCTACAAAAGTTTTCATTCTATGTCAGGACCAGAGACGAGGATTATGGTAGTTCAAAGCTTGCTCACTACCAGATGAGCCATATCCAATACCAGCTTGAAATAGAATCTTTTAAGCGTCAATCCTGGCCGCTTACATCGCCCACTTTACCCAACGTGCAATGCTGGGGGAAGACACCCCCTTATGTGGTATTTGTAGGGCAATGAGGAGTTGATGTTCACCTGGGTGGCAAAATTCTGCAGACATCTGCTTATATGTCTTGAGGCATTGCACTACACACAACTTGGGAGATTCCGGAAAAGCCGGATAGGAAATAACCCTAGTGTTACATTTTGTCCTCCTGCTGAATGTGAATGACACTCCGAAAGGGAAGAAAGTACTGCCTGAGATATCCAAGGCATGCACATCTGAAACCCTTTGACAGGATACCAGACAGAGCAGCACAGACAGTTTAGCTGTTAGCTCCTTTTTGGACCAAAAATGGTTGTGCAGATAGCACAAAAACAAGTCAAGCACTTGATTGACATACCAAAGCGCAGAATATCGTGGTTCCAGGGGAAGAGACAGTTGGATCCCCGAAAGAGACAACACACAAAAGGATGTTCCCCAGCATGGAGCCCTCTACTGGAACATGTCCCGCCGAAATGGCCAAACGGTACGTATTGACGGAGCGATATGCCAATCCATCCGTCACCAGGTTATCCAGGAAGTTAAGAACGTGAACTACATCTGCACCATCGGGATCGAGACCCCAGTCACATACACCAACAGATCCAACGAATCCAGGCTGAAGTGTAGCGTTTAACCGTACTTCTGGCCCAGGCTTTCGGCAAGAACTCCTCAGCTTGGCTCAAAAGGCCCGGGACTGACAATCGTCCCCTGTAATCAACCACACCATCAGCGATAGCGATCCCTCCAGAACCATCTGATGAGGAATCTGGTCTGGACTGAGGAGAAGTGATGGAAACAGGGGCAGACAGATTGGAGAATCCGAAGAAAGTTCCAGAAGAACCAGAAACCAAACTTGAGACTTCTAGATCTGAGTGACCATTACAAGCTCCGCCCATTGGCGCATGACCTGAGTGGAGGAGGAAAGGCGTACTCGTTCTCCTGACTTCAATCTTGGAGAAACACATCCGTGGCCGCAGCCAGCAAGTCCGGACTTCTGCTGAAGAACCTGAGCAGCAGGCGGTCCAATTGGGTTGCAAACAGGTCCCCTGAGAATAGCCCCCAGCGATCCTGGCGAGCCGAAAATATATCCAGATGGAGCTTCCAAAGGCTGGAGTCCTGGAAATGGCGGGACTGATAATCCGCCACTTGATTGGCCTGACCAGGGATGTACCCCACTGTGACCGAGATCTGACGGTCCAGGCAATACTGCCAGAAGTTGATTGCGAGGTTGGAGACATTCTTAGATCAAGGGCCCCCTAAGTGATTGATATAACAGATCGCTGAGATGTTGTCCATTTTTAGGAGCACACACGACAGGAACAAGTCTTTGGTCCACCAACGGACTGCAAAGGATCCGGCTAGAAACTACAGACAGTTGATATGAATTCTCTGTTCTTTCAGAGACCACAAACCTCCTGTTGCTCTCCCATTCCAGGCATCCATTTGGAAAAGCTAGCATCAGATTTCCTCCCGGCCTCGTCTGCAAGGGTGTCCATCTCAGAATATGTGAGGCTCTTGTGCAGATGGGTGGCCTTCAGGTGCTGCAGGGCCGATAGTGGAGGGGGCCTGAAAAGATGGCCTGGATGGAGGATGAGAGAAGACCCACCAGCCAAGCAATCTGTCATAACAAGACTCGTTGTCTGGCCAGAATGCCTCGCAACTCGTGACAGATCTTCGTCACCTTCCGAGATGGAAGACTCAGAATGGCTTTGGTAGAGTCTATTACAAACCTGAGAAATACCGTCTTCTGCGAGGGAACCAGGAGGGACTAGTTCTCATTTATGACAAACCCGAGACTTTTCAGAAGATCGACCATCATTTGCAACTGGAGCAACAGCTTCCGCTGGCACTGGCTCAGGAGGAGCATGTCGTCAAAGTATACAATAAGGCGTACCCCCTGTACCCTCAGGTATTCCACGACAGGTTTGAGAACCTTCAAGAAGTACCAAGGGGGAGGGAGAGCTCAAAGGGCAGAGTGGAAAACTCAAAAGTTTGCTGGTGCCAGATGAACTGGAGGATCCATCTGTGCGGTGGAAAAATTGAGATTGACAGAAAAGCGTCTATAAGGTCGAGATACACCAACCAATCTAAGGGTTGCAGGACATTGCACAGGTGGTGGATCCCCTCCATTTTGAAGTGTTGATATTTCAGCCAGTCATTGAACTCTTATATGTTGATGAATGGTCCCTGGCCCCCATTGGCTTTGTCAACTGGGAAAAGATTGCTGATGGAGCAGAGAGGATAGGGTACCAAGAGGCATATAGCTCATTTGGCAAGCAGTGCTGCGACCTCCGCGTCCATGAGCTCAGCTTTGTGCGAGCAGAACTGAATAGGCCTTGGACAGGAGTCCTGTCTAGGAGAGCCGTAAAACTATTTGAAAACCCTGAATCATTTCCAGGACCCAAGCGTCCTTTGTGATGGATTTCCAGGCATAGGGAAAATTCACCAGTCGGCCCTCTACTTTTAGAAGGGAGAACACTCACCAGAATTGGAGGAAGCGCCCGCTCCTCTGCCACCTTTGCTTTGGATTCGCCGGCTTCTTATTGGATAGTAATTGGTGAAGCAGGCTTGATCCTGATATTGGCCTTCCGGGAGCCTTGCCCTCCAGGAGGGTACTGTGCGTAAGCACGGCCGGCCGAGCAGCCCCTGCCTCGACCAGCCCTGTGGAAAACCCAGGAGGTAAACACTTTCTTAATAGAGGACTGGGCTTTGTCTAAAAAGGTGAACTTGTTCGCAAATTTTCCCAACTCTTTAACAAAGGGTTCCCCAAAGAGCCCCCCTTGTGCTACTGCCCCCACTTCAGAGTAGCCCAGGTCCCCAAACTTCAGGTCCACTTTTATTAGCAGGGATCAATGACGCTGCATCGACAACGTGCAATTTGCGTTATTGAGAAAAATGATAGCGCGCTGCGCCCATTCGGAAAGCACCTCTGGGGAAATTAGTGAGCCCGAAGACAAGGCCTCCTTGGCCATGTCTAATATTTTTGTGACTGGGCCAAGGCGTCCAGGAGTTTGTCCTGGCATGGCCGCCAGGATCTTTCTATACCTTCCTTTGGATCTTTCATGAATCTGTGGAGGAAGATGGTCATCCTAGGGTCCAATTTGGATGTTAGGGCGACCTTCCTATCCAGGGAGGGATGGGGGCATTTAAAACACACTTTAAAAGCCCTAATCAATATTTGAAAAATTCATAGGAGCCACTTGAAAGGTATCAATTTACAATGCTTTGATTCCACTAGTCTAATTTTTTCTGTTTTATGACCTGAAATACATATCTGCCTCTATTGAAAAGTGCAGTCAGTACTGGTTTATTTCCTTTTTAATTTTTTTTTTATTGAAAATTATCTAAATACAAGCTCTCAGTTGCAACATACATAGCATCTTCTGCTACATTATTAACAGTTTTCATTAGTATCTTGTCTACATTGATTGAGTCGACAAACTTGAACATTAAAAGCATAATGTATACGATAAACTCATGCACCTTTTCCAGCTTAGTACAGTACAGCTTTTTCTGTATGAATTGAGCAGGTTGATTCAAGGCTCAGGAGCACATACCTAGGGTGAATTGGGTTGCGCCTTTCAGACAGGTGCCTCCCATACATCAATTATTGGGTCTTCTCTATTAATGAAATAAACCTGGGTGTATAAACTCAACTTTCCAATTCCAACATATCTGTTTCCTCAGGATATTTTTCAAAGGCATGCAGAACTTTGCCACATAAATGAGCTTCCGCATTTTCGTATGCCTTGGATTCCTCCTCTCTCAGTACCACCTCATCAGCCCTGGCTCATTGCATCATTTCTCTCTTACCCCGGATGTAGGAGGGGCCTCCCATCTCCTTCCATGCCATGGCTGTCGATATTTTGGCTAACGCCGATGCTAAATCCAGGAAACAATTAACTACCTATTTAGCTAAGACATTGGAACAGCCCCAACAATCATGCTTCTGGCTCACGAAAGTCTTTCCTACACAGTGTAACTTCAAGTCTGTGTTACTTGTACCCAATGTGTAATGATTAGAGGACAGTTCCATACCATATACAAAAGGTCTTCTGAAGGGGACACACAATGGATGAATATGATGGAATCTCCCGAAAACATTTCATACATTTTTTGGAATGATAGATATGTCTTATGGAGATAATTAAGTTGTGTATATTTAAATCTGGTTGTTCCTAGAAACCTTCTTAGTGTATGCCAGAACACTCTCCAATTCCTTTGTCACCTAATTCGTTCCCTGTGCATCTTAATTTTGCTTAAACTTGTACTCATCATCTTATTTAGTGGTTTATAGTAACTAGGGGCTGTAGGAGATCATCTTGTGAGGGTTCTTGCATTCATGTGCTCCAGAAGCCCCAAAATGCATGCGTCAGAGCTCCATAGGTTAAAAACTAATTGGGAAGATAACACTCTGCAATCATTATCTATTGCTAAGGGGATAGTCTCCCGGCTGAGTAGCAATCCCCCACAGTAACAATTCCCACCTCAGTCCTTTGTAACATTTGCTTGCTGGTAAAGAAATTCTGCCCATGGGGAAGCCCAACTAAAGGCATCGCAAGAGCATACAGTTGGCAACTTGAAGTTTTTTTATTACTGCGCCACCAGCATTTGCAGTACTTTTTTTAATTGATCATCGATTTTCTATGAGACTCTGTTTCTTCACATACTCAAGATATCTTCAGGGGACTTTACACCTGCTCATGGGATCAGGTGGTAGTTGGTGTTGCTGGATGAAGGCAGACAGTGGCAAAGCTTACCTACTAATATACATGGCTATCATTGAGAGCGAAGACATGGTCAGTCACCCATGTCTTCCTTCAGAAAGACTCTGAGTGTGATAATTTGTTTAATATGTGCTCATTTAAAAGTTATCTTTTTTACTTGACATCCTATTCTTTGCTCGTTTTAACAGCTGGAAACAATGACTGTGAATGCAGGGAAGCAGAAAGAACTGTTAAGGAAGATACACGGAATAACAAAGTTAATGTTCATCTCATGATACCCCTTTCCTTTATTACATGTGCTGGAAAAGGTGTTCCTAATTTTGTTAGAATGGAAAAAAAGAGATGCCTTTGTCTTGTCCGAGTGCTACAGTATAAAAACTAGAACATTTTAAAACAACATTTAATTTCAACACTTTCTTACTCTGTTGTAAATAAATATTTCAAAATACAGTTTTTCTAAAAAATGCCTTTTACTACCCTTCTGTTAGCTGTCTGTTGATGTCCTGTCCCATTCACCTCTCCTGATACCTGCAAACAGTGCCCTGTCCCATTCAGCTCTGCTGATACCCGCAAACGCTTCCCTTATCATATAGCTGCGGTTCCCTACACTCATTCTAGATGATTAACACTTTGACAGATGTCTTTTCCTAGTTCCCACCTCTGCTGCATTGTCCCAGCAGGGTAGCACGTGATCACCTGAGTGTAGAAGACACAGTAAGGCAAATCAGCATTTATACCTTGTGTACATGATATGACAAAATGCAGGTAAACACAAACATTCTAGGACAATACTGATATGTTATACCTCTACGATGTGTAGGAAGTAGTCAAGCATTGTCAATAAAGAATTCTTTTTTCCCTGTTTGGAACCATGTTTTTGATTGACTTGTGTAGGGTATTTGCCTTCCACTCAAAAAAGCCCCTCTCATGACAAACTGTGACAACATTGTGAGTGCTGCAAAAGGATAGTACAACATTACAAACATAATACTCAGGATCAGGCAAAGAACTGCAGACATTTTTGCCTGTCTTTCCAATGACTGCATGCACTTACCATGACAGAAAATTAGAAAAGGGCTTGATGTGTCCCACATCTTACAACTATAAAAGCACATATTGATTTTATTTCTTATTAAGCACTTGATGTTAATTTATACAATGTGAATTAACAGACTTACAACAAAATATTTTTTACTACTAAGATCTCAGAAATATGTTAGAGAGGCTGTAAAAGTTTATAAACCACTCTTGTGAATAAAAACCCCAAAGAATAAACTGTTTAATATCTATATTAATAAATATATCTAAGTTATTGAAAATGGAGAATAAATAGAGTGATATGTTACATTTTTATATTACTGATATTCAAAGATAACTCAATCCTCAGTGTTGATTCTTGGCACATTGCTAAAGAGATATTTATTACATAATTGGCAAATGGAGGAAATGGCTAGTCAACAGAAATGCATGAGCTTTTAGGCATGATTCTCAATGGTAATAACAAGTACTACGTTATAGAGTAACACTGTCTTTTTATTCAGACTAAATTTATACATGTTGATTGAACAGGCATCTGCAAAGGGAAGAGTTTGGACATCAAAACTCATAAATCTATTCAAATTCAATTGTTTATTTAATTTAAAATATTCTCATCTGTTCATTTACTTTGCAGACTAGTTGTTATTTCAAATACTTCAATTTGTTTGTAGGTTAAAAGTTTTTCCTAGCACATTCCCCACATTGTCAGTCTGTTAGTTCTTCTTTGCACAATGGGGTGAAGCTGTGGTGAGGACTTACTGCTTTTGTTTGTGTTCAATATACTGCAAAAACAAATTATCCCTTGATTTACTCAATCAACATACTGCAAACATGCTTTATGGGAGTTCCCCATATAAAATGTGATTGTTTCTGCCATCATGCCCTGTAGGCATAAAAATTATATTGTATGTACTGTATAGTCCTAAATAATTGCTTAAGCCTCTACTATGGTCAACATCCTGGCTAGGACTGTTAAAAAGATAACCATTTGTCTGTTGCTGGCACCCCTTAAGTGCTTCTGCATATCCCATTTCTGTTTTGCAGAATCAAGAATGGTTGACTTGTGCCCTCATACATGTGATTTGTTCACTAAACAAATCCACCATTAAGGCAGAATTTCCATGTGAGTAAATCTACTCCAGACACAGACGAGCCATATAAAAATAAGACTTGGACCTGCTCCAGCAGAAACAGTCTAGTCTGAACTGCCAGGACATGTGTCCTCTTGATGAGATCACAAGCAATTAAAGACCAGTTTCGACTTTGTTGATCTAATCAGTGAGGGTCACTTCAGTACTATGCCTCAGTGAGCATGATTAGTAGTAGTAGGAGTAGTAGTACTTTATTTGATCAATAAATGATCATTCACAGAAAAAAGTCAAAGCAGCTCACATCATACATTAAAAGCTTTTAGGAAGAAATATATGTAGAAGCACATCATATAAACATCATAATTGTAGTTAAAAAATAAAACATATATTTATCAGAGCTAAAATTTCTATAAGAACAACCCTCATGCAGAGTCAGGAAAACTCAATATAAAATCCACCAAGAGGAATCACCAGTTGTGTTGCAAACATTATTACAAATTTTGGGGGAGGGGCCACTCCTCACAGTGGTCATTTCACATACAAGTGAGCATGAGTATGTTAGAACCATCTAAATGTTGCAGCCTCTTTTAACAAAAAATGATGGACTGGAATGCGGCTAAAGTAATTGTCAGTGATCAAATGAATTCAATCATTCCACCCCTTACTTATTTGTTTTCCTAAGTGTGATGACCTATGTGCTAGAGGCATGCCCATATGTAGAACACCTACCTAGCTCTTCCAAATGTTACTGTGTTGTGTAAAGAGGCAGTTAAATTATTGCTTCTCTGGGAAGTGTGCTATTCAGTACCTCTGTCAGGGGAAACAGTTTTCTCAGTGTTGCAGTTCATCTCTCTCCATTCAACCATATTTAAAAGGTATTCATTATTATCTTCATTATGTTTTGCTTATTGTGCATCATCTTCACCACGAGCACAAAATGATGGACTAAGGACTGGAATAAGCAGGGTACTGTAACTTCAAGCATTGAAATTGCAACCTCTCCTCGTGATGCCAACTCCATTAACTGATGCATGCAGTGCATCTGCCTTTGCTGTTTTTACTGCAACCTACTGAACACAAAGCAGAACACAAACCTGTACCTCCGTCTTTGGGAAAGAACTACTTCCACTGCTACTGCCACAAGCACTTCCATGCCTCCATTTTTCTGGCGTACAGTCCACGATTAGACCTTATGGAGAGAGGCATTTTGGTATATCTAGATTTGTTTGCTATCCTGCATATACATTTTGCTCTTTTAAACATAAACATTATTCCAGATACATTTTTTATTAGTAAGAGTTTAAAATATGATCCTGCACAAGTGCTCAACATTCCAAGGATTACATGTCTCTCTTGCAGATCATAGCTTTCAGAGACATTTCAGAGATACATATGTTTACTTCAGAACTAATAATTAACTGACAGAGTTAAAGAAAGAAGTGAAGAATTCTATTCTTCAGAACACAAAAGGCAGTGAAGAATTATTAGTAATCAAGCTACATTAAGGTAATGGATATTTGAATTTGAAAATTCAGACAAAATCAACAACATAGAAAAAAGACTGTGGACAGATTTCTAATTAAGATGCTTGTAGTGTTGAGGCAAATAGGTCTTGACAAAATTGAGTAAAAAGTAGACCATCTGCTAGATAAAAAATTTACGAACGTTTGAGAAATAGCTAGAGTTTGGTCCTTTGACTCCTGGAAGAAGTAAATCTTTGTAAGTCTGGAAATAAAAGTAACCAAATGAGTAAAAGAATTTGAAATATTGCGGTTTCCTAGACCAGCTACTTAGCTAAAGATCTGAATGGTATGCCATCATCCTCTTCTGAAATTACGAGAACCTGTAGAAAAAAGAAATTGAGATCGCACAACTTCAAATATCTGCATACCTTGATGCCCTTTCATTACCACTATTGAGTACTGACCAAATCAAATTCCAAGTCCAAGAGAATTCTCATGAGAAGCATAAGGGTATTTAGCTGAGTTTAAATAGAGAAAAATCAATATGCTCAGATTGCCTTTCTACAGGAATCTAAAAAAATCCTAGTACTTCATCTTTTCTCATATTTGAGCTCTGTAACTTTGTCATTGTGCTTACAGTTCCTACGATGTCATGGGAGGAAGTAAACTGCAAGCATCCTACCATCACTTTTTGTGTGTTTGATATAACGCCGTAAGTGGCCAAGGATATGCCCAGCCAGGGGTGCCTTGCTCATTCTGCCCATTAACAAAGCTACACCTGACTGAAGAGCCCCAATCAGGGTGAAACTGGTCTTGGATTGCTTCTCTTCTGGTTCAGAGACAAACTGGTTTGGCAATTTGGACTAGGCTGTTGCTATTGGATCAGAGTCAAGACTGATTTGCATATGGCAGGGTCTAATCTGAGGTGGCATGGTGGGCAAGAGAATGATGGGTTGGAATGCTACCTCAAGTGATTGCTAGTGGTTAGACTTATTGCAAACATCCTCCCATCAAATTTTGTGTGTTTGATATAACACACTAAGTGGCCAAGGGTCTGCCGAGACGTGGGACTCTTGTTCACTGTGCCACTGAAACTAAGTTACACCCAAATGAAGAGCCTCAATCAGGGTGAACCCAGTATACGGTTGTTTGTTTTCTGGTTCAGAGAGGCCCTTTCTTGGCAGGTCGGGCTAAACTGTTCCTATTGGAGCAGGACCAAGACTGATTTGCATATGACTGGGTCCAATCGGAGCTAGCATGGTGGGCAAAAGAACGATGGGTTGGAAGGCTACCCAAGCAATTGCAAGTGGTTAGACTTATCGCAAGCATCCTCCCAACACATTTTGTGTGTATGAGGCTATTATTCTAGGTCCGACAAACTCAAGGAAATGATAGTTGAGATCTTTTCAGAAGGGAATATAAGGTTAAATATAATGTGTTCCATAGTGATACTAATATATTGTGTGCTAAACATAAATGTCGACAAGAACTCTGGTCTTCATATACCCTTGATGTGCACAAAACATACGCTAATAAAGAAAATCCAGATTCATCGTCCCTATGATGGAAAACACAAGCAGGCATTGACTCTCCGGATCACTTAAGAAAAGTAGGGAAAGCCAGATTTGGACACATGTATGCTTACTACAAAAGTTTGAGTACATTTCTAAATTTGCTGGATCTCAAAGAATTCTGTGAAAACTACGAATATCACCGCTTCATAAGAATACTCAAATGTATAGCCATTTCTGCATACCAAAGGTACTGGTGAATATTTCTGCATGCGAAGTACCCACACTGTAATGCATTTGCGCTTGGCAACGTTTCCTTTTTGATTCTCAAGGAGGAAAATATTTTGGGTGTTTTCTCTTTCAAATTCCACCTTGGAAATGTATTTCCTCGTGCAAGAAACAGTTTACTGGGTTGGAAAAAAAACTGCACATTTTGGGTATTCACCAACTTTCCTATGTAAATCTATTCACAAATCCACTGCAAACTTAGATTAGCTGTTATTCCAACATACTAGAGAAGATTTCTTTGTGGTTAATCATGTTCATGTATGAAAATTCACTCCATTCCTTTGGTCCATTTGACTCTAACAACATGCTCCTGTAGTTGTTTAGATATACTAGACAAATAAGATGCCATTATCGAATGTGGGAGGTTTGTTTCATCTGTAACACTCTTTGAGCTTTTCATGGTCCCCAGACACACAAAACAAATCTGTGGTGCCTAATCCCACAGGTAAATTTGTGCTAGTTGTGAGATTGACCAGCCTATTTAAATACTATTTTCAATATTGTTCGTAGCAACAACGCTTGGAAAGAGAATAACAGTCTATGTTATATATGATGTTGGTGTTGTGTAGTAACAAAATGTTAATAAAAGCATATATAAGAAATATAAATAAATAAATACATAAATAAATAAATAAATATCACACCATTCCTGTTTTTGTAATTCGGGAAATGGAAATGTGCAATCATAAATGAAGGCGTTTGCACAGCCAAGGGAGCGCTAGAGACACCTATAGCTTTGTGAATTGGGCCCATGTTGTCTAGCATAACTGTGTCACCTGACGTTTATCATGCAACATAATGCAAGCTTATCGTTTATATTTAATACCATTTAATACAGGACACCCTTTCCCCATAAGGCATTAAATTCATCCCCTAAATCTATCCTGTCCTTTCTACTCCTTTTAAATGCTAAACTTAAGTAAAAATTGTTTATGACTCTGTACCCCAAATTAGGTAGCACAGTGAAAGAGACGATGCATAGTCCCATAAAGCATAACACATTATGTAATACCTTTAATTGCCTCATATTCACAGAGATTTTATGCAACTAAACTAAAGTGTACGCAAGCTGGTTTCCATAATAACACTGCTCTATACAATTATGTTTGTATATGCACATGGAATAAATTATGCACGTGGAATAAATTATGTGCTGGAACTGCCTGTGACAAGTATCAGCATGTTGGCAAAGAGTGCAAAATCTATTAATCCTCTGCTTTACCCGTAGTCCATAAATGTTGGCAGAAAACCCAAGACGATTACAAGAGCAATGATTTTTACTTTTGAATACTTTTTGGGATGTGTAAGGCTATTTAAGTGTATCCCTCTTACATCTATCGGATTAGGGATGTACAACATTTTGCAAAGTTGTTGATTTTCACCCTTCGCGTTGTTTGCAAAGTTTCACGGTTTTCCTTTTTTTCACCAGTGCGAGGTTTTTAGGTCTCGCCTACGCAGCGCGCATGCGCTGCTTAGGAAATACCTTTAGTAATCGGCACAGCTTTCCCTGCAAAAACGTGCACGCGTTGCATTGCTTCCAATGGCAACGCGTGCACGTCTGGCGATTCACTTGCGGGAGCGAGCAGCTGGCGCCATATGTTACTAATTATCGCGCCTTGCCGCTCGCTCCCGCAAGTGAAACGCTTTCACTTTTTCCGACATTTTTTTTTAACTTTTAGCGCGCGCGCGCTTGTTCTTGTTTCTGCTGTTGTTGTTGTAACAAATGCATTTAAATAACTGAAATTATAAAAAATGAAATGGGAACCCGCAGGGAAGGTTTTGCTTTCACTTAATGGTTTCAATCTCTCGTACATTCTGGAGCTAGAGAGTTTCTGAGTCTGAAGTGTGTCCACTGAGCTGGTAAAACGGCACAAACATCACCGCACATGGCATCCGGCACAGGCCTCGAGCGAGAACAAAGGGGCTCGGCTTATCATAACAAGTGTTGGGTGGATTGTCAGGTTTTAAAAAGAGGCCTCGTGTAACAGACAGAATGCAGCACTGAAATGTACAATCAGAGGGCATCGCTGCAAGCACTTGTGGGAGATGTGTCAGAAACCCACGAGGCTGACAGGAGTCTGGAGGCATGCAGGCTCGGAAAACAACTGACAATAAGCGAATCTTCATGGCACCAAACTATTACAATGGCGAGCCTTTGATCTGGCCAGCCTCCTGTTGCCAATTGAACTTTGTCGCCATGCACTGTCATCCGCAAGGGAGCACTTTTTGAATTAAGCAATCTACGGCAATTTGGCCTGGTCCGGCTTTGAAGTGCCAACATCAGTCAGACCAGAGCTGCAAGTTTGCTTTTTCATCGAAACATTTTTTTTTGTGCCTTGTCTCTGGGATTGTGCAGGCCTGTCGCTGAGATAACTAAAGCAAGGAACTGAGGCTTCAGGGCATCAAACGCCAAGCGGGCCTCTGTAATATCAACGTGAGCTATCATTAGGGCTTCAATGGGGCTTTTCATTAATGACCACTTCAAAGCAGAAGCGTTTAATGACATTTAGCCTGGCTAATTTACGCTATTGGAAAAGTAATGCCAGACAGGCATGAAAGCACTGAAAATCCTGGGAATGGGTAAAATTGTTATGTTTTCAGTATTGAAAGTGCAAGTGAGGCGGCTCGTATTGTTTTTATTTGGGAAGCAAATGACATTGTGCAAACCTTACGGGAACTAGGTCAGGATGAATAGCATGGAGCCAAAAAACAATTGGATAGACTTTGACCCAAAAAATACCCTGCTGCCCCACAACAATATGGTAACTACTCTCATGTCATCCCCCCAAAAGCCCAACACCCTTTCTGAAAATGTCAAAAATAGTCAATATGTTACAATGATCCCTTTATAAACATATGGAAAGGGAGAAATCATACTCATTGTTGTAAACGAGAATAGTCATTAAAAATACTTTCCAAAGAAAAAACAGGATCACTATTTGCAGTTCCGAAATTTACTGGAAAGCTCGCCCATTTTGAAGTGTGGAAAAAAACGTATATTTTAGGGAGTAACGAAATTTGTCAACCACAGAAAAAAATAAACATTATTTAACTTTAGAGTCACCAGGGCACAACCTCAGAGTTCTCAAGTTTCCCATTTCATACCAGGACTAATTGGCAACTGACTTTAATTGCAGTGCCCAAATTCCTTTCAGTGACTGTTCCATCCGTTTAAGCACCTTGCATTCACGTTGACTGATGGTCACTGTATGTGTATGGCTTGTAATTATCTTTTTTTTGCCGTTTTATATAGCGCGAACTCGTCCCAAAGGCATTGGATAGATTTACATGAGCATTAGTTACATTCAACAAGGCCAGGTTATTTTTTTAGCCAGGAGTAGATTAAGTGAATTTCCCAGAGTCACAGGCTGTTTAGCCGACCACGAGACTCGAACCTGGTTCCCCTGTTTCAAAATCCGCAATTCTGGCCGTGACACACAGCTTTCCAAAAGCTACTTTGCAAAATTGTTAACGTGTGTCCTTCAATTTTTTTTTTGTCTGAAAAGTTTTAAGACTATTGAGGCGCTTAGTACTGACGAAATATTTAAAGGCAACACAGCCTATTCATCGAGGGTGTTTGGACTAGGAAAAGCATTGCTTTAGTTAGTAGTAGTACTCTTTTATGTACTCGTAATATGCCTTTCTAAATTGGCCTCAAAGCTTCTAAAATGGGAATAACATGGAAATATTCAGGGAATATTCATATGCACGTAGTACAAAAAGGAATGACTGTGTTGTCTTTGTACTGTTATTAGGGAGTTGGATGTTTTGGGGCAGATTTACAAAATAATGTAAGAGTATGCTAAAGAATACATCTAAATGACTATTTCCCATACTCAAAAATGTTTTTATGTACTCTGAAATTCTTTTGTGAATTGGCCTCAACACGTTTAAACAAGCATTGGCATAGCCAATAGGTCTCGCCTTTGGTACCTTATAAGTGTTTAGCCATGCAACAGTTGTTGTTGTTGCACCAAGGATATTGTGCTGCATAACTAAATACTTAGAAGGTCCCAAAAGCGAGACCTATTGGCTATGCCAATGCTTGTTTATTTTCTAGTAGCCCATTCGTTTTTATAATAGAAGTTAGCCAAGCCAACACCACTCCTGAAGTGCGATTCAAGTCAGTTGCATGCTTGCTTCAGTCCATGCTGGAAAATGTATGCACATTTTTCCTAATTTTGCAGAGCTGTTCTGTGTACAGTGGTGTTGCAGGTTCGACTAATAACACTGTACTCTGCTAAGTTTACATTCTGCAAAATCATTTTTCAGTGTTAAACAAGGATATATGTGACATGATTCATCACAAAATTTGCTATTTTCGAATAAATATAACAAAGCGAAAAAGTGAAATTTCTATGGTAAATTGTGAAATTTCCATAGACCATTATAAAGACTGCTAAAAAAACCTTTGCATAAAATATCCTACAGCATAGTTATGTCTCTTTAAGACTGCACATTTTACAATGTTTATCAGGAAAATAAGCCCAAAATAATTTTGGGTGATCAGCATATTTTTAAATCTCAGTTGTTCATAATGTGATAGACGGTTTAGCTCAGTTAATTTCACTAACTTAGTAGCTTTTATAATTGTAATTGACTTCAATTTTCGAGGTGTCCAACAATACCCCTCGGTCCCATGGACTTTGAGAATGAGAATAAGCAAGGAAAGAAATTGCCAATAACTGTGTAGTGTAAGCAGTATGTTCTCCCAGCGATCAGTGTAGCTTTTAATTTGTTTTGCTGTGTCCCTCGAGCTTGTGCGTCAACCTTTTAAAATCTCGACAATGAAGGCAAGCTGTTCTGACCTTTCTTCACGCTCTGAGAGTGAAGCTTTCTCTCTCTTTCCTTTTTTGTCAGAGCGATGAAGACTTTTTGATTATGTATAAGTGAGATAAATTGAAATTGTCTGACACCTCTCTCTCTTGCGAGTTATTTGTGAAGCTACAATACACAACCTTCCATCGCCTCGGCTCATCCTTGTTTTTCGCACATTTGTGGCCTAGTGGTCAGGAATAAGGCTAACAACTTGTGATTTTTGTTTCAGCCAAATGGGCACTTGTCAAATATGTTTTTTAAAGGCCCTTTTTGTCCAAATGCATCGAAAGAACAGACATATTTAGCAGACACGTTAATGTTGTTCTATTTGTTTTGAGAGTTAGAAGCCATGCAATGAAGGCAAAAGGGAATTTTATATATTTTTTATATAAAACCATTACTCTTGTTCATGGTCTGCTATGAATTCTGATAACATCATTAGTATTATCACTTAAACTTATAATACAGTATTGGATTATTTGTCATCAGTTAATTAATTAGAGAGTGCAGTGTTGGCCCTGGTGGAAATTCCAGTTCACCAGTTATGAATGTTTCTATTGGATTTTGTAGTGTTTTGTGTTTTTTATTTCTGTTGAGCTGTATGGAGGAAATTCCAACTGATTTCCTTTGCACCATGGGAGCCTTGTCAGTGCGACAGTGCCTAATTATGTTTGTAGTTTTAAGTTTATATCTATATTTAAGCAATAGAATGTACACATTTTTTCCTACTAGATATTTATGATCCATTGTACAAAACCCCATATGCTGTAGCCTAATCTTGTACACGCTACTTATAATTGAGCAACTGGGATGTTCGCAATGTGGTGTGGAGTAACGTTGAAACGTTTGCATTTTCCAACTTTTTACATTAGTCTAACAAAGCTTTTTCACTGTATTTACTAATTTCTCTATTCATAGAGTGAGCTGTGCATTTATTTACTAAATTAGTTATAAAATGAATTATTATTACATCGAGAAAAAAATGTATGGGCATTTTCTTTGGGACTTTGTTTTCAATACAAAGTCGCAGAGATCAACTATCTTGTGAAAATATTGCAGAAGCAGAACCCTGTTGAATCCTGCTCACAAGGGGGTGGATTCATTAAGCAGGGCTTGCAGGGGTTGGACATCTACTAGAGCAATGTACTTTTATGTTTGGACTATAATTCTGACATTTTAGTGAATCACAAAGAATTGCATGTGAAAATCTTATTCAGGCATGTTGCTCTAGTAATACCACTCAGGTAGTAGTTTATGTGTGTTTCCAGTGTTAGAAATAGGTGTGTGAAATTCATGTGATTTGCATTCACGTTTTTTACGTGAAATTTAAGGAAAGCTACGCAAAATTATGTGAAATGCAAAACCAGCATGTAGGACTATATTTGAGCATGAAAGGTGTCCTTGCATTCATTTTGAGTGCAGGGATGCATTTCACACTACAAAATAATGCAAAAAACTCAAGCGCCACAAACAGCAGCTGCCTGATTTCAGGTTGTTCACGTTGCTTCCATGTGCTATATTTTTTGCAGCAAACCGCACATAATAACATGACATGGCTTAATAGCATTCACATTACATGCTTGCCACAAAATTACTGAAATTATGGAACATTAAGCCAGCATATCGGAAATTTCACTTGAACCTAGTCATAAACTACACCCATATTAGCTCCTTGTGCAGATATTATTAATTAGCGTAGACTGCTGTCAGTGATTGTTTGCATTATGTTTTTGAACGTCTACCATGTTCTTTTGCATGTACAATGACATCTGTTTTCAAGATGACTCTGCCTGCCTCACACTAATAAGGCCTTTCATTCTCTACCAGCCAGCACAGTGACTGTATGTGGATGTTGGATACCTCCTGCCTACACAGTACCGTACTTGCACAACCCCATGCTAGCAACAGTGGCCTATTTTCTAGAAGTCTGATAGCCCAGTTCACCCGGAATTCTCAGCGTTGGCCCACCACAATACAGTCATGGAAAGGCTGTCCCCAATTCATTCTGCATCAAATTTCCAATAAACCTTTCCAAACTTGCCACAAAAAAATTCAAGCATAACTTCCTTAAAGATCGCCCTGAAACAGTAATAACAGACATCTACTACAGTCTGACCCATGGAGGCTGTAAGATAGACTTAATCTTCCACGCAAACAAACCCGCCAAATGGAGAGTAAACTTCAGTCAACACCTTCATGTAACACTAACAAAGTCCCCTATGGAATGAAGCTTGACATATCCCCATTGCAGTCCTTCAGAGGAGAAGTGTCCATAACCGTCTACAGATCTGGGAACATCCTAATCCAAGCCTCTGAACAAAACCTAGCCATCTTTGACCGTCACTTCCCCATGCTCTGCACCTCCTTGCTGTCTGGCTCCACTCCTACCCCCCCTCCCTTCACCTAGCGAACCAACCCTTCCACAGACATCCGGTCCTAGCTCTTCCTCCCCTCCCATGGAGGACTAACCTCACCACTGCCTTCCGGCCCCTTCACTACCTTGTTCCCCTCCCTCAGCAAACCAACCCCCGAGTCCCCATCTTGTCCAACACCCCCATAGCGAAAATAAACCCCTTCCTTCTGCCAGAGAGCTGATTCTTTCCCCCTCACCATCCCCATAGCAACACCCTACTCCTACTCCTCCTACCAATCACACTGGCTCCCCTGACTTACACCCTTTAGCCCCCCCCAGCTCTGGACACCTTCACCTTGCGACTTCACTGCCAGTATTATGTTTCCCCTCCTCATGGTGCACATCCACTACTCATCCAGAACTACCACACGCATTTTCCCCACTCAGTCCACTAATCCCAACTGGCGGGGGCTTTGCCCAGCCCCTATCCCAGACTCCAGTGAATGCCACTACACCCCGCTTGCTACGGAAACTCTTGCTACCTCTCAACTGCTCCCCACAATAGCCCGTCTGTTAGAAATGGGGGTCTCTAGTTGGCAATGGTTTGCATCTTTGTCCAAGTAGGGATCCTACTTCCTAGTCACAATAAGGGGGAAAAACTACTGAAATACCCCCTGCTCACCACCCCCTTGGTAGCTTGGCACGAGCAGTTAGGCTTATCTCAGAGGCAGTGTGTAAAGCATTTGCACATAACCAACAGTAATACAGTGAACACATTACAAAAGGACACAACACCAGTGTAGAAAAATATCCAATACTTTATATATTCAAAACAAGACCAAAACGATAAAAATCCAACATACAGTACTTAAAAGTATGCACTTTGCAAGAATAACCTTAAAAATGCAGTTCCTTGGAGTCGGTAGCTCCATCCGGTGCTACAGTGATACTGAAAACAACAGAATCCAACAGTTCCGTCTGACCGCGTCGGTCAGGGTGTCGGCAGACTCATAAACAGTACCTTTTAGTTGCGGCCGACACATTGGTGTGAGTCGGTCATGGCAACCGTTGGGGTTGTAATGCGAAGTGTAGCGCTGAGGCATGCAGTGCCCTCAAAGCGCGGTGCAGGCAGCGGCTCAAGACGGTCGTCCAGCGGTGTCGGTGAGACCAGGGCTGCGATGCAGAGTGAGGCTGTGCTCCTTGCGGTGCTGACAGATAACGGCGCAGGCAACAGAGCCAGTTGCGGGGAGCTGGCATCGGTCGGTCCGGACTGCGGTGTGGGACGTGGCGGTGCATCGTGAGACTTACAAGCGGTGCCCCCAAGCCACGGTGCGTTTACGGGTGTCAAAGTCAGCAGGCAGCGATCAAGTCGGTGAGACCAGGGTGGCGAAGTGAAGCGAGACGGTGCAGAGTGTGGTGCCCACAGTAAATCTCCTCCCACTACTCTAAATGCAGCCCAGGTCTATTCAGCCCAGCCCTGTCTCCAGAAAAGGCAGGACACAACTCGACCTCCCCAGTGGCTGCCTGAAGAGAATGCACATCCCCAGCCCCTGTCTCTCCAAAGCCAGACAGTCAAACCACAAACCCAGCGGAGGCACACAGGATGGCTAAGTAAGAAAATATCTACTTTCTAAAAGTGATATTTTCAAACACAGAACATAAAAATCATCTTTCCTAAAAGATGCAATTTTACATTCTGAGTCCAGGCATACTAAACTCCATTTCCATATCTTGACCCAATGGGAAGTTATGCTTATAAGATGTTATAAGTAAACTCCCATTCAAGTTGAATCTCTGCACCAAACCATTGCCTTGTGGGTGGTAAAGAGTGGTGAACTTGTAAGTTACACTGCATTCCTCCCACAGGGATGTCATATACTTTGATATGAAATTGGATCCATGGTCAGAAACCACCTCTCAGGGGAAACCCACGTGGGAAAAGATCCCCATTAACACCCGGCCCACCACTGGCGTCGTCATTGTCCTGAAAGGGATTGCCCCCAGGTACCAGGTGGCATGGTTCACCAAGACCAGGATGTACCTGTTGCTCATGGCTGTCTTGGGATCAAGTGGCCCCACAATGTCCTTCCCAATCCTTTCAAAAGGGGTTTCAACAACTGGAAAATATTGGAAAAGAGCCTTACACTTCCTCCCACTCTTACCACTTGCCTAGCAAGTTTGGCAAGACCTGCAATGCACATCTGACTGCCTTCGCATTTGGGGCCAAAGAAGTGCGTGACAAGCCTGTCAAAGGTCTTGTGAGCTAGACCCAGTAGGAAGGTCCTGAAGCGCTGGGTACCACCAGCTTACTGGCCGACCCAGGCTAAGCGACCTTAAGCTCGCTATATAGGAGACCATTCTCCCAGTAAATCCAGTGGGATCCAGAATGATCACCAACTGCCTGGTTTGCAGACTGCTGCCACAAACCTTCCAGAGAAGGGCACTCCTTCTGCTCCCTGAATAATTCTTCCCTGGTGGGAGCACCATCTTGCTGCCAATGTGTCGGCTCAGATAAGTCCCCCTGTTCAGCTACCTGTTCCTCTGTAGGTACCGGGGCATCCCCCCCAAGGTCCCTCCTCCCGGACCGTGGGAACCTCAGGGAAGGGTTTCTCGTGTCCCCTGCCCTTTCTCTTGGCAGGAACCTGGGCCATGGTTTCAGGCTTCAGGTCCTTCAGATCACCCTTTCCAGCTACCAATGACCGAGTGGTCACGCATGCCCACTCTGGCTACCCAAGCATCTCCAAGTAGACCTGAGCTTAACATCCTTCCACAAGGACTGCTCCAGGTCGTTCCCTAGCAGACAATTGACAGGCATGGTAGGGCTCACAACCACCCTCATGGGACGTGAGACCCCCCCATTCAAAGGGAACCTGCGCCACCTTACACTGGCGCTCCAAGCAGTGGCGGCTCACCGAGGGAGTGCTGCGGGTTGGTGGGGCGGGGTGGGGGAGGGGCGGGGTGGGGGGGTAGTGGACTCGGACAAACAACGGACAGAACTCAGAGTAAGGCTTACTCTGAGTTCTGTCCATCGTATGTCCGAGCCCGCTACCCCCCCACCCTGCCCCTCCACTGCCCCGCCCCACCACCCCGCAGCACTCCCTCGGCGAGCCGCCACTGGCTCCAAGATGTGCACAGCAACTACTTGGTAGAATGCCCCGGGGACTACTTGCTCGTCAGAGACCAGGTGACACCAGACTGAGGTCACACTGGCTCCAGTATCTCTGAGAGCCTCTACCCTTTTCCCATTAATGGTCACCCAGGTGCTGTATTTTTTAGTGTCAGCAGTCACCTGGTTTCCTGGGACCATCTCACTGTCCCCTAGTGAGACGAGGGTCATTTCTGCAGGATACCCACCCTCCGGTGGGTACCCCTCCCCCCCAAGTGCTACATTAGCCAACACCTTGGTCTGCCGACCGGTTGGTGGCTGAACCTTTATGTGACCCACCTGCTTACAGGCAAAGCACGTCCAGGGGCTGGTCTTTGCAGGCTTTCCTAAAGAGACCCCTTGTTTCTTATCTCCTGTGGGATGGGAACCTTTACCCTGGGTATTAGTTTGGGGCCCTTTAGAGAACTCTTGTGCTTTCCCCTTGTCCCCCTCTCTTCTGCTGGGGACCCTGCCTACCTTTAGCTGAGTCTCCCCATACACCTTTGTGTGTACCCTTATACTCACCCAGTGGCCCGCCTCTATAACAAGCTTCCTGGGGTCAGTCAGCTTACTATCAACCAAGTGCTGGTGCAGCTCTGCAAAACATAAACTTGACAAGTGCTCCCATGCAATCAAATTGTAGAGCCCCTGAAAATCTGTCACATTACTGCCCTTCACCCAGCCATCCAGTGACCTGCAAAAAGAATCCACACATTCCAACCAAGTGTTGGCATCAGTTTTCCTACTGGACCCAAACTGATCCTTGTACTTATCAGGAGTGAGGCCATACCAAGTGAGGAGGGCATCCTACATGTCAGAGTAGTTGAGGTTCTGCCCCTTACCCAAGCTATCAAAGTATTCCTCTCTTCCTCTGGAAAAAGAGGCCACAAACCTGCCCCCTTTGTATGCCATTCCCCTGTTTGGATTCTTTACCTACATTCTTGGGGATGTGCACAATTCGATCTGTCTGCACTGGAGAATTGCTGCCACCATCAGTGCTGTTCAACTCCAGCTCCTTGAGCCCACGCTCATGGTCTAGAACCATTCTTTGCTATTCCATCTTGAGCCTCTCAAGCTCTATCTCATGCCTCCTGGCTTCCTTTCTGTCCTCCAGTTCGTCTGGGGACAAACCACTGCTGCCCGGCCTGGAGGGACCCCTCCTCCCAACAGCACATCTACCCTAGGAATAGGCTCCTCCGCCTTCACACTAAGATCTCCAGACTGCCCACTGGCATGGCTGGCTGCTACCCAGGCAGTCAGAGCCTTTTGTAACTCCTCCTTTGCACCTTTATCCAAGTAGGGACCCTTCTTCCAAGTCAGGATAAGGGGGCTACTCTACTGAAATAACCCCTGCTTACCCCCTTGGTAGCTTGGCACGAGCAGTCAGTGTGTAAAGCATTTGCACATAACCAATGGTAATACAGTGAAAACACTACAAAAGGACACCCTACCAGTGTTGAAAAATATCCAATACTTTATATATTCAAAACAGGACCACAGTACTTAAAAATATGTACTTTGCAAGAATAACCTTAAAAATGCAGTTCCTTGGAGTCGGTATCTCCGTTCGGTGCTACCATGATACTGCAAACAACAGAATCCAACAGCTCCATCTGACCGCGTCGCCATACTCGTAAACAGCACCTCTTTATTGCGGCTGACACATTGGCCCGAGTCGGTTGTGTCAATCATCACGGTTGCGATGCGAAGTTTAGCGGTGTGGCGTGCGGTGCCCTCTAGGCGTGGTGCAGGCAGCGGCTCGGTGACGGTCGTCCAGTGGCGTTGGTGAGACCAGGGCTGCGATGTGGAGTGAGGCGGTGCTGACAGATCACGGACAGAGCTGGTTGCAGGGAGCTGGCGTCTGTCTGTCCGGACTGCGGTGTGGGACGGGCGGTACATCGTGAGACTTATGAGCGGTGCCCCAAAGCCACGGTGCGGTCACAGGTGTCAAAGTCAGCAGGCCGGGACTGAGCCGGTGAGACCAGGTTGGTGAAGTGAAGCAAGGCAGTGTGGATTGCGGTGCCCACAAGTCATGGTGCAAGCAGCGGCTCGGTGGTGGCGGCAGCGGTCGTCGTTGTCGGTGAGACCAGGGTTGCGGTGCGAGATGTGGCAGTGCCCTCTGCAGTGCCTTCAGGACACAGAGCCAGTGACGGAGTCGGTGGTGGAGTTGGCTGCTTTCCACCCTTTGTGGCAACTAAAACCACAGTTCCAGAGGCAGTACCCAGAGGTCGGTGACGTCTTTGTGGTCCCTAAGACTTCAGAACAGTTGCCAAGCTCTACTTCAAGCCCTTGGAGATACTCAGCACAAGTAAAGAAAGTTCAGTCCAGTCCTTTCACTGCCCAAGGCAGAAGCAGCAACTGCAGGCCAACCCAACAAAGCAACAGCACAGCAAAGGGGCAGTACTCCTCCTGGCAGCTCTTCCAGCTCTTCTTCTTGGCAGGTTCCTTGATGCCAGCAAGTTCTAAAGTTCTGTTGTTTGAGCCCCAATATTTATACTCAGTTTCTCTTTGTTCTCTTGGGCAGAGAGGGTCTGCACCTAGTCCAAACCAATTTGGTCCTCTCTGGCCCAGCTTCTCGGCAGGAGGTGGAGACAGCATTGTCTAAAGCAGACCAGGCCCATTCAGGTGCAAGGAAATCTCCTCCCACTACTCTAAATGCAGCCCAGGTCTATTCAGCCCAGACCTGACTCATACAGGAAAGGCATGACACACCTCAACCACCCCAGTGGCTGTCTGAAGAGAATGCACATCCCAGCCCCTGTCACTCCAAAGCCAGACAGTCAATCCACAAACCCAACAGAGGCACACAGGATGACTAAGTAAGAAAATACCTACTTTCTAAAAGTGGTATTTTCATACACAGAACTATAAAAATCATCTTTTCGAAAAGATGCATTTTTATATTCTGAGTCCAGGCATACTAAACTCCATTTTCCAATCTTGTCCCAATGGGAAGTTATGCTTATAAGATGTTATAAGTAAACTCCCATTCTATCCTAGGGCACAGGTAGTCTTTCCATAGTGAAAAATGAAATGCACAGTAATTCACTACCAGGACATGTCACACTCACCAGTACATGTCCTACCTTTAACAGACACAACACCCTGCCCACAGGGGTACCTTGGGCCTCCCTTAGGGGTGACTTACATGTAAGAAAAGGGAGGATTAGGGCCTGGCAAGTGGGTGCCCTTGCCAGGTCGACATGGCAGTTACAAACTGCGCGCACACACTGCAGTGGCAGGTCTGAGAACCCTTTACAGGGTTGCTTGTGTGGGTGGCACAATCAGTGCTGCAGGCCCACTAGCAGCATTTGATTTACAGGTCCTGGCACTCTCAGTGCACTTTACTAGGGATTTACTAGTAAATCAAATATGCCAAACATGGAAACACCAATCCATAATATAATTTACAACAGGAACACTTGCACTTTAACACTGAACAGCAGTGAGAAAGTGCGCAGAGACACTAAACCAGTAAAAACAGCGTCAAAACCAGCAGGTCAGAAAGCAAAAAGACAGGGGAAACACGCCAAAAGATGCCAGGTCTAATACTGAATAGAACTTAAAATCAACCTTATCCTAGAAGAATTATCATCTATTCGTAATGATGCAAGGACTAATCACTCCATGCCCCTACCCCTTGCATCTATGCCGAACACCGACCCTGTATCACACACTTGTCCTGCCACCACAGCCCACACCACTAACAATGCCACCCACTACACGCACCAACACCCCAACACTAGATACAGCACGGCGAGATTGCCACAGCGGGTAGCAGAATCGTTGAGACAATGCCCCTATCCAGCCAGGCCTTCGTCCTCAACTCGAATAGGACCCTGAACGCCACTCGCCTTACCAGGCCACTCGCACATCTAACTACCATCCAATACAGTCAACCTATGCCATATTTGCCAACTTCTCCCCACTGCCTGCTCCTGAACTGCTGATCAGCAGTCAGACATGCCACTGACATAGTGGATACTATCCTAAAACACAACATTGACATATGCTTTCTCACTGAAACATGGCTAATAGATCACTCATCCCCTTACATTGGCATCCTCATCCCACAGGGCTACTCAATCATTCACAACGATCGCCAGGATACTGGGGGTCGGAGTAGCTGTTATACACAAAAATTATCTTTTACTTCCACACTACAAACTACCCCTCCTTTGAATATTTAGGCGATCATCTCCCTTCAAAAGGCCCCATCATCATCAAATTTCATCTCATTTATCACCCTCCAGGTGATAACCCAGGTTTCCTCCAAGATTTTGCTGACCTAATCTCGCTAAACTCCCTAAATGATAGCACTGACATTATATTAGGAGACCTTAACGTACACCTGAACAATGCTATGGATCCCCCACGTGTTAGAAATGGGGGTCTCTAGTTGGCAGAGGTATGCACCTTGTCCAAGTAGGGACCCTTGCTTCTAGTCAGAATAAGGGAGTTACACACTTTTGATAACCCTTGCTCACCCCCTCCTTGGTAGCTTGGCATGAGAAGAAAGGCTTATCCTTAAGGCAATGTATTAGGTATTTGCGCCAAACACACAGTAGCACAGTGAAAACACTGCAAATGGATACCACACCAGTTTAGAAAAATAAAGTTTCTTTAACTAAACCAAACGAGACCCAAGTGACAAAAATCCAACATACACAATTCAAAATATGACTTTTAAAAGGTTTCCAGCAATTCTGTCCTTAGAAATCTATGGATGCGTGACTTTACACAATGTAACTTCAGATGCGTCCAAATTCACAAGGCCAAACAGCCACAGAGAGGGGAAGCATCAAAAACCACAGTGTTGCATCAGTTTCTGTGTCCTTGGAGAGGTGATGCGACAATTCTGCTACACTCAGGAGAAGTGATATGTCGAATCCAGACTGTAGGGGAAAGTGATGCGTCAAATCCTAGATGGTTCTGGTCTGAGGGTGATGGGTCAGAAAACTTGCAGCACAAGTGATATGCATGGAAATCTGTGATGCGCTGGAGGTCGATGCAGCGGTGGCTAACAGGCGCTGCATTGATTTCTTCAGCCGCGCAGCAGGGCCTGTGTCGGAGTCGGTGCACTTATCTCGGACTTCGGCGATTGGTGCACTGGACTCGGTGTGCAACAGATTTTTCAGCTCCTGACAGGCACTGCGTTAATACTTTGGCCGCAGGGTGGCGGTGCGTGGAAATCCTTCCAGCACAATTGTGCTGCCTCGGAAAATTGGACACTGGAAGGGCAATGTGTCGATTTTTTGAGTTTTTTCAAGCTTTTTCAGCTCCCAGCACCAGGAACAACCTCCGGAGGCTCAGAACTGGAACAAGAACCTCGTGGCAAGTCAGAACTCCCAGCAGTGGAATTCGAGGAAGCTGGTGGTGAACTCTTTGTGTCCCTGAGACTTCAGAACAGGAGGCAAGCACACAGAAGCCCTTGGAGATGCTTCACAAGCAGGTTCATAGCAAAGTTCCAGTCTTTCTCCTCTCCTTGGCAAAAGCAGCAACTACAGGCCAACCCAGAAAATCAACACACAGCAAAGGGGCAGTACTCCTCCTCCCAGCTCTTCTTCCCTTCTCCTTGGCAGAGGTTCCTCTTGTTTCCAGAAGTGATCTAAAGTTCTGGGGTTTAAGGTCTCGTACTTATACCCCATCTTCTCTTTGTTCTCTTTGTGGCAAGGGTCTCTGAGCCCTTTCCAAACCAATTCTGTCCTCTCTGGCCCAGCTTCACTCCAGGAGGTAGCGACAGCATTGTGCAGAGGAGACACAGCCTATTCAGGTCCAATTGAAAAGTCCTCCCACCACTCTAAATGCAGAAAGGTCTATTTAGCATGGCTATGAGTCACCTAGGAAAGGCAGGACACACCTCAATCCCCTTGAGACTGTCTAGAGTGAATGCACATCCCCAGCTCCTGTCACTACAAAACCAGACAGTGAATACACAAACAGGCAGAGGCACACAGGATGGTTAAACAATAAAATGCCCACTTTCTCAAAGTGGCATTTTCAAACACACAATTTAAGAACTATCTTCACTAAAAGATGTGTTATTAAATTTTGAATTCAGAGTACCTAAACTCCAAATCTTTATCTTGTCCCAATGGAAAGCTTCACTTGTAAGATGTTACAAAGCAGTTCCCATGTTAACCTATGGGACAGACAGCCTCTCAATAGTGATCAACAAAATTCACAGTATCTCACTATCCGGACATGTAAAACACACCAGTACATGTCCCACCTTTAACATACACTGCACCCTGTCCATAGGGGTACCTTGGGCCTACCTGAGGGGTACCTTACATGTAAGAAAAGGGAAGGTTAGGGCCTGGCAAGTGCATGCACTTGCCAGGTTGACATGGCAGTTAAAAACTGCACATGCGGACACTGCAGTGGCAGGTCTGAGTCACATTTGAAAAGGCTACTTGTGTGGGTGGCACAATCAGTGCTGCAGGCTCACTAATAGCATTTGATTTACAGGCCCTGGGCACACACAGTGCACTTTACTAGGGACTTAGCAGTAAATCAAATATGCCAATCATGGATAACCAACCATAATCACAATTTACACAGGGAGCACTTGCACTTTGACACTGATCAGCACTGGCAAAGTACCCAAAGCATTTAAGCCAGCAAAAACGAAATCCAGCATACTGTAAAAAATACAGGAGGTAGAGGCAAAAAAGTCTGGGGAAACCACACCAAGGATGCCAAGTCTAACACCAGTACAAACCCTTACCACATTATTGGAAACAAACGATCTTACCCAGCATTGTTAGAAACAAACCCATAGGAAGGACTTCACTCTTAACACAATCATCTCCAAGCAAAACATACTATACCTGCACTCCACCCTTCCATCCGAGTGGACGGACCACCATCTTATACTTTTCCAGCTCAATATCTTCCATCTGAAGGCCCGCCCCAAAACCAGTAGTCCCAAGAACTGAAAGAGGAATATCCACCAAATCTCCCAAGCTGAATTAGAAACACTAGTCAACTCCCAAATCCTACCTCTGCTTAGCCTCTCCTCTGTCAACGACCTCACCAACCATTACAACACAAAAATGACTGAACTTGTTGAAGCAGTCGCACCTTTGAAACTCAAGAAGTCAAGAATTATCCCCTCCAGAGCCTGGTTCAATAACGACGTTAACATTGAAAGTCGTCAGCTCCATTTAGCTGAAAGAATCTGGAGACAGCAACCATCTGAATCTAATCTTTCGATCCTCTGGGCCGAATGCCAAAAATACAAAAAACATATCTTCAGAGAAAAATCCTCCTTTTTCCGTTAACAACTGAACCGGTCCATGAACAGACCCATAGAACTATTTAACATCATCAAACAGCAAACATCCTCTTTCCCTCAATATGCACCTCGACACAAGCACTGTGAAGAAATCACAACATTTTTCTCTGAAAAAGTATCTAGTATTGAACTCTCTCTGGAGCCTCCCACCCCACTACCCTGCATTAAGGATGCCCCCTGTGGAAAGGTCCCTCTCAAAACCCCTTCGCCAAATGCAGCCTTTCTTCCTCCCTCATCAAGGCAGCTCCCCCATCATCAACACAGCTCTCTAACCTCAGTTCCCTGCAATTGAAAAACAATTTAACCTGGTCTCAATTCAACCATGTCCATGAAGAAGAAGTCCGCAAAATACTTGCAAACA
Source organism: Calotriton arnoldi (assembly GCA_963921515.1). NCBI lineage: Eukaryota > Metazoa > Chordata > Amphibia > Caudata > Salamandridae > Calotriton > Calotriton arnoldi. The sequence continues at coordinate 4,694,463 of CAWUFW010000219.1, read as the reverse complement.
TGAAGCCGACATCGCACATCTCAGGCGCTCTGCCGGCGACACTTGTAAAACAGCTCAGTCACATCATCTCTCCTCTATGGACCAAAATCATAAACGCCTACCTTTCAAGCGGCTGCATGCCACCTTCCAGTCGGGTTTCAGAAAAGGCTGCAGTAGACTGCCATTTTGAACATCATAGATGATCTTCACAGATCTCTGGATGAAGGACAGGCATGCCTCCTAGTCCTTTTAGATTTATCAACTGCCTTTGACACGTCAACCATGACATCTTCCTAAACACCCTCTCGAAGAGAGCAGGCATCAAAGTAGCTGTCATTTAGTGGCTCGCCTCTTTCCTAAACAGGCGCACACTGCTAATCAAATTCAACAATGAAATTTCAAATGCAACACCAATCTCACAAGTTGTCCTGCAGGGGTCAACACTGCCTTATTTAACCTCTATATGGAACCTCTCGCAGTGATCCTGAAAGAAGCTGGAATTGCCTATCTCCCTTATGTGGATGACACCTAACTCTACATGAAAATCGCATCAGTCAGAGACATCCAGCACCTAAATACCACTTTACACACAGTTAAGTCCTGGCTGACCAGCAACCACCTCAAGCTCAACCCCAACAAGACAGAACTCCTCCTCATCCAAACCAAAGAAAAATCTTTTCCAGTAGCTAGCGGGCTCAACAACATCACTGCACCAAACTGCAAACTGTCCATCTCTAAATCTGTTAAATCGCTGAGAATCACACTCGACAGACACCTAAGCATGAAAGAGCATATTAATGCCTCTGCAAAAAGTGCCTTTTACTCACTGAAACACCTAAAAAATGTCAAGCCCTTCATAACCAGTGATGACTTAAAAACCGTGGTGCAAGCCCTTGTCCTCCCCAAGCTGGACTATGGTAACACAATGATTACGGGTGCCCCAAAAACATACCTAGTCCTTTTTAGAGCAACACTACATGCTGTGGCCAGGCTGCTATCAGGAGAGAGGCGAAATGACCACATCACTCCCACTCTCAAGCAGCTTAACTGGCTTCCAATAGAGGCAAGAGCTATACTCAAAATTGCATGCATAACTCACAAAGCTCTCCACAAGAATAAACCAACCTACCTCTCAATAAACGTTCAGGATGGAAATTGGGCCTATAATGGACAAAGAGATATTTTATGTCTGATATAAGTTGCAGCAGAAAGACTTTAATGCCTTTTGAAAATTTTATAGACAGTGACGTCAGAATGCTCTAGAGTAACCGAGGAGAAACAGAGAAGGCTTACAATGGAGTAAAAGGCCTATATGGACCATTGTTCATCCTCTGCTATGCTAATGCTATCAATGGAACACCCACCACATCAGAAATGCCTTTCACTTGTGCATGTAAGGAGGTTACTCAAACATGTTTACAGCCTAATAGAAGAGGGTGCCAACATAGAATAAATAGACTGTGATCCACATCATGTGCAGGTCCAAAGCAGATGGTTTGGAGGGAAGCAGAAAAGTACTTGGGTTGAAATTGGGGTTAAGGGTGAGGAGATTAAAGGACCACAGAGACTGCTATTTAGCTTGTTGTATATGGAAAAAACCTGGAGTTTTTAATATGAGCTACCAAGATATTGTAGATATATTGTATCAATAATATCGTGAAGGTAACTATGTATAGGTAATTATAGATTTACTATTCTTAGCGCTACATTTATGTACCTTGAATTTATATATATATATATATATATATATATATATAATATATATATATATATATATATATATATATATATATATATATATATATATGCCAAAACAAACTTCTGTAATCCCAGAAAACGGCACGGACACCTTGGAAAGTTGCAGCAAAATTCTTTAATGACTGCACAAGCAACGCGTTTCAGCTTACGCCTTGATCACGCTAAAGGCCAAGCAGTGATACACACCAATTTAACCAGTGCTCTACAACATAGAAAAGGGACTAATAATGACACCGATGGTGAACAACATCTATGGTAAAAACGGCGGCCATCTTAGCACTATAAATATGCATACATCACATCAGCTATATGGATGGTTAAGCTGTTATACTAACACCGACCTTGGCAACTAAATAGCCTGGTAGCACAAGTTCATACATGCATCAAGAGTGTTTTTGTGACGACATGAATAATATATTACTAAATCAGATGTAATATAAAATATAATTACAAACATGATTTATGGCAACAGTCATCACAGAATAAAATTCCAATACCATATCCAGCTGGACAAAATGCGCCAGTATCTAAGTTTACACCGACCAATGTACATTAATAAAACGACTGTATGTCCAAATTTTAACAATAAATATATGCAGCACATCTAATATTGCAGTCGGTGATCTCAGGGCCGGAGAGGTCAACAGATAATTCTGCCCAAGTGGGCATAAGGTGCATTACATATTGTGTTGATGATAAATAAGTGGCCTGATTTAAAACAAGTGCCCAATACCTGAAAAAGTGAAAAATACATAAAATTAAAATACAAGAATTATATAAAAAGCAGAAAAATCACAGCGAATCCAAATACATAGTAAAATTGCACATAAGAATAGAATTTAATTATGTAGGTGTACCGATAGTTCCTCACTAGAGTTTAACCCCAAGGGAGCCATAGTTTCCAAGTCGATAATATATCTCGACTCTAATTGGCGGAGTGAGAGTTGTCTGTTCCCTCCTCGTACATTATCAGGAACAGCATCAATGACAACCATTCTGAGAAGTTTCTCATTTTGAAAGTGTTGATCAAAGTAATGTCTTGCTACAGGGTATTGTTTATTGTTATGACGAATGGCCCTAATATGTTCAAGCACACGTTTTTTTGCACGATGGATAGTGCTTCCTATGTAAGCCTTGTTACAGGGGCAGATAAGCGCATATACACAGTAAACTGTGTTACACGTAAGGGCTTTCTTAATCACAAATTCCCTTCTGCTACTCGATATCAAAAGCGTAGTGCAGTCGATGCTGTTACGACAAGCTTTGCAATTATTACAGCATCGATAGCCCGGACGGCTGCCGGTAGTAGATCTAATGTTATGGGTCACAAGGTTAGGACTAAGTTCGTCTCTCAATGATCGATTTCTTTGAAAGGTAATTTGAGGCTGGCTGTTAAGATGTTTCTGAAGACTGGTATCAGTTAGCAATACATGCCAGTGTTTTCTCAATATCTGGCGGACATCCTGCGCTTGACCAGAGTAAGTCGTAATAAATCTCAGCATGTCTGACTCAGTTTGTCGTTTAGCTGGATGTAACAACTGATTACGAGTTACATCGTCTCCTCTATTGCATGCTTCAGATATAGTTCTACGGCTGTAGCCTCTTTCCCTGAAGCGCTGGGACATAATTTCTTTCTCTTTCAGATAACTGCTTTCAGAGCTGCAGTTGCGCTTGGCGCGCAACAGCTCGCCATAGGGAATGCTATAGACCAACTTACGAGGATGGGCGCTCGAAGCACTCAGGATACTATTCCCGGCTGTAATCTTGCGAAACAATTGTGTCTGTATGGTACCATCTGAAATTTCAACCAAAACATCCAAAAACTCTATTCTGGTTTTACTAATATGTTCTGTAAAAACAAGATTATAACTGTTGTCATTTAGTTTTTTGACAAAAGCCTTTGCTGAGTCAATATCTCCATTCCAAATTAAAAAGATGTCATCTATATAACGCAGCCACAGGACACATTGATCGAATTCAGCCATCTGTGAGGCTACCTGCTCCTCCCACCAGCCCATGACCAAATTGGCATAGCTGGGGGCGAAGCAGGTCCCCATGGCTGTGCCCTGTGACTGACGGTAGATGACATCATCAAACAAAAAAAGTTGTTGGTTAAACAGAACTCAATCATGGCAAGTATCATTTCAGAATGTGAAAATAAGGAGATGGAACGTGTTTTCAGATAATGCCTAATAGCTTGCAGACCAAAATGATGTTGAATACAGGTATACAAACTGCACACATCCAGGGTAACCAAAGTATAATTTGGCTCCCAAAAAATCCCATCGATGACAGTCAAAAAATGTGTAGTGTCTCTTAGGTAAGCTGGTAAGCTAACCACAAAAGGTCGTAAATAGTGGTCAATAAACCGAGATGTATTCTCAAGTAATGACCCCATAGACGAGACAATAGGCCTCCCCGGGGGGTTAGTTGGATCCTTATGAAGTTTAGGAAGTAGATAGAGTATGGGGATCTTTTACTCCAATTCCAAATGATGAACCAGGGACGGACAGAACATTTGCAGGAGCAGGGTGCTCAAAGAGGGAGAGGACGAGGCGGCAGAGGAAGAATAAGAGGAATAAACAGGCCAAACAAAGGAGCAAAAAAAGATGCTACAACCTCTGTGGGAATGCTGACAAGGGGCAAAAAGGCGCAATCATGTCTGTTGTCAATATTTCCAAACGGACGCTCTCGGCAGAAGAAACTGAACTTCTTGGATTAGGTTTGTCCTTTTGCCCTACTATGAATCTTAATTTTGCTCAAACTAGGATAGATTTGTTCTATTTTTCACGCAAGTTGAAATTAAAAAAATGGTTTGATACTAAGCATACGTCAGCTATTCCAGCAGTAGACAGTGCACCTATGAGCAATCTTAATATTGATGATATTGAAGTTTTAAATGCCTTGGCATCTCAGTATGATCAAGCGATGTGTAATGAGGATGTGATCTCTAATCTACAAGAGTTTAATATTGATGTGAATGTTAATCCAGGTAGTGGTTTTAAACCCAAGTCGGTACCATAGATGTTGTTCACCATCGGTGTCATTATTAGTCCCTTTTCTATGTTGTAGAGCACTGGTTAAATTGGTGTGTATCACTGCTTGGCCTTTAGCGTGATCAAGGCGTAAGCTGAAACGCGTTGCTTGTGCAGTCATTAAAGAATTTTGATGCAACTTTCCAAGGTGTCCCTGCCGTTTTCTGGGATTACAGAAGTTTGTTTTGGCATATTGCGGGGTTTCCGGTACCCCGAGCATGGACCGCACTGATTGACAGCTTCTACCTTCACCGGGTTCTGTTTATTCTTTATTGGAAGCGAAGCTGACCTCGTAACAGACAGAGTCGCCAGGACATCTATGAATCCAGCATTATAGCCAGGATTTGGGAAATCTTACGACCGCCGCACTTGGAGACTGATTTGCGGTGAGAGATGCTGGCTGACGTATAATTTCAACAACTTTGGAACGCAGTGAGTTTCGGACCTGGGAGGAGCGTCTCTACCCGTTTCAGCGGGGCAGTTACCTGCGTCGGTTGACGAGGTGTCTGTCCGAGCACGGGTGAGTTCACTCCAGTCCGGGTTTCGATTTTGCCGCTTGTTTCCGAATCTGTCTTAACGGGAAGGGAGCCACTGTTATCACAGGATCGACGTGTCTTGAAGGTGGCATTGGAAGTTGCTGTGGGAGTTGTTTTGTATTACAATGGCTGCAGCTTTGGAGGCAAAGCGGAAAAACACAGCGAACAAACTATTTTTTGCACCAGTGGGTGGAAGTGGTGACACAATCAATGCATCTAAGACCATCACCGATGAGATTCAAACTCAGTCGTTATTTAACCAACTGGAGAAGCTACATAAAAAGGAACTAGCCAAGTGGTGGGAAGCCGAGTCCTTACAGAGGTACATTGATGTGGCACGTGTACCTCGGGGCTTACGTATCTTTACCATACCCACATATGAGGACCCTGATCCTGAAATGTTGGACGAATGGTCCAACAATTCAAATGCCTGTTCCATCACAATGATGCGGTTTCTAGTTAAATACGCTCTTAAAGACCGCAGTAAATTATTGGCAGAAATTGATCTTGTGCTTGTTGAATTGGAGAAACTAGTTGCTAAAGATTTAATTGAAGATTTTATGAAAAATCTTTTTATTCGAATGGACAAATTAGAGGAAGAGATCACGGCCAAAAAGCAACGTAAATTTTTAAGAGATTACAAGGACTATCAATCTGGTCGGACTCTAACCTTCCATAGAAAATATGATCATCTGTTTGAGAAAGATGGAAGTAGTTTGATTAATTCTACCACAGTACCAGCAAATGTTGAAATCTCCGAGAGTGATGTGTCGGATGGAAGTCTTTCTGATGCATCTACATCGGCAGTTTACTCTACAGATAGTCAAATCCAGCAGAAAAAATCGAGTAATTTTTTACTCCAATCCAAATGATGAACCAGGGATGGACAGAACATTTGCAGGAGCAGGGTGCTCAAAGAGGGAGAGGACGAGGCGGCAGAGGAAGAATAAGAGGAATAAACAGGCCAAACAAAGGAGCAAAAAAAGATGCTACAACCTCTGTGGGAATGCTGACAAGGGGCAAAAAGGCGCAATCATGACTGTTGTCAATATTTCCAAACGGACGCTCTCGGCAGAAGAAACTGAACTTCTTGGATTAGGTTTGTCCTTTTGCCCTACTATGAATCTTAATTTTGCTCAAACTAGGATAGATTTGTTCTATTTTTCACGCAAGTTGAAATTAAAAAAATGGTTTGATACTAAGCATACGTCAGCTATTCCAGCAGTAGACAGTGCACCTATGAGCAATCTTAATATTGATGATATTGAAGTTTTAAATGCCTTGGCATCTCAGTATGATCAAGCGATGTGTAATGAGGATGTGATCTCTAATCTACAAGAGTTTAATATTGATGTGAATGTTAATCCAGGTAGTGGTTTTAAACCCAAGTCGGTATTTTTACCTCACATCGACTGTGATGCCATAGAGGTTTTTGAAAGAGGTGTTCTGGGTGATCTAAAGAAAATTCGGCATAAAAAAAACCCCTTTTGTAAGAAGAACCTTAGATTGGATCAGACACTGGCACTAGATAATTTAAAATCTGATAATACTATCGTCATTCGCCTGTCTGACAAAGGGGGCAATGTTGTGGTGTTAGATAAACAGGCTTATTTGGCTGAAGGCCTTAGACAGTTGACTGATGTAACATGCTATTGTATCGCTGATAGGAATGCCATAGCTAAATCTAATGTGAAATATGGTGAGCTGTTGATTGAGTGGAGAGAGCGGGGACTATTGGAGTGGGAGGAATACAATTTTCTCAAATGTCCCTATCCTAAGATCCCCATACTCTATCTACTTCCTAAACTTCATAAGGATCCAACTAACCCCCCGGGGAGGCCTATTGTCTCGTCTATGGGGTCATTACTTGAGAATACATCTCGGTTTATTGACCACTATTTACGACCTTTTGTGGTTAGCTTACCAGCTTACCTAAGAGACACTACACATTTTTTGACTGTCATCGATGGGATTTTTTGGGAGCCAAATTATACTTTGGTTACCCTGGATGTGTGCAGTTTGTATACCTGTATTCAACATCATTTTGGTCTGCAAGCTATTAGGCATTATCTGAAAACACGTTCCATCTCCTTATTTTCACATTCTGAAATGATACTTGCCATGATTGAGTTCTGTTTAACCAACAACTTTTTTTTGTTTGATGATGTCATCTACCGTCAGTCACAGGGCACAGCCATGGGGACCTGCTTCGCCCCCAGCTATGCCAATTTGGTCATGGGCTGGTGGGAGGAGCAGGTAGCCTCACAGATGGCTGAATTCGATCAATGTGTCCTGTGGCTGCGTTATATAGATGACATCTTTTAATTTGGAATGGAGATATTGACTCAGCAAAGGCTTTTGTCAAAAAACTAAATGACAACAGTTATAATCTTGTTTTTACAGAACATATTAGTAAAACCAGAATAGAGTTTTTGGATGTTTTGGTTGAAATTTCAGATGGTACCATACAGACACAATTGTTTCGCAAGATTACAGCCGGGAATAGTATCCTGAGTGCTTCGAGCGCCCATCCTCGTAAGTTGGTCTATAGCATTCCCTATGGCGAGCTGTTGTGCGCCAAGCGCAACTGCAGCTCTGAAAGCAGTTATCTGAAAGAGAAAGAAATTATGTCCCAGCGCTTCAGGGAAAGAGGCTACAGCCGTAGAACTATATCTGAAGCATGCAATAGAGTAGACGATGTAACTCGTAATCAGTTGTTACATCCAGCTAAACGACAAACTGAGTCAGACATGCTGAGATTTATTACGACTTACTCTGGTCAAGCGCAGGATGTCCGCCAGATATTGAGAAAACACTGGCATGTATTGCTAACTGATACCAGTCTTCAGAAACATCTTAACAGCCAGCCTCAAATTACCTTTCAAAGAAATCGATCATTGAGAGACGAACTTAGTCCTAACCTTGTGACCCATAACATTAGATCTACTACCGGCAGCCGTCCGGGCTATCGATGCTGTAATAATTGCAAATCTTGTCGTAACAGCATCGACTGCACTACGCTTTTGATATCGAGTAGCAGAAGGGAATTTGTGATTAAGAAAGCCCTTACGTGAACACAGTTTACTGTGTATATGCGCTTATCTGCCCCTGTAACAAGGCTTACATAGGAAGCACTATCCATCGTGCAAAAAAACTTGTGCTTGAACATATTAGGGCCATCCGTCATAACAATAAACAATACCCTGTAGCAAGACATTACTTTGATCAACACTTTCAAAATGAGAAACTTCTCAGAATGGTTGTCATTGATGCTGTTCCTGATAATGTACGAGGAGGGAACAGACAACTCTCACTCCACCAATTAGAGTCGAGATATATTATCGACTTGGAAACTATGGCTCCCTTGGGGTTAAACTCTAGTGAGGAACTATCGGTACACCTACATAATAAAATTCTATTCTTATGTGCAATTTTACTATGTATTTGGATTCGCTGTGATTTTTCTGCTTTTTATATAATTCTTGTATTTTAATTTTATGTATTTTCCACTTTTTCAGGTATTGGGCACTTGTTTTAAATCAGGCCACTTATTTATCATCAACACAATATGTAATGCACCTTATGCCCACTTGGGCAGAATTATCTGTTGACCTCTCCGGCCCTGAGATCACCGACTGCAATATTAGATGTGCTGCATATATTTATTGTTAAAATTTGGACATACAGTCGTTTTATTAATGTACATTGGTCGGTGTAAACTTAGATACTGGCGCATTTTGTCCAGCTGGATATGGTATTGGAATTTTATTCTGTGATGACTGTTGCCATAAATCATGTTTGTAATTATATTTTATATTACATCTGATTTAGTAATATATTATTCATGTCGTCACGAAAACACTCTTGATGCATGTATGAACTTGTGCTACCAGGCTATTTAGTTGCCAAGGTCGGTGTTAGTATAACAGCTTAACCATCCATATAGCTGATGTGATGTATGCATATTTATAGTGCTAAGATGGACGCCCGTTTTTACCATAGATGTTGTTCACCATCGGTGTCATTATTAGTCCCTTTTCTATGTTGTAGAGCACTGGTTAAATTGGTGTGTAACACTGCTTGGCCTTTAGCGTGATCAAGGCGTAAGCTGAAACGCGTTGCTTGTGCAGTCATTAAAGAATTTTGCTGCAACTTTCCAAGGTGTCCGTGCCGTTTTCTGGGATTACAGAAGTTTGTTTTGGCATATTGCGGGGTTTCCGGTACCCCGAGCATGGACCGCCCTGATTGACAGCTTCTACCTTCACCGGGTTCTATATATATATATATATATATATATATATATATATATATATATATATATATATATATATATAAATATATTATCTACTGGCGGTCGCCAGTAGATAATTATAGTTAGGACCTATTTTCCATAGGAAATCAACAACATTCTATTCCCAATTACTTTGGCGCCGGTTGACGAATCTTCACGAAATTTTCAAAGCTTGTGGGGCGCTCCGATCCGCTCCTATCCTGAAAGTCTCGGGGTGATTCATCAAGTGGGGGCTGAGAAAAAAGGGGGGTCCCAAAACGTGTTTTCCCTATGCAATTTTCCATAGGAACCTTTAGTCGCAGCTACAGCCTGAACTGCTGAACGGAATTACACCAAATTTGGCAAAAAGGTAGCCCTTGGTTCAGAGTCGTGCCTTTTGGTTAAATGGTGTAAATCTGTTCAGTAGTTCCTGAGAAAATCAAAAGGAAAATCACATATATATCTATGGCCGCGGAGGGTCCGCGCACCCTCCCGATCACGAGCTGCATGCTAATTAGCTGTCAACTGGCTGTCAACACTCAAATCAGGAAGTGTTGGCAGCCATTTTGTGCCTCGGTAGAACCGAGGCACAGAAACAAGTGCGCAAAACGCAAAAAGGGGGCAGGGTAGAAACACCCTGACCTCCTAGGCCTGCTCAGGGGGTCCCACAAGGACCCCCAGGGCCCAAAAAAGCATTTTTTTTTTTTTAAATCGGCGGGATGCGCTTAGGGTGCGCGGATCCCGCCGTGAAAGAAAAAAAACAAAGCGCGGACTCCCGCGCTTCGTTGTTATTTGGCCCCCGGGTGGGCCAAGTCCCGGGGGCATGCGGGGGTTTGTATAATTTATATATGGGGGGCCTCTAAGGCCCCCCCAAGCCCTGGTGACCACCACTCCCCGGGGCTTCAACTAAATAAGGGTGGCGGGGGGCACATGGCCCCCTGCAGCCCCGGGGACCGCCACCCCCCGGGGCTTCTTTTTTTTAATAAATAAATGACCTGTGTGGGGGGCTCCAGCCCCCCCACACGCCCCGGGGACCGCCACCTCCCCGGGGCACTAACAAAAGAAATGGCCCCGAGGACCACCACCTCCCCGGGGCTTTACTAATGAAGGGAGGGGGGGCCGCACGGCCCCCCTCCTGGAGCCCTCCATGGCCCTGGGGACCGCCACCCCCCAGGGCCGGCTCCTGCAGTGTCCCGAGGTGCCTACCCCCGGGACACTGCTGTTTGCAATGGCAGGACGTGAACCTCGCGGCTCCCGCCCTGTCATTGCAAACTTGCTTTGCTTCATTGAAGCCAGAGCAGGGAAACCTGCTCTCGCTTCAATGAAGCAAGCAGATTGCTTTTCCATAAGGGAGCTGCATGTCAGCAGCTCCCCTTATGGAAAAGCAATGCCGGCTCCCGCAGGACGCGGGAAGCCGGTGGGACGGTGGGGGTATAGGGGACCCCCCTACGGTCCCCACCGAGTGGCCAGGCCCCGGGGGATGGGGTCCCTGGGGCCATTAGTGGCCCGGGAGGGGGGCCACGCAGCCCCCCTGCCCAAAAATGTTTTTTTTTTTTTAAAAAGGACAGAAAGGCCTGAGGCCTGCATGTCAGCAGCTCCCCTTATGGAAAAGCAATGCCGGCTCCCGCAGGACGCGGGGAGCCGGTGGGACGGTGGGGGTATAGGGGACCCCCCTACGGTCCCCAACGAGTGGGCATGCCCTGGGGGATGGGGTACCCGGGGCCAATAGGGGCCCAGGGAAGGGGGGCCACGCGGCCGCCTTCCTGTTTAAAAAAAAAAAAAAGAAAGAAAATGCTCAGCCACCGGGGGATGGGGTCCCCGGGGCCAATAGGGGTGCGGCCCCCCTCCCATAAAAAAAAAAAAAAAAAAGACCGGCATCGTGCCGGAGGCCCCGCCCCCTCCCTGCAGCACTCTGCAAACGCGACCCTGGCGCATTGTAAGATGGGGAAGTAATTCCCCTTGAATACTGGGGGTCCCTGGGGGCTAACTAGCCCACCAGGAACCTCCAGTATGCGCCAGGGGGCTGCGTTGCAGAGAGGTGTTCAGAGGCCACGCCCCTTTTTACACCTCCCTGCAACGCAGCTCTGTGGGGCTTACTGGAGGTACCTGGTGGGCTAGTTGGACCACAGGGACCCTCATGATTCAAGGGGACTTAATCCCCCAACTTAAAATGCACCACGGGGCGCGTTTGCACAGTGGTGAAGGGAGGGGGCGGGGCCTGAGGTGATATGTGTGCAAACATGCCCTGTGGCGCGTTTGAAGTTGGGGAATTAATTCCTCTTCAATCCTGAGGATCCCTGGGGGCCAACTAGCCCACCAGGTACCTCCAGTAAGCGCCACAGAGCTGCGTTGCAGAGAGGTGTAAAAAGGGGCGTGGCCTCGGACCACCTCTCTGCAACGCAGGCCTATGGCGCTTACTGGAAGTACCTGGTGGGCTAGTTGGGCCCCAGGGACCCTCAGGATTCAAGGTGACCTAATCCCCCAACTTAAAACGCGCCACGGGGCGCGTTTGCACAGTGGTGAAGGGAGGGGGCGGGGCCTCAGGTGACATGTGCGCAAACACGCCCTGTTGTGCGTTTTAAGTTGGGGAATTAATTCCCCTTGAATCCTGAGGGACCCTGGGGGCCAACTAGCCCACCAGGTACCTTCAGTAAGCACAACAGAGTTGCGTTGCAGAGAGGTGAAAAAGGTGCGTGGCCTCGGAACGCCTCTCTGCAACTCAGCTCTGTGGTCCTAACTGTAGGTACCTGGGGGCTAGTTGGGTCCCAGGGACCCTCAGGATTCAAGGGGACTTAATTCCGCAACTTAAAACGCGCCACGGGGCGCGTTTGCACACATGTCACCTCAGGCCCCCTCCCTTCACCACTGTGCAAACGCGCCCTGTAGCGCGTTTTAAGAGGTAGTTTTAATCCCCTGCCCTATTATGTACTAGGGACTTACAGAGGAGGTCATGCTAATCACAGGGGTACCCCAACGCATAGTGTTCCCTAGTGTATGTAGGTGTTTTCACTGTATTCTAAGTGTCTTTTAGCATAGCACTGGCTCTGGTTAGTCAGAGTCAGTTACCACCAGTACACGTCTGAAAAAGTTGTGGGCACAGGATGATTTTGCAACAAGGCCTCTTTCTGCTCCTCTGTTGGTTCTTTCTGCACATCTTTTGCTTCTTCCTGCACTTTTCTTCATCTTTGTGGACTTCTGTTGCTTCTTTCTGCATTTCTTTTGCTTCTTTCTGTGCGTTTTTTCTTCTTTCTTCACATGTCCTACCTCTGTAGGCATAGTTAGAAACTAGCATTTAAAAAACCTTTGAAATTCACTTAAAAACCATAGGTTTCAGGCACGTTATAGTTAGAAATTAGCATTTAAAAACCTTTGAAATTCACTGAAAAAACCATAGGTTTCAGACACGTTATAGTTAGAAATTAGCATTTAAAAACCTTTGAAATTCACTGAAAAAACCATAGGTTTTAGGGACAGTTATAGTTAGTTGGACATTGCACTCTTACAAAACCCGTGAAATTCCCCGTTATAGTTAGTTCAGCTAACTATAACTCGCGCCCCGCAATGCACTGCTGATGACGTCACATATTACATCACTCATGACATGGTCAGTGATATCACTGATGACATCACTGATGACATCTCAAATGACATCACTGATGACATCACTGATGACATCATCCATGTGATAATTTCATGCATCTTCTCACACCCTAATATAACTTTTGATACACCCACTCTAAATTACAGACTGCCATTCTCAAAACCATACACACTCCAATACCAATAACTACATACCCACTCACTGATTCTTAGGTCTACACACACACATCTACTCACTCACCCGTACAGTCACTCATACTTACAGTCACTCAGTACAGGACTATCATATGCACTCATACACCTATATAAACACTCACACACCGCCACTCATCCATAGAGGTACTCACACACCTAGTCAGTCATGCAAAAAATTAATCAAACACCCATTTACTCACCTATACAGTTATACACACACCAGCTCACTTACTCATACAAATACTAGCACATTCTTACGCTCTTATACAATAACTGATACAAGCACACATGCATCCATACAACCACTCTCACAATCACAAACTCTCACTTATAGCCTTTTAAATACTCTAACACATATATACTGCCTTTTACATATGTAGTTACTCGCACATGTACCACTGAGATATACATTCACTCACTAACACACCCATACACACACTCACCCACCCAAGCAGTCCATCACAGATGCACTCTTCAAATCATGCACCCAGTGAATCACCCACTCACACATCTATGTACAGAGTCACACACACCCCACCCACAGAAACACTCAGGCACCCATACAGATACTCAGAGAACCAATCAATAACCCATATAGACACTCATGTAGCTATTCGCAAATCCATGCATCCACTTACACACCAACAGACATATGGATACAGACATTCACACAGTTTAGTCACTAACCCATGCATTCAGTAAGATACGTTTAATCACTCACTTGTAGAGTCAGTCACGCACCTACTCAATCATCCATTCAGACACTTATACACCCACTCATTCTTCAATACGCCTTTCCCTATATATATTAAACAAATTTAAACTTTACAGAAACACACAGTCACTGGATGATGTCATCAGTGATGTCATCAGTGATGTCATTTGAGATGTCATCAGTGATGTCATCAGTGATGTCACTGACCATGTCATGAGTGATGTAATATGTGACGTCATCAGCAGTGCATTGCGGAGGTGCGAGTTATAGTTAGCTGAACTAACTATAACGGGGAATTTCACGGGTTTTGTACGAGTGCAATGTCCAACTAACTATAACTGTCCCTAAAACCTATGGTTTTTTCAGTGAATTTCAAAGGTTTTTTAAATGCTAATTTCTAACTATAACGTGTCTGAAACCTATGGTTTTTTCAGTGAATATATATATATATATATATCACCAAGGCACAGTACATAGATGGGAGCACGTATACTGTGCAAAAGATGGACAAGTACTTAATAAACAGAATGGAGGACACTATGGTAACCTGAGGCTTATTTTAAAAGGTCAATGGCAAGTAAAAATAGATCAGTGGTTAATGTGTAGTCATGAAGAATTTGATCAATATGTTGCAGTTGGAATGTCATGTGCCCTGCCTCCAGATGCCCCAAAATAAAATTGGATGATTGCTTCAATGAGGCTACTCACAAAAACAGATTTTACAAGTTCAGAACTATTTTGTCAAGTGCAGCTTTTTCATCCCGTGCGTTTTTCTGCATTGTGAACAACAGGGCCCCGGAAAAGAGATGCATTTTTTTAGTCTGCCACTTTTAAGGATCCGCGCACTGAATAATAATACATTTGAACTTTAGGCTTGCAACTAGTGTGGTTTTGTGCACATACCTGCAAGCAAGTTGGAGAAAAAAAATCTATTTGTACTGGGTAATGAAAAAGTCTCTATCACAGCAGACACCATGACAGAACCATCTCGGAGTTGCTCACAGCATATTTCAGGCATAATGGAATATTTGGATTTGCATTTCTACATTTTCACCATGTGATCCGCCTGCATGGGATGATGTCAAAGTATTACTTTTTCATTTATTTCCCATTTCTACTACCTCTACCTTCCCTCACCTCTTAACATTCAGCGTGTTTCTATTCTTCTGAACAAAGATTACTATCGATTTCACAATGCACAAAAATAACGCTTGAAGGTGATATATATATATATATATATATATATATATATATTATTCAACAAATGCCAATGGCTTAGGAAGGCACACACAGCTCGCCTGCCTGCTGGCATACCATTCTCCACTCGCCTCGATTACCAGGTAATTATCTGTTTAGCCAACGCGTTTCAAGGCTCTCTGCCTCTTCTTCCAGGGCTTGTCTGACAAAGTGCAATACAGACTCGTTTTGGCTCTGTCTTTCAGCATTTTATTGGCTCTATGGCCCCCTAGTGGGCCGCGCTCTCCACATACATTTAAAATATTGCATCTTGGGATATGTTGTCTTCAAAACGAGTAATCAATCTTCCCTCAGTGGGTGTATTGCCTTATTGTCCATATTTAACATATTTCATCCTTATAGTAAGGTCCAGGAAATCGTGGTGAATGTATTTTGAAAAAGGCTCACTGCGCTGCATGTCATCTGGCAACAGTTACCAAACGCAGCCTCTCGTTTCTCTTTCGTGAGATGGTGCTCCTCCCCACGGTATGGCGCCCGTGTAGATAATTATTCAACAAATGCCAATGGCTTAGGAAGGCACACACAGCTCGCCTGCCTGCTGGCATACCATTCTCCACTCGCCTCGATTACCAGGTAATTATCTGTTTAGCCAACGCGTTTCAAGGCTCTCTGCCTCTTCTTCCAGGGCTTGTCTGACAAAGTGCAATACAGACTCGTTTTGGCTCTGTCTTTCAGCATTTTATTGGCTCATGGCCCCCTAGTGGGCCGCGCTCTCCACATACATTTAAAATATTGCATCTTGGGATATGTTGTCTTCAAAATATATATATTACCTACTATTATATATATATTACCTACTGGAGGTTGCCAGTGAGTAGTTATAGTTAGGACCTAGTTTTCATAGGAAAAGCATTTCTTTTACTTTTGCCTATAACTTTGCCGTTATTTGACCAATCTTCATGAAATTTTCTCACAAAAGTGCCAAAGTAGGTTCTGTATGTCATGGAAAGTTTGGGGGTGATCCGTGCAGTGGGGACCGAGAAATAGGGGCGCAAAATAAGCGTACGTTTGAAATGTTAATTACCATAGGAACGCGTTGTCGAACCTACAGCCCGAACCGCTGGACAGAATTACACCAAATGTGGCATAAAGGTAGATGTTGTTACGCAGATTGTACTTTTTGTTATCTGGTGCAAATACGTTCAGTAGTTTTTGTGAAATTAAATTTGAAAAATATAGTGATATCTCTGGTTGTGGATATTTCGCTGCGGTTTCACCGTGTTAGAGGTTAAATCGTGACTTGTTTAAGGTAAACCACGAAAGCGCGCACCGGCAGGAATGCTCTGATTGGCTGGATGCACCTTGAACAGAAAGTTGCGGTGGGGTGGTTTTGCGGTGATCGCAGGTACATCGCGACGTGTTCGAGGCAAATCGCGAAACCGCGCGCCTGCATAAATGCTCTGATTGGCTGGACACAACCTGAACAGAAAGTTGTGGTTGCCATTTTATCGTCCAGGAGCAGTTCCCATAGCTGAAAATTTGTGTCAAAGCTAAGATAAGGGGTCAGGATGGAGATACTCTGACTCCATGATTGAGTAATGGGGGTATTAGTGACACAAGTTATGTGTCCAAAATTGATTTTTTTAATCATGCACAACATTCGCGACAACACCACAACCGCCAGCGCGGCCCCCTATGTACCATTGTGGGGACATCGCGAATATCATGGCGATACCGCAAATATTGGTGAAATATAAAAATAATATATATAATTGTACACTCTCACGGGTCACTGTCACAGGCTCATGAACACACTCACAAACTCACTCAGACACTTATACACCCATTCACATACCCACTCACACACTTACACATTCAGTCACACACCCACTCAGATACTCATGCACTCACTCATATACTCATTCAGGTACTCATGAACCCACTTATAGACTTGGGGGCCGATTCCGATCTCGGTCGGAGGCGCACCCAATACCATTCGGTCGGGAAAAAGCCATGCGAAAGCCAGTTTCCCGACCGATCCGTACAGCACACCGAACGAGCAAGTACGATGCGCACAACAGCAAAAATTCCGGCCGAGCCGTACTCACCCAAACCAGGTCCTGTTCTCCGACCGAGGCGAATCCGGAAACGCCGAATCGAGTCGCACGGAAGGGAAAATGCAGCCCCGTCCGGCCGGACAAGTACGATGCGCTTCCCGTACGCGCCGAACCCGTCGCTACGCACGGCACGTCAAAGCATCCGGGAGAGGCGCACATAAGCTCCGAATCGCGCCACAACACGATCCACGGCTACGAGACGAACACGGCACCGACGAGGACGACGCGAAGCGACGAGGACGAAGCGAAGCGACGAGGACGACGCGAAGCAACGAGAAGGACGAACGACACGAACCAACCATGAATCCCTTCGTCCCGATCATACCAATATTCTACATCTACTACCGGAACAGGCACGGACGCGTACGGCGCAGAAGGTAAGCCAGACACCAACCACAAAACACATACAACACGTACACGACACATCACACACATACACGGGGAATCTGAATATACTTACACCAGCAACAGCAGCACCATAGGGGCGGGATGCCCATCACCAATGCCACATATGCACACAGGGGCCTGAATGCGCACCACCACCCCAACCCAGGGGGGCTGGATGCCTACCACTACTACCACCCTTAGCCAGGGGGCAGGATGCCCACCACTACTACCACCCTTAGCCAGGGGGCAGGATGCCCACCACTACTACCACCCTTAGCCAGGGGGCAGGATGCCCACCACTACTACCACCCTTAGCCAGGGGGGCTGGATGCCTACCACTACTACCACCCCAACCCAGGGGGGCTGGATGCCTACCACTACTACCACCCTTAGCCAGGGGGCAGGATGCCCACCACTACTACCACCCTCACCCACGGGGGGCAGGATGCCTACCACTACTACCACCCTTAGCCAGGGGGCAGGATGCCCACCACTACTACCACCCTCACCCACAGGGGGCAGGATGCCTACCACTACCACCACCCTTAGCCAGGGGGCAGGATGCCCACCACTACTACCACCCTCACCCACGGGGGGCAGGATGCCTACCACTACTACCACCCTCACCCACAGGGGGCAGGATGCCTACCACTACTACCACCCTCACCCACGGGGGCAGGATGCCCACCACTACTACCACCCTCACCCACGGGGGCAGGATGCCCACCACTACTACCACCCTCACCCAGGGGGGCAGGATGCCTACCACTACTACCACCCTTAGCCAGGGGGCAGGATGCCCACCACTACTACCACCCTTAGCCAGGGGGCAGGATGCCCACCACTACTACCACCCTCACCCACGGGGGGCAGGATGCCTACCACTACTACCACCCTTAGCCAGGGGGGCAGGATGCCCACCACTACTACCACCCTTAGCCAGGGGGGGCTGGATGCCTACCACTACTACCACCCCAACCCAGGGGGGGCTGGATGCCTACCACTACTACCACCCTCACCCAGGGGGGGCAGGATGCCTACCACTACTACCACCCTTAGCCAGGGGGGGCTGGATGCCTACCACTACTACCACCCCAACCCACGGGGGGCAGGATGCCCACCACTACTACCACCCTCACCCAGGGGGGCAGGATGCCCACCACTACTACCACCCTCACCCAGGGGGGCAGGATGCCTACCACTACTACCACCCTCACCCAGGGGGGCTGGATGCCTACCACTACTACCACCCCCACTCATAGGATGGACAATGCATGACACAACAAGCACACCACAACCTAGGGAATGCAAGATTAAGACATCCCCCACCACCATGACAAGCGTGTGTAGGCTGTGTCAAATGCCTACAACACCGAACATGACTTTCAACATACAATGTGACCCCCTAGCACATGTGCCACACATATATGTGTGTGGCACCCACAATGCAAGCAGCCCATGACCATTGTGGCAATGGGGCCTAAACCCCCATCATCACAGTGACCAAAAGGTAAGTGTGGGGTCCATAGCTGAAGCACATTTTGACCATTGTGGCAATGGGGTCTAAACCCCCATCATCACAGTGACCAAAAGGCAAGTGTGGGGTCCATAGCTGAAGCACATTTTGACCATTGTGGCAATGGGGTCTAAACCCCCATCATCACAGTGACCAAAAGGTAAGTGTGGGGTCCATAGCTGAAGCACATTTTGACCATTGTGGCAATGGGGTCTAAACCCCCATCATCACAGTGACCAAAAGGCAAGTGTGGGGTCCATAGCTGAAGCACATTTTGACCATTGTGGCAATGGGGCCTAAACCCCCATCATCACAGTGACCAAAAGGTAAGTGTGGGGTCCATAGCTGAAGCACATTTTGACCATTGTGGCAATGGGGTCTAAACCCCCATCATCACAGTGACCAAAAGGCAAGTGTGGGGTCCATAGCTGAAGCACATTTTGACCATTGTGGCAATGGGGTCTAAACCCCCATCATCACAGTGACCAAAAGGCAAGTGTGGGGTCCATAGCTGAAGCACATTTTGACCATTGTGGCAATGGGGCCTAAACCCCCATCATCACAGTGACCAAAAGGTAAGTGTGGGGTCCATAGCTGAAGCACATTTTGACCATTGTGGCAATGGGGTCTACACCCTCATCATCACAGTGACCAAAAGGTAATTGTTGACAAAGAAAGAGCTGCAACTGCCAAACTGCATGGATCATTCCTGGTCACAGAACCAAAAACTCATCTGTGGCAAAGTAGTGTATGTGTCCCATTGCAACATAAATTGGGGGAGCCAAATACTGCAGTGCAAATGAAACATTCCTTTGGCCATGTGCAGACAAACAACACCCATGGGGGCTGAGACCGTCAACAGTCATCAATGACACAATGACAGAAGTGACCATCAGAATGCAGAACCACATATTTGCACCAATGGGCACACAAATGCAGATACCCTGTGGAGACAGCAGATGTGAGGTGAACAGATACCATACCATGGCAGCAATGGGACACACAAACCATGATCACTGTGCTGACCGATGACCTAGGAGTCCCAGGGACAGCAGGGGAAACACACCAAACAACATACAGCCAATGGCACACCCAAGATATGCCAATGCAGTGGTGCAGATGCACAAACACAAACAGGCAGACCAACACTGTCATCATACACAGCAGGTGAGGGGTGGGGGTGCCAGTGTCCCCAGGCAACCACACAACACATGAGGAGAGCTGAATACCAATCATAAAGATGTGCATACACTGCCACACTAAGGTAACTCATGGATCCAAATCCCCTATGTGGGCAAGCAGGCATTGTCAGGTGAGAGGGAGCACAAAACACACATGTCACACAGGCACGTAGGAACAACAACTGACACAGCAAGTCACAGACACACCACAGCACCACCCCCAGGGCCCCCACAATGTGGTGACCCTGGGCTGAATAAAAATACCACTGTGATGACAAAGCTAAATGTCGTTCACACTGTGAACCACAGTCAGGTGTCCTGAGCAACAAACTACCATCACACCTACACAAGCACAAATCAATCAGCATGGCCAGTAAGCCAAGGCCAACATGGAGGCAGGGGCCTAGCCGGGCAACAACTCTCATCTGCACACACTCAACACCACACCCCTCGACCTCCAACAATGTGCAGCAGTGAAGTACACATGCACTGGTGACATTGCACATGCACCCATGACTATTCCAGGGTGGTGGGTGGGAACCAAGGTGTAGAAACACATCACACATGGACACTCAACAAGACTCCTGAATGTCTGACACACTGCACACTACGCTGTACATGGACATGACGGCAATACCACACCGACCAATGGGATCCCAGCCACAGTCACACACCAATGAAGAAGCCAAGGTCACCCACAAAGAACACACATAGACAACAACCAACATTGCAGCCCGGACCCTGAGGAGTGCCAGCAGTCACACACACAACGTGTCACAATCACTGAAAGATAACACAAACTGGAAATCACATGACAGGGGCAAACAACAAGTGCCAAGGGGAAACCTGACTGTGACCCATCTGCGTCTGCACACAAACTCAGCCCTGACAGCAAACACACCTATGGGTGACACCCTGATGACCAGTAATGTGCCATGCACCCACATCACAGAGAACACAGGGAGAAGACTTTGGGGGAACATAGCTCAAGTCAGCAAGCATCACAAACAGGTACAACACTAGGGATCACAGCATGCGCAGATGAATGGAAGTGAACACACAGACATGCACATACAACACACACCTTGGGCGCAGGCAATGTCACACGTGTACACACTGCCATGAGGGGACTCCACTCCTGTGTGAGGAAAGCTGTGCCATATGTTGCCTCAGTAGGGCCCCATCATGTCAGCTGAGCACTTGGTCACACAATCAACAATTAGCACCAAATGAGGGCTCCCATCACATCAGCCTGGTCATGGATGTGCCAACGGAATCATCAGCACAGATCCAACACACTTGTATAGCAATGTTGCACTGACTACACGGATGAGTCCCTCCCCATTGATGCCCAAACCTGCATGTCCACTGGAGATGGCAACACGGTCAGGGAAGTAGACAAATGCAACGATGGCAGGCACAACAGATGTGCAGGGGTGGAAGCCACAGATATGAAATTGCCAATGTAAGTAGGAAACCCATTGCCAAATACTGAACACATGACACCCTCAGATGCTGCTATTGATGACATGGATACACCACATGATAGGACACATTCCCCCTGGACCACATGGGTTCCTGCACAGTAACACTTCATAATCATGAGACCAGATATCACCATCACTGCAGCAAGGGCATGGTTAGCTGCACCAACAACATGTACATCTGAAGCATGAGCACTAGAGAAAAGAAAGTTGCTTTATTCAGCATATGTGTTGTTTGATAACGACGTCCAGAAAAAATTAGAGCAAAGGCCAATGGCCAGTCCATTGTCAAAGTTCAAACAGGGTGACACTGGCAGATGTCACCCTACGCATGCCTGCACAAAACCAGGGACAATCCACTAGGAGGGGCAACCGGGGGGCAGGCCAGGCACCGCAGGGACAGGATCAGGGCTCACCAGGGGGAGTCAGGGAAGGGGTGGTGGGTGCTGGAGAGCCACTGACAACTGCAGTGGAGGTGTCTGACATGGTGTGTGCCGGCACAACTGGGGGGCATGACTCAGATGTCGTGGGTGCCGGCACAACTGCAGTGGACCCTGCAGATGGGGTGGACAGGTCCGCCACTGCAGTGCCCAAGTCAGACAGGGCGGTAGTGGACTCCACTGCAGTGCCTACCTCCAGGGGAGGAGAATGGGGAACAGGCAAGGTGGGTTGGACAGAGGGGGAGGACACCCTCACCACATCAGTGGCACAGACAAGCGCAGCGGGGGTGTGGTGCTGGGAGAGCAAGTGGCAGGGGGAGAAGGCCGGATCCTCTTGGGGATGGTATATCTGTGGGTGGGGGAACCTGGGGCAGGGTGTGGTGGGGGCACCTGTGCAGTGGGGGCCTGAGGGATGGAGGACGGAGACCTTGTGCCTGAGCTGCAGGGCGGTGGCGGGGTCTTGCTCTTACCACTCCGGGGGACTTGCGGGTGGGGGCCTCAGTCCGTCTGCGCCTGGGGGAGGGTGTCCGGGGGCGAGGGGCACTCTGCTCCGTGTGGGTGGGCTTCCTCTTCCCCCGGGATGCTGGAGCAGCTTCATCGGTGGGGAAGAGGCCGAGGTCACAGAGGAAGAGCTGCTGTGACTTTGGGGTTGCATGTGAGGCAAGGGAGGGTGCTTTGGAGGGAGAGGGAACTGAGGACTGCGCAGTGCATGTGGATGCGTGTGTGTGTTCCAGGGCCCCATCCCCTGTGAGTCTGGCTTCAGTCCCCTGAATGTGCGTGCGTGTGCGTTTTGTCATTGGCGTGTGTGTCAGTGTGCTGGATGTGTGTGTGCTGGTGTGTGCCTGTGCCGGTGTGTGTGTGCTTGGGACGGGTAAGGTGCTGGGGAGTGTGGATGGAGCAGAGGCAGGAGGGGTGAGGGACCGTTTGAGGAGGGACACTGCTGCCGTCAGGGAGGAGTCCATGGACCTATTGCCCCTCTGTAGGTCAGACATGCCCGATGAGATGCCCTCCATGAACGACACCAGCTGAGTCAACAGCGCGGTGTGCGCATGGAGGACACTCAGCATGGCTGTCTGCCCTACATGGAGCTGGCGAAGGAGGTACACAGACTCCTCACTCAGGGCAGCAGGGGACACAGGGGCAGGGGTGCGGTGCCTGGCCCAAAGGAAACACGCTCCCGGACATGGGAGCCTCCACGGACCTGGGGAATGGGAGCCGATGGGAGGGCGGTGGTGGTGCTGGTGGTGGCGGGGACAGCAACACTAGCTGGGGTGTGGTGGCTGCTGACACCCGCCTCCACAAGGGAGTCATCCTCCGAGTTGCTCTGGTCCTCAGCTGAGGTGGATGCTGCTGAGGACTCCTCGGTGTGGCTCCCCTCGCCCTCCGTGCCACTGGGTCCCTCCGACCACTCCTCGGCTGCTGACCCAGTCTGGCTCTCTGGCTCCTCCTGGTCCGTGGAGCTGTCCCCTTCCGTGGCCGTGGATGTATCTGCAAACAATGGGGATACAGACAGACATCAGTCACCTGCACATAACGCACACACCACTGTGAGCACAGCACATCACAGAGCAAGCCCTGGCATCATCAGTTGTACATTGCTAAAAGTGCCCTAACTGAACAGGAGAAGTCAATTGTCAGTCTGATGCCAAGCATGGCACTCACATCCCACATGGCCTTGCACCCATCTGTCTGGTGTCTGTTGGATTGCAACACCCCAGTGTTGACACATGCACCAAGTACACAGTAGTTGGACAGTGCAGAGGACACGGTGTGGACACATCACAGCTCTTGCCACTGAGTCAGTACAGGTTTCCGGATGAAAGGGATGCCCAGAGTCAAATAGGAAATGCATGTGATGCATACCAGCGACAGACACCATGATGCACCCATGTCCTGATAGCCAGCGCCACTATGGTGTGCATGTAGCACATGTCACTCCCCTGCAGGCTCACCAATCAGTAGACACATGCCATGGCGGAGGCATGACTGCAAAGTCATACATCACTGTCTCAGTGATGTATGACTTTGCAGCCAGACAACAACACTCTGCACTGTGTCACAATAGTAGGTCATGGGGAATGCAAGTCCTGGAGCTGCACAAGTGCACATGTACATCCCCCCACAACACATCCTCTTAACCCTCATCTGTCCAGGTCATACCTATTGGACATATGGGAGACCTGTGACACTACCCTCTGAACCTGAGCCCCTCACACTCTGCTGTGCATGGGGAACAGCTGCCTGAACTTCACATTTACATGCCCCAGTCTGCATGGGCAGCTGATCAGACACCTATGTGTCACACAAGTATCGTCTCCTATGGTCACATCTCCAGTGGCATGCTGAGCCCCTACCAAGAAACTCCACAGCAGTCCTGGCGACTAATCTACAGCACACTGACACAGAGGCAGACACCTGAGGGGTCAAATCACTGTGCACAATGTGTCCGCTGATACACGGGAGTGGGAGTACAGAGTGTATTGTATGGCCTGGAGTAGGCATGACTGTCCAGCCCCACATGAATGAGGGATGAGCCCTGGACTGTAGGCAGCTGGCTGAGTATGTGTGACACACGTCATATACATACTCCTGGGGCCCAAACATTGTTCCCACCCGCAGCATGGGTGTGTGCCAGATACCCCAGCCACATGTGGTGGATCAGCTCAGCAATTGGACCACAGATCAAAGTAACACGCTGAATACATGTCAGAATACAGGCATTGTGTAAGCAATGGACCCACCCATGATGCCCACCACAGAGTCAGGGAAACAGATGCTGTCTCCCACCTTGAGTCAAGCAAACTGCAAGGACACAGTCCTAAGTGACAGAATTCCCTGCATGTAAGGGCCACACCTGGGTATCAGATGAGGAGTGGGCAGTGCACAATAGAGGGACATGGCTCCTGGACAACATGACTGCTGTACTGTGGCAGTTTAACCAGGCCCGAGGAGGGCACATAGCATGTTAGACAGAGTACACAGTGCAGTCTTTGACTCACCCCCTCCTTGCTGCTCTCTGGCCTTCAGCTGCCCATCCAGGTCTGGAAAGACCACCGCCAGGATCCTGAGCATGTGGGGGGTCAGGGTCCGTGTTCCGCCCCTCCTGCGAGGAGGCGACAGCTTCAGCTGGACCCGTGCAATCCTCCGGGTCCAGCCCCGAAGGTCCTGCCACCTCTTTTGGCAGTTGCGGATCCGGCGCTTGTAGACCCCCACGGACCGGACAGCCCGGACGATGTCCTTCCATATCTCATGCTTCCGATGGGCAGAAGCCTGTCAGGATGACAAAGTGATAAGGCCATTACTACACATGCAACATATCCGTGTATGACACAGTTGCATATACATGTCGCAATCACAGGGGCACATGGTGTACACAGGCAGTGCACGGCTGCCCATGGACAGTTTTCCAGAAGTCACTACATGGTATCATTGCATGGGGAGTAAAACCCTGTTCAGAAGCACTGTCACTGCACCATACCTGTCCAGTGCAAGTCACTACACACTATGGGGGGTGACAACTACTCAGTGAGCCTGCTAGCCAGTGGCGTGCTGACTCTCAGCCTTGCTAGTCAGACAAAATGCACATTCAGAAAGGCAGTGCACAGAACACTCACCTGCTCCCCTGGTGTCCCATACAGCTTGCTGTACTGTGGAAGTAGGCTGTCCAGCAGGGCCTGGTTCTCCTCAAGGCTGAAGGCTGGGGCTCTCTCCACAGTACGTGCCATTGCAGGGTCCAGAGGGGCAGAGACAGCAGCAGTGCAGTGGCAGATGTCGTCCTGGAGCATGTAGTGCAGGCAAGTGGGCTCTCAGGGGAACAGGCAGCAATATATATGTGCTGGAGAGGCAGATACTGTCCCTTGTGTCCAAAGTGATAGGTCCAAGTCGTTTGCATCTTCTGAATCTGGCCAATCCATGGAATAGCAGCACCAAAACACGCCCACAGCATCCTTCAAAACTTCAACTTCATGACATACATGATTTTGCAACATTGTTGTGGGTGACCAACTGATTTTCCAGCAACCGACTCGTTCGAAATTCGAAAACGCGTCCGTTGCCAGGCAAGCCCATTGTCAATGGGTGCGCACCGATCGGTCCATTGCGGTACAACGCGCACAGGGGTACAACGCGTACCCGCACACATTGAAAGCAATGGGCCGGCCGGAGGCACCGATCGGTCCATTGCAGTTCAACGCGCACAGGGGTACAACGCGTACCCGCACACATTGAAAGCAATGGGCCGGCCGGAGGCACCGATCGGTCCATTGCAGTTCAACGCGCACAGGGGTACAACGCGTACCCGCACACATTGAAGGCAATGGGCCGGCCGGAGGCACCGATCGGTCCATTGCAGTTCAACGCGCACAGGGGTACAACGCGTACCCGCACACATTGAAGGCAATGGGCCGGCCGGAGGCACCGATCGGTCCATTGCAGTTCAACGCGCACAGGGGTACAACGCGTACCCGCACACATTGAAGGCAATGGGCCGGCCGGAGGCACCGATCGGTCCATTGCAGTTCAACGCGCACAGGGGTACAACGCGTACCCGCACATTGAAAGCAATGGGCCGGCCGGAGGCACCGATCGGTCCATTGCAGTTCAACGCGCACAGGGGTACAACGCGTACCCGCACACATTGAAAGCAATGGGCCGGCCGGAGGCACCGATCGGTCCATTGCAGTTCAACGCGCACAGGGGTACAACGCGTACCCGCACACATTGAAAGCAATGGGCCGGCCGGAGGCACCGATCGGTCCATTGCAGTTCAACGCGCACAGGGGTACAACGCGTACCCGCACACATTGAAGGCAATGGGCCGGCCGGAGGCACCGATCGGTCCATTGCAGTTCAACGCGCACAGGGGTACAACGCGTACCCGCACACATTGAAAGCAATGGGCCGGCCGGAGGCACCGATCGGTCCATTGCAGTTCAACGCGCACAGGGGTACAACGCGTACCCGCACATTGAAAGCAATGGGCCGGCCGGAGGCACCGATCGGTCCATTGCGGTTCAACGCATCACTGTATATGTGACTGGCATAGGTCAGCATGCCTGTCTCAGATGGACATATGCCAGCCACAGATAGCTCCCAGGGAGTGAGGGGCACACCTACATCACGACAGCCTGTCCAAACCTTATCATAAGGCATGTAAGGCTGCATTTCCTATTGTGTGTATGTTGGTGTACATGTTGTCCTGTGGGTGTCACCTGTGGGCAGCCACCCCCAGGCTGTGCACGTGTTCATGGGGACAGGATCCTGGGTGTTACGTGTACGTGACCACTGTGATGTGCAACTGTTCATATCTGTGCATGTGTCATGGTCACATTTCACAGTGGTGTTTGTGTATGTCATGTCACATACCCCGTGAGTCCCATGTGGGACGGTATGTTTGAGCCAGGGTGTCCCAGTGGCACAATAGTGATGGCCCTCCACAGTCTTTGTGCATGTAGTGTTTACAATGTCTCTGATTTCATGTGCACAATGGGAGACAGTCTCCACATCCACGTTGTGTGTGCATGGACTCTGATGTTGTGCGTGTGTGTCACAGACGTCCATGTCTGTCCTGCCATGGCAAGTGTGGCCACTACCTGTGGGGGTCATGTTTGTTTTGCTGTGGTGTACACATGATACTCCAGGTGATGCCAGTGTCCATGTGGCATTACAGGGTCCCTGGGAATGTGCCTGTCGTTGAGCTGTGGTGCCTGGGGCACATCTGTCCTCACATGTCACTGTGGGGGGTGACTGTGACACAGCATCATGATATCCAATGGGCCAACCTGGGACAAATTGATGCCACCTGTAGGACCGTGTTGACAGATGTTGGCCATGTATGTACCATACATGTCGTTCCGGTACTGCACACTTCATGTAGTTGTGCCTCATGATGATGTATGTTGGGATCTTGAGTGTGTTCAATGCCGCATATGTGGGGTGACTGACGATCTTGCTTACTTCTCCTCTGCACTGCAGGGCTCCTGCTGTCCATCGGCCATTCCCAGACCTGGCAACGATGGTGGAACGGGACAGCATCCGACGGTACCGCTTCACCAGGCAGCTGATTGAGGATTTGGCAGTGCAGTTGTCCCCACATTTGCAGCCTGGCCGGCCGTATCCTACAGCGCTGACCCCCAAGGTGAAGGTGATGGCAGCCCTACACTTCTTTGCCACCGGTACCTTCCAACATACTGTGGCGTCTGCTGGTGGGATGTCACAGACCATGTTCAGCCGTGTGCTCCGCGATGTTTTGGCGGCAATGTTGCTCTTCCTGAACCGGTACATCTATTTCCCTAGACTGCGACGACTCACTGACGTGAAGAGTGACTTTTATGCCCTGGGGAGGATGCCGCATGTCATTGGCTCCATTGATGGGACACATGTGGCTTTGGTACCACCACAGGCCCAGGAGCAGGCCTACCGTAACCGCAAGCACTACCACTCGGTCAATGCACTGGTGGTGTGTCTTGCAGACATGACCATCACACACGTGTGTGCCCGTTTCCCTGGTTCAGCACACGATGCCTTTGTGATGAGGAGTAGTCGCATCCCCAGGATGATGGCACAGATGCAGAACCAGCGTGCCTGGCTTGTCGGTGTGTACTGACTTTGTGCCATTGTGTGTGATCTGATCTGTAGTATTCCGCCCACTTTTCCAAGTCAGCTGATGTGCACTTGTCTGTCCGTAGGTGACTCGGGATACCCCAACATGCCGTGGTTGCTGACACCCCTCAGGAACCCTGTGACACCTGCCCAGATGCGCTACAATGAGGCACATGGTCGGACCAGGAGAGTGATTGAGCGGACCTTTGGTCTCCTGAAGAGCCGCTTCCGCTGCCTGGACAAGACCGGAGGGTCCCTCCCATATGCCCCTGCGAAAGTGTGCAAGATTATCATCGTCTGCTGCATGCTACACAACCTGGCAGTGCGGAAGGAGTTGCCTCTCATCCAGGATGACGATGACCAACATCCGCCACCTGTGGAGGATCCTGGCCTGGACCACGATGCCAGTGACGATGATGATGATGATGGTGATGGTGATGTCCGCACACAGCTCATCACCAACTTCTTTAGCTGAATGTGAGTATCCTGAGGTGTCATGTGAATGATGTGAGTTGGCATGATGTGTGGGTGGTGCTCTGGTGCTGTTGGAGTGTGTCCATGGGCTACTTGACAGGATGTGTGTTGCGATGTGTGGTGACAGGTGGGCTGTACTCCCCAACAGTGTTGACATGCTAACTTGGTTCTGGGTGGGTATCTTGTAACATGTATTGTGCATGAGTTTTGCTGTTCTGTCCTGTACTGCATTGCTTTTGACTGTGTGTCATTTCTGTCCTTCACAGGGTACTTTCAGATTCGTTTGGTCAACTGTGTCCACCGACGACGTGATTGCACATCCAGGCTGGTAGCTGTTGTGTCCCTACAGGTGATGTGCGCCACACCCATGGACTTCCTTCCGTCTACAGTTGTTGACTGTGTGCCCGCTACCAGGTGGGGTTACCTTGCATCTGTAGTGGTTACGGCATGTTGCTACTGTGTAATAAACCTGTGCTTCACTTAGTGATGTGCGTTGTCTGTGGTCACACATTTGACTGCCATTTGCTTACTGCACCTGTGGGCTACTTGACTACAACTGGGAATGGGTGTGGTGTCTGTGCATTGCACCGTCTTCCCTGGCAACATCAGTGTAGGCAATGAGTCAGATGGCCTAGGTGTGTATGTGTTGTGTACCCCTGGTGGTGTGTCTCCCTCATATGTGTCACGTTGCCTGTACTCACATGCCTGTGTTGTCCTTGCTGTTGCAGTTCGCATACACAGTGTAATTTTGCAGTTCATCATCCCCATAACAGCACCCACGTTGGAATCACGACAGAGGCAAGTATGGTGTATTAGTGTGTTTATTGTGATACATCTGTGTTAATAGTGCATAGGATGGGTTGTGCTGTACATGAATCTTGCAATCCCAAGTTCCTAGGTGAATTGAAAGTCCAGGTAGACAGGATCCCCAGTATCGGGGCCACAGTTGTCTGACACATTGTTCCAACTTGTACTCCCCATGCAATGTGTGGGAGTAGTGTTGCCGTCAACAGGGTGAACAGTCTGTGCACAAAGGCGAAAATCCAGAACAGGTTCAGGCTTCCTGGGAGTTGCGCTTGGCCATCAGCCTCTCACTTTCCCCTCCTCGGACGACCCCTCTTCTTGGGGGGGGCCCTCAAGTGCAGGCTGCTGCGGTGCAGGGGACTCTCCGCCAGAGTCCTCCTCCCTCCCTGTGGCAGTTGCAGTTTGTTCGGTACCAGATGTTGTTGGCACACAGGGAGGTGTGGACTGGTTGCTGTTCATCTGGCGGAGGCATTGTAAAATGTCCCTGTGCACCGCCGTCATCTCATGTAGTACATCCCACTTGGACTCCACGCGGGACATGTGGGAGTCCACACGTGACATGTGTGACTCCACGTGGGACATGTGGGAGTCCAAGCGGGCATGATGGGCAGCCTGCTGCTGTTTGATGTCTCTGAGGAGCCCCACTACCTGGCTGAGCTCTCCGGTGCTGGACTGGTACGCATCAGCTATGCGTACCAGTTGTGGGTCTTCATGCACACCAGCAACGTCTGCAAGCAGCGACCTCTGTCTCCCACCCCTCCCACCACCCCTGCTGACATGTGCAGTGTGTGCAGTTGCACGCACAGATAACCCTGGTCCACCTTGGGGGTTGGTGGTGGTGGTGGTGTCCATGGCCCCAGGTTGGTCCAGGGTCACTGCGCTGGTGTTGCTCCTTATTCTGTCCATGTCGGCAGGGATGGTATTCGTGGTGACAGTCGTTGGAGGGGTGGGTGCAGGGGGTGCAGCTGGTGGACCTGCTGGTGCTGCAGCTGGTGGTCCTGCTGGTGCAGCATGTTGACTTGCACCGGATGTGCCAGGTTGTTCATCGTCCGAGGAGGACAGAGGCTGTACGACGCCAGTGAGCTCGGCATCCTCTTGAGCCTGGGACTGGGACTCCTCAGCGTCTGCTGCTGTGTCCCTATCATCACCTGTTTTTGGGAGACACAAACAATGTATGTCATGTTTCTGCAGGCATCAGTGGTTGACACACCTGACAGTTGTGACTGTGCCTCGGGGTGCGGGCCTGTACATTGTATTGTCCTAAGTCGTCACAGTCAGGGGTTGATATTGGTGTGGCACATTGTCCTGCATTATTTGGGCATTTCTATGTATTCTCTGGGGTGTGAACATGGTCTGCATTGATTGTGTTTGGTTGACAGCCAGACCTCCTTCCCACCCACCCACCCAGCCAGTCAGTTATCCCACCATGGAACGTGCTTGCATTGCAGGGAGTGTAAGTTGTCTCTCAGGATGTCAGTCAGTGGTGTCCTGCTGTTTGTTGGTGCACAGTTGGCAGCAGGGCCTTGTGCTCCCCACAGCAGTAGCCAGTGTCAGCCATCTTGTGAGTCCTTCTCCACTCCCTGTGATGTGAGCACGGTTCAGGGTGGTGTTGATGGGACAGTTGTGGGGGTGAGCTATGTCTGTGACTACGACTCCCATCATGCCATTGCCTCCACCCCACTTGCCAGCATTCCCATACTTACTTGCTTTTGTGTGGAGTTCAGTGGGTGTGGGTGTGAGGGCAATGGCAAGATGGCTGACAGTGGTGTCCTGCTGTTGGTTGGTGTGCAGTACCCAGCATGCCCTTGTGCTCCCCACGACACAGCAACAGTGTCAGACATCTTTGATGGGCCTTTCCACTCTCTGTGGGATGTGCATGCGTGAGTGTGAGCTTGCTGGGCCATGTGGTGGGGGATGTAGGGCTGTGAGTACGACTCCCATCATGCTATTGCCTCCTCCCCCTTCCCAACATGCCCATGCTTCCTTCCTTTTGACTCTGCTTCCCTGTGGGTTGGGCTGGCTGTGCTGACAGGATGGCTGGGAGTGTTGTCCTGGCAGTTGTTTGGCTAAGAGTCCCAAGAGTGTCCCTGTGCTTCACACAACATAACCCAGGGTGGTGGTGCTTTGTGGGATCTTGTGTTAGGATGGAGGGCATTGCATTCTACCAGGTGGGTACTGTGGAGTTTGTGTTGGGGAGGGTGTGAGGGGAGGTGCTGGTGACTATAGTCAGTGCTGCAAGTCCCCCTTCCCACCCAGCCAGCCAGATATCCCACCATGGAACGTGCTTGCATTGCAGGGAGTGTGAGTTGTCTCTCAGGATGTCAGTCAGTGGTGTCCTGCTGTTTGTTGGTGCACAGTTGGCAGCAGGGCCTTGTGCTCCCCACAGCAGTAGCCAGTGTCAGCCATCTTGTGAGTCCTTCTCCACTCCCTGTGATGTGAGCACGGTTCAGGGTGGTGTTGATGGGCCAGTTGTGAGGCTGAGCAATGTCTGTGACTACGACTCCCATCATGCTATTGCCTCCACCCCCTTCCCAGCATGCCCATGCTTCCTTCCTTTTGACTCTGCTTCCCTGTGGGGTGGGCTGGCTGTGCTGACAGGATGGCTGGGAGTGTTGTCCTGGCAGTTGTTTGGCTAAGAGTCCCAAGAGTGTCCCTGTGCTTCACACAACATAACCCAGGGTGGTGGTGCTTTGTGGGATCTTGTGTTAGGATGGAGGGCATTGCATTCTACCAGGTGGGTACTGTGGAGTTTGTGTTGGGGAGGGTGTGAGGGGAGGTGCTGGTGACTATGGTCAGTGCTGTGAGTCCTCCTTCCCACCCAGCCAGCCAGATATCCCACCATGGAACGTGCTTGCATTGCAGGGAGTGGAAGTTGTCTCTCAGGATGTCAGTCAGTGGTGTCCTGCTGTTTGTTGGTGCACAGTTGGCAGCAGGGCCTTGTGCTCCCCACAGCAGTAGCCAGTGTCAGCCATCTTGTGAGTCCTTCTCCACTCCCTGTGATGTGAGCACGGTTCAGGGTGGTGTTGATGGGACAGTTGTGGGGGTGAGCTATGTCTGTGACTACGACTCCCATCATGCTATTGCCTCCACCCCCCTTCCCAGCATGCCCATGCTTCCTTCCTTTTGACTCTGCTTCCCTGTGGGGTGGGCTGGCTGTGCTGACAGGATGGCTGGGAGTGTTGTCCTGGCAGTTGTTTGGCTAAGAGTCCCAAGAGTGTCCCTGTGCTTCACACAACATAACCCAGGGTGGTGGTGCTTTGTGGGATCTTGTGTTAGGATGGAGGGCATTGCATTCTACCAGGTGGGTACTGTGGAGTTTGTGTTGGGGGGTGTGAGGGGAGGTGCTGGTGACTATAGTCAGTGCTGCAAGTCCCCCTTCCCACCCAGCCAGCCAGATATCCCACCATGGAACGTGCTTGCATTGCAGGGAGTGTAAGTTGTCTCTCAGGATGTCAGTCAGTGGTGTCCTGCTGTTTGTTGGTGCACAGTTGGCAGCAGGGCCTTGTGCTCCCCACAGCAGTAGCCAGTGTCAGCCATCTTGTGAGTCCTTCTCCACTCCCTGTGATGTGAGCATGGTTCAGGGTGGTGTTGATGGGCCAGTTGTGAGGCTGAGCAATGTCTGTGACTACGACTCCCATCATGCTATTGCCTCCACCCCCTTCCCAGCATGCCCATGCTTCCTTCCTTTTGACTCTGCTTCCCTGTGGGGTGGGCTGGCTGTGCTGACAGGATGGCTGGGAGTGTTGTCCTGGCAGTTGTTTGGCTAAGAGTCCCAAGAGTGTCCCTGTGCTTCACACAACATAACCCAGGGTGGTGGTGCTTTGTGGGATCTTGTGTTAGGATGGAGGGCATTGCATTCTACCAGGTGGGTACTGTGGAGTTTGTGTTGGGGAGGGTGTGAGGGGAGGTGCTGGTGACTATAGTCAGTGCTGCAAGTCCCCCTTCCCACCCAGCCAGCCAGATATCCCACCATGGAACGTGCTTGCATTGCAGGGAGTGTAAGTTGTCTCTCAGGATGTCAGTCAGTGGTGTCCTGCTGTTTGTTGGTGCACAGTTGGCAGCAGGGCCTTGTGCTCCCCACAGCAGTAGCCAGTGTCAGCCATCTTGTGAGTCCTTCTCCACTCCCTGTGATGTGCGCATGGTTCATGGTGGTGTTGATGGGACAGTTTTGGGGCGGGCAATATGTGTGACTGCAACTCCCATGATGCTATTGGCTACACTGACTTGGCCAGCATACACAGAATTCCTTCCTTTGAGTGGTCTTCACTGTGTGTTGGTGTTGTTGTGGTGGCTACATGTGTGGATGTGTTTGTTAGTTCTATTTGTGCCACTGCCTAGCTGTAGTTGTGGTTGTGTTTGTACATGTGTTGGCACAGTTGGATGTGACTTTTTTGATGGCATGTGTTGTGTTTCTCTGACTGACATACACATTTTGGGATGATTCTGTTCTGGTTGCTGTGTGATTGCTATGAGTGCATGGTTTGACTCTCCCCTTGACAGTGATGTGTGTGTGTTTTGTGGCAGTATATTGTGTACATTTGTTGTGTACTCACCAGGCTCTGGGATGTCCTCTAGTCCATATATGCTCACTGGCGGTAGGATGGCCCGCACCTTCTCCTCCCAGGGCCTGAGGTATATTGGCTTGGCAGGAGGGCCACTGCCGGTGTGTTGGCTGTTGATGTAGTCTTGCTTCAGCAGTTTCCGTACCCTCCTGCGCACGTCATACCACCTGTTCTGGATGTCGGTCTTTGTGCGCCGACATGGTGATTGGGCGTTCACCCTGTTGATGATCCTCTCCCACATCTTGGTTTTCTGCGACATGGAGGTCTGTTGGACCAATGTGCCAAACAGCTGTGGCTCTACCCTGAGGATCTCGTCTACCAGGACTTCCAATTCACAATCTAGGAACTTGTGATTCTTCTTGGGGGGCATGGTGATGGGTGGTGATGGTGAGTGATGTGTGTGTTGGTGTGCAGGTGAGTGTGTGTGAGTGTGTGTTTTGCTGGGTGTATGTGAGGTAGGTATTTGTTGGTGTGCTGCTGGTGTGTGGCTTGTGTGAGGGATGAGCTGTGGGTGTGTGGTTGCTTTCTCTTGGGTGCTGGCAGTGGAATGGCATTTGCAAAGGCTCATGGTAGTGATTTGTGTCCTTTATATAGGTGGAGTTGTGGGTGTGTCTTTGTTCTCTGTCCCCACCCCCCCAGTATTTATTGGCTTGGTAATTGCTTGTTTGGCCTTTTTTTTGGGTGATTTTTCCTTTGTGTTGTTTGTGTATGTTGGAAACGTTCTTGTGACCGAGTCGGACCCTGCATTGGTCTCGTACGGTGTTTTCCGTTTCGTTCACGCTGTGTTTGTGCAGTTTTCTATGCTGCGTACGCGTCGGTCGCGGTGTATTGTGTTGCTTCGGCTCGGTTTTGTATGCGTGTCGGTCGTACGGCTTGTCCTCCGTCCGACTCGGTCGTGTTTTTCGCGCCTTGCATCGTACTTTGCGGTTTGGAGTTGGCGGGTACGATTCGGTCGGATTTGTTCCGGGTGCGTGTCGGTCGGTTGGATTCGCGTGTTTTTCCGGCCGGATTGCTATTTTCCGTGCGGCTCGGTCGGTCGGCTTGGTTTCCTTACGTGTCGGTCGGATTTATCGCGGCTTGCATCGTACTTGGCGTGTCGGGCGCCACTGGTACGTGTCGGTCGGTAATTTTTCCGGCTCCGAGTCGGTCGGTGCTTTTTCCGGCCCGAATCGGAATCGACCCCATAATGTTCCTCTCGCAATTGTCACACTAGATGCTGCAAAAGCATTTGATCGTGTCAATTGGAAGTATTTAAAGACCACATTAGAACATTTTGGTTTTGGTGGAAATCTGATAGACACTAGTTTTAAAATCTATGGAGCTCCAACAGCAAAGATTTTTGTTAATGACTGCCTGTCTTCTCCTGTGCGAATTGAGAGAGGTACAAGACAGGGATGTCCTTTGTCTCCTGTACTATTTGATTTGTACATAGAGCCCTTTGCTCAAAGTCTGAGGCTAAATGAAGAGATTAAAACCTTTAAAGCTGGGGCATATTCTAGGAAGATTTCGCTTTATGCTGACGACCTTATGGTTTATACTTCGGACGTAGTATCAACTTTACCTCATCTCATGGCGGAAGTAAGGGAATTTGGTAAACTGGCGGGATATGCGGCAAATGAAGAAAAAACAGAAGTAATGATATGGAATCAGGACAGTGGAGAAATAAAATGCGTAGAGGAATTGAGATATTTGGGAATTAAAATAATTAAGGACCTTGGGAAGATAGCGGCAGTTAATCTGGAAAGAGTAGGAAAGGAGATAGACGCATTATTAAAAAGATGGCAGAACCTCCCACTCACGATATACGGTCGGGTTAACTTGGTGAAAATGTCCATCCTGCCAAAACTCACCTTTCTTTTTGACAATATCCCGCTGCATTTCGAAAAGAAAACACCTCATCCAGCCTGCTTGTAGTGCTAGACATATCTGGTACTTTTACAAACTGACTGACATTATACCAATGCCCACCCTGGACCATCACCGCACTTCCACACACCTTTTCAATGGAAAATGGATCCCTGTACGTAACATCCCCCTTCCTCACAAAATCAGCTTTTTTGATATGCACCACATCACCAGGACGAGAAGATAGTTGATTTGCAGACCTCTCGGGGTCCTATCTGTCCTTCATTTTACTCTGTTCTCTTTCCACACATGGCCTTCTGATCAAAACCGCACGTAACCTTATTCTGTACAGCTTTAAGCAGCCACACAGGATATAGAGCTGATGTGGGAAGACGCCCTCTGAGCAACACAAAAGAAGCCACCTTGGTGAGAAAATGTGGAGTGATACGATAAAATCACAGCATAGATATCATCACTAACCGCGGCCTGAGAACTCCGCTCCGCCCGCAGAGTGTGCGGAGATTTGCCTACTCCGCGTTCTGAGGAGAACGCGGAGTAGGCAAATCTCTGCACACTCCGCAACGGAGCGGAGTTGGCCAGCCCCCGCCTCCACACCCCCTATTAACAATGAATTCGACTTTAATGAAAAGTAAAATAAAAACCACTTACCTGTACTGCGGCGTACTCCTTCTCTTCCTCGTCGACTCTGGGTAATCCTTGCGAAAACTGCGCATGCGGATGCCGCAGTGCAGGTAAGTGGTTTTTATTTTACTCTTCATTAAAGTCTAATTCATTGTTAATAGGGGGGGTGGAGGCGGGTGGGGGCGGGTGGCGGAGCGGAGTTCCATGGAGTTTGTTCCCAACTCCGTGGACCTACGCGTAGTCCCGCTACACCAACTACGCCCAGGGTTAATCATCACCCCTTCCACATCATAGCCATTGGCTTTCACCCACTTTATACATTTGACCACAACTCTATTCATCCTTTCAACCAATCCATTCATTTGAGGGTGACAAATTGAGCTCCTAAGGTGCTTCACCCCTGACTCTCTCAGAAACGCATCCATTTCATGATTCACAAATTAGACACCATTCTCTGAAACCAGTGATTTAGGGAAACCCTCTTTCATGAAAATTTCTTTTAAGAATATAACCCCATTGTTTGCAGTCGAAGAGGCAAAAAAACTGACCTCAGGCCACTTGCTATGGTAGTCCATTAGCACAAACGCATATTGTAAATGATCCAGGAGAAAAATGAATGAACCCACCAAATCAATTCCCACCTTCATTCACGGCCTCTCAGGCAAGGGATCGGCTGCAAAGGCGGAGTTGCTGTCTTGTACCCCTTCCCCGCCCCACTGCAAACCACATATTCTTTCACAGTCAAGTCAATATCTTTGTCCAAAGATGGCCACCAATAGTGAGCCCTGATCCTTCTTTTCGTCATGGTGCAACCCAAATGTCCTTCATGAGCATTGTTAGTCAGCAATTCACGAATGGCAAATGGGGAATGCACTTGTTACACCTCTTTTCCACACCACCCTCAATGGACAAGTCTTCCGCAACCTTGCAGAAAGGCTGAACTTCAAGAGGCAAGTTCCTTTCTTTAGGCTACCCCTTCATAATGTATTCCTTGACTTTTTCCAACACTATGTCGTCATTCACATTCTTTCCTATTCACACTCACCACACGCTTTAATCTCAACGGCATCTGCATTTGCAATGAAACAGTCTTCCTTGTCCTCTTCAGCGTCAACCATATCCACCTCACTAATCGGCAATCCAGAGAGAAGGTCAGCTCTAACATTCTCTTTTCCCAGAATATATTTTACCACAAAATCATACTGCAGTACTTTTGTGGTAAGCTGAGCTATCTGTGTAGTTGTAAACTTAACTTTGTCCCCACTCAGCATGTATATGAGTGCCTTGTGATCTGTCTGTATCACAAATTTCCTGCCCAGACATAGCAACTGAATTTTTCACTCGCCCAGTAGCATGCCAACAATTCCTTCTCAATCACGGAATAGTTCAATTCGGGTTCACGCAAAACCCTGGACGCATAACTAATGGTAAACTCACCAACATCCAAGCGTCAACACAGCCCTCAAACCATAGTTGCTTGCATTCACAGTTCTGGTGCAAGGCACACTGGGATCATATGCACCGAGCGTCTTCGCATTGGCCATTTCCAATTTCACTTTCTCAAATGTGTCCTGACATATGTCATCCCACACAAACGGAACCTTAATTTTCAACATATTAGATAGTGCCTTCATCTTGGTAGCATAATCTGGAATAAACCGGGAATAAAATTCACATAGCCCAAGGAGTGAGCTTAGTTCATCTTTTTTCTTGGGACTGGGACACTCAACAATGGCCTTTGCCAACTCAGGCCTCGGACTTATACCTTCACACGATACAAAGTGGTCCAAAAACTCATTTTCCTTCTTCCAAAATACACATTTCTCTTTCTTCACCACCATGCCATTTTTCTCAAATATGTGGAGCACAGAACTCAGAATCTTGTCATGATCCTCCAGGTGTTTGGCAAATACCAAAACATCATCCTGGAAGATGAGAGTAACCTTCACACCTACCAAAATCTGCTGCATGATTTGTTGAAAGACTGAGGCGGCAGATGCCAGGCCAAACGGCATTCTACAAAATTGAAAGGAACCAAAAGGCAAGTTGAAAGCCGTATAGTGATGGGACGTTTCTTCCAACACCACCTGGTGGCATGCCAACGCCAAGTCAATTTTGGAAAACCATTCAGCACCTCTTAGCTCTTTCAGGAGATCCCCAATCTTATATAGTGGGTGTAAATCCACCCAAATCTCCTTTTTTATTTATTTTTTTAAATTATTTTTATTGATTAAACAAACATACATCCCATCATTACACATAATCAACACATTGTACATCGTCTGAGGTGTAGGTTGGGGGTACAAAGTTGCACGCCATGTGCACGGGGGAAGGGACTGCCCCACCCTCAGTTGTCTACTTAACTTGTATCGTTATTCCCCCCCGGCTGTGTCCGTTTGTGTCAGGGACCTGTACTTGTCCCACGTATTCCATATCTTGCCCCACTTTTTAGGGCATCCCTTGCTCTGGTAGACAGTTTTTTCAGCCAGGCAACACCAGTCTAAGGGGCCGATTCCGATCTCGGCCGGTAGGGCTCCGAATCGGATTCGGCATTACCGGATCCGATTCGGAGCCCTGTTTCCCGACCGAGTCGGATGTGCGTTCGGGCGAGCGAGTACGATGCGAGCGCACGCGAAATCGCCGACCGACTCGTTCGCGGGACCCAACCGCTCCGACCGACTCGCTCGGACTCGACTCACACCGCGCAATGGAGACGTTCCCCGGCCGGGTAAGTACGATGCGTGCCTCGAGCAGTCCGACTGACTCGCGCCGTCCGGCTCGAAAGAGCAGTCGGAGTCATACTTTGGGGGTCCGTGTCAGAACCCCCTGTACGCCTAGCCGCGCGAGTCGCACACAGGGGGGACCCATGGGTCCCCCCTACCTGTGCATGTACGCCGCGACCCGCTTCGCCGCGAACCCGCTGTAGGGGGCGCCCTTGTTCGCCTCGCACCCATTGAGTCAATGGGAGCCCGCGTACGCGTTGTACGACCGGCTCCCACTGACTTCAATGGGAGTCCGACCGAATCGAGTCCGATAGCATGCGAACGCATCGTACTCGTCCGGTCGGACTGCTAGGGTCCGATTCGGTCGGAAATCTCACCGGGTCCGGCTCGGTTGGAGAGATTTCCGGCCCGAATCGGAATCGGCCCCTAAGTCTCGTTTCCAGGATGTAAGTCTTCCTATCTCCTTTACACCCCATAATCTAGCGATATTCCGCTTTGCCACACCAGAGGCTAGCGCTAGCCAGGTTTTAACATGAGACGGCCAGTGGATTTCACCAGTGATGCCTAACAAGTGCCAGCGAGCGTCAAGGGGTATTTGTGTATCGAGGACTTCAGAGTGATTTGGGTCCAGTATCGTTGTACTGCAGGGCATTCCCAGATTATATGAAAGAAAGTGCCTACCTCACCACAGCCCCTGATGCAGAGGTCTGAGTCAGCCCAGCCTAGTTTATGGTACAACGTCCGGGTGGTGTAGGACCTATGTAGTATTCTCAGTTGAACCAGTCGGAACCGTGCCCTAATGGCGATTTCCCTGGGGCTCTGGATTGCTTCCGGCCAATCATCATCCTCTATCAGTCCCAGATCAGTCTCCTAATCTGCCCTCAGGGAGACGAGGGGGTCTGGGAGGTTATTCATGATTTTTTTATACGTTAGGGATGTTGCCTTGTCTATCATGAATCACTGACAAAATATCGACTACAACAATATTGAGGTACAAAAATATTGTGACAAAAATATCGAAGTCAAGAATATCGACATCCTATCTACATCATGGTAAGTACAAAAATATCGAGAAAAAAATATCGATGTCAAAAATATTGTTGTAAAAAACTATCGCTTTATTTAAATGTTAAAAAAATTAAGTAAATAATACATATAATTAAAAGAAACATAGCTAAAAATATTTTAAAATGTTTAAAAATAATAATTAATACATATAATGTTAAAATAAATTAAACATATACATATAAAATATAATATAGATACACACTTAATAATATTCATAAATAATTATTTTATTAACTTATAAATTGTTAAAAACATTTTAGAAATTATAAATACATATATACACATACAAAAATAATATAAATACAATTATACAAAATATATATAACAAATTAAAATACTACAATATTTTTAATGTTTTAAAAATAAATTATACACAACATTAACTAAAACAATACAGAAAAATATTGGATAGGGGAGGGAAAAAAATTACTATTCCCACTCCAAAGAGTGCAACAGTAGGGAAAGTGTTGGATAGCGTAGGGGTAAAAATTACTATTCCAACTCCAGAGAGTGCAACAGTAGGGAAAGTGTTGGATAGCGTAGGGGTAAAAATTACTATTCCCACTCCAGAGAGTGCAACAGTAGGGAAAGTGTTGGATAGCGAAAGGGTTAAAATTACTATTCCCACTCCAGTGAGTGCAACAGTATGGAAAGTGTTGGATAGCGTAGGGGTAAAAATTGCTATTCCCACTCCAAAGAGTGCAACAGTAGGGAAAGTGTTGGATAGCGTAGGGGTTAAAATTACTATTCCAACTCCAGAGAGTGCAACAGTAGGGAAAGTGTTGGATAGCGTAAGGGTAAAAATTACTATTCCCACTCCAGAGAGTGCAACAGTAGGGAAAGTGTTGGATAGCGTAGAGGTATAAATTTCTATTCCCACTCCAGTGAGTGCAACAGTAGGGAAAGTGTTGGATAGCGTAGAGGTAAAAATTACTATTCCCTCTCCAAAGAGTGCAACAGTAGGGAAAGTGTTGGATAGAGTAGGGGTAAAAATTAGTATTCCAACTTCAGAGAGTGCAACAGTAGGGAAAGTGTTGGATAGCATAGGGGCAAAAATTACTATTCCCACTCCAGAGAGTGCAACAGTAGGGAAAGTGTTGGATAGCGTAGGGGTAAAAATGACTATTCCAACTCCAGAGAGTGCAACAGTAGGGAAAGTGTTGGATAGCATAGGGGTAAAAATTACTATTCCCACTCCAGAGAGTGCAACAGTAGGGAAAGTGTTGGATAGCATAGGGGTAAAAATTACTATTCCCACTCCAGAGAGTGCAACAGTAGGGAACGTGTTGGATAGCGAAAGGGTTAAAATTACTATTTCCACTCCAGTGAGTGCAACAGTAGGGAAAGTGTTGGATAGCATAGGGGTAAAAATTACTATTCCCACTCCAGAGAGTGCAACAGTAGGGAACGTGTTGGATAGCGAAAGGGTTAAAATTACTATTTCCACTCCAGTGAGTGCAACAGTAGGGAAAGTGTTGGATAGAGTAGGGGTAAAAATTACTATTCCCACCCCAGAGAGTGCAACAGTAGGGAAAGTGTTGGATAGCGAAAGGGTTAAAATTACTATTCCCACTCCAGTGAGTGCAACAGTAGGGAAAGTGTTGGATAGAGTAGGGGTAAAAATTACTATTCCAACTCCAGAGAGTGCAACAGTAGGGAAAGTGTTGGATAGCGTAGGGGTAAAAATTACTATTCCCACTTCAAAGAGTGCAATAGTAGGGAAAGTGTTGGATAGCGTAGGGGTTATAATTGCTATTCCAACTCCAGAGAGAGCAACAGTAGGGAAAGTGTTGGATTGCGTAGGGGTAAAAATTACTATTCCCACTCCAGAGAGTGCAATAGTAGGGAAAGTGTTGGATAGCCTAGGGGTTAAAAATAACATACTTATCAATTAAATAATTATTTAAATAAAATAATGATTTATTAATAAATTAACAATAAATTAATTATAAATACCAATAAATTAAAAGTAATAATTACTTTAATAACATTAAATTGCTTCCCACACTATTCCCCAGTAAACACACAGCCCACTCCGCATAAAATGTAACACAATTAATATAATTATCAATTAATCAATTAATAAAAAGTAATTACCAATTAATAATTAATAAACAATAAATTAATTATCAATACCAAAAAATAATAATTAATAAAATGTAATTCCCAATTAATAATTAATTAACAATAAATTAGTTATCAATACCAATAAATATTAATAAATAATTACTTAATTATAATACATTACTTCCCACCCTATTCCCCTATAAACACACAACCCGCTCCTAAACTAAATCAACACAATTAATATATTTATCAATAAATTAATTAATAAAAATTAATTACCAATTAATAATTAATAAACAATAAATTAATTATCAATACCAAAAAATAAAAATTATTAATTAATTTATTATAATTACTTCCCACCATATTCCCCTATAAACCCACAACCCACTCCAATAAAAAATTAACACAATTAATATAATTATCAATTAACCAATTAACAAAAATTAATTACCAATTAATAATTAATTAACAATAAATTAATTATCAATACCAATAAATTAAAATTAATAATTACTTAATTACAATTAAATTACTTCCCACCCTATTCCCCTATAAACCCACAACCCGCTACAGAACTAAGATGCAAACTTTATTTAAAAATAATTAATAATTTCTAAAAATTAAGATTTAATTTACTATAATTAAATTACTTCCCACCCTATTCCCCTATAAACCCACAACCCGCTACAGTACTAAAATGCAAAATTTACTTTTAAAAAAAGTACTAACTTCTAAACAATTAATACAAATATTTAAAAAAATACAAAACATAACAAAACATGTGGAACACATACATATAAAATACATACTAAAATACATAACCCTAACATAAACATCGATATTATTAACATCGATATTTTTGCTATTGATATTACTAACTTCGATATTAACAAAAACGATGGGGCATATTATCAAGGGCTTTATCGCCGCTTTAG
Source organism: Calotriton arnoldi (assembly GCA_963921515.1). Classification (NCBI taxonomy): domain Eukaryota; kingdom Metazoa; phylum Chordata; class Amphibia; order Caudata; family Salamandridae; genus Calotriton; species Calotriton arnoldi. Next base: position 4,650,330 of record CAWUFW010000219.1, on the reverse strand, counting down.
CGGCACTTTTTGCCGCTAAAGCGGCGATATTTTTAACGCCCTATTAGCAAGCTGTCGCTAACAGGCGTTAGCGACAGCTTTCAGGCGTTAGTGGCCGGGTTTTACATCGCCTTGCATGTCAGCGATAATTATCGCTAATGACATGCAAGGTAGGCGTTCCCCACTAAAAGCGACTGTAAACAGTCGCTAACACAACTAACCCCTATTAACAAGGCAGGCGAGCGATAAAATAAATCGCGCTAAGCGCGTTTATCGCTAGATTTTAACACCTGCTACTGAGGATGACTTACCTGTTTAAGGTATAGGAGGTGGATTGTCAGGCTGAATCCATCCTTGCGTTAATGCGAGAATATCGCTGCTTTTCCAGCGATATTCTCACATTTTGCCGCTATCGCTGGAAATTTTATCGCTATGGAGATAAACCTTGTTGATAGGGTGTTATCTCAGCGATATTTTCCAGCGATAGGCGGCGTTAAAAGAATTCGCGCTAAGCGCGGTTAGCGATAAATATCGCTATTCCTTGATAATATGCCCCGATATTTCTTACCTTCAGGTCGATATTCTGGTCACCGATATTCTTGATGTCGATATTCTGTCCCTACGATATTTAAAACTCGATATTAATGTAGGTCGAAATAAAAAACTCGATATTATGTCTGTGCACCGTCTATGATAGGATCAAGTAGTAAACGGTCTTCAAGGGGGGAGTACTCCGGGACGGATTCTCCTTCCGATATAAGGTGATGTATGGCGTGCTGTAGTTGTATGTAATGGAAGTGTTCTGTGTCAGTCATTTGATATTCATTTTTAAGTTCTGCAAAGGTTAGCATCTTCCCTCCCCGCCACACATCCCCAAGAGTGTCTAGGCCTATCAGGCTCCATTTACGGAATCCCTGCAGGCGCCACACATCTCTCAGCCCGTCACTCTCCCAGAGTGGTGTCTGTTGAGTTAGCCTCGACTCCCACCCCAGCAATCTGTTCATGGTTCACCATGCTCTGATGACCTCGTGTGTGTGTGGTGGTAGTTGGTTCCCTCATTGTTTCCGAAAGAGGGCCGCTAAGTATCCACCGCTTCCCATCATGTATCTGTCGATCCTGTACGCAGGTTCCGTCTGTGGCTCAAAGACCCACCCATTAATATTTATCAATTGAGAAGCTAAGTAATAACTCCGGAAGTCCGGGACCGCTAAGCCACCGTCATACACTCCGCGTTGTAGTTTGCGCAGCGCTATTCAAGATCTACCTCCCTCCCATAGGAGAGTGCGTTGTTTCCCTTCTTTTTTAAAAAAAAGGAGTCCGGGATTTTGTACGAGGTATTCTGTAGGGCATAGAGCAACCGCGGCAGAGCCATCTGTAATGAAGTAATACACAGTAGCGTAGAGATGATAAGGTAGAGTTGAATTTATTGCGTACAAGGAAGTAAGTAAACCCCATCCAGCATCAAGCCCTGCAGTCGCCAACTGACCAACCGCTTACAATCTCTTTCACAAGATGCAGGTTCCACGTTCTAGCCAGCGTAGCCTAGTAACAGCGATGACATTCTACAGATACCAAGAAGTAGGAACACTACATCACCTCCCCCTTAATAACACAACAAGGCAATAAATAAAGAAAAATAAATAAATAATAAAGTGACATCAGAACTAAACATAATCATGATACTTGGCCGGTCTTTGTATGAGCCTACGAGGCCTGGTCGAATTCTCTTGTGACCCAGCACCAGATTCCTCTCTGGGTTGCGAATTCTCGACCTGGCATTTCGCCACTGTATTAAGGTTCCATACCTTATGATCATGAGTGCGAACGGCATTGTTAAACACCTTGATCACTTTAAAGGGTGTACTGAATTTCGAACCAGGTTTGCTTAAGCGAGGAGATTTTATTTTGACCCAATCACCCACTGAGACATTAGTGTTCTTAACAGCTTTCCTCAGATCATACCACTGCTTCCTCTTCTCTTTGATCATTCGTTCCCTATCTCTCCATCCTTCAGTACCCATGGCATCTTTGTCAACCGAAATTCTCTTCGAACAGACCCAAGAGGGACACACCTCAGTGCAAGGAGCTCTCTTCTTAAACAACTGGAAGGGCGAGACACCTGTAGACGAGTGCGGGGTAAACCTGTACTCTTTCACTTTCTTCTTCATCGCAGTCTCCCAATCAGCACCTGTTGCTACAGCCTGTTGTAAGGTCTCCTTCAAGACCTTTACAAACCTTTCAACTACCCCATTACTTTCCGGATGATAGAAAGCCGCCTTTTTGTGTTTGATCCCTCTTGAAGACAAGAACTCTTCCACCATGGACGAGGTGAATTGTACACCATTATCTGAAAGTAAAGACTTGGGAAAGCCTTCTCTTTCAAAGAGAGAATCTAAAAACTCAATAACTGCAGAGGAAACAATGGAATTCACCACTTTAATTTCGGGCCAACGAGAAAACATGTCCACACAAACTAGGACATAACGGTCACAAGATTTTAGCTTAATTGGACCTAAAATATCTATGGCCACATCCGACCATGGACCCTCTGATTCTTCTCTCACCACCATAGGCTGTGTTCTGCATTTTAGGATCTTGTCACAACACACACATTCTGGGCAACTCCTGACTTCCCTTACGATCCAGACATCCATGCCCGGCCACCAGTAAGACTCCCTCAATCTTTCCTTCATCTTGACAATGCCCATGTGACTGGCATGCGCATGATTTAATAATTTAATGCATAACTCACGGGCAGGAATAAGCCTGGTACCCCTCATGAGCAACCCGTCCACAACTGTGAGTTCATGCTTGACTTGCCAGTAACCCTTCAATGCCTGGTTACAATCTTTTTTGTCACACCAACCATTCACAATCATTTCCATCACAATCTTCAAAACTTCATCTCTCGCTAAAGCACCCCTCCATTCATCCTCAGAGACAATGCCTTCACTTACAAGACATACATCCACGCCTTCATCAAACTCCTCACCACCAAAACAATCACACTCAGATGTTTCACCATCCACACAGCACAACCTGGACAAGCAGTCTGCCAAAATATTGGTGGCACCTGGCACGTAACAGACTACAAAACTAAATTCCTGTAAGGCCACAACCCATTTGCGAATGCGGTGGGAGACAAAGTCAATACCTTTTTTTTCAAAGAGTTCCTTTAAACGCTTATGATCAGTTAGGACTTCAAAGTCACCACCCCAAAGAAGCTTCCTCAACTTGCGAATGGCCAAAGCTTCCCTTTCTACCACCGAATAATTACATTCTGCTCCCCTTAAAGGTCTCGACATGAATAACACAACCTTCTCAGACCCTTCAGGCTTTTGGAACAAGACGACACCTAAACCCTTCGAGCTGGCATCCGTCATTAAATAGGATTTAATCCGTGGGTCGAAACTGCTGAGATCTTGGGCTTTGTTGAGACACATTTTCAAATGTTTAAACTCTCTTTCACAATCATTGGTCCAAGTGAACTCACACCCTTTTTTTAAAAGATCCCTTAAGTGAGTCGTCGAGCTGGCAAAATTAGGGACAAACTTGTGGTAGTACTCAGCCATGCCCAGAAACTTCACCAGCTCTTCTTTGCTTACAGGGGTGCGAAGTTTGGAAATGGTCTCAACTAAGGCAGACTTGGGCCTAATGCCGCTCGCGGACATATGGTGACCCAAATATTCGATCTCAGATACATCAAATTTACATTTATCCGCTCGCAGGGTTAAACCAGCATCACACATCTTTCTCAGGACCAGGCTCAAAGTGTGATCATGTTCCTCTGAGCTGGAACCGAACACCAAAACATTGTCTTGATAAATTTTGACGCCTTTGACACCTTCAAGGATGTGTTCCATGACTCTCTGGAACACAGAGGCCGCAGAGATGAGGCCAAAGGGCATCCTCAAAAATTTAAAGGTGCCAAAGGGCGTTATGAAGGCAGTTAAGTCCTGAGAAGATGGGTGTAGCTTTACCTGGTGGTAGGCTGAGGTCAAATCAAGAGACGAGAAATGTTTTGCCCCAGTAAGAGAGCATAACATCTCACTAATATTTGGCAATGGATAGTGGTCCACGACAACTGCTTTGTTGAGCTCTCTGAGATCCACACAGAGTCTGGCCTCTCCATTGGCTTTGCGTGCCATAACTATGGGAGAAAGCCATTCCGCAGCTTCAACCTCCTCTATAATCTTATTAGATTTGAGTTTCTCCAGTTCAAGTTTCATCTTGTCCTTTACCGCAAAAGGAACTCCTCGGACCCTAGACACCTTGGGAACGGAACCAGGAATAATTTTGATATGGTGCATGTAATTTTTAAGACAGCGTAGTTTTTTTTTAAACACTTCAGGAAAACGACTGACCCAGGTTTTGCAGTCTTTTTCAATCTGATTAATCGAAGGTAAATCTCTTAAGCATACAGAAGGAGTCTCGTTTGGATCCAAGAAAACATGTAGATCCCGTTGATGAAACCAGCTTAACAAAGAGTCACCTTTCATGGAAACATAAATTTTTCCGGGAACAACTCTGCTTCTGTAATCAATCATACCCCAGAACCATCCTAAAAGAGGAATTATCTCTCCCCCATACCCTCTTGGACGTATGTCTGGTTTTAACAATGTCACTTTCTTTGTAAGGTACTGATCAAAAAACTTTTTGGGAATTAAAGTAACTTTGGCTCCCGAATCAAACAACATTTTTACCGAGAATCATTGATGAGCACTACATCAAATGGAGCTTCACCCCCAGAACTTTTGACTTGACATATGTTGATTTCCTCAATGTCTTCTACAAACAAATCTACTTCCCTCACATTTTTCCGATCTCTACCAGATCTACAGCATCTAGTAAAGTGTCCTTTCCGTCCACAAGTGGAGCAGGAAGCCTTCCAACCAGGACAGCTTTTGGAATTTGCCAAATGGCCAGAATTTCCACATCTAAAACATTTGCCCAGGAACTGTTTCGAGATACCGGGTTGGACCGTACTCTTATTTTTGAAACTTTTTGAAGTGTTGGGTTGATTCTGAGACTTACACGGAATTATGCTTTTTGCCTCTTCATTTTTGTCGTTTCTCTCCTTGTCGTTGCCTACCTTCAACACAGATGTTTGTCTTTTTTTTTATGTTCAGTGGTTTTGTGTATTGTGTCCAAGCATACTTTCGAGTGTTCATACGTTTTTGTAATGGTAACTACTTCATGCAAAGAGGGATTGTCTTTTTGCCAAAGATTGTCCCTAGCTTTATCGACGTTGCAACCCAACATCATTTGATCACGGAGACGTTCTTCCAAAGATGCTGCAAAATTGCATGTCGAGGCCAATTTTCGTAGTTCTGTGATATACTGCTCAACAAATTCTTCTCTTCTTTGCATGCGTCGTCCAAAGTGATACCTTTCAAGGACTGTGCTTAGTTTCGGTAAGAAGTGTAAGTCTAATTTTTTTATTGCAATTTCAAACTCATTGAGAGTAGATGAATCATTATCTGGGAGATCAGGAAGGTGTTCATAAACTTCTTGTCCTTCTGCTCCAAGACAATGCATTAATAAAGATGTTTTCCTTTCTGCGCTTAGAGAGGTTCCGCAAACTCTGGCATAGTTGGCAAAAACCTTCTTCCATTTTAGCCAAGGTAAACTAGGTTCTCCAGGAGACGATAAGAAAAAGGCTGGAGCAGGCACGTTCTGCATATTGGAAGAATCAGAAAAATAGCAATACAAGAACGAAACTGTAGGCAAAGTTATTTGCAAACACTAATGGTTAGAGTACAGGGTGTGCAAATCGGCGATAAATAACTGAATGTGAGGTGCTTTACACTTGAAACAAGCTGTGTGCATCAGCGACGAAGACCGACACACATGAGTAATCAGGATGTGAGTATCAGAGATGAAATAATTGAATGAGTATGAGATGCCCTTTTTTTTTTTAACTAAGATAAGCTGTGTGCATCAGCGGAGAAAACTGGCACACATGAATAAAGAAACAGTGTGTGTCAGTGGTGATACAACGAATCTGGCGCGTTTAATTGAAGAAGAAAGCTGTGTGCATCAGCGATGCAGACACACTTAACAGGAAGAGCGGCTGCGTGTGTCAGCGAGAAGGTTAAGGAATACTCGTAGATAAAAGAGAAGAGGCGGTTAGGTAGGGGGTTTTTAGTTAAGACAGGCAAGTGGCCCTCAGGCTATTGCGTGTACTAACTATAGACCTGTATAGGTGCGGTGCTGCCAGGTCAGGGGAGTAACCCGATAACCCCTGGGGAATGTGTGAATCGCAGGATCCACAATGTAAAGTAAGCACAGTCCTGGGCACATGCGGTGAGGGTATTCGCAATATAACAATCAGTATCGATACGTTATATAAATGCAGTGGTCGACATCAGTATTGTTTCAAAAAAGTTTTTTTATATCTCAACAATGACTATGTCGAATACAATGAACCAGCCGACACGTGTTTCATCACTGGGAGAGGTCCCGTGACTCATCAGGGCTAAAATGCGAAAGTAACTGGAGGAGTGCTGGACCCCGGAAACCGGTGATAATTCCAACCCGGTATGGGGCGAGCGGAAAGCGGGAGCAACTAGGCAGGCAGGCGCTGGATGTAGCACCACGCTGGAAACAACGGTAGGAGGGGACCGCGGGCTGCGTGTCAGCCAACAGCAAAAATGAAGTAAGGGCTGGGGCGGGAGTGCCACAGCGCTAGGAGGGTTGATTGACCCTGGATTAACAGGAAGAGGCTGTCCAGTGTCCGGCGGGGTAAAGGTAGCAGGGAGCCAAACAGGCGGAGTGCGAAACAGAGCCCGGGTGCAGGAAAACAAGGGCGATATCAGGTTGTGCGTAAGCAGGATAATGCAGACGCCTGGGGTCCGGTTCGAAGAGCGATGTAGGGACACTGGAGCCGAGTTTAGAAGGAACGGCATTTCCGCCCTTGTTTTCCCGCACCCGGGCTCTGTTTCGCACTCCGCCTGTTTGGCTCCCTGCTACCTTTACCCCACTGGACACTGGACAGCCTCTTCCTGTTACTCCAGGGTCAATCAACCCTCCTAGCGCTGTGGCACTCCCGCCCCAGCCCTTACTTCATTTTCGCCGTCGGCTGACACGCAGCCCGCGGTCCCCTCCTACCGTTGTTTCCAGCGTGGTGCTACATCCAGCGCCTGCCTGCCTAGTTGCTCCCGCTTCCCGCTCGCCCCATACCGGGTTGGAATTATCACCGGTTTCCGGGGTCCAGCACTCCTCCAGTTACTTTCGCATTTTAGCCCTGATGAGTCACGGGACCTCTCTACAGTGATGAAACACGTGTCGTCTGGTTCATTGTATTCACCATAGTCGTTGTTGAGATATAAAAAAACTTTTTTGAACCAATACTGATGTCGACCACTGCATTTATATAACGTATCGATACTGATTGTTATATTGCGAATACCCTCACCGCGTGTGCCCAGGACTGTGCTTAAAAGAGAAGAGGCGTTCCTCAACGAGGCAAGCTGTGCGTGTCAGCAATGCAGGCACTCGTAACAAGAAAGAGCAGCTGTGAGAGTTAGAGAGGTGGAGATAAGCTGTGCGCGTCAGCGAAGCAGACAGGCGTAACCAGGGGGAGTAGCCGTGTGAGACAGAGAGGCAGAGACAGAGAAGAGCGTGCGTGTGTCGCAACAATGCCGTGACGTTAGGAGAGAGCTCGCGCCTCCCTTGACACTGGAGTTGAAGCCTTCCTCGCGCTAGAGCTCGCGTTTCTTCTTGCGCTCGAGCTCGCGCTTCTTCTCGTGCTAAGGGTCTCGTGCTTCGTCCCACTAGAGCTCGCGCCTCGTCTTGCACGACCTCTCGATATCCCCAAAATGAATTTTAAAAGTACTCACAGGCCACGGGAACGGGCAGGCAGTGAACCGTTCATGGGACCGGGCAGACGAACCTGGAGTCAACGTGCAAGGAGATACACAGCAGCTCCTGTCCGGTTGAAATGACGTGCAGGATCTAGAAGTCTCTCTCAGGGTAGAACAAGCTGGAGATGACAGGCAACCAGTTGCGTGAAGGATCGTTCAAATTTGAAAAGTGCCAGCAGGAACACAGCTGCGAAGAAGGTAGGTTTGATGTGTTGAGGTTTTTATTCATTAGCTGTAGAACGCGTGGTTCGTTTCTTGTTCCAGTCGTCGCCAAGTGTAATGAAGTAATACACAGTAGCGTAGAGATGATAAGGTAGAGTTGAATTTATTGCGTACAAGGAAGTAAGTAAACCCCATCCAGCATCAAGCCCTGCAGTCGCCAACTGACCAACTGCTTACAATCTCTTTCACAAGATGCAGGTTTCACGTTCTAGGCAGCGTAGCCTAGTAACAGCGATGACATTCTACAGATACCAAGAAGTAGGAACACTACACCATCATCTTAAATAATGTTGCTCTTCCCATTAGGGAGATCGGTAGGTTACGCCAGTGCCTTGCATCCCCGCGCAGCCTCGTCAGCTGTGGATACACGTTCAGGTTTAAGAATTCTTTGGCCGATTTGGTGATCCACATACCCAGATATTTAAATTTGTCTTGGACCGATAGAGCTGCAGATTGTGCCGTGAGAGGTGGGAGGGTGCCCGCAAGCTGGAAGATGAGGGACTTATCCCAATTTGTCTGATACCCCGAGTAGGTACTAAAGGTTTGGAGTATATGTATTATCCTGTGAAACGTTTGTCTTGGTTCATGCGCATAGAGCAGCACATCGTCTGCATTCAGCGATATGCATTCTTCCCATTCCCCTCCGATATCTATGCCCCTAATCACGGGGTCCTGTCGGATCCATGCTGCCAACGGCTCCAGTGCCAGGGCAAAAGATATTGGGGAAAGCGGGCAACCCTGACGCATACCCCGGTGGAGCGTGAACGTGCGCGATACAGAGCCATTAACGCGTACTTGAGCTTTTGGACACTGATATAGCAATCTAACCCAAGCACAGAAGCGTGGCCCAAGGCCCAGCTTGAGGAGCACTGCATTCAGGTAAGGCCATTCGATACTATCGAACACCATGCGGGCGTCCAGTGACATAAGGGCAGCTGGCGTATGCGGGCGTACCACTGTGGCGTGGATTACTCCATATAATCGCCGAAGATTAAGCTGGGTATTTCTATGGGGCATGAACCCAGACTGGTCGGGGTGTATTAGCGTGGAGATTATGGGTAGGAGTCGGGTGGCCAGTACTTTTGCTAACACCTTGGTTTCATAATTGAGAAGGGATATGGGCCGATACGAGCCGCATTCATTCGCAGGTTTGCCTTTTTTGGGGATGACCACGATTGTGGCCAGCCGCAAGTCTTCAGGCAGACACCCCTCCTCCAATGCTGTCTGAAACATATCGAGCATCGGCTGTGCCACCCTTGTGGCTATGCATTTAAAGAGTTCCGCAGGCAGTCAGTTTGGTCCGGCCGCCTTTCCGGATTGTAAATCTTTTATGGCCCCCTCCACCTCTTCCTTTGTTAGGCCGCCATCGATCACCTCCCTTTCTTCTGCAGCAAGCGCTGGGAGCAAAATATCTTTAAGAAACTCTCTGCCCTCGTCTTCGGATTTGTCTGTCCTGGACTGGTAAAGCGATTCATAATAGGTTGCGAATGCCTCTGCTATATCAGCTCCCGCTCCCCGTTTAACACCGTCCGCGGTGCATATTTCAGCCCCCCAGTTCCTCTACTTGTCCCTCCGTTCAAGCCATGCGATGAGTTTATTGGCCTTATCCCCCAAGTCATACAGGTGCCTCTGTATTGCCACTGCGTGATGTCGGGCCGTCTGTTCCTCCAAGTCCCATAGTTCTTTTTGTTTGAGGCGGATTGTGTGTTGCATATCTGGAGTGTTTGCTCCAATGCTTTTGGCGCCCTGATCGAGCTGCACTATCTCCTGTTCTAGAACGTCGCACTTGGAGAGCCTCTCTTTTTTAGGCCGCCTATTGTAGCCTGTAGGTAGCCCCTTGCCACCACCCTGTACGCTTCCCATAAGGTGAAGTGAGAATCCACCGACCCAGCATTTTCATTGAAGTATTGTTGCGTACGTTCGCATAATTTGTCTTGAAATCCCTTGTCCCGGAAATGCCAGGGTGCTATACGCGGGGTGTGGTATACTCCCTAACAGGGCCCTGGAGGAGGACCTCTACCGGAGAGTGATCTGAGATACCTCTGGCTCTGAGTTGTGCCCCTCTAAAATGACCCACGTGCATGCATTGCGTGAAGATGTAGTCAATGCGCGAGCCAGAGCTGCGTGCCGCGGATTTATGTGTGTATTGCCTGCTGGTAGGATTGTGTAGTCTCCACAAGTCTGAGAGGCCCATCGCCTTGGCGAATGTCCATAACCGTTCTGTCCCACTCCTGTGGGCCCGCATTGAGGTTTTGTCTAGCTCATACGACATCACCGCGTTCATGTCTCCCCCCAAAATTTGTATCCCTGGCGGCATGTCCAATAGTAATTTACTTAATTCAGGTAGGGTGTCGGCCTGCAGTTTAGGTGGGATGTATGCTGAGCATATGTTGAGTAGGCCTGGGCGGTAAATTCCGTTCCGCTCGCGGAATTTGCGGAATTTGGGTAATTTCGCGTTCCGCGGAGAACGCGAAATTGCCAAAAATTCCGCGATCTGCCACTTTGCGGAATTTTTTGCTTGTTCGCGCTTTCAAAATGCGTGTTCGCGAGATATTTCTCCCCGAGCACGCAGACAGCGTTCGCGAACAGGAAAAAAGCATCGCGAACGGGCGGAACAAGCAATTCCGCGTGTTCGCTGAACTTTTGCGTGCTCGCGGAGATTTTTTACCGTTTCGCGGAGCTTTGCGTAGCGCGACTACGCACATTCCGCCCACCCCTGATGTTGAGGTTCCGTCCCTCCCATGTTCCAGCCAAGGACACGTATCTGCCCAGCGGGTCCTGCCAGATGCTGCCCCTTACCAATGGCACAGAATTTTTGACTAATATTGCCACCCCCCGGATCCTGTCGTGAAGCCAGCATGGGCTGCTAACGCGTAGCCATATCTGTTAAGTGCAAGGCATTGGTTGCCTTTCAAATGCGTCTCCTCCAGGAGGACCAGATCAGGAGAATGCCGGTGTAGGTATTACATGACCATGGTCCTTTGATCTTATCCCCTAGACCATTTACATTCCAAGTCAAAACTTTTAAAACCGTAGTGGATCGTGACCCTGTAGCCATATCTATGTGTAGTTCGTGTAGGGGTCCCTTCCCATCCCCTGCCCCCCTCAGCCGCTCCCGGATCCTGCTTGATGTCCTGTGTTCGTGTTGTTTGTTTAATACAAAGTGTAGTCATAACTAGTAATAAACTTGATCTTACATATACAAAAGAAGCCCCCGTTAAAGTAATCCCCCTCCCTGCTACCCTGCACTGTAGGTTCAAAACTACCCACCTCCCCAATTTGAAGAGTGCCTGTCACCCTTGAAAAAACCAATGAACTACAACTTGGGGTTGGCTGGCGTGTGTGTGAACGGCAGCCCTCCCGCCCTCTTTCATCAAGGATTGTTTATATAAACAATATATTTTCCGGGGGCGTAGGACCCTCTTCAGTTGTCTCTATTCATATCAAATCAAATAGGCCCCTGTTACCTTGCATATTCTGCAGTTTCAGTTCTTACTTGTCCGCAAGGCCAGGCACCGACGTTTCTTTTCCGATCATGGTTTGGTAACTGCTCGGAGGATCCTCACTCTCCCCTCCCACCCGATTGCCCCCCACGTTGTGTCCCGAACACTTATGTATTTCTCCTTGTTCCGTCTCGTTGGCCCCAGGGGGAGAATGTCCTCGTTCTCCTCGCTTCCGGCTTGAGTTTTGTTGCCGCTGTCGTGTGGATTTTCTCCCTCCCTCGAGCCAGTCCCAGACCTCATTGGGCGATGTGAAGTACCAGGATTTTTCGCGGTCCAGGATCCTAAGCTTAGCAGGGAAGAGCATCATATACTTAAAATTCTGTGCCCTTAAGGTTCGCTTTACTTCATCGAAGGTGCGCCTCTGTTGTTGGACCGCCAGGGTGAAATCTGGGAAAAATCGGACCACTGAGTTTTTAAAGGGTAGGTCACCCCTTGCACGCGCCGTTTGTAGTATAACGTTGCGGTCTCGGAAATTGAGAATGCGCGCAATTATAGTTCGTGGTGGAGCACCCGGCTTGGGGGGTGGTGCCAGTGCTCTGTGGGTTTGTTCCACAGAGAACAAATTGGAGAGGAGTTTGGGCTTGAGATGGTTAAGGATAAGGTCCTCCAGGAAGAGTCCGGCATCGGGGCCCTCCGCCCCTTCAGGCACCCCCACCACCCTGATGTTATTCCTGCGGGCGCGACCCTCCTGGTCTTCGAGTTTTGCCGCTATCTCCTTTTGTTGTTGCGTGAGGTGTTGTATTTTCTTTTCCAGTCTTTTTGAAGCCGTTTGTAGTTCGGTGATGTTCGTTTCGGCGGTGCCCACATTTTCCAGCAGTTTTATTCAAGTCCGCCCGTAGCAGAGTCACATCAATTGACACCTTGTCCAGTTTTGATTCGAGTGTTGTACCCAGCTCTTGTATCACAGCCATGATTGCCCCCAATGAAGGCTCTGGCGGATCTTGGGAGCCCTGCAGCGTTGGTCCCCCCGCCATCACTTTGGGCACTGTGTATTTGTCCAGCTTGTTGGATTGTTGCGGGGGGCCAGTCTTGGGGCGCATATTGTGCTCGTGGCAGGCGCTAAGACTATTATTGCTGCGTCACAAATCTTTAATGTGCCCCTTTTGCTCAGCAGTCCACGGCCCCTCAGCCCCTCACCAGCCACCGGTCGACAGATAGGAGACAGGTCCGAGTCCCGAAGGGGTCCCCTCACAATCCCCCGGGGCCTATCGGTCCGGAGCCTCTGCACCTCCTGGTACTATCCAATCGTGTTCGCCGCCACACTCAAACTGCACAGTGTGGTTCTTGTAGGCCCATTAGGTCATGGCCCTTGCCGCTGGGTGCACAGACTCCACCGCCAGCGGGCTCAAAGTCCGTCCCCCACTGCCGCTCGCGGCCTCGTGAAATGCGGCCCGACACTCGTCTCATGGTTGGTGTCACCGCGTCTGTGCCCTCGTGACTCTCGTGTGGCCCCTGTCAGTGGCCCCTATGCCAGGGGGAGGCAATGTATCCAGCCATGGGGGGCTGGGCACATTGGCAGTCAGTCACCCCCCGCTGATGTTCACCAAGTCGGGTGGTTGTTTAAAGGCCCCTGCCACCGCAGCTCTGCTTACTGCACGGCCCCGGCCCACGCCGCTGGCCCCACCTGCTTTTTACTCGGCAGTCGGCTCTCACGTCGCAGGGTGGCACAGCGGACTCCGGCGGACCCGGGGGCGATGTCGCAGTCTCCGTCCCCTCGATTGGAATGTGCACAGTGATGACGGGGCTCCTCCCGCCACTGGCTCCCCGCCACAGCGCACCTCCTTTGCTAGGCCTCGATGCTCCGAGGCCTCCGGCGCTGTCGATCTCGGTCTTCTTTTCAGACCGCGTTATGCCCTTCACTAGTGTGGACCTTTGAAGCAGCTAGCACTGTGTCAGGGACCCCGGAGTGATACCGGATTTTCAGAAGGACGGGAGGGCTGCTGCGGAGCTCCCGAACTACGCAGCCATCTAGGTTGGTGCCAAGCCACGCCCCTCCCCAAATCTCCTTATTGAGACTTCTCAAGTCAGTCTCAATAAGGAGAGTGGGTGGCACGATCTCTCACCTGAATTCCGTAAGCAAAACACAAAGATATTTTTCTCTTGCAAGCAGACAAGTAGCTGACATTCTCCCATCCAAGCAGACACGCAAAACACAAAGTTTCTTTTTACTTCCAAGGAGACGTGTTACTGAGAATAGTTGCATCAGTTTGTTTTTTTTGTTTCATTTTCCCATTTTTCATCCATTTCCTGTAACACATAACGAAAGATGCAGCCAGAAACACAACCTCGGCTAACAAGATGGCAGCACACAGACTTGAAAAGTGCTGGGTGGCTCCGGTCGTGTACGCGTTGCACAACGTCACTCTGCAAGATACCGAGCATTGTGCCACTGAACTCCTCTAACTACTCCACGAAGCCAGATGATCAGGTAAGGTAAGGAGTGCGCGAGTATCCCATTCAACTGTCGCACCTATTAACGAATACACACCACCAACACCACTATTTCACCCAACACCGCGGAACTCATGCATGTCAACACATGAACAGATAGTTCAAAACACAGTGCTGGTGCAGGCAGTTGGCTCCCCACAATCACATTAAATGTTCTTGCTGGTGCTAATATCTTCCCTGATAATCAGCCCATGCCATTTGACTGGACACGCCATAAATGTTGCAAACACAATTTTTCCCTTACGCGTTGCCAGATCCTAGTAACTGGAACCTCATACACCGCAGGTTGTCATCAGGCACATGAAAGTAACTAAAAACACGCCCTGACTGGCCGGGGCAGACCAGTCTAGAGGTCACTGGTGGGGCTCAGGGTGGTCAGAAACCACAAAACTCTATAGCTCAAGTTCTTCTTGAGTTACTTCTTTTACATTTCTTCACTTGAGTTTTACTATAGTTGCCAGTAATCACATTAGTTAGGGTTACAGAACTTTCTCTTGAAGCTTGATCCTTTTGGTTTATCTGTCTCTAAGAGATATCTTCTGTTATTCAGCTTTCACATGTACATTCTTGTTCACCAAATCGTCGCCAACATGTTGTAATAAAAGGAAGTCCATTAGTCCAGGTGTAGATTAATCAAGATGGTTTATAAGTAGTTTTGATGAAGAGCCCCACCAGGAGCAGCCTCCCTGCTGCTCAAACCATACTCCACTGACACTCTCAGACATCCAACATTCCACTGCATCACCACGCACCTACATTCCACACCACACTCACACTGGCTGAGCAGCAGGTATAAAAGTTTTGTTTGTCTTTTTTAATGAAACTGAATATTATTTGAAAAACAAAAGAAAACAGCTGAAAAGGGTCAGAAAACAATCCAATTTTATGGAAAAGAAGAAAAAAGTCTTCCTGAGGTTTGATGCTTGTGGGCTTTTACTTTATTTGTATTTGAAGTTTAATGTGAAAAATACATTTAATCAAAACTACTTAATCTGGGAAATAATCTCTCAGAACATGCTTAACCTCTTCCCGAAAATATAAAAAGAAAAGATGAAAGCCACTTCCATATGATGAAAAGTATCCAATGCCTCTGACTTCTAACACATGAATGAGAGGGACAGGTGATAAGGAAGCGTGGATTAACATCCTATGATTCATTTCAGGCAAAAAGAGCTGATTACAGCCACTTGCAAGACTATGTAAGCTTTTCTCCCAAATGCAATTGATATAAACACTGCCTTATCAGTAAAAGTCTTCGGGGCATATTAACAACCAGGCGATAGTCAATTATCGCCGCTTTAGCGTCCGTTTTCGGACGGAAAGCGGCGATAATTCTATCGACTAATCAGCAAGGTCACGCTATCGCGTGAATCCCTGCACTATCGCCCTTTCCCCCAATGCCCATCCTGCATCTCTAATGAGATGCAAGGTGGGCGTTACTGGGCATACCCCAGATGGGCTACGTTGTAAATATCGCCGATGTGCACATCGCGATATTTACAAGGCAGCCCACAGGATGATAGCAGACGTTAGATTTTGGCGAAACGGCCGTTTTCGCCAAAATCTAACGTCTGCTATTATCCCGACTTAGCCATCCCTAACATAGGGGTGGATTGTGCTGATACGACCACAGGGTCGTATCAGCAAGATTATCGCCGTTTTGCAGGGAACATCGCTGGAAAACCAGCGATGTTCCCTGCAAAACGGCGATAACCTCGCTATCTCTGGAATTTTTATCGCCCTGGAGAAGCGTGTTGTTAATAACGAGCTACCAGGGCGATAATTTCCGGAGATAGCCAGCGATAAGAAATCTATCGCTAAGCACGGCCAGCGATAATTATCGCTGGCCGTTGATAATATGCCCCTAAGTCTCTAAAGATTGATTGCATTGAGGTAACACTAGGAGGCTGTTTGATTGTTACATTTAAGAGAATTGGAGCAATTCAAACAGCAGACAAGATTCCTATCAACATTCAACCATATTGTTTAAATAGTCCGGAAGAACTTCGTATGAACTCTGTTGATCAGCAATTCCGAACACATGTAAAAAAAGCATATGGAAACTGTGTTTGAAGTGAAAATAAAGAGTAACATTATGACAGCGGTTTCAGACCTTATTGTACAGGGGTTATATATGTAGACCCTGTATTAAGAAAGCTTTACTTGTTTACATTTTCCTTTTGTGGGCACCACACAACCATCTGTCTATCTGTCCTTATTTACCATGTTGGAGCTAAGTATAACACTACTGTTAGTAGAACTACTAAACCGAAGCAGATACAAATTCAAATAAACACTTACATAGAAATGGAAAAGCTCTGATTTGTTGTAACCACTTAAAAGGTGCTAACTCACTAATTAGTCCAAAACATCAAACTCCAAGCAAAGCGAAAGAATTGTAAAATTCCAATTTGAAGAATGCAGACGATTTATTGTAAGGAAACTCATCCAGAACGGTAAGTTTGCTTAAAAAATGTGTGAAAAGAAAGTACATGAGGGACTACACAATGTGAAAGGGGAAGATGTTCCAATGTTGAAAATCATCACTGAAAAGATATGGGGCAGACAAATGTATATTGACTGGTTTGGGAATCTTAAGTTAAACAACATGTTCACCAGGCAAATTGAGACTGATAAGTCACTGAGAAAAAGTTACACCTTTGTTGAAATGGACCCAGCATCCAGTTGAGAAATCTGAGGATTTTAGAGCAGGTAAGCTAAATCAGCAAATAATCAGACCAGTGGCATAGCTGGGGGTGGGCGTGAGGGGGGGTGTGGGGTGAGGGAGGGGTCGCTCTGCCCAGGCGGCACAGTTTTGGGAGCGGCAGCCTCCCCCAATCTTATGTGCCGTCTGGAGGCGGCAATAGCAAACAACCCACCCCCCCTCGCTTCTCAATGCGTTTACCGCAGGGCGGCAAACAGAGAAAACTCTCTCCAGCATCCCCTCCCCCCGCCCCTCACTGCGGCCGCCGCAGGGGGGCAAACGCAGAGACCGCCACTGAATCAGACCATCAAAGAATGCCGGGGAACATATTTTCGTGTAAGTTTAGAGCTTGTCCAGCTCAAGAAGAGAGGTTGAATACATACATAAATTAAGTATAATAAAGTATAGCTTTCCTGGATTGCAATACTTAATTGTTGATATGTTCAGTAGTAAAAAGAGTGTAACAATTTTGATTGGTATCCGTATATAGAAGACTGGAGGCAGCTGTAATGCTTACTTACATAGTATATAGACTCAGGAAGATTTGTAGAGTCAGGTAGGTAACCAGGACTGAAAAGGAGCAAGATGTAGTGGTGCTCAGTCCCCTGTAAACAAATTCCCTCAAATGACACAAACAGACCTGACTCATAGGGCACTGATGGCATCACAGTGCACAGGAACATAGATAAAAGAACATTACTGACACAGAAGCAGGCAACCATAAGACAGAATTCATTCTTTACAGTCAATAGAAACGAAAATCCACCAGCTCAACAAAATACGCACATTCTGAAGATTAATATTACACTATCTAAAAGAATAACTGCTGGCTTTCTGCCCTGGGTGGAACATTAATTCACAGTTTGATGAAAGACAAATGGCCACCCCCTAAGTTGCACTGTCTCAAACCAGAACACACAATCACCACTGCCATACAGCATTTTTTCTCTTACATGACTCCAGACCCAGCACAATACTCCAACACAAACAAGCATCCCAGCCAGTCACCCACCAAATAGAAAACAAATTCCAAGTGAAGCATAAATCTGCTTCACACTCCGTACTAATGGAACTCGCAACCAATCCAATTACTCTCTTAATCTTTTAAAAAGAGCCCAAAATTGCAAGTATCCTGGATGCACAAGCCTGAAACCCCATCCTAAATGATGATCCATTGCACACTTATTCACAGTTTACAAAGCACATACACACACTCACAGTGCCGACCAATGACAAGGAGAGAACCACATTACTAGCATATCATGTAGCATCTACCCAATGATCTTCACTCTTGTAAGTGACCCAACAAATCATGTACAACTCCACAATTAATCAAGCACTCACAGGAAAACTGTACAAACCAACCACAGCAGGACATCATCAAACTCTAGACGTAAAAATTTCAAAAGTACATAGTAAGTATTCAACAAATAATCATTAAACATTTGTGATGCTACCATATGTACTTAAATGCACGAGTAATGCTCTTTCTAAAAGAACAATGCATAAAATACGGCGTGCCTTTCATCTAACCAAGTTCGGAGAGACTAGAAATGTTCATTAAACCTTTTTTAATTATGTTTCTACGGCATTTTTAATAATAATTTCCCATTCACCATACTGATTGCATCCACTGAATAAAATAATTAAAATATATATAATAATTCTTGGAACGTATAACATGCCCCATAAAATACTGTGTTTTAACTTGTGTGACAAACTTCTCTGTGCGAGCAATGATGCTAATCATAGAATGCACCACTGAGAGCATTACATATAGCCCTAATCGGTAGGGACATAATGTCATAGTTTCCTCATGTGAAGCTACACAAAGCTGACATCAAGGCAGAAGGTTCGAGGGTAGAATATATTTTATTGGACGAATAAATAATATTGGATTGGTTTTTGAGGCAAAGCTGAAATCTAAAAATCACTATGCGAAATCTAAATTTATTGCAACAGAGAACGGGGAATGCTTACTGGAGTAGGTCGTAAAGTGTCCGGATTAAGTATTCTGTATGGAGGAATGTTAGACGCTATCCCATCCTAGGAAAAAAAGAAGTTCCCCATAGGTGTCCAGGAGGAAAGAGAAGTGTGTTGGATGGCTTTCAGCACAAGAATGTACAAAAGGTAGACAAAGATCCTGTAGCTTTGTAGAGTGAGCTGAAGAAGGAATTACAAGGAACCAGAGTGCATTGTTGACATAGAATCTTCTAGATGCTTAGAACAAATGATGTTGACAAGAAAACTAAAGGGCCTCATTACGATGTCGGTTGGAAAGCATTCTGACCGACTCCTTGTCAGAATGGTTTCTGACCGACTCGGGCTCGGGGAGTCCGACCTACTGATTACGATGTTTCTGAACACCGTTCGGTCGGACTCCCACTGACTTTAATGGGAGCCTGTGTTCTGACCGACAACACAGGCTCCCATTGAAGAAAGGGATGGTTGTGGAAAACCTTGCACCCTGTGGAGGGCACCCCATGGTGCCTGACACACAGTGCATGGTTTCAAAGAGGGGTCCCATGGGTACCCCCACGGGCCCCAACCGGAGGCCTCCGGCTGAAGGGGGGCCTGCTACGGTCCCCCAAAGTCAGTTTCCGACAGCCGTTCTGTGTCGGACAAACCGATTTGGAAAGGCTGTCCGAATCTGACATCATAATACATCAGTCGGAAACGCGGTCCATAGACCTGTACGATTTGGCTCTGACTGACTCGGATTCTCCAAATGCCGGTCGGAACCTAGTCGGAAATACCAAACAGTTACCTACCATCGTAATCGGTCGGTTGGAAATGTTTCTGAGTCGGTCGGAAACAGGGATTAGGTAAATCCGAATGCCGGTCAGAGCCTTTCTGACCAACATCCTAAAGAGGCCCAAAGTGTGTTTATCTATGAGAATGACCCAACAAAGATGCGCATTTATATGAAGTGAATCAGAATGACTCCAAGGAATTGTCTGTCTATAAGAAGATCAATCAATTAAAGAGGAGGGACCGGGAGCAGTTAAAGGTCCAGCACCCATGCTTCCATCTTGGAATATATATACAAGTGGAGGGTGGCTGTTCCTATGGAAGAGAGAGGTGAAAAGTGATTGGAAAGTATATTAAGTGGGGAATCTTCCTAATTGGAAGATATAGCCCTCACACACCCAAATGGGTGTCATGTTCATCATCAGGCTTAGCTACTCGTGGGGATGGTCATTATTTAACAGAGAACAATGCTGGATTTTTGGGGTAAAAACCCACATACATGGATTAAACGATGACATTCTGTGGCATGAATGTAACAGACGATGCCAGAAACCCAAAATATTCCAACATCTCCTGGAGATGATAGCCTGACTCCCAGAAATGGGCTAGCACCATAACACTACTTAATTCATATCTCCCCTCACTTTGACATATTCCTGACAGTTTCTCTGACTAGGCCAAGATGCCTGCTAGGTTCTGTTATTTATCCCGGTGATCTTCCACTCTGGGTGCCCATCTGTACCGCCACCCGGCAGAGCTGAGTGGCGAACACAGGGGATCAATACGTGCAGCTCACACAGAAGGTTTTCAGCAATATATTTTTAGACTTCGGCTGCCTGTTACTTATGATTCGGAACTGGGTGAGCCTACTGGCAAAAGAACGAGACATTTCTTTTGCACACGATGCCCCTATTTCCATAAATGCGCTAATATCACAACATTACTTTATTGACATCACTTATTACTTTCGATGTACGCCCTATAGTATCTTTAACTAGGCCAAGATGGCCACCAAACTCTGTCTCTCATCGTGGGGACCTCTATTTTCAGACGCCCATCCGCAACACCACCTGGCAGAGCTCAGTGGGGGGCGCAGGGAACTAACCGGCACAGTCCGAACACAAGATGCCTAGTCATATATGCAGAACCTGGCCACCCATTACTCATACAACATCTTCATCAAGCAAATTGAACTAAATCACCGAAAAAAATGTAACACCCTTGTTAAAATGGGCTCAGCATCCATTTGAGAAATCTGAGGATTTTAGAGCAGGTAAGCTAAAGCAGCAATAAAGAGCCCATCAAAGCATGCAGGGAAACATATTTTCGCCAAAGAATGGAGCGTGTCCAGCTCCAGAAGAAAGGTTGAATACATCCAGAAATTAAGTATAATAAAGTATAGCTTCCTGGATTGCAATACTTAACTGTTGATATGTTCAGTAGTAAAGAAGTGTGTAACAATTTTGATTGATATCCGTATTAGAAGATTGGAGCCAGCTGTAATGCTTACTTACATAGTTTATAGACTCAGGAATATTTGTAGAGTCAGGTACGTAACCAGGAATGAAAAGGAGCAAGATGTAGTGGTGCTCAGTCCCCTAGAGCGGTGCGAGCCTATCGGCACAAGAACAAGACATTTGTTTTGCACACGATGGCCCCATTTCCATACATGGGCTAATATCACAACATTACTTTATTGACATCACATTACTTTCAATATACGCCCCATAGTATCTTTAACTAGGCCAAGATGGCCACCAAACTCTGTCTCTCATCACGGGGACCTCTCATTTCGGGTGCCTGTCTGCAACAGAGCAGAGCTCAGTGGGGGGTGCAGTGAACCAACCAGCACAGTCCAAACACAAGATGCCTAGTCATATAGGCAGAACCGGGCCACCCATTACTCATACAACAGAGCCGGGGGAGCCAACGGCATAATGATAATCTTAAATCGGCACATTCCTTGCAATAGTTTTGACTAGGCCAAGATGGCCGCACCAATCTGGCTCTAACCTCGTGACCCGCCACCCAGGAAGCATTCAGGTCAATCAATCAATCAATCACGTGTTTGTTAAGCGCGACTACTCACCTGTAAGGGTCTCAAGCGCTGGGGGAGGGTGCAGGTTCCAGTCCATCAAGGAGGGGGTCTGTCGAAGAGCCAGGTTTTGAGGTTTCTCGTGAAGATGGGGAGTGATGTTGTCTGTCTGAGGTGGAGTGGTAGGCGTTCCAGGCTCTGGCCACGAGGAAGGAGAAGGAGCGGCCTCCCAATCTGGTCTTTCTGGTGCGGGGGACCACAGCGTAGGAGAGCTGGGCTGATCGTAGGGTCCTTTGGGGTGCATGGAATTTGAGTCGGCTGTTCAGGTATGCTGGTCCGGTGTTGTGGAGGGCCTTGTGTGCGTGGGTGAGAATCTTGAAGGTGATTCTAGCCTAGATGGGGAGCCAGTGGAGTGTGCGCAGGTGCTGGGAGATATGGCAGTGTCTTGGCAGGTTGAGGACCAGTCTTGCGGTGGGGTTCTGGATGTTTTGTAGCTTGCGGGTGAGGTTTTTGTTTATTCCGGCGTAGAGTGCGTTGCCATAGTCGAGTCTGCTGGTGACAAGGGTGTGAGTGATGGTCTTTCTGTGCTCTAGGGGATCCATTTGAAGATCTTACGTAGGAGGCGGAGGGTGTGGAAGCAGGAGGATGTGACGGAGTTGATCTGGCGGTCCATTTTGAGCTCGGAGTCCAGGATGATTCCAAGGTTGCGTGCGTGGTCCATGGGGGTGGGTGGGCTTCCGAGGGCGGGGGGCCACCAGGTGTCGTTCCAGGCATCGGGGTTTGGGCCCATGATGAGTACTTCTGTGTTGTCGGTGTTGAGTTGTAGGCAGCTGCTTTTCATCCATTTGGCGACAGCTTCAATGCCTTCTTGAAAGTTGTGTTTGGCTGTGTTGGGTTCGTTGGATAGGGAGAGGATGAGTTGGGTGTTGACTGCGTATGACACAATGTTGAGTCCGTGGGTTCTGACGATGGGGGCGAGCGGAGCCATGTAGACGTTGAAGAGTGTGGGGCTGAGGGAGGACCCCTGCGGGACTCCACAGGTGGTTGGTGTAGGGTCCGAGAGGAAAGGAGGGAGTCTGACCCGCTGCGTTCTGCCGGAGAGGAAGGAGTGGATCCAGTCGAGGGCCTTGTCCCGGATCCCTGCGTCGTGGAGTCTGCATGTTAGGGTGCGGTGGGAGACTGTGTCGAAGGCCGCTGAGAGGTCGAGGAGGATGAGGGCTACAGTTTCTCCTCTGTCCAGTAGGGAGCGGATGTCATCTGTTGTGGCGAGGAGGGCGGTGGTTGGGGTGGAGTTGCTGAGTGAGGAGGTGAGCTGGTCGACCTGTTCGAGAACCAACATATTAAAATAGTTACCTCACGCCCAGCGCATTACCTCCAGATGGGCAAAGAGGGGTAGGTCATGTGGTAATTTCCGTGTTGGACCATGTGAGTATCAAAATCATGATGACATGCCCCGGGCTTCTCTGGTGCAATCGCCCCTTTTTAACCAATTTGACTTTATTTGTATTTTACAGTTGAAGCTGCAGTTAACACGCTGTTCTCTGCCTTGATCTAAGGCGCACCTATTAATACACCAGCAGGGTCAGAGAAATCCCTACCCTGAGCTGAGATATGATACTATGTAGGTGCATGGTTGACTGATTTTATTTTCTGTGTTTATCTGTCTTGAAGCAAGGTTGCCTGCTAGCACCATTGTGTCACTCGCCTGTTTTAATGTGTGTGTCAGCAAGCATGAAGAAATTATGATTGCGCTCCCAGCATGTTTTGTCACACAATTTCAGTATATGAAACATGATTAGGAGTACCTATCTATATGTCTTAGGACGGTATTCAACATGTATAATTGCATACACGTAACTCTTTTGCCCATACTATTTTCTCTCCTCTTTTCCAGGTTGGAACTTAAGATCCAAGTAGGGAGTCTACATGTAGGTACAAAGGACCTTAACTATCCGTAGAGATCATTATAAATAACCTTTTTAAAATCAAGTCACACATCCAGCTCTGGTGTAGGGTAGGGATATTTTATTCAGTTGGTCCCGAAGAAACTCAAAGGATCCCTCCTGGACCACACAGGCATGAAACATGTCAACCTTTTGGTCACACACTGTGAGATTGTCATGGTTCACAAAACCCCTTTGACAATCTACACCCACCTGTTTATAATCCTGCCAAGGGAACCACTGATTGAAACTTAACGGAATACCTTAGGTAGTTTTAACACACACTTCACTACTCATATTATCACATACCCTCATACCCGCACTCATCATCACTACTGAAAGAGAAGATCTCCGCCAAAGAACCCTCTTGCAGGGCCCGTGGGGAACTGCAGCGCCGAAACCACGAGGAGCTAAGGCCGATGATGAAGCATGACACCCATTTGGGTGTGTGAGAGCTATATCTTCCAATAAGGAAGATTCCCAACTTAATATACTTTCCAACTGCATTTCACCTCTCTCCTCCATTGGAACAACCACTCTCCGCTTGTACATGTAAGAAGATCAAGGCAAATGGGGATAAAAAATTCAATTAATCTGCATGGACATAGTGGTCACATACATTTCTAAAACTAAATAGACATCAAAGAAGTTAATTCCTATATTCCTAATTGTAGCGAAGAACATCTCTCCACCTACATTTATATGAGAATATTGCTGAAAAAATATATGAAAAAAAATCCTGGTGTGCCAAATGAGAACAATTATAGACAAATGAGAGAAAACACAAATCTCCAGTGAGGAAAGGCAAAAATCTGAAGTTCTGGTGCCGAACATGGTGTATCTGCTGCACCCTCTTCTGGGCAGAAAGTTGTTGGTTTCAATCCCTGGATAATACCTCCGTGAACACCAAACTGAAGCAGATGTGTTCCAGCGTTGCACTGACTGCAATCATGGCTGAGTCAGTAAGTCTGAAAGTGACTTGTCCCAGCAAACAAAGGGGGTCATTATGATGTCGGGCGGATCCCCGCTGCCCGTATGGCGGTGGTGATCCGCCCGCCATTTCCGTCCGCCTGCATAACATTTCCCCCGCCATATTACGATGGCGGTGGGGACTCAGGCGGACGGAAAGACCGTCTGCCAGTTTTCCGCCGGTAGGCAATCCGCCCAATTGCCTACCGGGCGGAAAAGGCCTGCAATATGGTGGCAGTGCCTTGCAGGCACCGCCATCCATATTACGATGATGGCGGTCTCATGCCTTTCCATGGCGGAGACTCCGCCATGGAAAGGCATGCGGAGAATGCCTTTAGGGGCCCGTTGCGGGCCCCCAGGTGGTTGGGGGGGTGGGTGGCTGCACTTCGGGGTACCCATGGTACCCCCCGACATTTGCATGCACAAGGTAGCAGGCACCGCGCGGTGCCTGTCACGTTGTGCATGCAAATGCACTAACATGCCCTTTTAACATTGTGGCGGGTGCTGAATACAGCACCGCCCGCTACAATGTTAAATATGCAGGATGCGGCCGCCATGGTGGCGGTCGCATCCTAATACGCACAGTGGGACCACCGCACCTCTTGCGGGGGGGTCCCTTTTTCCGTTGCAATGGCGGGCGGACTTTGTCCGCCCGCCATCGTAATGTGCCCCAAAATCTTTTCTGAAACCTGAAAAGCTGCAAGAGTTTGCTACACTGAATCTTCTTGAGGTAGGAGCAGAACCAGAAGTTGGGATTGCAGCAAAGCAGGATGTTATACTTGGTCTTATATCAAGTACATAGGGGCTCATTCGGATACCGGTGGGACCGACACCTACACCGACGGCACAAAAAAGTGCAAAAAAAGTGCATCACGAAAGTCAGGCCGACATCGTGGCACCGGATCACTGACACAATATCGGAATCAACAATATCGTGTGACAGAAATATTGTGTCAAAAATATTGTTTAAAAAAATATCGATTTTCTATCCTCACAATGGTAAGTACATAGATAGTGAATAAAACTATTTTTGTTAAAAAAAATTGCAAAATATAATTTCTTAACATATATATATATATATATATAGTTTAAAGTAGTAAATCTTAAATATTTTAATATATACCACTAATATAATGTTGATTTAATACATATCAATAACAATTAATACTATACATAAATACATAATAATATAAACACACATATATATGTATGTATATATATATATATATATATATATATATCAAGGCCGGTTCTCCGGCCGAAACCCGTTATGACTGTTGGTGAATAAAAGCATCTTACACCTTAATAAGTGGAGTTTGTGCCTTCTTCATCGCCGTCTGGAGGTTGAAGTGGGGAACCTCATTGGATATATATATATATATATATATATATATATATATATATGCGGCACACTTCAATGGCAGAGCTTAAATCAGAGCTTGAGGCGCCTCCATATCCTGCTCTTTCCTCCATTCTGTTTTTTTAGCCATTTGGTTGTCTCCATACTTCGATATTTTCATTTCATCAAACTTCTTTGCGAAGGTAAAAATGCGTCCATTCTCGTAATCCGCCTGGTCTCTATGGAACTTATACGCTTTCCTTTCCCTGATTCTGTCCTCTTCCTTTTTGAGTCGTTTATTCATTTCATCTCGTAGTTTAATGGCTCCCTCTGTTTGATTCATGGCGCTGATTTCCCCATTGATTACCTCAATTTGCTCCTGCAGTTTTAGCCTATCCTTTTCAGCATATTTTACTAAAATTACCAGCAACCTACGCGAGGATTCAAGGTTGGTCTCAGCCCATTCTTTCATCATGTCTCTGTCGGGTGTCTCATAACTAGGGGCAATTAAAATCCTCAAGCCTCTAGGTATACGTCCTACATCGAGGTAGCGCTGTAAGGATTTTGCCTCCCACCATTTGCTTTGTTCGTTACGCATTGCTTTTTCCAATTGTTTAAAGTGCTCTCTTAAGTTTAAATTGCGAGGCCCTTGTGATGCATTGTGGGTGGTTGAGTTCGTTATGGGGGCTTTGTTGTCATCAAATATATTGGCTGCTGCCTCTTCTCGTTCTTTTAGCGCATCGGCTGACATGCTGATTGTAGCAAGAGCAAGTTAATTTAAGATTTTTTGAATACTAGTGTTAGGTGGTCGAGTTCATGCACGTTACACCTCACGTATTCCTGCCAACCTCTTGACCCAGCCTCTGAATTGTAAAAGCCTCCCCCTCACACTCTGCTCGCTGGCACCGGCGTTCTCCGCACCCTCCGGCCCGTGTCCGCCTACCTGCATGCGGCTGTGAGGTTTTAGCTGTTGTCAATCACTCCGCTGGGGGGCTCGCCACCAAAAATCCTTCCGGATTGTCAGATAAAGCTTGTTCCCAAGCTCACGGCTCCTTTGACGGCAGCAAGCACCATAAAGTTTCCGAGGGGGTCCGTGTTCAGCCGGAGGAGTCAAAACCCGCCTGACACTATGCGGCATAAAGACAAATGACAAATGTATAAATATATAAATATATGAATGTTAACAAAAAGTGGCTCATGTTAGTTACAAAATATCAATTCTCTGATAGATGATGTTTGTATTACAGGATAATGGTATATATATATATATATATATACACACATACACATATATATAATGTAACACAATTGTAAAAAAATGTATTTTACATTATATAATTTTTTTGTTTAATTCTTTACATTTACTACTATAAAAAGCACATTAAATATACATATAGGGTGATTAGTAGCAACACAATTGATCATGCAATCCTTAAAGATCAATTAAAAAGAATGTATTTAAAAGTTACATACTATGGGGTCGATTCCGATTCGGGCCGGAAAAAGCACCGACCGACTCGGAGCCGGAATTAATTCCGACCGACACGTACCTGTGGCGCCCGACACGCCAAGTACGATGCAAGGCGTGCAAAATCCGACCGACACGTACCGAACCCAAGCCGAACGACCGAGCCGCACAGAAAACAGCAATCCGGCCGGAAAAACACGCGAATCGAACCGACCGACACGCACCCGGAGCAAATCCAACCGAAACGTACACGCGAACTCCAAACCGCTAAGTACGATGCAAGGCGCGAAAACCACGACCGAGTCGAACGGAGGACAAGCCGTACGACCGACACGCATACCAAACCGAGCCGAAGTAACACAAACCACCGCGACCGACGCGTACACAGCATAGGAAACTGCACAAACACAGCGTGAACGAAACGGAGAAGACCGTACGAGACAAATGCAGGGTCCGACTCGGTCACAAGAACGTTTCCAACATGCACAAAAAGTACTAAGGATAAATACACAAAAAAAGGCCAAACAAGCAATTACAAAGCCAATAAATACTGGGGGGGTTGGGGACAGAGAACAAAGACACACCCACAACTCCACCCATATAAAGGACACAAATCCCAACCATGATCCTTTGCAAATGCCATTCTACTGCCAGCACTCAACAGACAGCAACCACACACCCACAGCTCATCCCTCACACAAGCCACACACCATCAGCACACCAACAAATAGCTACCTCACATACACCCAGCAAAACACACACCCACACACCCTCACCTGCACACCAACACACACATCACTCACCATCACCACCCATCACCATGCCCCCCAAGAAGAATCACAAGTTCCTAGATTGTGAATTGGAAGTCCTGGTAGACGAGATCCTCAGGGTAGAGCCACAGCTGTTTGGCACACTGGTCCAACAGACCCCCATCTCCCAGAAAACCAAGATGTGGGAGAGGATCATCAACAGGGTGAACACACAATCACCATGTCTGCGCACAAAGACTGACATCCAGAACAGGTGGTATGACGTGCGCAGGAGGGTACGGGAGCTGCTCAAGAAGGACTACCTCCTCAGCCAATACACCGGCAGTGGCCCTCCTGCCAAGCCAGTATACCTCAGGCCCTGGGAGGAGAAGGTGCGGGCCATCCTTCCGCCAGTGAGCGTCTATGGACTAGAGAACATCCCAGAGCCTGGTGAGTACACAACAAATGTACACAATATTCTGCCACAATACACACACACATCACTGTCAAGGGGAGAGTCAAACCATGCACTCATAGCAATTACACAGCAACCAGAACAGAATCATCCCAAAATGTGTATGTCAGTCAGATAAACACAACACATGCCATCTCAAAGTTACATTTAACCGTGTCATCACATGTACAAACACAACTACAACTACAGCTAGGCAGTGGCACAAATAGAACTAACAAACACATCCAGACATGTAGCCACCACTACAACACCAACACACAGTGAAGACCACTCAAAGGAAGGAATTCTGTGTATGCTGGGCAAGTCAGTGTAGCCAATAGCATCATGGGAGTCGTAGTCACACATATTGCTCACCCCCACAACTGTCCCATCAACACCACCCTGAACCATGCTCACATCACAGGGAGTGGATAAGGACTGACAAGATGGCTGACACTGGCCACTGCTGTGGGGAGCACAAGGCCCTGCTGGGAACTGTGCACCAACAAACAGCACAACACCACTGCCTGACATCCTGAGAGACAACTTCCACTCCCTGCAATGGAAGCACGTTCCATGGTGGGATATCTGGCTGGGTGGGAAGGAGGACTCGCAGCACTAACCATAGTCATAAGCACCTCCCCTCACACCCCCTCAACACAAACTCCACAGAACCCACCTGGGAGAATGCAATGCCTCACATCCTAACTCAAGATCCCACAAAGAACCTCCACCCTGGGTAATGTAGTGTGAAGCACAGGGACACTCTTGGGACTTTTAGCCAAACAACTGCCAGGACAACACTCCCAGCCATCCTGTCAGCACAGGCAGCCCACCCCACAGGGAAGCAGAGTCAAAAGGAAGGAAGCATGGGCATGCTGGGAAGGAGGGTGGAGGCAATAGCATGATGGGAGTAGTAGGCACAGATATCGCTCAGCCTCACAACTGGCCCATCAACACCACCCTGAACCATGCTCACATCACAGGGAGTGGATAAGGACTCACAAGATGGCTGACACTGGCTACTGCTGTGGGGAGCACAAGGCCCTGCTGGGAACTGTGCACCAACAAACAGCACAACACCACTGCCTGACATCCTGAGAGACAACTTCCACTCCCTGCAATGGAAGCACGTTCCATGGTGGGATATCTGGCTGGGTGGGAAGGAGGACTCGCAGCACTGACCATAGTCACAAGCACCTCCCCTCACACCCCCTCAACACAAACTCCACAGAACCCACCTGGGAGAATGCAATGCCTCACATCCTAACTCAAGATCCCACAAAGAACCTCCACCCTGGGTAATGTAGTGTGAAGCACAGGGACACTCTTGGGACTTTTAGCCAAACAACTGCCAGGACAACACTCCCAGCCATCCTGTCAGCACAGGCAGCCCACCCCACAGGGAAGCAGAGTCAAAAGGAAGGAAGCATGGGCATGCTGGGAAGGGGGTGGAGGCAATAGCATGATGGGAGTAGCAGGCACAGATATCGCTCAGCCTCACAACTGGCCCATCAACACCACCCTGAACCATGCTCACATCACAGGGAGTGGATAAGGACTCACAAGATGGCTGACACTGGCTACTGCTGTGGGGAGCACAATGCCCTGCTGGGAACTGTGCACCAACAAACAGCACAACACCACTGCCTGACATCCTGAGAGACAACTTCCACTCCCTGCAATGGAAGCACGTTCCATGGTGGGATATCTGGCTGGGTTGGAAGGAGGACTCGCAGCACTGACCATAGTCACAAGCACCTCCCCTCACACCCCCTCAACACAAACTCCACAGAACCCACCTGGGAGAATGCAATGCCTCACATCCTAACTCAAGATCCCACAAAGAACCACCACCCTGGGTTATGTTGTGTGAAGCACAGGGACACTCCTGGGACTTTTAGCCAAACAACTGCCAGGACAACACTCCCAGCCATCCTGTCAGCACAGGCAGCCCACCCCACAGGGAAGCAGAGTCAAAAGGAAGGAAGCATGGGCATGCTGGGAAGGGGGTGGAGGCAATAGCATGATGGGAGTAGCAGGCACAGATATCGCTCAGCCTCACAACTGGCCCATCAACACCACCCTGAACCATGCTCACATCACAGGGAGTGGATAAGGACTCACAAGATGGCTGACACTGGCTACTGCTGTGGGGAGCACAAGGCCCTGCTGGGAACTGTGCACCAACAAACAGCACAACACCACTGCCTGACATCCTGAGAGACAACTTCCACTCCCTGCAATGGAAGCACGTTCCATGGTGGGATATCTGGCTGGGTGGGAAGGAGGACTCGCAGCACTGACCATAGTCACAAGCACCTCCCCTCACACCCCCTCAACACAAACTCCACAGAACCCACCTGGGAGAATGCAATGCCTCACATCCTAACTCAAGATCCCACAAAGAACCACCACCCTGGGTTATGTTGTGTGAAGCACAGGGACACTCCTGGGACTTTTAGCCAAACAACTGCCAGGACAACACTCCCAGCCATCCTGTCAGCACAGGCAGCCCACCCCACAGGGAAGCAGAGTCAAAAGGAAGGAAGCATGGGCATGCTGGGAAGGGGGTGGAGGCAATAGCATGATGGGAGTCGTAGGCACAGCTCTACATCCCCCACCACATGGCCCAGCAAGCTCACACTCACGCATGCACATCCCACAGAGAGTGGAAAGGCCCATCAAAGATGTCTGACACTGTTGCTGTGTCGTGGGGAGCACAAGGGCATGCTGGGAACTGCACACCAACCAACAGCAGGACACCACTGTCAGCCATCTTGCCATTGCTCTCACACCCCACACACTGAACTCCCCACAAAAGCAAGTAAGTATGGGAATGCTGGCAAGTGGGGTGGAGGCAATAGCATGATGGGAGTCATAGTCACAGACATAGCTCACCCCCACAACTGTCCCATCAACACCACCCTGAACCATGCTCACATCACAGGGAGTGGATAAGGACTGACAAGATGGCTGACACTGGCTACTGCTGTGGGGAGCACAAGGGCATGCTGGGAACTGCACACCAACCAACAGCAGGACACCAATGTCAGCCATCTTGCCATTGCTCTCACACCCACACACACTGAACTCCCCACAAAAGCAAGTAAGTATGGGAATGCTGGGAAGTGGGGTGGAGGCAATAGCATGATGGGAGTCATAGTCACAGACATAGCTCACCCCCACAACTGTCCCATCAACACCACCCTGAACCATGCTCACATCACAGGGAGTGGATAAGGACTGACAAGATGGCTGACACTGGCTACTGCTGTGGGGAGCACAAGGCCCTGCTGGCAACTGTGCAACAACCAACAGCAGGACACCACTGACTGACATCCTGAGAGACAACTTCCACTCCCTGCAATGCAAGCACAGTCCATGGTGGGATAACTGACTGGCTGGGTGGGAAGGAGGGCCGGCTGTCAACCAAATACAACCAATGCAGACCATGTTCACACCCCAACAAATACATAGAAATGCCCAAATAATGCAGGACAATGTGCTACACCAATATCAACCCCTGACTGTGACGACTTAGGACAATGCAATGTACAGGCCCGCACCCAGAGGCACAGTCACAACTGTCAGGTGTGTCAACCATTGATGCCTGCAGAAACTTAACATACATTGTGTGTGTCTCCCAAAAACAGGTGATGATGGGGACACAGCAGCAGACGCTGAGGAGTCCCAGTCCCAGGCTCAAGAGGATGCGGAGCTCACTGGTGTCGTACAGCCTCTGCCCTCCTCGGACGAAGAAGACCAACCTGGCACATCCGGTGCATGTCAACATGCAGCACCAGCAGGACCACCAGCTGCAGCACCAGCAGGACCACCAGCTGCACCCCCTGCACCCACCCCTCCAACGACTGTCACCACAAATACCATCCCTGCCGACATGGACAGAACAAGGAGCAACACCAGCACAGGGACCCTGGACCAACGTGGGGCCATGGACACCACCACCACCACCAACCCCCAAGGGGGACCAGGGTCATCTGTGCGTGCCACTGCACGCACTGCACATGTCGGCAGGGGTGGTGGGAGGGGTGGGAGACAGAGGTCGCTGCTTGCAGAGGTTGCTGGTGTGCATGATGACCCACAACTGGTACGCATAGCCGATGCGTACCAGTCCAGCACCGGAGATCTCAGCCAGGTAGTGGGGCTCCTCAGAGACATGAAACAGCAGCAGGCTGCCCATCATGCCCGCTTGGACTCACACATGTCCCGCGTGGAGTCCAAGTGGGACGCACTGCAAGAGATGACGGCGGTGCACAGGGACATTTTACAATGCCTCCGCCAGATGAACAACAACCAGTCTACACCTCCCTGTGTGCCAACAACATCTGGTGCTGAACAAACTGCAACTGCCACAGGGAGGGAGGATGACTCTGGCGGAGAGTCCCCTGCACCGCAGCAGCCTGTACTTGAGGGGCCCCCCCAAAGAAGAGGGGTCGTCCGAGGAGGGGCAAGTGAGAGGCCGATGGCCAAGTGCAACTCCCAGGAAGCCTGAACCTGTTCTGGATGTTCACCTTTGTGCACAAACTGTTCACCCTGTTGACGGCAACACAACTCCCACACATTACATGGGGAGTACAAGTTGGACCAATGTCTCAGACAACTGTGGCCCCGATACTGGGGATTTTGTCTACCAGGACTTTCAATTCACCTAGGAACTTCTGATTGCAAGATATATGTACAGCACTAACCATCCTATGCACTATTCACACAAATGTATCACAATAAACACACTAATACACCATACTTGCCTCTGTTGTGATTCCAACGTGGGTGCTGTCATGGGGATGATGAACTGCAAAATTACACTGTGTATGCGAACTGCAACAGCAAGTACAACACAGGCATGTGAGTAAAGGCAACGTGACACATATGAGGGAGACACACCACCAGGGCTACACAACACATACACACCTAGGCCATCTGACTCATTGCCTACACTGATGTTGCCAGGGAAGACGGTGCAATGCACAGACACCACACCTATTCCCAGTTGTAGTCAAGTAGCCCACAGGTGCAGTAAGCAAATGGCAGTCAAATGTGTGACCACAGACAACGCACATCACAAAGTGAAGCACAGGTTTATTACACAGTTGCAACATGTCGTAACCACTACAGATGCAAGGTAATCCCACCTGGCAGCGGGCACACAGTCAACAACTGTAGAAGGAAGGAAGTCCATGGGTGTTGCGCACATCACCTGTAGGGACACAACAGCTACCACCCTGGAAGTACAATCACGTCGTCGGTGGACACAGTTGACCAAACGAATCTGAAAGTACCCTGTGAAGGACAGAAATGACACACAGTCAAAAGCAATGGAGAACAGGACAGAACAGCAAAACTCATGCACAATACATGTTACAAGATACCCACCCAGAACCAAGTTAGCATGTCAACACTGTTGGGGAGTACAGACCACCTGTAAGCACACATCGCTACACACATCCAGTCAAGTAGCCCATGGACACACTCCAACAGCACCAGAGCACCACCTACACATATCATGCCAACTCACATCATTGACATGACACCTCAGGATACTCACATTCAGCTAAAGAAGTTGGTGATGAGCTGTGTGCGGACATCACCCTCATCATCATCATCATCACTGGCATCGTGGTCCAGGCCAGGATCCTCCACAGGTGGCGGATGTTGGTCATTGTCATCCTGGATGAGAGGCAACTCCTTCCGCACTGCCAGGTTGTGGAGCATGCAGCAGACGATGATAATCTTGCACACTTTCGCTGGGGCATATGGGAGGGACCCTCCTGTCTTGTCCAGGCAGCGGAAGCGGCTCTTCAGGAGACCAAATGTCCGCTCAATCACTCTCCTGGTCCGACCATGTGCCTCATTGTAGCGCATCTGGGCTGGTGTCACAGGGTTCCTGAGGGGTGTCAGCAACCACGGCATGTTGGGGTATCCCGAGTCACCTACGGACAGACAAGTGCACATTAGCTGACTTGGAAAAGTGGGCGGAATACTACAGATCAGATCACACACAATGGCACAAAGTCAGTACACACCGACAAGCCAGGCACGCTGGTTCTGCATCTGTGCCATCATCCTGGGGATGCGACTACTCCTCATCACAAAGGCATCGTGTGCTGAACCAGGGAAACGGGCACACACGTGTGTGATGGTCATATCCGCAAGACACACCACCAGTGCATTGACCGAGTGGTAGTGCTTGCGGTTACGGTAGGCCTGCTCCTGGGCCTGTGGTGGTACCAAAGCCACATGTGTCCCATCAATGGAGCCAATGACATGCGGCATCCTCCCCAGGGCATAGAAGTCACTCTTCACGTCAGTGAGTCGTTGCAGTCTAGGGAAATAGATGTACCGGTTCAGGAATAGCAACATTGCCTCCAAAACATCGCGGAGCACACGGCTCAACATGGTCTGTGACATCCCACCAGCAGTCGCCACAGTATGTTGGAAGGTACCGGTGGCAAAGAAGTGTAGGGCTGCCATCACCTTCACCTTGGGGGTCAGCGCTGTAGGATACGGCCGGCCAGGCTGCAAATGTGGGGCCAACTGCACTGCCAAATCCTCAATCAGCTGCCTGGTGAAGCGGTACCGTCGGATGCTGTCCCGTTCCACCATCGTTGCCAGGTCTGGGAATGGTCGATGGACAGCAGGAGCCCTGCAGTGCAGAGGAGATGAAAGCAAGATTGTCAGTCACCCCACATATGCGGCATTGAACACACTCAATATCACAACATACATCATCATGAGGCACAACTACATGAAGTGTGCAGTTCCGTAAGGACATGTATGGTACATACATGGCCAACATCTGTCATCACGGTTCAACAAGTGGCATCAATAAGTCCCAGGTTGGCCCATTGGATATCATGAGGCCGTGTCACAGTTCCCATCTCCTGCTGCCGTGTCACAATCACCCCCACAGTGACATGTGAGGACAGATGTGCCCCAGGCATCACAGCTCAACGACAGGTACATTCCCAGGGACCCTGTATTGCCACATGGACACTGGCATTACATGGAGTATCAGGTATACACCACAGCAAAACAACCATGACCCCCACAGGTAGTGGTCCCACTTGCCACTGCAGGACAGACATGGACGTCTGTGACACACACACGCACAACATCAAAGTCCATGCACACACAACGTGGATGTGGAGACTGCCTCCCATTGTGCACATGAAATCAGAGACATTGTAAACACTACATGCACACAGACTGTGGAGGACCATCACTATTGTGCCACTGGGACACCCTGGCTCAAACATACCGTCCCACATGGGACTCACGGGGTATGTGACATGACATACACATACACCACCGTGAAATGTGACCATGGCACATGCACAGATATGAACAGTTGCACATCACAGTGGTCATGTACACGTAACACCCAGGATCCTGTCCCCATGAACACGTGCACAGCCTGGGGGTGGCTGCCCCCAGGTGACACCCACAGGACAACATGTACACCAACATACACACAATAGGAAATGCAGCCTTACATGCCTTATGATACAGTTTGGACAGGCTGTCGTGTTGTAGGTGTGCCCCTCACTCCCTGGGAGCTATCTGTGGCTGGCATATGTTCATCTGAGACAGGCATGGTGACATATGCCAGTCACTTGTACAGGGATGCGTTGAACAGCAATGGACCGATCGGTGCCCCCGGCCGGCCCATTGCATTCAATGTGTGCAGGTACGCGTTGTACCCCTGTACGCGTTGTACCGCAATGGACCGATCGGTGCCCCCGGCCGGCCCATTGCATTCAATGTGTGCAGGTACGCGTTGTACCCTGTACGCGTTGATACCGCAATGGACCGATCGGTGCCCCGGCCAGCCCATTGCATTCAATGTGTGCGGGTACGCGTTGTACCCCTGTACGCGTTGTACCGCAATGGACCGATCGGTGCCCCGGCCGGCCCATTGCATTCAATGTGTGCGGGTACGCGTTGTACCCCTGTACGCGTTGATCAGCAATGGACCGATCGGTGCCCCGGCCGGCCCATTGCATTCAATGTGTGCGGGTACGCGTTGTACCCTGTACGCAGTAGTACCGCAATGGACCGATCGGTGCCCCCGGCCGGCCCATTGCATTCAATGTGTGCGGGTACGCGTTGTAACCCTGTACGCGTTGTACCGCAATGGACCGATCGGTGCCCCCGGCCGGCCCATTGCATTCAATGTGTGCAGGTACGCGTTGTACCCCTGTACGCGTTGATCAGCAATGGACCGATCGGTGCCCCGGCCGGCCCATTGCATTCAATGTGTGCGGGTACGCGTTGTACCCTGTACGCGTTGTACCGCA
Source organism: Calotriton arnoldi (assembly GCA_963921515.1). Lineage (NCBI taxonomy): Eukaryota > Metazoa > Chordata > Amphibia > Caudata > Salamandridae > Calotriton > Calotriton arnoldi. The sequence continues at coordinate 4,613,577 of CAWUFW010000219.1, read as the reverse complement.
ATGGACCGATCGGTGCCCCGGCCGGCCCATTGCATTCAATGTGTGCAGGTACGCGTTGTACCCCTGTACGCGTTGATCAGCAATGGACCGATCGGTGCCCCGGCCGGCCCATTGCATTCAATGTGTGCGGGTGCGCGTTGTACCCCTGTACGCGTTGCACCGCAATGGACCGATCAGTGCCCCCGGCCGGCCCATTGCATTCAATGTGTGGGTACGCATTGTACCCCTGTACGCGTTGTACCGCAATGGACCGATCGGTGCCCCCGGCCGGCCCATTGCATTCAATGTGTGCCGGTACGCGTTGTACCCCTGTATGCGTTGATCAGCAATGGACCGATCGGTGCCCCTGGCCGGCCCATTTTATTCAATGTGTGCGGGTACGCGTTGTACCCCTGTACGCGTTGTACCGCAATGGACCGATCGGTGCCCCCGGCCGGCCCATTGCATTCAATGTGTGCGGGTACGCGTTGTACCCCTGTACGCGTTGTACCGCAATGGACCGATCGGTGCCCCGGCCGGCCCATTGCATTCAATGTGTGCGGGTACGCGTTGTACCCCTGTACGCGTTGATCAGCAATGGACCGATCGGTGCGCACCCATTGACAATGGCCTAGCCTGGCAACGGACGCGTTTTCGAAATTCGAACGAGTCGGTTGCTGGAAATTCAGTTGGTCACCCACAACAATGTTGCAAAATCATGTATGTCATGAAGTTGAAGATTTGAAGGATGCTGTGGGCGTGTATTGGTGCTGCTATTCCATGGATTGGCCAGATTCAGAAGATGCAAACGACTTGGACCTATCACTTTGGACACATGGGACAGTATCTGCCTCTCCAGCACATATATATTGCTGGCTGTTCCCCTGAGAGCTCACTTGCCTGCACTACATGCTCCAGGACGACATCTGCCACTGCACTGCTGCTGTCTCTGCCCCCTCTGGACCCTGCAATGGCACGTACTGTGGAGAGAGCCCCAGCCTTCAGCCTTGAGGAGAACCAGGCCCTGCTGGACAGCCTACTTCCACAGTACAGCAAGCTGTATGGGACACCAGGGGAGCAGGTGAGTGTTCTGTGCACTGCCTTTCTGAATGTGCATTTTGTCTGACTAGCAAGGCTGAAAGTCTGCACGCCACTGGCTAGCAGGCTCACTGAGTAGTTGTCACCCCCATAGTGTGTAGTGACATGCACTGGACAGGTATGGTGCAGTGACAGTGCATTTGAACAAGGTTTTACTTCCCATGCAATGATACCATGTAGTGACTTCTGGCAAACTGTCCATGGGCAGCGTTGCACTGCCTGTGTACATCATGTGCCCCTGTGATTGAGACATGTATATACAACTGTGTCATGCACGGATATGTTGCATGTGTAGTAATGGCCTTTTCACTTTGTCATCCTGACAGGTTAATGCCCATCGGAAGCAGGAGATCTGGAAGGACATCGTCCGGGCTGTCCGGTCCGTGGGGGTCTACAAGCGCCGGATCCGCAACTGCCAGAAGAGGTGGCAGGACCTTCGGGGCTGGACCCGGAGGATTGCACGGGTCCAGCTGAAGCTGTCGCCTCCTCGCAGGAGGGGCGGAACACGGACCCTGACCCCCACATGCTCCAGATCCTGGCGGTGGTGTTTCCAGACCTGGATGGGCAGCTGAAGGCCAGACAGCAGCAAGGAGGGGGTGAGTCAAAGACTGCACTGTGAACTCTGTATTACATGCTATGTGCCCTCCTCTGGCCTGGTTCAACTGCCACAGTACAGCAGTCATGTTGTCCAGGAGCCATGTCCCTCTATTGTGCACTGCCCACTCCTCATCTGATACCCAGGTGTGGCCCTTACATTCAGGGAATTGTGTCACTTGGGACTGTGTCCTTGCAGTTTGCTTCACTCAAGGTGGGGGACAGCATCTGTTTCCCTAACTCTGTTGTGGGCATCATGGGTGGGTCCATTGTTCACACAACGCCTGTGTTCGGACATGTAATCTGCGTGTTGCTTTGATATGCGGTCCACTTGCTGAGCTGAGCCACCACATGTGCCTGGGGTATGTGGCACACGCCCATGCAGCGGGTGGGAACAATGTTTGGGCCCCAGGAGTGTGCAGATTACGTGTGTCACACATACATAGCCAGCTATCCACTGTCCAGGGCTCATCCCTCATTCATGTGGGGCAGGACAGTCATGCCTACTCCAGGCCATGCAATGCACTCTGTACTCCCACTCCCGTGTATCAGCTGACACATTGTGCGCAGTGATTTGACCCCTCAGGTGTCTGCCTCTGTGTCAGTGTGCTGTGGATTTGTTGCCAGGACTGCTGGGGTGTTTCTCGGTAGGGGCTCAGCATGCCACTGGAGATGTGACCATAGGAGACGATACTTGTGTGTCACATAGGTGTTTGATCAGCTGCCCGTGCAGACTGGGGTATGCGAATGTGGAGTTCAGGCAGCTGTTTCCCATTCACAGCAGATTGTGAGGGGCTCAGGTTCAGAGGGTAGTGTCACAGGTCTCCCATATGTCCAATCGGTATGACCTGGACAGATGAGGGTTAAGATGATGTGTTGTGTGGGGGATGTACATGTGCACTTGTGCAGCTCCAGGACTTGCATTCCCCATGACCTACTATTGTGACACAGTGCAGAGTGTTGTTGTCTGGCTGCCAAGTCATACATCACTGAGACAGTGATGTATGACTTAGCAGTCATGCCTCCGCCATGGCATGTGTCTACTTATTGGTGATCCTGCAGGGGAGTGACATGTGCTACATGCACACCATTGTGGCGATGGCTATCAGGACATGGGTGCATCATGGTGTCTGTCGCTGGTATGCATCACATGCATTTCCTATTTGACTCTGGGCATCCCTTTCATCCGGAAACCTGTACTGACTCAGTGGCAAGAGTTGTGATGTGTGCATGTCCACATGCTACACCGTGTCCTCTGCACTGTCCAACTACTGTGTAGTTGGTGCATGTGTCCACACTGGGGTGTTGCTATCCAACAGACACCAGACAGATGGGTGCAAGGCCATGTGGGATGTGAGTGCCATGGTTGGCATCAGACTGACAATTGGCTTCTCCTGTTCAGTTAGGGCACTTTTAGCAATGTACAACTAATGATGCCAGGGCTTGCTCTGTAATGTGCTGTGCTCACAGTGGTGTGTGCGTTTGGTGCAGGTGACTGATGTCTGTCTGTTTCCCCATTGTTTGCAGATACATCCACGGCCACGGAAGGGGACAGCTCCACGGACCAGGAGGAGCCGGAGAGCCAGACTGGGTCAGCAGCCGAGGAGTGGTCGGAGGGACCCAGTGGCACGGAGGGCGAGGGGAGCCACACCGAGGAGTCCTCAGCACCATCCACCTCAGCTGAGGACCAGAGCAACTCGGAGGATGACTCCCTTATGGAGGCGGGTGTCAGCAGCCACCACACCCCAGCTAGTGTTGCTGTCCCCGCCACCACCAGCACCACCACCGCCCTCCCATCGGCTCCCATTCCCCAGGTCCGTGGAGGCTCCCATGTTCGGGAGCGTGTCTCCTTTGGGCCAGGCACCGCACCCCTGCCCCTGTGTCCCCTGCTGCCCTGAGTGAGGAGTCTGTGTACCTCCTTCGCCAGCTCCATGTAGGGCAGACAGCCATGCTGAGTGTCCTCCATGCGCACACCGCTCTGTTGACTCAGCTGGTGTCGTTCATGGAGGGCATCTCATCGGGCATGTCTGACCTACAGAGGGGCAATAGGTCCATGGACTCCTCCCTGACGGCAGCAGTGTCCCTCCTCAGACAGTCCCTCACCCCTCCTGCCTCTGCTCCATCCACACTCCCCAGCACCTTACCCGTCCCAAGCACACACACACCGGCACAGGCACACACCAGCACACACACATCCAGCACACAGACACACACGCCACAAACAAAACGCACACGCACGCACAGTCAGGGGACTGAAACCAGACTCACAGGGGATGGGGCCCTGGAACACACACACGCATCCACGAGCACTGCGCAGTCCTCAGTTGCCTCTCCCTCCAAAGCACCCTCCCTTGCCTCACCTGCAACCCCAAAGACCCAGCGGCTCTTCCTCAGTGACCTCGGCCTCTTCCCTCCGATCCAGCTGATACAGCATTCAGGGGGAAGAGGAAGCCCACCCACACGGAGCAGAGTGCCCCTCGCCCCCGGACACCCTCCCCAGGCGCAGACAGACTGAGGCCCCCACCCGCAAGTCCCCCTGGAGTCGTAAGAGCAAGACCCCGCCGCCGCCCTGCAGCTCAGGCACCAGGTCTCCTTCCTCCATCCCTCAGGCCCCCACTCCACAGGTGCCCCCACCACACCCTGCCCCAGGTTCCCCCACCCACAGATATACCATCCCCAAGAGGATCCGGCCTTCTCCCCCTGCCACTTGCTCTCCCGGCACCACACCCCCGCTGCGCTTGTCTGTGCCACTGATGTGGTGAGGGTGTCCTCCCCTCTGTCCAGCCCACCTTGCCTGTTCCCCATTCTCCTCCCCTGGTGGTAGGCACTGCAGTGGAGTCCACTACCACCCTGTCTGACTTGGGCACTGCAGTGGCGGACCTGTCCACTCCATCTGCAGGGTCCACTGCAGTCGTGCCGGCACCCACAACATCTGAGTCATGCCCCCCAGTTGTGCCGGCACACACCATGTCAGACACCTCCACTGCAGTTGTCAGTGGCTCTCCAGCACCCACCACCCCTTCCCTGCTTCCTCCTGGTGAGCCCTGATCCTGTCCCTGCGGTGCCTGGCCTGCCCCCCGGTTGCCCCTCCTAGTGGATTGTCCCTGGTTTTGTGCAGGCATGCGTAGGGTGACATCTGCCACTGTCACCCTGTTTGGACTTTGACAATGGACTGGCCATTGGCCTTTGTGTTTTTTCTGGACTTTCAGTTTTCATTACACACATATGCTGAATAAAGCAACTTTCTGTTCTCTAGTGCTTATGCTTCTGATGTACATGTTGTTGATGATGCTAACCATGCCCTTGCTGCAGTGATGGTGATATTTGGTCTCATGATAATGAAGTGTTACTGTGCAGGAACCCATGTGGTCCAGGGGGAATGTGTCCTATCCTGTGGTGTATCCATGTCATCCATAGCAGCATCTGAGGGTGTCATGTGTTCAGTATTTGGCAATGGGATTTCCTACTTACATTAGCAATTTCACATCTGTGGCTTCCACCCCTGCACATCTGTTGTGCCTGCCATTGTTCAATTCGTCTACTTCCCTGACCGTGTGGCCATCTCCACTGGACATGCAGGTTTGGGCATCAATGGGGAAGGACTCATCTGTGTTGTCAGTGCAACATTGCTATACAAGTGTGTTGGATCTGTGCTGATGATTTCGTTGGCACTTCCATGACCAGGCTGATGTGACGGGAGCCTTCATTTGGTGCTAATTGTTGATTGTGTGACCAAGTGCTCAGCTGACATGATGGGGCCCTACTGAGGCAACATATGGCACAGCTTTCCTCACACAGGAGTGGAGTCCCCTCATGGCAGTGTGTACTCCTGTGACATTGCCTGCGCCCAAGGTGTGTGTTGTATGAGCATGTCTGTGTGTTCACTTCCGTTTAGCTGTGCATGCTGTGATCCCTAGTGTTGTACCTGTTTGTGATGCTTGCTGAGTTGACCTATGTTCCCCCAAAGTCTTCTCCCTGGGTTCTCTGTGATGTGGGTGCATGGCACATTACTGGTCATCAGGGTGTCACCCATAGGTGTGTTTGCTGTCAGGGCTGAGTTTGTGTGCAGACGCAGATGGGTCACAGTCAGGTTTCCCCTTGGCACTTGTTGTTTGCCCCTGTCATGTGATTTCCAGTTTGTGTTATCTTTCAGTGATTGTGACACGTTGTGTGTGTGACTGCTGGCACTCCTCAGGGTCCGGGCTGCAATGTTGGTTGTTGTCTATGTGTGTTCTTTGTGGGTGACCTTGGCTTCTTCATTGGTGTGTGACTGTGGCTGGGATCCCATTGGTTGGTGTGGTATTGCCGTCATGTCCATGTACAGCGTAGTGTGCAGTGTGTCAGACATTCAGGAGTCTTGTTGAGTGGCCATGTGTGATGTGTTTCTGCACCTTGGTTCCCACCCACCACCCTGGAATAGTCATGGGTGCAGGTGCAATGTCACCAGTGCATGTGTGCTTCACTGCTGCACATTGTTGGAGGTCGAGGGGTGTGGTGTTGAGTGTGTGCAGATGAGAGTTGTTGCCCGGCTAGGCCCCTGCCTCCATGTTGGCCTTGGCTTACTGGCCGTGCTGATTGATTTGTGCTTGTGTAGGTGTGATGGTAGTTTGTTGCTCAGGACACATGACTGTGGTTCACAGTGTGAACGACATTTAGCTTTGTCATCACAGTGGGATTGTAATGCAGCCCAGGGTCACCACATTGTGGGGGCCCTGGGGGTAGTGCTGTGGTGTGTCTGTGTCTTGCTGTGTCAGTTGCTGTTCCTACGTGCCTGTGTGACATGTGTGATTTGTGCTCCCTCTCATCTGACAATGCCTGCTTGCCCACATAGGGGATTTGGATCCATGAGTTACCTTTGTGTGGCACTGTATGCACATCTGTATGATTGGTATTCAGGTCTCCTCATGTGTTGTGTGGTTGCCTGGGGACACTGGCACCCCCCTCACCTGTTGTGTATGATGTGCAGTGTGGGTCTGCCTGTTTGTGTTTGTGCATCTGCACCACTGCATTGGCATATCTTGGGTGTGCCATTGGCTGTATGTAGTTTGGTGGGTTTCCCCTGCTGTCCCTGGGACTCCTAGGTCATCGGTCAGCACAATGATCATGGTTTGTGTGTCCCATTGCTGCCATGCTATGGTATCTGTTCACCTCACATCTACAGTCTCCACAGGGTATCTGCATGTGTGTGCCTATTGGTGCAAATATGTGGGTCTGCATTCTGATGGTCACTTCTGTCATTGTGTCATTAATGAATGTTGACAGTGTCAGCCCCCATGGGTGTTGTTTGTCTGCACATGGCCAAAGGTATGTCTTATTTGCACTGCAGTATTTGCCTCCCCCAATTTATGTTGCAATGGGACACATGCACTACTTTGCCACTGATGTGTTTTATGTTCTGTGACCAGGAATCATCCATGCAGTTTGGCAGTTGCAGCTCTTTCTTTGTCAACACTTACATTTTGGTCACTGTGATGATGGGGGTTTGGACCCCATTGCCACAATGTTCAAAATGTGCTTCAGCTATGGACCCCACACTTACATTTTGGTCACTGTGATGATGGGGGTTTGGACCCCATTGCCACACTGTTCAAAATGTGCTTCAGCTATGGACCCCACACTTACATTTTGGTCACTGTGATGATGGGGGTTTGGACCCCATTGCCACACTGTTCAAAATGTGCTTCAGCTATGGACCCCACACTTACATTTTGGTCACTGTGATGATGGGGGTTTGGACCCCATTGCCACAATGTTCAAAATGTGCTTCAGCTATGGACCCCACACTTACATTTTGGTCACTGTGATGATGGGGGTTTGGACCCCATTGCCACAATGTTCAAAATGTGCTTCAGCTATGGACCCCACACTTACATTTTGGTCACTGTGATGATGGGGTTTGGACCCCATTGCCACAATGGTCATGGCCTGCTTGCATTGTGGGGGCCACACACATATATGTGTGGCACATGTGATAGGGGGTCACATTGTATGTTCAAAGTCATGTTCAGTGTTGTAGGCATTTGACACAGTCTACACACGCTTGTCATGGTGTTGGGGGATGTCTTTTCTTGCATTCCCTAGGTTGTGGTGTGCTGGTTGTGTCATGCATTGTCCATCCTATGAGTGGGGGTGGTGTTGGTGGTAGGCATCCAGCCCCCATGGGTAGAGGTGGTAGTAGTGACAGGCATCCAGCCCCCTGGGTAGGGTGTTAGTAGTGGTAGGCATCTGGCACCCCCTGGGTAAGGGTGGTAGTAGTGGTAGGCATCTGGCACCCCCTGGGTAAGGGTGGTAGTGGTGGTAGGCATCTGGCACCCCCTGGCTAAGGGTGGTAGTAGTGGTAGGCATCCAGCCCCCCTGGGTAAGGGTGGTAGTGGTGGTAGGCATCTGGCACCCCTGGGTAAGGGTGGTAGTAGTGGTAGGCATCCAGCCCCCCTGGGTAAGGGTGGTAGTGGTGGTAGGCATCTGGCACCCCCTGGCTAAGGGTGGTAGTAGTGGTAGGCATCTGGCACCCCCTGGGTAAGGGTGGTAGTAGTGGTAGGCATCCAGCCCCCTGGGTAAGGGTGGTAGTAGTGGTAGGCATCCAGCCCCCCTGGGTAAGGGTGGTAGTAGTGGTGGGCATCTGGCACCCCCATGGCTAAGGGTGGTAGTAGTGGTAGGCATCCAGCCCCCTGGGTAAGGGTGGTAGTAGTGGTAGGCATCTGGCACCCCCTGGCTACGGGTGGTAGTAGTGGTAGGCATCCAGCCCCCTGGGTAAGGGTGGTAGTGGTGGTAGGCATCTGGCACCCCCTGGCTAAGGGTGGTAGTAGTGGTAGGCATCCAGCCCCCTGGGTAAGGGTGGTAGTGGTGGTAGGCATCTGGCACCCCCTGGGTAAGGGTGGTAGTAGTGGTAGGCATCCAGCCCCCTGGGTAAGGGTGGTAGTGGTGGTAGGCATCTGGCACCCCCTGGCTAAGGGTGGTAGTAGTGGTAGGCATCCAGCCCCCTGGGTAAGGGTGGTAGTAGTGGTAGGCATCTGGCACCCCTGGGTAAGGGTGGTAGTAGTGGTAGGCATCTGGCACCCGCCTGGGTAAGGGTGGTAGTAGTGGTAGGCATCCAGCCCCCTGGGTAAGGGTGGTAGTAGTGGTAGGCATCCAGCCCCCTGGGTAAGGGTGGTAGTAGTGGTGGGCATCTGGCACCCCCATGGCTAAGGGTGGTAGTAGTGGTAGGCCTCCAGCCCCCCTGGGTAAGGGTGGTAGTAGTGGTAGGCATCTGGCACCCCCCTGGCTACGGGTGGTAGTAGTGGTTGGCATCCAGCCCCCCTGGCTAAGGGTGGTAGTAGTGGTAGGCACCCAGCCCCCCCTGGCTAAGGGTGGCAGTAGTGGTAGGCATCTGGCACCCCCATGGCTAAGGGTGGTAGTAGTGGTAGGCATCCAGCCCCCTGGCTTAGGGTGGTAGTAGTGGTAGGCATCTGGCACCCCCTGGCTAAGGGTGGTAGTAGTGGTAGGCATCCAGCCCCCTGGGTAAGGGTGGTAGTGGTGGTGGGCATCTGGCACCCCCTGGCTAAGGGTGGTAGTGGTGGTTGGCATCCAGCCCCCTGGCTTAGGGTGGTAGTAGTGGTAGGCATCTGGCACCCCCTGGCTAAGGGTGGTAGTAGTGGTAGGCATCCAGCCCCCTGGGTAAGGGTGGTAGTGGTGGTGGGCATCTGGCACCCCCTGGCTAAGGGTGGTAGTGGTGGTTGGCATCCAGCCCCCTGGCTTAGGGTGGTAGTAGTGGTAGGCATCTGGCACCCCCTGGCTAAGGGTGGTAGTAGTGGTAGGCATCCAGCCCCCTGGGTAAGGGTGGTAGTGGTGGTGGGCATCTGGCACCCCTGGCTAAGGGTGGTAGTGGTGGTTGGCATCCGACCCCCCCTGGGTAGGGGTGGTGGTGCACATTCAGGCCCCTGTGTGCATATGTGGCATTGGTGATGGGCATCCCGCCCCTATGGTGCTGCTGTTGCTGGTGTAAGTAAATTCTGCATCCCTCTGTGTGTGTGTGATGTGTCGTGTATGTGTTGTATGTGTTTTGTGGTTGGTGTCTGACTTACCTTCTGTACGCGTCCGTGCCTGTTCCGGTAGTAAATGTAGAATATTGGTATGATCGGTACGAAGGGATTCATGGTTGGTTCGTGTCGTTCGTCTTTCTTGTGGCTTCGCGTCGTCCTCGTCGCTTCGCGTCGTCCTCGTCGCTGGCGTGTTCGCCTCGTAGCCGTGGATCGTGTTGTGGCGCGAATCGGAGCTTATGTGCGCCTCTCCCGGATGCTTTGACGTGCCGTGCGTAGCGACGGGTTCGGCGCGTACGGAAAGCGCATCGTACTTGTTCGGCCGGACCGAGCTGCATTTTCCCTTCCGTGCGACTCGATTCTGCGTTTCCGGATTCGCCTCGGTCGGAGAACAGGACCTGGATTGGGTGAGTACGACTCGGCCGGATTCTGTGCTGTTGTGCGCATCGTACTTACTCGTTCGGTATGCTGTACGGATCGGTCGGGAAACAGGCATTCGCATGGCTTTTTTCCAGACCGAATGGTATTGGGTGCGCCTCCGACCGAGATCGGAATCGGCCCCTATATGTTTAACAAACAAAATACTATTGTGCAAAACAGAGGAATTACTAAGTTACATGAGATACGTTTTATTTCATTATATTTTATTTAAAATTGTAAAAATGTAAAAAAACAAAACAGAATTAATGACTGCACTTTATCACTTGTGAATAAGCAATTTTGCACTTTTTTCTATGTCTATGCACAGTCCGTCATGTCAGACGGGTTTAAAAGACCACAGCTGTATTACAAGGTCATGTGACCAAGACCCTGTGTGAGGTCGAAACGCGTCTTGTTTTTCTGCCGAATAAACCAATTTGAAGCATTCAAAACCGGAGTGGCTCCTTCCTTACCTTACTCTTTGGAAAGGATTTTTTACGATATATATATATATATATATATATATATATATATATATATATATATATATATATATATATATATACATACATACATATTCACTGAAAAAAACAAAGGTTACAGAGACGTTATAGTTAGAAAATAGATTTAAAAACCCTTAGAAATTCATTGAAACAATCCAAAGGTTTTGTATATATATATATATATATTCTTCTGACCAACCAGTCCACAAATGGCGCGCTCTCTTTCACAGCAGGTGCCGGATGTCGAGGTCGGACAATACCTCACACATTATTTTTAAACAAAGAATCCACCGCACTCCAGTTGTCTTAAGTAACTGCTTGCTTTATTAAAAGCACAATCTCCACCACCACCATCACCGACGTTTCGACCAAGAAAGACCATTTCTTGGTCGAAACGTCGGTGATGGTGGCGGTGGAGATTGTGCTTTAAATAAAGCAAGCAGTTACTTAAGACTACTGAAGTGCGGTGGATTCTTTGTTTAAAAAAAAATATATATATATATATATATATATATATACACACACACACTAAAACTTCCAAAAGAAAAAGATGGGCACTCACAGGTTCCAAAATCTTGTGCTTTATTCATGGCAAGCAGACAGGTTTCGGCAACATGCTTTTATCAATGCTTACACTTTGGAGAAGTAGACACCATTTTGTGAATTTCTCTTTAAAGATTTCACAAAGCTCTCCTATTAGAGGATTACACATAGCTAGCAAGAGAGGAATGCTACCGTCTTAGTTACAAATACTGTGTTTTCAGCCGCCATATTCCTATGGTCAATTACAATTCATCCCAAATGGCAGTACCCACTTTTTTAGGTGTTGAAATATCTCATATACTCAAACATTTAGCCTTGAGTAACCATTTAAGAAAAATCTTCAAGTCACCTGCGGCAACTGCTACCAATCCGTGGTGAGGGGGGGCGGTTAAATAAATAATAATAACAACAAAAAAACATACTACCACAATCTTCTGCTCCCTTTGCCGTGCTGCTCCTCTGCTCTCCTCCTAGCACTGCAGTTCCCATGAGCACAGGCTCCCAGACCCCAAGCAATCCCAGTGATTCTCTCATGCTATTACTCATGAGCGAAGCGCTGGGAAAGGGTAGAGTGGGCCGGTTTTGTGCTCCAGCAGGGACTGGGAGCCTGTGCCCCTGAGCACTAGGATATCTCAAGGAACAGCCTGGAGATATCCAAGTGCACATGTTGGTTTGGCCGCCCAAACCGATATGCACACTTTCAGTGCCCACCACTCCTCCTCCCCATGCTGTGTGATGCTGTGGCATGGCCCCGCCCTGTACTCAGCAGACTGGAAGTAAAAATATATTCACTCAGTCACCACAATTTTACGCCCTGAATTGGCTGCCACTCATCCCCCTAGGAAGCAGTCATACACTGGCCAATAGGCACATCGCTTAATCTTGCATGCCCATAGCAGACTTGAATGTCTCTTCAGCAACGATGATCTTTCTCAAAGAATGCACCCCTCGTCACAACTGCAGAGGGTTTTATGTGGAAATTCCTCAGCACATACCTGCAGGTGTCAGTCTAATGACCACATGTCCCTCAATTAAATAATCTCTGACACTTGGTCGACGGGATTCATATGTACCTCCTTCAGTCCAACTGCAGCGGTTCAGGCAGTGTACACAATTCAAATTTCCAAAACGATTCCACCAGTGACTGCCAAACTCCAGGTCAGGTGCCTCCATTTAATGAGGGTGGACTCACATCAAAATGCTAAACCATCCAAAAGAACGGGCACTCGTGGGGTACAAAATTTTGTGTTTTATTGATGGCAAGCAGGCGAGTTTCGGCAGCATGCCTTTATCAATGCTTGCACTTCGGAGAAGTATACACCATTTTGACAATTTCTCTTTAAAGGTATCACAAAGCTCTCCTATTAGAGGATTGTACATGGCTAACAAGAGAGGACTGCTGCTATCTTAGTAATAAATACTGTGTTTTCGTCCACCATATTCGTATGGTGAATTTCAATTTCAATATGCGTTTAAGAACAAAACGTCAAGTTACATGATATTTCACCAACATATACATGGCTATATTCACTCAGTCCACCCACAACATTACGCCCACACACACATACATACACACACACACATATATATATATATATATATATATATATATATTGCAAATCCTGAGCCAAATTCCTTTTCCTTGCGGACGGAAAATCAGGTACGGACCACAACAGCTTTTAGTGGATTAAGTGCTTTATTGTAAAAGAGATTTCCACTGCATAAATATACAATTTGTCAGAACCTTGGTACTAGGCTGAGCGATACTGCGCTAAGATTACTAAAGACTAGTACCCAAGAGGCAATTGTGATTGCTGTAGCGAAATTCTTGGGATGGGCCTGGAGAATAAGACAAAAGGCCGAAAACAAGCAGACTGCAACAGTGTCTATTAATGCTCTGTCTTCTGCTTAGTTTTCTAGTTCTGTTACACATATATTCATAATTTTTTTTTTTTTTATATTTGTATAGGGGCCAGATGGTACAGATCATTTTATGAAATGTTTCCTTTTAAGTCTGTATCGTTTTTAAACTTTTGTAAGGGAACTATACTAATTAGTTTTTAGTAGATGTCTTTGTTGTCTTTTAAATTTGTATTTGTATAGTCTTGATGTGAAATGGATTTTATATATGTATTATGTGATGATGTAAATATTTTTGTCTTTTATGATCATTTTGGTCGAAATAAAGACTGACAAATATATATACATATATTCACGCACTTATACACACACATATATATTTTTTTTTTTTACATAAGACAGAAAAAATAATAACAATTCAATTCCAAAACATTAAATAAATGACCAAAGAATAAATAATAAACAAAAAAATACATTTACAAAAAAATTATAAACATTTTAATACAATACAAATATAAACCAATAATATAAAATTAAAATTACTCACAAATATTAATAAAAAATATATTTAACCAATGTTAGAAAATGTACTCAGGAATAATAGATATACTATTGCAACTCTAGTTTATGCAACAGTAGAGAAATTGTAGGATTTCCAAGGGGTTAAGTAAATTATTACTATTCCAAACAGCGCAACAGTATGGAAAGCTTTGAACTACAGAGGGGTTAAATTTACTATTCCCACTCCAGTCTGTGCAACAGAAGGGAAAGTGTTGGAGTTCAGAGGGATTACATTTACTATTCCCACTCCAGTGTGTGAAAAGTGTAGGGAAAGCGTTGGACTTCAGAGGGGTTAAATTTACTATTACCTCTCCAGTCTGTGTAACAGTAAGAATAGCGTTGGACTTCGAAGCTGTAAGATTTACAATTACCTCTCCAGCCTGTGCAACTGTAGGGAAAGCGTGGAACTTTGGAGAGGTTATATTTACTATTCCCACTCCAGTCTGTGCAACAGGAAGGAAAGTGTTGGACTTCGGAGGGGTTAAATTTACTATTCCCACTCCAGTCTGTGCAATGGTAGGGAAAGCATTGTACTTCGGAAGGGTAAAAGTTACTATTCTCACTACAGTCTAAGCAACAGTAGGTAAACTAATTCACTTCACACACATTAGATATTAGTTTAACTAAATATAACTATTATTACTAAACATAAAATATATATATTAAAAAAACTATAACCCAATTTACAAAATTCATAATTAATAAAAACATAATGGTTATTTAATTATAACTTAATTAACTTTTCACCCTATACCCCTACAAACCTATCAACCCACACGTAAAATATAATGAAAATAAATAAGTATAACACAACTTATATCATTGATAATCAATTACATAATTCATAACAAAATATTAGTTAATTGTTAATTATTACTTAATTATCTTCCCACCCTACAACCTAAGGTCGGAGGCTTTATGACCAGCATCGTAATCAGCCCCAAAGCTTTTAATAAACATCCATAATTAAATAAAATATATTACATCAACTAAAAATTAAACATTCACCCTAAAATAATTGTACACCTGAAAAGCATACAATAAAAAATCCAAAAGCATTAATATTATCTACAAACATTTAAACACAAACATAAATATAAATTAATATATTTAAACAAATAAATTCATACGTAAAAAAAACAATCTATATATTATACTACAAAAAGAAAACATAAGTTAGTGTTTATCAGCAGCGACCTAACTGATAAAAACTATACTACAGCAATCAATAATATAACACTATAAGCAACTTTAACCAATAAAACCAAACAAACAATTAAACCAACAATACAAAAGGCACACTTATTAATACAACTAAGGGCCTCATTATGATGTCGCTCAGAAAGGCTCCGAATGGCATTTGGTTCTTCCGAATCCGTGTCGGAAGCCTTGTTTCCGACCGACTCGGAAACATTTCTGACCAACCGATTACAATGGTTGGAAACCGTTCGGACTTTCCGACTCGGTTCCGACTCATATCCGAACAGCAATCGGCGAAACCGAGTCGGTCGGAGCCAACTCGTACAGCTCCATGGACCACGGTTCCGACCGAGCGATTACGATGTCGGATTCGGACAGCCTTTCCGAATTGGTTTCTCCAACAAGGATCAACTGTCGGAATCCGACTTTGGGGGCCAGTAGCAGGCCCCCCCTTCACCCAGGGATCTCCGGTTGGGGCCCGTGGGGGTACACATGGGTCCCCTCTATACAACCATGTACAGTGTGGCAGGCACCATGGGGTGCCCGTCACAGGGTGCAAGTGTTTCCGCAACCACCCCTTTCTTCAATGGGAGCCTGTATTGTTGGTCGGAACACAGGATCTCATTGAAGTCATTAGGAGTCCGACCGAACGGTGTTCGGACACATCGTAATCGGTCGGTCGGACTCCCCCAATCCGATTCAGTCGGAAACCTTTCCGAGACCGAGTCAGTCGGAATGCTTTCTGACTGACATCTTAATGAGGCCCTAAATATTTCAAAAATGAAAAACTCTGCAAGAGGAAGAAACTCTACCAGATTCTCACAACAAACGATTCAAAAAGAAATAATACATCTCAACAACTAAGTAAGTAATACTTATATTTTATAAATTAACTGTTATTCAACTAAAAAAATATAATTTAACAAATAAATAGTAACACTCTGTAACTTTAATCTGTTTACATATACTACCTAAAGGAAAAAAAAATTCCAAACCAATAAACTGCCAGAAAATATCAAATATAACAAAGCACAAGAACAAATAAAAGTATGTATAAATAATACGTTGTAAACTCTACCAAACAGCGACCAAGCATAAACCTAGCTCTCTAAACCTCAACAAACTAGCAACAAAATACCATTTTTTATTATTCTAACTTTTTTCCTCTTTCCTCTTCCAACAGAAACAGCACCTTCTCCACGTTAAAACTGCAAAACATCTCAACAAAACATACAAGTAAGTTAACAAATTACAAGTAACTGCATGTATTAACATATTAATAACAAACATGCAAAAGTTAAATTATCATAAATATTTATACTATTAAAGGATACAAGGATAGAAGCTGCCAAATATATCACTTTACAGAAAGGAAAGCAATTATTAAATCACATGGGCTACACCTACAGCCAAGAAAGTGCATGAAGAGAAACTATAAACTGGAAATGTACTAAATATTATTTGAATGCAAGCTACGCGAGGGCAATTACAAAAGATAATGTTGTAATTAATGTAAAAAAGCACAATCTCGCCCCAGATGTAGTTCAAAAAATCTTACAAAACATTAGGGAGGCAAGCACCAGCTCACAGGAACCCACAAGCAAAATCCTTAAAGACATACTACCTAAAGTCTCACGCACACATAACAGGACAACTACGAGCTATCCCCAATGTAAAACTTTTAATTGTGCCCACTAAAAAGCCGCCATTGATACCCCACCTGCCCCTAGAATATACTAACACATACACTTACCTGACCATTTCACCATTACACATAATGAGAAACCCTTCCTTTTACATGAAAACCTAAATAATGAAAAATGAATCCTAATCTTCTCTACAGTAAACAACTTAATGAAGCTTACCCAATGTCAAACCAGGATGATGGATGGGACCTTCAAAATGTGTTCCAAACCATTCACTCAGATATACACCACACATGGTGAATATCAACACACCAATTTCAAATATGTTTTACGACCAAACAAAGCAGCACCTACTATGAACTCCTAAACTACATAAAACAACAAATAACTACTACCTGCAAAAAATATTCATAGACTTTGAACAAGTCATGATTCAAACAATTCTACAAATATACCCCCACACAGCCATACAAGGCTGTTACTATCACTTTAATCAAACTATAGGGCGACACCTCCAAAAATCTACAAGTGTAGATAACTCCACTAGCAGTCAATTCCCTTTTGAAATAAAATAATAGCACTAGCTGACGTCCCTGTCACAGAGGTAGTCAACCACTATAACATACTAATTCGAAAGCCCTTTCTACCAACAAAATGAAGACAAACTTAGGGGGTCATTACGATGTCAGACCGCCCGCATGCCATTTCCCCCCGCCATATTACGATGGCTGGGGGGTCCGCGGCGGACGGAAAGACCGTCCGCCGCTTTTCCTCCAGTCGACTCGTCGACCGGGCGGAAAACATACATAATATGGCGGCGGTGTCTGCAAGACACCGCTGTCCATATTATGATGATCGCGGAGAGCAGCCTGTCCATGCCATGGTAAGGCATACGGTCTTTGCTGTTGGGGGCCCGTAGCGGGCCCCCAGGATGTTGGGGGGGTGGGGGTTGCACATGGGGGGTACCTATGGTACCCCCCTGCATTGGCATGGACAAGGTGGCAGGCACCGCGCGGTGCCTGTCACCTTGTGCATGTGAATGCCCAACGTGCATTCCCAGCATTGTGGCGCGCGGTGCTGTGAACACCGCCCGCCACAATGTTGGGAATAGGGGATGCCACCGTGGCGGTGGCATCCTAATACTCACGGCGGGACCGCCGCTCCTATGGCGGACGGTCCCATTCACCATTACGGAGGCGGGCCCCTAATGGACTATTTTGAAGACACTCAGGTTGGCAGACTGCAACAGTCAGGACACAGACGCCAGGTCAAATTCCAGATACCATGGTGGAATGTCTATGACAACACCTTGGCACAGGAAGCCAAAACAAACAACGAAATGGAATGATGGCACAATGCCTTCCAATCCACATTAGGCAGAACTGAACCTACATTATGCAAATATATCGAAGTATTACAAAACGAGCAAAGCTACCAAGAACTAAGACTAGAGAAATCTGGTACCCAAATTGGCCCTAAACTTAGCAAACAAACTAAAAAAATGCATAACATGCTATAATTTCAAGTCAAACTCTTCATCAATAACAAAAGGACTGCATTACTTACTATTACTACATGAGACACAATAATGGCACTGGTCGGGACTGAGCCTCCAGCGGATAGTCCCCTTTTATTTATCCCCTCGGCTCAGAAGTTACATGCCCACGTCACTGTCTGCACAGTGAGCCCGGGTGGCTCACTACATTGGGGTCACAGCAAATGTCTCCACTAGTCCAACAGCCATACTAAAAAAAATGCAAAAATATAAATAATCCAATTGAAATCCCTCAAAGTAATCCAAAGTCTGTAGGTTCCATAAAAAACCTGGAAAAGTGTATTAAAAAATAAAATGCTCGAGGAAACTTGAAAAAAGGAAATCTAAGTAAAAAACATTGTTTTATAATAAACCAAAACTGATTTCCTTGAAAAACAAATCGTAACCTCCAAATTCCTATAGAAATAATTTGTAGACAAAAACCTGTAAAAGAAATGTTAAAGACCGCCCACAAAATACATTACAGTCCAAAATATACACATACACAATATTTAAACATCAAATCATAAATAAAATCACATAATTTAACATAAAACATTCATACATTAATGACAAAATAGTGCAAAACACTACTAAAACACATCTAGATATACCAGAAACTCACAAAACACCACAGCAAAATTTTAAACATGCAGCCTAAATCCCCCCTACCTTGAAAACCCTGAAAAAATCTTTAAAAAAATACTTACCTGTTCCAATGAACAGCAGCACCTTACAGCGCCTACGTTCCTGGAAAAATGACCCAAAATAGCACCAATAGACTACAAAATAAAAGGTACCGGTAAAAAAAATGGCAGCCAAATAAAAAAGAATATCTCTTCATAGAAAGGAATGGGAAACTTAGTAAAAATCTTTAATAAATGTACAAAAAAATGCTGAAAAACTTTTTAAAAAATGTAAAGTATTTAATATATACTAATAAAGAATGTTAAAATAATGAAATAAGTTAAAAACGTTTAAAAATTGTAATCAATGAAAAATAACATTTGAAATTGTGCACTATATATATATATATATATATATATCACAGCTCCATAGTACGAAAGTACAGCACTCACGGGGGACTGTGTGACCAAGTTTATTGGCACATAAAACACGAACACAAGACGCGTTTCGGCGACTGCCTTTCTCAATATATATAAATATATTCACTCAAGGGTTTGCCTTTTGTGGGATGCACTCGAGATGGATGCATGTAGCACAAAGGAGTTGTTGCCCCCAACCTCCAGACAGTTCTTGCGACGTGTTTCGGGCCTTCCGCCCTTCTTCTCTGGCAACTGTCACAAAACAAACAAGCACCACTGCCAGGGATTCCCTTAATTTATTTACAAATAGTCACGCCCTTGTGGGCCGGCTAATGAACGCCGTCTCAAAGCATCCTGGGCCTGGTAGTGTGAATATCAATTTCAAAACCCATGTGAGTTGCTTGTTCCAATTGTCAAGATGTTAAAAGATTCTTTCTGCGTGGTACACGGAGACAAACAAACTCCTTAATAGTGCGCATCCACTACTCACACACTTGGCTGCCCCAATAAACAGCCGCGGACCCGCTATGCATAGAGCGGTGGTGCTTCCCTCGACCTGGCGGGCCGAATTAAATTCACTCAAGGGTTTGCCTTTTGTGGGATGCACTCGAGATGGATGCATGTAGCACAAAGGAGTTGTTGCCCCCAACCTCCAGACAGTTCTTGCGACGCGTTTCGGGCCTTCCGCCCTTCTTCTCTGGCAACTGTCACAAAACAAACAAGCACCACTGCCAGGGATTCCCTTAATTTATTTACAAATAGTCACGCCCTTGTGGGCCGGCTAATGAACGCCGTCTCAAAGCATCCTGGGCCTGGTAGTGTCAAATCAATTTCAAAACCCATGTGGGTTGCTTGTTCCAATTGTCAAGATGTTAAAAGATTCTTTCTGCGTGGTACACGGAGACAAACAAACTCCTTAATAGTGCGCATCCACTACTCACAAACTTGGCTGCCCCAATAAACAGCCGCGGACCCGCTATGCATAGCGCGGTGGTGCTTCCCTCGACCTGGCGGGCCGAATTAAATTCACTCAAGGGTTTGCCTTTTGTGGGATGCACTCGAGATGGATGCATGTAGCACAAAGGAGTTGTTGCCCCCAACCTCCAGACAGTTCTTGCGATGCGTTTCGGGCCTTCCGCCCTTCTTCTCTGGCAACTGTCACAAAACAAACAAGCACCACTGCCAGGGATTCCCTTAATTTATTTACAAATAGTCACGCCCTTGTGGGCCGGCTAATGAACGCCGTCTCAAAGCATCCTGGGCATGGTAGTGTCAAATCAATTTCAAAACCCATGTGGGTTGCTTGTTCCAATTGTCAAGATGTTAAAAGATTCTTTCTGCGTGGTACACGGAGACAAACAAACTCCTTAATAGTGCGCATCCACTACTCACAAACTTGGCTGCCCCAATAAACAGCCGCGGACCCGCTATGCATAGCGCGGTGGTGCTTCCCTCGACCTGGCGGGCCGAATTAAATTCACTCAAGGGTTTGCCTTTTGTGGGATGCACTCGAGATGGATGCATGTAGCACAAAGGAGTTGTTGCCCCCAACCTCCAGACAGTTCTTGCGACGCGTTTCGGGCCTTCCGCCCTTCTTCTCTGGCAACTGTCACAAAACAAACAAGCACCACTGCCAGGGATTCCCTTAATTTATTTACAAATAGTCATGCCCTTATGGGCCGGCTAATGAACGCCGTCTCAAAGCATCCTGGGCCTGGTAGTGTCAATATCAATTTCAAAACCCATGTTGGTTGCTTGTTCCAATTGTCAAGATGTTAAAAGATTCTTTCTGCGTGGTACACGGAGACAAACAAACTCCTTAATAGTGCGCATCCACTACTCACACACTTGGCTGCCCCAATAAACAGCCGCGGACCCGCTATGCATAGCGCGGTGGTGCTTCCCTCGACCTGGCGGGCCGAATTAAATTCACTCAAGGGTTTGCCTTTTGTGGGATGCACTCGAGATAGATGCATGTAGCACAAAGGAGTTGTTGCCCCCAACCTCCAGACAGTTCTTGCGACGCGTTTCGGGCCTTCCGCCCTTCTTCTCTGGCAACTGTCACAAAACAAACAAGCACCACTGCCAGGGATTCCCTTAATTTATTTACAAATAGTCACGCCCTTGCTGCTGTCACGCTCATAATAAATACTAGTCAAAGAGAGAGGGTGTCACCTCTCTCATTTCCCTTTCTTTCCTCCGTCACCAAATTTTGTGACTTCGCAACGCAAGTATTTATTATGAGCGTGACAGCAGCAAGAAATGCACTTTGCAAAGCAATTTTAACAGTGTGCACTATGAAGTATATCAGCTATTGAAGGGAACATTGGCTAAAGAAATAACGCTATTGAGCAAAACTGAATTAAATGCCAAGCCACGCTGCAAAAGTGAATTAATGGTGCACCCTGGGGCCTGTAGTTGAACAACGGGCCATGTGACCACTGGGACTTAAAATAAATCACTCTCACCTGTGAACAAGGCGACGACGCCGAAACGCGTAGGGGAAGAAAGGAGTGTTTAAATGCTGCCGCGCTGAAGACGAATAAACGTCCACTTGACAATAAGCCGAAGTTGGGCTCTGCAGTTTCTTTGTTTAATGAAACAGGATTCTCCATTCCTGCTTTTTTCAGAGCCCACCCTGCAGGGTCGGGGGCCCCCAGTAAAATGGAGCATTTTTGCAAGCATCTAATGGAGGGGGTATGACCCGCTTATCACTCGCACCAGCCAGCGGATTACCACGGCGATTTGGTGACTGAGGAAAGAAAGGGAAATGAGAGAGGTGACACCCTCTCTCTGTGACTTCAAAACGCAAGTATTTATTATGAGCGTGACAGCAGCAAGAAATGTACTTTGCAAAGCAATTTTAACAGTGTGCACTATGAAGTATATCAGCTATTGAAGGGAACATTGGCTAAAGAAATAACGCTATTGAGAAAAACTGAATTAAATGCCAAGCCACACTGCAAAAGTGAATTAATGGTGCACCCTGGGGCCTGTAGTTGAATAACAGGCCATGTGACCACTGGGACTTAAAATAAATCACTCTCACCTGTGAACAAGGCGGTGACACCGAAACGCGTAGGGGAAGAAAGGAGTGTTTAAATGCTGCCGCGCTGAAGACGAATAAACGTCCACTTGACAATAAACCGAAGTTGGGCTCTGCATTTTCTTTGTTTAATGAAACAGGATTCTCCATTCCTGCTTTTTTTCAGAGCCCGCCGTGCAGGGTCGGGGGCCCCCAGGAAAATGGAGCATTTTTGCAAGTATATATATATATATATATATATATATATATATATATATATATATATATTCACTGAAAAAACCATAGGTTTTAGGGACAGTTATAGTTAGTTGGACATTGCACTCGTACAAAACCCGTGAAATTCCCCCGTTATAGTTAGTTCAGCTAACTATAACTCGCGCCCGCAATGCACTGCTGATGACGTCACATATTACATCACTCATGACATGGTCAGTGACATCACTGATGACATCTCAAATGACATCACTGATGACATCATCCAGTGACTGTGTGTTTCTGTAAAGTTTAAATATGTTTAATATATATAGGGAAAGGCGTATTGAAGAATGAGTGGGTGTATAAGTGTCTGAATGGATGATTTAGTACGTGCGTGACTGACTCTACAAGTGAGTGATTAAACGTATCTTACTGAATGCATGGGTTAGTGACTAAACTGTGTGAATGTCTGTATCCGTCTGTTGGTGTGTAAGTGGATGCATGGATTTGCGAATAGCTACATGAGTGTCTATATGGGTTATTTATTGGTTCTATGAGTATCTGTATGGGTGCCTGAGTGTTTGTGTGGATGGGGTGTGTGCGACTGTGCATAGATGTGTGAGTGGGTGATTCACTGGGTGGATGGTTTCAAGAGTGCATCTGTGATAGACTGTATGGGTGGGTAAGTGTGTGTAAGAGTGTGTTAGTGAGTGAATGTATTTCACAGTGGTACATGTGTGAGTAACTAAATATGTGAAAGGCAGTATATATGTGTATTGGAGTATATAAATAGCTATAAGCGAGAGTGAGTGATTGTGATAGTGGCTGTATGGATGAGTGTGTGCTTGTATCAGTGATTGTATAAGAGCGTAACAATGTGCTAGTATTTGTATGATTAAGTGAGCTGGTGTGTGTATAACTGTATAGGTGAGTAAATGGCAGTGTGTTTAATTATTTGCATGACTGACTAGGTGTGTGAGTACCTCTATGGATGAGTGGCGGTGTTTGAGTGTCTATATAGGAGTAAGAGTGCATATGATAGTCCTGTACTGAGTGACCATAAGTATGAGTGACTGTACGGGTGAGTGAGTGGATGTGTGTGTGTAGACCTAAGAATCAGTGAGTGGGAATGTAGTTATTGGTGTTGGAGTGTCTATGGTTTTGCGAATGGCACTCTGTAATTTAGATTGGGTGTATCAAAGGTTATATTAGGGTGTGAGGAGCTGCATCAGATTATCACGTGGACTGATGTCATCAGTGATGTCATTTGAGATGTCATCAGTGATGTCATCAGTGATGTCACTGACCATGTCATGAGTGATGTAATATGTGACGTCATCAGCAGTGCATTGCGGGCGCGAGTTATAGTTAGCTGAACTAACTATAACGGGGGAATTTCACGGGTTTTGTACGAGTGCAATGTCCAACTAACTATAACTGTCCCTAAAACCTATGGTTTTTTCAGTGAATTTCAAAGGTTTTTTAAATGCTAATTTCTAACTATAACGTGTCTGAAACCTATGGTTTTTTCAGTGAATTTCAAAGGTTTTTAAAATGCTAATTTGTAACTATAACGTGCCTGAAACCTACGGTTTTTTCAGTGAATTTCAAAGGTTTTTTAAATGACAATTTTTAAATGTATTAATTTTTATATTAATTTTTTTCATACTGATTTACTACATTTTTAGAAACAATTTCTTTTACATATTTTATTTTTTAAATTACATTGTAATTACATTATACATTACATTACAAAAATACTTTCTCAGAATGAATTACTTTAGTTTAAATACTTTGCACATAGGCAATAGACTTTTAAGTACAGTAGTTACAGTTGTTGCAATGGGCAACACATTTTCAAACACAATGCAACATTCAGCTCAATGTGAATTTCTAGTTAAATGCAATTAGTTACTTTATGGATTACTTTTCTAACCACAGGACTGGATCCTAGATTCAGTCCTGGTACATCTCCTGTAAACAGTTGAGTAAAAGCGTTTTGGTTACAGTCGTGATTTTTAAGGAATATTATTGTATTTTAAAAGTTGACACTTAGAAACTTTTTCTCATAGAATCACCAATGTTATCCTATGGAAGGAAATTCACTTAGCAGGTAAAAACTGTTATCGTTACTTTTTCTTACTCAGTGTTGGATCCTGGATCCAGCACTGGTGCATCTCCTGTAAACAGTTGAAAGAATGCGTTTAAGTCATACAGGCGATTTTTAAGGAATATTTGTAGTTTGTGAAAATTGACACTTTGAAACTTTTCTGCTGAAAACCAGACAATGGATTCCTATGGAAGAAAATATAAGTTACTGGTAAGTACGGTTAAAATTACTTTTCAGGACCAGTACTGGGCTGAAAGATACAGCACTGAGGTCTCTCCTTATAACAGGTGAGTAAATCGGAATTCGTATTTCGGCTGATTTTAGAGGAATATTTGTAATGTTTCAAAAATCAACACTTAGAAGACTTTTCCAGTCAAAACGCAGGCAATGATATCCTATGGAAGGAAATTCAAGTTACTGGTAAGTACGGTTAAAATTACTTTTGAGGATCAGTACTGGGCTGAAAGATGCAGCACTGAGGTCTCTCCTGATAACAGGTGAGTAAATCGGAATTCGTATTTCGGCTGATTTTAGAGGAATATTTTAAAGTTCCAAAACTCCACACTTAGAAGAATTTCCAAGTGAAACCAGTCAATGTTAGCCTATGAAGGAAATTCAAGTTACCGGTAAGTACGGTTAAAATTACTTTTGAGGATCAGTACTGGGCTGAAAGATGCAGCACTGAGGTCTCTCCTGATAACAGGTGAGTAAATCGGAATTCGGATTTCGGCTGATTTTAGAGGAATATTTTAAAGTTCCAAAACTCCACACTTAGAAGAATTTCCAAGTGAAACCAGTCAATGTTAGCCTATGTAAGGAAATTCAAGTTACTGGTAAGTACGGTTAAAATTACTTTTCAGGACCAGTACTGGGCTGAAAGATGCAGCACTGAGGTCTCTCCTGATAACAGGTGAGTAAATCTGAATTCGGATTTCGGCTGATTTTAGAGGAATATTTGTATGTTTCAAAAATCAACACTTAGAAACTTTTTCAGCAAAAAGCAGTCAATGATATGCTATGGAAGGAAATTCAAGTTACTGGTAAGTACGGTTAAAATTACTTTTGAGGATCAGTACTGGGCTGAAAGATGCAGCACTGAGGTCTCTCCTGATAACAGGTGAGTAAATCGGAATTCGTATTTCGGCTGATTTTAGAGGAATATTTTAAAGTTCCAAAACTCCACACTTAGAAGAATTTCCAAGTGAAACCAGTCAATGTTAGCCTATGAAGGAAATTCAAGTTACCGGTAAGTACGGTTAAAATTACTTTTCAGGACCAGTACTGGGCTGAAAGATGCAGCACTGAGGTCTCTCCTGATAGCAGGTGAGTAAATCGGAATTCGTATTTCGGCTGATTTTAGAGGAATATTTTAAAGTTCCAAAACTCCACACTTAGAAGAATTTCCAAGTGAAACCAGTCAATGTTAGCCTATGAAGGAAATTCAAGTTACCGGTAAGTACGGTTAAAATTACTTTTGAGGATCAGTACTGGGCTGAAAGATGCAGCACTGAGGTCTCTCCTGATAACAGGTGAGTAAATCGGAATTCGTATTTCGGCTGATTTTAGAGGAATATTTTAAAGTTCCAAAACTCCACACTTAGAAGAATTTCCAAGTGAAACCAGTCAATGTTAGCCTATGAAGGAAATTCAAGTTACCGGTAAGTACGGTTAAAATTACTTTTGAGGATCAGTACTGGGCTGAAAGATGCAGCACTGAGGTCTCTCCTGATAACAGGTGAGTAAATCGAAATTCGGATTTCGGCTGATTTTAGAGGAATATTTGCACAATGGTGAAGGGAGGGGGCGGGGCCTGAGGTGACATCTGTGCAAACGCGCCCCGTGGTGCGTTTTAAGTTGGGGGATTAAGTCCCCTTGAATCATGAGGGTCCCTACGGGCCAACTAGCCCACCAGGAACCTCCAGTATGCGCCAGGGGGCTGCGTTGCAGAGACATGTACAGAGGCCACACCCCTTTTACACCTCTCTGCAACGCAGCTCTGTGGCGCTTTCTGGACGTACCTGTTGGGCTAGTTGGCCCCCAGGGACCCTCAGGATTGAAGAGGATTTAATTCCCCATCTTAAAACGCGCCACGGGGCCTGTTTGCACACATGTCACCTGAAGCCCCGCCCCTCCCTTCACCACTGTGCAAACACGCTCCGTGGCGCGTTTTAAGTCGGGGGATTAACTCCCCTTGAATCCTGAGGGTCCCTGGGGTGCAACTAGCCCACCATATACCTCCAAAAGCGCCACAGAGCTGCGTTGCAGAGAGGTGTAAAAGGGCGTGGCCTCTGTACACCTCTCTGCAAGGCAGCCCCTGGCGCATACTGGAGGTTCCTGGTGGGCTAGTTGGCCCCAGGGACCCCCAGTATTCAAGGGGAATTGTTCCCTCTGCAAACGCGCCAGGGGCGCGTTTGCAGAGTGGTGAAGGAAGGGGCGGGGCCTGCGGGCCCGATCGTTTTTTTTTTTTTTTGGGGGAGGGGGCCGCGTGGCCCCCTCCGTGGCCTCTTATGGCCCCGGGGACCCCATCCCCCAGGGCCTGGCCTCTCGTTGGGGACTGTGGGGGGTCCCCAAACCCCCACAGTCCCGCCGGCTCCCCGTGTCCTACGGGAGCCGGCATTGCGTTACACATGGGGAGCAGCTAACATGCTGCTCCCCATGTGGAAAGCAATCGGCTTTGGATATTGGAAGAGAGGCAGGTTTCCTGCTCTCTCTTCCAATATCCAAAGCAAGTTTGCAATGACAGGACGGGAGCCGCGAGGCTCCCGTCCTGTCATTGCAAACAGCAGTGTCCCGGGGGTAGGCACCCCGGGACACTGCAGGAGCCGGCCCTGGGGGTGGTGGTCCCCAGGGCCATCAAGGGCTCCAGGAGGGGGCCACGCGGCCCCCTCCCATTCAGTGCACAGCCCCGGGGAGGTGGTGGTCCCTGGGGCTCTGGGGGTCCAAAACGGACCCCCATTGTAATTTTTCTTAGTGCCCCGGGAGGTGGTGGTCTCGGGGCGTGTGGGGGCTGGAGCCCCCCACACAGGTTTTTAATAAAAAAAGAAGCCCCGGGAGGTGGTGGTCCTCGGGGCTGCGGGAGGGCTCAGAGCCCTCCCGCACCATTCTACATAAAGCCCCGGGGGTGGTGGTCCCCGGTGCTTGGGGGCCCTTAGAGGCCCCCACACATAAAATTAACCCCCTCCCAGCATGCCCCCGGGACTTGGCCCACCCGGGGAGCCAAGCTAGACATTTTTTTTCGGCAGGGTTCGCGCTCCCTGAGCGCATCCTGCCGATTTTAAAAAAAAAAAATAATGTTTTGCCCAGGGGTCCTTGTGGGACCCCTGAGCAGACCTAGGGGTCAGGGTGTTTCTACCCTGCCCCTTTGTGCGCTTTGCGCACTTGTTTCTGTCCCTCGGTTCTACCGAGGGACAAAATGGCTGCCAACACTTCCTGATTTGGAGTGTTGACAGCCAATTAACATAAAGCTCGTGCTCGGGAGGATCCGCGGCCCTAGATATATCTATCTTTTTACTTTTCATTTTCTCAGCAACTACTGAACGGATTTACACCATTTAACAAAAAGGGTTCTTTCTGAACCAAGAACTACCTCTTTGCCAAATTTGGTGTAATTCCGTTCAGCAGTTCGGGCTGTAGCCGTGTCTAAAGTTTCCTATGGAAAATTGCATGGGGAAAACGCGTTTTGGGACCCCCTTTTTCTCGGCCCCCGCTTGACAAATCCCCCGAGACTTTCAGGGTAGGAGCGGACCGGAGCGCCCCACAAAGTTTGAAAATTTTGCGAAGATACGTCAACCGGCAAGAGAGTTATTTCAAATAGAATGTCGCGGATTTCCTATGGATAATAGGTTGTAACTATAACTATCTACTGGCGACCGCCAGTAGATATATATATATATATATATATATATATATATATATATATATATATATATATATATATATATAGAAAGAAACTCCGTATCTTGCTTGAAATACAAAGCGACTCGCACACCAAGGTCAGTTTCAAATTCAGTGTATTAGGTCAAATGGCGACGCGTTTCGATCACAAGTTTCTTCTTCACAAGCCAGATTTTACAAATAAACATCCACCATTTAAAGTGCACAAATAATGATAAACATAGAAGATGGACCAACAGTGCAGGTTGCCAGCATAAACATAAACAAAAGACTGTCCAGTCCGAAAACGTATGACTCATTGTTAAATGTTAACTTCACATTTTTTCTTTTTCAATAAATGCCACAATGAGCAAATATGTACTATAAATTCATTATATTACATCGCAATTGTGTAGAATAATGCAGTATCTCATTAAATGGAACATTTGTACAAAGAATATATTATCTGCTCTCGTGAACACCAGTCTAACTTAATTCTGATGGCCAAGTGGCCCAAGAGACATACAATTTGTATTCATTGGTTCTGCCAAGTGGCCCAAGCGACATTATATATATTCCATCGCAATTGCGTAGAATAATGCAGTATCTCGTAAAATGGCACAGTTTGTTTAAAGAATATATAATCTGCTCTCGTGCATATAGGTCTAACTTGATTCTGATGGCCAAGTGGCCCAGGAGACATACAATTTATATTCATTGGTTCTGCCAAGTGGCCCAAGTAGCATTGATCATATCCAATTGGCCCCACCGGGACAACCATTGGAATTCAGCAGCCCAACACAAGGATATAGAACAGTGAACACCGTACACAGAAATATAAAGACAAAAGGGGGGGTGGAAAAGGGAATATGTTAAAAATCACAAAGGGAAACAGATTTGGGAAACACTTTTGACTATCCTTCACAGTAAATTCATCTATATGTCCATTCTCGTATCGACACCTCAATACACATTCTATTGGACTATGCCTCCAGTGAAGGTTTCGAACTGTTGGTGCTGAAATGTGGTTGGGATCTCCCCCACCCCACATTCCAGTACATCCAGGGAAAACAATGATCACATCAGAAGCTGGAAAAGAAATTTCCAAATAGACTAAGTTACTTATCCAATATTGTTAGACTTGGCATCTTTTGGCGTGTTTCCTGACTTTTTGTTTTCTGACCTCCCGGTTTTGACTCTGTTTTTGCTGGTGTAATGATTCTGCGCACTTTCCTCACTGCTGTCCAGTGGGAAAGTGCAAGTGCTCCTGTATAAAATGTGTTACGGATTGGCGTTTCCATGATTGGCCTATTTGGTTTATGTGTCAGTCCCTTGTAAAGTGCACTGCGAGTGCCAGGGCCTATAGACCAAATGCTGTTGGTGGGCTGCAGCACTGGATTGTGCCACCCACGCAAACAGCCCATAAAGAGTAACTCGGGCCTGCCATTGCAGAGCCTGTGCGCAGCCTGGGGCTGCCATGTCGACTTGGCAAGTGCGCACACTTGCAAGTCCCTAAACCTTCCCTTTTCTACATGTTAGTCACCCCTAAGGTAGGCCCAAGGTACCCCTGTGGGCAGGGTGCGTTGTATGCGAAAGGTAGGACATGCCCTGGTGTGTGTGGCATGTCCTGATAGTGAATTACAGCCCAGTTCGTTTTTCACTATTGCAAGGCTACCTGTTCCCCATAGGCCAGAATGGGCAGTTTTGATTATTACAGCTTATAATCCTAACTGACCACGGGAACATGGTAGAAATTCGAGTTTAGTATGCCTGGACTCAGAATGATAAAATGTATCTTTTAGTGAAGTTGGTTTTAACATTCTGTGTTTGAAAATACCCCTTTTAGAAAGTGGGTATTTTCTTGTCTAACCATCCAAGCCTGCCTCTGCGAGGTTGTGTATTCCTTGTCTGGAGTGTGAGTGACAGGGGCTGGGGATGCCAGGAGACAGGGTGAGTCAGCACAGGGCTGAATAGCAAGATCTACATGTAGATGGGTGGGAGGAGTTGCACCTGGGCCCCGAATAGGACAGTGCCTTCCCTCCACAATGCGGGCTCCACCTCCTGTGGTGCGTCTGATGTCCCTGGCCTACTCTCTGAAAGAAGGGACGGAGACTTGTCAACAAAGTGCTCCAGAACTGGTTTGGACTAGGCGAAGGCCTCTCTGCCTTCAGAGAACAAAGGAATTTGGGATATAAATATTGGGGCCCTGACCCCATGAATTTAGATCTCGCCGGAATCAAGGAACCTGCCAAGACGAAGAGCTGGAAGAGCTGCCAGGAGGAGTACTGCCCCTTTGCTGTGTTGTTGCTTTGTTGGGTTGACCTGCAGCTGCTGCTTCTGCCTTGGGCAGTGAAAGGACTGAACTTTCTACAAACTTGTGCTGAGTATCTCCAAGGGCCTGAAACCGAGCTGGCCTCCTGTTAAGAAGTCTCAGGGACTGCAAAGACTTCACAAGCCTCTGGGTACCGCTTCTGGAACGCTGTTTCAGTTGCCACAGAGGAAGGGAACCGCAACCGACTCCGTCAACCGAATCCATCCCTGGCCAGTGACCTGTTTGCACCGCAGACCGCATCGCCCCGCTTCGCATCGCAACCCTGGCCTCACCGTGGGCGACGTCCGACGCCGCCAACACCGAGCCGCTGCTTGCACCGTGACCTGTGGGCACCGCAGTTCGCATCGCATCGCTTCACTGAACCAGCCGGACCCGACCGACGCGGACGCTGCAACTAGCTCATGAGTCGTGACCGCATCGCATTTGGGGCACCGCTCGCACGTTTGCGACGCACCGCTCCGACTCGCACCGCTGTCCGACGCCAGCTCCCGCACTCCGGCTTGGTCGCCTGCATCGCAACCTGTCAGCACCGCATCGAGCATCGTCTCACCCTGCATCGCACGCCTTGGACTCACCGACTCCGTCTGCACGACGCTCATCGAGCCGCTGCCTGCACCGCATCGAGGGACACCGCACCTTGCATCGCTCCGTCTTGCACCGCAACCGCGACGAACGCCGATCGGCTCGTACACTCCGTACCAGCCACAACGAGAAAGGTACTGTGACCGAGTCTGTTCACGACTCTGCTGGCCCGTATCGACGCGGTCGGCTGGAACTGTTAGACTCTGTGGTTTTCAGCATCGCGGTAGGCTCGGACAGAGCTACCGACTCGTACGAACTTTGTTTTTGAACTATTCCTGCAAAGAAGAAGTTACCTTATCAAGCATTCATTTTTAAAGTATCGTATTGTGGATTTTTGTCGTAATTGGTCTTGTCTTGAGTATATAAAAATTGGTTATTTTTCTAAACTGGTGTGGTGTCCGTTTGTAGTGCTTACACTGTATTACTGTTGGTTATGTGCAAATGCTTTACACACTGCCTCTGAATTAAGCCTGACTGCTCGTGCCAAGCTACCACGAGGGTGAGCAGGGGTTACTTCACGAGTGTAACACCCTTACCCTGACTAGGAAGAAGGGTCCCTACTTGGACAAAGGTGCAAGCCCTTGCCAACTAGAGATCCCATTTCTACCATTGGTTGTCAGCGGTGAGGATAGGACTTGTGTTTGCACTTGACTTACAGTGATTGGTGTGCACTACTACCATATCGCAGACCATTACGTATCACATACTGGTTCTTTTTCTTTTGGCCTATTTTTGATCTTGCCAGTTTTCAACTCACTACTTTTGTCATGCCTGACACAGCTGCATCATCCGTTGCATCTCTGGAAATTATCTTTGAGGAGGATAGGTTGGAAACCTACGCCGTAAAGGAACTACGAGCAATTTGTAAAAACCTGAAAGTCCAAATTAAAGGCCTCACAAGGAAGGAGGAGCTACAGAAGGCGCTGAGGGCCTGGGTAGCAGCCAGACATGCCAGTGGGCAGCCTGGTAACCTCAGTGAGGAGGTAGAGGAGCCTATTTCCAGGGTGGATATGCTTTTGGGTAGGGGGGAACCCGCCAGGTCAGGCAGCAGCAGTCTGTCCCCAGAGGAGCTGGAGGACAGGCGGGAGGCAAGGCAGTTTGAGCCGCAGAAGCTCAGGCTGGAGAGTGAGCGGAGGAGAAGAGATTGGCCATAGAGGAGAGGAAGATGCTCTTAGAGCATGAGAGAGAACTGAAGGAGCTAGAACTTAGGAGTAAATCAGGCTCAGATGGTGGCAGCAATTCGTCCAGAAAGGCAGACAGGATTGTGCACATTCCCAAGAATGTAGGCAAGGAGTTCAAGAAGGGGGATGACATACAAAGGTGGTTTCAGGGTTATGAGGCAGCCATACACATGAATGGGGTCCCTGAGGAGAATTGGGGAGCAGGTTTGTGGCCACTTTTCCCTGAAGAAGCAAGGGATGCTCTGATAGCTTTGGGTAAGGGGTATCACCTCACCTATGCTGACATGAAGGATGCCCTTCTCACTAAGTATGGTCTTACTCCTGAAAAGTACAGGGATCAGTTCAGGTCCAGTAAGAAGTCTGATGCCAACACTTGGTTGGAATGTGTGGATGTGTTCTGCAGGTCTCTGGATGGTTGGGTGAAGGGCAGTAGTGTAACAGATTTTCAGGGGCTCTACAACTTGATTGTATGGGAGCACTTGTCTAGTCTATGTTTTGCAGATCTGCGCCAGCACCTAGTGGATAGGAAGCTAACTGACCCCAGGAAGCTTGCTATGGAAGCGGACTGCTGGGTGAGTACCAGGGTCCACAAGAAAGCGTTTGGGGGAGACTCAGCCAAAGGTGGGCAGGGTCCCCAGCAGAAAGGTGGGGGGGACAAGGGTAAAGCACAGGAGTTCTCTAAAGGGCCCCAAACTAGTACCCAGGGTAAAGGTTCCCAGCCCCCCGGTGATAAGAAGAAAGGGGTCTCTACAGGGAAGCCTGTTGAGACCGGCCCCCTGCAAGTGTTATGCATGTGACCAGGTAGGTCACTTTAAGGGGGACCCCAAGTACCCGAAGGGGACACAGCCACCCACCGGTGGACAGTCCAAAGTGTTGGCTAGTGTAGCGCTTGGGGAGGAGGGGTGCCCACAGGAGGGTGGGGATCCCGCAGAAATGACCCTTGTCTCACTAGGGGACAGTGAGATGGTCCCAGGAAACCAGGTGCCCCCTAACACAAAGAAATATAGCACCTGGGTGACCATTAATGGGAACAGGGTAGAGGCTCTCAGAGATACTGGAGCCAGTGTGACCTCAGTCCGGTGTCACCTGGTGTCTGAGAAGCAAGTAGTCCCCGGAGCATTCCACCAAGTAGTTGCTGTAGACAACTCAGAGCGCCAATGTATGGTGGCGCAGGTTCCCTTTGAATGGGGGGGTCTCAGGTCCCTTGAGGGTGGTTGTGAGCCCTACCATGCCTGTAGATTGTCTGCTAGGTAACGACCTGGAGCAGTCCTTATGGAAGGATGTTGAGCTCAGGTCTCACTTGGATTTGCTTGGGTTGCCAGAGTGGGCTTGCGTGTCTACTCGGTCAATGGCAGCCAGAAAGGGTGATCAAGAGGACTTGGAGCCTGGAACAGTGGCCCAAGTCCCTGCCAAGAGAAAGGGCAGGGGGTGCGGGAAACCGGCCCCTGAAGTTCCCACGGACCGGGAGGAGGCGGACCTCGAGGGGGAGGCCCCGGTGCCTACAGGGGAGCAGGTAGCCGAACTGGGAGACATCTCTGAGCTGACCCATTGGCAGCAAGAAGGGGGTCCCACCAGGGAGCAGTTCTGCAGGGAGCAGAACGAGTGCCCTACTCTGGAGGGTCTGCGGCGGCAGGCTGCAGACCAGGCAGCTGGTAATCAGTCCGGGTCACATCTGATCTACTGGGAGAGTGGTCTCCTATACAGTGAGCCTAAGGTTGCTGAGCCTGGGTCAGCCCGTGTGCTGGTGGTACCCCAGCGCTTCAGGACCTTCCTACTGGGTCTGGCTCATGACGTGCCTTTGGCAGGACATTTGGGGCAGGACAAGACCTTTGACAGGCTTGTCACCCACTTCTTTTGGCCCCAAATGCGAAGGCAGTCGGATGCACACTGTAGGTCTTGCCAAACTTGCCAGGCAAGTGGTAAGAGTGGGAGGAAGGTCAAAGCTCCTCTCCAACCTTTTCCTGTTGTTGGAACACCCTTTGAAAGGGTAGGGATGGATATTGTGGGGCCACTGGATCCCAAGACAGCCATGGGCAACAGGTACATCCTGGTCTTGGTGGACCATGCCACCCGGTACCCGGAGGCAATCCCTCTCAGGACAACGACGGCGCCAGTGGTAGGCCGGGCGTTAATGGGGATCTTTTCCCATGTGGGATTCCCCAGAGAGGTGGTTTCTGATAGGGGGACCAATTTCATATCCAAGTATATGACATCCCTGTGGAAGGAGTGTGGTGTAACCTACAAGTTCACCACTCCTTACCACCCACAAGGAAACGGTCTGGTGGAGAGATTCAACCAGACCTTGAAAGGCATGATCAAGGGTCTAACAGAACCCATGAGGCGTAAGTGGGACGTCCTCTTGCCATGCCTACTCTTTGCATACAGGGAGGTGCCTCAGAAGTCTCTTGGGTACAGCCCCTTTGAGCTCCTGTATGGCCACCCTGTCAGAGGACCTCTGAGTTTGGTAAAGGAAGGCTGGGAGGCAGCTCCCAGGAAAACTCCCCAGGATGTATTTAGCTACATGCTGGCCTTTAGAAACCAAACTGCCCGCTTCAGGAAACTCGCTCAGGCGAACCTAGAAGCAAGCCAGGAAGAAATGAAGAGATGGTATGACCAGAATGCCACTCTGGTCGAATTTCAACCTGGGCAAAAAGTGTGGGTCATGCCCCAGTGGCACCTTGTGCCTTGCAGGACAAGTGGACTGGGCCATATGAGGTAAAGGAGCGCAAAAGTGACGTCACCTACCTGGTGGATTTACAAGCTCCAAGGAACCCTTTGAGGGTCCTTCACGTGAACCGCCTCAAGCCCCACTTCGAGAGGTCCGAAGTGAGTATGCTCTTGGCGACAGATGATGGGGTGGAAGAGGAGAGTGAGCCTCTCCCTGACCTCCTGTCTACCAAGGAGCATGATGGGTCAGTAGAGGGTGTGATCCTCTCCCTACTCTGACTCAGGAGCAGCAGGGGGACTGTCGCCAGTTGTTGGGACAGTTCGCCCCACTGTTCTCTCTGACTCCCGGTGTTACTCACTGGTGTACCCATGACGTGGACACTGGTGACAGCCCTCCTGTGAAGCACAAGATTTACAGGTTGACTGACTGGGTCAGAGCCAGCATCAAGGAGGAGGTCTCTAAGATGTTGGCGTTAGGGGTGATTGAGCCCTCCCACAGTCCTTGGGCCTGCCCAGTGGTCTTGGTCCCAAAGGCTGCTGCGCCCGGTGCCACTCCAGAACTCCGGTTTTGTGTGGACTACCGTGGGCTCAATGCCGTCACCAGGACTGACGCGCACCCCATCCCCAGAGCTGATGAGCTCATTGATCGGTTGGGAGCTGCCCGGTTCCTCAGCACGTTTGATTTGACGTCTGGGTACTGGCAGATTGCCTTAACCGATGGGGCCAAGGAGAGATCAGCATTCTCAACCCCAGAAGGTCATTACCAATTCCGGGTGATGCCCTTTGGGTTGAAGAATGCCCCTGCCACCTTTCAGAGGTTGGTCAATCAGGTGTTGGCTGGGCTGGAAGATTTCAGTGCCGCCTACCTGGATGACATTGCTGTGTTCAGTTCCAGCTGGGAAGAACATTTACAGCACCTTGAGAAAGTGTTGAGGGCTCTGCAAGGTGCAAGCCTCACGATCAAGGCCAGTAAGTGCCAGATCGGGCAGGGTTCTGTGGTGGACTTGGGACACCAGGTAGGAAGCGGCCAGGTGGCGCCCCTACAACCCAAGATTGACACCATTCTGGCTTGGGAACCCCCCAAGACCCAGACAGAGGTGAGAGCCTTCCTAGGTCTCACCGGCTACTATAGGAGATTTGTTAAGGGCTATGGCACCATCGTTGCCCCCTTAACAGAGCTGACCTCTAAGAGGCAGCCCAGGAAAGTGATCTGGACTGAGTCCTGCCAGAAAGCTTTTGATGCCCTGAAGGCAGCCATGTGCACGGCGCCCGTGCTCAAGGCACCTGACTTCTCCAAGGAATTCGTAGTGCAGACTGACGCTTCAGAGCATGGTGTGGGAGCGGTGCTCTCACAACTGAACGAAGAGGGCCTGGATCAGCCTGTAGTCTTCCTTAGCAGGAGACTACTTCCCAGGGAACAGAGGTGGAGTGCCATAGAAAGGGAAGCTTTTGCTGTGGTCTGGGCACTGAAGAAGTTGAGACCATACCTGTTTGGGACTCACTTCCGGGTTCAGACAGACCACAGGCCCCTCAGATGGTTGATGCAAATGAGGGGTGAGAATCCAAAACTGCTGAGGTGGTCCATCTCCCTACAGGGAATGGACTTTACGGTGGAACACCGTCCTGGTACAGAACACGCCAACGCAGATGGTCTGTCCAGGTTCTTCCGCCTTAGTGAAGAGAACTCCAATGGGGTTGGGTAGTTCTCCCTACTTTCAGCTGGAGGGGACATGTGTTAGACTTGGCATCTTTTGGCGTGTTTCCCCTGACTTTTTGCTTTCTGACCTCCCGGTTTTGACTCTGTTTTTGCTGGTGTAATGATTCTGCGCACTTTCCTCACTGCTGTCCAGTGGGAAAGTGCAAGTGCTCCTGTATAAAATGTGTTACGGATTGGCGTTTCCATGATTGGCCTATTTGGTTTATGTGTCAGTCCCTTGTAAAGTGCACTGCGAGTGCCAGGGCCTATAGACCAAATGCTGTTGGTGGGCTGTAGCACTGGATTGTGCCACCCACGCAAACAGCCCGTAAAGAGTAACTCGGGCCTGCCATTGCAGAGCCTGTGCGCAGCCTGGGGCTGCCATGTCGACTTGGCAAGTGCGCACAGTTGCAAGTCCCTAAACCTTCCCTTTTCTACATGTTAGTCACCCCTAAGGTAGGCCCAAGGTACCCCTGTGGGCAGGGTGCGTTGTATGCGAAAGGTAGGACATGCCCTGGTGTGTGAGGCATGTCCTGATAGTGAATTACAGCCTAGTTCGTTTTTCACTATTGCAAGGCTACCTGTTCCCCATAGGCCAGAACGGGCAGTTTTGATTATTACAGCTTATAATCCTAACTGACCCCGGGAACATGGTAGAAATTCGAGTTTAGTATGCCTGGACTCAGAATGATAAAATGCATCTTTTAGTGAAGTTGGTTTTAACATTCTGTGTTTGAAAATACCCCTTTTAGAAAGTGGGTATTTTCTTGTCTAACCATCCAAGCCTGCCTCTGCGAGGTTGTGTATTCCTTGTCTGGAGTGTGAGTGACACTGGCTGGGGGATGCCAGGAGACAGGGTGAGTCAGCACAGGGCTGAATAGCAAGATCTACATGTAGATGGGTGGGAGGAGTTGCACCTGGGCCCTGAATAGGACAGTGCCTTCCCTCCACAATGCGGGCTCCACCTCCTGTGGTACGTCTGATGTCCCTGGCCTACTCTCTGAAAGAAGGGACGGAGACTTGTCAACAAAGTGCTCCAGAACTGGTTTGGACTAGGCAAAGGCCTCTCTGCCTTCAGAGAACAAAGGAATTTGGGATATAAATATTGGGGCCCTGACCCCATGAATTTAGATCTCGCTGGAATCAAGGAACCTGCCAAGACGAAGAGCTGGAAGAGCTGCCAGGAGGAGTACTGCCCCTTTGGTGTGTTGTTGCTTTGTTGGGTTGACCTGCAGCTGCTGCTTCTGCCTTGGGCAGTGAAAGGACTGAACTTTCTACAAACTTGTGCTGAGTATCTCCAAGGGCCTGAAACCGAGCTGGCCTCCTGTTAAGAAGTCTCAGGGACTGCAAAGACTTCACAAGCCTCTGGGTACCGCTTCTGGAACGCTGTTTCAGTTGCCACAGAGGAAGGGAACCGCAACCGACTCCGTCAACCGAATCCATCCCTGGCCGGTGACCTGCTTGCACCGCAGACCGCATCGCCCCGCTTCGCATCGCAACCCTGATCTCACCGTGGGCGACGTCCGACGCCGCCAACACCGAGCCGCTGCTTGCACCGTGACCTGTGGGCACCGCAGTTCGCATCGCATCGCTTCACTGAACCAGCCGGACCCGACCGACGCGGACGCTGCAACTGGCTCAAGAGTCGTGACCGCATCGCATTTGGGGCACCGCTCGCACGTTTGCGACGCACCGCTCTGACTCGCACCGCTGTCCGACGCCAGCTCCCGCACTCCGGCTTGGTCGCCTGCATCGCAACCTGTCAGCACCGCATCGAGCATCGTCTCACCCTGCATCGCATGCCTTGGACTCACCGACTCCGTCTGCACGACGCTCATCGAGCCGCTGCCTGCACCGCATCGAGGGACACCGCACCTTGCATCGCTCCGTCTTGCAGCGCAACCGCGACGAACGCCGACCGGCTCGTACACTCCGTACCAGCCACAACGAGAAAGGTACTGTGACTGAGTCTGTTCACGACTCTGCAGGCCCGTATCGACGCGGTCGGCTGGAACTGTTAGACTCTGTGGTTTTCAGCATCGCGGTAGGCTCGGACGGAGCTACCGACTCGTACGAACTTTGTTTTTGAACTATTCCTGCAAAGAAGAAGTTACCTTATCAAGCATTCATTTTTAAAGTATCGTATTGTGGATTTTTGTCGTAATTGGTATTGTCTTGAGTATATAAAAATTGGTTATTTTTCTAAACTGGTGTGGTGTCCGTTTGTAGTGCTTACACTGTATTACTGTTGGTTATGTGCAAATGCTTTACACACTGCCTCTGAATTAAGCCTGACTGCTCGTGCCAAGCTACCACGAGGGTGAGCAGGGGTTACTTCACGAGTGTAACACCCTTACCCTGACTAGGAAGAAGGGTCCCTACTTGGACAAAGGAGCAAGCCCTTGCCAACTAGAGATCCCATTTCTAACAAATATGGACAAAGAGTTCCTCATCTTCATTGATCCCAAAGGGGGTCTTGCAATCGAGGAGTATAATGTATTTGGATTCCAGGATTCTCAGGTGTCTCTCACGGTCACCCCCTCTGGGGTTGGCTGCGATCCTGTCAATTCCAAAGAAAGAAAGACTGTTAGGTTCCTGGTTATGGTATTTAAGCCAATGTCTAGCTGTGGAGTAAGTCAAATCACCGTTCCTAATCGCCCTGATGTGCTCCAGTATCCTCTTTTTTATCGGGAAAATTGTACTGACCACATACATTTTCTTACAAGGACACATGATAACATACACACAGTAATCAGTATTACAGTTCATGAATTTCTTGATATCATTTGTTTTGCCTGTAGGTAAAGGATATGTTCTCCTGTTACTGCTGTTGCTGCACGCTTTGCATTTACCGCACTTGTA
The DNA here is from genome assembly GCA_963921515.1 of Calotriton arnoldi. NCBI lineage: Eukaryota > Metazoa > Chordata > Amphibia > Caudata > Salamandridae > Calotriton > Calotriton arnoldi. The sequence goes on along the minus strand of CAWUFW010000219.1, from coordinate 4,574,034 downwards.
AAACCCTTTTTGCTGCTGTAACCACCCCTGTTGTTTGATACCCCCCATAGCTGGTAACCAGCATGTCCTTAAGGGAGCGGGACTTCCTAAATGTGACTAGTGGGTGCGCGGTGACATGTGAGCCTATCACCGGGTCGTTCTTTACCATGTGCCAATGCCTGTTGAGCGTGTTCCTGACAGATACTGACTCTGTGTTGAAAGTTGTGATCATTCTGACTTTCTTCTCCTCAGTGGTTTGTTTAGGTCTCTTAACTAGTAAGCTAGATCTGTCACGCTTTGCTACTTTTTCTTCTGCTGCCTTCAGGACTTTCTGGGGATACCCCTATTTTTGAACCTCCCCATCATTCGCTGTTTTTCTTCCTCATAGCTCTGTTGTGTGCTGCAGTTCCGCCTGGCCCTAATGAGTTCCCCATACGGGATGCTCCACTTGAGTTTGGGGGATGGTGGCTGTCTGCATGCAGTATGCTATTGCCTGAGGTTGACTTTCTGTACAACTTGGTCACAATCAATTCATTCTCCACACTAACACATACATCCAGAAAATCCATCTCCTTTTGGTCACACTTATGGGTGAAGCGGAGGTTGACCTCATCGTCTGCCAACATACCAAGGAAGTGCTCAAGTTCCAATGTAGTTCCCTTCCAGACCATAAAGATGTCATCTATGAATCTTGTCCAGAATGTAATATGCCTAGTCCATGGTTCATTGTTCTCAACCCATATCACTTGCTCCTCCCACCATCCCATTAGCATACAGGTGTAACTCGGCGCAAAGCAGCTTCCCATGGCCGTTCCGACCTCCTGTTTGTACCATCTATCCTCAAAAAGAAAAAAGTTGTTCTCTAAACAAAAAGTTAGCATCTCAATCAACATTTTGGAGTGTTCAAACAAGAAAATCGATTTATCCCTGAAAAAGTGTCTGCATGCTCCTATGCCTTGGCTGTGCTCTATACATGTGTACAGGGATACCACGTCAATCGTTACTAGCCAGCAGTTCTCCTGCCATGGGATTCCTTCTATTTTGTTGATAAAATCAGTGCTATCCCTGCAGTACGAGGGAAGATTAAGGACATAAGGGAACAAAAAAGAGTCCAAAAATATCGATGTACTTTCCAAGAGACTGCCATTAGCTGACACTATTGGTCTACCGGGAGGATTGATTTTGTTCTTATGAACCTTAGGTAGCATGTAAAAACATGGCGCCTTAGGTTTTTTCGTGTAGAGGAAGCGAAACTCATCTTCCCCTAAGAGCTTCTTCTGTTTCCATTTTGTCAAAGCAGCATAAAAGCGAGTAGTCGCCTCATTATATGCCTCCCTGCTAGATCCTATATAGCTCCCAGAAGCTGTGAGCTGTCTGTTAGCCTCATCCTTGTACATATTGATGTCCCAAAGGACCACATTGCCACCTTTGTCAGATGGCTTGATAACAAAACTCTGATCATCATTCAGAGTAGACAGTGCCATCCTTTGTTCAGTAGTGAGATTATGTGCATGTTTGTTTTTGGTACTCTTCCATATTCTCATCAGGTCTCGTACTACAATTTCATGAAATGTGTCCAGGCTATCATGCGGTGTATTGGGGTTAAAAGTGGATTTGGGTTTAAAAGTGGTCTTAACTGTCCCTCTCGTTTCTAGGCCCAATTGCCCCAAAAGATCTTCTTCATTACTCCATTCATCCACACCTTCATTCAGCTCTGCAAGGCATGCCAGGCCTTCAATATCTCGCATGCACAAGCAATCAAAAGTCTGATCTCGCTCCCCTACACCTCTGCCCCTGCCTGTACTGCTGTTTTTTTTGCACTTTTGTAAAAACATTTTACATAACTTCAATTTACGCACAAATAAAAAAACATCAACACGTGTTTCACTGTAATTAAAATTCGCTGTGGGGCAAAAAGTTAGTCCAAGTTCCAATAGAGATTGTTCAGCCTCCGTTAGTACATGTGAGGATAGGTTAACAACCGTTAGGTTCTGCTCACCCATTATTTTCTCCTTGTCTGCCGAGTTGTCCTCCCATGCGGCGTTGTGTCTTTTGTGCTGTTGTCCTCCCCTCCGGGTTTTCCTCCTCGTGTGCTTGCGCCTCTTCCTCTTCCTGCGTCCGGTGGTTTTGGTCTCAATGTCTTGTTGGTTTGTAAAAAACGGCACTCCTCTAATGATGTGAATGGCAGCGAGTCTTTCCTCAGGGACCCTGCTTGTTCCTCCAGGTCCGAGTAGCTTTCAGACCCCGACTCAGATGTTGCTAGCTCTTCTTGCCTAAGGGCTCCCATCTGTTTGAATTGCCTGATGGCTCCATCGTATTTCCTGCCAAAGGTCAAGATATATATATATATTTACTCCAGGGCAATTCTTGGAATTCCAGAATTAATCACTGCAGCACACCTCCAGACAGCATAAAAACATTTATTTATGCAATACGACGACGTATTTCGGCAAAAGCCTTTCTCGAGTAACTTTACTGTGCCCAAATGCCTATAGAAATAGTCCTGATGGATCATAGAAATGTAAGACATACGATCGTACATTTTGACGAACATTCCAAGTTAAATTTATATTAATCTGGCTGTTTCATGATAAATGTTCATTTTACATTTCAAATAATTACACAGGAAAAAAATTGTATGAATACAGAAAAAATTGCATAATTAGCAATAAGATAAAACTTTAAACCAATATCCATTATTCATCATGGAGTCCCGGCTTTCTACAATAAAGTTGCCAAATTCAAATTTGTGATAAGGCAAACCGGTTCTTGCATCATGGATCGTAACACTATTTGAGTACATTTCATCCGTGAATGTTTAAAAGAAAAATTTCCTTTACAAAAAAGAGGAAGAGGAAAAGAAATCAGCAAAGACTCAGAGTAACCAACCGCAGAGTGGGTTGGACGAAACTCAAGTTGAAGAGAAATCATGTTGATATTTCGGATAAATCTATTGTGAATCTATCATCCAGACAACTCACTGACGAAGAAAAATCAGTATTGCAGTTAGGGTTAGGGTTGCCAACGTAGGGCGAACAAAGCAAACACAAGAAGATGATGGACGGAGCACTGAAAATTTTCAGTCAAAGATCTGGGTTGAATCCATTCAATTTGCTTATCCATAAGCATAAATACATTTCTAATCTTCACACCATTCATAGCCACACTGATAGATGGAATCATAGCCCCAAATATATCTAATACTACCTTTATAAAACAGAGTTTCACTCTCTTCAAATCAACAGCATCATTCACTCCACTAATGTGATAAACTCTAGGAAACAAAGAAAAATAGCATGAACCCACCCAATTACCTGGCAGGGTGAAATAAGAAGTCCTACCACACACATTATGTATCCTTCTCCGAACTGGTTCTTCACCAATCAGAAAAACACCATCTATAACATAACTCCTTTCACATTCACTCTGACTCACATATTCAATTGATCTAACACCTGTGGGTTCACATATTATACATCCTGTTCTTTTTCTTGCAGGTCTTCTAGCAGCTAGTGATTCACTTTCACTGTTCTCTGACTCCATGGAAGTAGACCAAAGGTGGCCAAGGTGCAAGCAGAAACAAGACTAGCACCTTTACTGCACTTGTCAATCTGTATTCACACCGAGCAGACTCCCCTCCAGCGGCAACCTGCATTTGGCTAATGTATTTATTCCTGTACACCAAGGAGTAAAGGACATCAACCTAGATTAAACATACAAACTCTGGGAAAGGAAAAAGTTTTAATACAGGAAACTATATCTGTGTGTATGTGGAGCCTCACAAAACACACTACCATTGTGCAGGAAAGTTAAACAAACAACAATATCTCTAGAGCTTGGATTTCAATGAATCTGATAACCAAAGCAACAATAATAAAAAACTAAAACTCACACAGCCAACACAAATTTCCAAAATAAAGTAACACACCAAAAGCACTGCCAATCACCAGAATTATTTTGCCTTATTCATACTTATAATCTGAATTGTTAATGAACAGCACTGCAATTCATGAACTCAGCAAAATCTACCAGGAGGATCCACACTATGGGCCTGATTACGACTTTGGTGGTGCGGCACCGGGTCCACCCCGCAGCTGCACCGCCAAAGCTGTGGACAAACCATCCGCCAGATTACGAATGTAACTCGTGTCTGGCAGGCTTTTGTTTTAATGTTCCCACGGCGGTGCCCTGAAAAGGGGCACAGCAATGGGAACGCCTAAAACAGTTCCTCAACGTCATGGTCTGTAAAGTCCATGTGGTGCAGGAACTGTTCTGCATGCACACAGGGTAGCACATGTTGTGCCCCCCTGTGTGCATGCACATGATAAGGAAACACAGGGGTAAGAACCTCCATGACACCGCTGGAGGAGAGGAAACTTGGAATATGCTTGGCGGGATCGCGGCGGTCCAGCGAAGCATATTGCGCCCTCCTGACCGCCGTAACACCACCAGGGAACGGTGGTTCCCTCTGGGCTGTGGTGGTCAGATCGCCCAACTCGTAATACGGCAGTCGGGAGACCGACACTGCCGTGCCCCCATGAGTCTAGCGGTTCATGGAATGCGAGACTTGTAATCGGGCCCCATGAGATTAACAGAAATGCAGAATTACTGTTGTGTGAGCAAATGTATCATTTTATTAGCAAATTAGAACACAGTCTCATTAAATGTCATATTGCCTTAGCACCTGCACACTATCCCATGAATAATTTTAATCTGCTCCCTCTATGCTATTGTCATCCAGAGATGCTAGAACAAACTAGATACATAAACAACAATGAATAGGGCACAATGATCTTGAGGAAAGACCTTGAAAAAATAGTTGCAGTTTTGTGACTGAATCGGGGAAAGCTAATTGAAAACAGCATAAACGATAACAATAGATATAAATAAATAATATTCTACTTGACCACATGCTGCAGAAACAACAGCCAGTGAAATGTGCAGGGTGAAGACAAGGGTGACATCCATTTTGAAAATCATGGTGGCTAGGACTGCTTAATAAGGGTCAGGAAAATGTACTTCTACACATCATAGAAAATCCGTATTAAAAGCAACAGTACAATATGTTTGTACGTGTGGAATCGAGTATGAAAATACTTATTGCTCATTGTTATGATGCACAAAAATCTTTAACACTGACATCCTCAAATTTTGCTGACACACAACTGCTTACCTCATACAGCCAGTAACGCAAAGATATTCAAATACGCTGACTCAAATTTGTTTATGTAATAAAGTCTGATGTCCATTAGAATCAATGTCTTCCTGAAGGTGCTAACACTGATATTAGTCACCCTTTCTGCTTAGATGTTTTGCCTAGGAATTTGTCATGGTACGGATGTAACTTAAGGAGTGCATTGTAGTGTCTAATAGCATTTCCTCAGCATCCTTGCTTGCTCAGCTTGGATATATTTTCAAGCTGCCCAATAAAGATTGTTCTATCAGTTTCAGGTTTACAAACCTGACCTTGATTTTGCCACCATTCTCAAAGGCATAAAGCAGTTCACGTCACAGGAAACAGTGAAAAGGTCCACACTGGAAGCATTAATTGCACAATAAAGTGTACACCACATGCCTATTAGCAGCCCCGAAAGGCGCCGCATTGTTCAGTTAAGAGGCACACTCAGTCTGTACCGCATTTATCCGCTGAAGAATTGTGTGTGAACAGTTGGCATAACCAGTTTAACACCTCGCTGAGGAAAATATTTACAACAACATAAGAATTATAACATTTTATAGCTCTGGGAAGAGAACGTGTCTTGTTAATGATGCAATAACCGGAAGAACCCGTACCTTTCGGGAACAAAAGTTGGCAAAATTGAAGGAAACTTTCAACAGCAGGTGTCAAGCCATGTGAGCAGGGTGTTGCATTTTAAGAAAATAACTAAAAGTATTGTTCTAGCTCTGCCTGGGATTTCCGGATAAAAAGTGAGAGACTGAATACGACGCTTCAAATGGCTCCGCGAGATTTCATGGAAACAGAAAGCACGTGGCTGAAGGTTGCCAAGGGCAGTTCAATCCCAATCCAAGTACAGTTTATTAAATGTACGCTCCCTATGGGGCAGACGTTTTCTCTGGCAGCCAATGCAGGGACTCGTTCAGACCCTTACATAACAGCGCTCTCGATGCAATGGAGCAACGCAAGAAGAGGACCCCCTAACACCCACAGAGGGCCCCCTGAGACTCCCATACCTCATATCTATTCACAGGCCTTGGGCTGAAAATTAATAAGGGACCCTCCCTCGGGTGGGGCCCTCCTGAGCCAGCAGGGGCACAGAGGTCTGAGTTAACCTCCCTCTGCTTAGAGAGAGCTCAAATGTTCATTGTTTAGGTCAAACCAGACAGGATCAAGATTGTTCGATTCACAAATGACTTTTCACCTGGATATTAGTTTAGTTGGAACAGAACCAGGTCTGTAAGAAGAAAAAACAGTAGACCCTCACGGGTGAGTAGCGCGCTTACAATTCCCTGATTGATTGATTGACCTGTGTGTTGGGTTCTAATGGTTGTTAATTATGCAAACAGTGCTCATTTTTGTTTACCTCTGAAGGATGAACGGCTGAGTGCACCCATGAAGATTTGGACAAGTAGTTGCTCTTTAGGCATTCATCCTTGTTCTGGGTCCATTACTTCCCTGAGCAACAAGACCTAAAAGCACCTCTCTGCATCAGCTGATTCCATTTAAAGAAGCATTGGCAACATCGAAAGGTCTTGCAGGCTGCTGCATTGGGTAATTGTTCTGTCGCAAGCATAGGTCTCAAAAATAAAAAATAAAATAATGAAAACATGCTGCCGCATACACATGATAGTCTTATGCTTCCAATAAAAAAATAAATCTAAAAGGAAGATTAACCAGTACAGATAATTTGATAAAACAGTGCTTCCTAACAGATGTACTAGAACGTGCATAAAAACCTTGTTAGTTTTAAAGAACACCACAGGAAAATACGATTCCAATTGACAGACAGAAAAGGTACTATAACAGTCCCCTATTCTGATATGCTAGAAAAGTACAAGCTTGTCTTCAGTCAAGGGAAAAGTAGATACTGGAAGTACATAATCAAAACTTGGGACTCATATCTTATCTTTTCAAACTAGTCTGCTTTGCCTTAAACCCTACTTCTGTAAGTGACAATATCCTTTAATACGCTGGTCTTGTATGTAGCTGAAACACTAATTCAAAATAAAGAAAATAAGTGTAGGAATGAATATGTAAAACTATGGATTTATTAGAGACTTGTGTCAACGACAAGATCCCTTTGGGCTCCTTTCTAAAGCATACAGGTTCATCCAATAAACACACATACACTATTCAAGTCCTCAACATTCATAAGAAACCAAAACCATAATATAAAAATATGAAGCTTCATATTGGTTGGGCATCCTAGCACTCTCAGGGTCCACTAAAAGGAAAAAACAAACTATGTGACTAAGTGCTGATTTAGTATTGTTTAACATTAGAATTGGATGTGCCAACTTGATTATCTAGGTTCTTATGTCTCCAAGAAGTGTCACAGTCTCTTAGATTGTGTTTTTAGGAAATGTTTTAATTCTATGTGATTATTTTTGATAACATTAATGTTCTTAAATGAATTTGGTTTTTAAATTGTGTACATTTTGAATCCTGACGGGATTACATACAATAAAATATAATACATTTTTATATTATGGTTTTGGTTTCTTATGAATGTTGAGGACTTGAATAGTGTATGTGTGTTTATTGGATGAACCTGTATGCTTTAGAAAGGAGCCCAAAGGGATCTTGTCGTTGACAGAAGTGTCTAATTTTGGTGTCCGGTCCCTTTGGTGTGTGGGACCCCTCTCTTCTATTTTTGATTTATTAGAGACTTGGCCAAACACAGACTGGTGCACACCAACAAGCTACCAGCCCTACTAACATAATGAGAAATGTCTAACACAGATAAGCACAGGTAAAACCAAAAATCTCAAATTCATCAAATTGCTCTGAAAATATTTTTAGTTTATTAAAAGACTAAATCAAATACATCAAATCCATTGTAAGCTCTTACTGAAGATAAACTGATGTCTATGCATATTGTCAGAACCCCTTTCAGAAGGCCATGGGGCATGCAGGGGCTGCTTGGCCCAACTTTGGTGGTTGAGGCCTTTTACTCCTGATCTCCCTACTATGGATCCTGCTCAACTGGGCCAAGTACTCCTCCTGCACTTGACTTAAAGTGGTAGCTGTGCTCGAGCAGTCAAGGCTCCCTCAGTGGGGATGCAGATACAGGTCAGTGATCTCGACTCATAGCTCAAAGTGCAAACAGTATGAACAATAAATTAATGTCCAGTCAAATACTTGCTTTTATAGGAAAAGGTTATCTTTTATTTCTAGCACTACACAGGCAATGAAATGCAGCATTCAAATGCAACAACACAATCCCCTTGAGGTCAGGGCTATAGTAGTTTTCAGGTGAATCCCTGTCCCACCCTCCTTCGTGCCACGTGCTCAGGGTTATTCCCTAATTACTGGTGGCTGCATCAGGGAATGTAAACTATTAGGTGATAATCAAGAGTTCTCACTTCTGACTTTTTAGGAACTAAGTCAAAAGTGTCTATGGTGCTGTAGCACCATTTGCAGTGAATTCCCCTGGGGTCCAGCTGGCCCAATCTCGTTTTACCCTCTCTTGCAGCACATAAGAGTTCAGCTATGCAGCAGGCACCTTTAAACGTGCACCTGTGACTCCTGCTCAGTTTGGAGCGGTCAAGCTGCTCACAGCTACATCTGGCGGTGCAGGCTCTCTCTCCTGAGTGACGCTGCCGGAGGTCTTTCAGATGTCGGAGCAGCTCCTGGCTCATGAAGATAGGGTACGTTGACTACGCTCAACGAGGGGAAGGAATCCTCTCTTCAGCGCCTGACTGGAGCCAGCAAGGGTGCAACACCATCCACAGTATCTCCAGTAGACCTCAGTGGTGTGTTGGGGGCAGTTTCCTTGCAGTGTAGGTACACGGATTGTAGTCTCAGTCTCTCCTTCAGGTGGCGGCCCAAATCCTCCGACAATGTTGGTGCAGGCAGCCCCCACTGGCATACGGGGTTATCCTGGTGCAGGCACTCCCACTATACATACCCTGGCTCAGGAAGTCACAAGTCTTGAAGCAGTAAGTTTGCGGGTGACCCCCTCTTGCATATGGGGTCACTGCAGTGCAGCAGTACAGGCGTAGCAAGACCCCCATGGTGCTCAACGCACGGCCCAGTCTACAGTGGCCCTCTTCTGGCATATGGGGGTCACCGAAACTTATCTTGCACACGGGTGAGGAACAAATCAGTGCTCAGCTGAATTCTCACACCTAAAACACAGGGAGTATTCACGGTAAGGCTCCCCACTGAACCTGGGTGCCTCCAATGCACTCTTCTTCCACACAGGGCATACTGTTCTTGACAAGCAGGCATGCACTGGTTCTACAGGCTCTAGGGCATGGGGTCTTGGTTTCCCTGGGTAATTTCCCCTCACCCAGTAGGGAGACTAGAAGGCCTTGACCCCCAGTCCTGGTCAACGCCAGAAGTCTGAAAGAGCTTTCCCTTTTTACACAGCTCATCTGGCTGCTTGGCAGATTACACATTTTTGAGGACTCACACTCCTCATCTTATAGTCCTTTTTCAGACACCAAATATAATTTAGTGTCTGGTTCTTTGAAGTTTTGTGTTGGAGGTTTGCTTCATTTGAAGTGGGCACTTCTTCTTTTCATCTTCATCAAACAGGGCTGTCACAGCAGGCATGACTCTGAAGCAGATTGTCCACAACATAATTCATGGGAGTGTACAGAGTTTACACCTGGATGCCAGCCACAGTGATAAGTGCATCAAAGGGTTAATCCCAGACCCCTAGTACTACTCTTCATGATTCTCCTATCAGCCCCATCTCCCTTCCTAAGATGTGCCCAAGCCCATTTCTTGTGATCTATCACTAAATCAAAAAGCAGTCTTTTGAAATGTAAAGGGAGTTCGCTTCCTTCCTTCCTTCCTTCCTTCCTTCTTCCTTCCTTCCTTCCTTCCTTCCTTCCTTCCTTCCTTTCCCCACCCAGCTTGCAGGAGTGCAGCTATATACAAATCTGTCTGGGAGGATCCTCTCTTCCTCATGTCTTTACCAGGCAGGCCTTGGTTTCCCACAATGGAATCCAGGTTCCTCCATACAGTCTACCCTTGCAGGCACACTCACTCAGTACATTCATAGCTCCCTTTCTGTTCAGCACTTATCCCTCTATACATTGTACCATCACATGTAAACATGCCTTCAGCACACACACTCTGGCTGCGTGCACTGTTCAGCACTGAAGCTTTTCTATCTTTAAACAGGTGTGCTATTTCTAAACACACACACTGCCATGCATACACATACTCACTATGTGCACACTGCACAACTCTTCATCCTTCATGTATTGTACTTCACGCACCATATATAGAGCCAGCCCATGCGGTCCCTGTGCACGCACTGCACAGCACTACATCTCTCATGTAGTGTATTCCAGTAAGGCATACATACACCCAGCACATGTACTAACCACTCATGTACTGCTCAGTAATGCTCCATTTATTTATTTCTAAAGTTTTATATAGCGCGAACATGACCCAAGCGGGTATCAGAGCGCTTAACATAATGACGAGGATAACAGAGAGGGAGACAGGTGGTTAAAACAACAATCTGACAGTGCAGGATAAACAGGTAAACAAGAGTACTGCGGTATCAGAACACCACATAAATACAGTAAATGAGCAGGCGTGTGGGGAGGGGGCCTCAGTGCATTGTTTTCGGGGGGAGTAGGTACATTGCAAGTTCAGACGTATTCATAAGAAGTGCTTTGACTTCTTTTTTTGAAAGAGGACGTTGAGGGATTCAGTCTGATTTCCGGAGGCAGGGCGTTCCAGATTCTCAGGGGAATACCGGAGAAGGCTCGGTTATAGGTTTCCTTTCTTTGAAAATGTTGTGGTTTCAGCAGTAAAGTGCTAGAGCTCCTCAAAGATCTGCAACCACCTGAGAGTTCCAGTTTCTGGGCGAGGTACAGAGGGGTGTTAAGGTGAAGGGCTTTGTGAGCCATGCAAGCAATTTTAAGATGAATCCTAGCCTCAACAGGAAGCCAGTTTAGAGATTTCAAATCTGGCGTGATGTGGTTATTTCTTTTGGATCCTGTGATGAGCCTAGCCGCCGAGCTCAGAGAGGCCCTCAGCGGTGTCAACTTGTAGCTCAGAAGACCACAGAGAGATGAGCTCCCATACTCCAATATGTGAGATGACTAGTGCTTGAACAGCGGACTTGAGGTCTTCCGGAGGAAGGAAGGGTTTTAACTTTCTTAGTATGCTCATTTGAATGTTCGCTCCTTTGATCCCACAACAAGGCAATGGGATCCAAACACCAGTCACATGCATCAGCCATCTTTGCACACATTCACTCCCAGGAAATCTGAGTCACACGAAGGAAGGTTGAGATGGCTGGGAAGGTGGGTGTAGCTAAAAGCATGAAGGGAGTCGTAGTCACAGCCAACAGTCCTCCTCCCACATGGCCCAACAAGCCCACCTTGAACCATGCTCATCTCACAGGGAGTGGAAAAGTACTGGCAAGATGGCTGACTCTGGGCTCTGGTGTGTGGAGCACAAGGCCCTGTTAGGAGTTGTGCTCAAACAAACACCAGGCCCCAATGTCAGACATCTTGAATGTAAAGTTTTACTCACTGTCATGAAAGCATGGTTCACGATGGCCTACTTGCTCTGGGTGGGAGGAGTAGTATCTTCAATGACTTCAACTACCATCAAGGCCTGCCCTACACACACCTTCTCAGCCAGAACAAATAGCACTCTTGTGACTAGGCAGTCCCTGAGAGTGAAAGGAAATATACTGGCAAGATGGCTGACACAGGGGTATTATGTATGATTTGGCCACAAGTCACATCCAGGCCTTGGGTTTCTCACACGACTACCCACTCTCAGCCATCTTCACAGTACATTTACACTCACTGTCAGGGAAAGCATAGTCCGAGGTGTGCTCCTTGGGCTGGCTGGGAAGGTGTGTGGAGGACAGGACATGGTGTGAGTTGCAGTCATAGTACATATCACTACACACACCCAAAGCAACCTGTTCATCAGTTACAATGGCTAGCTGACAGTGAATGAAAGGGCCACAGCAAGATGGCTGACACTGTTGCATGGTGTAATGTGCACAAGGCATTGTTGGGAGTTGTATTCAACTCCTACATCATGCAGCGGTGTCAGCATCCTTGCCATTATACTCCCCTCACTGTCATTGATACTTTGACCACGAGGAGTAAGCTGGTCTGGGTGGGAGGAGGGGTACAATGTCCAGCAGCATAACAGAAGCACACAAACCTCTGTACCTCACATCTCTGAGCCTTAAAAAGTAAGACATCAGCCTTCTCTAACTCATCTGTCCATGTAGGACAAGGACAATATACATGATGTGATCAGGCACAAAGCAAAGCAGTAACACTATTTGCTACGGACAGCCATTCACATGTGTGCAATGAGATGAGAACTAGGAACATATTCATCAAATTACCATAAACAAAATGCTCACATACATTCTGGATTGTGAGTGTGTAGGTAGCCACACCAATGAGACTGCAAACAACATGCACAAACACCAGCACACATGCACAAATCTTGAAACATATTGTAAGAGGAAGAGTACGTATATCACTGTAAAAACACAGATATGGGAAATACCAACACACCTGTGTCATGCACAGGGTGTCTCTTGACAGTCAATGTCTATGTACAGTCAAATAAACAAAACATGCACATCTATTCACAGAGCTGGACATGGTCAGCAAAAATATTATTGTTAAAATCACAATGTTCACTGAAAAAAATATGCCTGGGTCTGTGACGATAGAGGAATATCTAATGTACATACACTCATCATATTGTACTATAGCAAATGTAATGTGTATGATACGATGACCTGTGCAAAAACACCACAAACATTGTGTCTCTCATCTACCCACAGGGCCTGCCGGGGACACTGCAGGAACAGAACAGGAATCCCAGTCCCAGACTCTGGTTGACCCTGAGCTCTCCGGTGTGGATGTCTCTCAGCCCTCAACGGACGACGATGAACTACCTGGCCCCTCCGGTGTGGGTCAGCATGCAACACCAGCAGCTGTAACATCAGCACCCCTGCGACCACGCCAGCAACATCTGTCAACCCCCAGATGACCACTACCCACACGGACACACCAAGGCAACAAAACAACAAGAACACAGCATCACAGGGCACTCTGGAGTTGGCGGACAACAACACCACTGTCAACTATGAAGGAGGCTCAGTATTATCTGTGCCTGCAACAACAGGTCCTGCTCGTGTGGGTAGGGGTGGTGGGAGGGGCGAGGGGAAAGGTCCCATCAGGCAGCTGGTGCTGCTGATCAAGCTGATCCACAGATGGCACGCATTCTCAATGCATATCAAGAATGCACCGGAGACTTTGGCCAGGTAGTTGGGATCCTCAAGGACATGCAACAGCAGCAGGCTGCCCATTATGCCAAAATGAACTCACACATGTCAAGAATGGAGTCCAAAATGGATAAAATTGATGACCAGATTGCGGTGCACAGGGACATACTTACCTGCCTCCACCAGATTACTGACAACATGACCTCACCTCCCTGTGTGCCCACTACATCTGCAACTGCCACAGGGAGGGATGAGGTCTCTGGCGGAGAGTCCCCTGCACTGCGGCAGCCTGCACCTGAGGGTCCACCCTCAAAGCTTGGGAGGGGTCGTCCGAAGAAGGACAAATGAGAGACAGATGGCCATGCATCCCCCCAGGAAGTGAAAACCTGCTCCTGATATCCTCCATTGTGTGTGAAGCGTTCACTTTGTTGACTGTCACTGAACTCCCCCACAAGGGATGGAGGGTCCAAGTTGGATCACTGACTCAAATGACTGTGGACTTGGCTCTGAAAATTTCATCTGCTACCACTACCAACTCCTCTGTGAACTTTGGATTTCCAAAATTGGTACAGCACTATCACTTTCTTGCACAATATCACACATGCACTGCAATACATTTTTATTCACACAATACTTGCTTCTGTCTTGAATTAAATAAGCCTGGGCGGTAAAATCCGCTCCGCTTGCGGAGTTTGCGGATTTTTGGCAACTCCGCGTTCCGCGTAGAACGTGGAGTTACCTAAAACTCCGCGATCCTCGGCGTAGCGGGGTTTTTCCCTTGTTCGCGCTTTCAAAATGTGTTTTTGCGCGCACGGTAGCGACTTACCGGGATCCCTGCGTTCGCCGACGAGTTTTCCTATCCGTTCGCGTGCGCCACAAGATTTTGGTAGCCAGCCACGCGATCCCGTGAGAGTGTGCGATTGCGAACACATCATTTGGACGCGCCATCGGACATCTGGCGGAAGTTTGGTGAAGCTCGCGATGCCGAACACGCAAAATTTGCAATCTGGAGAAGAATATCTATCGAGCAGCATAAAACCTTCTCGAAAATGATGATTTGGTTGATAAAAACTCCTCAGATTGACATTTGGCTGTACTTTTTTGTGCAAGGAGTCCTATTTCTTTTTTTTACTTTTTTTTTGGAGAGGAAGGAAGTGCCCCAGAGTCTCCAACTTCCTGTTCCTGTCCAGCAGGCTCCTCCCAGTGCTTTGTCCATGTCCTGTTCACTTTTCATTTGGATTTTCAGCTGGAGGATCACCCTTTGTGTCTGCTGCATCATATATCATTGGATTTGAGGACTTTTGGATTTGAGGACTTTTGGATTTGAGGACTTTTGGATTTGAGATTTTACAAGTAAGTTGGTGTTGTTTGTTTGATTGGGACATTGCAGTTGCTGCAACTACAATTTTTGTACTTTTCATCATTTTTTTTTTTTTATTGTGGGTAGCCAGTAGGCCCAGAGCTAGTCATGGGTGCATGAAATAACTATTTCTATGGTGTCTGTTGAATTTAAACATCATTTAGAGCATGGATGGCATTGGATTGAATTGCAAAATGTGTATTTTTGGGGGTATTTCACTTTTTGGTGTGTGTTAAATAAATGCCTTTGTTGTGTGTGTGGTGTGGTTGTTGTGTAACTTGCACACCTCGTTTAGCCCTGTGGATTTTCGTTTTTGCATTTTATTGCATTAAAGCTGTGTTGTTTAGCATGCCTCCT
This sequence comes from Calotriton arnoldi, assembly GCA_963921515.1. NCBI lineage: Eukaryota > Metazoa > Chordata > Amphibia > Caudata > Salamandridae > Calotriton > Calotriton arnoldi. The sequence continues at coordinate 4,558,917 of CAWUFW010000219.1, read as the reverse complement.
TTGCCTGGCCATTATAGGCCTGTTTCAGTTAATTGTTTTCCAGGCCTTCTGCTTGTTGTGACTGTGAGTGACCATGTGGCTGGTGGCCATTTTATGGTGGTAGTTTAGAAGTGTGCTGCTTTTGCCATATAGGCCTGCATGTGTTTCCTTTGTTCCTTTGGCCTAGGCTTCTTGTTGTTGTGGGCCTGGCCATGTGGCTGGTGGCCATTTTGAAACCAGGCAGTGTGCTTTTGCCATAGGCCTGCATTGTCTGTCTTCCCTTTCGTGTTGTTGTGGGCCTGGTCATGTGGCTGGCGGCCATTTTGAAGCCAGGCAGTGTGCTTTTTCCATGGGCCTGCATTGTCTGTCTTCCCTTTCTTGTTGCTGTGGGTGGCCTGGCCATGTGGCTGGGGCCATTTTGAAGCCAGGCAGTGTGCTTTTGCCATAGGCCTGCATTGTCTGTCTTCCCTTTCTTGGTGTTGTGGGCCTGGCCATGTGGCTGGCAGCCATTTTGAAGCCAGGCAGGGTGCTTTTGCCATAGGCCTGCATTGTCGGTCTCCCCTTTCTTGTTGCTGTGGGTGGCCTGGCCATGTGGATAGCGACCATTTTGTGGAGCCAGCCAGTGTGCTTTTGCCATAGGCCTGCAAGCTTGTGGCCTAGTCTGCCAATAGGCCTTTCATCCAGTAGGCCCAGAGCTACTCATGGGTGCATGAAATGAAACAACTGTTTCTGTGGTGTCTGTACATCATTTAGGGCATGGATGGCATAGGATTGAATTGCAAAATGTGTATTTTTTGGGGTATTTCACTTTTTTGGTGTGTGTTAAATAAATGCCTTTGTTGGATGTGTGTGTGTGGTGTGGTTGTTGTGTAACTTGCAAACCTTGTTTAGCCCTGTGGATTTTCGTTTTTGCATAAAAGCTGTGTTGTTTAGCATGCCTCCTTTGTCTGGCCATATAGGCCTGCTTGAGTTCATTGTTTTCCAGGCCTCCTGCTTGTTGTGACTGTGAGTGACCATGTGGCTGGTGGCCATTTTGTGGTGGTAGTGTAGTAGTGTGCTGATCTTGCCATATAGGCCTGCATGTCTTTCCTTTGTTCCTCTTGGCCTAGGCTTCTTGTTGTTGTGGGCCTGGCCATGTGGCTGGCGGCCATTTTGAAGCCAGGCAGTGTGCTTTTGCCATAGGCCTGCATTGTCTGTCTTCCCTTTCTTGTTGCTGTGGGTGGCCTGGCCATGTGGCTGGCGGCCATTTTGAAGCCAGGCAGTGTGCTTTTGCCATAGGCCTGCATTGTCTGTCTTCCCTTTCTTGTTGTTGTGGGCGTGGCCATGTGGCTGGCAGCCATTTTGAAGCCAGGCAGTGTGCTTTTGCCATAGGCCTGCATTGTCTGTCTTCCCTTTCTTGTTGTTTTGGGTGGCCTGGCCATGTGGCTGGCGGCCATTTTGTGGAGCCAGCCAGGGTGCTTTTGCCATAGGCCTGCAAGCTTGTGGCCTAGTCTGCCAATATGCCTTTCATCCAGTAGGCCCAGAGCTACTCATGGGTGCATGAAACAACTGTCTCTGTGGTGTCTGTTGAATTTAAACATAATTTAGGGCATGGATGGCATTGGATTGAATTGCAAACTGTGTTTTTTTGGGGGGTATTTCACTTTTTGGTGTGTGTTAAATAAATGCCTTTGTTGGATGTGTGTGTGTGTGTGTGATGTGGTTGTTGCGTAACTTTCCAACCTTTTTTAGCCCTGTGGATTTTCATTTTTGCATTAAAGCTGTGTTGTTTAGCATGCCTCCTTTGTCTGGCCATATAGGCCTGCTTGAGTTCATTGTTTTCCAGGCCTTCTGCTTGTTGTGACTGTGAGTGACCATGTGGCTGGTGGCCATTTTGTGGTGGTAGTTTAGTAGTGTGCTGCTTTTGCCATATAGGCCTGCATGTCTTTCCTTTGTTCCTCTTGGCTTACTGCTTCCATCCCCTTTGCCAGCTGCAGCTCCCTGAATGACGTGATGAGCAAATTAATGCCAAACAGGTTCCACTTCCATTACATTTGTATTTTTGTTTTTGTTCTTCTTCTTTCCTATCCTTCCTGAGTGTACACAGTATACCATGAAAGACCTTGTTGTCAAAGTCTCACAAATGGCTACACTGTTATGTTTTTTTGTATAACTTAAACTGAGTTGATAAAATGTAATAATATAACTCTAACAAGTGTGACCACCACACACTAAGTTATATATTATATTTGTTTGTTTGTACTAGTAGTAATTGAACCACAAGAACAAATGCAACATTTCACTGATGTTCTTCTCCTGGCTTCTTTGCTTTTAGGTGCACAAAAAGACAGAGGAGGAGGTGTCATCATCACCCGTTGTACTGCCAGACAGAAGTCCTGCTGCGCACCACGTCATGTCCACGTGTGACCACAGACATCTCTGCAACTTGTGCACCTGCGTCCTGCTGACATCGGAAGGAAGAAGATGGCCCCAAAGAAAGGTACCAGGTCCTCCAGTACCAAGAAAGTTGCCAGTGAGAAGAAGGAACAGAAGAAGGAAGTGGCACTGCCACTTACCAAGACTGGTGTGCCGGCCAATATGTTTTTTGGGAAACAAACAATTACGCCTGCATCAGCGGTGTCCGGGGACCAAGCTGGGACCAGCACCTCCGCATCACCGGGCCCACCCCACCAACCTAGGCCCAAGCCCATGAGTGTCGCAGAGGTAGCCAGTCTACTTGCGCAAACGCCAACGAGCAGTGATGTTCAAATGTCATTATCGCAAAGTAGTACCCAATCAACGCAGGCGGAAACTCAGCAGATAAGTGGGCAACAACAGCCGGAACAACAGCCGGAACAACAGCCGCAACAACAGCTGGAACAACAGCCGCAACAACAGCCGCAACAACAGCCGCAACAACCGCCGCAACAACAGCCCACAATAGTAGTTGTTCCTCCCGAAGTAGGGGCAGTTCAGGAAATCGAGCTTCCTGCAGACGAAGAAGAGCAAGCCACTCTTTCAGAAGATCCATTGTCTTCCAGATCCCCAGCAAGGAAAAGGAGGGTTAGTCCATCAACTTCTTCTTCAAGCCCCCTTCTGATGATCTAGATGCCACTTGGAAGCCACCAGCTCAGTCTGAGTGTGAGGCACGCCACAAGACAAGGCTAGGGAAAAGGAAGGTTCCAGAAAGCCTTAGAGTTATGGAGGTAGATGTAGAAGAGGCGGATGATGACGAGCCAGTCATTATGAACATCACTCCCGGCCCAGTGGAGATAGAGACCGACATTATTACCCTATCCCAAATTGCTGTGAGGGATGTGGCACGGATACCACCAAGACAGGTAACACCAACACCACCTCCAGCTTCCATATTTGCATTTGCAAAGGCCCGGCAGGGACCTACATCCAGCACAACCACCACCTCAGTAGTTAGTGGTACTGCACAGAGTCAAATTCCAGGCACACCCTCCAGTTCATCCGGCATTGCAAGTGGCACCTCCAGCAGCGCAAGAAATTTCACCTCCCCAGTTTGGAACTTCTTTTCGGTTAGCAGTAAGGAGGAGAACGTTGCTATATGCTCAATTTGTCGACATAGTGTTAGTCGGGGTAAGCTTGGTACAAACTATGGTACCGGAGGCCAAACAACCCATCTGAAAAAACACCACTTGGTCCAGTTGGAGGAACACCTTAAAGGCCTAAAAAGTAAAACTGCACCCATTGCTGTTGGTGTGGATGAAGTAGAAGAAGAAGAAATGATCGCGGTGGAAGGTGAACAAGAGGGAGACATTTTCTCTGGTACACAAAGTAGCCCTGTCCCCAGCAGTGTAGTGGTACCGCCCACATCCTCAGCAACATCTCAGTGGCACCGTAGTAAGAGTCAGGCTGAGACACCAAGGCAACAGAGTACTGCAATGAAAAAAAGTACGTTGTTAAGCCTAAGTGGGTTCAAGAAGTCACCTGCATCAGCTGCACCACAAAGGAAAATAATCCAGCCTACCATTGTCTGCATGCTTAGGTCGGAGGGGCAGTACGAACGCAACCACCCAACGGCACGTTTGTACAATGCGAAGCTGGCTAAAATGTTAGCGCTGGACCTTCTCCCTTTTTCTTTTGTGGAAGGGGTGGGTTTCCTTGAATTTGTGACAGCCATCTGCCCAAAATGGAAGGTTCCCAGCCGGTCCTATTTCGCCAGAGTTGCTGTTCCAGCACTACATCACGATGTGCTGGAATTGCTTGGACAAGCTTTGCAGCAGAGTGCTGTTCACAATATCCACCTGACAACAGACATGTGGACCAGTTGCCAAGCCACTGATTACATTTGCATCACTGCACACTGGATCTCTTTTGTGGGGGTTAGAGAAAAGATATCTGAAGCAGGTGCTGTTGACACTGCTGAGATTTTTAATGCTACTCGGAAGCATGCAACTGTAGCCATGTTCGCCATGGAGAAATCTCATACTGCTGCAAACATTTTGGAAGAGTTTAACAGTAAGTCTTTGAATGGCTGCCCATGTAAAGTGCTTCCCCTCCTACCCAGTCATGCCAAAAAACCGCTGGTCCAAGCTCTAATTCTGTCACGAATATATTATGGCAACGCCCTCTACTTAGGCGCCCCAAGCTCCGCTGTTGCGAAACTACAGATCGTGCAGAACTCGGCTGCTAGGCTGCTCACTGGGACCCCAACCGGCGCTCAGCAAGGCCTTCTCTGCGCGCTCTCCATTGGCTCCCGGTACAAGAAAGAATCCATTTTAAAGCCCTGTGTGTGGCTCATAAGTCTCTGGGAGGAACTGGACCGCCAATTACCAAAAATCTGATCCGCCCTTACAAAGCCAATAGAAGATTACACTCAGATGAGCTTCACCTAGCAGTAATACCCAAGATTAAGAAAGCCAGAAGCGGGGGACGGCTCTTTTCTTACAACGCCGCTAAATTCTGGAATGCCCTCCCGCTGAACCTCCGTAAAGAACCCAACCACCTCACATTCCGAAAACATCTGAAGACCTGGCTCTTCCCGTAGAGGCGGTCTCCTCCTCTGGTTACTGTCACAGTGCTGGGATGCCTCCGGGTAGCCATGCGCTTTACAAAAACCCATTTCATTCATTTCAAGAGGGCTTAACATTGGTTTTGTTGCCACGGATAATGGCAGTAATATAGTTAAGGCCATGGAGGATGGTGCCTATTTCAGGGTGCTGTGTTTGGCGCACTGCATTAACATTATTGTTCAAGACTTTCTGAAAAAAGAAGCCCGAGTCAGCAACTTACTGACCACCTGCAGAAGAATATGCACACATTTCAGCCATTCTTTTAAAGCCCGGAAGCAGCTGAGGATCACTCAACGTGAGCATAGAATGCCAGTCAAAGCACTCATCCAGGAGGTGCCAACACATTGGAACTCAACTTATTACATGCTTGATCGTCTGATCAGTACAGACCAATCAATGAGTATGTCATGCAAAGAATAGGGGATGCGACTGTGAAAGGTATGACCCTACAGATGAACTAATGGGGTCTAGTTAAATGCCTGACAGAGATGCTTCTTCCTTTCGAGCTCTTCACACGTGAAGTCAGCAAGGAGGACTGTACTATGGGCCAAGCTATCCCATTGTTGCACATGCTAGAGCAACAGCTGAAGGAGGTGTCTGAAGCGTACACAGGTGTGGAGGAAAAAAATGAAGCATATCCGTTAGTGGAGAGCTTATCCCGTCACTTAGCTAAAAATACAAGGGTAAAAACTCGCATTGTTTCAGAAAAACATTACATTTGTGCCACAATTCTGGATCCACAGTACAAATCGGCACTGAACAGTAAGACATTAATTCCTATTTCAGAAGTGGATGTTGCCCAGTACAAAACTTGGATAGCTGAGGCAGCCAGTGACTTGGAAAATGAACGGCTGGTAATTAAAGGCCCGCTACTCAAACCCACAACAAGTACTGCAGCAGGGCATCCGGCGTCAAGTTCAACTTCAGAGCCTGAGGGCAGTGCGTTTGGCTCAGAGTGGTCTCCAACACTATCGACAACAGCAAGAACCGGATCATCAGCCCCAGTAAAATCGGCACAGGATTGGTATTTACAGCAAGGGCTTGCTAGGTCCAGTGCTGATGCAAAGACAAAAGAGGCCAAGCAAAGTGGAGCACCCCTGACCATTGAGCGGATGGTCCAGGCCTATCTGGATGACCCAACAGAGGTCTACATTGATCAAAACCCATTGGTGTATTGGTATGGGAAAAGGCGCCAATTGCCAGTCCTCAGCATGCTGGCGATAAACTATCTGGCTTGCCCTGTCGCAAGTGCCTCTTCTGAGCGTGCTTTCAGTGCTGCTGGTGCCAATGTAACAGTGAAAAGGACCGGTCTCTCGCCCAAAAACGTGGAGAGGTTAACCATGATCAAAATGAATCAGCACTTTATACCACCGAATTACATAATACATGAATCAACGCAGGAAGATGAAGACAGCGACTTAGGTGACGGAAGTAGTGTGTTAGATGATTACCTACTTCTGGTTGAACCCCCAGAGTTTGAAGATGAGCTATACTTCCCTGACAACTAGGCTTGAACTTCTTACTTTCTTTCTTCCTTATTTACTTTTATTTGTGTGTGTCTGTCTTTCTTGTTCGAAACTTCGAATCACAACAAATCCATCACCACCGTCTTCTAGTCTTTTTATTGCCATATTGGAGTTGCAGCTGTCTGCATTTAACTGAAGTCCACTCCTCCGAGTCCTGTTCCTCCATCCTCCTGACTCACCCTAAATCCATTTCCCTCAAGCCAGATGATGATTGGATGGAGAATAATAGTACAAGAAAATGTTGCCTCGTTGAGTCCCTCCAAAAGAAGTGGAACATGATGACTACTATAGCTATCCTCCTTTCCGAGCCGAGAGAGACTGTCCCTTAACTTAAGATGAGAAGGAACAGGTAATGAATGATGGCATGCATTGGACGCTGACTCTGAGTGATTGGTGTTTGTGTTGTTGTTGTTTGTTGTGCATGAAGTGAATTCATTGTGTACTATTATTTAATCTACACACTAAAAGTAACTCAAGTCAATGTTTCCCTTCTTGTTGTTTAATAACAAAATTGTACTTCTACTGCAGGCCGATCCATTGAATTTTTGAATATGGAATCTGGACTCACTCTGTACACTGCACACTGAGTTGGACAACACCATGATGATGACCACAGTGACATAATATCTTTGCAGTCACTCAGTAGGATCGGAGATGATTGATGGAATAACTCAGGGCGTTTCATGAGTGGCATAAAAGGTAAACAAGTCAACAACAACCACAGCAGACCTACATGTCTGTGTAGTGGTAGAGTCGAGTCACGAGTGTAGTAGTGGTGGTATGACTGACAGCTGTGCATGCCATTGATTTAGTTACCTACTTTGGAAAATGCTATGTTGTTGTATGTGTGACATGTGTGCTCTGTCTGGCTCAGTCAAAATCTAAGCTAAGTGGAGGTTGGGTGGGCGCCGTGGGCCTGTTCTGTCCTGTTGCTGTTGTAGGTTAATGCTGGAAACAGACAACAGAGTAGACATGCTTTAGCCATGCCGCTCTGAAAGTGTTTGCACTCCTCCGTAATTTATGCTTTTTTTTTCTCCTTGATTTTTAAATATCCCTTTTGTTTTTCCATCTACACTTACAAGCCGGCTTTTACCCTGTGCTATACTGGGAAAAACAACTCACACTCACCTAAGAATCCACATCCGCCAGGCAGGCAGTGGCACCCAAGTTTGACGTACGCAGCGTGGACAGGAGGACCAAGAGGAATGCCGAGATGCAACTCCCCAATTTGACCAGGATAACATACAGTAACACTTTAGTCTCAACATTCATCATCTTTTAAATAATTTGATTCATTTTTTCTCTTCAATCATTAATACTGTGTGTTGTTGTTGTTTGCTCTCTGCTTTTAATTGATCCCTACAGCTATTTTTTAATTTTCTTTGCTAGCTTTAAAAAGTAACCCCGGTACAACAGAAGTAAAAATGTATGTAATTTGGGTCTCTCTGAGGGCAGGCAGGCAAGGCAAATTGCATAATAATTAATAATATACTGCTGCCCTGTACTGTCTACTAGTCTAGTTAGTAAGTACGACTTATCATTAACCATCAAGTCATCATCATCATGCATGCATTTCCTTTTTCTCCCTTAACAGATTTATGGATATGATGGTCGTCTGCCAAGATTGTGTTTCGTTGTTTGTCCATGCGTAGTGTTTTTGTTTGTCAAACCTTTCCCCAAACCCCCCTTCCCAACCATTCATCAAACCCTAACCCTCTTCCCCCGGGCTGTGTGATTTATATTGAGGTGTGACTAAATTAAATGTATACCAATAATTGATCACACGCTTGCTGGGGCGGATGTTGTGAAAGCAACACTAATTCAATTTCAAGGCAGGGCGAGGATCTTCTTCTGCTTGCCCACCCATGCTCAGTATATTTGCAAGTCAATTTTTTTTCCACAGGAACCTAATCCATCATCATTAATTGCCGGCATCGATTGGATTCGTCATCCTCCTACACAGCTCTAAAGGTTACGCTTGTGTCAAGTGACTCAACACAACTACAGTTTGTAACTTGTTGTACTAGGCTATCCCCGCCACCATTATGTTTTATTTTACTTTAGCATTGCTAATCAGCATTATTATTATTGTTTGGCAGTCTTCTTGTGTACTGTACTGTACTTTGTTCTACTACTCCTCCCAGAGTCTCCCATGCGACTGACTCACTCATTTTATTTTTTTGCAAATGCTACTGCCAGTGTTTACTAGTACTACCACCACAACCATGGCATGTTGGGAAACCAAACAATCATCACCATGCAGCCATTGCTGTGCCTAAGTTAAACATCAATCACAGGTAAGAGAAGAAGTTTGGGGGAGGCATAATTAATAATGGAAATTAATTCATTAATTCACACACCCCTTGAGTCCAGTTGCAGAATGCATAGACTAGGAGGAGAGACTGACAGTACTAGTAGGACAAGTCACTCAGTGAGGGGTACCGCATCTATCTGTTTGTGTCTTACAAAATCGGCAGATTATTTAAATCAAACACTGGATGTGGCCCTGCAGCAGCAAGGAAACAGTGTGACGTAAAACAGTAACCCCCCGCAAAACATTAACATCGTATGTAAAGTATAAATATAATTTAATCCCCACAAAAATAAACTATGTAAAAAATCCCACAACAGCACCGGACCCACCCCTCTCCCTAACCCCAACCAATGTCCAAAATGAAAAAGTCCAACCAATTGTCCATGTCCATAAACCCCAACGCCCAATTCCCACCCACCAAAGAAAGGAATAAAAAAGGGGCAATCCAACAGGGTCTCATCGGCGGGCTCGCTTCTCCAGGACATTTATTCGCTCCTCTAGGCGGGCCATTTGGAGGAGCATGCGGCGCTGGAATGCCCGATAATTGCATCCACAGGGAGGGGCAGCAGTGCTGGATAAAGTGCGGCGGCGGGCGGCTGCCAGACCGCGGCGCCGTACCACTAGAGGGGCCTGGGCCTGGCTGGGGCCCGGGGCATTTGAGGAGGCTGCAGCTGCTGCCGCCTCCTCCTCCGCCAGAACCACCAGCCGCCGGTATTCGTTGCAGATGGCCTCCAGCTTCCGGCGCCGGGCCATGGCTGCCAACTCCTTCCTGTCCGGTTTTGATTTCGGTTGGGAAGGAGTAGCTATATCAAGAAGCAAAAAGACTATTGTAACAATATACTCTTAGCAAAACAGTAAGACAAATTAATTCTACACATAGTGGCACTGTATGTACTAGCAAGCCCAGTACATAACATTTGTGGTATGTATCTATCCTCCCACTTCCTCGGCCTCTAACATTTGTGGGAGTTTCAGGCATTATACTAGCACTATGGACTCAAGTACACAATACACCAGTCTTCTTCTTCTCTCTTGTTTAGCGAAATTACGTAACCTTGTTGTAGCCGGCATGCCAGCTCAGTCAGCTTGTGCCCAAGACAAACATACTCGTCGTGACGCAGACTCACGTTAGTTTTATTTACTACTGTCTGCAGGTGGGGAAGCTGACTACACAATCATCGTATTTTTCTATTACGGGTGGCACTTTTCATACTCTGTTACATCAAGGGCAACTGCTCAATTTCACTTTCACCCTGCCCTGACTACTATACTACAACAAGGCAGATGATATCTGATCCAAATGATCATTGCTTATATATGGGACGACATGAGGTACTTTGTTTTGATTGATTGTGTAACCATGCAGCCAATAGCCCACCCATGGCAGGCTGACACAGTCAAAAATAAAATAACATAGGTAGAGAGTGGGCCTCGGAGTCGGAGGGAGGCACTTGATAACAACATACATACACAATTTATATGCTGTGCTTGCAAACTACTGTGAGTCAAGGGAGTATTCTGAAAATACAACTTCTAGTTCTATTCTCCTTGGCTTTGCTACTCTGGCGCGGTTTCTTTTTCTTTTACATTCTCTTCAAAGACTCTTCATCCAGTGACAGTCTCCACCTATGCTATCTATGATGAATACCACCCAGACATCCATCCATTCAAAGTAAACATGTCTATCATTCTTCTTTTTTTTTTTAAACCACCACCCATGCGTCCTTCCTTCTTTGCTTGCCTTTGAGTTTGACCCATGAAACACCCCGGAGGATTCTTGCTATCCACCCATACAGTTTCACCCACCCAGGCAGGCCTCTTTTCTTTCACCTTCCACCCATCCTTCAACCACCCATGCATCTGATTCATATCAGCCACCTATGCTGCATGCATCCCACGCATCCTTCTCTGCCAGTCATATATATTACATCTCGCCCATACTTCCTCCTTCCATCCTTCTTTCCCTTTTCATTCAACCCATCCATCAAGGTCATCTGATCTGACTCTTAGTCTTCTCCATAAAACTTTCACAGCTGAGTTGAAGTCAGATAGAAGAGGCCATTAGTTACTCAACTACTCCCGCCGCTAATGCTATTGCTCTAATGCTTAGTAAAGGGTGTCTTCTTCAACCGTTGTTCACAACAACAACTTAGTCTCTCTCAACTTACACAACACCCTTGCAGCGAGTGTGTAACTATTGTCAATAAGTAAGGAATATAAGTATAACTTACCACCGCCCGCCACTGCTGCTGGCTCACCCACCCCTGTGGCAGCTGCTGCATCCACTGCTCCCTCCTGGCTGGCCCCAACACTGGTGGTCGTGGTCGGTACGCCTAGAAAAAACATTACACATTTTGTAGATGCCATATACACCTCCCCCTATTTTTCAGTAGCAAGATTGAAAAAAAAGTTAAAATACATACATATACCACATACATAACTACAAATCGGGTACTAGAGTAGAGTAGACACTACTAGTAGTAGTATGTCCTATCCTATCAAAAATAGTAAAATATCTGGTTGGGCATTTTGTTGGTGGGAATTGTCGAAAAGCCTCTCAAGAATAAGAAGACTAGAAGAGGCCAACCCAAAGGACTGGACTCAGTGGCTAGAGCTATTGGTGAATCTGAGTTTTAGTAAAACCTTTTAAATAAAGAGTGGCCAACTGGGCAAGCTTAGCTACAGACAGACTAATAATAGTAGTTTTACAGAGAGTCTTAGCAGAGGCAGTTAGAGGCAGGGATAACAAGAATTTAGAAAGAAATAGTCTAGATCGAAGAAGATTTGGTAAAAAATAGAATTAGGAAACGGAAATGATAGTGCGGAAAAAATAAGGTGCAGTAAAAGTTAGGGAAAGATAATTATTAATATTAACAACAGGAAGACTTACTGGGGCCAGCAGCAGAGCCCTCGGTAGAAGAGCGGTCCTGGTCCTGGCGTTCTCCAGCTGCTCCCGCCGACTCCGACCCCGTCTTCTTGCCCCTGGGTGCTGATCATGTAAGATATAATAAAGAAAGAGACAAACATTGATGATTGGTGTGAAACAAATAAAATATTTTAAAAAACGCTCAAAAAAACATTTTTGGAAACAACAATTGCAATAAAATTGACCTATCTAATCTGATTGACTGGTAGTATCGCGGAATTCGCGGAGCGTCTAGTTATTATATTTATGAACACTAATCCAGTGTTCCATTCTGATTCCAGAATACTACGTCTAAGTACCACCTGACGTAGCCCACCTATTCAGACAGGCCAACAATTGTTCACTAAGTCTGCATTTCCATTTATTTTAGTCCTCAAAAATGCATAGATGGAGGACACATGCATACATTTTGACATACACCAAATTGTTGGTTGGTTGCTTGCTGCTGATGTTCTGCTAAGCCTATTACTCCCTCACTAAACAAACTACAAAAGGTTCTACTAAGGACTGGAGTAAGCAGCACTCAACAGCACGTGACGTGACGGAGGATGCGTCACGCAGAACGCTTAAAAATTACCAACTAATACTAAGTAACTAAACTACCTATCCACCACTATCTTAGTGACAGGAGGACAAAGCAAGGACTAGAGTCTCTCTAACATTACCTAACTTAAGTTCTCTAAAGTAAACTCTTACATAATCAGCCCAAGCGAGCGCAAAGTTGCAAACAACACGTAAGATTAGTAGCGCCGAGCATCTGTGTCTAGAAGAATAACAATCACAGAAGATTTTTAAACTTAATTTACCTGCAATGTAAGCAGCAGCATTCTCGCTATTAGGAAAAAAATGATATTTGCAATAACAGTAACACAGTCTAGAGAACACACAATACTACTAGTATTAATAGCTACTCACCAAGCCCCACGACCTCGACACCTAGCAGGTCCAGCAGGTCCTGCTCCCGGTCCAATATGTCTGACCACCGGTGGGTCAGCTGGTTATGGATGCGCCGGACCCCAGAGCAGCGAAACACTGCCTGGTGCACCCTCGCCCACCGGCGGTGACGCTCCTGGGTAGCGTACCTGGAGCCAGGCCTGCCGCCTGCTGCCAAGGTCAAGGGGAGGTGGCGCTGCACAAAAAAACAAGGGCGGCCACCTACGCCTCACTGAAAAGGGACCGGGCCTGCACCCCTGGCGGGCGCAGTCTGACGCAAGGCAGGCGGCTCTTTGGTGCAGGCGCCTTGCCCTTGGAGCCGGTACCCTTTCCCTTAGGCATGGTTCTGGGGTGGGCGGGGGGCGGAAAAGAAAATTTAGCAGGAAAAAATAAAGTTAGGGGAAGAAGTAGGAGAGTAAAGAAGGAAGTAATATAAAATAGTAGAAAAGTAAAAATCACAGTAAAAGTAGAAATAAAACGCAAAATATAGACTTAGGGACAGAGAGGGATAGATAATAAATAAAAAAGTTCAGAAAAACAGTGTAAAAAACAAAGGATTGAAAAGATTGGAGAGGGATTGAAAAACAGGCCCCAGAACCATGCAAAAGATAGGAAAACAAGATGGCCGCGCCCATTGGCGACCGCGTGGTGAAGTTCGTGCAATATTTCCCCCGAACACGTCATCCACATTGCCGAACATCAAAAACATCTTGCGAGCATACGCGAGCGCACGCGAGCATGCATAAACAAGCAACTCCGCATGCTCGCGTAGCTCTGCGTAGCGTCGCGGAATTTTTGTGCATCTTGGCGTAGCCTCGCGTAGCGCGGCTACGCGAACTTCGCCTAGGGTTAGAATTAAACACTGTTTGTAATATAGAGATGATGTCCTAAAAAACAAGGAATTGGCTGAAAAACAAGTACAGGAATTTACCTACTGTCTTGTGAGTAAATGTAACATTACACATATAAAGAGATACACACAACAAGGTCAACACAACACAAATAGTACATGGCATACATCCTCATTGCCTACACTGTTGTAAACTGAAACCACATTTCAATGCACAAACACTAATCATTGTTAGATAAACTGAACTTCAGGGCACATATACAGTATGTAAATGAATGTTGGATGTGTGTATACAGACAAGGCACACCTCAATGTGGAGCACAGGTTTATTACACAGGCACAACATGTTGCCTCCACAACAAATGCAATCAAATCACACTGTGACAATAAGCACAAATTAACCAAGACTTTTGAAAACTTTCAGAATTGAGTGTGTGGCACAGATTCCTGATCCCAAGAAAAGTTGCAATCTGTAACTGCATTGTGTGTCTGGGAGGTCACATGTCTCCATACACCAGCCAAAGGACCCTGTGAAGGAGAGACATAGAACAGTCATGACATACCACATTTTCTGCATACATCTCCAAGAGACATTTCATACTTAAATTTTTTTAAATGTGAACACTAGCTAGGAGTCATGTCAACACTGTACTGGTGACCATACTAACTCAATGGATACCAAACAACTCCAAGGATCATGTTAAGTAGCATGCACCCACATGAAGACAGAGATATTGTACAACAGACACATATCATGCAAAGAAAGTGCTTTGTCAACTCATCATTGCATACTTACAATCATGAGAAAAAGTTGTTGATGAGCTGTCTCCGAACATCCTCCTCCTCCTCCTCCTCCTCATCACTGGCAATATGCCCCAGGCCTGGATCCTCCCCTGCTGGAGGCTGCTGGTCCCCGTCATCTTGGATGAGAGGTAGCTCATTCCTCACTGCCAGGTTGTGAAGCATGCAACACACGATGATGATCTTACACACCTTCGCTGGTGCATATTGGAGGGCTCCTCCTGTACGGTCCAAGCAGCGAAATCTGTTTTTCAGTAGCCCAAATATCCGCTCAACCACTCGCCTGGTCCGCCCATGTGCCTCACTTAAACGAAACTCAGCAGGGGTGACAGGGTTCCTGAGTGGTGTCAGCAACCACGGCATGTTGGGGTATCCAGAGTCTCCTAAATTTAAACAGAAAATACTACATGTGTCTGAAAACAGGGTACAACCTGACATACAAGCAACACACAACATAAACAGACAACATTACCCACCAACAAACCAGGCACCCTCATTTTGCAGCTGAGACATCATATGTGGGATCCTACTGTTTCTCATAATGTAGGTGTTGTGTGCTGATCCTGGGAAACGTGCACAGACATGTGAGATCGTCATGTCAGGCAGACATAACACCAGGGCATTTATGGAGTGGTAATGCTTACGATTCCTGTATTTTTGTTCATTGGCTTGTGGTGGGATCAAAGCCACATGTGTACCATCAATGGAGCCAATGACATGTGGCATTCTGCCCAAAGCATAAAAGTCACTCTTGATGTCGGCAAACTGTCCTGGTGTTGGGAACTTGATGTACAGGTTCAGAAAATGTAACATTGCCTCCAAAACATCACGAAGCACACGGCTAATCATTGGCTGTGACATCCCACCAGCAGTAGCCACAGTATACTGGAAGGTTCCTGTGGCAAAGAAATGTAGGGCTGCCATCACCTTCACCGTGGGGGTCAGCGCAAAGGGATATGGGCGTCCAGGTTGCAAATGTGGGGCCAACTGGTCTGCCAACTCCTCAATGAGTGGTCTGGTGAAGCGGTATCGTCTGATGCTGTCATGTTCTACCATGGTCTGTAGGTCGGGGAAGGGTCTGTGGACAGCTGGTCTCCTGCGGTACATAGGTAACAAATCAAAACATTATTAAGAAACTTTCCAATGTGGTAAGGAACATGCAGAAACTCATATACAACATCAAAGCAAGACTCAATAAAGTCAGATGTGTAAGGTTGAGCCTCGACACAAAGGGCAGCTATGTGACCCTTACCAGACATTTTATTTTATAATGGTTTGTCCACAATTACAGTGCTGTACTGTGACTAATCACTGGTGTCTGTCACAGTCCATGTGATCAAACATTACATACTCAACACACACCTAATAAAGTATCAAAGATAGATGTTTGTAACAACTATCATAAGGTGGAAAGGTACACAGACATGGATCATGTAATGCCACCTAGGTGGAACACTAGATAGAGACAGCGTGTCACCATGCACACCACTGTCATAGTGTGGACACTGTCATGATGTCATGACTGACATACATGTACTATCACATACACAAAACATTCATGATGTGTAGCACATCTCTATTTGACAAGCATACATGTATGTCTGTGACACAAAGACACAACAGCAACTCACATGCCAAATACAAGTTGATGTCTCATCCGAACCGAGCCTGACGCACACATTGGCTGTTGGTCATCATGGTCACAGACGCGGATGAGTATTCAAAGGATGCGTTCTCCGCATCCGAACCGAGCCTGGCGTACACATTGGCTATTGGTCGTCATGGTGACAGACGCGGGTGAGTATTCAAAGGACGCGTTCTCCGCTTCCGAACCTGAGCCTGATGCACACATTGGCTGTTGGTCGTCATGGTGACAGACGCGCGTTTCACTTCGTGTACGAATCGCGTGCAATCCGAATCGGTTAGCTTACAACAACAATGTATCAATCTCAATAGTGTTATGATGCGGAAAATTTGAACGACGCGGTAGGCGTGTCCAATGCGTGCAATGTTATGGATTGGACAAATTCAGATAATGTGAACGACTAGGACCTATCGCTTTGGACGCATGGAACAGATTCCACCTCTGCTGCACAGATATAAGTCTGTCTGTTCCCAAGAGACTTCACTTGCCTGCACTACATGCTACTTTACAACATTTCTTCCTATCACTGCTGCTGTCTCTGCATCCTCTGGGATCTACAATGGCACGTACTGTGGAGAGGGCACCAGCTTTCACAGAGAAGGAGAACCAGGCCCTGCTGGACAGCATCCTTCCACAGTACAGCAAACTGTATGGAAAACCAGGGGAGCAGGTGAGTGTTGATTATACTGCCTTTTTAATTGGCCATGTGTTAAAACAGGCACTACTAGCATTGTGATCCCCAAGGGCAAGCATGCAAACATAGTTAATGTAAGTCTTACAGTGTGTAGATTTATGTTCTGGACAGGTACAGTGATGTAGAAGTGTGTTTAGTGGGATTGATTTTTCTGCACTGTTCTCATGTAATTAAGGGAGACTTGCACACAGGACAACTACCCATGATGATACTTGGCTAACCTTTAGACATTATCTGCCATTCTGACCATGACCTATATGTCCAAGTGTGTGATGAATAAACATGTAGCATGTGGAGTAATGGTGTGTCACCATGTCATCCTTACAGGTCGACGCCCATCAGAAGAAGGAAATTTGGCAGACCATTGTCTGGGCTGTAAGATCTGTGGGGGTCTTCAAACGCCGCATCCGCCACTGCCAGAAGAGGTGGCAGGACCTCCGTGGCTGGACACGGAGGATTGCAAGAGTCCTGCTGAAGCTGTCACCTCCTCGCAAAAGGGGTGGACGACGGACCCTGACCCCCACATGCTCCGGATACTGACGGTGGTCTTCCCTAACCTGGATGGGCAGTTGAAGGCCAGACAGCAGCAAGGAGGGGGTGAGTATGTGCCACGTTGCTGAACTATGTTTGACATGCATGTTGCACTCCCTCAGCCTGGTAACCCTCTCACAGGTTGTCTGTCTGCTGACAACAATTCTGTGGCAAAATATAACAATGCCCCATTATCATCTGATGCCCATGTGTGTCCCTTTCTATCTGTGATATGTGTCACTTAGGTCCTGTGTATTTGCTGTAGTTCAAGGTTAATGTGATCAGCACCATATACAACAAGTGCATTGAGTTGACCATCATGAGTGATGTAATTGTCTGACATGTGTCAGCACATTGGCTGAAATATGACCTCTACTCTGTGTGGGACATACATATATGTTCAAAATGTTGATCTCTGTGCACACAGGTTTATGAAAAAAATGCTACACATCCGTGCAGCAGGTGAGACCAATGTTGATGCCTCAGACAAATGAAATGGATAAGTTTTCAAGATGTATAGTCCCCTACATAGTGCTCTGTGTAATCACATGTATCACATGAACCAAGGACAGGTATGCCAACTCAGGCCATCCGAGGCACTGGCACACCAGATTTTTGTGTGTCAGGCAACACTTTCCCCATTGTAAATTGGAAATCCATGGGTCAGACTCGGGGACAGTGTGTACATGCAGCAATTTTTGAAATACACAGGTGGCAAATATAGAAAACATGGACATACATCTAATGTATGGAATGTGGCTCAGATACACAAGACAAAACATGTGTGTATTATCCCTTGACTCTGCATAATGGTGGCTTCAACATATATGTGTATGTTGCATTACCTTCTTCTTGAAAGCTCTAAAAAAGCTCATGTAGACAGATTTTTTAATTCATATACTCCAATGTCTAAGTAGAACAACGTGAGCTTGTCAAAGTGTTTAAAGTGTGTGTAGCACCTAGGGGACATGTATACTTGACCACTACAGATGTTGCTTTAACAGTGAATACATTATTGTGACATGGTGCTGACTTTAAAGTTGTGATTTACTGGCCCTGTAACAGGAGTCAATACAGACTGTTTAGCCAGACAGGCCAGTGGCATAGTATGCCACATGAAAATTTGTGAGGATGCAGTATTTGTACTTGTCTTTTGTCCTGCATGCAGACCATTACAGCATTGACGTTCAAGACATAGGTGCCCATCATGATGACTGGGGATGGAAGTATGTTCATCATGTCAACTTATAAATTTGTCCATCCCATTTGCTGTGTCACTTCATGTATTTAGTGGTATTTGAAATACATCTAACAGATGGTTCTATTGCCATCATGTGTTTGGGAACCATAGTTTACTGGCAGACTGACAAGTGCCATGTTCACATATGTGTAATGAATCTTAAAACTGCCATGAACATTATGCAAGGGCTTGCTCTGTGATGTGTTGTGATGAAACTCTTGTGTCAAGTCTATGCAGATGACTGATGTGAATCTCTTTCTCATCCTTGTTCACAGCATCATCAACGGCTACTGGAGGAGACAGTTCCACAGACCAAGAGGAAGCAGCTAGCCAGACTGGGTCCACTGTGGAGGAGGAGGAGGGACCCAGTGGCACGGAGGGTGAGGGGAACCACACTGAGGGCCGGTCAGAAACATCTACATCTGCAGAGGACTAATCAAGCTCCAGTGATGACTCCCTTGTGGTGGTGGGTGTTCCCATAGCAGAGGCCACAACTTCAGAGTCTGCCCCCACCACCACCACCATCTCCACCCTCACAGCTGCTCCCATTCCAAGTGTCCGTGGACCCTCCCGTGTTAGGGAGCATGTCTCCTTCGGGCCAGGCACCGCACCCCCAGCATCTGTCACCCCTGCTGCCCTGAGTGTGGAGTCTGTGGATTTGCTAAAACAGATACATGTGGGGCAGACATCCATGCTGAGTGTCCTCCATGCACACACCAGTCTTTTGGCACAACTGGTGTCATACATGGAGGGCATGTCATCAGACATGTCTGCCCTACAGCGAACATGTCCATGGCCTCCTCACTGACGGCAGCAGTGTCCCTCCTATAGCAGTCCCACACCCTTCCTTCATCTGCCCCATCCACAGTCCCCACTACCCTACCTGACCCAAGCACACTCACACAGGCACATGCACACACACCAACAGACACAAGCAGCACACAGCCACCCAAAACAAAGTTTAAAAAAACATGCACGCACACTCAGGGCACTGACATCACACACAGGGGAGAGGGCCAAAAAACACACACACCCATCCACAACCACTCCGCATTCCTCAGCTACCTCTCCCTCCAAAACCCCTACCCTTGACTCTCCTGTAACCCCCCCTTTCCAGCGGGTCTTCCTCTGTGACCTTGGCCTCTTCCCCACTGATACATCAGACCAGACTCGCAAGTGGAAGAGGAAATCCCCCAGCACAGAGAGGAGATCCACCCCTGCATGCACACCCTCCCCTAAGAGTAGGAACACTGAGGCCCCCCATCCGTACATCCCCCAGAACAAAGAAATCCAAAACCCCACCACCATCCCACACTTCCACCACAAAATCTACTTCATCCCGAGCCCAGGTCACCCCTCCCAAAGTTCACACATCAGATCCCATCCCAGTTTCCCCCACACACCATTACACCATCCCCAAGATGATAAGGCCCTCCCCCTACCACAAGCACTTCCACTCCCACAACACCACACTTTCTGTCTGTTCCTGACACTGCACTGGAGCCCCCACCTTCTGAATCAGCCCAGTCGACTGCAATGGATCCCGACACTACAGTAGACCCCATCCCTCCCACAACCCAAACCAGTCCCCCCTAGTCCTGTCCCTGCGGTGCCTGGCATGCCCCTAAAGATGCCCCTCCAAGGGGAGATGTCCCCTAGTTGTAGCAGTGCAGGAAAGCGAGGGAGGAATAATCATATGCATGACCCCCTAAAGGACTCAATAAAATGGACTGGCCATTGGCCTTATTGTTCTTCATGTTTTTATAGTTTAATCACAAATGCTGAATAAAGCTTTTTTTTTTCTTTTGTAGATTTGCTTTCCGTGTACCAAATTTTGTTAATAAGTCTAATGAAATTGCTGTTGAAATCTTGTTGTGGGAAAATAATGATATAGTGATGTGATGGACTGCATGCGGTCCATGGTATATGTGTCCTATTACAGTATGTATCTGAGTCATCATTGTCTGCAATTGCAGGTTGTCATGATCCACAACATTTTGGACAATGAGTGTGACATGCTTTTAACAACCTACCATCTTTGAATTACACTTTTGCACATAGGTCGTGCTGACATTTGTACAAATTGTACAAGTTTTTCAAGGTGCAACCATCTACGATGGACATGCAGAATAGCGCATTGATGATGAACAAGTCATCTGTCTCATCAGTACAACTTGGTAAACATGAAGTTTGACTACGTGCAGATGACTTTAGACACACGCATGTACACAGGCTGATGTAAACAAAGTATTCTGTGACTTGTAATTGTTGGATCCATGTCTGAGTCTCATTCTGACATGGTAGACCCCTGCCAATAACAAGCTTGATACATCTGACCTTCCATATTAGTAAAATCACCTCTTGGCAGTGACATATCCTGAGCCCATGGTGTGTGTCATGTGAGCATGAATCTCTGTCTTCAAACCCCCTTTCCTACCAAGACTGTAGTCCCTGCAGATGTTCCTGTTTGAGAAGCTTTCTGTGGAGTGACTAGTCCAGTGCTTTTTCGAACTATTTGACCTTGAGTGTCCAAGATGTGGGTGCACCAGTAGAATGGAGTCATTATGATGACATACCTGGTTGGGGTGAGACAAGGGCCTGCACTGTGAGCAAACTCACTTATGACACATTTAAAATTCCCCGAGTCACATTTGTGTTAGCATCATCAGCGTGTTTTTAATTTGTCATCTGTTTTTGCAAGTTTGGCACTTGTATGTGTCTATGACTGGTCACAATCAGCAGATTCTATCCTTCCCTGTAGCCTGATGGCAACATGTCTTATTTGTAGGTCTCCTTGAGTGATTTCATTATTCTGAGACAGTGTTAAAGTTCCAAATGTGTCCAATGCATATCACATTATGCACATGTACTCCATCCTAAACGGATGTACTAATTTCCCATGTGTTATGTCTAGCTTTGTGTATTGTGTTTGTGAAACACAGATCCCACCACCACCCCTGGCGTTGTCAACATTGCAGGAAGATTAGCTTGCACATTTGCCTGTGCATTTGAGCCTACTGACACAGTTGTTGTATCCCCTATCTGGTGAGCCATGTGTCTTCCAAGTTTTCTGCAGTACACACTCAGCATTGGCAATTTGACAATAGTGATGATCTGCACATAATGCAGCTTTTGTAGTTAGATGCATAGTGGATGTGATAGACATGCAAACAAGTTAGCATTGTAAATGGTCTGATCTTGAGTTGTGTGCAATGCACATAGTCAACACATGTTGACTGTCTCATACGTTGTTGTTGGTCCATGCTTTTCTACACAGCAAGTAGGAATCTTGTCTACACATGTAGTGCTGACAGCTGTGACATAACCACTTCATGTTTGTTGCAGTGGGAGGCTCATGATTCTATTTTGAGAGTCTGTGGACTTGTGTTGTGTAGTGGGCAGTCTCCTGTGTGCTTCATTGTACACCAACTCATCACAATGTCATTCTTCTGTGAGTGTGTTTACTCATGTTGCCCTGCATGTTTTGAGTATGTGTTGTTGTGGACAGATGCTGTGAATTTGTGTCCCACACATATGTGTGTCTGGCAACTCTTGTTCAACCATCAAAGGTGTGTGTCCTAATATGTGGCGTGCTGGGTGTACCTTTCTGATCCAGAATTTGCCACATTGGTCATGCACAACAGTACATGGACCCATGTTTGTATTGAGAGCAGAATGATGTGTGGTCAGTAATGTATTCCTCGTCATACAGTCAATGATCCACACTGTCATGGGTGCCTGTGCAATGTCACCTGTCAATGTAGGTTTAGATGATGCACATTGCTGCTGATCAATGTGTGTGGTGTTTAGACTGGCCAAGTGTGACTTGTCTCCTGGCAAGGCCCCTACCTACAATTGGCCTCACATTACCGGCCATGCCCTGGGAGTAATGGTTGGGTATGTGAGATGATAGTTGTTATTGCAAAGCACATGACACAGTGCGCAAGAGTGAGTGTGCTCAAAAGTATGGCCCACATCCTTATTTGGCATCACAGAGGGTCAGCAGACAGGATACTGTCACCACAGTGCTGTAGCCTTGAGGGTACTGTGGAAGAGAGTCAGTCTCTTGATGTGTTGTTTGTTGTTCCACCAAGCTTGTTCTGCATGTGACTCTTGTGCACCCACTGATCAAACAATGCCTGATTGCCCACATTTACTATCCCAAATTATGGAATACTTCCAGATTGTTCTCAACACGCATATGTCTCAGTGGAGTTCTGACCCACATCGTGTGTATTGTGCCAGGCAAGAAACACTTCAACACTCACACAGATGTTGTGTTTGTTCTGCAGTGTGTGGCTGGTTGGTTGTC
The DNA here is from genome assembly GCA_963921515.1 of Calotriton arnoldi. Classification (NCBI taxonomy): domain Eukaryota; kingdom Metazoa; phylum Chordata; class Amphibia; order Caudata; family Salamandridae; genus Calotriton; species Calotriton arnoldi. The sequence continues at coordinate 4,536,145 of CAWUFW010000219.1, read as the reverse complement.
TTTGTGCATCTTCACCCATGTATTTCGACTGTGTTTGAATGGCATTGAGTGGATGTTTGGTTTAGTTTTATTCTCTACTGGCCCTGGGAATCCTTCATCTTCACTCTGCACATCCCTTATGTTTTGCATTTGACCTTGCTGCCACAGTGTGGTACTGGATCTCATCAATGCTGTTTCAGATTGAATCCTTTGTATTTGTGTCTGCTTGTGACAAAAATGTGTGTTTATGCGTTTTGGATGTTCACATGTTACATTGTCAAATTGAACATTGGTGGCAGTGTTAGCCCCCAATAGCACTGATTGCCTGCACATGGCTGAGGGTATGTAACACACACAACAATGTTTGCCTCAACAGTTCTGTTGTTGTTTGGAACACAAACACTACTTCATCACTACATTGCTTGTGTGTTTTGGCCCCAAAAACTACATGATTGCTTGAACATGCTGGGGGTGTGAGACCTACATTCACCTTTTTGTCACTACAGTGCTGGCGGGTTTATACCCCAAAACCACTATATGGTTGACAATGCTGGTGGCTTGAATCCCACATTCACCTTTTTGTCACTACCGTGCTAGCGGGTTTATACCCCTGAACCACTATATGGTTGACAATGCTGGGGGCTGGAACCCCGCATTCACATTTTTGTCTCTACAGAGATGGGGGGTTTGTTCAGCATATCACTTTATGTATTTATTTTACAGGCAGTTTGCACACATAACACAAAATTTGCATGACAACCTTGGGGGAGTGTTATCCATCCAACCCCTATGGGGGTGGCCAATGCTGGTGGTGATAGCCATCCACCCCCTATGGGGTGGCCAATGCTGGTAGTGATAGCCATCCACCCCCTATGGGGTGGCCAATGCTAGTAGAGATAGCCATCCACCAATGCTGGTAGTGATAGCCATCCACCCCCTCTGGGGTGGCCAATGCTGGTAGTGATAGAAATCCACCCCCTCTGGGGTGGCCAATGCTGGTAGTGATAGCCATTCACACCCTATGGGGTGGCCAATGCTGGTAGTGATAGCCATCCACCCCCTATGAGGGTGTTGCCTTTCGCAGGTTTGTGACGTTTTTGTGTGTAGTAGGTGTCTGACTTACCATCTGGGATGAACGCATAAGTTACGGTTGTTGAATCGACCGTAGGCGTACAGTATGGGGATGACATGCGCGATCGGATACATGGCTGCTTCGTCTCGTACACAGTGATCGTGTTGTGGCGCAAATCGGAGCTGAAATACAGCTCTTCCGGATGCTGTGACGTGCTGGAGGTGGTGACCTGTTTGGCACGTAGGAAGTACACATCGTACTTGGCCGGCCGGAAACTGCTTTGGAAATGCCTCCGGACGACTCCATTCAGCGTTTACGGAGCCTGTTCGTATGGAAAATGGTCCTGGAATCGGAGCGTACGTGTCGCTCAGGAATTTGCGCATCGTACTTCGTCGTTTGGATGGGCCGGCTCCCGGAACGTGTCGGTCGGAAGGTAACGCTACGGACGGCTCTCGCAGGGCCTTCTGAGCGAGATTGGAATCGGGCCCTTAGGCATTAGGAATATCCTAATTTGAACCCGACGGCATTCGGAATGACCGAGCCGTATGGAGCAGACTCGTTCGTCTCGACAGGCCACGTTTCCGAATGACCGATTATGATGCTGGATTCGGACAGCCTTTCCGAATCGTGCCGTCTGACTCGAATCAGCAGTCAGAATCAGACTTTGGGGGCCTGTAGTGGGCCCCCTGCACCCGAGCCTTCTCAATTGGGCCCGTGGGGGTACCCATGGGTCTCCCCTTACCAGCCATGTACAGTGTGGCAGGCACCAGGGAGTGCCCGCCACAGGGTGCCCGTTTTTCCCCAGCTACCCCTTTCTTCAATGGGAGCATATGCATTCGGTCGGAACATAGGCTCCCATTGAAGTCATTGGGGTCCAACCGAATCGTATCAGGAAGCATCCGGATGCATCATAATCGGTCAGTCGGACTCTCCCGATCCGAGTCGGTCAGAAACCATTCCCAAACCGATTTGGTCGGAATGATTTCCGAACCGCATCGTAATCGGGCCCTTAGTCTGTGTTCTGTGTTTTAAGGGAAAATATAGTGTAGTACAGTGTATTTTTAAATTTTTACCTTTTTTTGTAAGTAGCACAGTAATTCCTAGGTACTACTGCAGTACTCCGTAAACTTAAAAAAAAATATATAAAATAATAAAACCGATTTTCCCTACCTTCACAGACTTAGTTAAACTGCCTCATTACTCCCTATGCACCCTTAAAACCCAAAACGCAGACAAAGTGTGGTCTGCCTCCTAATTTTGTATTGGTTTTCATTACCCATTCATGTACTGGTTTTGTCATTGTGATGTACTGCAGTATACCGTGAAATTATCATGGTATACAGTGGCCAAATATATCCCTATGTTTTGTGCCTTATAACTTTAAAACTACTAAACCACTTTAGATCTCACCACCCCATAATCTATAATCCTGCCAAATGTCATCTAAATCAGTTTTCCTGTTTCATCTGTTTATATGACACTCTAGGACACAACACGCCCCTCCACTCTACAACACCCTACTCCACGACACTCTATGCCACTCTACTCTATTCCACTTTACATCACTCTATGTCACTCTATGCCCCCCTATGCCACTCCACTCTATGACCCTCCACTGTAAGACACTGTATGAGATGATGCTCTATGACATGACACTCAACTCTACTCTACGACATGCCATTCCACTCTATGCCACTCCGCGATCTTCTACTCTATACAACCCTCCTCTCTACACCACTCCATTCTACCCCACTCCTCTTTACACCACTCCACTCTATGCAATTCGACTCTATGCTATTCCACTATACACCACTCCACTCTACTGTTTGTTAAACAATTGTAAAGGGAGCTTATTTTGGGGTTCAGGGGTGGGTAGTGGTAAAGGAAGGTACAGGTATCTTTTAAAGTTTAGAGGTGGGCAGTGGTATTGGTAAAATGCAGTATGGGTAATTATTGTGTTTAGGGGTGGGCAATGGTAAAGGGAGGTAAGGATAAATGTTTAGTTTTGGGGGGTAGTGGTAAAAGGATGTAAGGGTAAATGAAGGGTAGTGGGGTGGGCTGTGGCAAAGGGAGGCATTGGTAATATTAGAACTATGGGGTGGGTAGTGGTAAAGTAGGAGTAAATAATAAAAGGGGGAATTGGGGATATACATGTGTGTGTGTATATATGGGTGTATATACAGGTTTTACTTACCTTAGATATACTTTCCATGCATGGTAAAGCCATCTGCGTGGTAATGTCTGGGTGGAAAAGGCAATGACCAGATAGAAGTTCAAGGCTGCAGGTCGAATGCCTTTATTGGTGACAGAACAAAGAGTTGATTGGCGATAACCTTCATAATGTACAGAAAGGGGGTACTTTATATATCATGTGGACTTCTTTCTCTGCCTTCTCAAAAGACATTACACAGATTTAAGAAATTGGGTTACTGGTTGAGAGGAAACCCTACTCAAGCAGCCACCACAATCCTTGTGTGGGTGAAGTCGCAAGTAAACCCTAATTGATCATGTGCTCAACCCTCGAATAGCTTAGCACAGAGAAGTCAGGCTTAACTCAGAGGCAATGTGTAAAATATTTGTGTAACACTTTAACACTTCAAACAGTAATAAAGTGAGAACACAAGAAGGATCCAGATTAGAACAATAGACCACATTTTGATAAATAAAACAAGACCAAAATGACAGAAATCCAATCAATAGAACCGGAGATATGCAAATTTAAACATTTCAATGAAAATAGCAACAAAAGGCACAAATTGCCAACTGTGGTTATCTGGTCACGCAGGACTGGGACGAAGTCACAAGTGCATGCTGTCTGCAAGGGAGCACTGGCCGACTACAAGGACTAGTTAGGCCCGCTGAACACAGTATGTTAAATCCTGGTCCCACGTCGAGGATGCACTTCGGCAAGTAGAGGTCCAGGTCTGTCCATCTGTGCCGAGAGGTACGAGGATGCGATACAAGGTCCTGTGGTGTCGTTGAGGCAGTCGTCAACAAGGGGGCTTGCGATGGAAAGTGTTGCGTTGCGGATGTGTCACGCATGGCTTCTTCCAAAAAAACTGCGGGGCTTGTCATGAGAAGTCCCACATCATTATCGAGGATGACGTTAACAAGAGGTTTGCGATGTGAGGGCATGTGTTGAGCAGCAGCTGTTCCGAAGAGGCTGCGGGGTCGATGCAGACTCTGTGATCTGGAAGAATCCTAGCAGCAAAGGCAATGAATTGGTTCTGCTCGGGGTGGCGGCATGCATCAGAGGAGATGTGTTGGTTCTGCTGGATCCACAGATGGACTGGCAGAGCACCTTCAGGCCTGCTACCAAGGATCCAGGACTAGGTGGCCCCACCAGGCAGGGTAGAACTCACAGTTGCAAAGTCCAGGTGCTGGTTACAAGAGACTAGCTCATGGGGTCTGTTAGAAATTGAGGTTTCTGGTTGGCAGAGTATACACCCTGTCCAAGCAGGAACCAACATCCTAGTCAGGGTGTCAGATACACAACCTAAATTAACCTGTGCAAAGTATTTGTGCAACACTTTAATTTCAGTAACACAGTGAAAACACCACAAAAAGACTCCATACCAGTTTAGAAAAATAGAGAATATTTATCTGAGTAAGACAAGACCAAAACTACAAAAATCCAATAAGTAGAAGTCAATATATTAATTTTTAAGATGAAATCCCAAAACAGTGCTTAGAAGTCAATTGCGCTAAAAGATTACTTGAGGTCGTGCTAGACCGGGGTAAATCCAAAGGGCAGGCCGGCTACAGGACCCATGCAGGGCCCGCTGAAAAAGTACCTTTGTAAGGAGCCACTATCGATGTGAAAGACTTAGGGGCCGATTCCGATCTCGGCCGGTAGGGCACTGAATCGGATTCGGCTTAACCGGATCCGATTCGGAGCCCTCTTTCCCGACCGATTCGTACGTGCGTCCAGCCGAGCGAGTACGATGCGAGCGCACGCGAAATCGCCGACCGACTTGTTCGCGGGTCCGAAGCGCTCCGACCGACTCGCACGGACACGACTTGCACCGCGCGATGGAGACGTTCCCCGGCCGGGCAGGTACGATGCGCGCCGCGAGCAGTCCGACCGACTCGCGCCGTCCGGCTCGAAAGAGCAGTCGGAGCCGCACTTTGGGGGTCCGTGTCAGACCCTCTGTACGCGTAGCCGCGCGAGTCGCACACAGGGGGGACCCATGGGTCCCCCCTACCTGTGCATGTACGCCGCGAGTCGCTTCGAGGCGTACCCGCTGTAGGGGGCACCCTTGTTCGCCTCGCACCCATTGGGTCAATGGGAGCCCGCGCACGCGTTGTACGTCCGGCTCCCATTGACTCACATGGGAGTCGGACCGACTCGAGTCCGATTGCATGCGTGCGCATCGTACTCGTTCGCTCGGACTGCCAGAGTCCGATTCGGTCGGAAATCTCTCCGGGTCCGGCTCGGTCGGAGAGATTTCCAGCCTGAATCGGAATCGGCCCCTTAGTGCGTTGGTTCTAATTCACTAAGTCAGGTCGATGTGTTTGAATTGAGCCTGTCCGTCAGTGTCAAAGGATCGGCGTTGCATTGAAGTCGAGTCTCACAGCGGCATCTCTGGATTGGCACTGCGTCGTCATCGATTCAGCACTGAGTCGTCATCAGAGGGCACTGTGTCGATTCTGATCAGCGCATGGGTTCACTGCATTGATTTTGCAGAAAACAGCTGCAGAACCCACTTCTGAGGACCAGGACTGGATAGGGCACCTCAGGCAGGTGTAGAACTCAAAAATGGCCAATAGCACCAGAAGAGTTGCAAGAAGTCTTTTTGACCCTGAGACTTCTGAGATTAGGAGGCAAGCCAACAAGCCCTTTGAGTAACTTGGGTTCAAGGATGTAGAGAACAGTTGCAGTCCTTCTCACTCCCAGGCAAGAAGCAGCAGACCAACAGAGCAGAGCAGGTAGCAAAGTGGCAGTCTCTCCTACAGCACAGCAGCTCTTTTTCCAGGCAGAATGTCCTTAGTTCCACTAAACTTCTGATTTGGTGGTGTCATGGGTCCAGTACCTATACCCAAATGTGCCTTTGAAGTGGGGGAGACTTCACAGAGGCCTTTGAAGATCACAAGGTCCCTGCCTTTCCTGCCCTTGGTCCAAACTCTCTACAGTGGGATAAGCAGCTCTGTGTGTGGACAGGCACAGCTCTATTCAGGTGCAGATGTCAGCTTTTCCCTCTCAATCTACCTCAGGAAGGCCCATCAGGATGCAAATGTCACACTCCAGCTTCCTTTGTGTGGCTGTCTAGAAGGAATGCACAAAGCTCAGCTGTAACCCAACCCAGACGTGTATTCAGAGATAGGCAGAGGCTCAGAATGGTTAAAGTAAGAAAATGCCAACTTTCTAAAAGTGGCATTTTCAGATTACAATTTAAAATCCTACTTCACCATGAGTTGAGATTTTAAATTGTGAGTCCAGAGACACCAAACTCCAAATCTCTATCTTTTCCCAGTTAGAAATTACACGTAAAAGATGTTGTAAGGCAATTCCAATGTTAATCTATGGGAGCAATAGGCCTTGCTGTAGCAAAAAAATGAATTGAGTAGTTTTCCACTACCAGGACATGTAAAACTCAAAAGTACATAGCCTACCTTTTAGATACATTGCACCCTGCCCATAGGGCTGCCTAGGGCCTACCTTAGGAGTGACGTATATGTAATAAAAGGGAAGGGTTGGGCTTGCTAAGTCGAAATGGCAGTTTAAAACTGCACACACAGGCTCTGCGGTGGCAGGCCTGAGAGATGTTTAAAGGGCTAATAAAATGAATTGCACAATCAGACTGGCAGGCCCACTAGTAGCATTTAATTTACAGGCCCTGGGCACATGTAGTACCACTATACTAGGGACTTAAATATGACAAATGTGGAGAAAGCAATGTTACCATGTTAAGGAGTGAGTACTCACACGTTAGCACTGGTTAGCAATGGTAAAGTGCACAGAGTACTAGCGCCCTTTCCTGTCACAGGCACCTGACCTGCCCGCACAAGTGAGGCACCATTTTTCTTGGGAGACTTGGGGGAAAGTTGGGTGGTAGGAAATTCATGGCTGGCTGCCTGCAGATTCCTGGACTTTTTCTCACAGAAATGCAAGGAAAATGTGTTTTTTTCAGCAAGGTTTGAGCATTGCACACGATTCCGGGGAAACAAACCTGATGAGAGCCACACAAGTCACCCCACCCTGGGCTCTCCCATTTGTCTAGTTTTAAAAAATGTGTTGGTTTGGTAGGTTTCCCTAGGTGTCACTAGTACTAAGGCCAACAAAAACGAGATCAGAAAAATATGGAGGAGTAAGGCAAAAGGTTTGGGGAAAACGACCCTAAGGTTGACTGGTCTAACAATAGCTGACAACTAGCCCTGTGATATGTGCAACTTCTTCCACTGATCATGTGTTTTTAGCCCACAGAACTTTGCATGTTTGGATTTTCAATGTTGAAACAAAACTAAATGCCCCAGGATGCAGCCCATCGTAGGCTAAAAATGCAGGACTTGCTAAAGGTGTCACCTATGATGTGAGGGCTCTTGGCAGCTGTGTCTAAGCAGCCTCCAGGGATCAGCAGCTTTGGCACATACAAGAAACAAAAAAAAAAATTTAACAGGTGAAACGTAGAAAAGCCCATTTGTTTGCTCTTCTATCCTTCATACATGAAATAAATTATTTTATTTTTTGGACAGACCTGCACTGCTCATCCCTTCAGGCTGCCTAGGATAGCCTGCATTTCATTCCACAAATAATGAGGGATACTGGACCCTGAGCCCGCTGACTGTTTGTAAAATACGCTGTCACATCACAGAGGCACTGGAACACAGACAGAATTCTTTCATACTGTGGGAAGGCAGGCCTCTGTATTCATAGTGACATCAGAAGGCACTTTTAATAACATATTAGAAAACAATGCTGTCAGAATGTGTCAATGAAACAGAAACAAATACAATAAATTATACATTATACAGGTATTAGAGTCACCCACATATTATAAAGACTCTTAACCCCTTATGTGCGGAGGACTGCCTGGAGCCGACCTCCGCCACAGTGGGAGTATGCAGAGGATGGCTCCACGCTGCCCTAACCAACCCATGGGGGAATTGCTGGCACCAGGGATGGCAGCAGAAGCACTTCCCTGCCACTCCTGACCCCTCCCCGATGATCTGATGACATTAGCTTGCATGCCGCACACCATCATCATCAAAACATGCAAGGGATGTCATTTGCTTCCAGTGCAGTGAAGGAGGAGGTAAATGTTTCCTACGGGGAGGAATTTGGGACGGCAGAGAGGCTCCAGTCCACCCACACAAGTGAGGTAGCATTTTTATTGGAAGACCTGGGGTAACACTGGGTGGTAGGACATTTGTGCTGGCCAGGTGATACCACAACTTTCCCACACAGAAATGTGAGGAAAAGTTTACCTTTTAACCAAATTTGAGGTTTGTTTGGAATTCTGGGTGAAAAAATGTTGGGGGATCCATGCAAGCCACACCTCCATAGATTCCCTCAGGTGTATAATTGTCAGAAATGTCTGGGTTTGGTAGGTTTCCCTAACTGCCCCCGAGCCCGGGACCAAAAATTGCAGGTGACCCCGTTGCAAAATCGAGTTGTTTTGTAATGGATAATTTTGATGTCTCCACAAAATGTTTTGGGTGCTTCCCTGTCATGGGACCCTTTACCGACCCACACAAGTGAGGCCCCATTTTTCTCAGGGGACTTGGTGGAACGTTGGGTGGTAGGAAATTTGTGGCTGCCTGCAGATTCCAGGACTTTTCCTCACGGAAATGCAATGAAAATGTGTTTTCTTTAGGCAAAGTTTGAGCTTTGCATGGGATTTTGGGTACAAAAAACTGGTGAGGACCCCACTAGTCACCCCACCCTGGTCTCCCCCAGGTACTTAGGGGCATATTAACAAGGCAGCGTTAATGAATTATCGCCGCTCTAGCGTCCGTTTTCGGACAAAAAGCGGCGATAATGTTATCGCCGAATTAACAAGGACACGCTAGCGCGTGTTTCCTGACTTAGCGTCCGTTTTCTGCACGCCTCCCATCGCATCGCTAATGAGATGCAAAGGGGGCGTGCCTGTGTAAACAACAGGGGGAAATATCGCTAACCCAGGTATCGCCATATTAGCAACGTGGGTTAGCGATATTTTAAATTGCGTTAAGTATGCCTTAACGCAGGAATTTAACGTCTGCTAAATTCCTGACTAAGGCATACCTAACATGGGGGGTGGATTGTGTGGCTAAGACCACAGGCCCTATCACCAAGGATATCGCCGTTTTCCATGGGACATCGCTGGAAAACCAGCGATGTTCCATGGAAAACATCGCTATCACTGGAAAATTATCGCCTTTGCGCTAAGCGTTGTTAATACAGGGCTAGCATGGCGATAATTTCCAGCGATAGCCGGCGATAGGATTCCTCACGCTAACAGCGGCCAGCGATAATTATTGCTGCCGCTTGATAATATGCCCCTTAGTTTTTTAAATTGTGCTGGTTTGGTAGGTTTCTCTAGGTGGCACCTGAGCTAGGCCCAAAATCTACAGCTACCCACATTGCAAAAAACACATTGTTTTTCACAGGGAAATTGTGATGTGTCTATGTTGTGTTTAGCGCCCTTTCCTGTTGCGGGCACTTGGACTACCCACACAAGTTAGGCCCCGTTTTTCTCAGGAGACCTGGGTGAAAAGCTGGGCGATAGTTAATGTATGGCTACCTGCAGACTTCAGGACTTTTTCTCACAGAAATGCAAGGAATATGTGTTTTTTAGGTAAAGTTTGAGCTTTGCACAGGATTCTGGGTAAACAAAAAAAACCTGTTGAGAGCCACACAAGTTACCCCACACTGGACTCCCCCAGGTGTCTAGTTTTCAAAAATGTACTGGTTTGGTAGGTTTCCCTAGTGTCTGCTGAGCTGTGACCGAAAATCTATAGCTACCCACATTGCAAAAAACGCATTGTTTTTCAGTGGTAAAATGTGGTGTGTCTATGTTGTGTTTGACTCCCTTTCCTGTCATGTGCACTTGACCTACCGACACAAATGAGGCATCATTTTTCTTGGGAGACTTGGGGGAATACTGGGTGGTAGGAAATTTGTGGCTGCCTCCAGATTCGAGGGCTTTTCCTCACAGAAATGCAAGGAAAATATGTTTTTAGGCAAAGTTTGAGCTTTCCATGGGATTCTGGGTAAAAGAAATCTGGTGAGGGCCATGCAAGTCACCCAACCCTGGATTCCCCTGGGTGTCTAATTTTCAAAAATGGGCTGGGTCGGAAGGTTTCCCTAAGTGTCGCCTGAGCTGGGGCCCAAAATCCACAGCTACCCACATTGCAGAAAACACATCGCTTTTCACAGGAAAAATGTGATGTGTTTACATCGTATTTAGCGCCCTTTCCTGTCACAGGCACCTGACCTGCCCGCACAAGTGAGGCACCATTTTTCTTGGGAGACTTGGGGGAAAGTTGGGTGGTAGGAAATTCATGGCTGGCTGCCTGCAGATTCCTGGACTTTTTCTCACAGAAATGCTAGGAAAATGTGTTTTTTTCAGCAAGGTTTGAGCATTTCGCACGATTCCGGGGAAAAAAACCTGATGAGAGCCACACAAGTCACCCCACCCTGGGCTCTCCCATTTGTCTAGTTTTAAAAAATGTGCTGGTTTGGTAGGTTTTCCTAGGTGTCACCTGAGCTGTCCCCCAAAATCCACAGCTACCCACATTGCAAAAATGCATTGTTTTCTGTGGGAATGTGTGATGCGTCTGAGTTGCGTTTTGTGCCCTTTCCTATCATGGGCACTTGGCCTACCCACACAAGTGAGGCACTGTTTGTCTCGGGAGACTTGGGGGAACACTAGGTGGTTGGAAATGTCTGGGTCCCTGCAGATTCCAAGAGTTTTCCTCACATAAATACAAGGAAAATTTAATTTTAGGCAAAGTTTAAGATTTGCAAGGCGTTCTGGGTAAAACAACTCTGGTGAGAGCCATGCAAGTCACTCGACCCTGGACTCCCACAGATGTCTAGTTTTCAAAGATATGCTGATTTCATAGGTCTCCATAAGTGAGGGCTGAGCTGGGGCCCAAATGCCACAGCTACCATCCTTGCAAAAAAACATGGATTCTGCTGGTTGAATTATGATGCCTCCTAGGTCACATTATGGGGTGTTTGTGTCTCAGGCGCAAGGCCCAGCAACACAAGTGAGGTACCATTTTTATCGGGAAACATGTGGGAATACAGAATAGTAGTATCTTTATGTTTGTGCTTTTGAAATGTAAGCAAGTGTGTAACATAGAAGACATTTTACAAAATGCCGTCCGAAATACATGCCAGTATAGATACCCCTAAATTCAGAGATGTACAAACAACCACTGCTCCTAAATTCAGTATATGGTGCAAATTTCAGAAATACAGAGGTTTCCTTCATACCCTTTTCCATTCTTTATAATTTACCAAATGAATTGTTGTATAGTCGGTACACAATTAAAAATCATTACAAGGTACAGCTTGGTTGTTGGCGCTGGGTCCCTCGGGTTCTTAGAGAACCTATAAACCCTATATATCCCGCAGCCAGAGGATCCAGCAAACATAATGCTATCTTGCGTTTGAAAATCTGACATAGTAAGAAGAAGTTACAGATGAAAATGGAGACACAAATTGCTCCTTTTTTCAACTGAATTTCAATAATTTTAAATTCAGAATTTTGTCTAGTTTTCAGAAATGGGTAGCTTACCAGGATCCACCATGGGTTTCACACAAGTTTACACCACAAACTGGAAGGAGATTGAAAGCACAAAAATAGGAAAATGCCAAATCTGTAGTAAAAAGATGGGGTTTTCTGAATCAAGTCTTCCTGTTCCTGAAAGCTGGGAAGATGGTGATTTTAGCACCGCAAACATTTCGTTGATGCCATTTGCAGGGCAATAAAAAGACTTTCTTCTGCAGCACCATTTACCATTAAATAAAAACAATTGCTACATTTTGGCTAATTTCTCGATTCCCTCCAGGGGAATCCACAAACGCTGGGTACCATTGGAATCCCCAGGATGTTGGGAAAAAGGATGCAAAATTGCTGTGGATACCTTATGTGAAGAAACATTTATGGAGGCCTAAGCACGAACTATCCCAAATAGCTACAACAAAAAGGCCTAGCAGTGAAAGGGTTAAAGAACATATGGGTTTTCAGAGCTTGCAAGACAATGATAGGAGGCAGGATGGCCTGACACAAATGAAGGCAGATGAAACCAAGCTAAATAACATTAGTTGAAAATCCCCCCACGTTGTGCAGCAAACCCCCCCAAAGCGATGATGTTTAATTGTAGTTTCACTTACACTTGGTAGGGATATTCTAGTGTGTTGTTATTACTCAAGATTAACAATAGGCAGCTTCCCCACGGGTACTATATCCTTTTGTAATTGGAATCCCAGATGCACAATTTACAGCACTACTTTGTCACCTGTCTGGTTCAGCAAATAAGAGTCTTTGGGAAAAACAAAGCTTTGCTGCTGGCATTTCATGGAAAGATTTAAACTGAAGACGATTGTTTACACTGAAGAAACTTGATAAATCAAGTAAAACAGGATTTCCTCTAATCTCTCCGTGATCGAAAGTAGGAATCTTGCATCCATTGTATATAGACCAACATAGGCTCTGCTTATTGGAACATACACTTGAGCATTTCAATTTATATGTGAAGAGGATGAATATGTTACTGTCACACTTGGTGGAAAAAACTCAGACACTAGAGGGAAACATAACAGAGGATGAAATTAGTAAATCAAAGAATGACCTACCCACTGGAAAAGCCTGGGGGGTCAACAGGTCCCTCTGGAGTTTTATGAAAAAAACTTTTATCCCTGATGAGTAAGTTGTTCAGAGAGATGATTAAGGGGGGGGGAGAATCATCCCCGAAAACAAAATGTCCAGTATATCACTAATGTTAGAAAGCAAAAAGGCCCACTGAGTTACATTACTAACAAGAGATATGAGAAAACTGACCACCAAACAAAACTGTCATATACGTTACACCCATGCCAGGTTGGATTCGTCCTCAACAAGTCTTCCACAGCACACTTAAGAACAATGTCTCAAATCCTGTGGCAGGTACGGAATGTGAAAGGTAAATCAAACTGCTGTATTCCATGATACTCAAATTGCGTTTGGCCCAGTGGAATTGGGTTAACTGTTTTTGGGTTTTGAAAAGAATTGGGAGTGAGTGTGGGTTTTAATGGGAAAGTGAATTAGGTACATGGAGATCCATCAGTGATGGTGGCTTGAGTGGATACACATCTTCCTTCTTTAAAATGTTGATGGACACCATGGAGGGTTGCCTGTTCCTACCCTTGCTGTTTATATTAGTGTTAGATCCATGGGCAGTAGAAATACATCAGTGCAAGCTTATGCAATTGATTAACATGGCTGTCAGAGAACAACAAGGATTGGAAAAGCCAATAGGTCTCGCCTATATAAGAGCTATAGGCTTTGCCAATGTATTTTTGCCATGTTGTACCCCCGCTTGGCAACTGTTCAGCATAGCTAAAATTTAGTGTTTTAGAGAAAAGTGGCATGAAGTGTCGTAGAATGGAATGGTGAAGAGTGGAGTAGAGTGGAGTGGCGGAGAGGAGAGGAGACTGGACTGGTGTTGAGTGCATTGGCATAGAGTGTTGCAGAGTATAGTGGTGTAGAGTGCTGCGTTGTAGAGTGCAGTGGTGCAGAGTGCAGCGGTATGGAATTCAGTGGTGTATAATGCAGCATCATAGAATGCAGTGGCATAGATTTGAGTGTTGCATAGTAGAGTGTAGTGGTGTAGAGTGCAGTTGTGCAAAGTGGGGTGGTGCAGAGTAGAGTGGCATAGAGCGCAGTGACAGAGTGCAGTGGTGCAGAGTAGTATTGAGTGGCATACAGTGGATTGGCGTAGAATGAAGAGGCATAGAGTGAAGTGGTAGAGAGTAGAGTGCATTGACAGAGTGCATTGGCATAGAGTGCAGTGGCATAAAGTGCAATGTTGCACAGTGGCCTAGAGGTGAGTGGCATATAGTGGAGTTGTGCAGAACAGAGTGAAATGGCCTAGACTGGAGTGGTGTGGTGTAAAGTGTAGTGGCAAAGACTGCAGAGGTGTAGAGTGGAGTAGAGTAGAGTGGTGCCAAGTAGAGAGGCATAGAGTAAAGTGGCGTAGAGTGAAGTGGCGTAAAGTGCAGTGGTATACAGTGGAGTGGTGCAGAGTGGAGTAGAGTGCCGTGGAGTGGAGTGGTCTAAAGTGGAGTGGTGCAAAGTAGAGTGCAGTGGTATGGAGTGATGCAGAGTAGAATGGAGTGGCGTAGAATAGAGTATGCATGATATGGTAGAACACTGTCATTACAGACAACACATCTTCAATTTAAATGACCATTACACCTGTACAGACATACAGTTTTACTAATAAAACTATACAACGCAAAAAGGATAATGAGTGGAAATGGCATCACCTAGGGTATTGATCATATTAAAGTATTTGTTTCCAATACACTTAAGAATTATCAAAAAATGTGCTTCATTTGTGCTTTCCTAATTCTGATATATTATGAAAAATTTGCAGTTCATTTAAATGTTGTTGTGCGCTAGAAAAAACCCTTTCCTACCCCCGATATACAGCAAGATTCTCACACAAATTCTCTCACTTTGAATTCAGAGAAAGAAAACACCAAGCTCCCTCTGAAGACAGCGCCTGACATTTGACCAATGTCTTTGAATGTACAGCAAATGTGATAAAATAAGAAAAAGATTTACAGACCTGTTTACAGAAAAGAGCAGAGGTAGTGTAAAAGGCTTTGCTCCTTGGGAGGGACAAACTCAAGCTTGACAGCCTAAAACAAATAAAGCCAGCCAGAAAATAGAAAGCCAGAAAATGTGTTACAAACCACAAAAGCAATGGTCAGCAACAGGCAGAATTATTTCCCAGGGAACCTTTCTGAATGTCCCCAGCTGCGTTGTCTTCAACCTAAAAAGTGCACTATCTTCTAATGCCAGGCTAGTGCCTCTGTCTAATCGAGCCATGTCCATCTAAGTATCAATATCCCAGATCTTATCTTTCTCATAATATTCAGTCTATTTCATAAACTGGGATAGACAAGGCTAGATGCACCGTCATAGCATCTATGGGCAACACACATTCCCATTTAAGAATGTGCACACTTTAACATACCCGAGGATATGAGTGAAAAGGTGACTAGAACATGATAAGAGAGAACCTAAATCCACTCCTGGAAAGGTGACTATAGAACTTTCCAATTGGTCTAAATTACGACTTTCACTATGGAGGAAAGTCCAGGTTTTAAAAATGAATGTAGCACCCCGATTTAATTATTTATTTGTGATGATTCCCTTGAAAATAGCCATAGACATAGTTGGCTAAATGAGAAAATAAAGCTATTTATATGGGGAGGCACAACATTTAGATTATAAGCCATGAAACTGCACATATTCATGGAAACTGTGGAACTAAGGCTATCGCACATGGGAAGTTGCTAGTGCACCAACTATCCTAGATCAAAAACATCCAGCCTACGCACACTGAAATTCCAAGCTGGATACATGTAGAAAATGCTATTCCCCACACAGCAGGAGGAACAAGGCTAAGTAGTGTCAATTGCCTAGGCATGATCTGTCTCCCTTCCCCACCCTGTATTCCTAATACTTTTTCACAAGGGCCGAAAAATTGTTCACGGATGCTGTCTGAAATAATATAGATCGAATAGGCGGACGGAGGCATAGACTCTATAGAACACAATCAAGGCAGGGGACCTCACATCTTTTATGGAATGTATGAAATGTTGTTATTGTTTGAGAATGGGTGGAAGCCCCCCTTAGGCAACAACCACAATCCTTGAAGTCACTAAATTCAATTGTGCTTATCCTTCTGGTAGCTTGACACGAAGCAGTCAGGCCTAACTTAAAGGCATTGTGTGAAGTATTTAAGCAGCACACAAACAGTAATTAAGTGAAAAGACAATTCAAGAAAAATCTCAAACCAATTTAGAACAATAGAGTACATTTTAATAAATAAAATTAGATCAGGATGATAAAAATCCAATCAGTAGAACGGGATACATGCAATTTTGAAGTTTTAGGTAGATATAGCGCCTAAAAGCACATCGCCACCCGCAGTCATCTGGTCGTGCTAGACTGGGAGAAGTCACATGTTCAGGCCGAACGCAATGGAGCGCAGGTCACATAGAGGGACCAGTTTAGTCTCACTAAAAAAGTTACCTTCCCAAAGTCCTGCACGAAGAGTCCAGATCTTCAACTAAAGGAGTGCACTTTGATGCTAGCCAAGGTTACAGGACCTGGGGAGGCACCTGTTGGGGACCAGGGACACACTGTAACAGAGGTCTGCAGGGCTCAGGCAGGTCCAGTTGCTAACAGAGGCCAGCAGGGCTCATGCAGGTCCAGTTGCAGCACGTCAGCTGGGCAGTTGCAGGGAGGCCTCTGGAGCTTGTTATGTCCCTGTAGCTCAGAACAGGAGGTGAACCATTTGACCCTCGGAGTCACTTAGATAGCCTGAGATTAAGGAAGCAGGTCCAGTCTTCCCTCACAGAGAGCAGGGCAGGCCTCAAGCAGCAGGGCAGCCCTCCTGGTAGTGATAGCCATCCACCAATGCTGGTAGTGATAGCCATCCACCCCCTATGGGGTGGCCAATGCTGGTAGTGATAGCCATCCACCCCCTATGAGGGTGTTGCATTTTGCGGGTTTGTGACATTTTTGTGTGTAGTAGGTGTCTGACTTACCGTCTGGGATGAACGCGTCAGTTACGGTTGTTGAATCGACTGTAGGCGTACAGTATGGGGATGACATGCGCGATCGGATACATGGCTGCTTCGTCTCGTACACAGTGATCGTGTTGTGGCGCAAATCGGAGCTGAAATACAGCTCTTCCGGATGCTGTGACGTGCTGGAGGTGGTGACCTGGCTCGTAGGAAGTACGCATCGTACTTGGCCGGCCGGAAACTGCTTTGGAAATGCCTCCGGACGACTCCATTCAGCGTTTACGGAGCCTGTTCGTACGGAAAATGGTCCTGGAATCGGAGCGTACGTGTCGCTCAGGAATTGGAGACATTTGCGCATCGTACTTCGTCGTTTGGATGGGCCGGCTCCCGGAACGTGTCGTCGGAAGGTAACGCTACGGACGGCTCTCGGAGGGCCTTCTGAGCGAGATTGGAATCGGCCCCTTAGGCGTTAGGAATATCCTAATTTGAACCCGACGGCATTCGGAATGACCGAGCCGTACGGAGCAGACTCGTTCGTCTCGACAGGCCACGTTTCCGAATGACCAATTACGATGCTGGATTCGGACAGCCTTTCCGAATCATGCCATCTGACTCGAATCAGCAGTCAGAATCAGACTTTGGGGGCCTGTAGTGGGCCCCCTGCACCCCGAGCCTTCTCAATCGGGCCTGTGGGGGTGCCCATGGGTCTCCCCTTACCAGCCATGCACAGTGTGGCAGGCACCAGGGAGTGCCCGCCACAGGGTGCCCGTTTTTCCCCAGCTACCCCTTTCTTCAATGGGAGCATATGCATTCGGTCGCAAACATAGGCTCCCATTGAAGTCATTGGAGTCCAACCGAATCGTATCTGGAAGCATCCGGATGCTTTGTAATCGGTCAGTCGGACTCTCCCGATCCGAGTCGGTCAGAAACCATTCCCAAACCGATTTGGTCGGAATGATTTCCGAACCGCATCGTAATCAGGCCCTTAGTCTGTGTTCTGTGTTTTAAGGGAAAATATAGTGTAGTACAGTGTATTTTTAAATTTTTACCTTTTTTTGTAAGTAGCACAGTAATTCCTAGGTACTACTGCAGTACTCCGTAAACTTTAAAAAAATATATATAAAATAATAAAACCGATTTTCCCTACCTTCACAGACTTAGTTAAACTGCCTCATTACTCCCTATGCACCCTTAAAACCCAAAACGCAGACAAAGTGTGGTCTGCCTCCTAATTTTGTATTGGTTTTCATTACCCAATCATATACTGGTTTTGTCATTGTGATTTACCGCAGTATACCGTGAAATTATCATGGTATACGGTGGCCAAATATATCCCTATGTTTTGTGCCTTATAACTTTAAAACTACTAAACCACTTTAGATCTCACCACCCCATAATCTATAATCCTGCCAAATGTCATCTAAATCAGTTTTCCTGTTGCATCTGTTTATATGACACTCTAGGACACAACACGCCACTCCACTCTACAACACCCTACTCCACGACACTCTATGCCACTCTACTCAATTCCACTTTACATCACTCTATGTCACTCTATGCCCCCCTATGCCACTCCACTCTATGACCCTCCACTGTAAGACACTGTATGACATGATGCTCTATGACATGACACTCAACTCTACTCTACGACATGCCATTCCATTCTATGCCACTCCGCGATCTTCTACTCTATACAACCCTCCTCTCTACACCACTCCATTCTACCCCACTCCTCTTTACACCACTCCACTCTATGCAATTCAACTTTATGCTATTCCACTATACACCACTCCACTCTACTGTTTTTTAAACAATTGTAAAGGGAGCTTATTTTGGGGTTCAGGGGTGGGTAGTGGTAAAGGAAGGTACAGCTAGTTTTAAAGTTTAGAGGTGGGCAGTGGTATTGGTAAAATGCAGTATGGGTAATTATTGTGTTTAGGGGTGGGCAATGGTAAAGGGAGGTAAGGATAAATGTTTAGTTTTGGGGGGTAGTGGTAAAAGGATGTAAGGGTAAATGAAGGGTAGGGGCAAAGGGAGGCATTGGTAATATTAGAACTATGGGGTGGGTAGTGGTAAAGTAGGAGTAAATAATAAAAGGGGGAATTGGGGATATACATGTGTGTGTGTGTGTATATATGGGTGTATATACAGGTTTTACTTACCTTAGATATACTTTCCATGCATGGTAAAGCCATCTGTGTGGTAAAGTCTGGGTGGAAAAGGCAATGACCAGATAGAAGTTCAAGGCTGCAGGTCGAATGGCTTTATTGGTGACAGAACAAAGAGTTGATTGGCGATAACCTTCATAATGTACAGAAAGGGGGTACTTTATATATCATGTGGACTTCTTTCTCTGCCTTCTCAAAAGACATTACATAGATTTAAGAAATTGGGTTACTGGTTGAGAGGAAACCCTACTCAAGCAGCCACCACAATCCTTGTGTGGGTGAAGTCGCAAGTAAACCCTAATTGATCATGTGCTCAACCCTCGAATAGCTTAGCACAGAGAAGTCAGGCTTAACTCAGAGGCAATGTGTAAAATATTTGTGTAACACTTTAACACTTCAAACAGTAATAAAGTGAGAACACAAGAAGGATCCAGATTAGAACAATGGACCAGATTTTGATAAATAAAACAAGACCAAAATGACAGAAATCCAATCAATAGAACCGGAGATATGCAAGTTTAAACATTTCAATGAAAATAGCAACAAAAGGCACAAATTGCCAACTGTGGTTATCTGGTCACGCAGGACTGGGACGAAGTCACAAGTGCATGCTGTCTGCAAGGGAGCACTGGCCGACTACAAGGACTAGTTAGGCCCACTGAACACAGTATGTTAAATCCTGGTCCCACGTCGAGGATTCACTGCGGCAAGTAGAGGTCCGGGTCTGTCCATCTGTGCCGAGAGGTACGAGGATGCGATGCAAGGTCCTGTGGTGTCGTTGAGGCAGTCGTCAACAAGGGGGCTTGCGATGGAAAGTGTTGCGTTGCGGATGTGTCACGCATGGCTTCTTCCAAAAAAACTGCGGGGCTTGTCATGAGAAGTCCCACATCATTATCGAGGATGACGTTAACAAGAGGTTTGCGATGTGAGGGCATGTGTTGAGCAGCAGCTGTTCCGAAGAGGCTGCGGGGTCGATGCAGACTCCGTGATCTGGAAGAATCCTAGCAGCAAAGGCAATGAATTGGTTCTGCTCGGGGTGGCGGCATGCATCAGAGGAGATGTGTTGGTTCTGCTGGATCCACAGATGGACTGGCAGAGCACCTTCAGGCCTGCTACCAAGGTTCCAGGACCAGGTGGCCCCACCAGGCAGGGTAGAACTCACAGTTGCAAAGTCCAGGTGCTGGTTACAAGAGACTAGCTCATGGGGTCTGTTAGAAATTGAGGTTTCTGGTTGGCAGAGTATACACCCTGTCCAAGCAGGAACCAACATCCTAGTCAGGGTGTCAGATACACAACCTAAATTAACCTGTGCAAAGTATTTGTGCAACACTTTAATTTCAGTAACACAGTGAAAACACCACAAAAAGACTCCATACCAGTTTAGAAAAATAGAGAATATTTATCTGAGTAAGACAAGACCAAAACTACAAAAATCCAATAAGTAGAAGTCAAGATATGAATTTTTAAAGATGAAATCCAAAAACAGTGCTTAGAAGTCAATAGCGCTAAAAGATTACTTGAGGTCGTGCTAGACCGGGGTAAATCCAAAGAGCAGGCCTGCTACAGGACCCATGCAGGGCCCGCTGAAAAAGTAGCTTTGTAAGGAGCAAGCATCGATGTCGAAGACTTAGTGTGTTGGTTCTAATTCACTAAGTCAGGTCGATGTGTTTGAGTTGAGCCTGTCAGTCAGTGTCAAAGGATCGGCGCTGCATTGAAGTCGAGTCTCACAGCGGCATCTCTGGATTGGCACTGCGTCGTCATCGATTCAGCACTGAGACGTCATCAGAGGGCACTGTGTCGATTCTGATCAGCGCATGGGTTCACTGCATTGATTTTGCAGAAAACAGCTGCAGAACCCACTTCTGAGGACCAGGACTGGATAGGGCACCTCAGGCAGGTGTAGAACTCAAAAATGGCCAATAGCACCAGAAGAGTTGCAAGAAGTCTTTTTGACCCTGAGACTTCTGAGATTAGGAGGCAAGCCAACAAGCCCTTTGAGTAACTTGGGTTCAAGGATGTAGAGAACAGTTGCAGTCCTTCTCACTCCCAGGCAAGAAGCAGCAGACCAACAGAGCAGAGCAGGTAGCAAAGTGGCAGTCTCTCCTACAGCACAGCAGCTCTTTTTCCAGGCAGAATGTCCTTAGTTCCACTAAACTTCTGATTTGGTGGTGTCATAGGTCCAGTACCTATACCCAAATGTGCCTTTGAAGTGGGGGAGACTTCACAGAGGCCTTTGAAGATCACAAGGTCCCTGCCTTTCCTGCCCTGGGTCCAAACTCTCTACAGTGGGGTAAGCAGCTCTGTGTGTGGACAGGCACAGCTCTATTCAGGGTGCAGATGTCAGCTTTTCCCTCTCAATCTACCTCTGGAAGGCCCATCAGGATGCAAATGTCACACTCCAGCTTCCTTTGTGTGGCTGTCTAGAAGGAATGCACAAAACTCATCTGTAACCCAACCCAGACGTGTATTCAGAGATAGGCAGAGGCTCAGAATGGTTAAAGTAAGAAAATGCCAACTTTCTAAAACTGGCATTTTCAGATTACAATTTAAAATCCTACTTCATCATGAGTTGAGATTTTAAATTGTGAGTCCAGAGACACCAAACTCCAAATCTCTATCTTTTCCCAGTCAGAAATTACACTTAAAAGATGTTGTAAGGCAATTCCAATGTTAATCTATGGGAGCGATAGGCCTTGCTGTAGCAAAAAAATGAATTGAGCAGTTTTCCACTACCAGGACATGTAAACCTCAAAAGTACATAGCCTACCTTTTAGATACATTGCACACTGCCCATAGGGCTGCCTAGGGCCTACCTTAGGAGTGACGTATATGTAATAAAAGGGAAGGGTTGTTCTTGCTAAGTCGAAATGGCAGTTTAAAACTGCACACACAGGCTCTGCGGTGGCAGGCCTGAGAGATGTTTAAAGGGCTAATAAACTGAATGGCACATCAGACTGGCAGGCCCACTAGTAGCATTTAATTTACAGGCCCTGGGCACATGTAGTACCACTGTACTAGGGACTTAAATATGACAAATGTGGAGAAAGCAATGTTACCATGTTAAGGAGTGAGTACTCACACGTTAGCACTGGTTAGCAATGGTAAAGTGCACAGAGTACTAGCGCCCTTTCCTGTCACAGGCACCTGACCTGCCCGAACAAGTGAGGCACCATTTTTCTTGGGAGACTTGGGGGAAAGTTGGGTGGTAGGAAATTCATGGCTGGCTGCCTGCAGATTCCTGGACTTTTTCTCACAGAAATGCAAGGAAAATGTGTTTTTTTCAGCAAGGTTTGAGCATTGCGCACGATTCTGGGGAAAAAAACCTGATGAGAGCCACACAAGTCACCCCACCCTGGGCTCTCCCATTTGTCTAGTTTTAAAAAATGTGTTGGTTTGGTAGGTTTCCCTAGGTGTCACCTGAGCTTTCGCCCAAAATCCACATGCAAAAATGCATTTTTTTCTGTGGGAATGTGTGATGTGTCTGTGTTGCGTTTTGTGCCCTTTCCTATCATGGGCACTTGGCCTACCCACACAAGTGAGGCACTGTTTGTCTCGGGAGACTTGGGGGAACACTAGGTGGTTGGAAATGTGTGGGTCCCTGCAGATTCCAAGAGTTTTCCTCACATAAATACAAGGAAAATTTTATTTTAGGCAAAGTTTAAGATTTGCAAGGCGTTCTGGGTAAAAAACTCTGGTGAGAGCCATGCAAGTCACTCCACCCTGGACTCCCACAGATGTCTAGTTTTCAAAGATATGCTGATTTCATAGGTCTCCATAAGTGAGGGCTGAGCTGGGGCCCAAATGCCACAGCTACCATCCTTGCAAAAAAACATGGATTCTGCTGGTTGAATTATGATGCCTCCTAGGTCACATTATGGGGTGTTTGTGTCTCAGGCGCAAGGCCCAGCAACACAAGTGAGGTACCATTTTTATCGGGAAACATGTGGGAATACAGAATAGTAGTATCTTTATGTTTGTGCTTTTGAAATGTAAGCAAGTGTGTAACAAAGAAGACATTTTACAAAATGCCGTCCGAAATACATGCCAGTATAGATACCCCTAAATTCAGAGATGTACAAACAACCACTGCTCCTAAATTCAGTATCTGGTGCAAATTTCAGAAATACAGAGGTTTCCTTCATACCCTTTCCCATTCTTTATAATTTACCAAATGAATTGCTGTATAGTCAGTACACTATTAAAAATCATTACAAGGTAGAGCTTGGTTGTTGGCGCTGGGTCCCTCGGGTTCTTAGAGAACCTATAAACCCAATATATCCCGCAGCCAGAGGATCCAGCAAACATAATGCTATCTTGTGTTTGAAAATCTGACATAGTAAGATGAAGTTACAGATGAAAATGGAGACACAAATTGCTCCTTTTTTCAATACAATTTCAATAATTTTAAATTCAGAATTTTGTCTAGTTTTCAGAAATGGGTAGCTTACCGGGATCCACCATGGGTTTCACACAAGTTTACACCACAAACTGGAAGGAGATTGAAAGCACAAAAATAGGAAAATGCCAAAACTGTAGTAAAAAAATGGGGTTTTCTGAATCAAGTCTTCCTGTTCCTGAAAGCTGGGAAGATGGTGATTTTAGCACCGCAAACATTTCGTTGATGCCATTTGCAGGGCAATAAAAAGACTTTCTTCTGCAGCACCTTTTACCATTAAAAAAAACCAAATGCTACATTTTGGCTAATTTCTCGGTTCCCTCCAGGGGAATCCACAAACGCTGGGTGCCATTGGAATCCCCAGGATGTTGGGAAAAAAGGATGCAAAATTGCTGTGGATACCTTATGTGAAGAAACATTTATGGAGGCCTAAGCACGAACTATCCCAAATAGCTACAACAAAAAGGCCTAGCAGTGAAAGGGTTAAAGAACATATGGGTTTTCAGAGCTTGCAAGACAATGTTAGGAGGCAGGATGGCCTGACACAAATGAAGGCAGATGAAACCAAGCTAAATAACATTAGTTGAAAATCCCCCCACTTTGTGCAGCAAACCCACCCCAAAGCGATGATGTTTAATTGTAGTTTCACTTACACTTGGTAGGGATATTCTAGTGTGTTGTTATTACTCAAGATTAACAATAGGCAGCTTCCCCACGGGTACTATATCCTTTTGTAATTGGAATCCCAGATGCACAATTTACAGCACTACTTTGTCACCTGTCTGGTTCAGCAAATAAGAGTCTTTGGGAAAAACAAAGCTTTGCTGCTGGCATTTCATGGAAACATTTAAACTGAAGACGATTGTTTACACTGAAGAAACTTGATAAATCACGTAAAACAGGATTTCCTCTAATCTCTCCGTGATCGAAAGTAGGAATCTTGCATCCATTGTATATAGACCAACATAGGCTCTGCTTATTGGAACATACACTTGAGCATTTTAATTTA
This sequence comes from Calotriton arnoldi, assembly GCA_963921515.1. Lineage (NCBI taxonomy): Eukaryota > Metazoa > Chordata > Amphibia > Caudata > Salamandridae > Calotriton > Calotriton arnoldi. The sequence goes on along the minus strand of CAWUFW010000219.1, from coordinate 4,511,785 downwards.
TATGTGAAGAGGATGAATATGTTACTGTCACACTTGGTGGAAAAAACTCAGACTCTAGAGGGAAACATAACAGAGGATGAAATTAGTAAATCAAAGAATGACCTACCCACTGGAAAAGCCTGGGGGTCAACAGGTCCCTCTGGAGTTTTATAAAAAATAAAAAAAATAAAAATAAAACTTTTATCCCTGATGAGTAAGTTATGCAGAGAAATGATTAAGGGGGGAGAATCATCCCCGAAAGCAAAGTGTCCAGTATATCACTAATGTTAGAAAGCAAAAAAGGCCCACTGAGTTACATTACTAACAAGAGATATGAGAAAACTGTCCACCAAACAAAACTGTCATATACGTTACACCCATGCCAGGTTGGATTTGTCCTCAACAAGTCTTCCACAGCACACTTAAGAACAATGTCTCAAATCCTGTGGCAGGTACGGAATGTGAAAGGTAAATCAAACTGTTGTATTCCATGATACTCAAATTGCGTTTGGCCCAGTGGAATTGGGTTAACTGTTTTGGGGTTTTGAAAAGAATGGGAGTGAGTGTGGGTTTTAATGGGAAAGTGAATTAGGTACATGGAGATCCATCAGTGATGGTGGCTTGAGTGGATACACATCTTCCTTCTTTAAAATGTTGATGGACACCATGGAGGGTTGCCTGTTCCTACCCTTGCTGTTTATATTAGTGTTAGATCCATGGGCAGTAGAAATACATCAGTGCAAGCTTATGCAATTGATTAACATGGCTGTCAGAGAACAACAAGGATTGGAAAAGCCAATAGGTCTCGCCTATATAAGAGCTATAGGCTTTGCCAATGTGTTTTAGCCATGTTGTACCCCCGCTTGGCTACTGTTCAGCATAGCTAAAATTTAGTGTTTTAGAGAAAAGTGGCATGAAGTGTCGTAGAATGGAATGGTGAAGAGTGGAGTACAGTGGAGTGGAGTGGCGGAGAGGAGAGGAGAGGAGACTGGACTGGTGTTGAGTGCATTGGCATAGAGTGTTGCAGAGTATAGTGGTGTAGAGTGCTGCGTTGTAGAGTGCAGTGGTGCAGAGTGCAGCGGTATGGAATTCAGTGGTGTATAATGCAGCATCATAGAATGCAGTGGCATAGATTTGAGTGTTGCATAGTAGAGTGCAGTGGTGTAGAGTGCAGTTGTGCAAAGTGGGGTGGTGCAGAGTAGAGTGGCATAGAGCGCAGTGACAGAGTGCAGTGGTGCAGAGTAGTATTGAGTGGCATACAGTGGATTGGCGTAGAATGAAGAGGCATAGAGTGAAGTGGTAGAGAGTAGAGTGCATTGACAGAGTGCATTGGCATAGAGTGCAGTGGCATAAAGTGCAATGTTACACAGTGGCCTAGAGGTGAGTGGCATATAGTGGAGTTGTGAAGAGCAGAGTGGAATGGCCTAGACTGGAGTGGTGTGGTGTAAAGTGTAGTGGCAAAGACTGCAGAGGTGTAGAGTGGAGTAGAGTAGAGTAGAGTAGAGTAGAGTGGTGCCAAGTAGAGAGGCATAGAGTAAAGTGGCGTAGAGTGAAGTGGCGTAAAGTGCAGTGGTATACAGTGGAGTGGTGCAGAGTGGAGTAGAGTGCCGTGGAGTGGAGTGGTCTACAGTGGAGTGGTGCAAAGTAGAGTGTAGTGGTATGGAGTGATGCAGAGTAGAATGGAGTGGCGTAGAATAGAGTATGCATGATATGGTAGAACACTGCCATACCAGACAACACATCTTCAATTTAAATGACCATTACACCTGTACAGACATACAGTTTTACTAATAAAACAATACAACGCAAAAAGGATAATGAGTGGAAATGGCATCACCTAGGGTATTGATCATATTAAAGTATTTGTTTCCAATAGACTTAAGAATTATCAAAAAATGTGCTTCATTTGTGCTTTCCTAATTCTGATAAATTATGAAAAATTTGCAGTTCATTTAAATGTTGTTGTGCGCTAGAAAAAACCCTTTCCTACCCCCGATATACAGCAAGATTCTCACACAAATTCTCTCACTTTGAATTCAGAGAAAGAAAACACCAAGCTCCCTCTGAAGACAGCGCCTGACATTTGACCAATGTCTTTGAATGTACAGCAAATGTGATAAAATAAGAAAAAGATTTACAGACCTGTTTACAGAAAAGAGCAGAGGTAGTGTAAAAGGCTTTGCTCCTTGGGAGGGACAAACTCAAGCTTGACAGCCTAAAACAAATAAAGCCAGCCAGAAAATAGAAAGCCAAGAAATGTGTTACAAACCACAAAAGCAATGGTCAGCAACAGGCAGAATTATTTCCCAGGGAACCTTTCTGAATGTCCCCAGCTGCGTTGTCTTCAACCTAAAAAGTGCACTATCTTCTAATGCCAGGCTAGTGCCTCTGTCTAATCGAGCCATGTCCATCTAAGTATCAATATCCCAGATCTTATCTTTCTCATAATATTCAGGCTATTTCATAAACTGGGATAGACAAGGCTAGATGCACCGTCATAGCATCTATGGGCAACACACATTCCCATTTAAGAATGTGCACACTTTAACATACCCGAGGATATGAGTGAAAAGGTGACTAGAACATGATAAGAGAGAACCTAAATCCACTCCTGGGAAGGTGACTATAGAACTTTCCAATTGGTCTAAATTACGACTTTCACAATGGAGGAAAGTCCAGGTTTTAAAAATGAATGTAGCACCCCGATTTAATTATTTATTTGTGATGATTCCCTTGAAAATAGCCATAGACATAGTTGGCTAAATGAGAAAATAAAACTATTTATATGGGGAGGCACAACATTTAGATTATAAGCCATGAAACTGCACATATTCATGGAAACTGTGGAACTAAGGCTATCGCACATGGGAAGTTGCTAGTGCACCAACTATCCTAGATCAAAAACATCCAGCCTACGCACACTGAAATTCCAAGCTGGATACATGTAGAAAATGCTATTCCCCACACAGCAGGAGGAACAAGGCTAAGTAGTGTCAATTGCCTAGGCATGATCTGTCTCCCTTCCCCACCCTGTATTCCTAATACTTTTTCACAAGGGCCGAAAAATTGTTCACGGATGCTGTCTGAAATAATATAGATCGAATAGGCGGACGGAGGCATAGACTCTATAGAACACAATCAAGGCCGGGGACCTCACATCTTTTATGGAATGTATGAAATGTTGTTATTGTTTGAGAATGGGTGGAAGCCCCCCTTAGGCAACAACCACAATCCTTGAAGTCACTAAATTCAATTGTGCTTATCCTTCTGGTAGCTTGACACGAAGCAGTCAGGCCTAACTTAAAGGCATTGTGTGAAGTATTTAAGCAGCACACAAACAGTAATTAAGTGAAAAGACAATTCAAGAAAAATCTCAAACCAATTTAGAACAATAGAGTACATTTTAATAAATAAAATTAGATCAGGATGATAAAAATCCAATCAGTAGAACGGGATACATGCAATTTTGAAGTTTTAGGTAGATATAGCGCCTAAAAGCACGTCGCCACCCGCAGTCATCTGGTCATGCTAGACTGGGAGAAGTCACATGTTCAGGCCGAACGCAATGGAGCGCAGGTCACAGAGAGGGACCAGTTTAGTCTCACTAAAAAAGTTACCTTCCCAAAGTCCTGCACGAAGAGTCCAGAACTTCAACTAAAGGAGTGCACTTTGATGCTAGCCAAGGTTACAGGACCTGGGAAGGCACCTGTTGGGGACCAGGGACACACTCTAACAGAGGTCTGCAGGGCTCAGGCAGGTCCAGTTGCTAACAGAGGCCAGCAGGGCTCATGCAGGTCCAGTTGCAGCACGTCAGCTGGGCAGTTGCAGGGAGGCCTCTGGAGCTTGTTATGTCCCTGTAGCTCAGAACAGGAGGTCAACCATCTGACCCTCGGAGTCACTTAGATAGCCTGAGATTAAGGGAGCAGGTCCAGTCTTCCCTCACAGAGAGCAGGGCAGGCCTCAAGCAGCAGGGCAGCCCTCCTGTAAACAAGGCAAGCCTCAAACAGCAGGGCAGTCCTCTGGTAGCAGCAGGGCAGTCGCCTAGGGTCCTCAAGCAGTACAGAAGTCTTTTGGGGGAACAAGGCAGTACTTCTTCTGTAATGTCCACAAGTCCAGGAGTGTACTCAGTAAGTCATATATTTATACCTGGTTCCATTCTTTGAAGTGGCATAATTTTCTAGGCTACCCCCGCATCTGGTTCTTGAAAATTCTTATCTTACCCTGCCAAGACTCAAAGAAGTCTTGAGTCACAAAAGACTAGTGTCACGTTCTTTCTTTGTGCTGGAGGCTAGCCCTTTGAAATGTAAGTGGGGCAGGGAACTGCTCTGCCTTAACCATCCTGGCAGAATGGCTCATCCTGCCCACAGCTAGTCCCCTATTGTTCACTGTCTAGACACAATGCACATTCTTATTGAGAGAGCCATGCACAGGCCCAGGCAGCTGGAAACCCCTAGAAGGCCTTAGAGGCTTTTGCACAAAGCAATGCTAACTTTCTAAAAGTGGCATTTTCAAAATTGTAATCTAAAATCTGACTTTACCATTGAGAAGAATTTTTAATTACAATTAATTTTAGTCCAAACATGATATTTCTACATGCTCCCAATCAAATGTTACTTATTATCTCCGGGATGCTTCCTTGGAAGCAGCTATTTGCGCTTTAGAAATTATCTTTCATTTATTCATTTATTAAATGCAATAAGGTAACCCAATGTTATCCAATGGGGGATATAGGCCTCACAGTAGTAAAAATCAAATTTGGAAATGTTCACTACCAGGACGTAAAACTTAAGAACACATATCCTACTTTTGAATACAATGCACCCTGCCCTATGGACCTTTAGAGCCTACCATAGGAGTGACTTATATGTATTAAAAAGGAAGGTTTAGTCCTAACAAAACATTTATTTTGCCAGGTCCAAATGGCTGTTTAAAATTGTACTGTACTACAGGCTGCAGTGGCAGACCTGAGAGATGTTTTTTGAAGGGCTACTTTAGTGGGTGGCACAATGAGTGCTGCAGGACCACTAGCAGCATTTAATTCACAGGCCCTGGGTACAAGTAGTGGGGGCTTACAAGTAAATTAAATGTGCCAATCAGGTGTAAGTCAATTGTACTGTGCTTTAGGGAGAGAGCACAAGCACTTTAGCACTTATTAGCGGTGTTAAAGTACACTGAGTCTTAAAAGTTAACAAAAATGTGTTCATCAAAGGAAGGGAGTGAAGGAAGAAAGTTTGGGGTGACCCTGCAGAGGGACAAATCCAAACTTTTCAGAATGCACCCATAGATCTGGCACAAGTAGCTATCATTATACAAGAGAGTGATATTAGGACTCTATTAGACCCTCAATGGCAACAGGTTTCCCTCCCCCCATAGACCATGACTTCAAGGAATGGAGGTCCCACCGTGTAGGAGGCTGGCTTAGTATATCGTGTACACTTAAAGGAGTGATACACCTTGCACTAATCCAGGCAACTCTTATGATGATTTTAGTGGTCTTTAATAACCTTAAAGCTCTCAAAGGGGTAGCTGTGGAGAGCAGCCTTCAGGCTTATCTTGAAGAAGTGTAAAGCACCTAGTTTTACCACATTTAATCAATAGCGTAGATTAGATGAGAAAGAACCACACAGTGTTTATGAAAAATAAGTATATTTATTAACACAACACAATCACTATCACTTGGTATATCTCCTATTTGGAGATATCAATAATACACATTAGAATACTTAAGGTAATCAGTTAAGTAGCACAAATATACACTGGTCTCCAGGAGGAGACCAAACCATATACTGAATAAGTGGAATGCGAACTGCAAAGGAGAATGGGACTTGGACCAATGGACTTAAAAGAGCTTGGTGAACCAGGAACCACCCAAGGTAGGTACCCAGGAACCCCAAGGAATGCTGTGTGCAGAGTGGAAACAAAGCTGAGTGTTCAATAGAAGTCAATGGAGAAGGACCTTTCCCAGAGGACCCAGAGGAAACTTTTTGAAGGATGGAAGGTTGGTGAGCCACCCCACCCGTGGATGTCCCAGGAACCAGGTTACTTGCACCAGGGAAGCCGGTGCATAGGTGTGAAGTGTCATCTGAACCACTAGTAGACAACAATGGCCAACTATGGAAAAAAGCCCACTGGAGAAGTCTGTGAAGATGTCCGGTGGAATCCAAGAGTGGATTCTTGAAGAGAGAGAGGAGAATCTGCAAGCAGGGGGGACAGAGTCTATGCCACTCGGAGGTGACCAGGAGGCACGGAAGCACATTGCCCACCTTTGTCGAGAAGTTCAGACGAGTTCACAAGAACCTTGTCGTTGCAGATGTGGGGACCTGGCGACACTGTGAAGACCTGGAGCCAAACATGAGCTGTCCCATGTTGGATGTTGGTGTCCAGGTGGTCGGTGTCCGGCTGGGGCACCAACAAGTCTTGGTAGCTGCAACTGGCGTGGAAGATAAAAAGATTCAATTGTTGGGACCAACAAGGTCCAAGGGACTCACAACATGCAGGAGAGTCAGAGCAGGCCCGAGCAAGTAAGGAAGCCCACCAAAGCATCAAAAGACCCTTGAGAGGACCCCCAGGCTGAAGGCACAGAACTCGCAAGAGGACCTCAGGTAGCTCACTAAAGATGGAGGCCCACGATGTAAGGGACGCAGGGAGGATGCTGTTTTTAGAAGGATGAGATGATGGAGGCTGTAGCTTCTTGTGGCCCGAAGATCTCTGGAGTGCAGAGCCAACAAGCCTTTGTAAAGACAAGTCGACGCAGTGCATAGGGGTTTGGTTCTAGCAGATCCAACGAGAGATACTGTCGCCAAATTGCAGGGAAGACAGGTCAGGCCTCAAGGGAACCACAGAACTATAACCTATATTGCTGAGCCTCTGGAGGTCCATAGGACAACAGGAGCAGCAGACTTGTCAGCTTCGATGCAGTGCCTGCAGATGCAGGGTAGTGACTCCTTCACTCCAAGGGAGATTACTTGAGATGATCTTGATACCCACAGGTCCGTGGAGATCCTGAGTGAAGCACAGACACAGACAAGGAAGGATACTTGCAGAACAGAACTATAACCTATATTGCTGAGCCTCTGGAGGTCCATAGGACAACAGGAGCAGCAGACTTGTCAGCTTCGATGCAGTGCCTGCAGATGCAGGGTAGTGACTCCTTCACTCCAAGGGAGATTACTTGAGATGATCTTGATACCCACAGGTCCGTGGAGATCCTGAGTGAAGCACAGACACAGACAAGGAAGGATACTTGCAGAACAGCGAGACCAGGTAAAGCAGGAGTCTTCCTTGATGCAGTCTCGGTTCCAGCCGAAGTCCAGCACATTCCAAGTGTCCAAACGGTCGAAGAATGTCTCGGTTTCAGAGATGAGCCTTGTTCCATGATGAATCTGAGGTCCCACCCATTGGTGAGCCCTTAAATACCAAAGGAAAGGGTTGGAACAACTCAGGGACCCCTCCCAGATGAGGGGCTAGACAGAGAGGAGGATACTCCACTATCCTTAGTCCAGTTTTTTGCCAGAGTGGGAACCAAGGTTTCCTGAACTGGCTCAAACTGGCACCAAATGTGGGCACCAAATGTGCCCATCAATGCAGTCTGGTGGTGCTGGAAAATGCCCCCACCCCAGCCCAATACACTAAGTCCTGTCTTGGAGGTGGTCACACCTCCCTGTGACAGGAATCCGATTATTCCAGCTTTCCCTGCTTGAGCTCAGCCTAGCAGCAGGAGGGCAGAACAGTGCCTGTGGTCGGCAGCAGCACTAGCTTGCTGTCAGACCCTGAAAGGCTGTAAACAGGAGTAGAGGGGGCTCTTCTAAGGATCCATGAGATCATACCTCCAACACCGGAATCAGTGTTGGGGTATGATTCTGGCATGTTTGATACTAAACATGACCAGGTTCTGCGCATCCATTATATAGTTAAACTTCTCCTAATGACTGATGTTCACTATATGTCTTAAAATGGCTGACAGCACTTACAAAGCCTGGAGAATCAACTCTGGGGTTTGTAGGGGTGTCCTGCTCATACAGGGCCACCCTCACACCTATAACCATGTGCCCTGCACTCAGGACAGAAGGGCCTACCACAGGGGTGACTTATAGGATTTAAGTTCAGATATAAGAAAATGTATATCTGTCGTGAGAGGTGCAAGCAAAATCTCACACTGGCGGCAATGGCAGGCCTGTAGTCAGAGTTTAAATGGACTCCCATGGGTGGCATAATACATGCTGTAGCCCATGGGAGACCCCTGGGGTACCTATGCTCTAGGTACTTTAGTACCATATACTAGGGACTTATAAGGGTACACCAGTAGCCAATTGTGGAGGTACAAATGTACTTGCCAAAGCCATTTTGGGAGAGACAGCACAAATGCTGAGGTCCTGGTTAGCAGGATCCCAGCGAACTACAGTCAAAACATACTGACACCAGCATTGGCATGGTTACTCCCAGGTCTAAGTTCCACTGAAATGTCCATACCCTGTAGGGAAATGGACCACCTTAAAAGTTTGGGGTTTTCACCCTTCATCTGTTTAAGCCATAAGAGGGGCTTATGGACTGTTTGAACAATGAAGTGAGTGCCAAACAGGTACAGCCTCGACTTCTTCAAGGCCACGACCACAGCAAAGGCCTCCCTCTCAATAATAAGCCTGGGCAGAGTTCACAGAGTTCTGCTACGCAGAACTCTGCGAAGTGCAAAAAATACTCTGCCGCGCTACACGGAGCTCTGCAAGCGGCAGAGTGCATTGGCTAAATGCTGTTCGCGGTGATTTTCAGTGCCAGGTGCTTGTCTGCACTGTGCAATCATCGCGAACGGCACCATGCACAGCGCAAGCAGGCGCTGCTTCCTTTCTGCCGCTCGAGTAGATTTTTACTCGAGTGGCAGTTTTCTCAACGCGAACGTACAGTTTCTCAACGAGAGCAGTCGCAAGCACACATGACCGCTCGCAATGAGAAATCTGACCGCCTGCGTTGAGAAATCTCACCGGGAGGTTGATTTTCCTCGCTCGTGCTCGCCAACTTGACATTGGCGAGGGAGGAAAAAACCCTGCGAGCCTACGTAACGTGCGGAAATCTCCGCAAACTCCACGAGCGAAGCGGTGTTCACTGCCCAGACTTACTCAATAGCTGACCAACGCTTCTCCCTGGGGGTCAACCTTCTGCTGATAAAAGCTACTAGTTGATCCTGGCCCTCTGCATTAAATTGTGACAATACTGCACCTATCCCTATCTCAGAAGCATCTGTCTGGACAATGAATGGTTTGGAGTAGTCAGGACTTTGCAGATTGGGTGCTGAGCACATGGCTTGCTTCAGGCCATCAAATGCCGCCTGACAGCTAACTGTTCACTGAACTTTCTTAGGCATTCTTTTGGAGGTAAGATCATTAAGGAGTGTCACTATTGATCCATAACCCTTAACAAATATTCTGTAGTACCCAGTCAGGCCCAAGAAAGCTCTGACCTGAGTCTGGGTAGTGGGAGCAATCCAGTCCATTATGGTCTGAATTTTGCTCTCCAATGGTTGAACTTTTCCTCCAATTACAAGGTGGCACAAGTACACAAACTTGCTATGCCCTATCTGGCACTTACTAGCCTTGATAGTGAGGGCTGCCTTCCACAGGGCCTTAAGTACATTTTGGAGGTGGACCAGGTGATCCTCCCTGGTGGAGCTAAAGACATCAATCATCTATATATGCTGCACTTTAGGCTTCCAGACCTGTTAGGACTTTATTCACCAGCCTCTGAAATGTGACCAGTGCAATTTTCAAACCAAAAGGCATCACAATAAATTGATAATGCCCACTGGGGGTTGAAAATGCTGTCTTTGTCTTGTCATCCTCAAAGAGTCTGATTTGCCAATAGCCAGCAATCAGGTAAAACATACTGAAATACTTGACAGAGTCCAAATAATCAATCAATTCATCTGCCCTTGGAATTGGATGGGCATCAATCCTAGTGACTGCCTTGAGGCCTCTGTAGTCAACACAAAACCTCATCTCACGCTTACCATCCTGGGTGTGAAGTTTTGGCACAAGGGCTACAGGACTAGCCCAAGGGCTTTTCAAAGAATCAATGACCCCCAACTCCAGCATCTTTTGGACCTCTGTCCTGATGCAATCTCTAATGTTGGTGGATTGTGCACACTTGACGTAGTAGCGCTTATTACTGCAGATAAACCGATCAGTGTGCTGATGCAATCTCTGACATGGTTAGGCTGTCTGTAAATTTTACTTTTTACACCAGGCTGTTGCCTGTGTCCACTTCATGGGCACGCCAGGTAGTCTGACCGGGTGTCAAAGAAAAGAGAACAGAAAACTGACTGAGAACTTGTCTGCAATCAGCGTGCTGTTTATCAAAGAGGCTGTCTGCTAAGACTACTCCATCAACTGATCCATCAACAGGGTTGTGTGAGAGGAGATCAGGGAGAGGGTCACTCTCATTTTCCTGTCAGCTCATGTCAGCCCTGTCAACAAAAGGTTTCAGGCAGTTCACATGAAGTACCCTGTGGCGACTTCTTGGAGTGCCTAGGTCAACTAAGTAGGCAACCTCACCTTTCTTCTCAAGAATGGTGCGTGGGCCACTCCACTTATCTTGGAGAGCTGCTGGGGCCAAAGGCTCCAACACCCACACTTTCTGTCCTGGCTGGTAAACAGTCAGTGCAGCCTTTTGGTCATGACAATCTTTCTGAAGTTTTTGGCTTGCCTCAAGGTTTTTGCTGGCCTTCTTCATGTACTCAGCCTTGTGAGAACGCATGCCCAATACATAGTCAACTATGTCCTGTTTAGGAGGTTTGAGAGGTTGCTCCCATCCTTCTTTAACCAGACATAAAAGACCCCTACTGGATGTCCAAACAGAAGTTCAAATGGACTGTAACCCACTCCCTTCTGAGGACCCTCTCTGTAGGAAAAGAGACCGCAATGTAGTAAGACATCCCACCTCCTTTTGAGTTTGTCTGGGAGTCCCACGATCATACCTAAGAAGGGCTTGTTGAACCTTTCGACAAACCCATTGCCCTGTGGATTGTAGAGTGTGGTGAACTTTTAGTTAACATCATACTCTTTCCACATAGCTATTATGTTGTCAGACATGAAGTTAGTACCTCTGTCTGACAACACCTCCTTGGGAAACACAACTCTGGAAAAGATTCCCAGGAGGGCTATAGCCACTGCAGGAGCTGTAGTGGTCCTAAGGGGGATGGCCTCTGGATATCTAGTGGCATAGTCCATCACCACTAGGATAAAACTACATCAGGATGCTGTGGGAGGGTTTAAGGGGCCTATAATGTCTATCCCTACCCTCTCAAAGGGACCCCCACCACAGGTAGTGGGCTAATGGGGGCCTTTGTAGTACCACCTGACTTACCACTGGCTTGGCAGGTGACACAGGAGCAACACAACTTCTTGGTATCTTCAGACATGTGGGGCCAGTGAAAGTGAGAAACAAGTCTGCACCATGTCTTACTTTGTCCAAGATGTCCTGCAAGGGAAATGTCGTATGCAAGGGTCAATAAGAATCCCCTGCACTTCTGAGGTATGACCAACCTCCTTGTGGCACCATGCTTGGGGTCTCTACTGTCAGAATACAGAAGCCCATCTTTCCAATAAGTCCTATGGTACCCACTGACGTTTCCTGCTTCTTCAGCAGCAGCTTGCTGTCTGAGTTGTTCAAGAGAGGGGCAGGCCTTCTGCTCCAAACTCAATTCTTCCCCGGAAGGGCCCCCTGCTCCCAGTAGCTCCGCAGTGTGAGGCCCAAGCTCCTCTGGGGCAGTTCCTTCACAGGTACTGAGCTCATCTCCCTCAGGAGGCCGATTCTCACTGGTAGTCTGAGAGGAGGATAAATCCTTACCTTTCCTGCTCCTTCTCTTGGGAGCTGGCTGGTCCATTTATTCAGGATTCAGTGCTCCTTCAGTGTCTTACTTCTTGGCCAGCGCCCTAGTGATAGCAAAGAGCTTTCTGAAATTCCCAGCATTACTGCATGGGTCCTTAACTCCACTTCAGACCAGGCTGAAATTTCCAAATCATTGCCCCGGAGACTTTCTACAGGAAGGTTGGAGGATACAACAACTCTTTTAGGACAGTTACCCCTACCAGGCTTAGAGTGACTACTGCCATGGGATGATCTGTCCTGGCATTGTCAGCATTGGTCCAAGTAGAATCTGTTCAGGAGACACAGGTTTCTCTGTCACCATAGTGACACTGGCACATGTGTACCAGTAAGCTTCAGCTTCCTGACCATTAATATAAGGCTGTTGCCTGTATTTGCCTAATATAGTGGGACTTACAACAAGAGTGGCAAGGTCAATGCCACCTTCACAGACTAAGACAGCCTGAGTGGGTGTTCTGACTAGGCCATAACCTACTTCAGCACCCAACGTGAACCCAGCTATATTCTTGGATGTACTACTACTACCAGTGCCACTACTAGGGGCACTGGGGGTTTAGGAGTAGTAGTAGTAGTGGTGCTAGTCTTAGGGCAATTGGAATCTTTTGCCCTATGTCCTTTTTCTTTACATAAATAGCATCAAGGTTCCTTACCTGATGATGAAGAGGATTGGGACCCACCCCCAGAGGAAGATTTTTGGGAACCTTCTGAAGACTCTTTCTTATCTTTAGATTTCTCCCCACCTTTCTCTTGGGACCCCAGAATAATCTTGGTTCTTCTGGTCACCACTTTCATTTCCCCCTAGTGCAAACCCATTAGTCGGCCTTCTTTCTCAATTCTTGTGGAGAGGTAAGATCTGAGTCCACCAGGTACTAGTGCAGTTGTTCATTCTGACAATTATTAAAGATGTGCACTCTAATTAGTAAATTATACAGTCCTTCATAGTCATCTGCATTACTCCCATAAAGCCAGCCTTCCAGAGCCTTAATAGCACTATCAATGAAATCTACCCAGTCTTGAGAGTGTGCCTTCTCTGTATCTCTAAACGTAACCCTGTATTGCTCAGTGGTTTACCCAAACCCATCTATGAGTACAGCTTTGAAGACCTTGTCAGTATCTGAATCCTCTTTCCTCGCAGTTAAGAGTTTGTCTCTACCTTTGTTTGCAAAGAAGAGCCACAGGATAGCTGCCCATTGCCCCTGAGGGGCCTCCTGTACTTTACAGGCCCTCTCTGGAGCAGTGATCCACTTATAGATATCACCACCTTCCTGGTAAGGAGGGACTATCCTGCTCAATTCCTAGTGTCAAACAAATGTTCCACTAGTGCTGCCACCATGGGATTCCAATACCAAATTCTTCCTTTCTCTCTGGACTTCTAGGGTCTTCTTATGTAGGGCCAACTGCTCTTTCCTGAGCCTGAGCTTTGCTCTCTCAAGATTGAGTAGGTGGTAATCCCTATCTAAGAAGTCCTCCCTCTTGCTCGAGATGGAGGCCCCTACTGAAGTAGAAGACAAGGATGAACCAACTGAGGAGGACCTGAACCTCCCCTGAACTCGTTCTACCCTCCCAGGAGGAATGAAGGGGGACCTACCTTTTGGACCTTCCTCTGTACCAGTAGTACTATTCCATGGGGGACTAGAGTTCTCTAGTGGGGGTCTTCAGACTCCTCCTGGACTTGCTCAGAAGGAGAGTCATTGATGATGGGCACTTCTGACTCTTCCTCTGGAGCATCACCGCCCATACCCAAGTTATCCTGCCCATCTGACCTATCAGGATTTTGGAGGTCATCCTGCAGGGGCATCCCTACGAGATGATCTTCGGTAGTGTTACGACCAGCCTAAACCTTTCTAGCTCCGCACAGGGTCCTAAGTTCCAGAAACATAAGACCACTGTATCTAGAGGGCTGAGCCCCACTGGACTCACCAACCTGAGAAATGGTACTAGGTGTAGTGTGGCGTAGTGCACCTACCTACCCTAGTGATCCTAAACTTCCAAAGATTGGAGAAAGGGTTGTGCTAGGACCCTTGACAGCCAATCCAAAAAGTTCAGTAGAACTTACTTGACAAAAGTATTTATATGTACCTAGCTAGTGATGGTTTCTCGTGTAACTTTCACCTGATTCAGTGATAAAACAGTGCAGGCTTTAATCCCAACATTTGCACACCAATCTAGGAGGCTGGCTTAGTATATGGTATACACTTAAAGGATTGATACACCTTGCACTAATCCATGCAACCCTTATGATGATTTTAGTGGTCTTTGATAACCTTAAAGCTCTCAAAGGGTTAGCTGTGGAGAGCAGCCTTCAGGCTTATCTTGAAGGAGTGTAAAGCACCTTGTTTTACCACATTTATTCAAGAGTGTGGATTAGATGAGAAAGAACCTCACAGTGTTTATGAAAAATAAGGATAATTATTAACACAACACAATCACTATCACTTTGTATATCTCCTATCCAGAGATATCACTAATACACATAAGAATACTTCAAAGAAATCAGGTAAGTAGCACAAATATGCACTGGTCTCCAGGAGGAGACCAAAACATACACCAAATAAGTGGAATATGAACTGCTAAAAAGAACGGGACTTGGATCAAAGGACATAGAAGAGCTTGGTGAACCAGGAGCCACCCAAGGTAGGTACCTAGGAACCCCAAGGAGGCTGTGTGCAGAATGGAAACACAGCCGCGTGTTCAATAGAAGTCAATTGAGAAGTCACGGTTGTAGTTTTAAAGAAAAAGGACCCTTCCCAGAGGACCCTGAGCAAACCCTTTGGAGGACGGAAAGTCAGAGAGCCACCCCACCCGTGGATGCCCCAGGAACCAGGTTACCTGCACCAGGGAAGCCGGGTGCATAGGGGTGAAGTGACGTCTGACCCACTCATAGAGGATAATGGGTGACTCGGGAAGAAAGGCATCTGGAGATATCTGTGACGACGTCCAGTGGAATCCAAGGGTGAATTCTTGAAGAGGTGAACCTGCAAGCAGACGGACAGAGTCTATTCCACTCAAAGGTGACCATGAGGCATGGAAGCACAATGCCCACCTTTGTTGAGAAGCTCAGAAGAGTTCACGAGGACCTTGCCGCTGCAGCTGTGGGGACCTGGAGACGCTGTGGAAGACCAGGAGCCGTACATGAGCTGTCCCACGTCGGATGTCGGTGTGCAGTTGGTTGATGTTAGAGCAGGTCCTGAGTAAGCAGTGGAGCCTACCAAAGCAGAAGAAGACCCTTGAGAAGACCCCCAGGCCGAAGGCGCAGCAGTCGCAAGAGGACCTCAAGCAGCTCACCAAAGATGAAAACCCACAATACAAGGGATTCGGGGAGGACGCTGTTCTTCGAGGAATGAGATGCTGGAGGCTGGAGCTTCTTGTAGTCTGAAGGTCTCTGGAGTACAGAGCCAACAAGCCTTTGCCACGTAAAGTCGATGTGGTGCATAGGATTTCTGTCCCAGCAGCTCCGCGAGGGATACTGTCCTCCAAACTGCAGGGAAGACAGGTCAGGCCTCGGGGGAACCACAGAACCACTACCTATGTTGCTGAGCCTCTGGGGATCCGTAGGATGACAGGAGCAGCAGACCGGTCAGTTTTGATTCGGTGCCTGCAGATGCAGGGTAGTGACTCCTTCACTCCAAGAGAGATTACTTTGGATGTCCTTGATGCCCACAGGTCCTTGGAGATCCTGAGTGAAGCACAGACACAGACAAAGCAGAATACTTGCAGAACAGCGAGACCTGGAGCAGCAGGAGTTTTCCTTGATGTAGTCTTGGTTCCAGGCAAAGTCCAAGTGTCCAGATGGTCGAAGGGTGTCTTGGTTTCAGAGATGAGTCTTGTTACGCAACGAATTTGAGGACCCACTCACTGGAGAGCACTTAAATACCCAAGGAAAGGATTGGAACAACTCAGGGATTCCTCCCAGAGGAGGGGCTGGACAGAGGAGAGGATACTCGCCTGTTATTTGCCCAGGGGTTCCTGAACTGACTCAAACCGGTGCATGCAAGGAGGGCACCAAATGTGCCATTCAATGCAGTGTGGTGGCGCTAGAAAGCGCTCCCACCCCAGCCCAATACACTAAGTTCTGTCTGGGAGGTGGTCACCTATTGTTCTACCTTCTCCTGCTCGAGCTCAGCTCAGCAGCAGGAGGGCAGAACAGTGTCTGTGGTCGTCATCAGCACTAGCTTGCTGTCAGACCTTGAAAGGCTATAACCGGGAGTACAGGGGGCTCCTCTAAGGAGCCCCCCAGTACATGGGATCATACCCCCAACACCGGAATCGCTGTTGGGGAATGATTCCAACATGTTTGATACCATACATGACAAGGTTCGACGCAGTCATTGTATAGTCAGACCTCTCTCAATGCCGAATGTCCACTATATGTCTTAAACACCTGGCAAAAAGTGGGGGTAACCATACAAGAAAGATCCTTCTTTCCTACATACCGCTTACAGGTTGAATTCTCACATGAAGACTAGGTTGATCTTCTATCGACCCTTAACAAATACTTACGAGAAGCAGAAGCTAGATGGAAACTTAGCTATTTTAAAATAGGTTATTATTAGCGCTAGTACGCTCAGAAGCTACGAACAGCCCATCCTCATTTCACGTGAGATGCAACCATCTGACTGTGACATTCAACACCGGCTTCAGGATAGTCCCATCCAAATCATTCTGAACCCTGCTTCAATAGGATCAATCACCCTGCTCCAATAGGAACAATCAAGCGGAAATGCCAGGCCAGGTCCTCCTTGAAATGGAACACAAGGAACCTAAGACCAGTTTCACCCATCATTGGGACCCTTCAGTTGGGTGTAGCTTGGTTCTAGTGGCACAGTGAACACAGGAACCACATTTAGGCACAGCCTTGGCCACTGATTAGACTTATTGCAAGCATTCCTCTCATCATCTTTTGTGTGTTTGATGTACTGCCCAAAGTAGCAGTAGTTTTTTGATCCAAATATTTTATTGATTTTTTAATAGAACATACAGTCTACCAAGTACTGAGGTGCCATTGCGATACATACAAAGGTTGGGCGAACTGACCGAAAATACATAGCATATGATATGAAACGTTTGTTTTGTTCTTTTTATGCAAGATCTTGATTTAAATACTAATTACACTAAGTCGCATATTATGTCCTGCGGACCTGGTAAATCAAAGCTAAACAAAATTGTTATTAAGAGGCAAGCACTTACGAATGTCGATAACTTTTGTTATCTAGGCCTGACCTTTAGTTCCTCAGGATCCTGGAAATCCCAGCTTACTCGTCCTAGTCTTAAACTCAATAGAACTGCAGAGACAGTTTGTAATCTTATTAGATCGGGTGCTAGAGGGACTGTTTTACCAGCACTGAAGGTGTACAATTTCCAGTGTCAGTCAGTCAGTCAATTACTTTATTCGATACTTATAGTGTAAGATCATAAAAGTACAGATGGATACAAAAAACAGCAAAAGACGAATGGATACAATTTAAAAAACATCAATCGATCAGTGCAGAAACAGAATGCTATACATATCGGTGTAAGTAGAGATAGAAAAATAATAACAGTAATAATTAAAAACTATTTAAAATTCATTTAGTGGTGTTATACTGCCGCCTAATCTTCCATGATTGAGTTAAAAAAGACGCTACTGACAAGCAAACCATAGGGTTAGGCAGGGATTGTAAGAAGAACATTGCTACACAACATTGTTTAAAACAAAATTTGCACATCAGGGGGAGAATGAATCTTTTACGGGGGTCCCTATAAAATTTACAGAAGAAAGAAATGTGTAAATTTGATTGTACAGAAGAACTGTCACAGGGACAACAGGGTAAGTCGTTTATAGAGTAAATACCTGCAGGATGTGCCAGATTCAATCGGAATCTGATTAAAAGGAATCTATGACGTGCATTTGATACAGTGCATAGGTATGACATTATCCCTTCCTCAGGCTTCAGACCATCAAGATATAGTTTTACCAATACCTTTGTACAGTTTGTTTGTAATCTGGCATCTGCTCTTTGTTTACAAAAACGAGCTTTTACCTCCCGCCTTGAGATGCCCATGCAATCCCTGGGGTTAGTAAATAGGCATTCCAAACCTAAAACGGAAAAAGTTGATTTAATATATGAAATCCATGGAATTCTATATGCATTTTCCATGGATAAACAATTTTCAATTAGGTTTTTGGTAGTCTGAATAGACTCCCTTCTCCAGATGGAATGCCACAAAATTATTGGTGCCCCAGAGATTGTGTCAGACAGATATGGGACCTCCAATTCTGTATGGGTGTTAAAGTTGGAGCAGCTTACGGGAAGACCCATTAGCTTTTTCCAAAAAGTGTCCTCTATTACTTGTCGGGGAGATGGATTAATATGACCCCATATACCTGCCCCATAGGATGCTACCGACACTGATTTAGCTGCGTAGACCTTTCTTACCATGTCAATAGGCTTCGCCCCCAATTTTTTGATGAAAGAATGGAGAGCAATGATACTTCTCTCTAATGATAGCCCCCTAGTGGCCCGCATACGGGACCATGATAGCTGCCTATCGAATGTTACACCTAGGTATGAAAAAGTATCGGTGTGGGCTATTTTTTTCCCGGAAATATAAAAACTCGGAACCTTCCTATCCTTCCTTCCAGGGATTAAAATAAAAGATTTTGACTCATTCGTTTTTAGCCCTAGTTTTTGCATATAAGTTACATAGATGTTTAGTAACTTTTGTAGGGCCAGACCCGTACGGGCGATTAACACTGCATCGTCAGCATATAGGAGGATTGGGGTGCGAATGTTGTTAATTTTTGGGACGTCTAGCGTAGAATCCGTCAGGGGTGCTTCTACCCCATTAGTGTAGATAGAGAAAAGAAATGGGGCAAGTACGCAACCCTGACGGACTCCTCTATTAGTTGGGAACGCCCTGGTACACTCTCCTTCTCTCCCGTATCTGACGCAGGCCATAGCTGATGAATAAAGCTGCCTGATAAATAATATGATCGCCCCATCTATGCCCATTTCCTCCATTATCCTCCATAGGTGTTCATGTGCCACGCAGTCAAAGGCTGCGGACAAATCCATGAACGCCAGGTATAGTCTGCCAGACTTTGCTTGGGTATACTTGGCGATTAGCAGACTAAGATTAAGACACTGGTCTTGAGTACCCATACCCTTTTTAAAACCATATTGGACTGGAATTAAAACATTGCTTTTGGCTGCCCAGACCTCCAAACGGTTCAGTAAAACCCTTCCCATGAGTTTAGCCATGCTGTCCAACAACGATATGGTCTATAACATTTAGGTTCGGATTTGTCCCCCTTCTTATAAATTGGTATCAAAATTGATTTCTTCCATGAATCTGGTGGGCCCACTTTTGCAACTGCATTAAAAACATTTGTCAGCACCGGACCCCACAGATCTGGCTGATCAACGAAGAAATCTATGGGAGTACAATCCGGTCCTGGCGCTTTGTTAATGGAGCACTGGGTTAGGGCTTCTCTAACTTCATAATATTCAAAGACCAGTGGTGGATCATTGAAGGGGGTCACGGGTACATTCTGTGTCAACACCCCTTCCATGTTAGGATCGAATATACGGGAAAAATACCTGACCCAGGATTCCTCATCAATATGACAGTCCAATGTAGGACCTGATGGTGATTTGAGGAAGGGGCGTTAACAATACTCCAAAATTCCTTAGAATTTTTTGTGATAGCCGCTTGGTAAAGTTGTTCCCATGATTCCTCCTTCAAGATTTTAATTCTTTTTTTCCTGGCGTCATTATATTGGAAGCGGAGTTGCTTCACTAGGGTTTTATCTCTAGGAGTCACCCCCAGGGCCTGGTGCAAGGCGGTTAGTGATTTGGTACACACACGATCGAACCATCTAGGTCCTGCTGTTATGGTCATCGGTTTCTTCCTAGATAGATGGTGTCTAACCTCAGCTAATATGGCCTCAAATGCCGTGGTCATTTGGGATGGGTTAGAGGCAGGTTCTAAGCATGTTAAAATGTCTCTCTGTCTTTTTTTTATTATCTGTGGGCCAAGGAATGCTTTATCTGCTAGGGCCCATTTTAGTGTTATCCCATTAGCTTTTGCAATCACGGGCTTAATATGCCTTATCTGTTCTGTATGAATACCTGCCCATTTCAATTTACCCGTAATCGCAGCGTAATCACTAAAATTTAAATAATTAATCTCTCAACCAAAGATCAATTCTTTAAGAGGTTCCGCTGCGATTATGTAATCGATTGTACTGCCCTGGGAGGGCGTACCAAACGTATTATACAACATACCAGAGCAAGTATCAATCGGATTACAAATCTCTAGGTTTTTAATCACCAGAAGTCTATTCAGGGATTCTCCATACTGATTATTACACACACCCCACACACAGCCAGCACAGGCATAACTGGACTAGTGGGCCTGCCAACACATCATGCCGAACCAAGTATTGACTCTTTTCTCTCTGCACTGTCACAGGTGATCAAGGATATGCACTCTGCCCTTGGATGATGACACCCCTCCGAGATCCGAACACCCCCGCCCAGAGGCAGTACAATGCTGCCCACATACGCACCAGGGGCATCGTGGAATGCACATTTGGCGTGTTTAAGTCACATTTCAGGTGCCTGGACGTCACAGGTGGAAGGCTCCTGTACAGCCCAGACATCGTGTACAAGATGATCGTTGCATGTTGTGTGTTGCACAACATCTGTGTACGCACCAATGCCCCATGGATCCAAGTTCCAGAAGTACCGGATGATGATGAGGATGATGGGGCAGGTGGCCCACATTCCACTGCAGCTGCCGCAGGAATAGCCCGTAGGAACACCCTCATTGCCAATTTCTTCTCATGAGCACGTCACATTGTGGCCGTCCCTGGCAATCATGGGACAGTACAAAATGTCCACAAGCACAGCATGTGTGAATAATAAATATTTGCAGGTTACAGGTTGTACTTGTACATTGTCATGTCACAGTTTCCTGCTGTGCCAGATGTGATTGGCCATGTTGTGCACATATGCGGCACCAGTTGTGTCCTGTGTTCTGTTGTGGAGGTGTTGCTGGTTGTACCAGGATGTTGTCAATGTCGAGGTGCACTTATTCTTATGTGCGTAAGCTGCACGGTGGGTGAGTCGCTCCTGCGGCTCTGATTTGGCTGCCACTTATCCCTTTCATGCGGTGTGCCTTTCAGTTCTCGGCTTCCACAGTGCTGAGATGTTGCAGACTTGGGTAACTTGTACTCTTTGTCGAGTTGTGACTCTTGGGCATGGTTTGTCCGCAGATGTGTCGTTGACGTCGGTGGTTGTTTGTGCAGGTGGTTGTGTCCGAGTGTGACCTACTCCTTTCCGGTTGTGGTCCGCACTCAGCCACCTTAGTGTCATGCTGTGTACATTGTCATGATGATTGGACTGCAGCCATGCTACTCGTCATGTGGTGTCTCTTGCATTGTCAGTGTGGCTGACATATATGCATGTTTGCTGTGTTTCGCACGTGTGCATGTGTTGGTTGTGTGATTGTTGATGTGTTGGGTGGGTGCCCCTTTGGGCACATGGTGTACGTGGGACTACTTGGTGTTTGTGTGTGTGCTGAAGTGTTCCCGAGGGATCAGGGACATGATCCTGAGTCATTGTGGGTGTGCAGTGTGCTCTGCTTAATTGTGCATGTGTGCCATTGTTCCCATCTCCCCCCGTCCCCCCACTCCCTGGTTGGTACGCACCCTGTTGCTGTAGTGTCGGGTCATGTTGGGCAGTGTCCGGACCCCAACTCATGTCACCGTCTCCCGACTGGTGACTGTGGCCACCATCTTCTCCATGTCATTCAGCTCCTGGTGTTCTGCTGGCCCCCCTCCTCCGACGTGCGTTGCTGCATTCGTGTTGGCAGCGAGTTTCTGCTTGGTTTTGCCATTCACATCAATCCAGCGCCTCTTGTCCTCTTCCATTGTCCTCCTCGGCGCTGCGACGGCATTCACATGGTCCGAGATGGTGTGCCATCTTTACCTCTTTGTTGCCAATGACACGTTGGAGGTGACGTACAGTTGGTGGTGATGTTCTATCTCATCCGTGACGATAATCGTGTTTTCCTGCAGACTGTACCCCGTCTTCCTCTTCTCATTGCCCTTCCACGAGCCCTGGATTCCTGGGTGTTCCTCCGTGGGGATTGTGAGGTTCATGTTGTCCTCTGCAGTCGGTCAGTGTGCATCCGTGGTACTCCGCAGTTCATTTCCTTTTTAGTGGCATTTTCCGTATGCTGTTCTTGTGCTTTTTCCCGCATTACGCGTGGGTATTGCTGGCCTCTCGCTGGTTATCACTGTTTTCTTATCGCCTTTGGGCCCATCGCGTCTTTTTACGCGTTGGGGTTTGTGTTTTTATCGCCGTCACGGTGGTTGTATCGCGGACATTGGCTGTGGTTTCGGGAGGCTATCGCATGGTACCGCCGTGTTGTTAATTCCACGTTAACACGGGGTTATTTTCCCGCGATAGACTGCGATGTGTGAAGTTGCGTTAACATTTTTTGGAGATGTTTAGCGCACATTCTTGTGAATATGCCCCTAAGAATCTTATTAGATGTTTGGCGCTCTAGACGCTGTACAGCCTTTGCCAACCCGGCAGCGGACTCCAACCTAATTGAAATAATACTGCCAAGCAAAAGAGAAAAGGCATTAAAACACTATTCACGTGAAATATGTGTGTGGATCTTGTTGTGTATACAAGGCTGGATCTACCGAAGAGCGTCAGGACCTGTGGAGCTAATATTTGAAATACCTGCTGCCTCTGTGAAACATTTCTGTCCCACGCCATGGCTGCAGCCTGTAATAAGTGCTAAACATGTGTAATTGTGCTAAACATGTGTAATTGGTATATTGACGGTCTTGATGGGAGTCACTGCAATAAGAGTGAGACAGGTGGGCGGGCCTTTTTTTCTAAATGTTTTTATTGATTTTATTAAGGTTTACATTTGTATCACCATATAGCATGACATTGTGTTGCAGCCTGTAGCAATAACATAAACAGCATTCCGTGTGTTACAACTGGGTATATTCGCACATGCATCAGATCGGAAGGCATTATGTCCAGGCAGGAGATATTCATTCACCATGTTCAGCCGGTCTCAACATATATAGTCCATTAGTCTCGCCACGTGCGAGTCATATAGCGGATAACCTGTCAAGGTGAGTGGCGCAGCAGCGTGTATGGCGTACCAACCATTCGAACGTAACTGGGGGGTAGGTAACAGAACTTGGGGTTGAGTTGGAGGGAGGTTGTGTGCCTGTAGCTATTGACATGTGTGATTGTCACCTGGTGCGTCCCCGCTTGCGCAGCGGGCACGCAAGCTTAAATATCAGTATTCAGACAGGAAGAACTAGCGCAGCGCCTATGGGTAGTGTGAAGGTAAAGAGCGCTTGCGCAGGCCTACTCCATCGGATCAGGGAGTTGCGCGGGTTGGTGTAGTCTGTCCATGTCCCGCTGAAACGCTTCCAGAATCGCGTCCCAGTAGGTGGAGATAGGTATTTTCCTGAGGCCTACAACTTCCTCACGGCTTATCGCAACGCTTTCAGCTCTAGCCCATGCTAGTACAAAGCGTCTCCAAGCGTGGGTGTGCGGGGGGTCTGGTGCTTTCCACCGCTTCGTAATCAGCCTTTTTGCCGCCACAATGCCCAGGTCAAGGAATCGAGAAGTGACTTTAGTGTTACGGGTTCTACGAAACATGTGTAACAAATAAGTGGGCCAATCAAAGGGTATGTCTCTGTCAGTGCAGGCACGGAGCCAATCCACCACCCCTCTCCAATACTCACTGAGGCTGGGGCAGCCCCACAGCATATGTATCAGGTCTGCGTCTATAGCGGTGCACCTGGGGCAGGCTGCGTCTATGCGGTGAAAATATCTGTTGATATTAGCTGGCTTGAGGTACGCGCGCTGCATGATATAGTATTGTATCTGCCTAAATCGAGCATTTCGGGGTATCTGGACTGGGCCGGCAAGCACCTTCTCCCACTCCTTGTCCAAGAATTGACGGCCCAGGTCTTGCTCCCACTTTTGTCGGAGAGAGTTCAAACTGAAAGCAGCGTGCAGGCGCAGAGAGGCTGCAAACCATCGCGTCAGGTGTTTGCCCCGCCCCATGACATGTAAATATTGCACGGTTAAGTGCATTTGTGGCTCTACCGCCATGTCTCCCCACCGCAGCGTGAGCGTGGCAATCAGAGATCTGTGTAGGAGGGAGTGTCCTGCAGGTAGTCCGTCTCTTTCCACCAGTGTGGTATAAGGGATGAGAGCGCCATCACCATACAGGTCTCCTAGTGTTTGTATCCCGGCTTCGTGCCAGCGTTGCAGTTCTGCACTCGCAAGTGTTGTCTGTCTTCTAGGGGTACCGTCAAGTGGGAGCGCAGGAGCGTAGGGTGTTGTGTCCCGAGTTAAGTAGAGGCTTCTACAGTAGCACTGATAGGCCACATTTAGTAGTTGGGGCTCTGGGGGTCGTGTCTGAGCGCTGGGGTGGAACAACGCAAGTAACTGGGATAGTGTGTAAGCTGGGTGCGTGGTTTCCGTGTCGTCCCGTTGGCGATCCGCCAACCACCGGGCAACCAACTGCAACTGCGACGCTAGGTAATAATGCTCAAAATTAGGCATCGCCAGACCCCCCTGGTTAGTAGGTAAGTAAAGTTTTTTAATCGACACTCTATGACGGTTAGGACCCCAGATGAAATCTCTAACCGTTTTTTCCCACGTCGCGAAGAAGGACACGGGTACATAGGTAGGCAGATTGGCAAAGTAGTACAGAAATTGCGGGAGGGCTACCATTTTTAACAGCGCTACTCTGCCCGCCACTGCAAGGGGAAGTGTGCTCCAGAACAGCATCTGGGATTTCACTGCTGTCAGCGCCCTGCCCAAGTTACCATCAAAAATATCTATCGGCTGGCGGTATACCCACATGCCCAAGTAACAAAATGTGTCCTCGCACCACTGCACTCATGTGCCACTTAGCATCAACGCTGGGTCGTGACATCCCTCTCAAAAGGCGTGTAGCTTAGATTTGGCCGCATTCACTCTTAGTCCTGAGATGGACGCGAATTCCTCCAGGATGTGGGCCAGACGCCCAGGCACCTGATGGACGTCTCTAAAGTAGATCAACAGGTCGTCAGCATACAGTGACACTTTGTGCGTGCCATCGCCCAGCGGTATACTATCTTGTAGCTGTGTTCTCAATGCCTCGGCCAGTGGCTCCATCGCCAGCGTGAAAAGGAGGGGGGGCAGGGGGCAGCCCTGTCTTGTTCCTCGCTGCACTGGGATCACGCCCGAGACATATGGACCCACCTTTACCCTCACCTCTGGGTTGGCATAGAGTAGACGGGTCAGCTGCAGGAAAGCAGGGTCGAGCTTATACCTCTCGAGGGTCGCGAACATATATCCCCATTCGAGGGAATCGAAAGCTTTCTCAAGATCTAGAATGAGGCAGCCCGCTCTCAGCCATTCGTGGGCGGAGTAAGTTGCTATGCGGAAAAATCGCCTCAGATTGAGGGAGGTGCTTCGGGAGGGAACAAAGCCATTCTGGACCGAGTGCACAAGGGTGGGGACCACTTGCGCCAGCCTATCAGCTAGGAGCTTTGCTAGAACCCTATAGTCGGTGTTGAGCAGGGCGAGGGGCCTGTATGAGCTCATATCAGTTGGATCTCTGTCGGGTTTAGGCAAGGA
The DNA here is from genome assembly GCA_963921515.1 of Calotriton arnoldi. Classification (NCBI taxonomy): domain Eukaryota; kingdom Metazoa; phylum Chordata; class Amphibia; order Caudata; family Salamandridae; genus Calotriton; species Calotriton arnoldi. The sequence continues at coordinate 4,486,271 of CAWUFW010000219.1, read as the reverse complement.
TATAAGGTGGGCCTCGCATAGTGAAGGGGGAAGCCGTTCTTCCTCTACAGCAGTGGCGTAGAGGGCGTGGAGCGTGGACACTTGGTACGCTTTGTAGAATTCCGCCGGAAGCCCATCTGGGCCCGGGGTCTTCCCTGTGGCTAGAGATGCGATGGCTGTCCTGATTTTCTCTGGCGAGATCTGCTCGCCCATAAGTTCATTCTGTGCTGGTGATGCCTCAGGCTGCTGGACTTGGCCCAAGAGGGACTGGAGGGCGTGCGGATCCTGCGGGCCTTGACTCTGATACAGTCGAGTGTAGTGGTGCGTTAAAGTCAAAGAGCGTGAATATCGCGTTGCGCATACACCAAACGTCCCGCCTCATCTCGTATTGCCGCGATTGGTTTCCGGACGTGTTCTTGGCAGATCAGCCAAGCCAGAAGGCGGCCTGCACGGTCAGCTGTGGAGTGCGTGCGGGCGGTGTGCACAGCATAGTTGTGACAGCGGAGGCGTTCCAATAGTTCAATGTGCTGTGCGCGTAGTGTCTCTAGCTGCTGTCCGTCCCTGCTGCCTCCCTCCCCCCCGCCTCATGCTGCAAGAGTCTCATTTCAAGTGTGCTCAGGTCAGAGGTTAATGTCTTTCGTATGTTCCAGGACGCGCCCATGCAATGCCCCCGCGTTGAAACTTTAAAGGCGTCCCATTCCACTAGCGTGTCCCCTGCTGTACCCTCATTAAGCTCAAAGAATTCAAGGATCGCCGTGCCCAGAGAGGATCGGAATGGGGAATCCTCTAGCGCCGCAGTTTGGAGTCTCCATGTGGGAGCAGGGGGGCGTTCAGGCTCCCATGCAAGTTGAAGCAACTGGGGATTATGATCCGAGTGTGTGCGGCCCAGGTATTCGATACGGCGGACTAAGGGGAGTAGCACAGGGGATCCCACTATTCTGTCCAGGCGCACATGCAGTCTGTGAACCGCCGAGTAGTGTGAGTAGACCCGGGTGTCGGGATTATTAGCCCGCCAAAAATCTGATAGCGCCCAGTGGGTGAGCCAATCCCTGAGAGCCTGCGCGTTAGACACTGCTGTGGTCCTAGTAAGAGGCGGGAAGGATCTTTCCAGCTCTACTCTGAGCACCGAGTTAAAGTCTCCCCCAGAAGCCAAGGGAGTCCACTCCAGCCAGCTAGGGTCTGTGAGAGGGTCTCTAAATAGGTAGACTGATTAACGTTCAGGGCATAAATGGAGCCAAGGAGAACTGGTTGGCCATTTAGCCGCCCACTTACTAACGTGTATCGCCCCTCAGGGTCAACGAGAACCTCATCGCTTGCGAATGGGACTCCTGCTCGGACCCAGATGAGCACGCCTCGCGCATGCGCTGAGTAGCCTGTGCCATGCACCTAGCCTCTCCATCTTTGCCGTAAGCGTCCCAGTTCTACGTGCGTCATGTGTGTCTCTTGAAGTAGAGCTATGTCAGTAGCTCTGCGCCGGAGGTATGCATAAATCGAGTATCTACGTGACGGGGTGTGTAGGCCGCGCACATTCCATGTGACTATGTTAACCTGCGTCATGATTCCTATGTACACTGACCAGCCCTGCGCGAGGGGGATCGCAGACGTGACATGCTTGAAGCTGTATAAATGCACTCCAACTCAGTGTGCCTAACAACAGGGTGTTGGCATAAACTAAACTGGGCATAACTTAAACAGCGAGATCCAAAGCGGTGTTTGTCCAAACTTTGATGCCCGTTCGGGCTTAAACTGTGTCAAACAGATTTATAGTACGGCGTGGGGTACATGGCACGGGCTAATGTCAAGGTCAATAAGGGTGTGGGTGGTGTGCGTCTGTCCACATGCTTTGCGTGTCCCTCTGTGTCTAGGATATGCCACCCCGTTCCCTAACCCACGGATATGCGCGTCTAACATATTAAGTGTGCGGTGCGGTGTTTATGGCCAGCGGAGACCGCATGTATATGAGGCTGGTGCGGTTAGGGGCGACGCGCTGCGCAGCAATAACAGAAAGGGAAAAAGAACAACAACAACATCAGCAGTCTGCAGCGGCACAGCCATTTGTACTTGCTTGTACAGTTTCTTCTCTGCGTCTTCCCCCGTCACTCCGGGCGGCAGAGGGCACTTCAGATAATGCCATCGGCAGTCTGTGGGGTGACAACAGGCAGGATCACCTCCTCTAAGTCCTCCAGCGTCGGGGTAGATGAGAGCCGCTGACGGTCGCCGAGTCGGAAGATCTGATTTTGCGAGTTTCACGGTGTGCCTGAGAGCCCAGCGCCGCAACTGCTTCCAGAGCGCTGTGGCGCTCCACCTCACTCTGCTCCGGTCGCGGCGCCGCTGCCGTCAGGGGCATGCCTCCCGATCTCCTTCGTTTCCCACGGCGTCGGGTCTTCTTATTGCCTGGGCGGGCCACCTCCTCGTTTGTGGGGTGGGATCCCGTCCACAGACCTGCGTCTTCTAACCAGTCCCACGCTTCGTCTGGTGACTCGAAGAAGCGGGTAGTGCCGTTTGCCACCACCCTCAGTCTGGCTGGGAACAGCAGGGAGTATGGGAGTGCCAGTTCCCGCAACTGGCGTTTCACCTCCATGAAAGTGCTACGTCGTCTCTGCACCTGTGAAGTGTAGTCCGTAAATACCATGATCGAGTTGTCATTGACCTTAAGGTCGGGTAGCTTGCGTGTTTCACGTAGGACCGTGTCCCTGTCCCTATAGTTCAAAAGCTTGAAAAGGAAAGGTCTTGGCCGTGCCCCTGGGGGGGGGTTCTGAGCCGGCACGCGGTGGGCTCTTTCCACTACAAATTGCGGCAATAGTGCTCCCGGAGGTAGGACGCCCTGCAGCCAACACTCCACATATTGTTCTAGGGTCTGGCCCTCTACTCCCTCCCTCTGGAAGGCCCACCACACGGACATTGTTGCGGCGGGAGCGCCCTTCCGCATCTTCGATTCTCTCCTCCAGGGCGTGTACTCGGTCCAGGACATCTTGCAGAGCCGCTGCGTGACTGTGGGTGACAAGTTTCAGGTCCGATATTGACTGGGCTTGCAGCTGCACCTTCTCCGCCAGTTTGTGGTGATCCGCTTTTAAGAGAGTGAAATCCGACGCCACTTTGTCTATGCGTGCCTCAAGTGATGTTCGCGTCTGCTCCAGCGCGGTTCCGAGTCCCTCGACCGCCGCCAGCACCGCGTCCAGCTTTGACGCTAGTGCGGCATTCGGAGTATCACCAGATGCACCAGCGGCAACACTTTGTTGGTCCAGGTTAGTAGCTCGCGCTGCATTCTGCTGTGTATTATTGCGGAGACGGCCCATTGCCAGCTTTTGTGCAGAGAGCATTGACCTTGGGTACTGGGCGACAACTAAGGGTGGGCGGCAAATTCCGTTCCGCTCGCGGAACTTGCGAAATTTCGGCATTTCCGCGTTCCGCGCGGAACGCGGAAATGTCGAAACTTCCGCGATCCGCGGCGGAACGGAATTCGGGTGCAAGAAAGCACTGAAGCAGGTGCCCGAGTTGAAGCTCAAATTCTGTAACGCATTAATCAGCACAAAAAATTCGTGAGCAAGGTCGAGGCTAAGCAGGAGTGCTTTCTGCCCATATCTACCATCAAACATTAGCTGTAATCCCCGATGGAGGTCTTTGCATCCTTGATTTTACCGAGCGCAATCCCCGTGTAGGTCCAGTGACCAGGAGGTTCTTCCTCCTCATCTGCTGCTCAGATCCTGCTCTGACCCTTTATAAACAAGAGGCATGTGAACAGGCCTAGAAGCCCCGCCCGTTTGCCCCCGCCCCACATACACTAGTGGTATGCACCGTCTTCCCGCCCTTTCCCCAGAATGATGGACAGCTTAATCAAAGGACCCCGGCGCTTTCGGCGCGGTGGCAAAGTTACAGACACACAGGTCACTGGGGTCAATTCTTCTGGACCTTTACGCAGCTGTAGTGTAGTTAAGGCACTATACATTTACCCAACGAGGTAGCACTTACTGATTAGCCAGTAGAAAGTACTCCAGTTGAGTAGAGGTATTGCACAAAACGGAGGCATCTTCGTGGATAAATATGCAGGGCAGGTGTGCAGAATTCGTGAGCGTGGTTAAGCAGATGTGCCTTCTCTCCATTTCCAACGTGAAAAGTTAGCTGTAATCCTTGATGGAGGTCTTTGCATCCTTGCTTTTCTCGAGCGCAATCCTCGTGTAGAATTCATGAGCGTTGTTAAGCAGATGTGCCTTCTTCCTATTTCCACCCTGAAAAGTTAGCTGTAATCCCCGATGGAGGTCTTTGCATCCTTGATTTTCTCGAGCGCAATCCCCGTGTAGGTCCAGTGACCAGGAGGTTCTTCCTCCTCATCTGCTGCTCAGATCCTGCTCTGACCCTTTATAAACAAGAGGCATGTGAACAGGCCTAGAAGCCCCGCCCGTTTGCCCCCGCCCCACATACACTAGTGGTATGCACCGTCTTCCCGCCCTTTCCTCAGAATGATGGACAGCTTAATCAAAGGACCCCGGCGCTTTCGGCGCAGTGGCAAAGTTACAGACACACAGGTCACTGGGGTCAATTCTTCTGGACCTTTACGCAGCTGTAGTGTAGGAAAGGCACTATACATTTACCCAACGAGGTAGCACTTACCGATTAGCCAGTAGAAAGTACTCCAGTTGAGTACAGGTATTGCACAAAACGGAGGCATCTTCGTGGATAAATATGCAGGGCAGGTGTGCAGAATTCATGAGCGTGGTTAAGCAGATGTGCCTTCTCTCCATTTCCAACGTGAAAAGTTAGCTGTAATCCCCGATGGAGGTCTTTGCATCCTTGATTTTCTCGAGCGCAATCCCCGTGTAGGTCCAGTGACCAGGAGGTTCTTCCTCCTCTTCTGCTGCTCAGATCCTGCTCTGACCCTTTATAAACAAGAGGCATGTGAACAGGCCTAGAAGCCCCGCCCGTTTGCCCCCGCCCCACATACACTAGTGGTATGAACCGTCTTCCCGCCCTTTCCTCAGAATGATGGACAGCTTAATCAAAGGACCCCGGCGCTTTCGGCGCGGTGGCAAAGTTACAGACACACAGGTCACTGGGGTCAATTCTTCTGGACCTTTACGCAGCTGTAGTGTAGGAAAGGCACTATACATTTACCCAACGAGGTAGCACTTACCGATTAGCCAGTAGAAAGTACTCCAGTTGAGTACAGGTATTGCACAAAACGGAGGCATCTTCGTGGATAAATATGCAGGGCAGGTGTGCAGAATTCGTGAGCGTGGTTAAGCAGATGTGCCTTCTCTCCATTTCCAACGTGAAAAGTTAGCTGTAATCCCCGATGGAGGTCTTTGCATCCTTGATTTTCTCGAGCGCAATCCCCATGTAGGTCCAGTGACCAGGAGGTTCTTCCTCCTCATCTGCTGCTCAGATCCTGCTCTGACCCTTTATAAACAAGAGGCATGTGAACAGGCCTAGAAGCCCCGCCCGTTTGCCCCCGCCCCACATACACTAGTGGTATGCACCGTCTTCCCGCCCTTTCCTCAGAATGATGGACAGCTTAATCAAAGGACCCCGGCGCTTTCGGCGCGGTGGCAAAGTTACAGACACACAGGTCACTGGGGTCAATTCTTCTGGACCTTTACGCAGCTGTAGTGTAGGAAAGGCACTATACATTTACCCAACGAGGTAGCACTTACCGATTAGCCAGTAGAAAGTACTCCAGTTGAGTAGAGGTATTGCACAAAACGGTGGCATCTTCGTGGATAAATATGCAGGGCAGGATTCAACGGGCGCAGCAAAATCTCCGCGAGCACGCGAAATTCCGCGTGCTCGCGGAGATTTCTTGCAGCTTCGCAGAATTTTGCGGAACGCAACTCCGCAAATTCCGCCCACCCCTAGCGACAACACAGCAGCAGGTATCAGGGCAGAGCGTGGGCGCACAGTTGGTTCAGGTAGCTGTGTGTGCCACAGTGTGAGCAACAGTCAGTGCCACGACCTGAAGCGGCGCTATTAGTGTCCCGACGGACTCAGAAGGCCCACGTTGTTGTGCTCCTGTCGCAAGTCCACCCCCGGTATTGCAGCTACAAGGTGAAGGGAATGGGTCGCATCCAAATGCTCTCAGCGCCGGCTCTCTGCAGATGGGGTCAGTGCCAAGGTGGGCAGCATACGGTTACGCGAGGAGGGGCCCCTGTTAATCCACCACCAGGTGCACGCCCCAGACGGTGCAAGCTCACGATTAGTTGTGTTGTCGATCCAACGCTGTGGTTCAGAACGGGCGGTGCAGATCTTGCGTGTTTACAGCTGTTGGCCAGCTGTGTCGAGCCTGCTTCAGGAAGGTGTAGGTGAAAGGAGAGCGCAGGCCCCGAGTCGTCTCGGTTGGCAGTGCATTCAAATTGATCCAGGCCTGTTACTGCGGTTCCCTACGCAGCAGTCCACATCAACCGTACCCTCATAACCAGGTCTGCGTGGGGAAGCATCTATTCTGCGCCAATTTCCAAGCCGCAGGGTCCGGGCTTTCGCAATTCCCCAATAGCCGCAGTTGTGGCAACTTATGCGTCTTCCGTGATCGCTCCGCGGTGGTAAACACTTGATTTCACCCCCTCAGGTAAGAGCGGCTTGCTTGTCTTCTGCCGCGGGCATGTAGGGCCTATCCTCTGGGGACTCCCGAGTCTCGACCGGGCGCTACTGGATTCACGGGCAGGGGCCCGCAGCAGTGCCGCCGATCTGGCCTGGTCTGCAGAGGGGCAGGACGGTGGTTGATCCCGCTCAGAGGGCGCTCCCCCAGATGGGTCCAGGCCAACTGGGCTATGGCGTCGCAGCTAACAACAGGGAAACACCGCCGCGACCCAGGGCCTTCTGCGCAGCGGCGGCCTCGTGGTTCCCTCTTCACCTGTAAGGCCTCACTCATCCCCACTTCTAGTAGCCGTGTAGGGCCTACCTTAGCAGATCGCCGACAGGAGCTTCCTGTATGTCACTTCAACCGGCAGGTGGGCCATTTCAGTCCCGGGCAGTCCCACAGCTCACCACCTGCACACACCGCTGGTACTGGTGCATCCACGTCATTGTGTTGACGCCTCGCGCCCCAGCCAGGGGCGGCAAACTCAGGCACAGCAGGCCGCGATCCTCCGGCCGCCGGGTGGTCGCGCCTGGTGCACCCACCGCTGCCAGAGGCCCAGGGGCACGCCGCCGCGGAGTCCTCTGAGGGTTAAATCCAGGCAGCCACCTACTCCGCGGTGCCGCCTCGCAGTCAAGCCAGCCTCAGGGCTCTGGCGCCGCACATTTCAGGCCAGGCCCTCCGCTCCGGCCCCACCAGAGCCCGGGTCACGATGCAGAGGCCCGCGCTTAATCACCAGCAGCAGCGGCACAAAGCCCCAAGGGCCGCCGCGGAAGCAGGCGTGCGGCCCTCAACCTCCCCAGGCCGTTGCAGGGCGGCTCCACGAGCCGCGGCACGGGGCCCACGCCGATCGCTTCCCCAGGTAGGCCTCAGATCCTTCCTCAACATTGCCAAGGTCTCCGCATCAGGCGCTGTACTCTAGAGGGTCCCGCTCGGCACCGGAGCCTGGCATCAGCATTTTCCCACCGCAGTTGTGGGGGCGGATGGGCGGGATGTAGGGCAAAAAAACAGGATAATGGAGGTATTCAGTGCGGAGCTTCAGTGAGCCACGTCCGCCATGTTTGCCTGCTAGCCACGCCCCCATGGGCGGGCCTTTTAATGGGGTGATGAATGATTTGTATTTTCTCACGTTTTAACAAAGTGTTTGACAGATGCACGTAGTTTATCTCAGCAAAAATGTGTTTATGTTTCAGTGACTTAAATGACCATACTACGGTTCTGCTGGTGGTGGTAATTCAGCCAGCAACAATCCCACGAAGGCAGATGTACCCCATCTGAAGAGAATCAGCGTATTTTATACTACACCCCATCTGTAAATCAAACCCAGTATACCCTACCATAGATGTTACTTTAACATTATTCAGCTGGTGGATGCGGTCTGTGAAGGACTATGCAGCATTAAATCTGCTAGTGAGTTTGAAATTGGTAAATGCAAGCGGTACTTACTTGCAGGTACTTGTCATATCTTTCTAAATTAGGAGGATAAATCCACATCGAGACATACAGGGGCAGATTTACAAGCCCCTTGCGACACTTTTGCGCCGCCGTTGCGTCATTTTTGTGATGCAGCGGTGGCGTAAACAATGCGCCACGTTGAGGCCCATTTACAACGTAACGCATCTAGGGAGATGCGTCATGTTGTAAAGCCCTGTGCCACATTATACCTGTGTCAGGTATAATGTATGCAGGGCGGGCGTTCCCACACAAAAAAACCTTGTAGAAGTGACGCAGATTTTTACTAGATTTCACTGCGACACTTCTAGGACGTCACTGCGTCAAAACGTTACCCCTGCTTGGAGCAGGCATAAGGAGTGCCGCAGCACAATAAGTATAGGCCTCCCAGAGCATTGCTGGAGTTGCGTCATGCTTGCGACACGACCCCAGCAATGCGTGACCTTTGCACCAACAGATGCGTGACGCATCTGTCAATCCTTGCGCCATGGTGCGCCGCATTGTAAATGCGACACATCCATGGTGGCGCAAGGGTTTTTTTGGCACGGCACAAGGAAACTGACGCATCTCTGCTATAACGCAGAGATGCGTCCGTTTTTTGTAAATCTGCCTCACAGTATCTAACATCATTAGTTCATTCTTATTTACCTTTGAATATTGGATTACCTCAGTTGCTTAGCTAGACCTTTTGCCGCCTGTGTCGGTCCCTGAGTTTGCTGCTCTTTGACGGCCACAGGTAAGAGCGAAGAGCGGGGAGTGGCAGGGAGACAGACAATGACAACGGTAAAACTGCCACCCCCAAAACTCGGTCCACCCCCTTTCACTCCCCTTAGCTGCGCCACTGGATTATCTTTTCAAACACAGGCTGCCTGCTATAGGAAAACAAGCGTGTAAATGAAACCTGCCTTGGTTATCCTCAAAACCTTTCTACTCAAGCAGAACTAACTTGCAACCACCCGGAGAAAAATATCTAGGTGTGTGAAATTCAAAAATAAAACAAACAGATGATTCACATAATGAACACACATTTCATGGTTATTTTCAGCAAATTTGAAAATATTCTTAGACATCGGTTGAGGAATGTTCCCCCTACATACAAAAAGAAATCAAAAGAAACATTGGATGAATTATGAAGGAAGATAAACATTAGCTGCCAGAGTCATCACTGTGGGCTTCCCTGCGGTGATTTCTTTAAAAAGTTCAGATTTAAGACTCAGTTCAATGAGTCAATTTGGGTAGATTGCCATACCGTACCTAGGTACATAAGATGATACAAACACCTGCAAGTGCTAATGTTTTTTTCTGCTCTGGACCTGGCCGGTGCATACCACGGGGTAGTATAGGAAGGCAACTCAAAACATTTAACAACTTTTGAATATTTATTTATTATCTATTTAGAGAGTGCAGCATTGACACCAAGACATAATATTTTGCTTACAATTCACAAAGAATGTATTTTGGGGGCAATGTGATTAATTCCTAAGTTGGTGCAGTTCATATAGGGCATGATAAAGGTTACAATTGGATTTTGTCAGACGGATCAAGGACCTTGGGCCTGACTGAACAAAAAATATTTCATAATAGAAAGACAACTTTTTGTCCGTGTTTGGGATGCTGAACATTTTATAATGTGTTTATGGGGTACACAATTGTGGCGGACTGATCACAAACCCCTTGATAATAGGTTATCTCCTTGGGGGGAGAGGGGACACATATTAACAGCTAAGTTTGCGAAATTGGCAGTGAAACTGTAACCATTCCAGTAAAAAATTGAGCACATTCCCGGGAAGAAGGATGTTCATGTGGATTGCATGTCCAAATTGCTGATGTTGAAGAGGTTAATACCAATGAGGAAAGGGTGGTGTATGAAGTGGCCTTCACAGAGGATGCCTTTAGCTTTAAAGGGAGAGAGCAAATGCCACTGGCCCCTAAAAGTGACAGAGTGGTTTACTAGGGTAGAGAAGAACACACAACCATCAGTGTGGTATATCATGCATTGTTGGCTAGAAGAACATAAAATAGAAGATGAATAAAGGGTGTTTTAAAGAACCGAACGTGATTGCCTTCGATAACAAAGTCTTGATTAGGGGTGTTAAGATTATTCCTCCCTTTGGATTGTGAAGAAAGATTTTTTTTTTTTTTTGTCCTCATCTCACCATTCAGCGTCTGCAACTTTAGCTAGAAGCCATTTACCAAACCTAGGCACCCCAGGCTTCTACAACTGCATTGGCCATAGGCCTAACCAGACCAGCTTCTTTGTGCGAAGCTTGGTGTAATTATAGGACTGGGGTTATCTGACCAACCTCATCTCTCTACCCCATGAAACAAACTGAGACCAGATGTTAGGAATGTCATCGTTTAAATACCCCTGATACAGGCGTGCCATAGCGAGTGCTGCTTTCAACCAATCTTCGTGGCGTGGGGGCTGTGGGTCTTTCCAGAGTTTACATATCTCCCTTCGGGCAACAAGAATTAAGTATAGTAACAAGCCTCTTTGCATTGGCTGCAGAAGATTCGTCACTTCAAGATCCATACCAAAAATTACTATGGAGAGGTTCACATTGATCTTAACTTTAAAAATGGCACCCAGGGCACGCTCCACATTCTGCCAGAACCCACTTAGTTTGCAACATTCATAAAATATGTTTATATCATCTGCTTTAGAAAAGTCACATCTCGGACATTTAGAGGAAGCTAAGGGGGCAAATCTAGCAATTTTCACAGGGGTATAATATAGTCTATTAACTACAAAAAAGTGATTCTTTTTAAGGATGCCGGTTTGACGAACTTATATAGAGTTTAAAGTGATAAGTCATATAGATCTTCCGCCTTAGAGTCCAAGAGTGACTGATTCCAAATAGCAAACTGTGGGGGGAGTTCTGCGACATCTACATCGAGGAGTTCCCTGTACCAAAGTGCAACCTCCTTCATTTTAGGCTTTGGGTTTTGCAGGAAACGCTCAATTTCCCAGTCACCACAGATTGACTCCTTTTCAACTGCATACCAGGAAACCAATTGCAAATATTTAAATTTAGAAAAGGATTACCTATTTTAATTCTTAATAGATCCCACGGAAGAACTCCGTCCGAGGATACAAGGTCTGACCAGATCAAGAGGCCAGCCCTTTTGATTGGCAGCGCAAGACTATCATCTAGGCAGGCTGGCGTCCCAGGGGAGTCCCAAATAGGGGCAAAATCAGAATAATACCCAACTCCCCTCCCCATCTGTGTCTAACCCTGTACCACACATTAAGGGCTGCCCTTAAAACTTTCAGGCGGACTTTTTTGAAAAACCTAGGTGCCCCATATTTGTATAAAAACCCTTCACCCCCGCCCTCCGCTATAGCCATTTCTCTCAATATCTTCCCCCAATTAGTTTCCTCAGGTGTTGTCAGCAGCATCCGTATGTTTTTAAATTGAAACGCTAAAGAGTACCAGGCTATATCCGGAAGAGCGAGACCCCCTTTCAAAAGCTTGCGTCTCAGCTTCTTCCAAGAGAGTCTTACACTCTTATTGGACCAGATGAAACTTCCTATTTTACTTTGGATCTTACTAATCTCCTTACAAGGGAAATCTAGAGGAATAGCGTTAAAAAGGTATGTTAACTTCGGTAAAATGACCATCTTAACTAAATTAACCCTGCCATAAATAGTCAATGGGAGATTTTTCCATCTAGTGAAAAGGTGGTTCGACCTCTTTAGTCACCTTTTTAAAATTAATCAGAGGTATATCGTCTAAGTGGTTAACAATATTGATTCCCAGATACCTGAATTGTTTACTCAATCTGCCTTCCCAATTATTGATGTTCCAGCACATCACTTCTGTTTTGGAGGAATTAGCAAGATACCCAGAATACGAACCAAATTCCTCCAAAAGGGTTTCCGCCCTTGGTATTACCTCCACCGGATTGTTAGTATATAATAGCAGATCATCAGCGTATAAAGCTAATTTGCTGCTATATTGGTGGAAACTAAAAGGAGTAATTAGATCGTCCAGTCTTAATGCTTGAGCCAGGGGCTCTATATACAGATCGAACAGCAAGGGCGAGATGGGACAGCCCTGCCTTGTTCCCCTGGATATAGTCAAACTTGCCGTTAACATTCCGTTTAACAGAATTACCGCAGAAGCTCCCTGGTAACAGCTAATCAGGGTCTGAATAAACGTGGGTCCGAAGCCCATTACCCTCAGTATTTCCCAGAGGAAGACCCAGCAGACTCGGTCAAAAGCCTTGGCCGCATCAAAAGCTGCGACGGCCAAGGGTCTCGACCGAGCCACCGCCAGATGTATAGTACCAATTAATTGGAGCGTCTGCTCTTGAATGTACCTCCCCGGGATGAAGCCCTTCTGATCTAAATTAATCAGATGCGGTGCTACCTTGACCAATCTCCCTGCCAAAATGCTCATAAAGATCTTATAGTCAGCATTCAGCAGGGAGATTGGTCTATACGAATCTGCTTTAAGTGGGTCCTTCCCTGGCTTCAAAATAAGTACAATTATAGCCTCCTTCCATGTCTTAGGGACCTTGCCTTCCGGGCTGTAGATAAAATTAAACAATTCGCATAATCTCGGGACAAGCTCATCCCGGAGGAGTTTATACACCTCACCAGGAAGAGCATCCGTTCCAGCTGCTTTGTTCTTCTTGATCTTATTGATGTGCATTCTTATCTCGCTCTCTGTTATATGAGCATCAAGACAATCTCGGCTGCCTTCAGTTAATTCAGGTAAATCTTTGTGCCTTAACCACTTTTGGATATTTTCCGAGCTAGGTGAGATCTCCTCTTTATACAGTTTTGAAAACAGGGAGAGGAGGCAAGTTTGCATATCCTCTAATTTACAAGAGGTCGCCCCACTCTCATCTATTATTAATTCACTGATATTATTTTTAGCTCGGTCAGTTCTTGCCTTCCAGGCTAGAAGAGCACCCGCCTTTTCACCATATTTAAAGTTTTTCATGTTATGTGATGCCCACTGGTTGTGGGGGGGATAGTTAAGGTAAAGATGGGAACTCCGGGAGGGGTTCAATATATAAATAAATGTTCTGGTTGCACGCCCAGGGGTCTGAGACCATAAGGGCTTATGCCCAGAGTAAGGGGGGTTCCCCAGGAGGGTTTTGGGGTTGAGGGGTCACGAGGGCAGGGTGGGAGGAGGGTGGGGGGGAGCACGGGTGGGGTTGCAGTGGGTGAAAAACAAAATAATTTCCTCAATTCTAATTATATTTTTAAAATTAACTCACAATTAAAGCGTCTGTGTAAAGTTTTGTCATCAGGAGGTTGTAGTAGCCCCAATGAGTAGTGAAATAAAATTCCTCTTGTGGAATGTCAATGGATTGAGATGTCCACGCAGACAAAGATTGGTCATGAAATATCTTGAGCAATCATCGGCACAAGTCTGTCTTCTACAAGAAACCCATTTGAGCCACCCGGAAAGTCAAGTTATTTTCGCTAAATACCACTGGGTAGAATACTTCTGTTCTTCTGAACAGGCAGCACATAACAAAGGGGTGGCTATTTTAATTAAATCAGGAGCTAGAGGGAACATCAAATTAACATCAACTGATCAGACAGGGAGATGGATCATCGCACAGTTAGAGATTAGAGGGGTTGAGCTAACTGTGGTGTCATTCTATGGTCCCAATACTGACGACCCGACACATATCTGTAAGATGCAGTCCAAATTGATGGAAGCCACTTCTCCTATAGTAATTGGTGGTGATTTTAATGTCCTTTTTGACCCTATACGGGACAGATCAAATCAGATCAAATCAGAGTCACTACGTCGGAGCCCCACGTACTCGTCGGGCAATGACTAATATGATTCACGACTTAGGACTTGCTGATGTCTGGAGGGTTAAGAAGGGTGATAATCCAGGTTTTACGTACTTTAGTAAAAAGCATGGTCATTCATCGAGAATTGACTATGTTCTGGTTGATAGGATGAGTTTAGATAATTTTTCTGATATATCTATTCTACCTAGCATCCTATCAGGTCATGCCCCCATGTCTTTTACTTATCTTGGGAATGGACATAGCCTCAGGCCTAGATGGACACTGAAAAGGGCTATGCTGTCTAATGAGGAAATAGTTAGGGCAATTAAATCTTCTACCCTGGATTATTTTTCTATCAATATAGGATCAACATCTTTAGACTATGTTTGGGACGCCTTTAAAGCCCATATGCGAGGTCAGTTACATAGCCTGATCTGCTCTAAAAACAGGGAGGAGGCTCAAGAATTCTAGGACTTGGAAAGAGAAATTGCCAAGTTAGAAGATGAAAGGATAAGATACTCCCAGGACTACCCCGAAAGATTGACTCAAGTTCATAGTGACTTAGATCGTCTTCGTCAGTGTGAAGAAAGTTTTTTTAACATATTCATGAAGGGCATCTTGGTATCTCAGGCACCAAAAGACGCTTTCTGGAGTTTTGCTGATGGCCTTGTATGGATGCCAGATTAGATAAGTGAGTCCTCGAGCATGGCCTGTGCAAAGTGACAAATTTGTGAAGGCTGGTAGAACTCCCAGAAGAACCATGGAAGAAGTTAGGTATCAGTGTTATTGGGCCTTTCTCTGTAATTCAGTGACAAGAAGCATTTTGCATTTTCTTGAAGTATTTGTGAAATTAGCTGCAATTTTTAAACAGGAAAATGCAGAAATACCTGGCAAAGTGTGGCAATAGGTGCCAAAGGAAATCTATATTTCATCCTGAAACTAATGGGCAGGTGGAGAGATTTACCAGGATTGTAAAAGAATCCATACATTTGACTACTAAAAGAGGATCAGAGTGGAAGATAGCTTTACAAGCACAGGTTGGGGGATATGTGATGTATCGTCTTTGGAGTTACTGCAGGGACATAAACCTAGATCTAAAATTGCTCTGTGGTGGTAAAAAGGTTTGGACATAGATCATGATGGGAGCACTGGGCAAGGGGGGCGTATCCCAAATTTACCGCACGCTGATCGATCATTAATGCTCCAGAGAAACTGACGTCCCTCAAAACATGCTGGGAGGGTTGGCTCGTCCCCCTAGGCAATGCAGATTGGCGAGATGCCTTGATGGTTCCCAAAGTGCTCACCATATCATCACAGCTACACCTGGTGTAAACATACTATTTGCATTGCACGTACCTCTCCCCAGACAGGTTGCACAAGCAGGATTACTTACCAGCCCCGCATGTTCTTGATGTTCCTATATTCCCACTGATTTCTTTCATATGACATGGTCCTGTCCTAGCATATAACGGTACTGGGAAAGGGTGGTCACCGAACTCCTTGTAGTCCTAAATCTGGAGTTGGGACTGTCTCCACTACTGATCTTACTGGGGGTACTTGATGGACCCGAGCGGACCGGGCGTTGCTGGAGACGGCACTGCTGGTGGCCAAACTAGATATGCAACCCATTGGAAATCTTCCAAACCTCTGACGATGTCACAATGAAGACACGGGGTGGACTGGTGTGCTCAGCAAGAAAAGCCAGTATACGAAGCACGAGGATGTCCGGCTAAGCACGCTAAGATATGGAATAAGTGGTTTGAGGTGGGGGTGTGGACTCCTTATGAGGACGTTCTTCAGAGACTAATGTTATTACTAGTGTATGTGCTGCTGCATACTGTCATTACTATGACTATGATGCTTTCAGCTCCTACAAGGGGCCTTGTGCTGGTTTCAATGTGACATGTTGTATCTGTAAGAAAAACCATAAAAAGTTGTTTTTTAAAATGAGAAAAGGTTTGGATATAGATCGAGTATTGATTTTGAGAAAATAATGGAAGCTATTGAAGAGTAGTGGGGGAAATGAAGAGGACATGGGAAATAAGAATGGGCGATGTAGAAAGATGGATATCCATAGGGGAGATTTAATCAAAGTTACGCTTGTTCCTTGTGGTCAGACCCTGTAGCAGTCACAGATGTATATAGGGAAGATGTAAGGGTCATTGGATGAAAAGTTTGGAACCATATCAGAGTCTAAGTTTTAAAGAGGATGTTGGTATGTTTGGAAAGAAGGACAGCAATAGCTTAGTGGTAATTTAACAAGTAGGAGATAAAGTACTTTATGATGTTTCAGTAAAAAAGTGGGGTAGGAGACAAGGTCCTCTTTGATGTGGTGGGAAAAGGAGCAGAAGAATGTTTCTCATCCAGGTCGGTCTGTGGATGATCATGATGGCACAGATCAACCGTCTGTAATGAGAGTGTCTGTGTATCAGTGTACTGAATGCAAAATACAGTTGCATGTGAATTTAAATGAATATATGTTGATAGTTTAATGAGGGATTATGAATTAAATGCATTAGCTTATTTCTTTTTATTCCTGATCTTATTTTGTTGTTTTTTATTTTGCGTTATCTTTTCAAAGGGTGGAAGGTGTGTAGCAGCCTGGCTGGAATGTTTAGGGTGGAATGGTTAGTGTGTCAGAGTAGAATGAAGTACTACAAGAACGCTTACATTTAAGAGAGAAAGCTGTTGGATGTGGTGAGCATGGTGGCTGGTGGGTACTCTTTCTACTTTCATTAAATACCTCTGCAAGAACATGTGTTGCCATCACACTTTTGTAACAGGAAGGTTAACCCAAAAGTGAGAAGCTGGCAACAACTGTACAGAGGGAAGGGATTTATAGGGGGCGTACACAACATAAAATTGAAGATTGTTATCTATACTTAATGTGGAGTTTTCTACCGTGGGATTCCACCTTGCGACATATAACCAATTCAAAGTTTGGTGATGCTGAATAATCCTGTTAATGAGAGCTACCTATCTATTATTCAATGTGTTGTTGCTCTAACTTCATTACTCTATCATATAGTTGCGTTTTGGGAGGCAATTATGTTTTGTTAAGAAGCATCCACAACATTTTGATGGCATTATCTTTTTGTTTGGTAGCACAACGTATGCGAGTAAACGTACTGCCCATAAAATGTTTAAGTTCTGTGTGTGGTGGGGGGGGGTGTAAAAGTATTCTGTGAAACATTTCTTTTCACCCAGCACTTCATCTGAGTAATTTAAGCACAAATACTCCACACAATTGTACTTGTTTCTAAACATTTGTGATTCTTCCTTAACTTGTTGATGCGTGAATTGTGCCTTTGCCAGATATGTCTGATTTATAACTCAAAACATCCTTGGCAGTCAGTCGCTATTCTGGCTAGTTTTTTTACTTTTCTCTTTTACTATACAGAATGCCTTCATTATTTTTAGTATCATCGTTTTCTGTGTGTCCGCCACCTATTTCTGAAACATTTATTTATTGGTTTTTTTCACAATTTCTTTCCGCCTGAGTTTTTTTCACACTTTTTGCTTTTGCATTTTCTTAGCACTTCCCTGTTAGATGCTATGTGCATTTTTAGGTCTCGCCTGCATTGCAGCGCGCATGCGCTGCTTCGCCTTGGCGAGATCTATAGTCGTTGCTTGTGTGTCCCGCTTCTTTGGAAGCGGGGTTTGTGTCCGCCCTGTCGCCCTTAGGCCCCGCCCACCCGGACTGGAGATTTAGCTCGCGCACGCTCGTGCACGGCGTCTCTTCCAGACACGCGTGTTTATTTTTGCATTGCGTTTTCACTTAAGGTGAAAGCGCGATGCATATATAAACAAACGGCAGACACGCGCGATGATGTGCATGCGCACGGCGTCTGTTGTGATGAATTTTAGCAAACGAGTCGCTTTGATTAAAGGAGTCAAGCATTAGCAGTAGCTAAAAGGCACTGTGATGTGCATCACATTCCAGCTGAGGGGACGTCATTACATTTGTGTGCATCTAAAACAAAAATTTCCTTTTCTGCTACTGGCTGTGTTTTTTTCCTCTCTTTCGCACATGGGAAAAGGCGTCTAGTGCTTACTATCGGTTGAGGAACCAGACATTTCTCTTTTTGTGCTCCAACTTAACCAAAATGGTGTGATCTTTGGCACATCGTTTTGTCTCTATTTTCCTCAGTTCCCTGAATGCACGAACTAAGCGCAAAAAACAGAGGTTTACAGTTGAATAATAATTTTTTTGAAAAACAACCAGCATTTCAGATTATCCTCTACCATCAAGTTGACGTCCATTATGTTTTGAGGTTAGTGGCAACCTTTTTTTCCACCGCTCGAAATTATCCATAGTGACATTATAGAGTATATGTTATAGACCAATCTTGTCACTAGAAGCCAATTCTGCACATCTTGCAGCGAACCATCAGTCCTCTGGTATTGGTGTGGCCAGAACTTCATACTAAGTAGTAGAAAAGAAGATGAACTTGCCAGGGAATCTTCGAACTAAAGCTTACAAAAAGAACATGTTTTATCTGACAGCCTGCACCTCCATCAGATAACATACTGTGTTGTGTTCCTCCTATATATCAGCCCCTAATTACGGTAGTCTTCTGATACTGAGTGGCAAAGCCATTAATTATGCAATTACGAGATAAAAGTGCAAGTCCAAAGAGTGTGCAACAGGTCCCAAGCCAAGTGTCTGTTCTTGTTCTCCCTAGTATGCATCGTGCTTACATCATTCCTGATTACCGCTCATGTCCACATAGTAAAGGGCCCTCTGGTTACAAGCTTACGCAGCTACTGGTGCATGTCCCACTAGATGTGCACATCAAAAGTTCAAAAGCCACTGATTCTGGGAAGCGGTGACATGTACTAGTTAAGCCGCATCGGAATGTTTTGAGGACTCCTTTTATATGGAAGTGCTGTTATCCTGTCCTTCCTTGGGCCTTGCCTGGCAAATATTTGAGTCTCCCATTTCGGTCCTCCACTGCTCTAATGATCTTGCAGAGCCTTTCTTGAATCTCCCTAATAGTTACCGCCCGTTCTAAGGGAATGGTTCAGTTCTGTCGTCCTCCATTTTCAAAGGGCTGTTAAAAAAAAAAAATAATAATTAATTTTGCAGAAAGGTTTTCCGTCTCCTGAAACCATAAATTGACGGTGCACTCTGCCATCCTAAGACACTTAGCTTTCTGTCTCGTTGTATGAATGCCTACTGCTCCAAGACTCAAATTATGAAAGCAGCGTTAGTCTCTGCTAACCAGTATTAGACTTTCTCTCCTGCTGGACACCATTGAGGTGTTTATCAGTGTATTGAAAACTTTCAGTTTGTTTAGACTACTAAACACTGCAATGTCCACTTGTGCAATGCTCTAAATGCAGCCAACACCATAGAAATTTAGTTTCACACTGCAGTGTTTTTTGAATTTTCAAATAAGGTGCAGTGAAAAAAAAAAAATCAGTCAAAGGATTTATAAAGAGCACAGCTGCCAACAGCTCCCCCCAAAAAGGAGTATTTCGGGCGTAGTTGCTCCAGGCTTCAATGTAAAGTCCAAGCACATGGTTAAGTGTAATCGCGTCGTAAGTCTGTTAGGGTCTGCCATGTGATTGTTGCGGGTTTGGTGACTCTAGGGTTCCTCAGAAATATTAACGGACAGTGATAATGCCAAACCACCACTATGTAGAGTATACAGTCCCCTTGTCTTAGTATATAAAGTCAAAATTTGTTTTTTATTTTAGTATCCATTTTTTTGGCTGGAGATGGAAGTCCTTTTTACATCGTGTCATCTTGTATTGTATTGTAAATAACAATGCCTTGTATTTATGCTTTAAAACCCAAAACATAAATAGAAGGCATTGTCATTTACAATGCCAATAGCTCAAAATCGTGTGAATGCGAGACCTATTGCATTGCAAATGCTTGTTTTTACAGTTGTTTACAAATATATGCTACAAGTGTCTGGAGACATGCAGTTATCAAGCCCTTGAACTCAGCAGCCTCTTAGGCGGTTTCCTGATTACAGTGACTCTTCAATATTTCTGCGGTCTGCTGCCCAACCCTTCAGTGCGTTGCTTATCTTATCTATGCAGGGCCTCCTGTGCACGATTAAAAGGAACCGCACCACAAGCAATGCCAGACATCACGCTATGTTCTTGTGGGAATTTCTTCACCTGGAACCTGAATAATATATTTTAAATGGAGCACAAAAACAAAACACATCTCTTTGTCAGAGCAGATGACAATTCTTACTGACTAGAAGCTCGCCCCAATGGAGTAATATTTGTTGATGAAAGGAAAGCCGAGGGACTGCCTCTCTCTCTCACCTTTAAGCAATTAAACATTTTTAGTCCTGCCTTCTCAAAATGCACTTGCAATGTTGTATGATGCAAATGAACACGGCCTCCATCCCCCAACCCTTCATACACACTTCTCTTAACAAGTATATATAGCTTGTTGCTGATCCAGTTTGCACACTGCTGCAGACAGGGCCTTGCAGTGTCTTGAAACTGTGCACTTAAACCCACTAATGGCAACAGCGGGCTTTAAGGCAATAGTTTGTTTTGACCCCTCAAAAGCAGTCTTTAATCTCTTCAGTTTATGACCATTGTTACTTACTGAAGCGTTTCTCCTACTTTCTAGTAGATTTTCTATTAAAAAGAAGGTTGGGGGGAAAGGCAGAGCAAGAGTTCCATAGGCCCCACTACAAGAAAGGTCAAAGGGCCCCTTGACTGCAGGTTTGGTTTTGTAGCAAAATGCAGCAATAACCAGGGTTTATTGAGCCTTTCAAACTCTCCTCCGTGCCACTGCACCTGCTGCACAATCGATAGCTACACCACAGGGTAGAGCTCTCTAACCCTTTTGTAAAGCATTATTTGATTCCCTGACTTTTACCAATACTACTTTTGGGATGTGCTTACAAATTCAACATTTGCTATTACATTTGTACCTAAGTCATGGTTCCCAAGCCTGTCAATTGCCCTGATGGCCTCTGCCCTAGAGAGCGCTGGGACACCTTAAATAGGTTGCCTTACACTCCTCTCATATTTACTATAACTCGTAGATGTCACCTTGATTCCAATCAAGCGATTCAACACATAGTCCATCATCTCTCCTCTCATAAGACAGCAGAGGAAACACTAAACAGCAGCCACAGTCTACTCCACACTACAGTGCCACGTTTTGCTTTGTTTTTGAAGGAGCCGGGTACCACGTTCTAGATTTACTCAGGAACCTCTGGCCGATGATCTTGTTGCCTGTTTTGCAAGTGTGAAGGGGA
Source organism: Calotriton arnoldi (assembly GCA_963921515.1). NCBI lineage: Eukaryota > Metazoa > Chordata > Amphibia > Caudata > Salamandridae > Calotriton > Calotriton arnoldi. Next base: position 4,465,270 of record CAWUFW010000219.1, on the reverse strand, counting down.
GAGAAAATCATTAGCCAATTATATTTTACCATTTCCCATGACTCCAAAGGAACACAGACTCCTAATCCAAATTTGCGTATATTTACTATAAAGCCAAGAACAATTGGGCTTATAAACACCTCAGAATGAGAGTGTAAAGATACATGGGTACTAATACAAAACCGAACCTACGAATAAAATGTAAACGGTGCAACATGCACAGAATAACCAATTCCAAAATCAGGACACAAATGAATATAGAAACCACATCCAGAGCTTTCTTCATTGGAGGGTAGTAAGCAAAAGCATTATCTGTTTTTTCACTACTTCTATCGTGGCATCCCTACTTAGCATTCCCCAGGCAAGCTCCCAGAAAGGTGTCAGCATGTGAAGACTTCCTAAGAAGCACACTCACGTTAAGTGGGTTGAGTAGCGTAAAGCTACAGAGCTTGTTCTAAGATGCTTTCCCCTCTCCAGGTAAGGCAGAAGTCCCCCGGGCTCGGTCCCTAACCCCAATACAAAAGTAGAAAATCACACCCACAAATATATCACATGACCACCTCATCCAGTTGGACACCTTTTTGTAGGTAATTTACCATGAAGTAATAGTGCATCCAGGCTCTTGCTCGATGACCTTGGTTCCCAGGTCTTTCCAGACACGAAAGATATCCTCCTACATTTTCAGCTCCACTTATTCAAAGGCATTCCCTCCTCCCTATATCTGTCTAGCTCCTAAAACAAAGACATTATTCTAACTAATGAGGGGAAATTCTTGCACCTGCAACAGAAACGTGAAAGAAGAAAATTCCACAAACACGTAAACTCTAATTAACAGTTTCAACTTAAGAGCGAACAGGGAGAAACGAAAGTTAGGCCTACCAGATTCAGCTAACACAAGGACAGAGCACACATTTAAAATGAATGACTATATGAACCATTAATATACACACATTATATGAGCCTTTATATGAAAAGTTCATTAGTCATGAATGCACTTCACACGTATATGATTCATCTAAATGCGTTTGTTTACTACGTTAATTCTTCGATTACTTGGAGAAAATATCTAGCACTTCACTTACACGTTATTACAATTCTCGTTCTAATGCCCTAATGTTAATACGACAACAGATTATATATGTGGATGCGACTAATCGTGATCATAATGCACCCTTACAAATTAAAGAGCAAGGTTGTGCTTTATCATTTTTATGAAATGAACTAAAAGTGAGAGATGTTATTATTAGGACATACCCATTAATCAATCACTATTAATCTTCATTTCAGGAAATACTTGTGTATGGCAATGTTGAATCCCAAACGTAAACTTGCAGCTGTTTGGGAATATGGTGCTACAGTATGAAGTAAAAATGGCAATTGTAATGCCTCAGCTGAAATAGATGAACGCTCTCTTTTTTGAGTATGGAACTGTTTTTCCCAAAACAATACTTTGGGTCCAATTGAGCAAAAGCCCAAGGCCCATTTAGAGAAGCGCACAAATAGTAGCAACTATTGTCAAAGCCAATAGGTCTGGCATTGGTTACCAGCCCTTTGGATCTGCCAATGCTTGTTTTGTCATGGCTTTTGTAAACCTTTATTGTTGGCTGAACTGCTGGGCCTCACCAAAAGCAAACATTTGTTTATGGTCTAAAAATCACTCATTGCCATAGTACCATATGGCAGTGAAGAGAACTACTTTGTGTGTGGATGTGCTTATTGTGGAAGAGTAGAATGTTGTCACTTACAGAAAATAGACAGTGGCTTCCCTGGGCTGAACAAAAGCCCCATGTTGTATACTGTTTTGGGTGGAAGAAAAATATGAATGACACAACAGACCAAAGGATGAAGAGGGCTGACTGAAAGGCCATACATGCAAGTAATTTTAGTAAAGCCAAAAGGTCTTGGCTAACGCGAGGCCTAAACATATATGGAAACCCTATTGGGCAGATTTAGATCTTTGCTGAAAAATCGATGTATGATGTGTTAAATAACATACTGGTTTACCACTAAATAAAGGCTGGTGGTAATACTGGTAAAATAAGTAGCCATTAACATGAAATTGAAGATCTGGTATTATACCAAGTGGCAAAGTAATCACTGCTTCAATGCATTATCTCTAGATTTTGCACATGACTCAAATGTTCACACAAATCAGGAACTGGGTTGTGTGTGCTTGGGGGGGGGGGTTGTCTAATGCCAAAGAGGGCTTAGAGCTCGCATATTGAGTGTTATCTGATTTAGAATTCATGTAGGACGCAGGTAAATGCAGGTAAATTGGCAATAGTAAATGGAGAGTGTCTTGCTAGTACCTCAATAGTAGCATCAAAACCAATAGCCAAAAACGATCACTGAAACAGAGTAAAAAATATGTACACAGCTGTGTACAAAAACATCAGAATCCACTAAAATCAAAATGTCAATCCAGCCGTTATCTGGAAGAAAATCGCAAATGCAATTAATGAAACCATACAGGTGACACACCTGCATGTGCAAACATTAACTCGGAGCAAATCAGGAGCAAAGGGGAACTTCGAAGAACGAATCAAAATAAGGAATGTAAATTAGTACTATCTAGCACGTATCATAATCAAAACCTGTGAGAATCCATGCACCATAGTAATAGAGAATGCTGGTGAAAAAGATTAACACATGCTCATGAGTCAGTCAAAAATCAGGTCAGTGCCCACCCTCCTCCCCAACTCACTCGCACCACCAGAGAAGCACTGCACACAAAGGACACCACTGAGATGAAGATATTACAAAACAAGCATTGGCATAGCCAATAGGTCTCGCCTTTGGGACCTTATAAGTGTTTAGCCATGCAACAGTTGATGTTGTTGCACCAAGGATATTGTGCTGCATAACTAAATACTTATAAGGTCCCAAAGCGAGACCTATTGGCTATGCCAATGCTTGTTTCCTTTGGTGGTCCACTACATTAATGTATTAACAAATAAAAATCAGGTTTGTGAAATAAAGTTGGATTGGGTGTTTCGGTGGCATGCTGTGAGATACTGGTTTTCTGTTGTCATGCTCAGAGGACATCTGGCGCCGCGGGGGGATTTCATGCAGATCCTGGGGTCTGCCCAGCCGCTGGCATGCTGCTCCAGAGAGGCAATCTGGGAAAGCGAGCATTTTGTTATCAAAGGGCAGTTATCATGTCACATGCCTCACTGTCTTCAGAAGAAGCGCTCGAAGCAAGGGAGATGCCGTTAGTTAGCTATGGAAAGTAACCCTGCCACGCGCAGGGAGTGTCTTCTGAGCTGAGCACTTTGAGAAGACTCGTGATACCCAAAGCTAATGGACAGCGAGTCCAGGGCAGAATCGTGTAACCTGCCTCAATATCTACGGATTTGGGCGCTGTGCAAGTTGCGGTGCAGGACAGTGTATCTGAGCACTAATTACTCACTTGACTGTCTTCAGAGTAGGGCGCTCTGAGAGTCGAGTTGAAGGGCAGTGGTTTTGGGCAGTAATCTGTCATATGTCCAATTGTCTTTTAAATTAGACATTGAGAGTTGAGGTGCAGGGCAGTAGCAATGGGCAGTAATCATGTCATGCATCTGACTACCTTGAACGTGACGCTCTGAGAACTGAGGTCCAAGGCAATGGTTTGGGGGCTGTGATCTGTGATACATCTCATCGTCCTCAGAGTTGGGAGTTCTGAGAGCTGAGGTGCAGGGCAGTAGCTATCGGCATTAACCACGTCACTCGCATGTCTGCTAGACTCCCGGATCCGCATGCCCTGGCACTGCCCACAGCTGCTCGCGCCGGTACTCACGTCTATTAAACACCCGGGCTCTGCACTCTTACCTGCTGCTTTGCTTGCCGCTGGTCCCAGGACAGGCTGCACGGAGAGGTGGGGGCGCCCTTCCTCTTGGTCCTGTGAGATGCTGGGAACGGAGGGCAGAATCCATGGCTTAGTCCCATTCGTCATCAGAGTATAGAAGAGACAGGCAGCCACCCCAAGAGCCACGAAGAGAGGCCGCCAGCAGAAGCGTCGATGGCGTCGACGACACCCCCAAACCTGCTGCCAGAACATGTCCTCCCCACAGACCTTTCCACATCAATATAAACCAGCCTGTCCTGCTCACTGCCCTCAAAGCGGTACTCTGCCCGTTTCTGCCCAAGCGGATCCCATTCTCAGAGTCAGACCCGTGGAGGCTGCCTGTGGAGTCTTTGGTCCCAAAATCCATCATTCCTTGACAAAACCCCATCCATTGATGGTTGACGTGTGCAGGACATGTGCAACAAGCACTGAAACACAAGTGCGGCCCCGCGCCGGGGCCGCGAAAGTGAAACTGACTCCGGGTTAAAGAAGTGGGAGGGGTGGGGGGAGTGCGATTCCCTTGCGGGAGCGAGCGGCGCCAGGAGCGATAATTGCTACCATATGGCGCCAGCTGCTCGCTCCCGCAAGTGAATCGCCAAACGTGCACGCGTTGCCATTGAAGGCAATGGAACGCGTGCACGTTTTTGGCTGAAAAGCCGAATCGATTGGAAAAGGTCTTTTTGCCTATGCAGCGCATGCGCGCTGCGTAGGCGAGACCTAAAAAGCTGCATGGGAAGGCAGCTCCAGAGCAAAGACTTTTAGAGCCAGAGGCAAAATGAGAATTTGTTGTCTAGGTGCTCCCATTCCCATGACAGCAAGGCAATTTATAGGCTATTTGTTGCAATCTAATACCTTATTGTGACCTTTTGTGGTAGCTCCAAATAACAGATGCCTTTATTCACCTTAATGAAGCACCGGACTGTGTGATGCATGTATGAATACACAGGGTACATATTCTCACTCAGTTCATGGAGACTGAAGCAGGCGCACAGTGCTAAGTTTCTACACACATAAAAAATATCTGAAGCGATGCTATTCAACGTACTGCAGAAATAGAGGGGTGAAAAGAGGGTTCTCCAGCGCTCACTTGAGAATTACCACAGGGTTTTTTAACACAGTCCAAGTAGATAAGGTGCACAAGAGGGAAAAATGTTCACACAAAATTCACAAGTTGGAGCCCCACTCAAGGTTTCATGTAAATCTATATACACCCATATGGCACACGCAAATTGTTAAAATGTAACAATATTTAGTAATAATGTAGTCTCCAATAGATGTTCCTTCAATCTTGTTTTTTACAAGTGGTTTGTTGTAACCCAAACGATTCTTCACCTTCACAGTAGCTAACACGTGTTTAGTCATAATCACGACTTCATCAGGGCTCTGTATCACAATTCCCGATATAAGCACAACATTGCTCTCAAAAGGCATTAGCCACAGCTCCACCCTGTACGAAGAGAAATTAATGGAACGGTGGAATTATTTTAGTTCCATTGTTTGTAGGTCACTTTAAAATCACTTATCTTGGAAATTGCCCGTGCGAGTATGTGACGGGTAGCAGTCCAAAAATGTAATTGCCCCGGTCTGGATAAAGCCTTGCAATCAAGAGCTCTGTTGAGTCCTTTGCTGCGAGTAAGGGGCGAGTTACAGCTATTCAATGTATGTTACCTATCTGCTGGGGATATTCAAGTCAGACACAGAATTGTTACACATTCATATATTGACAAAATTGTAATGTAAGTTTTCTTGCCTCTTCATATTAATCTGCACTCATCCTACCAGAATTTCCCAATCATCCTTCGGCAAGGAAATTTAACACATTCAGATAGTAACTTTCTTGTTTCAATGTGAAACCACAGAAGCTCATGCAGTTAGAGAACACAACACAATGAATGGCTTTTTTTCTTGCATCCAAACACAGAAAACCCTAACCTACAGATGGGGGCACATGACAATTCATGCCTTCATACTCAATCAGAACCATTGGAGGTATGACACCACACATGAATCCACACACGCCTTAAGCTCTATTGTGTTAGAGAATGTTGAAAAATAAGCTCTTACAACTTTGTCAGTTAGGACAAAAGATTTTGATCATGATACATAGATGGAATTCCTAGCTGCTTTTCAAATTTCCCTTCAATTTCCAGTACCTGTCCTACCATAATTTATCAGATGGAATAATACATGTGAAGTTGACCAGGCCCTTTCCACCTGTTGGTAATGCACAGTCACATTAAAGACAATGTAGTTTTGACACTGCAATTGCTATTGTAAGGAAATGCCACTTTTTGCATGATCACCGCCAAAGTTTGGACTGATGCTGCTATTTATTTGACACTGAAAGTGCACTGAGTCCTTTCAATCAGTACCAGTATTCTGACCCTTAAACATGTATGTCTCCTTGGTTTACCCACAATTGGCATAACTAACTTACGTACAAGTCCCTAGTTTATAGTACCAGGGGTGCCTATGGCTTGGAAGTTGAGTGACCCTTGTGGACTGCAGCACTTATTGTGCCACCACAAGTGTGACAAAGCACATCATGGCTGCAATTGCCGACTGGCAGAGCAGTATTTAAATTGTTAACTCAACTTTGTCTTTTAAACCATAGGTAAAGCTCTGATTTTCAGCTCCATTCAATGCTGTCAACTATGAGATCTTTTTGGAACGATCAGCCAAGATTGAATTTAGGAATTTGGATTGAATTTGGGATCTGTTCCAATGATTGACTGGAACAGATTCTTTATGGTAGAGAGACCACTTTGTAATTCACTAACCATTTTTTAATTGGCGGAATACAAGACAGTTTTTGCACTATAGACTATTAGCGTCTTTGGTTTTTGACTTATGAGTAATGCAGAAACAAGTGAAATCATTCCAGATGTAAATCTGTTATCTTGCCTTCTTCTGAACCATACTGTAACCAATCTATGATCACCTTAGACTGTCAAATGAGTAAAGATTGTGTTAAATTCAATCCCAAAAAAAAGGCGCTATTGGTTCTCACCCTAGGTACTGGGCATTAATACCCCACCTGTTAGGATGGACCAGCCTTGATTTTTTGGTAAGTCCTGCCTCACTCTGTTGTCCCAAGTATTAGTCACAGTCTGGAATGTTTTAATGGAGTTCTTTACTTACCTGAAGAAACCTCCATTTCAATAGTAGGATTGTGGCTGGAACATACACACAGCATCTGCTGTGCACTCTCAGGGGCAGATTTACAAGCCCCTTACGCCACTTTTGCGCCGCCGTTGCGTCACTTTTGTGACGCAGCGGCGGCGCAAATCATGCGCCATGCTGCGGGGGATTTACAACGTGACGCATCTAGGGAGATGCGTCACGTTGTAAAGCTCTGCGCCACATGAAACCTGCGTCAGGTTTCATGTGGGCGTGCCGGCGCAGGGGGCGTTCCTGCGCAAGGAAGCCCCGTAAAGTGACGCAGTGAAATCTACAAGATTTCACGGAGTCACTTTTACGTCCCTGCTGCGTCAAATCCTTACGCCTGCTTCAAGCAGGCGTAAGGAGTGACGCAGCATGTTAGGTATAGGGCACCCCTGGGCAGTACTGGAGTTACGTCGCACTTGCGACACGACTCCAGGACTGCGCCACCCTTCCGCCGACAGATGCGTCACGCATCTGTTTATCCTTGCGCCATGATGCGCCGCATTGTAAATGCGGCGCATCTGTGGTGGCGCAAGGGTAAACTTGAGTCACGCATCTTCCCTGGCGCATCCCTGCTGATTTGCAGGGATGCGCCAGGGAACGTAAATCTGCCCCTCAGATTTCATGATCTCATGCATTTATTGTTTCCAGTTCATGACTTCAAGGGCAGTCTCTGGGGCATCTTGCACAGCTCATATTATATCAGTCCTGCAAGACCGCCATTCCTATTTTAAAATCTCCTGTAAAGCATATACCACTCTTTACAGCCACTGCACAGTTTTCCTACAAAGGAAGATACACGTCTTTTGTCCATGAAGAGTCTTACGATCATGAAGAGTCTTACGATCATCTCCAGAATACTTTATCATAACCCCCATTTGCCTTTGGCTCAGGTAAGTTATCACTTCTTTTCCGTTTTCCCTGCTGTGTTTTGGGACTTGCTAACTACTAACTAAGGGGCATCGGACCATCCTATGCAACTATCTAACAGCATGTCTGCCGAGTCAGCGACCATGCAAGGGTTAGCACCAGAAGACCTTTGTGTGACAGCTTCTTTGTATAAACAACAACGTAAACATACAAATCTTTACCAGTTCATAATATCTGGTGCCCTTCAATATCCGGCTTGTCACTTCACTGTGTGAGGTACAGACTTCACCTCTTGTATAGTAATGACCAGGCCCAGGTGAGCAGTACTGTTTCTGATTGGCTGTCCAGGCTCTGCTGTCCCCTTTGAAGCAGGCATCTCCTTACACTGTGCGGTGCAGTAAAGTCTTGGTGTGAGGTTATCAATGACGCGGCAGAACTTTTAACAGTTGGTAACAGTTTCCAGAAACCCGTTTTGTGAATTTGCAGGATGCAATTGTCTGTGTCAGTTCTTCGCAGTGTAACTGAAACAAGGCCTGGCAACAATATAATGTGCAGTTTTGGTAGAAGGTCGAGCTTTTCGGAAATCTAGCCTTGTGTTTGCTCTTAGGTAAAGATCAAATAACTTTTCATTCGCTTTTGCTTTCTCGCTGTTCTGAGAAAGCTTACTAGCAATAAAGAGAACGGAATGTGCCTTTCCTCTCGAGTAAAGCATGTGTTGTTCTTTTTGTGATTCCGGTTGCTTTTTGTAATAATCACCCCTTTTGACTGGTTTATCACCTTACAGTAGACAGGCACCACTCTTTTTACTGTGTACATAAAGTAAACAACACCCATCGAATCAAATGAGTGCCCTACATAGCAGAATCACTTCAGGCGGTTACTCAATGAATGCAAGCCATTTATACATCCAAATCGGTATTTGCTTCCAAGAATTGTAACTGCAGCAACGGAAACTAGAGCAGCAACCAGCTACCGTAGGGGCCAATGTATTTCTCAGGTTTCAGGACTGTCTGTTTTGTTCCTATTGAGGTTTGCCGCAGTGCACCTTACCAGACAATAGTGCCAGCCAAACACATGAAGAGGGATGCAACAGAACACTGAGAGGTAGTAGATGCAGTGAACAGGACCACATTTTAGCCGAAAATGTATCATAGTAGTGAAATTATGAGGAAAAATAGAAAATAAATTACAAAGAGGAGAAAACAGGGATGATTGATAGGGCAAAGGAGAGCGCACGCTAAAGTAGTCATTTCTAGTCTAGCAACATTACCCGACCCATGCTGGAGTTAATATGATTATATCATTGAATAATATGTGCAAAGAAGAATTCTCTCTCTCTCTCTCTCTCTCTCTCCCTCCCTTCCTCCCTCCGTCTGTCTATCTAACTATCTATCTATCTATCTATTGGAGCGGTATGATAAGAAGCAGCCCTTTTCGGTTCCCAGAAGGGTGGGTCGGCTCAGTTCAAGATGATTAGTACACAGCCTCTAGAGAACAAGGTGTGTAGCCCATAGAAAGGCATCATGATATCTATCTATCTATCTATCTATCTATCTATCTATCTATCTGTTGGAGCGGTATGATAAGAAGCAGCCCTTTTCGGTTCCCAGAAGGGTTGGTCGGCTCAGTTCAAGATGATTAGTCCACAGCCTCTAGAGAACAAGGTGTGTAGCCCATATAAAGGCATCATGATATCTATCTATCTATCTATCTATCTATCTATCTATCTATCTATCTATCTGAGCGGTATGATAAGAAGCAGCCCTTTTCGGTTCCCAGAAGGGTTGGTCGGCTCAGTTCAAGACGAGTAGTCCACAGCCTCTAGAGAACAAGGTGTGTAGCTCATATAAAGGCATCATGATATCTATCTATCTATCTATCTATCTATCTATTGGAGCGGTATGATAAGAAGCAGCCCTTTTCAGTTCCCAGAAGGATTGGCCGGCTCAGTTCAAGATGATTAGTCCACAGCCTCTAGAGAACAAGGTGTGTAGCCCATATAAAGGCATCATGATATCTATCTATCTATCTATCTATCTATCTATCTATCTATCTATCTATTGGAGCGGTATGATAAGAAGCAGCCCTTTTTGGTTCCCAGAAGGGTTGGTCGGCTCAGTTCAAGATGATTAGTCCACAGCCTCTAGAGAACAAGGTGTGTAGCCCATATAAAGGCATCATGATATCTATCTATCTATCTATCTATCTATCTATCTATCGGAGCGGTATGATAAGAAGCAGCCCTTTTCAGTTCCCAGAAGGGTTGGCCGGCTCAGTTCAAGATGATTAGTCCACAGCCTCTAGAGAACAAGGGGGCATATTTACAAGCCCCTTGCGCCACTTTTGCTCCGCCGTTGCGTCACGCAAGTGACGCAGCGGCGACACAAACCATGCGCCGCGTTGCGCTATATTTACAACGTGACGCATCTAGGGAGATGCGTCACGTAGCAAACTCCTGCGCCACATGAAACCTGCGTCAGGTTTCATGTGGGCGTACCGGCGCAGGGGGGGGCGTTCCGGCGCAGGTACCCCTGGGAAAAGTGACGTAGTGAAATCTACAAGATTTCACGCAGTCACTTTTCCCACGCTGATGCGCCAAATCCTTACGCCTGCTTCAAGCAGGCGTAAGGATTGACGCACCATGTTAGGGATAGGGAAGGTTGGAACAGTGCTGGAGTTGCGTCGCGCTTGCGACACGACTTCAGCACTGCGCCAACCTTCCGCTCGGCTAGATGCGTCATGCATCTGCTTATCCTTGCGCCACGATGCGTCGCATTGTAAATGCGGCGCATCGGACGTGGCGCAAGGGTAAACTTGCGTGACGCATTTTCCTGGCGCATCCCTGCTGATATGCAGGGATGCGCCAGGAACGTAATATGCCCCAAGGTGTGTAGCCCATATAAAGGCATCATGATATTTTCAGAATAGGGACTAGTTGATGGAGCCACACAGATTATTTCCTGCTGCTCATGGCTTAGCTCGCAGGGAGGAAATGACAGCAATTCTTGAGGCCACTGTTCAGTTTATGGAGGGAAGAGAAAACCTTTCTAACTTGCGACATGAACCCGAAAATGATAGCTTATTAGAGAGAGTAACTCTCCCCCTCTAGTCTGATTCATGCACAGCAGGTAGGCCAGTGGCGAGTTGTTTTGCCTTCCTCTTGTCACCTCCATCTTGCTTGATTCAGATCTGCTCCCATGATATCAACACCTAGGACGGTAGGACTATAAAGAACAACGTTCACAAGATGCCAAAGAAGGGAGGGGATTTCATCAAGGCTGGAGTTGTCATGATGCCAGACCTGCGATTATTTTAAGAACTCCCAGAATGTATGGGCCAGGCAAATGGTCTTAGTGCTTAGGGTCACTGGACCTGTGCTTTTGAGTGGACTTTCAGCACCTTAGAAAGTGATGGTGACAAATAGCCATCCTATTCGCTGGGCTGATGAGCTAGAGTATAGTCTTTTAATGCAGGTTTTGTGAGCACATTACATCTGGCCAGATATCTTGAACTTTAAGAAAAAGCCAGAATTTTAGCCACTGAGAGCCTCTACTAATCTGGATTTAAGAAGGCCACAGTTATAGGGAAGCTGGTGAAATAGGAGTTGGACAAATTAGATATGGTTTGTGTTAAGTGGTTAGGGGCCGTATGTATCAAAGTTAGGTTTTGCGATTCTCAAATAGCGAATTTTTGAGAATCGCTATTTGAGAATCGCAAAACGCGATGTATGTAGGATTTGCAAAAAAAATTGCGAATCCTGCATATTCCTTAATTGCGAATCGCAAATTGCGATTCGCAATTAAGAAATACCTTCCCATGCATTCCAATGGGCCTAGAGGCCCATAGGAATGAATGGGATGACATTCGCAATTTGCGAGTACCCATTAGGTACTCGCAAATTGCGAATGCAATTTCAAGGGTGCAGGGGTGTGAAAAGGACACCCTGTTACACCCCTGAAATGAGCATGGGTGCACATGTGGCGCACATACATGCCCTAAGGGCAAAAGGCCCTTAGGCCCTAAGGGCATGTATGTGCGCCACATGGCACTTTGAAAAATGCAACAAAGTGCATTTTTCAAGGAAATCGCAAATTACCACCAACCTGTAGTTGGTGGTAATTTGCGATTCATTAAGCCATACTCGCACAACTTGGGTGCTTCATACATTGCATTTAAGGAATCGCAATTTGCGATTCCTTAAATGCATTAGCAAAATAGGGAATCGCAAATTTTGCGATTCCTTATTTTGCGAGTGGGTTTGTGTGCGATACATTGCACACAGCAAAATTGCGATCGCAAACGCTGAAATTCTGCGAATTTCAGCGTTTGCGATCGCAATTTCGAATGATACATATGGCCCTAGGATACATAGCTGCAGGGTGAAAGTACCAAAAGGGGCACTTTTAGTTGTTTTGGTCTTAACATGCTTTAAGCCTCTCTTGTTTGAATGAATGAATGAATGAATGAAGAAGAATTTGTAGAGCGCAACAGCTGCTTCCAAGGAAGCGTCTTGGCACTATGCTGAAGAAGAAAGCAGAGACGGATTACGCCTCGTGGAACAGAAAACACTTCAGGTGAACCTTAAAGACAGATTCCGTAGGGGTTGCCTGCATATGTACCGTAAAGAGTTCCACAGGCTAGATGCCAAGAGGGAGTAAGATGTACCCTTAGCGCTAATTTCATGCGCCCTGGGTATGCAAAATAAATTTTGATTAAGAGAGCAAAGGGACTAAATTGAATGTATTATTTTTTACTTTTTCATTAATGTAAAAAGGAAATTTCTTATGAAATGCCCTTTGGGTAATCATTAGCGCTTTGAATTTTATTCTCTGCTTAATAGGTAACCAGTGCAATCGTTTCAGACCTTGACAAATGGATTGCCTTTTGGGGGATGTGTGATACAAGATGAGCAGCTGCATTCTGAACCTGCTGAAGCTTATTTACCAACTCCAAAGGGGCTCCAAGATAAAGGACATTGGCATAATTCAATGTAATGAGAGCATGCATAATGACTTTCCGGGTCACCATTGGGAAATAGTTTAAAAGTCTTTCTTAAAGATTTAAGAAGAGAAGAGCAAATGGTGGCAATAGACTGCACCCATGTTTTAAATAATAGGGCTGTGTCCAGTTGATCCCCTTGCTTTTTAGCAACTGATGTAGGGATGATAGCTTCCCCTAACTCAATAGGCAATTGTCTACCGGTGTCTAATGGGGAGCAGTCCCCAAAAGGCTAGTATTTATGATTGATCAAAGTTCAGCTTTAAGCAACTGCTATGCACCATATGCATAAGACACAATGTTGAAGCCTTAGAGTTGGACAATGGGCGCCATTGAGGCCATATGGATGTTGAACAAGGTTAGACTTAATGCCAACTACTTCCGAACCCCCACATCTCAGATCACTGAACCGTGAAGTAAAAGGATATAGAAAAACTGCTTGATACCTGTCTGAGAGAAAAGATCCTAGCCAACTGTTGGGATCCATGTAATGGTCTACATGAAGCCTCTAGGTGGCTGAAGGGTGGAAACCCCAAGCGACTCAAGTGGTCAAATGTAATACAAGGTTTGGACTTCACTATGGAGCACAACAAGACACAACATATGGAGATGCTAACTTTCTCATTAGATTTTCCCAGTCAGGCGAATAGGATTACACTGGATGGGTGTAGCTAGAGCGGGCCTGGAATGAGGAAGGAGGATTTATTCCATTGCAACTATAGACGTGCACAACTGAACATGAAGCAACTGTGAGGCCAGCTATCAAGGACCTGATGAGAAGCATTCCATCACTGTAAATTTGGTGATAATCTATTGTTTCTAGATGTTACTTGCTGCCATCCTTGAATTCAGGTAAATCCCTATCACCCAATTTCCATTACCCAAGAGAAAGCAAGGACTTTTCCCTGCACTCCATGCTTTGACGTAGCATTGTACTTTCTGTAGCCCTTTTTCCTAATTCCCTATCCTTTTGTTTGGTCTCTGTAGGCCCTATTACCTTAGCGCTACAGCCAGATTAGGTCTGACAAGACCACTACCACCACACCTTCACATCTGGGTTCCCAACCGCGACAGAAGGAGCTGGTAGTTTCAATGTGTGTTCTCATTTGCATGGTGGCCCTCGTCAACTGCAAATCTTGACTGAAACCGACCAGTCCTGAAATGTTCTGATACATAGCCAGTGATGTTTATTACCTGCTCTATACTTTATTGTGGGAGCTTACTCCTCCCCAGTATCCAGTCCCCCTTTATTTAAGATAGATATGTCTTTGGTTAGGTAATTAAAACTATTCCAAATTAGCCATTAGTCTCATTATACAATCATAATAGCAATGTTAAAGTTGCCTCATACAATAAGATAAATACAATTGATAGTGCCTTCTTGGTCCAGAAAACCAAAAACGCTAGTAAAAAACACAACCTATAACTCCGATAAGCAGTACTGCCCTGATAGATGCTGGTTCAATGGAAGAAAATTCAAAGATAATACTCATTTCACGATCCTAACTACAGCATAGTTAATACATTTTCAATCCCAAACAATGTGCAATTTTTTCTTTTCGATTAAAGTCTCCCTCAGTTTACCTCTTAAGAATTAAAGTTACGATTGCAAACAGCTAAAGCCATTACTCAGTGAATCTTAATTATCTGGAAGATGTCTTGCTATATGGGGATGGCATCTAGTACTTTGTCCATAAATGTAACAAATATTGTCTTTAATCTGCAGTAGGTTCCTTGAAAACAATGTGATGTGGCAAGCGGGCAAGAATGTATGCCTTGGTCGCAAAATAAAGTTTTGAGCAATTTCTTTCTTTTATAATTAATAGCTTTGCAGACACAGAGAACATGCACCAATGACTCCTTATAATATAGGAAAGAGCTACAAGCCATAGTAGCTCTGGTGTATTTCCAGCTTTGTGTATTCTCGCCAAAGTCAAATAAGCCCAAATGTAATCTTTAAATGTCAATTTATATTCCCTGAATATGGGCTTCAACAGATGTTGCAGTAGAGCCAGCTCTCCGTAAATTGCCACAGTGAACCGATTGTGCCATTTTGTCAGTAAAATCCTCAAATCAATTTCTTTTGACTTTGCTTTTGTTATTTAACTTAAAAGGATTTGAAAGCTATTACCTGAGATGTTAAGAGTCCATGGTGGTGTCATACTTAATTCACAAAGAATGGATTCAATGTCACTGTCTCAAGGGGTGGATTTAGAAGGAATGACTTCCTGGCCAAGGTAATTTTAAAAGGAGCCTTTGTTTGCTTTCAATAATTTAAACCAACATTTTAGTAATTCTGTGTTTTGGGCAAGCCTCTGCTCCGTGAGGTGAAACTCTAGACGGATTTGGATTTCTTCGTAGAATTAGGGATCCTAAAAATGCTTCTACACAGCCCGGATTGCACCTAGTTAAGCCATCCACCAAATTTGCTGGGAAATGCTTCAAGGCCATATCTTATTGAAGGTAAATACTTGCCATTTATATCATTAAATAACAGAAGCAACGATGGCCCTGTGAGATTTTGAGCCACTTTATGTAAAGCAAAGGTGATTCCTTTCACTTTGGTTGAAATAGATCTCGAATGACTCTCATTGTGGCTTGTAGTTTGCAATTCAACACCAAGCCCCCCTCTATTGGTTGACCTTGGACGCGTTGAGCTGTTAACAGATATCACCTGAGCTGTTTGCTGTTTGGATATGGACAACCAGATGCCCGGCATTGGAGTCAAGCTTGTAGTAAATGTTATGTACTACACTGTATTACGCCAGTTAAGCAGAAGGCATGAAACGGATGAATGAGCATGAAACACATATGCCTCATGAACAGTGGACAGCATCATTGACTAACACATGCTCAACATTTATATGTACTATCCCAGAAATATCATTGAGATCAGATAGCGATGAGAAAGTGATTCTCACCCAAAGACTCATAAAGTCTGAGTCCACGAAATGGTGCAAATATTGATGCGATGTGTCTCATGGGAGTACTCTTATATAGGATGACAGCTGGTTAATAATAATATTAGAGAGAATGACTGTGGTGTTGGAAAACCCTATAATCAGGGATGTGGTAGCTTAGTTGAAGGGTGAGAATTTAAATTCTGAGGAAGTCATTGTTACTTCTGAAAAAAGGTACCAGAAATGTCCTAATGTGCTCTAAAAAAAGGCTAATTATCTTGCGGACAAAAAAAACCTTGAGCTTATAAAACAGTTGGATGAGGACTGCATGGGATTAAAATATATTCTAAATGATATAGTAAGAAAGGAGACTGAACTATGCAAAATATTGTGAGATAGAAACAAATGCTGAACGTGGTGAAGCAAATAGATTTGTCAAGCTTCTGGAGGACGTAAGAGTAATCAGCACAAAGCAATAATGTTTGCAATGTGGAAAAACATATTTCTCTAATACCTATATTAAAATGTATCCAGTAAGCAGAAGGGAGACTCACCAATTCTAACTAAGGCAAATATGCTATTTTTTATTAGGACCCTTAAATGGAGCACCAATTCTCCTGACAGAGTGGGCTTACTTTCTATTTTGATTTTGCTGTTTAATCAGAGCGGGCTTTTATAAGAATCTTTAAGTTTAATAGTTGATTTTTAAAAATGTTTAAGTTTGCCTCTTTGGTTTTCTTGAATATCATCTTGGAGTGGATAACCTGGGGATGGTGCGGAGTGAGACTAAAGAAAGGTTGCCCAATACGGTTTTTCCTGAAAAGATCAATGGAAGTTGATGAACATTCTTGTCAATTACCAAGTGTTTCACTTTGATTAAATAAGAAGGGTATTTGATAGTTAGCTAATTTTACTCCCCAGTTCTCTGGTAATCTCACTTTTTTCATTAATATTCAAAATTTGTGTTTAATAAACAGATTACTCTGGAATTAAATTGTTCCACTTCTTGAAAACATCTTCTGACAATTTGATGGGGACCATGCAAATCAGATAATTAACTATAGATTTGATGATCATTTTTTAAAGATTCCAGCCTGCGCCCCTCTCCCCTTGTTAAGAATTTTTTAGACCAACTATTTTGGTGAGGGTTAACTTTCATTGTGTCTGTTGGGTTCCTTAGAGGCTTGGCTCAATAGATAATCCATACTCCTTCACCACATTACAAAATATATTCAAACTGAATAATGCGGAATTCTATAATTTCCCAAAAAATAAAAGCTGTTAGCTGGGAATTTGATGACTATTACACAAAACAAATTGTCAACTGAATAGTTCAATAATCACCTCACAAAGCTGCCTCACATTGACTGGCCTAAAGTATGGAACTTACCGTTCACCAAATACATGATCCCAACTCTATCTCAGAGGACAATTTTTATTCTCCACAGAACCTTTTGGCCATCTAACAAGGCTTCACAAATTGGATATCAGAGACAATAACTAATGCTGGAGTTTTCTGTCTGAGATGGGTGATGCTGCCCATAAGTTCTTTGACTGCTCTCTCCTGCAGAACTTTAGGGACAAAATATTTGAATGTAAGAAATATTTGGTTTTCAATCACTGAAAACTCCCCCTATACTGTACTATGTACTGCAACATAGGCCAATTCAACCAATATGAACAAACAAAACTTACTACTACTTGACATAATGTTCACTCTCGCTCAAAAAACAAAAACTATAAGGGTCATACAAAACATTATGCCACAATATTATCATTGGATGGCCAAAACCAGCCCAATCTGTGACAAATTTGACACTTATCTTTAAAAAATGAAACCTACATAAATAAATGTATTATAAATTGGGCATAAAGAATGACATATAGTTGCACTTTCCCTCATCATAGATGCAAGTCATCTAATCCTATAGCTCTAAGACCACTCACAACTTCAATTTATGATGTCTTTACTGGATCACTGACAGAATATCGACGGACAGAATATCGAGGTACAGGAATATCGAGTCTACAATATCGATGGACAGAATATCGACAGCCCATCTCTACAATGGTAAGTACAAAAATATCGTTGTTTAAAATATCGTTGTTTAAAATATTGTTGTTTAAAAAATCGTTTTTTTAAAATGTCTTAAAAATAATATAAAAATAATTAAATAATAAATATAATTAATAAAAACATAGGGGCTGATTAGGATGGCGAGCGGATGTCCACCGCTGGGCCAGCGGTGGCAACCGCCGGGCCGCCGGTGGACATCCGGCCGAGATCTCAACCCAGAAAACCACCAGTCAGATTAGGATGGCGGTGGTGACCGCGGCGGTAGGAAATTCCGACCGCCGCTTTTCCGCCGGTTGCCATCCACACCCCTGCCTAGCGGACGGAGCAGGACCGGGATAATGGTGGCGGTGCCGAGCAGGCTCCGCCGGCATGATTATGATGCCGGCAGTAGCCAGCCTTTCCGCAGCGGTCAAACCGCCATGGAAAGGCAGGCGGAGATTGTCTTCCGGGGGGGTGTTGCGGGCCCCCAATGTGTTGGGAGGGGTGTGGGTGCACTGGGGGGGTACCCATGGTCCCCCCTACATTTCCCTGTACCAGGTGGCAGGCACTGTGCAGTGCCTGCCACGCAGTGCAGGGAAATGCAGGACATGCTCCTTTCGACATCGCAGCGGTGCTGCGGGCAGCAGCAACCGCCGCAATGTTAAAGCCCGCGATCGTACCTCCGCGGTCGGATTTTGACCGCGGGCCATCGTAATTCGACCGGCGGTTATGTCGCGGTCCATGCGGGCGGTCTTTTCCCACTACCATGGCGGTCGGGGAGGTTTTCCGACCGCCATCCTAATCAGCCCCATAGTTAGAATTATTTAAAAATTTAAAAAACTGATGAATGATAAATGTAATATAAAAAAATTAAACATACTTATTTAATTTTTTTACATATCTATTAACTTAATAATATTAATAAATAATTCTTTTATTTAATTATGAAATGTTAGAAACATAAGAAAACTTATAAATACATATATATATATACATAAACCTGTAATATAAATATAAAAATAAAATATATATATAATAAATTAAAATATTAAAATTAATATTTATTTAAAAAAAAAAAATTTACACTACATTAACTATAAAAGTAGGGAAATGTTGGATAGCGTAGGGTATAAAATTACTATTCCCACTACAGAAAGTGCAACAGTAGGGAAAGTGTTGGATAGCGGAGGGGAATAATTTACTATTCCCACTACAGCAAATGCAACAGTAGGGAAAGTGTTGGATAGCGGAGGGGAATAATTTACTAATCCCACTCCAGTGAGTGCAACAGTAGGGAAAGTGTTGGATAGCGGGTGGGTAAAAATTACTATTCCCACTCCAACGAGTGTAACAGTAGGGAAAGTGTTGGATAGCGGGAGTTAAATTTACTATTCCCACTCCAGTGAGTGCAACAGTAGGGAAAGTATTGGATAGCGGATGGGTAAAAATTATTATTCCCACTCCAACGAGTGTAACAGTAGTGAAAGTTTTAGATAGCGGGTGGGTAAAAATTACTATAGCAACTCCAGCAAGTGCAACAGTAGGGAAAGTGTTGGATAGCGGGTAGATAAAAATTACTATTCCCACTCCAGCGAGTGCAACAGGTGGGAAAGTGTTGGATAGCGGGTATGTAAAAATTACTATTCCCACTCCAGTGAGTGCAACAGTAGGGAAGGTGTTGGACAGTGGGTGGGTAAAAATTACTATTCCCACTCCAGTAAGTGCAACAGTAGCGAAAGTGTTGAATAGCGGGTGGGTAAAAATTACTATTCCCACTCCAAAGAGTGCATCAGTAGGGAAAGTGTTGGATAGCGGGTATGTAAAAATTACTATTCCCACTCCAGCGAGTGCAACAGTAGGGAAAGTGTTGGATAGCGGGCATGTAAAAATTACTATTCCCACTCCAGTGAGTGCAACAGTAGCAAAAGTGTTGGATAGCGGGTGGGTAAAAATAATATTCCCACTCCAGTGAGTGGAACAGTAGGGAAAGTGTTGGATAGCGGGTGGGTAAAAATTACTATTCCCACTCCAGCGAGTGCAACAGTAGGAAAAGTGTTGGATAGCGGGTGGGTAAAAATTACTATTCCCACTCCAGCAAGTGCAACAGTAGGAAAAATGTTGGATAGCGGGTGAGAATAATTTACTATTCCCACTCCACCAAGTGCAACAGTAGGGAAAGTGTTGGATAGCGGGTGGGAATAATTTACTATTCCCACTCCACTAAGCGTAACAGTAGGGAAAGTGTTGGATAGCGGAGGGAATAATTTAGTATTCCCACTCCTGCAAAATAATTAACATTAATTAACAAATAATTAATTTTTCAAAAATAATTTACCTCCCACTATATTCCCCTATAAACGTCACCACCAATATTGTAAAATATTACACAATTAACATTATTATTTAACAATTAATTAATAAAGTAATAACAATTAAAAAACAAATTAAAAACACTAAAAAATAAATTGGTTCACACAATTAACACTAGAAAATAACTTTAAGTAAATATTGTATATAAAATAATAATAAATATGTTATTAAAATTAAATTACTTCCCACCCTACTCCCCTATCAACCCACCACCAACCCATAAAAATTACACAATTAACATATTTACCAATTAATTATTAATAATTAATATTGAATTAATAACTAATTAATGACATCTTTTTAACACAATTAACAATATAAAATATTAATTACATAAATATTAATTGATACAATTATTTATTAATTAATTATAATTAAATTACTTCCCACCCTACTCCCTATAAAACCTCAACACACTCCTCAAAAATTACACAATTAACAAATTTACCAATTAATTATTAATTATTAATAACCAGTCAATAATCAATTATTAACAAATTAACACAATTGACAATATAAAGTATTAAATACAAAAATATTAATTAATAAAATTATTAATTAATTAATTAAAATTAAATTACTTCCCACCCTATTGCCCTATAAAACCACAACCTGCTCCTCAAAAAATTACACAACATATTTACCAATTAATTATTGATTATTAATAACCAATTAATAATTAATTAATAACAAATTAATTAACACAATTGACAATATAAATTATTAAATACAAAAATATTAATTAATAAAATTATTAATTAATTAATTTAAATTACATTACTTCCCACCCTATTCCCCTATAAACCCACAACCCGCTACAGAACTAAAACGCAATATTTATGTTTTTTTAAATATTAATAACTTCTAAAAAATTATTATTACATATATTAAAATTAAATTGCTTCCCACCCTATTCCCCTATAAACCCACAACCCGCTACGGAACTAAAATACACAAACATTAAGTAACATAAAATTAATTACTTGTAAAAATTCAAACATACATTACAAACATAAGCTATACTTTTAACACATATACTAACAAACAAAACACTAAAAAAAAATCGATATCATTAACAACGATATTTTTACTAACAATATTACTAACATCGATATTAATTAAAATGATATTTCTTACCTGCATGTCGATATTCTTGTCGACGATTTTCTTGATGGTCGATATTCTGTCATATTGATATTTAAACATTGATATAATGGTATATCGATATTTAAACATCGATATTATGTCTGCATACCGTCTTTACTACCTTTTTCATTGCTCCTTCCTTTCCCTTCTTTACTTCTTTCCTATACCTACCTGCACCAGTCAAAATCCCTAGTGATAATACTTCTTGAGTCAACTACAACAATCTTATCCAACTATAATCAAGATAATCCAAAATTGAAATACTTAAACTAACCCACAGGTATATTGATATAAATGTTATTACAAATTAATGATACTTGTGCCTTCTGTGTTACTCACTCTGAGGTGGTACCATGCTTTGTAACCATACCTTCTGTTACTGTCTCTTTGTTCTTTTCCCTGACTGCTATGTTCTAACGTTCATTAATAAAAAGAAACTTTTTTGATCAAAAAATAAAATCTTAAGTGGAGCAACATTCTAGCCCGAGATGGAGTAGGCCTAATCCTGAGTGTAGGTATTTATTTCATGAAGGTTTGCACATGCAAATATCATGCTGCTGATGGATGTTAGGGTATTTTTGATACAGAGGATGAAGGAGCGTCTGGTTAGCAGTTACCAGTCACATATGATAATCATGGTGATCAGAAATCTTTAGAATGCCTTTTGCCCAGAGATGCTTTCTGTCTGGATCTTGTGCAGCTCATGAAATTATATGATGGACACCTAATGACTTTGACATTGTCTGGAGGAAATCAGGGTATCCAAGGGGAGTAGCCCCTGACATCCTAGTCGTGTGAACAACTCCCCTCTGCGGCTGCACTAGCTCTCCCACTTTGAGTGCCCTCAGCCCTGAGAATGCCCTGAGGACTCCATTTCGGTCTTGCTGCACTGCATGCCGGACCCCCGTAACTGGCATCTACCTCACCACTTGCCACTGGTATTTGCTCTTAGTGTCTCCATCATGGTTAATGGCATTTAGTGTTGTGCTTACATTGTAGTAACTCCAGCGCTTTGCCTTTATTTTGTATTGAGTATTTGGAAGTCCATTGGAAGTCTACTCAGACTACAGTGCACTTGCAGTATTGCGGCCCCTCCTGCCGCATCCCCGCTCCCATAGCTTCCTGCAGGTATCCCGCCCCAAACCTCCTGCCTCCCTGCCAGACCCTCTCACCTCCTAGGACTACTTATGGGACCGCTGTGAGGTCATGCCAAAGGCGCACCAAAGGCAAGCCCGTCTGCACCCGTCGATGCCTGGATTACGGACAGCGCCAGGGTCCCTGGCCCTGCTGCCATCTGCTAGTTTCAGCAGGGAGACTCTGTTGGTGCATTTGGTGATCCAAATTTCTCCACCTGGATCACCAAATGCACCAACAGAGTCCCCTGCTGAAACTAGCAAAAGCCACAAAACCTCAAAACAAGCCAGCTGGTACACCCCAGAGCTCAGAACCACCAAGCGCAACTGCTACTGACTTGAGAAGCAATGACTCCGATAGAGACGCTCACAAAGCAGCCAAGCACTTGTGCATTTAGGAAGCCAAGAAACTAGCCATCACTTCAACATTGCTAACACACGAAGGAACTCTTCAAAATAGTCAAGAAATTCTCCAACCCAAGAGCCACAGAGAACACCATCCACCTTTCCCAATAACTCTGTGACACCTTCCCGGACTACTTCCACAGCAAGATTGCCACCATCTACAATAATTTAGACCCCCAACCCACCACTCTCAACCTCAACCAACCAGCACACGCCAGCGAGACGATCACCACCTGGTCTCTGCTTATTACCCAGACAACCACAGCTATCATGTCTTCCATCCACTCTGAGGCATCCACTGACCCCTGCCCCCATCATATCTTCAACCTCAGAATCAACCCAATCAGCATGGAACTCACCAACATCCTCAACACCTCCATCCCCACAGCAACCTTCCCGGACAGATGGAAACACAAAGAGGTCAGACCCCTACCTACAGAAACCTTCTTCCGACCTCAGCGATCTAAAAAATTATTAACCGATCTCCCTGCTCCCCTACCTGGTGAAAGTACTTGAGAGAGCCATCAACCAACACCTCACCGAATACCTGGAACAAAACCACCTACTTGACACCTCACAATCAAGATTCCGTGCCAATCACAGCACTGAGTTCATGCTGATCACTACCACAGACGATATGAGAACTCTCCTTGACCATGGAGAACGGTGGCCCTGATCCTCCTTGACCTCTCTGCTGCGTTTGACACCATTTCCCACTACACCCTCATCGACAGACGCTACAACATCGGCATTCAACAAAACGTCCTCAAGTGGATTGCCTCTTTTCTTACAGGATGCACACAGAGCATCCAGCGGCCTTCCTTCACTTCCACAACCAAGGACATCAAATGCGGTGTACCCTAAGGATAATGCCTCAACCCCACCCTGTTCAACACCTACATGACCCCCCTCGCAGACATCGTCAGATCCCATGGGCTCAAAATACTCTCCTACGCAGACGACACTCAACTAATCCTCTCGCTCACAGAGAATGTCTCCAACACCAAAACCAACTTCTGCAACACCATGACCAATGTAGCCAACTGACTAATAGACAACTGCCTCACCCTCAACTCCGACAGGACAGAAGTGCGGATCTTCGGGAAGAACACCTCCGCCTGGGACCTCAGTTGTTGCCCAGCAGATCTTGGATCTACTCTACACCAACAGACCATGCACACAACCTTGGCATCATCTTCGACAGCCAATTGATCAAGAAGTGACAAGTCAACAGAGTCACCTCCTCCTGCTTCCACACCCTTTGCATGGTCCGCAGAATCATCCGATGGATCCCATTCAACACGAGAAAGACAGCAACTGAGGACTTTGTCACCAGCCGCCTCGACTACGGCAATGCTCTCTACGCTGGCATCTCCCCACAGCTCCTCAAAAGACTTCAGACCATACAGAATACTGCAGCCAGACTCACCCTGGGCCTCCCAAAATAGAGCCACACCACCCCCCACCTTAGAAACCTCCATTGGCTCCCCAAATAGAAGAGATGCCAGATCAAAATCCTTACACATGCCTACAATGTCAGATCCTGGTACTCCTCAGGGTCCGGATGAAGCAATAATGGTTCCACCCCCTGACATCCCCACACTCCAACATACAAGTTATAGAGTAGTAGGGCGATCAAGTGAGGGATAGGAAGGGGTGGGAACAGCAGGGATGAGAACCTGGAAAAGAAAACAACACCAATTACTTCACAGGTGTTAATACATCTCTACTCTCAATTGTTCTCGCTAAATAACCTTTTGTATACCTTTTAACGGAAATATCACACTCCTTCCTTTGAAAGAAAACAAAAGAAAACCAAACACGACAGTGGGGGTCTTCTTCTGGACATTCCCAACCTGTCGGCTCACCATTCACGGGGTAATCCTGACCCCCAAATGACAAGTGATTCAGCCCTTGGTAATCGTTACGAATGTATAATGGCTGAATTACTCAAACCCTCGGTTCCTGAAAGCTGCTTAACCAAAAGTAAACTACTCAAAACATAATTCAAGACATAAATAACGGTTTAAGGCACCGCCGCCTAAGTTGTTACATAGAGCCAGTAGTTAATTCGGTTCGGTAATATTAGAAGGCTTCCACGGTATAGTACACCGCCGCCTAGTTACCACACAAAACAACCAAGTATGCGCACGGTTCTAGGGCTTCCGCGGTTTAGCACACTGCCGCCCGCACCGTGTAGACTCTCACCTGACCTCCTCTGACCAGGCGCGTTTATGGCAAACACTCTTCTGTGTCCTTCAAATGTTTTGATGTTTCCTGCAACGACGGGCTTCCGCGGTATCGCACACCGCCGCCTGCGCCGTGCTTCTTACAGTCTTCGATTTCCTCCAGCAGCCAAAATTCCCGCAGCGTGCCTCGGTGCTGAAGACGGGAAAAAGAAAATGACATTGAATGAATCAGTCGGAATTACGCACGCTGGATGCGCGTCCAACGCATCTTCAAATAGACGCGTGGCTCCTCCCCCCTATGCCTCATGGGAGTTGTAGGCAGAAATGGTTGGGTAGGCGCTACACGGCCCGAATCCTGACAGTAGGCACCCCCCTACCTGTGCCTCCTAGACCCCGGCTTACCGGGGTTTCTGCGATAAAAGGCGGCCACAGCCGCAGGAGCTTGTACATTGACACAAGGTTCCCAGGAATCGTCCTCGGAGGTGTACCCCTTCCAGGAGACAAGATACCACAATCTGCCCCTGCGATACTGCGCATCCAGTATTCTTCTCACTTTGTACTCCAGCCCTCCCTCACAGGAAACCGGGGGAGGCGACCGTCTCCTAACGTCCCCAGCTGGTTTCAGGAGACTGCAGTGGAACACCAGATGGATACGGAGGCTGGCAGGCAACTGCAGCTTAAAGGCCACCGGGTTCACCTGTCGCACCACCTTATAAGGACCAATGTACTTGGGATGGAACACACTGCGCAACTTGAACTTAATGTTTTTGGTGGACAACCAAACTCTGTCCCCGACCTGATAGATAGGACCATCGGTTCTGTGTCTGTCCTCCCACTTCTTATACTGCAGCTTGGCCTCCACCAGGTGTTCCCTTGCTTTCTTGTGGACAGACCGTAGTTTCCTCATGTGTGCTAAAACAGATGGTTGGTTAGCAAGGTCAACTGGCAGATCAATGGGCAGTGTCTTTGCGCTGTATCCAAAAGTAGCTTCGAAAGGTGAGACCCCGATGGAACTGTGCAGAGCGTTGTTGTAGGCTAACTCCGCCATCCATAGTAATGACACCCAGGATTCCTGTGCCTCCATGGCGTAACATCGCAGATATTTTTTCAAAGTCTGATTTAACCTTTCGGTCTGTCCATCAGTTTGTGTATGGAAACTCGTTGAAACTGCCGATTCAATCTGCAGGGCTTTACACCATGACTTCCAAAAGCTGGCAATAAATTGGGGTCCGCTATCCGACACGATCACTTTGGGCAATCCGTGTAGTCTAATTACTCTGTCCATCAGTAGTTGGGCAGTCTGGCCTGCGGTCGGTAAGTTCTTGCACGGTATAAAATGACCCATTTTGGTAAGGCTATCCACTACCACCAAAATAGCTGAATATCCCTGATCCATAGGCAGACCTGTGATGAAGTCCAGACTCATGTGTTGCCAGGGTTGTTGTGGGGTTGGCATTGGCCTGAGCTTTCCCTTTTTCCCCGAGTTATCTCCCTTGCATCTGGCACAAACCTCACATTGCGCTACCCAAGCACGAACATCGGTGACCAACGATTTCCACCAGAAGTGCCGTTGTACCAGATCAATTGTTTTACAAATTCCTGGATGTCCGGCCAAAGGGGACACATGGCACCATTCATACGCTGCTTTCTGTAGGATCTTATTGGAGAGGTACAGTTTATCGTTCTGGAAAGGCAGCCCTTGTTTAATGCTATGAGCTTCGTCTTCCTGGGCCCACCTTTCTCACCAATCAGTGGATCTATTCTTCCTAACATACGCCAGGAACCGCTCAACTCGCATTACACAGAGGACCTTCGCTGGATGTATGATAGCTTCGGGGGTGCTGGCTTGTCTTTCCATCACAGATTCCTGTCTAGAAAGGGAGTCAGCCTTGCGATTGTCGGTACCAGGCCGGAAGGTAATGACGAAATCATACTCAGCAAAGAAAAGAGTCCATCTCATTTGCCTCTGTGTGAGATGGCGGGCCGTCTTCATATACTGCAGGTTGCGGTGGTCTGAGTACACTGTGATCGGATAGCGTGCTCCCATCAGATAATGCCGCCATTCCTGGAATGCCTTTTTGATGGATAACAGTTCCTTCTCTGCAATAGTATAGTTCTTTTCGGTCGCACTGAGCTTCTTGGAGAGATAAGCCACAGGGTGGAGCTGTCCGGTGTCTTTATCTCTCTGAGACAGTATGGCTCCGATGGCTTCATCTGATGCATCAGCTTCTACTATGAACGGAGCCCCTATTACAGGATGGGTTAGCACAGGGGCTGTGGTGAACGCCTTTTTCAAGTGATCAAAAGCCGCAGAGGCCTCAGGTGTCCATCTAAAGGGAACCCCCTTACGAAGCAGCCGGGTGATCGGGACAGCCACCTGTGAGAAGTTCAGGATAAATCTGCGATAATAGTTCGCAAAACCCAAGAAACACTGGACGTCCCTAGTGAACTTTGGGATGGGCCACTCCTGCACTGCTTGTACCTTGCGTCCTGCCATGCTCAACACATCTGGACACAGAATCACCGCTAGGAACTCCACTTCACGCACCCCAAACTCGCACTTGCTAAGTTTACAAAACAGACGGTGCTCACGTAGTCTCTCCAAGACCAATATGACATGACTGTTATGTACTTCTGCCGACACAGAGTATATGAGGATGTCATCAATATACACGACCACAAAGTGGTCCACAAATTCTTTCAGAACGTTGTTTAAGAAATACTGGAAGGCCGCCGGGGCATTACACAGCCTGAACGGCATCACAGTATACTCAAACAACCCGTAACGCGTTTTAAACACCGTCTTCCACTCATCACCTTCTCTGATGCGCACCAAATGGTACACCCCTCTCAGGTCTAATCTGGTGTAGATGGTGGCTTCCCGCACCTGATCTAATAGAACAGGAATCAGAGGCAAGGGGTATCTGTTACGGACTGTGTTCTTATTCAGCATTCTGTAATTGCAACACGCTCTGAGCTCTCCACTCTCTTTAGCTATAAAGAAAAGAGGGGAAGCTGCGGGAGAACGTGAGGGTCTAATGAAACCAATATCTAGGAAATGGTCCAGGTATTCCCTAAGGTGTTGGGTTTCCGGCTCCAACAAAGCATAAACCCTACAAGCCGGAATGGTGGCTCCCTCAATCAAATTAATTTGACAGTCATACGTCCTATGGGGTGGGAGCTGTTCTGCCTGTGTCTTACTGAACACATCTGAAAACTGCGCGTACTCTTCTGGCAACGCTACCTCCTTCTCTGCTGCTGTGGCTATGCAAAATGGGTGTGACAAAGCCGCAGCTTGAGACCTGTACTTCTGTAAACAGTGTTCCTCACATTCCTGAGACAAAAACCTGACTGTCTTATGTCTCCAATCAACTGTAGGGTTGTGCCGCCAGAACCAGGGCATGCCTAGTATCACCTCATATTGTGGGGCGTCTATGATATTTAATGACAGCTCCTCCATGTGTTGTCTCACCCCATCATCTATTGAGATTGTTAGGGTTTCGGTTTGCTCCGTAACAAGACCTGATTTAAGCGGCTTCCCATCCACCGCAAATACCTCCTCAGGGGTCTCACGAGGTACACTACCAATAGCTAGTCGCCTCACCAACCCACTATCCATGAAATTCCCCGTGGCACCCGAATCTAGCATGGCTAACACCTGGTGTACCTGCTGTTTGTATTCTAGCCCCACCACCACCACAATGTGGGATTCGGTGTCCTTTACTGTAGCACTCAACAAAGACGGGATTTTCCATTCCCGTTCACCCAAACCAAGGGAAGGAGGCACTACCGACGGCCCTGACTCCGTGCTCAACACCGACACAACTGCCTTCTTGTTCCTGTACAAAGATCCTTGTGTCTTTGGTTTAGAGGGACAGTCACGTACGAAATGTCCTCTTCTCCCACAATACATACACAACCCTTGAGATCTCCGGCTCTCTCTCTCACCCCGCGAGAGAGGTGTTCTGATGGCCCCCACCTCCATGGGTTCGCCATGAGTGTCAGCGGTGGCCGTCTCCTTCCTGGAGGTATTGTCTGACCTGTAAAACAACCTCTCCCCTCTGGGCCTTTCACCACTTCTCTCAGACATCCTACCATCCAAACGCAATGTCAAACTGATAAGATCAGCGCAGGTGCCAGGCTGAGGATCAATTTGGGCTATAACATCTTTCAATTCCTCTCGCAACCCCTGATAGAAAAGAGACCTTTTCTTTTCCTCAGGCCACGCAGCTTCAGCCACCAAACGATTGAAGGAAGTGAGGTAAGTGACTAGATCATGTTTCCCTTGTCGTAGTTCCAGGAGTTCCCGATCCGCACTGAAAGTAGTGGTTCGTCTGTCGAACACTCCTTCGAACGCGGATCTGAACGCTTCCCAATCAGACAAGACCGGGTCGTTGTTTCTCACTAAAGGAACTGCCCAATTGGCGGCGTCTCCGATCAGATACGAGATCGCAAAGGCCACCCTGGAATGTTTATTGGGAAATGACAAAGGCCTGCAGGAGAAATGAAGCAATATTTGTGTGAGAAACACTTGTATTTTCTGCGGATCCCCTGCATACCTCTCCGGACTAGCTAGCGGTATGGGAGGAGGAACAGTTACTTGAATTTGGGGTGTACTAGGAGCCGTTACATCAAAAGGGTTTCCAGTAAGCCTATCTACCCTTTCTCGTAAGGCTGCTGTCTCCAACCTGGATGCCGCAAGTTCTTGTTGAACTAATGCCAAGGCCTGTACAACATCGTCTAAGGACGCCATCTATTGCTAACACCTGACCGGGAGGAGTATCGTATCGTGGGTGCGTAATTCTGTCAGATTCTGGTACTCCTCAGGGTCCGGATGAAGCAATAATGGTTCCACCCCCTGACATCCCCACGCTCCAACATACAAGTTATAGAGTATTAGGGCGATCAAGTGAGGGATAGGAAGGGGTGGGAACAGCAGGGATGAGAACCTGGAAAAGAAAACAACACCAATTACTTCACAGGTGTTAATACATCTCTACTCTCAATTGTTCTTGCTAAATAACCTTTTGTATACCTTTTAACGGAAATATCACACTCCTTCCTTTGAAAGAAAACAAAAGAAAACCAAACACGACAGTGGGGGTCTTCTTCTGGACATTCCCAACCTGTCGGCTCACCATTCACGGGGTAATCCTGACCCCCAAATGACAAGTGATTCAGCCCTTGGTAATCGTTACGAATGTATAATGGCTGAATTACTCAAACCCTCGGTTCCTGAAAGCTGCTTAACCAAAAGTAAACTACTCAAAACATAATTCAAGACGTAAATAACGGTTTAAGGCACCGCCGCCTAAGTTGTTACATAGAGCCAGTAGTTAATTCGGTTCGGTAATATTAGAAGGCTTCCACGGTATAGTACACCGCCGCCTAGTTACCACACAAAACAACCAAGTATGCACACGGTTCTAGGGCTTCCGCGGTTTAGCACGCCGCCGCCCGCACTGTGTAGACTCTCACCTGACCTCCTCTGACCAGGCGCATTTATGGCAAACACTCTTCTATGTCCTTCAAATGTTTTGATGTTTCCCGCAACGACGGGCTTCCGCGGTATCGCACACCGCCGCCTGCGCTGTGCTTCTTACAGTCTTCGATTTCCTCCAGCAGCCAAAATTCCCACAGCGTGCCTCGGTGCTGAAGACGGGAAAAAGAAACTGACACTGAATGAATCAGTCGGAATTGCGCACGCTGGATGCGCGCCCAACGCGTCTTCAAATAGATGCGTGGCTCCTCCCCCCTATGCCTCATGGGAGTTGTAGGCAGAAATGGTTGGGTAGGCGCTACACGGCCCGAATCCTGACATACAAAGCTCTACACGATCAAGGACCGTCCTACATCCAGTGTCGACTTAATTTCCATCTGCCCGCAAGACACCTGCGCTCCTCTTCACTCGCCTGCACACACACCCCTGCATCTGTAGCAGCCGCAGCTGTGGCCACTCCTTCTCCTACATCAATGCCAAGACCTGGAACAACCTGCCCCCTCACCTCCGATCAGCCACCTCCCAGGCGGACTTCAAAAATACCTGGCTTTTCGACAGAGACAAAGAACCTCAGCGCCCAGTTACCCTTGGGGTGACAGTGCTGCACTCAACAAATGCTGATTGATTGATTGAAGGTACCTCTGCTGGTCATGGCGTTAGATCAGAGGAAAATATTGCAAGGTAGTTATGTTTCAACATATGATCTAATGGTTGTGGCATCTTGATTGGCTAGGATGCTGATAAGCGAGATCATGATTAAGAAAAGTAAATTAATAGAAATGCAATAGTAAGTGTACAGAGTGTCAAGGGCAAAAACATCTCTGGTGTGTAATTTTAAAAGTCAGGATAATCAGGTGAAGGGCCTCACTGACACTAACCTGATTGATGCTAAGTGCTGTTTATCTTCATTCATGTGTTTCACAAGAAGGGTCAGGACAGCTGTGAATCAGTAAGAATTATTCAAGGCATCTACCAAGAAGCCTGCTATTTGTCAGGATGCACTAACCTTGTGATCAGGATCCAACAAATGTGATGCACTCTTCCATCTCTCACTGTCCCCCAAAACATTTTAAACAGATTTTATTGATAGATTTGTCATTATCACATCACAACTACATCTGTGTCATCTGGCGCAATATGGCAGCACATACAGTTCAAGCATCTTCAATGTAAAATTCATTGCAAAATTTCCCAACTGTTTTAAACTCCCCCCAGCCCTTCCTCCCTCCATGAGTCACCACCACAATACAAGAAAAAGCACTTCATGGTTCAGGTTGTCGGGTCGTCCCACTGCTTGGTACAACAGAGCACTCCAGTTGTCAGGGTATCTGATAGTATCTGTGAAAGATTGGGTTTGGGTAATACAAAGTGTAGGCATATGGCCCCTGCATACATTCTCAGTGTGAAGTGGAGGTTGGGGAATGTGAGCTCTCTGGTGATGGTCCGTGAGACTGTGGTTCTGGTTCTTTTAGGCAATCTACTAGTGTCTCCCAGGCACATGCAACCTCCATGGAGCGCAGTCCCCTCCTAGCTTCTCTAAGTAGCCCTTCCCTCTCAGTATCAGCCCACCGCTCGAGCTCCTTGCGCCATAGGTAATTAGGGGTCCCCTGGGGGCCTTCCATTTGCTTTTGATTTCTCTTTTTGCCAATAGAAATGCCAGGTCCTGGAATCTGCCTGTGACCTTAGTTTTGGAAGTGTGTGAGAACTAGCTCAGTAAACAGTGGCTAGGCGAGAAGGGAACCTCCCTAGAGATGGTCTGCCACCACTGTTGTGACTTCCTCCCAGTAAGAAACCAGCTGAGGGCAGTCCCATAACATGTGTTTAAGCTCAGCTCCTACCACCCTGCACCTCAGGCATGCCGAGTCTACTGTATGGAAGTAATTCTTGATATGTCCTGGGGCAAGGTATGCCCTGTAAAGGATGTAGTAATAAATCAGTTTAAATTGGGCATTTCTGGATATCTGGCACCCTTTCTAGTATACTCACCCAGTATTTTTGGGGTATGGGATCCCCCAGTCCACCTCCCAGTGTGCCTTCAGTGTTTCTAGGGGCTGTAGCATGCCCCCCCTGTATTGCCCTATATAAGCATGTGACTGCTTTAATGGTGCCCCTTTGACTGTGCAATCGATTGACAGATTTTGTGGGATTGTGGTTCCATCATGCCAGTTTTCCAATGTTTGCGGAGTGCCGTTGGCACTGCCCTATGTAGTAAGAAGTGGCCCTGTGGAAGGTCGAACTACGATCGTAAGTCTTTAAATGGGAGGAGCTCGTCAGTTCGGAATAAGACCCCACTTTCATCACTCCTGCTGCTGACCATTCAGCTATTCCCTCCAAGCTCCCACCATAGGGCAACACTGTCAACATTGTTATGGGCAGGTCAGTGGAATATGGAATTTGCATTTGTGTTTTCCATAGGCAATGGACTCAGCAGTGATGCATGACTTTGAATTCCTGGGTGTTCTCATCTGAGGGTTGTCCCGTTCTCAGTAATACCCCAATCAATATACAAAGTACTGGGACAAATGGCTCCATTGCTCGGTCTGGAGTTTGTCTGCCCACCAGCCACTGCATGTACCATTGAAGTTGAGTTGCCAGATATTAGGATTCAAACTCCGGCTCTGCCAGTCTGCCATCAACCGACAGGCGCTGTGGCTTAGAAAATGCCAACCTCCTGTGGCCCTATCCCCCACAGAAATGCCATTGCCAGGGAGTCCAATTCCCTGAACATTGCCCTAAGGATTCACACCAGGAGTACTGTGAAAAAATACATCCGTCATGAGAGGGCTGTCATCTTAAGTAAGGCCAGCCTTCCTGCTACTGACAATGGGAGTGTTTTCCAAAATTCGGGGCTCGATCATAACAATCTGATGGCTAGTTCCACATTCCCGTCTAGCAGATCCTGCCTGTCATGGAAGACTTTTATCCCCAAATAAGATAGGCAGCGAGGTTCCCACTGCAACTCCCCCAGTTCCTCTGGCAAGTGATGATTCTCTCCCATGGGGAACAGTCGGGATTTCTGCCAATTCAATTGCAGGCCTGATAGGAGCCAAGTTCCTCCAGCATGACCTTAGCTCCCTCTAGGTCAACAGTTGTGCCCCTGAGGAATATAAGAGGTCATCTGCATATAAGGCTATGCGGTGATGATGGTTGCCAAACCCGACACCCCGATATCTGTTCCCTTCTCTCGCAAGACTGGCCAATGGCTTCATTGCCAGAGGGCACAGCAGGGGTGACAGAGGGCACTCCTGCTGTGTCCCTCAACCCACTCGATAGCTCTCTGAGATGGCTTACCCATGCAGGCTCTGGCCGTGGGATCAGCATACAGCGGTCAGGTACATGCTAGGAAGCCATGCCCTAGCTGCATTTGGTCCATTACTCCATATAGAAATCGCCATTCCAGGCCGTCGAAGGCCTTTTCTATGTTGACAGCAAGGACCGCCACCTCAGCATGGCCATAGGATTTGGCCTCCATCACCGCCAGTAGGCATCGGATATTAAGTGGCGTGTTATGACTTGGTATAAACCCCGACTGGTCAGGGTGTTCTAGCTTCGGCATAAGGGGGAGAAGCCTGGAGGCCAAGATCTTGCTGAGGATTTTGTAGTCAATATTGAGCATCAACAATGGCCTATAGGCCCTGCAGTCGTTTGCCGGTTTCCTGAGATTTAGTAGGGGCACCACTAGTGCCTTTTGAGTGGAGGCCAGTATGCGGCCCATGTCCCTAGCTATCTTTTAATGGCCAACTCACTGATATATGTCTGGAAGAACTTGACTGGGAGCCCATCTGTCCCAGGTGTCTTATGCTAACTCTTTTATTGCCCCTCTTATCTACGGAATAGTGATTTCTCTTACCAGTTCCTCCACCTCTTCATGCGTGAGGGGCAGTGGTGTAAGAAAGGCGTGTAGTGTTCACTCATCATATCATGTGATGGTCGCGTAGAGCCCGGTATAGTATTGTAAAAAATGGCTGTTGATCTCTCTTTCTCTATATAACCGGGAGCCTCCCTCAGTTTTGATCTTTTCTTGCCAGGTTAGCAAGCCAGCCCAACAGGGATCCAGTCTTGTTCCATTCTGTGTGTGCTCGCACCATGTATTGTTTATGGTCAAAACATTGGAACCTCTCGACCTGGCCTGCCACTTTCTCTTTAGCATCCATTAGCATTTTCTGTAGTTCTGGGCATCCGGGTCTGCGTTTCTTCAATTCCCTCAGCTCTTGCTCTGCCTCCATGACCTCTCGCATCCATGTGCCCCTGATTCCCAATGACTCTGCTATGCATTTTCCCCTAATCACCACCTTAAAGGAATCCCACTACATCAGTGGAGCAAGGCTGTACTGCTGTTATCCTCAAAATTCTGTTGAATATGTTCCCCAATCACCTCCTGGTACATTGGGTCTTCCAATGATTCGGGCTTCAGTCGCCATGTAGGAATGCATGGTTTGGGGGGGCTCCCATCTCAGTTGTAACAGTACCGGGTTGTGATCGGATATTGTTCAAGCTAGGTATTCTACCTCTTGTACTAGACCATGAACATCAGGGGTGCAGAGGAACGTGTCCAGTCGTATGTGGAGGTCATATAAACCTGATAAAAAGGAATACTCTTTCACTTAAGGGTGTAGCCATGTATCCACTAACCCCCACTAACCCCCATTTGATCTGCCAGTCCACAAAACTCTGGGCTGTTCTGGGAACAGGTGAATCCCTTAGTGGGGGCTGTGAGCAATCGGCCAGGAGATCTGCTACACAGTTAAACTCCCCCCAGGATCACAGAGTGGATGAGGTAGGGGGCAAATGGGCCTGATAAACTGGTTACCACTACATATCTTCCTTGTTGGTCTATCAGGTCGCCCGTATGCTGAAAAGGGACCCCCAGATCTGACCCAAATCAATGTGCCCCTGACACTGCGCCCACCATGACATTAAATCAAGGAAAATAAAGGCAATGGTAGAAAATTGGAATGGGAATAAGACAAGACAGAACGCAGACACTCAACTTCACCAATCTGACTAATTTATTGCAGTGATCAAGGACGTCTGCAGGATGTAGTTGTAACACTTGAGCATGAACTTTTCTTT
This sequence comes from Calotriton arnoldi, assembly GCA_963921515.1. Lineage (NCBI taxonomy): Eukaryota > Metazoa > Chordata > Amphibia > Caudata > Salamandridae > Calotriton > Calotriton arnoldi. Next base: position 4,429,660 of record CAWUFW010000219.1, on the reverse strand, counting down.
CTTTCTTTAAGGTGTGCAATCTTGTAGTAGCAAAATACAATCTCAGAAGCGAGCTTCCAACACTACCCAAACACTATCACCGCCAAAATCCTGACTAAAATTCAGGCTGCACCAGTATCATGGGAAAGGGGAAGTGGATTGACAAAAGACAGGCAAATTCTTCCATTCAGCCTGGTCTATCTAATTGTAGATGCTTCACACTGTTTCCCTATCAGGATGCTTTTAGAAAAGTATAGTGCTTCTATTAAAATAACAGAGATTGTATAAACTATTGGATATTTCAAACACAAGGTCCTTTAAGAACACACCTGTCCCTATTACCCAGCCTGCCTAAAGCTTCCCTTTTTCACACCTAGCTTTCGGATTATGGGAAACACAACATGGATTTCAGTAACTCCTAAATAAACAGAAAACACAGAGTATAGCCATGTGAGACTTTACAGGTGCAATGTCTATTTTAAGTAATCATCCTTTGAAACCCTCTTGATTCACTAGTCCAGGGAGGTGATTGACAACAATCTAGATTGGTAATTATATAGTCATTCCCAGAAAACACTTCTGGCTTAAGAAGACATCCATAGATGCAGACCGGGTCAGAGGAAAAGTAAATCATATTCTTAATAATTCAAAAGGAAATTAACTCAACAAGGTGGAAAATGCACTTTTCCCATCATTTCACATATTGTCCTTATTTTTCCAGGAACTCAGAATCTGAACTTTAGATGTTAGTTACTATCCAGTACGCTAATTCTTATTTCAAACAACACTTGCATCTCACACCCTACCACCTCTTATGTACAGTCCTCTGTTGGCAAGAGTTCTCTTGTTTTTTCCAGGTCCTTGGTGACCTCCTGTGCATTGGAAGTACAGCCAAAGAACAGAAGTCAAGTGGAAGGAGTTCGCTTGCACCAAGATGTTAGGACTTGGCAAGAAGAATTACTAGAGTGACAGTAATAAGGTAAGCACATAGGTTTCATATAAAAAAAAAACAATAAAGCAGGCACCATGATGCTCCCAGATGTAGATTTTGCACACTGTCACACCTGGGAACCATGGCCATGAGGTGCATGGACTTCTGGGGCGGGGCTTCCATCGCACATGACGTGGCCTTAACAACTGGAGCACATCCTGCACGCCGGACTACCCCTCCCAGGTCTCAGCTGCGCAGACACGCCTTTCACAGAGCTGCGGCAGCTGTTACGGTAGCAAATATCTAAAAAAAACAAGAGATAATTTAGTTAACTTGTCATAGAAAGTTCTAAGCATAGCTGTAATGGTGTACGGCAACACCTCAGCAATATTTACCAACTCTGTACTTTGATGTGGAGCTTAGAATTCCTAATAAATAAACATACAAAGAATATATACCTTTATTATATGTTCATTAACACTTTTCCCTATGACTGAATTACTACCTCAAGCTTTGTCATTATGCGCTCCAAGTTGAAGATGAGTTATAGTTTCTACCTATCTATTGTAGGGCTGTAAGGTAACCGACAATGTTAATATTCTTTTACTTCTTAGTCTTCACAATTACCTCAAACATTGCATGAACAAATTAGTCCAACGAAAGACTCCTTCCATCACAGAATAAATAAATGTAACCACCCCCAGTTTTGCACGACCTCATATAGGTTTTCAGAAAATAGTTCAAAGTTGGTTTCCATGAACAACACAACTGTCTGAACTTTTCTCTGTATTCCCAATGTCCTTCAATACAAATCAATGGAAACCCAAATAGATCTTAGCAAGGAATACTGAGATCCCTGTATAGCAGACTCCTGGGTGCATTATGTTAGAATTAACTAGCAAAGACACCATGGCTGATTAGGAACATAATACACAGATATTCACAATGGCCACTGTCACTCCAGGATTGCAAGAGTTCATAGTCTGTTGGTCACTGTAGCTCATTGCCATAATGCTGCTTCACACACATTCTCCGTCTAGGCTGTACCGACACTCTCTGGTGACCACCCACATTTCCTTCTCTGAAACAAACTCAGCTCGACCGGGTTTGGAGTATCACTCCTCGGTGTCTAGTAACAAGGGGTAAGCAGTGTACCCACTTCCTGACACTATTTCTTCAGGTTTGTCTCTAAGTGCATTTCAGTTGGTTCCTAATAGTTTTAAGGTGTTTTCCAAGGGAAGTTTGGTGAAGGTTGTAGTTCAGACCTCTCTTCTTTGAATTTCTGATGTCAAATAGTATATCACAAAAATTCAGTTGGGATCCGTTGGGTTTTGCTTAAAGTTAGAATGGAATTGAAGTGTGGAATGAGAATGTGTTCCAACAAATGGACTGGAAGTTGGAAGTTTTTCTCTGCTCAGTCGGTCACTGTATCATGACTCTGATAATAAAGTTTGGGAAAAAATACCTTTCATGGCTGCCGTCTTTATTCCCTACAGTGGCGATGAGGAGAACTCTTGGTTTTTGAACTGTGCTCTAACCTTCCAAAATAGTTTCACACCCCAATGAGATAGAAAATCCTCAAATTCCTCTGACATAAACTGAACTCCATTATCTGTCACTATTTCACCAAGAGCCCCTTCTCTCATGAACACAGATTGCAAAGATCCACTAACTTATGATGTGTTAGATGACTTCAGAAATTCTACTTCTGGCAACCGCAAAAGTAATCAATAAATATAATTCCATATTTACAACTCTCTTTAACAACATTGATGCGCCATATGATAACCATACCCAATTTTGCCCAAGTTTTGTCTAAGACAGGCACAGCTTCAACTGGACTGGGTACAGTGACTTGGGATTTGTCGCTGATGGCACATTCCACTCATTCACTCACAAAATGCTAACATGTCCAACCCTGGCCACCAGTACCTATCCCTGATCTTCCTTTTCATAGCTCTCATCTCTACATGGCCTTCATGCACCAGATCCAACACCCTGCTGCGAATGCCACTGGGTACAACCAGTGAATCGCCCCTTTTTAGGACACCATCAGATATACTTAGTTGAGGAAACACGTGCTTATAGCCATTAGTATGCACAAATGTATTGTCCTTGGGCCATCCTAGCCAATCAAACTCTTGACAGTCTGCAAAATTCTGTCACAATCCACATTAGACCTTCCTTCACTCGCTCTCTGAAATACAGTCATTGGTGATAGTGCCAGGGACCCCACAACACTAAAATCTTTTTCTACATTCACCACACTATCATCATCTTTTAAGGGTAAATGAGATAAACAATCTGTAAATACATTCTTCACAACAGGAATATATTCTACACGATACTAGAATTCCTGTAGTCTAAATTGCCACTTGGCGATGAATGGCATTGCGTTACTGGCTCTTTTGGCTGTGAACAGATTGACTACAGGCTTGTGGTCCACCCTAATGGTAAACTCCACTCCCCACACATAGTTCTTAAAATGGTTAATCCCCCACCAACAGGCCAAAGCGTATCACTCTATGACAGAATAGGTCCTTTCTGCGCCCCTAAGGCTACAGGATGCAAAGGGTCCTATTTTGTCCCTCCCCTAATGCTTCTGCAACAAGACTGCCCCCAATCCATACTGAAAGGCATCAGTGACAATGATGGAATGGTCATGTGTGTCACATGGTTTTCATAGGAATGGCATTAGCCACTTCTTTCTTGATGATAACCTCAAACTCATGATTCACATCCTGGTCCCACACAAATTTCTTATTCTTCATGAGCAAGGCTCTAAGATTGCATGTTAGTTCCGTTTCTGAGAAGTACCTTTCGTGGATGCCGTCTTCATTCCCCACAGAGCCATTGGTGTCAGCATCATTAAAAAACTAGCTGAATCCAAGAGGAATTTGGTCAAGAGCACAGATCAGGCCTCTGCTCTTTCAGTTTCTGATGTGAAACAGCTTATCTGCAGCAATTTATTTGGGATTGTTGCTAACAGCATCTGTGATAAACTAAAAGAATCACTCCTCAACATTAGGCTTGACAAACATTTTTTTTTCTTCACTTTACTTTACTTAACTCTGATAAAATACTACCTAATGAACTACTCTAAATTGTCAGTTAAATGCTTCCAGTGGTAAACTCAGGTCAGTTTTGTTTCTTGTCCAACTAACCAAACATCGGAGATCACAAAGGTCACTTTTGAGTTCTCATCATTTATGAGCCAAATTGAACATTGTCTTAATGCTATCCACATCATGGTGTATGCCATCTTGGCTGTTAATTTGGTCACAAAGAATATCAGGATAGAAGAGCAACTATATGCTAAGAGTCTGGATGTGGTCAAGGAGAAAAGTATGTATCAACTACATGAAAACAATAAGACAACCAGTCACCACAGGTTTTTTTGTGCTCTACAAATATGTGCAATGCCCATTTGAAGTAAATAGTACAAAGCATCAATATGAAAGGTAGCAGGGCCAAAGATCTGCGCTGAGTCGTTACAAAGTTCTATGCACCAAAATCCCAAGATTGCTCCAAAGATAAAAGAAAACGGCTACCAAGCGTTTCAAAGTTTGGAGATAAAATCCCCAAATATCAATATAAGCAAGGTTTTATCCTGAGCAAATGTCCACTTTCAAGTAAGTCCACCAACTGGTAGTTGTAGTAGATTCTTTGCTTTATTCCAATGTTAGAGTTCCAAGGTCAATAACATTACAGCCAGTCTGAACAGAATGCAGCCAACATGTGTTTCGTCTAGTTGATAATGTCACAGTGACTTCATCAGGGCTAACAAGTTACTCTTAAATTGAGACTCCAATAATTTAGTTCAATAAATTCTCATCGCACCTAAATCTCTGTAGTCATTCTCCTTTTTCAGTATCTACCGACTCAATTTTAGAATATCTTAAGACTGATCGGGAGAGTACTCCTCATGGTATCTCGGTGAGATACTGAAATAGGAGATTGACTACAGAAATTTAGGTGCGATGAGAGTTTATTGAACTACATTATTGGAGTCTCAATTTAAGAGTAACTTGTTAGCCCTGATGAAGTCAGTGGGGCATTATCCACAAGACGAAACACGTGTTGGCTGCATTCTGTTCAGACTGGCTGTAATGTTATTGACCTTGGAACTCTAACATTGGAATAAAGCAAAGAAGTTACTACAACTACGAATTGGTGGATTTACTTGAAAATGGACATTTGCTCAGGATAAAACCTTGCACAATTGTAAATGGTGTCTGGTTTAAGAAAGATCACATGGTACATTACATGGAATAATATGGCAACCATTTTAAAGAGAATGACATCTAATAGACATGGATTGGGATTGGCTCTCTGCAAAAATCCACAGAAGGAGTAAATGCTACTTATTTTAAAAAGTTGTTAACTCTACCAGGTTTGGTTGTCACATATCTAATGAACTCTGTCAGTTTCAAGAAACATTTACCAAATTCTGATATTAAAACAGTTCAATTACGATTACACATTATCCTTCTACAAGAAATGTGTTACATTGATGAAATAGCCCAAGAGAATTACTTGTTCTATTATTCTGTACCTGGTTAGGGGCAGTCCAAAAGACAGCCTTGCTACAGGTTTTTCTAATTTCCTTGGGTAGTCCTGTTCCCCTTAAGGGATGGCACTAGAATATGTATTGGCTGTTTTTGTTAACATCAGTGTCATGAGTTGGTCAATGTAGTCCTGAGTTGGTCAATGGCTTAATTTTAGTGCAGGGCTAGACTTTGATACAAGAAGTGCTTTAATATTACATTTTTCAGTGATCATTTTAATGTTCAGTTCACTGCCATAGGCTTTCATTATGAGGCATTTTTAGATTATGATTCAGCATGGATAATCCCTTCCCCACATTTCACTGTAACTGCAAGGGACAATACGTCAGCACAACTTTTAATCATTTTAGGTGTGAGGGCATTTTCGTTCATTCATTTTTTGTTACTGAAATATCCTTACAGAAATGTAGGAATGTGTGATATCTGACTTGGGTAGAGTGACCATAGTATTTTCTTCTCTTTATTCAGTCTAGAAAAGGTCTAGAAGTATGTGGGAAGATGGTGAGTAATACCACATTAATAATAGTGAGAGGACACCTAAATTTAGTGACTATTTTCATCTAAGGTGTTAATATGGAAATCGATGCAACCATTGATAAAAATGAAATCTTGTCCTTATTAATAGAATCACCCGTTCTGAACGCCACATCAACCTCAACTTGCAAATATGTAGTCAAGCAAGCCCTGAGACCTAGGCCCAGGATTACTGATTGATAGGTCACAGATGGGAGGTGCTTAGCTGACAGTCAAACACTCGGGCAGGAAACTCTTGATCAATTCCCACAGATAGATGCAGTGGCATTACAATGGTCAGAGGAGATTGCCCCGATAAAGCACACATGGCCAGAGGGGGTATGCATGCCCCTAAAAACACCATAAAAAGACAGATGCCACCTGAGTTAGGAACACAAAGCCAATCGGTACCTAGCACACGTAGTGATCATGTACTCCCCATGCTGGACATCTGGACACTTTATATAGCAATATTAGGTGTTTAGAGGAGTTCTGACAACTCTTGGGCCCTGTGCCACTGCACCTGCTGCACCATTCAAACAATAACCCTGTTGCCTGCAAAACAACTGCACTTGTGACTGCCTGTTTAGCAAAATATAGCAATATTTGTTGTTTACTGGAATTATGACAACTTTTGGCCCTGGTGCCACTGCACCTGCTGCACCATTTGAATCAAACCCCTTTCAATTGCAAGGCAACTGCAATTCTGACTTCCTATTTAGTAGTAAAATATAGCAATATTAGGTGTTTAGTGGAGTCCTGACAACTTTTTGGCCCAGTACCACTGCACCTGCTGCGCCATTCAAATCACCTAGTGCCGGAAATATAACTCCACTTGTGACTGCCTGTTTAGTTGTAAAATTTAGCAATAATCGGTGTTCAGTGGAGTGCCTGGAGCTTTTGGTCCTGGTGCCACTGCACCTGCTGCACTATTGAAATTGTGACCCTAGCTCTTGCTAGATAAGTGCACTTGTGAATGCCTGATTAGTTGTAAAATATAGCAGTATTAGGTGTTTAGAGAAATTGTGATAACTTTTGGGCCCGGTGCTACTGCACCTGCTGCACCATCAAATAATGACCCTATTGCCTGCAAGATAACTGCACATGTGACTGCCTGTGTAGAAGCAACATATAGCAATATTTGGTGTTTAGTGGAGTTATGACAATTTTTGGCCCCGGTGCTACCGCACCTGCTGCACCATTTAAATCAAGCCTCTTTTAACTGCAAGGTAACTGCACTTGTGACTGCCTGTATAGTAGCAAAATATAGCAATATTGGGTGCTTAGAGGAGTTCTGACAACTTTTGGGCTCGGTACCACTGCACCTGCAGCACCATTCAAATCATAACCGTGTTGTCTGCAAGGTAACTGCGCTTGTGACTGCCTCTTTATTAGTAAAATATAGCAATTTTAGGTGTTTAGTGGGTGCCTAGAGCTTTTGGTCCTGGTATCACTGCACCTGCTGCACCATTGAAATCATGACCCTGTTGTCTACAAGGTAACTGCACTTGTGACTGCGTGTTTAGTTTTAAATGTTAGCAATAATCTGGGTCTAGTGGTGTCCCTAGAGCTTTTGGCCCCGGTGCCACTGCATCTGCTGCACTATTCAAATCAAGTCCCTTTTAACTGCAAGGTAACTGCAATTGTGACTGTCTGTTTAGTAGTAAAATATAGCAATATTATGTGTTTAGAGGAGTTCTGACAACTTTTGGGCCCAGTGGTACTGCACCTGCTGCACCATTCAAATCATGACTCTGTTGTCTGCAAGGTAAATGCACTTGTGGCAGCTTGTTTAGTAGTAAAATACAGCATAACTCTTGTATATTAACTTTATTTTTAAAGTGCAATGTTTATTACAACATTTAGAATTTGATCATAATGACCAAATACTTTAAGTTGAAATAATCAATCCGATAATGCCTACAAAGTGCAAAGAAAGGTACTGAGGCATGAATAGGAAATGCACAAATGTTCTGAAGGCTAAAGTATCTGCTTTTCACAAGTAAGTAAAAACAAGCATTGGCATAGCCAACAGGTCTCGCTTTTGGGACCTTATAAGTATTTAGTTATGCAGCACAATACCCTTGGTGCAACAACATCAACTGTTGCATGGCTAAGCACTTATAAGGTCCTAAAGGCGAGACCTATTGGCTATGCCAATGCTTGTTACTATTGTTTTTGCCTTCTGTATTTTTTAATATTTAATAAACCTGCATGCTGTCTAAACTTCCTGGATTTAAACTTTATTAAGGCTTATTTAATTGATTATGCTGATTTAGTTGCTGGTAAACTGTTACCTGTAGGGAGACATTGCCTCGTGTATTTTTTAGGTTAACACCATCTCCCATCCTAGGAGGCGCTTCATCTTAGCGTATCTGATAAAGAGAGCATCAACCCACTTCTACATCAACTTTCTCTGATTCCACCGCAAACTGGCGTAATACACTTAAAGGATTCTTCTGAGAACACAAGACTAAACTCACTAAACAAAAAACATACCAAAAAAAACCATTAAGTAGAGAGAGGTAGAGAGGTAGAGAGGTAGAGAGAGGTAGAGAGGTAGAGAGAGGTAGAGAGAGGTAGAGAGGTAGAGATAGAGAGAGGTAGAGAGAGGTAGAGAGAGGTAGAGAAGTAGAGAGAGGTAGAGAGGGGTAGAGAGGGGTAGAGAGAGAGGTAGAGCGGTGTAGAGAGATAGAGAGGTAGAGAGGTGTAGAGAGGTAGAGAGGTGGTAGAGAGAGGTAGAGAGAGAGGTAGAGAGAGGTAGAGAGAGGTAGAGAGGTAGAGAGAGGTAGAGAGAGGTAGAGAGAGGTAGAGAGGGGTAGAGAGGTAGAGAGAGGTAGAGAGGTAGAGAGAGAGAGGTCGGGAGAGAGGGAGAGAGGTAGAGAGAGGTAGAGAGAGGTAGAGAGGTAGAGAGGGGTAGAGAGAGGTAGAGAGAGGTAGAGAGAGGTAGAGAGAGGTAAAGGGGTAGAGAGAGAGGTAGAGAGAGAGGTAGAGAGAGAGGTAGAGAGAGAGGTAGAGAGGTAGAGAGAGAGGTAGAGAGAGGTATAGAGAGGTAGAGAGGTAGAGAGAGGTAGAGGTAGGTGGAGAGAGGTAGAGAGGTAGAGAGAGAGAGGTGGAGAGAGAGGTAGAGAGACGTAGAGAGGTAGAGAGAGGTAGAGAGGTAGAGAGGTAGAGGTAGAGAGGTAGAGGTAGAGAGAGGTAGAGAGGTAGAGAGAGAGGTAGAGCAATTGCAATATCACGTAGAAACAGAATACACATAAAAAATCTTCAAGTACTGCAGACTCAAAGCTGCCTTGCTGGCAATGAGAACGAGGAGAGGAGATCACTTAGCAACAGTGTTACCATCACTGCACTGACTATCAGCCAAAATAAAATGTTCAATTTTCTCTACAAATTACAGGTGTCAATTAACATTGGAGCTGAAGTTACCCACATGAACGTGGAATATATAAAACAACACAAATGTGAGCCAGGAAAGATAATGCCAGTCAGCAGGAGGAGCAGAGTTAGGTAATAAACTGCTTGGTAGGATACAGTGAAAAATAAACATTTTAAGTTCCAGTGGCTCTCAGTTCAAACTTAACACCACACTCAATCCATGTCCCCAGGGAAGCATAGTGTCATGGAGCAGAGGCTGCTAAAAGGGAATATAAAAAAAAAAAACAAGTTTAACGAGCAGAGGAGGAGGCAGCAGGTGGAGGGGAGAGAGAAGGGGGCCTGCGCCTGTTTCCCTTGCGAGAGCGAGCAATGGCACCATCTGTTTGCAAGTTAATTACAAACAGATGGTTTCAAAGCTCGCTCCCGCAAGGGAATCGCCAAACGTGCAAGCGTTGCCATTCAAAGCAATGCAATGCGTGCACGTTTTTGCCTGAAAAACTTAATCGATTTCTAAAGGTCTCCTCCTATGCAGCGCAGGCGCGCTGCGTAGGCGAGACCTAAAAAGCAAGCATTCCAGCATACTGGTAGAAGCTGTCTGCCTTTTCCGTGGGAAGAAATCTTATCTTGACAATGAATGGGGCTTAAACAGTGTGAACAGCTTTAGTCGAAGTATTGTAAATGCGTGCAGTCAGAGGAAGTTAACAAAAAAAAGTTCCACACAAACGCGAATGAACACAGTAATTCGGCCGTGGGAACTGATAAGAGCCCCCTTTTCAGATATATTAAATACAAGAGATTTCACAAGCACAGAGCAAGCACTGTGCAGGCGAAACCTAAAAATGACTAAATAGTGAAGTGATACTATTACAAAATGTGCTGCATTATGCAGCATAATTTGCCTTTTTTTGCATCATAATTTACTGAATTCTGTCACATAATTTGGCCCTCTCCTGCCGCATAATTCCAGTGCTCCGCCATAGTAGCATGGCCATCAACTATGGTGATTGTCCACCACCCATACAACACCTGAAACAACGTGGACTGGGATTCACCACAGATAAAATGGAGACTTAGAATTACATTAAGATATGAAGGAGCTGTAAAATAAACAAGAACTAGGCAGTGACCAAGTGTGCAAGGGGTAAATGTGAGACTGCAGGTAAATGTACAGGCACTTGGTCTTTGCCAGGGCAGGGGGCATCGGATGTCTGGCTAGGATAAATACATTGTTTGAGTACAGAGGGGCAGATTTACAAGCCCCTTGCGCCACTTTTGCGTCATTTTTAATATGGGAAAAGTGACGCAAAAGTGGCGCAAAGGGCTTGTAAATAAGCCCCAGAGAGTCCACAAGGCGCTGCTCAGCGTCCTTCACGAAACGCAGTAGCTACTTGGCAAGCTTTACTCGTGCCCACAGCCAGTACAGCACGTGTCACGGCAGTACAAGGAGGTTTGTTTTTCTATTAGGCCTGTGGGTAGGTGAGGGTGCGGCAGGAAAGAGTTTTATGCCATGGGCTGCCCTGGCTTTCAACGTTCCTGTGCAGCAGTAATTGAATCGCAGAAAGAGTGACAATGCACACCTTGATTATATCGTGGTAAAAATGGGAGGGGTGCTTATGCAAGTAAAGGCACATTTATAATGACAAGCAATTAAAAAATCGTTTTTCATCTGAGTGTCTCAGCCCAAGTAGGAAAAATATACCTGGGTTTAGCTGCTTGTAGCTGCACCATGCAATGATCTTCACATGAGACGCTACACATTCTCTCCCACCTGTCACAATCAACACATTAAAAAGGTTAATTAAATTAAATTAAAAAAACAACTTTTCAGATTTTCTATTACAAGAGCTACTGTTTTTGTCAATGATTCCTTTCATTGCAGCTACTAGTGTAGAATCAAATGGAAAGGCAGAGACCTTCAGTTTATCACTGTTAGACTTGGCATCTTTTGGCGTGTTTCCCCTGACTTTTTGCTTTCTGACCTCCTGGTTTTTGACTCTGTTTTTGCTGGTTTAATGATTCTGCGCACTTTCCTCACTGCTGTCCAGTGGGAAAGTGCAAGTGCTCCTGTATAAAATGTGTTATGGATTTGTGTTTCCATGATTGGCCTATTTGATTTATGTGTCAGTCCCTTGTAAAGTGCACTGAGAGTGCCAGGGCCTATAGATCAAATGCTGTTGGTGGGCTGCAGCACTGGATTGTGCCACTCACGCAAACAGCCCGTAAAGTGTAACTCTGGCCTGCCATTGCAGAGCCTGTGTGCAGCCTGGGGCTGCCATGTCGACTTGGCAAGTGCACACACTTGCAAGTCCCTAAACCTTCCCTTGTCTACATGTTAGTCACCCCTAAGGTAGGCCCAAGGTACCCCTGTGGGCAGGGTGCATTGTATGTGAAAGGTAGGACATGCCCTGGTGTGTGTGGCATGTGAATTACAGCCTATTTCGTTTTTCACTATTGCAAGGCTACCTGTTCCCCATAGGCCAGAATGGGCAGTTTTGATTATTACAGCTTATAATCCTACCTGACCCAGGGAACATGGTAGAAATTCGAGTTTAGTATGCCTGGACTCAGAATGATAAAATGCATCTTTTAGTGAAGTTGGTTTTAACATTCTGTGCTTGAAAATACCACTTTTAGAAAGTGGGTATTTTCTTGTCTAACCATCCAAGCCTGCCTCTGCTTGGTTGTGTATTCCTTGTCTGGAGTGTGAGTGACAGGGGCTGGGGGATGCCAGGAGACAGGGTGAGTCAGCACAGGGCTGAATAGCAAGATCTACATGTAGATGGGTGGGTGGGGATGCACCTGGGACCTGAATAGGGCTAGGCCTTCCCTCCACAATGCTGGCTCCACCTCCTGTGGTGCGTCTGATGTCCCTGGCCTGCACTGTGAAAGGAAAGAAGGAGCCTTGTCAACAAAGTGCTCCAGGACTGACCAGAACTGGTTTGGACTAGACAAAGGCCTCTCTGCCCTCAGAGAACAAGGAGAAATTGAGGATAAAAAGGGGGACCCAAACCCCAGAAAATTGGAACTCTTTTGGATCAAGAAGACTGCCAAGAAGAAGAGCTGGAGAAGCTGTGAGGAGGAACTACCACTTTGCTGCATTGGCCTGCAGTGGCTGCTTCTGTCTTGGGCAGTGAAAGGACTGGAACTGAACTTTCTGCAATCTACTTTGTGAGTGTCTCCAAGGGCTTGAGGTAGAGCTTGCCCCCTGTTCAAGAAGTCTCAGGAACAGCAAAGACTTCAAGCCCGACGCCGTCTACGACGCCACTGCCGACTCCGTGTCCTGAAGGCACCGCAGAGGGCACCGCCACAACGCCGCACCGCGACCCTGGTCTCACCGACGCCGCCCGCTGACGCCGCCACCGAGCCGCTGCTCGCACCGTGACCTGTGGGCACCGCACTCCGCACTCCCTCGCTTCACGACGACGCTGTGGTATCCCCGACGACGCCGCTCCACGCCGGACTCGACGCCGCTGCTTGCACCTTGGTTCTGGGGCACCGCTCGTAAGTTACACGATGCACCGCCCTCATCCAGCACCGCAGCCTTGGCCCACCGATGCCGGTGCCATCGACTCCAGTTCGTCAGCCGACGACAGCGCTGCAGCTACGACGACGCCGCTGCTGCACCATGACCTGCCAGCACCGTGACGAGCACCGCCTTCATCTCACACCGCGACCCTGGTCTCACCGACGACGCCACCTGATGCCGCCACCGAGCCGCTGCTCGCACCGCGACCTGAGGGCACCGCACGCCGCACCGCTGCACTTCGCACCGCAGCACCCGACGCCTGCCGACGCCAGCGCTCCTGACTTCAACAGAGAGGAGATCGATCTGCAACGCGAGTGACTTCGAGGGCCCCGACGATGCCTGCACCGACCTCCGGAACCGACGCCTGCGGACGCCGTGTTTTCGGAAGCTCACCGCGAGGTCATCAACACCCTGCATTTCTGAAAGGTACTGTTTGCGGGTCTTCTCGACACCGTAGCTGACCCGCGACGCCGCGGTCAGCCAGAACTGTTTGGATTTGTTTGTTCACGACACCGTGATAGCCCCGGACGGAGCTATCGACATCAAGGAACTGTTTTTAAGGACACTGTGATAACTGAAGATTTTTAAAGTACTGTACTGTGGATTTTTATCGTATTGGTCTTGTTTTAAGTATATAAAAATATTGGATATTTTTCTAAACTGGTGTGGTGTCCGTTTGTAGTGCTTACACTGTATTACTGCTGGTTATGTGCAAATGCTTTACACACTGCCTCTAAGATAAGCCTAACTGCTCGTGCCAAGCTACCAAGGGGGTGAGCAGGGGTTATTTTAGGAGTGTAACTCCCTTATCCTGACTAGGAAGAAGGGTCCCTACTTGGACAGAGGTGCAAGCCCTTGCCAACTAGAGACCCCCATTTCTAACATTGGTTGTCAGCGGTGAGGATAGGACTTGTGTTTGCACTTGACTTACAGTGATTGGTGTGCACTACTACCATATCGCAGACCATTACGTACCACATACAGGTTCTTTTTCTTTTGGCCTATTTTTGATCTTGCCAGTTTGAACTTGCTACTTCAACATGCCTGAATCTATAGTATCATCAATTGCATCAGTAGAAATTGCCTTTGAGGAGGATTGATTGGAAGCCTACAATGTCAAGGAGTTAAAATCGATTTGCAAGAACCTTAAAGTCCAGGTCAGAGCCTCACCAGGAAGGATGAGCTACAAAAGGCGCTGAGGGCCTGGGTAGCAGCCAGACATGCCAGTGGGAAATCTGGTGATCTCAATGGAGAGGTGGAGGAGCCTGTTCATAGGGTGGATGTGCTTTTGGGAGGGGGGGGACCCTCCAGGCCAGGCCGCAGTAGCTTGTCCCCAGAGGAGCTGGAGGACAGGCGGGAAGTAAGGAGGTTTGAATTGGAGAAACTCAGAATAGAAAGTGAGAGGGAAGAGAAAAGACTAGCCATGGAGGAAAGGAAAATGATACTAGATCATGAGAGAATGATTAAGGAGCTGGAGCTAAAAAGTAGAACCGGCTCAGATGGTGGCAGCAATTCTTCAGCACACACAGACAGGATTGTACACATCCCCAAGAATGTAGGTAAAGAGTACAAAAAGGGTGATGACATACAAAGGTACGAGAACGAGTCGTCTATTCATATGAATGGGGTCCCTGAGAGGAACTGGGGAGCGGGGTTGTGGCCTCTCTTTCCAGAAGAAGCTAGGGATACTCTGATAGCTTTGGGTAAGGGGCAGGACCTCACCTATGCTGACATGAAAGACGCTCTCCTCACTAGATATGGGCTCACACCTGAAAAGTACAGGGATCAGTTTAGGTCCAGTAAAAAGTCTGAGGCCAACACTTGGTTGGAATGTGTGGATATGTTCTGTAGGTCGCTGGATGGTTGGGTGAAGGGCAGTAATGTAACAGATTTTCAGGGGCTCTACAATTTGATTGCATGGGAGCACTTGTCTAGTCTATGTTTTGCAGATCTGCGCCAGCACCTAGTTGATAGTAAGCTAACTGACCCCAGGAAGCTTGCTATGGAGCCGGACCGCTGGGTGAGTACCCGGGTCCACAAGAAAGCATTTGGGGGAGACTCAGCCAAAGGTGGGCAGGGTCCCCAGCAGAAAAGTGGGGGGGACAAGGGTAAAGCACAGGAGTTCTCTAAAGGGCCCCAAACTAGTACCCAGGGTAAAGGTTCCCATCCCCCAGGTGATAAGAAGAAAGGGGTCTCTACAGGGAAGCCTGTTGAGACCGGCCCCGCAAGTGTTATGCATGTGACCAGGTGGGTCACTTTAAGGGGGACCCCAAGTGCCCAAAGGGGACACAGCCACCCACCGGTGGACAGTCCAAAGTGTTGGCTAGTGTAGCGCTTGGGGAGGAGGGGTGCCCACAGGAGGGTGGGGATCCCGCAGAAATGACCCTCGTCTCACTAGGGGACAGTGAGATGGTCCCAGGAAACCAGGTGCCCCCTAACACAAAGAAATATAGCACCTGGGTGACCATCAATGGGAACAGGGTAGAGGCTCTCAGAGATACTGGAGCCAGTGTGACCTCAGTCCGGTGTCACCTGGTCTCTGAGAAGCAGGTAGTCCCAGGGGCATTCCACCAAGTAGTTGCTTAGACAACTCTGAGCGCCAGTGTATGTTGGTGCAGGTTCCCTTTGAATGGAAGGGGGGTCTCAGGTCCCTTGAGGGTGGTTGTGAGCCCTACCATGCCTGTAGATTGTCTGCTAGGTAACGACCTGGAGCAGTCCTTATGGAAGGATGTTGAGCTCAGGTCTCACTTGGAGATGCTTAGGTTGCCAGAGTGGGCATGCGTGTCTACTCGGTCAATAGCAGCCAGAAAGGGTGATCAAGAGGACTTGGAGCCTGGAACAATGGCCCAAGTCCCTGCCAAGAGGAAGGGCAGGGGGCGCAGGAAACCGGCCCCCGAAGTTCCCATGGACCGGGAGGAGGCGGACCTCGAGGGGGACGCCCCGGTGCCTACAGGGGAGCAGGTAGCCGAACTGGGAGACATCTCTGAGCTGACCCATTGGCAGCAAGAAGGGGGTCCCACCAGGGAGGAGTTCTGCAGGGAGCAGAACGAGTGCCCTACTCTGGAGGGTCTGCGGCGGCAGGCTGCAGACCAGGCAGCTGGTAATCAGTCCGGGTCACATCTGATCTACTGGGAAAATGGTCTCCTATACAGTGAGCCTAAGGTTGCTGAGCCTGGGTCAGCCCGTGTGCTGGTGGTACCCCAGCTCTTCAGGACCTTCCTACTGGGTCTGGCTCATGACGTGCCTTTGGCAGGACATTTGGGGCAGGACAATACCTTGGACAGGCTTGTCACCCACTTCTTTTGGCCCCAAATGCGAAGGCAGTCAGATGCACACTGTAGGTCTCGCCAAACTTGCCAGGCAAGTGGTAAGAGTGGGAGGAAGGTCAAAGCTCCTCTCCAACCTTTTCCTGTTGTTGGAACACCCTTTGAAAGGGTAGGGATGGATATTGTGGGGCCACTGGATCCCAAGACAGCCATGGGGAACAGGTACATCCTGGTCTTGGTGGACCATGCCACCCGGTACCCGGAGGCAATCCCTCTCAGGACAACGACGGCGCCAGTGGTGGGCCGGGCGTTAATGGGGATCTTTTCCCGTGTGGGCTTCCCTAGAGAGGTGGTTTCTGAGAGGGGGACCAATTTCATATCCAAGTATATGACATCCCTGTGAAAGGAGTGTGGTGTAACCTACAAGTTCACCACTTCTTACCACCCACAAGGAAACGGTCTGGTGGAGAGATTCAACCAGACCTTGAAAGGCATGATCAAGGGTCTAACAGAACCCATGAGGCGTAAGTGGGACATCCTCTTGCCATGCCTGCTCTTCGCATACAGGGAGGTGCCTCAGAAGTCTCTTGGGTACAGCCCCTTTGAGCTCCTGTATGGCCACCCTGTCAGAGGACCTCTGAGTTTGGTAAAGGAAGGCTGGGAGGCAGCTCCCAGGAAAACTCCCCAGGATGTGTTTAGTTACATGCTGGCCTTTAGAAACCAAACTGCCCGCTTCAGGCGAACCTGGAAGCAAGCCAGGAAGAAATGAAGAGGTGGTATGACCAGAATGCCACTCTGGTCGAATTTCAACCTGGGCAGAAAGTGTGGGTCATGGCCCCAGTGGAACCTTGTGCCTTGCAGGACAAGTGGATTGGGCCTTATGAGGTAGTGGAGCGCAAAAGTGATGTCACCTACCTGGTGAATTTGTAGACTCCAAGGAACCCCTTGAGGGTCCTTCACGTGAACCGCCTCAAACCCCACTTCGAGAGGTCCGAAGTGAGTATGCTCTTGGCGACAGATGATGGGGTGGAAGAGGAGAGTGAGCCTCTCCCTGACCTCCTGTCTACCAAGGAGCATGATGGGTCAGTGGAGGGGGTGATCCTCTCCCCTACTCTGACTCAGGAGCAGCAGGGGGACTGTCACCAGTTGGTGGGACAGTTCGCCCCACTGTTCTCTCTGACCCCCGGTGTTACTCACTGGTGTACCCATGACGTGGACACTGGTGACAGCCCTCCTGTGAAGCACAAGATTTACAGGTTGACTGACCGGGTCATGGCCAGCATCAAGGAGGAGGTCTCTAAGATATTGGCGTTAGGGGTGATTGAGCCCTCCAACAGTCCTTGGGCCAGCCCAGTGGTCTTGGTCCCAAAGGCTGCTGCACCCGGTGCCACTCCAGAACTGCGGTTTTGTGTGGACTACCGTGGGCTCAATGCCGTCACCAGGACTGACGCGTACCCCATCCCCAGAGCTGATGAGCTCATTGATCGGTTGGGAGCTGCCCGGTTCCTCAGCACGTTTGATTTAACGTCTGGGTACTGGCAGATTGCCTTAACCGATGGGGCCAAGGAGAGATCAGCATTCTCAACCCCAGAAGGTCATTACCAGTTTCGGGTGATGCCCTTTGGGTTGAAGAATGCCCCTGCCACCTTTCAGAGGTTGGTCAATCAGGTGTTGGCTGGACTGGAGGATTTCAGTGCCGCCTACCTGGACATTGCTGTGTTCAGTTCCAGCTGGGAAGAACATTTACAGCACCTTGAGAAAGTGTTGAGGGCTCTGCAAGGTGCAGGCCTCACGATCAAGGCCAGTAAGTGCCAGATCGGGCAGGGTTCTGTGGTGTACTTGGGACACCAGGTAGGAAGCGGCCAGGTGGCACCCCTACAACCCAAGATTGACACCATTCTGGCTTGGGAACCCCCCAAGACCCAGACAGAGGTGAGGGCCTTTTTAGGACTCACCGGCTACTATAGGAGATTTGTTAAGGGCTATGGCACCATTGTCGCCCCCTTAACAGAGCTGACTTCCAAGAAGCAGCCCAGGAAGGTGATCTGGACTGAGTCTTGCCAGAAAGCTTTTGATGCCCTGAAGGCAGCCATGTGCATGGCGCCCGTGCTCAAGGCACCTGACTTCCCCAAAGAATTTGTCGTGCAGACTGACGCTTCAGAGCATGGTGTGGGAGCGGTGCTCTCACAACTGAATGAAGAGGGCTTGGATCAGCCTGTAGTCTTCCTTAGCAGGAGACTACTCCCCAGGGAACAGAGGTGGAGTGCCATAGAAAGGGAAGCTTTTGCTGTGGTCTGGGCACTGAAGTAGCTGAGACCATACCTGTTTGGGACTCACTTCCGTGTTCAGACGGACCACAGGCCCCTCAGATGGTTGATGCAAATGAGGGGTGAGAATCCAAAACTGCTGAGGTGGTCCATCTCCCTACAGGGAATGGACTTTACGGTGGAACACCGCCCTGGCACAGAACACGCCAACGCAGATGGTCTGTCCAGGTTCTTCCGCCTTAGTGAAGAGAACTCCAATGGGGTTGGGTAGTTCTCCCTACTTTCAGCTGGAGGGGACATGTGTTAGACTTGGCATCTTTTGGCGTGTTTCCCCTGACTTTTTGCTTTCTGACCTCCTGGTTTTTTACTCTGTTTTTGCTGGTGTAATGATTCTGCGCACTTTCCTCACTGCTGTCCAGTGGGAAAGTGCAAATGCTCCTGCATAAAATGGATGTTATGGATTGGTGTTTCCATGATTGGCCTATTTGATGTATGTGTCAGTCCCTTGTAAAGTGCACTGAGAGTGCCAGGACCTATAGATCAAATGCTGTTGGTGGGCTGCAGCACTGGATTGTGCCACCCACGCAAACAGCCTGTAAAGTGTAACTCTGGCCTGCCATTGCAGAGCCTGTGTGCAGCCTGGGGCTGCCATGTCGACTTGGCAAGTGCACACACTTGCAAGTCCCTAAACCTTCCCTTTTCTACATGTTAGTCACCCCTAAGGTAGGCCCAAGGTACCCCTGTGGGCAGGGTGCATTGTATGTGAAAGGTAGGACATGCCCTGGTGTGTGTGGCATGTCCTGATAGTGAATTACAGCCAATTTCGTTTTTCACTATTGCAAGGCTACCTGTTCCCCATAGGCCAGAATGGGCAGTTTTGATTACTACAGCTTATAATCCTAACTGACCCAGGGAACATGGTAGAAATCCGAGTTTAGTATGCCTGGACTCAGAATGATAAAATGCATCTTTTAGTGAAGTTGGTTTTAACATTCTGTGTTTGAAAATACCACTTTTAGAAAGTGGGTATTTTCTTGTCTAACCATCCAAGCCTGCCTCTGCTAGGTTGTGTATTCCTTGTCTGGAGTGTGAGTGACAGGGGCTGGGGGATGCCAGGAGACAGGGTGAGTCAGCACAGGGCTGAATAGCAAGATCTACATGTAGATGGGTGGGAGGGGATGCACCTGGGACCTGAATAGGGCTGGGCCTTCCCTCCACAATGCTGGCTCCACCTCCTGTGGTGCGTCTGATGTCCCTGGCCTGCACTGTGAAAGGAAAGAAGGAACCTTGTCAACAAAGTGCTCCAGGACTGACCAGAACTGGTTTGGACTAGGCAAAGGCCTCTCTGCCCTCAGAGAACAAGGAGAAATTGAGGATAAAAAGGGGGACCCAAACCCCAGAAAATTGGAACTCTTTTGGATCAAGAAGACTGCCAAGAAGAAGAGCTGGAGAAGCTGTGAGGAGGAACTACCACTTTGCTGTGTGCTTTGCTGTGTTGGCCTGCAGTGGCTGCTTCTGTCTTGGGCAGTGAAAGGACTGGAACTGAACTTTCTGCAATCTACTTTGTGAGTGTCTCCAAGGGCTTAAGGTAGAGCTTGCCCCCTGTTCAAGAAGTCTCAGGAACAGCAAAGACTTCAAGCCCGACGCAGTCTACGACGCCGCTGTCGACTCCGTGTCCTGAAGGCACCGCAGAGGGCACCGCCGCAACGCCGCACCGCGACCCTGTTCTCACCGACGACGCCCGCTGACGCTGCCACCGAGCCGCTGCTCGCACCGCGACCTGTGGGCACCGCACTCCGCACCGCCTCGCTTCACGACAACGCCGTGGTATCCCCGACGATGCCGCTCCATGCCGGACTCGCGCCGCTGCTTGCACCGTAGTTCGGGGGCACCGCTCGTAAGTTACACGACGCACCGTCCTCATCCCGAACCGCAGCCTTGGCCCACCGACGCCGGTGCCATCGACTCCAGTTCGTCAGCCGACGACAGCGCTGCAGCTACGATGACGACGCTGCTGCACCGTGACCTGCCAGCACCGTGACGATCACCGCCTTCATCTCACACCGCGACCCTGGTCACACCGACGACGCCGCCACCGAGCCGCTGCTCGCACCGCGACCTGAGGGCACCGCACACCGCACCGCTGCACTTCGCACTGCAGCACCCGACGCCTGCCGATGCCAGCGCTCCTGACTTCAACAGAGAGGAGATCGATCTGCAACGCGAGTGACTTCGAGGGCCCCGACGACGCCTGCACCGACCTCCGGAACCGACGCCTGCAGATGCCGTGTTTTTCGGAAGCTCGCCGCGAGGTCATCGACGCCTTGCATTTCTGAATGGTACTGTTTGCGGGTCTTCCCGACACCGTAGCTGACCCGCGACGCCGCGGTCAGCCAGAACTGTTTGGATTTGTTTGTTCACGACGCCGTGATAGCCCCGGACGGAGCTATCGACATCAAGGAACTGTTTTTAAGGACACTGTGATAACTGAAGATTTTTAAAGTACTGTACTGTGGATTTTTATCGTATTGGTCTTGTTTTAAGTATATAAAAATATTGGATATTTTTCTAAACTGGTGTGGTGTCCGTTTGTAGTGCTTACACTGTATTACTGCTGGTTATGTGCAAATGCTTTACACACTGGCTCTAAGATAAGCCTGACTGCTCGTGCCAAGCTACCAAGGGGGTGAGCAGGGTTTTTTTTAGGAGTGTAACTCCCTTATCCTGACTAGGAAGAAGGGTCCCTACTTGGACAGAGGTGCAAGCCCTTGCCAACTAGAGACCCCCATTTCTAACAATCACCCGGAGCTTACCTGCCTCTAAGTAATCGTTACATACAAGAGAAAAAAATTACATTTTACCAGTCATGCTTTTTCAAAACTACACAAAATTTGCACCAGAGCCCCTGTAAAGATTCACTGTGCTTGCATCAACCGCCCACGCAAAAGCAATAATGCAAATGATGGCAGAAAATGTCAGTTATTTTTTTAGGTAATTTCCACGAATGGTAATGGTTTACCTGGTGTTTCCCTCTATGATACAAATTTCCAGGGCATTCCAATGATCTCCTTCAAAGCTGTATCAATGAAGAGGGTTTCAGTTGAAATACCGAATAATGGGCTGCATTACGATGATGGTTGGACAAGCGTCCGACCACCATCGCTGCAGGATGGAGACTGCCCGACATGTAGTCGGTGGTTCCACCTGCCATATTATGATACGACCGTGAAACGTGCAGTTTTCTATTGTGGCATGTGCTGCGGCCTGGAAAAGGGGGGACAGTTTTCTATTGTGGCATGTGCTGCGGCCTGGAAAAGGGGGACGAGGGCCCTGCTAGGGGCCCCCAAAGTCCCTTTCCGACAGCCTTACCATGGCAGTGGGACCGCCATGAAAAGGCAGTGGAAAATGGACATCGTAATCCCCATGGCAGTGCCTGCACAGGCACTGCCTTCACTGTAGGGACTACTGTCCGACCGCCGCCCCGACGGGCTCCTTGAGCCTGTTGGAGGCAGCGGTTTCTCCCCCGCCAGCTGTGCTCCGACCGCCGGTATCTTAATCCTGCGGTTGGACCGTTGCCCTGGATGTCGGGCTGACCGCCACCGACTGCCTGTCAGTGGCGGTCCGCCCGACATCATAATGAGGGCCAATGTTTTTTTTCCTATTAGAAGAATTACAAGGGGACTCCTGGAAAGCACCCATTTAAAGCAAAAGACGTTTCAGATAAGGGGTCGGTTTATGACTATTGCAGTTGTCAGGCAATTATAAGCAGCCATGCCTCACCAAAGTCTTTACACACACTTCAGGTCATATTGCATACAGTCCGCTTGGCAAGCAATGCAGCACAACCCTCCGTACCAGTTTTTGAATGGTAAACTCCCAGTGGCATTGTGGAATTGGCCTCAAAGCTTTAAAACGTGGCTCCTTAGAAGTCCCCTTCCACAAACTCCACTCACCCAGACGGCACAAAAAAACATAAAAACACAACATCCTGGAAAAAGCAAACAATCTTAGGGAATGCCAAATCATGTAAAATGTGAAATGTAAATAGGAACAACATCGCTGACATAGATTACCTTAATGGTTTTTACAGTTATTGTTCAGAAATCATTCAATGTTTTTGCATGGAAAGTTAAGGACTTGAACATAGGACCCAATAGGAACCAATTTTAATGTCAGTTTCTAAGTACTGCCAGGTCTGAGACTTGGAACGACCTCTATAGCCCGGAGTAAATGTATGCGTTATACTCCTGAAATTAGAATTCTCTGTAGTTTTACTGCGGGGAAAAAATGGTCCTTCGCGGTAATTCTCTTCTTCTGGCTGGTGCGGGGGAGAAATGACTGCAAAACCATATATGTGAGTATCTCCTTACTCCAGCATCAGTCACACTGATGGCCTGCAGTCCACACATTAACATGCGGTGTGTATGAACTTTAATGAAATAAGTAGTACTTATCTGCACCTGCGAGTGAACATCAAACAATTTCAGGTAAATTGCGGATGTAATGACAAGACAACTTCTAGGAAGGGTGGCAGCGCTTTCCTATAAGCGGGCCAGGACTGCCCATTTTTTCACTGGGCATTGTCCTGGTGAACTAGAGTCATTGCAGACGGGTTTAAAGGCAGGGATGCTGCCCTCGCCTCTGCCACTTTCTCCAGCTCCACCAGGTAATTACCGCAGGCAAAGGGGGGCTTCAGGAGCGAGCGGGGCAGGAGGAGAGAGCAACGAGAAACGGTTAATGAAATACTCCTGCCAGCGCTGCTTGTGGTTCCTGCCTACAAGGGTGGCATGGTGTGCCCGGCTAGGACAGGAATGGAGCTAGCGCCCTGGCACTCCACAGGGCGCCGCTCAGCTGCCTTCACGGATCGCAGTAGCTGCTTGGAACCCCGCCTGGACTCCCACCACAGGCAGAGCACGTGCGCCAGCGGTGCACGGAGGTGTGTTCTGCATCGCGCCTGTGGGAAGTTGAGGGGCGCGGCAGGGAAGAGCTTTATGCCGACGGCTGTGCTGGCTTCCAACGCTCCCTTGTGCAGTAAGAACTGAAATGCAGTAGGATGACAACACACACCCCTGATTTCATCGTGATAAAAATGGGAGGGGTCCGTCTGCAAGTGAAGGCGCATTTATATTGGCATAGAATTAAAACATCGCCTTTCTTCTGGGCGTCCAAGGCCGAAGGAGGGAAAACATACATAGGCTCAGCGACGTCTCGCTGCAGCATGTAATGATCTTCGCACGAGGCGCTACACGTTCTCTCCCACGTGCCAACGCATATGCATTCCAGAACTCACAGCAAGCAAGCTTCCAATTATGCCTAAACAATCCCGCAGCCCCTTGTCAGTGGATGAGGCGTGCCATCATGGGAAACGTACAGACGCGCTACTGTTAAAACTTGGCAGGGTCACTACCTGAAACAAGCACTGGCAAAGTCAAGTGGTCTGACTTTAGCTCCCGAGCTGTTGGCTTAGCCAACATGTTTCCTTTGTATGGTTTTTAATAAAGTATAACAAAAACCATTCCAAGATGGCCACCCATGAGTGCATATGCAGGAGTGAACATTTTATTGGTTATAAACCCATTTAACAGTGGGTGATACTTGCAGTGCATTAAGGGTCTGCTAGCACTCTGGGAAGCTACTGGGATCTCGCAGACAAATGTTGCCTTAATGTGCTAACACAATTACAAAGAGGCACAGATACTTGTGGCATGTTTCTGTGCGACCTGCCTCTTTCTGTGTCTCCTATGACTGTGCACTTTTCTGTAATTCTTGAAGAATGTGGTGCTGCATGATAGCAGCACTGGGATAAGAGAATAAAAACAGCAGCATCTCAAATAAGGGGATTAAAAGAACAGGGCAGACAGAGAAAGGTGATACAGATACTGTGCACAAGTACTTTGTGCACATTTGTGCTTGTCTGCGTTTGCATGCATTCTCACATTAAAACCTACCATATTGGCTTTGCCAAAGCTTGTGTGAGTCACAGAGTAAATGTCAGAAGACAAGATGGTTCAGTGAAATAAACGCTGCTGTCATCGGTGGTGATTTGCAGGACACCAATTTGAACCCTGGCAGGGTCAATTTAGCCTTTTTTTCTTCCAGGGTCGTCAACTAATTACAAGTAAACTGGTAATAGTAAAACTGATTAATTGCAGTACTTATGAATGCGAGAAGAGCAGTAAGAAGCACTACCTATAAAAGTTGTTAGTGTGTGGGTGAGTGTGTGTGTGTATGCATATGTTAGCACCTCCACAATGGAAAGAGTGCACTTAAAAATCTGTGTATAGATAGATTTGTATATGAGTTTGTGTACTATTGTTCTACTGAAGCAGTGAGTTCATGTGTCCTACTGAGGCTGGTGTATGTTTTTGAGCGAGACGCAGTCTGTGTATCATAACAGGAGTGTGTTTCTATAAGTGCATTTGTTAAAGTGAAAGTTTGAGTGTGAGAATGACTACAAGTGGGTATCCAAGTGTGCTTATCTGAGTAAGTTTGTGTGCTTTTGAGTGTGCATGTGTTTGTACCAGTATGAATAAGTTTGAGCCTGCATGAGAATTTGAGCCACAGTCAGTGGGTACGTGAATAAGTGTGTGAATGATTGAATATGAATGTGTGAGTGATTAATTGTGCAAGGAAGTTACAGTCTTAAAGGCAGAGTCTGGCGGTTAGCACTTTCAGTCCATTTCTACAGAATTTACCATGAGTGGGGCTCAGGTGGTGAGACTTACTCACTGTAAAAGTCCAGAACCATGATTCAGAAATCAAAAAATCCAGAGGGATTAAATGGACAGAACCTGTTTCATACACATAATTTTTATTTGCCAGCTTGTCTGGGCTTTATTTCCTCTTCTTCCATGGATCATGGGCTTCTGTCCTTCCGCTGCCCACTTTTGAAGGAATACTTTTTTCATTTGGAATAAGTGCTCCATGAGAGTGCATGTGTTTTCCTGCTGCCTCCCTTGTCTACTGCTTTCTCCCCCTCCACCACACTCCATGTTGCTCTCTTACCTATGTGCTTTTCCCCCACGACCCTCCATGTCGAGCTCACCCTCTAGCGCTTTACCCCCCCAGGTTGCCATTTCGCCCATGTGCTTCCCGCCCCCCTAACAGCTTCACGTTGCACTCTCTAGCCCATATGCTTATCTTTCTCCATTCATTAAAGGTTTCTCTTTCTCAGCGTTTTGCTCCCTCCAACCCTCTACATTGCTTCCCCGACCACACCCTCAATGTTGCTTCAGCCCCTCACCCTCTGTGTTGCTTCTGCCTCTGTGTTGGTTTGCTCCCGTATCACATCCTTCCCCACCCATGTTCTGTGTTGCTTCCCCACACCCACAGCGCAAATAAAAGAAAAAAATGCTTTAGTTCTACTTTTTAGGTCTCGCGCCTAGCGTTGCAGTGCGCAGCCCTGCTCGCACAGCGCGAGACCTCTTGTATGGGGTTTTGGAACTGACCAAGGAATCGCACACGCTCGTGCGTGTGCAATTCGTTTTCCCCCCGGCTATTGGGCTTTGCGTGCGTCTTTATAAGAAAGACAGCACGCAATTGGGCAAAGGCGGGCGCATGTCTCGCCTTTACCGCGCCCATTCCCACCGGTGTCTAGCACGCGCAGCAGTGCGCGTTCGCCTCGCTGCCGCGCCTTCCTGCCCCCCCGCTCCTCTGTGGTGCGCGCGCACCACAGGTTTCGATTCCGTGCTTGTTAATTTTTATTAATAATTCGGAATAACATATTATTTTTTTCAACGATCACAAAAGCTCACTTGTGTGAATTGATCCCGTCCAAAGTTTTGATTGGTTTTATTTAGTTTTTATGGTAACGCGCATCTCCAACGTGCAATGTCATTTTCGTTTAGAATGTTTTATTTATTATTTTTCTCACTTTGCTTTCGGTAATCGGATCCGCATTTAAAAGCTACGTCTAAATATGTGTGAAATTATCCCTAACCCTACACGCAATCCGTACTCAAGTGCTATTGATACTGCTAGTCTACACGTGTTTTTATTTTTTTTAAAACTGTTTTCCATGCTTTAATGTATCGGGTTAGCACTTCTTTCTGCGCAGCTCCATAGTAGCTTGGTAAATCCAAGTGTTCTCTTCGCATATGTCTAACGTCGTTTTCGCTTCCGTGACAACTGTTGTAAGGAAGCCAATGGTGTTTTTAAGATCGACTTTTGTCTCGAAGGTGGAGGTTGTTATAAAACACTTTCGCCCGTGAGATGGCGGATCTCGAAACTCGTGGAGAACGTTCCAACCGCCAAAATGGCGCCGAGTGTACCCTCTCCTCGGATATGCCCGTTTATCAGACGACCAAAACGCGGAAAATACTCAGCTCTGCCACAGTGAGGCGTGGCGAAACGCGGGTATGCAACAGCGTGGATTTGAAAAGAAACCAGCCCGGAAACCAAGAGTAACGGCAAACAAATTCCGCCTCAGCTTCAACATTGCTTCCGACTGCAGAACTCCTAGCTCCAGCCTCTGAATGGCTCGGACAGAGCCCTGCTGGGACTTAAACAGCTTCGCCTGCTTCAAAGCATTTGGACGAAAACTGAACACAAACCTCACACTTTTAATTGTTTAAGTCTGACAGCCCGAGCCGTTTCAGTAAGTAATGTGTAGCAACGCTGTTTCTTTCCCTGTTGATAATAAATTCTTGTTGCATAGCGCGTGCTAGCTCACTCTTAACGTTTCTAAGCGCTTTAAATAACAAGCATGACTATTGCCCAATGTCATGGTATGCAATGTCGGACAGGGACAGAAACAAGGGCCGGATTCCAAAATAAAAGTGGCCCTTATCCAGCTGGCTAAAGAAAGTGATCCACATTTGCAAATCAGGGTTTGAACTTTTAAAAGCAAGCTGTGTATGTTTTTTTTTTTATTAACACACGGGCGACTGCATGCATTTGAGCTTGCTGCAGGCAATATTTGTGTAATACCAGAGAAAACAAGCATTTACAATAGGTCTCATATTTACACAAGTTTAAGCTATTGGCATTGTAAATGACAATGCGTTTTATTTATGTTTCAAAAACCAAAACATAAATAAAAGGCATTGTCATTTACTATGAAACTCAACACAGAGGAACCACATTCTGGGAACCCTTCCGGCTGCACAGCCATGTCCTGGACTATCATGAGTCCAATAAATCAAGTGTTCTATTCCTCCTCTTTATACTCCTCGTTTATTTCATGTTGCTTGAACCACTTTATCCGCTTTCTAATCAATTTATTTTACTCATTCGTCAGTCGTACCGCAAAAGATGACGCAACCAAGAAAGGAGTGTACGTTTCCATATGTCACGACTTTATTTTGTATCACCCAATGCATTTCGGGAATATCTATTCCCTTCGTCAGGGGTATCTACAAAGCAAGAAATAATAATCAAACACCACCCATCAGTGTACACAAGTATTCAACTGACATTAGTTACAAAACTGCTTGAGAAAAACTTAAACTACAATCAATTAACTATTTCGAATTCACAAAAATCAGCGTATATGAAACCATTTAGCCATTGCTTTGAAATTGCTTAAAACCCAACATGTCAACCAAGTCTCTTGATTAATACCCACTCTGTTCTTCAACCCCCGCTTGACTGCAATTCGATCCACCTCACTCAATCCCCTCTTTTCATAACCTCTTACCCAGCTGGTGCCCCTTCATTCATGGTCCCCTCTGTCCCTACAATGTATCCTCCACTCACCGTGACATGTGTTTAAATATAAAATCCCAACTTCTTAACAACACTGCATCGTATCTGCGAGGCTCTTAACTCCCACCATGCCACTGCAAATCTGCGGTGTGCCGAAGCACACTTCTCTGTTGAAACGGAACCCTCATCAACTGCTGCAAGTTCGCTCCGCGCTGTAACTCCCCTTTTGATTGTTACAAGGTGGTCAATTACGAAAGTGGCTGCATTACCAAAACTATGGCATGGATTCCGTGTCCTTTCTCACTCTCCTTCTTTCCCTTCCATATGTATGAAGACTGCATCTCCCAGCATGCCTCTCACCATAATCTAACTAACATTAAGCGGCACGTACCTAAACCCGATAATGGAAATAGTGAACCTGCATGCCTGATCTAAAAAGCTGTTCTTACTACTAAACAATGAATCCATGAATTCGCTTAAAGTATTCAACATGTTGAAAAGAAAATAAATAACATTTAAATACAAAAAAACAAATAAAATATGCAATGTATATTTCATTGTTAAAGAAAGTCAGTTCTAATCTCCTATTCTTTCAAGCCGATCATGTTGGAAAACGTCACTCCAAAATTCTTCGTCTTATTTCCAGACACTGCTGTTTCAGTCATCGACCTCCATTTGTACATCAACTGTTTTTATCTAGTGCAGGGTGCAATCACAACGTGGGACAAGCGTCAATTGTGTGAAACATTAGTGAGTGTGATGCACACCTTGTTGTATTCTACAGTCATCATAAATTTCATCATATTAATCTGTTAAAGATTCTGTGGGCGTGCAAGCACGGATCGCGCCCTGTCCCATTGCGCTTACAATGAAACTCAACACAGAGGAACCACATTCTGGGAACCCTTCCGGCTGCACAGCCATGTCCTGGACTATCATGAGTCCAATAAATCAAGTGTTCTATTCCTCCTCTTTATACTCCTCGTTTATTTCATGTTGCTTGAACCACTTTATCCGCTTTCTAATCAATTTATTTTACTCATTCGTCAGTCGTACCGCAAAAGATGACGCAACCAAGAAAGGAGTGTACGTTTCCATATGTCACGACTTTATTTTGTATCACCCAATGCATTTCGGGAATATCTATTCCCTTCGTCAGGGGTATCTACAAAGCAAGAAATAATAATCAAACACCACCCATCAGTGTACACAAGTATTCAACTGACATTAGTTACAAAACTGCTTGAGAAAAACTTAAACTACAATCAATTAACTATTTCGAATTCACAAAAATCAGCGTATATGAAACCATTTAGCCATTGCTTTGAAATTGCTTAAAACCCAACATGTCAACCAAGTCTCTTGATTAATACCCACTCTGTTCTTCAACCCCCGCTTGACTGCAATTCGATCCACCTCACTCAATCCCCTCTTTTCATAACCTCTTACCCAGCTGGTGCCCCTTCATTCATGGTCCCCTCTGTCCCTACAATGTATCCTCCACTCACCGTGACATGTGTTTAAATATAAAATCCCAACTTCTTAACAACACTGCATCGTATCTGCGAGGCTCTTAACTCCCACCATGCCACTGCAAATCTGCGGTGTGCCGAAGCACACTTCTCTGTTGAAACGGAACCCTCATCAACTGCTGCAAGTTCGCTCCGCGCTGTAACTCCCCTTTTGATTGTTACAAGGTGGTCAATTACGAAAGTGGCTGCATTACCAAAACTATGGCATGGATTCCGTGTCCTTTCTCACTCTCCTTCTTTCCCTTCCATATGTATGAAGACTGCATCTCCCAGCATGCCTCTCACCATAATCTAACTAACATTAAGCGGCACGTACCTAAACCCGATAATGGAAATAGTGAACCTGCATGCCTGATCTAAAAAGCTGTTCTTACTACTAAACAATGAATCCATGAATTCGCTTAAAGTATTCAACATGTTGAAAAGAAAATAAATAACATTTAAATACAAAAAAACAAATAAAATATGCAATGTATATTTCATTGTTAAAGAAAGTCAGTTCTAATCTCCTATTCTTTCAAGCCGATCATGTTGGAAAACGTCACTCCAAAATTCTTCGTCTTATTTCCAGACACTGCTGTTTCAGTCATCGACCTCCATTTGTACATCAACTGTTTTTATCTAGTGCAGGGTGCAATCACAACGTGGGACAAGCGTCAATTGTGTGAAACATTAGTGAGTGTGATGCACACCTTGTTGTATTCTACAGTCATCATAAATTTCATCATATTAATCTGTTAAAGATTCTGTGGGCGTGCAAGCACGGATCGCGCCCTGTCCCATTGCGCTTACAATGAAACTCAACACAGAGGAACCACATTCTGGGAACCCTTCCGGCTGCACAGCCATGTCCTGGACTATCATGAGTCCAATAAATCAAGTGTTCTATTCCTCCTCTTTATACTCCTCGTTTATTTCATGTTGCTTGAACCACTTTATCCGCTTTCTAATCAATTTATTTTACTCATTCGTCAGTCGTACCGCAAAAGATGACGCAACCAAGAAAGGAGTGTACGTTTCCATATGTCACGACTTTATTTTGTATCACCCAATGCATTTCGGGAATATCTATTCCCTTCGTCAGGGGTATCTACAAAGCAAGAAATAATAATCAAACACCACCCATCAGTGTACACAAGTATTCAACTGACATTAGTTACAAAACTGCTTGAGAAAAACTTAAACTACAATCAATTAACTATTTCGAATTCACAAAAATCAGCGTATATGAAACCATTTAGCCATTGCTTTGAAATTGCTTAAAACCCAACATGTCAACCAAGTCTCTTGATTAATACCCACTCTGTTCTTCAACCCCCGCTTGACTGCAATTCGATCCACCTCACTCAATCCCCTCTTTTCATAACCTCTTACCCAGCTGGTGCCCCTTCATTCATGGTCCCCTCTGTCCCTACAATGTATCCTCCACTCACCGTGACATGTGTTTAAATATAAAATCCCAACTTCTTAACAACACTGCATCGTATCTGCGAGGCTCTTAACTCCCACCATGCCACTGCAAATCTGCGGTGTGCCGAAGCACACTTCTCTGTTGAAACGGAACCCTCATCAACTGCTGCAAGTTCGCTCCGCGCTGTAACTCCCCTTTTGATTGTTACAAGGTGGTCAATTACGAAAGTGGCTGCATTACCAAAACTATGGCATGGATTCCGTGTCCTTTCTCACTCTCCTTCTTTCCCTTCCATATGTATGAAGACTGCATCTCCCAGCATGCCTCTCACCATAATCTAACTAACATTAAGCGGCACGTACCTAAACCCGATAATGGAAATAGTGAACCTGCATGCCTGATCTAAAAAGCTGTTCTTACTACTAAACAATGAATCCATGAATTCGCTTAAAGTATTCAACATGTTGAAAAGAAAATAAATAACATTTAAATACAAAAAAACAAATAAAATATGCAATGTATATTTCATTGTTAAAGAAAGTCAGTTCTAATCTCCTATTCTTTCAAGCCGATCATGTTGGAAAACGTCACTCCAAAATTCTTCGTCTTATTTCCAGACACTGCTGTTTCAGTCATCGACCTCCATTTGTACATCAACTGTTTTTATCTAGTGCAGGGTGCAATCACAACGTGGGACAAGCGTCAATTGTGTGAAACATTAGTGAGTGTGATGCACACCTTGTTGTATTCTACAGTCATCATAAATTTCATCATATTAATCTGTTAAAGATTCTGTGGGCGTGCAAGCACGGATCGCGCCCTGTCCCATTGCGCTTACAATGAAACTCAACACAGAGGAACCACATTCTGGGAACCCTTCCGGCTGCACAGCCATGTCCTGGACTATCATGAGTCCAATAAATCAAGTGTTCTATTCCTCCTCTTTATACTCCTCGTTTATTTCATGTTGCTTGAACCACTTTATCCGCTTTCTAATCAATTTATTTTACTCATTCGTCAGTCGTACCGCAAAAGATGACGCAACCAAGAAAGGAGTGTACGTTTCCATATGTCACGACTTTATTTTGTATCACCCAATGCATTTCGGGAATATCTATTCCCTTCGTCAGGGGTATCTACAAAGCAAGAAATAATAATCAAACACCACCCATCAGTGTACACAAGTATTCAACTGACATTAGTTACAAAACTGCTTGAGAAAAACTTAAACTACAATCAATTAACTATTTCGAATTCACAAAAATCAGCGTATATGAAACCATTTAGCCATTGCTTTGAAATTGCTTAAAACCCAACATGTCAACCAAGTCTCTTGATTAATACCCACTCTGTTCTTCAACCCCCGCTTGACTGCAATTCGATCCACCTCACTCAATCCCCTCTTTTCATAACCTCTTACCCAGCTGGTGCCCCTTCATTCATGGTCCCCTCTGTCCCTACAATGTATCCTCCACTCACCGTGACATGTGTTTAAATATAAAATCCCAACTTCTTAACAACACTGCATCGTATCTGCGAGGCTCTTAACTCCCACCATGCCACTGCAAATCTGCGGTGTGCCGAAGCACACTTCTCTGTTGAAACGGAACCCTCATCAACTGCTGCAAGTTCGCTCCGCGCTGTAACTCCCCTTTTGATTGTTACAAGGTGGTCAATTACGAAAGTGGCTGCATTACCAAAACTATGGCATGGATTCCGTGTCCTTTCTCACTCTCCTTCTTTCCCTTCCATATGTATGAAGACTGCATCTCCCAGCATGCCTCTCACCATAATCTAACTAACATTAAGCGGCACGTACCTAAACCCGATAATGGAAATAGTGAACCTGCATGCCTGATCTAAAAAGCTGTTCTTACTACTAAACAATGAATCCATGAATTCGCTTAAAGTATTCAACATGTTGAAAAGAAAATAAATAACATTTAAATACAAAAAAACAAATAAAATATGCAATGTATATTTCATTGTTAAAGAAAGTCAGTTCTAATCTCCTATTCTTTCAAGCCGATCATGTTGGAAAACGTCACTCCAAAATTCTTCGTCTTATTTCCAGACACTGCTGTTTCAGTCATCGACCTCCATTTGTACATCAACTGTTTTTATCTAGTGCAGGGTGCAATCACAACGTGGGACAAGCGTCAATTGTGTGAAACATTAGTGAGTGTGATGCACACCTTGTTGTATTCTACAGTCATCATAAATTTCATCATATTAATCTGTTAAAGATTCTGTGGGCGTGCAAGCACGGATCGCGCCCTGTCCCATTGCGCTTACAATGAAACTCAACACAGAGGAACCACATTCTGGGAACCCTTCCGGCTGCACAGCCATGTCCTGGACTATCATGAGTCCAATAAATCAAGTGTTCTATTCCTCCTCTTTATACTCCTCGTTTATTTCATGTTGCTTGAACCACTTTATCCGCTTTCTAATCAATTTATTTTACTCATTCGTCAGTCGTACCGCAAAAGATGACGCAACCAAGAAAGGAGTGTACGTTTCCATATGTCACGACTTTATTTTGTATCACCCAATGCATTTCGGGAATATCTATTCCCTTCGTCAGGGGTATCTACAAAGCAAGAAATAATAATCAAACACCACCCATCAGTGTACACAAGTATTCAACTGACATTAGTTACAAAACTGCTTGAGAAAAACTTAAACTACAATCAATTAACTATTTCGAATTCACAAAAATCAGCGTATATGAAACCATTTAGCCATTGCTTTGAAATTGCTTAAAACCCAACATGTCAACCAAGTCTCTTGATTAATACCCACTCTGTTCTTCAACCCCGCTTGACTGCAATTCGATCCACCTCACTCAATCCCCTCTTTTCATAACCTCTTACCCAGCTGGTGCCCCTTCATTCATGGTCCCCTCTGTCCCTACAATGTATCCTCCACTCACCGTGACATGTGTTTAAATATAAAATCCCAACTTCTTAACAACACTGCATCGTATCTGCGAGGCTCTTAACTCCCACCATGCCACTGCAAATCTGCGGTGTGCCGAAGCACACTTCTCTGTTGAAACGGAACCCTCATCAACTGCTGCAAGTTCGCTCCGCGCTGTAACTCCCCTTTTGATTGTTACAAGGTGGTCAATTACGAAAGTGGCTGCATTACCAAAACTATGGCATGGATTCCGTGTCCTTTCTCACTCTCCTTCTTTCCCTTCCATATGTATGAAGACTGCATCTCCCAGCATGCCTCTCACCATAATCTAACTAACATTAAGCGGCACGTACCTAAACCCGATAATGGAAATAGTGAACCTGCATGCCTGATCTAAAAAGCTGAAAGAAGGAGAGTGAGAAAGGACACGGAATCCATGCCATAGTTTTGGTAATGCAGCCACTTTCGTAATTGACCACCTTGTAACAATCAAAAGGGGAGTTACAGCGTTGGGAAGTTGGGATTTTATATTTAAACACATGTCACGGTGAGTGGAGGATACATTGTAGGGACAGAGGGGACCATGAATGAAGGGGCACCAGCTGGGTAAGAGGTTATGAAAAGAGGGGATTGAGTGAGGTGGATCGAATTGCAGTCAAGCGGGGTTGAAGAACAGAGTGGGTATTAATCAAGAGACTTGGTTGACATGTTGGGTTTTAAGCAATTTCAAAGCAATGGCTAAATGGTTTCATATACGCTGATTTTTGTGAATTCGAAATAGTTAATTGATTGTAGTTTAAGTTTTTCTCAAGCAGTTTTGTAACTAATGTCAGTTGAATACTTGTGTACACTGATGGGTGGTGTTTGATTATTATTTCTTGCTTTGTAGATACCCCTGACGAAGGGAATAGATATTCCCGAAATGCATTGGGTGATACAAAATAAAGTCGTGACATATGGAAACGTACACTCCTTTCTTGGTTGCGTCATCTTTGCTGGTACGACTGACGAATGAGTAAAATAAATTGATTAGAAAGCGGATAAAGTGGTTCAAGCAACATGAAATAAACGAGGAGTATAAAGAGGAGGAATAGAACACTTGATTTATTGGACTCATGATAGTCCAGGACATGGCTGTGCAGCCGGAAGGGTTCCCAGAATGTGGTTCCTCTGTGTTGAGTTTCATTGTAAGCGCAATGGGACAGGGCGCGATCCGTGCTTGCACGCCCACAGAATCTTTAACAGATTAATATGATGAAATTTATGATGACTGTAGAATACAACAAGGTGTGCATCACACTCACTAATGTTTCACACAATTGTCATTTACTATGCCAATAGCTTTTTTTCAGCAGTTGTATTCTTTGGCGCATTTTAAATAGGACTGTACCTGGCACTGGCTGCATTAGAGGTGTTTTCCTGCCACTAGTTGCTATAGGTGTTTCAATATACGGCTGCGTTTGGTCACTGCTAAATACGATTGATCCTGGCACAGTACTGTACTCTTTTTAACTATTGAAGCTACAATGGCTCCACGTATTTGATGCCGTTTTAAACTAGTGGTTAATCTTGACGCTATATTGGGGATACTGTGTTGAGCCAGGGGCTGCTACTGGCACCGAATTGTGTGCTATTTTAAAATGGTGGTTGGTCTTTGCATTATATTGGCTGCTGATTAATGCAATGGCAGTTCTTGGTGCCAAGTTGCTTACTGTTTTAAGACAGCGGGTACTCTAGGCACTACACGACTGTTTCGAGCCAGTGGCCGGGATTGGCACGACATTGGGTGCTGTATGATTCAGTATCTGCCCTTGGCACAGCTTCCAGCAATTTTAATTGCTTGTGAGTTCCACTGGTATAGTACCATTTGCAGCACCCCTCTGCGAAACAGCTCTTTACTACTGTGCACTTTTAAATCGGGTATTTCTATATTCCTTTACACGATATAAATCTTGAATACATCTGGGCCAATGGCCAATCATTCACTACACATGAAACAACACCATCGTCACCGCAATTTGGTGCGGGGTGAATTATTAGAGATTAGAGATAGCTGAAATATTGAGCTGTGACACTTAGTAAGCAGTAACAAGGCAAAATAATGCAACACCAATAGCTCAAACTTTAATAATGCGAGACCTATTGCATTGCAAATGCTTGTTTATTTAGTTTTTACCTATCCAACTCGGATCAGTAAATGAAAAAAAAAAGTTGTCTGCATCATTTTAGGATCAGGATAGCTACAAGATGGCCGACTGGTGAGGCGCCCGCAAAGAGAGCTCCTCCGCTTGGGATCTTTATTTTTACAGTTATCCCTGTTAGCACCATCGGCTCTGGCACCGGAACCGTGATACTTCTCCACCTAGCACAGACAGAACTTTTATCTATCCTACCTTGCTCTGAGTCGTGGCTTGGTCAGTGAAAACCGGGACTGGAGCCACACTGACCAGGACCCCCCATCTTGTGCGGCGGGCTGAGGAAGGAAGTGGATCATTCGGTCCTCCTATAACCGTTGTGATTCCGAACTTGAGACCGCTGCAAATCCTACCAGACCCCACCACCTTGAGCACCGGGATGGATGAACTAAGCATGTCCTGCGGTCCGTCTGGACCCACTGCGACTCCGATCCTGTAGCCGCTGCAGGATTAACCTGGACCCGCCATCTTGACCACCAGACGGGAGGTAGGAAGCGTGTTCCGTCGGTCTGCTCGGACCCATTGCGACTCGGTCGCTGCTTGGACCTGCACAGCCCCTAAACTAAAGACCGAAGGCTTCCCGAACGAGGGTGAAGTATCCTTTCACCGACTGGCGAGCTAACGGCTCCGGGACTTGAGCTGTACGGACTGGGTCCCCCCATCCCGCTGACTGAGTTGGACGAATGGAAGCGAAGACGTGGAACTTCCAGGACTCCCAGCGGGTTTGTTGATGCTGCGCTCCAAGGACACATACGGCCGCTGTACTGATGCAGAGCCTAGGCATCGCTCTCTACCCTGCTTGGCCTCCGCTCGTTTACTCGCCTGCACCATTAAAATATGAAACACAGGCGAGCACACACACCAATCGCAGGGGTCTAGTCCCCGGCTAGGGAAAGACCCTTCAGTGCTGTTGATACACCGGACACGTTACGGGAATTGCCCGCCCTCCACATGAAGCTCCCATTGGAGGCGTACACCACTAATTCCTGGCGGTAACCTGCGTGCATTGCCCTGAGATCTATGATCGACTTGGCGCCCCCGCCGCCCTCATCAGTTACTTATTTCTGCTCAAGAGCCGGAGCACAGGCTCAGTGAAGTTACATGAGTTTACGAGCAACTCGGAGCCCCCTCACCGATCTACCTCATTTGCCCAGAGCCGGGACCCAGGCCAAAGAGAGAGCGTTTCTATGTGAACTGTTCAAGTTAAGCTGGGAGATCCCCTGGACAAGAGAGCTCGTAATTGCGATAGTTTCTGCCCATCGGCTAACTTTATTATTTTTCCTTTTATAGTCCTCGACCGTCCTGATTGCTTATATAGGGAACCCATTTTGGGAGTTACACCAGCTGCCCCCTTAGTCAACAAAATGGCAGTTCATCATATTCCCATGGGGAAAGGACTACTCCGGGCATGATTTCAGACAGAAAGGTAGACAAAGGACTACTATTGTTAGGGCTTAGTGCGAAAAGAGACATAGGACTTCCTCCTAAAACCCACCATAGAGAAAAGGAAGATAGGACTAACCATCTCGGCCCAAACAGCAATGGAAATAGGACAACAGCCTAAGATAACCCACTTATGGAAAGTGTAATAGGACTATCGCCCAGGATCATCATCTGCAGCAAAAGATGCAGCCATCTTGGACTACTGCTCAAGATAATTCACCTGCAGTAAACATTATGGCTATTTCGGACAACCTCCTATCCCTGGTTATCACTACTAGAACTATCCACTACTAGAGGATCCATACCACACCCCCCAGTTCTCCTCGCTACAAATACTCAGGTGAGAGTTCCCCCCTCCTACCTACCCCTACCTCATTTACATAATTCGTGCTTGATGCATTATATGTACAATAGAACCAGTAATTCTCCTCCCCCCTCTCCCTCACCTCATCCCTGACACCCTCATCCCCCTGTTTTTGTACACTTCCTCATCCCATGGTTTACATCAACCGATCCACGCCCACCCCCACCCACTCTGACTTTTTCACCTATCTGAGACCAACTTTGCCTCCCCAACCTCACCGGCACTTAACCTCACCCCTCTACCGCAGTCTCCCCCTCCCCTACTCCCCTACTCCCTCACCTTACACCACATTACCTCACCCATTCCTCACACCTTTCTCCACCCCCACATACAAGCGCCAACTACATGATGGAACGTACAGGACTTCATACCTATACCATCATATACCCCCCAACCTTTCAAAAAAAGCAGCCAAACGCATTAAACATAATCTGTTAAAAGCACATCCCGGGATATTAATCTCAGATCCCTACTTCTCAACAAACAAAGGCTACATAACCAATGACTTTGTCTTTTACACTAAGCGAAGAGCCCAATGGAGGAAAGCCTTTCTTGCCCTGCTCTCCATCTCCTCCACCAGAAAAACAGCACATGGCCTCACTATCTCCATCATCCTG
Organism: Calotriton arnoldi; assembly: GCA_963921515.1. Taxonomy (NCBI): domain Eukaryota; kingdom Metazoa; phylum Chordata; class Amphibia; order Caudata; family Salamandridae; genus Calotriton; species Calotriton arnoldi. The sequence continues at coordinate 4,391,103 of CAWUFW010000219.1, read as the reverse complement.
TCCACATTCTTCAAAGCCACTGCAACAATCACCATTTATCACAATGGGATCATCCTCATTCACTCTTAGGACCGTAGCCTAAACCTACAAGATAACATCTTTCCCCTCATTAAGGACAAAGTCATAAGACCCTATCCCCCCTCCCCAACTGCTCCCTATCTCAATCCGCTTCCTAACCTCCCGCAGGATTCCCCCTCAAGACATTCTGCACTTTTGACTCAACCGACAGTTACACTCACCCTAGAGCCACCGGACACCCCTGGAGATGACACACACTCCCCTAATTCCCACTCTAGGCCTAGCACTCCTAACACCTCCATGTCCTCACCCACACGTCACATCAATCCGCTCCACACCCTTTCACCTCCCGCCATTACACCACACACCTCCCCGGACAACCTTCCGGACAGCCCGCAACACAACTACCCAGCTCACCATGTCACTCCAAAACTTGTACATGACCCCAGCACATCTCGCCACACATTCCTATCATTAAATACTTCACCACCCACACCTGACCCCAGACTGGATGAGATAAAATTATCACTTCAACAAGTCAAAGAGGACCTCCAAACAATACGCAATCTGATTATGCTTCAACCCAAGGTCAAACTTTTTGAACAAGATCCCAAGACCAACCCCCACTATACCCAACCCAAACTTTACCCACAACTGCCCGCACGCCCTCAGAAACATCAGCCCCTAAGGTGGAGAACAGTACCTCACCCTAATGCTTCAACCCGTCCTATCCGAATGAAAAATCCCCTATCGGATATAGATATACTCTCCCTACTTCGCTCCTATCTTCTCCCGCAACTCACCCCTAACACAAAACACTCATACATACTTCCTACTCACTCACTAATTCAGACCATCCCCATCAACAATCACAGAGTGCCAAAATTCTAGAGGCATTGTCGAAAACAACCTGATGCTAGTCCCCTTCACACAAGAGCCCAACCCAAATTCCATCAAGCCGCAACTTAAATGTATACTGCTAAATTGTAGATCGGCCGCAAGACATGCAGCTGACATAGCCGACCTCATTCTCACTCAGAACCTGACCTACTAATCCTGACCGAAACATGGTTAAATGAATCATCTTCGCCCATCCTTGACATATTGGTGCCCCCAAACTATAACCTCATCAGACTTGAGAGAATTGATAGGCCAGAGGGCTGTATCGCCTGCATACATCGGACCAATCTCTCTGTGAACCGCTCCCATTCACCGGTTCTATCCTCCTGTGAATAACTGTGCCTAGACATCACAAATAATAACAAACCATTGTGCTCATTGCATACATTTTACCATCTCCCAGGGGACAACCTCACCTTTATCGAACATCTCATGGATATTGTATCTACTAATGCTGGACAACATAACACACAAATATTCCTCGGAGACCTCAACCTCCACTGGAATGACCTTAATGACTCAGCAATCATCAGCCTCAAAACTTTCCTCTCAGACCTCGACCTCACCCAAATCTGTAACTGCCCCACACATGGTAAAGGCTCAATCCTAGACCTAGTCATCTCCAAAGCTGAAGCCACTCAGTTAGAATCTATCCTCCCCTGTGACTGGTCTGACCACCACATCATTACTTTCTTCATTAATGAATCAGTAATACCTCACTCTGCCCAACCCACGGGACCCAAACTTTGGAAGAGAAACCTAAAAAACGTCGGTGCAGATATAGCCACAAACTCCAGCCCTAACATCCTGCTTATCCCTGAAGGTCTAACCAATGTGCAAGACCTGACCGATCACTACTTCTGCTCCATTAACAAGGTCCTAGACAAAGTTGCTCCCTTGCTATTGAAAAGAGCCCCTACAAAAGATTCTAAACCACGGTACGATGGTAGACTTAACGAGGACAGAAGATCCCTTAGAATAATCGAACGACGATGGAGGTCAGCGCCTTCCTCGGCTCACCTCAAGCTGCTAAGAACCACGAGAAACTCTTACTATAGAAAGATCAGACAATCAAAAGCAATCTTTTTCAGTAATCAATTAGACCAAGCCAAGAACCGCCCTAAAAAACTATTTGAACTAATCAAAACACAATCTAAGGGCGTACCTCAACCCCCCTAAAATAACTCAGACTCTCTTCCCAATTGCGAAGAATTTGCCTCCTTCTTCATGTTGAAGACAGAAAACATAAAATCGGACCTACTCAACGACCTCACAACCCACGCTGACATTCACATGGACACCTCTTCCCCCCCTCCAGGAGCCCAACTTACATGCTCTCCTAAGTTTAACCTAAAAAACAACGCCTCATGGTCCTCCTTCACTACATACAGTGAAGAAGCGATCTCAAAAATTCTTACTTCTCTGAACCCCTCCAACCACTTCACAGAGCCCCTTCCCGCAAATCACATAAAAGACTTCATACCACTGTTACTACCTCTTTGGACCAAGATCATAAATACCTCTCTCCTGCAATGACTCATCCCAGATATCCTTAAATCTGGGCAGGTATCTCCCATCCTTAAAAAGCCTACATCCGACCCGGCGGACTTAAATAACTACCGCCCAATATCCAACATCCCTACTCTAGCCAAACTATTAGAAAAATGTGCTCACTCACAGCTTAGCAAACACATTTACCATTTCAACCTGCTTAATCAATACCAATCCGGCTTCCGCACAGGGCACAGTACTGAAACAGCCATGACCCACATAATAGATGACGCTCTAAAGATCCTGGATAAAAATGAAGCCTGTCTGCTAATCTTGCTGGACCTATCCTCAGCTTTTGATACCGTCAAGCATGACAATCTACTAGATCTCCTGAAACACAGAATGGGGTTATCCGGTTCAGTACTAAACTGGTTCTCTTCATTCCTTCAAAATAGATCACAAAGATTCAAAGTTAAGCAATCCTTGTCCAATCCTGTCCCAGTCACTCTAGGAGTCCCGCAAGGGACTTCCCTCTCTCCTACACTCTTCAACCTATTCATGGAACCACTCACGGACATCCTCAGCTTCTCTAATGTCCAATATCACATGTACGCGGACGATACACAAATATACTTAAAAATCCATTCTCTAGAGGACATCAAATCTCTCAACGTAATGCTACAAAAAACTCAGACCTGGCTGGCTGAAAACCATCTGAAACTAAACACCCTCAAAACCGAATTCCTCCTCATCGCTCCCCCAACCGGTCGACCATCATCCATGACTGGCTGAAACACCTCACAGCACTCAATTGCCAACCTCTTATTATCGACTCAGCGAAATCATTGGGAGTAACTCTCGATAAAAATCTTAACATGCAGAAACACATTAGCAGGGCAACAAAAGGAGCACATTTTCAAATGAATACCCTAAGAAAACTAAAACCCTTCCTCCCCGCAAATGACTTCAAACTTGCAGTTCAAGCTCTAGTACTCCCTAGAATTGAATATGGGAGTGCTGCCCTTTGCGGGCTCCCCAGATCGATGACGGCCCCCCTTAGAGCCTCTATCAACTCAGCTGCTAGACTCATCACTGGATCCAAAAGAAACTGCCACATCTCCCCTGACCTTAGAGCCCTCAACTGGCTACCTTTCGAAGCCAGAGTTCAACTAAAAATTGCATGCTTGATGCACAAGGCCATACACCACAACACTCCGAGCTACCTGGCACAGAAACTGGTACTTTCTTGTGGCAACAGATCCTCCAGAAGCGCCAGTAACCTTCTCCTGAAACCACAACGATTTTCTAAGAAGAAAACTTACAACCGGGCCTTCTCGGGGATTGCTCCTAGGATTTGGAATGCACTACCTCCAGAAACCAGACTGAATCCCTCTATAGTATCCTTCAAAAAAGAAGTGAAATATATTCTCTTATCGAAATTCATATGAACTATCCCCATAAGTTGTAATACTATTGTATGATATGCTCGGAACCTAACTATTTCTTGTAATACTGGTCTTGTTTACTATTTCTGCCTGTAAAGCGCTCTGATACCCGCAAGGGTCTTGTCCGCACTATATAAAACCTTCAAAATAAATAAATAAAATAAATTTTGTAGGAGCTTAGGCATGCTTGTTGAATGCGCCTACATAATGAGGCAGACGGGCATGTTATAGCTCATTTTTATAGGTCGAGCTTTCGTGACCTCTTATATACTTTAGTATATACTTCTTTGTGGGCTTAAAGCCCACCCACTGCTTTTCATTTGTTTGTTTCAGTGTCCTTAAAAAAAATCCTTGCTTGCTAGTGGTCAATTCTTCCTATTTGTCCCTCCTTTTCGTCAGTTGTTCACTCCCACAGAGCAGCGCCCCAGTACTTGTACCCTTCCACTTGTCCCATTGTAGCATCTATTTAGGGACTGCTTTTCCCTTTCTCTAAGAGCATTTGGCCAGAGCGCTCTATGTTTTCAGTCACTTCAGGTCCATTTCTGTAAACAGGGCTGTAAATCATGTTCCCTCATTACATTTTCTGTGCATTCAAAGACCGAGGTCAAATATTAGAGGCTGTTTTCCGAGGGCACCTGTTTCCACACTTCCACACTTCACCGCCACAGCGCAAAGAGAATCACAACCACAACTATTTACATTGATCTCCAGTTATGCGCTGCCAACACACAGAAAATTGCAACATTATGATTTTGAATGAATATTGCCCCAATTTAAGATGGCAGCCGCATGTCATGCGTGATGACATTAACATCATGCCGTCTTGTTTTTCTCGCTCTTATGTTTCATTAAGACTACTTTTCCCACCTTCCCCACTCAGAAGTGACAGAACTCCGTCATCATATGGCACCCTGGGAAAAAGTCTCTACCTTTCCGGCTGGTGGGCCTCAGGTAATGGAGGGTTTGGGCTGGGGCTGCCGAGCAATCCTTTTCAATTTGTGTGAATTATCGCCCGTCGAGGCCTAGAAACAGATGCTGTGCACCGATTGACCACCAAACAACCACCACACTGAGGGGCAGATTTACAAGCCCCTTGCGCCACTTTTGCGTCACTTTTCCCATGTTAAAAGTGACGCAAAAGTGGCGCAAGGGGCTTGTAAATCTGCCCCTGAGTGAAGGAGGTCGGGGTAATCTTCTGCAACCGGGGACGTGATGCTTTCAATTCCTTGGAGCGGAATGCAAAAGTGAGGGAAGGCTGTGGAGGGGTTGCTGCTAAGTAAAAAAAAAACAAGAGGTCTGTCTGCCTGTGCTTTAATGTGTGTCCGTGTGGGCGGCAATTATTCTCTAGTTGGTGTGTCCTGTATAAATCTTTCTGGTGACCCCCTGCCCTGTGCCTCTAAGTATTTGCATAGAAGTCCAGCATGCACTGTGTCCCAGTATAAATTTAAGGACCGGCTGAATATATCAACTATCACTCACGACCAGTAGCAGTCGGTGGTGGGAGTGCCGTCGGGTGCTGACGTGGGGCGGGGGGTAGTAAACTATGGATTACGGCCGATTACAGGTAAGTACACATATGAATAAATAAAACGAATTTCGTTGCGCGCGCTGCATCGCATTTGGCGATGCAGCATGAGAAACTAAATTCGTTTTATTTATTCATATGTGTACTTACCTGTAATCGGCCGTAATCCATAGTTTACTACCCCCCACCCTGCCCCTCCCCCGCCCCACGTCAGCGCCCGGCGGCACTCCCACCACCGACCGCTACTGCTCACAACCTAGTGCCTCTAAGCAGCCGTAAGTGCAATGGATAGGCTGGCCTGACACTACTGCTGCTTTGTTATTGAGTTCCTCGGTGCGCTATGAGAGGAGCACCTTTACATTTCTGAGGAGTTGCATATCCATATATATTTGAAGGATATTCATTTTTACAGAAAAGGAAATATAAACCTTTTTTTACTTTAATTAGGAAGCATTTCTCCTAAATAGGATTGGAGTGTGCATCTTTTCAGTAATGGATCCTATACCTTTCTGCTTATCTGCCCTCCTTGCCTCTGCACCGGTAATGTGTGCCATAACTGGTTAAATTCATAGCACAGTGTTCTAGAAAGATGCTAGCATACAGTGGTAAACTAACGTACTGCATGGAAGTGTTCATATACAACGTGCCTTGTCGCTGCAGTGCAGCTTTTGTGCTCCTTTAGTACATAAAACCACATTCTTGTGTCGCCGCACCAGATGTGGTGCTTGTGAATCCTACCAAATTGCTTTCCAGAAGCATCCGTTCTGGAAATGGGGACTAATTACATTTGTTATATTAAATGCACTATGTGTGTGGGTAGAATGAACATTTGGCAGGTTCAAATCTGCGCTGGATTGCGTGGAATGGATGGTATATATCTGAAGCGTCCCATGCATTGCAGTTGTTTTTGCCTGTTTTCATTGTTTCTGCAACTGCATATCATTACTTAAAGCAGTGCACGAGCTGTACCCGGGCTTCAGTAGATAAACGCGCCCTTGTTGTGGAAACAGATAGGTTTCGGGCAGTAATGTCTAATGCTGCCCAGCCGCAACAAGGGCAGCAAATTCATGCTGCATCCTTTGGCTCACTGTGATTTTGTTTACACTTATGTATCATACATACTTGCTGTGTTAGAGGACCTGAACACTGTTACATGTTACTAGTGCTAATTTTGAAGTTAATTAACTGATTAAGCGACTACTTTTAGTTCTTCATTTGATAAATAATGGTGGTTTTTTGCATGGGGTGACATTTTTGTACTTAGGCTTTCATAGTTTATTTGTGTATTTTTTACAGAATAATCCAGGATGGGTGCTACAAATATATGCAGGAGCTATGGAGGAAGAAGCAATCAGACGACATGCATTCCTATGTGTTCATTGCTGGCAGTATCACCAGTTGTCTGCTCTCCATCAGGCACCCCGTCCCACCCGCCCAGTCAGATCTTTATTTTTTTAATTCTCGGTGATTGTTTATTATCTATTTTTCAGTAGGTTGATCCAGAGCTTACAATTCTGTGTAGCATACATGGATGTTTAGTGTGACACACAACACCACACAATTCACCCCCACAATTCATAACCACCCAACATAACAAAACTTCACAATATTGTACTTCACTCAATACAACATACAACATAATACAACAACCCACATAAAACCATTCTGTCACATAGCAACAATCCACATAAATACACTTCCCACCATGCCACAATATTCCAATCATCATAATTTCACTCAGCGGCACAGTTCCACACCAGACAATTCAACTCCACACATTTCCATTCCACACCACATAATTCGACCACAAAACCACATAATACAATTCAGTCAATCAATCAATCAATAATCTTTATTCGATTTTCCAAAAGCAGATCATAAAAATAAACAGTAAAAAGACAATAAAATTTACAAAAAACATTAAAATATCCACAATAAGATTCATTAAAAGGCATCCACTTGGAGGAGTTAAAAGTGGGTGGACCTAATTTCAGCAACTTAATGGAAAGCTAGCAACATTAAATACAAATATACTTACTGCCACTATGTTTAAAGCAGCATATTCCACCTTGAAAAAATGTATTGCAAAACATCAACTTTGAAAAATTAGAAATGCATAGATCATCTTTCAGCATCATAATAAAAAAACAGCAGCACAAAGTGGTTAGTGGCTATTGTATAATCCAGATGTCACCTGCGATTGCTCCTTATTTAGTTTTTGTGGCAAATGTGTAGGAGAGAACACTACTGGCTCAATTTAAACTAGGCTCAATTCGATGGCTGACATGTTTCCCACTAGGACAATACTCCAAGGCAGATATCGGTATTTGCCCATATGATGAGCAATCCAGCCAATCCTTATTGCATTTTGTTTTCTTTTGTAATTATTACTTGCCGTTCACAAGGAGAATTTTATTACCGCTGTTGCATAGGTACAAATTCTCTGAGTGCAAAGCTGCCTTACTTTTTTTACAGCAACGTAATGATTATGACACGTATTGCTCAGTCACTTGCTTCCTGAAGAGCATTTTAACGCAAAGGAGCATGCTGTTTTAAATATAGTGATATCAAGAATAACTCAAAAACACAAATACACAACACACCACATACATACAATTCACACCACAGAATTCCATATCATGCCATAAAATTCAATAGCACACCACATAATTAAACTCCACTACATACCACTCCACAACACAAAATACCATTCCACATAATTACACTCCATGACACACAATCTCACTCTACAAAATTCCAGTACAGTCAATACCACATAATTACTATCCACATAATTCCACTGCACACCATGCCACATAATTTGACTACACAAATCCACTCCACACCACACAATTCCACACTTACAATTCCAATCTGTAGGAAGCTGGCTCTGTATATACTATATCAAAGTAAGGTATAGTGTGCACAGAGTCCAGGGAGTCCCCATAGGTATATCAGAGGCTAAATTAGGTAAGTACTAACGGCTCTCTTTGTGGTAGTGTGGGGGGCAATTAGGCTTAGCCAGAAGGTGTTTAGCATTTATTGTATTCCCTCAATCAAGGTGTTGATGGCACACACTCAGAGACAGAATCCAGATTAGGTAAGTATAAAAAAGGTATACTTATGTTTTATTTTTAGACCAAGCAGGACTTGGCACAGGTAAGTAAAATATAAGTTCAAGGAAATGTAGTTGTGGTTGAAATTACAATAGTTACAGGTTTGTATATGCTTTAAAAACAGTTGAACTTACATAGACATTATTTTTCATTACTCATGGATTACTTTTGGATTACTTTGAGTACTGGGGGTGGTATGCCTAGATACCACACCTTAGGATCTCGTAATACAAGGTAAGTACGACTTTTTATGCTTTGCAATTGAGTTCTCTTTTCTTCATACAACAGCAGTTCAACACAAGGAGCTGATTGAAAAAAATTATATTTTGAACAAAGTGATAGAAAACCATCAGCAATATTTGAAAGAGAAAAAGATGAGAAAGATTTAACTAGACGATCGGGATTACAGAGAGAGACGCATTTATACTTTTGCAAAAAAAATGACAATGTGAATACACTAGAAGATAGAAAGAGAGGCAGAGAGGAGAGTAATAATACCAAATCAGCGAGCAGCAGTTCTATAGCTTCTGTTGGAAGTACCATCTCTAGCAATGATCAATCTGACAACCCTTTAGGGGAAGGGCCTCTCCCTTTCAGAAAGAGTTGGAGAGATTGAAATTAGGCAATCAGCAATGCAGAAAGGGTGCAAAAGGATCAGGAGAGGTGGGAGGAGAAGCAAGAGGTGTCCAACAAGAAAATCAGGGCATGCAGACCAGTTCAAAGAAGCACTAGGTGCTGTGCCGCAAATAGGACCAGATTTACATGCTAACGAGTCCAATGCCTTGACTATGAACACCTTAAAAGAAGGTGATCACCAGAAAGATTTACAGATTATCAATTTGTCTACAAAATCCTTGACCAGACTGAGATTATTGTTTTACGGAAGGGTCTGGGCTTTTGTCCAACACAAAAGGGGGATATGGTGGATGTACAGCTGGACAACTTTTTGCATTTATATGCCTTGAAAATATATGATGACCATAAAGAAGAAAATAAGGAATAAATTTGCCATTTTGAGATACACCGTTTTGAATATCATTTGAAATTAGAAAATTTTCCTGGTGCACCATTCCATTTAAAATACCAGTTTCTATCAGCGGAGCAGCTATACCAATCAACGGCAGGTACAGGAATTGTAGTGCACAGGACCATAATTTGTGTTAACATGGAATGAGGTGCAGTATCTACGGTCCGCCGTTGCTTCTTTGAAGATTTTGACTTTTGATTAGTCTTCTGGACTTTCATGCGCTCGCCACATTGGGACAGAATCTTGAACAATGCCTAAATTGATTAACAGAAGAGAGGAACTGGCACAGGACCTATTTGGAAAAGGGTTTACTGCAACACCATCAACAACAAAGGATCAACAGAATGTTGGGTTAAGATCTTGTTTCTTGAAGCTCGATCATATAAAGAAACAGGAGCTAGCTCGGTGGTGGGATAGGGTTACGTTGCAGCAGTATATAGACAACAAGAAAATTCCCAGAGGCCTACGTATTCTTATATTCTCTGCTTTTGAGGACCTGAGTGAGGGATTGTTGACAGAATGGGAAAGTAATTTGGAAGGAGCGTCTGTTACTATGATGAGAATTTTGATTAAGCATGCTAGTGAGAAGGGGACGAAATTACAAGCTGAAATTGAAGACATAGAAAAAGAAAAAGAGGCCATGGACTATAAGGAGCTGATTGAAAAAAAAATATTTTGAACAAAGTGATAGAAAACCATCAGCAATATTTGAAAGAGAAAAAGATGAGAAAGATTAAACGAGACAATCAGGATTACAAAGGGGGGGACGCATTTATACTTTTGCAAAAAAATATGACAATGTGAATACACTAGAAGATAGAAAGACCAGCCAGCTCACCATCTCCAACTGGACACCGATCACGGCCGAAGACACCGCCTCGACCATGAAAAGCATCCACTCGGGGGCCCCCACCGACCCCTGCCCCGCTCACATCTACCACAGAGCCGCCGCCGCCATCGCACCCAAACTGCAACGCACCATCAACACCACCTTCAAAACAGGCACCTTCCCAGATGACTGGAAGCGCGCAGAAGTCAGACCCCTGCTCAAGAAGCCCACAGCTGACCCCACCGACCTCAAGAACTATCGGCCCATCTCGCTCCTCCCCTTCGCAGCCAAAGTTGCAGAGAAAACAGTCAACAGGAAACTGACATGATTCATTGAAGAGAGCGCCGTCCTCGACCCGTCCCAATCCGGATTCTGAAGCAAGCACAGCACAGAGACCGCCCTACTCGCTGCCACAGACGACATCTGCACCCTCCTGGACCAAGGCCACTTCGCAGCCCTCATCCTACTCGAACTATCAGCGGCCTTCGACACCGTCTCCCACCCCACACTAGTCGCCAGACTACACGACGCAGGCATACAACGAACAGCCCTGGACTGGATCCGATCATTCCTCACCAGAAGAAGCCAAAGGATCAGACTCCCGCCCTTCCTATCCGACCCCACGAAAATCACCTGCGGAGTCCCACAGGGTTCATCACTGAGCCCCACCCTCTTCAACATCTACATGGCCCCCCTCGCAGCCATCGTCCGACAACATGGCCTCAACATCGTATCCTACACCAATGACACCCAGCTCATCCTCTCCCTCACCAAAGACCCCACCACTGCCAAACTCAACTTCCAGAAAGGAATGCAAGACGTCGCAGTCTGGATGACCAACAGCTGCCTGAAGCTCAACGCCGAGAAGACAGAAGTCCTCGTCCTCGGTACCACCCCTTCTGCATGGGACAGCACCTGGTGGCCGACCGCCCTCGGAAGCCCACCTACCCCCACGCCAAGAACCTCGGCATCGTACTCGACTCATCACTCACCATGAACTGACAGGTCAACGCCGTCACCTCCAGCTGCTTCAACACCCTCTGCATCCTCCGCAAGACCTTCAAGTGGATTCCCCCTGAGTCAAGGAAGACAGTCACCCACACACTCATCACCAGCAGACTGGACTATGAAAACGCACTCTACGCCGGCATCAACAAGTCCCTACTCCGCAAACTCCAGACAATACAGAACACCGCCGCCAGACTCGTCCTCGGCATCCCCCGACACGAACACATCAGCCAACACCTACGAAGTCTCCCCTGGCTCCCCGTGGAGAAAAGAGTCACTTTCAAAATCCTCACTCACGCCTACAAATGCCTACACAACAACGGACCCAAATACCTGAACGACAGAATCAACTTCCACGTACCCAAAAGAAATCTCCGATCTTCCAACCTCGCACTGGCCGAAACCCCGCGCATCCACAGAGCCAGAGCAGGCGGAAGATCCTTCTCTCACATTGCAGCCAAAACCTGGAACGAGCTACTGGCAGACATCAGATGCGCCCCCTCCCTGAACACCTTCAGGAAGACCCTCAAGACCTGGCTCTTCGGCTAAGCAGATCTGCGCCCCCCCCCCTCTCAGTGCCTTGAGACCCTCACGGTTGAGTAGCGTGCTTACAATTCCCTGATTGATTGATTGAAAGAGAGGCAGAGAGGAGAGTAATAATACCAAATCAGCAAGCAGCAGTTCCATAGCTTCTGTTGGAAGTACCATCTCTAGCAATGATCAATCTGACAACCCTTTAGGGGAAGGGCCTCTACCTTTCAGAAAGAGTTGGAGAGATTGCAAATAGGCAATCAGCAATGCAGAAAGGGTGCAAAAGAATCAGGAGAGGTGGGAGGAGAAGCAAGAGATGTCCAACAAAAAAATCAGGGCATGCAGACCCGTTCAAAGAAGCACAAGGTGCTGTGCCGCAAATAGGACCAGATGTACATGCTAACGAATCTAATGCCTTGACTATGAACACCTTAAAAGAAGGTGATCACCAGAAATATTAATTTGTCTAACAAAATCCTTGACCAGAATGAGATTAATGTCTTACGGAAGGGTCTGGGCTTTTGTCCAACACAGAAGGGTGATATGGTGGAAGTACGGCTGAAAGACTTTTTGTATTTATATGTCTTGAAAATATATTGCGACCATAAAGAAGAAAATAAGGAATGAATTTGCCATTTTGAGGTACACCGTTTTGAATATCACTTGAAATTAGAAAATTTTCCTGGGGCACCATTCCATTTAAAATAGCAGTTCAACACAGACATTTTTAGGCCCAAAATCTCTTCACATGGGTTCCTATGGGGAAAAAGTGTTAGCGGTTTCTCAGGTAAGTACGCAACTTATGAGGGTGAATTTTAGGGGTTAGGACCAAGGTTCCCCAAGGTCTAGATGGGCACTCGAGTTGCACCACCAGCGGCACTGGGGCGGCCGGGTGGTGAGGGCAGGGGGTAGCCCAATAATAGCCAATGGGACTAAGGGGGGATTCGGTTAGGGACTGCTGATGAGCATGCGGGTGAGGGAGCAAAGCTCCAGGGGTTAAGGAGCTGCACCACCACCGGCACTGGGGTGGTCGCGTGCAGGGTGCAAAGAGGACATCGAGGATCCTGTGCTTCTCAACGGAGACCTTCAGTTTTGCGAAGTTGCTGCAGGCTCAGGCAGGGAGACTTACTGAAGGCGACCACCAGCTTGAGAGGTCAGTTGGGTTCTTTGGGGATGCCTAGACACCCTCGTTCAGGCCACCCAGGGCCATGGGGCGTCAGGTGCAGGGATGTCTTCTGGCATCAGGTTTTCTTACCAGCTCCGGTCGGGGGGACCCTTCAGGTTGAGGCTGCAGACATCGTCTTGGGGCTTGAGGGAGGTTGGGGATCACCAGATCCCAGTTCAGGATCGCTGTGGAGACCTCTTTGTGGTGTTGGGCCACTCAAACTCGGGATGGGGGCGTCCGGTGCACAGTGGTGCAGCATCGAGGAGTACCCAGAATCCGGATTCCGGAGGTGAGTTTTTGCTTGTGCAAATCCGATGCTCACGGAAGACAGAGTCTGTAAGATGATTGCAGGGCATGTCCTCCAGGCTCTGGGGGTTGCTGGCTGCTGGACTCGCCGGGGTTCTTCCTGTAGGCAGGTCGTAGACGGGACAAGCTGGTCTGCCTTGGGCCAAAGTAGTTGGTGTCCTCTTCTTCTTCCTGGGTCAGCACAGCTCTTCAGTCCTTTTTCTTTCTTCCTCGAATCTTAGGAGGCAAGGTTCAGGGGGGCCCAAAATATTAAATTTAGGGACGTTAAAGGGGTTTGCAGGTCGGGGCCAATGGGTCCCTTCCTTGGGGTGGTTAAACTCCCTATTATGCCACCCTCCAGTGGGAGGAGGCATGAGCTTCTCCCTAATTGGCTGAGTCCCCCCATCTTCAAGATGGAGGGGACTAAGATGTGTGTTTCACCTCGCCTCCCCCACTTGAGGGGTGGGGTTGGCAAAGGTAGGCACACCTTTCTTCCTATCCTGGTTTTCCTGCCGATTCTCCCACCTAATGTGGAGGCCAAAACCGGTGGGAGCCAGTTGCTAGGGGCTTCAAAAGGCAGGGACAGCTTCCAAAGGCGGCATGCCTTTGAAGCTTCCCCTTTTGTGGACCCAGCTCATACTGGGAGAGAAGGCATGACACCTCTGCCCAGGATGGGCTTTGTTTCTGGACCCAGAGAGTGGAGGCTCTCTACCCAGGGGTCTAGAAACCTGTCTGGTGGTGGTAAATGGCGGGCAGCCATTCAGGAACCACACCAGGGCTGGTCGATTTTCAGGGGGCAGCTCTAAGATGCCCTCTGAGTGCATTTTACATTAAACTGGCATTGATGTGGGTTTAATATTCTGAGAAGTTTGCTACCAAACTTCTCAGTTTTTAGTAAAGCCTTATGGAGCTGTAGAATTCGTAATGACCAACTCCCAGACCATGTACTCTTTATGGCTTTACTACATTTACAATGTCTAAGAATGGACTTAGACACTGTAGGGGTACAGGGCTCATGCCACTGTGCCCTCACCTTAGGGCTAGTGCCCCCTGCTAGAGGGGTGACTTACCTAGGCCCCAGGCAGTGGATTGCAGGCATGGCACATATAGGCCTTCCCTGGTCACAGTTCCCTTAGTACCCATGGTACCTTTTACAAGGGGCTTACCTGTGGCCAGTGATGTGCCAATTGTCAATACAACGGTACAGTCTTGGGAAAGAACACAGGCCCTAGGAACCTGATTGGCAGGGACCCAGGGCACATCAAGTCAGGTTGCACCAGATGTCAGGCAAAAAGTGGGGGGTGACCGTGCAAAAAGGGGCACTTTCCTATACAATCCAACCTACATAATTCCACTCCACACGCACATCACTTCACTCCATAGCACATGGGTAAAAGACATTGTCATTTACAACGCCAATAGCTCTAACTCAAGCAAAAGCGAGACCTATTGGCTTTGCCGATGCTTGTTATACTTTACACCCATGCTTCACAGCTTCCAGGGTGCTGTACAGCATGGCTAAATCCATTGTTAAAATCAATATGTCCCTATTTGGTGGCTTTGGTACTGCTTGTTACTTTTAATTGTTTTCATACTTTTGACCCCTATTGCATATATTTGAAAACAAAATAAAAAACTTCACAGGTTTGTGATTACAATCCTAATGTTTTTGTCAACAGTTGTGTTTTTCCATTGCAGCTGGTAGCTCAGAATCAGATGGAGAGACAGATACCTTCAGTTAGCCAACAGGAGCTAGCATGCCTATTTGTAATTGCTACATGCAGGATAAAACAAATTATATTTTGCATGCCATGCTTTTCCCAAAAAAGACAACATTTTGCACCAATGCCAATGTAATTTTTCACTGTGCTGGCATCAACCGCCCACACAAAAACAACAATGCAAATAACGGCATAAAACTTAAAATATTTATAATCCAACCCCTTAACTGTAACGTTTTAGGCGTTGAATGTATGCTATCCAGGAATCATTTTATTATTTAATCTAATAGTGTAAAAGGAGTACAGATTATTGTCTTTGGCAAATGAAACCCACTTCATTGACAATTACTTCGAAGGACATCATTGGTACCTTATGAAAAATTGTGTCCTAAAGGGGAAAAACGGAAAACTGGTTCTAATCGGGGAAATTACATCACACTTAAACAAATACATATTTGAAATTAAATTAATAGGCAATCATTCATCAAACTGCAGCGGGTCTGGTGTGGAGTCCACCCTACTGTCTTGTCACACACGGGTCATATTGCATATTGTGTGCTTGGTGAACAATGCGACACATGCCTCTGTACTATCTTTCCATTGCTTTGGCTCATTGGCGTTGTAGAAGTGGCCCCACGTGTTCTGTAATTATACCATTTGTAACCTTTTGAAGAAGGGCCCTGGTGCTGAACAAAGCTGCGCGAGGACTTGCAGCCCTGCTCAGTTTCACAAGAAATGACCACTTCACCAAATACGAAGGTGGCACATATTTTATCTAAACGCATCCTTGCATCCTGTTGCCTCACCAGTGCTGGACCTCACATCGTGCTGCAGGGTTATGGTGAAGTTTAACTCTGCCATGTTGCTGAAATCCCAGGCAGAGCCGGCTCTAGAGCGATGCGATCTGTGCCACTGCACCCGGCGCTGACTGCGGGTGGGGGTCCCGAGTTTGCAAGAATATTATGGTTACAAAAGCACCTGCTGCCGTGCTCACAGCAATTTTCAGGCAACAATAAAAATGTCAAGTTAACTCTGGTGATTAATGTGTTTCCCGGGTAGAGATCAGAGTTTTGTCTAGTGGAACCTTTGACTCATAGTAAGGTAATGCAGAGGGTTAATATGCTTGCATACAATGTAAATAACTCAGTGGGTTTTTGCTTTTGTCAGAGAGATCCTTTTGTTACTTGCAGCTTCTAAGTTAAAATCCTAGTATAGAACAGTGAGGGATTAACTGTCATCAAAGAACTGAATGCAAATTACAACGTATAGATTATTCCCCCGTCTTTCATTATCCTAATATTGCAAACAGTGATCATTTGGGTAGAAATCTATCCTTATTATTAAAGAGAACCTTCAACCATGGTGTTACGTTTTAAATTCTGAGTTTGTGCTCCCCAGACCAAGCACTCTTAAACTATACTGCCTACCACTAGTGTGGATAACGTGACTCCTACACCTCGTAGTCCTCTGTAACATTTCCTATACACTGATTTACACACATATGATTGATTGTCTCTGTGTAATGTGTGTGATGTAATGTGCTCTGATTCTCTCAGAAGTATAAGTGGCGCTATAAAACTAATTAAATGCATCTGAGAGAGAGCGGTTAGGAAGACTTGAGGGGCACTGTTAGAGGGTGGTGAGGAAATCCGTGGTGGAGGTGGTCATTGGGGGGGCGCCAACAAACATTGTCGCACCGGGCTCCACCAGTGCTAAAGCGGACTCTGATCCCAGGATCTTTGCATTTCTACTTGAAATTCCAAACGCAAGCAGTTTGCCAGTGCCAAATAGTAGGAGCAACTGGAATTATGCAATTTGCAGTGGTGGCGTTTTCGGTTTAATTATGAATTTGCCGTGTTTGTCACATAATCCATCATCTGCTCCATAATATGCAGATTTTAACAAGTAAAATTGTGTCTAGCTCAAATGGATCTTTGTAGAGGCTGACTAGTCACATTTCTGTTGCTCAATGCTGTGTTTGTTACTAATGAGATGAGACCTTTGCCCAGACAGTGTCAACAGGCGTAAAAATGACAAAGCAAAGAAGTAATACTATCACAAAATATGCTGCATTTCGCTACAAACTTTGCCTTTCTAGCCACATAATTTAGTCAACTCCGCCGCATAATATGGTCCTCCCCTGCCGCATAATTCCAGTGGTCCTACTAATAGTCTACACATTACATTAGGATGGAGGTTTTACATTACTAACCTACGGAACATTTAGTACAAATGAGGGCCTCGTGCATCCCATCAAAAGACGTGAGGAAACGTGTATATTTTTCATATCACTGTGACCGAAAACCCAGCATGCATCATCTAAAGTGCTGGTGTGCAGAGCAGTTCATAAGAGCACCCTTCTCAGAGCAGCTGTAAGCATGTTTGTTCCACTTAAACTGCTCTTTAGAGTGAGTGTTAAGAACATCTGGACAGCTGAAAATATGTCACGTTCTCACAAATCTAGTTTTAATACTAATATAGAATTACCACTTCTCTTTCACAACATAAATCAGCGTTCATAAGATATGCTTACAAGCAAATAGCATTCAAGTGACATTACACATTTTTCAGTAGCATGACCCGGAGAAACATTTCTCATTGCATGTATTGTGTACCAGATGTGAAGATTGACAGAAAACCGAATCTGTCCTCATGCCGTGGCATGATAAATATATTTCATTAGGCTTAAGTACGCATTTGGTAGCAGAGACCAAAATCAGAAATTCTGTTCAAGTCACAACTTGAATATCTTCTAAGTTATGACCCGGAACTAGGCAAAAAGTTCACTTTAGTTCTCACATAATGCTATGCACGATTTTCACGTGCTATTAAATAGACTGAAAATCTCTGAAGGACAGCACTTTTCAAACGTCTTCGAGAACTAAAATATTTAGGGCCAGACTCAGGAAGGGCTTGTGTTGCCCTTCCATAACACAAGGGGATGCACAGCAACACAAGCCATTAATTGGGAAAGCAACGCAAAGCCACCTTGCATGGCTCTGCGTGGTTTAGCAAATCCAAGATAATGCAAGGCAGTGTATTCCGCTGCCCTGCCTTACTTACCTTGCGGAAGGGAGGCGTTGTATGGGTGGTGTGTGGGTGTTCCCACACATCCACCCATGGATTTTGGCGTATTCCCAGCTTTACAAAGATTTGTAAATCTGGGAATGAGTCAAAATGATACTCCTCCCAGACCCAGGTGTAACAAGGAGAACGCAGAGTAGATTGGAGTGGAGGGGGGCAGATTGGAGTTAAGAAGGGTAGACTGGACTGGAGTAGGCTAGATTGCAGTGGGGTTGATTGGAGTGGGGTAGATAGGGATAGAGTGGAGGGGGACATTTAGGGGTAGATCGGAGTGGATTAGGGTAGATTGGGGAAGAATGGAGTGCAGTGGATTGGGGTAGATTGGAGTGGGTTAGATTGGAGTAGAATGGGGTAGATAGGAGTGGAGAGGAGTAAATTGGAGTGGAGTGGGGTAGAATGGGGTAGAGTGGAATGAGGTAGACTGGAGTGGGATATATTGGGTGGATTATGGTAGGGTAGATTGGAATGAAGTGGGTTACATTGGAGTGGAGTGGGGTAGGTAGGAGTGAGATAGATAGGAGTGGGGTAATTTGGAGTGGGGTAGATTGGGGTAGATTGTACTGGAGTGGAGTAGATTGAGTGGAGTAGAGTGGGGTAGTTGCATGAAGTGGGGGAGTCGGGTAGATTGGATTGGGGTAGATAGGAGTGGAGAGGAGTAAATTGGAGTGGAGTGGATTAGAATGGGGTAGATTGGAGTGGGATATATTGGGTGGATTATGGTAGGGTAGATTGGAATGAAGTGGGTTACATTGGAGTGGAGTGGGGTAGGTAGGAGTGAGATAGATAGGAGTGGGATCATTTGGAGTGGGGTAGATTGGGGTAGAGTGGGGTAGAGTGGAGTGGAGTAGATTGAAGTGGAGTGGATTGGGGTAGTTGCATGAAGTGGGGGAGTCGGGTAGATTGGATTGGGGTAGGTTTGAATGAAGTGGAGTAAATTGGGGTAAATTGGAGTGGGTTAGATTGGAATGGGGTAGATCGAAGTAGTGTGGAGTGGGATATATTGGGGTAGGTTGGAGTGGTGTTGTCAGAACTCTCACCTAGTCAGCGCGGGAGCAGAATGACGACTTTTCCCAATGCCCCTCCCTGAACCCCTCCGTATCCGATATCTTTTGGAAAAGCATATAAGCACAAAGTGGGCAAAGGGGATGGAGAGAGAGAGAAGAGACAGTCGTCTTTCTTGGGTTTCTTCGCCTATGTATCTTCACTCAGACACCCTGAAGGCATGATTAAAGTTTTTATTGATACTTCACAGGAATTGAAAAAACTGCATGAGAACATTTTACATTAACTCATGGTACTAATACTTATCTATGGTCTTTATATAAGTTATTTTTAATCAATCTAGAAATGTGCAAGCAATATTATTCAACTCACATACCCCAAAAGACTCAACTGAAGCCTTTCAGTTACTTTCTTAAGGACTAAAGTGATGGCCTTATCATGTATTCAACTATGCATGCTACTTGTCTAAACAACCTTCATTTTACTACAACTTAAAAATTATGAATTTTTTCTCTTTGTTTCTTTTAGGTACTTGGGTGCGAACACCTGTTTAACAGAAGGAAAACGGAGGACTTCTCAGGAAACTCAGATAAGGAATTATGGTTATTCCCTTTATGCTCTGCTGAGAAGAGTGCTGCTTTTTTCCTTGTTTAATGCTAAGAACCCCTACTTCTCGAAATAAATATTGCGTAGCAACACAAAGAGAAAAATCTTTTGCTACGTTGTCTTTTCTTTATTTGCTTGTGCTGACACTGCTTGAGTGGGCAGTAAATTGTGACGAAGGGAAATAACACGATTCCCCTAAGTACTGCCTTCCGACTGGAAGCTCCACCTTCAAGGATCACGGAAACAATGCAGACTTAAAAATTTGTGAACATTCGTGACAAGAATTTTCAATTCTATTAACACCTTCGCCGCGATCGGAATTCCGCTCAGGTGCTAGACATTCCGATCACGGGCGTGGTCGTGACGAGCTCAGCTCGTCATGCGCACACGCCCACCGCGCAGCATGACGAGCTGACCTTGTCATGAGCATCGAAGGGGTTAAGGACACGGAGGCGAGGATTATGCTTCTCATTCTTTACTGTTTATTTTTACAGCAGCCAATAAAATAACACCTTATCAAAAAACTACAGTACCCATGAGCACCTAGTGCCCCATAACAACCATAGAGAGTATCCCTATATAAGCCATGACCGAGATAACCACGTCCTCTTTCTTTGGGTGATCATAGAACTGTTAAGTCTGACAAGGTAAGAACTCAATCTTGTAGAACCATCCTTTCTGATGAAGGAATCCTTCATGAAGCAAGGCATCCTGAAGCCAAACGGGGCTAAACTTCCGAACCTGGGGTTCGACCCCGGGATATGTGAACAACCGATGGACAGCCACGTCGACGATTGAACTGGATAGACACTCCAAATATTCCAGCGCTGAATTTCTTTACGCTTTATTTGCTATCCGTTCCTGCAATAGAAAGGAAAATCGGTAATACCGATAACCCCATCTGATTTCGTAATCATCACAATCAGACAAAAGGGGGGGGAAATACAATATAGTCATTATGCAGTATTATTACAATGCAAGTATTGATTATAAATACACATACTCTGGGTGGGATAATCCTCGCCTCCGTGTCCTTAATAAAATTGAAAATTCTTGTCACGAATGTTCGCAAATTTTTAATTCTATGTCAGGACCGGAGGCTCCGATTATGTTTGTTCAAAGCTTAGCCACCACCACAGACGCTACATCAACAATAGGTTTATAATAGAATGACTTAAAAGTGGTCTCAGTTGACCAATCAGCTGCATTCATTATATCAGAAAGGCTGACTCCTAAAGAGAAAGACTTGGACGCCATAGCCCCTCGAACAGAGTGGGCACCAATTTTGATACATCAATGCCTGCTTCGCTCATGAGCCAATGCACCCATCTAGACAAGGTGGCCGGGGTCACTGGGCGAAAGGGCTTCTGTAATGCAATCAGTAATTGACCTTTCATATCCAAACGAAATTCAGCCGTACTTACCTCATACGCCTTCACACATTGAACAACACACAGCTTAGGATTGTCCGGAAAAGCCGGATAAGACACTGCAGAAGTAATGCATTTAGTATGTTTTGAGATAACAAATGTGACCCCTTCAGGCGAGAATCTACGTCCCGCTAGATCCAGAGCTCGGATGTCAGAGACTCTCTTGCATGAAACCAGACATAACAACATGGTTAGTTTGGCAGAAAGTTGCTTTCGTGATAAGTACTTGTTGGCGGGCCAGGTTTCCAAGAACCTCAAGACAATAGATACGTCCCATAGAACCGAGTATTTAGGACAAGGAGGCTTTACCATCTGAATACCTCTAAGCAGTTTGCATACCAGGGGATGCTCACCAACTGGTTTGTCATCCACTGGAACATGCCCTGCCGAGATGGCAGACCGGAAGTTATTTACTGTTCTGTAAGCTAAGCCAGATGTTGCCAAGGAGGCTAGAAAATTCACGACCATAGAGACATTTGTTTTAGTGGGATCCACTTCCCGTTGAGAACACCAGCTACACCATCTGTTCCATGCTGATGAGTACCGTTTGTGGGTTTAAGCGGACCATGCCTCGCTAATGAATTTGTGAGCGTCTCTCGAAAGTCCCAGGATCTTCCTTCTGTCCCTGAAACTCGCCATGCTACAAGAGGAAATTGCCCTGACTCTATCAATGTTTGCGGACCCTTTTGAGGGTCCAGCAACAGGTTCCATCTCTGTGGAATGAGAGTCGGCGCAGCACAAGACATCTCGAGAAGGACTGGGAACCAAGCTTGCGCTCTCCACAACGGGGTGATTAAGACTAACTCCGCTTGCTGACGTCTGGTCTGAGCCAGTACTCTGGGTATCATCATAAACGGAGGGAAGGCATAGCACAGGACCGGGGGCCAGTTCTGGAGAAACGCGTCCGAGGCTATCGCTTCCGGATCTGGGCGCCAACTGTAGAAGTCTGGGAGTTGCCTGTTGAGACGTGATGCGAACAGGTCCAACTGGCATGGGCCCCAAAGTTGGTTCAGTGATCGGAAAACTCGTGGGTGAAGTCTCCAATCGCTGAAATCCCGAAGTTAACAAGAATGCCAGTTGGCCACCTTGTTGTTGCGTCCTGGGAGGTATTCCGCTACTACTGATATTCTGTGAAGCAGGCAGTAGTACCAAAAGTCCTTGGCGATCTCCACCAGAACTTGGGACCTCTTCCCTCCCAATTTGTTCACATAATGAACCGCAGACACGTTGTCCATGCGAAGCAGGATACAACAGTCCGTCTTCTGAGGTGAAAGACTGCGGATCGCAAACGAGCCTGCCAGCAGCTCCAAACAATTGATGTGTAAGGAGAGTTCCTCCTGTGACCAACGGCCCCCTGTGGATAACGGACCGCAACGGGCTCCCCAACCCCAACGGCTGGCATCCGACTCGATCACTACCTCAGGAGTGGATCCGAAGATGGCTCTGCCATTCCAAGACTCCATGTGGTCCAGCCACCACAGCATCTCCAACCTCGCTTCCTCGTAGAGAGGAATCCGTTCTGCATATCCGAGGCCTTTGCGGAGATGCTGAATCTTTAGTCTCTGGAGTGCACGGTAGTAAAGGGGACCCGGGAAGATGGCTTGGATCGAAGAGGCCAGTAGTCCAACTACACGGGCCACTGACCTCAAGGATACAGTCTGCCTGTTCAGAATCAATCCCAATTCTCTCTTGATTGATCTGATCTTCTGAGTTGGGAGGAGAAGCTGGCAGCTCCGTGAATCGATCTGAAAACCCAGGAACTCGATAGATTGTGCTGGAGACAGAGTTGACTTCTGTGGATTTACAACAAATCCCAGACTCTGCAGCAGAGTGGTTGACCATTCCAGATGTGTAACCACTAGCTGAGGGCAGCGAGCCATGATAATGATGTCGTCCAAGTAGACGATTAATCGAACCCCGCGTGTCCTCAAAGATTCTACCACCGGGCGGAGAAGTTTAGTGAAGCACCATGGTGCTGACGAAAGACCGAAGGGAAGGACTTTGTATTCGTAACAGATGTCCTGCTAAAGGAACTGAAGAAACCGACAGTGTGGGGTGTAGATTGGCACAGATAGGTACGCGTCCTTTAGGTCTAGACGGACCATCCAATTCCCTTCCTGAAGAAGGTCGCGCAGAAGATGGATTCCCTCCATCTTGAAGTGCTGGTAAATTATTCATCCGTTGAAGTCTTTCAGATTTAGGACTAACCTGGACCCGCCCCCCTTCTTCTGGACCAGGAAGATAATGCTTATAAAACCACGGAGTGAGGTTCTGTGGCGACTATGGCCCCTTTCCTCAGAAGAGAACCTATCTCTTCTGTGATAAAACTCTGTTCTTGTTGGGAAAATATATTGGAGGGGGGAAAGAGTCCTGAGTGGGGGTATCGTACAGCTCCAGTTTGTAACCCTGTACCGTCTCTAAGATCCATGCATCTTGTGAGATCATCTGCCAGGCCTGTAGGAAAAATTGGATTCGTCCCCCCAACATTACTTCTGAACACAAGGTCAGTCTCACCTGCATTTCCGGCATCTTGCTGGTTACCCTGATTTCCTCCGAACCTGCCCCTCCGGAATCGGTTCTTTGCTCTCTAGGTTGGGTAGAAGGAGGAGTTGCCGGTGTAGTTGAGGTCTTGGTACCCTCCTCTCTGCTGGTGATATTGGCCGTGTGGGGCGCCTTGGTTGTACCCCTGGCCGGACGGCCGGACGACCGCCCTCGGTATCGTCCAGCCCTGCCGAAAACCGGCCGGAAAGCTCGCTTGAGAGAGTTCTGCGCTTTGTCCAAGCCACTGAAGGTGGCCACAAACTTAGTCAGCTCCTTTAGAAAAGGTTGTCCGAACAAGAGGCCTTGAGCCAAGGGCCCTGACTCTGAGGAGGATAGTTCTGCCAGCTTGGGGTCAAGCTTGAGGAGGATGGAACGTCTCCTCTCGCTTGACATGGCGCAGTTCGCATTGCCAAGTTGGCACACCGCCCTTTGCGCCCACCCGATCAACTCGTCAGGGTCGATCGCCATCGCTGACTCCTTTGCCCTAAAGCCCAATTCTAAAATCTTGGTTAGGGGACCCGACAAATCTAATAATTTGTCTTGGTATGACTTACATGCCCGATCAATGCCCTTCTTAGGGTCTTTGGCGTACTTCTTTAAGTATGTCAGCATGGTGGGGTCCACCTCCGGGGTTTCCGCCACCTTCGCTGCCAGTTCCGTCTCGGGCATTCCGACCGTAGCCGTGCCCTGACGTCTTTATCGAAGGCCTGCCGGAGGTGTGTCTGGACATAATCCGCCACTTCCTGCGGCGGGAGCCATGTGGTTGAATTAGGGTGGACAATGTCCGCCGGCTCGAAAGTGAGAAGCTTGGGTTGAGAGGGGGTCTCCAAGTGACGTTCCTTCTTAGATTTCTTGGCAGGTCTAGGGGCCTCCTCCAGCTCAGAAGCTTGGTCTGAGGAAGTGTCCCCATCATCCACTTGGTAGGAGTCTGCGGTCACTGCCTCTTTATCAGGGCTGATATAAGCGTTATCAATCGCCATGGCCTTGGCTAGTCTCGCAAAGTCATCCGAAAGAGGGTTGAGTACCTTCTTGCCTCTGGGTTTAGGGCGTGAGCCCGCGTTGGGAAGCCAGCCCTGCTGCCAGGCGTAACTACATAAGTGGCGCTTCAGGGGTTCAATAGCTCTCACTAGGGCTGTATTGACAGATTGCTGGACCCCTGCGTCCAGAGCCTCCACAAGGTCTTGCTCCATAGAACCGGATGGTTTCACCTCAAAGTACTCTTCCTCATAGAAGAATTCGGCCATGGTGACTAATTGATAGAGATAGCCACAATACTACACAGGAACTTAGTTATCTGAGGGCAAACCCACAATCAAGGATCCAACAAAATGGAAGTTCAAGGGGGAGAGGTACAACCCCAGACAAGCCAAGATGCAGCAAGTACTTATATGGTGGAGGGAGGGCTTGCCAACCTCTCTGGGAAAAGCCTATGCGTATTTATACAGCCCTCAGCAGAAACAATGCAGCGGGCATCAGCGGGAGCCTGAGACAAGCCTTTTGACTTTTCAAAACTGAGCGCTGTTCCCGCGCTCTGTGACAGCCAGAAACTGACGAGCCAATTTGTCAAAATGGCTGCCGCGCATGCGCTGTGATGGGCGCTCGTCACAACCAAAAGAGGACTGCGCGTCTACCTGGCGCGCGGCCACGCTCCCTTCACTCCCTCTCCACCGGAATCACTGCCGCGGGCACAACACGCCCGGCAGGGGAGAAAGAGCGCTCCCAAGCGACGCGCGACCAAGACCGCGTGCGCGCAAAGCGGGCCGCTAACGCTAAAGAAAATACCTAGTTTGAGGCAATGTGAAAACAAAGCTGACAGGCGAAAAGCACTGAAGAATAAAAGCGCACAAGGCAGAATCAGCAAATACAATGCGTATACGCACTAAGCATTAACACCTTAACCCATATGCTACCATACCACAAGAGTATAAGTAATAAGGGAAAGGCACTTAACTGGCTGCGGAGCAGCAAACAAAGAGGACGTGGTTATCTCGGTCATGGCTTATATAGGGATACTCTCTATGGTTGTTATCGGGCACTAGGTGCTCATGGGTACTATAGTTTTTTGATAAGGTGTTATCTTATTGGCTGCTGTAAAAATAAACAGTAAAGAATGAGAAGCATAATCGGAGCCTCCGGTCCTGACATAGAATCCAAAATGAGACACTACACATCTCGCGTCACTTCCAGGATGTGCACTAGGAGCGCTAAGAAACGAAACGACACCTAGACTTACGAAGAACCTACCGTGACTTAACTTTCGCAGCAAACTCAAGTGTAGCTGCTCGTTGCTGAATTTCCTCAGGTGAAGTGAGCTGAGCTGGGGAGAGCGTGCTGGACCTTCCATAGCAGCCTCCTGGTTTGCAACACTAGTATGCAGACCAGAGGGCAGGATCTAGGCAGCCATTTTGGAATTCCTGAAGTTCCAGCATTGCCTCCAACTTGTACCTCTTGATCTCGTTTTAGGCTGGAATGATTTTTTGTGAGTGACTACATTAAGAGATTTGCCTCCAGCTATGCTAGGGAACTGCAGAGTTCTCACAGGAGTGGGGTTGATTTGCAAAGAGTGGAGTACAGTGGATTGGGGGAGATTAGAGTGATGTGGGGTAGGTTGGAGTGGGGTAGATTGGAGTGAAGAGGGGTAGATAGAAGTGAAGAGGAGTAGATTGGAGTGGAGTGGGGCAGATTAGGGTAGAATGAGGTAGAATGGAATGGGATAGATTGGAGTGGGATAGATTCGGTGGATTATGGTAGCGTAGATTGGAGTGAAGAGGGGTAGATTAGAGTGGAGTGGCGTAGATTGGAGTGAGATAGATAGGAATGGGGTAGTTTGATATGGGGTAGATTGGTGTAGATTGGGGTAGATTGGAGTGGAGTGGGGTATATTGGAGTGGGGTAGATTGGGTTGGGTGGGGTAGAATGGAGTGGAGAAGATTGAAATGGAGTAGATTGGGGTAGACTGGAGTGAGGTTGATTGGAGTGGGGTGGATTGGAAGGGGTAGATTTGAGTAGGGGAGGTTGGGGTGGAGTGGGGTAGAGCAGATTGGAGCAGAATGGAGTGGGATGAACTGGGGCGGAGTGAGTTACATTTGGACTGGAGTGGGGTCGATTTGGGTGACATGGTAGATTGGAGTGCAGTGGAGTGGGGTAGATTGGGTAGAGTAGAATGGAGTGTGGTAGATTGGGGTAGAGTGGGGTAAAGTGGACCTGGATAGATTGGAGAGGAGTCAAGATTGGAGTGAAGTGAGATAGATTGGGGAAGAGTGGAGTGGGGTAGATTGGGTGGAATAGAGTAGGGTAGATTGGACTGGAGTGGACTAGATTGTATTGGGGTAGATTGAAGAGAGATGAATGGAGTGGGGTAGTTTGAAGTGGGGTATATTAGAGTGGCAGTGGTAGATTGAAGTGGAGTGCAGTCGATTGAGTGGAGTGGGCTGGATTCGAGTTTGGTAGAGTGGGTGGGGTAGAGTGGGGTGGAGTAGATTGAAGCGGGGTGCGGTAGATTGGAGTGAGGTATATTGGGGTGGGGTAGATTGGGGAGGGGTAGATTGGCGCAGGGTTAATTGGAGTGGAATGAGCTGGGGGTAGGTTAGAGTGGGGTGTAGTAGATTGGAGTGGGTGGATTGGGTGGAGTGGGGTAGATTGGAGTGAAGTGTGGTAGATTGGAGTGGGGTAGATTGGCTGAAGTGAAGTGGGGTAGATTTGGGTTGAGTGGAGTGCGGTAGAATGGAGTAGGGTAGATTGGAGCGGAGTGGGATAGACTGTGGTAGATTGGAGTGGGTTAGATTGTGAAGGAGTGGGGTAGATTAGAGTGGAAAATAGTTGGATAGATTGCAATGAAGTTTGAAGTGGGGTAAATTGGAATGGAGTGAGGTAAATTGGACTGGGGTAGATTGGAGTGGAGTGGAGTACAGTGGAGTGGGGTAGAGTGGAGTTGAGGCTGGTAGATTGGAGTGGAGTGGTTTGGATTGGAGTACATTGGAGTGGGGTGGATTTGGGTAGATTGGAGTAGGGTGGATTGGAGTGGAGTGCGGTAGACTGGGGTAGATTGGAGCCTAGCGGGGTAGATTTGAGTGGAGTGCAGTTGACTGGGGTAGAGTGGGGTAGATTGAAGTGGTGTTGATTGGGATAGATTGAGTGGAGTGGGTAGATTGGAGTGAAGTGGAGTAGATTGGAGTGGAGTAGGGTAAATTGAAGTGGAGTGGGGTAGATTGGGATAGAGTTGAGTGCAGTGGGCTGTAGTGGAGTGGGGTAGATTAGATCATATTCGAGTGGATTGGAGTAGATTGGGTTACAGTGGTGTAGATTGAATTTGGGTAGATTGGAGGGGGGTGGGGTAGATTGGGGTGGGATGTGTAAACTGAGGAGTGGTAGATTGGTGTGGGTTAGATTGGAGTGGAGTGTGGTAGACTGGAGTTGAGTCAGATAGATTGGGTGGAGTCGGGTAGATTGAAGTAGATTAAGGTAGAATATAGCAAAGTGGAGTGGGGTGGGGTGGGGTAGATTGGGGTACATTGGTGTGGAGTGAGAGTGGGGTAGATTGGACTGAGTTAGAATGGAGGGGCTTAGAGTGGCGTGTTGTGTTGTGGAGTCAGTGGCATAGACTGGATTGGCGTGGTGTCGAGTGGCGTGTCGTAGAGTGTCTTAGAGTGGAGGGGTGTAGAGTGGAGTGACATGTCACAGAGTGGAGTCGAGTGGCATAGAATGAGCGACATGGCATAGAGTGGAAGTGCATAGAGTGGAGTAGAGTGGTGCAGTGTGGAGTATGCATGGTTTGGTAGCACACTGCCATTACAGACAACACATTTTCAATTGAAATTACCATTACATTTGCACTGAAATATGTTTTTTCTGCACATGTGTGCAAATGTGATCACCTAGTGTATTGATGTGTTTTGATTGTATTCAAATATTGTTTCCACCACACATCAGAATTACAAAACACTGCTTCATTTGTACTAATTCTGATATATTCTGAAACATCAGAACAGTTCATTTTTTTTGCATGCTATAAAAAAATCCTACACCCTCTCCTCTCCTCTTACATGAATAATCAGCAGGATTGCTTCATAAATTTTCTCATTTTGAAGTCAGAGAAAGTAAAGCAAACATGAAGCTCCCTTAGAAGAGAGAGCTTGATATTTGACCTATGTCTGTGATGGCTGTGACATGGATGATGGCTGATGGCCACATAGGACAACACCATTTTCCTTTGCATGTAAAGAGGGAATACAGATGGTTTGCTGCTGTCAGAACAGCCCATTGAAATGGCAGTGAGCCCGCTGAATCACCGTCATCGTAATCAGCCCCTAAGCCTTGATATTCGCCACCCTCAATATTTGTAGCCCGACTGCAGGTGTGTGACCAAACACTTATTGTTTTACAAATCAAGCACTAAAAACAGCTACCAGCCACGGTGTTCATTTGAGATGTCAAAGAGCCATCTATGTCAAACGAAAACCTAGCATATCAGATGGCCTAATTTGTAGATCAAAAACTTCAAGATTACTAAGTGGAAGATTTGAATATTACTTAATATAACTTCCTCAGTTTTAGATTGGCTAAAATGTAAAAAAATAGCACGAGTCAAAGTATTTTGTTAAAATGGTATGAAGGTCTTTAAGAGACAAACTGCCTGAGAAAGTCTAATAGAAATCTGAAAGTATTGTGCCAGAACAAAAAAGGACACAGATAAACCTTAAAGCAAATCTGGTGGACAGAGAATAGACAGACCCCATATTTAATAAGACTATATCTGGGCAGCAAGGGGAACTCACTTGATTTGTTGATTTCTCCGTACCAGAAGAGAGGTAAACCACAGATTGGTGTAAGGAAATGCCTTTGACACAGAGGACAGATGTTCCAATCGGATACTACAAATCACCATGACAAATGCTGCTGAGAGCCCAGACAGCATTCTGGTTGATGAAGCACAAGGTGTCATCCCAGAAACCCAGCAGTGTAGAATCAGTACCAGTTCTAGGCCTACATCCACACTGAACTGCAGACAATACCATGTTTGAATCAATAAAGACTTGAAATTGTTGAAGTACAACTTTCTCCATGATCTGTGCTAGTACTGGCAGGTAGGTTATTGGATACAAACTTGCTAGATCAGTGGGGAGCAGTTTGGGTCTCTTTCCCAGTGGTGTAATAATATCCCTTCCTTTAGAGCCTCAGGTGCAAGACCCTCTGATAGATTTAACAGATGGCACACATAAGGCACAAACAAAGATTCAAACTGCTTGACAAGTCAGGGAGGAGCAAGATCCCTTAGAGTGTCAGTGTGTTCAAGATTTGCCAGTTATATCTAAGTGTGTGGGAAATTCAGGTAATTTGCTTTTGCTTTATAAGTGAAATTTTGGAAAAATTACATAAAATTACGTGTAACTACAAGAAATCATAAAAATTAGCATTTGCCGCTGTTAGCATGAAATGCATTCTTGCATTCACTGTGGATGTAATAATTTATTTCGCACTGGAAAAATAGCGGCAAAAAATAAAAGTGCGGTGAACAACAGTCGCTCACATACTGTTGTTAGCACTATTCCCATGCACAGACAAATTTCACTGAGAAAGGCATATTTGCAAGAAGTTTTGAATGTGAAATTATGCAATGTGGCATATTAATGAACTTTTATGAATTTCATGTAACAAGAATAACACAAAATTATTGAAATTAGCTAATTATGCCAGAACAGTGAAAATGTTGTCCTGGCCTAGTAATAATGTGATTTCCTCCAGGTTAACCTGATGCAAATTGAAAACAGAAGATGTTGAGTCAGAGCCTCCAAAGTGGAGGTCTTAGTGGGGTTCTAGGGCACTTATCAATTGGTTGGTGAGTCTTTTATTTTTGATATCCTTTCAACAAAGTAAGAGTTAAGAGATTGGAGGCAGTACTGGTGGTCTCAAAATGTTGTTTTACCAGCTGTTACTGCTCTCTTTTACTCTTTGCTGCATGTTAGGGGAAGCTTATTAAAGTTCTTATGCTTTCTTTTCCAGTTATTTTGCAGCCTACATACTTTTTAGGTCGAGACTGGGCAGCGCATGTGCTGCTCTGCGAGGCATTCTTATTAAGGTATGGACTTGAAGTTCCGCCCACTCTCCACCCATATTTTTCATTGGCTTGTGTCATTGTCCTTTGTAAATGCTAGCTTCTGATTCGTTAATAGGCCTATTAGTCCCTCCTTAGTACCACCTTGTCTTCATTTGTAACCTCCCATGAGGACTGGCCCTTTCACTTCTGTTGTTACATGGTGTGTCTTATTTAGTCTGTAAGCACTATTTTCTTTAATGAGTTTCACCTACCGCACGTAATGCTTTCCTGCAACATTCAGCGCGCCATGCGCACTTTCACTTTCCAAGCAGTCCGGGACATTGGCGGCTGCTTCTTTGAAATGAAATAGGTCTTGTATTTCCAAGAGTTTGAGCGATTTTCATTGTAAATGACAATGCCTTTTATTTACGTGTTAATTATCAAAGCAGATAAATAAAAGGCTTTGTCATTTCAATGCCAATAGCTTAAACTCTCGCAAATGCGAGACCTAGTTCTTTGCAAATGATTGTTAATTTAAGGCTTTCTAATAAATAGAATATGAGAAAGCTGTGTGTGTTTGAAATATTGTATTGTGGACAGATGAGAACTATTATGAACTATGATTATCTACTTAAAGTGTCTCCTCGCCAGTTCTTTTCTTATGCCATATTTCTCTTCTGTTGTCCCTTCTAGACCATCTCTCGCTGTTTCTTTCCACTTCCCCCTCTCGCCATTTGTTCATCTTTGTTTCCCCTCTGTCTGTCAGCCTCTCCTTCGGACACACGTCATTTTCTAAATTAATCATATGGATTAATGCTGATGTGCTATTAACAGAATTGTTTAAAAGTGTCAATTTTTAGTGAGTGCCCACCACAGTTTTTTTTACTCTACCTCTTGTTGTTGTTGTTTACTTCATGCTGAACAACCGTCAAGAAACCTGCTACGTAGAGTATCTCTGTAGCAAATGAGAGATCGTTAATTTTACAGCGCCATGATGTGTTTACATACAAGCGCTAAATGAATCCCACATAACACAAAATAAAATAACATCACATAATACGTTCCAGAACTTCCAGAACAGCTTCCTCCTAGGAATGAGGGTAGCTTCCGCCTAAGAATGAGTGCAAGCTCTCCTCTAATTCAGCGGTGGTTAAATCCTATAAACCCAAAAGATCACTACGATTTAAAGATCAGAGACTCCTCACTGTACCAAACATAAATAAATCTGGGAGTGGAGGGCGATCTTTCGCCTGTTTGGCACCCAAGCTTTGGAACTCGCTGCCTTTATCCTTGAGGATGACTGAGGAAGAAACAAACGTTTGGAAACTACTTAATACGTATCTTTTCCAATGAGTGACTTACTTGATCCTCTGTGGACGGACCTGTTTCAGCCTGGGAGGGATGTTTGAATAGCCATGTGCTTTACAAATACCTAGCATAGCATAACTTCTGCCAAGAATGAGTGCTGCAACTGTGGCTTTCTTGGTCCAGCGCTTGTGATCTCAAAATGGAGGCATGTAGTGGCTGCACCAGAGTTTCTAACCGTCTAGCTCAATCTGCAGTTGTCACCTCCTTCCTGAAGTGGAACAAGTAAGGCGAGACGTGTATCCCATGCTTGCCTTAGCCTTCATACTAAAACTGTGTCTCAGTGCTGACATTCAGCAAGGCTGAATGCAACACGTTTCCAATTGCTTGAGATCTCTTCTAGAGAGGAAATGGCCACGCCGCTTGGGCCAGGTAGGACCTTCCGGGGCCAATAATTTGCATATTTTGGTTTCCTATCTGTCACAGCAGGGGTCAGCTGGAAGGCGAAGGAATAGCATGCATCCAGAGCAACGCCCGTGGTCCACACGGAGTGGAAACTTTTCATTCATTATGTTATTTGCTCTTGAAGTAAGTGTCCCTGGGTGGAAGAGGTGTGTCCAGATCTGGGTACAGGGCTTACTCTGCCATTAAGACTCCCTCTCCATCTCAGTGGTGAGGCCTAAGAAAGCTGAACTATCCCTACCATGGTATGTGCTCTCTTTGAGAGAGAACATACTCCGCCAGTCTTTGCTGGGCTCCTTTTGGAACAAAACGAAATCTGATTCGATTATGGTTGGTCACATCTGTAATGACAAAGTGTAGCTATAAACCAAGGGAATAGATTGACCAATATTAAATATGAGTGTTTCAGAATGATTCATGTATTGCCATCTATCATTTCTTTACGTAACTTACTTTAGTCTTCTACGATATACCTTTAAGAAAATACAACACAGGACAAAAAGGGCTGCTAAGGTCTTGAACTTGACATTTTTCTTTAAATTAAAATACAGATAAACACATTTTTACTGCAAGGACAAAATCATTCACAAGCTGTGCTACTGCCACCATTTTTAGGTCTGGTCTGAAGGCATCTTGTAGCTATCTCACTTGGCAATCTAAAAAAATAATAATGCAACTTGTTAATAGTAATATTAAATACAGAAAATGATGATGTGTCTCACTTCTTAAATTATTAGTTTATTGGAGTGTCAGTTAAAGCTGGGCAGCCTACAAGAAAGTGTACAAGCACTGTGGGAATAGACCAGCCCACTTTAGGTAAACGCTTGAACTGGTAATTTCAGTCTTATCGTGGCTTGGATTATCCTACAGGACAGGCACTTGATAATTACACTGTCCATTATGTTGAGTTTTGGCATTTTCCCTGTGCACAGACAGGCGCCTATGATTTGTTTTGAGCAGCATATGTGTGTGAATGACTCACCAGTAGTGAACTTTTATTTTATTCATGCTTTGTTGTGGCAAATTTGGAAAGGAAATACTGTGCAAGCTGTTTCTGGAGGCAGTCACCTGCATTTGTGTGAAACATACTTCTGTGATGAATTACAGGTACGTGGAAAACTGTTGCACTGCCAAGCAGTTAATGTTTTGCTTTTCTTTTTTTGCTTTCAACAAGGTAGGAAGGTTATTTATAACAAGAATATGGGTTTAATAAAGACTTAACTCTTGTTTGGCAAATATTGTAAGGAGCGGCATGGTATTTATCTTGTAGCAATGGAAAACGTCTGTGCGTTTCCTTAATAAGAAATGGGCTAATTTGGAAAGACTATTAAGCTACAAAAATACACAGAGATTTGTTATTGCTTGATGTAGCACTACATGGAGTATTAAATAGCACTGTAAATCACAGTTATTATATTATAAGCAACCGCATGTTTTATTTTTTTTGCTGCATGTGCTTCTAGCAATTCAGTGTGTGCTTAAGGCCACACTTATGGTTTTCTTGTATCATGAATAATCTTAGAAATTTCCAAGGAAGTCAAGGCAATAGCTGTTGACTTTGACAATGCTTGTTTATTTAGTCCCTAAATATTTCTCTGACTTTTTGATGTTTAGCAAGTTTCTGGTGTTCTTCACGACAACGAATCGTCACAGTCCACAGACTGATGCTCATCAGGGGCAACCTTTCGGCATTTCTTAGGAGGGCAACCATCCATTGGTCTCTCCTTGATGCAGTCGTAAGAATATAACTCTTTACAGCCCTGTGTACAAGCCCTTGCTGGAGGCAGTATATTCTAGCCTTAGTGATACAGTAGCGTATTGCCCACAAACTGCCTACTGTCCTTCCTATTTGCGAACATCATAAACACAGCCTGTTGCAAAAGTGATTGCGATCATCAGAACAGGTACACATAGTAAAGGCTGCCTGAACATTAATGGTGGCTCTGTCATTAGGAGTAGGCCTGGGCAAAATTTTAACTACACTGGAGTAATTACAGTAATTTCACGTTACCCTTTTTACTCCAAATTACCGAAAATTAGCCAATTATGCTCATGCGTAATTTGGCATAAAAATCCTTCCGCAGGAGAACAGGAAGACTAAACTTCGCGAGCACAAGCGGCTGCTGCTACTCGTGTTCTACTGCATTTAGCACTATTTTCTTAGCGCAAAATAGCACTAAATGCTGGGTTACGTTCCTGTCGTAATTGTGCGTACTCTCATGTAATCTTGCTGTAATTTCACATGATTACGCTACAGCAAATTATGCAAACTACACACACCCCCTAATTAAGAGTGGTAGGCAGGTAGCTAATACCAAACATACTTTTTAAAGAGTGATGGCTGCGGCATGGATGATGGCTGATGGCCACATAGGACAACACCATTTTCCTTTGCATGTAAAGAGGGAATACAGATGGTTTGCTGCTGTCAGAAAAGCCCATTGAAATGTTTGCCAGGTACTCTGCACATAGGTAGTGACAAGTGCAATGCATGTGGAAAGAGGAGCATGCTGGAGGTCTCTTAGAAGAGGGAGCGCTATCCAGCCTGATGGAATCTTTGAATCTGGAGTATGTACTGACACTGACAGTGGGCTACAGCCCAAGTGCCTGAATTTGGGAATGTAAAATCGGGCTCCATCAATCTTACTGAACATCTAATGGACCTGGACCTAAGTGGACCCAGCTACTGTTGTTGCTTCCAGGCGAGTGTTTCCCATTTCTTCCTGACTAGGAAGAAAACTAAAGGCTCCTGCTGAACCTCTGCCAGCCTTCCTGCTGCTGCTGACTTTGCCTGAGTGGAAATTCCCTACTGTCCAGGGCGTCCAGAGATGTAACCTTGAAGCATCTCTATCCCTCATCTGATGCCAAAGGAGCACGTTTCAAGAAAAATACGGCAAAAAAGTGAAGCTAGATAGTGACTAAGTCTGGTGCCTACACGTTGTCTCGGCATTAAACTATATTGTTTTTCATCTTATCCTACTGCTGTTGCAGTAACTTATCAGCTAGCCAGCTCGCAGGCGACCTGTGTGGTCTTGGCCATGTCCTATGAACATGTGTGTTGCATCTGGGTTCTGCCCCCAAGAGCTTCCAGTTGGTGAGTGTTAGACCTGGCATCCTTGGCGTGATTGTCCACCCAACCTTTTGCCTTCAGACCTCCTGTTTTTGCTGCCTTCATTTTTGCTGGCCTCAAGACTCTGCCACATCACCACTGTTAACCAGTGCTACGGTGCTTGTGCTCTTTCTCTAAAACATGGTAACATTGGCTTACACCCAATTGGCATATTTATTTTATTTGTAAGTCCCTAGTAAACTTGCACTACATGTACCCAGGGCCCGTAAATTTAATGCTGCTAGTGGGCCTGCAGCACTGGTTGTGCCACTCACTTAAGTAGCCTCTTTAAACATGTCTCAGGCCTTCCATTGCAGAGCCTGTGGGAGCAGTTTAAACTGCCATTTCAACCTGGCAAAATAAACCTTTTGCCAGGCCAAAACCTTTCTTTTTAATTCATATAAGTCACTGCTAGGGTAAGCCCTGGACAGCCCCAAGAGCAGGGTGCAGTGTATTTAAAAAGTTGGACATGTACTTTTAAGTTCTACATGTTCTGGTAGTAAAAAACGCTTATGTTAGTTTTTCACTACTGCAAGGCGTATCTCTCCCTATAGTATAAGATTGAAGTTGCCTTATTACATTTTATATGTGTAGTTTCCAAATTTGGCAGAAAGCTAGCTCTTGGTCCAAAAAGAGCCCTTTTCGTAATTTGATATAAATCCGCTCAGTAGTTTTGGAGTTATTAAAGCAAAAAGATTTATGTATATCTAGGAACATGAATCCTCCGCAGATCCGACAGATCTGATGGTGAGATCTGATTGGCTGCCAACACTTCAGACAGGAGGTGTTGGCAGCCATCTTAGGACTTGGGCAAATCTTGAGTCCTAAGAAAAAATGAAAAAAAGACACAAGGGGGTAGAGTAGGAATACCTTGACCCCCCCTAGATCTGGTGGTGGGGTCCCTGGGGCCAAAAATACTTTTTTTTTAAAACAAAAATGGCTGCAAATTTACGGAGGATCTGCTAATCCACAGCAATATAAATCTGAAAAAGACAAGTGCAGTCTACCGCTCTTGTGTTTTTTTAGAGCCCCCAGAGTGAGACAGGTCAGAGGGGAACATATATAGAAAGTATAGAGTTCAAAATGTTTAATAATAATTGCAATTCTACAAAGATAATAAAATCCTGTCAGTTGATTTTCAAGGAAATTGTATAATACATTCGGTCTGAAAGGGGATATTCAAAAATGCCGACTACGACTCTAGCATTGTGTGACTTTGGTAAAGCACTTAGCAGAATATTGGCGAGGGTGTAATGAATCACAAGGGAAGACCTCGCTAATGCCGAAAACTCGAGTAGTAATGAAGTACAGCCATACAATTCCTGTTTTGCTGCTGGATCGCTGCCTTGCTTATTTGCCATGCTTAAATTGCCATCTCCATGCACCTGCCCTAGCTCAGTACCCTTTACTGGAGCTTGATATGTCAAGCCAAGGCTCATGACATCAAGAGCTCAAAGTGACGAGACATATAGAGTTCTATGATGGAATCCACATTGGGCTTTTTCACCAGGTTTAATTTTCCCTCACCAGGGGTTCACTTGAGTCGGCTCACTCATTTGATAAGGAAAATACACTGTCATTAACTTTCCTTTTGAGTTTGGCAAAAATTATACACATTAACAATGTCTGGATGTTGTTGTATTATTTGCTCCGTGTTTTCAGAAGACACTACACATTTGCGAAGAGAACCAAGCAATCTTTTGTACACTATTAATGATCTTGTAGACCCTGAGACTCTGGGGCGGAGTTTACATACCGTCATGGCCAATATATCACCAGTCAACATTAAATAGAAGCTTAGCTGTACTTAATGAAATGATGTAGGAACAACTTGTATCTCAATATGGCCACTGTCAAATCCTCCTCGATATGCCTATCGGACGCAACCAGCATCTGTAGTAATGAGCCAGAATCTTTACGGCAGAGAACCAAAAATTGAAACAAAGCGATTGTCATTCATGGCAATCACACCCCCATTACAGTCAAGTTTCTGTCCACACAATTGCCAACAGCCTCAAGGTCTTAAGAATGAGCAGAACAGGGGCAAGATACTGCAAATAAAAGTATGCTGCTAGATGGATGAAATAAAGCTGCCTCGCCTCCTTGTAGTTGCATGTCCAACTTTTAAAATACACTGCACCCTGCCCTCTGAGCTGTACAGGGCCTACCCTAGGGGTGACTCATATATATTTAACAGGAAGGTTTGGGCCTGAAAAAGGTTTATTTTGCCAGGTCAAAATGGCAATTTAAACTGCATACACAGGCTGCAATGGCAGGCGGGAGACATGTTTAAAGTACTACTTAAGTTGGTGGCACAATAAGTGCTGCAGGCCCACTTGTAGCATTTCATTTAAAATACTTAATAGGCCTGGGCACAATTTAAATTACACCGGAGTAATTTCAGTAACTTTGCATTACTCTTTGATGTGAGTTACTGATAATTATGCGATTACTCCTGCTTGCGTACTTAAGAGTAGTTTAGGGGAAAAGCTCCTAACGCAAGAGAACATTTAGTGAGCACAAGCAGCCACTCGCTGTCATGTTCTGCTGCATTTGCTCTGTTTCTTAGATCAAAATGCATCCCTGCATCCATTTTGGGCACGAGGGTGCCTTTTGCACTAAGAAAATAGCGCTAAAT
Source organism: Calotriton arnoldi (assembly GCA_963921515.1). Lineage (NCBI taxonomy): Eukaryota > Metazoa > Chordata > Amphibia > Caudata > Salamandridae > Calotriton > Calotriton arnoldi. The sequence goes on along the minus strand of CAWUFW010000219.1, from coordinate 4,352,832 downwards.
GATGATAGTAAGTTGGGGGAAAAGTCTACCCCAAGAGCACATTTAGGGCCTGATTCACAGAACTAACTTACGTCAAAAACGTAAAGTTAGTACTTTTTGGTATTCACAGACTACACTTACTCATTTTGGTATTCACAGAATGAACTTACTCATTTCGGTATTCACAGAAGTTAGTAGTCCTAACTTTAGGACTCCTAAATGCCTTCTGTGAATACCGAAAGTCTTAAAGTTAGGATTTTTCTCAGTTTAGGAGTAGTAAAGTTAGGACTCCTAACTTTAGGACTCCTAAATGCCTTCTGTGAATACCGAAAGTCTTAAAGTTAGGATTTTTCTCAGTTTATGAGTAGTAAAGTTAGGACTACTAACTTTACTACTCCTAAACTGAGAAAAATCCTAACTTTAAGACTTTCGGTATTCACAGAAGGCATTTAGGAGTCCTAAAGTTAGGACTACTAACTTCTGTGAATACCGAAATGAGTAAGTTCATTCTGTGAATACCAAAATGAGTAAGTGTATTCTGTGAATACCAAAAAGTACTAACTTTACGTTTTTGACGTAAGTTAGTTCTGTGAATCAGGCCCTGCGTGAGCACCTGTGCCTGATCACTCACGGTTTGTGTTCTGTTGCATTTAGTGTGATGTCTTAGCGCAACATGCACCCTCACTTTCATTTTGGATGCGAGGGAGCATTTATGCACTAAGAAACAGAGCTAAGGGCAGAATTAACCTTCTCACACGATTTAAGCGTATTCTTGCGCAATTTTTAGGTAATTCTGTGTGATTATACTACACGGAATTACGCAAGTTATGCTCGCCACTGAGTACTGAAGCACAAACATTTTAGTCAACGTGCATTACTATTTGGTTCAAGCCGTTCATTGCAAATGCACAAGTTTAGTTTTGCTTGGACAAGAATTTCCGATCAAAACACAGTGTTAGCAAGGCCGTACTGGCCATACCGGGAATAGGGCGTTTCCCCGGGAGGCTGGGAGGATTGGGACCGGTTTTGTTACTGTGGGCCGGTTTTGCAGCAGTGCTGCAATATCGACCCACTGTAACAAAAGCAGCTGTGCTTTACACCGCCCCCCTCAGCTGGTCCGACAAAACTGCAAGGGCTTCTTTGAGTACCCAGTCCGGCCCTGAGTGTTAGAGGAAGTGATGATAGCATATAGGCAAAGTAGTCACAACAATCTCTTGTTTCAGAGGGAGGTGAGTATTTGCATAAATCCTTACCCCAAAGCCCTCAGGTCTAAGAGTTAAATTGAACTTGTGCCCTTTAAGTCCTGAGCACACACTCTAATTATGATAATTAGGTTAGTGTCCAACAATGGAAACTGTCTCTCTGCATTTTACAGTGCCTAAAGTTCAGCAGAAAGAACCCACTGAACAGCACAAGTATATACACATAACTGCAAACCTTTGAACATTCAATATATATGTAAATAATAATCGATCTCCCAAACTATCTAAATAAACGTCAAATTATTTTTCGTTTTAAATGCATGTTAATTTTAGAAATACACCACGTGCATGCTAGCAGACTGTTTCTATGCATATCTGTGGAAACAACACAATTATAGGTCTCTGAAAGCTCCTTGGAGTTATCTAAAAAGGCACAGAGTGACTCACTGGACGAGCTACACATGACCTGGGGCCTGTTTGCATCATTGAAAGCTGTGCTTGGATGTACTAAATGCATCAGTCTGAAGAGGCAGTTCACTCGTTTTAGCTCCAACCCCTCGGATCATATAATTGTTGTGGCTACCAAATGCATCAACACCTGACAAACTTGGCGCGTTAAGGAATGCCAATCTGCTAAAAAACGACAGGTGATGATGACTAGAAACCCCAGAGTTTGTTAAGGTTACATATAATATAAAGTCATGTTGAAGCTCTCCTATGTGTTCCAAGGGTGTTTTACTTGGTGGGTTGAATATTTACTAAGCGAATCAATTGCATACATGCCAAGAGGATGTCCCAGAAGAAGAGTCCTTCAAATAATGGCCGAAACATCACTGCCAGGTCTTGATTTTAAGTGCATGAAGGGAAGCTGCCCTGGAACCAAGGGAGAATATTGTACATCTTCCACAAGGAACAAAACTGATGTGTGTACACAGAAGGACATAAAGACCTTCTGAATATGTCAGATAGTGTAAGGTGTACTTACAATCACCAGGCTGAGCTGCCTCCAGTTCACTTATCACTCTCATTTATCCATCCCGCATTCCTTCCCAGCGCTTTAGGAAAAGCCCCTAGGATTGGATCCCATTCTCAACTTACTTCACTTTCTAGCTCTAGCTGAACAGGCGAAATTACTCAAGAATATCTATCCCAAGGAGGAAGTCTTCAGCACACTACAGGCCACCCCTATGTTGTGACTCTTCAGAAAAGGCCCAAATATAACGACAGTGCTCCCTCATTCGCATTTTCCCACATAGGCTTCTTTATATCCATAGAATAGCCCCGCGCACCATTACTGAGTAATGCACTTTTGTCTATGCCACCTCCAAGATAGGCCCCAAAGGAAAGTACATACTCAAGTACTATCCTTCTCTGCCGCAGCGAACAGTTCCCTTTTACAATGTAGCACCTTTTGTGTGTATGCACAAACAGGTCCCTGTTTACTATGACACAAAATATGTTGTATTTGAAAACTTTAAATGAGTCACACAGTATTGGTATGTAACCAAATGCAAAAAGAACAAACAAAAATGCTTCAATCAATGTGGTGCCACCCAAGACGTTCACACACACAGGGGTAGGGCCTGATCCCACAACTCAAGAACAGGGCGGTCCAAAACATATTGAGCATACCCAATAAGACGAGGCCGTAGAGCACGCAAATGATCCACACCTTGAAGCAGTGGTCCCATGCTTGAGATGATCTGTTTCTGACCTGAACTCCAGGCACCTGAAAGCATGACGGACCATAGGCTAGAACACCACTAGCATCAACAATGTGGACATGTCACATGTGGCAACGCGTTCTGGGTGCTCTTCTGGAAAACAGGGCAATCAGCCAGGTACCAGTTGGACAGCACATTCAATTCAACAGAATGCTTTAGAGTGATTGGGAAGGTCCAGGGAAAGTCAATCTTACTTACTATGTTGTGGAATAGGATTGACAGATGTATTCAACTTGACATGTCCAGCGATTGTACACAGCTTGATGCTTGTTCTCTACTGGGAGTTCATATTGGCCTACAAAGATAGACAGGCTTTGATTAAATTGATGGCACTTCATTAACGGAACAAACATCGGTAAAGCAAATTGGGCTGGCCTTTTTTAATGAAAGTGCATTGATTTGCCATTTTGTATGTGTAGAAGAGCCTATCAGTTGTCCATCTATCACCCATGCATTGAAAGGTGTATTCACTCATACTTGAATTCACCGATCCAACCCACAAATTTGACAAGCAATGAAAAAACACTTTCAGACACAACTCGTGTGCAGCAGAAAAATAAGGCAGGTTTGCGTACATTTTTACTGTGCAAACTGCAAACAACCAGGCCGTCTGGGCCACTACATTAGACTGCAGATCTTTAGAATTAAAAAAAAATCATATCAGAGTTTGGGCAAAATCACTTGGCCCATTCTGTCGCTTGAGATTAAAAAGTAGTGCACGCAAAATGGAAGAGTGCAGTGATTCGGTCCTGCATAGCCTCAAACAGCGTGTATAAAGTTATGTATAAGAAGAAACCCAAGCCAGGAGATATCAGAAGACACTCAAGTGTGCCCTGGGATGCAGAGAAGCAGGGGCAATGGTGTCAATAGTCAGCACACCCACAAATACATAGCAATGACTTAGGAAGCTGGGTTAATAATGTGAAATTAGTTTTTTTATTAATGATTAATACTTAGAACTATGGCTCAAATAGCTCATACACAATGTAAAAAAAACGACCTATTGGAATAGATGGTGGGAACAGTTTCATTACTCATGTCTCAAGAAATCTAGGGCCAGATAAAAAAACAATTTCACAAAATGCAACGCAGTAAGACAACTTGCTGCGCTGCGTGAAATGGAGAGGGGGGGGGGAATCCATCAAGATATGGCGCATTCCTGCCCTCTGCTTGCGCTGGCGCACACTCTGCAGCCTAGCACCAATGCAGGCACCCTTGCGCCATGGAGCAAGAATGCCTCCATTGCAGACAGGATTGTATTTGTGCAAGAAGGGACACCTTCCTGCACAAAAACAATCCTCAGAGGCATTTTCCTCTTTCTAAGTGTGCTGAAGAATGCAACACACTTAGAAAGAGAAAAGAACATGTAAAAATAAAGATATTTCTCCTTGTTGAGCCTCCGGTGAGAAGGTGTACAATTCTGATGCATTTCCAGGTCTACCAGTGTTAGTAAATCTGGGAATGCTTCAGAATATATGAGTGGATGCGTGGGAACACCGTCGCTGCACCCATATAACGCCCTCAGTACGCAGAGTAATGCAAGGCAGCGACTTGCGCTGCCTTGCGTTATTCCAGTTTTACCAAGGCACGCCGGGCCACACAAAGTAGCCTAATGTGGCTTGGTAAATCTCATTCTAGGTTTTGCATTACCCTGAGTCCCTTTGCGTAGCGCAAGGGTGACGCAAAACCATAATAAATCTGTGCCTCTGTATTTTTGAGAAAAGTCGAGACCTCACCGTTATTGCGCTTGGATCCAGCATGTGTTGTTTTCTGCTCTTTGCCCTTTGTTCCAGTTTGCTATCTTGCTCTGCCTGAATGAATCTGCCTGCTCTCAGAGGTTTTTTGCTTCTCTCTTGAGATTCTTTTTTCCTGTGAGTACTGGGTCCACTCCCAGTTGCTCCCTTTTGGACAGTACTGAACCCAGTTATGTTCAGTCTGGGTCAGTGTTAGTCTATTGGGAACAAAAGGCTATATCTCAGATTCAAGAAGGTACCACCAATACGGTAAGTCAGATCTTCAGCCCTTGACATCCCCTTGCATTACCTTTCCCAATGTCCTTTTCCTCTCCCACAATCTCCTTACCGGAGCCACTTTTGCCTTGTCTCCCTCTCTCCGGTTCCGGCGTGCAGCTCAGCTCAGCACCATGTGACTCTGGGCAATAGCTCACTTAATTTCCACGATGGCCCCCAGCGCCTTGAGACCCGTAAGGGTGAGTAGTTCGTGCTTTACAAATACGGATTTTACATTTCTCGCATCTAAAGGATTACTCTGATTGGCTCAGGCACAGTGGGAGGCATAGAGGCGCCTTTTGACCAGGACAGGCCTTGTAGGAACAATTAAGTTATAATGTTGCAGTTTTTTTACTTGTTACTTTCAACTTTCGGGAATATCAGAGCTGTCCCTGCGTTCATAATTGTTTTTCATGCTCTGACAGTGCACTAAGTGCAGAAAAGGCTGAAAGGTGCCTAAAGGAGGGTGAAGCTTGGAGGTCCCCATGCACTGCTGGAGTGTTCCTCTGGTTAAAGCATACATCAGGAGACTTTGTAATGGTTTTCCTGGAACTTTGCAGTATTGAGCTTATTGATCTTTCTGTTATTGCTTGAATAAATGTGACTTACTTCCTACATATTAAAGTATCTTGATTAAGATTTCAAACTGTTGATTAATTGAGGATTCACAAGGCCATGATGGAATATGCATTCGCAACTAATGAAACACAGCTCAGCATCAAGGCATCACAATGTAGTCATTATCAAACCAAAGTCAAATGTTCTGCTATGATTTTATCATATTTCTTCAGGCCCCAGATGAGAGGTGTATGATGCCGTTAAAGGATGCCTCTGTGGAGTCTGGGCGCCATGGAGCAGAGCCTTACTACTATCCATATGTGAGAGTAGGAGAACTTGAAAAGCAGTTCTGAAGTTGCATTCTGAAAGTAACAGTTTCACTCTCATTAGAAGAGAGAACGGGTACCAGGCCATCTTTTTTTTTTAGGCAATGTGTTCCTTGAGGGTGAGGTTGGTGTCTAGGGTAAATCCAAGTGGCTTGGCTCAGTTTGAGTTGGAGTTCTAAGCCATTAACAGTTATGTCGTTGAGCTAGGTTTGTACTGTTTCTTGTTTGCTGTTGTTGGCAAATAACAAGAATTCTGTCTTGGTTGGGTTGAGCTTTAGTTAGGTGCTGGACATCCAAGTCGGGATGATGTGCAGACAGTGTTTGAGGCACTGGATGCCTGAAGCAGGCAAAACTAGTAGGGTTATGTTTAATCACCATATCGCTGAATCTTGATGCTAGTATCTATGAGTAGCAAACACAGCAAGATGATGGACAGAATGCCAAAACGTATTGGCCACTCACCCCCAGTCAAGAGATCTGGGTTTATTCCATTGTTCTTTTGCTCACTTTGCCACCCCAGTTAGGACCCAGGCATATTCAAATCAATCTTGACCCTGCTCCTCATGGGAACAGTCCAGCCCGAACTGCCAGGCCAGGTCCTACCTGGACCGGAAAGAAGCATCCTGGGACCAGTTTCGAGGTATCACCACTCATCGGTCAGGCTAGCTCGAATCCAGTGGCACAGCGAGCAAGGGACCCATGTCTGGGCATACCTACTGCCACTTAGGGCGAACATAGCAAACACAGCAAGGTGATGGACGGAGTGCTGAAACTTATCAACCACTCACCCCCAGGCAATGAAGAGGGTCAAGGCTGATTTGCATATGGCTAGGTCTAAACTGGGGTGGCATGGTGAGCAAAAGAATAATGGATTTAACCCATATCTCTGACTGGGGGTGAATGTTTGATTTGTTCTGCATTCCATCCATTATTTGTGTGCCTTTTTATTATGTATGAGTAGAGCACCAAGCGCCTCCATATAGAGGCTGACGATGACAGAGGACGGTGTAGAACCCAGGTTATGGGGATATTTTGTAACCATGTGAACAAACTGGTGTTGATTGGAAACACAGGAGGCAAACCAGAAGATGGACATTGCTAGTGATTCACATCCGAGACTCGAAATTACATATAAGGGTGGGATGTTCGGCTGTGTCAAAGGCAGCCGAGAAGTCAAGCACTATCAGCAGGCAGGGGTCAACCTAAATAAAAGAATGGGGAGTCATTTGTAAAGAGAAAATGTATTTTATTTAGATGACAGTAAAGTACACTCAAGCACCTAAAACACAAAAAGTAAATATAAAGTGATTGTCATCATATATAAAGGGTGGCTTTGGCTATCCATACTTCAAGGGATATCATAATGCATCTATTCTCATCAAAGTGGGTCAACTGATACAGCTACTATGGCATGCTATGGTATCCTAAATTTCTTATAGAGAACACCTATGCCAAAATGTCAGACCAAAATGTCAGACCTCCTTAATGGTACAACTCATCCTACACATATACCCAAAATAAACCACAGTAGAGTTTAAATAGCCAAGCCTTTTGCATTTCAGGGTCTGTACTCACGGAAGTTGGTTGGAAGTGTATTTTATAATTTAGACTCAGTCGCTTACATGGATTTTGGACCTGCCCTTATGAGTTGGTACAGCAGTCTCAGGCTTGGTGTGCATGTGAGCCATTGGAATATAGCCCTAATTTTGTTACAATAAAACTGGGTACTGACACTAAGTATGTTTTCTGCACTACAGTTAATATTACTCTCTTTCTTATTGTTACCCAGTGCAGATTATTTAAGGGACCTGTAATATGATCATACTTGAGAAGTTAATAAGGAGCCTGGCACTCCTGTAGGACCTGTAGTTGTGTTTAAGCTGTGCCGTAGGTATGAATTCCTGCAGAATTTTAGTCCTAAATCACAAAACATTTTCTGTGAGTAACTGTAACTTAGTTTAGTGTGACATCCTATTTAATTAGTCCTGAATTTTCAGTAGTAATTCACACCTACGGCAAGCTCCCCATTACAGTAAGACACATATACTCACAGAAATGTGTTTGTGAATTTGGTTCTAAATAAATAGCTCTTCATTGATTCGATGGTGTCTTAATTTGTAAGAACTACATACTCATTAAAAATAACAAAATGTCCTGAAAGACGAGTTGGAAAATGAAAGAAATTTTACCTTCACCCCTCCTGTTTTCTGAATTTAGTTTTTATTGGCATTAGGTGCACTTTACTACTGCTAACCAGTGCTAAAGTGCTTATGCTCTCTCCCTAAAACATGGTAAAATTGGCCAAAACCTGCTTGGCACATTTAATTTACTTACAAGACCCTAGTAAAATGGTACTACATGGTAAAATTGGCCAAAACCTGCTTGGCACATTTAATGTACTTCCAAGACCCTAGTAAAATGGTACTACATGTACCCAGGGCCTATAAATGAAATGCTACTAGTGGGCCTCCAGTACTCATTGTGCCACCCACTAGAATAGCACTTTAAAACATGTCTCAGACCTACAATTGCAGACTGTAGAGAAGTTGTAAATTGTGAATTCAACCTGCCAAAATAAACCCTTAGCCAGGCCTAAATCTTTCTATTTAATACACATAAGTCACCCCTAAGGCAGACCCTAAAAAAAGATCATAGAGTGCATTGTATTTAAAAAGTTGGACATGTCCTGGTAGTGAAAAAGTCCTAAAATTCCTTTTTCACTACTGTAAGGACTATCTATCCCATAGGATAATATTAAGGTACCTTATTACATTTAGTAACTCTAACTTTTGATCGGGAACGGGTAGTAATGCCATGTATGGACTCAAATAATTGTAATTTAAAATCCTCTTTAATGGTAAAGTCAAATTTTAATTTACAATTCTGAAAATGGCACGTTTAAAACGTTGGTATTTTCTTCTCATAAGCATTTGATGCCTGTTGCCAGTGTCCTTTGTCACATGACTGGGAATAGCTTAGCTGTTGGGCTTCCTGTGTTCCTCCCAGACAGTGAAAGAAAGGGGGACGAGGTGTTGGCCATGATGGTCCATCATGCCAGTATGGTTGGGGAGGAGCTGTTCTCTGCCCCACTTACATTTCAAAGGGCTTACCCACAGCACACACAAAGGAACCTTTTGTCACCCCAGATGTTTTGGAGTCTTGACAGGGGAAGGGAAGAATGTTCTAGAACCAGTTGTGGGGGAAGCCTAGAAGATTCCTCTATTTCAAAGGCTGGCACCAGGTATACATATTGGACCCTCAGAACACTTCTTCGAAACACTCCTGGACCTCTGGAAAACTTCAGAAGGACTGCCTGGATCCCCAGAGGACTGCGTTGACTCCTAACCCCCTCCCTATTGGTGCTCCCAGGTCCTGGACTCTTGGAAGTGGCGTTAGAGGTACTCCTCCCTGCCTAACTGTGGGTTCAAGCAGAACTGACACAGCGAGACGTAACTCGATGCAGGACCCCACACCCCAGCCCCAGCTCCTGATCGCTGGCCCCATCTGAGCTGACACAGCATGACGCAACTCGATGCAGGAGCTCGCATTGCAGCCCTTGCAGCTTCTCATCTGAACTGACACAGCACAATGTAACACCTCCCATCAAGGTACAATTCTCAGCAAGGCTAACCTGGTCCCTGTGTTCTCCACACTCCATTGCGGTCTGCCTGAACCTTTGACTTTGTACTGGTCCAGAGGGAGAAGATAACTGCACTTGGCACTTGGTGCTTCTAAGAGCTATTTGGTTTTACCTGAAACTGTGAAATTAGATATCTCTGATTTCTACTGATTGGCTGTGTGCTTTTCTAGTATCATTTTATTTATTAACATGTTCTCTATGTTTCTAAATTGGTGTGGGATTTTTCTTGTGTTGTGTTTTTACTTTATTACTGCTTGTGTGCTGCAAAATTACTTAACACATTGCCTCTATATTCCGCCTGACTGCTTTTGTGTCAAGTTACCAGAGGGTTAAGTGCAGGTTAATTTAGTGACTTTTGTGGTTCACTCTGACAAGAATTGTGGTTGTTGCCTGGGTGGGGCTTCCACAACCTCAACCAATAGCCAATTTCTTACAGTGTAGGAACAGGATTACATGTTATTCTCAACACAAATATGATCCTACTCCTACTAAAATAGGCTACCATACCAAACATAAAGGTGTACCATTTCCAGTACAAATTGTCTTTTTTCTTAAACTTTATTTAGATTTTTTTTGTATGCAAAGATAGCTTAAAAAATATGACACCTCATAGAAGTAACTTACTTATATATAGCGAGGGATCAGTAATAACGAAGTAGACATCAAATAACACACATTGCAGAGCTAGCCATATTACCAGAGACCCTATTTAGGTATTAACCCAGGAAAGACTGTGGAAGATGAGTCTGAAAAAACCTTGATTCATTCACAGTCCAAAGAACGGGAAAGAGTAATAAGTATCTACCACATCATTCAACAAGCTAAGTCTTGTATCCCTATTTGAACGTGAGGGAACGGGGCCCTTCCCCTACACATGGGCACAGTCTCTTTATTATTGTTTTTTTATTATTTTTCTTTCTTTAATTACCCAGCCCACATTTTAATGTTGCCTTTTTAATTCCCTTTGTGTCAAATAAATGATTTCTTAATTTATTTATTTGTTTCATGCCCCATAATGGAATGCTTTTTTCATATGTTCTAATATGGCAAGTCTTCAAGAGCACATTTATTCTTACTGTCATTTTTTATTTGTTGGTCTTTTAAAAAATGCAATGAAAATGCTGGTGCCCCAGTTGCGTTGCTGTTTCAATGCATGCCTAATATTTTCTAGAAATTGTAAAATAGCACATACAGCACTGACCTCTCGAGCTCATCACGTATTTCTGATCTTTCACCCATGAATACTTTTGCAGTTACAGTAGCATCATATTCCAACTTTTTGGATATTTACGTTTAAAGAAAACGGTAAAGAAATATGACAGCCAGTTACAGTAATCAAGAATCCTGTGGCAATCTGGCAGGCTTCTTTCAAAACAAAGTTAAAGAAGTTTACTAGAGGTTTTCTTCCATTAAGGCTCCTTTTCTGGCAGAATTGCCCTCTCCTTCCCATCATGCCAAATCCAAGATTTTTTTCCAGATTTACTGATCCAACTGTAGAGCAGGTCACCTCTCTAATAAAGTCCAAAAAATCAGGCTCCTTACTTGATCCCTGCCCCCCCTTCGATGGCCAAACAGGCACCTGAAATAATCGCATAAAATCTCACTGCTATCGTCCAGCACATGTTAGCCATCGGTTTCTTTCCTACCCAATGGAAGGTAGTGTCAGTATCACTCCTTTTAAAGAAACCCTCACTTAGTCCCACAGACAACAGCAGTTATCTGCCTATTTCATGACTGCGCCTACCGGCTAAGAATATGGAAAAAATAATCAATCTCTAGCTGGTCACCTCTATACAAGACAATAATCTTCTGGACCGCACACGATATGCGTTCAGAAATGAGCATGCACTAAGACAGCCTTAATCAAGGAAACTGAAGAGATCAGAGAGACTCTTGATCAGGGAGGTAAAGCGGCCCGCATTCTACGGGAAACATCGTTTACAACGCACGCGTTACAACGCGTGTCATTACAACAAATGTTTTACAACGCGAAATCCATTACAACGCATGTCATTACATCGCATAATCCATTACAACGTATTCCCCAAAGTAACGCCCCGGCGGAGTTAGAATAAAATTGTGTTGTAATGGATTATGCGTTGTAACGACATGTGTTGTAATGGATTTTGCGATGTAAAACATTTGTTGTAATGACACGCGTTGTAACGCGTGCATTGTAAAGTGTCATATTCGCATTCTACTCGACCTGTAGGCAGCTTTTGATACGGTGAATCACGAGCGGCTAGCAGGCTGAATATTTGAAATCGAAATTAGAGGAGAAGCTCTTGCCCTCCTAAAATCTTTTTCAGTTGGGCGAAAACGATATGTTTTATTAAATTAGTTTACCTAGAATCCTTTCTCTTTGCCTTGCGGAGTGCCCCAATGCTCCTCATTGAGCCTGACTCTCTTTAATGTTTATGAGTCAAACTTGACAAACTTGATCAGACAGTTCAGATTCTTGCTCACATTATTTGCCAAGGATACACAAACTCTTGTTTCATTAACAGAAAATGATGTTGACACAGATACTAGGTTTCAGGACTGTATGCTGGTAGTCAATATGTGGATGGCTAATAACTGCCTAAAGCTAAACTCAAGTAAAACTGAGATAATTTTATTTGGGAACTTTTCTTTTTGGTCCCACTCCTGGTGGCCTCAAGAGTTAGGAACCCTGCGTACCCCGGTCAAGAAGGCCTGTAACCTTGGAGTGATCATTGATGAGAGACTAACCTATAGTGATAAGGTAAACTCGGTCTCTTCATCCATCTTTTACACCATCAGGATGGTAAAAAAAGATCTTACCTTTCCTCCTAACCACTCTGCAAAAAACAGTAGTTACCTCTATGGTGCTCTCAAAACTTGACTACTGCAATGGTCTGTATTCCAACATGCAACAACAATAGCTCAATAAACTACAGACTCTGCAGAATGCAGCAGCACAGCTCTTTCTCGGCATTCCTAAATTCAAATCTGCCTCAAAGGCTCTAAAGCAGTTACATTGGCCGCCAATAAGGCAGAGAGTAGTGTTTAAGGCCCTCTGCATTGTCTTTAAAGCCCTGCATGGCATTGGACCTGACCACCTTAAGAAGAAATGTACTTGGTGTAGGCCATCAAGAAACTTGAGGTCTTCCGCAGCCAACAATGTAATAGTCCCCAATTTCAGACTATCTTCATTGGTGGAGGGGGGAGAGAGGTTTTGTGAATAGCGTATCATGATCCAGGAATGCCCTTCCGCTCCATCTAAAAAACATGAACAATCTCTTGGCCTTCAGGGAAGCCTTAAAACCCTGATTATTCAATTCTGCTGACTTCCATTACCTTTTTGCTTCTTGACATTCTGTATTGATCTTCTGAGCTGGATTAGGTTTTTCTGTAAAAGCTAGCACCAAGACACCTCCGAGTAAATGTGCATTTTAGAAGTATATTTAATATAACGTAACATTTAACCTTTAACATAGGTATGATATCATTAGGAGTCGAAAATGAGAAAGTACTAAAACATGTAATTCTACCTCTCCATCAAAATTACGGCTTTAGTTCTCTGTTTAGGCATTATTTCTACTATATGATGTTACATACTTTAATAATTGAACATTAGCCTGTATGAAATATGAAAGGTAATGGTACCAAGCATCGAGAGGCAGAGGTTTTCTCTTTATATAACATTTGTATTTACTTGTTTACTTATAACGGCAAAACATAAAGGAGAAGGGGAATAGAATCAATTATTTTCTAGTAGTGAGTATCAAACTAGATACAAATTGTCAATTATTATCAAGAATGCAAATAAGTAAACATGTTTCAGAAAAGATTATAGAAAGTAGTAAACGATGTGTAGTAAATGGTATTTTTACGAATCTTGTACAGATTGGCTCTGGACTACTCGAGATCACGTTCCACAATTCCATTCAATTCCCATTTAGGCACCTATCCTTAGTTTCTACATATGTATGCTTTATTTGATTTGGGTATGCCAAAAGTCTTCAGGTGAACTCCAAAGCAAAGTAACTTTCACCACTTTGGGTTATTACCCTATTTATGAGCCATCTGTCAGGCACCTTGTGACAGACGGTTTTGTAAAAGAAAGCATAAGCATATAAGCATACAAGCATATAAACAGAAAATCAGGGCTATTCAAAAAGTTAGCTTACACTTGTGAGTAATTTAGACTTGGAATTTGCTGTTACACTTCTGAGTAACTTTACTACTTTTGGCTATTTCAAAAATCCCAGTGCAAAGTTAGTCAATAGTGTAGACTTACACATCTCCACTCCTTGAAATAGGGGGTAGGGTCACATTTACAGATGTAAGTTATTACTGCCAAAAAGAAACAGTAGTTGGTCCAGCACCACACAAACCCAGTGACTGATACTACAACACCCTCCCATAGAAAATAATAGAGGCATGGACTTAAAATAAAACCTCATTGGAAATAATGGTAAAATAAATTAAATTATTTGAAATAGTTTAAAATATAAATTAATATAATTTATTCAATTCAATATCTTTATTCGGTCTAATTAGAAATAGACCATAAAAGTACATAGAAATATAGTACATAACCATGACCTCACAAAAAGTTTAAAATAATCTTACTTTTGACTTAAGAACAGATAAAAAAGAATATATGTACATGAACAGCTCTAAAATTCCATAGTACGTCAAATAACCATGATTAAATGTAACAAAAAGTGCAAATCGTGATTACATTTTAAAGCACCATTACACTCATATGGAAATTGGCCGAGGTTTTAAAAGAATGATGGGAAAGTAGAGAGAACAAAAACCTATGATCAGGTCTGCTATTCGCTCCTACTATCCCCCGAAATTAGACCAAAACGACTCAACCAAACTCTATATACTAACCCACATTGCACATATGATTTGAACGATTAACCTATCATAGTTTTTAAGCCCTAATATCTACTTTCAGAAAAGCGCAGACACTGTAAGCAGTTTCAGGAATTGTAAGTGTAGGAGAGCTGGTCCTGGTTATTGTTAAGCAATATATAAAATTACACATGTACTTTTTAATTATAAGATACTTAACAACCTTTTTTTGAATTTATAAATTAAACTAATTTTTAAATAAATTCTATACATCAATTTTCATAATTATTATTTCACAATAAAAAATAAAATTTGGTACTTTAAGTGGGAATTTATTTTTAATGTAAACTTGAGAATATTATTTTATATTTAATTTAATAGATTTAATTAATTAAAGAAAAATAAGCTAATAGTGCTGTAGCATTTTTGGCTTTTGTTCTACATTTAAAATTTATATATATAAATAAATAACAATAACATTTAACATACAACGTTTACTAATTTATTATAAAGGTTAATAAACATTTTTAATTTTCTCCACCTCAACTGTGGCGTCGCCCTATGTTAAAGTATAGGAAAAAGTTAATTTAACTAAAAAAAGAAAGTACTTTTTTTAATGTTAAATATAATTTCTACATTCAGGTAGGTTAGAGGTGCCCTACCGGCCCGTGCAGCTGGGAAGGGTTTCCATACACATAGGGGCCGATTCCGATTCGGGCCGGAAATCTCTCCGACCGAGCCGGACCCGGAGAGAATTCCGACCGAATCGGACTCTGGCAGTCCGACCGAACGAGTACGATGCGCACGCATGCACCCGGACTCGATTCGGTCGGACTCCCATTGAAGTCAATGGGAGCCGGTCGTACAACGCGTACGCGGGCTCCCATTGACTCAATGGGTGCGAGGCGAACAAGGGCGCCCCCTACAGCGGGTACGCGTCGAAGCGCATCGTGCCGTACAAGCACAGGTAGGGGGGACCCATGGGTCCCCCCTGTGTGCGACTCGCGCGGCTACGCATACAGGGGGGTCCGACGCGGACCCCCAAAGTCCGGCTCCGACAGCTTTTTCGAGCCGGACGGCGCGAGTCGGTCGGACTGCTCGCGGTGCGCATCGTACTTACCCAACCGGGGAACGTCTCCATTGCGCGGTGCGAGTTGTGTCCGTGCGAGTCGGTCGGAGCGTGTTGTAGCCGCGTTCGAGTCGGTCGGCGATTTCGCGGGCGCTTGCATCGTACTCGCTCGGCCGGACCCGCGTACGATTCGGTCGGGAAACAGGGCTCCGAATCGGATCCGGTAATGCCGAATCCGATTCGGAGCCCTATTGGCCGAGATCGGAATCGGCCCCTTAGCTGGGGCCCACGGTGCACTAACCCAGGCACTGGGCGAGAGCAAACAGGCCACGTTAGAGAGCAGTGCCCCCTAGTGTAACCCCCGATCAGAAGGGGACGAAAAGCTTCCTGAGTCCTGGTCCCCAGGGGCCTACTGCAGCAAGACCCACAGAACGTGCCCTGAAGGGGATACTCAGCGAGTTTCAGGACTATCAGGGGTTTGTGGAACGCATGGACCAGCAATCGTGGCCTAGCCCTGAAGCAAAGGGGGTTGAAGATAGAGCCTTCACCACCGGAATTGAAAAGGGTCCCAAGACCCGAGGGGCCCGAAGATGAGATAGTTGGAGCTGAGCTTTGGGGAGTCCTGCCTTGCACAGCTCATTGTGTGAATTGGCAGACTGACTGTGGGATAGGCCTGGCGTTCTGACTTGGGACCTAGACGATTCTGCCCTGCCACCCTGCGATAGCGGTCAGCCCACTTGGCTCTACATATCGGATATTAGCCCCTATCAGAGAGATGGCGTCAGCGAGAGCCAAGAAAGGGGCCACTATCAAAGACCTGTTGAGGAAACAGAGCCAGCAGGAGGAGACCCCCCAGACTGGCACAGGTCGTGCTGCCTCATCCCTTGGAGAAAAGATGGAGGCCATGGTCACCTGCCCATATCTGGAGTCGCTGTTGTCTGCTCTTCGTGACGACCTTCAAGCAGTCAAAAGAGACTTGACGCATGAGTTACAAGCAGTTCAAAAGGAGGTCACCAATATAGGGGACAGAGTTGACCCCCTCGAGGGCCGGGAGACCTCACGCTATGAAGAGATAGAAAAACTACAGCAGGAGATTATCCCGTTATCCGATCAGCAAATCGATCTACAAGCCCATGCGCAGGATTTGGAAATCTCTCTCGTAGAAACAACATCCGCATACGAGGAGCCCCGCAGGATGTGGAGGGAGATGACATAGAAGCCTATGTAGCAGCACTCTTCGCTCACATCTTGGGAGACACACCGGCGGGGGAGATCCATCTTGACAGAACCCACAGAGTTGGTAGATGGGGCCCTGGCTCTCCTCGCACAGTAGACAATCGTCCATAATTTCTCCCTCAAAGAAAGGATCTTGAAAGCGGCCCGAACCTCATCACCAGTTACGTTCCAAGGTCAAACTCTGAACCTAAATAAAGACCTTGCTGCCTCCACTCTTCAGGAGAGGAGGGAGGTCCACCCAGTCACATCTTTTTTAAAAGACCACAACGTATCATACTTCTGGGGACATCCCTTCCGCCTAATTTTCCGCTGGCAAGACTAACTACATCAGGTCCGCTCCTTGGCAGTGGCATGCGAGCTACTTCAGATTGATGTTCAAGGAGGTGAACAATCGAAACCACAGAAAAGAACCTAGAGACCGGCGGACAGTGGGAGGTGGAGGAGAGTTCCTACAATGCACAGGGTATCCTGCCCGAATCAGGCGACAATGGCCTCTGAAAGAAAAGTTTTGATTGAAAAGCTCACAGAGGGCACATCCTCCGGTGATCCTGCTTAAGTATTTGCATTTCATATCAGCGGGGCTGAGGGGGGCCTGGGCGGTCGGGGTTTGGGGATGCCGGGGATGTCCCGGTCACATTCCCTTCGAGGACTATACCACTGAGTGGAGAATGGATGTTGTTTGTCCTACCCTGCCTCGGGGACTTTGGGAGTTTGTTGTTTTAGTTGGGGGAAGAGTTTTGGGTGCCAGCCATGCTACTTAAGATTTTACTTACTCAAACACATGCTATGCCCACAGAGAATCAGTGGGAGGGGGGAGGAGGTATTGGAGAGTGATTGCATCGCAAGTGGGCACTATGCCAGCAATACCAGAAAGTCGCTTCTATGTCTGACTCGAAGGTTCTGGCACTCAATGTTAAAGGCCAAAAACAACCCGATTAAAAGGAGAGCTATATTGTCATATCTAGAACACTCACAGGCAGATGTTTGCCTCCTGCAGGGCACATACCTCCTATCTAGAGACTGGAATAGACTTAAATCCAGGGCGTTCCCCCAGCAGTATTTTCCCTCCCTACCACGCAAAGCAGCTGGGGTGGCAATACTGGTCTCGTGTACATTTCGCAGGAAGATAGGACCTAAGATTGCGGAAATGAAGTGTCGCCTACTGAGCTACCGCATACACCTAGGATGACACTCCATAGTGCTGGGTTCCATTTATGCCCCCAATAAAGGACAGGAATCAGGGGGGCGGTGGCAGAGGTACTGGCTGCACGGGATCGCTGGGTAGTCATAGGGGGAGACTTGAACTTGGTTTTTAACAACAAATTGGACTGTTCTGCACATAGACAAGGCATGGTTGGAACTATCAGCACTGGGAAGGCACTTTGGCTACAGGAGATGTGCCTGCGGGACCTGTGGAGAGCATTACACCCAGGCATTGGGCACACAAGATTATACCTTCTACTCCCACCCACACAAATCCTATGCTAGTCTAGATTACTTCTTAGGCTCCTGTGAGGTGCACTCGGCCGTATGGGCAGTGGAGATTGAACCTTGCACATTGTCGGATCACTCTGCAGTGCTATTGGAGCTTTCAATACCGACGCATTCCTCGCCATCTCACACTTGGAGGCTCCGGGAAACCATCCTTCGCAGACCTGAGGTGATTGCACAGCTTGAGAAAGAGATAGCAGACTATTTAGCGATTAACGATACCAGTGAGGTCCCCCTGCATATAGTATGGGACGCCATGAAAGCTGTCTTGAGAGGGAAACTTATTGCAATAGCCGCAGCAGATAACAAAGTAAGGTGTGACAAGCGAGCACAGCTGCAACAACAAGTTAGGGAGTTTGAGCGTATCCATCATCAAACTGAGGCCCCCAGAGTATGGCAGAGCTGGAATTGACCAGGAAACAGCTGAATGGACTAGATCTGAACAGTGGGGAATACTCGATTCTTCATCTCAAACACTCCTTCTATGTGGGGGGAAACAAATGCGGCAAGATGCTCGCACATAAACTAAGAGGGATGAGGCAGGCTAACACAGTAGAAGCTCTTCCATCGCCGGACGGAGCTTTGATCGAGGGGGACGAGGCAATCTTGGCCCGATTCGGAGCCTTTTGTAGGGATCTTTACTCGGCACAGGGTCTCCCTGATCAAAACATCACAAGATACTTGGAGGTGGCGCATGCCGAGCACCTGACTGAGACACAAGCGGCAGAACTTCAGAAACCGATTTGGATTGAAGAGGTTATCTAGGTGATATCCAGGCTTCAGCCACATAACGCCCCCGGACCAGATGGCTTTCCGGCAATATTCTATAAAACATTGTGCAGCATTCTCGCACCCTTCCTTACCAGGGTCTTTAACTTGATAGTCAATGGAGAGACACTCCCCCCCCGATGAGGGACGCCTTGGTGATAGTTATTGCGAAACCGGGCAAAGATAAGCACCAGTGCGGGTCTTACCGCCCTATCTCACTTCTAAATGTTGATGTGAAGTTATTCACCGGAGTCTTAGCAGCACGGTTAGTGCCCTTATCCTGATTAAGTGGAATTCATCCCTAATAGACAATGCTCAGATAACACCAAGAGAATCCTACACCAAATTGACAAAGCCACCCGCTTCCAGCAAGAGACTATGCTTTTCTCCATGGACACAGAAAAAGCGTTCGATTGAGTACACTGGCCATATTTAGCAGAGGTGATAAGACACCTTGGCTTTAAGTACCGCTTCTGCTTCTGGATTCTTAGTGGTTAGTGCTCCCCGAGAACCTCTGTGCGAGTAAATGGCACAAATTCAGAGAACTTTCCAATTGGAAGGGGGACGCGGCAGGGATGCCAGCTCTCCCCTCTACTGTTCGCCTTATATATGGATGCCTTTGCACAGAGGGTTCGGGGAGACCGCAAGGTCACGGGTATACAGTTCAGGGGTGAAGAGCATCTAATATCGCTATATGCTGACAACATTATTCTGGCCCTGGGGAATCCAAGGGAGGCCCTGCCAGCTTTTTTAGCGGAAGTAGAACGATTCAGAGACGTATCAGGCTTTCATTTTAACCTGGCTAAGTCTCAGTTCCTGAGCCACACGGTGACCCTGGACACTAAGGAATTCTTAACTCAATGTCACTCAATTCAGTGGGCCTCAGGCCCTATCACATACCTTGGCATTCAATTGGACCCCTCAATACAGGAAGTGGCCACCCTTAACTATCATGGACTGCTTGGGAGGGTGAAATTGGCAACAATATTCACTCTCGTGGATTGGTAGAGTTGCTGCCCTAAAGATGACGGTCCTCCCTAGGATTCTATACAAATTCTATACAAATTCCAAATGCTTTCGATCTGGCCCCCAACGGGGATCCTTCAGTCCTTGCAGAAGGCCTTCCAGAAACTTCGTATGGGCCGGTCGACGCTCCCGGATGAGCCGGGCCCATAGCTAGCGACCCCCTGAGGAGGGCGGCTTGGGCATCCCATGAATTGTTCGTTATTTTCAATTGCCTCAACTCAGATATCTAGTGGAGTGGTCCAGGCCTGAATCTGAAAAAGGGTGGCTATTCATGGACAGGGAGCTATCGGGCATGGAGCTCTGGAAGGTCCCTTTCCTGGTTCGGGCTCACCGCCCAGTGAATCTATATTTGTCAGCAATCACATCACCCACTCTAAGAGTTTGGAACTAGGTGGCGACGTGAGCGTGTCTGTTGTAGTTTCCGTCCCCCCTTCCTCCAGTGGTGGAGAATAGGTACTTCATCCCGGCATAGACAGTATCGCATTCTCAGCATGTTGGAAGTCGGGCTGCAGATCTATCGGTCACTTCTTCGAGCAAGAGGGATCCGAATCATTTGAGAATTTGAAGACTGAATACTTGATCCCTGAAAGCGAGCGGTACAGATACACTCAGTTACGGCACTGGCTAATGCAGCAGTTGGTGAGGAAGGCGGCGCAGCGACATCTCACCATATTCGAGAAATGGCTTCTCCTGAGAGACACAGATAAGCGCATTACCTCTGATCTGTATGGGCTCCTGAGAGGTGAGCAGTTGGGTTTAAAAGCCACTGCCTGGTCTGTGGGTTCGATCTTGGTGAATGATTTTGTAGGCGGGTGGGATAGCTGTGGCGATGTTCTGGTTGGAGGCTGTGTTCAGCCATGTTTTTGGTCAGAAAGAGAAGGTGGAGTGTTTCCCAAGGGAATGGACGTTGAGGAGCATGACGGATAGTTGGTGCAGAGTGGTGGTGGTGGTGTGCGTCGCTTGTTTGCAGGTAATGGTGTCAGCGTGTGAGGTGTTGCACGTGAAATCACAATTGGTGCAGGAGAAAATCCTGCCATGGTGCAGGAGGATGCATGGCAGCAGCGTTTATGTGGGTGTGCGTTGTTGAGGTTGCAGAGTATGGTGAAGGAATAGTCGTGGCGTTAATTGGCTCCGGTGGCGGCTGTGGTTGTGGTGTTGCATTGGATGGTTGTGGGGCTGGAGTTCCTGGCGCTGGGCGTGGTCCAGATGCAGACGGGCGCAGACGGGTGCAGACAGGCTTGCTTTTGGGGTGCCTGTGGCGTGCCAGTTGTGTGGTTGTGCTGCGACCTGCATTAAGTAAGTCCTGGGGTGGGCAGGGCTTCTGTTGACAGGAGGAATGGGAAGTGGGAAAGACCCGGGTGGAAAAACCCAGGCAGCAGCGGTTTCACTCGGTCAAAAGGTGGCAACTGGATCAGGCAGCAGGAACTGGAGGCCACAGGCAAGTGGCAAGCTAGGTGCACGGGTGTATTAGATGTTGCTGCACAAGTGTCCATAAAATAATTTCGACCAATCCCTGTTGCTACGTTGTACCTGGATCATTAGGCTGAACAGTATGTAAACTTAACTAAATTTTCTCACAACGGGTGATTTACGTTTGAGTAGAAATTCTCTGAGATTTGGCATGTTTAAGTGGTTTCAATATTTCAGGGATCTATTCACAGGACACAATAATAACAGAACAGCCGTTTTCTTTTAGTGAAAGGAGATTCACAGAGGCCTTTGCAGGGTTCTTTAGGGAGCAACTCTAAGAAGGCAGAAAAGTTCTGTACAACCAGAAAACTAAGACCGACGTTTAGCATCCTAGAGTTTCAAATGTTTGTTTAAAATGTTTTGCTATCAAGAAAAAGAGTATATTGTTAGTGGCAGCAGGAAGTGTTTTCAAAAACCGAAATGTCGTGTTTTAAAGGATTACCAATTTGACATTATTGGTTTAAGCATGCATTGGGAGGCCTGTTTAGCTACCCTGTCTGATACAGTTGATAAAAATAAACATTATCTTTTAGTAGAGATGTTTTATTGTGTTTTGACCTAGACTCCTTTTGTGTACAAGGCAGAAGCTTGTATCTTATCAGTTCCTATCAAGCACGATCGTGTTGTACAGGGTTAGTCTGTTAATGGTTAACAGAAAAAGCTGCCATTTAACTGAAAAGCATGCTCTTTACAAATATGCCTGCAGAAAAGGTTCAGTTTTAGTTCCCTTTAGACTGTCACGCTTTGCTCACCTTCATTGTAAACAAGCTAATGAGTGCAGGTAGACAGGTACAGCGACGTACGCTTCCATGACCTCGCAGGGAATTAAAGTTTGCTCTCATCCGGAAAATTCTTCTGGTTCCAGGCCAGAGAAAACGAAGGGGATGAAACAAATATGTGTATGACGCTCTTCATATCTCAGATCAAACATTTGGCTACGAGGTGTCATTTTTGAAAAGGTGGTGGCTATTTAGTTTCCAACTTTCCAAGGACATGTTATAAAAAGCTTACAGCACTGAGCGGCTGAGCTGATTACAGCAGCTTGAGCATGTATCATACATAAAAGGATGTTAGAGCGAAGGGCCCTTGTGTTAATTTACAATAAGTATATTTTGGCCATATGTATATTTACTGAAAATAATCAACACGTTCTATAACTTTGTATTAAAAACTATAATTAAACACGGTCAAGTAAGAAGAACAATCTCTGGCACAAGACGTCCGACGGCAGGTCCGATAGAATTTGATTTAAAACATTATTATATAAACAACACAGGCTTTATTGGTGCAGGTTGTAATAATTAAGGGTCTAACATTGTTTTTGTTACGCCTGGTGTTGGTGTACGTTATAACTATTTGCCGTATTGACAAAACTACATGACTTCTGAAGGCATCATTCCCTATATCTTAAGAATCGCTGTAAGTCAATGGTATTTATTGAAAAGTTCACAAACACCTACTTGACTGCATATATGTAGAGTATACATTGCACCGTGAAAGTATAACTGATGCCGTAATATGCATTGTGATTGTTTGCGCGCGGCACATCTTTTAAAAGGTGCGCCGGGCGCAAACAATCACAATGCGCCCTATTATGATTAGGGCTCCCGGTTTTATGGTATTTATTTTTTTGACATTTCTGTCTGTATTTATCCATATTTATTTTTTGCCAACTTTATCTGTATTTATCCATATTTATTATGGGTTTTGTGAAAAACATAAAGCTGAAACTGGTATATTTACACATTTATTTAACCGATAAATATGCAGTCATGCTTGAATGCCTGCCAGGTTTCAGTGATATGAACACCTGCAGAAGATAAATCAATGCACTTATTTGAAAATATGGACATTTTAGTATCAGCCTTGTGCATATTGCTGTTTAAGCCTCTTTACTAAAATTAAATTTTTTAACCCCCTTACCTATAAATCCACAAAGTTATTGGCCTGGCAGTCATGGCAAAGTGTATTTAGAATCACTCAAAAAGCACCCAATTTCCGTTTTTATCCACATCTAAAACTAAATACAGACAAGAAAATAAATGGTTTTCTGTCTGTATTTATCTATAAAAATCAGTAAAAGCAGGGAGCCTTAATTATGATATGCGCTGCCCCCAGGGCAGCCGCGAACTCACGCTGCCCCCAGGACAGCGCAAACATGTGAAAACACAGAGCAGCTGCTCCGTGTTTTCACAGTGCAGGCGGCACCCGCCTGCACTTTTACAGGGTAATAGAGACTGCACCCGCCTGCAAGGGGATGTCTGGGGGGTCAATGGGTCCTCCTTTACCCCCTGCAGAAGGCTGCTCTCAGGAGGCGCACTGACAGTGTGCCACCTTTTAAATGGCGCACTGTCAGTGCGCCTCCTGAGGGCTGCTTTGACTCTGCGGCCGCGTCTGTAATATGGCGCAGGCGCAGAGTCAAAGGAATTCCCTAATTTGCATAGGGCACGCCCCTATGCAAATGAGAGAACACCCTCTGAAGGTAGCGCTGGCGCTTTAAGTGTGCCAGAACTATTGGTATTATAGAAGGGGACGCACAAGTGCCTGCGCCCCCTTCTATAATACTAAAGTGCCCCTGGGGCGCGCAAAGCAGGCACAAATGCCAATTGCGTCCCCGGGGCACTTCTTGTAATACGGCCCTTGGGGTTACTGAAGTTGACAACATTCTTTTTACTCAAACTTTTCAGTTCCTTGCTTCAGCTGAAAATAGTGCTGCGGTGTTTAGTTACGCAGTGCATTGTAGGCGGAAAACTGTCCGTCGGCAGGAAAGATGCGGCACAATGGTCCCATATCGCCGAAAAGGAGAAAAAAAGACTATATGAAAGCATTTAAGAACAGTGTAATACGCCATGCATTGCCATTAGCAGCATTGAGAGAAGGCAAGTTGGAGGGTCAGCCATATCAGGAACAGTAGCTGCAACTTGTAGAAGCAGGTGTGAAGGCAAAGAAACCAGAAAGGAGATGAAGTAGAAACACAGGAGAAGGGGGTGGAGAAGGGGTCACTGCTCAAGAAGACGAAGTAGGGCCTCAGGGTGTTCTTTAGCAAATGCGTGGGAAGTCAAGGGAAAAGGGCTACATAGTAAAATAACCAAAGAGAACGGTAATATGTTTTGATGTTGTTAATCAAGCATTAATTGCCAGAGCCAATAGGTCTGGCTTGCAATAGTGCATTCATATTACATGCTCAATCCCACTAATTATCTTTGTTCTCACTCTGCAAATGCAAAAGACACGAAATTTAGGTAAACAGAAAACACAAAAAACCCTCAGCCAAATGTGACATTTGCATGTTCTCTGTGTTTTGAAAAGCAGAAATCAACACTTCCATGATGCAAGCTGGAGTAATTTCAGCTTTTACTAGACATTCCTCTAGTTAGGCACAAGCACTTTCAGTAGTAGGCTGGTAATAGAGTTCCATTGAGTCAGACACAAATCCTTGCTGTAGCAGTTTGTATTGCCTAAGGCCTCTATTAAAGATCTTTCAATTCAGGCACAAGGTCCAGAGTCCACAAAAAAAAAAAAAAAAGATACACCAAGCAACAGAAAAGGGAAAATTCACAAGAAATGATCTCAATCTGCAGCAAAGAATCTGGGATACAATGTATAGTAAGGAAGTGAAAAATAATCAGGGAACAGGGAAAAATATGCATTGGAAAGCATCCACCCATTCAAGTGCTGCCGTTTGCATGCCAAATACAGGAAATTACCTTAGAGGAACAGACTTTCAGGGGCGGCTCCTCCACTAGGGCGGAGGAGTGTCGCCCCACTGCTTTCTCGCAGTGCGAGAAGCAGAAACATAAAATGGTAATAACTTTCAGCTACCATTTTATGTTTGGTTGCGGGCGAGCGGGGCTGCTCTGCGAGCAGGCAGGGGAGGAGTGGTGTGCCTACCCACTCACGAGTGCGCAAAGACTGTTTGGTCGGCCCCCTGGGGCCGCCCAAAGTAGTCATGCGCACTCTGCCCTTCTCCATGCAGGCTGCATTGCAGTCTGCATGGATAAGATGGCCTCCCCATAAGCCGCTGGCTGGGCGGCGTCCCGACCAATCACAACGCTGCTTACAGCGTTGTGATTTGCTTAGGGGAGGGAGCCTGGCTGCCTGCTTCTGCTTCCTGTTCCTGTGAGCAGGAGAGCAGGAGCAGAGAAGACGCGGGGCACGGCCGGCGGAAAGTTATGTTTAATATTTATTTAATTTAATTTAATTAACCCCATCCCCCCTCCCCGCGCAACCTCCCCATGTGACCCACGCCCCCTCCCCGCGCGACCATCGCGAGCTATGCCGGCCACGACTGCAGACTTTTGCCACATCTTGGATCGGAAATGTCATGTGATTCTCAATGGGTAGACCACCATCTTTTATTGGACAATGGTGAAGGTGTACCATCCACCGGGAACTCATTGCTTCTGTGATGCAGTGAAGAAGCCCAAGTTTGGTATTCCACGTGTGATATGGTAATTTGGAGGACCGAAGCCTGTATTGCACCCCATCCGCTACATGCAAGCAACCTCTCTGTGCTCTAACAGGTGCGTGAGACAAGTGCGCCAGAAGCTTCAAAGTGAAACTCATGACAGGATGTTAATCACAATCTCTTCTCTCGAAGTAGAACCCATGCTTGTAGTAAGTCAGGTCTCTTTGAATCCATTTAAAAGGAGAAAAAGGAGATGGGAAAGAGAGAAATCACAGATCCGGTCGAAAGCAGACCCATGCACAAGAAACACCAATTAGATCTTAAGGGCACTGTCAAGAGTATCAAACA
Source organism: Calotriton arnoldi (assembly GCA_963921515.1). Taxonomy (NCBI): domain Eukaryota; kingdom Metazoa; phylum Chordata; class Amphibia; order Caudata; family Salamandridae; genus Calotriton; species Calotriton arnoldi. The sequence goes on along the minus strand of CAWUFW010000219.1, from coordinate 4,326,748 downwards.
AAAGATAAATATACTGGTTTTTACCTATCACTAGTATATTGAGGAAGGCCGTAACTAGCCCCCTTGTCACCAAGCTTCTATTAGGGGTCCGGACTGTAAAGCATCTGCCAAAATACCTGCAATGCAGGTTTCACTAAATTTGCAGCAAGAGGCAGCTGCAAGCAAAAAATATCAGGGGGAATCTCCTGCCTAAGATGGACCTTCCCAAAGGAACAGAGCAGAAAAAAACTAAAAAGTAGGGGTGGGCATAACTTGCGTAATTCAGTGCAGAGTAATCATGTGGAAATAACCGAGAATTCAGCAAGATTACGCTTAATTATACTTAAGTGAAAAGAGTAATTCTGCATTTAGCACTATTTTTTAGCATTAAAATGCCACTCTGCGTCTAAACTGGGCACGAGAATGTATTTTGTGCTAAAAAAAATAGCGCTAAATGCAACAGAGCACGAACAGCATGTGCGAGCAGCCACTCGCACTCGGTAAATATGCTCTTGAGGTAGGATTTTCACCCAACTTACCCCCAGCATTTAGCACTATTTTCTTGTCGCAAAATTTCCCCCCTCATGACCAAAATGAGTGTGAGAAAGCATTTTTTGCAAAGAAATAGTGCTAAATGTGCTGCTGGGGTAGAATTACCCCCAACCTACTCCCAGCATCTAGCACTATTTTCTTAGTGCATAATGCATCCTTGTGTCCAAAATGGACTCGAGGATGCATTTTGAATGTAGAAATAGTGCTAAATGCAGCAAAACACTAAGGGGGAGATTTACTAAGCTTTTGCGCCGTGTTTGCGTCACAAAAGTGACGCAAAGCAATGCAAAATCTTTTTTTTGTAATTTACTTTCCAGCGCTAAACTTGTTTAGCACTGGAAATAACGTAAAAGTAATGCGAAGCAGCGCATTGCGCTGCTTCGCGTTACTTTGTGCCATGGGGGCGTACCAAGGGTGGTGCATGGGCGTTCCCATGCAACCACCCAAGGTTTCTCATGCTAAACCCAATTTACTAAAAACAGTAGATTGGGTTTAGCGTGAGAAAACTGCACCCTTTTCAACTGGGCGCAAGGAAGGAGAAATGCTTTCATTTCTCCTTCCTTTTCCGACTTTGCATGCGTTCTGCACTGTGCAGCACGCATACATAGTGGGAAAAGCTTTCCCTTGTGTCGAGCATAGTATTTTGTACAGGAAGGGTACCCTTCCTGTACAAAACCTATGCTGGACTCATGCACTCATGGCTGCTCGCAGTTGCTAAATGTGCTCTTGCTGTAGGATTGTTTCCCCCAAATTACTCTTAATTACGCGAGCATGTGTAATCGCTTTATCGGTAATTCTGCATCAAAGAGTAAAGCAAAATTGTTCTGAATACGCCAGTGTAATTAAAATGACACCCAGGCCTACTAAAAAGGTGCAGGACACAATTTTAGTGGGAACTGGGACATAGTTGGAAAGCCTAACAACCGCTGCCGCCTAGCCTTACCATCCTCTGTTTTCGGAGCTTTACTCCCCTGACTGCCACTTGTACACTGGAAGCACTATTGAAGCTTCCCATCTTTCACCTCCCTGTATGCCAGAGTTTCTACCAATGTTCCTGTTTCCCTCAACAGTTTTCTGAAACCCTCTTTGCTTGCTTAATGCTGCAGCGTACTGGTAAGTGACTACCATGGTTAAAACTGATTTTACATTGACTTATGACAGGGCCGAGGCATTGGAGCAAATCCAACAAACAGAAGTCCCAGCTCTGAACATGGCGTGGCGATCAGCTAGACACTGAACATGAGAGCATCCAAGATGTCATCTCCTCTGAAAGTTGCACAGGCTTGAGTATGTTCTAGTTCTTTGTTTATCTCTGGGCTTGAACGTGGCAGTTGCAGTACCGTAGGCTGATAGTATAATCTTAGGAAACCAGACAATTATGACCACCACGGATGCCCCCGAATGACTCCTACTGTTGGAAATGAATAGAAACAATGACAAAAAACCTGGGGGCATATTAGCAAGACCCACGTTAAAATTATCGCCGTTTTAGCTTAGGAAACTGCCGCTAAAACGGCGATAATGGGCTTGCTAATATGCGTTATAGAATTCCAATAGAAGCCCAGGTTAGATGTCCTGCACATCTAACCTGGGCTTCTATTGGAATTCTATAACGCATATTAGCAAGCCCATTATCGCCGCTTTAGCGGCAGTTTCCTGCCGCTAAAACGGCGATAATTTTAACGTGGGTCTTGCTAATATGCCCCCTGAATGCCTTTGTTGTCAGAAAGTTAGATCATAGGATTTGGCTTCAATATATGAACTAGTATATTCACTTTATTGTTGTCTGTGTCCTAAATACATTTGCAATGTTGTATTATGATGATGACAGTTATTATCAAGACAAGGGGCCCAATTCACAAACGTAAATGTAAATGTTTGGTCTAAACGTAGACCAAACGTCTAAGTTTATGACTTTGGGAATTTACAAAGGGCGATTATGAGTACTATCTTTGTGTCCACACTCGGGTCGGATCTCCATGCTCCTGTATGTTCTGTAGGAATGCACAATAATAGTGATAAGTATCACTAGTCACTTCTACATAGAAAAAAAAACTGCTTGTATTAAATGTTTAGTACAACTTATGTTTTTGAGGTATACATTTGTAGAGCAGACGTTAGTGTGTATCATCAGGAATGAAAACTAACTGGCCAATGCAGCCACTTGTGTCTAGGCCTAGAAATGGAAATAAATGAGAACAAACTGGAATGGTGATAGCAAAAGTCGGCAGCAGAGCAAAGCAGGAGGGAAACTGGGCAAAAGGGAAAGTGAAGACAGACAGGAGGAGAGAGTGGGGGGAAGGAGACCAGAGGATGAGGGAGAGGGGCCTAAAGGGAAAACAATGACACACAGACAACCGAGAGAATGTAGAAAACAAATGACGGAGATCAGAGAACGAAACCTCAGGGCTCAGGCAAATGAAAGCGATGATGCCAGAGAAAAGGACTGATGTAGAGAGGGGACAAATGGGCAAATGGAGAGAGAAAGTGCAATATGGAGAACAAATGACAGAGATTCAGAGAGAAAAACATCAGTGCAAATGAAAGGGAAAATTACAGTGGTGATCGGAAGAAGGTCTCTGGCAGTTAGGGGCTGAAAGTAAAAGTGAACTGGGAAAGTGCTGACAAAAGCAAGCAAGGACAGGGAGAGGTTGATGAAGGTAAGGGGATTGAGGGAGACGAAGTGTTGGTCTTAATTTTGGATGCCCATCACCAAATCCTATTGCAAACAATAATGGGACAAGGGATATTCTTCAAAATGCCATGGGCTTGATGGATAGTCCATTCAATCAATGGCAAAACATGAAAACACATGAAAGCAAATGGCTAAAGGGGGCTGACTAAAACCCACTATCTTCTTATACTTATTTTTAGTGTACTTATTCAAGTATTCATGGCATGAGGTTTCCGAGATAGCAAACTCTGTCCGTGGCAAGACCTAAAAAGATGGGCCGCTGTCACGGGGGAGAAAAGCTAAATTCACAGAATCTAAGCATAAGCAAGTACATAACATACATTTGAATCACACGCTTACACCTGTGTCTAAGCCCTTTTATCATGCATAATGGCACCACTTTTTCAGGTGTAAAACAGATGTACCACCCAAAAATCCCCTACGAACTGTGCTGTTTGTTTATGAAGTCAAGTTATCATTTTTTTCTCCCAAAAACTATTGACTATTTTGTTTTTATGCTGCACATAAATTAAGACTACCTCAGAGAAAAACTATGGGGTCTCAGGGATACAAGCCAAAATATTTATTTCCAATAAAACACAAGGTCCTGTTGAAACAAGGAAACTTTGGGGCATATGTACAAGCCCATAGCGCCACCGGAGCGGCACTGTTTTTTGATGCTGCGGTGGCGGTATGCCCTGCACCATATTTACAAAGTGGCGTTAAGCCACTTTTTGTGGATTAACGCTGCTTTGTAAATATGCTACTCTTTCACGCAGGTAACTGCATGAAAGGGGCGTACAATGGGTGCTGCTGGGGGCATTCCACCACACCTTCCATTGCTTTTTGATGCTGCCCCAGATTTACAAGGAGGTGTAAATCTGTGGCAACACCAAAAACTAACGCCATGCAAGAGCAGATGTTAGAATGGAGCATGAGGAGAAATAATAGCATTTCTCCTTGTGGTTTGCTTTTTCTATGTGTGCTGCATTCTGCAGCACACAGAAAGAGCAAAGAGCCATTAATGATTGTTTATGTGCAGGAAGGTCTACCTTCCTGCCAGTAGCGGCTCGCAGAGGGAGTGCTGCGGGGCGGCGGGGTGGGGGAGGGGCTGGGTGGGGGGTGGTGGAGTCGGACATACGACGGGCAGGAGTAAGGTAAGTGAATAAATAAATAAAACTATTTACCTTGCGCTCGCTGCATCGCCGAGTTGGCGATGCAGCGAGCGCAAGGTAAATAGTTGTATTTATTTATTTACTTACCTTACTCCTGCCCGTCGTATGTCCGACTCCACTACCCCCCCACCCAGCCCCTCCCCCGCCCGGCCCCACCGCCCTGCAGCACTCCCTCTGCGAGCTGCCACTGCTTCCTGCACATAAATAATTAATAAATAATGACGATTTGCTACTTCTATGTGTGCTGCAGAATGCAGCACACATAGAAGTAACAAATAGCCATTATGGATTGTTTATATGCAGGAAGGGATTCCATCCTGCACATAAACAACCATTCCCTGCAACGCAGGCACCCTCGCACTATGGTGCAAGGGTGCCTGCGTTGGTGGTAGGCAGCTAATTTTAGCGCCAGGGTTACTGGAAACACAAGGGTGCACTGTATTGTAGTAAATATGGAGCGCAGTGGTGCCAAATTTGGCGCAGCTCCGGTGTTAGATTTGGCATCCTTGGTGTGGTTTCCCCTGACTTTTTGCCTCTACCTCCTGCATTTTTGACTGTGTGCTGGATTCCGTTTTTGCTGGTTTAGATGCTTTGGGCACATTGCCACTGCTGATCAGTGTCAAAGTACAAGTGCTCCCTGTATAAATTGTAATTATGATTGGTTATCCATAATTGGCATATTTGATTTACTGGTAAGTCCCTAGTAAAATGCACTGAGTGTGCCAGGGCATGTAAATCAAATTCTACTAGTGGGTTTGCAGCACTAGTTGTGCCACCCACATGAGTAGCCTTGTAAATGTGTCAAAGACCTGCCACTGCAGTGTCTGCGCGTACAGTTTTAAACTGCCATGTTGACCTGGCAAGTGCACCCACTTGCCAGGCTCTAACCTTCTCTTTTCTTACATGTAAAGTATCCCTCAGGTAGGCCCATGGTACCCCCGTGGGCAGGGTGCAGTGTATGTGAATGGTAGGACATGTACTGGTGTGTTTTATATATCCTGATAGTGAAATACTGTGTAATTCGTTTTTCACTGTTGAAAGGCTGTCTGTCCCATGGGTTAACCTGGGAGCTGCCTTGTAACATCTTACAAGAGCAAATTTCCATTGGAACAAGATAGAGGAATAGAGTTTAGGCTCTCTGAACTCAGAATCTAATAACACACCTTTTAGTAAAGGTGGTTTTTAAATTGTGTGTTTTAAAATGCCACTTTTAGAAAGTGGCCATTATCTTGTTTAACCATCCCGTGTGCCTCTGCCTTTTTGTGTATTCACCGTCTGCTTTTGGAGTGACAGGAGCTGGGGATGTGCATTCGCTCTAGACAGTCACAAGGGGGGTTGAGGTGTGTCATGCCTTGCCTGGGTGACTCATAGCGAGACTGATAGACCTTGTCTGCATTTAGAGTGGTGGGAGGAGTTTCACTAGCACCTGTGTCTCCTTTGCACAATGGGGTTTCCCCCTCCTGCAGTTACGCTGAACCAGGGAGGTCAAACCTGGTTTGGACTTTGCTCAGAGACCCTTGTCACAAAGAGAACAAAGAGAAAATGGGATATAAGTAATGGGCCTAAAACCCCAGAACTTTAGATCACTTCTGGAAACAAGAGGACCATGTCAAGAAGGAGAGCTGAAGAGCTGTGTGACGAGTGCTGCCTTTTCTGTGTGAAGGGTGGGTTGGCCTGCGGTTGCTGCTTGTATCTATGGACCTGTTTGCCTGCTGAGGTATCCTATTTGTGAAGAATCTCCAAGGGCTTGTGTGTGCTTGCCTCCTGTTTGTGGAAGACTCAGGGACATCAAAGTCTTCCTTGTGCTTAACCTGCTAAATATTTTGACCAAGTTGCTGCCTTCCCCACCCGTTGTGTGCAAGCCCAAGGCACTGCAGCTCCGTGCCGTGTCGTAAAGCCACAGGGTTGTGGAAGATCTCTGATCGAAAGAGTCTCCTGAGTTGCCTGGCAACAATCCCTGAAACCAGAAGTCTCCTGCGTCGATCATCAAGAATTCAAGAAGCTGCAGAGGTCCCGCAGCACCTGGAAGGGGAAACAACGTCAGCAGCAGCCCCGCCCTATGCGAGATCCAGCACCTAAGTGCCCCACCAACTCTGAGTGGAAACCCAGGTGCAAAGGTGAGTGGGGGCGCTTCTCGAGTGAGGGAAGGAGAAGCCTCATCTTTGCTCGGGTCGCCCAAACCAGCCGCACCGGACCGCCGTGTGTCAGCGCCCCAATGAAGGAGAGAATCCTTGCGCCTCCCGCCTCTTTGCAAATGGAGGGCTGCCCTGTGATTCATTTGTTGGTCCCGCTGTGAACAGCAGTTAGTTCTTCCCCCTCTTGTGATATCATTGGGGGCATTGGTTCTTTGGCCTCGACGGATGTCCCACTCTGCTTTTTCCCCCTTCAATTACGGAAGTCAGTGTTGTAGGCAGGCAGCCCGATAGCCTACAGGTTTGAACAGTGAGTACCCAGTAGCATACTGCGCAATAGGGGCACAGTAACGCTGTGCCCTAGGTTCATTGGTGGCTATGGTAATATGAATGTGGTGATTCTTGTGTTTTCCTCTACTGCATTTCATGTCCTGAAATTGGGATCATTGTCGTTTTAATCCTTGGGCAGACCAAATAACAAGTATCAGTTTTAGGACCTGCCTGTGTTATACAGTGGAGTGTTTTTTATGACATATGCAACATATACGTATTTACTGTAATGCTCTAACTGTGATGACTATGATGACTGCCAAGTTGGCAGAGCAATTTGTGATTTATGTGATTGTGGGCTATGTGTTTATACAATATAGAGATATTTTTATATGATCTGGTGTGGAGTTTCTTTTGTGGTGTATTTATTGTGTCACTGGTGTATGTGTGTGTTGCGCTAACGCTTTACACATTGCCTCTGGGATAAGCCTGACTGCTCTGCCAAGCTACCAAGGGGGTGAGCAGGGATTATCTAGGGTTTCTAACTCCCTTACACTGACTAGAGTGGTCGGTTCTGCCTGGCTTAGGTGTATACCCTAGCCAATCACAAACCCCATTTCTAACATCTGTGCTCCAACATATTCTTGTAAATATGCCCCCCAGTGTATAGACAGCTCACAGTCCAATCATATCTGGTCAACCTGCATACCAAAAGTATTGGAGCACTTCTTTCAGTGGGAAGATTCTCCTAGAAAGTCTGATGAGTCACACAGTAGAGATACACAAGGGAGTACCTGGTGCACAAGTGTAAGAGATCATGGAGGTATCATCACTGATATTACATTAGATACCATTATCCTTTTCAACATTGCCTTCATTGAGATTGCGTTTCAAATCCATAAGAGCATATTTTTTACTGCAGTCATTGAAAGTGTGGATGGTCATTCCATAAAATACCAGCTAGTTGTAAGAAACCATGGCCCTCTAGGCAAGTTTGTGTTAAATGTCATATCACCAAATCATTCAAATGCAATGAATGTGTTTGAAAGTCTCACTGAAAGAACTCTCCAAGTAAAGGGAGGCAACTGAGTATGGGGCTGTGCCACACACCAGGTTTTAAACTTGATGCATTAGTTCACTGTAAGCCAATCCAAAAGTGCCATGATTGGAGAGGAGATGTGACGGTAACAATAAGGCCAAAGCCAAGTAGATGCTATAGTCAGTCGTTTGCTCAAACCCTGGCAGATCTGTGATAGACCACTACAATAGCTGAGTCATGGTACCAGCAGAGGGATTGTTACAGTACTAGAAATGAGGTTGTCTCTTTCACTTAAGTCTGAACTAGTAAAGGGAAGAATTGTACTTTTTCAGCAGAGAAAACCCATAAAATTAGGCCATCAAGCCACTCATCATTCAACCAGACATAACATTTCCTGCATATGGAGTCCATTCAGCTTGAGGTATGCAATCTGCACCTAAGAGGGTATTGCTGCGGGGCATGTCCACACTGTGATGTGGTACTGGTAGTGCCTGCTATCTTTTCTAAGCAGAATTTAATTATAACTTGTAAAAATGAAAGCGTGTAGACTAAAATTGTCTTTCATCATTGGCAAAAATGCATCAAAAAGGGTGAGGATTAAGGATAAGCCTGGTGAATCCAGCTTGTGAGTGTGTGTGATGTGGGGATGAATGGTAGTAGTGACCCATGTAGAAACTGGTTGCTAAGTGAAGAGGTTATCTACCTCAGGACTAGGTGTCTGAAACCCATCAATCAATTATAATGTGATAATCCCCTGTGTCTGATAGTAAAATGGCCTAGACATCATGTCATCCAGTAAAGCATTAAACACAAATACAGATCCTTTAACCATGTTTAAATCTGTGCAGAAATGATTGGAGAGCGATGGAAGCTCACAGACAAGACTGAAATGAATGGATCACTATTATTTCAAGCTTATGTGTTTGGTAATGGAGTTTAGATAGCGGGTGGAAGTTTCCAGATTATCTGAGTCTAGGGATCCCGTTACCAAAAGGGTAGAGATGGCTGCTCTTGAATAAGACTTTTCTGTCACTGTTGCAGAATTGATACCACAACTCTGCAAGTTGCTGATGAACCCTGCCTCTAAATCCTTTTTGGCTTGTAAGGGGTGTTTGACAAGTCGTACTTGACACCCTCTTCACCCACATAAGCATCTTTGCAACAGTCCACAACTGGTTTGCTCCTTTAAACCAATTTACAGCAATGTATTCAAATTAATAATACCAAATCCAATATACAGTCTAAGTGCTCCATTTGAGCCCAATAAGATTCACACTCTATGGGGCAGATTTACAAGCCCCTTGCGCCACTTTTGCGTCACTTTTCCCATGTTAAAAGTGACGCAAGAGTGGCGCAAAGGGCTTGTAAATCTGCCCCTATATGTGGTCCCTAGGAATTCTACTAGTGTAAAACTAGGCCTGGGTGAAGTTTGCGGAGTTCTGCTCCGCAAAACACAGCGAAACTCCATGAAGTAACGCAAAAGTCTGCTGCGTTACGCGGAGTTCTGCAAATGGAGGAGTTTGGGAAGTAGCACTGCTCAGACTGATTTTTAGTGCCAGGAGTTTGTCCCGCACAGCGCAAACAGCATGTCACACATCGCAAGAGGGCGCAGCTTCATTCTGCCATTTGAGTAGATGTTCTAGTCGAGCAGAAGCATCCTCAACGTGAGCAGCAGATTTCTCAAAGCGAGCAGTTGTGACCTGCCGCGACCGCCCGCATTGAGAAATCTCGCCAGGAGGAGGTCTAGCACGTAATTTCTTTCTCACGAGCACTCGCCAACTTAACATTGGTGAGCGGCTTGAAAGAAAAAACTCCGCTCCGTGCCACTTTGCAGAGTTTTGTGGAATGCAGAGTGTGCAAAATTACGCGAACTCCACTGGCGGAGCGGAATTCGTTGCCCACCCCTATGTAAAACATGTCACCCTACACAGGTCCACAACTATATTGCACAATAATATAGACAACTGTGCATTTCTGCACGACCATGAAAAAATGTGTGGGTTAGTCCTACACTATCTAAACAATCTGATGCAAATATATAACATGGTATGAATATCTGCTAATGCACAACTCACTTAGTAAGCTGAAGGTGCGCAAAACATATTGGGGTGAATTAAATGAGGTGCCAATGCATTTTTCTTTTTTTTGTCCTCATATCACCAATGTCTGCAAAACCAGGCCATTCTATGGAACCTATCCCAACCTTAGGCCTGTTGCACTGCTATCTCCGACCCTGCTGGACCAGCCCTACCAGGTTCCTGGTTACTCATAACGCGCAGGTGTAATCATAAGACCCATCATTACATTCCACTCCATCTTTGGAAGTCGACCCATATCCAACTGCAATTAGCCCCCCCCAGTTCCAGAGCCGATGTCCATTTTACAAATGCTTCTAACCGCCTGAAGCCAGTCAATCCCCTTAGGTGGTAAAGAATCCGTCCAGTGCTTACAGATCTCTCTTCTGGCTAGGAGCATCATATAAAATAGCAGGGCCCTCCTAGATTTTGTCAGAAGCTGACTAGGGTGGGCTTCCACCCCCATCAGCACCAATGTTAAACTTAACGTTATGTTGACCCCACAGGTATTCTTAACCACATTCTCCACCTCCTGCCAATACACCTGTAAGTCAGGGCACTTAAAAAACATATGTTGGTCATCAGCTCTTAGAAAGCCGCATCTACGTCATTTTGGTACCGGCTCTTGTACAAACTTGGCTGTCCTCTGGGGCGTCCAATATAGCCGGTTGATAGTAAAAAAATGATTCAGTTTCAGATTGGCTGACTTAACCACGGAGTACAGCAGTTTTAAGGAGGATTGCCTTACTGTTTGCATCTCAGTCCCCTGCATAATTCCTCCCCATACCGAGTACGGTCCCTTCAGTTTCCTGTCCTCAGCATCATGTAGCGTCCAGTACCAAAGAGCCACCTCCTTTTCCCTGGGGAGCCCGTCCTGCAGTTTTGACTCAAATTCTCATGCCCCCCCCAACCTCATTTACATTGGCTGCGACCCAAGATGATAGCTGTAAGTACTTAAATCTGGAAAGAGAATTGCCAGTTTTTGCCGCTAACACTTCACAGGGCAGCATACCCTGCTCTGTTAACAGTTCCCCCCAAACGTCTAATCCAGCTCTCTTCAATGGAAAACTCAACCCAGCCTTAAGACACTCTGGTGTACCTGGTGAGTCCCAGATTGGGGAGAAATCCAAGAAGTAGCCAATACCCAGAATCCTTCTAACTCCAAGCCAGAGAGCCAATGCTGCCTTTAGGATCTTCAACCGAACCTTTTAAAAGAAATTCCTTGCACCAAACTTGTATAAAAAAACCTTTAGTATCCCACTCCCTTACCATCTCTTCCAACATACCTCCCCATATTGTGTCCCCTGGTTTACCAAGGAGCAGACTACAATTTATAAACTGAAAGGCCATACAGTATAGTTTAAGATCTGGGAAAGCCAGTTCACCTTTCTCAAGCAGACGCCTCAATCTTTTCCAGGCCAACTGAGCTTCCCTTGATGCCCAAATAAAACTGACTATTTTCCCCTGGATCTTATTGATTACAGGTCCCGGGAATGTCAAGGGAATACAGTTAAAAAGGAACGTCAATTTAGGGAGTACCACCATTTTGATCAAATTTACTCTCCCATATATAGTCAAAGGCAGGTTCTTCAATCTAGCAAGTAGTGCATCAACTTCCTTCGCTACCCTTTCCAGGTTATACTGAGGTATTGACTCTACTGACTTTAAGACAGTAATTTCAAGATACCAAATCTCATCCTGTACTTGCCCCTTCCAATCTGTTATGTTCCAGCACATTACCCCGGACTTCAGATCATTTACTAAATATCCAGATAATGTCCCAAATTCTCTCACCAGGACTTCCACCCTGGGTATAGTTTGGCCTGGGTCTGAGGTTAATATTATAAGATCATCTGCATACAGTGCATTTTTATTTTTATAGCCACCCAAACTACATGGAACAACCTGCCCATCCTGCCGCAAAAGCTGAGCAAGTGGCTCAATATAAATATCAAACAGCAATGGGGAGAGGGGGTACCCCTGCTGAGTGCCCCTGGTGACCAAAAATCTCCTTGTAAGCGAGCCATTGCGAAGGAACCTAGCTGTAGAATGCTCATAAAGCTCTTTAAACATTTCAATAAAAAGAGGTCTAAATCCGATAGCCGCCAGGACTTCCCACAGAAAAGCCCAGCAAACACGATCAAAAGCCTTGGATGCGTCTAATGTGACAACGGCCAAGGGGATCGACCGGGCCATAGCGAGATCTATACTACTGATTAACTGCTGGGTAATCTAATGTATGTGCCTCCCTGGGACAAATCCCTACTGGTCTGTATGTATAAGCTGAGGTGCCAATTTGGCCAATCTCCTTGCCAAAATACTCGCTAATACCTTGTAATCTGCATTTAGCAGGGATATTGGACTATATGAATCTGCCTTCCTGGGATCTTTACTGGTTTTAAGATCAAGACTATAGTAGGCTCCTTCCAAGACCCAGGTACCCGTGTCTTCCCCTTAGATACCAAATTAAACAAAGTCTCCCAGACTGGGACAATTTCCTCCGTTAGGAGTTTGTACACCTCAGCAGGAATAGCATCATGACCAGCAGCCTTCCCTCCCTTGATGTTTGACATGGCCCTTCTAATCTCCTCCTGGGTAATCGGGGCTTCCATACACTCCTTTCCTTCTCTCATAAGTTCAGGAAGGCCAACGTCATACAACCATTCTCTAAGGCTTCGAGGTTCTGGAAAAGTCTCTACCTTATATAATGCAGAAAATAGGGAGACCAGATGGCTCTGCAGGTCTTCCAGTTTATCTATAGCCTCACCCTGTAGCCCACTACTAATTCCTTAATCACATTCCTAGAACTATCCACCCTGGCCTTCCATGCCAGTATAGCTCCCACTTTCTCTCCATACTCAAACTGTCTCAAGTTTCCAGCCTGCCACCTTGACTTACATTTTGAGTCCAGCATGATTCTGTAGTTCAACTGTGCCTCTTCAAGCTGTTTAAGTAGTATTTCCGTATCTTCCCCCCACTCGACAACTTCAGAGAGGCCTTAAGGGCTCCAACAGCTTTTTCCATACCAACCAGCTCTACCCTCTCTTCCCTGCTATTAGAACAACCCAAGCTTTTCAGTACCTCCCGAATATATGCTTTAAAAGCAATCCATACTACTCCTGGGGAAGCCGATCCTATATTATCCAAAAAGTCCTCAGATGAGGCCTTTTTCAAAGCAAACACCACCTCGTTATCTAAGAGAAGGGCACGCTTTAAGATCCACCTTATATTAGGCTTACTTCCGGGGACTTGTAATATCATAGTAACAGCAGAATGGTCTGAGGAATGTGCCGGGTGGTGTTCACTACTAATCGCCTTTCCACAAAAAGATAGTCCAACCTAGAATAGTGGCCATACTTTTTACTGTGGAAGGTGTACCCTCTCGCCTGCCCTTTTAAATGCCTCCATACATCCACCAACCCTAAATGCTGCAACATATTCCTGAGAGCCCTTCTAATCCTGGGGGCCTGAGCACCTACTCACCGAGTCGATCAATCAAGCACAGGATCCAACAGGATATTAAAATAACCACCATGATCAGCGGGGCTGAAGCCTCCACCGAGTTAAACTCCAAGTTAATGATATGCTATGGATCGTCCACGTTTGGGCAATAAAACCCAACACAGATAAATTAAATAACTACAAATTTCATTCCAGATAAGACCCACCTACCAGTGCCATCCATTTTAGAATACTTGACCTTCACCCCAGAACCCCTACTTGTCAGGATCGCAACCACCTTACAACATTGCTCTTGATCTGACACTGCAAACTTGCAAAACTCTCAATCCATTCATTCCTGCGTAATAGCTCTTTGCTCTCCCTTGCAACTAGATGCATCTCCTGAAGAATGATAATGTTGACATGGCTTTTTTCCAGATATCTCAGCAGCACCCTCTGCCTGGCGCGAGACCTAAGACCGTTCACATTCCAGGTTAGGAAGCCTATGTCTTTACCTGCTTTAGCCATTATCCCCTGCACTATTTCCCACCTCCTACCCCTACTTCCAGTGAAATAAAAATAGCTTATTTGGTGATACTGGGGACTTCTTTTTAGTTTTTTACCCAGCTGCTCTCCACCCATGTCCCACCACCACCAAGAACCCTACCTCTCCCACGTGCCTTTCCTGGGGAACCCTCCTTATCCTTGTAGGCATAAATATGCCTCATGAGCTGCCTACTGGGGGTTACTGAACAAAACTATAATCAACACATTTTTGCCGCGATAGTACGTCTAAAGTTCAACTCCCGGCTAGGAAATTTTAGGATCATCCTCTATTGTTTTTGTCTTTTTATAGAGTCTATTAGTGCATCCACATCCTCAACTGCCCGGTAGTTATACATTTGATTGTTCCACATTATGCGGAGCACTGCAGGAAATTTCAGTTGCACCTTTGCCCCCAACTTTCACAGGTCCTCCATCCTGTTGCCAAGCTCCCATTGCCTCTGCTCTGTTGCTTTGCATATGTCGGATCTTATAATAAGAGAGAACCCCTTAACCGCATAAGGCCCATCTCTTAAAGCCCCTCCAAGGATAGCCTCCTTGACCGAATACGAAAGAAAATTCTCCAGGATCTTCCTTGACTTAGTCCGTTGAGGCCATGGCCGGACTGGCTACCGGGCGTTTTGGCATGCTGCCGAGCTGGGGGCTGATTTCGTTGATGGGGACCTGCGTGTGCTGAACGAAATTCGTTTTGCTTTGTTTATTTCGTAGCACACGCAGGTCTCCATCAACGAAATTAGCCCCCACCGCAGTGACATCAGCCCCCAGCTCGGCAGCATGCCAAAACGCCCAGTAGCCAGTCCGGCCCTGGTTGAGGCTTCCGCCTAAAAGGGTCCCTGTGCACTCTCTGGATCTCCTGTTCTAGATTAATATCCTTTCTGTCCTTTAGGACTGTATCTCACAGAAGGCCGATTATAAAGGCCTTTACATCCGTACCTTCTTCCATCTCTGGGATGTTCAGAAATCTTAAGTTATTCCTACTGGAGTGTGTAATAAGCTGGTTCCATGTGTTGAGGTGACACAGCAGACGTAGCCAGGTTGTGTCTTTCAAGTTATTTATTCAAGTCTATAACATCCAAGGTAATAAGGATAACAGGTAAAGCAGCCCCACCAGGAGCAGCCTGCTAGGTGCTCAGCCCATCTTCCCAACTGTCTCACACACACCCAGGCACCCAAACATTCCACTCATGTCAACATTCCACACAGAACACTCACACTGGCTGAGCAGCTAGTTACAAGGTAAAGGGGAACACTATAAATATAACATGAAGATATTATATTATCTTCTCCCTTTAAAATTAAAAATAAATCAAACCATACTAAAAATTCTGAACAACCATACACAAAATGTACACAAGTAATCAATAGTCAAAAACCCAGGGGTAAAAGGTAAAAACCATACCTCGAGAGGGAAACAGACTACACAAAGGAAGAAAGAAGGGTGAAAAGATAAGTACAAACTATCACCATCCTCCTCCTTTAAAAAAAACACAAACAGAAAAAAGCCGAGAACGTTTAGCTCACTGACAAAAAGTGAGAGAACATCACATGCAAATACAAGTGAAACAAATGTGCAGAGAAACACAGTAGGAAAAGGACTACAGGGGCTCTACACAGTGACAAGACAAAAAGGGGAACACCCCCAGAACTCATACACTATGGGTGGACCACACCCATGTACCTACAACTTAAATATGAACAGACACTATGGGTGGACTGCACCCATGTACGTACACCATACACTTATAACAAACACTATGGGTGGACCGCACCCATGTACGTACTTACTAGCTATGGGTGGACCGCACCCATGTACATACAACAAACTTTGTGTGGACCGCACCCAATGTACATTCACCGGAATATGGGTGCACCGCACCCATGTACATACACCAAATTATTATGGGTGGACCGCACCCAAACAAGCTAAAATGGGACAAACACCCATTGCAAAACATAGGTGGGACAAACACCCCCTATACACTGAGTAAATGGGACTTAAACCCATTATCAAAGACGTAGGTGGGACAAACACCCAACACCCACTACGATCAACGAACAAATGTGAAGCACAAAATGACTTACATCCAACAAGAGCCAAAGAGAAACACATGGAGGGTTACACACATAACAAAACGTTGAATGGGACTGCCATACAAACACTGCGAAACAAGGGGAAACAACCCTAAACCATCCCTAAAGTAGGGACAGAAAAAGCTTCCATCCCAAAAGAAAAAGATACAGGCTTTGGAACACAACAAGCCAAGCAGACCACCCTCTTATAACAGACGATACTGACTATTATAAACCAAAAGTATAAAGAAGAATAAAGCTGTGGCAATATTTAAAAAACATATGCACTACTAAATCCACAGCAATACAATCTCAATGAGCTGAGACAACGTTTACCAGGCTGTGAGTGTAGTCGGCACCATAAGTCTCCATGAAGAACTAGTGGTTGGCTCCCAACTGTGCACAATGTCATGTCATCAACGTGCACACAGAGTACAAAGGAAAGAGTACCTGCAGTTTCCTAAAAATGTAAAACACGTGGTATGCACCTCACCATGGCACATGCATACCCATAGAGTCTCCGGTGCAATCCTGGGTATCCGGCAAGACCGATGCAGTGCTGGCAAGGCGAGACTTATAGTTATAGAAATCTGAAGACAAAACGTTCACCGGAAATGCATGAAAAGATAGCCAAAGCTAAGATGGTGGTACGTTGACCACGCTGCGCCGGATGGCTCCCGGCGCGTTTGTGCTGCAGAGAGTCCTTCATCAGCACAAAGGATCGAAGAGTCATGACGTCGGATCCAAAGGTGGAGAACAACGTAACAGAAGGAGCCATGACTGGTCAGCACGTCTTCACAACAGAGGTAAAATAACGCGCGCTGACCTTAAACGTTTGATCATGAAGACTGTGCACGCGCTGAATGAGTGCGCGCTGTGCACATCTCGTGCCACGTTATTTATTTTTAACCTCTCTTGGCCCCAAGGTGCAGCCAATTCAAACAGTAACAGCAGCAAATTGTGTTCAACAATTGCGCTCTCACACGAACGGTGGCAGAAGTCATACTTTTAGAAATTAAAACCCTGCTGGTCTCACCAAATGTCTGGTTCATGCTGTAAAACCAGGGCTGATGTTGCACCACGCGTGTACCCAATTAACACAAGAAAACTATTGCTCTAATCCAACGCTGAAAGTCAAAAACTAATTTCTCCTAAGCCCTGAAAAGGCGAACACTTAACCAAAATACTGTGAAAAACTCAGTTACGTTCCCAAACTGTGTGAAGTATAGTTACGATGCTGAAAAACATGACCATAAAAAGTGTCATCATGCTCAGTATTAAAACAACAACTCCCAACAGGCAAATGTGAGACCAAGTGTGTTTTCTTCAGCCTGAAGTAGCAAACACTTATTGTTTCCATAAAGTCCAACAAATGAGATGTTTTTGAGCACAACACGCCTGGTTTGGGGCTGTCCGGTGTGAGAGACACTGGTGGGGCTGCGAGGCGTGTTGCTCCAGTTTCTCTTGTTTCTTGATGCTGCAACTCATTTTTTTCATAAAGGTCTTTTTCCTTTTAAGTCCACACTCCCTCAGATGTCTCTTATGTACCATTTCCTCCAGGAAATGTACTTGCGTAAAGTCTGTGGCTATTTGAGAACCACTACGTGTTCCATTTGCTCTCTTTGCTTCTAGTTTCTGTTGATTCCTTCGAACTTGAATAAATCCTTGGCTTGTCATCTTTAACTTGCTTAAGATCACTTGTTGTGCGTGAATAAGTCTCCAAATCGTCGTCAAATGTAATAAGCTGGTTCCATGTGTTGAGGTGACACAGCAGACGTAGCCAGGATGTGTCTTTCAAGTTATTTATTCAAGTCTATAACATCCAAGGTAATAAGGATAACAGGTAAAGCAGCCCCACCAGGAGCAACCTGCTAGCTGCTCAGCCCATCTTCCCAACTGTCTCAAAAACACCCAGGCACCCAAACATTCCACTCATGTCAACATTCCACACAGAACCCTCACACTGGCTGAGCAGCTAGTTACAAGGTAAAGGGGAACACTATAAATATAACATGAAGATATTACCGAGTGATATTCCAGTCTCTCAAGATCCTCCCTTAAAGATTGGTTTTGTTTAACCAGCGAGGTAATCCCAGTGGCATTTTTTGCCACATCTTGCCTGATAGATCCAACTTCTTCTTCCAGTTCTTTGGTGCGGAAGGCGATCTCATCGAGTTTCTGCACTAACTCAGAGCATAAGGCTTGAATGCCAACGTGATTGGCCTCTGAGACTTCAAAACGGCTCTTGATTTCTTCTTTTAGCCCTAATAGGATACCTGCCAGTGAGTCTTCAACATTTTCCTTGGGCGCCTCTCCAGGTTTATCATTCGCCTTACTGAGCCCTTTTCCTGAGCTTCTCCTAATGCCAATACTTCAAACCTGTTACTGAGAGGAACAGGGTCTGCATTAATTGGGCTCTTACTGGACTTGCTTCACCTTCATTGACCTCCATTTGGGGAGATGCTTCTTTAGTATGCAACTCATTAAAATTTGAGGCCTCAGAAGGTGTTTCCATTCTAGAACTCTTCATTAGAGCTGCTCCAACGGCACTCTCTCCCCTCTGAAGATCAGGTAACACTCGAAAAAAGGATTTAAGTGAGGGAGTTATTTTTATCTGTTGAGTAGTTGATTTTTTACCTCCATCCCCTAAGTTCTTAGCAGGGGATTTGCCCAATTTATTTATTTTGCTGAACACAGGCCGCCCCACTCGCGCCTCTGCCGTGCCACCCACGCTTACCCTTCCTAACTTCCTTTAAGTTTTGTACAGTACCTGAGGGGGTCTCAAAGGAGAAGTCTGCTCATGCACAACTCACTTGGTAAGCTGAAGGTGCACAAAGCACATTGGGGTGAATGAAATGAGGTGCCAAAGCATTTGGTGAATGCAAGAAGAATCTGAAGTTCCATTTACTGGACCATTACTTTTATTACATTCTTAACATGTTTTAATCAATGTAGTGGCTAGCACACCAATAACTTTATCACTTTTCTTGCACAAAATGTATATACAATTATTTAAATGTTTACAAAGCAGTCACAAAATCCAACATGTCCCTTGTGTTCCTCCAAGGTTCTTCCAGCTAACACATTTTATCAGCTAGGGCTATCTCCCTATGATTTCCTTGGGGCTAGAAGGAATATTTACAATTTTCAAACCCATAACCTATAAAACCTTTCCTTTAATTCCCATCACTAGTGAAAAAACATAACCACAATGTTAAAATGTGTGTGTTTCACCACACTCTAAAATCTTTACATTTGGACAGGGTGCTTTTGTTACATAGACACAAGAGCCATTGTTAGAAATCATAAATATTAAATATCAGGAGCTTTATAAGATGCTCATGCAATATGTATATAAATCAGACAAAAAGTGCCTAAAGTTGAAACAAATGTCCATTCGCCCAGGTTATAGATTGTGATTTTGCCATATTTACCTAAACCACACTTGTTATGGTTCTCTTTATCTCAACAACCTGTTTCAATAAGTGAATCTACAATAAATACATGAGTGTCAAATTGATTCAAATTTAATTAGCACATATTTACTCATGTATGATCCGTTAGAAGGTAAACATATGTACTTACTAATAAAAGCTATTCTTACTAGAAAGGAGGCATAATCTTAGTGAAATGTCCATAGAAGACAATGTTGAGCATGCCGATAGAGGGCCTCATTTACAAGAAAATGATGCAGCACGGTGCTGCAAGCCATTTAGCTGCGCCATGAGGCGTCATTTTCAAAGCACAGAGATGTGTCATATTAACAACAAAATGATGCATTCTTGTGCTTTCCCCTACGCTGGCGCACAATTGGCTGCCATGCGCCAGCGCAGGCACCCTTGTGTCATTTTGCAAGGGTGCCTGCTCTGCTGGGATACCGCCACCTCCGCACCTATACAGTTATCCAACTCTTTACGCCACTTCCCTATCGTTGGTGGTGAGGTTCCCTTCCATAACTGGGCTATGTCCTCTTGGCGATCGTAAGGGCTAGGAACAGTAGATGTTGCTTATAACGATTCCCACCGATGTCTTCCGTACTATGTAGCAGGAACAATCGGGGATCAAAGGGCAGGACCCAGGACAGCACCTCTCTAAGGCAAGACGACACCCTGCTTCCAAAAGGGTCGCAATGCTGAGCAGCTCCACACCGTGTGGAGAAATGTCCCCTCCTCCCTTTCACAACGCAGACACAGGGGGGATGGTACAACTCCCATCTTCCAAAGCCGGACGCGGGTGTAGTACACGCGATGCACGTATTTGAACTGGATAAGACGGTATCTGGAGGCTACTGCAGCGCCCAGAGGGCTAGCTATCGCCTCTGCCCAATCATCATCTGTCAGATCAGGGATGTCGTCTTGCCACGCTTTCCATGTTCTATATAATGTGGTAGTGGAGTGCGTCGTCAGCGTTTGGTATATTTGTCTTATTTTGTGTGTACCAAGATCGCCCATAAGAAGGCGGCCTTCAAGCGGATGGAATTCGGGGAGGTCAGCAAGATTTACGAGCGCGGGGGCCAGAGCATATCGCAATTGAAGGTATCTATAGAACTGGGTTTTGTGGAGCTGGAATTCCTCTTGCAATTGCTGAAAGGATTTAAGAACCAAACCACGCATAATGTCCCCCAATGTAGAGGTACCAATCTGATCCCATTGGCGGAACCCCTTCAGTGTAGCCACCGGACGCAGATAATTGCCGTGCCACAAGGGCGTCGCCTGTGTCAGCTGCATGTTCCAACCCATGCGTCGGACAGTGTATCGCCACAACCTAATCGTTGTTTGGGTGGCGTGCGGTAAGAAGTCGAGCTTCTGCGCGCTATAGAGCAGGAGCAGGAGGGGAGTCTTCTCCATGGCGGCATGTTCCAATGCGAATGCCGGGTCAGTGAGTGAGTTGTACCACCAGTCATTTATGATTAAAAGGTGGGCTGCCACGTAGTAGGAGTAGACGGCGGAAGCAATGCCCCCGCAATAAGAGGATTGTGCACAAGTCTGCAGTGCCACCCGAACCGCCCCCGCCCCCCCATAAAAACTGATTCTGAATGGCGTTGACTTGAGCAAACCACGCCCATGGGATGTGGTATGGGAAATTCTGTAGGCGATATAGTACTCTAGGGAGTGAGACCATTTTGAAAATGGCAGACCGTCCATAGAGCGATAGAGGCAGGGAGGACCAAATAGAGGTCTCCTCACGGAGATTGACAAGGAGCGGGTTTATGTTACGGGCCCATGAAAGCCGCGGACAGGGGGATACGAACACTCCCAATTATTGGAAGCCTTCAGTGGCCTGTGTAAGTTGGGAAGCCCACGTAGTCCTGCCCTGGTGGCCACACACCGGGAATAACACCGATTTCGTTGGGTTTGTGTGGAGCCCAGTATTCTGGCTGAAGACCCGGTGCATTTGCAGAATACGGGGGCCCGAGATCCAGGGGTCAATCATAAAAAACAATACATCATCCGCGTAAAGCGCAACGCGATCCAGCCGTGACCCCGGCCAATCAAAGCCCCTGAGCACCAGGTCTCTGCGGACCCATGCCGCCAGAGGTTCCACTGCAAGAGCGAAGAGGAGAGGGGACAGGGGGCAGCCCTGTCGTGTCCCTCTACCAATGGAGAAGTAGGGAGAGTGGTGGCCCGCAATACAAACAGAGGCCATAGGTTCGGTATAAAGTAGGCATACATATGCTAGGAAACGTGGCCCAAAGTTGACCGCTCCTAGGAGTTGGAATAAGTACTCCCAACTGAGGGAGTCGAAGGCCTTATTGATGTCAGCCAAGAGTAAGGCCGCAGGGCGGCCCAGTCCTGGGGCCATAGCCATAGCAGTGTGAACGCGTCAAATGTTATGCCGGGTAGCCCGGTGCGGTATAAAACCAGACTGGTCCGGGCGGACCAAGTCCTGAATGCAGCCTCGCAGGCGGTCCAGAAGAACCTTCCCCAACACCTTAGATTCAAAATTTATGAGAGAAATAGGTCTGTAGGAGGACGGTTCCTCCGGTGGATGACCAGGGTTTAAAAAGAGGACAATTTCAGCTTGCCGCCAGCCTCGAGGTAGTATGTGCTGCTCAAGAGCTTCGTGAATCGCGTCCAGTAGGTGCGGGCCTAGTACGGTGGAGTAAGAGCAAAGAAACTCCATAGGGAACCCGTTAGGCCCTGGGGCTCGGCCCAGTCGCAGTGCGTGCAATGCAGTCACTAATTCGTCAGCTGTGATAGGGGCATCCAACTGATCTCTCATCTGATCAGAGAGCTGCCGAGGGGGAATGTCCCGCAGGAACTCAGCGATCACGTCGCTCGAGACCTGGTCCTTCAGGGTGTAGAGCTCTGAGAAATGCTGTACAAATTCTTCCACCACTTCACCTGGAGAGGTATACAGGACACCGTCCCTACCCCTGATAGCTGGAACCGTGGCCGGGGCTTGTCTTGCCTGACATAGTCTATGTATCATTTTGCTGGATTTGTCCCCCCACTGATAAATACGGTATTGGGATGCCAACCAGATTTCCTTTGCCTCCTTAGTAAGATGATGAGTTTGCTGCTGTTGCGCAAGCAACAGGTTCCTACGTAGAATAGGAGTAGGCGCAGTCATGTATTGAGCCGCTAAAGAAAGGCACTGGGTCTCTAGGTCATTTCTCTGAGCGGAGCGCTTGCGTTTATCATGGGTCCTATGGCTAATGTCCACCCCCCTAATAGTGGGTTTCAGGGCCTCCCATAGGGTCACCTTGGAGGCTACAGAGTCCGTATTTAGGGTAAAGTACTCTTGGATCGCTGTATGGAGGCATTCCTGATAATCTCGGGCACGTAAATACCATGGGGACATCCGCCATCTCAATGGGGGCCTGTGAACCTCCAAGAGGAGCGTCACTGAGACCGGAGAGTGATCCGACAATCCTCTCGGATGATGCGTGGCCTGGGCGAACCTGTGGACATAGCTCCGAGGTGTGAACAGATAGTCAAGGCGAGACACTGAGCCATGCACCGCTGAGAGATATGTGTAGCCTAACTCGGCCGGATGGTATTCCCGACAGATATCAGCCCACCCTAATGTCTCCACAAGCGATGCCAATTTGGAGGGACCCGTGGGGGCAGCAGCCCCCTAGCTCCTTCTCCTGTCTAGCGGCGCCATGGTATCGTTCCAGTCACCGCCCAGGAGAGATAAGCCCACTGGCAGTTCACCCCACAAGGTGGGGGTGCATATACACTACCAAGCATGAGCGCTTCACCGTAGAGTGTCCCCGTCAGGAAGACATACCTGCTCCCCGGGTCCTCCCAGTGTTTCGTATGAAGGAAGGGGACACGTCCATGAATAAGTATAGCAGTCCCCCAGGAGCCCCTGGCGAATCCCGCATGGTACACCTGGCGGAACCCGAATCGCGCTAGGCAAGGGGCCTTATTACCCAGAAGATGTGTCTCTTGCAATAACAGGACGTCAGCCCCATAACGTTTGGCTTGCCAAAGTATGGCCCCCGCTTAACTTTATTTAGGAGTCCCCGTACGTTCCACGTCACCACTGTTAGTTTGCCCAAATGGGAGACCTTTGCATGAGATGCCATCTACCTAGTCCGGGACTAACACCACTGATCTGCCTAATGGGGAATGGGAGATGTGTCTGCACATGTAAACAACAACTAACATAACTTCGTTACCCTGAAACCACCCCCCGAAGCCCCCCCTCCCCCCCACCCGATACTGCCAAGAACAAGGAGCATCTGTCGCGGTGAGGAGCACCCCAGGACCCCAACCCCGAATCCTAGGGACCCCCCCAATGGATCCCACCCCCCTGTGTAACATTAACCTGAACTTTGGGGAGTTAGTGGCCGTGCGGGCCTACCGCCATGTGTAACAGCCAACGCTGCTCGGTGCATATTGATCAGGGCAGGTTCAACCCACATTCAGTCAGTTATACATGACAAAAGATAGCACAAGCCGTGGGACGGTCAAGGAGCTTTCCCAGGACTGGAGGATCGACGTTCGGAGCAAGAACGATGCCGCCGCTTTGATTTACCTCTACGTGATCGATTCCGCTGCGAGCCCACAGAGGAATCTGATTCCAGCGACGGCGGAGAGTGTGGTTTCAGGTGGGGCCTTTCATCAGTCCAGGCAAAGACCGCCTCAGGAGAGTCGAAGAAGAGCATTTTAGAGTTATAGATCACTCGGAGCCTGGCAGGATACAGGAGCATGTAAGAGATGTCGAGTTCACGTAACCCCCGCTTTGCGGCAACAAAGGACTGTCATTGCTGTTGCACCATGCGGGTGTAGTCTGGAAAAATCATAATGGGCCGGGAGTCAAAGTTTAATTTGTCTTTATTGAGTCGGGCATATTGCAGCACAGCATCTCGATCTGCGTAATTTAAAAGCTTGGCGATCACCGGCCGTGGGTTTTCTCCAGGAGGTGGCTTTCATGTGAGCGCCCGATGTGCCTTCTCAACCACAAAGGACGATGAGATCTTGTCCGCCGGGAGCCAATCTAGGAGCCTCATTGTGAGAAAATGATTCATAGAGCCTCCCTCGAAGCCCTCCGGAAACCCTACAAAGCGAAGATTGTTGCGCCTGGCGCGACCCACCGCATCTTCGGCGCGGGCAGCGAGCTCCCGGGAAACCACAGTCAGTTTATTGACCTGTTGTTGAAGGGTCTGCACCGTATCTTCCACTGAGGACACCCGCGTCTCGGCTTCAGTAATGCGATCCACCGCCTTACATAGGTCCTGTCGCAGAAATGAGACCTCGGTGCCCACCGCGCCAATCTTGGCCTCCAGCGTGTCTCTCGCATCTGTGATGGCCGCTAGCAAGGCCGCATTATCTGGGACAGGGCCAGGAGGGGGCCCCCACACGCAGAATGTGCAAACTAGTCCAAGGTACTCTGTTTCGGTCCCGCGGCGCCGGGTTTGTCCTTCCCCATTGTTGGGGTCTTCAGGGGATCGTGTTGACAGTAGCTACGCGTTCCCAATCCAGCGAGATATGTAGGGGCACCAATCCACTACGTGCAGGACCCTCCAGGGGGGGGCGCCCCGCGGCCAGACCTCACGGATTCCT
Organism: Calotriton arnoldi; assembly: GCA_963921515.1. Lineage (NCBI taxonomy): Eukaryota > Metazoa > Chordata > Amphibia > Caudata > Salamandridae > Calotriton > Calotriton arnoldi. Next base: position 4,301,760 of record CAWUFW010000219.1, on the reverse strand, counting down.
TCTATCACAGGCCGCAAGCTGCACTGGATCTAATCCTGCCACTTCCGCGACCAGTGGCCGACAGCCAAGCAGGCCCCCTAGGGGAACCGAGCTCGCCGGACCACCGCACGCGAGGCACCCCAAGCACCGACAGTTGAGGGTGGCACCCCCACCAGCAGCTCAGCAATCCGGACAATGTGGGCCTCCAAGTCTGTGTTTCACCGTGCAGAGGGGGGGGGCCAAGCTCAGCCCCCACACAGGACGCAGATCAGTGCCGCCGGGCAGATGTACGGCCGGCGGCACTCGGCCTGGTCTCACGGCCTCAGGGAGCTCCAAAATGGCGGCTATGACACAGTTGTGGGCCCAGATCTTCAGCCCAGGGTCGCCGCTATTCTAGAAGGGTGAGTGGGCTCCTCCTCGCGCCCAAGTGTGCAGGGACGCCCCCCGCACAGCTGCAGCGGACCGAAAACCAAGTCCCGGAGCCCAAAGCCCGGGCAGCCCCTTCCTCTCTGAGGGAGAAGGCCTGCGGCACCGGCGGGGTCAGCAGACGCGACCCAGAGAGCCAGCACCCCCCGCCCCACAGCAGCCGGCCCCCAGCACCGGCCAGCGCCCGGGCCAGGACCAGCCCCGCAACCACAGCGGCAAGCCGACCGAGCCCGCAAGACCGTCCTGCAGCCCAGGCCCCGCCCAGCGACCAGGACCACTGCCCGTACAGGCCCGGGGGAGGACGCATGACCTCAACAGAGCCCCCGGGACCCCCCTCTCACCTCGGTTAAGTCAGGCGACTCGCCCCGACTCCTTGCCCCGCCGCAGCTCCGCAGCAGCCGGCAGCCAGCACGGGGACGCCGAGTTCAGGCCGTAGCGCGCTCCTCTCAGCCGCCTTTTCCACCCGCAGTTCGTCGGGTAGCAGTTCCTACTGGTTCCGTGGGCACTCTGGGGGGCACCTCCGTCCCGGTCACCAGGATTCACTGCACGCAAGACAGGATGGACAGGATTAATGTCGGATAAAGCTGGCGGGCGCACGGAGCTTCGTTAAGCTCCGTCCGCCATGCTTGCTGGCCAAGCCACACCCCCTTGTTGGTGACTTTTTAACAATGAGGAACACTTATAGGTGGGCATGACTAGATAATTAAGCAGAACCATACCTAGGAGTAAATTATAATACCCGTCCGACAGATTTTTCAAAGTTTATAGTGTGTTCTTTATAATCAGTTTTTGTTATTGTGTGATATACGTGAGTGGAGGGCTACCTGGTTATTTTCCCTCTCTTGCTCCTTATTTGATTGCCCTTTAGAGAACACCTTGCTTTTGTTTTCATATCCCCCTTCTTTTGATGGGGACCCTGCCCACCCTTGTTCTGATCCCCTCGTGATACCTTCTTGTGGACACTGGTGCTGACCAAGCAGTCCAGCTCCTTAGCAAGCTTCCTGGGGTCAGCAAGCTTACTATCAATCAAGTGTTGCCGCAGATCTGCAAAGCAAAGACTGAACGTGTGCTCCTTTGCAATCAAGTTGTGCAGTCTCTGATAATCTTTTACTTTTACTTTATTACCCTTCACCCAACCATCCAGTGCCTTGCATAAAGAATCAACAGAATGCACCCAGGTCTGTTGGGTCAGCTTCTGCCTGTCCCTGAACTTCTGCCTATACCTTTCTGTGGTCAACCATATTTCCTGATAAGGGCCTTTTTTGTGGGGGAATACCTCACCCAGTTCTCCTTCTCCAGGGCCAGTAGGGTGTCTGTTGGACTTGGCCCTTTTTTTGCAGGGTCATCCCTAAACTTTTTGCCTTCCTCCTATATTTTTTCTGACCTGTTGTTGGCTGTTTTATGACTCTGGGCACTTTACCACTGCTGATCAGTGCTAAAGTGCATATGCTCTCCCTATTGTAAATTGTGTTATGGATTAGTGACTCTATGATTGGATGATTGGTTTACTTGTCAGTCCCTAGTACAGTGCACTGAGTGTGCCCAGGGCTTGTAAATCCAATGCCGCTGGTGGGCTTGCAGCACTGGTTGTGCCACCCACAGAAGCGGCTTGTAAAATGTGTCTCAGGCCTGCCATCTCAGAGCCTGTGTGCAGCCTAGGGCTGCCATGTCGACTTGGTGAGTACACCCACTTACCAGTCCCTAAACCTTCCCTTTACTGCATGTTGGTCACCCCTAAAGTAGGCCCTAGGGCAGGGTGCATTGTAAGTACAAGGTAGGACATGCCCTGGTGTGTGTGGCATGTCCTAATAGTGAATTACAGCCATTTTCGTTTTTCACTATTGCAAGGCTACCTGCTCCCCATAGGCCAGAATGGGCAGACTGACTATTACACCTTATAGTCAGAACTGACCCAGGGAACATGGTAGAAAAACGAATTTAGTATGCCTGAACTCAGAATGATAAAATACATCTTTTAGTGAAGTTGGTTTTAACATTCTGTGTTTGAAAATACCACTTTTAGAAAGTGGGTATTTTCTTGCCTAAACTTCCAAGCCTGCCTCTGCTAGGTTGTGTATTCCTTGTCTGGAGATTGAGTGACAGGGGCTGGGGGTGGCTACAGGAGACAGGGTGAGTCAGCACAGGGCTGAATAGAAAGATCTGCATCCAGAGTGGAGGGAGGAGTTGCACCTGGGTCTGAATAGGGCTGTGCCTGCCTTCCACAATGCTGGCTCCACCTCCTGCCGGGCGGCTGAGCACCCTGCCCCACATTCTGAAAGGAAAGAAGGAGACAGAAAAACAAAGTGCTCCAGGACTGACCAGAACTGGTTTTGGGCTGGGCAGAGGCCTCTCTGCCTTCAGAGAACAAAGGAAAACTGTGTATAAAAAGGGGACCCAGACCCCTAGGAAATTAGATCACTTTGGGAAAACAAGAAGAAACCTTTGCTGAGGAGCGGAACCAAGAAGGAACTGAGGAGAAGACTATCCCTAAGCTAGAGGGATCTGCCTGCAGTGGTTGCCTGACTGCCAAAGGAAGGAGAAAGGACTTTGTGTGCACTTTTATTCAACTTGTAAAGTATCTCCAAGGGCTTGAGAAAAGAGCTTGCCTCCTGCTGAAGTCTCAGGGACAACAGACTTCAACCACCAGCTCCCCAAGAATCCTTTGGAAGTGCCTGCTGCTGTTTTGGGCCTTCTGAAGGGACTGCGTGTCGCAAGGAGCTGAAAGCGCGACTCAAGAGGAAGAAGCGTGTCGCCGTCGCTGCTGCTGCCGTCGCAACTCCGAAGGAGGGTGTCGCCGCTGTAGCTGTCGTATTGCACCGCATCGAGAGAAGCGTCCCGCAACGAAGAGGAAGCGTGTCGCCGTCGCTGCTGCTGCCGTCGCAACTCCGAAGGAGGGTGTCGCCGCTGTAGCTGTCGCATTGCACCGCATCAAGAGAAGAGTCTCGCATCGAGGAAGAAGCGTGTCGCCGTCGCAGCCGCTGCCGTCGCAACTCCGAAGGAGGGTGTCGCCGCTGTAGCTGTCGCATTGCACCGCATCAAGAGAAGCGCCTCGCATCCACGGAGAAGCGTGCCGCCGTCGGAGCTGCTGCCGTCGCATCACGAAACAAGGGTGTCGCCGCTGCAGTTGTCGCATCGAGCGGAAGCGTCTCGCCACGTCGGAGAAGAGGGTCGCCGCCAAAGCCGCTGTCGTCGCATCGCTGAACAAGGGTGTCGCCGCTGTAGCTGACGCATCGAGTCGAGACTTCTCGCAACCTCGGAGAAGCGTGCCGCATCAGGAAGAACTTGACGTCTTTATTTCTTTGCACCAGAACTTTGTCGCATTTCCATCGCTGCAACATTGCTTGTTGTGGAAGCGTCCCGCATCGTAAGGTACATTGACTTAAAGTGTCGCATCGTAAGAACTGAACTGAACTAAGCTAAAACTACCATTTTTAAGTACAGTATTGTGGATTTTTGTCGTTATGGTCTTGTGTTAAAACTATATAAAGAATACTTATTTTTGATATAAACCTTGTGTGGTGTCCATCTGTAGTGTGTCCCTAGATTACTGTATGTGTTCACAAATGCTTTACACACTGCCTCTGAGATAAGCCTGTCTGCTCGTGCCAAGCTACCAAGGGGGTGAGCAGGGGTTATTTTAGGAGTGTACCCCTTTACCCTGACTAGAGGCGAGGGTCCCTATTTGTCACAAGTACCTACCTGTGCCAACTAGAGACCCCCAATTCTAACATTGGTGGTCAGCGGTGAGGATTCTGGACTTGCATTTGTGACTCATGTACAGTGATTGGTGAACACTACTAGTGAGTGCAGACCAAACGCGACCACATACTGTTTTTCTGTTTTATGGTGTCCTCCTGGAGGTATTTTTGATACCATGACTCTGGTTAGTTGTTGCAAAATGGAACTCAACTTCTGGCACATGTTTATCTACACAATGAAGGAGCTACGTGTGTTTTGCAAGGAAAGAGGGCTGCCTGTGAAGAGAAGGTCCAGGGAGGATCTAGAGGCATCCCTATTTCAGTATGAGTTACCCCGCTGGAAGGCAACACTACCAGTTGAGTCTGAGGAGGAGGAATTCTCTAAAAGTGAGGGAGAAACAGAAAAAGATAGCTGGCTTCTGGCTCATGAGCAGAAGCTGAAAGAGATTGATGAAGAACTGAGAGAGATTGATGAGGCTCAGAGGGCCTTAGCCCAAGAAGAAGAAATTTGGGCAGCTCAGGAAGTGAGCTTTGCTGAGTTGGAGGTGGAGTCCAGCTCAGATGGTGGCAGCAAAATTAAGTTATTCAGTGCTGAGAGAGTAGTGCACACACCCAGAGATGTGGCGCCTGACTTGGAGGGGGTTAACATACACCAGGAGGTTCAAGGACATGAGGTAGCTCCAGTAGTGCGCAGTGTCCCTGAGAGGAATAGGGAAACTGACACAGGGATTCATGGTCCTAGTGGTGGGAGGGACACTCTACTGACTCTAGATGAGAGGGGCAGGGAGAGGGGTTCCCCCATGGTTGAAGTCCTGGTATGTGAGTGTGAAGACCGCCCAGAAGAGTGTGGGTTGAGTGACAGAGACAGTCAGATACTGTCTTGCCAGTCTCAGGAGAGTGGTGTGGAGTACGTGTGTGAGGCACTGGATGGTGAGGTGAAGGATAGTTTGGTTAACCCCTGTGGGGGACTGTGTGATCCAATTTGGGGAGAGCATATTGTAAGTCCCTGTTTTCCAGAGCTATGCCAACACCTGTTGGAGTGTGAGTTCTCTGACCTCAGGGAGCTCACATTGGAGGCAGACCTTTTGGTGGATTCCAGAGGGTCTGAAGAGGCATTGGGGAGTGACCCTAAGAGGAGTGGCTCAGGTGTCTTCCAACCCAGAGTGGTGGGAGAGGTTCAGTGTAGCCCAGCTAGGTCCCGTGGTAATGGGAGGGGTGTAGGGACTCACGTCCTGTCTCAGTGGAGAAGGAGTGAGTGTGGGGCTGCGTGTCCCAAGGTGCCCGAAACCCAGTCTCAGAGCCTGGATGGTTCTTCAAGGGAACACCAGGTAGGGAGCCTAGGCTGTCCTGATGGGCCGCCTGTTGAGGAGGATCTCCTAGTGTCTAGAGAACCTGGAGCGTCTGTAAATGGAGCTCCAGTGTTTCTGGTGTCTGGCAGTGCCGCTCCAGTTGGGAGGGTGCAGAAGTCCAGAGTGAGGGGTGAGAGGGGGAGAGAGTCCCCAGTGGAAGAACCAGTGGGTCAGGGACCAGCCAGAAGGGCTGAGTCACCAGTGAATGACCATGGTAACACCACTTCTGTCCTGGGGGATCTTCCCGCGCTGTCAGATGGACAGGGGTCGGGAGATCTGCGCCAGGCGGACTGTCACACAACACATGAGAGATGTGTTACCCTCTGGGGGGCATGCGTGCTCCCCAGGAAGTCCTGGTGCGCCAGGCAGATTATTACACAACTCTAGAGGAGTGTGTTTCCCTTGGGGGGGTTGGTGTACCCTCCCGGAAGTCCTGGGTTGCCAGGCACAGGTCCAGCCTAAGGGTTCAGACCCTGGGTTGGAGGGCCAGGTTCAGGGTGTCCCCCTGACCTGGAGGAAGGGGCAGCTGCTAACAGTGCCCCTACCAGTTTGTCTTCTGGGGGCACCACTCCAGGTGGGAGGGTGCAGGGCCCCACTGAGGGAGGCAGGGAGAGGACAGCCTCACCCCTGACCTCTGCCCAGTCTAAGGGTACAGACCCTAAGCTGGGTTCCCAGTTGCAGGATAGAACCCCTGAACTGGTGGGCGGATTGTGCAGGACCCCTACCACAGGTGCCCTGACAATTCTAGAAGGGGTACCGCTCCAGGTGGGAGGGTACAGAGCCCCAAGGAGGAGGACCGGGTGTGGGAGAGCCCACCCCAGTCTCCTGTCCAGCCGCCGGTTACAGGCCCGGGGCTGGTGGGTCAGTGTCAGGATGTCATACCTGACCTGACGGTTGGGAGAGTGGACAAAGGGTGCCAGGCACCTGGGGCTACTGCCCCCCGCTCTCTGACACCACAGAGGTTGGAGAGCCATGAAAGGCCTGGGGCCTGGCTCTCATCACTGACGGCTGTCAGTGGCCACTGTGGCTTGCTGTCCTGGTGGACAGAGTTGCCCCTGGGAGGGGGACAGAAGTCACACCCCGGGGGTGGACTAGGCCACACCTCTGTGTTGGCCATGTGGGTACTGTCTGTCTGTTGGGACACACCTGTGAGCAAGCTAAGGTTAGGTGCTGCACAGGTGGTGTCCACAGTTGAGGAGAAGGGTTCCCCATGGGTTAGCTTGGTGGGCCCTGAGAGTATGGACAGAGTGATTCCAATAGGTTCAGATTGGCGTAGAACTGGAATATGCCCCTGCTGTTGTGGGCCAGGGTCCAGGTTCTATCGCCCAAAGCAGGGAAGCCCATCAGGGTAGTGATTGGTCTCCCCTGCGTTTTTGGCTGGAAGGGGGTTGTGTTGGACTTGGCCCTTTTTTTGCAGGGTCATCCCTAAACTTTTTGCCTTCCTCCTATATTTTTTCTGACCTGTTGTTGGCTGTTTTATGACTCTGGGCACTTTACCACTGCTGATCAGTGCTAAAGTGCATATGCTCTCCCTATTGTAAATTGTGTTATGGATTAGTGACTCTATGATTGGATGATTGGTTTACTTGTCAGTCCCTAGTACAGTGCACTGAGTGTGCCCAGGGCTTGTAAATCCAATGCCGCTGGTGGGCTTGCAGCACTGGTTGTGCCACCCACAGAAGCGGCTTGTAAAATGTGTCTCAGGCCTGCCATCTCAGAGCCTGTGTGCAGCCTAGGGCTGCCATGTCGACTTGGTGAGTACACCCACTTACCAGTCCCTAAACCTTCCCTTTACTGCATGTTGGTCACCCCTAAAGTAGGCCCTAGGGCAGGGTGCATTGTAAGTACAAGGTAGGACATGCCCTGGTGTGTGTGGCATGTCCTAATAGTGAATTACAGCCATTTTCGTTTTTCACTATTGCAAGGCTACCTGCTCCCCATAGGCCAGAATGGGCAGACTGACTATTACACCTTATAGTCAGAACTGACCCAGGGAACATGGTAGAAAAACGAATTTAGTATGCCTGAACTCAGAATGATAAAATACATCTTTTAGTGAAGTTGGTTTTAACATTCTGTGTTTGAAAATACCACTTTTAGAAAGTGGGTATTTTCTTGCCTAAACTTCCAAGCCTGCCTCTGCTAGGTTGTGTATTCCTTGTCTGGAGATTGAGTGACAGGGGCTGGGGGTGGCTACAGGAGACAGGGTGAGTCAGCACAGGGCTGAATAGAAAGATCTGCATCCAGAGGGAGGGAGGAGTTGCACCTGGGTCTGAATAGGGCTGTGCCTGCCTTCCACAATGCTGGCTCCACCTCCTGCCGGGCGGCTGAGCACCCTGCCCCACATTCTGAAAGGAAAGAAGGAGACAGAAAAACAAAGTGCTCCAGGACTGACCAGAACTGGTTTTGGGCTGGGCAGAGGCCTCTCTGCCTTCAGAGAACAAAGGAAAACTGTGTATAAAAAGGGGACCCAGACCCCTAGGAAATTAGATCACTTTGGGAAAACAAGAAGAAACCTTTGCTGAGGAGCGGAACCAAGAAGGAACTGAGGAGAAGACTATCCCTAAGCTAGAGGGATCTGCCTGCAGTGGTTGCCTGACTGCCAAAGGAAGGAGAAAGGACTTTGTGTGCACTTTTATTCAACTTGTAAAGTATCTCCAAGGGCTTGAGAAAAGAGCTTGCCTCCTGCTGAAGTCTCAGGGACAACAGACTTCAACCACCAGCTCCCCAAGAATCCTTTGGAAGTGCCTGCTGCTGTTTTGGGCCTTCTGAAGGGACTGCGTGTCGCAAGGAGCTGAAAGCGCGACTCAAGAGGAAGAAGCGTGTCGCCGTCGCTGCTGCTGCCGTCGCAACTCCGAAGGAGGGTGTCGCCGCTGTAGCTGTCGTATTGCACCGCATCGAGAGAAGCGTCCCGCAACGAAGAGGAAGCGTGTCGCCGTCGCTGCTGCTGCCGTCGCAACTCCGAAGGAGGGTGTCGCCGCTGTAGCTGTCGCATTGCACCGCATCAAGAGAAGAGTCTCGCATCGAGGAAGAAGCGTGTCGCCGTCGCAGCCGCTGCCGTCGCAACTCCGAAGGAGGGTGTCGCCGCTGTAGCTGTCGCATTGCACCGCATCAAGAGAAGCGCCTCGCATCCACGGAGAAGCGTGCCGCCGTCGGAGCTGCTGCCGTCGCATCACGAAACAAGGGTGTCGCCGCTGCAGTTGTCGCATCGAGCGGAAGCGTCTCGCCACGTCGGAGAAGAGGGTCGCCGCCAAAGCCGCTGTCGTCGCATCGCTGAACAAGGGTGTCGCCGCTGTAGCTGACGCATCGAGTCGAGACTTCTCGCAACCTCGGAGAAGCGTGCCGCATCAGGAAGAACTTGACGTCTTTATTTCTTTGCACCAGAACTTTGTCGCATTTCCATCGCTGCAACATTGCTTGTTGTGGAAGCGTCCCGCATCGTAAGGTACATTGACTTAAAGTGTCGCATCGTAAGAACTGAACTGAACTAAGCTAAAACTACCATTTTTAAGTACAGTATTGTGGATTTTTGTCGTTATGGTCTTGTGTTAAAACTATATAAAGAATACTTATTTTTGATATAAACCTTGTGTGGTGTCCATCTGTAGTGTGTCCCTAGATTACTGTATGTGTTCACAAATGCTTTACACACTGCCTCTGAGATAAGCCTGTCTGCTCGTGCCAAGCTACCAAGGGGGTGAGCAGGGGTTATTTTAGGAGTGTACCCCTTTACCCTGACTAGAGGCGAGGGTCCCTATTTGTCACAAGTACCTACCTGTGCCAACTAGAGACCCCCAATTCTAACAGTGTCCCTCCGCTCGCTAGAGATATGCCTCCACAGACTAGCTCCCCATCCTCCTCGGGGATTCTGTTTATCAATAAGGCAATCTCATAGGCCTCAAACACTTATCAATATTGTCTCACACAACAAAGTGAGGCAATATATTCCTTTAGGAATGTGGACCCTCTTGTCTCCAGAGGACACTGAAGAATTACTACCACCATTACCACTGGACTCCACTTTCTTACCTCTGATGTCCAGTTCTTTAAGACTTTAGCTCACGGGCCATCCTTCATTTCCTCTTGTCTTCTCCTCTAAGGCTCCCTCAGCCTTTTCCTTTTCCATTTTTTATTTGGCCGGGTCCAACTTGAGCTTTCTCTCCTCCTGTCCTCCAGCTCCTCTGAGGACAGGTCTCTGGAAGACGCACTGCTCCCAGCCCGGGGAGGACTTCTAATCTTGGGCGCAGACTACTCCCCTCCTTTGCAGACTGCTTTCCAAGATCCTCCTGTTGTTCTTGCTCCAATTACTCCTCACCATCCACCTTTTCCTCCTCATCATCTGTTGGGGTCTGGTGGACTTCTACTCATGCCCTCAAGGCCTTTGGAGCTCTGCCTTTTTAGTGCTCCTCTTAGGAGGCAGCCCTCTCTCTTGACAAAACTCCTTGAGCTGGAGCACGGCGTACCTCTCCAGCTTGGTCAGCTCAAACTCCATCCTTGCAGGTGAGGTCACAGACACAACAGCCAGTTAGAGAGAGGATAAATTTGGAAAAATCAAAAAGGCCAATCAGGAAGAATTTACTCCAATTTTTCTTAGAATGGTAGTGTATGCCAAATTACTTGTATGGAACTACAAACACAAGTCCTATCCTCACCACTGATCACCAGTGTTAGAAATTGCGTTCCTGGTTGACTGGGGTGTGAGCCGTGGTCAAGCAGTAACCACAATCCTAGTCAGGGTAAGGCACCAGCAATCACCAAATTAACCTGTGCTCACACTCTGGTAGCTTGGCACACAGTAGTCAGGCATAACTTGTTAACTTGAAGGCAATGTGTAAAGTATTTGTGCAACATTTCAAACAGTAAAAACAGTGAAAACACAACATTAGGTTAGAACATTTAACTGTATTTTAATAAATAATACAAGACCAAAATGACAAAAATCTAATCAGGGAAACGATTGAATTTTAAAGATTTGAGTTAAAATAGTGTCAAAAAATACAAATCACCAACAAAGATTATGTGGTCTCGCCGTACCGGGACAAGTCACAAGTTCAGGCCGACCACGATTGAGCGCAGGCCAGCTACAGAGCCCAGGTTAGCCCCGCTAAACAAAGTACCTTAAATTTTGGTTGTGCAGAGTTGCGGGGACCCGATAAAAGAAGGGATGAGCAGTCGGAGCTATGCATCGAGTTCGATCCACGCAGTAGCGGCGATGCATCAGTTTCGATCCACGCAGCAGCTGCGTTGCGCGGGTTCCGATCCATGCAGCTGCAGTGATGGGTCTGTTCTTACCATTCAGCTGTGGTGATGCCTTGATTCAGCAGAAGATAAGTCGATTCCGCTAGAGCAAACACCTGGGCCCACTTTCAAGAGTACAGGACTGGGGAGACACTACTTGGTAGGGCGGACTCACAGATGGCAGAGTCCAGGTGCAGATGCATGGTTGTTGGAAGCCTGGTATGTCCATGAGGCTTCAGATCATGTGGGCAGCTAACTAGCCCTTGGAATCACTCTGGGTTCTTGGTTCAAGAGATACGGGTCCAGTCCTCCTACAGGCAAGAGGGCAGCAGGGCAACACAACAAAGCAGGAGTCCAGCAGAGTGGCAGTCCAGAAAAGTTGCAGTCCTTTCAGCAACATAGCCATTCTTCTTCCTGGCAGAGTATCCACAGGTTGAATTGTACTGAAGTGGTGGTGTCTGAGGTCCAGTTCTTATATCAGGTGGTGCCTTTGAAGTGGGGAGACTTCAAAGAGATGCCTTTGAAGTGCACTGAGGCTCACCCTTCCTGCCCTGGCTCCAGACTCATTACAGGAGGTATGCAGCCCTTTGTGTGTTGACAGGACACAGCCTATTCAGGTGTAAGTGAGGCTGTGCCCAGTTCCTCCCTCCCATTCTGTCAGGATAGCCAATCAGGTCCCACCTAAGCTCCCATTGTATGTGGCTGTCTTGGTGGAATACACAAAGCTCGGCTGTCACCCACCCCAGACAAATGTCAGAGACAGGCTGTAGGCACCAAATGGCTAAGGCAAGAAAATGCCCTCTTTCTAAAAGGCTACCTGTGCGCTGCATTCTCCATGATTGTCGGTCTTGGACTGGAATACTTCATCCCTCTAGCGGCAACCCGTAACGGCTGCCCTCGTCGGACCCTATGCTTCCATACCCGGAAATTGCATCACACAGCAGACAATTGAGTGCCATCCCCCTTGCGCATCCACGCAATGCGAGGATTCAATGTCTCCTAATGGCCCCCAGCAATTTTCTCTATTGGCCACCCTTGACGGGTTTTAATCCCAGGACTGGGCTTCCTTGCCCCGCGCTCCTCATCAGTCATAGGCAATCGTCTCAGGCATCTATTCTCTTGTCCTGAAGATGATCCCAGCAGTTACGTAAAGGGATTGAAACGTCGTCGACTTCTAACACCCAGACATAACTATATAATTCTTATTAATATGTGCTAGGGTGCGCTAATGAATTCATTGGTGGCCTGATTGTTGCAATTTGTTCGGCCACATTTCTTTGTTTGCCTGAATTTCTTTGACATAATTATGTTCTCACTTTTATGTTCTCTTTTACCTTTTACATTAAATGATCATGTCCATTAGGACAGTAAAAATAGAGATCATTGTATTGTTATTTTCATTTGTTTTGTCTCAAAAGCTTTTCCATTAAGGACCATTGTTCCTTAACCCCTTCGATGCTCATGACGGAATGGTTCCGTCATGAGCATCGGTGCCCCTGTGCTCATGACGGAACCATTCCGTCATGAGGCCAGAGGCACGAAATCCCTCTGCTGCAGACAGCAGAGGGATTTCTCTTTCACCCCTGTGACCTTGGCAGCTGGGGAATTGCTTCCCCAGCTCCCGAGGCCCCCTCCCTGGTTTCTGTGCCATGAGGATCAGCGCGCACGTCGCGCTGTCCTCATTGCACAGAAAACGAAACTGAAATGAGCCTTTAGGCTCATTTCAGTTTCACTTTGTATGTGCTCAGGGGGCTATCTCAGCCCCCCGGGCACGTAGAAAGACGGGAGAGGTATCATTGGAAAGGGGAGAATCTCCCCTTTCCAATGGTACCCCTCCCCAGTGGATCCCTGCTTGGGGATCGCCCCTGGGGGGCAGATGGGGGCATTAGTCCCCAATCTGCCTTGCCGGGGGGGGGGGCAAAAAGCCCACTAGACGCCAGGGAGTTTTTGGGAGCAAATTTGAATTAGGGTGGGGGCTCCAAAAAAGGGCATGCCCATGCCCCCACCCCCTCCCCGCAAAAATAACAGCCTTCCTGCCCCCCTGGGGGCAGATGGGGCAGTAGCCCCCAATCTGCCCCCGCAGGGGGGGCAAAAAGCCCACTAGACGCCAGGGATTTTTTGGGCAAATTTTAATTAGGGTGGGGGCATTGGCATGCCCGTTTGGGCAGCCCCACCTAATTAAAATTTGCCCAAAACTCCCTGACGTCTAGTGGGCTTTTCCCCCTGGGGGGGCATATGGGGGCATTAGCCCCCAATCTGCCCCACCGGGGGGCAAAAAGCCCACTAGATGCCAGGGAGGTTTTTTGGCAAATTTGAATTAGGGTGGGGGCTCCCAAAACGGGCATGCCCATGCCCCCACCCCCTCCCCCACAAAAATAACAGCCTTCCTGCTCCCCCTGGGGGTCAGATGGGGCAGTAGCCCCCAATCTGCCCCCGGGAGCAAAAAGCCCACTAGACGCCAGGGATTTTTGGGGCAAATTTTAATTAGGGTGGGGGCATTGGCATGCCCGTTTTGGTCAGCCCCCACTCTAATTAAAATTTGCCCAAAAAACTCCCTGACACCTAGTGGGCTTTTTGCCCCCCCTGGGGGGCAGATGGGGGCATTAGCTCCCATCTGCCCCGCCGGGTGGGGGCAAAAAGCCCACTAGACGCCAGTGAGTTTTTTGGGGCAAATTTGAATTAGGGTTGGGGCTGCCCAAAATAGGCATGTCCATGCCCCCACCCCCTCCCCGCAAAATTACAGCCTTCCTGCCCCCTGGGGGGCAGTTGGGGCAGAAGCCCTCAATCTGCCCCCGGGGGGGCAAAAAGCACACTAGACACCAGGGATTTTTTGGGGCAAATTTTTATTAGGGTGGGGGCTGCCCAAAAACAGGCATGTCAATGCCCCCACCCCCACCCGCAACAATTACAGCCTTTCTGCCCCCAATCTGCCCCCCGCAGGGGGGTAAAAAGCCCACTAGACGCCAACGATTACACTGGCTTTTTTATGTGTGGGGGTGGGGGCTGCTCAGAATGGGCATACCAATGCCCCTACCCCCAAAAAAATAGCCACAGAGTTTCTGCCCCCTTGGGGGCATATCGGGAAACCCCACCCCCAATATCCCCCCCAGGGCGGCAGAAAGCCGACTAGGAACAGATTTGTTTTTAGCAATATGCCTACCTGTGGATTTTGGGCCCTAGCGCAGCCGGCATATAGGGAAACCTAGCAAACCTGTACATTTTTGAAAATTAGACACCCAGGGGAATCCAGGATGGGGTGACTTGACTGGCTCTCACCAGGTTCTGTTACCCAGAATTCCTTGCAAACCTCAAAATGTGTATAAAAAAACTCATTTTCCTCACATTTCTGTGGTGGAAAGTTCTGGAATCTGTGTGGATCCACAAAATTCCACTCACCCCGCATTCCCCAAAGTCTTCCGAGAAAAATGGTACCTCACTTGTGTGGGTGGGTCAAGTACCCGCGACAGGCAAGGGCCCAAAACCTAGTGAGGCGACATCAAAATTACCTATCACAAACCAACCTGGTTTTGTACGGGGGGGTTACCTGGGTTTTTGGCCCCGGGGTCGGCGGCCACCTACGGAAACCTACAAAACCCACACATTTCTGAAAACTAGACACCCGGGGGATTCCAGGGAGGTATGGCTTGTGTGGATCCCCCAACGTTTTCTTACCCAGAATCCCCTGCAAACCTCAATTTTAGCTGAAAAAAAATCACTTTTTTCACACATTTGTGTGTGGGAAAGTTGTGGCATCACCGGGCTGACACAAATTTCCTACCAGCCAGCGTTCCCCCTGGTCTCCCGATAAAAATGGTGCCTCAATCGGGTGGGAGGCCCAAGTACCCGCGACAGGCAAGGGCCCAAAACGTATTGAGGCGACATCAAAATTGCCTATCACAAAACCACCTGGTTTTGCAACGGGGGTCCCATGACTTTTTGGCCCGGGGCTCGGCGGCCACCTAGAGAAACCTACCAAACCCACACATTTCTGAAAACTAGACACCCGGGGGATTCCAGGAAGGTATGACTTGCATGGATCCCCCAACGTTTTCTTACCCAGAATCCCCTGCAAACCACAAATTTTGCCGAAAAATGCACTTTTTTCTCACATTTCTGTGGTGGAAAGTTCTGGAATCTGCGTGGATCCACAAATTTCCTCCCACCCAGCGTTCCCCCAGATCTCCCGATAAAAATGGTACCTCACTTGCGTGGGTGGGTCAAGGACCCGCGACAGGCAAGGGCCCAAAAGCTATTGAGGCGACATCAAAATTCCCTATCACAAACCAACCTGGTTTTGCATGGGGGTCCCATGAGTTTTTGGCCCTGGGCTCGGAAGCCATCTAGGGAAACCTACCTAACCCACACATTTCTGGAAACTAGACACCCGGGGAGTCCAGCGAGGTATGGCTTGCGTGGGTCCCCATCATTATCCTACCCAGAATCCCCTGCAAACCTCAAATTTCGCTGAAAAATTCACTTTTTCTCACATTTCTGTGGTGGAAAGTTCTGGAATCTGCGTGGATCCACAAATTTCCTCCCACCCAGCGTTCCCCCAGATCTCCCGATAAAAATGGTACCTCTCTTGCGTGGGTGGGTCAAGGACCCGCGACAGGCAAGGGCCTAAAAGCTATTGAGGCGACATCAAAATTCCCTATCACAAACCAACCTGGTTTTGCATGGGGGGTCCCATGAGTTTTTGGCCCTGGGCTCGGAAGCCATCTAGGGAAACCTACCTAACCCACACATTTCCAGAAACTAGACACCCGGGGGAGTCCAGCGAGGTATGGCTTGCGTGGGTCCCCCATCATTATCCTACCCAGAATCCCCTGCAAACCTCAAATTTCGCTGAAAAATTCACTTTTTTCTCACATTTCTGTGGTGGAAAGTTCTGGAATCTGCATGGATCCACAAATTTCCTCCCACCCAGCGTTCCCCCAGGTCTCCCGATAAAATGGTACCTCACTTGTGTGGGTAGGCACAGTGGCTGCAACAGGAAATGGCCCAAATCGTACTCTGGAGACTTCAAAATTACCTATAGCAAAACTACCTGGTTTTGGGGGGGGCACCTGAGATTTTGGCCCTGGGCTCGGCGGCCATCTTGGGAAAGTACCAAACCCAAACATTTCTGAAAACTAGACACCCGGGGGAGTCCAATGAGGTATGGCTCGCGTGGATCCCCCAACGTTTTCCTACCCAGAATGCCATGCAAACCTCAAATTTAGCTGAAAAAACCACATTTTCCACATATTTTTGTGTGGAATCACCGTGCCGGCACAAATGTCCTACCACCCAGCGTTCCCCTTGTTCTCCCGAGTAAAATGATACCTCACTTGTGTGGGTGGGCCAAAGGCCTGTGGCTAGGAAGAGCCCAAAACATAGGGATTTATAGTATAGCACCGAGAATTCTAAGCGCTACATTTTTTTAAAAAATACGTTTTTAGCCAATTCTGCTTTGGACACCCACACAAGTGAGGTATCATTTTACTCAGGACAACAAGGGGAACGCTGGGTGGTAGGACATTTGTGCCGGCACGGTGATTCCACGCAAAAATATGTGGAAAATGTGTTTTTTTCAGCTAAATTTAAGGTTTGCATTGCATTCTGAGTAGGAAAACGTTAGGGGATCCAGGCAAGCCATACCTCATTGGACTCCCCGGGTGTCTAGTTTTCAGAAATGTTTGGGTTTGGTACTTTCCTAAGATGGCCACCGAGCTCCAGGGCCAAAATCTCAGGTGCCCCCCCCAAAACCAGGTAGCTTTGCTATAGGTAATTTTGAAGTCTCCAGAGTACGATTTGGGCCATTTCCTGTTGCAGCCACTGTGCCTACCCACACAAGTGAGGTACCATTTTTATCGGGAGACCTGGGGGAACGCTGAGTGGGAGGAAATTTGTGGATCCACGCAGATTTCAGAACTTTCCATCACAGAAATGTGAGAAAAAAGTGAATTTTTCGGCGAAATTCGAGGTTTGCAGGGGATTCTGGGTAGGAGAATGATGGGGGACCCACGCAAGCCATACCTTGCTGGACTCCCCCGGGTGTCTAGTTTCCAGAAATGTGTGGGTTAGGTAGGTTTCCCTAGATGGCTGCCGAGCCCCGGGCCAAAAACTCATGGGACCCCCCATGCAAAACCAGGTTGGTTTGTGATAGGTAATTTTGATGTCGCCTCAATAGCTTTTGGGCCCTTGCCTGTCGCGGGTCCTTGACCCACCCATGCAAGTGAGGTACCATTGTTATCGGGAGACCTGGGGGAATGCTGGGTGGGAGGAAATTTGTGGATCCACGCAGATTCCATAACTTTCCACCACAGAAATGTGAGAAAAAAGTGAATTTTTCGGCGAAATTCGTGGTTTGCAGGGGATTCTGGGTAGGAGAATGATGGGGGACCCACGCAAGCCATACCTTTCTGGACTCCCCCGGGTGTCTAGTTTCCAGAAATGTGTGGGTTAGGTAGGTTTCCCTAGATGGCTGCCGAGCCCCGGGCCAAAACTCATGGGACTCCCCATGCAAAACCAGGTTGGTTTGTGATAGGTAATTTTGATGTCGCCTCAATAGCTTTTGGGCCCTTGCCTGTCGCTGGTCCTTGACCCACCCATGCAAGTGAGGTACCATTGTTATCGGGAGACCCGGGGGAATGCTGGGTGGGAGGAAATTTGTGGATTTACGCAGATTCCAGAACTTTCCACCACAGAAATGTGAGAAAAAAGTGAATTGTTCGGCAAAATTTGAGGTTTGCAGGGGATTCTGCGTAGGAGAATGATGGGGGACCCATGCAAGCCATACCTCGCTGGACTCCCCCGGGTGTCTAGTTTCCAGAAATGTGTGGGTTTGGTAGGTTTCCCTAGATGGCTGCCGAGCCCCGGCCAAAACTCATGGGACCCCCATGCAAAACCAGGTTGGTTTGTGATAGGTAATTTTGATGTCGCCTCAATAGCTTTTGGGCCCCTGCCTGTCGCGGATCCTTGACCCACCCACACAAGTGAGGTACCATTTTTCTCGAAAGACTTTGGGGAACGTGGGGTGGGTGGAAATTTGTGGATCCACGCAGATTCCAGAACTTTCTACCACAGAAATGTGGGGAAAATGTGGTTTTTTTGACAATTTTTAGGTTTGCAAGGGATTCTGGGTAACAGAACCTGGTGGGAGGCAGGGAAGTCACCCCATCCTGGATTCCCCTGGGTGTCTAGTTTTCAAAAATGTATAGGTTTGCAAGGTTTCCCTAGGTGCCGGCAGAGCTATGGTTCAAAAACTACAGCTAGGCACTTTGCCAAAAAGGGTCATTTTTCACTGCGAAATTGAGGTGTGTCCATGTTGTGTTTTGCGCCGTTTCCTGTTGCGGGCACTAGGCCGACCCACACAAGTGAGGTACCATTTTTCTCGAAAGACTTTGGGGAACGTGGGGTGGGTGGAAATTTGTGGATCCACGCAGATTCCAGAACTTTCCACCACAGAAATGTGGGGAAAATGTGGGTTTTTTGACAATATTTTAGGTTTGCAAGGGATTCTGGGTAACAGAACCTGGTGGGAGGCAGTCAAGTCACCCCATCCTGGATTCCCCTGAGTGTCTAGTTTTCAAAAATGTATAGGTTTGCTAGGTTTCCCTAGGTGCCGGCAGAGCTATGGTTCAAAAACTACAGCTAGGCACTATGCCAAAAAAGGGTAATTTTTCACTGCAAAATTGAGGAGTGTCCACGTTGCGTTTTGCGCCATTTCCTGTCGCGGGCACTAGGCCGACCCACACAAGTGAGGTACCATTTTTCTCGAAAGACTTTGGGGAACGTGGGGTGGGTGGAAATTTGTGGATCCACGTAGATTCCAGAACTTTCCACCACAGAAATGTGGGGAAAATGTGGTTTTTTTGACAATTGTTTAGGTTTGCAAGGGATTCTGGGTAACAGAACCTGGTGGGAGGCAGTCAAGTCACCCCATCCTGGATTCCCCTGGGTGTCTAGTTTTCAAAAATGTATAGGATTGCAAGGTTTCCCTAGGTGCCGGCAGAGCTATGGTTCAAAAACTACAGCTAGGCACTTTGCCAAAAAGGGTCATTTTTCACTGCGAAATTGAGGTGTGTCCATGTTGTGTTTTGCGCCGTTTCCTGTTGCGGACACTAGGCCGACCCACACAAGTGAGGTACCATTTTTCTCGAAAGACTTTGGGGAACGTGGGGTGGGTGGAAATTTGTGGATCCACGCAGATTTCAGAACTTTCCACCACAGAAATGTGGGGAAAATGTGTTTTTTTTTTACAATTGTTTAGGTTTGCAAGGGATTCTGGGTAACAGAACCTGGTGGGAGGCAGTCAAGTCACCCCATCCTGGATTCCCCTGGGTGTCTAGTTTTCAAAAATGTATAGGATTGCAAGGTTTCCCTAGGTGCCGGCAGAGCTATGGTTCAAAAACTACAGCTAGGCACTTTGCCAAAAAAGGGTCATTTTTCACTGCGAAATTGAGGTGTGTCCATGTTGTGTTTTGCGCCGTTTCCTGTTGCGGGCACTAGGCCGACCCACACAAGTGAGGTACCATTTTTCTCGAAAGACTTTGGGGAACGTGGGGTGGGTGGAAATTTGTGGATCCACGCAGATTCCAGAACTTTCCACCACAGAAATGTGGGGAAAATGTGGGTTTTTGACAATATTTTAGGTTTGCAAGGGATTCTGGGTAACAGAACCTGGGGGAGGCAGTCAAGTCACCCCATCCTGGATTCCCCTGAGTGTCTAGTTTTCAAAAATGTATAGGTTTGCTAGGTTTCCCTAGGTGCCGGCAGAGCTATGGTTCAAAAACTACAGCTAGGCACTATGCCAAAAAAGGGTAATTTTTCACTGCGAAATTGAGGAGTGTCCACGTTGCGTTTTGCGCCATTTCCTGTCGCGGGCACTAGGCCGACCCACACAAGTGAGGTACCATTTTTCTCGAAAGACTTTGGGGAACGTGGGGTGGGTGGAAATTTGTGGATCCACGTAGATTCCAGAACTTTCCACCACAGAAATGTGGGGAAAATGTGGTTTTTTGACAATTGTTTAGGTTTGCAAGGGATTCTGGGTAACAGAACCTGGTGGGAGGCAGTCAAGTCACCCCATCCTGGATTCCCCTGGGTGTCTAGTTTTCAAAAATGTATAGGATTGCAAGGTTTCCCTAGGTGCCGGCAGAGCTATGGTTCAAAAACTACAGCTAGGCACTTTGCCAAAAAAGGGTCATTTTTCACTGCGAAATTGAGGTGTGTCCATGTTGTGTTTTGCGCCGTTTCCTGTTGCGGACACTAGGCCGACCCACACAAGTGAGGTACCATTTTTCTCGAAAGACTTTGGGGAACGTGGGGTGGGTGGAAATTTGTGGATCCACGCAGATTTCAGAACTTTCCACCACAGAAATGTGGGGAAAATGTGTTTTTTTTTTACAATTGTTTAGGTTTGCAAGGGATTCTGGGTAACAGAACCTGGTGAGAGGCAGTCAAGTCACCCCATCCTGTATTCCCGCGAGTGTCTAGTTTTCAAAAATGTATAGGTTTGCTAGGTTTCCCTAGGTGCCGGCAGAGCTATAATTCAAAAACTACAACTAGGCACTTTGCCAAAAAAGGGTCATTTTTCACTGCGAAATTGAGGTGTGTCCACGTTGCGTTTTGCGCCATTTCCTGTCGCGGGCACTAGGCCAACCCACACAAGTGAGGTATCATTTTTCTCGGAAGACTTTGGGGAACGCGGGGTGGGTGGAAATTTGTGGATCCACGCAGATTCCAGAACTTTCCACCACAGAAATGTGAGGAAAATGTGTATTTTTTGACAATTTGTTAGGTTTGCAAGGGATTCTGGGTAACAGAACCTGGTGGGAGCCAGTCAAGTCACCCCATCCTGGATTCCCCTGGGTGTCTAGTTTTCAAAAATGTATAGGTTTGCTAGGTTTCCATAGGTGCTGGCAGAGCTAGGGTTCAAAAACTACAGCTAGGCACATTGTCAAAAAAGGGTCATTTTTCACTGCGAAATTGAGGTGTGTCCACGTTGCGTTTTGCGCCGTTTCCTGTCGCGGGCACTAGGCCGACCCACACAAGTGAGGTATCATTTTTTTCGGAAGACTTTGGGGAACGCGGGGTGGGTATAAATTTGTGGATCCACGCAGATTCCAGAACTTTCCACCACAGAAATGTGAGGGAAATGTGTATTTTTTGACAATTTGTTAGGTTTGCAAGGGATTCTGGGTAACAGAACCTGGTGGGAGCCAGTCAAGTCACCCCATCCTGGATTCCCCTGGGTGTCTAGTTTCCAGAAATGTATAGGTTTGCTAGGTTTCCATAGGTGCTGGCAGAGCTAGGGTTCAAAAACTACAGCTAGGCACTTTGTCAAAAAAGGGTCATTTTTCACTGTGAAATTGGGGTGTGTACACGTTGCGTTTTGCGCCGTTTCCTGTCGCGGGCACTAGGCCTACCCACACAAGTGAGGTACCATTTTTCTCGGAAGACTTTGGGGAACGTGGGGTGGGTGGAAATTTGTGGATCCACGCAGATTCCAGAACTTTCCACCACAGAAATGTGAGGAAAATGTGTTTTTTTATCAATCTTTTAGGTTTGCAAGGGATTCTGGGTAACAGAACCTGGTGGGAGGCAGTCAAGTCACCCCATCCTGGATTCCCCTGAGTGTCTAGTATTCAAAAATGTATAGGTTTGCTAGGTGTCCCTAGGTGCTGGCAGAGCTATGGTTCAAAAACTACAGCTAGGCACTTTGTCAAAAAGGGTCATTTTTCACTGTGAAATTGGGGTGTGTCCACATTGCGTTTTGCGCCGTTTCCTGTCGCGGGCACTAGGCCTACCCACACAAGTGAGGTACCATTTTTCTCGGAAGACTTTGGGGAACGTGGGGTGGGTGGAAATTTGTGGATCCACGCAGATTCCAGAACTTTCCACCACAGAAATGTGAGGAAAATGTGTTTTTTTAATCAATCTTTTAGGTTTGCAAGGGATTCTGGGTAACAGAACCTGGTGGGAGCCAGTCAAGTCACCCCATCCTGGATTCCCCTGGGTGTCTAGTTTTCAAAAATGTATAGGTTTTCTAGGTTTCCATGGGTGCTGGCAGAGCTAGGGTTCAAAAACTACAGCTAGGCACTTTGTCAAAAAAGGGTCATTTTTCACTGTGAAATTGGGGTGTGTCCACGTTGCGTTATGCGCCGTTTCCTGTCGCGGGCACTAGGCCTACCCACACAAGTGAGGTACCATTTTTCTCGGAAGACTTTGGGGAACGTGGGGTGGGTGGAAATTTGTGGATCCACGCAGATTCCAGAACTTTCCACCACAGAAATGTGAGGAAAATGTGTTTTTTGATCAATCTTTTAGGTTTGCAAGGGATTCTGGGTAACAGAACCTGGTGGGAGCCAGTCAAGTCACCCCATCCTGGATTCCCCTGGGTGTCTAGTTTTCAAAAATGTATAGGTTTGCTAGGTTTCCCTAGGTGCTGGCAGAGCTATGGTTCAAAAACTACAGCTAGGCACTTTGTCAAAAAAGGGTCATTTTTCACTGTGAAATTGGGGTGTGTCCACGTTGCGTTTTGCGCCGTTTCCTGTCGCGGGCACTAGGCCTACCCACACAAGTGAGGTACCATTTTTCTCGGAAGACTTTGGGGAACGTGGGGTGGGTGGAAATTTGTGGATCCACGCAGATTCCAGAACTTTCCACCACAGAAATGTGAGGAAAATGTGTTTTTTTTATCAATCTTTTAGGTTTGCAAGGGATTCTGGGTAACAGAACCTGGTGGGAGCCAGTCAAGTCACCCCATCCTGGATTCCCCTGGGTGTCTAGTTTTCAAAAATGTATAGGTTTGCTAGGTTTCCCTAGGTGCCGGCAGAGCTAGGGTTCAAAAACTACAGCTAGGCCCTTTGCAAAAAAAGGGTAATTTTTCATTGTGAAAATTGTGGTGTGTTCACGTTGGGTTTTGAGCCATTTCCTGTCGTGGGCACTATGCCTACCCACACAAGTGAGGTACCATTTTTATCGGGAGACTTAGGGTAATTCAGATTTGTAAAGCAACTGTTATTACCTATTGACTTTCGATGCATTCTGCCTTCCAAATGAAAGACATTGTGTAAAAAGAAGTAATTTTAAAAAATGACCGATAATTCTCATGCTAGTATGAGTATTCCCAATTTCGGAAATGTGCAAATATCTACTGTTTCTAAACTCTATATTTTGTTCCCATTTCAGAAATACATAGGTGTCTTTCATACCGATTTTTCCATGTATACATTTTCCCACAATAATTGCTATATACCCGGTACATAATAAAAAACCATTGCAAGACGCTGCTCAGTTGTTGGCTCTGGGTTCGTCGGGTTCTTGGTGAACCTACAAGTCCTATATATCCCCACAACCAGTAAGGTCCTGCGGATGTAACGGTATATTGCTTTCAAAGAGCTGTCATAATTAGAAGAAGTTACAGGTGAAAACGTTGACACAAAAAGCTGTTTTTTTCAACTAATTTTCAATTTTTCCTATATTTAACTGTTAGTTTCTATAAAGAAACCTTGATGGATCTACACAAATGACCCCTTGCTGAATTCAGAATTTTGTCTACTTTTCTAAAATGTATAGCTGTCTAGGATCCATTATTGCTTTCATACCCATTTCTACCATTAACTGGAAGGAAGTTGAAAACACAAAAAATAGCAAAAATTGGCTATGTCCCAGAAAAATGCCAAAACTGTGTAAAAAATGTTGGTTTTCTGACAAAAGTCTGTCATTCCCTAAAAGCTGGGAAAATGGTGATTTCAGCCCCACAAACCCTTTTTTGATACCATTTGCAGGGAAAAACCCAGACGCTTTCATTTGCAGCCCTTTTTTCGCATTTTTCCCAAAACCCCCAAAATTTAGCTGTATTTTGGCTAATTTCTGGGACCCCTCCAGGTGAATCCACAAACCCTGGGTACCTTTACAATGCCCATGATGCTGGAAAAAAGGACGCAAATTTGGCGTGGATACCTTATGTGGTCAAAAAGTTACAGGGGCCTAAGCGCGCACTACCCCAAATAGCCAAAAAAAGGCTTAGCACAGGGGGGGAAAAGGCCTAGCAGCGAAGGGGTTAAAACAAAAACGCTTTCTAAAAGTGGCATTCTCAGAACTGTAATTTAAAATCTGACTTCACCATAAGTTAGGAGTTTAAATTAGGATTCCAGAGACACCAAACATGAACCGGTTATATTTTCCCAATGTGATAAGGTAATCCCAATTTTAGTCTATGGGAGATAGAGGCCTTACAGTAGTGAAAAACGAATTTAAGAGTTTTTCACTACCAGGACATGTAAAACTTAAAAGTACATGTACTGCAATTTAAAAACATTGCACCCTGCTCTCTGGGCTGCCCAGGGCCTACCTTAGGGGTGATTTATATGTACTAAAAAGGAAGGCTTGGTCCAGGCAAGAGCTTAAATTTACCATGTCGAAATAGCAGTTTAAAACTGCACGCACGAGCTGTGCAGTAGCAGACCTGAGACATGTTTAAAGGGCTATGTAAGTGGGTGGCACAATCAGTGCTGCAGGCTACAAGAAGAGTTTAATTTACAGGCCCTGGGTACATGCAGTGCACTTTACCGGGGATTTATAAGTAAACTAAATATGTCAATTAAAACTAAATATGTCAATTATGGATAAGCCGATGTTACCACATTTTAGGGAAAGAGCAGAAGCCTTTAGCACTGGTAACCAGTGGTGAAGTGCGGAGATCCTAAGGCCAGCAAAAAGGAAGTCAGCAAAAACAGGAGGTCCGAATGCAAAAAGTTAGCAGAAACCACACCAAGGATGCCAGGTCTAACAGTGCCACTCACGATTATCTGGCCGTACGAGACTGGATGAAAGTCACAAGTTCAGGCCGACAACGATGGACTGTGGGCCGGACACAGGGACCAGTTTATTCGTGATGAAAAAGTTACCTTCTCAAAATGCAGCACCAACTAGCATTTAATAAATGTAGAAACCGTTGCAAAATTTTTAAATTGCATCACAGGAAGTACCTCATAAGCTGTAGCGTACCAGTACAGATGTAATACTTCAATCTGTTTGAATAAAGAACACTGGCAGTAATTAGCTATCAAATGGCTCCAGAATTTCTCAAAGATAATACAGTATCTTATTTACTGAAGTGAATCTGAAGGTTGGAAAAAGGTTAAAGGTTCAGCATAGGGAACGTGCTCACCAAAGTGTCATCATATTTAGCAAATGAGAGCACCCCAGCATTAAGAAAATGCCAAAGCATCTAGATATCATATTGCAAGGTGATGTCTCATTGCAAATGCATATGTTTTAAACCTTACCAGTCTAAATTCACAGCATGCTCTTAGCCTTCATCTGCAACTGGCATGCACTTAAAGTTTAATAAACACCAAGGTGTAGCCATCTTAGTTCTTTATACACAGCATCCCAATGTCCATTGCCATAAAAACTACAAGTGAGGCCACCATCATGAGGGTACCAACAATGCTGTAGATGAACTATACGTTCTTCTTAATAATCCAAATGCACAGATTCCAAAGATTTTTCTGTAAAATATCTTTCACCACTCCTGAAACACCATTGAAACTGTTTGCTGCTATTTTACAAGCAATATCCCTTACAGTGCTCAGCCTGCTAGCATGACCTGTACCATCTCTCCAAACTTGGGCTCTCACTTATATGGTCTAATCTTCCAAGCCAGGCACATGAAATAGACAAACTTCTATACTGCCCACCTCAGATCTATGACACAGCCAAAAATATCAGATTAATTGAAAAAGCACAGGACATTTAAAATAGCATTTACACACCGTTAGCCAGTTTCATCAGTATTTCCAGTTATCAATGGCCCCAGTATATGCAAAGCTATAATAAAATTCATGTAGTTAATTCACGTTGTGGGCTTCTGTAGATGGGATGAACTGGTGTAGCCAGACTGACTCTAGCTTCTACCACTACATTTGGAGCACATTTCAAAATATAGAGCAGAGGATCAGGTCACATCTATGGAGCTGTTATTGGATCCTAAGTAAATTTACCAAATGTCACTCTGTAAGGGAATGACATTTTTTAGTTCTTCTGCTGTTACCTAGAGAGTGCTATGATTGGATATACAATTCAGTATGATTGTTTTAAGTAAGCTAAGCGCCTACATACAAATTATTTTGTTGTGGGAACCAAATGAATAAATACATGTTGCAATAGCCAATTTGATTGGTTTTAGCAGAGAATAGTCTTGGACAATCATGGGAGTATTATTTGGTAAATATCTCTCTCTCTCTTAACTCGCATGATTTCCTAGCATAGAAGAACCTGTCAAGATTATTCCAAAAAATGATCACTCTTATCTGAACTGAATAGAATTATTGCCAAACTTTATCACTTGAAGAACTTGCTCGAAAGTATTCTTCATTTTCCTCATTTGCATCATGAGCCTTACCTCAAGGTGGTTGTGTGGGAATAAAAGCCATTCTCCTTTCACTTGGTGATCCTTTTTCTCATTGGTTTCTTCATGAGGTGGCCCTAGGGAGGGCATCACCGGAGAGTCACACCTGGTAAACTTTCCACTCCTCTTGTAGTGTGTTCAATTGTTGTCTTATCAAGAGGAATGACAGGGCGGTGGATCTAGAGGGTGCAACCTGCTCTGTATCCATTCTCCCAGCAGGATATTATGCACCTCTGCCTCTCTCTCCTTTCCCAGTTCTGATGCAGATTTGAACATCTCCGCATAGATGCGCTTTTTCTGTACTTTGTGATGTGATCCTTGCACCACAAACATCGGCCTTCATTGATCTATCATGTTTATCATTTATCGACATCAAGTGGCCGCGTGCTGAAAGCCCCACATTCGGCTAGCTCTGCTTCTTTCTGAGTGAATGACAACAGTTCCCTAGATTGGAACTTCTTCTCTCTGATCCACCTACCTTCTTTGTTATTTCTACACCAGCATAGACTCTGGAAACTCAGATTTCCATTTTAATGCTATACTAATGATATCCAGTGTTACCAATTCATAGCTGTCTCTAAATACATTAAACCAGGGCAAATAATTCTTTGAGACGTTGTGGGTGTTCATCTCTTTTTAAGAGCTGGTGACATAGATTTCTTCAGCTCATTTCAAAGTGTTTTCTATTCCATACAAAGTTCTGACCATAAAGTTAATCTTTAAAAAAAAAAACGGGGCTAGCAACAAAATAGAAGGGTTAGGACGATAGTCATCTTTAAATCATTGTTAGAGTCCATTGTTGACATTAGTAGATGTCGTCTTCATTTGAATTGCTATTCCGTGTTTAAAGATATTGTTTGCATAAATAAATGGCCCCTTTTATCTAATGACCCATTTAGACCAAAGTAATTTTTGAGAGAGAAGTGCGCTTCACAAAACCGGTACACATTCTGCTGTAGAGTGCAGTTCACTTACCTGTTCATGTGACGTTCAGTGTTTAGCCAAGGACTGATGAGAAGTGTGTAATTTAGGTAAGTGTAGTCCTCTTATTGGTTGTTTTTTTTAAAAGAGGAAACAGTATTGATTGAGTGTTGTGAGATTTTGAGAGGAAGGTCAGAGATAAACATTGTAATGTATGGGTTATTTCTATTAATAGTTGCAAAAGGGTTGAGTACAGTGAATTCTTTAAAGATGACAAGGAGTGGACCTGCTGGGTTCCCCTTTGATTCACGCCTACCTAATCAATGTTTATTATTCATTCAGCAAAAGATCGTCCAGAGTCAACACCAGCCCATCTGGCTAATTACATTTAGTGCATCCGGAAACACAATTACTAAGGGGCGTGCATTTTTAGGTCTCGCCTACTCAGCGCGCAAACACTGCTTTGGAGTGACCTCTTGGAATCACTCCGGGCTTTTGTTGAAACTCGTGCATGTTTTGCACTGTTTCCTATTAGTACTCGTGCATGTATGGCGTTTACCTTGCGGGAGCGAGCAGCGGCGCCATCTATTTGCAATTATCGCGCTGGATCCCGCAAGGTAAACGCCATACATGGACTGAGCCTCGAAGCCACGCCCCCGTTCCCCACCGTGAGCTTTAAAACGTAGCGACACGTCTGTCCGCTCGGCCGATTTTTCCCCTTCACTTCTCCCTCCCATTGTCATGCCCTGCCCTCTGTGTACAAATATTAAGCTTCTTTGAACAAAATGCGCTGATGTATCCCTGCTACTTAACCTTTTCACAATACCCTGACAGATCTGTGCCGCCGCCCACCTTCCTCAATCTGCTTGTACACCTCGACCCTTCCAGTCTATGAAGGCTGCGCTCTCTCTTCTTCCCGGTCGCTCGGGGCTCCCCTCCCCCCCCCCTTCCCGCTGACCCCTCTCCTCACTGCGGCAGCGAGGATGTTCATCAGATCACCGTGCGTTGATGTCTCCTGACAGCTCTACTCTTTCTATCCGCGACCTACAGGTTTGTCTGGGAGCAAAAGATCGAGCCCATAACAACAGAATTATCAGCTGAACGGCTCACACACTTCTCCCCGCTCCCTCGGCACGCCTGTCATGCACCCTTCCCGCCCGCAGGAGATCGCTTCCCACCAGCAGATGTTCACTGTCGTTCCGAGAACCGTCCACGAGCCGCAGACAGGCCACAGGACTGGCGGCACCTGAGCCGGCTCCGCTGCACTTGGGACTTACCGCCGCGCGGTAAGTCCAAATCCTTTCAGAACTGAAAAACGTGCCCGGTGATCTGCTGTGTCACGCAAGCATAGCACTGACCACTTCAGACACGGAAAAGGCTTAGGATGGCTCGTTTACCATTGTTTAGCCTTTGATGCATGTTCTAACTAAAAGTGGTCGGAGCACCCACGAGACTCACTCCGACGGATATGTTAGCCTGGTGCCTTCGTCAATTTATTGTGTTCTGCCTTACATGCAAACAATATACCTTGTATGGTCAGTACAGAGACTGAAAGTCACAGATCCAGATCCTGCGAAGAAAGTGATCAACTGAGCCCACAGTGATGAGTGAGAATGAATGAATTTAAATGTAGCCTGGTGAAGGCGGAAATGAAGACGATGCAACAATATCGATAAACCAAAGACAGCAGAGTGTGACCTCTGTATAGTCCTTGCAGTTCTAGCCCCTTCTAAAGCTCTCCACCCCACACAAAGTGCTCGGAGACAGCCTCTGCTATTTAAAGCACCTTGCAACAAAAAAATAATATTACTCTATTGAAGTCTAGTGACTTGAACGCAGAATAGACTACAACGCATTCTCAAAGAATACTGAAATGTGACCCGCACAAATCGTAGTGAAAAGAAGACAGTACAAAATGAGAAGATGGCGCATATTGCACTTCCCATGATAATTATTATATTTTACATATAACAATTATTCTTAAAGTTCAGCATGTTTCGAACAGCCTCCTCATTTTCACACATAATAGAACCAGTGAGGACTTCTAAGTTTAATGTGTTTGTCTTTCGAGATTGTATTATGAGCTCTTTTTAGGTCTCCCCCGCAACAGCGCATGGGCTGCATTCAATCTTGCTTGCAAGAGATACTGTATATTTACAAGGGGTGTGTGGCCCACCCATTGCTTTACATTTGTTGCCTTCATTGTCACTCTTATTTCTGCCTTCTAATTGACCAGTGCACGCTGGCTTCACTTTCTCTTCTTTTGACTGGAGGACGGACCTAGTACTGATTGCTTCAGCTTTATTGCTGTCCTTCCGCTGATTGTGCAGTGATTCAGGAACTTCTTTTATTTTTTCTTCTTCACTGTCGTCCTTGTTGAGCCTCTTGTCATTTGTAGCTATGTTTTACTATGGCACATGCACTTCAAAAAAAGCCTTTTCTCCTTTGTAATAGATGTTTATTGTGACAGCAGATGTTATCTGCTTTTATTGTGACAACAAATGTTATCTGTTTCCAAATGTATTTTCAATAAGTCAAGGTCATGGGCGCAATTGCTTTCTTTATATGATAAGATTTTTTCACAGATGTCATATTTTTTTTTCTTTTTCACGCTTGGGAAGATTGACTGATCTGCTCAGAATCATAGGGGTGTTGTGCCAAGACTTAACAAGCATTAGCAAAGCCAACAGGTCTCTCCTTTGATACTACTGGCTCGACCATTGCCTTTTGTTCATGCTGTACAGCATGGACATTGTCGACTTGGGCAATGATTTGTAGTCATGCTATATAGCAGCATGGCTAAAAATAGCATTGACATAGCCAATAGGTCTCGCTTTTGGGACCTTATAAGTATTTAGTTATGCAGCACAATATCCTTGGTGCAACAACATCAACTGTTGCTTGTCTAAACACTTATAAGGTCCCAAAGGCGAGACCTATTGGCTATGCCAATGCTTGTTCTTACATTCCCGCGTATCAGTTGATAAATTCAAGTTGTCATCCTACCATAAACCATTGTACTGGGGTTTAACTAATTTATTTTATATACATGAATAATCTAAGAAAGCTGATTTGAGCATGAGATGAGCCACATATTTATTGTCTTTAATAGGCTTGCAGAAAATAAAAGGTCAAAATCTTCCAAAAAGGCACTTGAAGTCATCCCGTCCAACACTATGTACTGAAGCAAATATTTCACGTTTTGTAGAGCACCAAGTAATAGAAGTTAAATCCCTAATGTTTCCAAACGAATTATATTCCCCTCAGTCAATGCTAGGATTCTCTGCTTTAATCAATACCCCCCTCAAGTAGCAGAAATTTCCAAGCGATGTGCATGCCTACGTCTACCTCTGCTTGTCTAACCCAGAGCCATCTTATGGATTTTTCGGGTTCACGGCACGACGTATTTTGTGTGATCGTGTTAAAGTTTAACGTGTAATGTAGAATTGTTTGGTATCATGCAGGCTTGAAAATGGCAAGAAATTGGGATGAAAACTTAAGTTCGTTCTCTATTGGGGCCCCCAAAGCAAGTCTGGCTCGAGGCCCCTAAATTCATTTAGATGACAATGGCTTTATAGTACACTTGTCTAAAAAAAAAACACATGTAGTAAAACGGAAAGAAATCAGCTAGTGAACATGGTACAAGTTAAATAAGTTAAAATGTGTAAATAGATAATATGAACGGCAAAATAAAAATATCTTAAATCTGGTCTGACCGAAGAATGACTACTAAGTCGTATGTTTTAAAAATGCTGTGTGGTCCCTTAAAATGCAACAAACTCCAAACAAAGTATACATGTGTCATTTGTGAGCAATACAAACTGCACTTTGGACAAAAAAAATTGGCGTTGTAACAATAAAATATCACAACTGCAGCTGTTCCAGATATATGCTTTGTTAGCCAGTCGTTGTGCTCGCACACTACATTCAGCACCACTTGTATCAGCAGAAAACACAAGGGAAATGCTCCTGCCTCTGAACCCGTATTAGGAACAGAAGAAATATGCAATTATAGTACATGACATGTTTTTGCTACATTAGTTTAATCTGTTTAGATTTTTTCTGAAAACAGCATGTGATTGATACCACATTTGACAGTAAAAAGAAAGCAAAGCTGTAGGTTGTGGAATTTGTGAGTAATTTGCTGCTAAAGGATCAATTTTCACTGGGTCACGCATACTGATGCAGTATTCCTGCATTTGGGATTGCTGGTGCCTTATTTCCGGGAGGTAGGAATACTGCAGGATTCTGACCCGGAAAATTAAGGTGTCCTTGCGCATGGGAATTTATTAGTAGGATCAGCATTTATACATGTGATTCCCAGGGTAATTCCCAATTTTGTGGGCATTTCCTTCAGAGATGAATCCAGAAAACGTGGAATGGAGGGCTAAGAGAGATAATGAAGGATGTGGGATGCAGAAGAGCAGTACTCGTAGGTCACAGGTCTTCTTCGGCTGCCACATCTCAGGATTGCTTGGTGAGATGTGCATTTGGACAAACAGAGCAAACCACTTCCAAACCTGGAACACATAGGGGGATATTCACAAGAACGTGCGATAAGCATCGCAATTTTCCATATCGCCGTCTATCGCGGGAAAATAACTCTGTGTCAACGTCGTATTCCCAACACGGCGGTAACATGCGATAGTTTTCCGAGAACGCCTCAAATGTCCGCGATACAACTACTGCGACGGCGATAAAAAAGGAAACCCGAACGTGAAAAAAGTTGCGATGGACCCAATTGCGATAAAAATCCTGCGAAAAGCAGCGCCAGGCCCGCAAGTCCCACAAGTAAGGCGGGAACAATCACTATAAAAGCGGCAAAAAAAACCACCTACAAAACACAAACAACTGTGAAGCACCATAGAGGGAGCCGGAGCAAGTACAGAGGACAACCAGAACCCCACAAGCCCCACGGAGGACCAGCCTGGGACCTCGGGCACAGGGAAGGGCAAGGAGAAGAATAAGAGGAACCCGCGTCTCAGTCCGCAGGAAAACAGGATCCTCATTACGGAGGTGACAGAACACCACCACCAACTGTTCATCACCTCCACTGTGACATTGGCAACTAAAAATACAATATGGCAGTCCATCTTGGCGAAGGTGAATGCAGTCGGAGTGAAGAGAAGGGAAGTGGATGACTGCAAGAAGCGCTGGACTGATGTGAAGCGCAAAACCAAGCTGAAAATCGCTGCCAACCTGAGAGCATCAATGCAGACTGGAGGTGGGAGTCCAGCGACACACCAGGAGCTGGATGAGATGGAGGAAATGGTGACCTGAGTCATCATTGGGGAGACGGTGGCAGGAGTTGGTGGACAGGACACTGCACAACATGACCTGAGCCAACAGCAACAGGGTGAGTAACGACCAGGGACTAGGGGGACGGGGGGAGATGGGCACAATGGCACACATGCACAAGTAAGTAGAGCACATCTGCGGACAAACCATGCCCAAGAGTCACAACTCCGACCAAGAGCCCAATTTACCCAAGTCTGCAACCTCTCAGCACTGTATAAGCACAGAAGTGAAAGGCACACCGCCTGAAAGGGAGAAGGGCCAGCCAAATCAGAGCTGAAGGGGCAACACACCCACAATGCAGCACACACACATAAGAATCAGAGCACCTCAACATTGACAACAATGTGGTACAAACTGCAACACTCTCACAACAGAACAGAGGACACAACTGCTGCCGCTTGTGTGTAGAAAATGGCCATTCCCATTTGGCATAGCAGGAAACTGTGAGATGACAATGGACAAGTACAACCTCACATTTCTGATGGTGTAGAAATGTCAACTGTCCCGCATCAAATAGGCATCTCTTCACAAACAGTCACGATGTACATTGTCATGCAGTCCGTTAGTAAACTTGTACAATGCGTGAACATACATATGAACACAGTGTCAATCTGCATCTCCCCTTCACATTGCAGAGGGAGAATCAACACCTCCTGCAGAGCAGACACAACAACTCAGAACTGAAGACGAAGAGGACCTCCCCAACATCGACACCGACGCCCTCCAGCAGCTCATGGACAGCTTCGGCACCCCACCTCCAGGAGCAGGGCAGCCCAGCTGCATCGAGGAGACCCCACCCCCTGCACAGACCACACAGCAGGAAGCACCCACCACCACGCGTTTCGTTCATATACGATGAACTTCTTCAGGGCGTAAAATCAAGTACGATTATCGTGGGAGGAAGGTCCTGAGTTCCCCTGATGTACAGGAAGAGCTAAGCGCGAGCTCTATCCATATTGTGAAATCGGGCAGAATAATATAAAAACGTGCACTTTGTGAACGGAGCCAACGGAAGTTCCGAGCTGTTCAGACTCTTCGTAATCAGGCCCTTATCAAGGAGGCCTACGTAGTCACATTAGTTTGTGCACGTTTTTATATTATTCTGCCCGACTTCACAATATGGATAGAGCTCGCGCTTAGCTCTTCCTGTACATCAGGGGAACTCAGGACCTTCCTCCCACGATAATCGTACTTGATTTTGCGCCCTGAAGAAGTTCATCGTATATGAACGAAACGCGTTGGCTGGTGTTTATCACTGTTGGATACTTATGAAAAATAAAGGATGTTTTGAGACAATTTTACAAGAGTAACTGATTTATTGAAAAGACAAACTTTGGCTCCTAAGTAGTGCACCACTCCAACTTTTAGGTAGTGAGACACACATCGTCATTCAAAACAACTCACATCACAGTTGAATACAAGTGAATGTGCGTAGACTTTATTAGCATATGCGTGTCAGTATGGGCAAGAGAAGTGCCACAACATGCGGACCAATGCAGCAGTATATCAGAATGAGGAACGTTGCCAAGCGCCGCTGTCCACTCCGGGGGAGTGCCTCACCTTTCACAGGTGTGTGTCACCCCGCGTGGTTGTCCGCCCACGTATTCGGGGTCCAGGCGAAAGCAGCCATGTCCACTGTTGTCGTGGGATATGTGACCAGAACCCCAAGATGCAACAAGGTGTTGGGACATGTGCAATGGGTTCCAAACTCTTGTGGCTGCAGGTACGTAGTTACACGTCCATGAAAGCAATTGCAGCTTCGTAGGCAATCATTTCCAACATGAGGTCGTTGTCGACTCCATCGAACAGGACGGCGAGGCTATCCATTAGCAGGTCCGGACAGATGTGCTGCGTCCACCCCCTGTCACCAATTAGCACTACAGCCCAATAGGGGAGCGGCTCAATGTGGTCACTGTACACGAGGAGTTCTGCAATTTCCCAGGTCCAGCTGCCAGCATGTATGCCAAGTATCCAGGCATCCCATAGACGGGTATCACGGTGACACTCCTGGTCGTGGGCCAACAGGGGGCGCACACACATGTCGAAATCCAGTTCGGCTACCGTCCTGTTGGATAGGCAGACATCCATGGACCACTTGAATATGCACGATCGACAATGCAACACAGGCTGAACGCAGGTGACGCTGGCAAGGCGGAAGCTCAGCCGGTAACTGACCCGCAGCACTACCAATGGCAGTGCCCCCAGTAAATGCAGCATACGTGCACGGTACAGTTCCACGTGACAGTGGTTGTGCATGTGTCCGGGATGTTCTGATTGCGTTAGTGGCCCTGGTTGAAGCGGCACTGTTCTGACCTGCGCCAGTTCTGTGGATGAAATGCCACAGCTCGGATCAATGAGTTGTTTAAGTGTGCAACGGTTGTACGCCTGGGATGGTGTGGGAGTAAGTGTGAAGGCCATTCCATGCAAGATAACTCCGTGCAAGGACTTCTGTGTATGGGGTGTGTATACGTTGGTCTGTCGTCGGGCTGTGCGTAGTGTGGGAGTCATCCTCAACTGCTATCTTATCTGTCAGGGGGTGACGGGCACATGCAATTCCGAGGTCGGATGTGCAGATGTGCTTCCGCCTGATAGTTCAGACAAAGGAGCTTTCATCCCTAATGTCAGTTTGTCATCTGCTTGCATTCAGGAATTGTGATGTGGCTTGTTGGGTGTGGGGTGGGATGTGTGCAACTTTGGGATTCATGTTTGACATGACTTGCATGTGGCAAATGAGCGGCATCACTGTGTGTTACGTTGCCTCACAGCTGCTCCTCCCTCCCCCCGAGCCTATTCACTTGTGTACGCTGCGCGGTTGCATCACTTGCACTCTAACGGCACACCATTGTCATGCCTGTCTGCGCATGTCCACAGGCCTGACAACGACACTGTGATGTTGGCCATTGAAGGTGGGCGGCCATGTGAGTGTAGGCCTATGGTAAGGATAGTGCGGACACAGATGTAGAGTTCATGCCTGGCTGAACTCGCGCTGCGATTAAGGCTAGGCATTTGGCTCATGCTGCGGCAATGCAGATACACACAACACTTGGCATGTATGAGCCAAGACCCCGAGCGGTCTTGCGCTCCTTCATTTCTCCGTTCGTGCGAGACCGCCCTCCGGGTGCATGCTACATTGCAACATTGTCAATTGCGGGCCGGGTGGTGCCGACACTACAACAGAGACACACGCATTGGTGACTTCCTTGTCCAGGCCAGAACTGAACCACGCCCTGAGCCCCGGGCTAATTCTACACACCCCTGCGCTGGACTGATGTACGCCAGCCCAGCCCACTCCGCTTATGCTTACAGGGGGGGGGGACAAAGCTACATGTCCAAGGTCTTACCCACTGCCTGAGGTGACACGCTTACGTCCGCTGTCCACAGCACGATGTGATGTGGTAGGGCCAGGGGCCTTCACGCATACATAATGACCACACGGACACACTTAGATGTATGGTGGAACTGGCTTCGGGCACGTGCGCCCGGCCCCTTTTTATTACCAGGGTCACATGTCCAGTGACGCCTGTGCTGGATGGGTCTGGGGTGAGTGTAAGCCAGCCCTCAGGGAGTGGTTGGTGCTGGCAACAACTAGAACAGTGATCATCGGATCACACACACAGATTCAATCATAAAGGGTCCATGACTTGCAGTGCACTGAGGTAGGGGCACCAGAACTGGACTCACACACAAAAGATTATATCATAAAGGGTCCATGACTTGAGCTGCACTGAGTTTGTGGCACCGGAAGCGCTCGGCGGGTGCGCGGCCTTCGATGATGCATCATCCGGGTGGGCCGCCCTGGAAGCAATGTCTGTTGCCTACTGGACTGCGCCATAAATAAATAAAGACTCAATTTGAATTGTGAGTCCTGCTGACCGCAGTGTAGGCCGGAGGCAGCGGTCAGAAAGGGCCCACAGCCACGTGGCGATGACTTGTGGTGCACTGAGTTAGTGGCACCTGAAGCGCTGAGCGGGTGCACGGCCTGCGATGATGCGTCGTTTGACTTGGGGGACCTGCTAACCACAGTGTAGGCCGGAGGCAGCGGTCAGCAAGGGCCCACAGCCACGTGGCGATGACTTGTGGTGCACTGAGTTGATGGCACCTGAAGCGCTCAGCGGGTGTGCAGCCATCGATGATGGTGTGTCCTCGCAGGTCAGGATTGGATTTGATTTGAGTGCCCTGCTGACCGCAGTGTAGGCCGGAGGCAGCGGTCAGAAAGGGCCCACAGCCATGTGGCGATGACTTGTGGTACACTGAGTTAGTGGCACCTGAAGCGCTCAGCGGGTGTGCAGCCAGCGATGATGGCGTGTCCTCGCAGGTCAGGATTGGATTTGATTTGAGCGCCCTGCTGACCGCAGTGTAGGCCGAAGGCAGTAGTCAGCACACACATTACTCCGCGGTGCTGTGCCGCTGGATGCGCTGGGGGTCTGTGTCGCGGAAGGCAGCGATCGGCTGAGGAGGCTGGCAGTCATGGCGGTGGACTTGTGGTAGGGTGAGGGGCGCCGCCCTGGCAGACGTGTTGGCCATCCCGGAAGTGAACCACGCCCAGAGCCCCGGTCTATTTATTCACACTCCTACGCTGGTGTGGCGTACGCCGGACCAGCCCACTCTGCTTCCGCGTACAGGGGGGGACTACACAGCTACATGAGCGAGGTCTTCCCCACTGCCTGAGGTAAGATGGTTGCGTCCACTGTCCACAACACTGCACACACCAGCAGTATGTGTCCACAGGGACATGTCTGTGCTCTGCATACTGGAGTCTGTCCAGCACATCACCGCCACACTTGGCATTGTGTACATTCTTATTCATGGGTGACTTGCCTCCTTCACACATACTTGGTTCCCACCTCTCCCCACATTCTGCAATTGTGTGGCTGAGGGGCCATGCCGTTTTCGGAAGGTCAGCTGTCTAGTTCTGCGCTGCCTCGGTGGTAGTCCGGGGGGCGGCAGGAGGGGGGGGCCTGGGGGTGGTGGGTGTTGTGGACCTCTTGGGTCTCCTAGCTGCATGATCATTAGATTCATGACATGTGTTGGTCTTCAGATGTGGCTCTGGGCTGGGCTCCCTTTCATTCTGCAGCTTGTCGTCCTGCTTAACACCAGTAAAAGGCAGGTGTTAAATCCCTGCTGCTAACGCGCCTTATCGCCTGTTTTCGGGTCGCATCGCAGATCTGGCTGCTCGTTGTGAATATCGCAAAGTGGTGTTTTTGTGTGTTTTTGCGCAGGTACGCCTACTCTGCATATCATTAGCGTTAATTGTCGCTCTCATCCGTGGCGATGTGTTTTGCGGCAGCTATCGCAGGAAAACTGGCGATGTCGGCAGTTTGCACCAGCTTGTGAATGGGGCGATAAGTCTATCGCCACTTTTGCGGTGCTAAAGTGCCGATAAATCGGCGATGGCTCCTTGAGAATATGCCCCATAGTTTGCCAGGATAGTTGCAACACAACCCTTGAGTAGACTTCCTGAAATTCTCAAAAAACTTCTATTGAGTAAATAATTCTACGGGATTCCGGGATTTACCCAGTTTTTACTTTTCTAAGTACTCTAAAGAACTGACGTTGTTGTTGCCCAATTTAATAATGTTCAAGTTTTTAACTGCTAGAGGGTGAGAAGGAGAGGTGCAAAAGCTGGGATACAAACCTTCCTTGACTTCAACATGACAGAGTTGACAGTAGCAGAAGCTTAATTCGCTGCGCCTTCTTGCCAGCAATGCCAAATTGAACAAACTCGGTTATCATAATATTTTTGTGCAAATTAATCTTTTTTCTTAAATGTCTATTTTGATTAAAATACTTGCTTTGCTTTTTTGGGCAAAATGTAAATTGGTAAATAGATCAGTAAGAGCAAATTACTGACAATATTCTTTAAACTGCAGTTTACATTCTCAGTTATAATAATCTGGCTATCCATTTCAATGCATTTCGAACAAACGTATCTATTCTATTTTTTTAAGACTTTGACAGTACCTAAATGTATAGTATATCCTCAAACGCCAAAATTCACTCGTTGGAATCTGAGGAAAATTTCTGGACAAGAGAGACTAAAGCATAACCCATCCGCCAAACTCTAAGCCAGGCCTTCAATCTTATCTGTTATACCGAAGAAAGATGACTCCCATATCTCTGCAACACTTTAACTTCTTTCCTGGCAGATGTTAAAAATCTTCTGCCAGATAGAAGACACATCCTGACACTTCCATTTCAGCTTCTCTGTAGTGCTTCACTTCCTGCGGAGCCTCGCCTTCTCTCCTCTCTCCTTTAATAGCCGCCTTCGTGTCTAGACGTCTCTCTGTCTCTTCATGGTAAGTTTCGATAAAGAAAGTAGGGGGGTGGGGGCATTTACAACAGGCTATGCGGGTACTTGTGTGGTACTGCACAACTTAAGGCTGCATCTGCATGACTTTATCACGGCAAGTACATTGTGCAATTCTTTGCGTTGCTTTGCACTGCATTGCATCGCCATGCGCCAGGTGCAAAACCTTAGTAAATAGCCCCTGTAATTGCTTTCTGAGGGGCAGATTTACAAGCCCCCTGTGCCACCAGTACGTCACTTTTTGTGACGTACTGGAGGCGCATTCCACTTCTCCATATTTACATGGATAGGAAAAGCTACCCTGCGTGACTTTTCCTCTCCTAGTAAATATGGCCCCTTCACACGCAGCACTTTGCATGGAAGGGGCGTTCCATGGGTGTTGCTGTGGGTGTTCCCACGCAACACCCATGGAATGAGACACATTTCCAGATTTACGAGGAATCGTAAATCTGGAAATGCGTGTCAATGCTACGCCTCCCCAGGGTAGGCGTAGCGAGGCGCAACGAGGAGAAATGTTTTCATTTCTCCTCGTTTTTTCCTCTTTCAAACGTGCTGCATTCTACAGCATGCATTGAAAGAGGAAAATGCCTGTAGCGATTGTTTTTGTGCAGGAAGGTGCCCCTTCCTGCACAACAACAATCTCCCCATGACGCAGGCATCCTTGCACCATGGTGCAAGGGTGCCTGCGCCGGCGCTTGGCTATAGTTTGTGCGCCAGCGAAGGGGAGAGCACAGGAATGCAACATATTATTGTAAATATGTCGCATTCCTGTGCTTCGGAAGTGCTGCAGCGGGGCGCAGCCAAAGGGCTTGCGTTGCCGCGTTGAGGCACTTCCTTGTAGATCTGCCCCTGACTCTCAGAGTCGTTCTGCTGCCCTGCTCGTTACAGACACCACTTATGATTTAAGGAATGTAAAGTGTACCCGCAAAGTTTAGTAACCTTTGCCATATGTTAGAACGGGCACAGTTTCCTCATTTTCCCCATCATTGCCTAAGGCATGGATTAATGTCCTAACCTCCATATCCCTTCACCTGGTTCTCCCGTCCAAAACGTTTGGACTTTATGACTGCATAAAATCGGCCACATTACTGTACAGGAGTAGGAGTTTCCCCGCTACCACCCACAGTTGCCCTCAGCACTGGGAGTCAGTAGGCAAACAGAATTAGTTGTTGCTTTGTTCTTTTATACTGTATGTACCTCACCACCAAAGATCTCGTCCTTTATGGTACATCTTCCAAAGACCCGAAATTGACATGATGTGGGTGTCAAGAGTCAGTGCAGGGGTGTTCTTGAGGGACTGAGCAGCAGCAGTACCAGTCTCACAGAGCCCAATTTTCTCTGCCTTTCATTTAAATTTTCACAACTTTACTCTTCACAAAACTAGAAAAGTGTAACCTGTTCTGGACTGGAAAACCAAAAGCAGCCCTGACAAAAAAAGCTCAAATCAGCCCCACTCCTTATGTCTCCTCCTCAAACTCTCTCTTTGCATCCATCCATTGTCTCCCTCTCTTCTCTCTCTCTTTTCCCTCTCTGACCACTCTATATCTGCCTTATCCCTCCCTCTATTTCTCTCTCTCTTGAAGCCGTAGTGGATGGCATTGTGATACTCAGATGGAAGTAAACACTGCGTAGGATTACAAGCCCTACTCCCCATGGGTGGTCTATATAAGGCTGGCTGATCCTCCCGTGATCCTGAACAGCCTATTTAATGACCAATCTCTATAAGTCAGAGTGCTAGACCTGGGATCTGTGAGTATTGCATCAATTGCTCTGCACTAAGATACTCATTCTGAGAGTAGTGGTTGTACTGTTTGTTTATTTATTTTTTTCCTAGTGTGCTCATAAAGCCATTCCATTTGAGCTTCGAAGCACACATAAAACCAACAATTCAATATAAGTAGCTCTGCTTGTAACCAAATAATCAAAAGTCCTGCAAAGAAACCATCAGCTATAAGACTTCACAGGAAAATAACTTCCCAGATAAAATAGCAATTCTTCCATCCTCTATTGGAAAGTACCCAAGAATTGCAAGGCCATAAAATGCAGTAATCCTGGAGCACGTTATTTATTTATTTATTTATTTATTTATATAGCGCTACATTCATCCCAACGGGATATCACGGCGCTAAGGAGGTGGGGTCTGATACTGAAAAGAAGGGCAGGAGGAAGTAAAAGTCTACTTAAGTAGGGAATAAATGTGTTTTTAGTTTTTTCCTGAAGGTATTATAATCATTGATAAGTCGAAGCTCGACTGGCAGCCCATTCCAATGTAAGGCCGCGAGGTGCGAAAAGGTGCGTCCCCGGTCTTAACCTTTTGATCCTTTTTGATTCTGCAAGCGCAAGATGCTGTGACTATTACTACACCATTTCAAGTTTTCCCCAACGGCATTGGGAATAACTGCTGGAATCCTTTTTTTCCCACACATACTTAGAGAGGGAATTTCAGAATTTCCAGGCCATTTTCCGGGGAACTATTAATTATTTAAGGCACATGTATCTCTAAAGTGGCTATCAATTCTGTAGATTGGATAGAGTTTCTTTGTACTCTCTACAACAGATAACTATCCCTAATTTTAAAACATTAGCTGGAACTCAAAGACTTTCAACAAAATGCACATGTTTTTAACTTGAATATCTAGTACTTGTGAGGTGACAATTGTACGACTTTCCCAGATTGGCGGGCGGCAACTGCATCTTTAAATGTTCTCAAATTTAATAGCAGGAACACCAGTCGCAGCCAAACACCTTATCTCGAGCCATAGCAGCCATTACCTTCTAAGAGTCGTTAGGGTAGGAACCAAGAAACAGAATAGACCTTTTCTGTGAGATGGTCATCATATAAATCAGATGACTATTCTAGTCGTATGAATATTGGGAGGCTCTTTGCTCTAGGATATGAAATTAGGATGGTTTGTTGGATCCTGCAGTCGTGATCAGAAGTATGGATGGGAAGACAAACAAATATGTAGAATCAGATGAGCTAAAGAACTTCTCAGTCTCTCTCACTGGCCCTCTTGAATGGGAAGCCAACAACCTGGAGACGGGAGAGCTTCCTAGAACTAGATTTGGGCTGGGGGTCCCTCCTCTGACACACCACCTCGCATGAGTTTGAACAGGAAAGGACTGCATCAGATTGTTGAAGAGTTGTCAAGGAACAGAGGTAAGTCGATATTTCCTCAGAAGCATTCCACTGATGATGATGCAGCTGCTTACAAGGACACAAAATCAGGGCCATGAAATGTGTGTAATTGTAATTTATATGCAGTTCTCTTGGGTAATATTCTCCTATTATTTACTGATATTATTTACTGATCTTTGACCTTGTAACTGGATACTACTTAAGTATCTTTATTTTTGATGGCTTCTAATCCTCACTTTATATTTTTTGCCACTGTTTGCTAAATGTATTGAATGACACCGTTAGCACACCTTTGTACCTGTATAGGAGTCCTTTAGCTAGGGCCTCCCAATCTATAGATATGTTTTGTTGGAAAACGTTGTAGGCAATGAGTTGGGTAACCTGCTCTACTTTCCTCCTATGATGTGATGTACTACCGGACATCGGAGAAGCTTGACACCCTTCGCTGACTCTCATTTGCTTTGTTCATCTTGCTAAATTCTTACATGCATGATGTTATTCAAAACTCCAGATATATGCTACATTACCAGGCACATGAGTGAGAGTCTAAAGAGACTGGATTTTAGCTCACAAATCACAGGTTAGGC
This sequence comes from Calotriton arnoldi, assembly GCA_963921515.1. NCBI lineage: Eukaryota > Metazoa > Chordata > Amphibia > Caudata > Salamandridae > Calotriton > Calotriton arnoldi. The sequence continues at coordinate 4,259,415 of CAWUFW010000219.1, read as the reverse complement.
ACTGGGATGAGCCGCCACACAGGACTCCATGTGTATGTGTTTTACTGTGCTCCCTCTCTGTCTACGACCCTCCAAGGGAAAGTGATATTTTCCTTAGGAATATTGGCCTACTTTTGGGGGCATTAACAGTGGCCTGATATGCTACCAAACTGTAAGCGCTGCTGAAGCATATTGTTGCTCTAGTCTCCACTCTGGATTGACTCGCTGCGTCGTGGACTCTGGCGTTTATCACCTGAGGGTTTTATCCTAACTATGACTGAACTCCACATTGTCTGTTGACAGCCTCACTCTATTTCTTCTAACTTTACAATGTCTGTTTCTAATGCACAGAAATGGCTACTCTGTCTTACCTCCTTTAATGGTAATGATTTGACACCTGCAGTGAAGAAGCAGAATAGTTTTCAATAGTTATAATGAAAAAAAAAAGAAAATTGCTCTACTCTAGAAGACCTACTTGTCCAAATCAGAATCAGACAAGCTCAAACGAGATTGGGTGAGTTTGGCTATCAGCAGTAGTCATAACTGTGCAGACTCTGACTCCCTTGTGTCTCCACTGATTAGTTCTAAAAAAGGTGCAGTAGTGTATGCTCATTCATGCATCATGCAATTAGGAGCGCCTGGCAAAGGGCTCCTTAAAAACTGCATATCGCATTGCCCATTCACTGTTTTTAGATAGGAATTGTTTTAACCCACGATCGCCATATCACTGCTTCTCTATAATTGCAGTCACTGAAAAAACCACTCTGCACTTTTTTAATCAATAGTACTCACCTTAGGTGCTTTTCCCCGGTCCACCGCCGATTGTTCGGTTTGTGTGGAGGGAAACCCAGGCACCACAGGAAGCAATCAGGACTTCCGGCGCACCCAGGCAAGTCAGCTGACCTGCAGCTGACCTTCCCTCCTCCTACATAACTGGGATGCCATTTGCTTCGCGCAGCGGACGCGCGCAGCGGACGCGCGCAGCGGGCGCGCCAAAGGCAAGCCCGTCTGCGCCCCTCCGCGCCCGGACGGGGCCAGGGGCCACAATCTCTGCCCGATGTTCCCCGTTTATTAGAAGATACAGCTCCCACTCCCTTCTTAAATTTAGGGGAGAGGCCCCTATTAGCTGTCTTCATTCCTGGAATGTGGCAGATGATCACAACACTTGTCCACATTGTGGATTCCACTTTCAACCCGCCCCCTCCCCCAAAAATAACCAGCAAAATATGTATCTCCTCAATTGCAGATCACTTTCCAAACACTCCACCGAAATTTCCATGTTCCTAGAAGAATTTAAACCGGACGCTTTATTTCTGACAGAGACCTGGCTCAATGCAGAATCAGATCCAGACCTCATCCAAGCCCTCCCTCATGGATATCATATCCAACGAGAAGACCGTAAAGAGGGTAGAGGAGGAGGCCTAGCAGTCATTTTTAAGGACGGTTATAAATGTCGCAGTTCTCCCAACATGGTACCAGATTGCGAAAGTCTTTCTTTTTCCATTGATTTCTCCCCTATAAGTACCTTCTCCGGGTTACTTATATATCGTCCACCTGGGGCCCTGGGTCAATTTCTTCACACTCTTCCCCATACCATAGCCGACTTTGCATGCAGGCCATCTAATTTCACATTGCTAGGGGATCTTAATATTCATTTTGACGACCCTTTTGATCCCATCGCAAAAGAATTGATCTTGAGCCTCTCGGCACTAGAATTCAAACAATTAGTGTCCAAACCGACTCATATCAAAGGCCATTTACTTGATCCAGTCTTCAGTAACTGTGCAGATCTCACAACAGGAACCCCTTCTCCACTTCCATGGTCGGACCACTTTTTGATCCCTCTTTCCTGGATCACTCCCGGCCCCCACATCTTCACTAAAACAATCACCCGTAGGGAAAGGAACTGGTCCAAACTTCACCAGGACCACTGGTTAACGGTCCTTGAAACTTCAAGGCCACCCAATAACCCCAATCCTATCCTAGCTAATGAGGAATATAATAACTGGATCCATAACTCCTTAGACTCCGTACTCCCCTTAAAATGCTCTCAAACGAAACGCAGGACCACCACTGCACCCTGGTATTCCCCTAAACTACGGGAAAGCAAGCGACTTTGCAAAAAGTTAGAGAGGAAATGGCGACTGGACTATTCTCCCTCCAGTAAAGCTGTATATAGGGAGGCAATAAAAACCTATAAAAATGAAATTAAAATCACTCAATCAATCTTTTTTGAAGAAAAAATTAAAGCAGCTGCCTTTTCGCCTAAAGAAATCTACCAAATTGCAAAAACTCTCCTCATACTCCCTCAGAAAGTACCAAACCCAACCGACGCTCAAAGTAGATGCAATAACCTAGCTGATTTCTTTTTTCAGAAAATACAGACTATATACACTTCCTTCTCCCCCACCAAACTTGATATCTCCCCTGCGAATTCTCTAAACATAGGAGTCCACTTGCCAGCCACCTTGTATACCTTTCCCCTTCTCAATCCCACCACACTAGAATCTATTATGAACCAGGTGAAATCCGGCTCCCCCCTTGACCCGGCACCTCCACGTGCTTTATTGCCTGTCATTGGCAGCATCCTTCCTACCATCCTTAACTTGCTCAACACCTCCATTTCTTCCTGCATTGTCCCTCTTCCCTGGAAGCGCGCCATGGTCAAGGCCTTAATAAAAAAACCTAACTTAGACCAAGACAATCCCAGTAACTACCGGCCGCTTTCCTTGCTACCATGGCTGAGTAAGATCTTGGAGAAACATGTCAACTCGTCACTTTCAGAGTTCCTGGAGAGTAACCATTTACTCGATCCCTCCCAGACGGGATTCCGTCCCATGCATGGAACCTAAACGGCCCTTCTCACAGTAACCGAGGAGGCCAGGAAGATCCTTGATCAAGGAGGTTCTGCGGCAATCATCCTCCTCGACCTAAGTGCCGCATTCGACACTGTAAATCACAATATATTAATGCATCGAATTACCAACTTAGGAGTATCAGGAAAGGCCATTACTTGGCTTAAATCCTTCTTAGCAGATCGTTCATTCCAGGTCTTTGAGGGCAATACTACCTCCCCCAGCTTGCCACTCAGTTGCGGTGTGCCTCAGGGCTCCTCCCTGAGTCCCACACTATTTAATATATATATGAGCCCCCTAGCTGAGATTGTCCGCCCATTTGGCATAAAAATTATCACCTATGCCGATGACACTCAGCTTGTGGTGGCCCTTAACCAACCAAATACTTCCCCTAACAACCTGTGTGGATGTCTGGAGGAGGTTGTTAAATGGATGACACTCTCCTGTTTAAAACTGAACGGGGAAAAAACTGAGCTTATGCTCTTAGGAAATACTGCCAAGCTCGATATGAATTAATTGTGGCCCATCTGCCTCGGCCCGGCTCTAGCACCAAAAACACAATCAAAAGCCTGGGCATTTGGTTGGACAACTCCCTAAACTTTAACCATCAAGCAGCCAAACTTTCAGCCACCTGTTACGGTCTACTGAGACTGTTACAAAAAATTCTTCCCCTACTTCCCTTTCAGGCCAAACAAATCATGGTCCAGGGACTCATTCTTTCGCGCCTAGACTTTGGAAACGCCCTGTATCTAGGGGCACCTCACTCCACCCTACGCAAACTTCAAGTTATCCAAAACTGCGCAGCCCGAACACTTCTGCAGATCCCCCGCTGACTCTCAATCAACAATGGATTAAAGAGCCTTCACTGGCTCCGGGTCAAAGAAAGAATTGAATTCAAGTCCTTGTGCATTGCACATAGGACCTTCTGGAAGACGGGCCCAGCCATCAACCACTCTCTGATTTCCCCTTATCAACCGAATAGACAGCTTCGCTCAGCATCTTCCTTCCTAGCCTTAGTGCCCAAGATCAAAAGAAGTAGATGCGGCGGCCGCTCTTTGCCTATAATTCCGCCAAACTCTGGAATTCTCTTCCCCTTCATTTGCGGGCAGAACCCAACCTTTTACCTTTCCGTAAATTATTAAAAACTCTGCTCTTTAATAAACCTGTCTAGACCCTGACCATTCTTTCACCCGTGTTTTTGTCCGTAGCGCTAGGATGCCCTAGGGTAGTTATCGCGCTCTACAAATCGTTTTTTCATTTCATTTCATCATTATGCAAGTGCCTGTGTGCCCCCAAGCATTCATAATTACAAAATGATGCGCGCGCCTCTTTTTCTTTATTTACTAATCTGAAACGGACCAGTAAAGAATAAAAAGAAGTAGTGAGGAACACTTTTTATGTATGATTTTTTTTTTTTTATTAATAATAAAAACTGGGAGTTTAGGGTTGGGGCAACTGAGGAGCAGTTGGGAGCAGGTAGCAATGGCGAGTGGGCAGGGGAGGGAAAGAGCAGCATACAAGGGAGAGCAATGCTGGGGATGAAGGAGAAGCACACAAGCGAGCTAAAGCAACATGGAGTGCAGGGGACTGGGATAGAAGCACACGGGTGAGAGAGAGCAACATGTGGAGGGAGGGATGCACACGGATGCGAGAGACCAACACAGAGCGTGGGAGTAGAGCTTGAAAATACACACACTCTAATGGAGTGCCCAAGCAAAAAAAAGTAGTTCCCTAAGTGGTGGAGGGGCACAAGTAATGAGGAAACGCTTCAGGGGAGGGACAAACACATGACGGACAGGCAAATTATCAAATAAGACTGAATCGGAGAAGAGTTTAGATTAAGGACAGGAAGTAATGGCGCTCAAGCAAGTACGCAAAGGAGTCTACGGTGTGAACAAATGAGTACGGTGCTGCCAGGTCAGGGGAAACAAACCCAAACAAAACAACCCCTGCGAGTGTGTAGGTCAAGACCCACACTGTAGATATAGAACCAACTTTTCTTCCAGAAATTATGAAGGTCGACATCAGGAGTGTCTTAATGGGGATTTTTATATTAGTCTGGATCAAAACAGAAAGAAAAACCTGGTTTTTCTTTCTGTTTTGATCCAGACTAATATAAAAATCCCCATTAAGACACTCCTGATGTCGACCTTCATAATTTCTGGATGAAAAGTTCGCTAGTATTGGTTTTCACACTAAAACCAACGACCTATTACGTGTGCCCAGGACTTGGTTCTAAATTATCAAATAAGAAGCAAGCAAATGAGAGAGGCAATAAAGCAAACCCATGGTAAGCAATGATGAGCTTTAAGCCCACTGCAAATTCTGGGTAAGCTAATTATAGGTCTTTTTCAACAAGACAGCTGCACTATCTGGCAAACTCTACAGAAAGAGAAGTCACACAATTTACATATACAGGCTGGTGGGTGCCAACTGGGGAACTACAACTATTTCAATGTGTTGCATAATGGGAACTGACATGAACTCTGTGATGAGTCTAAACTTGATCATTCTCATGGTATTATAAGCACTCTAACTCATTGCATTGAGATGCAAAAATATTTATATGTAAGTTGCTTTCACTAGAGCTTCTCACCAAGGAACGTGGGGTCTGTGAAATTAGGTCTTAGCTGAGGAGAGTGTTCAAAACCCTCTAACACCTAGCACAAACACGCAAAAGGCTAACCTTAACACAGTCCTTAACTCAGCCCTGACCGCTTAGGGTACTGAAAGAATATGTAAAATGTGTGCCTGTGAGTGAAGGTGTTGTGTACTCAAAACACAGGGGCATATTATCAAGAGATATATCGCCGCTTTTTCGGCACATAGCGCCGAAACAGCGGCGATTTTTTTATCTCAATATCATCAAGGACACGCTAACAAGCGTTAGCGCGTGTTTCCTTACGACTTTGCATGTCAGCGATCAATATCGCTAATGACATGCAAAGTAGAGCGTTCCGAGTACAACAACATGGGAATCCACGCTAACACGGCTTCGCGATATTAGCAAGCCATGCAGCAGACCCGCGAAGCGATAAAATAACCGCGCTAACCGCGGTTATCGCAGGAATGTTACGTCTGCTTTAAAAGTGACTTAGGCATACTGATAATGGGAGGTGGATTGCCAGGTTAGGTCCACACTCCCCTATCAGCAAGCCTCTCCTTAGCGCTGTGAAATCATCGCTGGATTTCACGCGCTATTCCTGGGAATCGGCCTCTATCGCTGGAATTACATCGCCTGTTAGCAAAACGTTGCTAATACGTCGCTAACACGGCGATGTAATCCAGCGATAATTATCGCACTCCTTAATAATATGCCCCACAGTAACTTGTAGCGACTTAATCTGTTCTTTCTGGTCTTTGGAAATACCCTCTTGAGTAGGGCAACATTAGCAGGGTTCCTATTTCCCATCAGCCACACTAATGTCTGGCTGAACTTCACGTTCTGAAAAACTGGTAGGGAAAAACAGTGCGAGCCTTCGCCACAGTCCCGCTTTTATGTTCATAAACAATCATAGGTATCCACTCTTTATCAATGACGACCCAGTTTAAGACACATTTGGCCGACGTTGCTCTAATACAAAACTATGCAAATTTCGAATGCGTTACACGGTGAAAAAACATTTCACGCACATGCAGCCTACAGTAGAAGTAAAGCATACCTTTCAGGCCCACCAGATGAGAAAACAATGAATAAACCCATTAGTATATAAATGTCATTTATTTTGCGAACCATATTGTATTTACTGAAAATCACATTCTTAACCAAGGACGTTGGTTTGAAGTTATAGAGACAGGAGCAGAATGCGTGTTTATGCCACAACAAATATTCGTGGTGAGTGTTCGGGGAGTGTTTCCTGAAGTACGGCAGCCATGATCTACGCTCAAGAAGCCCCACCCTCATCAAGTGTCACGGCATTGAGGAGCAGAGCCCAGCCCCACAAGCCCTGACGTTATTCACCCCCAGACCTGCACGTCTACGAGGGAATGAATTATGTCCATGCTGTGTCATATCCTAGCTGAAAAGATCACTGGAGTTTTCGCGCTGAAAGGGTCAGTTAATGAATAACTGAACTCATTTAATGCGCCATTTTCCAACTGCAGACTTGTTATCATGCTTTAATACTCATTAACCCTATTTTATGGATGGGAAGATCAGAACAGTGTCTTCCTCATTTTAGAACTGCGTTGGTGTGGGAACATACTGAGTCATTTTAAGTCAAGAGATACGTCACAGTGTCAATAGTACCATCCTTGCGGAACGAAAATTGTTTCCCTCTCGGTTTTCAGAGATCAGACAGTCAGAATCAGAGCGAATCGCACCTTCTTGGCTATTTTCAATTTATTTTAAGCCTCCTCTTCAGACCTGGATTCCAATCGCAGTTTCCTATATGATAAAATATGTGAAGTTGTCTAAAGCTATTTAATAATATAATGATGCCTTTTCTGTGTTGCAGTATATTTAAGATTGCTTCAGTATATAAGCGTAGTGAACAGATGGTCCTAGCACTACTCAAATTATTGATAGAAAATTTAACACCTCTACAGGGTCAGCCATGGCAGAGCCAGCCGCGGCCAGTGCAGGTAAGAGCGGTGGGGCAGTGGGGCCCAGTGGGGGCGTATTTCGATGGACGATGACAAGGGAAAATTAAATAAATCAATAATTAATTTTCCCTCGTCATCATCCGTCGAAATCCCCTCCCTACCGGGCCCCACCTCTCTTACCTGCACGGGCCGCGGCTGGGCAGAGCCCAAACTCGTGAACGGGGATCACTCTTCTGTGATATATACAGGACTGTTCTTTGGGACCTTCCAGCTCAAGAATAGCTCTCAAATAGGTAATCTGGATGGATTGCACTCTATATAATTGGTGGGAGATTTTTAATCTAGATTATCTGCATTTAGTCCTAGAAATGTCAAAGAATATTAACTGACAGGGGTCATTTGTCAGAAACATCTTCCATTTCAAATAACCTCTAGCTGCAATGTTAATACAAACATGTTCATCTTTTTGTTGATTTTCTAGAAGATTTATTATTGTGCATGTTCATTTAGTGTTATATTTGAAAACTCAGTATAAATACACTTTAATTGCACTTACTACTCTGCTACAGGCACTACAGTTGTTCAATGGTGATGTGGTTATGGGGCTGTATGTTTTCAGTTTATTTACTCAGTAACAAAAACTTTCTGGAGCTGTATAAGATGGTGGAATGTAAACACCATTATCCAAGCGAATTTTAAAGTAATTGTTTAGTTTTCTAACTCATTATAACAAACCTCCATTAAAGATTCATTTTCCATTGTGACCATTGCTACAACATTTGAACCTGAACAGCATTGTGCAGCTGCTTGGCCATTTATAATTTTCCCTTACAAAACAAATACCACATAAAGCAGTGTAACATCCTATGCCCACACACACACACACACACACACACCCACACACACACACACACACACACACACATATATCTATATAGCTATATGTGTCTCTCTCCCTCTCTCCATATATAAATGTGTGTGTGTGTATATATATATAAAATTCACTGAAAAAACCATGGGTTTTAGGGACAGTTGTAGTTACTTGGACATTGCACTCGTACAAAACCCGTGAAATTCCCCGTTATAGTTAGTTCAGCTAACTATAACTCGCGCCCATAATGCACTGCTGATGACGTCACATATTACATCACTCATGACATGGTCAGTGACATCACTGATGACATCACTGATGACATCTCAAATGACATCACTGATGACATCACTGATGACATCATCCAGTGACTGTGTGTTTCTGTAAAGTTTAAATATGTTTAATATATATAGGGAAAGGCGTATTGAAGAGTGAGTGGGTGTATAAGTGTCTGAATGGATGATTTAGTAGGTGCGTGACTAACTGTATAAGTGAGTGATTAAACTTATCTTACTGAATGCATGGGTTAGTGACTAAACTGGGTGAATGTCTGCATCCGTCTGTCTGTTGCTGTGTAAGTGGCTGCATGGGTTTGTGAATAGCTACATGAGTGTCTATATGAGTTATTGATTGGTTGTCTGAGTATCTGTATGGGTGCCTGAGTGTTTGTGTGGGTGGGGTGTGTGCGACTCTGTACATAGATGTGTGAGTGGGTGATTCACTGGGTGCATGATTTGAAGAGTGCGTCTGTGATGGACTGCTTGGGTGGGTGAGTGTGTGTATGGGTGTGTTAGTGAGTGAATGTATATCTCAGTGGTACATGTGCGAGTAACTACATATGTAAAAGGAAGTATATATATGTGTTAGAGTATTTAAAAGGCTATACGTGAGAGTGTGTGATTGTGAGAGTGGCTGTATGGATGCGTGTGTGCTTGTATCAGTTATTGTATAAGAGCGTAAGAATGTGCTAGTATTTGTATGAGTAAGTGAGCTGGTGTGTGTATAACTGTATAGGTGAGTAAATGGGTGTGTGATTAAATTTTTGCATGACTGACTAGGTGTGTGAGTACCTCTATGGATGAGTGGCGGTGTGTCAGTGTTTATATAGGTGTATGAGTGCATATGATAGTCCTGTACTGAGTGACCGTAAGTATGAGTGACTGTACGGGTGAGTGAGTGGATGTGTGTGTAGACCTAAGAATCAGTGAGTGGGTATGTAGTTATTGGTGTTGGAGTGTCTTTGTTTTTGAGAATGGCAGTCTGTAATTTAGAGTGGGTGTATCAAAAGTTATATTAGGGTGTGAGAAGATGCATGAAATTATCACATGGTTGATGTCATCAGTGATGTCATTTGAGATGTCATCAGTGATGTCATCAGTGATGTCACTGACCATGTCATGAGTGATGTAATATGTGACGTCATCAGCAGTGCATTGCGGGCGCGAGTTATAGTTAGCTGAACTAACTATAACGGGGAATTTCACGGGTTTTGTACGAGTGCAATGTCCAAGTAACTACAACAGTCCCTAAAACCTATGTTTTTTTCAGTGAATTTCAAAGGTTTATTAAATGCTAATTTCTAACTATAACGTGCCTGAAACCTATGGTTTTTTCAGTGAATTTCAAAGGTTTTTTAAATGCTAATTTCTAACTATAACATGTCTGAAACCTATGGTTTTTTTCAGTGAATTTCAAAGGTTTTGTAAATGCCAATTTTTAAATGTATTAATTGTTATTTTTATTTTTTCATACTGATTTACTACATTTTTTTAAACTATTTATTTTTAGATATTTTATTTTTTAAATTACATTGTAATTACATTATACATTACATTACAAAATATACTTTCTCAGAATGAATTAATTTACTTTAAATACTTTGCAAATAGGCAATAGACTTTTAAGTACAGTAGTTACAGTTGTTGCAATGGGCAACACAATTTCAAACACAATGCAACATTGAGCTCAATGTGAATTTCTAGCTAAATGCAATTAGTTACTTTATGGATTACTTTTCTAACCACAGGACTGGATCCTAGATTCAGTCCTGGGACATCTCCTGTAAACAGTTGAGTAAAAGCGTTTTGGTTACAGTAGTGATTTTTAAGGAATATTATTGTATTTTAAAAGTTGACACTTAGAAACTTTTTCACATAGAATCACCAATGTTATCCTATGGGAGGAAATTCACTTAGCAGGTAAGTAGTGTTATCGTGACTTTTTCTCACTCAGTGGTGGATCCTGGATCCAGCACTGGTGCATCTCCTGTAAACAGTTGAAAGAATGCGTTTAAGTCATACAGGCGATTTTTAAGGAATATTTGTAGTTTGTGAAAATCGACACTTTGAAACTTTTCTGCTGAAAACCAGACAATGGATTCCTATGGAAGGAAATACAAGTTACTGGTAAGTACGGTTAAAATTACTTTTCAGGGTCAGTGCTGGGCTAAAAGATGCAGCACTGGGTTCTCTCCTGATAACAGGTGAGTAAATCGGAATTCGTATTTCGGCTGATTTTAGAGGAATATTTGTATGTTTCAAAAATCGACACTTAGAAACTTTTTCAGCAAAAAGCAGGCAATGATATCCTATGGAAGGAAATTCAAGTTACTGGTAAGTACGGTTAAAATTACTTTTCAGGATCAGTACTGGGCTGAAAGATGCAGCACTGAGGTCTCTCCTGATAACAGGTGAGTAAATCGGAATTCGTATTTCGGCTGATTTTAGAGGAATATTTGTATGTTTCAAAAATCGACACTTAGAAACTTTTTCAGCAAAAAGCAGGCAATGATATCCTATGGAAGGAAATTCAAGTTACTGGTAAGTACGGTTAAAATTACTTTTCAGGATCAGTACTGGACTGAAAGATGCAGCACTGAGGTCTCTCCTGATAACAGGTGAGTAAATCGGAATTCGTATTTTGGCTGATTTTAGAGGAATATTTGTATGTTTCAAAAATCGACACTTAGAAACTTTTTCAGCAAAAAGCAGGCAATGATATCCTATGGAAGGAAATTCAAGTTACTGGTAAGTACGGTTAAAATTACTTTTCAGGATCAGTACTGGACTGAAAGATGCAGCACTGAGGTCTCTCCTGATAACAGGTGAGTAAATCGGAATTCGTATTTCGGCTGATTTTAGAGGAATATTTGTATGTTTCAAAAATCGACACTTAGAAACTTTTTCAGCAAAAAGCAGGCAATGATATCCTATGGAAGGAAATTCAAGTTACTGGTAAGTACGGTTAAAATTACTTTTCAGGATCAGTACTGGACTGAAAGATGCAGCACTGAGGTCTCTCCTGATAACAGGTGAGTAAATCGGAATTCGTATTTTGGCTGATTTTAGAGGAATATTTGTATGTTTCAAAAATCGACACTTAGAAACTTTTTCAGCAAAAAGCAGGCAATGATATCCTATGGAAGGAAATTCAAGTTACTGGTAAGTACGGTTAAAATTACTTTTCAGGATCAGTACTGGGCTGAAAGATGCAGCACTGAGGTCTCTCCTGATAACAGGTGAGTAAATCGGAATTCGTATTTCGGCTGATTTTAGAGGAATATTTGTATGTTTCAAAAATCGACACTTAGAAACTTTTTCAGCAAAAAGCAGGCAATGATATCCTATGGAAGGAAATTCAAGTTACTGGTAAGTACGGTAAAAATTACTTTTCAGGATCAGTACTGGGCTGAAAGATGCAGCACTGAGGTCTCTCCTGATAACAGGTGAGTAAATCGGAATTCGTATTTCGGCAGATTTTAGCAGAATATTTGCACAATGGTGAAGGGAGGGGGCGGGGCCTGAGATGACATCTGTGCAAACGCGCCCGTGGCGCGTTTTAAGTTGGGGATTAAGTCCCCTTTAATCATGAGGGTCCCTGGGGGCCAACTAGCCCACCAGGAACCTCCAGTATGCGCCAGGGGCTGCGTTGCAGAGACGTGTACAGAGGCCACACCCCTTTTACACCTCTCTGCAAGGCAGCTCTGTGGCGCTTTTGGAAGTACATGGTGGGCTAGTTGGACTCCAGGGACCCTCAGGATTCAAGGGGACTTAATCCCCATCTTAAAACACGCCACGGGGCCTGTTTGCACACATGTCACCTGAAGCCCCGCCTCCCTTCACCACTGTGCAAACGCGCCCGTGGCGCGTTTTAAGTCGGGGATTAACTCCCCTTGAATCCTGAGGGTCCCTGGGGGCCAACTAGCCCAACAGGTATATCCAAAGCGCCACAGAGCTGCCTTGCAGAGAGGTGTAAAAGGGCGTGGCCTCTTTACACCTCTCTGCAACGCAGCCCCTGGCGCATACTGGAGGTTCCTGGTGGGCTAGTTGGCCTCAGGGACCCCAGTATTGAAGGGGAATTACTTCCCCATCTGCAAACGCGCCAGGGCGCGTTTGCAGAGTGGTGAAGGAAGGGGCGGGGCCTGCGGCCCGATCGTTTTTTTTGTTTTTTTCCTGAAGGGGGCTGTGTGGCCCCCTTCCTTTTTCCTATTTTTGGGCCCTGGGGACCCCATCCCCCAGGGCCTTATCCCCTATTTTTTTTTTTTTTTAATTATACGGGAAGGGGCCGCGTGGCTCCCTCCCTGGCCGAATCCTACCCGGGGACCCCATCCCCCGGGGCATGGCCACACTTTTCATTAATTTTTAAGGAGGGGGCTGCGTGGCCCCCTCCTCAGGCCTCCCTTTGCCCGGGGACCCCATCCCCGGGGCAGGCCTTTTATTTTTATTTTAAAAAAATTATTTCTGGGGAGGGGGCCGCGTGGCCCCCTCCTGGGCCACTACTTGCCCCGGGACCCCATCCCCGGGGCCTGGCCTCTGGTTGGGGACTGTGGGGGTCCCCAAACCCCCACAGTCCCGCCGGCTCCCCGCCTCCTGCGCGAGCCAGCATTGCTTTCCACATGGGGAGCAGCTAACATGCTGCTCCCCATGTGGAAAGCTAATTGTCTTTGGATATTGGAAGCGAGAGCAGGTTTCCCTGCTCTCTCTTCCAATATCCAAAGCAGTTTGCAATGACAGGACAGGAGCCGCGAGGCTCCATCCTGTCATTGCAAACAGCAGTGTCCCGGGGGTAGGCACCCCGGGACACTGCAGGAGCCGGCCCTGGGGGTGGCGGTCCCCAGGGCCACCACAGGCTCCAGGAGGGGGCCGCGCGGCCCCTCCCATCCAAATGCACAGCCCGGGGAGGTGGTGGTCCCCGGGGCTCGGGGTCCTAACGGACCCCCATTTTCAACTTTGTTAGTGCCCCAGGGAGGTGGTGGTCCCGGGCGTGTGGGGCTGGAGCCCCCACACATGTTAATTTAATAAAGAAGCCCCGGGAGGTGGTGGTCCCCGGGGCTGCGGGAGGCTCAGAGCCCTCCCGCTACTTTCAAATAAAGCCCCGGGGGTGGCGGTCCCGGGGCTTGGGGGCCCATAGAGGCCCCCATACATAAAATAAACCCCCCAGCATGCCCCTGGGACTTGGCCCACCCGGGGGCAAATTTACATCGAAGCGCGGGAGACCGCGCTTCGATTTTTTTTTTTTGCATCCTGCCGTGTTTCTACCCTGCCCCCTTTGTGCGTTTTGCGCACTTGTTTCTTTTTTTTTTCTCGGCGGGATCCGCGCACCCTAAGCGCATCCCGCCGATTTTAAAAAAATGCTTTTTTCTGCCCAGGGGTCCTTGTGGGACCCCTGAGCAGACCTAGGGGTCAGGGTGTTTCTACCCTGCCCCCTTTTGCGCTTTGCGCACTTGTTTCTGTCCTCGGTTCTACCGAGGGACAAAATAACTGCCAACACTTCTTGATTTGGAGTGTTGACAGCCAATTAGCATGCAGCTCGTGATCGGGAGGGTGCACGCGGATCCGACGCGCCCATAGATATATATGTGATTTTAATTGTGAATTTCTCAGGAACTACTGAACGGATTTACACCATTTTAGCAAAAGGCACCAGTCTGAACCAAGGGCTACCTCTTTGCCAAATTTGGGGTAATTCCGTTCAGCAGTTCGGGCTGTAGCTGCGACTAAAGGTTCCTATGGAAAAATGAATGGGGAAAACGCGTTTTGGACCCCCTTTTTCTCGGCCCCGCTGACGTATCACCCGAGACTTTCAGGGTAGGAGCGGACCGGAGCGCCCCAACAAGTTGGAAGCTTTGCGAAGATTCGTCAACCGGCGCCAACGTTATTGCAAATAGAATGTCACGGATTTCCTATGGATAATAGGTCCTAACTATAACTATCTACTGGCGACCGCCAGTAGATATATATATATACATATATATATATATATTATCTACTGGCGGTCGCCAGTAGATAGTTATAGTTAGGACCTATTTTCCATAGGAAATCCGCAACATTCTATTCCCAATAACTTTGGCGCCGGTTGACGAATCTTCACGAAATTTTCAAACTCGTGGGGCGCTCCGGTCCGCTCCTATCCTGAAAGCTCGGGTGATTCATCAAGTGGGGCCGAGAAAAGGGGGTCCCAAACGTGTTTTCCCATGCAATTTTCCATAGGAACCTTTAGTCGCAGCTACAGCCTGAACTGCTGAACGGAATTACACCAAATTTGGCAAAAGGTAGTCCTTGGTTCAGAGTCGTGCCTTTTGGTTAAATGGTGTAAATCCGTTCAGTAGTTCCTGAGAAAATCAAAAGTAAAATCACATATATATCTATGGCACGGAGGGTCCGCGCACCCTCCCGATCACGAGCTGCTATGCTAATTGGCTGTCAACACTCCAAACCAGGAAGTGTTGGCAGCCATCTTGTTCCTCGGTAGAACCAAGACACAGAAACAAGTGCGCAAAACACAAAAAGGGGGCAGGGTAGAAACACCCTGACCCCCTAGGCCTGCTTAGAGGGTCCCACAAGGACCCCCAGGGCCAAAAAAAGCATTTTTTTTAAAAAAATCGGCGGGATGCGCGCAGGGTGCGGGGATCCCGCCGTGAAGAAAAAAACGAAGCGCGGTCTCCCGCGCTTCTTTGTGATTTGGCCCCCGGGTGGGCCAAGTCCCGGGGGCATGCGGGGGTTAATTGAAAAATTGTGTGGGGGGGCCTCTAAGGCCCTCTGGCAGCCATGGGGACCGCCACCCCCCGGGGCTTTGAATTAAAAATGGTGCGGGAGGGCACTGGGCCCTCCCGCAGCCCCGGGGCTTCTTTTTTTAAAATTAAATTACCTGTGTGGGGGGGCTCAAGCCCCTCCACACGCCCCGGGGACCACCACCTCCCGATGGCTTTGAACATGTTGGGAGTGGGGCCGCGCGGCCCCCTCCTGGAGCCTGTGATGGCCCTGGGGACCACCACCCCCAGGGCCGGCTTTTGCAGTGTCCCAGGGTGCCCACCCCGGGACACTGTAGTTTGCTATGGCAGGGCAGGAGTCTCGCGGCTCCCGTCCTGTCATAGCAAACTTGCTTTGAATTTTGGAAGAGAGAGCAGGAAACCTGCTCTCTCTTCCAAAATTCAAAGCAAATCGCTTTCCACACGGGGAGCTGCATCTTAGCAGCTCCCCATGTGGAAAGCAATGCCGGCTCCCGAGGGACGCGGGGAGCCGGCGGGACCGTGGGGGGATTGGGGACCCCCACGGTTCCCAACGGAGAGGGCCAGCCCCGGGGGATGGGGTCCCCGGGGCTACAAGTGGCCTGGGAGGGGGGCCACGCGGCCCCCTTCCCCAAAATTAAAAAAAAATTAATAAACAAAGGCCGGCCCCGGGGATGGGGTCCCCAGGGCCATAAGTGGCCTGAGGAGGGGGCAATGCAGCCCCCTCCAAAACAATAAAAAAAAAAAGGCCATGCCCGGGGATGGGGTCCCGGGGCCGATTAAGGCCTCGGGAGGGGGCCACGCGGCCCCCTTCCAAATTAAAATAAAAATAAAAATAGGGGCAGGCCCTGGGGGATGGGGTCCCCAGGGGCAATAAATTAGAAAAGAAGGGGCCACACAGCCCCCTTCTTAAAAAAAGACCGGCATCGCGCCGGAGGCCACGCCCCTTCTTGCACCACTCTGCCAACGCGCCCCTGGCGCGTTTGCAGATGGAGAGCAATTCCCCTTGAATACTGGGGGTCCCTGGGGGCCAACTAGCCCACCAGGAACCTCCAGTATGCGCCAGGGAGCTGCGTTGCAGAGAGGTGTTCTGAGGCCACGCCCCTTTACACCTCTCTGCAACGCAGCTCTGTGGCGCTTAATGGAGGTAGCTGGTGGGCTAGTTGCACCCCAGGGACCCTCAGGATTCAAGGGAGTTAATCCCCGACTTAAAACGCGCCACGGGCGTGTTTGCACAGTGGTGAAGGGAGGGGCGGGGCCTGAGATGACATGTGTGCAAACATGCCCTGTGGCGTGTTTTAAGTTGGGGGATTAAGTCCCCTTGAATCCTGAGGGTCCCTGGGGTCCAACTAGCCCACCAGGTACCTCCGGTAAGCGCCACAGAGCTGCGTTGCAGAGAGGTGTAAAAAGGGGCATGGCCTCAGACCACCTCTCTGCAACGCAGGCCTGTGGCGCTTACTGGAAGTACCTGGTGGGCTATTTGGCCCCTGAGGACCCTCAGGATTCAAGGTGACCTAATCCTGCAACTTAAAATGCACCACGAGGCGCGTTTGCACAGTGGTGAAGGGAGGGGGCGGGGCCTCAGGTGACATGTGCGCAAACACGCCCTGTGGTGCATTTTAAGTTGGGGAATTAATTCCTCTTGAATCCTGATGGACCCTGGGGGCCAACTAGCCCACCAGGTGCCTTCAGTAAGCACAACAGAGTTGCGTTGCAGAGAGGTGAAAAAGGTGCGTGGCCTCGGAACGCCTCTCTGCAACTCAGCTCTGTGGTCCTAACTGTAGGTACCTGGTGGGCTAGTTGGGCCCCAGGGACCCTCAGGATTCAAGGGACTTAATCCCCAACTTAAAACGCACCACGGGGCGCGTTTGCACACATGTCACCTCAGGCCCCCCTCCCTTTACCACTGTGCTAACGCGCCCTGTAGCGCATTTTAAGAGGTAGTTTTAATCCCCCTGCCCTATTATGTACTAGGGACTTACAGAGAAGGTCATGCTAATCACAGGGGTACCCCAACGCATAGTGTTCCCTAGTGTATGTAGGTGTTTTCACTGTATTCTAAGTGTCTTTTAGCATAGCACTGGCTCTGGTTAGTCAGAGTCAGTTACCACCAGTACCCGTCTGAAAAAGTTGTGGGCACAGGGATGATTTTGCAACAAGGCCTCTTTCTGCTCCTCTGTTGGTTCTTTCTGCACATCTTTTGCTTCTTCCTGCACTTTTCTTCGTCTTTGTGGACTTCTGTTGCTTCTTTCTGCATTTCTTTTGCTTCTTTCTGTGCGTTTTTCTTCTTTCTTCACATGTCCTACCTCTGTAGGCATAGTTAGAAACTAGCATTTAAAAAACCTTTGAAATTCACTTAAAAAACCATAGGTTTCAGGCACGTTATAGTTAGAAATTAGCATTTAAAAACCTTTGAAATTCACTGAAAAAACCATAGGTTTCAGACACGTTATAGTTAGAAATTAGCATTTAAAAAACCTTTGAAATTCACTGAAAAAACCATAGGTTTTAGGGACAGTTATAGTTAGTTGGACATTTCACTCGTACAAAACCATAGAAATTCACCCGTTATAGTTAGTTCAGCTAACTATAACTCGCGCCCCCGCAATGCACTGCTGATGACGTCACATATTACATCACTCATGACATGGTCAGTGACATCACTGATGACATCTCAAATGACATCACTGATGACATCACTGATGACATCATCCATGTGATAATTTCATGCATCTTCTCACAACCTAATATAACTTTTGATACACCCACTGTAAATTACAGACTGCCATTCTCAAAACCATACACACTCCAATACCAATAACTACATAACAAATCACTGATTCTTAGGTCTACACACACACATCTACTCACTCACCTGTACAGTCACTCATACTTACAGTCACTCAGTACAGGACTATCATATGCACTCATACACCTATATAAACACACACCGCCACTCATCCATAGAGGTACTCACACACCTAGTCAGTCATGCAAAAAATTAATCACACACCCATTTACTCACCTATACAGTTATACACACACCAGCTCACTTACTCATGCAAATACTAGCACATTCTTACGCTCTTATACAATAACTGATACAAGCACACACGCATCCATACAGCCACTCTCACAATCACACACTCTCACTTATAACCATTTAAATACTCTAACACACATATATACTGCCTTTTACATATGTAGTTACTCGCACATGTACCACTGAGATATACATTCACTCACTAACACACCCATACACACACTCACCCACCCAAGCAGTCCATCACAGATGCACTCTTCAAATCATGCACCCAGTGAATCACCCACTCACACATCTATGTACAGAGTCATACACACCCCACCCACACAAACACTCAGGCACCCATACAGATACTCAGAGAACCAATCAATAACCCATATAGACACTCATGTAGCTATTCGCAAATCCATGCATCCACTTACACACCAACAGACAGACGGATACAGACATTCACACAGTTTAGTCACTAACCCATGCATTCAGTAAGATACGTTTTATCATTCACTTGTAGAGTCAGTCACACACGTACTAAATCATCCATTCAGACACTTATACACCCACTCATTCTTCAATACGCCTTTCCCTATATATATTAAACATATTTAAACTTTACAGAAACACACAGTCACATGGATGATGTCATCAGTGATGTCATCAGTGATGTCATCAGTGATGTCATTTGAGATGTCATCAGTGATGTCATCAGTGATGTCACTGACCATGTCATGAGTGATGTAATATGTGACGTCATCAGCAGTGCATTGCGGGGGCGCGAGTTATAGTTAGCTGAACTAACTATAACGGGTGAATTTCTATGGTTTTGTACGAGTGAAATGTCCAATTAACTATAACTGTCCCTAAAACCTATGGTTTTTTCAGTGAATTTCAAAGGTTTTTAAATGCTAATTTCTAACTATAACGTGTCTGAAACCTATGGTTTTTTCAGTGAATTTCAAAGGTTTTTTAAATGCTAATTTCTAACTATAACGTGCCTGAAACCTATGGTTTTTAAGTGAATTTCAAAGGTTTTTAAATGCTAGTTTCTAACTATGCCTACAGAGGTAGGACATGTGAAGAAAGAAGAAAAACGCACAGAAAGAAGCAAAAGAAATGCAGAAAGAAGCAACAGAAGTCCACAAAGACGAAGAAAAGTGCAGGAAGAAGCAAAAGATGTGCAGAAAGAACCAACAGAGGAGCAGAAAGAGGCCTTGTTGCAAAATCATCCTGTGCCCACAACTTTTTCAGACGGGTACTGGTGGTAACTGACTCTGACTAACCAGGCCTAGAGCCAGTGCTATGCTAAAAGACACTTAGAATACAGTGAAAACACCTACATACACTAGGGAACACTATGCGTTGGGGTACCCCTGTGATTAGCATGACCTCCTCTGTAAGTCCCTAGTACATAATAGGGCAGGGGGATTAAAACTACCTCTTAAAACGCGCTACAGGGCGCGTTTGCACAGTGGTGAAGGGAGGGGGGCCTGAGGTGACATGTGTGCAAACGCGCCCTGTGGTGCGTTTTAAGTTGGGGGATTAAGTCCCCTTGAATCCTGAGGGTCCCTGGGGCCCAACTAGCCCACCAGGTACCTACAGTTAGGACCACAGAGCTGAGTTGCAGAGAGGCGTTCTGAGGCCATGCACCTTTTTATATATATATATATATATATATATATATATATATATATATATATATATATATATATATATATATATATAAATATATATATATATAGTGGATTATTAGTAGTCATAAATATGCATCTACCACTGGCAATAAGGCCGCTAACACAGTCTAGGGCTCAGAAAATTATTCTAATGCTCAACCCTTGGTAGCTTGGCTGCAAGCAGGCAGGCTTAACTTCAGAGACAGGCATGTAAAGCATTTAAAAACAGCAATTCAGTAAATAATTAAGACACAACACACAATAAAAATTCGACATCAATTTATAATAATAGAACATATTTTTATCTTTAATATGACACCAAAACTAAATAAATGCAATGTAGGAGTCGGCGATATGAATTGTTAAAGATTTAGCACTATATAGCACATAGAGCACATTGAGATGTCATCAGTGATGTCATCAGTGATGTCACTGACCATGTCATGAGTGATGTAATATGTGATATCATAAGCAGTGCATTGTGGGGACATGAGTTATAGTTAGCTCAGGTAACTATAACTGCTGAATTTCACTGGTTTTGGACGAGTGAAATCAAAGCCTTGCTATAACGTCCCTGTAACATTTGGGTTTTGTAGTGAATTTCTTAGGTTTTTTAAATTCCATTTCCTAACTATAACGTCCCTTGAACCTTTGTTTTTTTCAGTGAATTTCTAAGGGCTTTTTTATTCTATTTCCTAAGTATAACTTACATGTAACCTTTGTTTTTTTCAGTGAATTTCTACTTTTAAAAAAATGCTATTTCCTAATTATAACTAACCCTGTAACCGTTAGACTTTTCAATGAATTTCTAAGTTTTTTAAAATTTTATTTCCGAACTGTAACCTGCAACCTTTGAGAGTGGGTGAGTGAGTGGCTGTATAGGTCGGTGAGTGGGTGTGTGAGTGGCTCTATGGGTCTGAATGGGTGTGTGAGTGGCTGTATGGGTCAGTAATTGGGTGTGTGAGTGGTTTTGTGGGTGTGTGAGACGCTGTATGGGTCAGTGAGTCGATGTGAGAGTGGCAGAGTGGGTGTCTGAGTGTCTGTATGGGTGTATCACTAGCTGTGTGAGTGACTGCGCCAGAACGGAACCTCATCTGCTCCTTTCTCAAACAATAGAACATAGCTTTGCACAAAATGTCTACCCAACTGGAGTACTTTCTACTGGTTAATTAGTAAGTGCTACCTTGTTGGGTAAATATCTACTGCATGTTCTACACTACAGCTGCATAATGGACCACAAGGAAATGTCCCCAGTGACCCTGTGTGTGTTTTGGCAATGTGATTGTTTCTCATGCATCTTCATCCAGAAATATGTGATAACATGAATCCTTCTATAGAGAAGACAACAAGACTACAAAGAGGCAAATCTCCACCAAACAAGGGTCCTTCCTCTTAACTATATGAGGTAAGTGCTTCTTTCTTTAGAAGAGATATCCTTATATTCTTCAGCATCAAGAACGGCGCGTAACCAAAATCGTTGGGGAACGTGCTGGGGAGACCTTTTGGTAAGCTGTCCATCATCCTGGCAAAAGGCTGGTAGATCATTGCATACTACTAGGGTGACTGGGGTAGGGCCAAATAGGCGGAGCTTCAGGTGATTTTGCACTTTTGTATACTCATATTCCTTTAAAAGGAGAACCATGGACTCTGCTCTCAGCAGGTAAGGACAAGAAAGAATCCATTTCTCACAGTCACTACAGATTGCGCTCCAATAGATCAACAATGCATTCACCTCCACAAAGCATTTCAGATCATCTTTCAATGTGGATTTGTCAAAAAAACACATTTGCCTTGCCTTCATCAAGCCCAGGAGGCCAGGATCATTTGTCTTTTACAAAAGTGGAGCTTCAACTGGGGCACCCGCTATGTATATATTTGTAAATGCCTACTGTTGAGGTTTCATTTCTGTGAAATGAGCATCAGGGCCAGAACGGCACACCAAAACATATAGGAGGAGAGGGGCCACGCAGCCCCCCTCCTTGGGCCCGATTACAGCCCTGGGGACCCCATCCCACTGCCACATCTACCTGTGTGCCCTGGCTGCACCCAGGGCACCCAGTGTGCTTTGAAGGGGACTGTGGTGGGAGCCTCAATGCCCCCGCGGTCCCAGCCGGCTTCCTGCCTCCTGCAGGAGCCGGCATTGCTCCCGCGTGCAGGGAGCTGCCAAATATGCAGCTTCCTGTGTGTAGGAGCATTCTTTCATCTGTTTTTCTGCCCGCATGACAGTGAGCAGGGAAACAGATGAAAATTCTGCTCCCAGCAAGCGGGAGCAGTTTGACAGCTCCCGCTTGCTGGGAGTGGAGTTAGTAATTGCTCTCATTAGGCAGGAACTTTCACAGCTCCCGCAAAACAAAAGCAAACAGCTATCTCCCAAGGGTGGGCACCTTGAGAGATAGCAGGAGCCGGTCCTGGGGGGTGGAGGTCCCCACGGCCATTAATGGTTCCAGAAGGGGAGCCGCGCTGTCCCCCTTCTTTAGTATGCAACGGACAGCCCAGGGGAGGTGGGGATTCCTGGGGCTGTATATGTCTCAGGAGGGGGGCGGCATGGTCCCCCTCCCAGTTTTTAAAGTTGTATTTGGCCATGAGGAGATGGTGGTCCCCAGGGCATATAAAGCCCCAAGATGGGGGCCCACGCCCCCCCATATTTAAATAAAGCCCCAGGGAGGGGGTGGTCCCTGGGTCTAAAGAGAGTCCTAAGAGGGGGGCCCATGCACCCCTCCTTCTTCTTTAAAATACCCTCATGGCCCCCAGCTGAGTCCGAGTCCCAAGATGGCTGCCAACACATCCTGGTTGAAGTGTTGGGAGACAATCAGATCTCTGCACGAGGTCGGGAGGATTCGCGGAGGAGTTGCATCCCTAGATATACAAATTTGGACTTCTTTAAATATCTCGAAAACTACTTAACAAATATACACCAAATTACAAAAAGGTTGCTTTCTGGCCCAAGAGTTGCCTTTCTGGCAGATTTCGTGGATTCTATCCAGCGGTTCCGGCTGTAGTCATGTTAAAATTACCTATGGGAAATTGTAAGAGGAAAATGCATTTTGGGACCCCCCCTTTTCTCAGCCCCCACTAGACGAATCAACCCGAAACTTCTGAGACTACAGCTGAAGAGAGTAGCAAACTAGTTAAATTTACTAGCAATCAAAAAATGCTTTTTCTATAGAAACTTGATCCTAACTATAACTACTTACTAGACGACCATCAGTATATATATATATATATATATATGACCAAGGCTGCGCTGACAGCCGGAACGCGTGGATGCTACCACTCAAAAAATAAAGATTGAGTGAACAAACCCCCACGGAGTGCTGGATTATTTTCTGAAAGGGAGAATTGTTGTCTGGATATATATTTATATATTTATATATACATATATTTATATGTTTTCCAAATAACTCCTCATAAAGAAGCAAAATGGGCACTCCCGGTAAGCAGAATTTCTTTTATTTAGTTCACAGCGTGCTGCCTGTTCTGACGCATTTCGGCTGATCCCAGCCTTTCTCAAAGACATATTGCCATGCATATTTTTTACATTTAAAGGGGCAGTGCATGTAGACATAGAAGAAACAACATCCGTTGTATCCATATCCCCATCTCTCTACATACTGCATATTAAACTGGTTCCGTTACTCGTATCATTTTTATATTTTTCACAAGTAATATTTTTGCGCTTTTTTTCAAAAATACAATATATATATTTTTTTTAATAAAAACAAACCGGCTCAATATTGTGTCAACCCATAATTCTTAATCCAGTTCGGGAAATCCTTATATATATATATATGCTCAAACACAAACTTACTGGATGATGTCATCAGTGATGACACTGACCATGTCATGAGTGACATAATATGTGAGGTCATAAACAGTGCATTGCGGGGGTGTAAGTTATACTTAGCTCAGGTAACTATAACTGCTGAATTTCTATGGTTTTGTCCATCTATAATCTGAGCCTAACTATAACGTCCCTGTAACCTTTATATTTTTCAGTGACTATATATATATATATATATATATATATATATACATTTACGATTTTTAAATACACCAGCACTCACCATGAGATACAATGAGTCGTCTGAAAACGTGTTCCCGTTCAGCCAAGAAGGTGCAGTATGGGAAATGCAGTCCGCCGAGAAGGACTGCGGTGACGTTTCAAGCAATCTGACTCAGCTGGGCTCCCACCAATAGGGGCAGGATGGCCATTTAAAGAACGGACTGATGCAAGTTACTGGTGAAAGGGCATATGAATAAGGCAGCAGCCGAAACGCGTCATGCCGACAGTGCTTAAATAAGCGTATTCTTCTGTGAATCCCCAATGTGTCCCTCCGGTTTTTCTTGTGTGGAGAAATCTTCTTTTGGAGACTTTGCGCGCTAGCCCCTGGCGCGCCTGGGGGACCCGCCTGTCAAGTTGTCCAGAGCTTCATGGGCAAGAGCTTTCGCTCTACTTTGTTTTTTGCCAAGGGATTGGAACAGCTTTGGCCCCTGCATCCAAGGACCGCCATGTACTGCTGTGAGCAAGCACGGTCTGTGACTACACGGAGAGACCAGCTCACTATAGCGGAGTCTCCGGTACCGCGTGACTTGGACTGATGCGGTAAGGCGTAAAGGGGACCCAGGAGAAGAGTTATTTTAGCAGTGACACCAGGACATGATATTTGCACGCATTTACGATTTTTAAATACACCAGCACTCACCATGAGATACAATGAGTCGTCTGAAAACGTGTTCCCGTTCAGCCAAGATGGTGCAGTATGGGAAATGCAGTCCGCCGAGAAGGACTGCGGTGACGTTTCAAGCAATCTGACTCAGCTGGGCTCCCACCAATAGGGCAGGATTGCCATTTAAAGAACGGACTGATGCAAGTTACTGGTGAAAGGGCATATGAATAAGGCAGCAGCCGAAACGCGTCATGCCATCAGTGCTTAAATAAACGTATTCTTCCGTGAATCCCCGATGTGTCCCTCCGGTTTTTCTTGTGTGGAGAAATCTTCTTTTGGATACTTTGCGCGCTAGCCCCTGGCGCACCTGGGGGACCCGCCTGTCAAGTTGGCCAGCGCTTCATGGGCAGGAGCTTTCGCTCTACTTTGTTTTTTGCCAAGGGATTGGAACAGCTTTGGCCCCTGCATCCAAGACCGCCATGTACTGCTGTGAGCAAGCACGGTCTGTGACTACACGGAGAGACCAGCTCACTATAGCGGAGTCTCCGGTACCGCGTGACTTGGACTGATGCGGTAAGGCGTAAAGGGGACCCAGGAGAAGAGTTATTTTAGCAGTGACACCAGGACATGATATTTGCACGCATTTACGATTTTTAAATACACCAGCACTCACCATGAGATACAATGAGTCGTCTGAAAACGTGTTCCCGTTCAGCCAAGATGGTGCAGTATGGGAAATGCAGTCCGCCGAGAAGGACTGCGGTGACGTTTCAAGCAATCTGACTCAGCTGGGCTCCCACCAATAGGGGCAGGATTGCCATTTAAAGAACGGACTGATGCAAGTTACTGGTGAAAGGGCATATGAATAAGGCAGCAGCCGAAACGCGTCATGCCGACAGTGCTTAAATAAACGTATTCTTCCGTGAATCCCCGATGTGTCCCTCCTGTTTTTCTTGAGTGGAGAAATCTTCTTTTGGATATATATATACATATAGATATATATACTCGTGAACAAGGGGGTTACCCCGAAACGCGTAGAGTGTTGCCAAGCCTTTTGGATTAAATACCGCTTTTTGCAACAAACTGTTGTCCACGGCATGATGTTTTTGTTTGCAACGAATCCAGCATTGGTGTATATTTAGGGATTCGCCATCCCACCGTGGAACGCCATCAACGGAGGCGGGGGTAAGGTGATTGCGGTGCTTCGCATCGCTGTGCTGTGGAATATATATATATATGGCATATGTCAATGAAAAAAACATGGGCTAAAACTTTGTTATATTTTGGAAAACTAAACCATTCTGAGTGGGTCTGTGAGTGGGTGCATGACTCTCTGAGTAGATCTCTTAGTGGATAAGTAAGTGTCTGTGTGGGTCTGTGAGTGGTGCAAGAGTCTCTGAGTGGGTCTGTGAGTGGGTGTGTGAGTCCCTGAGTGGGTCTGTGAGTGAGTGCATGAGTTTGAGTGGGTCTGTGAGAGGGTGCGTGAGTGTCTGAGTGGGTCTGTGAGTGGGTGCAGGATTCTCAGACTTGGTCTGTGAGTGTGTGTGTGAGTCTCTTGGTGGGTTTCTGAGGGATGCATGAGTCTCTGAGTGGGTCTGTGAGTGGGTGTGTGTGTCTCAGAGTGGGTCTGTGAGTAGGTTTTGTGAGTGTCTGAGTGGGTCTCTGAGTGGGTACGTGAGTGTCTGAGTGGGTCTGTGAATGTGTGCATTAGTATCTGAATGGGTCTCTGAGTGGGTGTGTGAGTGGGTGTTTGAGTCTATGAATGGATATATGATTGGGTGCATGAGTGGATCTGTTAGTGGATACATATGTGTCTGAGTGGGTCTGTGAGTGGGTATAAGAGTCTCTGAATGGGTCTGTGAGTAGGTGTGTGAGTCTCTGAGCAGGTCTGTGAGTGAGTGCATGAGTCTGAGTGGGTCTGTGAGTGGATACATGATTGTCTGAGTGTATATGCGAGTGGCTGCATGAGTGTCTGAGTGGGTCTGGGAATGGGTGCATGACTGTCTGAGTAAGTCTGTAAGTGATTGTATAAGTCTCTGAGTGGGTCTGTGAGTGGGTGTGTGAGTCTCTGAATGGGTCTGTGAGTGGGTGCATAACTGTCTGAGTAGGTCATTGAGTATGTGCGTGAGTCTCTGAGTGGGTATGTGAGTGGGTGTGTGAGTTTCTGATTGGGTCTATGAGTGGTTGCATGAGTGTCTGAGTGTGTCTGTGAGAGGGTGTGAGAGTGTCTGAGTGGGTCTGTGAATGGGGGCATGAGTCTCTGAATGCATATATGAAGGGGTGCATGAGTGTCTGAGTGTGTCTATGAGTGAGTGTGATGTACCTTTAAAAATAAATGCCGGCGATATTCACGAATTCGTCACGACGTTACACGGGGGCCATGTTGAACGTAGCCACCCATTCGCAAATATTGCACAAGGGAAAAAACAGTTTGTTGATGTTTTGAACACATATGGTGTTACACAAACACCCCTGTATTCCAGCCATGGGGTCACCCTTACCCCTTATACCACTTTTGTTCTTCATTTTCAGCCCCAGAGACCATGTCCCATTACATAAAATGGCCGCCACAACTTTTAGCTCAGGTTGAGGCCAACCAATCACGGCATTCCTGTTGTTGCGTGCATTCGTGATTTGCTACAAATTAGTCACAAATTAGTCATGACCCTAGATATGTAAATTTGAATTTCCTTTTGTCATGTGGTTTGTGGCCTCATGGTCTGCCTTGCTAAGTTGGCTTAGGCCTGGCTGCCATGATGCTTTTTTGCGCACGTTACTTTGTGACTTTGTTTTTCCAGCCTCTGCTTCTGCCCGGCTATATTAGGACTGTCTGCATTTCTGCCTTTCACCTTTTCTCCTGTTCCCTGTGGGTTACGTCTGCACAACATGTACAAGGTCGAAAAACAACGTCCCTTGTTCTTGCTGATCTGGCCAGTCCCTCGCACTTAGACATAACACTAAGTACAGCTGCACTGGAGAAATTCGTGTGCTTTTAATATTGTGATTTCACTGCTAGAGGCACTTGGAGAAAAACCTTTCCAGGGAGAAGAGCTGTGCTTGTCTGATGATGTAAACCTTGCATCTAGATATTGAGGTATGAGGGTCCGCCTGACAATGCCCAGAGGTCTTCTATTTTTATAATAAACTAGCTAATAGCACGGGAGGGTGGTATGGTCATTGAGCCCTATATCCACTGCTTTATGAAATGCTTTCCCGTTTGTATTCTATGGAATTGTAACTATGCTTATTATTTTATCCTTATGCATTATGCTGATAGTACTGGCACGTGTACTGTATCTTAGAGCACGGTATTTGAAATAAACATTTTAAACTATACAGTGTCTCTTATTACGCACGTTGTGGACAGGTGTGAGTGGGTTATGAAAGGGTGTCCTTGCTCCCGCGAGTCCTGAGAGAGAGAGACCGTGTTCTGGGTTGTCTAATCATTGGTAGCATCGTTGCTAATGAGACGCTAAAGCTAGTCGGATTGGGATTGTGGGTACTAAGGTGCATGGTTGGTTCACCACTATACTCCGAGGTCCTATTATCCTGTGCATAGCTCTGTGTATGTGCAGAATCCCTACAACATGGCGCCCAAAGTGGGACTGCTTATCTGCGAGACGCTTGAGTAGTACTTGTGATTGTCCACAACCCCCTTCGCAGACGCTTCCGGAAGCGTGTGTGAGGGTGATACCTCCTATATTGAAGTTTTTATAGGTTCTTTCAAGCTTGAAGTTGTTAAAAGGTTTTTAAATAAAACCCTATATTGTGCTGCCTCATATTAGGTTGTCGAATATTGTTAGCCTTGAGTGGCTGTCCAAATTGCGGCACATAGCCGCGCAGCACTCCGGGCTCATTTGACAGTGTGGCGAGTGCCTGACGCGGGTGTCGATCTGATCTTTGTGGTACAAGCGGATCCTGCTTACCACTTTGAGGTGTTTTACTCTTGGGTCACCTTCCCGGCGGTGGATGGGACTGATAATGTGTTCCATGAATATATACAGCCACCGCTCTTCCTATAATTTATAGGCCTTATCGAAATCTTGAAGTACCGCTCACGGCATGGCAACACCGTGTTTGGTTTAATGGCGCCCTCCCCCAACCGGTTACCCCAATTCGTTTAGTCCCCCTATCTATAGATGGGGCCACTTGGCCAGTTTTGGCCGGATATACCCCACATCCGCGTTATATGACGCTAGCAGTTGCTGAACTGTGTGACTTGCATACGTCTTTGATACCTGTGCACAGAGCTTTAGTATAGTATGTTAA
Source organism: Calotriton arnoldi (assembly GCA_963921515.1). Classification (NCBI taxonomy): domain Eukaryota; kingdom Metazoa; phylum Chordata; class Amphibia; order Caudata; family Salamandridae; genus Calotriton; species Calotriton arnoldi. The sequence continues at coordinate 4,230,513 of CAWUFW010000219.1, read as the reverse complement.
AGGCAATATCCAGGGAGCCCCGCCTGGAGTTGCAGCGCATCCAGCTGGACCGGGCGGTGTAACCATAAGTCCCGTCATGGTTAATTCGGTGATGGGCAAGCGCCCACAAAATAAGGACGATTTGCCTTATTGGCTTGCAGAAAGATTTGACCAGCTGGAGGCAGTTTTTCCAAATACTTCTCCTGTGGAAAAACACAAGATTTTGACGATTAGTTTGCCAAAAGACTTGATACCGGAGTTGACAGAATGCAACAACTGGGGTAAGGTATTCGCAGCAGTGTATGCGAAGTGTTTTGGCACTCCTTCCATGACAGTTCTCCCCTCTGTAATTAAACGTGTGCAGGATGAGCATGGCCCTGAAGCGGCTGTGGAATTAGGGATGAGACTGGTGGGAGTGTTCGATGTAGTAGCTGATTTGATCCTTGCGAATGTCAAGGGCGATGCAGTTAACTTCCAAGTAGCTAATGCTTTGGCTTTGATCCCAGAACCGGACAAGCCGCGCAAATTACCGAAAATTATTGCACAGGCTTACAAAACCATTGGCCGCAATCGCCTGGGAGTTATGCCTTTTGCTAAATCGCAAACACAACCACAACCAAAAACTCAATCTGAGAAAGATGAGAAACCGTTCTTTACTAAAAAGAGCTGGAGGTTGAAAAAACAGGGTAAGCAACAGAAAAAGCCAGGGTCGCGAGGCGCATCCCCGGTTTCCGTCTCTTCTGAACGCACTTATGATTTGCGCGATAGAGCTGAGAATTAAATCTCCAGAGAGATTTCAAGTCCCTGATTCGCGTTCTCCTCGTTCTTCACAGGCACCATCGACCTCCCAGACAGGTGGAGGAGAACGCCAGGATAGAGGCAGGGGTCGAGAGGCTCCACAGGGACGAGACCAACCTCAACAACAAGTCCGAGGGAAACCAGAAGAATTTCCACGTTCTCGCCCACAGTTTCAGAAGAAGAAAGTTGCAGCTGTAACAGCGAGGTATGCCACAAGCGGTGAGAACGAGACTCCTGAATTGGACGTGGGCAGTGACGCTCCTAGACAGCGCCGCGGAAGTGACCATAGTGCGGGAGGCACTACGTCCTCATGTGGAGGTGACAGCAACTGATACATTCATTACTGTCGAGACAGCAGACACCAGGGTGGCACCCCCTGACAGACTATATAATATTGTCATTCAAATTGAAGGTGACATACAGCGTGTTATTAAAGGGATTTTTTGGGAGAATCTGACCTCTTCTTACGACATTCTGTTGGCAGAGGCGGATTGGCCGCCCCCATTCGTACTTGCTGCGCGTAGAGGGGAGGAGGTAATCCTTCCGAGCTTTTCTCATCATGTCCCGAAGGACAAAGCGGAGGCTCTCGCAGCTGAATGGGCTGTGTCCCTGGCTCCAGCCGCTATACCGCAACCACGTGGGCTGGGATGAAGACTCTCCCCCCATGATATTCCTTTGCGGTCACTGCCACAGCCACAACCCCAATATCCCATCAAGCGGGAAGCTAAAGGTCCCATTTCCGAAATTCTGACACAGTTAGAATATCAAGGAGTGATTGAAACATGCGTGTCACCCATGAATAATCCCCTTTTCGCGGTTTCTAAACCCGACGGATCATACCGCTTAGTTTTGGATTACCGGCATTTGAACTCTCATTGTCGGACCTTTGCGGTACAAAATACACACAGTTCTGCGCTTGTAGACAGTCTTGTTCGTAAAAAATATAAAACGACACTTGACCTATCCAACGGATTTTACACGCACAACTTGTCCCCCGGAGTGCAGCCAATGGAGCGCTTTCACTTCCGGTGGTAAATAATTTAAATTCCGGCGTTTACCCATGGGCTACCAGAACAGTCCGGGTGTATTCGCCGCCCGTGTTGTCTCTCTGTTGGACAGCATAGACCCAGATGCGTGTTCGTACGTCGACGATATTTATCTGACGGACGACGAATTATGGCCGCATCTTTCCCGAGTGGACCGCATTATTCTTGAATTTGCGGTTTTAGTTTACAAATTTAATTTTGCCAAATCTCACATTGCTGAATTTACCGTTTTGTTTTTGGGCTATGAGCTCAATAACGAAGGTAAGGGCTTAGCCCCCCATTTTTTGGAGAAATGCGCACTCTTGTGTCCTCCAACCACTCTGAAGAAGCTTCAGTCTTTACTGGGCTTTCTAAACTTCGGGCGTACTTACATTCCCGAATATGCCCAGCGTATAAAGCCACTTTATGCCTTGATACAACCTAACTTTTCGAAGTCATGCTGGCTTCCCGAGCATTCCTCTATACTGCAGTCTTTGCAGTCAGATTTACTTGAATCTAAATTCTTGTTGACTCGTGACAACCACACAAACCTGGTGATTAGAATCATTCCAGGGGCAGTGGGTTTCACATACTTAACCTTTAACGAAGGTGACACAGTACCGATTGCATACAAGTCACATCTTTACACTTCCGCGGAAATGTGCTTCTCCCCTGTTGAGAAAGTTTTGACTGCAGTGCAAATGGCGATTCTAAAGGAACGCGCACTGGCACAGAGAAAACGCATTCTGGTGGTAACACCATATCCTGCCCTGGAGGCAGTGACGAAAGCAAGTGTTCCGAACTCTAAGGCTTTGCACCCCCGTTGGATACAATGGGCGACATCTCTGACGTCTCCGGATGTCACTTTTATCTTTGATTCCTCTCTTCAGACACAGGAGTTTTTAACAGTATGAATTTGTTCATCCTCCTCCTCTGTCCTTGCTACCGCTTGAGGAGTACGAATATATTATCTATACCGATGGTTCAGCACAACCGGCCACGGGTTCCAAGCATGCTTATTCAGCAGCATGTGCTATTGTTGCAGGTACCATGGTGAAAGGTAAGTTCAAATCAACTGTAGTGCACACTCAGGCACTACGAGACAGTACTGCACAATTGGCCAAGCTGCGCGCTTTGGTGCTCGCGCTTGAGTTCGCAAATCCAGATGAGACAACTCTCATTGTATGCGATTCTTACTACTGTGTTCAGTCTTTCAATGACAATCTCTTCTTTTGGTCGCAAAACGACTATAGAGATGCAAAAGGCAGCACAATTAAGCATAAAATGCTTTGGGTTCGAGTGGCAGATCTGAAACAACGTCTGCCTCTCACACAGGTGATTCACACTCTTGGCCACCAGCGTGTGGGCGCACACGCTGTCGGTAACGGTTTGGCAGATGAAGCTGCCCAATCAGCAGTAGCCACGTGTTCAGTAGCAGCAGTTACAAGATCCATGACTAAAATAGATAATGATATTTTGGCAGCTATTGCTGCAACAAAGGAAGGTGCTAATTACCCACGGGGTTTCCCTTCCAAATACTCTTATCATGTAGGTCCTGAACAGGCTCCTTACGTAAAAATTCCAGACATTGGTGATCGGCTGATTCCCAACGCGGACCGCAGACTTTCCTTGATAACGGCCGCACATGAAGGCATGGCTTCGGCTCATGCTGGCGTGTCTGCGACGGTTTCCATCTTGCAGCAGCGTTACTGGTGGCGTGGTTTATATAAACAGATCCGTACTTATGTGCTTTCTTGTGACGTTTGTCAGCAAATTAAGCCTTCCACGGTTACACGGCCACCACAGACACTGCTCTGCACTTCTAACAGACCTTTTGGGTGTGTTTACCTGGATCACTGCGGTCCATTTTCTTCTGACACTGCATATAAGTACATCTTGGTTGCAGTGGATTCGTGCACACGTTTCATCTGGGTTTAGCCACAACGGAGTGCTGACGCTCGAAATGTCATAAGGGATTTGCGTGTCTTTGTGGGAATTTTTGCCTGTGGCACCTTCCATTCTGACCAAGGTCCGGCGTTCGCCTCTAAGGCGTACAAGGACGCAGTGGGGTCACTGGGGGTGCGGGTGAAATTTTAATCTCCATATCAGCCTGAGGGCAATTCGATTGTTGAACGAATGAACCGTGACTTAAAGCAATCCTTGACAGCTAGAGTCTTAGGTACTGGCAGGAACTGGCTGGCCCACTTGTATACCGTACAACATGCACTTAATAATCTCCCTAGAAGACCTCTGGGTGGGCGGACCCCATACGAAATGCTCTTTGGCATACGAATGTTTGTGCCCGACCTTGATGGTCTAGACATGGCGGCGCAATCCGCAATCTTTGATGTAGATAACCATTCTTCTATGTTACAGGACTTACAAGAAGCCCGAGACAAACTTGCAATCGAACATTTACCTTCAGCCACAGACGCTGCGCTGCAGATTCCGGTTACCGGCTGGCTTCCGAAGGTTGGGGACCTGGTCCGAGAGAAGGTGGAGAACAAAAAGAATTTGGCCCCTCTTATCGTGCACCGGTTCCACTCCTTGGCTTGAAGGGAACTCGTACAGTCATCTTACCACCGCTTCCTGGTCGCAAAGAGAACAGATACATCTCAGTGGAAAATGTCAAGCTATAACACCTGGCCGATCCTGAATAGTGTAACACCAGCGGTCTCTTGTCCTGTCATTTCCCGAACAAATGTTTGTGGCCCGAACGGTCACTGATGTTGCTATCGAGATGGTAGATTTGCCTGATCGCTTACTCGACTACCCGTATTCCCCCTGCAACGAGGAGACTGAGTATACCTACCCCGCCACCGAGTTGGTGGCTCACCTACCAACAACGCCACTGAGCCCAACACGTTATTCCTTTGATTCGGATTCCAACTCATCACTTATCCAGATTCAGTATTTTTGTATCCTGGTTCAGAGACAATTTTTTGATTCCCCCCTGGACATACATCTGGTTGGTACTATTCCTGATTTTTCTGTTCATGTCCATTGGCTTTGTGACAGTTTTTTTCTTCCTCATCAATGGTCACTATTTACCAGAACGCTCTGCGGTGAACTGTGTCGCTGGAACTTTGGCTCCGCATTCTTCATCTCACATTATGAAGCGTGACCACACATTCGTGAACATTTCAGCTTTCCCAGTACCTGATGGCATCGTATGGGATGCAGTAAATTTCCAAATTCATGGACCAACCGAGATTATTAATGTACCCAATGTCCTCCGTGTTTCAATGGGTGATGTCGTTAAAAGTAATATTCTTTCTGACGATTGGGATGTGCATGCAGTTGAATCGTTATTTACTGATTTGAAATATTATGCTGCTTTTAATGCTGAAGATTTGTACATGAATTCTGCAAGTTATGCCGATTTATATTGTTACCAGCATTGGGGCAACCACTTTCTCCATAAACCAAGTACCCTTCGCGGTCCTTTTAATTACACCCAATGGGAACATTGTCCGACCCCTTTGCCAGGTAGCTCACAAACTCTTAGAAATAAGTTTACTTATTTTACAGACTTTGATAGATCAAACCCTGAGTCCTATTATTTTAAATTAAATACTTCATCCACACAGAAAATCATGTTGACCCACACCAAATTGCTATATTCGGGTTCCTTTTTGAACGCCTTAGCTGTGGGTGGTTATGAGTACTGGCAGGACACCATTGACCTAAAATCCATTTGGGGCACCAAATCATGGCAGGTGCAAGGCATGGAAGCCTTACACCGTGCTTGCCTAATCCCGGCCCAAATTTTATTTTGAATCATACTATCTATCAAACGACCTGTTGGGGTTTGGATACTTCCAAACAATTGAATGCACCTTCCATTCCTGTATTGTCTTCCACTCCTAACGAAAGCTTGCATTTCAATATGTCCCTTACATCTGTGCAAGCTTTGTTTCAGAACAATTCGTTTAATATCTCCACCTTTGTTCAGTCACCCTGGTTGGCTTGGCTGACGGCAGCAAATGCCTGCCAACTGCGTTTTCATGACTCAGCTCCTCGGTACAAACAGGATAGGCCAGACACGAGGTTTTCTGACTCTCGTACTGTTACAACATATTCTGTTGGTAAGTTATGTAAACAGTGGTTGCAGCACTCTTCATTAGATTCTGTGAAACAGCATTTATCCCTGCTATCAGGCAACATTGATCTGTCCGATTTTGTTCTCGGTCCTCGTGGCCCTCGACCTAAGAGGTTCATTTATGAGACTTACAATGAACTCTGGAAGCTTTCGCAAATTGAAGCTGCTTCCCGTCTACGGGAAATAGATCAAGCCAATTTAGAAAAGGTGCTTGCTGTTGTTGACAATAGTATTAATACCCTGTCTTCCCGCATTTACACATTAGAGAATATTGTTTCCTCTGTTCTTGATATTGTACAAGATGATGTCTCTGTGTTATATCATGGTCAAAATCAATTGCGTTCAGTAATGCAGTTTGCATGGACTTTGCAAACACTTAAAATGGGTGAAGTTCCTTGGCATTTTTTGAACACCTCTGCCTTATTCCTGCCTTTTAATTTAACTGAAAAACAGCAATTCATGTCCATGAAAGATGCAACATACACTCTGTTACATATCGAAAAATAGAGCCCTTACCATTCTCTGTGGCGGAATTGGATTCTGCCGTGTGGATAGTTCACAGGGTTATCGCTTGCCTTTTTCTTTATTTGAATTTAGTTCGTGCATGAAACATTATCCTGTGGGCCGTTTTCAGCCCTTGGGCAGTGCCTTCCTGCATGAACCTTGGTCCCTGCCTTTCATGTATAAATGCCTGAGGGACGGAAAGGAAGTTTTTCTCACAGGGAGTCATGCGATTCTACTGTGGGTCATTCCTTATTTGCAAAAACATTAAATTGCACGGAGCTTGTAACGCTTTCGGCTCCTAATCTTGCTTGTGTTTTAAAGGGCATTCCTGCTCCTGCTATTTCTCCTACTTTCACTGTGCTTGCAAATGGTAGCTATCTCCTTCTGAATAATCAGGATTGCTGTGGAATGCTGGCTGGCATCCCCTATATTGTAACTGTTTCCCACCGGGTTGTGTGCTGTAAAAATGTGCTTTTTCCTCCTCCGCACGACATCATAGATAGTTCCATTTGGCCTTCCATTCCGACTTTGAAGGCAGATTTCAATAAATTGAGCAGAATAAAGGCGCTATTATTGAACCAGGAGGTTATGCTCACGTCTGCACGGGAGACATTCATCCTCCAGGTGGCTAGTGAAATACAGGCCCTTTTGAACACAAACCTCCCACAGCATTTCGGTGAACTGATTCACCGTGTTTTCAATGCATCACGCACTGAAGGTCTTGTGCACTTTTTTAAAGTTGTGGGCTCGGGCCTTGTTACCTCCTTTCAAACTATCTTTGGTGTAATACCGGCTTTTATTCATTCCATTTTTTCCAGCGGCTTTCCGTTGATCCTCGCCTTGGCGGCTGGTATATTGCTTTTGGTCTGTTTGCTCCGCAATGGCTGCACTTCCTGGGGGCCTCCTCGACCAAGGTCGACTCCGGATGCTCCGTGAACGCATCCTCGCTGGCTTCGGCGTCCTGCCATTGACACTCAGTGTGTCCTATAGACTTTCTTTTCGCTTTGCGTATTTCACTTGCGTGCAACCTGTGATGTCTTGCATCAGATGTCCTTTCTCATGGTCATTGGATTATTGCCTATCCAATACGTCTCTGTCTGACCCGGATTTTGTCCAGTTAGTGGGTCCCTTAGAGGCCCATGAACGAGACTGTTCCGGGGATGGCTTCATGGCGCGTGCGGCTGCACTTGGTATTTTGGCACAATGGGATATCTGGGCGGCTGCTCAGAATCTCCTACAACAAAGTTATATTGAGTATCACGCAAGTTGTCCCGCAATGCTATTTACTGCTCCCTCTTGCGAGGAACATGAATGCAGTTTCGATTTGGTGAACTGGATGGCGTCTCTTTTTTCTGACGATTCCAACGATGTCCTCTTGGAAGGTGTGGCGTTTTTCTGCACTTACACACTATTGGACTAGGGGGCCTCCGCTATCAGCATCCTGCCTCACTGGGATTTTTTAATTATGCGATTTCTTTCCCATTCGTTCTCCATCTATGGGGACTGTTCCACAACAGGTGTTGCCGTTCTGCTCCATCAATTGAACTCTGTCTTCGTCCTATGTCTTCGCCAATGGACTGACCAGGGGAGGGTGTCATGTGGTTTGTGGCCTCATGGTCTGCCTTGCTAAGTTGGCTTAGGCCTGGCTGCCATGATGCTTTTTTGCGCACGTTACTTTGTGACTTTGTTTTTCCAGCCTCTGCTTCTGCCCGGCTATATTAGGACTGTCTGCATTTCTGCCTTTCACCTTTTCTCCTGTTCCCTGTGGGTTACGTCTGCACAACATGTACAAGGTCGAAAAACAACATCCCTTGTTCTTGCTGATCTGGCCAGTCCCTCGCACTTAGACATAACACTAAGTACAGCTGCACTGGAGAAATTCGTGTGCTTTTAATATTGTGATTTCACTGTTAGAGGCACTTGGAGAAAAACCTTTCCAGGGAGAAGAGCTGTGCTTGTCTGATGATGTAAACCTTGCATCTAGATATTGAGGTATGAGGGTCCGCCTGACAATGCCCAGAGGTCTTCTATTTTTATAATAAACTAGCTAATAGCACGGGAGGGTGGTATGGTCATTGAGCCCTATATCCACTGCTTTATGAAATGCTTTCCCGCTTGTATTCTATGGAATTGTAACTATGCTTATTATTTTATCCTTATGCATTATGCTGATAGTACTGGCACGTGTACTGTATCTTAGAGCACGGTAGTTGAAATAAACATTTTAAACTATACAGTGTCTCTTATTACGCACGTTGTGGACAGGTGTGAGTGGGTTATGAAAGGGTGTCCTTGATCCCGCGAGTCCTGAGCGAGAGAGACCGTGTTCTGGGTTGTCTAATCATTGGTAGCATCATTGCAAATAAGACGCTAAAGCTAGTCGGATTGGGATTGTGGGTACTAAGGTGCATGGTTGTTTCACCACTATACTCCGAGGTCCTATTATCCTGTGCATAGCTCTGTGTATGTGCAGAATCCCTACAACACTTTAATATCTTGAAAACGACAGCACAAATTTACACCAAATAACAAAAAGCGTGCTTTCTGGACCGAGAGATCCCTTTCTGCCACATTTGGTACGGACAATCTAGGTACGGACCTCCCCCTACCCCATCTCAGGAGGTCCCTGATACCTCTCTAACGGACCACAGCCTGATGACTACCTCACCTAACCAGATCAACATACACAGGACCACAGCTCCTTCAACCCCATGCTCCCCTAACACACTCTCCGTTCCACGACCGGACCAGACTTTGGCCAATAATCACGGTGCATTTGTTATCCCTCGCTCCGACCACCTCGTCGACACTTCCCCCACCCCCTCTCCCACTAGCCCATGCCTACATAACTCCCTCACTCGACAGCGGGCTTGCCCACTTTCCAACAGGAACTCATTCAACCTTTCTTCCCCTAACCTCCCTTACATCGCCCACTCGCCTTGCGCGCCCGTACATCGGAGAGGGAACTCTCCATTAGTGGATTTCCCCCACCCCTCCCGTTCTCCTGCCCTGATCTCCCCTCCGCCCTCCCCACCGACCAACCCTCCTCCTCCCCTCCACGTGACACATAATCCACATTGAGATCCTGCTTCCAAGCTCAAGAAAATAAACCTTGAACTGCTAACTCTCAAAACTGTCATCCAAAACTCATTAAGACCACTGAAGAGCTAGCCCTTGATCTCTCTTCCAACATGTCCACAAGTGAGATCCCTCATCTCTCTTCCAATATGACATCACTTGAGATCCCGCATACGATCCACCCGAAACCCCCTACCCAGAATTCGAATACCACTCCCTACCCTAACGCCCCGTCTAGACCTGCCAGATCCAAAAATCCATATTCAGATCCTGATATTCTCTCCCTCCTCCTTGAGTACACCTCTCATTACTCTGAACCTGATATTCTCTCCCTCCTCCTTGAGTACACCTCTCCTCTTTCGGCCATCTCAGTCCCTGCTAGATCCTCACAAACAGCCCCACTAAATGTCCCTAACTCGACATTCCCTCATCATGGTAAGGCGGAACCCATCCAAAGCATCACGCCCAACCCCCATAGAACGCCCAGACTCAACGCCAATTCCATAAACATCAATAACCTCATGCGGATCCCCACTACACAACCCGCGCTTACAGACACCTTGCACAAATCACACCTGAAAAGCATGTTACTTAACTGCAGATCAGTGGTGAAACATGCCACTGACCTTGCTGATCTCATCCTTGCCCAAGATCTGACCTCCTTATCCTCACAGAAACATGGCTCAACGACTCCTCTGGCCCTATCCTTGACCTATTAGTCCCTCCCAGTCACAACATTATCAGACTCGACCGAGTTAAGAAAACGGGAGGTGGCATAGCCTGTATCTTCCGCAACTCTCTCATAGCAAAACAGTCCCTTCAGCTAATATCTCATCCTGTGAATACCTATGCATAGATATCACTAACACACATAGACCCTTATGCAGCCTTCACATCTTCTACCACCCCCAGGTGATAACCTCCATCTAGTTGAACAAATTATGGAAACCATCTCCTCCAACATGGGCCAACACTGCCCCCAGATCTTCCTTGGTGACTTCAATCTCCACTGGAATGACCCGCATGATCAGGCGGTTACAACCCTCAAAAACTTCCTATCCGACCTATCTCTGACCCAATTCTGCGACAGCCCCACACACAACTTAGGCTCGACACTGGGTCTCATCATCTCCAACCCCAACTCCATTCATCTTGAATCTATGCTCCCCTGTGACTGGTCTGACCATCATTATATCAACTTCCTGATACTTGAAAGTTGGAACCACAAAAGTGCACAACCACTGAAACTAAAACACTGGAAAAGATCGCTCTATAACACAAGCGTTAATGAGCTCATAGAGCGATGCAATTTCTCCCTTCCGCCGCCTGCAAACATGAACGACGTTCACGACCTTACCGATCACTATAACATCGCCATGCTATCTGCCTTGAATGATTTGGCCCCCTTCAACTAAAAAGAATCCCCATAAAAGACTCCAAACCTTGGTTCAATGACAGACTAAATGCGGACAGACGCAGTCTAAGACTAGCTGAACGCAAGTGGAGATCCACTCCCTCCACTGATCTTCTAAAAACTCTCAAATTCAAAAGAAGTAGATACACCAAACTCATTAGAACGGCGAAAGCCAACTTATTCAAATACCAACTTGACAAAGCCAAAATCGCCCGAAACGACTTTTGAGCTCATTAAATCACAATCCAACAACACCTCTACCCAAGCTCAGCACCCGCCGCCCGCAACCAAACTGCGTTGCGGTTGCTGAATTCTTCCTCGAAAAGACGAACAAAATCGAATCAGATCTAAGGTCTGCTGCACTCATTCTCTCGCCCTCTCCTGACTCCTCTGTCTCCACACCCCTGCCCTCGCCTCATGGTCTCTCCCTCAAAAACAAGGCTTCATGGAGTCCATTCACTCCCCTCAATGACATTACCATCCTCAATATTCTCTCGACCCTTAAACCCTCAAATCACTTCAATGACTCCCTCCCCCCCAACTTCTTTAAAGCAATGAGAGGTTCACTAGCATCGCTCTGGTCCAAGATCATCAACGTCTCACTTCTTCAAGGTGAGATCCCGGACTGCTTGAAGGCGGGCCTAGTGCTCCCTATTCTCAAAAAACCCTCGGCTGACCCTGTTGACCTGAACAACTACGGCCCAATCACAAACATACCCACCCTGGCAAAACTTCTGGAGAAATGTGTTCATGAACAACTACGCAAACACATTGAGCAATTCCAGCTTCTCGACCTATTCCAATCGGGCTTCCGCACTGGCCACAGCACCGAAACGGCCATCACTCACATAGTGGACGACGCTCTCACTTTACTTGACCAAAATGAAGCCTGCCTTTTAATTCTGCTCGATCTCTCATCTGCTTTTGACACTGTCAAACATGACAATCTACTCTACCTCTTGGAATGCAGGATGGGGCTCTCAGGCACGGTCCTTAAATGGTTTTCCTCTTTCCTCAACAACAGAACACAAAGAGTTAAATCCAACCAGTCTCTCTCCAACCCTAGTTCCTGCACACTGGGTGTCCCCCAAGGATCCTCACTCTCCCCCACACTCTTTAACCTTTTCCTGGAATCATTGACTAATTCTTAAAGCCTCCAATATCACATGTATGCGGACGACACCCAACTCTACATGAAAATCTCCTCCCCCGAAGACATCAAATCTCTCAACGGTACCCTGCTCAAAACCCTCAACTGGCTTACCTCCAACCATCTCAAATTAAACGCCCTCAAGACGGAATTCCTCCTCATTGCACCCGCTAGGCAAACCCCCACTGTGGTGAAATTTCTCGGTAACCTCACCGCCCTCAACTGCACACCTCACATCATTGACTCGACTAAATCACTGGGAGTTGTGCTAGACAAAAACCTCAACATGCAAGACCACATCAGATCATTGACCAAAGGAGCGATCTTCCAACTTTGCATCCTAGGAAAACTCAAACCCTACCTTCCCCATGATGAGTTTAAAGTGGCGGTGCAAGCACGTGTCATCTCTAGACTAGAATACGGCAGTGTGACTCTTTGCGGACTGCCGAAACTCAGTTTAGCCCCTATCAGAGCATCTCTGAATGCTGCTACTAGACTCATCACGGGTTCTAAGAAGTCCAACCACATTTCACCGGACCTGAAATCGCTCAATTGGCTTCCTTGAAGCAAGGATCCAACTAAAGATCGCTTGTATGACCCATAGAGCACTACACTTCAACACCCCACTCTACCTGACAAACAAGCTGGAACTTTCTGGTGGCTCCAGGTCCACAAGGAGCACCGGCACACTGCTGCTCAAGCCTAAGAAATTTAATAAGCTTAAAACCTACAATCGTACATTCTCTGGCATTGCCCCGAGAATCTGGAACTCCCTTCCAGTGGAAACAAGACTGATTCCCTCTACACTTGCCTTCAAAAGGGAAGTTAAAGCTCTACTAATGAACAATGCGCTGAACTAGAAGCTGTGCTCCTCTTGCCTCTAACTTACTGAATACATTTCATTTGATGCGACCCATTGTCGCTTGTCATACTGTCTTGTTTGATCTTGATGTATATTGCCCTACTTGTTCTCACCCAACCTGCCTCCTATATCCACCTTAATTTCATATTGCCCCTGTTTTATATTGTCCCACTGTTACCCTGATTTTTCTCCCCTTGCTGTTTTCTGTTGTCTACCTAAACCGTGTGTAAAGCGCTCTGATACCCACCTGGGTCATGTTCGCACTATACAAAACCTTAAATAAATAAATTTGGTGTAATTCCATCCAGCAGTTCGGGGTGTAGTCGTGTTCAAAATCCCTATGGGAATTAATATGGGAAACACTTTTTTTTACCTCCCCTTTTTCTCAGCCCCCATTTGACGGATCATCCCGAAACTTACCATGCACAATAAGACTCACCCACACACTTTTTTTTGTAAAATCTCATGAAGATTCGTCAAACAAGGCCAAAGATATAGCCAAGTCAAAAAATGCTTTTGCTTTTGAAACTAGGTCCTACCTATAACGACCTACTGGCAACCACCAGTAGGTAATATATTTATATTCACTGAAAAAAACAAAGGTACAGGGACATTATAGTTAGGAAATGAAATTTAAAAAAACTCAAAATTAATTGAAAAAGAGACATTATAGTTAGGCTCAGGTTTCACTCATTCAAAACCAGTGAAATTCAGCAGTTATAGTTAGCTAACTATAACTCATGCCCCCAAAATGCACTGCATTTTAGGCCTCAGGGATTCATTCCTGGTGTTCTGAAAAAAAGAAGAAAAAGTAGGGATACCCTGCTGCCCTAGGCCTCGGTGGGGTGTCCCAAAGGAGCCCAAAACTGTATTTTATTTTATGATGGGACGGAAATCTGTAGACCTGTAACAAAAATATGGTCAGAGTCCCCCCTTTTAATTATTAATCACCATGGGTGGGCCAGGGCCCGGGGGTGGTGGTTGTTGTTTTATTGTTTGAGGAGGAGGGATATGGTCGCCAGATTTTTACGGCATGTTGCATTTCGGTCATTTAAAACCTTGTCTTGGTTTGAGTAAATTCCATTCAGCTGTTTTGGAGATATAAAGCAAAATGTGAATATCCTGAACACATGCCAAATGAGTGTTATATTAGAAACAGTCCACAAACACCAAAAAATGCATGCATTGACAACAGGCCACCATTGTACACGCACAACACTTTTTTCATGCACATTGGACATCACAAGTGTTTTCCTCCCAATGCTTGGAAATATATGATAAAATACATTACAAAAGAAAGAACAATAATTCCTTCCCACCCACAACTATGGATCAGTGAGGGGGTGGGCAGGAGGACACTCTACAATTGTACTGGGACAGTTTCTTGCCGCCTCAGTGTGCCCCCTCTCATCCTTCCTCACCCTCCCTCACCTTGCATAGGGACTAAATGGTAGAATTCACCCTTCGCCATAACACTGCTGACGTAAATGGACTCAGCTTTATCTCCTCTCAATTTGCACCAGCTCCTTTTGACTGTTAATTCAGGCTATCCATTGGAGCCTTACTCCATTAGGACACTGCATTTGGCTGCTGATAGATTTTACCCCACCCTCGCCAGACTGTGAAATAAATCTATAAAGGCAACAGTAATTCCTCTAAGGTGGAAGTTGGCAACAGTCACTCCCATTTTGAAGAATACCTCTTGACCTTCCTACTCTTGCAAATTTCCATCCCATCTTATTGTTGCGAGTTCCAGTGAAAATGCTGCAAAACATGTGATGTAAAGATTTCCTATGTTCTCAATCTGTACTGGATCCGGTACTGGATCCTGTACAATCAGGGTTTAGAGTTGAACATAGCACAGGCTCAGTTGTGGTCAATGTGATGGATGAACTGAGGTGGACTCTGCACACTGGAGATTGCACTGCTGTCATTCTTTTTGATCTATCAGCAGCCGTTGACATCATCTCCCATACCATCCTGTTAGCCAGATTTAGGAAGATAGGTGTCATGGTCTGGACTTGTAATGGGCAGCCTCCTATCTCAGCGACTGCCATCAGAAAGTAAAAGTGGCCACAGATCTTGGTTCCCCTCCGATCTCCAAAACAGTGGTCAAGGATTTAGGTTTGTATCTGAATGACAAATATTTTTTTAACAGACAAAAGGCAGGGCAATCCTGATCTGTTTTTTCTATATTATGCTCCTGAAGAAAATCATCCTCTTCCTTCCTTTGGAGAGGTCAAGGTTGGCAGCCCAGGTTTTGATCTTCGGGTGGATAGAGTACTGCAACAGTCTCTATTCAGGCATAAATAGTCTGAGACTAAGAAGCTTCAATCAACTCAGAACTTAGGAAGCCAACTGATTTTAAGGCAGGTACATGTCTCCACTTATAGGCAGATACTTCATTGGTTTCTGATCCACAAAATAATTTGGTGTAAGGCCTTATGTGCCTGGTACATCAGCAGTACAGAAAAAAGGACCCATTTAGCATCAAAACAGGATTCAAGAATATCATTCAACTCATTGTATTTGGTCAGCTTTAGAGAACAACTTGAAAATTCCAAGCTTCAGACTTGTTCGCTATGGAGAGCGAACCTTCAGTTACTTAACATTCAAAGCTTGGAATACTCTTCCACGTACCCTGAAGGGAATAAAGTTACTACTTTCCTTCAGAAAAGATTTAAAAACTGACCTATTCGAGTGATCTACAGGGGCTAGTGAAGTGTTTTCAAAATGTATGCAGCACTGAGACATCCAGGTAGGATAACAGCAGCACTTTATAAAACACTGCAATATAACATAACAACAGCACATTTGTTGGAAATGACCATCTTTTGTGTGCTATTCCCCAAGCTCGTTGTCTTCTTTAGCTGAACCAGTTTTCATTGGCTATAGGACTCTTCACACTTTACTACTGCTAAACAGTGGTAAAGTGCTTCTGCTCTCCCTATTAAACATGGTAAAATTGACATGCACCCAATTGACACATTTAATTTACTCATCAGTCCCTAGTATATGGTACTACATGTAACCAGGGCTTGTAAATTAAATGCTACAAGTCAGCCACCCACTAAATTAGTACTGTAAAACATGTCTACAGGCCTGCCCCTGCAGCTTTTATGTCTAGTTTTAAAATGCCATTTCAACCTGGCAAAATAAAGCTTTTGCCAGGCCTAAATCTACCTTTTTAATACTTATAAGTCACCCTTAAGGTAAGCCCTAATTGTCCATAGTGCAGGGGGCATGATTTCTAAAAAGTAGGACATGTGTACTTAAGCTTTACATGTCCATGTCCTAGCAGTGAAAAACCTCCAAAGTCATTTTCCACTGCAGCTTGTCTGGCTCTCCCATAGAAAAACACTGGGTTACATTATACCTTGTTATAGAGCATGGATCCAGTTTGGGATTAGCTAGAAAAATGATTCAAGGACTCATTGTATTAGAAATTTAAAATCTAACATAATGGTAAAGTCAGATTCTAAATTACTATTTTGATGATAATGCCACTTTTAGAAAGGGCTGTGGTGTGACGTGTATTGCTCCCAGACAGTGGGCGTGGGACTTGTGAGCCTTCCTGGGGAGAAGATATGCCCCTGTCCTAATTACACTTCAAAGAGGGTCCGCCCTGGCACACACAAAAGAACCTGATATCAGACCTGCCCTTGCCTTTGTTTGAATAGCCGGGATGGAGCCAAACACAGAGGAGAGGGGGAAATTTACCAAAAACAGTTTAGGAGGTAGATAGAAGATTGTCACCTGCCCACAGGCTAACACTGGGCACAAGAGTGGCATCCCCAGAACCTGAAATCAGAACACTTCTAGACCTGTGAAGACTCAGAAGGAGGACTGCCTTGCTGTCTAAGACCCGAAGGAAGATTGGCCCTGCTTACCTTGAACTTAGGACCCCAGAAGTAGTTCACTGAACTCCTGTGTGAACAGCTGGGATACAACAAGACTCCAAAGGCCTTTCCTGCTTCCCAGCTGACCAGACCCCTCAGCTGACCTCTGTGGGAGTGAGTCCTGACCCCACAGTGTTGTCTTCAAGGTCCTGGCCCCTTGGCTGGAGTCAGAGTACACTTCTCCCTGCCTAACGGAAGGTTTCACTGGATGCAAAGAAGAGATCAATGCAAAGCTCCACAAAGCTGCGCAGCTCCTCCCCAAAGGTGTCACTGGGCCCAGCTCTGAGCGATGCAGAGCCTCACAGAGACGTGCTGCACAGCTCCTCACCAAAGGCTTCCCCAGATCCGAAGCCGAGCGATGCAGACTACTGCAGAGCCACCCAGCCCCCAACTAAAAGCCTCGCTGGATCTGATGCAGAGCGATGCAGAGCAAAGCAGAGCCCTTCAGCTCTGCGCCATACAGTCCTTGCATCAAAGTCAGAGTGAAAAACTTCCAGCTGGATGAACTTTGTCCTGTATGTGGCTCACACTTCATCGTAGTCAGCCTTTTTGTTGTTTAGGTGCCATTTTATTTATTACAATTTTACTCTATTTTCTAAATTGGTTTGGGATTTTTCTTTTTTATGTTTTCATTTTACTGCTTTTTGTGTTCTGCATAAATACTTTACACATTGCCTCTAACTTAAGCCCGACTGCTTTGTGCCAAGTTACCAGATGTTTAAGTACTGGTTTATTTAGTGACTTTTGTGATTCACCATGACAAGGACTTTGATTATTATTTGAGGTGGGTTATCACCCCCTCAACTAATACACCAATTTCTTACAACATCGTATTTCCAACAACCAATGTCCTAGGACAACACATCCACTATTGTATGTCAACACATACACACCCTCAAACATCCACACAGACATCATCATACACCAAAATACCCAACCTTATACATAAATAGACCCACCATAAGATGCCAATCCATCTACCTTCCTATATCCACACACCAAAACCATGCACTATCGCACAGATCATAAGTAAACACATCTTTTATTGTACATTAACATACTCACTACCATATGCACACTAAACCAGCATCGTATGCCAACACACAGAAACAAAAAACAAACAATAAGTGAGGGCAGTGGTATCATGACCAACTAGTCAGATGAAAAACTACAGTGATGATAATGAATTAAAACTGAAAATACCAATGAATGTTCTTATATATATTTTTTTATATTTAGAAAGTGTCTTATTTAGTCAGTTTGGAGTAATTTTGTTAGGTAGAATCATTGTCATCCCGTGAGTAATTAAATCCGATTTTGGAATCGACTGTCCGTGCACTGAATAGGGTGGTCATCTTGCTAACAAGAACTTTATGTATCGATTCAGCAGCGTGTAAAGTCTCCTGTGTTCTGGTCAGGACCAGAAAAAAAGAAATATAAGAGCACATATCCTTAATTAGAAGCAGAAAACGAAATCATCTCCATTTCTGGAACCAACATTTCTTTGCCACTAACATAAAAGTCTGCCACCCATTCCAGGGCTCAATAAAGGATTAACAATCTGAAGAGTCTTGAGAAAGCCCCATACCTGCGGGGCAGTTAGGGAGCGAAACACGTGTTGGCTGAATTAGAAGAAAAGAAGCTTTAACTTTTGTTCAGGATTTGAATTAAAACCATGTGATGTTTTGATTTTATGTCTCAAGTCTGACATGTTTCTCACGACCTACAGTAGAGGCACCGCAAAAACCAAACCCTAATTTTCAACCTAAATATTAGGACTTGGGAAGAGCAGGAACAGGAGGCCCTTAACCTATTTCTCACACAGTATCCCATACAATGATTTCTCATGATTACCTTTCTGCTCAAGCCACGCTAGACAAGGTGGCTCAAGGTCACCCTCACTAATATTTCTTTGCCTCTAGTGTCTATCCATTTCTGACATAGAAGCAATATTTATTATATCTAGGTGACCCGTTTTCAAATATGTGCACATTAAGCATCATATAACAACAATTGTCACAGACAATTGTCAGACACCCTTGTACACACAGCAGCCTGTCCAACATCATTTAAGCAGAATTCACTGACAATAATTCATACTGTAACTGAAGTACCAAGTGACTTAGATATAAATATGATATAAATCTGATGAACAAAAATATCCAGCAATGGCCTGCTCGTGGGGTGTGTAACTGAGGTGATGCGAAGTACTGGCCAAACTCACTGGGTCTAGACAGAGTACTAACTAGCAAGGTTACTCTCAAGAAAGGCGTTTTCAGGGAACATGAACCTGGTCAGAGATGGCCCATAGGCCAGAGTTTTACACAAAAGAACCTTCATGTCACCGGAAGTGTGTTTGGAATTCTGAGCTTTTTCCACACACTTATCCTATCTTTTCATAATCGGCTGTTTAGATTAGCATAAAATCGCACCATTTTGCAACACATTTTTTTCCTAAACTTATTCCTAGTACGTAGCAGTCTCCTTATTATTGTAAAAGTTGAGCTAATAATCACAAGAACATATCATAAAATCAAAGGCTACGCAGAAATGGGAATGGAAAAGCGTAGGAAGAGAGGCAGATTTTAATAGGCCTAGATGTTTTCAGGTTCTCGGATTAATAACAAGTCAGACACATGGCGCACAGTACAATACAAATGCGCTCCACCCTGCAATGGGTGATTACAATGTTTCATTGCATAATTAAGTTGAACAGATTCTGAGAACTGTCGAACATTCACCCTCATTGTAAATGATCCTGAATCATAACTAGGGACACTGGAATTATGCAATCATGTGTGTTTTCCACATAATTATGGATTTGTAGCAGTTGATACATAATCCATCATCCGGTGCATGATTTGCAGATGTCACCCAAAAACAATGCTTCCAGCAGGAATGGATCGAAAGTAACTGAACAAAAAGCGTTGCATGTGGTGCCGCTGGTCACCTTTTAAATGCTAGTTGCTTTATTAAGACATTAAACAGTGAGTGAGACTTTGTCCTGTCAATATAAATAGTTGTTACAATGACAAAATAGCACTGCTATAGATAGCACTGTATTATTGTTAGACCTGCAGCCTTAGGGTGTTCTTCCCCCAATATTCAATTAATACTTAACAAAATAAAAAGAACGGGCTATGTCCACAGTCAACGTCAGCATCTCACTCCAGTGGTGGTGGCTCAAGGCTCCAACCTCAACGTCTACCTTTAGCAGACCTTCAGTTTTCCAATTCGCAGAGTGTTTAGATTCACTATGATATTGACACCTGCACCCTTTCCTCTCGTTGTGGCCATTCTCACTAACACAGAACAATTGTTGGTAACAGGACAGCTCCTCCGCAAGACCACACCTCCCCTGTCTTGAAAGCCCTGCATTGGTTACCGGTTGCCAGAAGATCCACGATCAAGCTGCTTTGTATCACACACAAAACAATACATGGAACGGGGCCACTCTTCATCAGGAATAAAATCACCAAACACATTCAACAAAGGAACCTCTGCTCTAGAGTGGCACCTCACCTCAAAATCCCAAGATACAAGAAAAAAACAATGGGTGGCACATCATTCTGTGTTTAAGCAGCCAAACTATGAAACTCTTTACCCCCCAACATAAGATCCACGGATAACCACCTTATCTTTAGAAAACTACTCAAGAATTGGCTCTTCCCCACATAACCACCATACAAAAACAGATAGAAATATACAGCATATCCCTCTGTATATAAGCATTTATTTCTACTATCGATATGTACCTATATATGTGTATTGCTTTGTGTAAACGTGTCAAATGCTTATGTTAAACAAAATTATTATATATAGATATTCATTAGTTCTGCTTAACAAATGTACATATGCTAAAGTGAATGTGCTCTCTGCTCTAAACATGATAATATTGGCTCATACCCAAATGGCATATGTAATTTACTTATAAGTCCCTAGTACCATGCACTACATGTGTCTAGGGCCTGTAAATGAAATGCTACTAGTGGGCGTGGAACACTACTTGTGCTACCCACTTAAGTAGCCCTTTAAACATGCCTCAGGCATGACGTTGCAGAGCCTGTGTATGCAGTTAAAACTGTCATTTCCACCTGGCAAAAAAAAACATTTGCCATGCCCAAACCTTACTTTTTTATAAATATAAGTCATCCCTAAGGTAGGCCCTGGACAGCCCAGACGGCAGGGTGCAATGCATTTAAAAAGCAGCAATGCATTTAAAAAGCAGGACAGGTACTTTTAAGTTTTACATGTCCTGGTAGTGAAAAACCTTTAAATTAGTTTTTCACTACTTCAAGGCCTTTATCTCCCATAGGACCACATTGGAATTAACTTATTACATTTTATAAGTGTAATTTCCAAATGGGAAGATATAATTGGTTAAAGTTTGTTGTCTCCGGAATCCTAATTTAAAATCCTAACTTATGTTGAAGTCGGATTTTATAATACAATTAATAAAATGCCACTTTTAGAAAGTTGACGTTTTCTTGCCTTAGCAATTTGGTGCCTGCAGCCTGTGTCTGGTCAAATGACTGGGTGTAGTTGGCAGTTGCTCTTTGTGTATTCCTCCTGTGCAGATACGTGGAATGGAAGCTTAGGTGTGATTGAGTGGATCATCACTGGCAGGATGGGAGGGAGGAGCTGGGCCCAGCCTCACTTACACCTGAATAGGCTGTGTCCTGTCTCCATGCAAAGGGCTGCATATCCCCCTGTAGTTATTCTGGAGCCAGGGCAGGGAAGGCAGGGCATCTGTGCACTTCAAATGCATGCCTCTAGAAGCTTTTCCCCACTTCAAAGGCACAACCGATTACAAAAGAAGGACCTCAGTACCACCACTTCACTACACTTCTGGACCTAGATACTCTGCCAGAAAGAAGGACTGCTGTGCTTCTGAAGGACTGCCACTGTTCTGGACTGCACTCTGCAGAGCTCCTGCTCTGCTGTGCTGGCCTGCAGCCCTCTTGCCTGGGTGAGAAGGAATGGACCTGCATCTCTTGAACCCAGAGTGACTCCAAGGTCTAGTTGGCTGGCCTCCTGATCAGATGCGTCAAGGACATAACAGGCTTCCAACCACCTTGCACCTGCACCTGGACTCTGCCATCTGTGAGTCTACCATGCCAAGAGGTGCAACCATGCCAAGAGGTGCCACCCCTCCTGGACACTTGAAAGTGGACCTAAGGTGCTTGCCAATGGAATAAATGCATCTTCTCTGTCAAGCAGTGCTTCCTAGAGCAGAACCGATGCATCGCCGCTGAAGCGTAGATTGGACCCATCGCAAAGACCTGTTTCGCCTACTGCAGTTCTTGGAGCCCACTCATCACCCTAAAGGTGAGGCGCATCTGCAGCCCAGGTCCTGACATCTCTCGTCGACAGCAGGCTCGACGATGGACTCCACGACGCATCTCAGAACCGACTCATTGCTTTGGCTGTAGGGTGCATCATAGACACTGATCCACGCAACGCTCTGCAACCAGGATTTAAGGTTTTTATTCAGCAGATCTCCCTGGTTCCCTGTAGCTGGCCTGCCTTCCATCGCGGTCGGCCTGAACTTGTGACTTTGTCCCGGTCCGGTGCAACCAGATATCGCCAGTTGGCCCTTTGTGCTTTTTGGTGTTATTTTCACTACAAACTTTAAAATTCAATGTCTCCAGTTCTATTAATTGTACTGTTGTCATTTTGATCTTGGTTTATTTATTAAAATTCACTCTATTTTTTTAAATCTGTTATGGGCTCCTTTTGTGGTGTGTTTTCACTATTGTACTGTTTGAAGCACAAATACTTTATAAATTGCCTCTAAGTTAAGCCTGACTGCTCTGTGCCAAGCTACCAAGGAGGGGAGCACAGGGTAATTTGAGGTTTCCTTGTGCCTTAACCTGACAAGCACTGTAGTTGCTGCTTGACCATGGCGTACACCCCAGTCAACCAACAACCCAGTTTCTTACATTATGCTGCATAATTTGCTTTTTCTTGCCACAAAATGTTGTCAACCCTGCCACATAATTTGGTCCTCAATAGATGTATAATTCCAGTGGTCATGATCATAACTCAGGGCTACCATCCTTGTTTGGTGCTTCATTTCTGTCTAGTTAGGTTCACAACCTACAAGTACTTACACATACATAGTTGTTGCCTCACTCATGTTGACCTGATTTCCTGCTTTCTGCATAACTGCAAAGTGAGACTGTGGGTCTGCATCTTCAACCGAAATGTTGCATAGTTAGTCTTATTTTAGTCTGTAAAATGAAGATGTGTTGGCCTGCTCCTGGGGACTGAATGAAGGCAAAAGATGGGGAGATAGACATATACATTCAGCCGTTTCATTTTGGATTCATTTTGGTGCATGGTTGCATGACTCTTCTGGCTCTGGGGAAACTACACAGTGGTGCTTGGTGTGTCTATGTGTGGCATTGCTGTCCCCATGATGGAGGTTTTCAAGAACACATCCAAGCCTCACCACCTCTTTCAAAATGTATCTCAATATCTGAAGCACTGCAGCTGGAGTACGCAAAATAAGATGAAGCATAACATGCAAGGTAAAATGCACGAGGCGTAACATGCAGGTAAATGCATTCAGTTTTACAAGCTTTATCTAAGAAAGCTGTACTTTCTCTCCTGTTTCCCGTTCAAAATTATGGTGACACCTTTGCTTCATGAGGCATTTTCACTTCTATTTACTACCCTTCACAATTTGCCCCTTCAGACCATGATGGGTGGGCAACTGAAGCTTGAATAAAGCAACACTGAAGGCTGCCATAGACAAAAGAATAACCCCTCAGAGGCCCAGATCGGAAAATCTAGCTAACCTGTAGAGGAGTGGGGGAGACCTCCTTGCACACTAAAGGCATTCACAAGATAGAATTCTCTACTGGGGATTGTAAGCGTTCTCTGTTTTGTCCTCAGACCCTGCCTCAGGAAGGGGATGTGTTCAGCAGAACCAAGTCCCCCTCCTTTCTGTCTTCCTGCTTGTGCCCAATATTATGGTTTCATTCCTAGGAGCCATTCTGCTCAGGAGAAGCTGATTGTTTCGATTCTACTCTATTCTGCATTCGTCAGAGTTTTCAGTGAGAGTTCTCGGAGACTTAGGAGATGACTGTTCACTTCCGGTGAACACTCATATTGCCTCTGAGGAGGTTTTGCTTGATGATCACCTAGATATGAACATAGAGGTGTCCTTGAAGAAGGTTCAGATGGAGTTGGTTGTTACCTTTCAGGCTGGCACTTAGGACACCTATTCTACCCAATTCCTCTCAGGGATTCTCAGAGCTATCTGCTGGCACTGAAGAAGAGTATGGGCTGTCGGCTTGTTTATGAGACTTTAGAGAAGGAGCTACATTTTTCCAGTAATATTTCTCATTCCCTAAACGTTTCCATTGTTATGCCATTGCCTGAGGAAGAGGTTAGGAATGAGGCAGTTGATGCATGTTCCTTTCATCTGAGGCCTGCAATTTCTGCTTGGAGGCAAGCTTCTACTTGATTATCCCTCATCCTCAGTTGTGTCTGGGGGCTGAGGTGGTTGCCATGAGTCCTATGTTACGTCTCCCATCTCAATTAATAAACCACTCATCCCATTTGCCTTTCCCAATAGTGGAGATGAACTTCATTCCTGTAAGAGATCATGAACATCTGGAACTCTCATATTACCAATGTACAAGGTCTGTGAAAGCTACTCCAGTTTCTCATCTCCCACCATCATCATTCCACTTCAGCACAGTAGCCAATAAATGTGCAAAAGAAAAAAAAACATTAGTTGGAGGTACAGGAATGTCGATGTGTACATGTTGTCGGCGATGTGCAAGTTGCAGGACACAGGTTTTCTGAATTCTATTACTGGTCCAAAAGCCTTCATGTTTTTTCAGACCCATCATTCACTGTGCCATTCAGAACAATCACTTTCCAATTGTTTTCCTTCCCGGATATTTTTCCCAATGTAGGTTATACTTGCCACCTGTTTGGTGGATATACACTTCTGAACACTCATCCATTCAGTACCCCATCAGTTTCTATGATTTTCAACGATCGAATGGAAATTCCAGATTAGGGGCCTTCCATTTGAGCTCATGTCTACAGAAAGGGCTAGGGAGGAATGGTGAATGTATGACTGTTATGTTATGTTAAAAAAAAATTATACAGCGCACGTACACCCAGAGGTTTCATGGCGCTAACTCTAGAACTTGCCGGGACCAGTGGAGAGTGTTATTCGTGGGCCTGCACGAACAGCCAAGTTTTAAGCATTTTCCTAAAACTCAGAAGATCAGTACATGACCGAATCTCCAGAGGGAAGGAATTCCACAGTCATGGGTGGTCAGTAGCTGGAGATGTGCTGAGCGGAGGTTGCGAGAGGGAGTGTACCTAGATAAGAGGCTGTTAATGAATTTGGGGCTCCGACCGTATAAAGATTTAAAAATTAGACATCCCGTCTTAAAGGCAGTGCGTTGGGGGATAGGGAGCCAGTGTAGTTTCTTCAAAAGAGGTCTGGCCGATTGCCATCTGGGTTGCTGGTGGATCAGTCTCGCTGCTTGGTTCTGGACCATCTGTAGCTGCTTGATTAAGAAGAGTGGCATGCCTAGGTAGATTGAGTTGGCATAGTCTAAGTGTGATAGCACCATGGCTATCACGACCTGAATCAGTGCTGCGTGAGTAAGCAGACGACTGATTTTTCTGATCTTTCGTAGTTGAAAGAAACAGGACGAGACCACCGCACCAACTTGAGATCTTAATGATAGATCATTGTTTATAGTGACCCCGAGACTCTTGACAGAGGTAGAGGGTACGGGGGAATCCAAGTTCCGAAGGCCAGAAGTGTGGGCCCCAGAAGATCTGACTGTTCCCTGTCAGAATTAGTTCAGTCTTGCCTGGATTGAGTTTTAAATGGTTTAGGTCCATCCAGTGGCAAATATGAAGCATGGTGGCCTGGAATTCATGGGCTGAGTTAGGTGAGTTATCTATGGTGAACGTTAGCTGGAGATCATCGGCATAATTGAAGGTAGCCACATTCCTTTCCTTCAGGGACTGAATCAAAGGTTAGAGGTAGAGATTAAACAGATGGGGGGACAATTAGGATCCCTGTGGGACTCCACATGTGGATGTTAGCTTAGGGGCTGTGAATGGGGCTAAGCGTACCGCTTGGGTGCGTCCTTCGAGGAAAGAGCTGATCCAGCTGAAGGCTGAGCCCTGGGTGCCCGCCTGCCTGACACGGTCCCTCAAGATACCATGATCGACCGTGTCAAAGGCGGCTGAGAGATCTAATAGCACCAGGGCCTGTGGAATGCCTCTGTCAGGTTTATCTCGTAAAGCGTCCAGGACTGCCAGAATCACTGTCTCCGTGGAATGAGCGGGACGGAATCCCGCTTGGTGTGGATCTAGGTAGTCAGAAAGTTCCATGAAGTTGGACAAGCACTTTGCCACATGGGCTTCCAGTACTTTGGCCAGGTAAGTGAGCAGGGAGATAGGGCGGTAGTTAGACAAGTTTTGAGGGTCTGCTCCCGGTTTTTTTAGGAGAGGGACCACGATTGTGTGTTTGAATACTTTAGGGACATGGCCCTGCGAGAGGGACTCATTCAGGAGGGTCAAAGCGGGACTCGGCAGGGCGGAGAGTGTGTCTTTTAAGATATGAGGTGGGCAGCAGTCCATGGGGGAGCCGGATTTTACTCTGGACAGCAAGCCCAGGAAGCTCTCAGTGCTGATGGCCGGGAAGTGATCCAAGGTAGAAGGGTTCCTCGTTGTGACAAGGGGTGTCTGATTGATTATTCAATTGAGCATACTTTTAGAAAGAGCACTGCTACCCAAGATTAGGTGTCTGGTGCTGGTACGGTATTGTTCCCTGCATGGTATACAATTGAGTATCCCTGCCCTAAGTACACAATTACATGCTGTCTCCCTAATATAACATGTGAGCAGACGCCTGGGACTGCCCCTGATAATACGAGGTCCAGAGCCTGTCCTGTGGCCTGGAAGAGTGCACAAAGCATACCTTCAGAGTGGACAGAGAATTGCTGTCCCTGCCTTAGATGTAGCACATAAGGCAGTGGTGGTAGCATACCGATTTTTGTGATCTCATGTAGTTGACCTTACCTTTTTATCTGTGTTAGTAAGAGTGCGGCCTACTGGCTGCTATAGAGTAATTCCACTGCTATGTGAATATTCAGAATTTTGTGATGTCATTCTGTGTACATGTCAAGCACATGTGCATGTGCAGTGTGCGTGTACCATCTGCAGTAGTAGGGATGTGTGTGTGTATGTATAGATGTGTGTGCGTGCATGTGTGTCTGTGATCGTATGAGTCAGCGTATTTAAACCAGAAGGGTCCATTTTGGATGTCCCTGGTTTACCATGGTATAAGATGGAGGATTAGGATGGCTTTCTCAGACAGTGGAAGTGCATTTCTGTGGCTGGAGGGTGGATATCCGGTACGGAAGGGAGGAAGATGGAGACAGGGCTACCTTTAGAACGTCTATGAAGACTTTGTTAACAAGGTGAGGATGTTTCTAGGTCGGCCTCCTCTTTTGTCTATTCCTAGTTACACGTTCAGAGATGCTGATGACAGCTAGATGCAGAAAACTCACACTTCATTGTGGCTTGTTGTGGGTGCTCCAGTTTGGAGACAGCTTCATTGCTACTTGTTGTGGGAAGCAACACTTTACACAAAGAGCTGGAGAGCAGCTTGAGAAGGACACTGGAACAAGAAACACCCCCAAACCATTCTGAACTATACACAGTGGATCCATATCCTGTCGTGAAAATGTGTATAAAAGTGGGATCTAAACCCACCACACTTTAGTCCAAGTTCTTGATGACGAAGGAAGGGAATGCTACGCAGGATCGCTTTGTGATCAGGACTGGTGTCACCCAACAGCCAGCCTCCCTGAGGTGGGGGAACATCACTTGAAGTCTGTACTTTCTACTGGAGGATGTGAGAAGCCCGACTGCCTGCTGAGAGAGGGAAGGAGTTTGCTTGGCCCTGCAGGAGGAGAGATTGTCAAGGAAGAGAAGTCCAGTGTGAGGCAGCAGATTGTTTGTGAGAGCAAAGCCAGGAACGATCTGTGCTACAGAGGGTCTTCCAGTCTCCCTGCCATACCCAGCATGAACCGTAAAAGTCAAATACATCTACAAATCAGCCCAAGGCAGGATATATTCCCATTGAAAGGTAGACCGACCTCACCCAACATAAACAGAAACTCTCACTCCCAATATAAAAAGTGGACTTAACCAAAAAATGATCAATGAGTCCATGCAAAGAGAGACATATTCATTAAATATGATCCATAGAACAGACAGACAAGATATACTTATGGCCTCTAACCCCACACCATCAGGGATAAGTACTGAAAAAGTAGTCACAATGATACCTTACTACAAAAGAGGGCAATAGCTCAAGCAGTACAACACAGAAATAAGGTACATCACTTAAGAAGGGCAAGTAAGCAGCAGCTCATGAAATCAAGAAATCAAAGAATACGTCTTCTAAAATTTATAAGTCGACATTAAAAAAACCTTGGAAAGCATTTGCTTGTCGAAAAATCAATCCTAATGGATAGGAAAGCCAAAACACAAGTTATGACTGAAGCTCATACTGCAGTCATTAACATGAATTGAGAGAAAATCATTTAAAACTGCTTCAAATTAGATAAGTAGAGGCAAAGTCACCATTAAATGCAGATGATAACTACTGATGTCATGGAAAGCAGAAGAAAGCTAAGGACAATACCAAAAAGGTATTAAATTCGAGGAAAAGAAAATGAGTTCAGTAATAATAATAATAATAAAGCCATTTGTTGATCGCGAACAGTTACCTCCAGCAGAGGTGTCCCGGCGCTATAGAAGCAATCAGCAGCGAGTAACCAGGCAGTGTCATGTCCGGGTCCAGAGGGCAATTTAGACTGAGCTGAAAAGCCATGTTTTTACAGCTTTCCTGAATAGTGATTCAGACTTAATCACTTGTAACCAGATTACAGATCAGAACAGTTGGCAAGTCCTTCATCATCACTATAAAAGCACTTATCAGGCTAACAGTAATATATCTAGAGAGGTCATACAATAATACTTCGCCCAACTGAGAGTTAGGCCCAGTCGAAATTTAAATAGCACCATTAAGCCACGTCACATAAAGCTGTTGCTCGTGCAACTTGTGTTTTTTGTGCTACTTTTTTACCATAAAATGCCTCCTTGTATCAAAAATTGACTCGATGGTGCATTTCAGGCTAAAATGTCAGATACACATAATTTTCCTGAAATTGTGCGTAATTACACGAAAGCAAATGATGTGAATTTGGCACATCTTAATGAAAATGTCCAGAGTTTCTGGCAAAGATGCTGTTAGTATATATAGTTCAGCCATTCTCAGTGACGAAACAAATAATGTATTAAACAAGTTAGCTAATTGTAAGTCCTCTGGAGTGGATAGCTTTCCATAAGAATGGTGTAAGACTTTTCCAGTAGAACTGAAAGCCTCCTGAACCAGACTATTTAGTAGTATTTTAAATGGGGGTAGAATTCTCCTTTCTTTCTATAAGTTTATATTAGTGAGTTTCCTAAACCCCACAAGATCCAAGCTCAGACCGCCCTTTTACCCTGATCGATTACCGTTATAAAATATTCCCCAGGCCCTTAGCCAATTGTCTTATTGGTGAACGAAACAAAGGTTGGGAGAGGGAGGCCCTCATGTGAGAAGGAATTCATAACCAAATTAACCATATACATGAGCTACAAGTATGTACCTAATCCCATTCTGTAGGCAACACCTACACATCTGTCTATCTTTTTGATTTTAAAATTTGGGAAATTTAGTTATAAATTCTTCCCTCCACGAGGGGCATATAAGAGACATGTTTGTCATACACACACGCAGACATATATGCATATGTATAAGTGTCTGCCTGTGTTTACGATTGTTCTTTCTATTCTTTATTTTTTAGGGAATAATCAAAATAGTCCTGTCTCTTAGGGTGGGTTTTCCAAACGTGGTAAGGTCTGTGATGAGTAATACATCCACAAATTCTTTACATTTTTACATAAAAGGTCACTTGTATTTGTTAAATGAAAGAGGTACGATACTGGCATTTATTACTAAAATAAAACATGTCCCAGGCGCTCCTATGTCTTATGCTTTGTTGTATTCTAAATAGCCTACAGTAACCACCGAACAATTGAACTGCCAGTTAGGGAATGATTAGTGAATGATTCAGGCCACTTGGCTATTTATGTTACAGTGAAGCACTTTGGTTGGTTTTGAGCTGTGGTCCTGAGCACACAGGGCAAAGCACATCCATTGAACCATGGGGCCTGCCCCAACATGCACGCTAAAGGCACAGTCTCAAGCAAAGCGGCACACTCGGTCCTTGGTTAGTCCTTGGCGACGTCTCAGAAACAGTTAAGTAACACGGTCCATGATTTCCTAAACTGTTCACAACGCTTTGTTGTTTTTGGTTGCACTCGGCGGTCTCACATTTAAATTGATGGAGGAGGTTGTGTTTTACTCAAGCAGACAAATTGTTAAGCTGATTGAAGGGAGTGAAGGTGAATGCATCGCTATCGCTACTACAGTCGGTGTCATTTAGAATTAACTCCTTCCATGGCCCTGCAGAGACTGGAATGCCTAAAGAAGTTAGGTGACCTGGCTTCCTAGGGCCGCGGGGAACACATCAGTGCTCTTTCCATGAGGTGCACAGGCCATCCAACATGAAATAGAAAAGGTTATAATGGCAAGGAGGACTGTATTCATGGATGTCATTTTGGGGTCACAATGGCGACCCCTGGCTTGCCCCTTGCGACCCCTGGCACTGCATTTGCAACCCCTGGCCTCAGAGGTAGCAAAATCAGTGCCAAGAACACAGGGGCATTACGTCCTCATGGAAACAGGTTGGGACTCCAATCTTCTTGCTTTTTTGTCATTTTTTTTATTACACTAATAGTGAATAAGAATTTATATTATTCACTATTAGCGTAATAAAGAATGGGGTACAATTAGCTGGAAAATGACCCTCACTGGCAGCAGATGCAATGCTTTTAAATGTATGTTGTGTGCATGCACGCAGGTGAGAGTGTGTTTATGTGAGAGAGATTGTGTGTATGTCTGATTGTGTGTGCATGTGTAAGCATTTGTGTGTGAGTGAATGTAAAGATCAAAATGGGTGTGATGTCCCTTCCACTACCCCAGGCTTTTTGATGAATTGACGTACATGCCTGTATTACTCATAATTGGACGACTTATGTTTGTTAATTTTTACAGGCATTTAGAAGAGAAAATCAAAACCAGCAAGATATGAACATAGTCCAGAGTGTCAACACTGCTGAAACATAAAACTGAACCGTAACCATAAACAGAAAACTCACAAAATCCCCGTGAGACAGCTAACTTCGAGTCGTCTAATCTGGGCCACACCAACCCTCTCCCTTCGCCCCCGAGCTCCCCCTTGTCCAATCCCCCCTTCGGTTTAGGGGTCTTTTAGGTGAATAAATCGTTCCCACATGTGCTCAAACTTTAGGAGTTAATCTTGTAATTTATATATAGTTTTCTCATATAGTTTTGATGTCCATTCCAAGTGTGAGGGCACCCTCGAGGAGCACCAGTGACATAAAATACAGATCTTCGCTACAGTCAGAGATGTGGACATCCACCTTTTCCATGATTGTGTTGCATCGTCCACATGTAACTAGTTGCATTGAATCGATAAAGGGGAATAGACTGGTATTGTGGAGTGTGCGCCAAATGTCCCCCCAGTAAGTGTCAAGATGTCAAAGTGCCAAAGGATATGATACAGATTTCCATCCTGTTGCACACATCTCCAAAGCCTGTCATCTGGGGTGAGTCTAGCTCGCTTTCGTTTGTATGGGGTCCAATACCAACTATGTAATATTTTAGTGCAAGTACATTTCAGCCTGGCTTCCCTCAGAGAGCGGCCGTGTGAGTCCATGACCTCTTTTCAGTCCTCTGACTCGAATTGTACACCCAGCCACCCTGCCAGTAGGCATTAGTATCATTCCGTGTAGTGGTGGAACATGAGTAGTCAATTAGTATTTGGTTCAGATTGGTAACTGACCCTTTAGCCATACACCAAACCTGTATGTATTTGTGGATTGGGGATTCTTGCAGCGTGGTCTGTTCGAGTCCCATTGTGTCCCTCAAACAGCGTCGAAACTGTCGACATTACCATATCTGTGATTCGGGGAGGTAAAATTCTGCGCAAAGTACCTGAAAGGACTTGAACCAACCCTCTTTATATAAGTAATTTATTATGATTATGCCTACCTAAATCCAAGTCTGCCATTTGATTAGATGTCGCCCTAGTAGTCTGCTGCCGTTAGACCATGTGGGCGCTCCGGAGTGAAGAGCTGCCAGAACCCCCAGCAATCCATGCACATGTTTCCCTATCATCCGCATTCCCCTCAGTGGGGATGGGAAGGTCTCAATCTCCAGAAATCCAGATCCATAGAGGGTACTCAAGCCCAGCTGGGCTATGGAAAGCAACCTCTCTATGGCCACCCACTCTGGCTAGTCTTCACCCTTCTTCCAAAAAGTAAGGAAGCTGCGATAGGTGTCCCGCCAAGTAATACATATACATGTTCAGCAGTCTGAGGCCTCCGCTCTTGTGTCTGCATGAAGCTTTGCGGGTTTCGAATGCAGCTTCTCCCAGCCCAGATGAAAGATTTTATGCACTCTTTGAGTGAGCGCAGCATGGTTTTGGTAAAGGGAAGTGTTAGTATACTGAGTACATAATTGAAACGGGGAATCATTACCATTTTTGCAACTTGCACCCTGCCCCAAAGGGAGAGGAGGGACTACAATTTGCTAAAATCAATGACTGTTTTAAATATCAATGACTGTAAATTGTTCATGACCATATTTTCTAGTCACCAACACCCCCAGGTATTTCAGCCTGGCTGTCTTCTACATGAACCCAAAGGCTCCATCAGGCTGTTTGGGCAGGTGGTTTGTGATGGAAAGAGCCTCTCTCTTACCCCAGATGATCCTGTACACAGAGAAAACTGAGAAAGAATCAGTAAGGGACAACAGCACAGGGACATAAGTATCCGGGTCTGAAATCCTGAGGAGGATATCATCTGCATGTAACAGGATCTTTGTTTCCTTCGCCGGGGTCACTATATCCCGGACTCTATTGCACTGCCTAAGAGTCGCTGTCAAAGGTTTCAGGGCTAGGAGAACGAGGAGAGCGGACAGTGGGCAGCCCTGTCGGGTCCCCCTATGTATCACAAAGGTTGAGGACATAAATCCCCCACAGTTTATTTGAACGGAGGGAATCAAGTCTATCCAGCAAATTTTAGCCATGAAACCTGGTCCTACTCCTGCACTCTCCAGCGTATGGATCAGCTATCCCCATTCCATGTGATCAAAAGCCTTTTTGATGTCAAGTGAGGGCAGTATCTTCTTATCCTTATCATCATGCACTTGCCACAATATATGTGGTAATGTGTGCATATGGCTTTTGGAGGCCCGGCCTGGGACAAATCCCACCTGTGAATGAAGTATCAGGCTAGGCAAGACCTTATTTATTCAGGTGGGTCTCGAGCACTTTGAACAGAATTTTCATATCCATGTTGAGGAGCACAATTGGGCAATAGCTAGAACAATCAGCAGGGTCCTTGTTTACTCAGTATGAGGCAGACAATAGCTTGTTGTATTCTGCAAGGGATCCACCATGTTCCTCAGCCTCCTTGAAGACTCGGCATAGGAGTGGAGCCACTAATTGTGTGTTCTGCTTGTAAAACTCCATGGAAAAAACATTTGTCTCCAGGAGTTTAGTTGTATGGCATCTCCAAGCTACCTGTCTCAAATCTCTTCCTCTGTTATGTGCCCATCAAGCTGTTGTCTGCCTACCTGCAATAAGGTCAGAAGACGGACAAGGCCATAAATGCATTCTCATCACGTAGATCAGTTGGTGCCTCAGTTACGTATAAGGTGCTCATTTAGAGGGCAAAGGCTTCCACTATCTACATTAGGTGTGTGATCAGTGTAACCTCTGTATGCTGTATCACCGTTATGGTAAGTTGGGCTTAGCACTGGCAGAGCTGTGCTGCAACAAGCCTGCCTGCCTTCTCGCCCTGTTCATAATGCCTCATTCTCAGCCACAAGAAAGCATATTCCACCTTAAATATAAAGAGCGTGTTCAAGCCTATCTTCGCCTTTTTCAGCTGGTGGAGAAGAGGAAGGATTGGTGTTGCGTATTTTTAGAAATTGTGTTTTTGGTTGGCAGAGGTATGCACCCTGTCCAAGCAGGAACCACAATCGTAGTCAGGGTAAGTCAGGTACACACCATAAATTAACCCGTGCTCTCCCTCTGGTAGCTTGGCACAGAGAGGGCAGGCTTAATTTAAGAGTCAATGTGTAAAGTGTTTGTCTAGCACTTCAAACAGTAACACAGTGAAAACACCACAAAAAGACTCCATACTAGTTTAGAACAATAGATTTTGATGCTATAAAAAAAAGACCAAAACGACGAAAATCCAACCAGTAGAAGTCAAGATATGAATTTTGAAAGATTAGAAGTGAAAAATAGTGCTTAGAAGCAATAGGCACCTATGGAGTTATCTGGTCGCGCTGGATTAGGGCAAAGTCAAGAGTTCAGGCTGACTGCGATGGAGCACAGGCCGGATACAGGAGCCACGCAAGCCCATCTGAACAAAAGTACCATGATCCTTGTCACAACAGAGAGATGTGGGGTGCAGTTGAGCGATGCGTCAGTGTCGATCCCGCAGTCGAGGTGATGTCTCGATTTTCTCCACGCAACGATGCACCGGTTCCAAAGATGAAGTGCCTGTTCCGAGATGCCTTGGTTCTGAAGCCAATGCACCGGGTTTCTCCATGCAGTTGAGGGGATGCGTTAATTGTCTCTCTGCAGTGGCAGCAATGTGGTGGTTCCGATGCGTCAGTTCCGATGGTGATGTGCTGTTTCCAAGTGCGACACACCGGTTCTGTTCCCGCGACAGCGGCAATGCATCAATTCCGCTCACGCAGCAGAGGATGCATCGGCTCCACTGGAGCAAGCACCTCGATACATTTCCAATGGACCAGGCACAGGAGCAGAGGGTAAGACTTTGATATCCATGAGACTTAAAACAGGAGGCAAGCCAGCATGCCCTTGGAGATCACTCTGGGTTCAAGTAACTTAGTCCAGTTCTTCCTCAGCAGACAGCAGGGCAGCAAAGCAGAAAAGCAGTTCTTCCAGAGCAGCAATCCAGCAGAGTGGCCGTCCTTGTAGCAGCACAGCAGTCCGTCTTCCCGGCAGAGCTCTTCACAGGTCCAGTAGTGTCTGATTTGGTGGGGTCAGAGACCCAGTACTATACCCAGTTGTACCTTTGAAGTGGCAGTGACTTCAAAAAGGGGCTGTGAAGTGCACAGAGGGCCTCCCTCCCAGCTCTGCCTCCAGACTCACTACAGGGGGGGTCTGCAGCCTGTTGTGTGGGGACAGGACAAAACCTATTCAGGTGTAAGTGTCAGCGCCTCCCTCCCATCCTGCCCAGGATGGCCCATCAGGATGTGGATGGCCACTCAGTCACACCTAAGCTCCCTTTGTATGTGGCTGTCTAGAGGAAATGTCCAGCTGTCATCTACCCCAGACATGTATTGGAGACAGGCTGTAGGCACACAGGGCTGACAGCAGAAAATGCCATCTTTCTAAAATTGGCATTTTTAAAAGGGTACTGATAAATTCATCTTTACCAGTAAAGAGGATTTCTCATTACCATTCCAATGCTATGAAACATGACAGAACTACTTCTTCTCCATCAGTAATTACAGCTTATAACTGTAATAAGGAATTTCCGATGTATCCTATGAGAGGGGTGGGCCTAACAGTAGTTAAAAACTAATTTGGGAGTTTTTCACTGCTAGATTATGTAAAACGTAAAAGTACATGTCCTACCCTTTAATTACACAGCACTCTGCCCTATGGGCTACCTATGGCCTACCTATGGGGTGACTTATATGTAATAAAAGGGGAATTTAAGGCTTGGCGGGGGGTTTTAAATGGCAAGTTGACATGGCAGTAAAATTGCACACACAGGCTCTGCAGTGGCAGACCTGAGACATGTTTAAAGTGCTACTTGTGCGGGTGGCACAATCAGTGCTGCAGGCCCACTAGTAGCATTTAATTTACAGGGCCTGGGCACATGTAAAACACTCTACTAGGGACTTAAAGGTAAATTAGATATGCCAATTGTGGATAAGTCAATCAAACCATGTTTTAGGAGAGAAGCACATGCACTTTAGCACTGGTTAGCAGTGGTGAAGTGCTCAGATTTCTAAGGCCAGGAAAAATAATTCAGCAAAATTGGAGGCAAGCAGGCAAAACGTTTGAGGGAAGACCACCCTAAGGCTGTCAGGTCTAACACATATATTGGGCAGTCAGGGTTCGCTCTGTTTGCTCTGGTCCTGTTTACAGATCACAGAGTCGCACATCAAATCGCCTACAGGACAGCTTTTCCTGCTGCCCAAAGTGTTTGTGCGGAGGACACTATACCCCCATTCACAGCTAGGTACCTGCGGAGTTGGCCTGCAAGCCTCTGTTTTTCCAGAGGCTGTTTATAAAGGCACATTGAGGCACCATTACTTCTCCACTGAGTGACATGTCCAAGACCTAAGTCCAGTACCTTCGAAGCGTGATCTGCAATTCCGACTTTCAGGATTTTACAATCTCGCATGACCACCAGAGAAGGATGGTTCACAAGAAAATATTCAATCCTGGAACAGGTCCCATGTACCCTGGACACAAAAATGTATTCCCTGTCCCGGATGTATGTAAGTGCCCAGGGTTCTGTGAGGTCATAATCAGACATGATGTCCAACAGGAGTGCATGATCTCTTGCATTTGCTTTATCATAGCCTTCGGTCCTGTCTATGTACGGATCTAAGGCTAGGTTCCAATCCCCTCCTACCACCAGTTGGAAACATCTGAATTCCCCCAAAAGTTGAGACAGCGATGATAGGAAGTTGGTTCTGTTAGCATTTGGTGCATATCTCGATCCTACTACCAGCGTCGTACCCATGGTCTTAAGTTGTGTGAATGCATAGATCCCCTCTGAGTCCACCCAAGTTTATTGGACTGTGCATTGCAATGATTTTCTCAGTAGTATAGCGACCCCATGGTTTTTGGCATGTTTAGGCTGAGCGCGTGTACCAGCAGGGTCGGGTGTCACACCCAGGTAAATTCCACTGATGACCCTCCCCACCCGGTCAAGGAACCAGTTTGTCCAATTCCAGGTGGGAGAGGTGAGTCTCCAGTACAAGAACAATGTCAAGAGATTTTGTGGTCATATATGCCAGAAGCTTTTTGTGTTTAACAAAATGAGTTAGCGTGTTCACATTAAACGACAGCAGTCGCAGTGTCTTGGGCCTTGTATGAGCCATCTGTCCACTAACAGGAGGACCACCACAACCAGCAGGGAGTCGGTGGCAGGAGAACAAAGACGGCAGGAAGAGGGGTTGACTGTGTATGTGAGAGAAACAGTGATCCCCAAGCTGCACAAGACCATCTCAAATAGGGACGGGGATGACAAAAAAAAGGGAGGAGAGGGAGTGGAAGAGAGAAGGAGTAGCACAGCAAAGGCTTCCTGGTCAAGTCCCTCTTACGCTGTGTATCGTGTATCATTAGGGAGTGGCTATGGCAGTGGGCTGCTATAGCGGATGGGAAAAAACAAATGCACTAACTTACCCCCCGAGGCCACTGTAACTCCACCCCATATTAAGTCCGGTCTAACCACTGTAAGGATGACCACAGTGAATATGTATCTGGACTGCCAAAGAAACGGTGCATCAACCTCTGCAACAAGATACAAAAAAGAGAGAAATACAAAAATACAAACAAATAAATGAAACTGAGGCTAGACATGAGTACTTCAGCAACAGTCTGTGATTCTGAAGCTACCTGTGTCAGGCACTCTCCTTTTACCCAATTGTGAACAGGCAGGTTCCTTTCCAACTGAGATCCCACCCCGCGCCCTTTTGCCCAGAACACAGTATTCCCAATAACGTGATAACTCCCCCGGCAGCCACTTGAAAGGAAAGAATAGAGACAGTGTTGAATAGGCACCGTCAAAGCAGAGGCCTGGACATCCTCAATGAAGAGTTCAAAAAGAGTTCAAAAGTCCCAGCCAACCTTCCCCTTGTCTCTCCCACTGTGTAAGCAGTTAGGTCTTACCCGCAACAATGGTGAAAGGTAGGCCACAGTGTCCAGTACACCTGTAGCTCCCTCCTGGAGTAAACCGCCAAAAGGGGCTTTCTGAACTTTACTGGGGAGCATGATTTGTCTCTGCCTCTGCCTCCAGCATTGAAAGAAAATTTGCTACCCTTCTTCTCCCATCATTGTAGAACTGATTCCAGTCGACTATGTTCCACCCCAGATGGCACCTACTCCCTTGTGTTTGCCTCAGCATCCGGGCCCCTAGTCGATGCAGTGGCCATCTCTACCGCTGTAGGGCTTGACATGTCCATCTCACAGTATCCAGCTGGTCCAGAAATTGTTTGAGTTCATCCATCTCTGTGAATTCCATGTGAGTACTGTTGATCATAGACAACATTGTAGCTGGCTCCAGGAGGACATATCTATTATTTAACTTCCGAAGGTGCAGTCTCAGTGCCAGGAATTTATTCCTCCTAAGTGTGTCGTGGGAGAAGTCGGCAGTGATGTATACCTTTACGTCCTTATACAATAATGGGCCATTGTTGCGTTTCGCTGCTGTCAAGCTTGTTGGTGGCTAAGCAGACAAATAATGATCGGCCACAGCATAGGACCAGGTATGGCGGTCCATGAGCCTCTGAAACTCCATAGGAGGAGAAAACATCAGGCCAGTAAGTTCTGGAAGATAGGACACCAGAAAGCTTTCTAAGTTCTCCACCTCCAGACCCTCTGGTATCCCCAGGAAGCGTACATTGTTGCGGCATCCACAAGCTTCAGCCATAGATGCCACAAATTTTGCCCCATACCTGGCTCCTTTTCCAGTGTCAACAGATGGTCATCTAGGGCAGCAAGTATCTGGTCCATTTCCTCTAGCTCAGTTTGAAATGTGGTCAGATCTGCCCTTATAATTATGCGTTCAGTGGACATCGACCTTTTATCTTCTCTGACCGAGTCCATTGTAGATGTCATAACCGCTAGTTCTCTCATTATGGTCTACAATGTGATTTCAGCCATGTAGTCATGGCGTGGGGTCTGTTTCCCACCCATCACTTCTGAGGACAGTAACTGGCAGGTAGCTTTGCCCTTGGACATCCATGAACAGTGCAACATCTTGTCCAAGTATGTGGAGACCGGCAAAGGTGGAATGTCACCCAGTAGCGTGAGGGCAGCAGCAGATGTAGGCCCCTGCAGCAGGGTTCAATGAGCAGCTGACATGGCTGCACCCAGAGGGGTATGGGAGGAACGATCCAGTCAGCTGCGCACAAGGGCAGACCAATGCCCAAGTAAAGCCAAAGGGGTTCAAAGTAGGCTGACCGATGGTCAGAGGTCCAAGTCCCAGACGCAGTCCCCTCGGGCATCCCTGTCAAAGAGTGGCTGTTAGAGGTCAGCAGTCAGCCCCCCAAAGGATCATTCTGCACAGTAAGGGGGGGACCAGTTCTATGGACTGTATCCTAGAGATCTAGTGCGGAACATCCCAGGTGCAAATGGAGGAGGTTAGACAGGCAGGAACTTACCCTGCACAGGCGTCATATTTAAGTCCCGGTCTGCGGAGGCCAAGATTATGGGCTAGGCCCCAAAACCCCTGAGGCGGATCATTAGAGGGGCTTCCCGAGCATTTCGGAGGGCTCCGAGAAGGCCTTGGGTTGTAGAGTGCTGCAGCTTAGGCCTCCGTCAGCAGGAACATGTTGTACTGGTACCCGGCGATTGACTGGGTCCACCGCTGCCAGGAGATGAGCAGGGCGCTCTGGCGCTCACCCCAGTGTTGCGGCAAAATGAAGAGATGTTGCGAGGCGGGACCCCTGTTGTGCCTCCATCCTGGGCCTTAGAGCTGTATCTCGAGGACAACAGCCAATACCCTTCTTTCCTGCTGGCATTTTTGCCAGGGAAAAAAGGAGCGCTGGGGCTCTGTGAGCCGCTGGAGTGGATGACCAACGTGTTCCATGGCCTCTCCTGGTATGAGGCCAGCCAGTTTCTGCTGTTGGGGCTGCCCAGGAGCCTCAATACATGCCACAGGGTGCCAGGGCTATCAGGAGCCTCAGCAGATGCTGGCCATCTTCATCGCAGCCAGGATCTGCCCCTAACTGGACTTCTAAGACGTGGTAGTACTGGACACCCAGTAAAGGTAACAAACAGGTCACTCTTAGTGTTATATTCCATATAGGTACCCTATATAGGCGCAGGTAACGTTGCAACCTTTCACCTATATTCTTCCCTACATTACATGCATAACGGTTCTTAGGGACTGACCTTTTACCTAGATACGACACTGCATTCAGAACGCGGGTTTCCCCCTAGTTTGAATCTCATACATTATGCATGAGGCTTCTTGGAAGCACAGCAGGACTAACAGCAGGACGAACATCTCCTGTATAATATCTCTGTATAAAGTTCAGGCCCGACGTCATGCTTTAGGCCGACACAGTAACACAGCAAGGTAGGACCCCTGGGGAGACCTATGGGTATATATACATCACATCTTGCTTAGAAGGACAGAGGAGACCGAGACTTCCCGGCTGACACACTGACCAGAGACACTGAGGTTCCTGCATGCAGACGCTCCCGCTCGCAGTGGTCTAACATCCCTCGCGGGGTGTCCAACTCGAGACCAAGACGGGGTCCCATATTCTCTCATTCTCAGGTAATGGGGTTGACTAGATCCTAGAGGGATTCTTGGCATAACACCTACTTAGATGCTAGGTACATTTAGGTACATCTAGTTAGGGAGACATCGTTGGAGTACGCACCTTTTATCATTTGTTTTATGTACTTGTATATATACATGATTTCTGCAAGATGGTAGAACTATACCATCCCTTTACTTTCGTAGTACTGCTAATCATATATCTCTGCTACTGTCTAATGGTTGTTGCAGCTCATCTATTCTACACTGCCCAGCCTGTTTATTCTGTGTAACTCTCTGTGACAAACTAAGGGGCTTATTTACAAGCCCCTTGCGCCACTTTTGCGTCATTTTTAACATGGGAAAAGTGACGCAAAAGTGGGGCAATGGGCTTGTAAATCTGCCCCTAAGTGAGCACGAGTGACTGAGCGAGAGGTAGTATATTGTTTCCACAATTCTGAGGGATCAAGGTTGTCATGTTCTGAGGTTGCCAGAATCTATTCTCTCCTTGGTAAAGAGGAGATTATAGTGGCACTGAGAGCTAGCTAATACAGCTAGTCTAACGTATCCGGTGGGGGTGCACGGAATTAGTCTGCCACCAATACCACAGTTAATGTTATCCAAACGCGCAGATCCTGTATAGGTTATATAGGAACTACACGACATTAGGGACTGACAAGACACAGACATAACACCAGCTCTAACAAATGCTGTGCTTTGCATCTCAACCTGCACAAAAGGACTAGCAATTAGGCCACCAAAACTATTTTGGATCCAATCACTGTAATGAAATGCCTTTGAACTAGCCTAATTAGTAAATCAGCATTTTCAGACTGTATTGAATGAATGGGGGTGGGTAAAAATGAATGTTTACCTCACAGTAGCTGCAAGAGCTCAGGAAATCAAAAGTCTGAAATTTAAAGTTTGAAAACGTTTGAGAAAAAAACAGGAAGTTGCTAATATTACTAACTATTACAGTAAATGCGCTCAATGGCAGCTGTGAACTTGGGCCTAGAGGCAACACAATAGGGAAAGACAGAATGGGTATTTGAAGCCTCCGGCCTGCCTTTCACTATATTTGAAAAAGGGTCAGAGAGTGACTTCACCTGCCTGCAGGGGCATCCCTGAGGTGGCCCCTGGAAGTCCCTTTTTACGTCGAGCCTAGGCAGCTCGCATGCGGTGCTCTGCGAGGCATGGTGTATTCCATCTGTGATGTTACATGGATCAGTTCACTTTTAACCCATTATGCACTTTTGTCGTACTACTTTTTGTTTAGCCTCAGCTCTCTCGCTGACCCTACACCACCTCCAACCTATTGTAGCCTTTGATGCTTGTTTTTGTTTAGCCTCAGCTTGCTCGCCGCCCCTACACCACCTCCCCCCCCATTGCTGCCTTTCATGCTTGTTTTTGTTTAGCCTCAGCTCGCTCGCCGTCCCTACACCACCTCCCGCCTAATGTTGTCTTTCATGCTTGTTTTTTTTTTCCTCAGCTTATGCGCCATCATACACCACCTCCCGCCTGTTGATGACTTTAGTTCTCTGACTTCCTCCGCAGTGGCGAGGGCCAGGGCACATAATACCCCAAACTGACCCAGGGCTGCAACACGCGTGCTTTTCACCCAACTAATTTCAGGGACTTTAATTGTAGTCCAATACCACAATGGCTGCTCCGCCCCATCCCGTTTAGCTTTCCCGATGCTGTTTACATCACCGTGCCCTCGCTTCACCCATCCTCCCCCGTGTTCATCCCTCCTAACCTTCCCTCCCCAGTCATTGCTTGTTTTGCCATGTTCATAATGTTTGTTTCTTTTAAGTATTCTGCGCGACAGTTGATTTATTTTTGGGCCAAATTGAAGTTTGTGCGAAATTGCACAGAAATATTAATCTAATTGTGTTTACGGTGGCTCTTCCCAGTCATTGCTGTATAATCTGGTAACAACACAGCATTTTTGAAAGGCCACAGGGCATTCTGGGTGTGGAGGGGTTCAAAGCATCCAGTTGTCATCGTCTGCAGCCCCACCCTGACTCAACCCTGCTTCCAGTGATGGCCAGGGCCCTCAGGTGGATGGGTTGGCCGGCCGCACAGCTCTCCGACTTTACTCGTTAAAGTGCGGGGCGCTTATTTACAAGCCCCTTGCGCCACCCTACGTCATTTTTCCCATGTTAAAAATGACGCAAAAGTGGCACAAGGGGCTTGTAAATCTGCCTCCTGGTGCTTATGGCTTCTAAGGTGACCCCTTCCCGCTAGTCGCCCACGGGACAGTCCTCAGCTTGGCTCAGCCCACATCTTGCTCCAGGGCAGCACCACAGGACAGGCTGCTGTGTCTTCAGCATCACATTGCTGCAGGTACTTCAGATGCGTCTGCACATGTATTTGTGTTGTCCGGAGATGCTTTACGGATGATCGCCAGCCCTCTGATTATGGTGAAGCGGGAGCGTGTCCGTTGTCTACAGAACTGTGTGACTCATTTCTATAATTGAAGCCTCTGGAGCACACTAGCAGTGCTGGGTGTTAGTTTTGAGCATGCCGCAAGCTACGAGCTCACAAAGCTCCTGCATATTAGGTGGTTCGTTAGTGTTCTTGGCTGCAGGTCTGTTGGTCTTTGAGAGTAGAGATGTCTAAGTATGTTTTTTTCTTTCTAGCATATTTGCATGTTTTTACCAGTGTCCATCCTCCTGTGTATGTATGTGCTGCATGGCTATAAACTTAAAAGATCCTAAAGGCGAGACCTATTGGCTATACCAATGCTTGTTCCTGTTCTATGGGGTGCATTCGGACGGCACACTGATTGAGCACTACCTCTATGTGGCACACAGTCAGTGTGCCTCTTGTCAAATTGTTTGCATCTGCACCCATGTCTGTCACATGGCATACTTTATATTACAGGCATGTGGCTGCCATGTTTAACTGGTGGCATTTTTTTGGCATAGGCTTCCAATAAATTAATTCAGCTTGCCAAGACTTGAACAACTGGCTTTGCCAATGCTTCTTTCAGTTTCAATTTCTACGCGTTACTTGTTCGGAGTTACTTGCTATCCCTTAGCATACATTCAAATGTTTCTTGTGTTATGACCGGTATTAAGTATCAAGAAGGATAATGCCAAGAGGCGAGTAGAAGATCCCACGGTGTAGTTCGCTGGGAAAGTTCATTTTGAGAGGGTCCAAGGTATGTGCACAAGTCACTCTGTTGAACTGCTGCACGTTTTACAAACAAAGCAAGAGAGGCAGCAGGCAGTGGTCATCTATGAGTCGCCCCTTTTTGATCTGTTGTGAAAGAGCGTAACATGGGAAAAAACAGAACAAGAAGTACTTTATCAGTTTTTTTTCTTTTCACATGGTTTAAATTCATCCAATATGCACAATGTTTCGCTCGTTATAGCCTTTCCTAGCACCTTACATGGATAACCATTGAGACGCAGAATTAATTTGCCCTACATGCCTTAATGATTCTTTATGTGCTATGAAAATGCAAATTCAGACATGAGCCTTAACATGTGTTGTTATACTTTATGAATCCATTCTGATGCCATTTTTATATCTGCTTGAAGTCCACTATAGCCTTAGCATTAATGAAGACTAAGATGCTTTTTAATGAAGTTACCATTTTTGTTATTCCATGTTCCACAGTGCACAATTTTAGTTGTTCTGAAGTTGCCACATTGACGCTAGATTTCAGAAGTAGTAGGCTCAGCTCTGCTATCAATACTTGTATCTTTTTTCCATCAACTTCTTCTCGCATTCTTCCTAAGAGAAGATCCTGGCACCTGGCATCTGTTCATTAGTGCCTACCTTCAGGTTTTGATTACTGGATTTGGAAAAAGTGTATAAATGTACCGCCAAAATATATGGGATTAGCATTAGATGCTTCAACCGATCGTGAGATAAACTCTGGTTCATTGATTAGGCAACTGCCTTGTTTATTTTGAATGCTTGCTAGCTATTTTTGCAGTAAACGCATGTTAGACTTCTATGCGCTGTCCCAAGTGTCTGCATTTTCTTTTACACCATGCACAGTCAATCTTTGGCAACTCAATCTATGTTCTTGACGAGTATAGTCATTAACATCCAGAGCAAGCATACACCCAACCTCAAGAAAGATATAACCAGCCTTCTCGAATTTAGGAATCCTTCTGACGACCAACTAATAGACCTCATTTTATCAATTAAGTCTGGTTCTCCATACGACCCCTGCCACCCAACATAATG
Source organism: Calotriton arnoldi (assembly GCA_963921515.1). Classification (NCBI taxonomy): domain Eukaryota; kingdom Metazoa; phylum Chordata; class Amphibia; order Caudata; family Salamandridae; genus Calotriton; species Calotriton arnoldi. The sequence continues at coordinate 4,185,748 of CAWUFW010000219.1, read as the reverse complement.
CACTTGATACCCACACAACTGGCAGTATATCTGGGCTTTATCATTAACACAGTATTCGCCAGCGGAATTTTTCCCGCTCAATGGAAACGCACCTCCATTCTCCCCCTCTTAAAAAAAGACAATCTTGATAGCTCAGAACCCGGTAACTATCGCCCTATCGCAAGACTCCCTTTCGCTGCCAAATGCATTGAAAAATCAATGAACAAACAAATCACTGAACATATTGAATCTAATTCACTATTAGATGAAACACAACACGGCTTCAGGAAGCATCATAGCACTGAGTCGGCCCTAATCACAGCCACAGAAGATATCCGTGTAATCCTAGACGGAGGAGGAACGGCCGCGCTGGTGCAGCTTGACCTCTCGGTGGCCTTTGATGTGGTCAGCCATGAGATCTTGGCTGACCGTCTGCAGGAAGCAGGAATAAAAGGCACCGCACTTAAACTCTTAAAATCATTCCTAACCAACCGGCAATTAAATGTAGCAATGGGGTCAGCAACCTCTAAACAGTGCTCCCTACCATGTGGAGTTCCTCAGGGCTCTGCCCTGAGCCCCACACTTTTAATCTATATGTAGCGCCGTTAGCCTTGATAATAAAAGAAGCAGGATTCGCCCTAGCTTCCTATGCTGATGACACACAGATTGTGGTGTCTTTAACAAATGGAGAAAAGCACCCGGGCGAGGCCTTTAAGACCTGTATGAAGAATGTGAATGACTGGATGGATGGCAACTGTTTGAAGTTGAACGCGTCTAAGACGGAGGTTATCATTTTTGGTAATAAACCCTCCCTCTGGACACCTGACTGGTGGCCACCAGTACTTGATGCGCTGCCTGTACCCTCCACTAAAACTAAGGATCTGGGCATCATCATTGACAAAGAACTCAAATTCAAGGACCAAGTCAGTAAAGTCACATCCATTTCCTTTTGTGCTATAAGATTAATCAACAAAATTAAGAAAAACATACCAGAGGAACTTCTAAAAACAGTGACTCTGGCTTTGGTCCTCTCCCGTTTAGATTACTGCAATAGTCTCTATCTCACCATTAATTCAGGCCTGATTAACAGGCTTCAGATAGTACAAAACGCGGCAGCACGTCTCATCTTAAAAATCCCCAAAAATGTATCAGCGAAAGAAGCCATAAACAAATTACACTGGCTTCCAGTCAGGCAGAGATGCAAATTTAAAGTCCTATGCCTGGCTTTTAAATCACTACATGACCAAGGACCAATACAATTCAGGAACAAACTAAAATGGTATGTCCCCAACAGAACCTTACAGTCAGGAATGGCCAGGAACATGGCAACCACCCCCTTCAAGAAGGCTACATGGGGAGGTAGGAGCCTTTTCAGATCAGCAGCAATGCTGTGGAATACATTACCCATTACCCTAAAAACAGCACCCTCCTTGATGAGCTTCAGGAAAGGTCTGAAAACGTGGCTTTTCACACAGACCACCTGAAGGAATTTACCTGATCACCGCCTGCACTATTGTTCCTTTTGTTCTCAGTTTGTTTATAGCGCCAAGACGCCTCTGGGCATTAGTTGCGCTTTATAAATCTAATTTCAATTCAATTCAATATCACAGAAATGTCTGTGTATCCTGAGCAGCTATATGAAGGAGGCATTTCAAGCATGAGGCCAAGACACAGGAAAACTAAACAATACATTTGTATCTATCAGTTTCATAAGTACATTCCTATCAATGCAGAAAAGAAGAATATGTGGATTTTCCAGGTCATTTTTAGAGATCCATTAATGGATCTCAGCTACTCCGATTAATTTGATCTTGTTTTTAATATTCTCAGTTGAATTACATTATGAGCTATTCATTAGTAAGTGGTGATTTTCCAACATGCTTTTTCCTAATTTACATAGAGCTTCATTCATTTTCATCTATTAGTTCGGAAGTTGCCGTGTCAGCAGGTTGTAATACGTTGTCATAGAAAGAGAATGAAGATCTTTCTCAGAGCTGGTCAGATTAATGAAAGGTCATTTCTGGGTGGTGTTAATCTGTTCAATATCTCTTTCTTAAAGGTCATAGCCCCTTCCTACTTGAAACATAGGATTTGGGTTACAAATTAGATGAGTTTTCAATCCAGTTGGGTCAGATGAATAAACAAAATGCCTAACAACTGAAGAATGTTTAAATGTATTTTTGAGAAAATGTGAGTGATTTCTACTTTGCAAGTGAGTGGATCAAAAAAACTGTAACCGTCTAAGTAGTGCCTGTTCTTCTTCTGAAATCAAGATGTGAACAAAGAGTGTGAGAATTAATTTGGTTCTTCAAATCTGCCTCTCTCCCAGCATCAGCGCTTTGTTCGAGTTGAGGGACCCCAATAACTGCGACCACTCTCTCCCCCGAGAAAAAGCCAAAGCTATGGTTCTGCTAATAAATGACTAACTGTCACCAAACCATTCATTAGCCTAACTTGAAAAAAAACATATAATTAAATTGTGTGGTCCTTCAGGGCTGGGGGATCTTGCCTCTGCTATTAAAATCTATACGTTACCTCTGGCCCATGCTTTGCAAAATATGGAACACACTTGTAAACATATGCTGATGATAACCAGTTATTATCACTAACTCAAAACTTTCTCAGATTTCTAGAATCTCTAGCATCTTGAACTTCTGAAAAAAACTTCTTTTCATCTCTTCAAACCAATGTGCAATTTTTGAAGGTGTCCCTGAGAAAATATTTATGTTTTTGCTGCAATCTTTTTATATCCCCCAACCTCTCCTGTTGTGAGAGAAAGTTTGCAATCCACACCATTCAGAAACTAAGGAGCTTTTTTATGAAAGGGTTGCATCACGTTTGCACCACGCAATGTGGTACATGCATGACACATGCCTCTAAGTCAGATTTTTGAAGCCATGCAAAGCGGCTCTGAGTGGGTTTAAAAATCTAAAGTAACGCAATGCAGCAATTTGCGCTGCATTGCGTTACTCTGTCCTAGGAGACATTACATGGGCATTGTGTGGGTGTTCCCACGTGACTCCAATGGATTTTGACGCATCCCTAAATTTACAAGAACTTGTAAACCTGGGGATGTGTTAAAATCTTACACCTTCCCAGGGGAGGTGTAACAAGGCGAAATACCTCTATTTCTACTCGTTTCTTTGCCTTTCTATGTGTGCTGCATTCTCCAGCACAGCAGCACACATAGAAAGAGTAATATGCCTCCCAGATTTGATTTTGTGCAGGAAGATGTCCCTTCCTGCACAAAAACGATCCTGCATGCAACGCAGGCACCCTTGCACCATGGTGCAAGGGTGCCTGCGTTGGCACTAGGCAGCCCATTGTGCGCCAGCGCTTGGGAAAGGACAAGAATGTGAAACATTCCATTAAATATGGCGCATTCCTGCCCTTTCCCTGTAACACAGTGGAGCAAGGTGACGTGCTACACTGCACTGCACTGCGTCAGTAGGCTCATAAATGAGCCCCTTATTCTTTAAGTAGTGTCCCAGCTATGAATCCCTAACTCAGAATTCTGTGTGGAGTAACACGTCCCATTGCCACATATCTTCCTGTTAGTTCTTTGAAGGATTGAAAAGAATACACCTAAGACATAATTGAATCCAGAAAATCAATAATGTAAAGTGAGGCAACTATTGAGAATGAAGCAGGTTTTTTTTCATATTTACCCTACTTTTCACTCTTTAAGTTTTCAACCAACCTAAAAACAAAGATGCGACCAACACTTCTGACTTATAGCAAATAAGTTGTCAAGTAATTTGAACATGTTGTGAATAACAAGGGTCCTTCAATTTCCTTTAATCATGCAACACATATATTGTAAGAGCAGTTTCTTTTTTAAAATATTTTTTTGTGAACATTATTATTCAAGGACTCTGTAAGAAAGCAGACCAGAGCAGCATATATGAAGCTAGAGTGACTTGCCTGCGTCAGCATGGGTCTACAGAGAGGAATATCTAAACTGCTCCCTGCTGTACATTTTAAAGATAATGCAAGTCACCGAGGAGTTCTGTGACCATATAGAGGAATAAGCTTCAAGGCTGAGTTAAAGTCATTGAACTCCAAGGTGAGTTGCAATAGCCTTTTAATGTTTGGCAGAGCATATTTTATTCCTTAAAATACATGGCCACACCAACACTCTTTCCACAAACATCTTAAATCCATGGAGTCTTGCATCTTTATATGGAAGAAATAGCATGGTTGCAGACATGCAGAATAAAAGTAGAATCAATGGTGCATCATTAAACACACCAAAACTCAATTAGACAATTAGTTGCTAAAACATGTTAGATGCAATTTCATGTAAGTCAAATTAAGAAAGGGGGCTATACCTATGAATGAATAGTAACATCTCGAGAGATTCTTTCTTTACTAATATCAACTGTACGCACAAAATATAAATATTACCATAAAACTCTCCTTTGGGCTGATCACTATTTGCTTTAACCCCTTCGGCGCTGCGCGAATTCTCCCGCTGTGCGGGAGAATTAATGAGTGGACGTGTTTCGGGCGGCCCCCGGCCGTCCTCCGCACACGCCCACCGTGACGTCGGGCGGCCGGGGGCCGTCCTGAGCACCGAAGGGGTTAAAAAAAAAAAACAGGTCTCATTTTCATTGTTTATATTGTTGCTAAGACGATGGTCAGTGACTGGTCTTTCACCTTGGCGGGTGGCCCTAGTTTCAGGCAATCTAACTTCACATTTCAACTGTAATACCTTATTACATTTGATCAGCTCTGTCAATTCATTACTAAAGGTGACTAAAGACGCCGCAACTCAACTAAAACAAGGAATTTAGAGTCAGTTTTTTATACTGGACTAGCAGGCTTGAATGTATTAGATACAAATAAATTAATTCAAAATATCAGTTATTAGAATAATTGTTTCTATTGTCCTCCTAAATGATCACAGAGAGAATCCCACCAGAAAAAAGTTCAGCTATCAGTCAAAGATTAAATAATTTAAAGAATACTTTGAGCATAGACTTATGTTATAAGTGGTTCAGGAGGGACATGAAGAGAGGGTTGGGACCTCAATGTGTGATTCAAATAGCAGATTCTAGATGTTAACACTCATGCTGGATCTAACGTGTGGCAGGTTATCAATGGCACATGTGATGGTTGAGTGAGATTTGGATTGGATATATGGTCACAGAATTGAGGGTTATCCCAACGAGTATTCTTCACTGGTATGAACAGATATGTTTTGTGTTATTAAATCTAATCTATGCAAATGTTAGGACAGAGACATAGTGGCATGGGCAGGCACAGTGGCTGTGCTAAATACAGATTCCTTGATGTGCTACAGTAGAAACTGATTTTCTGGGCTTAAATGTGATTATACAGAGGCTATGGCTTAGATCTAATGTAACACATGAGCCCTGTTTGGTGCTTCAGTACACTCAGCCTGCTATCCTAGGCAGACACCAAAGCTGAGTGCCCCATTGGCAAAAACATAGTAGTATCCTGTGCATGCGCTAATTTTAACAGTCAGTGAATGTGCAGAAGAATGCATAGTACGCACCCACGGAGCAGTGGTTCGTAACCTGCTCTGTGTCTGTAGTTAGCTTAGCCTCACCAAACCCTCGAGTTAAACTATCAAGGCCCCAATAATGATGGGTGTTTTCATAGAATGCAGGGGCATCCTGCAGTCAGAATCACTATGGTATGACTGCAGGATGCCCCATCGCAAATACTGACAGCATGATCCCCGGCAATACTGTTAGTGTTGGTGCAGGGGTAACCATGGCCTATCTTTGCAAGGGAGTCATTGACTCCCCACATAGGGGAATACAGTCTGGCATTGCACTCTTCCCTCATGCAGGGTGGTACCATAAGGAGTTTGGTGTCTGCCCTTGTCCTTTAACATTGTACTCTCTTTGGGGGAACAATAAATAATAATAATTTGTATATTTCTGTAAAAATGTTGTTTCTAGCTCACATTGATTAGAATAAAACTGCCAGAGAATGTGCCACATCATTTTCAATTTTTGTTGCACAATTTCGAAAACATCTAGCATAATTTGGACTTCAATGCTGCATAATCCTACTAGCCTGGACAATGTTAAAGCTATGCAGAGTTGTTTGGGGGCCATCAAAAAGATAATATTTCCATATGTCACAGACAACCATTAAATATTTTCCATATTTCACTGTTCCTTGTGCTATATGTGTTTTTATATCTCTGCTTTTTCTGCAGTGAAAGCACCAAAATATGCACTTGCCCTCAGTCCCAGTTTCTTCCTCTCCAAATGAAAGAGGGTTGGATAAAGAATGTGCACAGTCTGCATCATAAATTCTTCATTGGAAGTAGTGTTTGCAGCCATGTTTGTAAAGGAGCTGAAGTTGTGCAAAATTAGGTTTATTCTTGTTATGGGGAGCATCAGCAGCACAATACACTTCTGCAGGATTAGACTGAGACACATAAGGATAGCCAGATGAAGACCTGGGTATAGACCTATGTATGTGTAAGCTGCACCCCTCTAACCGGGCTCCTGTAGCTCGCACGTGCACAACACTGACAGCCTCAACCAGTGCCCAGCTCATGTTCCTCCACCTGAACAGATGTCTGGTGATCTCTTGCAGGAAATTGGGAGGTAAAGCTAGAAGTGTAATGAGGTGCTTACAGCCTTTATACACTGATGGTACCATGACTGGAACCCTCCCCTTCATTTGTGGTGCCATCAAATCATACATCAAGGATTATCGCACGTGCACTGAAGCTGCTGCAGGTAATCCCTCCTCTAGTACCCTGGATGTTAAGCTGCTCTCATAGATTTTATATTTTACACCACCATACACTTACTTTGGGGTTTGTCTGCTCCAGCCAAGTGAGAGGAAGAGGACTGGCATTTGGATAGGCAGTGGATGGCAGCATTGTACATGGTGTGCAGAAGCAGCAGCGGGCCTTGCATGACTGCAGCACTCACAGTGTCGACAGCAAGACCTGACAGGATATGATAGAAGCAATAGTTGCATGCATAGGCAGGAGAAGGAGTTGCAGGTATTGGCAGCATTAAGACCTGCAGGTACTGAAAGCAACACTTAGTGGGCGCAGCGAGGCTCCAGAATATGACATACGTAGGAGAGGTAGTAAATGCAGTCCATGTGGCAGGGGTTTCAGGATATGAAGCATCTCTATAGTATCTTTTTTAAAATTTATTTTTTATTGAAAACCATAAAAACAGACAATATTAATTACAAATATACATCCTAAAAGCTTCATCCATGATCTCTGAAGGAATAAACAAACACCATCAAAAACGTACTTATAATATTTATTTTACAAAAGGCTTAAAAGCCCTAAATTAGAACTCCAAAATCTCGTGACAGTATCATCTGATTCCAGTAAAGCAGATTGAATTACTTTAAATAAAAGATTTCATATTTAACAAATGCCAAAAAACATTTGATTCTTAAAAATATTATGACACATTTAAAGGGGATACAAGCCCCTATATACTCAGTCTATAAATGACAATCAAAATGTGATGACCAGATCTTCTCAAATTTCTTCAGTCCCCCGATGCATGCCGCATAGATTCGTTCACTTCTTTTTACCTGACCCATTTTCTGAATCCATTCCAATTTGGTCGGAATTAGATCCGTTCGCCATTTTTGGAGAAGGAGCGATCTGGCGACTGCCATACAGATATATAAAAATTTTATCGACATCATGGGGAGGAGTAGATCTGGATCATAACCCCAGACAATTAATCGATCATTAAACGCCATTGATAACCAGCATTCTAATTCCAAATATTCAAAAATATCATTCCAGAACTTCTGGAGCAAGGGCATTGTAATATTATATCAGACCAGTTAGCTACCGGGTGAGTATGGCACCGGAAGCATTGTCCCGATTGATTAGGATATATTTTGTCTACAAAAGAAGGGGTTCTGTATAGTAACCACTTGCTGAAGTATAACATCCTCCTCCAATTAGCCCCTCTGACCGAACTAAAATTCAGATTATTAATTGTGGACCATGTACTTGAAGAAATTTCTAAATCCTAATTTTTGCCCCATTTTGTTATTGCTTTAGCCGCCAAATCAACCCCTTTAATTACGGCTAGGCGCTTCTTCCAGTCCCCCGGCTTTTTAACTACACTGTCTTCCAATAGATCAAAAACTAACTGTTTCTGACCAATGATCCGAGGGAGATCTAAATTAGTAAAAAAAATTCTAAGGATATTATATGAGCCAAGGAGCAGGAAGTTGCCAGGGATCAATAGAGACATTTCGCTTACGGTCATCCATCTATCATTCCGGAGAAAATCATCAAGTTTAAAGAAACTGGCCTTGGTCCAATGTTGTATAGTTAAAAACGGATCTCTAACACCTGCTGAAACAAGAAGATCCACAATTGGGGTTGTGGCATTGATAACTGGAATGGAGTACCGTCTAAAAAATGCCTGGTGTTTGTGAAAAAACCAGATTAAACACTTATATCTGACCAATTTTGGAGATCTAACAATTGATAATGGACAGTGAATCTGATTTTCCTTACACATTAAATTCATAAAAAGTTGATAAAAAGGCCAGACTGTAAGCCCTGCTTGAATCTAGACATGTATTGTGCAAAATATGCAAAATAGTATTCCTTCAGATTGGGGAGGGCGAGACCGCCATCTTCCACTTTTTCATATAAAGTGCTAAGTGCGATACGGGGAGTTTTTTTATGCCATAAGAATGATGTAAACATTGACTCTATTTTAAAAAAAATGAATTAACTAACACACATGGAATTGTTGAAAACAGAAAATTAAACAGTGGGAGCACCGACATTTTGATTAGAGCGACCCTGCCGAGAATAGTTAAGGGGAGAGAACTCCATCTTGTAAATAAGTCCTGAACTTTACGTAACAGTGGGACAAAATTCAAATCATATAATTCTGAAATAAATGACGAAAAATAAATCCCTAGATACCTCTTGGGATTCAAATTAAAACACGAAAAAATATCGGGGTGTAAAGCCCTAGGTGCACAGCCACATAAAATTAATTCAGTTTTCTTTTTATTAATTTTATACCCGCCAAACGACTCATAAAGATCAAAAATCCGGAAGGCTTTTACCTGCACTTCGTCTTCCGGCTTTATGATGAGCATGATGTCGTCAGCGTATAATTTGATTTTGCTCATAGTTGGAAGCGGAGGGCAAATATCAGCATTATTTCTAATTGCTATCGCAAGAGGCTCAATAAAAAAGGCAAATAGTACCGGGGATAACGGGCATCCCTGCCTAGTTCCCCTTTTAACTATCACTTGGCCAACCTGAGTAGCATTAACAATAATATTGGCCTCTGCACTCGTATATAGCTTTTCAACCAACTCAATAATTTTGGAAGGAATGCCAAATTTTAACATAGTATATAAAATTAAGTTACCCAAATAACCAAATCAAATGCCTTTTCGGCGTCTAAAAAAAGTACTAATGCTGGTATCTGCCGGGTCTCAAAATAGTCCAGAGCCCCCACTAAAAAATGTGTGTTAGTTCCAAGCTGTCTACCAGCAATAAAACCATTCTGATCAGGATGTATTAAATGTGAAGCAATTCCGTTAAAGCGATTGGCTAAAAGTTTGGTAATTAATTTATAGTCGGAATTTAAAAGCGTTATCGGGCGATATGAATTAGGGTCTTCGCTGTTTTTACCTTTTTTTAAGAAACTGACTACATTCCCCTTCCTAAAAGAGAGAGGTATAGAACCACCTTCAAGAATTGAATTTGCCAATAAAAGAAAAAAGTCCTCAATTACCCTCGAAAATGTTTTAAAAAAACTCAGCGGGAAGGCCATCCGGCCCACAAGCTTTGCCATTCGGAAGATTTTTAATTACCTCCCCCAGCTCTTCTTTTGTGAATGGTCTCGCCATATCCCTATTTTCTAAATCTGTTAAAACAGGTAATTCATTTTCCTGAAGAAATTTCCCCAAAGAGGGCTTATCTATAGAATGATTATGGCCATATATCCTTTCATAATGTTGTACCATTACGTTGCCTACAGCATCCAAGTCCACCATCCGAGAGCCTGAAAGAGGGCATCTCAGTGCGAGTATTTGATTACTTGCAGCGCTCTCCTTAGCCTGCCATGCCAAGAATCTGCCGGTATAATTGCTTTCCTCATACATTTTTTGCCTAGTCTGCTGGAATAGACACTCACCTTTAGCATAATAATTATTGGCCAGATTTTGTTTAGCCTGATCCAACTGTCGGCGGAGAGCCACCGAAGGAGAGGAGAGGAAGCTATCAAGAGACCGTTGCACTTTTTGCTTGAGTAAAGACTTCTCCTCTTTCTTAGCCCTCGAATTCTCGGCGTCTTTAGCAATAGCAAGCCCACGAAAACAACAGCCAGTGGAGCTGAGCCATTATTTCGTTCAAAAAATTCCCTAATTTCTATTTTAATACTAGATACCCAATTTTCTTCTGCTAAATATTGACGGTTCAGCTGCCATTTTTTAAAAGGTTTTTTATATTCGCCAAATTCCAACTCTAAAGTAATTAATGCGTGATTAGAAAGCCCATTCTGGAGGGGTTTTTGAGATTTAAAAACCAAACACCTAGAAATAAGAAAAAAATCAATACGAGAAAAAGTGTGAAATCTCCCTGAAAAACAGGTATAAGAAATTCCACTAGGAAATGCAGCCCGCCAAGGATCCACTATATCAAGCGTCATACTATAGTTCTGAACCATTTTGAGAGATTTTGGCTTTAACTGTCTCTTTGCTTTGGATGAAAAATCGCTTTTCGGGTTCATTAACAGATTAAAATCCCCTCCCACTATTAAATCTCCTGAGACTTGAATTAGGGATTGAAAAAATTCCTCATATAGACCAGGTTTATCTTCTACCAGAGCGTATAAACTGGCGAGAGTTAAAGATTTCTGTCCTAACTTACAGGTGACCCAACACCATCTACCGCTTTGATCACTCGCCTCGTTTACTACCTCCGCCTGCAGTTTTTTACTAAGAAAAATCGCTGTCCCTCTATGGGCTGCCGAGGATGAGGAAAATCCCCTATATGCTGCCCAAGATTTAAACATTGAAAAATCCTCTAATTTCCCTGCTGATATATGTGTCTCTTGTAGCAGGATAGCGGACGGATTCTCTGTCTTAATCCAGGCTTCGATTGCTCTCATTTTCCTCTTATTATTGAGGCCATTCACGTTAAATGAAACCACTTTTAGAGATTCCTTACTTCCCATTTAATTTATAATAAACTAAAGGAAAAAAAAAAAGAAGAGAAAAAAAAAAAATCCACAGACTTAGCACACAATATGCAACCAATGACCAACAAGATATCTAGGCTCCCCCATCTAGCTCCCTTCTTACCCTCTAAAAGAAACTGAACAGATGTATCCAAATCAAAATCAAAATTATGGTTTTCGTTTTTTTCCCAATGCTCCCTTACCCCCCCCGTGTCCCAACCCTTGGGCGGTTGTCGCCTGAGCAGATGGCCGCCCCTGCTCAGAGTCCGGCAACCTGTCCTGCCCACCCATCTACAGGCACAATGATTTGGTGCCTAGTGCAGCTGAATGGCACCCCCACCTTACCCTCACTTCCTCTTCCTAGACTACAAAAGCAACAGTTAAATCAACTTTTACCATCATTAACCTTCCTTACCCTCCACCCTGCTAACCAAAGACTAGCTTAAAACCATTAAGGTTTATCATTAGAAATCTGATGTAACACTTCCTGCGCCTCTGCGACATTACAAAAGATATGAAATTTGCCCTTAATTAGCACCTTCAGCTTGCTCTGCTGAGCTATCATAGCTTGTGCCCTTTGTGCCTTAAACAAATGAAGCATTTTGACAAATTCTTTCCGCCTTTTTGCTGCGGAGGCTGACATATCTGAAAAGATGCGACATAGTGGGACTTCTGCCGAGGAGAAATGTCTTTGCATAATCGCTCTTGATAGGATCTGCTCCTTGACCCTAAAATCTCCAAAGTTGACCAACATAGTCCGGGGGAACTTGGCATTAGCAGGGAGATGTGCAGGAACCCGATGAGCTCTCATTATTGTCAGATCCCCGCTAAATTCAGGAAGGACATTTTTCTTTATAAAGGAATCCACCCACTGTAGCGTCTGCTGGCCCTCTAAACCCTCCGGAATGCCCAAAATTCGAAGATTTGAACGTCTGGAATGGTTCTCTAACTCCTCCAACTTCAACTCCATTAAGGCTCTCTGAGACTGAAAGGTGGCCACTTTATGATTCAGAGATGACATTTGATCTTCCAATTGGGAGATCCTGGTTTCGGCCTCCACGAGCCGCACCGGAATCTGAGCCATGGATTCCTCAATCTTCATCAGGCGGTATTTATTGCTGCAATCTCAGCAGACTGGGAAGCTTTTAATTCACGGATTTCTTCCAAAATCAAATTAAGGAGGCTCTTAGCGTCCCATTGCATAGAAAAGGAACCTAAAGGGGGATCAGACTGAGTTAAATTGGGCCTATCCTCCGCCTGGGGGCCCTGGGGAGCCTCTGAATCAGTAGGATCGGGGACCACTGGTGATGTTGAAATAGACATAGACTCCGTTGAGACCTCCAGCATAGAAAGAGGCATGGGCCCTCCCCTACTGATGGAATTAGAAGATCTGAAGATGACGAAGAAGGAAGAGGAAAAGGAAGAAGACTGCCAGACTTGAAGATTAACACTTCTGGACCGACGTCCGAAACATTATCTGCTGCTAAAAGGTCATTACCTTCAATCTCATTCGCTACATCTGGTTCTATCAGAGGCCCACCCTGCTTAGTTTTAAAAAAGATAGGATACTTTCTAGCCTCCAAAGACTCAGGGCCCGATTCTGATGCGGGTTGGAAAAGCTTCCCGACCGAGGGCCTGATTCTGATGCGGTTAGGAAGGCCTCCTAACGGCATTTGCTCCTTCCAAATCGGATCGGGAACGTGTCTTCCCGACCGAGGGCCCAATTCTGATGCGATTAGGAACAAATGTTCCCATTGAAGTCAATGGGAGTTCAACCAAATCATATCTGGAAGCATCCGGATGCATCCTACTCCGCCGGTCGGACTTTCCCGATCCGAGTGGGTCGGACACCATTTCCCAACCGATTCGGTCGGGAAGCTTTTCTAACCCGCATCAGAATCGGCCCCTCAGTCACTGCTTTTCCAGGAGTCAAAGTCTCTTTAGACAAGACGGCAGAGATTGATGAATCCCCCCTTGTAGAAACCATCTCACTAGGACTAATGGGACAAACGGAATCCACCGTAACTGCCTCCGGACAATCCTGTTTAGCCGCATCGGCACTTGCAATCCCCGCAATCTCGGATGAAAGAGGAAGATCCTGTCGAAATGCGGCTGCGTGGTTCAACCGAGCTGCGGCTTGGGCTGCGTGCTTATTAACTTTCTGAGCTAGTATTGGAGATTCAACCTGAGTGGTTCCCTTTATTGCTTTAACAGGCTTTCGCTTACTGCCTTCCTATCAGCGCTTCATCTGCCAATAGCCGAAATAGATGCTGCCAGAATACTGCTGAAACACTGCGAAATCACTCTATGGGACGTACCCAGCGACCCTCAACCAAGGTGAGCAAGGAGAGATGCCACACTTACCCACTCTTGGTGAGAAACCTGGAGTCCCTGGTGATGTTAAATGATGCCTCCCAAGTCCACAGCAGTCCACAGCTGTCCACAGCAGTCAACGTATAAAACCCAAGCCAGGCAAGGAAGAAGCAAAACCAAAATGACTGCAGCACACCGCCACCCGGTTCCAAAAAGGCACAAACAGTCCTTTTCTCATTAAAGAGAAAACACGATGCCTCCACAAGTAAAGCCTCAAGCCATTCAATTGGGAAAAAGTCCGTGGACAGTTTAAAAATCAAAAGCAGCCGTCCTTCAGAGCTCCGCGGCTCCGAGGGCTCCGAGGGCATCAGAAACGGCAATTGCAGCTCCTCGCGGCGGCGTCTGACGTCAGAGGAAGTGAGGGGGAGTGGTCGCGGCCGCTCTCTCAGCCGATCGGCATGCTGCTGATCGAGGTAGTCCATCTCAATAGTATCTTAAGTAAAATCAGGAATGAAATAGTGTGACTACAAGTGCCATGACAGAGAATTTTGAGTAAGCTCAAACGTTTATTCACTGACTCATTAACCCAGATAACCATCTCAGTGGATTTAGCATCACTTTAGAGATCTGAATGTAATCTCCATCCTGAACTGTACACAGGAGCAATGGATGTTTGCAGGCCAGCTGTGTCTGTTATAAATGGAATATGACATTGCACTGCTGCTACCTTTGGTGAGCATAGGAAGTGTGTTTTGTTACTGTCAATACGTACATGTTCTGTGAAGACAAAAAGCTTGCGCTTTAAGGATATACTTTGTAGGGAATCTTACACTTCTGTTGTCCATGCCATACCTGTTCTGTAAGAGAGGTAAGCTTGCTTTGCTGGCACTTCAGCTGCACCTGTTCTATAAGGAAAGGAAGCCTGCATTTCTAGTGCCCCATCTGTACCTGTTCTGTGAGAAAGAGAGATACATTTGCACTACCTGTTTTCAATAGAAGGAAACTTTCACACATTCTATCCCTTTTCTGACTCTTCTATCTGTTTGGCAACACCTTGTCCTGTCTCTCTTGATTCCCCATGTGCCCAGTAGCTATTGTTTGTACTAGGCCAGCTGCCAATATCATGTTACAAAAGTCAAAACAAATGAATTGTCAATACATTTTATACATGATTTCAGTAACGGAGCATACTGCCCAAAATATCTGAGGGGTATACATTTGATGTTCCATGTGAAACTCAATTTCTAAATTGACTGGTGGAATGTCAGAGGTAAGCACCCAGCAGCCTCTGGCAAGGCACAAGAGAAAAGTGCACCAGATGTGGGTCCTTGCTGTGGTGCACATGTTCCATCCTACTAGGGTATCCTAATGTGCCAGTTTGCCACCACTTGCCCAGGCAAATTGAATTAAAATCTGCATATTTCACTGTTTTCAGAGAGGGACAACTGAACACGGAGGGAGGCAAGTTTTTATGTACTCATCTTTGCAGCCGGTTGCAGAAAACAATTTGGTTGCCACAGAGGATTTTTTTAAAGATACATTTAATTCCCCTTAGTGCTAAATTGTTGGTGAGCGCTGTCAGTTAATTCATACTACATGTCAGCCAATGCATAGTTGTAGTCCTAATTCTATCTTTGTGGAATGGTCCAGTTTTTGTGTTTCAAAGTCTGCTCTCCCTGCACACTATCCAAACTGACCTACAGAGCAAGCAGTAGCGACCCATCCCCTGCCAAAGTGGTGGGCAGGCCGGAGGAGGGAGGTGTCTTTGAGTGACAAAAAGTAAAAGAACAAAAAATAAAAATAACTCACCTTGAATGCCGCTGTCACTGCCCGCCGCATCGCGCTCTTCCTTCTTCTAGGCACAGGCCTTCCTGCACATAAACAATGATCCCTGTGACGCAGGCATCCTTGCACCATGGTGCAAGGGTGCCTGCATCGGCGCAGGACAGCAAATTATGCGCCAGCGCAGGGGAGAGCAAAGGGATCCATCATATCCTTGTAGATATGACGCATCCCTGTGCTTTGAAAGTGCCGCAGCGTGGCTCAGCCAAAAGGCTTGCGGTGCTACGCTGCGGCACTTTCTTGTAAATGAGGCCCTTTGTTTTTTCTTCTTCGTCACTTGGAAGTGCTCAGGGCATCAGTCAAGTTGGCAACAGGGCAGAGATCATCTTTCAATTGCAAAATGTTTCACCCCAGTGCTAAAGGCCCAACAGTGTTTCACTTTTGGAGCAACAGTGAACTATAAAACCCATTACCCTGTACAAAGAGAGCTCCCACCATGGGATTTGTGGTTTACAATATTGTGATTCACCAGAGACCCCCACTGGGGCCTGGGATGACACTCTGCAGCAGCTGGAGAAGCTGAATGTGTCTCATTTGAAGAAAATAAAATGTTTGTTCTGGCATTCACTTTCTGATCACTGCTCGGCCCAGGCTTTCCCGGTTACAGGCATCCATGGGGGCCAAAGCCCTTTTAGCCTAATGGGCGTTGAGCGTCTGGTGCAGCGTACAGAATGGCCACTGAAGAAAGCTTCAGCTGTATTTCGAAACGCAGCCTGTGCTGCTCTCTTCTAAGGCATCCTCCACGATGACCACCTATTGTAGTTCAGCGCTAAACAGGAAATGTCCTGCAAGACAACTACATAAGAAAAAGACCTTCATGGGTCATATACTTAGGGGCAGATTTACAAGCCCCTTGCACAGCCGGTGCATCACGTTGCGTGACGCACCGGTGGCGCAGCCTGCTGAGTGATATTTACAAGCACAGGTAAAGTCACCCTGCGTGACTTAACCTGTGCTTGTAAATATTGCCCCTGTTCACGCAACACTTTGCGTGTTAGGGGCGTGACATGGGTGTTGCTGTGGGTGTTCCCACGCAACACCCATGTCCACTGATGCATTTCCAGATTTATGAGAAATCGTAAATCTGGAAATGCGTCAGAATGCTATGCCACCCTAGGGGTGGCGTAGTGAGGTGCAACGAGGAGAAAAGTTTTTATTTCTCCTCGTTTTTTTCCTCTTTCAATGCGTTCTGCATTCTACATCACACATTGGAAGAGGAAATCACCTCAATTGATTGTTTTTGTGCAGGAAGGTGCCCCTTCCTGCACAAAAACAATCTCCCCACAACGCAGGCATCCTTGCACCATGGTGCAAGGGTGCCTGTGCCGGCGCATGGCAGCAGTTTGTGCGCCAACGCAGGGGGAAGCACAGAAATGCGACATATTGTTGTAAATATGTCGCATCCCTGTGCTCGAAACTAACGCAGCGCGGTGCAGCAAAATGACTTGCGGCACCGCGCTGCGTTAGTTTCTTGTAGATCTGCCCCTTAATGTGCTGCTGTTTATGTTGTGCATGCACCCAATATTTAAGAAAAGTAAAAGCAATAACCATGAAAATGTCACTGGATCAGAGCAGCCTTTGAAATCGTCCATCTTTTCTCATTACACTGGGCGGGAGTGGGCGGGAGCTCACAGAGAATAGACACTGTGGGGCCGATTCCGATCTCGGTCGGAGGCGCACCCAATACCATTCGGTCGGGAAAAAAGCCATGCGAAAGCCTGTTTCCCGACCGATCCGTACAGCACACCGAACGAGCAAGTACGATGCGCACAACAGCAAAGAATCCGGCCGAGCCGTACTCACCCAAACCAGGACCTGTTCTCCGACCGAGGTGAATCCGGAAACGCCGAATCGAGTCGCACGGAAGGAAAAATGCAGCCCCGTCCGGCCGGACAAGTACGATGCGCTTTCCGTACGCGCCGAACCCGTCGCTACGCACGGCACGTCAAAGCATCCGGGAGAGGCGCACATAAGCTCCGATTCGCGCCACAACACGATCCACGGCTCCGAGACGAACACGGCAGCGACGAGGATGACGCGAGCGACGAGGACGAGGCGAAGCGACGAGGACGAGGTGAAGCGGCGAGGACGACGCGAAGCACCGAGAAGGGCGAACGACACGAACCAACCATGAATCCCTTCGTCCCGATCATACCAATATTCTACATTTACTACCGGAACAGGCACGGACGCGTACGGCGCAGAAGGTAAGCCAGACACCAACCACAAAACACATACAACACGTACACGACACATCACACACACACACAGGGATGCAGAATATACTTACACCAGCAACAGCAGCACCATAGGGGCGGGATGCCCATCACCAATGCCACATATGCACACAGGGGCCTGAATGCGCACCACCACCCCTACCCAGGGGTGGCATGATGCCTACCACCACTACCACTCTTACCCAGGGGGGGCAGGATGCTTACCACTAGTACCACCCTCACCCAGGGGGGGCAGGATGCCCACCACTACTACCACCCTCACCCAGGGGGGGCAGGATGCCCACCACTACTACCACCCTCACCCAGGGGGGCAGGATGCCTACCACTAGTACCACCCTCACCCAGGGGGGCAGGATGCCTACCACTACTACCACCCTTAGCCAGGGGGCAGGATGCTTACCACTACTACCACCCTCACCCAGGGGGCAGGATGCCTACCACTACTACCACCCTTAGCCAGGGGGCAGGATGCCTACCACTACTACCACCCTCACCCAGGGGGCAGGATGCCCACCACTACTACCACCCTCACCCAGGGGGGGCAGGATGCCTATCACTACTACCACCCTTAGCCAGGGGGGCAGGATGCCTACCACTAGTACCACCCTCACCCAGGGCGGCAGGATGCCCACCACTACTACCACCCTCACCCAGGGGGCAGGATGCCTACCACTAGTACCACCCTCACCCAGGGGGGCAGGATGCCTACCACTACTACCACCCTTAGCCAGGGGGCAGGATGCCTACCACTAGTACCACCCTCACCCAGGGGGCAGGATGCCCACCACTACTACCACCCTCACCCAGGGGGCAGGATGCCCACCACTACTACCACCCTCACCCAGGGGGCAGGATGCCTACCACTACTACCACCCTTAGCCAGGGGGCAGGATGCCCACCACTACTACCACCCTCACCCAGGGGGGCAGGATGCCTACCACTACTACCACCCTTAGCCAGGGGGGCAGGATGCCTACCACTAGTACCACCCTCACCCAGGGGGCAGGATGCCCACCACTACTACCACCCTCACCCAGGGGGCAGGATGCCCACCACTACTACCACCCTCACCCAGGGGGGCAGGATGCCTACCACTAGTACCACCCTCACCCAGGGGGGCAGGATGCCTACCACTACTACCACCCTTAGCCAGGGGGGCAGGATGCCTACCACTAGTACCACCCTCACCCAGGGGGCAGGATGCCCACCACTACTACCACCCTCACCCAGGGGGCAGGATGCCCACCACTACTACCACCCTCACCCAGGGGGCAGGATGCCTACCACTACTACCACCCTTAGCCAGGGGGCAGGATGCCTACCACTAGTACCACCCTCACCCAGGGGGCAGGATGCCCACCACTACTACCACCCTCACCCAGGGGGGCAGGATGCCCTACCACTACTACCACCCTTAGCCAGGGGGCAGGATGCCTACCACTACTACCACCCTCACCCAGGGGGCAGGATGCCCACCACTACTACCACCCTCACCCAGGGGGGCAGGATGCCTACCACTACTACCACCCTTAGCCAGGGGGCAGGATGCTTACCACTACTACCACCCTCACCCAGGGGGGCAGGATGCCTACCACTACTACCACCCTTAGCCAGGGGGGCAGGATGCCTACCACTACTACCACCCTCACCCAGGGGGCAGGATGCCTACCACTACTACCACCCTTAGCCAGGGGGCAGGATGCCTACCACTACTACCACCCTCACCCAGGGGGCAGGATGCCCACCACTACTACCACCCTCACCCAGGGGGCAGGATGCCTACCACTACTACCACCCTTAGCCAGGGGGGCAGGATGCCTACCACTAGTACCACCCTCACCCAGGAGGGCAGGATGCCCACCACTACTACCACCCTCACCCAGGGGGCAGGATGCCCAACACTACTACCACCCTCACCCAGGGGGCAGGATGCCCACCATACTACCACCCTCACCCAGGGGGCAGGATGCCCACCACTACTACCACCCTCACCCAGGGGGCAGGATGCCTACCACTACTACCACCC
Organism: Calotriton arnoldi; assembly: GCA_963921515.1. NCBI lineage: Eukaryota > Metazoa > Chordata > Amphibia > Caudata > Salamandridae > Calotriton > Calotriton arnoldi. Next base: position 4,166,153 of record CAWUFW010000219.1, on the reverse strand, counting down.
TTAGCCAGGGGGCAGGATGCTTACCACTACTACCACCCTCACCCAGGGGGGCAGGATGCCTACCACCACTACCACCCCCACCCATAGGATGGACAATGCATGACACAACCAGCACACCACAACCTAGGGAATGCAAGAAGAAGACATCCCCCAACACCATGACAAGCGTGTGTAGACTGTGTCAAATGCCTACAACACCGAACATGACTTCTAACATACAATGTGACCCCCTAGCACATTTGCCACACAAATATGTGTGTGGCACACACAACACAAGCAGGCCATGACCATTGTGGCAATGGGGTCCAAACCCCCATCATCACAGTGACCAAAAGGCAAGTGTGGGGTCCATAGCTGCAGCACATTTTGAACATTGTGGCAATGGGGTCCAAACCCCCATCATCACAGTGACCAAAAGGCAAGTGTGGGGTCCATAGCTGCAGCACATTTTGAACATTGTGGCAATGGGGTCCAAACCCCCATCATCACAGTGACCAAAAGGCAAGTGTGGGGTCCATAGCTGCAGCACATTTTGAACATTGTGGCAATGGGGTCCAAACCCCCATCATCACAGTGACCAAAAGGCAAGTGTGGGGTCCATAGCTGCAGCACATCTTGAACATTGTGGCAATGGGGTCCAAACCCCCATCATCACAGTGACCAAAAGGCAAGTGTGGGGTCCATAGCTGCAGCACATTTTGAACATTGTGGCAATGGGGTCCAAACCCCCATCATCACAGTGACCAAAAGGCAAGTGTGGGGTCCATAGCTGCAGCACATTTTGAACATTGTGGCAATGGGGTCCAAACCCCCATCATCACAGTGACCAAAAGGCAAGTGTGGGGTCCGTAGCTGCAGCACATTTTGAACATTGTGGCAATGGGGTCCAAACCCCCATCATCACAGTGACCAAAAGGCAAGTGTTGACAAAGTAAGAGGTGCAACTGCCAAACTGCATGGATGATTCCTGGTCACAGAACAACAAACACATCAGTGGCAAAGTAGTGTATGTGTCCCATTGCAACATAAATTGGGGGAGCCAAATCCTGCAGTGCAAATAAGACATAACTTTGGCCATGTGCAGACAAACAACACCCATGGGGGCTGACACCGTCAACAATCATCAATGACACAATGACAGAAGTGACCATCCGAATGCAGACCCACATATTTGCACCAATGGGCACACACATGCAGATACCCTGTGGAGACTGCAGATGTGAGGCGAACAGATACCATACCATGGCAGCAATGGGACACACAATCAACAATTAGCAACAAATGAGGGCTCCCGTCCCATCAGCCTGGTCATGGAAGTGCCAACGGAATCATCAGCACAGATCCAACACACTTGTATAGCAATGTTGCACTGACAACACAGATGAGTCCTTCCCCATTGATGCCCAAACCTGCATGTTCACTGGAGATGGCCACACGGTCAGGGAAGTAGACGAATAGAACAATGGCAGGCACAACAGATGTGCAGGGGTGGAAGCCACAGATGTGAAGTTGCCAATCTAAGTAGGAAATCTCATTGCCAAATACTGAACACATGACACCCTCAGATGCTGCTATGGATGACATGGATACACCACAGGATAGGACACATAACCCCTGGACCACATGGGTTCCTGCACAGTAACACTTCATTATCATGAGACCAAATATCACCATCACTGCAGCAAGGGCATTGTTAGCATCATCAACATCATGTACATCAGAAGCAAAGCACTAGAGAACAGAAAGTTGCTTTATTCAGCATATGTGGCATTAAAAGTAGAAGTCCGGTAGAACATAAACAAAGGCCAATGGCCAGTCCATCAACAAAGTCACAAGTGGGTGACAGTGGCAGATGCCACCTTACACATGCCTGCACAAAACCAGGGACAATCCACTAGGAGGGGCAACCGGGGGGTAGGCCAGGCACCGCAGGGACAGGATCAGGGCTCACCAGGAGGAAGCAGGGAAGGGGTGGTGGGTGCTGGAGAGCCACTGACAACTGCAGTGGAGGTGTCTGACATGGTGTGTGCCGGCACAACTGGGGGCATGGCTCAGATGTTGTGGGTGCCGGCACGACTGCAGTGGACCCTGCAGATGGAGTGGACAGGTCCGCCACTGCAGTGCCCAAGTCAGACAGGGTGGTAGTGGACTCCACTGCAGTGCCTACCACCAGGGGAGGAGAATGGGGAACAGGCAAGGTGGGCTGGACAGAGGGGAGGACACCCTCACCACATCAGTGGCACAGACAAGCGCAGCGGGGCTGTGGTGCCGGGAGAGCAAGTGGCAGGGGAGAAGGCCGGAGCCTCTTGGGGATGGTATATCTGTGGGTGGGGGAACCTGGGGCAGGGTGTGGCGGGGGCACCTGTGGAGTGGGGGCCTGAGGGATGGAGGAAGGTGACCTGGTGCTTGAGCTGCAGGGCGGCGGCGGGGTCTTGCTCTTACCACTCCGGGGGACTTGCGGGTGGGGGCCTCAGTCTGTCTGCGCCTGGGGAGGGTGTCCGGGGGCTAGGGTCACTCTGCTCCGTGTGGGGGGCTTCCTCTTCCCCCTGGATGCTGGGGCAGCTGGATCGGAGGGGAAGAGGCCGAGGTCACTGAGGAAGAGGCGCTGGGTCTTTGGGGTTGCAGGTGAGGCAAGGGAGGGTGCTTTGGAGGGAGAGGCAACTGAGGACTGTGCAGTGCCCGTGGATGCGTGTGTGTGTACCAGGGCCCCATCCCCTGTGAGTCTGGTTTCAGTCCCCTGACTGTGCGTGCGTGTGCGTTTAGTTTGTGGCGTGTGTGTCTGTGTGCTGGATGTGTGTGTGCTGGTGTGTGCCTGTGCCGGTGTGTGTGTGCTTGGGACGGGCAAGGTGCTGGGGAGTGTGGATGGAGCAGAGGCAGGAGGGGTGAGGGACTGTCTGAGGAGGGACACTGCTGCCGTCAGGGAGGAGTCCATGGACCTGTTGCCCCTCTGTAGGTCAGACATGCCCGATGAGATGCCCTCCATGAACGACACCAGCTGAGTCAACAGTGCGGTGTGCGCATGGCGGACACTCAGCATGGCTGTCTGCCCTACATGGAGCTGGCGAAGGAGGTACACAGACTCCTCACTCAGGGCAGCAGGGGACACAGGGGCAGGGGGTGCGGTGCCTGGGCCAAAGGAGACACGCTCCCGAACATGGGAGCCTCCACGGACCTTGGGAATGGGAGCCGATGGGAGGGCGGTGGTGGTGGCGGGGACAGCAACACTAGCTGGGGTGTGGTGGCTGCTGACACCCGCCTCCACAAGGGAGTCATCCTCCGAGTTGCTCTGGTCCTCAGCTGAGGTGGATGGTGCTGAGGATTCCTCGGTGTGGCTCCCCTCGCCCTCCGTGCCACTGGGTCCCTCCGACCACTCCTCGGCTGCTGACCCAGTCTGGCTCTCTGGCTCCTCCTGGTCCGTGGAGCTGTCCCCTTCCGTGGCCGTGGATGTATCTGCAAACAATGGGGAAACAGACAGACATCAGTCACCTGCACCAAACGCACACACCACTGTGAGCACAGCACATCACAGAGCAAGCCCTGGCATCATTAGTTGTACATTGCTAAAAGTGCCCTAACTGAACAGGAGAAGCCAATTGTCAGTCTGATGCCAAGCATGGCACTCACATCCCACATGGCCTTGCACCCATCTGTCTGGTGTCTGTTGGATTGCAACACCCCAGTGTGGACACATGCACCAAGTACACAGTAGTTGGACAGTGCAGAGGACACGGTGTGGACACATCACAGCTCTTGCCACTGAGTGAGTACAGGTTTCCGGATGAAAGGGATGCCCAGAGTCAAATAGGAAATGCATGTGATGCATACCAGCGACAGACACCATGATGCACCCATGTCCTGATAGCCAGCGCCACTATGGTGTGCATGTAGCACATGTCACTCCCCTGCAGGACCACAAATAAGTTGACACATGCCATGGCAGAGGCATGACTGTTAAGTCATACATCACTGTCTCAGTGATGTATGACTTGGCAGCCAGACAACAACACTATGCACTGTGTCACAATAGTAGGTCATGGGGAATGCAAGTCCTGGAGCTGCACAAGTGCACATGTACATCCCCCTCACCCAGGGGGGCAGGATGCCCACCACTACTACCACCCTCACCCAGGGGGGGCAGGATGCCTATCACTACTACCACCCTTAGCCAGGGGGGCAGGATGCCTACCACTAGTACCACCCTCACCCAGGGCGGCAGGATGCCCACCACTACTACCACCCTCACCCAGGGGGGCAGGATGCCCAACACTACTACCACCCTCACCCAGGGGGCAGGATGCCTACCACTAGTATCACCCTCACCCAGGGGGCAGGATGCCTACCACTACTACCACCCTTAGCCAGGGGGGCAGGATGCCTACCACTAGTACCACCCTCACCCAGGGGGCAGGATGCCCACCACTACTACCACCCTTAGCCAGGGGGGCAGGATGCCTACCACTAGTACCACCCTCACCCAGGGGGCAGGATGCCCACCACTACTACCACCCTCACCCAGGGGGCAGGATGCCCACCACTACTACCACCCTCACCCAGGGGGCAGGATGCCCACCATACTACCACCCTCACCCAGGGGGCAGGATGCCCACCACTACTACCACCCTCACCCAGGGGGCAGGATGCCTACCACTACTACCACCCTTAGCCAGGGGGCAGGATGCTTACCACTACTACCACCCTCACCCAGGGGGGCAGGATGCCTACCACCACTACCACCCCCACCCATAGGATGGACAATGCATGACACAACCAGCACACCACAACCTAGGGAATGCAAGAAGAAGACATCCCCCAACACCATGACAAGCGTGTGTAGACTGTGTCAAATGCCTACAACACCGAACATGACTTCTAACATACAATGTGACCCCCTAGCACATTTGCCACACAAATATGTGTGTGGCACACACAACGCAAGCAGGCCATGACCATTGTGGCAATGGGGTCCAAACCCCCATCATCACAGTGACCAAAAGGCAAGTGTGGGGCCCATAGCTGCAGCACATTTTGAACATTGTGGCAATGGGGTCCAAACCCCCATCATCACAGTGACCAAAAGGCAAGTGTGGGGTCCATAGCTGCAGCACATTTTGAACATTGTGGCAATGGGGTCCAAACCCCCATCATCACAGTGACCAAAAGGCAAGTGTGGGGTCCATAGCTGCAGCACATTTTGAACATTGTGGCAATGGGGTCCAAACCCCCATCATCACAGTGACCAAAAGGCAAGTGTGGGGTCCATAGCTGCAGCACATCTTGAACATTGTGGCAATGGGGTCCAAACCCCCATCATCACAGTGACCAAAAGGCAAGTGTGGGGTCCATAGCTGCAGCACATTTTGAACATTGTGGCAATGGGGTCCAAACCCCCATCATCACAGTGACCAAAAGGCAAGTGTGGGGTCCATAGCTGCAGCACATTTTGAACATTGTGGCAATGGGGTCCAAACCCCCATCATCACAGTGACCAAAAGGCAAGTGTGGGGTCCGTAGCTGCAGCACATTTTGAACATTGTGGCAATGGGGTCCAAACCCCCATCATCACAGTGACCAAAAGGCAAGTGTTGACAAAGTAAGAGGTGCAACTGCCAAACTGCATGGATGATTCCTGGTCACAGAACAACAAACACATCAGTGGCAAAGTAGTGTATGTGTCCCATTGCAACATAAATTGGGGGAGCCAAATCCTGCAGTGCAAATAAGACATAACTTTGGCCATGTGCAGACAAACAACACCCATGGGGGCTGACACCGTCAACAATCATCAATGACACAATGACAGAAGTGACCATCCGAATGCAGACCCACATATTTGCACCAATGGGCACACACATGCAGATACCCTGTGGAGACTGCAGATGTGAGGCGAACAGATACCATACCATGGCAGCAATGGGACACACAATCAACAATTAGCAACAAATGAGGGCTCCCGTCCCATCAGCCTGGTCATGGAAGTGCCAACGGAATCATCAGCACAGATCCAACACACTTGTATAGCAATGTTGCACTGACAACACAGATGAGTCCTTCCCCATTGATGCCCAAACCTGCATGTTCACTGGAGATGGCCACACGGTCAGGGAAGTAGACGAATAGAACAATGGCAGGCACAACAGATGTGCAGGGGTGGAAGCCACAGATGTGAAGTTGCCAATCTAAGTAGGAAATCTCATTGCCAAATACTGAACACATGACACCCTCAGATGCTGCTATGGATGACATGGATACACCACAGGATAGGACACATAACCCCTGGACCACATGGGTTCCTGCACAGTAACACTTCATTATCATGAGACCAAATATCACCATCACTGCAGCAAGGGCATTGTTAGCATCATCAACATCATGTACATCAGAAGCAAAGCACTAGAGAACAGAAAGTTGCTTTATTCAGCATATGTGGCATTAAAAGTAGAAGTCCGGTAGAACATAAACAAAGGCCAATGGCCAGTCCATCAACAAAGTCACAAGTGGGTGACAGTGGCAGATGCCACCTTACACATGCCTGCACAAAACCAGGGACAATCCACTAGGAGGGGCAACCGGGGGGTAGGCCAGGCACCGCAGGGACAGGATCAGGGCTCACCAGGAGGAAGCAGGGAAGGGGTGGTGGGTGCTGGAGAGCCACTGACAACTGCAGTGGAGGTGTCTGACATGGTGTGTGCCGGCACAACTGGGGGGCATGGCTCAGATGTTGTGGGTGCCGGCACGACTGCAGTGGACCCTGCAGATGGAGTGGACAGGTCCGCCACTGCAGTGCCCAAGTCAGACAGGGTGGTAGTGGACTCCACTGCAGTGCCTACCACCAGGGGAGGAGAATGGGGAACAGGCAAGGTGGGCTGGACAGAGGGGAGGACACCCTCACCACATCAGTGGCACAGACAAGCGCAGCGGGGCTGTGGTGCCGGGAGAGCAAGTGGCAGGGGAGAAGGCCGGAGCCTCTTGGGGATGGTATATCTGTGGGTGGGGGAACCTGGGGCAGGGTGTGGCGGGGGCACCTGTGGAGTGGGGGCCTGAGGGATGGAGGAAGGTGACCTGGTGCTTGAGCTGCAGGGCGGCGGCGGGGTCTTGCTCTTACCACTCCCGGGGGACTTGCGGGTGGGGGCCTCAGTCTGTCTGCGCCTGGGGAGGGTGTCCGGGGGCTAGGGTCACTCTGCTCCGTGTGGGGGCTTCCTCTTCCCCCTGGATGCTGGGGCAGCTGGATCGGAGGGGAAGAGGCCGAGGTCACTGAGGAAGAGGCGCTGGGTCTTTGGGGTTGCAGGTGAGGCAAGGGAGGGTGCTTTGGAGGGAGAGGCAACTGAGGACTGTGCAGTGCCCGTGGATGCGTGTGTGTGTACCAGGGCCCCATCCCCTGTGAGTCTGGTTTCAGTCCCCTGACTGTGCGTGCGTGTGCGTTTAGTTTGTGGCGTGTGTGTCTGTGTGCTGGATGTGTGTGTGCTGGTGTGTGCCTGTGCCGGTGTGTGTGTGCTTGGGACGGGCAAGGTGCTGGGGAGTGTGGATGGAGCAGAGGCAGGAGGGGTGAGGGACTGTCTGAGGAGGGACACTGCTGCCGTCAGGGAGGAGTCCATGGACCTGTTGCCCCTCTGTAGGTCAGACATGCCCGATGAGATGCCCTCCATGAACGACACCAGCTGAGTCAACAGTGCGGTGTGCGCATGGCGGACACTCAGCATGGCTGTCTGCCCTACATGGAGCTGGCGAAGGAGGTACACAGACTCCTCACTCAGGGCAGCAGGGGACACAGGGGCAGGGGTGCGGTGCCTGGGCCAAAGGAGACACGCTCCCGAACATGGGAGCCTCCACGGACCTTGGGAATGGGAGCCGATGGGAGGGCGGTGGTGGTGGCGGGGACAGCAACACTAGCTGGGGTGTGGTGGCTGCTGACACCCGCCTCCACAAGGGAGTCATCCTCCGAGTTGCTCTGGTCCTCAGCTGAGGTGGATGGTGCTGAGGATTCCTCGGTGTGGCTCCCCTCGCCCTCCGTGCCACTGGGTCCCTCCGACCACTCCTCGGCTGCTGACCCAGTCTGGCTCTCTGGCTCCTCCTGGTCCGTGGAGCTGTCCCCTTCCGTGGCCGTGGATGTATCTGCAAACAATGGGGAAACAGACAGACATCAGTCACCTGCACCAAACGCACACACCACTGTGAGCACAGCACATCACAGAGCAAGCCCTGGCATCATTAGTTGTACATTGCTAAAAGTGCCCTAACTGAACAGGAGAAGCCAATTGTCAGTCTGATGCCAAGCATGGCACTCACATCCCACATGGCCTTGCACCCATCTGTCTGGTGTCTGTTGGATTGCAACACCCCAGTGTGGACACATGCACCAAGTACACAGTAGTTGGACAGTGCAGAGGACACGGTGTGGACACATCACAGCTCTTGCCACTGAGTGAGTACAGGTTTCCGGATGAAAGGGATGCCCAGAGTCAAATAGGAAATGCATGTGATGCATACCAGCGACAGACACCATGATGCACCCATGTCCTGATAGCCAGCGCCACTATGGTGTGCATGTAGCACATGTCACTCCCCTGCAGGACCACAAATAAGTTGACACATGCCATGGCAGAGGCATGACTGTTAAGTCATACATCACTGTCTCAGTGATGTATGACTTGGCAGCCAGACAACAACACTATGCACTGTGTCACAATAGTAGGTCTTGGGGAATGCAAGTCCTGGAGCTGCACAAGTGCACATGTACATCCCCCTCACCCAGGGGGGCAGGATGCCCACCACTACTACCACCCTCACCCAGGGGGGGCAGGATGCCTATCACTACTACCACCCTTAGCCAGGGGGGGCAGGATGCCTACCACTAGTACCACCCTCACCCAGGGCGGCAGGATGCCCACCACTACTACCACCCTCACCCAGGGGGCAGGATGCCCAACACTACTACCACCCTCACCCAGGGGGCAGGATGCCTACCACTAGTACCACCCTCACCCAGGGGGCAGGATGCCTACCACTACTACCACCCTTAGCCAGGGGGGCAGGATGCCTACCACTAGTACCACCCTCACCCAGGGGGCAGGATGCCCACCACTACTACCACCCTCACCCAGGGGGCAGGATGCCCACCACTACTACCACCCTCACCCAGGGGGCAGGATGCCTACCACTACTACCACCCTTAGCCAGGGGGCAGGATGCCCACCACTACTACCACCCTCACCCAGGGGGGCAGAATGCCTACCACTACTACCACCCTTAGCCAGGGGAGGCAGGATGCCTACCACTAGTACCACCCTCACCCAGGGGGGCAGGATGCCTACCACTACTACCACCCTTAGCCAGGGGGGCAGGATGCCTACCACTAGTACCACCCTCACCCAGGGGGCAGGATGCCCACCACTACTACCACCCTCACCCAGGGGGGCAGGATGCCTACCACTACTACCACTGTTAGCCAGGGGGCAGGATGCCTACCACTAGTACCACCCTCACCCAGGGGGCAGGATGCCCACCACTACTACCACCCTCACCCAGGGGGCAGGATGCCTACCACTACTACCACCCTTAGCCAGGGGGCAGGATGCCTACCACTACTACCACCCTCACCCAGGGGGCAGGATGCCCACCACTACTACCACCCTCACCCAGGGGGGGCAGGATGCCTACCACTACTACCACCCTTAGCCAGGGGGCAGGATGCTTACCACTACTACCACCCTCACCCAGGGGGGCAGGATGCCTACCACTACTACCACCCTTAGCCAGGGGGCAGGATGCCTACCACTACTACCACCCTCACCCAGGGGGCAGGATGCCTACCACTACTACCACCCTTAGCCAGGGGGGCAGGATGCCTACCACTACTACCACCCTCACCCAGGGGGCAGGATGCCCACCACTACTACCACCCTCACCCAGGGGGGCAGGATGCCTACCACTACTACCACCCTTAGCCAGGGGGGCAGGATGCCTACCACTAGTACCACCCTCACCCAGGGGGCAGGATGCCCACCACTACTACCACCCTCACCCAGGGGGCAGGATGCCCACCACTACTACCACCCTCACCCAGGGGGCAGGATGCCCACCATACTACCACCCTCACCCAGGGGGCAGGATGCCCACCACTACTACCACCCTCACCCAGGGGGCAGGATGCCTACCACTACTACCACCCTTAGCCAGGGGGCAGGATGCTTACCACTACTACCACCCTCACCCAGGGGGGCAGGATGCCTACCACCACTACCACCCCCACCCATAGGATGGACAATGCATGACACAACCAGCACACCACAACCTAGGGAATGCAAGAAGAAGACATCCCCCAACACCATGACAAGCGTGTGTAGACTGTGTCAAATGCCTACAACACCGAACATGACTTCTAACATACAATGTGACCCCCTAGCACATTTGCCACACAAATATGTGTGTGGCACACACAACGCAAGCAGGCCATGACCATTGTGGCAATGGGGTCCAAACCCCCATCATCACAGTGACCAAAAGGCAAGTGTGGGGCCCATAGCTGCAGCACATTTTGAACATTGTGGCAATGGGGTCCAAACCCCCATCATCACAGTGACCAAAAGGCAAGTGTGGGGTCCATAGCTGCAGCACATTTTGAACATTGTGGCAATGGGGTCCAAACCCCCATCATCACAGTGACCAAAAGGCAAGTGTGGGGTCCATAGCTGCAGCACATTTTGAACATTGTGGCAATGGGGTCCAAACCCCCATCATCACAGTGACCAAAAGGCAAGTGTGGGGTCCATAGCTGCAGCACATCTTGAACATTGTGGCAATGGGGTCCAAACCCCCATCATCACAGTGACCAAAAGGCAAGTGTGGGGTCCATAGCTGCAGCACATTTTGAACATTGTGGCAATGGGGTCCAAACCCCCATCATCACAGTGACCAAAAGGCAAGTGTGGGGTCCATAGCTGCAGCACATTTTGAACATTGTGGCAATGGGGTCCAAACCCCCATCATCACAGTGACCAAAAGGCAAGTGTGGGGTCCGTAGCTGCAGCACATTTTGAACATTGTGGCAATGGGGTCCAAACCCCCATCATCACAGTGACCAAAAGGCAAGTGTTGACAAAGTAAGAGGTGCAACTGCCAAACTGCATGGATGATTCCTGGTCACAGAACAACAAACACATCAGTGGCAAAGTAGTGTATGTGTCCCATTGCAACATAAATTGGGGGAGCCAAATCCTGCAGTGCAAATAAGACATAACTTTGGCCATGTGCAGACAAACAACACCCATGGGGGCTGACACCGTCAACAATCATCAATGACACAATGACAGAAGTGACCATCCGAATGCAGACCCACATATTTGCACCAATGGGCACACACATGCAGATACCCTGTGGAGACTGCAGATGTGAGGCGAACAGATACCATACCATGGCAGCAATGGGACACACAATCAACAATTAGCAACAAATGAGGGCTCCCGTCCCATCAGCCTGGTCATGGAAGTGCCAACGGAATCATCAGCACAGATCCAACACACTTGTATAGCAATGTTGCACTGACAACACAGATGAGTCCTTCCCCATGTGGACACATGCACCAAGTACACAGTAGTTGGACAGTGCAGAGGACACGGTGTGGACACATCACAGCTCTTGCCACTGAGTGAGTACAGGTTTCCGGATGAAAGGGATGCCCAGAGTCAAATAGGAAATGCATGTGATGCATACCAGCGACAGACACCATGATGCACCCATGTCCTGATAGCCAGCGCCACTATGGTGTGCATGTAGCACATGTCACTCCCCTGCAGGACCACAAATAAGTTGACACATGCCATGGCAGAGGCATGACTGTTAAGTCATACATCACTGTCTCAGTGATGTATGACTTGGCAGCCAGACAACAACACTATGCACTGTGTCACAATAGTAGGTCATGGGGAATGCAAGTCCTGGAGCTGCACAAGTGCACATGTACATCCCCCACACAACACATCATCTCAACCCTCATCTGTCCAGGTCACACCTATTGGACATATGGGAGACCTGTGACACTACCCTCTGAACCTGAGCCCCTCACAATTTGCTGTGAATGGGGAACAGCTGCCTGAACATCACATTCGCATACCCCAGTCTGCACGGCCAGCTGATCAAACACCTATGTGACACACAAGTATCGTCTCCTATGGTCACATCTCCAGGGGCATGCTGAGCCCCTACCAAGAAACACCCCAGCAGTCCTGGCAACTAATCCACAGCACACTGACACAGAGGCAGACACCGGAGGGGTCAAATCACTGTGCACAATGTGTCAGCTGATACACGGGAGTGGGAGTACAGAGTGCATTGCATGGCCTGGAGTAGGCATGACTGTCCTGCTCCACATGAATGAGGGATGTGCCCTGGACAGTGGATAGCTGGCTATGTATGTGTGACACACGTAATCTGCACACTCCTGGGGCACAAACATTGTTCCCACCCGCTGCATGGGCGTGTGCCACATACCCCAGGCACATGTGGTGGCTCAGCTCAGCAAGTGGACCGCATATCAAAGCAACACGCAGATCACATGTCCAAACCCAGGCGTTGTGTGAACAATGGACCCACCCATGATGCCCACAACAGAGTTAGGGAAACAGATGCTGTCCCCCACCTTTAGTGAAGCAAACTGCAAGGACACAGTCCCAAGTGACACAATTCCCTGACTGTAAGGGCCACACCTGGGTATCAGATGAGCAGTGGGCAGTGCACAATAGAGGGACATGGCTCCTGGACAACATGACTGCTGCACTGTGGCAGTTGAACCAGGCCAGAGGAGGGCACAAAGCATGTAATACAGAGTTCACAGTGCAGTCTTTCACTCACCCCCTCCTTGCTGCTGTCTGGCCTTCAGCTGCCCATCCAGGTCTGGAAAGACCACCGCCAGGATCTGGAGCATGTGGGGGTCAGGGTCCGTGTTCCGCCCCTCCTGCGAGGAGGCGACAGCTTCAGCTGGACCCGTGCAATCCTCCGGGTCCAGCCCCGAAGGTCCTGCCACCTCTTCTGGCAGTTGCGGATCCGGCGCTTGTAGACCCCCACGGACCGGACAGCCCGGACGATGTCCTTCCAGATTTCCTGCTTCCGATGGGCATTAACCTGTCAGGATGACAAAGTGAAAAGGCCATTACCACACATGCAACATATCCGTGCATGACACAGTTGTATATACATGTCTCAATCACAGGGGCACATGATGTACACAGACAGTGCAAAGCTGACCATAGACAGTTTGCCAGACGTCACTACATGGTATCATTGCATGGGAAGTAAAACCATGTTCAAATGCACTGTCACTGCAGCATACCTGTCCAGTGCAAGTCACTACACACTATGGGGGTGACAACTACTCAGTGAGCCTGCTAGCCAGTGGCGTGCAGACTCTCAGACTTGCTAGTCACACAAAATGCACATTCAGAAAGGCAGTGCACAGAACACTCACCTGCTCCCCTGGTGTCCCATACAGCTTGCTGTACTGTGGAAGTAGGCTGTCCAGCAGGGCCTGGTTCTCTTCAAGGCTGAAGGCTGGGGCTCTCTCCACAGTACGTGCCATTGCAGGGTCCAGAGGGGCAGAGACAGCAGCAGTGCAGTGGCAGATGTCGTCTTGGAGCATGTAGTGCAGGCAAGTGGGCTCTCAGGGGAACAGCCAGCAATATATATGTGCTGGAGAGGCAGATACTGTCCCTTGTGTCCAAAGTGATAGGTCCAAGTCGTTTGCATCTTCTGAATCTGGCCAATCCATGGAATAGCAGCACCAAAACACGCCCACAGCATCCTTCAAATCTTCAACTTCATGACATACATGATTTTGCAACATTGTTGTGGGTGACCAACTGATTTTCCAGCAACCGACTCGTTCGAAATTCGAAAACGCGTCCGTTGCCAGGCAAGCCCATTGTCAATGGGTGCGCACCGATCGGTCCATTGCGGTACAACGCGCACAGGGGTACAACGCGGACCCGCACACATTGAAAGCAATGGGCCGGCCGGAGGCACCGATCGGTCCATTGCAGTTCAACGCGCACAGGGGTACAACGCGTACCCGCACACATTGAAAGCAATGGGCCGGCCGGAGGCACCGATCGGTCCATTGCAGTTCAACGCGCACAGGGGTACAACACGTACCCGCACACATTGAAAGCAATGGGCCGGCCGGAGGCACCGATCGGTCCATTGCAGTTCAACGCGTACAGGGGTACAACGCGTACCCGCACACATTGAATGCAATGGGCCGGCCGGGGGCACCGATCGGTCCATTGCAGTTCAACGCGTACAGGGTACAACGCGTACCCACACACATTGAAAGCAATGGGCCGGCCGGAGGCACCGATCGGTCCATTGCAGTTCAACGCGCACAGGGGTACAACGCGTACCCGCACACATTGAAAGCAATGGGCCGGCCGGAGGCACCGATCGGTCCATTGCAGTTCAACGCGTACAGGGGTACAACGCGTACCCGCACACATTGAATGCAATGGGCCGGCCGGGGGCACCGACCGGTCCATTGCTGTTCAACGCATCACTGTACATGTGACTGGCATATGTCAGCATGCCTGTCTCAGATGGACATATGCCAGCCACAGATAGCTCCTAGGGAGTGAGGGGCACACCTACATCACGACAGCCTGTCCAAACTTTATCATAAGGCATGTAAGGCTGCATTTCCTATTGTGTGTATGTTGGTGTACATGTTGTCCTGTGGGTGTCACCTGTGGGCAGCCACCCCCAGGCTGTGCACGTGTTCATGGGGACAGTATCCTGGGTGTTACGTGTCAGTGACCACTGTGATGTGCAACTGTTCATATCTGTGCATGTGCCATGGTCACATTTCACAGTGGTGTATGTGTATGTCATGTCACATACCCCGTGAGTCCCATGTGGGACGGTATGTTTGAGCCAGGGTGTCCCAGTGGCACAATAGTGATGGTCCTCCACAGTCTTTGTGCATGTGGTGTTTACAATGTCTCTGATTTCATGTGCACAATGGGAGACAGTCTCCACATCCACGTTGTGTGTGCATGGACTCTGATGTTGTGCGTGTGTGTCACAGACGTCCATGTCTGTCCTGCCGTGGCAAGTGGGGCCACTACCTGTGGGGGTCATGGTTGTTTTGCTGTGGTGTATACATGATACTCCATGTAATGCCAGTGTCCATGTGGCATTACAGGGTCCCTGGGAATGTACCTGTCGTTGAGCTGTGGTGCCTGGGGCACATCTGTCCTCACATGTCACTGTGGGGGTTATTGTGACACGGCAGCAGGAGATGGGAACTGTGACACGGCCTCATGATATCCAATGGGCCAACCTGGGACTAATTGATGCCACCTGTTTGACCGTGTTGACAGATGTTGGCCATGTATGTACCATACATGTCCTTCCGGTACTGCACACGTCATGTAGTTGTGCCTCATAATGATGTATGTTGGGATCTTGAGTGTGTTCAATGCCGCATATGTGGGGTGACTGACAATCTTGCTTACTTCTCCTCTGCACTGCAGGGCTCCTGCTGTCCATCGGCCATTCCCAGACCTGGCAACGATGGTGGAACGGGACAGCATCCGACGGTACCGCTTCACCAGGCAGCTGATTGAGGATTTGGCAGTCCAGTTGTCCCCACATTTGCAGCCTGGCCAGCCGTATCCTACAGCGCTGACCCCCAAGGTGAAGGTGATGGCAGCCCTACACTTCTTTGCCACTGGTACCTTCCAACATACTGTGGCGACTGCTGGTGGGATGTCACAGACCATGTTCAGCCGTGTGCTCCGCGATGTTTTGGCGGCAATGTTGCTCTTCCTGAACCGGTACATCTATTTCCCTAGACTGCGACGACTCACTGACGTGAAGAGTGACTTTTATGCCCTGGGGAGGATACCGCATGTAATTGGCTCCATTGATGGGACACATGTGGCTTTGGTACCACCACAGGCCCAGGAGCAGGCCTACAGGAACCGCAAGCACTACCACTCGGTCAATGCACTGGTGGTGTGTCTTGCAGACATGACCATCACACACGTGTGTGCCCGTTTCCCTGGTTCAGCACACAATGCCTTTGTGATGAGGAGTAGTCGCATCCCCAGGATGATGGCACAGATGCAGAACCAGCATGCCTGGCTTGTCGGTGTGTACTGACTTTGTGCCATTGTGTGTGATCTGATCTGTAGTATTCCGCCCACTTTTCCAAGTCAGCTAATGTGCACTTGTCTGTCCGTAGGTGACTCGGGATACCCCAACATGCCGTGGTTGCTGACACCCCTCAGGAACCCTGTGACACCTGCCCAGATGCGCTACAATGAGGCACATGGTCGGACCAGGAGAGTGATTGAGCGGACCTTTGGTCTCCTGAAGAGCCGCTTCCGCTGCCTGGACAAGACCGGAGGGTCCCTCCCATATGCCCCTGCGAAAGTGTGCAAGATTATCATCGTCTGCTGCATGCTCCACAACCTGGCAGTGCGGAAGGAGTTGCCTCTCATCCAGGATGACAATGACCAACATCCGCCACCTGTGGAGGATCCTGGCCTGGACCACGATGCCAGTGACGATGATGATGATGATGGTGATGGTGATGTCCGCACACAGCTCATCACCAACTTCTTTAGCTGAATGTGAGTATCCTGAGGTGTCATGTCAATGATGTGAGTTGGCATGATGTGTGGGTGGTGCTCTGGTGCTGTTGGAGTGTGTCCATGGGCCACTTGACTGGATGTGTGTTGCGATGTGTGGTGACAGGTGGGCTGTACTCCCCAACAGTGTTGACATGCTAACTTGGTTCTGGGTGGGTATCTTGTAACATGTATTGTGCATGTGTTTTGCTGTTCTGTCCTGTACTCCATTGCTTTTGACTATGTGTCATTTCTGTCCTTCACAGGGTACTTTCAGATTCGTTTGGTCAACTGTGTCCACCGACGACGTGATTGCACATCCAGGCTGGTAGTTGTTGTGTCCCTACAGGTGATGTGCGCCGACACCCATGGACTTCCTTCCGTCTACAGTTGTTGACTGTGTGCCCGCTGCCAGGTGGGGTTACCTTGCATCTGTAGTGGTTACGGCATGTTGCAACTGTGTAATAAACCTGTGCTTCACTTTGTGATGTGCGTTGTCTGTGGTCACACATTTGACTGCCATTTGCTTACTGCACCTGTGGGCTACTTGACTACAACTGGGAATGGGTGTGGTGTCTGTGCATTGCACCGTCTTCCCTGGCAACATCAGTGTAGGCAATGAGTCAGATGGCCTAGGTGTGTATGTGTCGTGTAGCCCTGGTGGTGTGTCTCCCTCATGTGTGTCACGTTGCCTGTACTCACATGCCTGTGTTGTCCTTGCTGTTGCAGTTCGCATACACAGTGTAATTTTGCAGTTCATCATCCCCATAACAGCACCCACGTTGGAATCACGACAGAGGCAAGTATGGTGTATTAGTGTGTTTATTGTGATACATTTGTGTTAATAGTGCATAGGATGGGTTGTGCTGCACATGAATCTTGCAATCCCAAGTTCCTAGGTGAATTGAAAGTCCGGGTAGACAGGATCCCCAGTATCGGGGCCACAGTTGTCTGACACAGTGGTCCAACTTGTACTCCCCATGCAATGTGTGGGAGTAGTGTTGCCGTCAACAGGGTGAACAGTATGTGCACAAAGGCGAACATCCAGAACAGGTTCAGGCTTCCTGGGAGTTGCGCTTGGCCATCGGCCTCTCACTTTTCCCTCCTCGGACGACCCCTCTTCTTGGGGGGTGGGCCCTCAAGTGCAGGCTGCTGCGGTGCAGGGGACTCTCCGCCAGAGTCCTCCTCCCTCCCTGTGGCAGTTGCAGTTTGTTCGGCACCAGATGTTGTTGGCACACAGGGAGGTGTGGACTGGTTGCTGTTAATCTGGTGGAGGCATTGTAAAATGTCCCTGTGCACCGCCGTCATCTCATGCAGTGCATCCCACTTGGACTCCATGCGGGACATGTGTGAGTCCACACGGGACATGTGTGACTCCACGTGGGACATGTGGGAGTCCAAGCGGGCATGATGGGCAGCCTGCTGCTGTTTAATGTCTCTGAGGAGCCCCACTACCTGGCTGAGCTCTCCGGTGCTGGACTGGTACGCATCAGCTATGCGTACCAGTTGTGGGTCATCATGCACACCAGCAATGTCTGCAAGCAGCGACCTCTGTCTCCCACCCCTCCCACCACCCCTGCTGACATGTGCAGTGTGTGCAGTGGCACGCACAGATAACCCTGGTCCACCTTGGGGGTTGGTGGTGGTGGTGGTGTCCATGGCCCCAGGTTGGTCCAGGGTCACTGTGCTGGTGTTGCTCCTTATTCTGTCCATGTCGGCAGGGATGGTATTCGTGGTGACAGTCATTGTAGGGGTGGGTGCAGGGGGTGCAGCTGGTGGTCCTGCTGGTGCTGCAGCTGGTGGTCCTGCTGGTGCTGCATGTTGACTTGCACCGGATGTGCCAGGTTGTTCTTCATCGTCCGAGGAGGACAGAGGCTGTACGACGCCAGTGAGCTCGGCATCCTCTTGAGCCTGGGACTGGGACTCCTCAGCGTCTGCTGCTGTGTCCCCATCATCACCTGTTTTTGGGAGACACAAACAATGTATGTCATGTTTCTGCAGGCATCAATGGTTGACACACATGACAGTTGTGACTGTGCCTCTGGGTGCGGGCCTGTACATTGCATTGTCCTGAGTCGTCACAGTCAGGGGTTGATATTGGTGTGGCACATTGTCCTGCATTATTTGGGCATTTCTATGTATTTTCTGGGGTGTGAACATGGTCTGCATTGGTTGTGTTTGGTTGACAGCCGGACCTCCTTCCCACCCACCCAGCCAGTCAGTTATCCCACCATGGAACGTGCTTGCGTTGCAGGGAGTGTAAGTTGTCTCTCAGGATGTCAGTCAGTGGTGTCCTGCTGTTTGTTGGTGCACAGTTGCCAGCAGGGCCTTGTGCTCCCCACAGCAGTAGCCAGTGTCAGCCATCTTGTGAGTCCTTCTCCACTCCCTGTGATGTGCGCATGGTTCATGGTGGTGTTGATGGGACAGTTGTGGGGGGGCAATATGTGTGACTGCGACTCCCATGATGCTATTGGCTACACTGACTTGGCCAGCATACACAGAATTCCTTCCTTTGAGTGGTCTTCACTGTGTGTTGGTGTTGTTGTGGTGGCTACATGTCTGGATGTGTTTGTTAGTTCTATTTGTGCCACTGCCTAGTTGTAGTTGTGTTTGTACATGTGTTGGCACAGTTGGATGTGACTTTTTTGATGGCATGTGTTGTGTTTATCTGACTAACATACACATTTTGGGATGATTCTGTTCTGGTTGCTGTGTAATTGCTATGAGTGCATGGTTTGACTCTCCCCTTGACAGTGATGTGTGTGTTTTGTGGCAGTATATTGTGTACATTTGTTGTGTACTCACCAGGCTCTGGGATGTCCTCTGGTCCATATACGCTCACTGGCGGAAGGATGGCCCGCACCTTCTCCTCCCAGGGCCTGAGGTATATTGGCTTGGCAGGAGGGCCACTGCCGGTGTGTTGGCTGTTGATGTAGTCTTTCTTCAGCATGTCCCGTACCCTCCTGCGCACGTCATACCACCTGTTCTGGATGTCGGTCTTTGTGCGCCGACATGGTGATTGGGCGTTCACCCTGTTGATGATCCTCTCCCACATCTTGGTTTTCTGCGACATGGGGGTCTGTTGGACCAGTGTGCCAAACAGCTGTGGCTCCACCCTGAGGATCTCGTCTACCATGACTTCCAATTCACTATCTAGGAACTTGGGATTCTTCTTGGGGGCATGGTGATGGGTGGTGATGGTGGGTGATGTGTGTGTTGGTGTGCAGGTGAGGGTGTGTGAGTGTGTGTTTTGCTGGGTGTATGTGAGGTAGGTATTTGTTGGTGTGCTGATGGTGTGTGGCTTGTGTGAGGGATGAGCTGTGGGTGTGTGGTTGCTTTCTCTTGGGTGCTGGCAGTGGAATGGCATTTGCAAAGGCTCATGGTAGTGATTTGTGTCCTTTATATAGGTGGAGTTGTGGGTGTGTCTTTGTTCTCTGTCCCCACCCCCCAGTATTTATTGGCTTTGTAATTGCTTGTTTGGCCTTTTTTTGTGTGATTTTTCCTTTGTACTGTCTGTGCATGTTGGAAACGTTCTTGTGACCGAGTCGGACCCTGCATTTGTCTCGTACGGTGTTCTCCGTTTCGTTCACGCTGTGTTTGTGCAGTTTTCTATGCTGCGTACGCGTTGGTCGCGGTGTATTGTGTTGCTTCGGCTCGGTTTTGTATGCGTGTCGGTCGTACGGCTTTTCCTCCGTCCGACTCGGTCGTGGTTTTCGCGCCTTGCATCGTACTTTGCGGTTTGGAGTTCGCGTGTACGTTTCGGTCGGATTTGTTCCGGGTGCGTGTCGGTCGGTTGGATTCGCGTGTTTTTCCGGCCGGATTGCTGCTTTCCGTGCGGCTCGGTCGGTCGACTTTGTTTCGGTACGTGTCGGTCGGATTTTTCGCGCCTTGCATCGTACTTGGCGTGTCGTGCGCCACGGGTACGTGTCGGTCGGTATTTTTTCCGGATCCAAGTCGGTCGGTTCTTTTTCCAGCCCGAATCGGAATCGACCCCTGTGAGTTGAAAACTGGCCATTAACATGCCGTAGGCGATGTTTCCAACACCCCATTAACCCCCTTCTTCCTCTCACCCCTGCTGGCAGAAACCAACAACCCCTCACCAGTATGGTGCAGCTAATTTGTGGGGGGTTCAGGAGAACTGAGGAAAGAGCGGAGGGTTTGTTTTCAGAGACCAGTCCCTGCTCAGCCAGAACCTGACCAGTGAACACAAAAGGTACTCCCTGCTGCCTCATTTTATTCATCATCAGCAGCAAAGGCACTACATTTATTTGCACCTAGGGCACAATCCTAGCAAGGGCCAACTCTGACTGAATGGGCTAGAGACCAGGGCCGTAGTTTTAGGGGGGTGTTTGGGATGTTACACCCCCTAATAAATTTATTTTCTGATAAATAGTTGGGTGCAGGGACTTTCATTCGGCTATAGTGAGGTGTCTGTCAGATTTAATCAGGAATTTTTTCCATACACACAGACAAAAAAGCTCACACACTCACCCCCCTCTCTTTTTTGAAAATCCTAAGAAATGTTAGTTATTTTACAAAATATTATGTTTTGTCTCACTTAGCATTCCTACCAATCCACACTCCTCTCCCTTTCCACTGCCCCCATAGATCCCTTTGGTGTACCCTGCTTGTGGCGTATAACATTTTAATAATATATGCTAGCGTGATTGTTGGAAAATCTGAAACTCACACGCCCCTGCCAGAGACAGCACCAAAACAGCGGCAAAACCGTCTGTTCAAGCTCCGCTGCTGTGCATATGTATCTCTCTGGTTCTTCCCGCCACCTTCTTCACAGCCCAGCCTGCATCTAAGAATGGCGCCTACGTGTGTAAATAGTACCTAGGCAGAACCTTGCCCAGCTAGAGAACGCATCTAAGAGACACATCTGCATTGGCAGCAGTAGCGGCCAGTGGTGGGAGTGCTGCCGGGCAGTGACGTGGGGCGGGGGAGGGGCAGGGTGGGGGGTAGTAAACTACGGAATACGGCCGCACAGAGGTAAGTAAACAAGCAAATAAATAAAACGAATTTCGTTGCGAGCGCTGCATCGCCTTTGCCGCGCAACGAAATTCGTTTTATTTATTTGTTTGTTTACTTACCTCTGTGCGGCCGTATTCCGTAGTTTACTACCCCCCACCCTGCCCCTCCCCCGCCCCGCGTCACCGCCTGGCAGCACTCCCACCACGGGGCCCTGCTGATTGGCAGTCAGACAAGTCTGCACTACTGAGTGCTTCAAAGTCTTCCCTGTCACAACAGAACAAATAGGAAGAAACATATGTGCCAATCTGAGGGTTTCACATCCTTCTTTTGACTCCGCCCAGACAGCTTCTTTTCCCAGAATTCCGGCATCACAAGAATCCATCGAGAAGATATGAAAATTTTGAGACGTCATTGGACATACACATACTATAATTAATTCTTCTCTTTATCGAGTCAAAGCTCTACTGCACGACAGATATGTATGTTCTTATATAGCCTGGCTTAGTCCACACCTCTTGTGACATTAAAGTCTCCCATTACTACTCTTAGAGCATCATCTACTTCTATGCCTTAACTAAGGAGAAAATACCGTCTAGCAGGGTTCAAATTACTTTTAGTATTTCCTTTCATTATACAATAAAGTTGAATAAATGAGGAATAATAAATTGTGACACAGATAAAACATGCTTTTGCTCATCTTTCACCAGGGATTTACAACCGGCTTTTTCTATTGACAATGTGGCAGGGTTCTGGGATGTGGTTTCAGCACATCACTGATGTGGTAAAACTGCCTAACACTAGCAATGTTATGCGATAACAGAAAAATGAGTAATTATCGGGTTAATGCAGATTTTTAACATTGGCTCGTTCCTTTAAATATGCTCTTAGACCTTTTTTATGGCCTTAGACTTTGACAGGAATCTAGAATAAACTTTTACTGAGGGAAATTATCCCTAAATCATATTTTTTTATGCTTATGCCTATTTTAGCCCTCGTTGGTGTATTATTGTTTATTTTTGATCAGTATCGGTTTGTGGCTGATATATTCTTATTTTTTTTTAATTCCTTCGTCTGCACATCTTGTTCTTTATTACTTTTGTTCTAGCAGTGCAAATCCCTAGACAACTCCAAAATCAAATCTCGCGTGATCTTGCATAACAGACCTGGCAGACTCTCTCAGCTAGTTACTTCCTTGCTGGGAGGAAACAGAGAAAATAGTCTCTGTAGCTCCATGTGAGAGACAACGTGACATGAGCTGTAAAATAAAGTTTCTCGGGGTCACAATTAACAGTTCCCGCTTCGCATTTTGCCACAGGATATCATAAAATGCCCATTGTACAGCTCCTGGCCCCAGATCATGAAATATAATTAAATGTTGTGAAAGTTAAATCCATTCTGGCCGCTGCTGCTCCTTGTACATGCCAAAATCTGTATATTTGTTTTTGTTTAATCCACCTGTACAGGCACCACTTAACAGTCTCATTGTTTGAAATAAGATACACGTGGGGTATTAATCATAGGAGATGGCAGGTGCTGGAAATTGTAGAATAATGGGTTAGTAGGGATATTATTTGGCATGCAGAGGACCAGAAATAGGAGCCTGCCCAGTCAAAGTAGGTCATTATTAATAATAACTTACTAATAATGTACTTTGAAATAGTTTCCACATTTCTAAGTACTTGTCAGTTCTCACCAGAATTTTACCTGAATGTTATAATGACCATGAATCTTGCAGCATAAACTACCAGTCCCAATGCAGTTAAAACGTCTGCTTCTACCTGTAATAGCTGGAGAGGGGGGAAACCCTATAGGGTGGAGGGGCAGAATGGAACTCATCTGCTTCAGGGAAATCTTCAGTAGCAGAAATGAGATAGCTGTATAAAAAAATGAAAAAGAAGAATTCACTAATATGCTCAAATTGTATTCTGGAGGATTATCTGAAAAGAATCGAATGTTATGTACCTGACTTGAAGGTGACAATGGCCTAAGGTGAACTGTAGTAGACTATGTCACCCACATTGGCTCCTGTCACATTCAGGGGACATTCTGCATATTTAGAAAATATACTAATAGAATAGAATAAGACTTGTATAGTTCAAACCAATGTCCAGGCAACAATAGAAAATTATAGAGATTCCAAAGCTTTACTACATTTACTAACCCCAAGACTTACTAAACCAGGTGGAAATTTACAGTCAAAAGAAGCTCCTTCAGATACAGCAATTAGAAATGTTTTCCTCAGCAAAAGAAACAAGAATTCTTCAGAATGTGGAGAAGGCCGAAACTCCACTGAGCCTGGTTGATCAGCAACGACCCAGAGGCACAAAGTTCCTCTTAACTACTGCTGCTGCTTTTTTATACTGTGCCATACCCTTCCAACAATATTTTTCCTTCTGAATTTTCTGTCCTAATGCTGGAAGACTCCGCATGCTGGAATTGTGGTCCCAAAGAGTATCCCACCACCAGAGAGCACAGCCTGCAGGCTACCGTCGTTCAGAGAATTCACGATCTGTGATTGTGAATAGACCGCACAACCAAACCACCACTTTCATGCCAAAGACCCTCAAGAACTACTTGATGTCCCCTATGTTGTGGTAGGCACCTCTCATTACTATACGTAGCAGGTGTTATTATTACTTAGTGTAATGGTACTTACTGTTGCTTATGATGTTGACACTGGCAAGCACTTAAACACTCTGAATGACTTTTTCTTAGGGTCACAGGCACTCCTCTTCCCTCTCACTGATTATTTCACACTGTAGTGTTTCCTGGGTCAGATCAGATGCAAGCTAATGTTCTGATTCTTTATCAGTAATCTTCATTACTCTTACTCCTACTCATCCTTGTCACAGTCATTACTTAAGTAAGGAGAACATACCTCGAGACAGGTAGAAAGCTCGAAAGTATACTGGAAAGCGAGCCCACCCAGCCCGCTGGCCGCTAAACAGGTGAAAGTATCCAAGAACTCCTGCTGATGTCCGAAGCACAGACAGTCAGGAAGGCTAGGTGCTTTTAATGAATATGACGAGTAGGACTAGGAGTAATGAAGGTTACTAGTAACTGGGGCCACTATGAGCCTCTTCCTTGTGCCAGTCATTACCAAATGAGGAATATCAAAGTTACAATCCGGCCTTCAGTGCAGAAAGAGCACATAAGAAGTCACAAATGCTGGACTTTCTAGTGACTTTACTAGGGACAATATGTTTAACTTAAAATAAAACTGAGAATACCTAGATCAAATGAAAACCCCTAAGGTTCAATACTTTGAAGACAGTAATGATGAATAAAGAAATGAGATAAAGTTCAGCTGTCCACCAGTCAGATCTCAGCCTAGGGAACATCCTGAACTTGAGCCGAGAAAGAAGCATACCTCTGGTAGACATACCCTGGATGATCACAGTAACAGGTTTATCAGGCAAGGAACAAGCCAAGGCACCAGATACAGCAACTGATAGAAAGGGAAAAAGCCTTGAGACTTTGCTGAGTAACTGCAAATGTAAGAAAAAGGTGATCAGAACAGCTCACAGGGCAAAAGCAACCCACTTAGATTAATGTATTAGTCCTGATGCCATGAAAATATAAAAGTATTTCCTCAGGAGAAGCAGGAGAAGGATAACAAGCATTGGCATAGCCAATAGGTCTCGCCTTTGGGACCTTATAAGTGTTTAGCCATGCAACAGTGATGTTGTTGCACCAAGAAAATTGTGCTGCATAACTAAATACTTATAAGGTCCCAAAAGCGAGACCTATTGGCTATGCCAATGCTTGTTTTTTTTACTTATTTGTTTTATTTTTGTTCTTTTAAATTATCTTGCATATGCGTGTTGACTCTGTGTGCTTTTTATTGTGGATATGTGAGTGGATTAATGCAAAAATAAGTCAGTGAGTGGGTAGATGGATGCACGAGTGCAAGGATGAATGATACAGTGCATGCATGCTAAAATACTGAGCACCTAAAGTCCAAGTGACTGGAGAGGCATTTCGCTTATGAGCCAGGCCCGTTAGCATGGCCAGTGCTTGTTTATTACATATATTATTTATTTATAAAGCCAAGCACTTTCTCACACTCCCCTGTAAACACCGTCTGGGTGTCACAAGTGCAAAAATCATCTGCTCGTTAGACTGTTGTTTTGGCTCCACCCTTAAACCCTGGAGACCATTCAGCGTTACACCCAGGTGCCATCTGAGGCCAAGAAGGCGGGGCTGGGCACGGTGCGGGCTGATAAGGAGGGTGTGTCTGCCGGCCCAAGATGGCGCTCTGTTTGTAGTGTAAACGGAGAGGCGCTTTGAGGAGCGGGTGGAAATATTTAAGCCAACTATCCGGGGAAGTGAGTGGAGGAGGGCAGGACAAGGAGTGCGGGGTGGAGGAGGGGGACAGCTGAGAAGTATTGTGTGCAGGCTATAATTGATGTTGTAATCTCCATTGTACTGTATGTTGTAGCATAATTTATATAGCGCTCCAAACCCCTGACAAAGCGCTTTAGTTAGCGCCCTTTTGGAGTTGTGCTGTTGAAAAGGTGTTTTATATAGTATGACGTGTGCTTGGTGTTAGCTGATGGTCACGAGGTCTGAAGACATGAAAGAAAACAAGCATTGGCCGCGAGCAAAAAGAAAACGTGCGGCCGCGACCAGGAGTTGTGTGCGCGCGCGCAAAAATAAAATTTTAAAAAAACACGCAAGTGGTGCGCGCGCGCACAGGGAGAGAGGAAAGCCAGATGGCACCTCTACGCTGCGCAGGGCAGCGAAAGTGAAAGTGATCGCGATCGCGATGCACTTAATGACCCGTGACGGAGGAAAGACAGATGGCAGCTGTGCACGTGCACGCGATCGTGAACGCAAGCTGGAGGCCAGCAAAAGCCTGTGGGTAGCACTCTCAAAAGCCACCTACTAAATGTCTCGCAGAGCAGCGCATGCGCTGGCTCAGGCGAGACCTAAAAACCAGATAGAGCAATGTCTTTATATCCAAGGTGCCAACATTAGTCAGGATCAGGTTTAAGCAGCAGTTCATTATCTAGAATCCGAAGAAAAGGATGGTGGAAGCAAGCTCACCAATGCAAAGGGTAAAGGTGATTGCAACATGTGAGAGAGTGCCTCTTTTGCGTGGCCACCTCCATTTGTTTTGCTGACTGGTATTGCTGATTTTTTAACTCTGCTTGCCTGGGCACTGCTGTCCTGTCGTAAAGTCATCACTTTTTGACTTAGGAGGGTCCACTCCCAGTCTGTGGCAAAATTTATTAAATTTACGAAGCTTGTATTACATAGACTTGCAAGCCTGGAATGAAAGCAGCCAACATGATCTATCGGGGAGCTCCCAGTGGTTACCATTTTTAAAAATGTCTTTAATGAGATGGACAAAGAGCCAGATCTTTATTGTATTATTTTTGTTTCCGTTTGAAATGTGGCAAGCTATGGACACTTCCAGAAAGGACAGCAGTCACAGGTAAATGAACACATGGTTGTGTTCATGATCACACTTTAAAGGCAGACTGGGGTGCGTCTACAGTGACACTGATAATTCACCAGAAGCTGTGCTCTCAGTGTTTCTACAAGTGCAATCTGCACTCTGACCCCTAGGTGAAGCACTAAAGACTCATATTAGGCTCTGAGCGACTGTTAAAAACTACCAGAATAAAAAGGGCCAGATGGGGGGGAAGAGCTTTTTCCCACCTGGTGCCCAAGCTATGGAACTCTCTTCCTCTGGAGATGAGATTCACAGCATCAGAATCTTCCTTCAGGTAAAAACTGAAAACCTTGCTGTTCAATGGGTGCGAATAACTTCCTCTTCTCTCGCTTCTTAGTGTCTCATGCCTAGCGCTGGGAGGCCTTAGGGTAGCATGCGCTCTACAAATCCTAATAACATAACAATAACATAACATGGTGAAGTCTGTTAAGGCCTCTGGTAGGCCCTCCTTAAAAATACGGAGGTCATCAGCACTAATACATAGAGTGGTGGGTGTTCTGCTACGCTGTTTTGCTGTGCTTACAAAGTTTTTCAAAGCATTAACTCATTGGTGGAGTTAACACATGTACTGGAGAGAGCACTGTACTTTTGTTAATCAGGCACACAACTTTGGTCTGTGCTGGGAGCACTTTGTCACAAGTCATAAAGCACACCTGTGCATACTGGGTCACACTGGTGTGGTCTACACGCATTTTTGGATGATTCCAATTCCATCCACATTTCGTGATGAGTGCGGATAGTGTTAAAACTTAGTATGGATGGCATTCCAGGCAGACAGTGACAGGATTTGGGTAAGGGTATCGGAGAATTGCTTACATCACTCAAGAGGCTGCAGACTCATGGTTGTGATATTAGGCAACAAGTTGGATATGTGTTTGAGTGTCAATAGAATGCAGTGAGATAGACTGTAGTAAGGCAACACAGTGAAAATATGGAGAGTGACTGAGAGTGGGGAAGTAAGAGTTGCTTAAGAGATCGAAGACTGAGGAGAAAAAAGCAGAGACAAAAAGGAATAAAGCACACAAAAACGGTTTACAAGAGCGGTGGGTGGTGCAACTCACTCAAATGGGGAATACTTTAAAAAAAACACAGTTCTGGTGATAAAGAGGGCATGTAACTTTACAACGGGTAAAAGGGCACAAATAGATTTAATTATGTTCCCAATCAGGAAATCACAATAGAACGGCATGAGTGAATAAGCTGAGTCTGCATGACTCCGCATCAAAGTATCACAAGTGATTAGAGTGCATTTGTGCACATATTTTTTGTCCTGCATAATGCTGCCATACAGCAGACGAGTCTGAATAGAGCCTTCGGGATCAAGTATGTAGTGAGCCACCCGGCTCCTGTAATAAAATGTTGCCACCGCAACTCCCTGGGCCGGGCGCGGACCAGGGAGTATAAATAAATGGTGTCGTCAGCGCTCGTGGCTGACGGCACGGATCCCAACTGAGAGTGGTCGTGTTCAGTCTTTGCCCTCGTATTCAGGCCCCTCTTTACTGTGTGTGCCCCTTGCCCCGTTCTAGCCCCTTGCGCCCCCACAAACCTACATTGGCGACGAGGCAGGTGTGTGCAGCCTGCGCTTGCCCTCGTGACGCGGATCGGTGTCAGCGGCGCGTATCTGGACCTCCGAGGCCCCGCACCACGAGCGCGTGGCCCGACTCCTGAGGTGGTGTTGGTGTTGGTGTTGGCCGGTGGCTGCGGAGGACAGGTGAGGAGCCTGAAGGGCAGACCGGTGCAGCGGAAGAGCGAGTGGTGTGCCCCGCCGAGTGCCCGACCGTCCCAAGGCATGCGGCCTGCTCCAGGGGCGCGCGCTGACGCCGGCGGTCCCTTCCCACTGCAGCGCTGAAGCGAAGGTGAGGCCCAGCAAGCAGGAGGGGTGAAGGGAGACACAGAGAGAGGACGCAGTGCTGGGGAGGAGCCGGTGTGCTGCCAGAAGAGTGCGGAGGGACCAAGACAGGCAGTCAAGACCCTGGACCACATGTGCTGGAGGCTGGAAGGTGGGGTCTTGGGGGAATAGTCCCAGCAGGACAGAGGACACTGCAGTCCAGAACTGAGTGAGGCCAGAAGCCAAGCAGGACAGGGGAAACTGCTGCGCAGGACTGAGTGAGGCCTGTCCCCCCCCATCTTGAATTCACAGGACGGTGGAAAGCCGGTGAGGGGCAGGCATTGTAGAAGACACGGGAGACCAGACCTCATGAGCACAGAGCCCAGACCAGCAAGTGGGCAAGGGACAAGTGCTTCCAGAGACATGTCACAGCAGGCAGGGGGTAGCGCCCCAGGCCCGTCAGACCATAGCTCCCACATGTCATTGAAGGCGCTACCGCCGTTTAGTCAGCTAGCTGATCCGGCCACAGCGGCGCCAAGATGGCGCAAGTGGATTGGGCAATTGGAAAATTATTTTATTGAGATCTGAGGTAACTGATCTAGGCTTCTTGAGGCAAAATTGCTTTGCAGAGATTTCATTATACAAACTGTCTGGGTTTGTGCTAGTGCAAATGCAAATGTATTAATGATTTTGTGGTATACATTAGAATTGAGGGTCTGATTTAGAGTTTGGCAGACGGGTACTCCATCACAAATATGATGGACATCCCGCCCACTTTATTACAAGTGCCATAGGACATAAAGCATGTGAGATAAGGTGGATGGGATATCTGTCATATTTGTGAGTGGCCCTTCCACCAAACGGTAAGTCAGTCCCTGAGATATAACTTTCATGTAACGTCTTCATAAACCATTAATTAATAATTATGGAAATTAAGATGGTTTTACAAGCAACCTTGGATGTTGTGCTGGAAATTACTGACCTTCATGCACCCCACTCAAATTACATTTAGGCATGGAAATAAATGCCCCTTATGACGTGGTCAATAATCTTACAATAAAACGAGTTCTCTCTATAAAATGAGTAGTCTGGGCAAAATTTTGTCTGGATGTATTATATGTGCAATTTCAGTGAATTGCAAGTAAGTTAACTCATTTGATTATTCCTTAAGTACTCTATTTCCTTCATATTCAGTCAGAGCAAGTGATCCATGGAGAATAACACAAATGTCATTCCAACGAGGGACAATGGTAATAAGATAATAAAATGAAGAATTGACATTATTTAGAGAAACCCATTGCTGTACAATGACCACAAAGTTATCTCCTTTGAAATCATTTGCCATACCTCCTGTTAGAAATGGGATTTCTGGTTGGCTAGGGCATGCGCCTAAGCCAGGCAGAAACCACCACTCTAGTCAGGGCAAGGGAGTTACACGCTGAAGATAACCCCTGCTCACCCCCTTGGTAGCTTGGCACGAGCAGTCAGGCTTATCCCAGAGGCAATGTGTAAAGCATTTGCGCAACACACACACACAGCAGCGACACACTAGGCACACCACAAAAGAGACTACACACAAGGTTATATAAAAAATAGCCTTTGTATTATCATAAACACATTAGATCATAATCACACATATACACTGTGCCAACTGGCACTAGGTAGTAATTTACAGGGGATTATATACCTGACAGGGCCAATCGGGCCACTGTCAGAACCATCAGAAAGCACAAGTAATAAAACACAACCAGTAACTACTGGTAACATCACAGGTAGCATAAACGCATTATGTATAAACCACATTAGGTATAAACCATCCTAGGCATATATCCTACATTAGCAGTGCACCTCAGTAGCACCTAGCATAGACACATCATGCAAAATAACATTGGGCATAAACACATTATGCATAACTCGCAGTACATTAAGCATAAACCACATTATGCATTAATTTCCTCAGATCAACAGCGCACCATAGTAACACTGCCCAGGTGCATACATCACCTTAGGGCCTTGCGCCCTACAGAACCACAAAATGATCCCTGGCCAACTGGCCTTCCTTGGGGGCCCGTCTGGGCTGTCCCAAATGCCCTTTGTCCCAAAGGTCAGGGCTCGATAATCACAGGGCCTTCCAACTGTCCCTCTGGCTGCCTCAGCAGCGAAGACCATGTGCGTGATGCACTGGGGGGCGGGGAGGGGCACCTGACCCCTTCCTCTTCATAAAAATAAGATTTCCCCCGTCGTTGTAGGCGCAGCAGGAATCAGGCCCGTAATGCACAGGGGTCCGGCACTGCTACCAACCGGTAGCACAATGCCCCCGGGGCGGGAAGACCTCACTCGGTCTCTCCCGTGTAGACAAACTTCCTCGCTGGCCAAACTCACCCTCACTCCGGCGAGTCGGGCCCCAGCAAGCGGACGTGCGGCCTCTCCTTGCCCTGCAGCTTCACGGCACGGTTTTACTCCGCCGTACCTGCCGCCTGGGGAGCCTCCGATCGAGCCCCTCCTCTTGCGGGTGCGGCCATGCCCATCACCAGGCCTTTCCTCTGCTTCTTTGTTGCGTGGGTAGTCTGCAAGGTTCCGTCTCACCCTCCTGCAACAGTTGCCGGCAATACGCGGGGCTCCCACCGGCCCGGGGGCCCCACCCACCTCCAGGCAGTAGGTTTGCCTGACTTCCTCTGGCTCTGCCCTTCACTCTTGGTCACGCCCCGGGTCAGGCGCTCCTCGCCTAGCTTCCGGTTTGCGCTGGCGGCTCCTTCTCGTCGCGGTGTACCCCGTGTCCCCTGCTCGGCTTCTGCAGGCGGAAATCGTGGCAAGTGCCCACAATGCTCCTTGGAAGCACAGGTACAGCGCTGAGGGGCACAGCAAGCCCAGTTTGCTCCTCACGCTCTCGGTGGCCCCAGCTGCATCCAGCCGGTCGGCCACCAAAGATCGGCCAATGCTCCTCTCAGGGCTAAAAAAGGGAAATAAATCCAGCAATGCCCACCACGCGTTCCTGGCACCCATTTATCCAAAAGCAGAGGGGCAGAGCTGGGCACAGGCAGGCCAGCATGTAGGGACCCTCAGGAAGCAGTAGCAGGGTCCCACGGCGGTTCCTCCTTGCCCAGCAGTCCTTCCAGCCCCACACAGGTACAAGTCAGCACACAAGCACCTTTTCAAGGGGTCACAGCCCCAATATTTATACAAGGTTGGTCTTTGTTCTGCCCTGGCACAGGGCTTGGTTATCCAGTCCCAACTGGATCTGGGGGGTTTGGGAGCATTTTCTTTACAGTGCTCCCACCCTCCTTTGTCAGGTTGAGCTCTGTCCTCAGACACACCACAGGGGGGCGGAGCCAGCATTGAACCAGGCAGGCACAGACCCATTCAGGGTCAGGGGCTGCTCCTTCCACTACTCTAAATGTAGATCTGTCTATTCAGCCTAGCGCTGACTCACCCTGCCCCTCTGGAGCCACACACCTCACCAGCCCCTGTCACTCCAGAGCCAGATATGCAATACACATCAGGCAGGCAAAGACACATAGCACACAGAAATGCCAACTTCTAAAAGTGGCATTTCTAAAATAGTGATAATAAATCAGCGCACACCATTATGCAGCATTTATTATTACTATTCCAAACATACCAAACTTGACCACGCTGCTCCTCTCATATCAGGAATTACCACTGAAACACTTATCAGGGAATCCCCAATACATTCCTTTGGGAGGGCAGCCTCACAGTAGTGAGAAACCAAAATGGCTGTTTGTCACTACCAGGACATGTCACACAATTAAGGTACCTGTCCTACCTTTTACCTACAATGCACCCTGCCCATAGGGCTAGCTAGGGCCTACCTTAGGGGTGACTGACATGCAGTAAAAGGGGGGTCACAGACGTGGCACCCACTTTATGTGCCACGTCACAGCAGCAGTAAACTGAGCGCACAGGCCCTGCATTGGCAGAGGCCTGAGACTGGTTTGAAAGGCTACTTTGGTGGATGGCGCAAGCAGCGCTGCAAGCCCACCAGTAGCATTTAATTTACTGGCCATGGGTATCTGAGATACCACTTTACAAGGGACTGACAGGTAAATTAAATACGCCAAACAGGTGTAGACCAATCTTACCATATTTACCACAGAGAGCACACGCACTTTACACTGGACAGCAGTGCTAAAGTGCCCAGAGTCCTAAAACCACCAACACCAGGTCAGAAAAAAGACTAGGAGGAAGGCAAAAAGTTCAGGGATGACCCTGCAAAAAGGGCCAAGTCCAACACCTCCATATGTAAATCACCCACCCTAGCTGCAATTACTGCTGACCCCGGGAATTGCCTGCTAAGAGGAAGGACTAGCATGTAGGTGGATGCAGGACTGGAATAACCTTTTGACAGCCCTTTCCACTTCCTATTCTGGCTTTCAGACTTGTGGATCTGATTCAGAGATTGGTATATATTGTAAAGATTGGTTAGTAAGAAGATGAGGAGTTGATTTCCAACCAGCTTTTACCAAAAGTGGACTTGATTCCTAAGTCCTCTGATTTGAGCAAGCAGAGTGTAAAGTATTTTTTCCACCGGCAAATTTATGTGAAATTTCCAATTTGTGGCCCTCACTAAATTTGCTAAGTTTCCCGGGTGAGCTTCAAAGTTTTTACATGTATTTTGAGATGATTTTCTATGTTATCAGCCATTATTATGAGTGATCTGGAGTGTGTGTTAGAAGAATATAGGGGCACATGCATCAAGCAATTTTGCGATCGCAAACAGTGCGATTCGCAAAAATCGGCCATTTGCGATCGCAAAATGGCCTTTTGCTATGCATGAAAGTTTTTGGATTCGCAATTTAGGTATTCGCAATATCTTGCGATTACCTAAATTGCAAATGCTAATAGGGAATCGCAATTTGCGATTCCCTAATGCACATGAAGAAGCCTTTCCTAAATGCGAACTGTGCATTTAGGAAACGCTAATTACCAATTAGGTAATCGCAATTTAGGCAATGCATGACCATTCCCACCAATGGGCCTTGAGGCCCATAGGAAAGAAAGGAGTCGCAATAGCAAATAGCGATTCCCTAATTGCGATTGCGATTCTTAAGGAATCGCAATTAGAGAATCGCTATTTGCACCCTTTATTGATGCATTGAATTTTGCGATTACCAAATAGCGATTTCTTAAAGATAGCTATTTGGTAATCGCAAAAATGAAGTTTGATGCATGTGCCCCATAGCATATTACAACGCAATGTATTACATCGCGTGCTTTTACAACGCGGTTGTTACAACGACCGCGTTGTTAGTACGCGATACATTTACATCACAAGTCATTAGAACGACTTGCTATAGGGGGCGCGCTGGACTTAGGAATAGTATTATTTACTAATCCTACTACAGTTTGCACAACAGTAGGGAAGGTGTTGGAATTCATTTCCAATACCTTAATTTGATTTGATTTGATTTATGATTTATAAAGCTCCTGAATCACCCCTCAAGGGGTATCTCCGCGCTAACGAACTGCTTTAGTCGGCCAGAGAAAAAGAACAGATTAAAACAAAGTAGTCTTCAGAAGCCTACAGAACTGCAGGTGATCGGAGCACTCCCGCAAATGGATAGGTAGTTGGTTCCAGTAGGTAGGGGCTAAGTGGGAGAAGGCTTTACCACCTAGCCGAGATTTTTTACAGCGTGGAACCACAAGTAGAGATTTGGTACCTGAGCGTAACACCCTAGGTGGCTGATATTTCATATGTTTTTCTACCAAATAACAGGGGCCTTTGCCGTTTAGAGATTTATGCACAATGCAGCAGATCTTGAAATGGATCCGCCTCCGCACTGGGAGCCAATGCAATCTCTGTAAGAGGGGAAGGTAGGGGGTAAGGGAGGGAGCGTTGGAGACCAGTCGGGCTGCGGTGTTTTGGACCACTTACAATCTGTTCAATGATGCTTCATTAGCTGAGATCAGCAGAGCATTGCAATAATCTAGGCGACTTAATACTAGTGTCTGGATAAGGGTTTTCCGAATGGACAGGGGGAGATAGGGAAATACCCTTCGCAGGAGGCCAGGAGCATGGAAACAGGCGCCGATGGTGGTTGAAGCCTGTTCCTTCAGAATTAATTTCTGGTCCAGGCCGACGCCTAGATTTTTGACCACGGTCTTGGGGGCCGGTGCGGATCCCAGTTCCGCTGGCCACCAGCTCAAAGACCATCTCGAAGGAGCGTCACCGAACAGCATAATTTCTGTTTTTCCGGCATTGAGCTAGAGAAAATTGTGCCTCATCCAGCTAGCAATGGTCTTCATACCCTCTGAGAAGATGGACTGAGCATTGGGGTTGTTTTTATCGAAGGAGAGTAGGAGATGAGTATCATCGGCATAGGAGATAGGTATGGAACCTAACTTCCTAAGTAATCCTGCCAAAGGAGCTACATAGCTGTTAAATAAAGTGGGACTGAGACAGGATCCCTGGGGTACTCCTTTAGTCAGTTCCACGGTCTCAGAGCGGAAGGGGCCTAAAATAATGGTCTGAGTTCTATGAGAGAGCAAACTCAGCATCCATTGTAAGGCTGTTCCTTGAATACCAATTTCACTGAGTCTCCTATGCAGGATTTGATGTGAGACAGTGTCGAAGGCCGCCGACAGGTCAAGCAGCACAAGTAGTACTGCCTGTCCATTGTTCAAAGACTGTCTGATGTTGTCTGTGACAGCAATCAGAGCTGACTCTGTACTGTGCCTGGGTCTAAAACCAGACTGGGATGGATCAAGACAACTAGAGGCTTCGACAAAGTCCGAGAGATGTTTATTGATATGTTTTTCTAAAATCTTGCTCAGGAGAGGTAACAGTGAGATATGTCGGTAGTTGGAAAGGTCATCGATAGGGGCCTTAAGGTTCTTACGTAAAGGAATTATTTGTGCTGCCTTCCACTCAGCGAGAGGTTAAGAATAGAACAGATAGGGGTAGCAAGCTGTTTGGACAGCAGTGAGGTGATCCTAGTCGGGATAATATCAAGAGGTGATCCCGATTTGACAGTATTGAGTAAAGACTCTACTGCATCGGGCGTGCGTAAGGGGAAGTATTCCAGCTTCTGCACATTAGACCGGGTGGGTGAGAGGTCGGCAGATAAATCATATTGGCAACTTCCATCTAGGATGATATTGTTGTAGATTAAATCAATTTTCTTTGTGAAGTGCGTAGCTATTTTGTCGCATAAGGCTTGCGAGGGAGTTTGCTCATTAATACATGCCTCTGGATGGGTAAAAGTTTTAAGTATCTGATATAAAGTTTTAGGGGCATTCCCAGCCTGCTCTAGTTGCAGTGCAATATGGGCTTTGCGAGCATTTCTTATATTTTTATGGTATTTAGACAAAGCCAATTTATAGTATGCTTTATCTAGTGCATTGTGGGAAAGACGCCAACGCCGCTCCAATTTCTTGCAGAGCCTCTTTTCTGTTTTGAGGCTGGGAGAAAATCAAGCTGACTGAGTGCTCCTGGCTGAGCTCGTGCATTGCTTTAAAGGGGCTAAGCGAACAATGGCCGTTGTTATAGTAGAATTGTATTGGGCTAGGCCAACCTCTATATTCTCTGTGTCGAAATTCCACGAAGTTGGAATTAAATCCTGAAAATGATCAGGAGTGATTTTATGCCACCGTCTGCACCAACTCATAGAAGTTGAGGACTGCAGGTCATGTGCCCTAGGGCCCCTGAGTTTGAGCTCAATCAGTGAGTGGTCGGTCCATGTGAGAGGACTAGTGGCACCACACAGCACATTGGATGACTTGGTGAAAATAAGATCTAGCGCCCCCTACAGCAAGTCATTCTAATGACTTGCGATGTAAATGTATTGCGTACTAACAACGCAGTCGTTGTAACGACCGCGTTGTAATAGTACTGCGATGTAATGACAGCATTGTAAATGCTGTTTCCCGTTTTAGAATACCTCAGGGTTTAGAATTTAGTTTGTGCAATGCATATCCACATTCTGAGGTTTGTACAAGTAGTTGGGCATAGCATGTGCATGTTGGTGCTTTCTGCATCAATATACTCATCAGGTTTTACCTGCTGAAATAAATCCAGGACGTGCACTTTATCACTCCCATTAATTATCAGGAACGGTAACTTCACACCACTTGTAGTTTTGATCCTTACACAAACAGGTGTTTGCACATGCATTGTTAAACAACAAGGCAAACATAATGAAGGTCACAGTCATATAATGTTAACTGTTACCAAAACCCGCCAATCTGGGTAATGTATGCATACTTTTTCTCAGCAAGCAAATCTTTCACCAAGCTTTTCTAGGGACCACTACAAATTGCTGCTGAATATTTCTCTGCAGGTTTACCTTTTGGGGAACTTTCTATGCATAGAGATATTCCACAAAGTATATTGTATGCAGAACCGTTATCCTGTCTATTATTCTCAGTGAGTATTGCATGTAAGAGTTCCTTCCGAATCAGACGTCGTGAAAGAAATATCATGCATCCCTGAGTTAACACTTAGGGTCCGATTACGAGTAAAGTCCATGCCGTGCAGGAAGTGGGGTGCATGCATACAGGGGGGGCACATGTTGTGTCCCCCTGTGTGCATCCACAATGCGGTAGGCACCAGGGGGCCTAGTAGGGCCCTCTTTGTTTCCTCTCTGCCACGGTTTTCATGGAGGTGGAACCGCCATGATAACCTTAGCAGAGAGGAAACTCGTAATATGCTTGGCGGGACTGCGGTGGTCCAGCCAAGCATATTGCATCCTTAAGACCGCCGCACCACTGCCAGGGAACGGCGGTTCCCTGGCAGCTTCGGCGGTGCCAGGGTGGTCTGACCACATAACTCGTAATGGGGCTATTTGACTGCTGGTGCGGCGGTGGCTGGACTGCCAATGTTGTACCACCACGAGTCTGGCGGTCCCAGGACCGCCAGACTCTTGTAATTGGGCCCTCAGTTGGATTTTGTAGGAGGAGCTAAAGCCCACAGTGTGCTGCTTCTAAATCCAGTCACAATTACGGGCGATGGGTTCTCTAAAAAAAGGAATCAAGGACCTGTTATAACATTGAATACATTTTGCTGCTAGCACACTCCTTGTGTTGGTTATGAAGTTACCTAGAAAAGCCAATTCCAAATATTGCAGGCTGTTTGCTCACAACTATGTTTCTGGGAGGCACACACGTTAATACTTTTGTCTTTACTGGCAATTAATAGGCTGATAAAAATTTACTTGTGAAACTTTATACAACAGTTACATTTTCTGAGACCGTGTAAATAAATCGTACTGTCTGTAAGTAATTTTGGCAAATGTATTGTAATCACAATCTGCTGATATTGGATTCTAGTTTATTAAACACTTTGTGTGGTTTACAGAGTTATCCTAAATGTAAACATTGCGCAAAAGGCGATCACATAACACGTTGTCAAACTGTATGGATGTTAAATCTTTTTTTTAAAACGATGCCGTATTATTAGTGGCCTTAGATGTTATTGAAATAGAGCTATGATAAACAGCTTAATATTAATAGTAAACAGTGGCATGGTCACCTGTATTTAATAATAAGTCATTTTTAGAGCGCCTGGCTACACCAACAGGTGTGTCCCCGCGCTAAGAAGCAGTTTCAGCTGGAATGGAAGGAAAACCAGACTAAAGCTGATAAAGCCAGGTTTTCAGGCCTCTACGAAAGGTGGATTTTTGACTCATATGCGCCAATGCAGGTTTTACCTCTACGTACCCTTTTCACGTTGGATGTCATTGTGATTAAAAGCTAGTCCTCACATGAGCTAAGGAAAATTTAGAAGTCTCACCAACCAAGGCTGGCTGTAGGGCTAGGCAGTGCAAAGCCACAACACCTTAGAAGTGACTAGTTAATGAACTTTGGAAGTAGAGTAAAAACTGCCTTAATTTGCACTGTGACCGATTCTTTTGAGTGAGGCTGAACATCCCTCATGCATTTTAACTAACCAACACGTACCACATTAATTCTAATATACTCTAGTGGGGGCTGAGAAAAAAAAGAGGGGTACCAAAACTCGTGTTCCCCATACAAATTCCTACAGGAATTTTACAAAGCATTTTTAAAAAAACGGCTGAACAGATTTACACCAATTATGGCAGAAAGCTAGATCTTTACTCAGAAAGCATGCTTTTTTATTTGGTCTGAATGTTTGTGCGTTTTAGAGAAATTAAAGTTCAAAAGTTAGTAATGTATTCACAGATGGTCCAACGGGAGTCCACGGTACAATAAATTGAAAAACATAAAGTATTCTGATTGGCTGAGACAGTTTTTTTCCCACTGGCCACTGAGGTCCCAAGGAACTCGGAGGGTCCAGCGGGACCAAGCAGTCTGATTGGCATCCTCAACATCAACAGCAAATTAGTGGCTGCCATTTTAAGGACTTGGCCCCAGTGGTATCACTGACAGATTATCAGAAACAAAAATAGCGTGTGGACAGAATATCGAGTCAAAAATATCGAGGACCAAAATATAGAGAAGGCAATTGCAAATAGGTATGTATAGATTTACTATTCTTAGCTCCACATCTACATACCTTGAAGATATATAAATTGTCAAGGAACATATTTGTGGAGATATATATCGTAAAACTTTGCTTACCTATAGAAACTTACCTTCACAATATTTTTGTCCTCGATATTCTTGACACAAAATTTTGTCCCACGATATTTTTGCTTCTGATATTCTGTCTAAACATCCCTCAGTCTCCCAAGCAAAAAAAGTACAAGACGGCAGGGTAGGAAAACCCTGACCTCCTGGCCCTTGTGGGGGAAGAGGTCCCAGAAGGAACCCCTAGGGCCAAAATAAAATAAATGTTTGTTTTTGGGGTGCAGTGGGGCTGCAGTGGGGCCAACCCCACACCGCGCACAGCAAAAGGTATGCGCAGTGAGAGAGTTTGGTGAATATGATAAAAAAACTGAAATTCACTGGGAAAAAAATAAAGGTTGAAAAACGTGACAGTTAGGTGCAGTAAAAAGATCTTGTTTTGCGAGAAAAACAACCTTGGAAATTCACAAAAAAAACAGATTAAAGTGACCTTACTATTAGGTATGGCAATAACTTTAGGCTAAAAAAAAACCCTAGTAATTCACTACAATTAAAATTTTATATGTCAAAAGTATTGTTTTAAAACAAAAAAATGAAATTCACCAGTTGCAGTTTACTGAGCTAACTTGTGCTCGACAATGCACTGCTTATGACCTCACATATTACCTCACTCAACTGCATGTTCAATGATATTGTTGATAGCATCTCTGATGGCATCTCAAATCACATTATTGAGGACATCACTGATAACATCACTGATGTTATCATCCAGACTTAAGGTACATCTAGACCAAGGCCCTAATTATGAGTATGGTGGTCCATACGACCTCTGTACCCGTTGTGGCGGTCCAATGACCGCCACACTGTGGGACCGCCTGCGGTATTATGATTGCAGCGATCAGACCACCACGAGACCGCTGGCACCGCCAGAATCAAGGATCCAGCTGGGCCGGCAGTCTTTCAATGGCAGGAATATGCTGGCACTGCCGCAGCTGGCACTGCTGAGCATATTCCGAGTTGCAATTAGATGAACCTGCCATGAAAAGTGTGGGGGAATAGCAACAAAGGGAGCCCTTACAGGGCCCTCTGCCGGACTTGGGCCTCTGGGTGAATGCATTGGGGGCACATGCAGTGGCCCCCTGGAGTTGCACCCCCCCTTCCTGCATGGTATGGCAGCTCCTGGCCCCCTCCTGGGCACCTTCATGGGGAGCACGACGGCGCTCCCCAACTTCCTCTTTGTCGGGGTCTAGGGTAGGGTCCTGGCCCCCTGGGGCTCATTCACGGGGAGCGCAACGGCGCTCCCCGACTTTCTCTTTCTTCTGGGGCAGCCCCTGGGATCTGACCCACCCGGGGGCACATCCAGGACCGGCGACGGAGCCCCATGCGCTTTGTCGCCGGTCCTCTCAGAGGTCAAAGGTCGCCTACCTTCTTAGGGGCGTATCTCGGCCCCAAGGCGGCCGATTTTCACCATTTTAGCCTCTTCTTGCTCCGGATGGCCAGCTCTAGCCATCTGGAGCACTTTCCTTTGCCCTCCTGGACTCCAAGAGGGTGAACTCAGCAGGGAGCTGTCTTCCCTGGCTCCCTGCGCCAGACTTTCCCCTGGCTCTCCTCCTGGGCCTCTCTTCTCCTTGCACAGAGGCCCAGGCTTCTCCTCACTGGTCCTGGACTCCCCCACAGGCGCAATCCAGGGTCCTGGGACAGTCAGGCAGTTCCTCCTTCCAGCTGCCCATGGCGCCAGGCTCCAGCACCAGTCTTCCTCAGCAGACCACACCCCAGAGAGAGCTCCTCTTCCTGTCCAAGACCTTTTAAAAGATTTTGGAGGGGGCTGGCAGGAAGGCTCTGCTGCACTATCCTGCAGCGACACATCACCTCTCGGCCCCTGCTCCCTCCTTCCAGCACAGGCCTCTGGGATAGTTCAAAATGGCATCGTCCAGGGGTCTCATGCCACATGGTCTCTGAAAAGCCCCCTTCCCCCTTTTCTGCCTTCTCTCCAAAGCAGCTTGGTGCCTGGCACCAGGTGACAGCTGCTGATGGATAACCTGCAGCTCCACCCACCATCTCTCCCTCTTGGAGAGGAGACCTTCACCCTTGGAATGCTTGCAGTGAAGGGCTAGGCCTCTGATGCTGCAGCTTGGGGAGGAAGGTCATTAATCCAGCCTGGCAGGGTCACACCCAGCCAGGCTCTGATCATGAGCTGAGTCAGAGGAATATGACATTTATGGATGACCCATAAGCAGTACAGATATGGCTTTGGACTCCGCAGAATACACGCACCAGTGTACTTTGGTGCGTGTCTGGAATTTGTATGCCCTAGGGAAGTGAAACTACCCCATGTGGTCCCCATCTTCATAGGAGAATAATGGAGTGTTCCTTCAGTGAAAACAGTAAAGCACACTGACTTTCCCTTAC
The DNA here is from genome assembly GCA_963921515.1 of Calotriton arnoldi. NCBI lineage: Eukaryota > Metazoa > Chordata > Amphibia > Caudata > Salamandridae > Calotriton > Calotriton arnoldi. The sequence goes on along the minus strand of CAWUFW010000219.1, from coordinate 4,124,362 downwards.
ATGTGTCTTCCCATAGTATAAAGCCTATTCCATGTCACCACCCAACTCTGCATAATTCCTGCCACACCATTCTATCTGTACCTGCTCCTGGGCTGCGCATGCCAGGAATCTCCCCCGCGCATCCCCTACCCATGTGCATATGCATGTACACACGTGTCTGCATGTAACCAGCCCAGCGCCCCTTACTCCAGCTGCAGCGTAGCGGCCTAATCTCACCAGTGGGACACGTGTAAAATCCACATGCAGTCTCTTTCATCATGAGTTCACCGTGGGTGAGTCCCAACTTATGAGGCTCTCCCACAGTAAAAGCTCAACAATTAGGTTTTCAAAAACCGAAAAATCCGGGCGGCTTAGATGGTCAGAACCACCTTCTAACACACAGCAGACAGCGAGTTGCACCATACGCTGTGGGACCACCAAACTCATAATAAGGCTCCTAGTTTTTTATAGCCTCTTTACTTCTAATGGTTGTAAACATTAACAACATGCTTGGTCTCCTAATGGGTCTTGGGTTTTTGAAGGGAGTGAGCTCTATTTGAATGGTTGTGCACAAGGCAAAGACGCTGCGCAGCAGAGACTTGCTGACTTGTGCCTTGTTGACTGTACACAAGAAGTTGCCCATCTATTAAAACTTAGCTACAGTGCAAAGATTGCACATAGTAATTGTTTACTCTAATAAGGGGCAGTCAGTGTCTGGAGGAAGTGGGCTCTCTATGAGAAGTTGTGCATTGGAGTGAAGATTTTTCCCCATTCTTTTTCCCATTTTAGGTCCAATAAGAAATTTTCCTCATGCCCACAGCCCAAACTTGGCATAAAAATAGAAATGTAGTTAGAAACTGTGCTTTCATTTGGTATAAATCTTTTCAGTAATTTTTGAGATATTAACATTTAAAAAAGGATCTTTGTTGGCTTTGCATTCAGTATTAGGTTTATGATTTTCATGGCTGTTGTGCAAGTTATGGATTCTGCTACTAACCACAACTTGCAAATTTCAGTGGGTTTATATACTGATTATATACCACATCCAAGAGCTATGTATACATATATTTTTTTGAGAGTGTCTATACATATGAATATATATGTGTATCTTTTAGTGATACAAATTATGCATAATTAATGATTAAGAGAATTATAAAATAAATCAAACGTTTAAACTTTATAAAAAAGTATACAGGCAAACAAGTTTTCTAAAATTGTTGAATAATGAATATGTATTATTTAAATTATTACAGTAAATTGTTTTATTTCCTAATAGACATTTAATTTGTTGAGTCAATGAGCTGTAACAATTTAGTTTATTAGTTTATTAGTTCCAGGTTAATAATCTTTTTTCAGTTATTTTACAAGTATTATATGTTGGACTGGACAACCTTGGTGTGGTTTCCCCCAACTTTTTGCCTTCAGTCCTCCTGTTTTTGAGGTCTTCGTTTTTGCTGGCCTTAGTACTCTTCACACTTTACCACTAATTACCAGTCCCAAAGTGCTTGTGCTTTCTCCTTTAAACATGGTAACATTGGCTTACATCCTACAGGCATATTTAATTTACTTGTAAGTCCCTAATAAAGTGGTACTAAATGTACTCAGGGCTTGTAAATTAAATGCTACTAGTGGGCCTGCAGTACTCGTTGTACCACCCACTTAAGTAACCCCTTGAACATGTCCCAGACTTGCCATTGCAGCCTGTGTGCAGTTTTAAATGGCAATTTCGACCTGGCCAAATTTACCTTTTGCCAGGCTTAAACCTTCCTTTTAAATCCATATAAGTCACCCCTAGGTTAGGCCCTACCCAGCCCGAAGGGCAGGGTTCAGTGTATTTAAACAGTTCTACATGTACTTTTAACTTTTACATGTACTGGTAGGGAAAAACCCTTACATTAATTTTTCACTGATGCAAGGCCTACCTCCTCCATAGGATAACATTGGGTTACTTTATTACATTTAATATGTGATAACTTTCAATTGGGAGCAAGTAAGAAAGTCCAGTTTGGGTTCTAAAGAATTGTAATTTAAAATCCTCTTTAATGGTAAAGTTGTATTTTAAGTCACAATTCTGAAAATGCAAAGTTTAGAAAGGTGACATTTTCGTGTCCTAAACATTTGGTGCTAGCAGCCTGTATCCTGGGTCACATGTGTAGGTGCAGCTGGCAGTTGGACATTGTGTATTACTCCCATACAGTGAGGAAAAGAAGAAATAGGTGTTGGTAGGATGGGCCATCTCTGACTTGACAGGTGCATGGAGCTGTCACTTACCACACTTGCACAAAACCTATGCCTCAGCACACGAACAAAGAGTTTCACACTAGTCTTTTATGCCCCCAGCCATGCTGGAGCCAGGGCAGTGAGGAAGGAAATTCCAAACACCTTTAGGGGTGGTAAACTCTAGAAACTTCTACTTCAAAGCTGGCACCAAGGATAAATAAATAGGACCCTCAGACCCAGCTCTTCAGTTCACCTCTGGACCTGTGAAAGGACAGCAGTGCTGCTCTGCTGCAAGAAGAACTGCTACTCTGCTACCCTGTAACTCTGCTGCCCTGCTGCTTGAGTGAGAAGGACTGAACCTGCCTCTTGAACCCAGGACCACCAGAGTGACTCCAAGGGATAGCTGGATGGCCTCCTGATCAGAACCTTAGGGACAGAAAAGGCTCCAACCAACTTGAATCCTGCACCTGGACTATAGCTGCTGTGAGTCCTAACTTCCCAAGTGGTGCCTCCCCAGTCCTAGATCCTTAGAAGTGGGGATAAAGGCTCTGCAAGCCCAGCTGCGGTCCCCATTGGAACCGGCTTAAAGCAACATGAAGCGATGTGAAGCCACCCAAAGCCTCACTGCACAGCTGCCAGTCTCTTTGGAATCGACACCAAGCGATGCAAAGCCCCACAAAATCTCGCTGCACAGATGCCAGCATCATTGGAACCAATGTAGGGCGACGCAAAGCCCACCAGTCTTCACCACACAGCTCACCAAAACCACTGCAAAGCCCTGCAGAGCTTCACAGGACAGCTTCATTGGAACCAACGCCAAACAACGGGAAACCTCACAAAACAACTCCTTTTAGACCACGCACCAAGGACATAAGGTGCTTTGTTCAGCGGACCTAACTTGGTATCTGCATTTCGCTCATGCTCCAACGCAGTCGGCCTGAACTAGTAGCTTTTGTCCCAGCTCGGCATGCCCACATAACTACAGTTGGCGCTTTGTGTTCTCTAGCACCATTTCTATCTAAATCTTTAAAGTTGCATGTCTCGGGTTATGTACTAATTGGATTTTTGTCATTTTGGGTTCAAATAATTTAATACATTTTACTATATTTTTCTAAATTGGGGTGGGGTTTTTATTGTGCTGTGCTTTACAAATTCCCTCTAAGTTAAGCCTGACTGCTTCTGTGACAGGCTACCATAGGGTTAATCACAGGTTAATTTGGGGTTTTGCTTGTGTTTCACACTGGCCATAATTAAGGTTGCTGCTTGAGTAGGGTTTCACCACCCCCCTCCTGTCTCCCCCCGCAACCGGTAACCAAATTTCCTATTGTTGGACCTGGGTCTTTTTGAAAGGGTTATCCCAAAACCTTTCCCCTTCCTCTTGTATTTTTTCTGACCTGTTTTTGTTGGTTTTATGATTCTGGGCATGTTACCACTGCTGATCAGTGCTAATATGCTTGTGCTCTCTCCTGTAAACTTAGTATGATTGGTCTATACCTGTAAGACCCTTGTACAGTGGTATCCCGTGTACTCAGGGCCTGTAAATTAAATGCTACTAGAGGGCCTGCAGTGCTGCTTTTGCCACCCACAGAAGTAGCCTTTCAGACCTGTCTCAGGCCTCTGCCACTTCTAGCCTGCATGCGCAGTTTACTGCTACAGTGACTTGGCATTTAAATTGCTTTCCAAGTCTGGAACCCCCCTTTTACTACATATAGGTCACCCCTAAGGTACGCCCTAGGTAGCCCTATGGGCAGGGTGCTGTGTAGGTAAATGATAGGACATGTGCCTTTATTGTGTGGCATGTCCTGGTAGTGACAGCCTATTTGTTTTCTCACTGCTGTGAGGCTGCTCCTCTCATAGGTGTGCATTGGGAATTCTCTTATATGTGTTTCAGAGGCAATTTTTAATCTGGAAGGACTAGCGTTCCCATGTTTGGTATGTTTGGAATAGTGATGATAAATCCTGCTTATTGGTGAAAGCGGATTTTTTATTACTATTTTAGAAATGCCACTTTTAGAAGTGGGTATTTCTGTGTACTTATGATTCTTTGTGCTAAGCAGCCTGACTCCAATCAACGTCTGGTTCAGAGTGACAGGGGCCTGTTTTGTGGATTTACTCTAGATAGTCACAAAGGGAGCTGAGGTATGCCCAGCATATCCTGATGAGTCTTCCTGTGCTTGAGTGGTGGGAGGAGTTGTCACCTACACCTGAATAGGGCTGTGCCTGCCTTTCACAATCCTGTGTCCGGCCCCCTGTAGTGTGTCTGGAGCCAGGGCTGGGCATTGAATGGGGGTGTTGTGCACTTCTAAGATTGTTTGAAGTTACCTCCAGAACAAAGACATTTGGAGTATAAGTACGGGGGCTCTGACCCCATGATTTTAGACATTGTGTGGACTTGTAACCAGATGCTGCTGGCTCTATAGACTGCACCTTGCCAGAAGGAACTGTTATGCTGCCAGGAGAAACTGCCATTGAACTCCCTTGTCTGTTGTGCGGGCTTGTGGCCTGCTGGGCTGCAAGTAGGATTGCCTGCTTCCGCACAAGGACTCTGTGTGCTGGCCTGCTGCATCTATTCCTGCTTGGTGGCCTCAGTGATCTCCCAGTGCTTAGTGGCCTGTCTTGTGTGATTTGAAAACAGCACGTGGTGAGAGCTTTATATCTCAGACCAGCGCGTATGGAGCAATGTGCCTCTCAAGATTTCCTAACCAGCTCGGTGTGGCGTGACCTAAGGAAATTTGAGGCATGGGATTTTGCTTTTGTACCTGAACATACAAGGAGCACTTGTGGAGCGCGACTTAACTTTAAAAAGTGTGCAACTTCAGCCAGTGGTGATCGCCTTTCTCCAAGGAAAGGCATGACAAGCAAAATAGAGAGGACCCCATGCCAATTAGAGGCACCACTGGGTCATGTGTCGCTCCTGCCGCCGTCCCTGAAGAAATCCTTCACCAGCGCGGCCCACCTCCCAGCAATGCGTGGTTGTCAAGTGATGCTGGAGAGTAGTGCCGCAACTCGTCCTTCTATTTGAGGAGATCGGGCACCTTCAGGGCCTCGCTGAGGCTAAGAGAGCCTGACTACCCGGCAGCACCAAACAATCATCTCCCTGGTGACACTGGGCTCTGCCAGCCTCCAGAGAGACCACTGCAGCGCTACCAGGTAAGGCACCATGAAGGTACTGGGCTGCTGGCTGCTGGCCCGCGAGGTCCGCTGTGGGTATTTGGACCCGTGGGGTGGCCCCACCGCTCTGTATGTACCTGGTGCTGCCCAGATTGAACCGGGAGAAGGTTACTGTCTGGGGTGAGCAGCTGCCCTGCTTGCTTAGTGGGCAGCTGCCGTAGGACCCAGAGAGGTCACCCCGACGAAGGAAGTAGTCAGTTCCTCCCCTGTTACTGCACATACCTTGTGGGGGGAACACTTATTCTATTGTGGCCATACTGGGGAGAGCCCGTGACGGGAGCCCCGCTTAGGAACCGGCCGCATTCAGGGAAATGAGGAAAATTTACCGTATTGACTGGGGTAGGCATCCGGGTGCTCCTGTGACCTCCTGTTGGTGCTCACTTTACCGTATCATGTATAATAGAGGTGCAGATGCGATACAACCAGGTATTGACTGCATCCTATTGAGTTGATACTTGTGAATATGGTAATTCATGTGTTTTTCTCTTCCTGACCTAACTGTTTCCTATTTACGCGCTGATGTTGTGATGTATGTTGTGTTTCCTCACATTTCCAGGACTGGCATAGTATGCACAGCAGCTATGATTTATGACCTAACCTGCATTTTAGGCCCTGATGTGTTCTAATGTATGTCATTTTTGCCTTGCACTGTTAGGATAACAAGCATTATTTCAGGATTCACCTTCTGTGCGCAGGGTTGGTATTTTTACGACATGTGCAATGTATAGGTAATCACTTTATTGCACTAACTGTGATGTTATAACAATTGCCTAGTTGGCAAAGTTATGATTTATGTGATTGTTGTCTATGTGTTAAATACAATAAATGAGATAATTTTATATAATCATGTGTGTAGTCTCTTTTGGGTGTATTTATTGTGTCACTGGTGTGTGTGTGCGTGTGTGTGTGTGTGTGTGTGTGAGTGTTGTGCAAACACTTTACACATTGCCTCTGGGATAAGCCTGACTGCTCTGTCAAGCTACCAAGGGGGTGAGCAGGTGTTATCTTGGGTGTGTGACTCCCTTACCCTGACTAGAGTGTTGGGTTCTGCCTGGCTTAAGTGCATACCCTAGCCAACCAGAAACCCAATTTCTAACACCCACATTATACATTTAGTATATTTGTAGTATGTTTTTAAAAATCATAAGCTTTACAAATTTCCCCTATACCTTCCGATAGGGAGATCTTCACACTGATGGTGGACATCTCCATCAACAAGTGAAAAGTTACTAGTAGTAACTTTGCACTTGTACATTTTTTGTAGCAGGTGAAGATATTTAAGTGTGTAAATCTGACTGGAAAATGGTGAAAAGCAAACAAGTAGAGAGTCACATTTTGGTGTAGGAGTAGCTCTTCAAGTGAGTAAATATAAATCAGTATGTTTACCTTTCTGAACCGGCCCAAATGTATTTTGTACTATGTGGACTTTGAAAGAGTCAAAGAGATGTCAATGATGTTAATGAACTAAATGAAGGCTGCAAATTGGGAGAAAAGGTACAAGCACCCCAATGTATAAGCTACCACTGATTCAAACAGAGATGGAGTATTACCTCTGCAAATATTGCATTGGCTTCATGTGTGGGATGGTAATATGGAGAAAGGGAGGAAGGGAACATTTTACATCAGTAGAGTTGCAGAAGGTGCAGTCATTTCTTAATTGTTCACCTTTAGGACCAAATTCAGTGTATTGTTGTTGAACCAGGAATCTACATGGAAAATGTGCTTGAATCTCTTTATGTATTCCAAGTTTAAAATGTGTATTGTTTTTCAGCAATTCCCATTAACAAAAAGTCTTAAATTAATGATAGTATGTTTTGATAATGCCTGATATCACAGCTTTGCTCACTTATTAGGCTACAAAAACAACTGGTATTCAAGTCTGAACTAGATGTTCTGCATTCAGTGGGATGCTTTAAGTCTGCTTTTCAGAGGAGGATAGACTGCGATGACTAACCCATGATAGCCCCCATGACCCCAACAAAGTGAGACTGGTTTCAAATTCATTGCCAAGGCTGATTTTGGTTTCCTGTCTGTCCCTGTAGATGTTATGTACAAAAGACGATTAACATACTATTAATTTCACAGCAAGAAACTGATTTGTTTAATATTTGAACATTTTATTAACTTAACAATGAAGAATACTATTAACAGAGATATAAAGGCAAAAAAATCTCAAATAAATGCCTTTAATTAAATTGTGATGTAACTTAAACCATAACCGGAAATCTATGAAATCTGAAAATGAATTAATGAGAAAAATATCAGCAATTAAAATGAATTGGAAACAAAAAAGATGTTAACTATTTGGTAGAAAAGGATACAGGAATGAAGAAGAGAGTCTGGGGAAAGGAATATAAAATGTATTGTCATGACATTCAATATTAAGAATGTGTAACATAACTAAAATCTGTACACAAACTAGATTATAATGTTGCTTCACAGAGAAATTCATGTTTTTAAGGAGGCTTGGAAATTTCGTAGGTGAGTTATTTGCTTACATGCAGAAATGACTCACAATTTATTATTAAAAAACTGTTTTCGGAGCCTATAATAGATCACCTTTCAGAGTAAGTGAAATAGGTGTTATATATGCTCTGTCAAGTCTCTAATTGTAACAAATGCCTTACCAAGATGTCTTAAAAGTGTCATTTAGGCATTTTTCAAATTAGGCTAGTAACAGATCGAGAACACTTTTCAATCAGTGGAATAATAAATGGTCCAATAAATTAAGAAAGAACTCAGAGAATATCTTTAACAATAATTCAAATCTTTTTTATAGGAATTCAAATATTTTAATTTTGTTTGAAAGTCAGAAAACAAGAGAAATTCCTTATCTTTTTAGCATCGATCTACCCAACTCAAATCTTTATCCATCAAGGTCCTCCAAACAATACCTCTTTTGTTTATTTTAATATATGTCTTATAACAAATGGGTGAGATAATGAACTCCTCCTGTTTAAAAAAATCAGAGAATAAAAAGGTCTTAAAAACATACACGTATTTTAAAAAAATAACTGAGAAGGCCTCATGGTAAAGGAAAAACTATTTACAAGTAAACAGTAAAATAAAATAAAAATCATTATCATCATACAATGGACAAAAAGGAAGATGTTCTTGTGATCACCAATAAGTCAAAACCATTTAACAAAAATTGGAAAATTTACTCCACCATCATGTTTCCCTAATCTTGATCTGGACAAATATATTTCACTTTTTACTTGAAATAGAGTCTATTTTGCTAACATATGAGGGAATTATGAATATGTTTAAGGAACAATAAAGGTATGAGGTATAATGTGTAAAGAACAATTGGAACTATCATCATTTTAACTCAATATAATAGCCCTAACCAAGATAAAAATAAAGAAATCCATCGGAATATTAAGTTAACTAATTTGGGCACAATTTCAGTAAAATTAATTTTAATGGTTTCATTGATCAAATTCGTAAACCAAACTCCTTAATATTTTATTTTGTTGGGCTCCAGGTAAATTCAGAAGACCAAGACAGTTGCCTCCTACAATAATGATTTAGTGGAAGCTCCTTAGATGTATCCAAATTAACCCCTTGACCGCGATCGGAATTCCGCTCGTATGCTGGACATTCCGATCGCGGGTGGGGTCGTGACGAGCTCAGCTCGTCATGCGCACAGCGCTACCGCGCAGCATGACGAGCTGAGCTCGTCATGAGCACGGAAAGGGTTAAGCCTGATAATGCAGAAAACAATGTGAACTCTGTATCAAAGGCTGGTAAAGATGTTACAGGATTGGATATGTAAAGTAGAATATCATCACATTAAACAGATCATTTGAGTTGACCACTCCATATTTAAATCTAGTTATATCTGTATTGTGCCTAATTATAGATAAAAAAGGTTTTGTGGCTAAATTAAAAAAGTGGGTAGGGACGGCAACCTTATCGTACACCCTAGAGTAAGGAAAGGAAACATGAAGAAGTGTCATTCACAAAAATAGATGCTTTAGGCAAATTATATCATAAAGATATTAAATTAACCATTTTAGAATTAAACCATGCCACTCTAATACAATTCCACACTCAAAAGTCTTTTCATCATCTAATTTTGTGGTAGATAATCTGCAGTTTCACGTTACATGTTTGATGGTTTTCATTAAGTATATCCTAATACAGTGAAGTTTATGCACTCGAGAATTTATTATGTGAGTGTGTATATATCCGCTGGATGTATTCTTTTAATACCATAAGGAGTGAGAATTATTTCATGGCCTACAGTTTATTGCTGTTAGCTTGTCTGTGCATTATGCTTTTTGGGGTTCACCTGCAACAGCCTTTTTTATGTTTGGCTATTTAAAGTGTAAATGTTTTATGGGGGTCATGCATTAAATGAATAACATCTCCTTTATTTATCTTGTTTAACTCTTATTGTTTGCAGCTCTGCACAATCTGACCTCTCATTCATCTGTTACCCCATAGGATCAGGACCAGTTACTCCTGTTTTCAATTATTAAGCGCTATTTAATAGGGCCCTAGTTTAAGGCAAACCATCGGGTTCCATTTGAAGTCTATTTTACTGTGTGTTGTCTTATCGGGTGCTCTAAAAGTATGACAAACAGCTGATGAGGAAGAATAAATTAAAGATGCTCTGTCATTGTACAATTATTTATTATTACTTATAGCACTTAGAAACTCTGCATTATTTATTTATTTGAAAAGTTTTATATAGCACAAATTAGATCATGCGGGTATCAGATTGCTTTACAAGATGAGGAGACAATGACATACAAAACATTAAGCATGGTAAAGGTACATACATTGTAACAGAAACAAATAGCAAAGCGGGGGAGAGAGTTGAGGATCTAAACCAGGAATCTGTTCATTAGCAGGAGTTTGACTTTTTTCTTGAAGGAGGTACTAGAGGGAGTCAGTCTTATATCAGGGGGGAGAGCGTTCCAAATTCTGGGAGAAATGTCCAAGAATGATCTGTTGTAGGTTTTTTTCTTGTTGAAACTTGGAATGTACTATTAATTTGCTAATTGCGAACAGTCGAAAGACAGGTTTTTGCACTAGCAAAGTAGCATCAATTGGGAGTAGGTGGTAATCAGGAGCAAATTATAAAAAGGGGTGGAAACCTTGACTTTTTTTTCCACAATGACTGTTCTGTATGCTATGGTGAGGAGGATGAGGCTACTTGCTCCACACTACCACAGGAGAAGGCAAGACCGGACCGCATTTTCAGGGTGACTTTGTTTCAGCAGACTGAGGAGGAGATATATTGCAAGTATAGGCTCAGCAGCACTGCTATATATTTTAGATTTAATTGCCGTGTTAGACCCTCTGTTGTGTAGTGGCACACACTGGAGTGTTGGTATACCAAAACACATTCAGGTATTTGCTGCCTACATTAGACGCTACATAACCAAGCATTGACAAAGTAATCAGTTCTGGCTTATCTACAGTGCCTGCAAAGTGAAAGAAAATAATATGGGGCATTTTGGAGTACGTACAGTAGTACTCCTGTAGTACTCTTGCATGAGTTCTTACACACTTTTCTGATTTGGCCTCACGTTATCTAAAATGGAAATAAGATGTGACTATTTAGGCAAAATTCATACACAGTACAGGAGAAATGTCAGTGTCTTCTTTGCATTTTTACCGCATTGGAAGTTTGGGGCTGATTTAAAAAGGCATGCAAGACTATGTAATAAAGAAGTCTTGTCATACTACTTCCCATACTCATAAATAATTTTACGAAACAGCAAAAATGCGTTCCGCAGAAAACATACAAAGAGTATGACATAGTAGGCTAATCACAGCTCCATTTTCCAGTTTATTGTAGCAAGATCCCACCACACGCCTTTTAGAAGTAAACCTCATTACTTGTATACAGAGTGCAATCTCAATGTAAGTAAAAATAAGTGTTGACGCCATTGAAAATATTTGCAATAACATTAGAAGGTAAGAATGCAGAGTAATTTAGAGATTAAAAGCAACTTTAGCAGCACAAGCGATGGGTTATCTATTGAATCCAATTCTTTGGGTACATGGTTGGCTAGCTGATGACAATTTCATGTATTCTTTAGAGGTGAAATGAACATATATTATGCATTTTATGGATACGAAAATGATGCCACACATAGTTTGCATATCATATCTAGTTCAAAAGAATATGAAGAAAACATGGAGATTCCAGTAGGCATCATACAACATACCTGAAGCTAACATGAAGATGCCCCCTTGAATATCCTAATTACTTTGGGAAAAGAAGAGACAGGCATTTGGGCCCTGCAGATGTTGTACAGAGGTGCAGACTTGCTTTTTAGTCAAACTTTACTGGGTAATAAACACCCCAGTTTTTGAATTGTTAACAAAGTCATAAACACTAGCACATTTAATCAGACGTGGATGGTGGTCCAGGGGAAATGAAGAAAAATTCATGTAATCCATAGGAACATCAGAAATATCTTGATGGACCTAAGATCACTGTGCAAATGCCCCCCTCAGACAACTGGGTAATAAGTTAACACACCTTGATGCCTTGCTTTGTGCTAATGCAGGGATTACTATTTAAATGTGAGTTAGTTGACAAGTTCTTTGCAAATGATAAGAAACATGTTGAAACTCAACAGAGAGTAACAATAATTGTCGGTGGCAAAAAACTACCAAGCAGCTGCCAAGTGTAGGTGTCGAAATGTTTATATTGTGATCAATAATGATGATTAATATGCCTCTTTACACATCATTTTACATATACAGACTGAAATAACATAATTGCATTTGAAATGTAATTCCTATGATGTGCAGAAGTGTGTTCATTAATGTATTTTAGTTATGCCACATTTTTGTGTAAAACGTAATTTTAGACAAGATGGATGACATCTCTGTCGCTCATTCATGCTTTTTCCTTCCTGCGCATATCCTCTCCCCACAGGCTCCACAGCTGAGGTCATATTAGTTTATTTTCATTGCTGTATTGTTTTGCTCACAATGAACTTTCTATGGTGCGGATGTGAGATTGCAACAAGTATCTAAGTCATTTGTTTCTTCACTAGACCTAGTCACTTAGTGAAAGTATTATTGTTAAATGTTTCATATTTATTCGAACATCTCCTGATGACATTAGCATAGAGGGTGCTGAATAATTTGGAATGGTGCTTTGGTGTTAAAGTAATGACATATATTATCCCTGTATTCTGATTTGCTAAAGAAATTATACTTTTGCTTTCACTATGATGCGTTTGCAGTACAACTAATTTCCTATGCAAGAATTGTATATAAGAACCCCTTGATGTTGGGGATGAACCAGAAGACTTTCCTATTCAACTAGGGATGCTGCCCAAATTCTTACTGATTTTGCTGCACATTTGGTATGTAGAATAGTTTCTGATTTTACATGTTCTGTGTAACTTTGCATCTAAGAGTGTTCATGGCCTTGACTTTGCCACTTTTTTATAAATTTTCTAATATAACCATTTAACTTTTCATTGATCTAAAACTCAGTTATTGAGTGGCCCTCATTACTTAAAGAGCTTTTCACTCTGCTAATTTGGTGTTTGGGGCGGTGTCTTAGCATGAGGACACATTGCCTCATGAAATTGAGATTATATCATGTGACATCAAATGAGTGAAAGCTGTACTGACACGTTGAAGTTTAGGAACATAGACAAGAAACACAGAGGCTGAGTGAAGTGTTCAAGAGGGAGTACATAGAAAGACTACAGAACATAGATAAGTTAGTGCTGCTAATATGCAAACAAATTTGAACATAAAACAAAGAATTTCAAGCTAAAATTGGCAAAGTACAAGTAGTCAATTCTGTAGTTAACGATAGGGTGAAAAGATTAATGCTGTGGAAGGGAAAATAAATGGAGTAAACACAAGGAAATGATGGACGGAGCACTGAAACTTTTCTGACACTCACCTCCAGTCACAGATCTGGGTTGAATCCATCATCATTCTTTACCTCACTTCGCCACCCCAGTTCAGACCCAGCCATATGCAAATCAGTCTTGGACCTGTGCCTCATGGGAACAGTCCAGCCGAACTGCCAAGCCAGGTCTTCCCTGGACCAGAAACAAGCATCCTGGGACCAGTTTCGGGGTAACACCCCTCATCAGCCAGGCTAGCTTGAATCCAGTGGCAAAGTGAGCAAGGGACCCACGTCTGGGCATACCCTGACAACATAGGGCAAACCAAGCGAACACAAAGAGATGATGGACGGAGCACTGAAACTTTTGAGACACTCACCCCCAGTCACAGATCTGGGTTGAATCCATCATCGTTCTTTAGCTCACTTCGCCTCCCCAGTTCAGACCCAGCCATATGCAAATCATTCTTGGCCATGTGCCTCATGGGAAAAGTCCAGCCCAAACTGCCAAGCCAGGTCTTCCCTGGACCGGAAACAAGCATCCTGGGACAGGTTTCGGGGTAGTACCCCTCATCAGCCAGGCTAGCTTGAATCCAGTGGCAAAGTGAGCAAGGGACCCATGTCTGGGCATTCCGTGCCAACTTAGGGCGAACAAAGCAAACACAAGGAGATGATGGACGGAGCACTGAAACTTTTCAGACACTCACCCCCAGTCACAGATCTGGGTTGAATCCATCATCTGTCTTTAGCTCACTTCGCCACCAAAGGTTTGGATAAGGTAAAACAGAGCTGAGTTTAAAGCAGATGTTTTATATTAGAAAAAAGAAATGAAATAATTACTGTATAGCTGAAAGTGTTATGATTTATAATCAGAGGCAATGTGGTGAGGAAAATTAATTGGAGAGTCATACTCAAATTGGAGCCTAACAGAGAGAAGAGCAGAAACTGCAGGAAGAGAGATACATGATGAAGCAGAGAAAAAGAGAATCTTTTTTTTTTGGCTCAACTTTAAGAAAGTAGGCAAACATCCAAGCGTCAGCAGAAAGACAGAGAGAGACAGGAGCTTGAAACTCATTGGATAAAAAAGAAAAAAGTAAAGATAATTTGGAAGCCGTCTGCAGAGAAATGTGACACCAGGTACACAATAAGTGAAATTAGCAGAATAGAAGACAGAGAAAGGTTACAGAACAAATGACTAGACCATGAGGAACACCTTAATGAACAAGTGAAGTTGCCGACATGACCCCATCCGCAGATATTGAAATAGTACTATACTATCAAAGTGATACTGCATGATATCTAGTGAAGAAAGAGAATTCAGAAGAATGGCGTGGTTCATCGTGTCAAAAGCTGTTGAAAGATCTAATCAGATTGGAACAGAGGAAAGCCTATTGTACCATGCCAGCAAAAGAATTTAGAAACATATAATTTTGTAGTTTTAGAAGAAAACCATGAGGAAAACCAGGTTGTACAGGGGAGTCAGGGGACAGCAGGTGATGAAAGAGAAGAAAACAGGTAACTAGGGAAAAAGCAATACATTGCATGGTTTTGATGGACATGAAGAACAGAAAAAAGACAGAAATTAGAAAGATCAAAAGCATTAAAGTGAAGTTTTTTTGAGAAGAGAGAGATACATTTTAGATTTATAGGAATCAGAAAAAAATACCAGAAGGCTGGAATAATATGGCAAGATAAGAGCGAAAGTAAGGAAAAAGGAGTTCATCAAAGAGGATAGAATAAGGTTGATTGGGGAAGCTGTTGGTTTGGCTTGAGCAAAAAAATCAGATATCTTCCTCAGAGTCCAAATGAATGGAATCAAGTTATGGATTAAACGTGGGTAACAAATCAAAGAAACTGTAAGTGCAGCAAGAGGAGTTGCAGATACAGAATGAAAGCTGTCAGAACTAATGACTGAGGAAAGAGATAAAACAGAAAAGTGTTTAAGGAGGAGAACAATCTTCGTGACTAGAAATAAGAGACTGAAAATAAGCCGCTTTAAGCTTAGAAGCACAGACATTGTGGTGTGCAAGATCACGAGATGATCAGGGATTAGTGCTTGCAACATATGCCAAAAATGGCACAGTGAAGAGCATGTTTGAGACGTTCAATGGCAAGCCACGGTTGAGTAGGTCTAACAGAGGGTTTGAAGGATTTTAAAGACCCAAATGCATTAAGTTTTTCAAAAACTGGAGCAGTTAGGTGACGTCAGGAAAAAATGTGTGGAAGATCAGAAGTCCTGCCATAATCGGCAGAGGTCCCATCCGGGCAAATGTGCAGTTGCCACAACTTGGTTATAGGAGGGAGCTCTTAAGTTTTTAAAAAAAGGAAGTTTATTGAAGAACAAGGAATAAAGGAATACAGAGTATGAAGAACACAATATATATACTATAAAAAATGTAAAAGGAAAACAAATACAATGAAAGTAAAATATCATACAATCATGGCTGCAACTGAATGATAGTATAACAAGATAGCATTATAAGCAATAAGATAATATATTTGCAATTCATATGAAAATGAAATAAACAGAGATATGACAATAAGCTATTAAAAGGAGGAATGTCATGGAGGTTGGGCAACTTCTTGCTGAATAGGTAAAAGGAGCGCTTAGCACTAGCATCAATAAACATTGTGACTGGTGACCATAGATTCAAATGTTTTATAGCAAAATGAATGGGATGAACAAAAGCTGTGTCAAGTCTATGATTGTAACACATGGCACACCAACAAGCCTGAAATGATAATTGATTCAAATCTTTCCAATTTTTAGTGATTTGTTGAAATGCAACAGCTAACAATAAATCAATAATCTTTGCATTGTGTGTGCAGTCTTCCCAAATAGGTGATAAACTTCCTAGAAATAAATGAATATTAGAGAAAGAGAAACTGGAACCAAAAATTAAGTTGATCTGGGACCAAACGAGTTTCCAAAAATTGTGTACAGGGGTGCATGTGAAAAGAAGATGTTTCAAGTCAGCAGTTGGGGAGGAGCAGGACCAACAAATGTCAAGCATGTCAATGTGTCTCTTATGCAACAGGACCGGGTGGAATAAAAGCCTATTATAGATGAAAAACAATGTTTGAGTGGTGTTCGCAGCTTTAGAAGACTTTCTAATCTTGGTCCAAATTTTATTCCACATAAGAATAGACCATTCTATCCCAAAGTCCTCTTCCCATGCGAGTTCCACCTTAGTTTTTTGTCTAACCAAAGGTGAAAAACGTAGATGAGCATAAATAGTGGAAGCTCTGGGGAAGGAATATAAGAGATTGTGTAATTTGTTGATAGGAGATGAGCTGGAAGAAACTTGAGTATAAGCATTGAGTAGAGCCTGGCTAAGAAGGTTATATTTTGACTGAAAAGATGGAGGTAAATCAAAGAGTAGGCTAGCTCTGGAGAAAGATATAACAGTATTCTGAGAAAAAAGTTGACGTACCCAAATTAGACCTTTTTGTCTCCAAGACTTCCAATAGAAAGGTTTCCCATGAATTAATATAGCTTTGCTATGCCATAAAGAAGAATTTAGAAAGGAGGCTGGATCAGTAGGAGGTGATGATGAGCCAGAGTCCAGGAGTTTACAGGTATGCTTAATAATGGGGGTAGATAAAGATTGTGGTCTACGAGTAAAAGAAAGATACTCTTTAAATGAAAAAAGAGAAAGGAATGTACGTTCAAGGTCTACCCAACGAGGGCAATCTAACAAAGAGTCATCAAGCCATCTAGAAGCTTGACGAAGTAAGAAGGATTTGTGATAATTAAGAAAATCAGGATAGTTCACTCCACCTTCTGATTTGGGTTTTATTAATCGAAACAGTGAAATGCGAGATTTTTTTCCCCACAAGAATGATGAAAGTAAAGAGTTTATTTTTTTAAAGAATTTTAAAGGAATAGGAACAGGAATATTAGAGAGGGTGTATAAAATAATAGGAGAGAGCATCATTTTAATAGTATCTAAGCGGCCCCACCAGGAGAGATATAAGGGATGCCACCTAGTTGTCAGGGTAGAGATTTTTTGTATGCATTTCTCCAAACACAAAGAGATTGTAGTTGAAAGTAAAGGGGTAAAAAAGAGTCCCAAATATTTAATATGGTGAGAATTCCAGGAAAAGTTTGAAACACTGAAATCATCTTTAAAAGTATATTTAGTTAAAGGTAGTATTTCACACTTGTCTTTGTTGAGTTTGTAACCGGAGACAGAAGCAAAAGCTCCACTTCATGTAAAAAGGCTGGGATAGAGGAATGTGGGTTCGAAATGAAGAATAAAATATCATCGGCATATGCAGCCAGCTTAACTTGGGTATCATTCACTTCAAATCCCTTTATATCACTATTTTGACGAAATCTGGACAAAAAAGGCTCCAAAGCTAAGTTAAAAAGAAACGGAGATAAAGGGCATCCCTGACGCACACCTCTCTTTAGATCAAAATAGGAAGATGTAATGCCGTTTACAAAGACGGCTGAAAGTGGGTTGGAATAGAGAATCGAAATCAAAGAGATGATCTTTGGACCAAAACCGAACCATTTAAGCACTTGGAAGGTATGACCAATTGACTCTATCAAAAGCTTTCTCTGCATCTAAAACTATGGCAGCTAAAGAGTGAGATAAATGAGAGGATTTAGAAAGGATGTCAAAAAATAAGCGAGTGTTATCCGAAATAAGACGGCCTTTTACAAATCCAGACTGTTCCGCACCGAGCAATTTGGGAAGGAAAATCTCCAAACCAAAGCCAATGCCTTAGAGAAAATTTTGTAGCCTAAGTTGACAAGGGAGACATGCCTATAATTTTTACAGTATTTTAAATCCTTGCCATCCTTAGGAATTAGACATATTAAAGCCTCCAAAAAGGATCCAGAAGATTTATCCGAATGTGAGTATGAGTTAAGGAGGGTGAGTAATTTGGGAAGGAGTAAAGAAGCAAAATGTGTAAAAAATTCCATTGTGAATCCATCCGGTCCAGGAGCTTTATCTTTCTTTAAAGAGAGTAAAGCAGTAAGAAGTTCTTGCTGAGAGATATCTGTTTCTAAAGGAGTAAAATCTATTTGAGTGTCATGGGTACGAAGAGTGTTGTCAAGGAACTGTGCGATATGAGAGTGTGAAGGAACCATCTCAGGAGAGTAAAGTGATTTGAAAAGAAAAGGAATTCATTCAATATTTCTGAATCATTTGTTCGCAATGTGTTTTGTTCATCCAAAATACATTCAATATCAAGCTTATTATGTTTAACTTTTAAATAGTTTGCCAAAAGCTTACCCGCCTTAATCTGACCACCATAGAATTTAGCGCTAGATTTTAACAAATAAAGTGATGCATTTTCAGTCGATTCCTTATTAAATTGAAACTTTGTTTTAACAAGTTGGGACAGGCATTACTTAAATTTAGAAGTGTAATATAAATGCTCCAGTCTCTTTATCTCAGCTTACAGATCACCAGTAGCTTTGCTGGAATTTTTGCGTTTCCTAGAAACAAAGCCAATAATGAAATCTCTTGCAGCTGCATTGACAGCATCCCAAATTACATGGAAGGGGAGCATGTCAGACTGGTTTAAGGAGAAATATTCATGGAAGAAGGAGGAGAAAGAAGAGGTAAATTTGGGGTCTAAAAGGAGTGAGTTATTAAAACGCCACCTCCTAGGGATATTAGATCTAGGTTCTATATCTAATTGAATAGAAATGGGGGTGTGATCTGAAATTAAAATGGAACCAATTTCCGCACCTCTTAATGATTGAGAAATGACATGAGAAACAAAAAAATAATCAATTCGGGATTGAGTCTGATGAGCTGGAGAATAAAAAGTATATTCTCTTGTAGTGGGATTACAAAGTCTCCAAGCATCTATGAGTTTATATTGCTGGAGGGTTTGGAGGAACATGTTGTGTGCTTTGTGCGGCTTAAAAGAAACTGACTCGTGTTGATCTATAAAAGGATCTACAATTTGATTACAATCCCCCGCTAAGATAAAATTATCATCAATGCACGATAAAATTTGTTGGGAAAGGGATAGCCAAAACGAAGGATCACCAATAGTAGGAGCATAAATGTTAAACAAAGAAACTGAAGCATTTCCAATCGTCAATTTAGTATATAACCATCTCCCTTCCTCATCAGCGAGTTGGGAAATCAGTTTAACATTAAGTGATTTGTGACAAAGTGTTATTACACCATTACGTTTACCATCTCCTGGTGAGAAGAAAACATCTCCGACCCAACTTCTCTTCAATTTCATAGATTCAGTAACCGTTAAATGAGATTCGTGTATAAGAGCAATGTCAGCTCCCAGTTTAGAGAGGTGGGTTAGGACACGTTGTCTTTTGACAGGGGAATTCAAACCCCTGACATTCCATGAAACGATCTTCAGAGTCATATAAATAACGTTGAGAAAGCAAACAAATATGAGATTAAACAGACCATGAACAAGTATAAAGCAGAATGAATGACAAGCCAACCATGAGAGCAAGAAGTAAGGCAGGAAAGGAAAACTAAGAAAAATAAGTACGAAGGTAAGTGTATAGTATTAAACCAGAAGAGGAAAAAAAGATGTACAAGAAGTAAAAGAAAGGGAAGTGAGACAGAGAAAGAAAGCGAGGGAAGAGAAAAAAGAACAACAATGAAAAAGAGACAACATACCTGTGAGAAGTTGGCCTGGCATATGCTGTCCACTAGTTACAGTGGGCACCTTGCACCAGTCCAAACGACCCTTATTGATGATAGGTTTAAAGACAACCTTTATTGAAAGCTATCCTAGTGGTAGCTATGGAGAGCAGCCTTCAGGCTAAGTCTTGAAGGAGTGTAAAGCAGCTTGGTTTACCAGATTATAACCTCTTGAATGACCAAATGAAAGGAGAACCACACAAGGTATATATATAAAATATATGTATTTATTTCTAAACACTAACTGCTAATCTCTTTATGAGATTAGAGTCCAAAATACACAATATCACAGTATTAAAACGACAGTAAATAGCACAATATACACTGGGCACCAGGGGGGACCAAACCATATATTAAGAAAGTGGTATAAGAACCACGACTTGACTAGACACAGTGCCTAGAGCACGTAAAATCGCTGGGACCCCAAGGAACCACCCAAGGTAGTGACACAGGAGACCCACGGGGGACGTGTGCAGTGTGAGAACACAGCCGCGAGCGCCGTAGGATTCTATGAGGAAAGTCGCAGTTGGAATTTTAAAGCAAAAGGACACTTAGAAGAGGACTTTGAGCAAACCCCTTTAGACTTAAGGGGTTCTAGGGCCAACACCCACGGGAGCACCGTAGTACTCGAGTTACCTCACCCAGGGAAGCCGGGTGCATAGGTGTCAAAGGGTGTCGGGAATCGTCGTTGATTTCAATGGCGATCTGCTGCAAAGTGCTGCTGCCGTGAAGGAGAAAAGTGTCCGGTGTGATCCAAGCCTGGATCAAAGATGTGAAGAACCTGAAAGCAGAGGGGACAGAGTCTGGGTCACTAGCCAGTGACCAGGAGCGGAGCAATTGAATGCCCACCGATGTCGGGTGCTTCAGGTGCGAAGAGGTGAAGCTTGACTCTGTAGCCACGGGGTCCCGGAGACGTCAAGGACAACCAGGAGCCGGATTCGAGCTGTTCCACAAAGGATGTCGAGTGCTGGGGTGTCGGTGCTTGGATTGAGCACAACAAGCCTTGGCAACAGCAACCCACGCTGGAAGAGAAAAGATGCTTCTGTGCGGACCAGCAAGGTCCTGGGGACTCCCCAAGCATCGGAGAGTCAGGGCACATCTGGAGCAACGAGGGAAGCCCAATCAAAGTTAGAGTTGCCTTCTTGGGGACCCACAGGTCAACGGACCAGGGATCGCAAAGGGACCTCAAGAGGAATCACAAAATGGCAGCATACGGAACACTCGTTGAGTGTAGGCCTGCAATTTTCGGTGTGATCACTGCTCGGGGTAAGGGCTACAAGCAACCCAAAGCTCAGCCTCAGGGGTTGCCGGAAAGATGATGCTTCTGCAAATGGACGCAGTGCCCAGGGGTTCGGGTTGCACGATCACCACAAGGGATACGGGCCTCAGACTTGCTGTGGGCACAGATCAACCTCTAAGACCTTGGAAAACCCACCTCCTGTGTGGCAATATTCTTCGGAGTCTGTTGGAGCTTCGGAGATGCCAACCGGTCAGTTGCGTTAAAGGTGCCTGCCTTGCAGGGGAGTAACTCCTTTACTCCAAGGGAGATTCTTCAGTCATCCAGCGTAGTGCAGATCGTCGAAGTACTTGGTTTCTGTGTCAGAGTTTAGTCCAGGTGTAATCTAAAGTCCTGTAGTCAGGGGTTCCTACTTTATACCCAAGGAAGGGGTGGGACAAACTCTGGGGACCCACCTATGGGAGGGTCAGGAAAGAGGGGTGGCTACACCCATTTCCTTTGTCCAGTTTCGCGCCAGAGCAGGGGCTGGTAGCCCCTGCAACCGGTTTGAGCTGGACTATGCACAGGGACACCAAATGTGCCCCCAGTGCAGACTTCAAAGCACTCTGGGAGTGCACCCACCCAGCCCCAATACACTAAAGCCTGTCTGGGAGGTGGTTACACCTCCCTGTGACAGGAAACCTATTGTCCAGGCCTCCCCTGCCGGAGTTTCGTCCAGCAACAGGAGGGCAGACTCGTGTCTGTGGCTGCAGCATCCATTTTGTGATGCCAGGGTTCTGTTAAGCTGGTACCGGGTGTACCGGTGGTGCCATGTTTCTCCCTCTAGTAGGGTGGATTCATACCTCCCACCCCAGTTACTGGGGTGGAGGTATGATTCCAAGGTGTTTGACACCAAACACAACATGTTCCCATGCAGCCATTCTCAAGTTAGCATTTACCGCGAGGTTATAATGCACTTAAGAGTATATGGTCTGGCTGCATCATAAACAACTCCGGAATGAAGATTCCGAAAGCTGCAGAGGGGCTCTGCTCATGCACGAGCACCCTCTCACATGAAACCCAGCACCCTGCCTTCAGGATTGTTAAGGCCTGCCATAGGGGTGACTGATAGGTTTACATGTGCAGTGATATGGAGAGATATAGGGAACCTATATCTCAGTAAGGGGTGGATACACCACCTTACACAGGCTCCTGTAGCAGACCTGTTGTGTCATTTTAAAAGGCTTCCATGGGGTGGCACAATACATGCTGCAGCCCCTGGTAGGCCTCTGGGGTACCTATGCCCTGGGTACATAGTATACCATATACTAGGGACTCACAAGGGTACCCCAGAATCCAATCTGGAGTGTACCTAAAGTACATACAGTCAATTTAGAGTAGAAAGCAGATAGACTGGGGTCCTGATTAGCAGGGCCTCAATCTGGCTAAGTCAAAAAACAGTGAAACATCAGCAAAAAGTGGGGTAACTATAAGAAGCAGATCCTACTCTCCTACACAACCCCCCCCAAACGTCAGGGCATTAAACTAACCTTGACCAGTTGAGTCTTCATGTTCTAAGTGGAAACATCAGCAAAAAGTGGGGGTAACTATAAGAAGCAGATCCTACTCTCCTACACAACCCCCCCCCAAACGTCAGGACATTAAACTAACCTTGACCAGTTGAGTCTTCATGTTCTAAGTGGAAATATCTGGAGAGTCCATCTGCATTGACATGGTTACTCCCAGGTCTATGTTCCACTGTATAGTCCATCCCCTGTAGTGAAATGGACCACCTCAAAAGTTTGGGGTTTTCACCCTTCATCTGTTTTAGCCATAAGAGGGGCTTGTGGTCTGTCTGAACAATGAAGTGAGTGCCAAACAAGTATGGCCTCAGCTTCTTTAAGGCCCAAACCACAGCAAAGGCCTCCCTCTCAATGGCTGACCAACGTTTCTCTCTAGGGGTCAACCTTCTGCTAATAAAAGCTACTGGCTGATCCTGACCTTCATCATTCAATTGTGATAACACAGCCCCTACCCCCAACTCAGATGCATTTGTTTGGACAATGAATTGCTTGGAGTAATCAGGACTTTGCAGAATGGGAGCAGTGCACATGGCCTGCTTCAGGTCATCAAATGCCTTTTGACAGCTAACTGTCCACTGAACTTTCTTTGGCATTCTTTAGAAGTCAAGACATTCAAAAGGGTCACTATGGATCCATACCCTTTGACAAATCTTCTATAGTACCCAGTCAGGCCCAAGAAAGCTCTGACCTGAGTCTGGGTGGTTGGAGCAACCCAGTCCATGATGGTCTGGATTTTTTTTCTGCAATGGTTGAACCTGGCCTCCACCCACAAGGTGGCCAAGATACACAACCTGACTCTGTCCTATCTGGTACTTGGTGGCCTTGATAGTTAGGCCTGCTTTCTGCAGGGCCTCCAAAACATTTCGCAGGTGGACCAGGTGATCCTCCCAGGTGGAGCTAAAGACAGCAATATCATCTAGATATGCTGTACTATAGGCTTCCAGGCCTGTAAGGACTTTGTTCACCAACCTTTGAAAAGTGGCAGGTGCATTTTTCAAACCAAAGGGCATCACCACAAATTGGTAGTGCCCACTAGGGGTAGAAAATGCTGTTTTGGCTTTTGCATCCTCAGCTAGTCTGATTTGCCAGTAGCCAGCTGTCAGGTCAAATGTGCTGAGAAACTTGGCTGAGGCCAAAGTGTCTATGAGCTCATCTGCCCTAGGGATTGGATGGGCATCAGTCCTAGTGACTGCATTGAGACCTCTGTAGTCTACACAAAACCTCATCTCTCTCTTACCACCCTGGGTGTGAGGTTTAGGCACTAAGACTACTGGACTAGCCCAAGGGCTATCTGAGGGTTCAATCACACCCAAATCCAACATCTTCTGGACTTCAGTCCTGATGCAGTCCCTGACATGGTCAGGTTGCCTGTAAATCTTATTTTTAACAGGCAGACTGTCCCCAGTGTCCACTTCATGAGTGCACCAGGTAGTCTGACTTGGAGTCAGAGAGAACATATGTCTGAACTGATTGAGAACTTTTCTGCAATCAGTTTGCTGCTGGTCAGTGAGGCTGCCTGCCAAGGCTACACCATCTACTGATCCATCATCAGGGTTCTGAGAGAGCAGGTCAGGGAGTGGATCACTCTCTTCCTCCTGTCCCTCATCAGTAGCCATGAGCAAGCCCATGTCTGCCCTGTCAACATATGGTTTCAGTCTGTTGACATGGAGCACCCTGTGGGGGCTCCTGGGAGTTCCAAGGTCCACCAGATAGGTAACCTCTCCCTTCTGTTCAACAATTGTATGGGGGCCACTCCACTTGTCTTGGAGGGCTGCTGGGGCCACAGGTTCCAACACCCATACTTTCTGTCCTTGCTGATAAACAGTCAACACAGCCTTTTGGTCATGCCAGGCTTTTTGTAATTCCTGGCTAGCCTCAAGGTTTTTAGTTGCCTTCTTCATGTACTCAGCCATCCGGGAGCAGAGACCAAGTACATAGTCCACAATATCCTGTTTAGGGGGTTTGAGAGGTAACTCCCATCCCTCCTTCACTAGACACAATGGACCCCTAACTGGATGTCCAAACAGAAGCTCAAATGGGCTGTAACCAACCCCCTTCTGTGGAACCTCTCTGTAGGCAAAGAGAAGGCAGGGCAAAAGTATGTCCCATCTGCGCCTAAGCTTTTCTGGGAGACCTTTAATCATGCCCTTCAAGGTTTTGTTGAACCTTTCAACTAAACCATTGCATTGTGGGTGATAGGGGGTGGTAAATTTATAATTTACCCCACACTCCTTCCACATAGCAGTCAAGTAACTAGACATGAAGTTTGCATCTCTGTCTGATACTACCTCCTTAGGAAAACCCACCCTGGAAAAGATTCCCAGGAGGGCCCTTGCCACCACAGGAGCTGTGGTGGTCCTGAGGGAATTGCTTCTGGGTACCTAGTGGCATGGTCCACCACCACCAGGATAAATCTGTGCCCAGATGCTGTTTGAGGATCTAGGGGACCAACAATGTCAATCCCTACCCTCTCAAAGGGAACCCCCACCACCGGTAGTGGTATCAGGGGGGCCTTTGTAGTGCTACCTGCCTTACCACTGGCTTGACAGGTAACACTGGAGCAACAAAACTCCTTGGTGTCTTCAGACATATGAGGCCAATGAAAGTGAGGGACAATTCTGCCCCAAGTCTTGTTTTGGCCTAGGTGACCTGCCAATGGGATATCATGTGCTAGGGTCAATAGGAAGCTCCTAAACTTCAGAGGTATAACCAACCTCCTGGTGGCTCCAGGCTTGGGGTCTCTACACTCTGAGTAAAGGAGTCCATCATCCCAATAGATCCTATGGGTACCACTAGTACTCCCAGCAGCCTCAGCAGCAGCTTGCTGTCTGAGGGGTTCAAAAGAGGGGCAGCTCAGTTGCTCCTGGCTCAGATCTGCCCTGGAAGGGCCCCCTGTCCCCAAGAACTCAACCTGATCAGGCTCAAGCTCCTCTGGGACAGTTCCTTCTTCAGGACTGAGATCATCTCCCTCAAGAGACTGATCTGCATTCTGAGGCAGGGGGGAAGACACTGCCTTAACCCTACTGCTCCTCCTCTTGGGAGGCACCTGGTCCATTCTTCCAGAATCCAGGGCCTGTTCAGTTTTAGACATTTTTGCCTGTGACCTGGTCATAGCAAACACATCTGCAGGGGTGCCCAACATTTCTGCATGGGTCCTGAGCTCAACTTCAGCCCAAGCTGAGCTTTCCAAATCATTTACAAGCAAGCATTCAACAGGGAGATCTGCACTTACCACAACCTTCTTAGGGCCAGTTACCCCTCCCCAGGTGAAATTAACAACTGCCAGGGAATGGTCTGTCCTGACATTGCTAGCGTTGGTCACTTGGTACATTTCACCAAGTATGATCTGCTATGGGGCTACAAGATCTTTTGTCACCATTGTGACACTTGCTCCTGTGTCCCTGAATGCCAAAGCCTCTCTTCCATTAATCAAGGGCTGCTGTCTGTATTTGCCCAGATTACTGGGACTCACATAGGAGGACATATCCATGCCTCCATCACAGATCAGTACAGCCTGAGTTGGAACTCTGACTAGGCCAGAGTCCATCTCAGATCCCAGGGTCAACCCTACTACACCCTTATTTGGAACACCACCACTTGGAGCTGAACTAGGGGGAATAGTTGCCTTAGGGGCAATGGTGGCTGGAGTTGAGTCTTTGGTCTTGGTACAATCACTAGTCCAATGTGTTTTCTGCTTACAGATTTTACACCATGGTTTCTTTTGGCCTTTTCCTTTGTTAGATTGGGACTCCCCACCAGATGCAGATTTTTGGGGCCCTTGAGAAGACTTCTGGTCTTTACCCTTCTCCCCACCCTTATCAGAGTTCTTAGAATCTTGCTTCTTGGAGTCACCACCTTGGTTCTGAACCTTCTGCCTCACCCTGGTTCTGACCCACTTGTCTGCCTTCTGACCCAATTCTTGGGGAGAGGTCAGATCAGAGTCCACCAGGTACTGATCTAACAGTTGATTTTGACAGTTGTTAAGGATCTGCTCTCTCATGATCAAATTATACAATCCTTTGAAATCACACACCTTACTGCCAAGTAACCAGCCTTCCAGAGCCTTAGTAGCACAATCAACAAAGTCATCCCAGTCCTGAGTCTGTGCCTTTTGGGTATCTCTGAACTTTAACCTGTATTGTTCAGTGGTTAGGCCAAACCCTTCAATCAGAGCACTCTTCAAGACTTTGTAATTGTCAGCATCCTCTTCTCTTACAGTGAGGAGCTTGTCTCTACCTTTGTCTGCAAAGGAGACCCACAAGATTGCTGCCCACTGCTCCTGAGGGACCCTCTGTACCTTACAGGCCCTCTCAAGTGCAGTTATCCATTTGTGGATGTCATCCCCACTCTGGTAGGGAGGGACAATCTTGTTCAGGTTCCTATGGTCATGAGGATGAACTCTACCTCTAGGGACACTGCTGCTGCCACCATGGGACCCTTGTCCCAATTTCTGAGAAGCTCTCTGGAGCTCCAGGGATTCCCTGTCTAAAGCCAATTGCTCTCTCTTGATTCTGAGCATAGCTCTCTCAAACTCAAGCAGTTGGCATTTCTTCTCATAAGAGGATGCCCTTTTATGAGAAGCAGAGGACCATATAGACGTACTAGAATGATTAGATTCCTGAGAAGGAGATCTGGATCTTCTTGGTAGACTATTAACCCTTCCAGGTGGGGTAAAGAGAACCCCACTGGGGTCTCCTTCCTCACCTTCAGGAAGAATTGGATTTTCCAGGTTGGAATCATTTTGATCCCCCTGGCCAGCATCAGAGTCTGGGTCATAGTAGTTTTCACTACCTGGCCTTTCCTCTTCAGCTGCCCCACCCCCTTTGCCAACCTCATCAGACCCTGGGGTCTTTCTGAGGTCATCTTCAAGCAACATCTTTATGAGATGTTGGGTGGTTGGGCTTTTCCCTGTCTTCAATTTCCTTGAGGCACACATAGTCCTCAATTCTTGGTATGAGGCATGGTCATACTTAGTTGGGAGAGACCTACTGGTTTCTGCCCTTGAAGACATGACTAGTGTGGTGTGGTGTATGCACCTACCTACTCTAGTGGGGCCTACTAAACTCTCTTGAGTTGTAGAAAGGGTGTGCTAAGCCCTTGACACACAACTCTAAGTTCAGTAGAACTTACTGTATTCTAAACTTGATTTATATGTACCTATGTACCTATAGTGGTTTTCAGTTAGTCACTCAAAGAGATTATCTGGTAAAGCAATAGCAAGCTTGAATCCAACCGCTGCACACCAATGTGAGAAGTTGGCCTGGCATATGCTGTCCACTAGTTATAGTGGGCACCTTGCACCAGTCCAAACGACCCTTATTGATGATAGGTTTAAAGACAACCTTTATTGAAAGCTATCCAAGTGGTAGCTATGGAGAGCAGCCTTCAGGCTAAGTCTTGAAGGAGTGTAAAGCAGCTTGGTTTACCAGATTATAACCTCTTGAATGACCAAATGAAAGGAGAACCACACAAGGTATATATATAAAATATATGTATTTATTTCTAAACACTAACTACTAATCTCTTTATGAGATTAGAGTCCAAGATACACAATATCACAGTATTAAAACGACAGTAAATAGCACAATACACACTGGGCCCCAGGGGGGGACCAAACCATATATTAAGAAAGTGGTAAAAGAACCACGACTTGACTAGACACAGTGCCTAGAGCACGTAGAATCGCTGGGACCCCAAGGAACCACCCAAGGTAGTGACACAGGAGACCCACGGGGGACGTGTGCAGTGTGAGAACACAGCCGCGAGCACCGTAGGATTCTATGAGGAAAGTCGCAGTTGGAATTTTAAAGCAAAAGGACACTTAGAAGAGGACTTTGAGCAAACCCCTTTAGACTTAAGGGGTTCTAGGGCCAACACCCATGGGAGCACCATAGTACTCGAGTTACCTCACCCAGGGAAGCCGGGTGCATAGGTGTCAAAGGGTGTCGGGAATCGTCGTTGATTTCAATGGCGATCTGCTGCAAAGTGCTGCTGCCGTGAAGGAGAAAAGTGTCCGGTGTGATCCAAGCTTGGATCGAAGATGTGAAGAACCTGAAAGCAGAGGGGACAGAGTCTGGGTCACTAGCCAGTGACCAGGAGCGGAGCAATTGAATGCCTACCGATGTTGGGTGCTTCAGGTGCAAAGAGGTGAAGCTTGACTCTGCAGCCACGGGGTCCCAGAGATGTCAAGGACAACCAAGAGCCGGATTCGAGCTGTCCCACAAAGGATGTCGAGTGCTGGGGTGTCGGTGCTCGGATTGAACACAACAAGCCTTGGCAACAGCAACCCACGCAGAAAGAGAAAAGATGCTTCTGTGCAGACCAGCAAGGTCCTGGAGACTCCCCAAGCGATGGAGAGTCTGGGCATGTCTGGAGCAACCAGGGAAGCCCAATCAAAGTTATAGTTGCCTTCTTGGAGTCCCACAGGTCAACGGACCAGGGATTGCGAAGGGACCTCAAGAGGAATCACAAAATGGCAGCCCACGGAACACTGAGTGTAGGGCTGCAATCTTTGGTGTGATCACTGCTCGGGGTCAGGGCTACAATAACCCAAAGCTCAGCCTCAGGGGTTGCCGGAAAGCTGATGCTTCTGTAAATGGACGCGGTGCCCAGGGGTTCGGGTTGCACGGTCACCACGAGGGATACGGGCCTCAGACTTGCTGTGGGCACAGATCGACCTCTAAGACCTTGGAAAACCCACCTCCTGTGTGGCAATATTCTTCGGAGTCTGTCGGAGCTTCAGAGATGCCAACCGGTCAGTTGCGTTAAAGGTGCCTGCCTTGCAGGGGAGTAACTCCTTTACTCCAAGGGAGATTCTTCAGTCATCCAGCGTAGTGCAGATCGTCGAAGTACTTGGTTTCTGTGTCAGAGTTTAGTCCAGGTGTAATCTAAAGTCCTGTAGTCAGGGGTTCCTACTTTATACCCAAGGAAGGGGTGGGACAAACTCTGGGGACCCACCTATGGGAGGGTCAGGAAAGAGGGGTGGCTACACCCATTTCCTTTGTCCAGTTTCGCACCAGAGCAGGGGCTGGTAGCCCCTGCAACCGGTTTGAGCTGGACTATGCACAGGGACACCAAATGTGCCCCCAGTGCAGACTTCAAAGCACTCTGGGAGTGCACCCACCCAGCCCCAATACACTAAAGCCTGTCTGGGAGGTGGTTACACCTCCCTGTGACAGGAAACCTATTGTCCAGGCCTCCCCTGCCGGAGTTTCGTCCAGCAGCAGGAGGGCAGACTCGTGTCTGTGGCTGCAGCATCCATTTTGTGATGCCAGGGTTTTGTTAAGCTGGTACCGGGTGTACCGGTGGTGCCATGTTTCTCCCTCTAGTAGGGTGGATTCATACCTCCCACCCCAGTTACTGGGGTGGAGGTATGATTCCAAGGTGTTTGACACCAAACACAACATGTTCCCATGCAGCCATTCTCAAGTTAGCATTTACCACGAGGTTATAATGCACTTAAGAGTATATGGTCTGGCTGCATCACAAACAACCCCGGAATGAAGATTCCGAAAGCTGCAGAGGGGCTCTGCTCATGCACGAGCACCCTCTCACATGAAACCCAGCACCCTGCCTTCAGGATTGTTAAGGCCTGCCATAGGGGTGGCTGATAGGTTTACATGATCATGAACAGATTTACACCCAGGGGAATCCAGGATGGGGTGACTTGACTGGCTCTCACCAGGTTCTGTTACCCAGAATCCCTTGCAAACCTAAAAAATTGGCAAAAAAAACACATTTTCCTCACTTTTCTGTGGTGGAAAGTTCTGGAATCTGCGTGGATCCACAAATTTCCACCCACCCCGCGTTCCCCAAGGTCTTCAAACTCCTCATCCACGCACACAAGGCACTCCACAAGACTGGCCCAGCCTACCTCAACAGACGACTCCTCTTCTACGTCCCCAACCGCCAACTCCGCTCCGCCGACCTCTCCCTCGCCACCGTCCCTCGCATTCGAAGAACTACCGCCGGCGGCAGATCCTTCTCCCACCTCGCCTCCAAGACCTGGAACACCCTTCCACTAAGCCTACGACAGACCCAAGACCTGCTGACCTTCAGGAGGCTACTCAAGACCTTGTTGTTCGACCAGTAGCAGCACCCCCCCCCTTTTTTTTCTCCCCAGCGCCTTGAGACCCTCGCGGGTAAGTAGTGCGCTTTACAAATTCTGTGATTGATTGATTGATTGATTGATGTGCAGTGATATGGAGAGATATAGGCAACCTATATCTCAGTAAGGGGTGGATACACCACCTTGCACAGGCTGTTGTAGCAGACCTGTTGTGTCATTTTATAAGGCTTCCCAGGGGTGGCACAATGCATGCTGCAGCCCCTGGTAGGCCTCTGGGGTACCTATGCCCTGGGTACATAGTATACCATATACTAGGGACTCACAAGGGTACCCCAGAATCCAATCTGGAGTGTACCTAAAGTACATACAGTCAATTTAGAGTAGAAAGCAGATAGACTGGGGTCCTGATTAGCAGGGCCTCAGTCTGGCTAAGTCAAAAAACAGTGAAACATCAGCAAAAAGTGGGGGTAACTATAAGAAGCAGATCCTACTCTCCTACAATACCTAAATCTAAAGACATCATAAGGAGGTGGGGGGGTGAGGCCACGTGGAACGAATGGCACGTCCAAACTCAACGGAACAAGGACGAGAACAAACCACAGCAATTCACATAAGGTGAGGGTACACAGTAGGTACGAACATCAAATAACCTGTAAAGAAGAGAAGAAGAACGGTCATCATAACGAGGAAAGAGGGAGTACAAAATACAATAACAACACAACAAGATAAACGAACTAAACGTATGGTGATAGATAAACAAATATTATAAATTGAAATATACAAATTGAAGTAATAAATGTTAGGACCTAAAAACAATAAAATCAGAAAGAGAAATTGTTATAATAAATGGAATATCCAATCAAACATTTTGAGAAGATGAAGCTCCAGAAAAGTCGATTGAGTCAGCTTTGCAAGAATTAATGAAACTCTGCAATTTAACGGGATCTTCATAAGTTGTTGTTTTGTTTTTATAGGTAACCTTGAAAAGGCAGGGGTGAAAGAGGCCGTATCGGGCACCCATAGCGCGCAGATCAGGTCTCATGTTCAAAAATTCTTTGCGTCTGTTTGCAGTGGATTTGGCGTAGTCTTGAGCAAAAAATAATGTAGATCCGGACCATGAAATACGTTGAATAGATTTAGCCGCTGAAAGCACTTTGAGAAGATCCGTGTATTCGAGGAAATACATGATGACCCCTCTTGGTCTTCGAGAAGAGGAGGTGTCTGCGCGTTGATGACCAAGTCTGTGAGCGCGTTAAATGTTGAGCGAAGTTCCTTCAGGTAGGTGCAATAATTTAGGGAGGAAGGATTTGAAGAAAGATAAGGGGTCAGGGCCCTCTGAGCCTTCCGGTAGGCCATAAATACGAATATTGTTTCTTTTCTTTCTATTTTCCAAATCCTCAACCTGTTGCTGTAGCGATGAAATCTGAGACTGTAGCGTGTTAACTCTCTCATTCGTGTGAGCAAAGGAGGAAACACTGTGCTCCACCGTGGTAAGGCGCTCGTTCATCTGAGACCAATTTTCAATTCAAAATTGCAGTTTGGTAGACGTATCTTCCATAAAGGGGCGAAGCACCCGTATCTCCTCCAATAATATATCTAAAGATACAGGAGAAGAGGGTTTTGGTGGAGAAGGTGGGTCCTTCTTCAGTCTTTTGGTAGTGACTTTTCCAGCAGCAGAAGCGCATGTGTTCGAAGAAGAGGAAGCTTTGGAGATAGAGGCCAATGACTCTTCCATTTTAGAAAATTCAGGGGCATATCATCAAGGCCATGTGATAATTATCGCTCAGCGCTCTTAGCGCGAGGATAATTATCGCCGGCCAACTCTGAATTTTATCGCGGAGATAGCGTGCTATCAGCAACGCTTATCTCCAAAGCGATAAGATTCAGAGCGCAAGCTGCCAATTGTGCGATTATCGCTGGAAATACAGCGATAATGGCACAAGGTTTGGCGATAGCTTGCTGATAGGGCAAGACATACTTAGCCATGATATCCACCTTACATAGGATATCATGGCTAAGTCAGTCTTGAAGCAGGCGTAGGGAAAGTAGCGATAACTGTGGTTATCGCTACTTTTCTTATCGCTCTGCTTGTTTGCGTGTAGCTTGATAATTGGAGAAATGTCGGTTAGCGACATTTCTCCAGTTATTTTAGCACGGAACGCCCACTTTGCATCTCATTAGAGATGCAAAGATGGGCATTGGGGGAAAGGGCGATAATGCAAGGATTCACGCGATAGCGTGACCTTGCTGATTAGGAGATGAAATTATCGCCGCTTTCCGTCAGAAAACGGACGCTAAAGCGGCGATAATTTTATCTCCGGGGCTTGATGATATGCCCCCAAATGTGTTTCCACTGACCTTTACCTCCTGATGAAAGAGACCGGGGGGCATATCATCAAGGCCATGCGATAATTATCGCTCAGCGCTCTTAGCGCAAGGATAATTATCGCCGGCCAACTCTGAATTTTATCGCGGAGATAGTGTGCTATCAGCAACGCTTATCTCCAAAGCGATAAGATTCAGAGCGCAAGCTGCCAATTGTTCGATTATCGCTGGAAATACAGCGATAATGGCACAAGGTTTGGCGATAGCTTGCTGATAGGGCAAGACATACTTAGCCATGATATCCACCTTACAATGGATATCATGGCTAAGTCAGTCTTGAAGCAGGCGTAGGGAAAGTAGCGATAACTGTGGTTATCGCTACTTTTCTTATCGCTCTGCTTGTTTGCGTGCAGCTTGATAATTGGAGAAATGTCGGTTAGCGACATTTCTCCAGTTATTTTAGCACGGAACGCCCACTTTGCATCTCATTAGAGATGCAAAGATGGGCGTGGGGGGAAAGGGCGATAATGCAAGGATTCACGCGATAGCGTGACCTTGCTGATTAGGAGATGAAATTATCGCCGCTTTCCGTCAGAAAACGGACGCTAAAGCGGCGATAATTTTATCTCTGGGGCTTGATGATATGCCCCTCAGTGAAGATTCTGTAGTTTTTAATAAATGTGTGCATGGTGCGTGACGCAGAGGGCCCTAGCTTTCTCAGTCTTCCCATAAGAGAGTCAAAGAGATGATGTAATAAGGCTCAGCTATGCTATGTTCCTTTAAATCCAAAACCGCACCATGTGAGGAAGTAATTTGAGTGAGCTTTCAATAGGATTTAGTTCGAGCAGCGTGCTCAACAGGTTAACAGCAGGAGGTGAAGAGCATCCTCAGAAAAAAATTAAAAGAGTCGCACAAACAGGCTCTTATACAATTTCCTGACAGGAGCAAGGCGTGATAACCTGCAAGTGAGCATTTAACTGAATTTCACAAAAAAGTGATCCAACATGAGTTTCCATGTGATGTTAAGGCCCCCATTTGCAAATTAATCGTGTTGTTGAGAAGGGAATACCATCATAAGCATGTATAAACAAAATTCCTCTCACCGGGATTCCACCTGAAAGGAGAGCGTCGTATTCAAATTGGCGGTCGCGGTCAGCACGTTAGAAACGCCGAGTGCGACATTGAGGATTCCCAGTCATGTATGCTGCAAAAGATCCCAAAATGAGGCTCAGGGAGGTCAGCACATCTTCCGTTGTCCAAAACCACTCACCGGGCATAAAAAGGAAGCTTCAGGTTGCGGCTGCTCCGACTCGTCCCGCGGAGCCTCACTCGAACGCCGCCATTCACCGTCAAGGCACACCCCCTATAGGAGGGAGCTCTGATAAGATTCTGACAGCAGACCTGCGGTGGCTCAGCTGTCATAAACCTTAATGAGGCAGCCTATCGGCCACACAACTACCGACTAATAGATCTTCAGACATTGATATTTCTTTCCAGGGACTGCCATGGAGTGCATGGGAGACTCAGGAGAGGAAAAGACAATTTTACCAATGCGCAGGAAGAATATTCTCTGTGTGTCAGGGCAGGGCCAGCTTTAACGCTGTTGGCACCTGGTGCAACTATCTTTGTTGGCGCCTACAAGTGAACTCCTTCTCCACAGATTCACTCACTACCTCCCTCCAACAGTACAACTTATCTCTCAGTAACCCCTCTCTCACATGTATTATTATTTCATTTGTAGCGTTACTCATACCAATGTAGGTTATGAGAGCACTTTACATCACACACATATTATACAGAGACAATGAATCATACATGTGTAAGTCAATGTATATGAAATGTCACATAAGACAGTGAGGACTACAAGGTGTAGGAGTGACATGTCAGCCATTTGTAGGCATTATATTTTAAGAGTGCTTGGTCTGGAGAAGCACAAACTCAAGGTTACACAGTGGTTGGGGTTGGCTTTACTAATAAGAATGTATTTGTAGCCAACGGGACCCTTTATAACAACCATAGGATAATGAAAGTCTGGGGAAAAAAACATGTGTTTCTAACCTATCTTTTACAGTTTGCTTGTAGCTCTTTGATGCCAGTTCATAGCTCACTGTGCTATATTAGAAGGATTGTAACTTATAAAGTTCATATAACAAATGGATCTCTGTGACAAAAGCATTAACCCACTGAGATATCTACATGAAATATAGAAACTGAGCTCTCTACATGAAATACAATTATGTGATCTCCATGGTACAGACGCTTTGCAGTGGGCACATTGCCCTTCTGTGCTACTTTATGGTGCATAAAAACTGTGACTAGATAAAACTCCATCTCTCTTCAGCAAGTACATTAATCACCAGAGTTATCTTGACGTTTTTGTTATTGCCTGAAAAGTGCTGATCGCACAAGGAACACTGCAGCAGGTGTTTTTAACCCAAAAAGACATTTCAAAATGCAGCACCCCCAAGCTTTGCATCTGCTGCATGGCACTGGTCACATCGTCCTAAATCCAGCCCTGTGTCAGAGATATTTCGTTCAGTGAAACTGAAAGAAATGGCAAGTGGACTACAATGACTTGGATTTGCACCGAACTTTTTATGCTTTCCATAAACGTATTAGAGACAGGGGCATAGCTTCGGGAGGGCATTGGGGGTGTTTGGGGTGTTATACCCCTCCCTAATAAATGCATTATTTAATAAAGAGTCGGGTTCATTTAAGATGTCTGTTCGATTTCACCTGGGATTTTTAAATACTCAGACAAACACACACACCCAAACTCATCTCTGTTTTGAAAGTCTTAAAACATGGGTGTCTTACAAAATACTGTGGGCCTCATTTATGAGAAGTGACGCATCGCTGCGTGAAAACAACAATTGATGGACAGAATGCAGAACAATGTCATACATTCACCCCAGTACAGAGATCTGGGCCTAAATCCATCGTTTTTTTGCTCACCATGCCATTCCAGTTTGGACCCAGCTATATGCAAATCAGTCTTGACCCTGTGCCCAATGGGAACAGTCCAGCCCGAACTGCCAGGCCAGGTCCTCCCTGGACTGGAAACAAGCATCCTAGGACCGGTTTCGGGCTTTCAGCCCTCATCAGCCAGGATAGCTTGACTCCAGTGGCATGGAGAGCACGGGACCCACGTCTGGGCATACCCGTCCCAATCGGGGTGACAATTGCAAAAATACAACAATTGATGGACAGAATGCAGAACAATGTCATACATTCACCCCAGTACAGTGATCTGGGCCTAAATCCATCGTTTTTTTGCTCACCATGCCATTCCAGTTTGTACCCAGCCATATGCAAATCAGTCTTGACCCTGCGCCCAATGGGAACAGTCCAGCCCGAACTGCTAGGCCAGGTCCTCCCTGGACTGGAAACAAGCATCCTAGGAACGGTTTCGGGCTTTCAGCCCTCATCAGCCTCGATAGCTCGACTCCAGTGGCATGGAGAGCACGGGACCTACGTCTGGGCATACCCGTCCCACTCGGGGTGACAATTGCAAAAACAACAATTGATGGACAGAATGCAGAACAATGTCATACATTCACCCCAGTACAGAGATCTGGGCCTAAATCCATCGTTTTTTTGCTCACCATGCCATTCCAGTTTGGACCCAGCCATATGCAAATCAGTCTTGACCCTGCGCCCAATGGGAACAGTCCAGCCCGAACTGCCAGGCCAGGTCCTCCCTGGACTGGAAACAAGCATCCTAGGACCGGTTTCGGGCTTTCAGCCCTCATCAGCCAGGATAGCTTGACTCAGTAGCGGTCGGTGGTGGGAGTGCCGCCGGGCGCTGACGTGGGGCGGGGGAGGGGCAGGGTGGGGGATAGTAAACTACGGATTACGGCCGATTACAGGTAAATACACATATGAATAAATAAAACGAATTTCGTTGCGCGCGCTGCATCGCATTTGGCGATGCAGCGCGAGAAACGAAATTCGTTTTATTTATTCATATGTGTACTTACCTGTAATCAGCCGTAATCCATAGTTTACTACCCCCCACCCTGCCCCTCCCCCGCCCCACGTCATCGCCCGGCGGCACTCCCACCACCGACCGCTACTGGCTTGACTCCAGTGGCATGGAGAGCACGGGACCCACGTCTGGGCATACCCGTCCCACTCGGGGTGACAATTGCAAAAACAACAATTGATGGACAGAATGCAGAACAATGTCATACATTCACCCCAGTACAGAGATCTGGGCCTAAATCCATCGTTTTTTTGCTCACCATGCCATTCTAGTTTGGACCCAGCCATATGCAAATCAGTCTTGACCCTGAGCCCAATGGGAACAGTCCAGCCCGAACTGCCAGGCCAGGTCCTCCCTGGACGGGAAACAAGCATCCTAGGACCGGTTTCGGGCTTTCAGCCCTCATCAGCCAGGATAGCTTGACTCAGTAGCGGTCGGTGGTGGGAGTGCCGCCGGGCGCTGACGTGGGGCCGGGGAGGGGCAGGGTGGGGGGTAGTAAACTACGGATTACGGCCGATTACAGGTAAATACACATATGAATAAATAAAACGAATTTCGTTGCGCGCGCTGCATCGCATTTGGCGATGCAGCGCGAGAACTGAAATTCGTTTTATTCATATGTGTACTTACCTGTAATCGGCCGTAATCCATAGTTTACTACCCCCACCCTGCCCTCCCCCGCCCACGTCATCGCCCGGCGGCACTCCCACCACCGACCGCTACTGGCTTGACTCCAGTGGCATGGAGAGCACGGGACCCACGTCTGGGCATACCCGTCCCACTCGGGGTGACAATTGCAAAAACAACAATTGATGGACAGAATGCAGAACAATGTCATACATTCACCCCAGTACAGAGATCTGGGCCTAAATCCATCGTTTTTTGCTCACCATGCCATTCTAGTTTGGACCCAGCCATATGCAAATCAGTCTTGACCCTGCGCCCAATGGGAACAGTCCAGCCCGAACTGCCAGGCCAGGTCCTCCCTGGACTGGAAACAAGCATCCTAGGACCGGTTTCGGGCTTTCAGCCCTCATCAGCCAGGATAGCTTGACTCAGTAGCGGTCGGTGGTGGGAGTGCCGCCGGGCGCTGACGTGGGGCCGGGGAGGAGGAGGTTGGGGGGTAGTAAACTACGGATTACGGCCGATTACAGGTAAATACACATATAAATAAATAAAACGAATTTCGTTGCGCGCGCTGCATCGCATTTGGCGATGCAGCGCGAGAAACGAAATTAGTTTTATTTATTCATATGTGTACTTACCTGTAATCGGCCGTAATCCAAAGTTTACTACCCCCCACCCTGCCCCTCCCCCGCCCCACGTCAGCGCCCGGCGGCACTTCCACCACCGACCGCTACTGGCTTGACTCCAGTGGTATGGAGAGCACGGGACCCACGTCTGGGCATACCCGTCCCACTCGGGGTGACAATTGCAAAAACAACAATTGATGGACAGAATGCAGAACAATGTCATACATTCACCCCAGTACAGAGATCTGGGCCTAAATCCATCGTTTTTTTGCTCACCATGCAATTCCAGTTTGGACCCAGCAATATGCAAATCAGTCTTGACCCTGCGCCCAATGGGAACAGTCCAGCCCGAACTGCCAGGCCATGTCCTCCCTGGACTGGAAACAAGCATCCTAGGACCGGTTTCGGGCTTTCAGCCCTCATCAGCCAGGATAGCTTGACTCCAGTGGCATGGATAGCACGGGACCCACGTCTGGGCATACCCGTCCCACTCGGGGTGCAATTGCAAAAACAACAATTGATGGACAGAATGCAGAACAATGTCATACATTCACCCCAGTACAGAGATCTGGGCCTAAATCCATCGTTTTTTTGCTCACCATGCCATTCCAGTTTGGACCCAGCCATATGCAAATCAGTCCTGACCCTGCGCCCAATGGGAACAGTCCAGCCCGAACTGCTAGGCCAGGTCCTCCCTGGACTGGAAACAAGCATCCTAGGAACGGTTTCGGGCTTTCAGCCCTCATCAGCCACGATAGCTCGACTCCAGTGGCATGGAGAGCACGGGACCTACGTCTGGGCATACCCGTCCCACTCGGGGTGACAATTGCAAAAACAACAATTGATGGACAGAATGCAGAACAATGTCCTACATTCACCCCAGTACAGAGATCTGGGCCTAAATCCATCGTTTTTTTGCTCACCATGCCATTCCAGTTTGGACCTAGCCATATGCAAATCAGTCTTGACCCTGCGCCCAATGGGAACAGTCCAGCCCGAACTGCCAGGCCAGGTCCTCCCTGGACTGGAAACAAGCATCCTAGGAACGGTTTCGGGCTTTCAGCCCTCATCTGCCAGGATAGCTTGACTCAGTAGCGGTCGGTGGTGGGAGTGCCGCCGGGCGCTGACGTGGGGCGGGGGAGGGGCAGGGTGGGGGGTAGTAAACTACGGATTACGGCTGATTACAGGTAAATACACATATGAATAAATAAAACGAATTTCATTGCGCGAGCTGCATCGCATTTGGCGATGCAGCGCGAGAAACGAAATTCGTTTTATTTATTCATATGTGTACTTACCTGTAATCGGCCGTAATCCATAGTTTACTACCCCACACCCTGCCCCTCCCCCCGCCCCACGTCATCGCCCGGCGGCACTCCCACCACTGACCGCTACTAGCTTGACTCCAGTGGCATGGAGAGCACGGGACCCACGTCTGGGCATACCCGTCCCACTCGGGGTGACAATTGCAAAAACAACAATTGATGGACAGAATGCAGAACAATGTCATACATTCACCCCAGTACAGAGATCTGGGCCTAAATCCATCGTTTTTTTGCTCACCATGCCATTCCAGTTTGGACCCAGCCATATGCAAATCAGTCTTGACCCTGCGCCCAATGGGAACAGTCCAGCCCGAACTGCCAGGCCAGGTCCTCCCTGGACTGGAAACAAGCATCCTAGGACCGGTTTCGGCCTTTCAGCCCTCATCAGCCAGGATAGCTTGACTCAGTAGCGGTCGGTGGTGGGAGTGCCGCCGGGCGCTGAGGTGGGGCGGGGGTGGGGCTGGGTGGGGGGTAGTAAACTACGGATTACGGCCGATTACAGGTAAATACACATATGAATAAATAAAACGAATTTCGTTGCGCGCTGCATCGCATTTGGCGATGCAGCGCGAGAAACGAAATTTGTTTTATTTATTCATATGTGTACTTACCTGTAATCGGCCGTAATCCATAGTTTACTACCCCCGCCCCACGTCAGCGCCCGGCGGCACTCCCACCACCGCCCGCTACTGGCTTGACTCCAGTGGCATGGAGAGCACGGGACCCACCTCTGGGCATACCCTTCCCACTCGGGGTGACAATTGCAAAAACAACAATTGATGGACAGAATGCAGAACAATGTCATACATTCACCCCAGTACAGAGATCTGGGCCTAAATCCATCATTTTTTTGCTCACCATGCCATTCCAGTTTGGACCCAGCCATATGCAAATCAGTCTTGACCCTGCGCCCAATGGGAACAGTCCAGCCCAAACTGCCAGGTCAGGTCCTCCCTGGACTGGAAACAAGCATCCTAGGACCGGTTTCAGGCTTTCAGCCCTCATCAGCCAGGATAGCTTGACTCTAGTGGCATGGAGAGCACGGGACCCACGTCTGGGCATACCCGTCCCACTCGGGGTGACAATTGCAAAAACAACAATTGATGGACAGAATGCAGAACAATGTCATACATTCACCCCAGTACAGAGATCTGGGCCTAAATCCATCGTTTTTTTGCTCACCATGCCATTCCAGTTTGGACCCAGCCATATGCAAATCAGTCTTGACCCTGCGCCCAATGGGAACAGTCCAGCCCGAACTGCCAGGCCAGGTCCTCCCTGGACTGGAAACAAGCATCCTAGGACCGGTTTCGGCCTTTCAGCCCTCATCAGCCAGGATAGCTTGACTCTAGTGGCATGGAGAGCACGGGACCCATGTCTGGGCATACCCGTCCCACTCGGGGTGACAATTGCAAAAACAACAATTGATGGACAGAATGCAGAACAATGTCATACATTCACCCCTGTACAGAGATCTGGGCCTAAATCCATCGTTTTCTTGCTCACCATGCCATTCCAGTTTGGACCCAGCCATATGCAAATCAGTCTTGACCCTGCGCCCAATGGGAACAGTCCAGCCCGAACTGCCAGGCCAGGTCCTCCCTGGACTGGAAACAAGCATCCTAGGACCGGTTTCGGGCTTTCAGCCCTCATCTGCCAGGATAGCTTGACTCCAGTGGCATGGAGAGCACGGGACCCACTTCTGGGCATACCCCGTCCCACCCATGAGGCACAGGGTCAAGACTGATTTGCATATGGCCAGGTCTAAACTGGGGTGGCATGGTGAGCAAAAGAATGATGGATTTAACCCAGATCTCTTGACTGGGGGTGAATGTTTTGATTTGTTCTGCATTCCGTCCATCAATTGTGTGTCTTTTGCATCGCTGCGTGAAAACAGCGATGCGTCACTTCTCAGTGCGCCCTCCTTGCGACATGATGGATGCATCATATTTACTGTATGACGCATCATGTCGCAATGAATTACAGATACGTCAGTATTTCTGACGTATCTGTCGGCGCAAAAGTGACGCATTGCTGGGGTGTGTCTGAAAACAGACGCAACTCCAGCAATGTGTCCTTTCACATGGGCAAGCCCCAT
The DNA here is from genome assembly GCA_963921515.1 of Calotriton arnoldi. NCBI lineage: Eukaryota > Metazoa > Chordata > Amphibia > Caudata > Salamandridae > Calotriton > Calotriton arnoldi. Next base: position 4,082,649 of record CAWUFW010000219.1, on the reverse strand, counting down.
GTAAAAGGGCCTGCGTCAATCTTGCGCCTGCTGTGACGCAGGCGTAAGATATTGACGCAATGGTGTCCTAGAAGTGGCGCACTGAAATCTTATAGATTTCAATGCACCACTTCTACGAGGCTTTTTGCGGGAGAACACCCACCCTGCATACATTACACCTGGTGCAGGTATAATGTGCCGCAGGGGTTTACAAAGTGACGCATCTGCCTAGATGCGTCACTTTGTAAATAGGGCGCAACATGGCGCATATTTACGCCACCGGTGCGTCACAAAAGTGAAGTACCGGTGGCGTAAAAGTGACGCAAGGCCTCATAAATAAGGCCCTGTGTTTTAAGTACCCCTCGGTATCCGCACTCCTTTCCCTTTCCACTGGCCCTTAAGACCCCCTCATGTGCTGCTTCTCATATAATGATATCCCAGCGTGATTGTCGGAAAATCGGAAGCTCACACCCTCCCATTCTTACTGAGCAAGCTACGCCCCTGGTAATAGAGCACACGTCTGTGCTGTAATAAGATGCAGTCTGCCTTACCAGAGGAGGAGTGTCCATTATCTTTCCATGTGTGTCTGCTTACTTTGACACTTAAGCATGAGGCCGCCCTCAGAGTCTTATTTTTAATCTAATTCTGTTTGAAAGCCAAGCCATAAAGTGGAAAATGTTTTATAAGATCTTGTCCACGACCGGACATGACGTCATGAGACCCATTACCTCACGGAACACTCTGTGGGCTGTTTCAGCAGAAATGTGAAATGAGATATTTTATGCGATTAAAAGTGAGTTAACACACATCCACATGCTGAAAGCCGAATGTGTGTTTTCATAGGGTAGGAGCTAGGCAGCTGTGCAGCGAAAGATTTATGTGTGCAAGTTGCAACGTAGATTTTATTCCACAAGGCACCTCTTAAAGAAATGTGATGCTAATGAAGTGACACAATGGAACAATGAGAAATCAATGTCTTATCCTATTTCAAAGAAGTGAATCCGATCATATTTTCAGTATGACATTTCCTAAACTGCCAATATATCAATATAGGCCTGAATGCAATGGCTGTCTGCCTGTCTGAGTGAGTGAAAAGTTATTTTAGAGGCGCGCACAATCACAGTTAATGAGTTAGAAAATAACAGCATCTGATACAACATTTTTCGATTCCATTTAGGATGAGCACTTTAAGAGGTTCAAGGCATTGGGGTACCCTAAATCTCATTTACAACATTCAGCCGAATGGTTAAACTGATCAATAGGGATACACTCCTGAAACAACAAAGAAATCATGAGCAGACGAGTTTCACGTTTGTATCTAAATTTTCTACTGTTTCTGACAAAATAAAAAAGATTATTTCGAATAGCTGGGAAATTTTGCAAATTGAGAAAGATTTTGGCAGCTATTACGAGAGACCATTGTTTGCATCCCAACGTTCAATAAACTTAAAATACATGTTATCCAAGAAAAGGAGTAACACTTGCAAAAATGACTGGAAAGGCACTCTTTCCAGTGATTCTGGGCTGCACTGTGACCCATCCTCATCATAGTCAAAAATTTTCATTGACATACACAAAATGTTGTGATTGGAAAAACTGTATATTCCCTAAAGTGCCCATGTGGATTACTATACATAGGAAGAACTGAACGAAAAATCAAAGTTAGATTTACTGAGCATAAAAGTAACAGTCAGAACGAACTAAAAGCATTTTGTGCTGCCACCCATTGACACAATTCAAATCGCACGTTTCAGGTTCCGGATGCGCATAAAAGCTCTCATGTGCTCGCTCACTCATCCCCACACCTCAGTGCTTGACAGCTGTGGCGTAGTACATTGCATTGATGTCTGCATTTGCTTTCATCTGTTGACTTTCACCTCAGAGCCCCTTTCCGACAAGTACTATTACACCAAACAGAAGCATTTTGCAGGAATGTCTTTCTTGTCCAGGAGGATGATTTATAGCTTGTGCAATGGAGCATTGCTTCCACGCGCGGTCCCAATAATTTTGGAATGCTCTACACACTGCACGTTCTAGGCTATTGGTCTCCACTTAATATTCACCAAATAGGAAATTACTTTGTAAACGGATCAGCATCTAATAATAACGCACAACAAATGTTTTAAGGCTAAATTTGATCACAAGCAATGCATACGACATTCGGTTAATAAATTGTTCTAAAAACCTGAAATAGTGTAGTATGAGCTGAGGATGGATGCATGATTGAGTGACAGCAGCGCGATTGTGCTCTGTTTACAACAATTCCATTCAGGCTTTAACATTTTCCTAATCCCGTCAAATTCTATTTCCATCGCCTCAAAGAGGTTTTTATTCCACTGTGTGTCGGTTTACATATACATATTGTGACCACATTTTGCACCATCGACCCTGATTCACAAAAGCTTTATTAGAATTCGGAAATCTATGCATTATACATTGCCACCTCTTATTTGTCTAGATTTACTTTTTTCCTCACTGCATAAACAGCTCCTTAAGTATTCAGACTTCCATACACACTCCTCTTCTTAATATGCACTCAGGAGGATGGTCTGCATGGCAGGAAATTCACTAGAGTCCACTTGGCAATAATGAGTGTTCGCACACTTTTGAGTTTTGCTTTATCCTCCAATATATACGACCCTACTTCTCACTTTGTTAAGTTGCAACCAAATAATGTGTATTCGTCTTGAATGCTTTCCAGTCATTCTAATCACAGACTTATTTACTACTCTGATTCAAGCAATGATGTGCCTCAAATTAAATATGTGTTTACTACGAATCCATAAATACAACTTACAGTCCACTGTGTGATATTGCTCCAGATACATGACTCCACCACCATTACTGTCGCAATCTGGTGTCATCCGAATCCACCAATAAATATGATTGTTTATACCACACATCAGGAAAACTTTGGAATTCAGGTCCTTAATATGAGATCCATGGTGAGGGAGAGCGGTAGGCTGTTATGTAAATTCTGTCCCTCAGAGAAATCTCTCTTCTCACCCACTACCCTTCTGCGATGGTCATAGCATTCTGGCACTACAACAGCATGGCTTTTTTCAACACATAACTATGCATATGGGCTACAAACTGTGTATATTACACATTTTGTTGCACATGTAGCATCATTGCCTACTTTAAACTCATTTGCACTGTGAAGATATCTATTAATGCTCGTCAAACACACGAAAGCACATTTTCTTTGCACAGAAACATACCTCTGTAGAAGAGCAAGGCCTTGTTCACAATAACCATATTGTGTCAGTGTTGCATGTTCTAGTGTGTACAAGCAAACTTTCTTCAGTGATATTCCAGTTGAAAATGTTACCTTCTGATAATGTCCCTTGTAAACTATGCTGATGATTCCAGATAATTCCTAAACTGGAAATACCTAATGATTTTAAAGCCTCAAATCTTCTTGCTACACTTCTGTTTATACCACAGCTATTTTGATTACAAAGATACATTTTTTCTTCAAAAGAACTTCAATGGGATTCACCGAGGCCCCAAGTCATGTCAATATTATCATAGCTGACTTTGAATCAGATCACATATACCATGACATACAATGAATGAAAGAGCAATGTGCTGCTGTACCCACGGAACATATATGGCATATTCATCATATGAAAGGGCTCATTTAACATCTTATAAAGAAACATTGCTGACCTGAACAACAGAAATTCTAACATTAAGTTAACACACAGGTTAGAAAAAAAGCTGATATTTCTAGCTATGGAAGTACACATAGAAGGATCTGGCATTTATACAAGGAAGCAGAGAAAATTCACTGTTAGAAACAAGGCTCTATCATTTCTGTCTATCCCGGATCACTCAAAAAGCATCTTTCCTAATCACAGTTAATGAGTTTGAAAATAACAGCATCTGATACAACATTTTTCGATTCCATTTAGGATGAGCACTTTAAGAGGTTCAAGGCATTGGGGTACCCTAAAACTCATTTACAACATTCAGCCGAATGGTTAAACTGATCAATAGGGATACACTCCTGAAACAACAAAGGAATCATGAGCAGACGAGTTTCACGTTTGTATCTAAATATTCTACTGTTTCTGACAAAATAAAAAAGATTATTTAGAATAGCTGGGAAATTTTGCAAATTGAGAAAGATTTTGGCAGCTATTACGAGAGACCATTGTTTGCATCCCAACGTTCAATAAACTTAAAATACATGTTATCCAAGAAAAGGAGTAACACTTGCAAAAATGACTGGAAAGGCACTCTTTCCAGTGATTCTGGGCTGCACTGTGACCCATCCTCATCATAGTCAAAAATTTTCATTGACATACACAAAATATTGTGATTGGAAAAACTGTATATTCCCTAAAGTGCCCATGTGGATTACTATACATAGGAAGAACTGAACGAAAAATCAAAGTTAGATTTACTGAGCATAAAAGTAACAGAACGAACTAAAAGTATTTTGTGCTGCCACCCATTGACACAATTCAAATCACAATATCAGTCAATAACACTTTAAAGTTTTGGAAATCGAAACAACCAACCCTGAGACAGATAACAATAAAAAAACTCTTACAAAGGGAAATGTATTAGCTGAAATTACTGAACACTATGCAACCAGCCAGCATGCAGGACTGATTAGAAATGTCTTGTTTTCTGTAATAGTCTACCACTGCGCTTTGAGGTGCTTCATTTGCATCACCTACTGCACTTCTTATTGGTCTTGTTTGTTATGCTTTCCTTGCAATGTGGCTCAAGTTATGATTTGCTACCGACAATGGGTGGTATACTTACACGATTCATACATTTCATTTATTTTTTTACCTTATGCCTTATGCAGACAGAAGTGTCATTACATTACACATTTGTGTGTTACTTTCGTTTTCAGTTAAACATGACTTCTATTGTTTATGTTCCATCTATGAGTTGTTTCACTTTTAGAGTTTCATTCCATTTGCACAGCAAATAAAGAATGCATATCCTCATGGGTTATGTTTTAGGTTGCATATTATTTACAGTTCGTGTGAGTTGGATGTGTCCAACAATTGGAATAAGCATATTCTCAGTGTTTATACTTTTAGTATGAGCTCTATCACACCTAGAGTTCCTTTGACAAGCGCACACACCGGTAGGTGCATACAAGTAGGAATATTTTGAAACTGGTCTAACTTCAGGAGACTTATCGCTAACATCAACAACACTCTTTTATTATGGTGAATATATTCACAATACATTTTTAGTAAGTGGTTGCAGTGATTTGTACCTTGGTTGAATGAGGTCTCCGGGTGATGTTTTTGGAGCATAGTACAATTTTATCCACCAATGGTGCCGGTATTAGTTTGCTTTTATGAACACAGAGGTTTGTTTCAAATTAAGAATGCTGTAATAGTCACTCTGGCAATGTTGGATACATTATGAAGGTTGACTTGCCTTGAATACATTTTTCTGGACAATTCCATACATATCGTAAAGTGTTATGTTGGATGTATACACAAGTGAAGCATTTGCATTCTAATGGATAGTTCATAATAATTGTATAGTGGATGATTAATTAGAAGATTCAGTTTGGTTTTAAGCAACGTTTTGAGCTACAAATTGGAATCCTTTGGTTTCCAGTGTACAGTGTAGTAGTAGTAAAATACTTTATTATATTAATCATTTGATTACAATAAAAATACAAGCATTTAAGAAAAAAAAGAATTTTCAATAATTTAAAATTTCAATAATTAAAACTTACTATAACGGTCACTACATACTACGTAATACAAGATTCTGTAAATTCCCACAATGGTTTCTGTTCATTGTTTATCCGTCTACCACTGTATCACAGTATTCTTTACTTTGGTTTATTTCTTTTCCCAAGTTAAAGTGCTAATGTGCTAATTTGGTACAAATATATACATCTGATTTATCATAAAAGATTCTATACGTATGTTTCCCTGATATAAATGCAATTTGTAATCCTTCTCCTACAATAGTTTACATATAATTTTTAATCATTTGCCAATGTTATAAACTTTTTCGTCTCGATCTATAATTTCAAGATATACTAAAGTGCTACTGTGCCAAATGTGCAGATTCGTACATCCTTTTATCTCTATATTGTGATCTTTATCTCTCTTTATTGCTTTCACCAATATGCTAAGGTGCTAAAGTGCCAGGAATATAAGATACATATTTTCCTCAAGATTATGCAATTTTTAATTTTCAATTCTCTAACGTTAAAATCTGTATTACTTCCCATGATATGGACCATCTAAGCTGTTAATGCTTTATATACGTGATCTAAAAACTTTATCATCATTGTTATTGCACTGTCCTCTTTGAGCCTAAAACAGTCTCTAATGGCCTCAGCATTTGTTCTTATTTTAGCATTTTTAAACAAGGAACGTAAGTATATCCTCCGTATGGGCAACAGCTTAGGGCAGGTACATATTAAGTGTTCAAGAGATTCATTAGAAGTTCCCCATGGAATATGCAGATGTACTCCTGTGTGAGGCAACAAGAAGAAACAATAAGCAAATCTTGAATTTGTTTGGACATTCCCCTGACAAGAAATACTAAAATAATTTAAGAAGCCATCTCCACTGTCCAAAGACTGTCCAAAGGTCAAAAGTTTCGTCTTGGACATATTAGCTATCAATCCATTTGCTGTATTGTAGGTGTATAATTCTTTCAGGTGATGCTGGAGTCCTTTCGGGGTTAGAGACAGGATCACTAGGTCATCAGCATATGCTAGGTATGGTATTTTTATACCTCCTAATTTTGATGCGATCCTCATATCAGACTTTAGTGACATATCTATGTCAGCAATGTAGAGAGAGAATAACAATGGTGCGAGAACACAGCCTTGCCTACGGCCATTTATAGTAGCAATTTTTGGTAATAGCGTATTGTCGTGTGCTAATTTTACCTGTAGCCATGTTTCCGAATGTTGTCCGATAATAAAATTCAGAAGATTCGGATCGATTTCCCATGTTATAAGCTTACTCCATAGCCTTTGTCGATTTACCTTATCGAACGCTGTGGAATAATCCACAAAGCAGGCATATAATGTTGTTTTCTGCAAGCGTGCTTTTTTCCTAATAAAGCCAATGAAATGACTTTATCAATTGTTGAACACCCTGCACGAAATCCGGTTTGTGTTGTAGTGCACAGTGGGTTTGTATACCAATTGGCCTGCAGCAGAATTTTTAGTTTAATGTCCCTCATAAAGGCAGGTGCAATTTAAGGCTCAATCATCTCCTGTCAAATGTATATATCAGTCTGCTCCCTTTCCTCATAAAATAAATTCACCTCACAAGCTATAAATATGCTGATGATTCCCAGATAATGCTTAAACTGAAAAAACCTAAAGACCTTGAAGCCTTGAAGCTCCTTAACTATTCTTGAAACCACCTAAAATTCAACCATCGAAATCTGAGAGTCTAACATTGAAGAATAGAAAATCTGGGTTGTATGATAGAGGCACGACTGGATAAACCACGCGTGCCTCTACCCCGCAGCCTAAACCATGAATGCATCTTAACCACGCATTTCTTTACCACGCATGTCTTTACCGTGTAATTTTGTGGTAAAGGTATGAATGGTAAAGGGGTATGCGTGGCTAAGGTAGTGACTACCCTCCCCTCGCCCTAAGCTACAAACTCCCCCACACTCCCCTCCCCACCCTGAGGTCCAAATACCCTGACCCTCTCCTAACCCCATGTTGTCCCTAACCCTTAAACACTACCTTGACCCCCTCCAACCCCCTTGTGCTGTCCCTACAACTACCCCAACCCCTTCCACTGCCCTTAGGCCTAAAACCCAAACCCCTATTTTAAAAACCTACCCAACCCCTAAAAACTATCCCGCCCGCCCCTAAGCCCTAAAAATGACCCCGACTAACCATTCCCCTCCCCCTGAGGCCTAAAATCCTGTCCCTTAACAAACACTATCACAACCCCCTCCCACCCCGCGCTGTCCCTAAAACTACCCCAACCCCTTCCACTGCCCTTAGGCATAATACCGTAACCCCCAATTAAACAAATTACACGACCCTCCACCAGCCCTGAAAACTACTTCGACCCTCCCCAGCCCTGAAAACTACCCCAACCCCCCAGCCTTGAAAACTACCCTAAGCCCCAGTCCTGAAAACTACCTCCGACCCCAGCCCTGAAAACTTGCCCTGAACCCCCCCCAGCCCTGAAAACGACCCCGACCCCCAACCCTGAAAACTAGCCTCGAACCCCCAGCACAGAAAACTACCCCCGACTCACCCCAACCCAGAAAACTAGCCCGACCCCCAACCCAGGAAACTACAGCCCAGCTCCACTTACCCCACCACCCTGAAAACTAGCTCCGAACTCCCCAGCCCTGAAAGCTACCACCGGCATCCCAGCCCTGAAAACTAGCCCCAAACCCCATCCCAGAAACCTACCCCTGAACCCCCAGCCCTGAAATCTAGCCCCGAACCCCCCAGCCCAGAAAACTACCCCGACCCACTCCAACCCAGAAAACTACCCAGAGCCCCCAGCCCAGAAAACTACCCCCAGCCCAGAAAACTACAGCCCAGCCCCACTTACCTCACCACCCTGAAAACTAACCCCGAACCCCCCAGCCCTGAAAACTACCGCTGACCCCCCAGCGCTGAAAACTAGCCCCAAAACCCCAGCCCAGAAAACTACCCCAACCCCCTCAGTACTGAAAACTAGCTCCAAAGCCCCCCAGCCCAGAAGACTACCACGACCCACCCCCAACCCAGAAAACTACCCCCGATCCCACCCAGCCCAGAAAACTACCCCCAGCCCAGAAAACTACAGCCCAGCCCCACTTATCTCACCACGGATCTCTTCCTGGCGAGGTCTTCCTGCTTCCATCCCTAGCAGCCAGCAGCTAGACCGCGCACTGCCTTAACCACGCCGATGTGTGGTTAAGGCATATGCATGGTTAAGGCAAGCGTGGTTTAGCTTGCGTAGTCGGAACATGCGTGTTTAAGACCGCAGTGTTCCGACTGTTTCCCGAAAATCTGTGATCACTTAACAGCTTGTCCAAAAGAACTGGGAACACCACCAAAAAACAAAAGAAATGCGAAACCTTCGGAGATAGAATGAACTCAGCCCTCTCTATGAATACACAAGTTAGACAAGTAACATACTCTACATTCCATATTTGGAAAACACTACAGTGTATTTTCTCACATACTACAGAAGATCCAGGTAACCAAATGATTCATCATGTAAAGTGTGGATTATGCTAATGGATGGTACAATGGAGTCTCAGTTACAGCTATGAATCACCTTCAAAACATTCAGAACAGACTGGCAAATCAACTGTTGCATGTAAATCTGTGAGACCACTCCCCATATTGAATGCCCCACACTCGTTCCTTGTTACTCGAAGGTCTGTTTTCAAGCTATTCTGTATTACATGCCGGGCAAGAAACGTAAAAGGAATAGATTTCCTATAAAAAAAGCTGTACTCTCAAACAGGTATAGTCCAGACTAGCACTGCAGTCCTTACAAGAAGAAACCCCTTAGAGGCATCTCTTTTTCCTATCCAAACCACTAGATTATAGAACTCAATTCCACAGGGATACAAGCCATCTATAACTACCTTGAATTTAGGAGATTACTTAAGACCTGTCTTTCTCCTACCTGAATCCACTGGAGATTGACAGAACAGTATCATTCTAGCAAGATGGAAACCACTTGATCGTATCAAATACAAGGAAAAACTCTCAATAGTGACCCCACCGCCAACCAATTATCATCCGGTACACAAGACAGAAAAGAGCATAAGTGCATCATATTTCAATAGCACGATAAAGCGCACCAAAAATATTCTAAATAGCTGTAACTGGCAATAACAGAACAAGTAAATAACAACAAATAAGAGCACCTTCTACGCGTTTGCAATTTTGCTAATAGTGTGAAGCATTAATCGCAAAACATAAATCTCAATAAAATAATAATCTAGCATCCATATATATGGAACCTCTACAATAAGTTTCTATGAGAAGCATGCTACTAAATGCATGATACTGCAGGGAAAAAGCTTGTCACACTGTAAACCTTATGCATGACTTATTCATTAACACTGGGCTCTCACAGAGTTGTGTGCTCTCTATCTGTAAAGCACTATATCGCACAATATCTATATAACGTACTTCACCCCCTTGTCAGGAGCTTATATCATACCATCTACACAATGAACACTTGATAGTTATTCATATTCTAATAAATACAATTCAATTTGCATCTGGCTAACAAAGTACTCCTACTTTTTGTTCTAATTTTGAGTCTTTGCATTTAAAGGTACAAATTGGATAACACGTTTGTAATAAACATCTGGGCTGATTATGTGTTATGTTGGATGACGCTATGTGTGTGTTTCTCTATACATGTGTTGTTTGTATTTTTGCAAGTAGTTTTATAAAGCAGCTCTCTCTAACAGGAACTGGCAATCCTTTTTCTGTCAACATATGTTGCACCATATAAAATTCAGCAAATTCTAGGAAGAAGAAGGACCACTCACAAATTAGGTTATTATGGAAAAAGAGGGTTCTCTACATCTTCTAATAGGGTAGGAGGAGACAAAATGCCTTCCAAGATACCATTCCAAATTTGTGGTGGCAGTGGAGAAGGCTTCTTAAATTATTTTAGTATTTCTTGTCAGGGGAATGTCCAAACAGATTCAAGATTTGCTTATTGTTTCTTCTTGTTGCCTCACACAGGAGTACATCCGCATATTCCATTTAGATTCATTCTCCACACACAGACATCCTTGCATGTATCAAAACAATATTTTCAAGATATTCTAAGTAGGGAGATGCTCCTTAATTCAAGTAAAGATATGACCAGACAGGTATGTCCGTATACAAAGAAAGTTCAATTGCAGTGCACTGGTTGTTAATAATTCACATCTCACTGTCACATGAAAGTGATCTTCCGAAATGTAGCCCAGTCCCATGTTTGCAGATGGCAAACCTTTAAAAATAAACGTATGAAATCTGAAGCCTCTCATGTTACCCGTTTCTGCCCAATAAAAAAGTCACCCATTTTAGTGAACATCATAGCCTTCCAGGATTCCAAAGTTAGCTTAGACAAAGTAAGTTCTTCAAATTAGCAATCCTGCATTAAAGTAAACGCATGGCATGCTGAAACCTGCCATGTATTTAAAAAGGCCTTAATACGACTTTCCAATGCATGAAGCATCTTGTACCTGGTCTTTTTGGGAACCTTTACTATTTTTAAAAATATTGGTAGATCAATTGCTGACTCTTTCGCCATCTGAATTAATAAAAATGTATCCAAAACTGGTGTTTCCAAAGAAAGTCGAACAACATTATCCAATAATAAAGCCTGATAATAGGTCTGAAAATTAAGTAACTCAAGTCCTCCCTGAGTTTTATCCATTTGCAAGATCGAAAGCTTTACTCTATGGTGTTTATTATTCCACATGAATGTTTTAATAAGTAAATCTGACTCTCTGAAATATCAATTACTAATGCTGATAGGGAGATTAGAAAAGAGGAATAAACATAATGGCAAAATAGACATTTTAAATAAAGCCACCCTACCAATCAATGTCAAAGAAGTAGAGTTCATCTATCCAATAGTGTTTTGACTTTGCCAAGCAAGACATTACAATTTAATTGAAACAATTGTGAAAAGTTATTTGTGACATAAAGTCCCAAATAGCAGATTGGACGCTGGGAATCAAACTGATACTGGAAGTCTGGAGGGAGATCACTGGGAGTCGCATTAAAGAATATGAGCTCCGTTATTGTCAGATTTACTTTGTATCCCCCGACACTAGTATGGTCTAAAATTTCATTCATCACCCCTTGAATGTTAGTCCTATCAGCTTTTAGATAGTGTATTATGTCAGCACCAAAAAGTTTAATTTTGGACATCTCTTCTAGCAGTGGCACAATTGAGTCTTTATTACGTATTCTCACTGCCAACTGCTCAATAAAAAAAGTGAAAAGAATTGGAGACATTGGGAATCCGTGAAGGGTGCCTCTATTAATTCTCACTGAACCTATTTCTTTCGAATTGATGATAATTCTAGCTTCGGCGTCTTGATATAGTTTTTTAAACATTTTTAGAAATTGGTCAGGGAATCCAAACTTGGCCAAAATAAAAAATAAGGCCTCCCAATTTACTAAACCAAAAGCCTTTTCGGCATCCATCATCAATATAGCAGCTTTCTCTTGATTGCTAGAAAAATAGTCAATAACCTGAATCGGCAAAAAAACAATCTAATCCTTATGTATCATACTTCGGGCAATAGGGGTAATTCGAGATACCCATATTTTGGTGAATAATTTATAGTTGGAATTTATAAGACCTATTGATCTATAGGAATTAACATTCGTAGGTGAATTATCCTTAAGGAAGCTGACTTTTAATTGATTTTTTAAACAACCCGGTGGTTATTTAATTTGGCTAAATAGGTCAGTTAAGAAGGGAAGAGCTCCTTTGCAACCATCTTGTATACCTCGGCGGGAATACAATCAGTCCTGCAAGCTTTTGCATTAGTCATATTTTTAAGTGTTATAGCTACCTCGGATACTGTTATTTTATCTATCAAAATCTCTTTTTGCATCTCGTCACTTGAGACAAATGAAGTGAACTAAAATATCGATCTAGCCTGGAAATAGGAACTAAATCTGGTTTCTCAAACAAATTCATATAATGTTGCAGAAAGACCTCAGCAATCTCGTCATTCTCAGCTGTTAATATACAGGTATCTAGATTCTTGATCTCCCATATCTGGTATTTACCCTTCTTTGTCCTAGTTGACCAGGTGAGAAGTTTGCCTATTTGCTGACTTTCTTCGTACACTTTCTGCTGATATGCTCTATGGTTACTGATCTCCTTGACGAAAAACAATCTCTCTGATCTTGCATCAACTTAGCGAGCTGCTCCTTTTTAAGCTTAGATGACCTGCCTTCTGGAGCTGCATACTCGCTTGTAGTGGTTGACAGCAGATTGCAACAGGTGTACTCTACTCTTACATATCTTATTCAGATTGGAGTTGTACCCTATCAGCCGACTCCGAAAAGTTGCTTTGAAGGACTGCATACTACAAAATCAGAGGCAGAACTATACTTATTCTAAAACAATCCTTTATAAAGATTCTTGTGTTGTCCAACCAAATCTGGTCTGATAATAAGCATTTATCGAATTGCAGTCTGGGTCTTTCTATTGGCAGGATATCTAGCTCAAGTTGAACCAAGACGATCGAGTGATCAGAGAAAGCATTCGCCCAGATAGCTACTGCTTCCCACTTGAGCGTACTTGTTAATAAAAAAAAATCTAGCCATTAAGTGCTGGTAAATTGGCATGAAAAGTAAGTAAACTCGAAAGAACTGGGTAATCTATGCGACAAGGATCAGCTAAAGAAAAATACTTTTTAAAGGTTGCAAGGACCTTAGCCTGTTTGGGTTTTAACTGCTTTTTTGTCCTATTGGAGGTATCCAGTTTGAGATCCTGAATGAAGTTAAAATCACCCCCCAAAATTAAGATTCCCTCTGCAGCCATAGCGAGATTATAAAGTTGTATCAGTGGCTTGACCTCATTCATAATTGGGTCATAAAAGTTGACATAATTCAAAGCGGAACCCCTAACCGGCCCCTTAACCCAGATCTATCTCCCTTTTTCCTACCTCATTACCTTGCTCTCATGCCAATCAATAGAATTAGCGAGATGGATTGCTACACCCCAAATTGCAACCCCTCCAGAAGCAAAATATGCATGAGAGTATCTGCTAGGAATAGCAAGGTGAGGACTATTGTTCTTGAGGTGTGTTTCCAGTAAAAAGGTTAGTCTTAAACGAAGCCAACCAATTCATCAAAGCACCATATTTACGTTTGTTTAACAAACCATTAGCATTGCATGTAATCATCTTGACGTTGTGAGCCATTAAAAAATTCTTAAAAGACATATACCTCTATAACAAAACTTGCTCCCTGCACTATCATTCCATTTTGACTTCTACCTTTTTGCTGGATAATCTTGCTAACATTCTCTACATTCTCTACAATTCTGCTCATTTTTAGGACTCATGCTCCCCTATAACCTAAGGCACCACCCAACCCCCCAGGAACAGGGAAATTGCCCGTCCTACCCCTAGACCCCTCCATGTCCTCTCTGGCACCCTGTTCTTGCTCCTTGCTCATACTTGACCTCCTGCAAGCAACAGAAGGATCCTTGCCACTCTGCACCCCCGACATAAGACCTATAATATTTGCCGAACCTGGCCCATCGTTAGCTTCCCACACTTCACAAAACAATTGTGTAATTGAAAAATAAGATTAAAGTAAACTGCCACTGCCCTTCTGGACGTCTGCTACAACAAAGCTTTGAATTTTCAACCAAAAGGCTCGTGCCTCCCCCACATCAGAAAATATATGAAACTGCCCTTTAAACAAGACTTTAAGTTTTTATTGTTGAATCAAAGAGGCCTGAGCATCTCCAGACCTAAACTGTCCCAGAAGGCCTAGAAACTCTCTTTGATGTTGTGCTGCTGTTATAGTCATGTCAGAATAGACACGAAATTGCGACCTCTCGGAGATGCCAAACGTCTTGCATCTGATTGCTATATTCAAAATCTGTTCCTTAATCCAGCAATAGGCAAACTTTACTATAACATTACAAAGGTACTTCATGTTCGGGGGATGCTGAGCTGGAATAAATGAGCTCTCGTAATAGTCAAATCCTTGTCAAAGCCAGGTAAGATTTGTGTTTTAATCAAATTTTCGACCAGCTGGACCGAGTTAGTGAATACTCCAGGCATACTCAGTTCCTCAAGTGAATAAGCATGGTGCAGTACTTCCTTTTACTAGTCACCTATGGTAAAAGATGCTTTTTGGTCTTAATTTTGTCTATAATTCCCATCGATCCAAGTAAATTGTTGTCGACTTTATTGTCCATGTTTGTCGCATTTATTTGTTTTATATTTAGCCCATCTGTAACGAAGAGGTTAATGGATTAATATCTCTCTAGCCACTATATCAATGGCATTCGTTTTTATTAGTCAATCTTGTTTTTAACATTTAACTCCTCTGTCACTTAACTCTAAACTTGTTTGACCTGTGTTACCGTACATAGTGGTATTTTCTCCCTGAGGTGCAGTCATTGTGCTTCGCCAATTTGCGTTATAATTGAAGTTCTTGTGACCAGATTCTGTGGGTCCTCAGACATAGATCACCTAAAACACTGTTTGGGGCATATTAGCAAGGAGTTGCGATATTTATCGCAAAACGCGCTTAGCGCGTTTTTTGTTAACGCCGCCTATCGCTGGAAATTATCGCTGAGATAACACCCTATTAGTAAGGTTTATCTCCATAGCGATAATATTTCCAGCGATAGCGGCAAAATGTGAGAATATCGCTGGAAAAGCAGCGATATTCTCGCATTATCGCTAAGGTGGATTCAGCATTAGAATCCACCTCCTATACTTTAAACAGGTAAGTCATCCTCACTAGCAGGTGATAAAATATAGCGATAAACGCGCTTAGCGCGAATTATTTTATCGCTTCGCCTGCCTTGCTAATAGGGGGTAGGGGAGTTAGCGACTGTTTCCAGTCGCTTTTAGTAGGGAACGCCTTCCTTGCATGTCATTAGCGATAATTATCGCTGACATGCAAGGCGATGTGAATCCCGGCCGCTAACGCCTAAAAGCTGTCGCTAACGCCAGTTAGAGACAGCTTGCTAATAGGGCGATATAAATATCGCCGCTTTAGCGGCAAAAAGTGCCGCTAAAGCGGCGATAAATCCCTTGATAATATGCCCCACTGTTTATTCTTTCTGCCTTAACCTGCCAGGTAGATTTCTTAAATCGTGTATGAGTATATAAAATGTTGTTGTTAAATAAAGTTTTTTTCTGCTGTTTTCGTGTATATAGTGCTTTGGTCTGTGTAACTCCGTTTAAAGATATACAAAAAATTGTGTTTCGTTTATTGCCATCATAGTATATAAAATGAATATAATGTGGAAACCAGGTTTCAGAATTGTGCACTCTTGTGGATTTATAACAGAGAGAATGATATCAGTACAGGAAATTGAAAATCATTAAAAGTAGAGTTTGATACTGTATAAAATAAATAAAACAGTAAAATACACTACACAGCATAACTCTGTCCTGTGGTGGACACTTGTTGCAGCTAAAGATTTGAAATGATTATGAATGCAATGCCCGCATGTGAATTCTAATAACAGAGTGTGGTGAGAAAAAATACTTCCCAACACGTTGGATGAAATTCAACAATTTCTTCCACCTCCTCTCATTTTCTCACAAGAGAAAAGCAGGCGGACATGCTAATACATGAGCTTAACTTTTAGGACATGTGTGGGAGTGTCAGCTTACTGTGAAACACCTACTGTGGAATGTGTACATATGGATATACTGAGGCTTGAGGCCACACGTTTGGAGCAACAGTATGAAATCAGCCAGAATGCTACCACCACACCTCTTTTTCTTTTTCTTGTATCAACCCTATTGTATCACTGGTGTGTAATTAAACCACATCACATTTTTGTAGGAGATGGGAGGGTCTGATTGCATCTTTTATTGATCTCATCAGAGTAGCTGTATGGTTTTTTGTTTTTTTTACAAAGGCTGTGTGTTTAAGAGTGAACCACTTCAGAGTTTCTTTCTTCATCACCGTAGTGTTGCAGTATTCAGCTGCCTGTGTTCAGATATGAAATCAGGAAACACATTGTAGTCATAGGTTGACAGTAAGATGACGTTACAGGAGTCAACTGGGGAGCTGAGGTAATTTGCCACTGGTGCCCTGGACCTGTCCTTCTATGGCTCTACATGCTGGGACACCACTGCCCCTCTTCTGCATCTGACTCTCAAGGAAGCGAGCGGCCACAGGGCTCTCAGGCTCAGAGCTCAACAGTCAATACACCCAATAAAGTGAACTTCCAGCTTTGCGCTTCTCTTTGCAAGAAAAAAAGTACTCTGATCACTGTACGAAATACTACACATTTCAAGGAACATATGCAAGTCAGGGACTCTGGGCATTTTCTCATGTACGTGCTAAACCTACCCCACTCCCGCTGTTTCCTGCCAGATAATCTCCCTGGGGTCTGGGCTCCACGGTCTCTAAGGGCAATCAGGAGTATCATAAAGCAGGCTCAGATGCAAATTTGGTGTACCACTGCTTAAAAATGCCCCTAGTCATTATCTTATCCCTTTCTCAGGATGGATGAGTTCTCGCAAGTCCTTTCTGTTGCCCCAACACACCCAGAGCAACTCTCTAATGCCCTTGAAAAATCTGAAGAGAGCCAGCAGGGTCTTGTCAAAGAATATCAGAGCCAGGCATGGGATTGCGTTCAGTGGCGCATCTGTCCAGCCTTTCCTTCAGAGGGACCTGTGGGGATGAATCGAGGTTCCAGCTGCTGCAGTCTTGATGGTGCAGCTCCATCGTAGAAGGTGCAGCCCACTTGTTGGGTGATCAGCAGTCCAAAAGGGTTGCAGTCATGACCGACTAGAGGATAGATACAGTCCCATGCAGTCCTAAACAATCAGCACTTGCAGTCCCCTTCTGAGCCGACTGTATTCAGCAAATGTAGCCATGACTGGCTTTCTATGGTGACACAATTGCAGTCTCAACTGTACCTTTAGCAATCATGCATTTGTGGTGCCTCATTCCCGCCAGGAATGGGAATGAGTCTGTGGGAGCCCACCAGCACCAGGTTCCTTCCAAACCATTCTCTTGCCACCTGATTCTTCCTAAACACAGGGGACAAACTGGACTTCACTCTTTCCTGGTCAGTCTCTCCTCCAGTAGGGCCAGGCAGGCTCCTTCCCTCTCTCAGCAGGTAGGCAAGCTTATATGTGCTTCAGGACAGGTACACTGCTCCTCAAGCTTGAACACCAGATTTCAGGTGTTATTCCTTCTTCTTTTGGAGAATGGCTGTCAGGAAGACCAGCCCTGGTTGCACAGTAGTCCATTGAGTACTCTGCTGAGCACTCTCTTCTCAGGTGTTAAAGGAACTGGAACTGCAACAAAGTGGGTAGTTTAGGTCTCATTTTTATACGTAACTTATAACCAGGGAATGTGGCTCCACCGTCTCAAACTGTAGAACTGATTGTGGGTGGTTCTTCTTTCAAGCGTCCTTTCCAGGTTGCTTGCCAGATAGCATTTTTTGTAGAGTGCAGCCTCCCACCACACATAGCACTGGGCCTGTCACCCACCTGGAACACTCACTGCATATGCACAAAAGAGGTGTAAGGTTTCTGCACATGGCCATCAGCACAAATGAAGAAGTAATCAAAGAAAGACAAAAGGGCAGTCCTTACCT
Organism: Calotriton arnoldi; assembly: GCA_963921515.1. NCBI lineage: Eukaryota > Metazoa > Chordata > Amphibia > Caudata > Salamandridae > Calotriton > Calotriton arnoldi. Next base: position 4,064,383 of record CAWUFW010000219.1, on the reverse strand, counting down.
CAAAACTTCCTCATCTTTCTCAACAGAGTCTGCAGTCCCACCCCCAGTACCTTGCTAATCAAAAGGCTCACAGAATTTCTAAAGGTAGACCTGTCACCATTCCTGGGTCTGGGTCTTTTGACTCATACTACAAGAGATCAAGAAATAAACCTCCACTGTCTGGGAGCTCAGTCCTAACCCACCATGTTGTGTTAGGCCAAGCCATGGGTATCCAAAATCAATCCACGGGCCTCCATTAGCATGCCTCACTCACACCATGCATGTGTTACACTTGATGTACACACAATCTCTTATTAAATAGCTCTGTTCCAAGATTAAGTCACTTTTGCAACATCAATCATTGCATGGATTTAAAGTTACATAAACCATTTCTGGATATTTTAGATGATGCACAATCAGATATATGTATCCCTCACTTTAGAACATAGTGTTAAACGGGCAAAATTGTCACTTAGGTTGGGGGTGCTACAACTCAATGTCTACACACGTCATTGGTGTAATTCTGCATACAAGACAGGCTTGAGTGAACTGTGTCATGGAGGGATTCAAGATTTAAGACATCCACTTTACATCTGCCCTGCAGGCTCAGCAGTACACCATTGTTACTTACTTCCCTTTTACCATAACAAGAACTGATGAATTAACTAATTTAATATTGTCTCCATCAAATGAATGCATATGGTATAATGTTTTTACATTTTTGTAAGTCTTTTTCTAAACTGTTTTAAATATATTATGTGTATGTAGTATTGGATTTATGTCACAATTGCGGTAATACTATTTTTTATTGTTCATCCCAGTTGGAGTGTTAATTGATAAAACATTTTGTTACTTTGTCACTATACACACAAACATACTTAACACACAACAGGATATTAGAACCAAGAGAATGAGCATGCACATAGTAGCAGTAGTAGCAGAGATTTACACTGTTGTGCCAGTAGGGCTTCAACCCGAGTGACCCAGATAAAAAGGTGTGGTCACCCTATTAATTATCTTAACCAAAGTATGTTGCCACCATCGCCCTTGGCATTACACTCATGGCTAGAAAAATAGTCCACTCCCACCACAGAGGGCACTTTTGGTGCAACTGCTCCAGGTCAAAAGGCAAGTTCAGCTTCTCTCATAGTCTGGCATAGGCTTAGGCCTCTGCACACATACCTAGATTGGCACGATGACAGTGCCAAAATAAAAAATGAGGATAGCTGGGGCCATATTATGGTGATGGAGCAGGGTAAATAAAAATAATTTGTACCCCCTCTTTTGGAAAGTTAATGAGTTTTAACGAATTATGTTATGTTATGTTATGTTATCTGAGTTTATAAAGCGCACAGCTGCCCCAGCAAAGAGGCGTCCCGGCGCTACCAGCGTCAGAAGGAACAGGGCTAAGAACACAACAAGTAGGCGTAAGGAATATACAGAAGACAAAAGGACTAAGCAGAAGGAAAAAGGAAAGTTTTAATTGCTTTCCTGAAGTCCACCATGCGATCCAAGCTGCGAATCTGAGGAGGCAGGGAATTCCATAGCTTGGCAGCTAAGTAATGGAAAGATCGACCTCCAACCCGAAGGCGCTTCACACGGGGGACAATTACCAAATGCTGTCCCAGGGAGCGCAGCTGGCGAGTGGGGACATACAGGGCTAGCAAGCAGTCGCGGTCTGTGTAGGAGTGCCGGCCGGGCGGTGACGTGGGGCGGGGGAGGGGCAGGGTGGGGGGTAGCAAAGTACGGATTACGGACCAATACAGGTAAGTAAACATTTAAATCAATAAAACGAATTTCGTTGTGAGCGCTGCATCGCCAAATGCGATGCAGTGCACGCAACGAAATTCGTTTCATTGATTTAAATGTTTACTTACCTGTATTGGTCCGTAATCCGTACTTTGCTACCCCCCACCGTGCCCCTCCCCCGCCCCACGTCACCGCCCGGCCGGCACTCCTACACGGACCGCGACTGCTAGCATGTTAGCCAGGAGACTGGGCGAGGCAAGTTTCAGGATCTTAAAAGATAGGCAAAGAGCCTTAAATTGGATCCGTTTGGCCACTGGAAGCCAATGTAACCTCCGGATGGCCCCAGTAGAAGGACAGTTACGTGGGAGCCCTAACAGAATGGCTGATTGAACAATCAGTTGGCGAGTAGATGAATCAAAAAACTTCAACAGGGGCCTAAGTCCCCGCAGGAGGCCAAAACAGGTACCCGCAACTCTTTTGGTATGTTCTTGAAAGCTAAGGGTAACATCCATCCATACCCCCACATTTTTTACCACCAACTTAGGGGTGGGGGTACTACCAAATACATTGGGCCACCATTGTTCACTCCAGAGGCTCCTGTCCCTCCCCACCAACAGTAACTCTGTTTTAGTCGCATTCAACTGGAGACAATTTAAAGTCATCCACTCTGCCACAGCGGCCAAGCCGCTCCGAAACCTTGAAGCATCCTGAGTGGAACCATCGGACAGGGCCACCACCAGCTGTGTATCATCTGCATACGAGACCATGGTGAGGCCCATATTCCTAGCCACCTTAGCAAGAGGCTGAACATAAAGATTGAACAATATGGGGCTCAGTGCAGAGCCCTGTGGTACCCCCTGCCCGATGGGATGAGCCTGAGAAAGAAACGGGGGCCGACACTCGAAAAGATCTCTCTTTCAGGAATGATCTAAACCATTCTAGTGCTAGGCCCACAACCCCGGCATCCTCCAAACGCTGTAACAGAATTCCATGTGAAACCGTGTCAAATGCGGCACTCAGATCAAGTAGAATCAGTGCCGCTGTATGACCGGAATCGAGAATGGTCCGCAGATGTTCTGTCACAGCCAGAAGAGCCGTCTCTGTACTGTGACCAGGGCGGAAACCATTTTGAGAAGGATCCAAGATGTTATTAGTAGTGAGATATTTCATTAAAATATTGTTAACATGGACCTCAGCAATCTTAGCTACCCAAGGAAGGAGCGATATTGGCCGAAAGTTTTCCAGCTTTGCTGGGTCAAGTGAGGGTTTTTTAAGAATAGGGGACACCCTCGCCTGTTTCCACGGGACAGGGACCACAGCCGTAGTAAAAGAAGTATTAACAACATGGCACAGAGGTGTCAGGAAGAGAGACAGTGAATCCCTGAACTGGGCAGGTTTTAAAGGATCGGCCGGAGAGCCAGATTTAATTTTCCTGCTCAGTAAAGAAAACTCTTCCAGCGTTATACTGGGAATAGCTGCCAAAGAATGTAAAGGAGGGGGCTCATGACGAGCGGCTGGAGGAGAAGACCCTTGCGGAAAGGACCGATAGATGGTATTCACTTTATCAACAAAAACGTTGCCAAGTCTTCACACTGTTGCTCAGAAGTAATCATAGAAACAGAGGAGTTACTCCTTACTCTGAGGTCCTTAAGAATTTTAAAAATACATTTGGCCGGATTAGAGCTTAGCTTTATTTCGTTAGCATAGAAGGCTGCTCGGACCGTGCAAATGGTTCTATGATAGTTTTTTTATAGCGGACAAATAGCGTTTCTTTGCCCCCGAGTCATAGTCTTTCCTCCATGCGCGCTCTAATTTCATGCAAGCTTTCCGAAGTGCAGCCAAAGTATTATTGTACCATGGGCTAGGGTTCAAAGTGCGGCCTTTCAACCATTTCGCTGGAATGAGGGAATCCAGCACTTGGATAATCCAGTTACAAAAGGCTCTATAGCCCTCATCTGCATCGTTGTGTGGAGCCGGAATATTAGCAGCAAGAAGCGCATGAAAATCCTCCAATCTCAATTTACGCCAAGGGCGCCTAAAAACGGGGGGAAGAACAGTCTTATTAAGGGGCTCAGGGGCAGGGAAAGACATGGATATCAAAGAGTGGTCAGACCAGCCTACAGGTTTAGGAGTCTCCACCATAGCAAGAGGAATATTGGAAAAAAAGGGGTCCAACAGATGGCCGGCTGAGTGGGTAGGGCCAGGGACCAATTGAATTAGTTGGCAGGCTGCCAAGTCCGCAAGCAGACTACTGACTGCGGTATCTTGCACAAGATCGAAATGCAAGTTAAGGTCACCGAGAATGCTAAAGTTAGCTGTACTCATTGCAAGCGTGCAGGTATACTCCAGCAGGGCAGATTTAAATTTCGCAATAGGCCCCGGAGGACGGTATACTAACAGCCCTGAGATGGTCAGATGGGCACTGAGAGTAATACTAAAACGCGCACATTCACAGCCCTCCATAGCTTCTTTAACAAATAGGCACGAATAGCAAGATTTAAAAATAACCGCAATACCGCCCCCCCTGGACTCTCTGTTGATGGTAAGAATGGAATATCCAGTGGGCAGCGCTAAATTAGGTTCAGCTACCGTATCCTCATTGAGCCAAGTCTCAGTTAAGAAAAACACATCCGGTATTTCCTCCAGAACCAAGTCATAAACTTCTAGAAAATGTTTGGCTAAAGACCGCACATTCAGGTGGAGCATTCTTACTGGTGGCCTAGACTTTGAAGGTAGAGATAAAGGGGGCTCCGGCAAAGGTAAAGGAAGCTCCGGCATAGAGGAGACGTACCTACAACAGGGACATCCAAAGGGCCCTTCCAAGGGACCCAACCGAGGCCCACTACATCCTTCCACCATCGAGTTAACTGCCAATAACTCCACATTAGAGTAAGTGTGCCGTCCCACAAAGCTCCGGCCAGCATTCCTGGCGAGAGGCGATGTGCAGGCGCGGACGAGCGCAGACGGGCTTGCCTTTGGGGCGCCTTCGGCGAATTAACGATACTAATTGTGTGGTGAAGCATGAATTAATCAACAAATGCATCTTTAGTAAACACTACATAAAGGGTAACTGCAGTTTGTGCAAAATCTAATTTATTTACAATTGTAAAGTTGATTGACAAATAATATTGTGATTTGCGTACTAATTAGAATAAAATCGCATGATTTATGCTATATAGTAGAATTGTATTGTGGCAAAGAATGCGGTTGGTAAGTTAAAGGGTTTTAAATGTCGCTTCTGCTAGGTAACACCTAATATGGGTCTTTAGAATGGTGGGTGGTAAACAGAAAGGCTTATTTTCTTTGTTTTAATTTTGATTGTGTTTGTTCTTATGATAGTTCGTTCAGGCCTGTTAGGCCATGCTGCGAAAATGGCTGCCGAGACAGAAGAGGTCACGTGATAAGTCAAAAGATGGCCTCTAAGCGGAAGAAATAAAGGAGCTGAACCACGTGGGTACGGCCTGTGCACGGAGTGAGAGATGTCAAGGTCGCAGTGACCTGCCATAAGGAGGGTGCCAAGAAAGACTCAGCGTGTATTCGTGGGAATAAGTGAGAAAAGTACATGAGCAACAAAGGATTAACCAAATTGTGACCATCAGGATTGCAACAAAATGAATGGACAAATTGGACTGCTTTTACCCAAAGGTCATGAGAAACCGTCGTACTCTTAACTATCCCCGAAATCAGTTTGAACAAGGAAGGCGATGAGGTGATTATCACCACCCCTCAAATGGACCAATTAGCGTGATTCCTGCCCCTAAAGATTGCAACTTTTTGTGTAGTAAGCTAGAAGTAGGATATAAAAGGGACTGCTCTTATGTGGGAGGGGCTGCTTCTATAGGTTACTTCTTTGGGTTGCCTTATTGCTGCCGCTGTGGCCACTGCTATTGATGCTACTGCCGCCGTTGGTATTTCTTGCCATACCAATTTTTCCTATTTTCCATTTTTCTACCACAATATAACTAAAGGACTTTGTCATTTTTGGACTTCGAACTTGACTGGGGAAGGAACGAGACCGTTGCGGGAAATCTGTACAGGAGGTCCGGTCGAGGAGGCCATTAGCGGGACAGTCAGTCAGTTTGGGAGTCTATTCTGTGATCTACGGTTTATCTTCTTTTTGGTGAACCATTCCTATCTGCATCTAAATGGGTAATGCATAAGTTTTAAATTCTTTATTAGAACTTTTCATATAAATGTTATTAATGTATTAAAGTGATTAATAAATTAAGAATCTCACTCGTGCAAATGAAAATTTAGATAAAATTTCATTCTAATTAACAATGAGTCTGTGGTTCTTTAGTTCATTAATAAGTTTGAAGTTTAACAGGTTTTACAGTGATTGAGCTGGTCTTAATCACCATCAACTTATTCTACTAGTTGGTGCATCGACCAAAGAACGGAATACCTTGATGTTTGGAACCGACAGGATCAAAGGCTAATGTATATGATGTCTGAGGCTTTATTCTGTCTAATTTACCAAGGTATCCCGTTCCTCCAGCAACACATTTCTCCTTGGTGTGTAATCCAGTGGATGGATGAATTTATGATATGCGGTGTTATGGGCCCCACCGTCATATTGGGTTAATAGATTGTGAATGATTTACCTGGATTCGTGTCCTGAGGAGAAATTTATATTAGCCGCGCTGGATCAGATTTCTTGGTAGCAGAGTTATGGTTTCTATAGATTAGTTTGGTGATTATTGATCATTGATGTCTAACACCCGTGTCGAATTGTATTATGTTATATATAAGTCGAAATTTTGAAGCTTCCGGGAAGTAGGAAGTAGACACGTGTGGCAAGAGAAGTCACATGGAATTGTGCATTGTCTGATTTTTCAAAATTGGTGATAACACAGGATTGTGTTATGTTAGGGACATTTCATGTATAAAACGTGTATGAGTGAAATAGCAACAGGTTTTCTTGTGAAACTCTGGCCTTAATTCTCAGGAGCAGTGTAGTCTCCGCATGTGTTTTATCCCCAGAGAAACGGGTTTACCCCTTGCTTGAGAGAAGGGTAAGGTAGAGAGAAGTGCTACGCTTATCGAACAAAACAGTATTCTTGCAAGATAGAGCAAACTATTTCTTTTTGTTCAGCGAAAACAGACAATGGTAATGGGTTTTACGTTGTAACTAATAAAATTCAGTCGAGAAAAGAAGGTAAGAAAACTGCCGATAATTATTGTAGAGGAGGGGTCAGGAAAAGACAGGAGTAGTACTAACGTCAACAAAGACCGCGCTGGTATTGGCCAGTTGTGGGAAAACGAAGAGCTTCCTGATTGGCGTGTTAGTGTAGAGACGCGCTGGGATAGGTGAGTTGAGAGTGACGTAGAGTTTTCGGATTGGTGCGTTGGTGTGAGATGTGCTGGGATAGGTCCGAATAAGCCAAACAGTAGAAAGAACAGAGTTGTGAGTTTGTTGGAGAGAAAGAATCGTGCAATATGGCTTACTATGAGTATTGTAGAGAAAAACCGTCATGGATGGCGAAGATTACAAACTTTTTCAAGAAGGACAAGAAGGTAGTGACTAGGGAAGGAGAAGTACTTCCTCCGCCAAAAACGCCAGCTTCTCATATGATGTTGAAATATGGTTATCATACTTGCATATGGTTGGAAAATTGGACAAAATATACTCAGAACGATGGAGTATTGGCGTATCCAGAAAACGGTTCGTTTAGCACAGCTGTACTTCGAAATTTGAGAGAGAAAATGATGAAACTTGAACCGAGACCTAGACCAACACAGTTTGAAGCGTTAGGTGAATGGGAAGATGAGATGTATGAAAGAGAAAGACACAGAGGTGCAAAGAATTATAGTTTAGTCCCTGGAAGAGTATGGGGAGTGAATCATGAAGACAGAATGAGACGATGGAGGTATGCTAATATGACGGATGGTTTGTTTCCTGTCAGAACAGTTGAAGAAGTAACAGGGGGAAAGTGTACAGAGAAAAAGAAACATGCAGTAACAGAGAGGTATGGGTACGGAGGTAGCGACACAGAGGATGAGTTGCGGGAAGACATTTTAAACAGAAAACCACCTCCATATCAACAGAATTCTGTGGTGGTGACACCAAATGCACCACCAATGGAAACTGTGAGGAATAAAAGCCCTGAACAAAATTATGAAATAAATAGGTCTTATGAAAAATCAGAAACTCCACAAAGTGCGAAGCCTGATAGTGGTAATACAGCTGAGTTAGCAAGAACCACAAGAGAATTAACTGAGAAAATAAGAGAATTAACTATGAACATGGAAGCCGTGACTGTACCAGTGACAATAGGACCAGTAATACCGGTATTTGAAAACCAAAGAATAGATGAGCATTCCTTGACAATTCCAATGAACTCGAATATGCAAAGAATGAGAGAAGGGATAATTCCAGAAACTAGAGAGACAAGAGATCTGGTTGGCTCATATAGATCGAGTCCACCTACAAATCTGACGGTTAATGAGACTCAGATAAATAGGATTCCTATGGGAACAGAATCAGCAACTGAGACCCCAGAGAGAAGTACAAATTGGATAGAAATAAATAGTACCCCTGTAGGTCCGACTCCAGAAGAATTAAATGAGTGGAAGAGGAATTTACAGAAGAAAGATGCAGAACCGCAACCGTTGGATGTAATCAGATTAAAAATAGACATGGAAGAGTTGATTTTAGGGACTATTGGTACAGATAGATTGAAATCCTATCAGGATGATGAACTTATGTTCATGTGTAAGAGTGTTACTTGGAGAGCTAGGAATTTGCATGAAAAATTGGAAGAAACAGCGAATGAACTGGGAGTAGAGTTTGGAAAAATCAGAGGACTACAGAAACCGTATAGGGTAGATTTCAGTGAAAAGGATATAGAAAATTTGAACACATCAGGACGATTAACTCAGATAAAGGAACTGATTGTGTTATTGAGAAAATGGGGAGATGTGGACAGATGGAGGAGCAGGTGGATAAGAAGAAAGGAGGGAACGACCGATAAAGCATCATTGGCTTTTCCAGTGAAAGAAAAGGAACCAATAGTACTGGAATATCCAATGAGGGAAACTCCAGGAGGTAGCTATGTACATGTTCCATGGTCCAGACAAGATATATTGTCATTTACAAATGACTTCCCAAGATTGAGAGAAAAACCTGTAGAATGGTATAGACAAGTGGAAAGATTTGTCAAAGTTTCAAAGGTGTTGTGGGAAGATCTGGATGGATTGTTTGAAATTGTAGTGCCAGCAGATTTATGGACAGAATGTAAGATTACAATTGACTGGCCAAAGGAAGAATATCCTAGAGATGCAAAGACTGGAGCGCCAGGTCCAGAAGTGACGAGAAAATATGAACAAGTTGTCACGTCTTTGAAAAATAAGATTCCACCGAAAGAGACAGATTGGGTAAAGATTGATAGAACAACTCAGGAGAGTAAGGAATCTGTACACGCCTATTATGAGAGGTTGCTTTTGGTTTTCAAACAGTATAGCGGTTATGAGACTTTTGAGTGAAAAGGACATGAGTCATTTTGTGTATAGATTTGTATATGGATTGAAACCAGAAATAAGTGAAATGATTAAGCAGCATATGTTGTGTTGGCAGAATAGCACTGTAGATGAGGTACTAAGGTATGCCAAATATTGTAGTGATGACATCGAGTGTAGACAGCGTAAACTAAAGGAAAAGGCGATGTGGGCACAAGTAAAGGTTGCAGAAAAGCAAGAGGCTCAAATGAATAATCAGTCTGGTGATGCAGGACAAATTAAATCCAAACCAAATATAAGTAAGGGAAAAGGTTAAATGAGTATAGAAGAGGCTAAAAAGAAATGGTCATGCCATAATTGCGGAAAGTTAGGGCATTGGAGAAACGAGTGTAAATTTCCTCCCAAAGCTAATACGGAAAATCAACCATTAAATCCACAGGTGCAGAATGAGGTGAGTTACCAACAGCTGCAACAACCGCAGGTAGTTACTCAACAGAGTCAGGTGCCAAAACCACCTCTTCCCAAGAGTGTAAACCCCCAGAGATACAGTGCAGAGACAGGATTCTACGGAGGAGAGCAGGTAACAAAATTGCCGCGCGCAGCTGCAGTGTCGCAGTATTGGTTACGGCAGGATGGAAATGAATCGGATGAAAGTTTATGACGGTGCCTAGGAGAGGAAGAAGAGTGCGAGCTTGGCGCAACTCTAGAGGTAGATCAGTCAGGTCCATTTGTGGATGGAGAAGTGAATGGTGTAAATGTTACATTCCTTGTGGACGCTGGAGCTACCCGTTCTACTGTTAGATCAGTGGGAATTCCAAACCTTCCTCTCTCAGGAGAATATATCCAAGTTGTAGGTGTTTCAAATCAACAGATTAAAGCGCCACTTACCAAACCAGTAGAGGTGAAAGTTGGACCATTCAAGGAGATGCATCGGTTTGTGGTATGTGATTGCAGTCCTGTAAACTTGCTAGGACGCGATCTGCTTTGTAAAATGAATTGCACCATCTATTGTACTCCGGATGGTATTGCTTTCCAGACACCAGATGAAGACGTTCTGTATAAAATGACAATGGCAGAATTAGAACCAGGAGTAAATTACATGTTTCCTGTGTTTGACGCAGAGAAAATCCCAATTGAATTGAAAGAAACAGTCAGATCTGATGTATGGGATCTCACAGGTGAAGACATAGGGTTAATGAGAGGTGTAGACCCTGTAAAAATCACTGTAAGAGAAGGAACAAATTACCCAAATACTCCCCAGTATAAATTAACGCCAGAAATTATTGAAGGGATAACACCTGTAGTTAATAAAATGATCGAACAAGGAATTTTGAAAGAACTAATGAGTAGCCCATGTAATTCACCTATAATGGGGTTAAAAAAGCCGAATGGGACATATAGGATAGTGCAGGATTTGAGGAAGGTGAATAAAATCGTTATTCCTTGTTGTCCAATTGTGCCAAACCCCGCTATAATACTGTATCAGATTCCACATGATGCAGAATGGTATACGGTTATTGATTTGTTCCATGCATTTTTCTCTATACCGTTGCACCCAGATAGCCAGCCATTATTTGCATTCCGGTTCGGAGAGCGTATTTTGGCATGGTGCCGAATTCCTCAAGGGTATACAGAAAGTCCCTCAATCTTTAATCAAATCCTAAAGAAATCATTGGAAGATTTAAGAATGCCTGAAAAATCTGTGATGGTCCAATACATAGATGACCTATTAGTGGCATCAAAGACTAAAGAAGCATGTGTTACCGACACAATTGCTTTACTGAATCATTTGGCAGAAGGAGGGCACAAAGTGTCTCCGTCAAAACTGCAATTTTGTCAACAGGAGGTACAATACCTAGGTCATAAGATTGAGAAAGGGATGCTAAAAGTAACGACAGAAAGAATTAGGATTATCCGAGGAATGAGAGCTCCGATGACACAGAGAGAGGTGAAAATGTTCCTTGGAATGGTGGGATATTGCCGACAGTGGATAAGTGGATTTTCATTAATTGCAAAACCTTTACAGCGATTGACAAAAAGAGATGTCAGAGATCCGATTGAGTTGAATGAGGAGGAAATGAAGGCATTCAAAGAACTGAAAACAAAGTTGTGTGAGGCACCAGCATTGGGAATGCCTGATTATGAGAAAGAATTTGAGTTGTATTGTAGTGAGAGAGATGGATGTTCATTCTCAGTATTAGTGCAAAGGCATGGAAAAATGAAAAGACCAATTGCATATTTTTCAGCTGTTTTAGACCCAGTAGCAAAGGCATTGCCTGGATGTCTGAAAGCAGTAGCTGCTACTTGTGTGAGTCTGGAACAGAGTGAAGGCATTGTGATGGGATATCCACTGAGAGTATATGTTCCACACTCTGTTGAAATCTTCTGACTAGAACTAAAACCCAATTCATGACGCATAGTCGGCTGACTAGGTACGAAAAGGTGATTTTGAGTGCAGACAATGTAACCATTGATAGATGCACAAGTGTGAATCCTTCAACTTCACTGCTAGATGAAGAAAATGTAGGAGTCAAGGATGAAGTTGATCATAAATGTCTGGATGTGCTTGAATTTTGCACAAAACCTCGCCCAGATATTAAAGATGAGCCCTTGAAAGAATCAGATTATGTGATGTTTGTGGATGGGTCATGTCTGAGAACGAGTGAAGGAGTTTTAAGTTCTGCGTATGCTGTGTGTACAGTAGCAACTATAATGGAAGCATCTTGTTTGAGAGGGATACGGTCAGCCCTAGTGGCTGAGCTGATTGCTCTGATTCAGGCGTGCAAACTGGGAAAGAACGTCCGAATTACGATGATCACGGATAGCCAGTATGGCTTCAGAGTGGTCCACGATTTTGGACAGATCTGGTCCCAGAGAGGTTTCTTGACGTCTGCAGGAACTCCTATAAGGAACGGTGAGTTTGTGAAGAAATTGCTTGAGGCGATACAGCTGCCCAAACAGATTGCAGTGGTGAAGTGCGCTGCACACAAAAAAGGAACTGACTATATTACAGTGGGAAATCAATATGCAGACGAAATAGCCCAATATTGTGCCAGAAATATGGTCTCACTGAATAGGAGAAGAGAAAAAGAGAATGTTCCATGTCCCTTGCTGTTTACTAACTTGGTCGAAACCTGGGATGAAGTAAGGCAATTGCAGGAAGAAGCAAATGAAGAGGAAAAAGATGGTTGGATAAAAGCAGGTTGCAGACAAAGAGAGGAAGATGACGTTTGGGTTTATAGAGATGAAAGACCAGTTATGCCTGATAGCATGATTTCTAATATGGCACGGATGTACCATGGACAAGCTCACATTGGTAGGGATGCCATGATCAGACTTTTCAGACAGACTTGGTACAACCCAAAATTTAGAGCTATAGCTGAAAGTCTCTGTCAAAGATGACTTATATGCCAACAGATAAATCCAGGAAGGAAAACAGTAGTAAGTCTAGGAACAATAGGACGTGAGGGAGGTCCTTTTACCAGAATGCAACTAGATTTCATTGAAATGCCCCCGAGCAATTGATTGAAATATGTTCTTGTGGTCGTTTGTTTGTTTTCTCGTTGGGTGGAAGCCTATCCGACAAGAAGGAATGATGGAGTTACTGTGGCTAAGCTCCTACTGAGAGAATTCATTCCAAGATATGGTTTTCCAGTAACGATCGAAACAGATAGAGGAACACATTTCCAAAATGAACTGATCCAATTGATATGTGAAGCTCTTGACATTCAACAGAAATTGCACTGTGCCTACAGACCAGAGGCTTCTGGAGTAGTAGAACAAGTAAATGGAACAATAAAGAATAGGTTAGGGAAAATGTGTCAAGCCACAGGACTCAAATGGCCCGATGCCCTGCCATTGGTGCTGATGACTATCAGAAGCATACCTGACAGAAAAACAGGTCTAAGTCCTCATGAAATAATCATGGGACGAGCAATGAGACAAGCACATGTACCTGTCAACAAACTGCTGACTATAACTGATGATCTCGTATTGGACTATTGCAAAGGATTGGCTGATGTGGTACATTCTGTGTTTCATCAGGTTGGACCGGATGCGACCACTCTTGAAAGAAAACCAGCTCATGATTTGAGTCCAGGAGACTGGGTCCGCATAAAAGTCCACAGAAGAAGAAACTGTTTGGTTCCTCGCTGGGATAAGCCACGTCAAGTGATCCTGGTGACAACGACTGCTGTAAAATGTGCAGGAGTGAAGAATTGGGTGAATGCCATTCATACCATCAGAGTTCCCGATCCTGAAGCTCGACCTGTAAGTCGACATCTGGAGATATCTGATACCAGTTCAGCATCCGAAGCAGAACCTGAGACAAGCAGAGTTCCAGATCCTGAAGCTCGACCTGAAAGTCGACATCTGGAAGAACCAGGTACAAGCTTGACAACTGAAGAAGAACCTGAAACGATCAAAGTTCCAGATCTTGAAGCTCGACCTGTAAGTCGATATCTGGAAATATCGGACACCAGTTCAGCATCTGAAACAGACCAACCTGAATCTGATGAGAGACAAAAGAGAAAAACAAGAACTGACATTATAAAAGAAGAAACTGAACCAAGAGACAGTGATAGCGAACAACCAAGTACAAGTTATGGAAGAATTCCTCCAGAGATAGTTGAGCTAACTGAGGGAGACTTAGATTCAGACAGAGAGATAGGGGAAGAAGCGGGAGAAACCCGAGGCGTAGTAGGGACAGACCAACAAATAGAAGAAACACAGGGAAATTTAGATTCAGATAGAAAGCTTAATATAAATGCGGAAGACAATCGAGGAGGGATAGAATCAAATGTCCCAATAGAAGAGACACAAGAAGGTTCAGATTCAGATAACGAAACAGAGATCATAAGGTTCAAGGTTAGAGGAAGTGAAGGAAGGTCTGAAACGGAATCAGAAGAAAGTGAAGAAGAAAGCAAAGACTAGGACCAAGAAAGAGAACTTGGAGAGCTGAACGAGAGGAAGAAGAAAGCAAACTAAAAAGGCCAAGAAAAGGAGACAATTGGCCCCACGAAGTTAAAAGACTGCGATATAAGATAATAAATTTGAGTAGAGATGATGCGGAACAAGTAAATGAAATAACCAGTCAAAAGGGACAAGGAAAACAAAGTGGAAAACAATTGCAGAAAACAAAAAGAGTGAAGAGACCTAACCTGAAATATAAGTCACCTGAGTGGCTATACATCGCATTGACCGACATTAAAGAAGAAGATAACAGTCACGAAAGCCCAGACGAAAGCAGTAAACAAATGGGAGAAAGTGAATTGCACCAAAACTGAAAAAAAAAACAAAGCACGAAAACCGGACTGGACATAAAACCGAATAAGACAAGAAGGAGCTCTGGAAAGAGCTGAAGAAAGCACCAAAACGAGACAAAGTAAAGAGTAGAGTGGCCGAAAAGTCATTCTGAGGTGTGGTGACACATTTTCTGTACATATATATATATAGCTAAATAATAGTACAACATGGTAGACACTGAGAATAGAAGATCTAGATGTGAGTTTTTACGTAGATGGTGTAGAATATGTTTCTTTTGTACAGGATTGCTGATGTTTATTTTGCTTATTTTAGCAATAGTAATACCACTTAGGTTAATTGTAGAAGAAACATCAGTAATAGGGAATAACACGAAAAAGAATAAAGAAGCTATTACACAAAACACTGCAGCATTAGTAGATAGTACTGATTTACATAAGGATAAGTCTATAACTGATTTCTCCAAGAATGTCTTCACGAAACTGCTGTATGAATATGTGGAGACAATGGATGTGAGGGATTGCTATGTTTGTATGCAATTACTCATGCGTCTGTCACAGAAGGTGTGACTTATCATCACCTTCCTTTGATGTATGGGATAACTTGTAGCGTTTTAGCCAGTTTATTTTATAAAACAGGTAGATTAGAATATTATTACACTGACATAGACACTGTTTTTGCGAACGTTCCCGTAATCCCTGAACTAAATAAGGTGAAAAATCCAAAAATGTTTGGAGAATTTTTCTTAGAAAATAAAGAGTTAACGTTAGAATATATATTTAGACACAATCTTACCTGTGAATTAAAGAAAGAGGAAAAGATTTTCTTAGATATGGTAGAAAATAGAAGAGTTAAGTTTTCAGAGAAAGGACAAAAACACCACTTTGGGCATTTGAAGAGAAAAATCATGTCAAAGGAGAAACGAATGCAGCTATGGTTCTGGATTGGCCCCAACAGGGAAAATTGTGTATTAGAAGAAATAAGACTATATATGATAACTATTTCGTGGGTTCCAGTGAATGCCGAGATACATACAAAATTTTAGGAGGATGGGGATTTAAAGGTGGAAAAGATCCAGTATTTTCCAGGGATCTATTATATTTGCGGAAATAGAGCTTATTATAGGTTGCCGGACCATTGGTACGGAACATGCTATTTAGGCCTAGTCTTTCCAAAGATTTTTCATGTAGAGAGAGGAACAAAAGGAATACACGAGATAGGTACAATATTATCACGTAGGAGGAGGGAAAGTTTTTCAGAAATAGTAGGTGACATTTTTGGAGCATTGATACCAGCAGTGGGTATATCTTTGAATGCATTCAAGATTCGGAAATTGTCCACAGTAGTAGATCGTTTATCAACGAATACTGCTGGGGGTTCTTGATGGTAAATACTGAAATGGTTGCTATGAGAGCTATGGTAATGCAAAATCGACTTGCCCTTGACATTCTTTTGGCAAAAGAGGGTGGAGTCTGTGGAATGCTGAAAGTCCAACATTGTTGCACTTACATTCCAGATAAAAGTGAGAATATACAGAAGTATATAAAGAATATTACTGATTTGCACAAAGAAATTGCTCCACTGGAGGTTGAAGGTGTTTGGGAGAGACTTGGTAAGAGTTTTTCCTCAATGAAAAAATGGTTCACAGAGATAGGTGGTTCTCTTATTGGAAAAATATTAATATCAGTAACAGTGATAATATTAGTAATGTTGTTAGCAAAGTTAGTATACGTGTGTATAAAAAGGAGAAAATAGAATAAAAAGAGAAAATGAGAAGAATAAAGAAAGAGAACGGGAATTAGAAGAATTGAAGGAGAACATATATAAAAGGTCTAAAAGACAAGATGAGAAAAACACCGTTGTATGAACTAACAAAAGCAAGTGGACAAGAAACATTTATCTGATAAATTGTATAATAGGGTTTTTGTGGTGATATTAAAAATCACCAAAGGGGGGAATTGATGGAGCAGGGTAAATAAAAATAATTTGTACCCCCCTCTTTTTGAAAGTTAATGAGTTTTAACGAATTAACGATACTAATTGTGTGGTGAAGCATGAATTAATCAACAAATGCACCTTTAGTAAACACTACATAAAGGGTAACTGCAGTTTGTGCAAAATCTAATTTATTTACAATTGTAAAGTTGATTGACAAATAATATTGTGATTTGAGTACTAATTAGAATGATATCGCATGATTTTTGCTATATATTAGAATTGTATTGTGGCAAAGAATGCGGTTGGTAAGTAAAATGGCTTTAAATGTCGCTTCTGCTAGGTAACACCTAATATGGGTCTTTAGAATGGTGGGTGGTAAACAGAAAGGCTTATTTTCTTTGTTTTAATTTTGATTGTGTTTGTTCTTATGATAGTTCGTTCGGGCCTGTTAGGCCATGCTGCGAAAATGGCTGCTGAGACAGAAGAGGTCACGTGATAAGCCAAAAGATGGCCTCTAAGCGGAAGAAATAAAGGAGCTGAACCACGTGGGTATGGCCCGTGCACAGAGTGAGAGATGTCAAGGTCGCAGTGACCTGCCATAAGGAGGGTGCCAAGAAAGACTCAGCGTGTATTCGTGGGAATAAGTGAGAAAAGTACATGAGCAACAAAGGACTAACCAAATTGTGACCATCGGGATTACAACAAAATGAATGGACAAATTGGACTGCTTTTACCCAAAGGTCATGAGAAACCGTCGTACTCTTAACTATCCCCAAAACCAGTTTGAACAAGGAAGGCGATGAGGTGATTATCACCACCCCTCAAATGGACCAATTAGCGTGATTCCTGCCCCTAAAGATTGCAACTTTTTGTGTAGTAAGCTAGAAGTAGGATATAAAAGGGACTGCTCTTATGTGGGAGGGGCTGCTTCTATAGGTTACTTCTTTGGGTTGCCTTTTTGCTGCCGCTGTGGCCACTGCTATTGATGCTACTGCCGCCGTTGGTATTTCTTGCCATACCATTTATTCCTATTTTCCATTTTCCCACCACAATATAAGTAAAGGACTTTGTCATTTTTGGACTTCGAACTTGACTGGGGAAGGAACGAGACCGTTGCAGGAAATCTGTACAGGAGGTCCGGTCGAGGAGGCCATTAGCGGGACAGTCAGTCAGTTTGGGAGTCTATTCTGTGATCTACAGTTTATCTTCTTTTTGGTGAACCATTCCTATCTGCATCTAAATGGGTAATGCATAAGTTTTAAATTCTTTATTAGAACTTTTCATATAAATGTTATTAATGTATTAAAGTGATTAATAAATTAAGACTCTCACTCGTGCGAATGAAAATTTAGATACAATTTTATTCTAATTAACAATGAGTCTGTGGTTCTTTAGTTCATTAATAAGTTTGAAGTTTAGCAGGTTTTACAGTGATTGAGCTGGTCTTAATCACCATCAACTTATTCTACTAGTTGGTCCATCGACCAAAGAGCGGAATACCTTGATGTTTGGAACCAACAGGATCAAAGGCTAATGTATATGATGTCTGAGGCTTTATTCTGTCTAATTTAACAAGGTATCCCGTTCCTCCAGCAACACATTTCTCCTTGGTGTGTAATCCAGTGAATGGATGAATGTATGATCTGCGGTGTTATGGGCCCCACGGTCATATTGGGTTAATAGATTGTGAATGATTTACCTGGATTCGTGTCCTGAGGAGAAATTTATATTAGCCGTGCTGGATCAATGGTGAAGGCGCATTTTCATTGTTTGCGCCGGGCGCACCTTTACAAAGGTGCGCCAGGGTGCAAACAATGAAAGTGTGCTGTATTACCATGAATGCGCTGCCCCCAGTGCAACTGCGAACACGTGGTTCCCCTAGGGCAGTGCATTCCAGTGAAATACGGAGCAGCTGCTTTACAGTGGCTATGTATTTCACAGTGTAGCCGGCAACCTGCCTGCACTTGAAGGGGGATTAGAGATACCCTTGCAGGCAGGTGCAGTCAGTGACTGCACCTGTCTGCAAGGGGATGTCTGAGGGGCCCATGGGATCCCCTTTACCCCCTTAAGAGGGCTGCTCTCAGGAGGCGCACTGATAGTGTGGCACCTTTTAAATGGTGCACTGTCAGTGTGCCTCCTGAGGGCCATAACACAGACGCGGGCACAGAGTCAAAGGGATTCCCTCATTTGCATGATCACGCCTCCATGCAAATGAGGTAACACCCCATGCAGGTAGCGCTGGCGCTTTACGTGCGCCAGCGCTATGGGTATTACAAAAGGGGCCGCACAAGCGTCTGTGGCCCCTTCTGTAATACCAAGGTGCCCCGGGACGCACAAAGCAGGTGCAAACACCCGTTGTGCCCTGGGGCATTTAGTGTAATACGGCCCCAGATATACATTTGGGCATTCCAGGTAGGTGAACGTGCATGTGTATAGCGTAGAGGGGACATTCTTGTCCCAACACTGACATGTGTTTCTTGTCTGTAACCCACCCAGTAGGAGTGAGATTGGTAATCGATTTCCAGCAGATATGTCGAGAGATGCAATAGTAGGAAATTATCTGTGATAAAGGAGATAAGAGATCCTATGAAAACGAGAAAACTAGATAAATGTGTTAGTAATGCTAGTCTGCTGACAAGTTTGATGTTTCTAGACCTAAAGTTGATCGTATGACTAGACTGAGACATATGGCGAAATTTTATAAACCATGCAGCTGAGTCACTCGAGTCAAAACAAAGTATAAAAGCTAGGGGGATGGACTCACAGAACCACATGTGAGGGCATTGCCTGGTCCATGGTGTAACGTGTATTGAATGAGAGCCATATTGCACACGTTCAACAAAAACCACAGCTGGAGACAGAGGTGCTTTGCAATTACTGCTATGAAGTCATTTAAGGGTGCTGATAACAGACAGTAGCAAAGTTAAGAGAAGAGTCAGCAGAAGATGCCAGCCAACGCCACAGAAACTACTGCACAATAGTGAATGTGGTGTATCTGAGTTCTAATAGCAGAGAGAAAAACCTGGAACATATGACTGGGTAGCTAAGTTGAGCTGCATCATGGCTGTTGTAATTCTTTATGATGGAGCATGGAGTGTGTGCAATAAGAGAAAAAGGTTGCTCTAAAAAAGTATTGACAACCAAACTCATTATATCCCGTACCTTTCTATGAAGGGAAATATTCCTGGTGCAAAAGAAGGTATTTTAAAGGTAAATATTTCTGTTCTGTTTCTTATATGGAACACAAACTAGTTCTTGCCCGGTTCAGGAAATTCTCCAAAAATTTGCATGATGCCAAGAACTGTCTCGATATCCTTGCACAGCAGTGGGCTAAGCTCGTCCCTGTTTTATCTGTAAGAACCAGCCCCGCTTGATAAAAACCTAATTTGCAGGCATTTTCCTTTTACCTTTTATATCTACTGATTTTATATCTGTCCTTCTTGCATTCTGTTTTTAAATAGTGTTATTGTATA
The DNA here is from genome assembly GCA_963921515.1 of Calotriton arnoldi. Lineage (NCBI taxonomy): Eukaryota > Metazoa > Chordata > Amphibia > Caudata > Salamandridae > Calotriton > Calotriton arnoldi. Next base: position 4,044,524 of record CAWUFW010000219.1, on the reverse strand, counting down.
CATTTTTATTAATTGTCACAATAAAGGTTTTATGCATAGTTTTTCTTATAACTCTGTGCTTGTTCAGATTGTGATGGGCACGTAAAAAGCTTGAACAAGTCTCACATAGTTGAAACAATGTGGTGTAATTTTAATAACAACTTTGCTAAGGCCCATGTCTATATTTGCAGCCCCTTTCTCCTGTCCCATAGTTAATTAAAACCCTAAATATATTGTCCATCAAGGGGATGTGTGTAGGTGAGTTTCTCGTTGCAGCTGTCAAACAGATCTACTGCTCACAATATAGCGTAGGCTTTCCGTGCGGTCTTTTCAAACATTGGCTGTCTTCAACAAGCCTCTTTCATTTGGCCTTTTAGTTTAGTGCCTAGCTACGCTGATTAATTCTATTAGTTACATGGGGATTGATTCTTATCTGTATTTGTGCCCTCTAAATTGTTTCTAGAAAGAGTATTAGATAACAGGGAAGGAACGGGGGATTTACGTTCTGTACTGAGCAGTGTTAAGAATTAAGGGGCATATTATCAACGGCCAGTGATTAGCGACGTATTCCCTAACGCAGGCTATCTCTGGAATTTATCGCCCTGGTAGCGCGTTATTAACAACGCGCTTCTCCAGGGCGATAAAAATTCCAGAGATAGCGATGTTATCGCCGTTTTGCAGGGAACATCGCTGGTTTTCCAGCGATGTTCCCTGCAAAACGGCGATAACCTTGCTGATACGACCCTGTGGTCGTATCAGCAGAATCCACCCCCTATGTTAGGGATGGCTAAGTCAGGATTTTAGCAGACGTTAGATTTTGGCGAAAACTGACGTTTTCGCCGAAATCTAACCTCTGCTAAAATCATGTGAGCTACCTTGTAAATATCGCGATGTGAACATCAGCGATATTTGCAACGTAGTCCATCCGGGGTACGCCCACTTTGCATCTCATTAGAGATGCAAAGATGGGCGTTGGGGGAAAGGGCGATAATGCAAGGATTCACGCGATAGCGTGACCTTGCTGATTAGGCGATAAAATTATCGCCGCTTTTCGTCCGAAAACGGACGCAAAAGCGGCGATAATTGTTTATCGCCTTGTTGCTAATATGCCCCTAAGAGATCAGCCATTAATTAGCGCACAAGCTCTCAGGCTCTCCAGTGAAGGTAGTAATTCCTTAGTTTCAGCCTGTTTGTGTTTGGGGCTTTCCCGTGCCTTGGAGGATTATTTGATTATTACACATTACACATTATTTGATTATCACACATGGTATGTGGGAGATATCTCGTGTCTCATCTTCAAGCGGCCACGGCTTGTCCTTGCCATGGCACGTCCACGCAGTCCCTGCTACAGTTTTTCTTTTTCTGTGAATTTTATTCGAAACTTTCTTGACAATTTTTTAATCCCGTATATCAAGAAGCGGAATATACGACAATGCAGATTAGTTTTGTATTATTTTACACACTTGGCGAACCATGAATGCTGTTTTTATGTAGGATCCTTTTTAAAATAATCTGCTGTCCTCTCACCAAGCACTATGCACTTTGACTGATTATTTTTATATGATTGAGCTGTTGTAATGACGTACTGTTTTTATTACTCATCTCTGTACTTAAAAACAAATGTTCTATCGTGTATTATGCTTATGGACTTTTATGGATGCTCTATGCCTCCGAATAAAGCATTTATGAATAAATAACATGCGTCATGTGCCTTTTTTTACCTAGTGTGAGACAGCAGGTTGTAGAAGTTTGGTAAAGAAAGGCAATATGTGCTGTTATTTTTCTGTTATATGTTTATATTCTATGGTAAAAAAATGCATTTATAACTATAGTTCTGTAGCACCAGGAATTTCACTTGCTCACCTTCTTAGTGCCGAACTGATGGGAGTCCACTACTCAATATTCGGTTTATTTCGGTTATTCTGTCATTCACCCATTCTGTTTCAGTTTCTTCAAAGGTGAAGCATTAGGGCTTCTTCCGAGACTTTTTGATTGTACCCAGTCAGCTTAGTTTCCGCCAGTGTGCTGCAGGTGCTTTCTAGGATTCAGGTTACGCATTTCTCGGTTTCCTTCAGTGAGTCAAGAAACAGGGCAGCTTGTGTTTGTGAGCGAGTCCCTGGGTTCTTCATGGCCGTCTACAGCTGAATGCATGCGTCTGTTGTGCTTTACATGTTATGATGTTGGTGTGCTCATTGGTGTTTCGCCAGTAAGGGTGAGGTCACAAATTCAAGTGTATTGAGAGCAGGGCTGGACTGGCCGTGCCGTGCATCGGGCGCTTCCCCGGGAGGCTGGAGGGGTGGGGCCGGTTTCGTTACTAGGGGCAGGTTTTGCAGCGGTGCTGCAATATTGGCTCCCAGTAACAAAAGTATCAGCGTTTTCACACTTGCACCCCCCCCTCCCCCGGGGCTGGTCCAACCAAATTGCAAGGGCTGCTTTGGGTTCCCAGTCTGGCCCTGATTGGGAGTGTGCACCACTGCCTTACTTTCTTTATGATTTATGCTTCCAGTAATTAATGATTCATAAAATGACATTGTCCAGCTACATCATGTTGGGATCTCATTGCCTCAGGCTCCTGCAGCTTTCTAGACCTGGCTTCATTATGCGCATGGTCAGGGTCATGGGAAACTTGAGTGTATACATTTGTACAAACAAATGACCATCAACCGATTCTTTTTAAGTGGCAGATGCTGTTCTGGAAACCATAGGACAGCCAGGGGCAACTTTACCCCAAATGTGGTGATTGAGGTTATTTGCCAATGGTGTCTAGGGGGTAATCCTACCATTGTTCTGCAAACTGAGCCAAGTACACACTCTCCGCATTTGACTCTCAGAGTAGCAAGGGCAAGAAGTCAAAGGCTTCTTAGGGATGGACTGTGGGGGATAAGAACACAGAACTCAATAGTCAACCAACAGACACAATAACGTATTGTTCAGCCAAGTGCTTATCTTTTAATTAAAGGAAAGTAATCACACAGCAAAACAAATTAGCACAGTTAGGGTTCTAAGTTACAGGGTGGTAATCCTGTTTCTCATCAGTGAGTTAACACAGCACTTTGGTATCATATCCCAGCTATCGAATCTTCATAATGTCTACAGTGTATAGTGGTTGTACAGACAGGAAGTGGGCACAGGTGCAGTTGACTCAAAGTACATTAATGTCTATATAGGCAAATCATTTCAGTCATCTTTCACTAATTTGAGTTCACCAGGCCAAAGCATTAAGGGCCTCATAAAAGGCTCTACTGGCACTATTGCGCTGCCGGAACATCGCTTTTTTGACGTTCCAGTGGCGCAATGTGCCACTGGCATATTTATAAAGCCACCTTACGTGGCTTTTCAAGGCCTTATAAGTATGGGGCCCTTTCACGCAGAAAACTGCATGAAAGGAGCATTCCATGGGTGTTGTTGGGGGCGTTCCCAGCAACATCCATGGCTTTTTGACACTGCCCCAGATTTACGAGAAATCGTAAGTCTAAGGCAGCGCCAAAAATGTATGCCTCTCCAGGGGAGGCGTAAGGGAGGCACAGCAAGGAGAAATATCTTTATTTCTCCTTGTTTTTCCTCTTTCTATGTGTGCTGTATTCTGCAGCACACATAGAAACAAGAAAAAGCCTCTTGTGATTGTTTTGGGATTGTTTTTGTGCAGGAAGGTTTCCCTTCCTGCACTAAAATAATTATCCCTGCACCGTGGTGCAAAGGCGCCTGCATTGGCACACGGCAGCCCAATGTGTGCCAGCGCAGAGGAAAAGGACAGGAACGCGCCATATCTAATAGATACAGTGCATTCCTGCCCTTTTCTTTTGCTGTAGGGCAGCACAGCAGCAAGGGCTTCATTCTTCAAACCTGTTTTTACCTGTTCACTTTAGGTATAGTTTGAACAGTGTGATCGAGCACCTACAGCATTCTCACTTCTGCAGTGACACCTCTTGGAGCATAGGTGGCGATGGGGGATCTCTGACTCCTACATTAGCAACACCAGTCTCTCGTTTACACATTATGGAGCTGGATGGCATGACAATGCTCGGCACTTCAAAGGCTTAGTGCTGTTCACATCCGGAACTGCTCGAGGAGATAGGTAGACAATGTCACCTGACCGCACTATTTTTGGTAGTCTGATTCCTCTGAATCTTCTTCATGCTTGGAAGATACTGTGCTTATCTTCTGGGACAGTCTTTCTTCCTGCAGTGCCAGATGCTCTCTTTCCCACTCTCAGCTGATACACAGGCTTCTAGGCTATATTCAGACCTTCAGCTCCTTCATTAGAAAGTGGAGATTTCAGATGATGTTCCTTCACCTCTGGGAGATCGGCCATCTTTCAGGTACCAGCCCTGGCTACACAGCAGTCCTGTGAGTACTTTGCAGGGCACTCAATGCTTTTGTCAAGAAGAAATTGGAACTCCAAATAAGTGGGTTGGCTTGGATCCCACTTTTATACAATTTTTTTACACAGGGGATGTGATCCACTGTCTAAGGAATAGGGGGTGGGTGAAATATTCAGTTCCGCTGATGGATTTGGCAGAATTGATAGATTTTGGTGAGTAACACTGAGTTACAGCCAAAGTCCGCCAATCACCACATGGTGGAATTTTTTCTCATGCACACACCAAAAGGGTAGGTTGGCGAGTGAGATTTAGAGTGTCCTTACGTGATTTTCGGTCACTCGGAGGCCATCTGGCAAGATTTTTACAACATGGCTGTCACAGGTGGTCACTATCGTTCGCAGTCAGAAGGCTGCCGCTTAAGTAGAAAATCTACTGAAGCGGCAGAAAAATCAACTCGAGTAGCTGCGCTCTCTGGCGCACCGCGTGGAGCCATTTGTGCTGATTTTTTAGGGTGGAACGTGCTGCCGGCGCTAATTCACAGGCGAACAGCACAATGTGTCTATTTCCACCCATTGTGGATTTTTTTTGTAGCTCTTAAGAATCCTGTTGAGTCAAATACCACAAGTTCCGCCCACCCCTACTAAGAACCCAGAACAGATCTGGGTTGGTTCTGTTTCAAATATCATTTTCTCGCTGCTTCTCACACACAGTCTTCATGTAAGGTGATGGCTGTCAAAGCAGGTATTAATGATGTTAGCTCCAAAACGAGCATCCAAATCAAGGGCACAATGAAGTGCGAAGTCTGTTCCTCCATGTCATCAACCTTCCTGAAGTAATAATCCCGGACATATAAAAGGGTACCCAGGCCAGAAACGTTCTCACCTGGAACAACAAAACTGTAGTTACAGTCCTGAACCCTACTATCTATTAAATGGCAGTACTCAGAAAGAACTAATCAGCAGCCCTCTATTAACAAAGCCCTGCCACGGTAATACAAGTGAAACGCTTCCACTGTCTGGGGGATGCTGTTTTAATCTCACATCTTGTGACATGCTACACCTGGGGCATCCCGCTGGTCCCAGTACTCAGACTCTCACCACTCAAAGAGTTCTACTACCATACATGTGCTGCACACTCACTGCACACACATCCACTTGACAAGTGCACAGGATGTCAGTGCAAAGTTCTGAATTTCACATAAAATTTTACACTGCTCTCTAACCTGACACAACGAAAAAGGTCTAATAACACTAAAGATTAATAAAACTCAGTAAGTGCCACCGTCACTTTAAGTGCTACACTTGCTAATAGCAAATACAGATGGGGTTTTGGTCTTTATAAAGCGGGAGAGGCTAGACCTAAAGAACATGAGATAGATAATAACAATTGTCTGCTCTGCTTGATTCAACACTAATTCTAAAATCAATAGCACAAAGTACATTGATTTCATTAAGTAATCCCTTACACATCTTTGCTCCCAAGATTTCGAATAATGATTGTCAATGCATTTCATTATTAATCGGTATAAGCATGATTTGAGAGGTCAAATAGAGAAGAGAAACATCATTCACCAATGGGAAAAAGTGAGTCAATAACAGAAAATACAGTCGCGATGGCTGATATGTGTTTGGTAATGAATGCAAAGGGACAAGCACCAGTCCAATGATTCTAATTACAAGTGGGGGTACAATTTGGTTAGAGATGTACTTCGATTATTCAAACCCCACTTTGAATGTCTCTAGTCAAGGGTGAGACCAGAAAGTGATATTAAGGTCAATTCTTGTTAATTTATCCAGTAGTGTGGCCTTGTGTCATCCAATATTCATGTCCTTGATTGTCCTACTTGCCCTGACACTTATATTCTGACGTGTTTCAACCCTTGTGAGTCTTCTCAGGAAAGGGCTGGTGTGCTGCCAAGTGTTGGAAAGGCCCAGGTCCCACAGGAAATTACAGGGTCGATCCTCTGTGCTTAGATTGAAATAATTACACCCTAAAGCTAACAGGGCTCTAGGCTGAGTTTCCATGTGCACTTTAGTACTGGCAGGGCAGGTTGTTCGGAGATCGTGGAAATGTTCCAAGTCAAACTTCTGGTAACTCTGCAGTCATCGCACTTCTAGGAGGTCGGTTGCTTGTGATAATGTTGTGTAGCCCGTCAGGATGCCAAGGTGGCAACTCTTCTCAATAGGCTTGAGGCATCTGATTCACCGAGGTGCCTGAGCCTGCAGCATGTTATCTCTTGTACCCTTGATGTACAAAATGTGTACATATTTGTTTATGAATCATGCTCATTCTGATTAATGATGAAATGCATTGGCAGTCATAATTAAAAAGTTTGGCAGCACGCTCTTTCATGGGTACTAAACAGAGAAGGATTCATGAAGGATTCAACTGTACCAACGCATTATTAATCAACGTAACTTAGAAGTACAATATATCATGAAAAACAAAATGTATTATCCCATGAGTCATCTTTTCATAAAGTTCATTTAGATAAATGTAAGTGAGATAGCTGATATAAAAACAGTACTTGAGCAAATTTAAAATATGACATCAGAAGGAGAAAAGAAATTATAGTATCTGTATATAAGATCACATGACATAGCGCTTAGATTTCCTAATGGATAACAAGCCAGTTCCATATTGGTGTCAATAGTTTACTGTTCAAGTACTGTTTGGTATGTTAACTGTCTCACTTACACTTCACTTATCTACATGAACTTTAGGAAACGATGACTCATGGGATAATACATTTTGGCCCAGATGTACGACCATTATTGTTTGCGACTCGCAAATTGCATTAAATTGCGAGTCGCAAACATCAATGTACAACAGTGTCAGAGACACTGTTAGCGATTCCGAATGGGGTCGCAAAGTGCGTGCCTCATGCATATTAATGAGGCACTCGCAATTTGCGACCCCATTAGGAATGGCTGGCCCTCCCAGGTATGGTGGCCTGCTGGGCTCAGCAGACCTCCATGTCTGGGACTGCTTTTAAATAAAGCAGTATTTTTTTTTAAAGTGCAGCCCATTTTCCTTAAACCCCTTCCCGTTTGAGAGTGCTTTACACCCTTCTGAGAAGGGTGGTTAACTGCGACTGTTTTGCGACCGCAATTGCGGTCGCAAAACAGTCTTACATAGGGCTCAGACTTGCTATTAGGAAGGGACGCCCTTGGAAAGCCCCTTCCTAGTAGCAAGTCCCTAATCCTATTTATCGAGTCGCAAATCATTTGTGACTCGCTAAATAGGGTTAGTACATGCCTCATTTGTTTTTTGCATGCGCAAACGGGTCACAAACCCGTTTGCGCATGCAAAAAAGGGTCGTACATCTGGCCCTTTGTTTTTTTATGATCTATTGTACTTCTAAGTTACGTTGATTTATAATGCATTGGTACAGTTGAATCCTCCCTGAAAAATTTTCTCTTTAGTTAAATTGTGACCAGTTTGGTATTTCTGCTCTATTTCAAATAGAGGATAGTAGGGCCTTTGTAGTCGACCCAAAACTCCACTGCTATTCTATATCCTTCATGGATATTATGCTAAAGGCAACATTTTAATTCAACTAATATGTGTATGTGATTACGTCATTAAAAAACAATGTATTTCTTGCCATTACATTGATAATTAATATTGAATAAGGCAGAGTAGAACATTCTTGCTGTGTACTTGAGACTTGCTAATAGGGCATACTTTACGTGCACCTCCAGGTCAGACAGTAGGATCTAGAACTCGCACTATCAAGGACAGGCATAGTCCTCTATACACATGCTAAGTAGCGTTAAAACAGGGACAAAAAAGTTAGGATACCAGTTTCACATGCAGTTGGGCACTCAGGGCAGGGATACACACCTGCTTGCCTTGCAGGGGAAATTCCCATCTCAACAGTTACCAGGTCCCCACCTCACCTTTGCATCATTCCTTTAGTTTAAGAGTTGTTCCCACTTAATTTGAAGTAAGGGATCTGGGATCCCTCTTAATCTAAGGTGAGAGGGATCCTTGTAAAGGCTTCTAATGCAACCAAGTCCATGAAGAACTGCTCCGCTCAGCCTCCATTCTGTCAATAGCCCAGCATTCAACACCCTCTCTCTCAAATGTTTTTATTGAGACCAGTCTCGACATTCTGTGATGTCGTCATAGGCTTGTAGTCTGTCTGGTCCTAGAATATTCCCACAACATTAATGCTGATAAAGAACCCAGACCCCGGTATTAGGTTCGAATGTATGAATATACAAATTTATAAGTCTTTGCAATTTGTTTATTATCACTTGTTGCATTGCACTTGGTTTGTTCCTTGCCTCGCCTCTGAATTAAACGTGGGCTAGGAACATTCGGTTTGGTGGTTTGGATTAACTGTGCTAACCTCCGGAGGGATGAAATAGACCTTGCTGCGCTCTTACCTCTTGACTTTAAATTGTGGTGACAAAGGATGGAATCTCCAGCAGAGTGCTGGACCTTCCCTGGATGTAGTCGTCATCATGGAGGTCGGGATGCAGCTCGTGTGCTCGATCGTTTCGGGGTAACCCTGCCCAATCGGACGGCCATCGACAAGCTGGAGGAGTTTCATGGCTGGCTCCAACCTGAAGTATCTATGGCATGCCCTCCTAATTTGATGAATTCGTTATTTTTGCTGCCTTTAGGACTATGCACACTTTACCACTGCTAGCCAGTGCTAAAGTGCTTGTGCTCTCTCCCTAAAATGTGTTAGAATTGGCTTACCTAATTGGGATATTTGATTTACTTGTAAGTCCGTAGTAAAGTGGCACTACCTGTGCCCAGGGCCTGTAAATTGAATCCTACTAGTGGGCCAGCAGCACTGATTGTGCCGCCCTCTCAAGCAGCACTTTAAACATGTCTCAGGTCTGCCATTGCAGGCTGTGTGTGCAGTTGTTAAACTGCCATTTCAATCTGCCAAAATAAGCCTTTTGCCAGGTCCAAACCTTCCTTTGGGGGCCGACGTCGATGCTTCGCCCCCATCCTCGAGATCGTCGTCCACGTGGCCCAAGGTCACAGCCTTGTTTCGGTCCATTGCTAGTACATATTTTCAGTGAAAGTGATGTTCTAACCCCAAGCCAAATTCTATACATGTGTTGGAATATAAAAACTGTATGGCCTTTAAGAGCACATGTGAAATGCCGCATTGCTGGAGTTTGCACCAGAGTAAATTACACTGGACCACATCAAAGACAGACCAAAAATCCACAAAGCATAGGTGCAGGGTCTAATGTTGGTTCCTTGTTTTGTTCATTATGAAGGAGAGCTCTCTGATTTGGTGGAACCAATGAGTTTTTCTCTGCCCAGCTGGTGAGTTCTGATAGTAGCGTCGCTGCGAGGTATTATGCCTCACCATCCCACAAGGCAATCAGCCTATAGCTAGATGGCGAAGATCTGTTCCCAGACTTGGAAACTGGATTAATTATCAAGCCGCACCAACTGTCAGGATTCACCTGGCGGAGAAGAATATGGTTAAATAGCGGGCAAAGTTGTACTGCCCAATACTGCATATTTTCTTCATAAATGGCTTTGGCAAGCTGTTGGGGCTAGGTGCCCGATCTCTACGTCCTGACATAATTATCATTGTGACTGCTTCCGGAGAGATTTTGTGCCAATCAAAGGAGTATTGTCGGACGTGGGGAATGATGATCATTGACATGGCTCCCGTATCAGACTTTGCTGGGGGCACCTTTGTCCCTGAACATTTCTTGCAGATAGGCCACCCAAACTCCTTCTGCAATGTTAGTTGAACCTACTGGAGGGCTAGTTCCCACCGCATTGTTCACGAGCTTCCAAAACTTGTGTGAATTTTTTCTCCTTAATGCCTCCCTCTTTTTTTTATTATTCTGCCATATTATTTTCTTATACAAGCATCTCAACTTCCTTAAGTTGGACATCTGGGCCAATGATGTGTGTTAGCTGCATGATATCCTCAAAGCATGGTCTAGTTTCTTTTTTGCATCTGCCAATGCTATTGATGGCTTCTTGGAAAGGACATATAATTGATATTGTGTCAGTTTTTGGCTGTGGGTTTTCACAGGTAGAAGTGCAGCAGGGAACCTGCTCCATTGAACTATCGGGTCTGCATTTTCCTTGGTTATGTGCTCCCATAGCGATCTTGCTCGGGCTTCGATGCAGGCAATTGAGCTTCCTGTAGTCTGTTGTGCTTCCTGAGCCAATTTCATGCAGAGCTTGGTCATAAAGAATAGGTAAATCCCTGGTGCTTGATGGCCACTTTCAAGGCAGGACTCGATCTTAAAGTGTATTACCATTTGATACATCGGCGAGGCCGCCAAGGTGTAGTCAACAGATGAGTGTGCCTTCCCCACGAGGAAAGTAAGGGGGAGATTTACTAAGCTTTTGCGCCGTGTTTTCACCACAAAAGTGACGCAAAATCTATTTTTTTGTAATTTACTTTCCAGCGCTAAACTTGTTTAGCGCTGGAAATAACGTAAAAGTAATGCGAAGCAGCGTGTTGCGCTGCTTCACGTTAATTTACGCCATGGGGGCATACCAAGGGTGGTGCATGGGCGTTCCCATGCAACCACCCAAGGTTTCTCACGCTAAACCCAATTTACTAAAAACAGTAGATTGGGTTTAGCATGAGAAAACTGCGCCCTTTTCAACTAGATACAAGGAAGGAGAAATGCTTTCATTTCTCCTTCCTTTTCTGACTTTGCATGCGTGCTGCAATGTGCAGCACGCATACAAAGTGAGAAAAGCTTTCCCTTGTGTCGAGCATAGTATTTGTACAAAACCTATGCTGGACTCATGCACACACCCTAGCGCTGCGGCGCTAAGGTGTGTGCATGGCGCACGGCAGCTGTAATCCGCGCCGGCGCAAGGGAAAGGGGAGGAGAGAGCCATGTCTTTGAAGATATGGCGCTCCCCTGCTCCCTCACTGTGGCACAACGCAGCGCAGCCTCGCGGGGGGCTGGGCTGCGTTGCGTGACTTTTTGGTAAATCTCCCCCAATATTCTGCTGGGATATCGCTGCTTATTTGCCCACTTAGGGTCCTCAGGCTTATTTGGTCCATATCTTCCACAAAGGACAGGCCCTGTTTGTCTTTCCTAGTCGGCCGTGTGCATAACAATGGTATTTGCCAAATTTTATTGTGAGTGGCCAGGGCCTGATCTTCTGATGTTTCCTGTAACAAGTTCATGTTAAATTCCCCTTTCAAGAGGATCTGTGGTATTGTTTTTTTGTTGTCATTTGAGCAGTAATGAAAAATCTCAACGCTTCAATTGTTCCTTTTTTCTTTTTTGATGACAGATGAACATAGGCATTTATTATTAGCAGAGGATTAGCCTTGCCTTGGGGAAACTCTGACAACTGCACAGCCTGTAGGTTTGGATGATCAACTTGCAACTGTGTTAATTTCCCACTTACATCTACCGATATGTAGATGTCTAAGCTGCCAGCTGGGCAGCCCAGCATGTGAGTTTTTACTGCTGATTTGCTGAAGATAATACCCAGGTTTCCTGAAGGACTACTAAGCGTAAGGTACTTATATAAAACAGAAAATTCTGTTCTTCAATTTTACTCTGTAGTTCCTACATATTACATGAGCTGATTTTTAGGTTTGTCAAGTCTGGGTTGTGTACATTGAGGTTGCTGGTCATTGGTTAGAGCACCCCTGGGAGGCATGCCCAGTTCATAAGGTCAGCCACAGGTTTAGAATTCCCCTCATTATTAGCACCCACCCCGGTTAGTGACAAAACTGAGTGACTTCTTGCCCCTATTAGCACCAAAATTGGTGGAATCCCCTCCTCTTTTATCTGTATGTCTGGTGTTTCATAAGTAACACCAGATGCTGACGATGCAAAAATCAGATTTCTTTGCGGAAGGCAACTTTGGGCCAGGAGCAACAGATAGCCAGGTTCTTTGTGCTGCATGATTCCTACAATCCACTTTTCAAATGTTGTTTTCGCCTTCAAAACCTGCAGTGCAATTTGATTATTTGTCAAAGTTACGATGGTGGATTCCTCTAAGTTTTTCCAGACTGACCGCTGAAACGTGACTGTGAGAATGTCTGTGCTGCTGATGTGAAATGAAATGAAATGAAATGAATTTGTACTTGTAAAGCGCACTGCTACCCTGAGGCTTCCTGGCGCTGAACGCATACCGCTGTGGAACCCTTCCTGGCTTTTCCCTGTGAAATGTCCACTCCTGGGCACCCCCAAGGTGAAGCCAGGCATCCCAGCGCTGGTGGGGCCGTTGTGGAGATTAAGCAAGCTATTGCCCAGAGTTGCACCCATGATTAGAATAGGCACCGAGGCGAGAATTATCAGGTCCGAGGAAGTTGAGCCCAAGACCCGCCAAGGCGGGAATTGAACCCTGGTCCCAGGCCAGATCTCTGCATCAGGGTCTGCCGCTCTAACCATTGAGCCACACTTCTCCACTGCAATGAGGGGATTTCTTGGATTATACACAAGATGGCATCTCTTTTGATTATGCCGTGCACCCCCGCAACTTATATTTTGGTATAAACATTTATTTATTCGACACTCTGTGCTTGTTATATGCCAGAGCATCCGTCTGATCCTTGCTCCCAGTGACCAAATGCCTTTGTTCTACAGTCGGTAGCAGCCTAACTATAACCTGAATGTGAGCTCTTGTGCTGATCATTGGCTGTTCTTTAAATGATTTGTTTTTAACCATCCGTACAGCACTGTATATATCTCGTTCACACTCAGCACATTTGTCGCACTTTTTTCACCATATCACTTGCGCCGTTTGAACAAGTTATATTTTCATGAACTGTGACAGCCTTCTAATGTTATCCCGACAGCATAAAATGTAAAAGAATATATTGAACTATCCCTTAATACAACTTCAGATTTACGCAATTTTTTGGTGTGTTTGTCCTTCCTTCTCTTACATTTTCATTGATTATTACTGAAACGTTTGAGTACTGTTTTCTAATTTGTTATTCTGTAAACCTAGAATCAATTCTGTACCCGACAGAGCCAACATTTTCCACTTTCTTGTACACCCAGGTTTTGAGGGGCACTGGGTTACCCCATTGTACTAGATGCATTATGGGTCTTGGGTTGATTGTATTTTTGCCCTTGTCCGATTGCTGAGAGAAGCCGTTAAGCCCTGTATCCTTCTGCGAAACCCCCGTCTGTGTTTGTATCTCTTGTGAACTAGTTACCCTATTTGAGCTGGGGGTTCTTGTTTCTCTTCATATTTCACTTTACAATTTCTTTGCTTGCTGGTCCTAGATGGTGTTAAGGAATCTGAGCCTACTTTGATTACTGAAGTCTCAAATGATGACCCCTGTGCTGGGTTTACACACTTAGGTCACAGTTTAAAGATGGAATATATCTGCTCTAGCTCGTTGATTTTGCCCCCGTGAATGGCCTGCTTATTGCTTTGGTTCACATGACTGGGGGGTAGCTGACAGTTGGGCTTTGTGTATTCCTCCTGTAGGTGTGCCTGAATGGGTTATCACAGGCAGGATGGGAGGGCGGAGCAGGGCGCAGCCCTACATACACTTGAATAGGCTGTGTCCTGCCTCCATACAAAGGGCTGGATACCCCCAGTAGTTAGTCTGGAGCTAGAAAAGGGAAGACAGGATGCCTGGGGACGTCAAAGGGAAACCTCTAGAAGCTTCTCCCACTTCAAAGGAAGTCACAGGTAAAAATATTGGACCTCAGCCACCAACTATTCAGTACATTTCTGGACCTGTGGCTACTCTGCCAGGAAGAAGAACTGCTGTGCTGCTGAAAGGACTGCCACTCTGTTGGACTGCTGCCTTGAAGAACTGTTGCCTAGCTGTGCTGACCTGCTGCCCTTTGTCCTCTTGCCTGGGTGAGAAGGCCTGGACATGAATCTGTTAAACCCAGGACCCCAAAGTGACTCCAAGGGCTAGTTGGATGACTACAGCCTCAGGGACAGAAGGCTCCAACATCCTTGAGTACAGCACCTGGACTCTGCCATCTGTAAGTCCTACCCTACCAAGCAATGCCACCCCAGTCCTGGGCCCTTGGAAGTGGGCTTAAAGGTGCTCTGCCAGCCCATCTGTGGATCCAGCAGAACCTCTGCTGCACGGCGCAATCCCAAGCAGAACCAATGCATAGACTATGCTGCGAGTGTTCTCCCAGTGCAAGGACTGCGCATCAACCTGGCAGCCAGCATTGTGTCTACCGCTGTGCAAAGCTTCACATATACAAGTCCTCCTATCGCCTCGACTGCATGACAGGAGCCTCAGAGACGATGCAGGTTCTCACATCACAGCCTCGCAGCTTCTCGGAACCAACACATCGCCTTAACTGCATGACGAATCTTTGATGCCAGACTTCACATCCCAAGCCCTTGTCGACAGGATCCTCAACGATGATGCAGGACCTTGCATCACAGCTCCACAGCCTCATCGGAACCGACACATCACCTTAGCTGCATACCACTTCCTCGCCGCGTAACCTGGCAACGCTGGGCAAACCCAGATTTATGGTACTCAGTTCAGCGGGCCTAACTGGGACCGCATAGCTGGCCTGCGCTCCATTGCAGTTGGCCTGAACTTGTGACTGGTCTGGCACAGGCAAATATCCACAGTTGGAGCTTTCTCTTTTTTGGTGCTATTTTCACTAAAATCTTTTAACTTGCATATCTCCAGTTCTACTGATTGGATTTTTATCATTTTAGTCTTGTTTATTTATTAAAAATTACACAATTTTCTAAACTTGGTGTGGGATCGTTTCTTGGTGTGTTTTCACTGTGTTACTGTATGAATTGTTGCACAAATACTTTACACATTGCCTCTGAGTTAAGCCTGACTGCACTGTGTCAAGCTACCAGAGGGTTGAGAACAGGTTAAGCTGGGTTTTGCTTGTGCTTCACGTTGACAAGGATTATGATTGCTGCTTGAGTAGGGTTTCATCCCCCTCAACCAGTAACCCAATTTCGTACACTTGTGCCATAAATATTTGGATTTTTGGTGTGGCAGGCCATGCTCTGATACAAGATTTTCAATGTCTAAGAGAAAATGAGGAAAACGTTTGGGTTATTCCACTGCCCAAGTTAACTCATACTTTTGAAACACAATTCAGCTAAGGTAGCATCCTCCCCAGCCCAGGTACTCGCCAACGACTACATCACACAAGGAGCTCAGTATAGCACATCTTTATTCTTCTGTGTGTAACTGGGAACTCAACATTCTAAACCTGCATTCAAGTCACTACCCATCAATAGCCACAATGGTTCCGTCATGACAAACTCACACAACACTACATCTTCCACTTTGTTAAATGAAAATGTTACATTTAAAAAAAAAAAAAATGAGAGCTCTTCAATCAGTCTTCTTAGTGCTTGGATCACACGTCCCGACCGTGTCTTCGGAAACTGGGGACAGGCGGTAGAAATGTCTATGCCTGGTTTTGGTGATGGAGAAACAGCAGCAGTCAGGGGTTCTTCACTTGTCCTTTTAGATCCAGTCTCTACAATTACATCAGTGCCTGACAAGCACTGAGCCACATGTCGGAAATGCAAGGAATCTCACGCAATGAACTTCCCATGACGCTGGGCTGTCACTATGTGCCCTTTGATGGTCACATGTGAAATGGTTCAGCATCGAAAGGAGCATCAGACTTTCATTTTCCATGCTGATGAACAAGAACTCAATCTCCTCTAGTGAAGGTGACAACTTTTCCATGTCGACGCTTGTCTGCATAGGCGTTGATTTTCCTCTTATGATCCAAGTCTTTCATGCGTGTTTCTTCCTCAGTATTTGCTCTTCTGTTAGTCCATTGAGGTAACTTGATCGAGCTGTAAGCTCAAAGAGTGGAATTTAAGACAGCTTTAATGTTGAGCTTTTCTAGTACAGTACGCTGGCAACCTTTTTTAGAGTTCTCAAGAAATGTTCGACAAGGCCATTGGTTTGTGGCCATAGAGGGGTGCTCTTCTGATGCTTCACTTTAAGATGACTGAGAAAGCCTTTGAATTTTTGACTGTTGAAAGGTGGGCCGTTGTCAGACTTTAAAATTGTAGGAACACCCCAGGTCGCGAAGATGCTGTCTAATCTCTCAATTACACATTCTTAAGTGATGGATGAGAGATCTTCAATCAATGGAAAATGGGAATATTAATCAACTATCACCATCAGGTGATGTCTGTTGTCAAGAGTACTGAAGAATTCCACCGCAATTCTTTACCGTGCATGTACTCGCAACTCTGACATGTTTAATGGGTGTTGATTGGTTTTCGATGACAGGCAGTTGCATAGATGACAGGCCTTAAGTTCTCTATCAAATCTCTCATCCAGATGTGGAAACCAGACTCGTCTCAGAGAGCTTGTTTGTTGGCAACAATTCCACAATTTCTTCGTGAGCCACTTCAATTATTTGTTGAATGACAAATCTCGACCCTCTTAGAATAATACCTTCCTGTGTAACGGATAGTTCATCTTTGCCACTCTTAAACTTTTGATATTCACTGTCACTACTAAGAGGTCAAGGGTGTTGGTACCAAGAGTGATATGCAATAATGTCTTTCAGTTTCAGCATGTCACTATCTTGACATGTGGCAGTGACGATTTGTTCCAACGATATGGCAGCTACTATGAAATGTATGAGTGATTCAGCCTTCTTGGAATGGATTCCAGGGCATTGTAGAGGCATTTGTGAGAAGTAGTAGGCAGTGTTATGATCTTTCCCTGGACGATGCACAATGGTGTAGTTGTACTCTTGCAATCACAGACCCTAAAGTTCAATGTGAGGAGGCATTTTTGCTTTTGGATTTCTAAAGAAAGTTAACAATGCTTGATGATCAGTCACAAGCATGAATGGCTTCCCATACAAAAAATATGTAGAAATGTTCACAAGCCCAGATCACTGCTCTGTCTCAGGCTGTGAATAAGCATGATCAGTTTGGGACAAACTTCGGCTTACATATGCCACAATACATCTTCGAGCATTTGGGTGTCTGCTGTGCTGTGCAAGGATGGTGCCCAACCCGACAGGGTTAGCATCAACAACAATCTCAGTATGAAGCTTTAGATCAAAATATGCCATTTCAGTAGTGTTCTCAATAGCTTGCTTAATTTCCGGAAGCTTTGCTCACGTTCATGTGGCCAAAGAAAAGAAACATTCTTTTTTGACAAGTCTCTTAATCGTGCACTGACAGTGGCAAAGTCTCGTATGTATCTAGAGCAATAGCTGGCCATGCCAAGGAATGAATGGAAAATGGAACTGGAAGTTGACAGCACTTGCACTTTAGTGGGATTGGGTGTCATGCCCCCATCAGAAAAGATATGCCAAAATAATTTTAACTTTGTCTTATGGAACTCACATTTCTTGGCATTCAAAGTTAAACTGGCATCATAGAGCAACTGGCACACTTGTGTGAGAGCTTTGTCATGCTCGTTCTGTGTAGCTCTGAAAATCAATATGTCATCACTGTAATTGAAAGCATTAATGGCAGGCTGTATGATTCGTGAAATTACATCTTAGAATAGCTCTGCAGCTGATGACACACTAAAATATAATCTCTTGTAACAGAACAGAGAGGTTGTAATGTACCTGCAATTCTCCTCTAGTTCCAACTGATGATATCCTTTATTCAGATACAGGTGAGAAAATACCTTTGCACTATTCAATTGTGTTATCCTGTTGGCGATGTGCAGACTTGGATGTCGTCTCTTTCAAGTGCCTTCTTTGCTATACGGATGTCCACACAGATGCGTACAGCTCCTTCACTGTCCTTTTTTTGGTACTACCACTATGGGAGAAACCAATGGAGTTGGACCAGTGGAACGCTCAATGATATCGTGTTTGAGTAAAGATTCAAGTTCTTCTTCAACAGCTTCCTGTAAGTGAAAATCAATGTGTCTGTGTCTTTGAGAAATAGGATGGATGTGCTCATTAATGTGTTGACTTTCATAAAATGAGTTTTCCCAACCCATGAAACAATGAAGAGAACTGACTTACTATTTCTTGACAATCATTCATGTTATAGTTCACAGATATCAGTGAGTGTGCATAAGCTAAGTAAGCAGGCGCTTGTATCTTGAAGTACATGAATGGGTGCTTGTACTTTTGTTTTCTTATGCTTCATCGTTGCCACAAATGAACCTTGACTCTTTAGTGGCATTTATGCAGCGCATGTATACACTTTAGTTTTCGATGGCGATAACCGGGGCCTGGGAGACAGTTCATTCTATTTCTCCTCAGGCATAATATTTATTGTTGCACCACTATCGATAATGAAAACAACCATTGACTTTTAGAGTGATCTTAGGACAATGTTTGAATGACTTTGGTGCTTTATCATGTTGGTTTCTCTTGGACTAGTATTTTTCCTCACAGGCGGCCAGTCCATCATGTGCATGCTTCCCTAAGGCAAACATCAACTTAGCACACTCATCTTCTTCACTTTCACTTGATATTGATAGGGAAGAACTATTGACGAAGGTTTAGATGTCCAACCACTTTATTTGGTGTTGATATGCCTCAGCTGATGTGGTTGCTGGGCTTTATGGGCGTGCGTCGAACATCGCTTCTGGAAAGTTCAGGCAGCCATTTTGTCTTTGCGACGTGACGCACTTACTTTTACCTTCGCCTTGCACGCCGTCACAAAATGGTTCTCCTTTTCACAACCTTTGCAGATCTGCTCAATGGCGGGACATTTACCTTCGTGTGGAACGAAAATCCACACCTGAAGCACAACTTCTTTTTCTGTGGAGAATTCACTCTGTCCCTTGGCCTTGTGCTGTGGCTTATTTCTCACATTTATGACTGACTCACTCTGGCACCTCCAGTCTCCATAGCAGCAGCTTATTGATCAGCTCGCGCTTCAGCTCTGGCAGCCATGAGAACTCGCTCCAGAATAAGACTTTCTCTCAGCATTCGTCGTCTGAACGAATCTGACAAGCATCCGTCAAGCACTATGAGGTGTATAGCTTCCTCATCATTAAATTAGTTGAACTTATAGTGTTTGATGAGCGTATCCAGTCTCTCAACAAATTTATTAATGGTCTCACCAGCTTTCTGTCATTCTTAACTGTAGATGTACCTTTCGTAATCTACATTTGGCATTCGATTGAACTTGAGATTCAAGGCTCCATTGATTTGACTTATGTAATTTCTTCAGCTCACAGCATTTTCTGTTTGACTTGTTTTACACCTTCACCAGCAATATTCTTTTTTAATTTGTTTTTTATTTGCATTTTGTTACTGGTACACATAACATACTATGAACATGTCTCGCTCGCAGGCGAGATAGAACTCACACAACAGATATATTGCCCAGGACTGCATCGCTCCTAAGCATCACTTTAAATGGAAGTAAGAGAAAGAATACATAGTCACAAACATCAATTCCATTCATTTACATATCAAGTTACACAGTCCTATCCTTCTCACGTTGAAGACATTACCCTCTGTCCCCCGTGGTGGAAAACAATTAAGCTGTTATGGGGCCCAGTAATCTTTAGGCCGTGAGGCGCAAAGCAACTCCTCTGCCTATAGCTCCAATTGTGATCTACAATAAACCATGTCGGATAACCAAGCTTTCAATGTAGGGTTTGTACTACTCCCTCAATGCAGTGCTATCCTCCTCTTAGCTAAGAGGAGGCTCACCGACAAAAATCGCTGATCCAATGAATGATAATCTTTCAATAGGCCCAAAAGACAGACCACCGGTTCACACTCCCTGTGCCCGAGACCATATCTGACAAGATGCGCATATTGTAGCACCGATGGATATGACCAAGCTAAGTGCAAAAAATCTGCATCGCTAGCTCCACATCTCACAGTTTGCAGCATCTTTTAACTCATACATGTACAGTTTCAGGGAGGTGTAATAAATTTGATGTATAAATTTGAAATGAATTATTCTCAAATTACAGTTTGAAGTAAGTGTGCTTAGTTGTGTACAACAGAATTTCCAATCAGCTTCCGTCATGGTCTGCGAGAGGCCAACATTGCATTTCGTGAGTGCCCCCCCATCTCCACGCTTACTATCCGTTTGTGCTGTGGTATAAAGTTTTGTAATGAGATGGCGTGTCGTGCTAGTAAGAAGGACCTGTAATGTAGCAAGTGTAGAGGGCTCACTAGGGAAATGTGGGTTGAAGGAACGCATAGCCACGCGGAGACAATAGTACAAAAAGGTGAATAGCGGGATATTTACCTGCAGTTTTGTAATGTCTTCAAGTGCCAGAAACGTACTGTTAGGATGGAGATCCCCCATAGTCTTCAGGTCCACCCCTTGCAGCAACACGAGCGACCTGTTCTCTTGATTCACCGATACGTCAGGGTGATGCAGTAGAGGTAACAGTGGAGCATACAGAGGGAATTTCCTGGCTTGCCTCGCCAGCCCTCGCCAGGCCATCAACGTGGTGCGTATTGTGTTTATCTCAGTGTGCGGGGTCCCGACGCATGTGTGGCAACATGGCCTTAAGTGGGATTGGATGGGCGTCGCCATATTCAATAACGACCTGCATTATGAAGTCATGTGCTGTGTACCAGAAATGAGCAAAGTGTGTCTGCGCACAAAGATAATATAATTGAAATCTAGGGCACAAAACCCGCCATCAGCATAGGGGAGCATAAGAACATCCCATCCAACTCTCGGCTTCTTGCCCGCCCATGTTAAAGTGACCAGCAGTGAACGCAGCTGTTTAAAAAAAGAATTTTGGTAGAACTACTATCTTGATAATAGCAAGCCCGTCTGCCAATGATAATGGGAGAGCCATCCATCGTACAACCTGATCTTCTAGCTTTGACATCGCCCTTCCATAATTCGCCCGGAGGACCACATCTGGATCTCTATGTATCCAAACACCAAGATACACTGGGTCTGTTGCCCATGCTAATGGGGACTCCAATTCACAGTGTTGCGTAACAGGCGTGATTGGGAAAATAATTGATTTTGTCCAGTTCATACACCGGAGTAGTGTTCAAATTTAATGTACTCGTGGATCACCAAGGATAGGTTCACGGATGGATCTCTAATATAGAGAACCATATCATCCACGTACAGGGACATGCTCAATGGCCGTAATCAGAATTTGAGGGCGGCATCCATATACTTCTGCCGAATAGTGCATGCCAGCGGCTCGATAGTGAGTGAGAACAATAGTGGCAACAGGGACCAGTCATGGCGTGTCACCTTGCCAATCCGGAAGGCATTTGTCGTATATGACCATTTACCCGCACTCCAGCCAACGGCTCCCTATATAGAAGTCGTATCCAGCGCAGGAATGCCTCCAGTATTCCCATGCAGTGCATAACCGTGAACATGTAGTCCCAGGCTATGATATCTAAGGCTTTAGCGGCGTCCAAGAGGACAGCCGCTGCCTGCATTGTGGGTTCTACCTGGTGTAGTAGCACAAAAATAGTGTGCAAATTATAAGCGAGCGGGCGGGCACGAAGTCGGGCTAATCTGGTAAAATTAAATTCGGAATTAGTGTCTGCAGGCGCACAGCAAGCACCTTAGCAAACATTTCCGCATCCATATGTATAAGTGACAGTGGTCTACAAGATACACACCACTCTGGAGCTTTATCTGGTTTTAGTAAAGTCACAATCAGGGCCTCCCGCAGGGATGGTGGTAAAATTTGTCTCTGGTATGCTTCCTGATATACTGCATGCAATTGTGGAGCGAGTATTTTGGCAAACTCTTTATAAAACTCCCCTGTCAGCCCGTCAAGGCCTGGTGCCTCCCATTTGGGAGATCACGTATAGGCTCTTTGATGTCTTCACCCATCACAGGTTGAAGGTAATATGCTCTCTGGCCAGGCGATAACCAAGCGAGCGCCATGTCGCTGAGGTATTGGTCAATTTCAGCCAGAGAGGGGGAGTTGCGGGTATCATATAATCTTGCATAGAATTGCTGGAATGCATTGAGTATAGACGAATTAGAGTAGAGTGTGTGATCTTCCTCGTCTACAAGTTTAACAATAGGATATGTTCCTCTATGTGGTTTTAATTTTTGTGCAAGACTGTGACCAGGCCTTCCACCCTCTCCATATGCACCCGCAATATGGCGCTTGGACAAGTATTGTGATTCCTGCCCTGCGAGTGTCTCAAACTCTGTTTAATGCCCTCTGATGTATGTCAAGGTGGCTGCATCTGGATGGTGTTCATACTCTCTCTCTAAGGAATGGAGCGTATCTTACATTTTTTTTAATTGTGCCCGAATCGCCTTCAATACTCCAGCCTGAGCACCTATGCAGACCCTACGTACCGTGACCTTACAGGTCTTCTATAATGTGTCCCTGCTGGATACTGAGCCGGTATTGAGTTCAAAATATTCTACGATTGACTTCCGGACCTCTTCTCTAAATACTGGGTTCAACAGTCCTGCCGCACGGAACTGCCAAGTGAACTGAACAGGGGCTATATTAGGTATTTTTAGCCTCAGTAGGACGGGAGCATGGTCAGATAGAGTCCTGAGCATATGTTGTATCTCCTCCATCCATGGGCAAGCCTCTGTGGAAATGAGCCAGTAATCTAATCTAGAACACGTGCCATGAACAGAAGATGTGAATGGGCCTCCCGCTGATTTGGATGGTCCAGTCACCAGATATCTACTAGCCCGTATTCCTCCATCCTGTCCTGGGCCACCCATGCAGCCTGCTTCGCGAAGCGATACATAGTGGGTTCCAGATATGTATTTAAGTCCCCACCCCAGAGAATATGTACCGGTGAAACGTAAAATATATGCCTCCAAGTGGAAATGAAAAAATCGGGGTCTGTATGTGTTGACCAGCGTAATAGGGGTACCATATATTGTCCATTGCGCAATCACCAGTCTACCCTGGTCATCAACAAAGGAGTGTGTAAACACAGAAGGAATCCTACGTTTAATCAGAAGTAAAACCCCTCATGCATATGTGGAATAAGAAGAGGCCAATTGGTGTGTCACCCACTTGGAGCCAACGGTGTGACCGGAGAGTCTTGTTAGGTGTGTTTCCTGCAATAAAGATATATGAATGTTATGCCGGTCTAGGAAATGGGGCATCAATCTAGTCTTTTAGGGGTTATTAAGTCTGTGCACGTTCCATGTATTGAGATTTAAGCTACCCCGAGTGCGCCATCTGTAATATCCAAGAGTTGTAAGATGGTAAGTGTGCATGGGTACGATTCGTGATATGTCTTGTAAGGAGCGGTGTGTGTGACATATGGCCATTTTATGTACAAACAACCCTTAACTCCCTCCCCACCCACTTCACCACTTCAGTGCTCTGTTCAAGTGCACTCTACCTCCGTAGTCAGCAGGCCATACAATCCAGGTATCACTACCGCTCGCATTCGCCACTGGCAGTCTCATCTCCCCTCGGGCGAACGGCTCGGTGTCCCAGCAGCCCTCAGCACCCGGTCGTCACAATAGTGTTCAGCGCCCCACTGCAATGAGACCACACGCCCGCAAGGCCCCCGGAGCAGTTCCTGCCACCCCGTACTCACCGGTCGTAATGTTCGTGCCTCTCGGACAGACATGGGCCCACAGGCGAGGGAGCACTCCGCACCGCCCACAGATCTGCTGCCCGAGTAGGTCCTCCAGGCAGCAGTACCAGGGGCCGCCATCCACGCTCAGTAAGCCCCGCCGCGGGTGGCCCTCCGCAGCTCGTAGGCCGCTTACAGCAGTCGCAGTTTGCCTACACTACACTTTTTTTCTCCGCCACACAGAGCTTGGTGATCTAAGACACTGGGGCAGTCAGCTTACAGCTGCGCTAGATGAGGATGGCAGGATTATTGGCGTATTGGCTTCACCCAACCGGCAGGGCAACACTAAAGTGCGGCCATCTGGCTGTGGGCTCTCTGGCACCCCCACCACTACCAATATTCTTAAGGTACTTGAAAATCTTCTTGTTATCTGCTTCTTCAATCACATCAATAAAATCATAAAATGTCCCTATCCAGGCAGTCCATCTTTTGCCAATATTCAACTTTTTAGTGGTATCGAATGGCTGTGGTGGTTTCAAGAAGGCGGCAGCATTGTAACCATTGGTGGAACTTAATGATGTGGAGAGTATAGTTCTCTCCTACACTGCCTTGCGATGTGCTGGCCTGTGGATCATCTTTTATAAGGTCAGGAAACTGGACCCCTTTCATGGTCTCCATTGGAGATGCAAACAGTCATGATTCCGATCACCGCTTGTGACTTGCTGCACTTCAGAACCTTTGGAGTTGAGCAGTTTGCTGGACCACGGGAAACTCTCTAGGAGAGCAATGTCTTCGGGTTACGTACCCCCTATCTCGTCACCAGTTGTAGCCTCCTCCCCAGCCTGGGTACTCGCCAATGACTACGCCATACACGGAGCTTAGTATAACAAGTCTTTATTCTTCTGTGTGTAACCGCAAACTCAACATTCTAAACGTGCATTCAATTCACTATGCTCTAATGCTTATGTCACAGTTCTATGGAGTTCATCAGGAGCCCAAAGGTTCTGTCATTACAAACTCACACAACACTACACCTCCTTCCTGGAATGAAGTATTAAAGAGTTTTTATGCAGGATAAGTTATGTCTGTAGAGTCAGGAAAGTATATTTGGACACTGAATCCCTAAATCCATGTTACCAATTCTTAAGTCATGTGTGAACATAATACATGCATAAATTAATTTATGTCTGTATTCAATACTTTAACAAAAATGGTTTTACAGCAGAGGCACACCACCCATGTGATATAGAGTGGTATACGAAAGCGGTATCTGAAAAAACAAACAAAATAAGTACAAATACATTTTCCTGGCACTGAAACAGAAGTTCATATGTTAACATTGATTTGGAAGCGGAATCAAACTAAATCTCAGCTTCAGGGAAACCTGGTATTTCAAATATATTTTCCGTATTCCTCTGCAGGAGGCCTTTGGGTGTGGGGTGTGGAATCAGAGATACATGTCCCCTGTCACATTTTCAATGTCTTTGTAGAGCCAACCTGCCCTGCCTTTGGAGTGGGGCCAGGGATCCTTTGAGAGATTGCTGTAGTCTGTGGCTGCACCCCATTTTTTAATTGTAGAGGGGATACATGGGGCACTCCACCCCTTCCGAATGGCACCTCACAGGGTGTGTGCACAGTGAGGCATCCCTCAAAGGCCTCTTTTTTCTCCTGGTCCGCATCTGTAATGTGGCACAGGCAGAGATACTGCCCATGCACACACAAGGAAATACCCATTTCATATTTCACATTTACAAATTGTGTGATAGGCATTACAAAAGGAGCCGTACAAGTGTTTGTTGCCCCTTCGGTAATAAAAAAGAGACAGGAAAGCATTAAAAGCAGGCACAAACACAAGGTGCACTCAGAGGGCGCTTCAATAATCACTTCACTATTTTTGAAAATTTAGAGACTTTAGCCATTTGCCTTACATGTATCATTTATGCAGCAACAGCACTTTGTCTGAAGAAAAGAAATCTTCCAGAAAAAAAGAGATTAGGAATTTTTATTTTATCGAAAAATAAAGAAAATACGTTCTACTAGTTTATAGAAAACAATCCGTGGACTATTGTGTTTTTTCTAGACACAACAAAGGCACGAGTAAAAAGCCCAGAGTAAACTGTGTGCACTGGGGATCCCTTTGGAAGGAGAGGACAGTACCAGAGCCTTCTCAAAAACGTCTCATCCAGGATTGAATGCATGCTATTTGGGAGGTCCATTTCCCTGCACAGACACTGACCGCACAGCAGTTGCCATGGTTTCAGGATGTCAGCAGAGGTGCCCTTCAAACCAGCTTAGAAGTGGAGAACCTCTGATTGTATTCACCTCAGCATTCCATACAAGTGTAGTGACCCATCCAAGGTGGTAGCCATAACATTTAAATATCCCCCACTTCGATCCATACCTCTAATGTCATCAGGGGAGTAAAGCCAATAAGCTTTACCCACCCTAGAAGAGGTTCCTTCATTGCTCCTTCATCCATCTATCTCTCCAGCCTTTAAGCCTTTCATCCATCCATCCATTCATCCGCCTATCCATCTTTTCACATTTCCATCCATCCATCCTTCCTTTACCATTCTATCCATCCACCATTTCATCATTGCAAACTACTTCCATCCTTCCACTCTTATTTCCAAACATCCATCCATCCTCTTAGCCATTCATACATTCTTATTCACCCATCCATCCATTATTTCACCCTTTATCCCACCTTTCATCAATCCTTCCATTCTTTCTTCGCCGACCTATGCACATGTTCTTCTACCGTTCCGTCCATCAATCCTTTCACCCTTGCACCCATTCTATCATCCTTTTGGCCCTTTTTCTTTTCATTTCTCCATCTCGGCCTCCTTTACTGTGATTGATTTTGCCCCATCACCTCAGTTACTGGTTTCCAGATTTTTTGTTTTTAAAAACATTTGTCTGCAGAGCTACAAGCACAACGTGCCCATAAAATATCAGTGTTTCTAATGGCAACATGCCCCTGTTTAAACTGCTAAACTGGGTGTTTACAGCACCACTGGCCTCATCCATATTCTGCCCATCTAGGGATGCAGTGCATAGGCATAACCTTGGATGCTATGCAGTCTCAGTAATTGCGTCTCGTGTATGGTATTGTTCGGAGGCTGTTCCTTTTACTTGACTTTCACACCCTTTTATCTGCAGAGAAAGTTTACCTGTCGCTCTCCCTGTAGAGAATTACAGTCACACACAGCACATCTGCTACTACTGCTATCAGCCTGCCGAGCCTTATGGGAGGCTGAAGATTTTCCACCCTAACTTCCGAGTGGCGGAATAATCTCTCATTAGCATTATGCAGTTAAAAGCCATTTTCAAAGTTCAGCCAAGGACTGAAGCAGAGTCTTGAACTGTTTAGGCAATGGTTGTAAGTCAGAACATTGTAACAAAAATATTGCCTGACAAAATAAATGTGTCCAACCCAATGATGCCTCTGTTTTATTTTTCTCTTCTGTGTGCGGCAATAAAGGGTCTCTGTGCACTGCAGCCAAGGCTGCGTGCATCAAAGGCATGCAACATCTCACTATGCAAGCGATCACAGGGTGTGAGCTACCAAAGTCAGTAGTTTCTGCTGCTTCAAATTAAATGCAACAGGTGCTTTTTGACTTACTCTTAGATGCATGTAATAATGAAACTGAAGGCAGACATTTTAATATATTTGTATTATACACTAAATTGATCAATCCTGCCAGCACCTCATGCCGTTTACTCTACTAGCACCTACACTCAACAGTACACAGATGACACAACTCAAATGTTTACACAATCAAGTAAATTTACTTTGAATAGAGTGTGAGAACATTCAACAGAGTTCTCAAGTTTTTCCATGTCAGGCATGAGTAGCTGATCCACTCATGTTTGTTTCTTGCCATTGCTTAACTTAACTTAAAGTTAAATAAAAAGTAAAACAAGACTATCAGTGTTTGATTGCAAAGTGAAAAAAGGATTGGACGAGCTAGCCATGCCTGACATTGGACAGCAGGAGGTGAGTTAGCCATGGTTGACATTGGACAGCAGAATATGAGCTAGTCTTGTCTCACATTAGACAGCAGAAGATGAGGTAGCCATGCCTGACATGACATAGAGTAGGAGAGATAAATTCACAAATGAGTCTCACACACACACACACTTTTATACCTCAAGCAAATCGTGAAATTCACTCTTGGTTTGTTTAAATATTGTGCTATATATTTAGAATTCAGAGTTATTGTTCACTATTTGGCCCAGTACCACCGCACCTACTGCATTGTGAATAGCTAAGGTACAGTGAGGACTAGAGAGCACTCACACCAGCCACTTGTGGGTACCTCCCAAAAGGAAATTTCTTGCAAATCGAGCCAGCGGAATGCATTTACACATAGTCCACTGCAATATCCATCAGGGGCGGAACCTTCATTGTTTCTCATTTGAATGCTCTCAAACTTCGAATCAAATACCTACAGGGAAATGTCCATGCCTAAACCCCAAATAACAAAAGTATGAGATTGGAGCACAGTGCTTGTTTCATTCCTGGAGATGTTGCATTGTTATGCTGCTCTTGTCTGCAGCAGAGCAGCCTCTGGGCTAGGTGGTTGGTGTCAGCTTCCTATTTATTTACACACAACAACCCAAGGGAACAAGCAACACGAACAATGGAAGGATGGCAGAAAACAAGCAACACAGACAAAATAACAGAAAAAAAGCGTTATGATGTGGCACATATCTCTTCTTTTTTTATAGCGGGTGGCGAGGGCAACCCAGACAACGGGTCAAAAGGAAACAGGCAATACTAATAATTAGAGCATAGTAGCTGGGAGCGAAGAAGGACAATAGAAGTGTGGGATGAAACTTATATATGTCATGTCACTATTATAATATGCCAGGCCTCCTAGCCACAGTAACCTCATTTAGATGTATTCAGGAGATGCCAGTCTAACTCTAGTACTGGAAAAGTAATGTAGATACAAATATGCCCACATTCTCAATTCCATCATACTCAGGTGTCACTCGATCAGTACTCGACAAGAGCAAAACTTCCTGTAGTAAGGGGACGCAGGCACAGCTATTACTAACACAACCGAAGTATCTGCCTTCGTAGCATGCAGTATCCAATCAGTTCCGCAAACTCAATGATGATGCTTGGTTTCACAACGTTTCATGGTGTGACAGTATTATGTATCCAATAATGTATTATGTAAGCTGTGTGCCCTTTCCTCCTTCTAGCCCTCCCCTTTTAGGTGAGGGTGGGTGAGCGAAAAGATATCAGGGAGAAACAAACTGGCCCCAATACATTAAATATATATATATTGATCACCAAACGCCCAAGAGCTTCTGGGGGCGCACTCACAGTAAATTAAACCATCCGGTTTTTCTGTACCAAGGGAATAAACTTGCACAACTTCTGTCCAGTAATTGTTATTCAGACCTAACGCGTTTCAAGACTGCTGTCTCTTTTTCAAAGGTCTCTTAACAAATGGCTATCTCGCAAGCAGTTCCAGTTTAGCCTTAAGTGCTGCAGGATTAATTGATTGTCCCGCCCTCAGTGGGCATCTCGCTCAGTGCGATGTATTTCCCTTTCTTGTTGCACGCTGGGACTCGTAGTCTGTAAAAGAACAATATTACATCTTTAGTAGATCTTGCGGGCATTCCATCCTTCTTAAAAACATACATTTCACCCTTAGTGGGCCCCAGATCAGTGCGCAAGTTAATTTTTCCTTAATTTACTGTACCGCTACGGGGATCCAGACACAGTTCCGCCCCACGGCCTCCTTCCATTGTGAGGATGTTGCAGCCCCCCATGGCAGGGCTGCCGTGTACACAGATTGATCACCAAACGCCCAAGAGCTTCTGGGGGCGCACTCACAGTAAATTAAACCATCCGGTTTTTCTGTTCCAAGGGAATAAACTTGCACAACTGCTCTCCGGTAATTGTTATTCAGACCTAACGCGTTTCAAGACTGCTGTCTTTATTCCCTTGGAACAGAAAAACCGGATGGTTTAATTTACTGTGTACATGGCAGCCCTGCCGTGGGGGGCTGCAACATCCTCACAATGGAAGGAGGGCGTGGGGCGGAACTGTGTCTGGATCCCCGTAGCGGTACAGTAAATTAAGAAAATTAACTTGCGCACTGCTCTGGGGCCCACTAAGCTCCAGAAGCTCTTGGGCTTTTGGTGATATATATATATATATATATATATATATATATATATATATATATATATATATATATATATATATATATATATATATATATCCAAAACACAGTTTTGCCTGTAAAGGAGAGGCCACCACAGGTAAGTCTATTGCCACTATTTTAATGGAGGTTGCGGCGTGGGAAAAGAACAAACAAACCAAGCCTTGGAGTACAAAGTCCAGCCCGACGCGTTTCGTGCTTCCTAGCACTTAGTTATGGGCTTGAGGCTTCCGGACTGTGGTAGGCAACGGCATTCTTTCAGCACCTGAATTTAATCACAATCTCCGCCCAGGTGGGCGTGGCCAACACAGTGGCCTGATGGTAGTTGTAGTGCTGTTTGTATTCCTCTAGTGAGTCGCCGTGCCGCCACTCTGTAAAATCCTGAAATAAGATCCCCAGTGGGTTGCATGGCAGCAGTCCTAACCCACAATGCACCTTCCTTCCTCCATTCACCGGCTCCTGTCCTCACACCTGCCGCGCCCGTCAGCACAGCACAGGACTGCTGAAAACAACAGCGGGGCTCTCTCCGCGGCCCAGGCATGGCCGCTCAACATCCAAAACACAGTTTTGCCTGTAAAGGAGAGGCCACCACAGGTAAGTCTATTGCCACTATTTTAATGGAGGTTGCGGCGTGGGAAAAGAACAAACAAACCAAGCCTTGGAGTACAAAGTCCAGCCCGGCGCGTTTCGTGCTTCCTAGCACTTAGTCATGGGCTTGAGGCTTCCGGACTCTGGTAGGCAACGGCATTCTTTCAGCACCTGAATTTAATCACAATCTCCGCCCAGGTGGGCGTGGCGAACACAGTGGCCTGATGGTAGTTGGAGTGCTCATGAAGAGCCTTTATGGTATACAATCCGCCGGCACAACGATAACTGACGCGTTTCAAAGGATGTGGGGGCCACGCGGTCTGTTATTGAGCAGGCCGACTTCGTGGGGCAGCAACGGATTTAGCATATCCACCGGCACACCGAGGCCCAACTGGGGGCTATGAATGTTACAGCAGCAACATTGCGCGCTCCATCTGGAGACAAAGGACACTACAAGGCCCATAAAGCTCTGCTAGTCGCCGCAGAGCTTCCCATCCAGGGCATGCATTGGAGCATTTAAATGATGAGGGCGGTATCCTATGCGCCTTCAATTGCCAAAGCCTCTGAAGAGAAGTGGGGACACTTCGAAACGCGTCAGGCATCCATGGCAAATTGGACTGCTTAAAGTTATTGTTATGCCGGCAGATTGTATACCATAAAGGCTCTTCATGAGCATGTTGCCGTTCGAGTGCTCCTTGTATGTTGGGTACTTTGGAGCTTGGATAAATACGCGGCATACCCTGCCGCGAAGGAGCACCACCCCAGGATGTGGGGGCCACGCAGTCTATTATCGAGGAGGCCGACTTCGTGGGGCAGCAACGGATTTAGCATATCCACCGGCACACCGAGGCCCATCTGGGGGCTATGAATGTTACAGCAGCAACATTGCGCGCTCCATCTGGAGACAAAGGACACTACAAGGCCCATAATGCTCTGCTAGTCGCGGCAGAGCGTCCCATCCAGGGCATGCATTGGAGCATTTAAATGATGAGGGCGGTGTCCTATGCGCCTTCAATTGCCAAAGCCTCTGAAGAGAAGTGGGGACACTTCGAAACGCGTCAGGCATCCATGGCAAATTGGACTGCTTAAAGTTATCGTTGTGCCGGCGGATTGTATACCATAAAGGCTCTTCATGAGCATGTTGCCGTTCGAGTGCTCCTTGTACATTGGGTACTTTGGAGCTTGGATAAATACGCGGCATACCCTGCCGCGAAGGAGCACCACCCCAGGATGTGGGGGCCACGTGGTCTGTTATCGAGCAGGCCGACTTCGTGGGACAGCAACGGATTTAGCATATCCACTGGCACACCGAGGCCCATCTGGGGGCTATGAATGTTACAGCAGCAACATTGCACGCTTCATCTGGAGACAAAGGACACTACAAGGCCCATAATGCTCTGCTAGTCGCTGCAGAGCGTCCCATCCAGGGCATGCATTGGAGCATTTAAATGATGAGGGCAGTGTCCTATGCGCCTTCAATTGCCAAAGCCTCTGAAGAGAAGTGGGGACACTTCAAAACGCGTCAGGCATCCATGGCAAATTGGACTGCTTAAAGTTATCGTTGTGCCGGCGGATTGTATACCATATAGGCTCTTCATGAGTATGTTGCCGTTCAAGTGCTCCTTGTACGTTGGGTACTTTGGAGCTTGGATATATATATATATATATATATATACATATGATTCTGGTCTAGTGTGTGAGTTTTGTGGCCTATTGTGGATTTGTGTGAGCTGAATTTCTATGGTTTTGTGTGTGTAAAATCTGAACCTAACTGTAACGCCCCTTTTACCTTTTAGAAAGGACTGTGACCTCTTTGCATTTTTACTAATAGGGAGTTGAATGTTTCAGCGCCAATTCACGAAGGCATGTACGAATACCTAAAAGAGTACTCCTGCATTACTAGTTCCTATACTCAGAAATGCCTTTGTGAATTGGCTCCATAAGATGCAGCTCTACAGACCACAATATCGATCCCTACTAAAATCTACGAAACAACAAAGTACCATTCAAAAATGATTCTCTCCCAGATTAGACATCAACAAGGTGTTAGCTCACAAAGAAAGACATTAGTGAGCCCATCCATCCATCGGGTCCAACTAGCATCCAAACCTTTTGGGTAACAGAAAGCATAATTCAAGACCAAACAAAAGACGCCACCTCAACAGTCCTATAGACATTCCTACGCTCCGGTCCATATCCAAAAAATATGTGCAGTTCTTCCTTCATAGTTGCAGATCTGCAGCAAAATACCCTATAGCAACAGTCTCCAAAAGGTATACTGTGAGTCACCACTCGCTCGCAGTTACTGGGAAAGCTTACAGTTATGGAGCATAATGCAGTCCCCTTCTTGTTAAATAAACAGTGTGGTGCTGCTGCCTAGAACGAACAACAAATAAATGCGCCATATCAAAGCACACTGTTTAAAAATCTGAAAAAAGAGATTAACTTAAAAACCTGGAGACAAATTAGTCTCAGTCAGAGGTTAATTTCAATAAAGACTTTCATGTCCTTGTTTTCTTCTTCCTTTGTTTCAGCTCTTCCTTTTTCCATCTTCCTAACTCCATTCCTTTCTGTCTCTCTCCTTTTCAGTGTCTCATGATTGCTGTCTTTCTTTTTTGTCATTTGTTTCTTTCCTTTTCCTCTTTACTCCGTTCTCGAGCTCCTTTTCCTCTCATTGTTTGTTTATTACTTTGTTAATCACCTTTGTTCCCTCTCTCATTTGTTCCTTTCTATTTTCTTTCTTTACTTCTTTCTTTTACCCTCTCATTCAGTGTCTCCATTCCTTCTTTTACTTCTCTTCATTTATTTATTTCTCTCCTCATCATTCTTTCTCTCCTTCCTTCTGCACCTTCATTCTACTTTCCTTTCTTTTCTTACTGTACTCCTTTCCTTCCATTTTTCCTTCCTCTCCTTCATTCAATCTCCCTCTCTCCCTACTATCATCCCTATGTTCATCTCTCTCACATTCCTTTATCTCTGTCATTCCTTCTCTGCTTTGCTTCTTCCCTTTTTCTTTCTTGTATCCAAATTATCTTTTTCTTTCATTCTTCCTTTCTCTTATTTCCTTTGCACATTTTTCTTTTACTTTTTTACTTAGCCTACATTTCATTCTCTAATTCCTTTCTTTAAGAATACTCCTTAAAGCAGTCTCTTTATTTGTTGATATGGATTTCATCTTTACTTTGCAGGTATATGTGCATGGATGGGTTGGATGCAGGGATATGTTCACTTACAGAGTGCTATAAAGGTTGCATGTACCAAATGCTAATGGTGCTATTTTTATGAAAAATTTACTTTCTGATGTTTGCCTGTTTATGTAGGGCACGGGGGAATTTTCTCCTATGGCAGAAAAATCTTTAGAGCCAGCCTTGTTGCTAACCCTTGCACAGTTCGTGTTCCTAGCAACTATTATTATTTATCCAGAATCATTAAAGGAATGCAAAATTATTGACTTTAAGCAAACATTCCAAGTGTACAAAAATGTACATGTTGGTAATAGCGATCCCTAATGGGGTCACAATAGACCTACCTATGAATATTAATATTAATGAGGTGGGTTTTGCAATTTTCGACCCATTAGGAATTGCAGCCATCACAGGGATGGTGACCATGTCTGTCATTGCTTTTTAATAAAGCATCTTATTTAATGCAGCCCGTTTTCCTTAAAGGAAAATGGGATGTGTTTCAAAAAATAAAATGAAATGTTTAAGTTTAATTTTTCAAGATTAGATAGTAGACCACTGCCTGCTCTTAAAAATGATTTATTTCAACATTCACAAAGTAGTCCTTATAGGGGAAGGAGTCCCATATGAACCCCTTCCCATTTGCCAATGGTTACCACCACCCTTGAGGTGTCGGTAAAAAATGTATGTTTTGTGACTATAATTTGGTCGCAATACATTCATACATAGCACTGCAATTCGGTATTTGGAAGGGACACCCTAAACACGCCCCTTCCAAATACTGAATTGCTAAACACAAATTGCAATTTGATTACATTGTTGTATTCCGCTTTAGGGGTCCGTATATAGGCTTTCCTGAATCATGTCCTTATATAGGCACAATTCGCCTTGCCCTTATATAGGCATAGAATCCCTGTCCTTATTTAGGCATTAACCGTGCACTCCAAATACAGGCATGGTCACCGACATCCGTCCACCCTAACGTCACAACGAGTTCTTAGAAACCAGACCCTTAAGCTTCGGGAGTTCCCCTAGCACAGGACTATTGATTTCTCCAAGAACTCATCTATTATGTATGAACCGTTATACCTTAAGGGTTCATTCCTGACGTCTTCCTCTGTCCGACTTCACGTCAATGCTAACATTCCAAGACACCTACCAAGTATAAATATACCTTCCCTTGCCCAAGCAAGTTAGAGGAGACCTCGACTTCAGAGGAGCCCGTATCCCGGCCTGACGCACTGAGAATACGCTGTCATTCCTGCACGCAGACGAATTCAGCTTCCAGTGTTCTGACTCCCTTTGCGGGGTGTTAGAGTTCCATATCCGGCAGGAGATTCCCACCTCTCTCATTCTCAAGGTATGGAGCTGACTAGATCCTAGAGGGACTCTTGGCATACTAGACTTGGCATACTAGATTTAACATACTCTTAGTCTACCATACTAGAGAATACTCCACCTACTTCTACCTTCTCCCTACACCTAGACTAGGTTAGGTACACTGGGGTAGAACTAGCATAGAGACGCATCGTATGAGTACTCGCATTCTTAGCTCATGTTATTTATGTACGTGAATATATGCTAAAAGATAATGCTAGCGCAGTATTATTTATTTCTACTGCTTACGCTGTACATTATTTATCATACATACTGTCTTGTGATCATAACAGCACATATCTCTTACACGAGAAACAAGACTGTTCAATAAAACCCTTTTATTGAAACGCCCGTCTTTCCTTTCTGTGTAACTCTGTAGAAACTAAGCATGCACTATTGACTGAGTGAAACTGTTATCTATTGTTTCCACGATTCTGAGACGTGTTCCGATTCTAAAGGGAAACAAAAGTTGTCATGTTTTTCGGTTGCCAGAAACTACTCCCTTCTTTTTCTCAAGGAGTTTCTAGTGGCCTCTGAGCTAGCTGGCACAAGTAATTAAGTTTAATATACTCGATAGGGACATACCGACCTTAGTCCTATGTCAAGCCTATAGGTTATATTATTCCAATGCGCAGAGCCTATTAGGGAAATAGGAACTACACCACATGGCGCCCAACGTTTGGTAAGGCAGTAATTTAACGCTAGATACTGAGTAACTCATTTGTGCTTTTCTCAGAGACCCCTACTCACATACTCCATAAGACGTCTGGAGTGGGTAGGGTTAAATATCCACCATAACTAAATAGGGAAGCACCCTATATATTAGTTGTTTGGTTTGTTCAACGTTGAAGGATACAGTGTTCCAAAATATTGTGCACCTTATCTTTTTGTTTCCTTGAAACATTTTTCAAAAAACAAAATGCCTGACTCCGACAACGATGAAGTTGCGGGTCACCCAGCATTAACAGCTTATAACATCACAGGTTTAGAAGGAACCGAGGAGGGTGTTATAGACATCAATCCAAACTTAAGAAGAGCCATCACTCTAAAACTTATAAAACACGGCCTACCACCAAGAGGCGGTAGAGCAGTTTTCGTGATAGAGGCACACGAATCCTTTCAGACAGAGGTATTCTATTCATGGGTAATATTTCCTGAATCAAATTCAGTAACAAGACTGATTCACTTCTACAAAGAAGATGAACCACCAGAGGAATATATTCCTTTCGAGGATATTGAAATTCCACTAACATACCAGGAGCATCAGCTCTGGTTTAAAGGCGCCCTAAAACATCACAAAAACATTACCAGGCTCGGTCCACTAGGTAGACCAGGAGCAACATGGCCGATTCTAGCCGGCTACACTCCTCATCCTGACATCGAAATAATGTCAGACGAGGAACTACTTACTCAACTTACAGAGTTGATAAAAATTTACAGACAATTAGTCCAATATGTCATGCGGACTTTCACAGTCCAACCACCATTAACAATTCCAAATCAAACTCCTCAACAGGGGAATACACTAAAAATTACACCACAGACTTTATACGCAGTCATGGGAAAAATGCCCACAAAACGTGAGCAAATTCCATTCTGGATAGCTCAAAAAATTACTCAAATTGAAGCAGTATTTCCTAATACTAGCCCTTATGAGAAACACAGAATACTAACAATCTGTTTACCAATGGGGATCACACCACAACTGGAAGACTGCACCACTTGGGGCTCAGTCTTTGCTGCCATCTATACTAAAACACATGGTATTCCGTCAATTGCAGTAATACCTGATGTCCTGAAACAAATTCAAAACGAATACAGGGCAGAGCCTGCACTAAATTTAGGTATGAAATTACAGAAAAATTTCGACCAGGTCTCAACAATAATATTATATAATATTAAAGGGGAGGCAGCAGCAGTGGCGATCCGCCAACGATTAAGGGAATTCGATGTTACAGAACATCAAACAGAACTACCCAGAATAATAGAACAATCTTATGCAGAATTAGGCAGAGATAGTTTGAGTGGAAGACCAGTGAAACCAAAACTATCTGAAAGTCCTGAGAAGGACTCTATTAAACAAACTCCTACATCTTCTAAAAAGAAGTGGGAAACTAATAAACATAATTCAAACGAGAAACGTTCTCAATCCCGAGGAAGTCTCCTCAAAAGGAGCCCTCTGAAAGGAGGTATAACCTCAGGAATAGGGATAATTTAAGAAAGCCTGACAGGTATCAAGATACTGATACACGTTCCTCTCGTACCTTTCAGATCTCGTCACAGACATCGGAAAGAAGAGGACGGTCAGAACATATAGAAGAACGCGTGAAATCGAAAGACGACAAACACGCTCCGAAAAGTAAATCTAAACCTCAATTCTCAAAGAAGAAGGTAGCAGGTCTGAAGATCAGACATGCCGAGGATACTGAGAACACAACTCAAGAACGGAGAATGGGCTCAGACAATGCTGGACAGTGCAGCAGAAGTCACAATAGCTCGCCAGAACCTGAAGGAACTTCTGGAGATAGTGGACTTGAATGAGTACATTACAGTTGAGACTGTAGACACCAGGGTTAGTACTCCACAAACGTTATATGAAATAACACTCCGGATGGAGGGAGACATACCTAGACAGGTGAAAGCACTCTTTTGGGAAAAACTTTCAAGGGGTTATGACATACTTCTAGCAGAAAAAGACTGGCCACCACAATTTGTCAGGGTGTGCCCACATGGCGAAGACATCATTATGCCTGCCTTCTCCAACCATATTCCAATTAATCTCAAATATACTTATGCCAGGAAATGGGCAGTTGCCCAGGCCCCAGCATTATACAAAAATCATGTAGGATGGGATGAGGACTCACCTCACCATAAAATAAATCTAAAAAATGAACCTACTGCACAGAGGCAGTATCCAATAAAGCAAGAAGCTAAAAAACAGGTCAGGGAGATCTTACATCAACTTGAATACCAAGGGGTGGTTGAAACATGCACCTCTTCAATGAACAATCCTTTGTTTCCTGTCTCCAAACCAGACAATACATATCGTCTAGTTTTGGATTACAGACACTTAAACACTTGTTCCAAAACCTTTTGCGGTGCAAAACTGACACAGAACAGCATTAATGAATAACATTGTGCGTAAAAAATATAAAACCACATTGGATATCTCAAATGGTTTCTTTTGTCAAAACATAGCACCTGGAAGCAGGTACTTAACAGCTTTCTCAATAATGGGGACCCAGCGTCAATTTTGTCGACTCCCACAAGGGTTCAAGAACAGCCCGGGGTTATTCTCAGCGAGGGTAACGGAGTTACTACAAATTTATGACAATGAGGCATTGTCATATGTCGATGACATCTATCTGACAGATGATGACCTGGACAAACACTTGAACAGGGTGAGCACCATTATACTGGGCTTCGCCTCTGAGGGCTATAAATTCAACTTCAAAAGTCCAGAATTGCCCATCTCAATGTCCTCTTTTAGGATATGAGCTTTCAAGTGAAGGCAAGAGCTTGGCAGCCAACTTTTTAGAAAAGTGTGCGCTGCTCCAACCTCCAAAGACGCTGAAAAATTTACAATCCATCCTGGGTTTCCTAAATTTTGGAAGAACTTACATTCTAAATTACGCAGAAAGGGTTAAACCTCTCTACGCACTAATCAAACCTGATTTTTCAATCAAAAATTGGACACAAGAACACACAGAAATCTTATGCGTTCACTCCAAGCTAACATGTTAGCAACAAATCACTTACAAACACGCGTAAGTCAATGCAACTTAGTGATCCGAATAATTTCGGGTCAATGCGGATTCACCTACTTAACATTTAATGAGGGTGAAAAAGTACCAATTGCATACAAATCACATTTGTATACACAAGCAGAAATGCGCTTCACTTCAACAGAAAAAATTCTGACAGCAGTTCAAACCGCTGTAGTAAAAGAAAGAGCTCTAGCCCAAGGGAAACGCATTATTGTCGTAACCCCTGTACCGGCTTTAGAGGCGGTCACAAAAGCGAGCATTCCAAATGCTAAAGCATTACATCCTAGATGGATACAATGGGTTAATTCTCTTGCTGCAACAGATGTTGAATATGTTTTTGATCCTGATTTAAAAACACAAGCGTTCCTGCAATATGAACATGAATGTCCTCTGCCCACTGAGATTCTGCCTCTCGATCAGTACGAATTCATAATTTACACTGACGGATCCGCACAACCCGCAACAGGGAGTAAGCAAGCTTACAGTGCAGCGTGCGCAATCATTGAAGGTCGCATGCGCGATGGCAACTTCAGACCTATGGTCACAAAAACCCAATCTCTAGGAGATTGTACGGCTCAGCGAGCTGAACTACAAGCATTCAAACTGGCACTTGAAAGTACAGATCGAGAATTCCCCACACTAATAGTGTGCGATTCTTTCTACTGTGTTCAGTTGTATAATGAATATATACAAACTTGGCTTGAAAACGGGTTCAAAGATGCAAAAGGTGGCACAATAAAGCATAAAACGCTTTGGGAACAAGTAGTTCAGTTAAAAGCGAACTACCAAAGGCTCACGTGATCCATACACTGAGTCATCAACGTGATGGCGTTCACGTTGCAGGGAATTCATTGGCTGACGAAGCCGCAAAGGGGGCTGTTCAGACGGCTTCAATAGCTGCGATCACTCATTCAAAAACGAGAATAGACAGTGAGATAATGTTGGCTGTCAATGCTACGAGCAAAGGCAGTGGTGCAGCGTTACCAAAAAAGTTTCCACTCAAGTACTCTTATGTAATTGATGCGAACAACATTCCTTTTGCTCGAATCCCTGGAGTGGGGGATAGGGTAATTCCAAACAAGGAACGTAGATTAGGACTAAT
Organism: Calotriton arnoldi; assembly: GCA_963921515.1. Lineage (NCBI taxonomy): Eukaryota > Metazoa > Chordata > Amphibia > Caudata > Salamandridae > Calotriton > Calotriton arnoldi. The sequence goes on along the minus strand of CAWUFW010000219.1, from coordinate 4,004,646 downwards.
CCTAGCAGCACACGAAGGGATAGCCTCTGCCCATGCAGGCATTTCTGCAACAGTATCTTTACTGAAACAAAGATATTGGTGGCCTGGCATTAGGAAACAGACCAAGAACTATGTTCTGGAATGTGACATATGACAACAGATGAAAGTCTTCACAGTGAAACGTCCTGCGCAGACACCCCTGTTCATTTCAGACAAACCATTAGCTTGTGTTTACCTGGACCACTGCGGTCCCTTGAAAAGGGACGGTAACTATAAATATATCATGGTCGCAGTGGATTCATGCTCTAGGTTCCTATGGATATGGCCTCAGCGCTCGGCTGACGCTCGAACTGTTATAAAAGATTTGTGAGTCTTTATCGGCACATACGCAATAGGCACGCTACATTCTGACCAGGGCCCTGCATTTAGCTCTCGGGCTTACAAAGAAGCCATGGCCAGTCTGGACGTTGCATTGCGGTACTCCTCTCCGTTTCATCCTGAGGGAAATTCTGTTGTGGAAAGGAAAAACCGGGACATAAAGCAGTCTATAACAGCTAGGGTATTAGGTTCGGGTGATGGGTGGGTCAAACATCTTTATGGGGTCCAACGCTCATTAAACAATTTGCCAAGAAGTTCTCTAGGGGGGGTCACTCCATATGAGGTCCTATTTGGGACAAGAATGTGGGTGCCAGATCTGGAATGCAGTGGCACAGTGGTGGAAAATAAACCCTTTGATATCAAAGATCGTTTGGCTGTTTTACAGGATCTAAATGAACTAAGATCGAAACAAAGCAACGTGTTCCTGCAGCCAACCACCACTGGGGAAAAACCGGCGGTCCCAGCAAGGCCTGTCTGGATTCCAAAAGTTGGGGATCTAGTCAGAGAGAAAATTGCGGACAAGAAGGAATTTGGACCTTCTTACAGACAACCAGTACCTGTCCTAGCCGTACACAGAACAAGAACAGTACTTCTGCCGCCCCTTGCTGGAAGAAAGGAGAAAAGATTTGTGTCCATTGACCTCATCAAACCACAGTATGTGGCCAATACTAAATAGTAGGCCTCGTGGACTCCGACCTAGTAGCAGACACACTCCTCTTGCTACTATCCAAGAGGTTCAGACTGAAAGACTGATAACCATCGAGAATTCAGCAGTAACAGATGAAGGACTGAGCAACAATGCAATGGAACTCATCCCTCTTGAAACACAAGTAACAGTTCGTCCAAATACACCTGTCTACACCAATGTAACAAGTGATCAACTGGTTCCAGCGATTTCTACAAATCCTGATGCAATTCCAACAATTGACGGAACTGCTTCTGGCTATTTCATTAACTTTGATACGTTTTCTGAGGATCTGAGTGAGCCCGAGACGTCGCCAGCATCAAAAACTTTTAAACAGCAAGTACAAGACTTTTTACATTTTTTGAAAAAGACATCTGGTTTCACCATGGATTGAACTTTGGGTTATTTCTGGAATATTTTTCTTCCTGCTTTGGCTAGCTTTGGTTATGACTATGAGCGTGCTTATAAATGGCAGATATATCCATGTGAACACTGAAAGAAAAGAAGTGACCTTACTTTTGAAAACTCACAAATCATCCCATCGTGAAACAAGAGACTTGTCTGCCGTGAACATCACAGCCATTCCTATACAGGATGGTATAGTGTGGGACAAAACAGATTTCGATATTTTTGGCCCGACGGAACATTTGAACATTCCACATTTATTTAAAATTTCACTAAGTGATTTTGTTTCATCCAGTACCTACTCTGATGATTGGGACTTTGAAACTGTGAATAACATAATGTTTGATCTAGAAAAATCTGCTGCATTTTCTAATAATGAATATTTAGAGGGTTCATCAGACTATGAACAGCTGTATTGCTATAACCACTATGGTCATCATTTTTTGCATAAATCTGCAACACCTAGAAATGTGTTTATGTTTAACCAATGGGAGCATTGTCCTACACCACCAAAAGGTAGTTCAAAAACATTTGCTAAAAAGTTTCCATATTTTTCAGGATACAATACATCTAATCCAGAAACATTTTACTATAAAAATGTAAACAAAACAGGACTGAAAATTATGTTAACTAATACAAAACAGATTTACTCTGCAGCATTTATTGCCCAACTGTCTAGACAGGGTTTCGACTTATGGAAAGACACAATAGACACCAAGGGGCATATTAGCAAGAAGAGGCGATAATCATCGCTAACCCTGCTTAGCATGATTTTTTTTATCGTCGGCTATCGCTGGAATATATCGCCACGCTAACGCTGTATTAGCAACGATTAGCGCTATGGCGATGAATATTCCAGCGATAGCAGGGGAAATGGGCCAACATCGCTGAAAAACCAGCGATGTTGCATGGAGAAGGGAGAACACCTTGCTGTTACAACCCTGTGGTCGTATCAGCATAATCCACCCCCCCATGTTAGGTATGGCTAACACCTGCTAATTGCAGGTGTTAAATAAATGGCGATGACCCCGGTTAGCGCGACTTTTCACGTCGCTAACTGGGGCCATGGCCACCTTGCTAATAGGCGATAGGCCTGTTAGCAAGTGTTTCCCAGGTTTGTTCATCGGGAACGCCCACTTTGCATGTCATTAGCGATAAATATCGCTGACATGCAAAGCGGTAAAAAAACGGGCGCTAATGCCCGCAAACTGTCGCTAACTGTTGTTAGAGACAGTTTGCTGATAGGGCGATATAAATATCGCCGCTTTAGCGGCAAAAAGTGCCGCTAAAGCGGCGATAGTGCCCTTACTAATATGCCCCCAAATCTGTCTGGGGTACTAAAGATTGGCAAGTGCAGGGGATATAAGCTTTATTTAGAGCCTGTATCGTCCCTCAACAAATAATGTTTTTGAATGACACGGTCCAACAAACGTCTTGCCTTGGGTTAGCCAAGATCAAAGACATGAAAACACCTTCTGTACCAACACCTGCAAGTGATAACAATACTCAGGCAGCGGTTACAGTTGACACCATACTACAACTCAACAGAAAAAATCCTGATTGGAGAAAATGGTTGATCTGGCCCACAGACACAAAAACTGTCAAGAGAGATTCCTGAATAAAACACAGGGGTTTACTATTCACAGGCCAGACCCACGATACGTCCAAAGACAGCATCCGGGGGTAGTAACAACATACAGTGTAGGAAAATTATGCCTCGATTGGCTGCAAAAATCTACATATAAGGATGTGAAATAACACTTATCTTTACTTAAAGAAGACGCAGACCTTAGGGAATTCTTGCTTGGACCAAGAAAACCGTGTCAAAAACGTTTCATATATGCCGGCATTTATGCTGCTTATAATGAAGCATGGAAGGTGTCACAGATGGAGGCCGCAGAACGAATACGTGAACTTGATCGTATTAATTTAGAGAAAACTCTCTCTGTGGTCGACAATGGGTTAACAACTTTGTCCTCCAGAATGTATTCATTGGACAGTATTGTATCCTCTGCTATCGACATACTGGAACAAGATTTAGCCATGTTACAACAAGGCCAGTCTCAGTTACGTTCTATTATGTTATTAAGCTGGACGCTGCAATCTTTGCGTGCGGGCTATGTGCCTTGGCGTTTTATCAACACGACGGCTCTGTTTGCAGAATACAATCTAACTGATAAACAGATCGAACTGGCACAAAGGGGAGCAAAGCTTACAGTACTGAGCATTGAAAAACTTGAAAAATTACCATTCACAGTGGCAGAAAAACCAGCTACAGAATGGCTTATTCATGGCAAAATTAGTCTACCTGTGACTATTTTCCAGTTTCAGTATTGCCTTAAGCAGATGCAAGCAGGCAAATATGAAAGGTTGGGTAAAGAATACATTAAGACATCCTGGAATTTACCTTACACCTATAGATGTTGGAGTGGGGATCGTGAAGTGTTTCTAAGCGGTACACACTGTGAAAGTGCACTAAGCGGTTCACTGATTTGTCAGGACATATCTTTACATGGGGCTTGTAATGGTTCTGTGGCAAACTTGTCCTGCCACCAGCAGGGTACACCAGCTGCTGTGATTAATCCAACGTTTGGACAACTTTCTAATGGGAGTTACCTCATGTTGAATGATCAGAGTTGCTGTGGCATGTTGCCAGGCATCCCATATCTAGTAACGGTCAACTCCAGGGTCACTTGCTGTATGCAAGTATTGTTTGCCCCAATAGACACAGTCAGGGAGTCACCTCTAAGGCCTTCGTTGAATGTCTCTTTTATACGATTTGATACTTTAAGCAAAATGAAAGCCATGCTTATACAACAATCAGTGCCTTTGACCTCGGCCAAAGAAACCTATGATCTACAAGTTGCAAGGACTTCGGATGAGATACAAGCTTTAATTCGTACAAACTGCCCTATACATTTCGTAGAAATGATAGGACGTATCTTTAACATGTCTGATACAAGCGGAATTGTACATGTATTTAAGACCATCTGTTCCGGACTATTAGCACCTTTCCAGGCTGTCCTCGGAATCATCCCAAACTTCGCACACTCGGTGTTTGGTGGTGTGCCGTTAATTCTAGCACTTGTTGCAGGAATTCTGTTTCTGTTCCTCCTACTACGCTATGGCAAGCCTCTTCGCCAACATCACTCCGAGCGATGTGGAGAGAGCCCTCCTTGAACGGAAATGCAGTGAGCGAATAGTACAGCTTTTGGGCATGCCTCGTCTACGGGAACTTAATACAACGTGGTTCCTGTCATTCAGACCAATCTGGCAAGATTGCATCTTACCTGTTCTACGCTGCCTGTTTTGCGGTGAAGAATGCATGCTAGACACCTGTCTAACACTCCCATCAGTCATGCCAACGGATATCGATACTCTGCTGGACCCGATAACGGCCCATGCTGTGTGTTGTCCCCAGAGGCTTCCAATCCTGATGGCGGCATTCATTGAGATCTCACAGACGCTTCCGGCTGCTGCTGAGGTACGAGATGGATCAACGGGCACACAGGTAACAATGGACGCGAACATTGCTTCTTCTGCTGCAGGCGATGTTTCTCATCTCTGTGCAATTAACCTTCTGAACGAGGTGTTCCAATGTCACCAACTTCGGTGGACGATATTTTGGCTACGGAAATAGATGATCTAATGTTTACACCAGACCCATACACTGACTTTGATTCGGCTCACAGTGTACCAGGGCAACAATGAAATTTGGCCTTCATATTTTTCAAACTTGGAACTTTTCCCAGAATTGAACTTTTTTCTTTTTAAATTTTTGAAATGACATGGCAAATGAACAATCTGCTTACATTAGAACTAGTCTTATAAAACGGACTTCTTTGAATACTTCCAGGGACACCTTGTCACCTTACTTGTCTAACATTTCATTTAATTCTATGATATGCAATGGTTTTGATTTTGAGGACTTATCGACCATTTCGTCATATGTATATATTTCTGTTTCATTCAAGTTGCATTTTTACTTCCGTTATATGCTTAGAATGAAAACAATGCTTTATATGTACAGTACTTATTGCATTTCAACAGTTTTGAGCTTCTTTTAAAATGCTTTTAGAAATGTTTTTAGCAATATGTGGTACTCAATTTTATGTTTAGCATTTAAAATGTTTAGCATTTAGTATTATCGTTCAATCGAAGATGGAGTGGGTGTTGTATTCCGCTTTAAGGGTCCGTATATAGGCTTTCCTGAATCATGTCCTTATATAGGCACAATTCGCCTTGCCCTTATATAGGCATAGAATCCCTGTCCTTATTTAGGCATTAACCGTGCACTCCAAATACAAGCATGGTCACAGACATCCGTCCACCCTAACGTCACAATGAGTTCTTAGAAACCAGACCCTTAAGCTTCGGGAGTTCCCCTAGCACAGGACTATTGATTTCTCCAAGAACTCATCTATTATGTATGAACCGTTATACCTTAAGGGTTCATTCCTGATGTCTTCCTCTGTCCGACTTCACGTCAATGCTAACATTCCAAGACACCTACCAGGTATAATATACCTTCCCTTGCCCAAGCAAGTTAGAGGAGACCTCGACTTCAGAGGAGCCCGTATCCCGGCCTGACGCACTGAGAAGACGCTGTCATTCCTGCACGCAGACGAATCCAGCTTCCAGTGTTCTGACTCCCTTCGCGGGGTGTTAGAGTTCCATATCCAGCAGGAGATTCCCACCTCTCTCATTCTCAAGGTATGGAGCTGACTAGATCCTAGAGGGACTCTTGGCATACTAGACTTGGCATACTAGATTTAACATACTCTTAGTCTACCATACTAGAGAATACTCCACCTACTTCTACCTTCTCCCTACACCTAGACTAGGTTAGGTACACTGGGGTAGAACTAGCATAGAGACGCATCGTATGAGTACTCGCATTCTTAGCTCATGTTTTTTTATGTACGTGAATATATGCTAAAAGATAATGCTAGCGCAGTATTATTTATTTCTACTGCTTACGCTGTACATTATTTATCTTGCATACTGTCTTGTGATCATAACAGCACATATCTCTTACACGAGAAACAAGACTGTTCAATAAAACCCTTTTATTGAAACGCCCGTCTTTCCTTTCTGTGTAACTCTGTAGAAACTAAGCATGCACGATTGACTGAGTGAAACTGTTATCTATTGTTTCCACGATTCTGAGACGTGTTCCGATTCTAAAGGGAAACAAAAGTTGTCATGTTTTTCGGTTGCCAGAAACTACTCCCTTCTTGTTCTCAAGGAGTTTCTAGTGGCCTCTGAGCTAGCTGGCACAAGTAATTAAGTTTAATATACTCGATAGGGACATACCGACCTTAGTCCTATGTCAAGCCTATAGGTTATATTATTCCAATGCGCAGAGCCTATTAGGGAAATAGGAACTACACTACAACATGTTGCTGAAACGCAATTTGTGCACTAACATGTAAAATCATTTTTGCTTTTACTGCGAATTGGGATGTTTCCGGCCGCAAAAATGCTTTTGTACATATGGCCCCAGGTCTCTATGTGCCTTATCTATTTCAGATATATTAGGCAGTAAGTAGTTCAGAATAGTTCCACTGATAATGGATTAGGCAACATTATTGAAAGTAAAAAGACGGAAACTCAAGAATGTAGCACAACAGTATTCTAAAGAGATGAATAGAGAAAGAAACTCAGAGCAGTGAAAAGTGTTTGACATCAAAACCGATCAACAATAAACCTAAATATTGTGTTCTAAATGTTGTTTTTAGAAAAATAAAGCACCATTGGATTGAATAATTTAAAGTCTATAACCAATAGGACGATATTTTCCTACACGATAATTAGGACACAATATTTTTGCAAGGTGATATTTTTGCTAACAATATTCTGAAATACAACCATAGATTAAGAGGACAAAATACAAGAACAACATCTTCAAAGCAAAAGCCTCTTTCTTTCCAGATGGCCTTAGAATAGATCGGGTCATGCTGCTCCTAAAGAAGCAAAGAGTTGATCCCCAGAAGTAACTAATCTCTCCCTCCGGTTGAAAATCCTTGCAAAAAGTGTAACTACTACTTCAAAATCATTGCTGACAGGTTCAATGCACTTACCAGGATTTAGCAAGAGCAGTAGCACGAGGCATATTTTCTGCAAATAGTTGACAATGTGCTATCCCTTCTGGACAATGATGACTAGTGCCTTTTCATGCTCCTTGGTCAGTCAGCAGTTTTGTAAACAGTCCACCATAACACAGTACTGAGCACTCTCGGAAAAATTAGGAGAATAAAGGTGCTAGTCTGAGTTGGTTTACCTATTAACTAGAAAACCATGTCCAATAAATAAAGTTCAGCAAGAATCTCTCAGGCCCTGCACAGCTAGGACAGAGGGTTCTTCTCCCCAGCTATCTTTAATCTGTATGAAGCAATGCTCCTGAAACACTCAAACCTATCAAATCATCTCTATGCAAATTATACATACCAATACATAAAAGTCACCACCATAGATGACACATCCATTTTAGGTTAAACCTTAGTGGGCATTCAGTACCAGTTGGCTTTTTACCACCTAATGCTAAATCTTCCAAAACAAATTCTTACTCATCTCCCCTAAGGAGAGCTCCCCGTCAATGAAATCACAGCTTGGTCACATAACATACTAGATTGCAATCGTAAAATCATTGAGTGTGTGAAATCTTGTGGCTCCACACTTCAGGCTCATATAAATTCAATAATAAAGAATGCTCAATGCAGCTGAATTTTTTCCAATGAATCATATCCTTAATACTTGCATCAGACTTCAAACAGCAGTGGAATCACTGGTCTTATCAAGACTTGATTAAAGAACTGCACTGTTCTGGGGTATTCCTCATAAGCTTCACAAGGCTCCTCTGAATGGCACCTCACGCAGGACTCAGAGTAAAACGTGTTGAACACATCATACCAGCCCATACGGGCAGAATTTGGTTCCTTTTGAAGCTGGAGGTATATTCAAGATACCTGCCTGATAACTCAGGCCCTCAGACTCTCTGTTAAGTAATGAACCCCTGCAATGGGAACCTCCCAGGTTCAAGAAACAAAGGAGCATATTTACAAGAGCTTATCACCACAGGAGCTTTACTTTTTGTGACGTTCCTGTGGCGATAAACCCTTCACCTTATTTTAACGCTGCCTTGTAAATAAGGCCCCCTTTCACGGTACACTTAGCCTGAAAGGGGCAGGCAATGGGTGTTGCGGTGGGCATTCCGCCACAACACCAATTGGTTTTGACGCTGCCCCCTATTTGAAAGGGTGGCGTAAATATGGAGCAGCTCTAAAATTAAGACCAGAAATAACCTGGGTTTAACATGGCAAAACAAAGAGAAATGATTAATTTCTCCTCGTTTTTGCTGCTTCTATGTGTGCTGCATTGTGCAGCACTCATAGAAACAGCAAATTGCCATGAATGATTGTTTATGTGCAGGAAGGTGTCCCTTGCTGCACATAAACAATCATTAAAAAATGACAATTTGCAACTTCTATGTGTGCTGCACAATGCAGCACAAATAGGAGTTACAAATCACCATTAGTGATTGTTTATGCGCAGGAAGGGACACCTTCCTGCACATAAGCAATAATTCCCTCAACACAGGCACCCTTGCACTACAGTGCAAGGGTGCCTGCCTTGGCACTAGGCAGCTGAATTTAGCGCCAGAGCTAGGGAAAACGCAGAGGTGCGCGTATCATTGTAAATACGGCGCATCTCTGCGTTTTCAGAATGGCGTAGCGCGACGTTAGCAATTTTAGCTTAATGCCGCGCTCCGCCATTCTATTGTAAAAATGCCTGAAAGAACCACCTCATCCTGATTGCCAGGATATGCCCCAAAACTCTTTTCCTCAGTTCCTACCACAATACTTCATACTCTTTCAGAAAGTATTTGACAAAATATCTGTCCCATTAATCAAACTATGCTGATTCCGAGCTTGGACATTACACCCTGTCAAATTATTTTCCTTCTTTTGGAACTCGCTTATCACTGTTCTTGTGCTTTTTTTTTACCTCCAGGGACAATTCGATGTAAAACTATTTTTTCATTCACATAAATGTGTTATTGTAAAGCAGTCTCACACCCCTGGGTCTGGAAAGTGCTATCAAAAACTTCATAAATAAAATATGATTTGATTTCCTTGGGCTTTTGGCTACAAGCCCTTCGCCAGGAAGATATATTAAAAAACAGGTTAAAACAAAAGAGAGACAAGGAGAGAGGATAGGGAGGGGAACAAAATAATAAAATACAAAAATCAAAAATATATGAGGATAGTTTTTCTTCACATTCGTATTTATAGATTTTTTGGTTGCCAGTTTGCAGCGGGTATTAAAAAAAGTTTCAAGAAATGATACATCCCCCAAAGGTTTCCAAAAGATGGCTGCTAGCGCGACCTTCATAAGAAACAGAACTGCAACATGACAGTAACCAGCACTCTCAGTCTGTGAAATACAGGTTCATGAGAAACATAGAAAACCATCATAGTGATTGTTAATTTGTGTGATTTGAAACACTTTACGACTTCTCAAGAGGTAATTTATTCAATAATTATTTAATACCTCTCTGACAGGGAGGTCTTTACTCATACACACAATGCCCGACTCAGCATGTGCCCCACTGGAAAACAAGCAGCTTGAACAGTCACCTATGGCAAGGTGATCCTAAGCAGAGCCATTAGTTCAACATTTCCCAGAAGCCCGGCACCTACAGTGCAGTGTCAGAAAGCTTCTTTGAGTCATGAGCTCTTCAGAATGGAGCTATGAGTGGAGCCTGTGCCCAGAAGGCACCACCTCCTGTTTATCTTTCACAGTTTTACATCTTCCAGGACACCATGCACCTCCACTCTCCTTCAGCCTGCTTACAGATGGTTATCTCTGCCCTTGCACTCTGCTTAAGCATTTGCAGTGGGGTGTTTTAAGGAGATGCTTTCAACGCAAGATTGAACATTGTGGTGGCTGCTCCAGACCTGACATGCCAACAATTAAACAATTTGCAATGTAATGAGAATGTGACTTAATTGTATATCCAAATTCTAAACAGAGCACCCATGCAGGCAGCTCTTTTCTGGTGCCAAAGGTTGTACAAGTTTGGCTTGGTATATTACATGTTTTAGTTACTTCTTCCTCTACTATGTTCCCACAACCCAACATGTGATAATTTGCTTAGCTCACAGATAATAAAACAAACACTTATAGTTAAGTTTTACAAATAAACTACTAAAGAAACGTTACTGGTCATCCTCTTACACTATTACCTCTGGATGGTGACAATGCCCTGGTCCATGGCCTGCCAGGCTTGACACTGCCTCTCCTTCCTTAAGGGTATCCTACAACAGGGTCGGAGGCCAATCAGGCAGTGCCCAAGGAGCCGGAATGAAAAGTCAATGTGCAGGCCAGTTTTTTTCGCTGTTTGTGGGCCTGTTTTATGCTCTGCTGGGCTGCTTGTTACTGTTGATTTTCTTGATATTAAAACACGTATTGCCTGCAGCAAGCTCAGATCCATGCAGTCTCCCAAACCTTACAAAACTGTTATACAGCTGTCTTTACAAGATCAAAACTGTTTTAATTTCTAAACTGCATACTTCTCCTCTCCCTCTTCTGCTTGAAAAGCCATATGTCACAGCAGGAGAAACTCCGAAGCCGATAGTCACACAACACAGGCCATGGGAGTGACTAGAGCTCACACCTGGATGTTAGCCACAGTGATACGTGCATCAAATGGTTAATCTCTGGCTCCCAGCTCCATTCTTTATCATTCCCTTATCAGCACTGTTCCCAATAAGCTGCGCGCATGCGCGCCCGCGCACCTCTGTTGCCATGAGCGCGCAGTGCCGTGTGTGGAGCGCGCACACAGCACATGATCCCGCAAGAGCTTTCGCGCCGCTGCTTTTAATAAAGCGAGCGGCGCGAAAAACGAGTATTTCCTGGGCGGAATAGACTAATTTGAAAAGACGACGAGGGAGCGGCAGGTAAGTCTTGCGGCAGCCTGGGGGATTATGGAGGGCACTTGCTTTATTCTTTTGTACCTAGAGTCCTCTGCGGGGCATATTGTGTGCTTTTGTTTAAGTATTCATGTTAATTGCAGCGCCCATCACGAGCTGCGATTAACATGAATACGTTAAACAAAAGCTCACAATCTGACCACAGCAGCGCTTTTGTAACAAAAGAAATTCTCAAGTCTACAAACACTGCGTGTAAAGCTCACGCAGTGTTTGTAGACTTGCTGAATTTCTCCTCTTAACAGAGCTGGGCTGCGGGGTGATAGTGTGACTTTGTTAAAGTTTTCTTGTTAATTGCAGCTCCTGACGGGCGCTGCAATTAACCTGAAAACTTTAGCTAAGTCACACAATCACCCCGCTGCCCAGCTCTATTAAGAAAAGATATGCAGCAACTCTACAAACACGGCGTGTGAAGCACACCCCTGTTTGTAGACTTGCTGAATTTCTCCTCTTAACAGAGTTGGGCTGCGGGCAGTGCTTAATTTGTAAAAAAATTAAGTCCCGGTGCTCACCTATTTCTTAGGAGGCAGCAGCCACTTCTTCCAGTTGTCTGCCCAACTATATTCCTGCCACCACTCAATTGTACCATTGTCGTGACCACTGTTTAAATGGACAATGCGAAAGTGTTCAAAATCTGTCCTGTGCTTTCACAGCGTACCTCGCTCAATTCAATAAGGAGCCAGCCGCCTGTTGCAATTATTTAACGGGGGCGCAGACACGCTGTCTAAAGCAGGCCAGGTGATAAATTAGAGAGCAGGGCACAATTATTTAGTGATTGCACAGGGCTGTGACATTAAGGCATGATAACATCACTAGGATGATGAACAATACACATTCATCATGCTTAAACCAGGGTGGGCCAGTCAGTGGAAGCATGCCACGCAGTCACCCAGCTAGATATATTTATTTTGACCCAGACAGAGGCATCGGATGATATCCGGAACGGATTTGTAAAGATGTGTGCACAACTCCCATCCACACAGGAGTCAGCAGAAGAGTAACAGTGGGTGCTGTGATACATGCTGGCTCAATCTGATACTGGTGTGATACATGCAGTGCAAGAACACCCAGGGCACATAACATTTGTGTCCCCTACGCACATTCAACTCTATTTACATAGATAGGTGCAAAAACGGGCACAAATGTGAAAACAGTATTCATGGCGTCCTTTTATTTTGCATTTTATGTTTGCTGGGCGTTTTCACTACCACCTAAGAGCTAAAAGGTGCAGTATGTAAGCACACACAATTTGCACTCAGCTCACAAGCACTACCAATGCTGTTTTGCGCCTATTTGTATTTGATTACCAGAGGCAGGCGACCGGAATGTAAATTTGTTAACTTCGGCAAGTGAATCATGTGAAATACGAATGCACACTTGTGAAAACCGGGTGGACGTCGTTGAACCATACCTTCACTATGATGTCATGCCAAACATGGCCACTGACTGAAGCGACAAGACAGCAAGAACATGTAGTTTCACACAGTTTGAATATTGGGAATTTTCTCCTAGCGGGCACGTGGGAGGAATCACTTCTTTACACCACGGACTGGAGGGCGCTTCACATCGGATAGGTAAAACTGAGACCTGTAAAGACTGCCCAGGGCAAGAAGTAGTGTCACACACAGGACCGAGAAACTGCATTCACAGCAGTACCCGCAAAAGCGTGACAAGCAGCCGGCCAGCGCTGGGTGGTGCCAGGCTGGAAGGGAAAGGGGCACACATGGGATGCATGAGGGGCCAGGTGCTTGTGCTTACATACAGCCAGGCCTCTTGGTGGCAGCAGGCAGTCGGACAGCCAGGTGCAGGCACAGGTCCAGCTCTGGCGGGAATTCCCCACCTGCGCATGGTAACCTCCAGCAGACGGGGAGCCAGTATTGAGACACACACAGCAGCTGGCATCGGGGTTATGATGAACCCGCTGGAGTGCCAATACTGGGGCACAGGCAGCTTCTGGTACCAGGGTGATGGTGAGCTTGCTGTAGTGAGAAGGAAGCATGCATCGTCCCGGCCCTGTGAATTACGTGCCGGTGCTGAGCACCGGAAACCACCGGCACAAATTAAGCACTGGCTGCGGGGTGATTGTGTGACTTTGTTAAAGTTTTCTTGTTAATTGCAGCTCCTGACGGGCGCTGCGATTAACCTGAAAACTTTAGCTAAGTCACACAGTCACCCCGCTGCCCAGCTCTATTAAGAAAAGATATGTAGCAACTCTATAAACTTGGCATGTAAAGCACACCCCTGTTTGTAGACTTGCTGAATTTCTCTTCTTAATAGAGCGCAGCTTGGGGGTGATTGTGTGACTGTTATTAAACTTTTCTGTGCTGGGCATAGTATGCCACTTGACTTGTATTTTGCTGTTTCTGTCATTGCATCCAGATTTATGATACAACAAGTAACATCATACCTACAACAAGTTGGACTATTGGCTTTGTCAGTGGTTGGTTAGTTGCATAAGATAAATAAGCAGCAACTATGGCTTGTATATAATATTGAAAAAGCTTCCACTTAAAGCCCTGGTGACACCACGACAATGTTGCTGCTCCTGAGTTTCAAAAAGAGAAGGGAAATCCAGAGAGAAAAAGACTCTCTTTGAAGGATTTCCCTTCCCCTACAACGCTCACCTGGCATGACGTCATGCCGTAACTTCTCCACTAGTGAGAAGTGAGCAGTGTGAGCACGCTCACTGCTGTCACTGCAGTCCGGAAAAAAACGGACCGTCTGTGCCAGGGCACAAAACAGAGCCCGATAGAGACCCGTTTCGAAGCCCCCTTTAAAAAACTGCAGGTGCTCAGCACCGGTGTGACCCGGCCCACTTAGAGCCCTGAACGTAGTGTCCATCATAAGTCAACCACTGTCAGCTAGGAACATCACACAATCAGAATGTGAGAAAGGGCACTTTAGGTGCTGATTAACTAAGAGTCTAAATCTGCCAGTAAGCACATGAGACCTGGCACTACATGTGACATTTGGAGACTACCAGGAGGAAATGTCACGAACAAGGGAGCTTTCTCGGTGGAAGCCAAAAGCTGCGGGAAGCGTTGGGTCTTCCATGCAGGGGGGTCACTCTGGATATCCTCCATGCCAGTGCAAGACTAGTCCATTCATAGCACCCGGAGCCCGAGCTCGTGCCTGCAGGAAGTGGTTTGGAGAGTGTTGTAGGAAATGAGCAAGTGTTAGTGAAGAGAATACTCCCGACAGATGTATCAGTCATTTACACACTTGCAGCTGCCATCTGCTCAGACATGCATTTTGGAAAGATTCAAAATCTTGGCAAGGCCTAACCAGCCTTCCACCCTTCTTAGTTCATTCAAGTGAGCACGGTTACATAGAGCGAGCGTTTAGAAATGACAAGATGGCGAAAAAGTCTCCTTTAGAACCCCAACGTCGAAATGCAGAGATGCTACTTCTGAAGCCTTGCCATATCACACTTGCTGTCTTCTCTGACATATCTTTTGTCCTTTTTTCTTCCACTCTCAGCTGCTCTCGCTGTTTCCTTCTCATCTTTTTCCTTTTCCTCATATCTGTCCCACTCCACATTTACCCACTTTCCCCTTCTCCCCCATCCCATTCTTGTCTCCATTTCCGTCTCGCTGCCTGTTCTTTGCTTTCTCTCTTACCGGTTTTCCATTCTCTGTTCTCCCTCCCAGTTCTCCAGACCCTCTGGCTGCCCTTCTCGTTCCGTCCCTCTCTTACCAATTTCTCCATTACCCCCTTCTCCATTTCTCATCTTTGCGCCATGACTTTTTTTTCTCCTTTGTTCCTCTCTCCCCCTTTCTCCGCCACTAAATCCTATTTCTCACTAGTATCCTCTCGTTTCCTTCTGGCTGCTATGTTACAATTTTGAAAACATATATTACTATCCCTGAATATTAGATGGAAGCACATTTAGAATTTGGACCAGCGTGCCTCTGCAGTGTCAGTGACCTGGCCAAAAAGGACATGAAAAAGCTGAAATTGGATCATAAATCAAAAGCTGTTCTGATCAGGGGCCCCAGAAATAAGTTTGGACCAGGGCCCTCAAAATCCTTAAGATATCCCTGTGCCTTTAGTTAAAGTTTTCATGTTAATCGCAGCACCCATCATGAGCTGCAATTAACACGAAAACCTTAACAAATGCACACAATCACCCCACAGCCCAGCCCTATTAAGAAAAGAAATGCAGCAACATAGCTGCCAAGGTTTCAAATTGCAATGTGGGACGTTTTCATAATTTCACTGTAATTATTAGTGCCAATTGAACAGGGCCGGCTTTAGTGCTGGTGGCGCCTGGTGTGACAATGTTTGTTGGCGCCCCAATGACCACCTCCGCCATGGATACTCTCATTACCAACCTTAAACAGTGCCCCTCAAGTCTCCATAACCCCACTCTCTTTCATATTTATTTTGTTATTAGCGCCACTCATACCAGTGAAAGGTGTTAAGCACTTTACATTGCATACACGTTACACAGACACTGAATCAATGTATAGGAAATGTTACATCAGACAGAGGAATACCATTTCTCTTCTTAACAGAGCTGGGCTGCGGGGTGATTGGTTTTTCAAGCAAAAGTTTGGAGTAATATTTGGCGCTGCACACACACGCGGTCTGGTTCCTGGCGCACATAGCCATGGCTGCAGCGCACAGAGACCCTACACTGCCGCACACAGAGGAAAAAAATTAGAGGGAACATTGCTTATCAGCCCCATCTCCTTCCAAGGTAGTGTCCAGGCCCCTTTCTTATGATCTCTCACTGAATCAAAGAGCACCCTTCGAAGTGTACAGGGGGAGTCTCTCTCTCCTTTCTCCACTGTGTCCCACCTAGCTTACAGGAATACAGCAATACACAAAACTGTCTGGGGGGGGGGGAGATGTCTACCTACTCATTTCTTCACCAGACAGGCCTGGGCCTTACAAATTGGAACCCAGGGTCCTCCATCTAATGTAGCATTACAGGCATACTTGCACTCAGTGTATTAGCACATGTCCAGCACACTTACCTCCATGTACTGTGCCACCCCAGGCACACACATTCAGTCTGTGTGCGCTGCTCTGTACTGTAGACTTTCTGTATTGTGCCACTTGCAGGCACACCTCCAGCCAGCACACATATTCACCATGGGCACACTTCACAACACTACACACGTAATGCGCTGTACTCCTTGCAGGTACGCATACACCCAATATATGCATTCACCATTCACACACTGCATAGCACCACATCTTTCATGTACTACGCTCCTCGCAGTTACATATACACCCAGTACATGCACTCATCATACACACACTGCACAGCAGTGCTCTATGCCTGTATTGTACACTTCCCAGATACACATGCAACCAGTGCAGAGTGACCACTCCTGCACTACACAGCACTTCACATCTAACTGATGTGGGCCAAAGGGTGAGCTAAGCACACAGCAGCAGAACTTAAAAAAGAGAGTGAGCCTGTAGGCCTCACTCCAGTGACACAGGTTCAATAGGACTTGTTCATTCCTACTGATCACTACACAGAATGCTGCCACCACCGAGCTCGTGCTGCTTAACTCCTGGTGAAGGCAGTAACCCACTATGAGGGTAGCGTTTTGGGTGCCCATCCCTGTTAAACACCACAATCCATGAGAGAGGCCTATATCATTGCACACACACATGACCTGTGTTTACCTATGTCAAGACAAATCAGCATTAGGTATCCAGACAACAATAAAGGTGGGTGCTCAGGGCAGGGGTACAAGCCCATTAGCATGGAGAGGACTTCTCCGTCCCAACAGCAAACAATGCATTACCCTTCTTCAGGTATTTAATTTCATCTTTCAGGGTGTAGGCACAATTTCAACTACTGTTCTTTTTTACCTGTATTTTATCTATAAGGAGTTCAAGCTTTATATAAGTGCATTTCAGTGGTATGCCAATAGATGTGTCAGTAGTTACTATCAAATGAATAGTATTTGTATCTCTTTGATTAATGACTGCAAGGTTGGAGAATGTTCACCGTTTTCTATCTGTGACATACAACTTATTTCTTATTTTAGTGTTTTTGATGATGGGTCATTGTAAGCTACAGCAGGAAACTTGAGGGGTTACAATTCATTGTATTCTAGGCCAACATATTTAGAAAATAATGTTTCCACCTCCATCCCTAACACATCTTTTTCTCTAGTGAGGCTAAATGTTTAATCTGGAAGAAACTATATGGGATTCATTATGTGTTTTAACCTGAATCTTTTTTACCCAGTTCTTATCCCATTAAAAGGTGAATTTGATAGTGATGCTTTGAGGGATTTGGTATGCAACAATTCACAATCCCCATAACCCAATAAGGAATGCTATTTATTGTGAATTTAAAGGCAGTCTTCTGGGATTTTTTCTATCGGAACGTCTGTCCTCTGGGCAAAACAAAAACCAGTCCTTTTAAGATGTCATATAATTTCTATGCACCTCTACTTCAATAGTGCAAAAAGAAAGGGCTTACTATAACATTCTATAGAATGCTGGTTTGACCTGGATAGGCCTGGCCACCTCTTGTTGGCCGCAGTATGTTTGGTGTAGTCAGATAATCTTTATGCTTCTTTTTAGTGTTCTTCCGAGACTGTGGGTCTTCAGCTTGTTGTTAAAGTACTCTGGCACCCAGCCCAAAAGTCCCTTAATGGGCCAAAGTTAACTCTTTGAAACTAACCATAACGTTAAATGTCAGCCAGTCCATTCTTCTTAAAGTTGAGGTAAAGTGGCTTTTTTGTGAAATACTATTATTACAAATTATTGATGCCAGTGTTTGATGTTCTTGATTAGCACCTATTATAGCTCTTGCAATTTTAGCTTCATGTAGTTAATCAAGAAAGGGCCATGGTCTTCTGAACAGCTTGAACTGGTAGCTGAATTATTATATGATTGCATTTACTCAGATGCCGGTCCTCATAATGGCATCAAACGCCACTCCCAATTCCCGGTGTGTCTATTCGGAAAGAATGTGTGCTAATGTGCCTACGATTGCACCATGGGGGGCTTATTTGAATTGGAGTGCATTTCCTGGAATGTTAGAGGGATGCACACGATGACGCGCCGCCATAAAGTACATGCTTATTTGGTACGTAGAGGGGTCCAAATTGCCTTCCTCCAAGAAACACATATTACTCGCACTGAAGGCTCAGCCCTGCAACGCAGATGGAGGGGGCAGGTCTAGTGTACGACTTATTCGGCCTTTGCGCGGGGGACGTTGATTTGGATTAGAGCAGGGGTCCCCTTTCAACTTACACAGCAATTCGTAGACCCAGAGGGGAGATTTGTGGTAGTTGCGGGCCGCCTTAATGGGAGAGAGGTAATCTTGAGCAGTATATATGCGCCCAACACGGAGCAACCGGCCTTTTTTAATCAGTTGTCTGGGAAACTGGCCCCTTATCTGACTGGCCCCGTGATTATAGGGGGCGATTTTAATTCTATATCTGACGTATATTTGGATCGCTCTCATCCCCCGCTCCCCGAGGCGCCCATCCATAGGATCTCCAAGGCCCGGCGGGATTGGCAGGCTAGATGGGGGTTGGTGGATACTTGGCGGGTGCAGCACCCAGGGGACCGTGATTATTCATTCTTCTCTGCGCTGCATGAGCTGCATGTGCGATTAGATGCATTTTTATGTTCCCCGGACTTACATGCCATGGTTGACCACAGCGAATATCTTGCTAGGACATTGTCAGATCATAATCCTTTGCTGTTGCGCCTCCATTGGTCTCAAGATCGACCGGTGATCCCAACTTGGAGGCTACGCCCAGAAACCCTAGAGGACCAAGTCTTTCGTGCGGAGGCTGAGGAGGGAATCACCCAGTATTTTATTAAAAACGAGGGTACAGCTTCGTCGACAGCAGTAGAATGGGATGCTTTTAAGGTGGTGGTACGAGGGCTCTGTATAGCTAAAATGGTGGGTGTGCGGAAGACTTTGCTGCAGGACATAGAGTCAGCGGAACAGCGCTTGCGAACGGCGGAGCGGTCTCGGCCCGAGAATCCTGGGGTCAAACAGAGGTATCTGACGCTAGAGAGGCAGTAGCGGTGCAAGTCGAAACATTGCGTTGTTTTGATCACAAGAAATATCTGACACGTGCGCACGCAGAGGGCGATAAGGCGGGCACATTGCTAGCCTGGCTAGCTAACCCTGCCCGTCGAGGAACGATTATATTGGAACTGGATGGCCTGTCTGGAGATCAGGTTTATTCCCAACGGGGAATTAACAACCAGTTTTTGAAATATTATGCGGGATTATATAGGAGTAAGATAAGAATGGATGAGGACGCCATAGGGAATTTCTTAGCAGACACGAGATTGCTGCAACTGGATAAACCACAGGCGGACTTATTAGGGCAGGAAATAACGCTGGGGGAAATTCGGGGCGCAATCAAGCGCATGGCCCGTAACAAAACTCCAGGCACGGACGGGCTACCGATAGAATTTTATTCCACTTACATTGATTTATTAGTAGGCCTGGGCGGTAAATTCCATTCCGCTCGCGGAATTTGGGTAATTACGCGTTCCGCGGAGAACGCGGAATTGCAAAAAATTCCGCGATCCGCTGCTTCGAGGAATTTTTTGCTTGTTCGCGCATTCAAACTGCGTGTTCGCGAGATATTTCTCCCCGAGCACGCAAACAGCGTTCGCGAACAGGAAAAAAGCATTGCGAACGGGCGGAACAAGCAATTCCGCGTGTTCGCTGAACTTTTGCGTGCTCGCGGAGACTTTTTCTCGTTTCGCGGAGCTTTGCGTAGCGCGACTACGCAAATTCCGCCCACCCCTATTAATAGCCCCTAAATTGATGTCGGTTTTTAATGAGGCTAAAAAAGCAGGAATATTACCGACCTCCACTCGCGAGGCCGGCATTGTCCCGTTATTGAAGCCTGGAAAGCCTCCTAATGATAAAACGGCATATCGTCCCCTGTCCATGCTCACAACCGATTATAAAATTTTGAGCAGTATACTTGCATCGCGTCTGCTTCCGCATATGGTACACCTGGTTCATCGAGACCAGGCGGGCTTTATCCCGACCCGGAATACTGCCATCAATGTCAGGCGCCTCCTTCGTATTATGGAGGCGGATACTTATTACTCAGAATCCGCTGCTGTTTTATCTGTTGACATTGAGAAGGCGTTTGATAGCCTGGAGTGGCTTTATCTGTTCCACGTTATGCGTAGTTTCGGACTTGGAGACGCCTTTGTGGCATGGACAGAATTATTGTATAAAGCAGCTACAGCTCGGGTGCGGACGGGGGCTCTGATCTCCTCCTCCTGGACAGTGGGTCGCGGGACCCGACAGGGGTGCCCGCTCTCCCCCTTATTGTTTGCGCTGGCCAAAGAGCCATTAGCAGCGCAGGCTAGGCTGGGTCGAAAGTATGCCGGTCTTGAAGTGTATGGGGTTGAGCAGTATATATCGCTCTATGCAGATGACTTACTTATGTTCCTGTCTGATATGGCGGAGGCACTTGAGGGGGCAAGGGAACTGCTTCGCGATTTTGGGGGGCTCTCGGGCCTCGGAGTAAATTGGGCAAAGACGTGTCTTTTCCCAGTTACATCGGTGAGCGGCGGACCAACCCATACTAATGGGATTAAATGGGAATATAGGTGCTTGACCTACCTTGGCACTAACATTTATCATACGCCCACTGATATGCTGGAGGGTAACGTGGGCAGGGATATTCGAAACCTCCGGGGCAACATGGCGTTTTGTGGCACGCTCCCCCTCTCGGTGGCTGGGAGGGTGGCACTGCTTAAAATGGTGGCGCTCCCTCGGTTGCTGTATTACTTTAGGACACTCCCAATCTGGGTCCCGGGATCGTTATTTAAACAGATTCAGTCTTTGATTGTGGGATTTATTTGGGCGTCTGGCAGGAGGCGGGTTGTGCTTAAGACACTGATGCGCCCGAACGTTGACGGCGGGCTAGCGGTCCTTGATTTTAAGACATATTACTTGGCGGCTCAGCTTCAGTGGCTCACCCAAGCAGTGGCATTGGAATTTCGGGGCCCGGATGGTCGGGGCACTATTGGGATACCGAGGTCGGTAATTTCCTCTATTATTCTCCAACAACCGCTGAGACTCGGGACACTCCCCGGCGAGGCTAGGACGCTCAGATTGTGCTGGAATCGGAGCCAGCGCAGAGCCATGATTGACCGGCCATATGCCCCAGAGATACCTCTGGCGATGTGCACGGTCCTCCCACACGGGGGGATTGGTCTGCCCTGGCTGATTGGGAGACTATGGGGCTACAGATGTTGGGGGATTTGTACGAAGATGGTGTCCTCCTCCCATTTCAGACCTTGCAAGATAGGTATGATCTCCCTCGTGGACATTTCTTGCTTCATTCGGCTCTCGTCTCAGCCATACAGCGCCGCTGGCGAGAAGGGTTGTCGGAGCCGCGGACGTCCATGGTGTGTCAATATGTTGTAATGGCGGCGGGAACCTTTAAGGCAGTCACATGCCTATATAGGCGTATGACTGGGGAAGGGCTATTACCATTGAGGGAACTGCAACGGAAGTGGGAATTGGACCAGGGTAAGGAGATTCCTGAGAAACCGTGGGCTCAGATCGTCAAGAGGGCGTGGAAAAGCACCAGAAACGCCCGTTTCCAACTGGTCCACTTCTTTATTCTACATAGAGCGTATCTCACTCCTGCCAGGATCAATAAATATTTTAACACAGACACTGTGAAATGCCCACGTTGTAACCTAGAAGGGGCAGAGTTTAAACATATGATGTGGGACTGTCCACAATTGGGGACCTATTGGGAGGATGTAGTAGCGCTACTATGCGTAGTCACAGAACGACAACTTACACCTCACGCGGGCACTTGCTTACTTCACTGGTTCCCCCACACGCCCAAAACGAAGGTAACGAGCAAATTTCTGGACTTGGGATTATTGCTAGCCAAGAGGAATATCACAGCGCATTGGAAGGCTGCACGGGGCCCCAGTGTATTGAGATGGAAAATTGAATTGATTAAATGGGCCACATGTGAAAGCACACTTAGATTTCAACTAGCTGGGCGAGCACAGGGAGATGGGGCCATTGAGGCTGCGAGGGCCTGGGAAGCGCTAGTGGTTGCACTGCAGACCCCGGAGAGAGATTCGGGTGCCAACTCGACAGTGGGTACGCCAATGGGTTCCCCTTAGAGTTCTGGGTATGCTGATTGATTCCTTGCAGGCATTGTGTTGACTCTAATGTTCTTGATCGGGGAATGCTGATCTTCACTGACTTTAATACGCTACTGTTATATATAGTTAACCCATGAGTTGTATGAACTCTTTAAGGGTTTTTTTTTCTTTTCTTGTTTTCTCTTTTTCTCTTACAAGAGTTGAAACGTAGGACACACCGGGGACAGGGGCGGGTTGGGGGGGAGGTGGGGAGAGGGGTTTGTATTTTCTTTTATTGGATGCTTAATTGCTGCAGGAGGACTTGCCGGACATTAATTTGTGACGAACCATGCCACCGCTGCATATTATATGTTCTGAAGATGTATATTGATATATTGTAAAAAATGTGTTTTATGATTCATTTATTAGCAGTGAAGAATGTAAGCGGGGCTCTGCTTTATGACAATTGATGCTACCGAAGCCACTGTGACTCATTGATATGGGCCCTAAATGGTATTTTGTTGAAAAACCTAATAAAAAAAATATTTTAAAAAAAATCAAAAAATCAAACGCCACTCCCAATCTTTTCAGTTTACCCTTAGGGAGAATCTCCATGGATATTACCCAAATAACTTTCTAAGGGTATGTATGATCAGTGCCCAAAGGTTGAAACTCTCTCTTGGATTCCCAAAGGATCAGCCATTCAAAATCCAAATTTTAATCTTTTTAAATGTCTCACCAACTATGTTCAGAACTTTAGATGAAAGATCACCTTTGTCATCAGCAAAGATATGAAAGGCTGCCTTAAGGACATCCTATATGTAGCAGCATGCCTCACAAAATATGAACATTCTGGCCCCCCTTGCAGGCCTGAACCATCTTTAAAACTAGCTGCATCATCTACAAATCATCACGATAGGCACCCCTGCCTATCTACCTGACAAGTTCACCATCTCAGATCACTTTCTGCTCACCCACAGCCATGATACTTCAGCACTAGAAACAAAGAAGTGCAAATAAGTTACCAATTTTGGCAAAGTCAATAGGTTTTGCCTTTGGGACCTATTGGCTTTGTGAATGTTTTTTTAGCCATGCTGTACTGCAACCCTGATGCTGTGGAGCTTGACTAAATAATTTTAAAAGTCTATGATGCAGCCACTTTTTTTTCTTTTTGTTTGCTGGTCTAAGTTCAAAGGGCAAATAAAAAGGAAAACATTTTCATAGGTGTTTTTTCCCCAAAGTAGGTGAGGAATCAATGGGGGCGGAAGCAGTGGGGGATAGAAGCAACACGGGGTGGCAGAAGCAACATCGGGTGGTGGCAGCAACACAGAGAGCATGGGTGGGGGAAGCAACACTGAGGCTGCGGGTGGAGGGAAGCAACACAGAGGGCATGAAGGAAACAAACAACAGAGAGAAAGAGCAACATGGAGCACATGGGGTGGGGGAGAAAAGCAAATGGGTGAGAAAGAGTGCAACATGGAGCTGGGGACGAAAGTACACAGGCGAAAAAGCCATGGGAAGAAGCACAACCAGACAAGACAGAGAGAAGGACACAGGTGACAGAGAGCAACACAGAGTGCAGGTAAGGGAAGCACACAAAGGGGAGAGTTGGAAAACGCATGAATACCATGG
Source organism: Calotriton arnoldi (assembly GCA_963921515.1). NCBI lineage: Eukaryota > Metazoa > Chordata > Amphibia > Caudata > Salamandridae > Calotriton > Calotriton arnoldi. Next base: position 3,980,487 of record CAWUFW010000219.1, on the reverse strand, counting down.
AGTGCGTAATCAAAAACATGCAGCACTTGAAAAGTAAGCAGTGAAAGAACAGAAGTATTGTGTCCATGCTTCAGTGTAGGGAGAAACACAAGAAGGGGAAGTAAAGCCCACGCAAGGCAACAAATAGAAAGAGCAGGCTCTAAGCCCATTGTAAGCTGACAATACATCTTGCAACAGAAAGCCCATGTGCTATCTAGGAGTAGAGACCTAAAAACAAGACAACGGGCCTTCTCCATCTCTGTATCCAGGATCTGGAACAACACCCATATTAATCAGGAATTTCCCATCTCTGCTCCAATTTAGAAAGGGCTGAAGACACAACGTTTCAATGAACAATGCATCATGAGGCAGTAACAGTTCACCTTCGTTCTTAGAGGCCAGCTCCTCCCCCCAATAACTTTACCTTGGACCCTGTAAAGTTCCCTTTCGGCTAGGTTCATGCTGAATAAATACAACATACATTCATACATACATACATACTCTCTTAAATGTTAGTGATTTTACAGATGGTAATGTCGCTGTATAGTAGCTTATATTTCCAGTTAGTCTAATACAAAGGAGATTGTCATGAAGGAACAATATTTGGCTTTGATGGATCTAGGGGGACAGGGGAACCGCACTGGATAGCTCTTATTATGACGATGCAGTACTTATGATATGAAAATCTTAACATTTTGTAAAATTGTGTGATCTTTCTATTTAATTTTCTGAACACGGTACCCACTTGTTTCTTCATTTAGGGCTGATTTTATGTATTCTTTCCTACAGTGGAATGTCCCCAATGCTTGAGATGACACGAGTGGTTCACTAGGAGCCCTCCTAGTGAACAATTCTGTCAAACTCAGAAATTGCTTCTGTTTCTAGGCATATGAAAAGGTCGTTTTATCTGGGTAAAGGTTTGAAAAGGCAGACTAAGCTCTTAAACTTCTCTATTTCTACAACCAGCTTCTGCTTGTACTGTGTTTGTCCTGAGCTCCCGAGTTGAAATCCATCCACAGGGTCCTGTCGATCATAGGCATCTTGTCCAAACTTCTGTAAAGCCTGCAGGACACATACCCCTGAGATCAACCTTTGCATCTGTAAAAATGCAAAATGCAGATCCTAATATGTGGATTACAATCTCTACCCTCATTGCTGGCACCTTTCAGCACTGGTGGGGACTTAGCTCAATGTAGAACATCCCCATGCAAATGAACAAGCTAGGCACTGCCAAGAGTGCCAGACAGTACTAACAATTGATACAAAACATCTTTCCAGAAAGAAGTAATTGTCTGATAGAAGTCTTTGTAACTTTAACATATAGGTATTCACTATGCTTGGAAAGGGCGGTCTAGCTTGGTGTCCCACAGGGATGTACGCTGTCTTCACTGTCTCCTATGCTGTTCACAGTCTATTGACTAAGTTAATTGGATCATTTGACTGTTTCGCAATTTTTTGTGATGATGATATGCAGCCATTCACCTCCCAAACAGGTCCCAAACTCTGTCTTGCATGTGAAGGAGCATCTGCTGGCCATGCATAAACTGATGCGCTGCAGTTTACTAATAAAGAGAGATCCAGGACAGGCGTCTACGACTAGATAAGGTGTAGAAGCCTTCCATCCTGGAATTGAAAGTGAAATCTCCGGAAATTGCATAGATCGGGAACATTTTCTGAGTGTGCAGAGATTGAAGCATGAAGAGGCTCCTGAGTCCACGTCTTGTGGCTGCTGAGGAAAAGTGTCTCCTCCCTTCCTGAAGTGAACACAAACCTGGTGCCAGCCTGTGTTCTTTCCACGATGGAATACTTCAGCAGCCTGTCTTTAGGACTGGCAAGATAAGCTACCATAGCCAAGTTACTGAGAGACCCACATAGTGCAGCACCAGGAAGCATCTCAGTCGAATAGAAGAACACATGGAGAACCTCTGCTGATGGGGAAGGTGTTCACTAGGACTGGTCCTATCTGGGTGATCACTCCATGCGCTCCACCCCTGGGAGAGTTCCCCGTTCTGAGCGTCACTTGCTTCTTCTCCTCCCTGAAGTAAAACATGCTCAGCCGGTGGCTGCAGCTTTGGGTATCTCGGCACACACACTAGGATGAACTCCTGCTGTTGCCATTCTATTGAAAATCATTTTAGCGTCAGAACGGCTCTTAAGTCACATTTGTTTCTTAACTCGATTGTCTCTCTGTATTTATTTTGATGCAGTGCACCCTCACCCTTGCTCTCACTAGTGCCATGAAGCCGTATTGCAATAGTGCGCTCTAGGAATAAAGTCAATCATTTATTAATCAGTGGCATGGTAGTGAGTGAAAAGGCGTCGCAAATTAATTATTTTTTTGACGTTTTTTAATATACATTTTCTAAATTAAAAAATAAATCTCTCTGGTGGCTGCTGTATTAGTTACGTTTTCAAATAACAAGCCTTTTAGTTGTGCTATGCCTTTTATTATAATTTTTAAGGAGTTGAGAATAAATCACCACGAAACCAAGCACTCAAATTGCAGACAGCTACGATATTACAGTGTTACTGAAACACTATGTTAAAGAAACTTTGAAAAGGTGACAGAAAACAAATCACCATCAAATTGGGCACCCAAAGTGCAGGCAAAATAAATAGCATGTATTTAAACATAATATAAAAAGTAAAATAGAGCAACTTTGAACAAGCCAGAGTCGGTTTGGCCCATAGGGCAATCAGGCAGTGCCGGTTTTGTGACTGTTTGTGGCCTGCTTTATGGTCTCACCCAGGCAAAAGGGCAGCAGGTCAGAACAGCAAGGCAGAAGCGCAGCTCAGCAGTAGTCTAGCAGGGCGGCTGTCTAGGAGAATTGCAGTCCTTCAGCAGCTCAGCAGTCCTTTATTCTGGCAGAGTATCCACAGGTCCAACAGTGCACTGAAGTGGTGGTGCCAGAGGTCCAGTAGTTATATCAGTTGTAGCTTTGAAGTGGGGGAGAAGCTTCTAGAGGTTTCCATTTGAAATAACCAGGCATCCTGCCTCCCCTGTCCCGGCTCCAGACTAACTACAAGGGTTATGCAGCCCTTTGTGTAGAGGCAGGACACAGACTATTCAAGTGAAAGTGTGGCTTTGCCCAGCTCCTCCCTCCGATCCTGCCAATGATGGCCCATCCAGGCACACCTAAGCTCCCTATTGTGTGTGGCTGTCTAGGTGGAATACACAAAGCTCAATTGTCAGCTACACCCAGTCATGTGACCCAGGTACAGGCCACAGGCACTAAATGGCTAAGGGCTGAAAATGCCCACTTTCTAAAAGTGGCATTTTTAAACTTGTTATTAAAAATCCTACTTCAACATTATTTAGGATTTTTCATTACAATTCCAAAGACACCAAACATGAAGTGGTTACTTGCTCCTATTTGGAAATTACAGCTTATTAAATCTATGAAGGTAACTCCAATGTTTGTTAATGGGAGAGGTAGGAATTGTAGTAGTGAAAAACAAATTTAAGGGTTTTTCAGTACCAGGACGTGTAAAACTTAAAAGTACATGCCCAACTTCTAAAATACACTGCACCCTGTCCCCTGGACTGTCCAAGGTCTAACCTAGGTTTGGGCATCATAAAAGGTTTATTTTACTCGGTCGAAATGGCAGTTTTAAAACTGCGCACACAGGCTGCAGTTACAGGCCTAAGGCATGTTTACAGGGCTACTTATGAGGGTGGCACTATCAGTTCTGCAGGCCCGCTAGTAGCATTTAATTTATAGGCCCTGGGTCCATGTAGTGCCACTTTACTAGGGATTTACAAGTAAATTAAATATGCCAATTGGGTATAAGCCAATTTTACCATATTTTAAGAAGTGAGCCCATACACTTTAGCACTGTTTAGCAGTGGTAAAGTGTGCAGAGTTCTAATTCCAGCAAAAACGGGATCAGAAAAAATGGAGGAGGAAGGCAAAAAGTTTGGGGGAAGACCACCCTAAGGCTGACAGGTCTGGAAACCTCTGTCAAAAAATGGGTGAAGGCAGATACAGAAGTAGTGTAGCACACCATCCCGTACACACATCAGCACATCTGCCGATCAAGGGAGAGTCACAAACATGTTGTAAAATGACACATTAAATGAGGAAATCCTGCTATTGGCCACAAACAAAAAGAAGATCAATTTAAGTTCTACAGTGTCCTGTTATTTCCTCATATGAGTGCTCTGATTTTGGGTAGGAGAAGGGAGCTTCCTGAGCTATGGAAAGAGCTGGTGCTTTTGGGCCTCTGTGCCTCAGTTTGGTTCCCCTTGAACCTGAGAGTCCAACAAGGTTGTTCACCCTAGTTAAAGCAGCAAAACTGTTCATAGGTGGTGTCAAAAATGAAGAAGGGTTTATGGTGATTCACGAATAAACATGTGTAGCTGCTTGCAAATCTAGTATATTGATATAACTTTGAAAGAGGGCAGAAACCCTTGATCTATAATACTACAATGTGGGTAGCCTTTCCCTTTGACTTATGGTCACTATTTAAAAAACAAAAAAGTGATAGATGAAATACCTTAATTAATCTCAGTCATTTGTAATTACTCTGGGTTGCATTCCAGCCCATTGTTTGTTTTGTCAACTATACCACTCTACTCAGAGACCAGCCCCATGCATGTTAGCCCAGCCCAAACTTCTAGGCCAGGTCCCCTTCAGACATGAACACAAACAACCCAATTTCAGCCTGTCCAGTCTCATCAGTGAGTCACATAAAGAACACGGTATCAACCTCTGAGAATACCCATCACGCTTAAGGTGTCTCAATCAGCAAAACAAAAAAGTGGCGAGTAGAATGCTTGAATTATTCTCAGTCACTGGTAATCTGGACTAAGAGTGATTTGCATCAGGTTGGTTCTTGTCTGGAGTGGAGCAGTGGGCAAACAATAGATAGACTGGAATGTGGTCTTGAGTAATTACCACTGAATGGCAAGCCCACATGGACACTATTTTACCAGTGGCCTGCCACTGGTGTTATCATCTTTCAAGTGATGCAAGGGGCTATTTACTACTGACTAATTAAAATGCAAATTATTTTGATTAACTGTTAAAAATGTGCAATGATCAATGTACAATTCAAATCTAAAATGACGCACATTTAAAATGTGCAAACTGCAATAGGCAGCCATAGAAATGTGTATAGGACATAGAGCTACCAAGAAGCAAGCTTCCTTTAACTAGAAGTGAACCTAATATTGCTGAACTGCGCACAAATAATTTAGCAGTCTGATCTTAATGTGACAATCTTAGAAATGTTCTTCATAACTGCACAGTGTTCTGGTTTTAATCAAATGTTTTATTTTACTAAGTGACATATTGTTTAAAATGATTAAACTTCCAATTCTTACCCTATTTCACATAATGCCTGAATAGAACAGTTGCTCATCCAAAACAATATTTCTTGTTCGTAGTAACAAAATGGATTACTAAACTGTATTTTTGAAAGAAAATGTTTCTCTCTTTAACATAGTTTATTGTGTACGCAGTGAAACAATAATTTTAGAAGGCCAACCTGCGTCCGATGCCTATGGAAATTGCGGCTTATGTTTCCAGAACTTAACTACGTAAGAATTGCTGTAGCTAACTTGTGATAAGGCTTTACAATTCGCATGTATTTTCATGGGAAACAAAGAACAGAACCTGGTCACAGAGGAGAGCTGCCTTTTGATTGGTCCAGAGAGGAAGAAGCAAATACAATGTTTGCAACATGTATTCATGTCCTTTTACATTAGTGAGTGTTCCTAGTTAGAATCAATGCCTTTTTCGATTACTTTTTCCCATGCTCTTACCCTGATGCTTTCTCTCCACTCCTTACCTACCTTTTGACGGTTGTGGCTACTGCTGCTTCTATACACCTTACTTAAATTTGAGGCTTAATTTTACAAGTTGCTACTGGATCCGTATGATGACTTACTCAATTTATTTATACTCAGCTGAGTTTGATGAACTACTGTTTATGGGGAGTTCTGCTGCTTAAAATTTGGCTTTGAGGTTTATGCTCCTTTGATTTCACTCTTTTCCTTTGAACTTGAACTCTTCATGGGTTCTACTAACTCTAAAAATTGTAGTCTGAACTTTAGAATAAGGTTTATTCCTTTATGGAAAGTGCTTGATGCATTATATTGTCTATTCGATTCTAACCCAACCCTTTTATGAGATTTCTGTAAACTTGCTAAAGATTTATTGACTAATATGAATAAAGAAAAAGAATAAAAATACAAATACTAATCTCTTAATGAGAATAAAGCTTTTAAAACTTATCCAAAACTCTCATCATTGACTGAACTGGGAATTGTATTTGAAATTTTCTTGTCATGCTGAAATAGCACTGATGGAGCAGGGGAAACGAAATAATTTTGTACCCCTTAGAAGTTAATGACCCCATAATAATTAATGATAGTAACCGTTTGAAACGCATGAACTAATCAACAAATACACCTTTTTAGTAGACATTACACTAGGGAAATTGCTAAATGTTGCAAAATCTAATTTATTCACAAATGTGAAACAAAATAACATTAGTATTGTGATTTGCGTAGTAAGTAGAGTGAATTGCATGATTTATGTTGCGTAATAGAATTGTATTATGGCAAAGAATGCAGACGGTAAGTAAAATGGCTTTAAATGTCGCTTCTGCTAGGTAATATCTAACACGGGTCTTTAGAATGGCGGGTGGTAAACAGAAAGTCTTATTTTCCATGTTTTAATTTCCGTTGTGTATGTTCTTATATTAGTTTCGTTCGGGCCTGCTAGGCCGTGCTTCGAAAATGGCCGCTGGAAAAGATGGGATGGCGTGCGCTGAATGAGATAGCCCCAGCGCATGGGCAGTATAAAAGCTCCAGTCACGTGTATGCGGCCTGTGCCCAGAGTGAAAGATGTCAAGGCCAATCTGACCTGCAACAAGGATTGTGCCAAGAGTTCAGCATATATGCCTGGGAACGGATGGGAAAATCGAGCGACAGGGAATGAACTAATGTGTGGCCATCAAAGATTGCTACAAAATGGATTAACAAATTGGACTACTTTTGGACACTGATCATGAGGCTTATTGTGTGCTTTATTGTCCCCAAACCGGTTCGAACAAGGAGGGCGATGAGGTGACCATCACCACCCCTCCAATGGACCAATTAGCGTGATTCTTGCCCCTAAAGATTGCAACTTTTGAGTGTAGAGAGCCAGAAAGTAGGGTATAAGAGGGTCTGCTCTGACATTGTGAAAAAGGTGTTTCTTTTATTCTATCCTGATGCTGCGAGAGACTCTGTCATTTTGAACTACGAACTTTGACAGGGGAAGGAACGAGACCGCTGCGGGAGTTGCCCGGGAGGAGTTTGCATCCGAGGAGTTTGGTGGGACAGTCAGTCAGTTTTAGGAGTCCATCTTGTGATCTGCAGTTCATCTCTCTTTCCTGATGAACCATTCTTGTCATCGCCCAATGGCCATGGGTAATGAATATTTCCCATCTTTATTTTAACTTTTACTTAAAATGCTTACTGATATAATAAATGTATTTGCTAATAAATTGAACTTTACCTTTGCTTAAAGAAATTTAGATAAAAATATATGCTAACTCTAAATGAGTCTGTGGTTTCTTTAAATAAAACTGTGATTTATAAATGCTAAAGGTTTTAATTATGATTGAGCTGGTCTTAATCACCATCAACTGATTCTACTAGTTGGTCCATCGACCGAATAGCGGAGTACCTTGATGTTTAGAACCGACAGGATCCGAAGTTAATGTATATAATGTATAGGTTATAATTCTGTCATTTTAATAAGGTATCCCGCTTGTCCAGCAACTCATTTTTTCTTAGCGCTTGATCCAGAGAATTGAATGAATGTATGTATGCGGTGTTATGGGCCCCACCGACATAAGTTACAAGTAACCAAAGTTTGTGTAGGTGTTTTCCTGGATTAGTGTCATAAGGAAAAATGTATATTAGCCGCGCTGGATCAGATTTCTTGGTAGCAGAGTTATGGTTACTATAGATTAGTTTGGTGATTATTGATTATTGATTTTTTTGTGTCTAACGCTCTATGTTGAGTTTGTATTACGTTATGTGTAAGTCGAAATTTTTAAGCTTCCGGGAAATAGGAAGTGGACACGGGTGGCAAGAGAAGTCACACGGAATTGTGCATTGTCTGATTTCAAATTTGGTGATAACACAGGACTGTGTTATGATAGGGAAATTTCACATATGAATTGCATTTGAGTGAAATAGCAACAGGTTTTCTTGTGAAACTCTGGCCTTAATTCTCAGGAGCAGTGTAGTCTCCACATGTGTTTTATCCCCAGAGAAACGGGTTTACCTCTTGCTTGAGAGAAGGGTAAGGTAGAGAGAAGTGCTACACTTATCGAACAAAACAGTATTCTTGTAAGTGGGAATAAACTATCACTTTTGTTTAGAGAAACAGACAATGGAAATGTGTTTTACATTGTAACTAATCGATTTTAGTTGAAAAGAAAAGCTAAGAAAACTGCCGATAATTTTTGTAAAGGAGGGGTCAGTAGAAACAGGAGTAGAACTGACGTCAACAAGAACCGCGCTGGTATTGGCCAGTTGTGAAAGAACGAAGAGCTTCCTGATTGGTGCGTTGGTGTGAGACGCGCTGGGATAGGTTAGTGTGAGAGTGACGTAAAGCTTTCTGATTGGTGCGTTGGTGTGAGACGCGCTGGGATAGGTCCGAATAGCCGAGCAGCAGAAAGAACCGATTGGGGAAGGATTGTGTAAATTGCTTCGGCAAAACAACAGTGAAAATGCCTTATTATAATGAATATGAGAGAGAGAAACCGTCATGGTTTGCGAAACTTAAAAACTTTTTTAAGAAAGATAAAAAGGTTGTGACTAGGGAAGGAGAAGTACTTCCTCCGCCGAAAACGCCAGCATCTCATATGATGTTGAAATATGGCTATCATACTTGCATTTGGTTGGAAAATTGGGAGAAGTATACCAAAGACGATGGAGTATTGGCATTTTCAGAAAATGGTTCGTTTAGCACAGCGGTACTTCGAAATTTGAGAGAAAAGATGATGAAACGAACCGAGACCTAGGCCGACACAATTCGAAGCTTTAGGCGAATGGGAAGATGAGATGTATGAAAGGGAAAGACACAGAGGTGCAAAGAATTATAGTTTAGTTCATGGAAGAGTATGGGGTTTGAATCATGAAGACAGGATGAGACAATGGCAGTATGCTAACATGACGGATGGCTTGTTTCCTGTCAGAACAGTTGAAGAATTTACAGGGAGAAAGTGTACGGAGAAAAAGAAGCATGCAGTAACAGAGAGATATGGGTATGGAGTTAGCGACACAGAGGATGAGTTGCTGGAGGACATTTTAAATAAAAGACCCCCTCCATATCAACAGGATTCTGTGGTGGTGACACCGAATGCACTGCCGATGAGGACTGTAATAAATCAAAGCCCTGAACAAATGTCTGAAATAAATAGTCCATTTAATAAACTAGAAACACCACAGACTGTGAAACATGATAATGGTAATACAGCTGAATTATCCGGAACCACAAGAGAGTTGACTGAAAAGATAAGAGAACTGACAAAGAATATGGAAGCTGTGACTGTGCCAGTAACTATAGGGCCAGTAATCCCAGTATTTGAAAATCAAAAGATAGATGAACACTCCTTAACAATTCCATTAAATTCCAGTATGCAAAGAGCAAGAGAAGGGATGATTCCAGAAAATAGAGAGAAAGAAGATTCTGTTGGTCCATTTAGGTCAAGTCCACCTGTAAATTCGACAGTTAATGAGAGTCTGATAAATAGGATTCCTATGGGAGCCAAGTCAGCAACTGAAACCCCAGAGAGAAGTGCAAGTTGGGCAGAAGTAAATAAAACCCCTGTGGGTCCGACTGCAGAGGAATTAAATGATTGGGTGAGGAGCTTGCAGAAAAAAGATGCTGAACCACAACTTTTGGATGTGGTCAGATTAAACATAGATATGGAAGAATTAATTCTAGGAACTATTGGTACAGATCGATTGAAGTCCTATCAAGATGATGAATTAATGTTTATGTGTAAAAGCGTCACTTGGAGAGCTAGAAACTTGCATGAAAAATTGGAAGAAACAGCGAACGAACTAGGAGTAGATTTTGGAAAAATTTGAGGATTACAGAAACCGTACAGGGTAGATTTTAGTGAAAAGGACATAGAAAACCTGAACACTTCAGGACGACTAACACAGATAAAAGAACTGATTGTATTATTGAGAAAATGGGGAGATGTGGAGAAGTGGAGAAGTAGGTGGATAAGGAGAAAGGAGGGAACAACTGATAAAGCATCATTGGCTTTCCCAGTAAAAGAGAAAGAACCAACGGTAATGGAATGTCCAATGAGATAAACTCCAGGAGGAAGTTATGTACATGTCCCATGGTCCAGACAAGATATATTGTCATTTACAAATGACTTTCCAAGATTGAGAGAAAAATCTGTAGAATGGTATAGACAGGTAGAAAGGTTTGTAAAAGTTTCAAAAGTGTTGTGGGAAGATCTGGATGGATTGTTTGAGATTGTTGTTCCTGCAGATTTATGGACAGAATGTAAGATTACAATTGACTAGCCGAAGGAAGAATATCCTAGAGATGCAAAAACAGGAGCCCCAGGTTCAGAAGTAATGAGAAAATATGAACAGGCAATCACGTTTTTGAAAAATAAAATCCCACCAAAAGAAACGGACTGGGTAAAGATTGATAGAACAACTCAGGAGAGTAAGGAATCTGTACATGCCTATTGCGAGAGATTACTTTTGGTCTTTAAACAGTATAGTGGATACGAGAATTTGAGTGAAAAAGACATGAGTCATTTTGTGTATAGATTTGTGTATGGCTTGAGACCTGAAATAAGTGAAATGATTAAGCAGCATATGTTATGTTGGCAGAATAGCACAGTAGATGTGGTACTACGGTATGCAAAATATTGCAGTGATGATATTGAGTGTAGACAGCGTAAACTCAAGGAAAAGGCAATGTGGGCACAAGTAAAGGTTGCAGAGAAGCAGGAAGCTCAGATGAATAGTCAGTCTAGTGATGCAGGACAGACCAAGACCAAACCGAATATTGATAAGGGAAAGGGTCAGATGAGTATGGAAGAAGCTAAAAAGAAATGGCCATGTCATAATTGCGGAAAATTAGGGCACTGGAGAAACGAGTGTAAATTTCCTCCGAAAGTTAATACTGAGAATCAATCATTGAATTCACAGGTGCAGAATGAGGTGAGTTACCAACAACTGCAACAGCCGCAGGTAGTTACTCAACAGTGTCAGGTGCCGCAACCACCTCTTCCAAAGAGTGTAAATCCTCAAAGATACAGTACAGAGGCAGGATTCTACAGAGGAGAGCAGGTAACAAAATTGCGGCACGCATCTGCAATTTCGCAGTATTGGTTACGGCAGGATGGAGATGAATCGGATGAAAGCTTATGACGGTGCCTAGGAGAGGAAGAAGAGTGCGTGCTTGGCGCAACTCTAGAGGTAGATCAGTCAGGTCCATTTGTGGATGGAAAGGTGAATGGTGTAAATGTTACTTTCCTTGTGGACACTGGCGCTACCCGTTCTACTGTCAGGTCAGTGAAAATTCCAAACCTTCCTCTCTCAGGAGAATCAATCCAAGTTGTAGGTGTTTCAAACAGGCAAATTAAAACCCCTCTTACAAAACCAATAGAAGTGGAAATTGGTCCATTCAAAGACATGCACCGTTTTGTGGTGTGTGATTGTAGTCCTGTAAATTTATTAGGACGTGATGTGCTTTGTAAAATGAATTGTACCATTTACTGTACACCAGATGGTATTGCTTTCCAAACACCAGATGATGATGTTCTGTACAAAGTGACAATGACAGAACTAGAACCAGGAATGTATGATACGTTTCCTGTGTTCGATGCAGAGAAAATCCATGCTGAATTGAAAGAAACAGTCAGGTCTGATGTATGGGATTTCACAGGTGAAGATGTTGGATTAAGGAGAGAAGTTGATCCTGTAAAAATTACTGTAAAAGAAGGAACGAATTACCCAAACACCCCGCAATACAAACTGACGCCAGAAATCATTGAAGGAATAAAACCTGTAATTAATAAGATGATTGAACAAGGGATTTTAAGAGAAATAATGAGCAGCCCATGTAATTCTCCTAAAATGGGACTGAAAAAGCCAAATGGAACATATAGGATAGTGCAAGATTTGAGAAAGGTAAACAAAATTGTTATTCCTTGCTGCCCAATTGTGCCAAACCCTGCTGTAATACTGTATCAAATCCCACATGATGCAGAATGGTACACAGTTATTGATTTGTGCCATGCATTCTTTTCAATTCCATTGCACCCTGACAGCCAGCCATTATTTGCGTTCCGGTTCGGAGAGCGTATTTTGGCATGGTGCCGAATTCCTCAAGGGTATACTGAAAGTCCTTCAATTTTTAATCAGATTCTAAAGAAATCCTTAGAAGATTTTAAAATGCCTGAAAAATCTGTGATGGTCCAATATATTGATGACCTATTAGTGGCATCAAAGACCAGAGAAGCATGTGTTACGGACACCATTGCTTTACTGAATCATTTGGCAGAAGGAGGACACAAGGTGTCCCCATCAAAACTGCAATTCTGTCAACAGGAAGTACAGTACTTAGGCCATAAGATTGAGAAAGGGATGCGAAAAGTGACAAAAGAAAGGATAAGTATTATCAAAGGAATGAGAGCCCCAATGACACAAAGAGAGGTGAGAATGTTCCTTGGAATGGTTGGATATTGCCGACAGTGGATAAGTGGATTTTCATTGATTGCAAAACCTTTACAGCGATTGACAAAGAAGGAGGTCAAAGATCTGATTGCATTGGATGAGGAGGAAATGAAGGCTTTCGAGGAACTGAGAACAAGTTTGTGTGAGGCACCAGCATTGGGAATGCCTGATTATGAGAAAGAATTTGAGCTGTATTGTAGCAAGAGAGACGGATGTGCACTTTCAGTATTAGTGCAAAGGCATGGAAAAATGAAACGACCAATAGCCTATTTTTCAGCTGTTTTAGACCCGGTAGCAAAGGCGTTGCCTGGATGTCTGAAAGCAGTAGCTGCTACTTGTGTGAGTCTGGAACAGAGTGAAGGCATTGTGATGGGATATCCTTTGAGAGTATATGTACCACATTCAGTTGAAATCCTTCTGACCCGAACAAAAACCCAATTCATGACACATAGTCGGCTGACTAGGTATGAAAAGGTGATCTTGGGTGCAGACAATGTAACCATTGTAAGATGCACGAGTGTGAATCCTTCCACTTCACTGCCAGATTAAGTAAATGCAGAAGTCAAAGATGATGTTGATCATAAGTGTTTGGATGTGCTTGAATTTTGCACAAAGCCTCGCCCTGATATCAGGGATGAACCTCTAAAAGAGTCAGATTATGTGATGTTTGTGGATGGGTCATGCCTGAGGACAGATGAGGGAGTTTTAAGTGCTGCGTATGCTGTATGTACGGTGGCAACCATAATGGAAGCATCTTGTTTGAGAGGAATACGTTCAGCCCAAGTTGCTGAGCTGATTGCTCTGATTCGAGCGTGCAAACTGGGAAAGAATTTCCGAATCACTGTGATCACGGATAGCCAGTACGGCTTCGGAGTGGTCCATGATTTTGGACAGATCTGGTCCCAGAGGGGATTCCTGACTTCTAGAGGGTCTCCTATTAGGAATGGTGAGTTTGTGAAGAAGTTGCTTGAGGCGATACAGCTGCCTAAACAGATTGCGGTGGTAAAATGCACTGCTCACAAAAATGGAACTGATTACATTGCAGTGGGTAACAAATTTGCTGACGAATTAGCTCAATATTGTGCCAGAAATATGACCTCAATGAATCGGAGAAGGGAAAAAGAAAATGTTTCATGTCCCTTGCTATTTACTAACCCAGTTGAAACATGGGATGAGGTAAGACAATTGCAGGAAGAGGCAAGTGATGAGGTAAAGGACATTTGGATAAAATCAGGTTGCAGACGGAGAGAAGAAGATGAAGTTTGGGTTTACAGGGATGAAAGACCAGTTATGCCTGATAGCATGATCTCTAACATGGCACGGATGTACCATGGACAGGCACACATAGGTAGAGATGCCATGATCAGACTTTTCAAACAGACCTGGTATAACCCAAAATTTAGGGCTATAGCTGAAAGCCTTTGCCAAATATGCCTTATATGCCAACATATAAATCCTGGAAGGAAGACAGTAGGGAGTTTGGGAGTAATAGGACGTGAAGGAGGTCCTTTTACCAGAATGCAATTAGATTTCATTGAAATGCCCCCGAGTAACAGATTGAGGTATGTCCTGGTGGTCGTCTGTTTGTTTTCTCGTTGGGTGGAAGCCTATCCGACAAGAAGGAATGATGGAGTTACTGTAGCTAAGCTCCTGCTGAGAGAATTCATTCCTAGATATGGCTTTCCAGTAACGATAGAAACAGATAGAGGAACGCATTTCCAGAAAGAAATTATCCAACTGATATGCGAAGCACTAGACATTCAACAAAAGCTGCACTGTGACTACAGACCAGAGGCTTCTGGAGTGGTAGAGCAAGTAAATGGCACCATAAAGAATAGGTTGGGTAAAATGTGTCAAGCCACAGGACTCAAATGGCCCGATGCCTTACCATTGGTGCTAATGAGCATAAGAAGCATACCAGACAGAAAAACAGGTCTGAGTCCTCATGAAATAATCATGGGACGAGCAATGAGGCAAGTATATGTACCTGTCAACAAACTGCTGACTATAACTGATGATCTCATACTGGACTATTGCAAATGATTGGCTGATGTGGTGCATTCTGTGTTTCATCAGGTTGGACCGGATGCGACCACTCTTGAAAGAAAACCAGCTCATGATCTGAGTCCAGGAGACTGGGTCCGCATAAAAGTCCACAGAAGAAGAAATTGCTTGGTTCCACGCTGGGACAAGCCACATCAAGTGATTCTGGTGACAACGACTGCAGTAAAGTGTGCAGGTGTGAAAAATTGGATTCATGCCAGCCATACAATCAGAATTCCAGATCCTGAAGCTCGACCTGTAAGTCGACATCTGGAAATATCAGATACCAGCTCGGCATCTGAAGCAGAGACTGAAACAATCAGAGTTCCAGATCCTGAAGCTCGACCTGTAAGTCGACATCTGGAAGAATCAGGTACCAGTTTGGCATCTGAAGCAGAACCTGAAATGATTAGAGTTCCAGATCCTGAAGATCGACATGTAAGTCGACATCTGGAAATATCAGATACCAGTTCGGCATCTGAAGCAGACCAACCTGAATGCAGTGAAAGACAAACAAAAGAATCCAAAAACAAAAGAACTGATATTGAAACAGGAGAAACTGAACCAATAGACAGTGACGGTGAACAGCCAAGTACAAGTTTTGGGGAAATTCCTCCGGAAATTGTAGAGGTAACTGAAGAAAATTTAGATTCAGATAGAGAGATTGAGGAAATTGCAGAAGAAACACGAGGAGGATTAGACTCAGAATTACAAGCGGAAGAAACACGAGGAGGTTCAGATTCAGATAAAGAGACTGAGATCATAAAGTTCAAAGTTAGAGAAAGTGAAGTGAGATCTGAGACAGAATCTGAAGAAAGTGAAGATGAAAGAAGGCAAAGAATAGGTCCAAGAAAGAGAACTTGGAGAGTGGAACGAGGAGAAAAGGAAAGTGAAATGAAAAGGCCAAGAAAAGGAGACAATTGGCCCAACGAAATTAAAAGACTGAGATATAAGATAATAAATTTGAACAAAGACAATACAGAACAAGTGAATGAAATAACAAGTCAAGAAAGACAAAGAAAAACAGATAAAAGACAATTGCAGAGACCCAAAAGAGTGAAAAGACCTAACTTGAAATACAAGTCACCTGAATGGGTATACATAGCTCTGTCTGACATTAAAGAAGTGGATAGCAGTCACGAGAACCCAGACAAAGACTGTGAGCAAGTGGGTGAGAGTGAACTGCGCCAACCCTGAAAGTCAAAGAAAGAAAACCGGACTAGACACACAAACTGATAAAGACAAAGAAAGAAAACCGGACTAGACACACAAACTGATAAAGACAAAGAAAATTTCTGAGAAACCGAAAAGTGACATATAGTTAGGTAATATTTCAACATGGTAGACACTGAGAATAGAAGATCTAGATGTGGGTTTTTCCGTAGATGGTATAAGATGTGTTTCTATTGTACAGGCTTTCTAATGCTTATCTGGTTCATTTTGGCAATAATAATCCCACTTAGGTTAGTTGTAGAAAATACATCTGAAATCATAAATGACACGAATAGTGACAAGAAATCGAACATAAAGAACACTGCAACACTAATAGATAGTACTGATTTTCATAGGGACAAGTCAATAACTGATTTCTCCAAGAAAGTCTTCACAAAACTTTTGTACAAATATGTGGAGACAATGGATGTGAGAGATTGTTATGTATGTATGCAGTTACCTGCGTCTGTAACAGAAGGTGTGACGTATCATCACCTTCCTTTGACGTGCGGAATAACTTGTAGTGTTTTAGCTAGTTTATTTTATAAGACTGGTAAATTAGAATATTACTACACTGACACAGATGCTGTTTTTGCTAAAGTTCCCGTAGTCCCTGAACTAAATAAGGTGAAATTTGCAAAGATGTTTGGAGAATTTTTCTTAGAAACAAAAGAATTAATATTAGAATATGCATTTAGACATTGTGGGTTAAGAAAGGAAGAAAAGGTTTTCTTGGATATGGTAGAAGACAGAAGGGTTAAGTTTCAAAGAAGGGCGACAGGAGAAAAGACAAAAACCCCACCTTGGGCGTTTGAAGAGGGAAGTTATGACAAAGGCGAAACAAATGCAGCTATGGTTCTAGATTGGCCCCAACAGGGAAAATTGTGTATTAGTAGAGATAACACTATGTATGATAACTATTTCGTGGGTTCTAGTGAGTGCCGAGATACATACAAAATTCTAGGGGGATGGGGATTTAAAGGAGGAAAAGATCCAGTATTTCCAGGGATCTATTATATTTGCGGAAATAGAGCTTATTATAGGTTGCCGGACCATTGGTACGGAACATGCTATCTAGGCCTGGTCTTTCCAAAGGTTTTTCATGTGGAAAGAGGAACAAAAGGAATTCACGAGATAGGTAAACCATTAACCCGTAGGAGAAGGGAAAGCTTCTCAGAAATAATAGGTGACATTTTTGGAGCATTGATACCAGCAGTGGGTATATCTTTAAATGCATACAAGATTCGGAAATTGTCTACAGTAGTAGATCGTTTATCAACGAATACTGCTGGAGGGTTCTTGATGATAAATACTGAAATGGTTGCCATGAGAGCTATGGTAATGCAAAATCGACTTGCCCTTGACATTCTTTTGGGAAAAGAGGGTGGAGTCTGTGGAATGCTGAAAGTACAACATTGTTGCACTTACATTCCAGACAAAAGTCAGAATATACAGAAGTATATAAAGAACATTACTGATTTGCATAAAGAAATTGCCCCACTGGAGGTTGAAGGTGCTTGGGAGAGACTTGGCAAAAGTTTTTCCTCAATGAAGAAATGGTTCACCGAAATAGGTAGTTCTCTTATTGGGAAAATACTAATTCCAGTGACCTTAGTAATAGTGATAATATCAATATGGAGATTAGCATATGTGTGTGTTAAAAGGAGAAAATAAGGTAAAAAGAGAAAATGAGGAAAATAAAGAAAGAGAACGGGAGATGGGAGAGATCGAATAGTAAGAGTTTAAAGAGAACATGTACAAAAGGTCTAAAAGACAAGATGAAAAGAACACGATTGTCTAAATTAACAAATGCAAGTGGACAAGAAATAGTTATCTGATAAAGTTTGTAGGGATAGGTTTTAGTGGTGATGTTAAAAATCACCAAAGGGGGGAATTGATGGAGCAGGGGAAACGAAATAATTTTGTACCCCTTGGAAGTTAATGACCCCATAATAATTAATGATACTAACCGTTTGAAACGCATGAACTAATCAACAAATACACCTTTTTAGTAGACATTACACGTGGGAAATTGCTAAATGTTGAAAATCTAATTTATTCACAAATGTGAAACAAAATAACATTAGTATTGTGATTTGCGTAGTAAGTAGAGTGAATTGCATGATTTATGTTGCGTAATAGAATTGTATTGTGGCAAAGAATGCAGATGGTAAGTAAAATGGCTTTAAATGTCGCTTCTGCTAGGTAATATCTAACACGGGTCTTTAGAATGGCGGGTGGTAAACAGAAAGGCTTATTTTCCATGTTTTAATTTCCGTTGTGTTTGTTCTTATATTAGTTTCATTCGGGCCTGCTAGGCCGTGCTTCGAAAATGGCCACTGGAAAAGATGGGATGGCGTGCACTGAATGAGATGGCCCCCGCGCATGGGCAGTATAAAAGCTCCAGTCACGTGTATGCGGCCTGTGCCCAGAGTGAGAGATGTCAAGGCCAATCTGACCTGCAACAAGGATTGTGCCAAGAGTTCAGCATATATGCCTGGGAATGGATGGGAAAATCGAGCGACAGGGAATGAACTAATGTGTGACCATCAAAGATTGCTACAAAATGGATTAACAAATTGGACTACTTTTGGACACTGATCATGAGGCTTATTGTGTGCTTTATTGTCCCCCAACCGGTTCGAACAAGGCGGGCGATGAGGTGACCATCACCACCCCTCCAATGGACCAATTAGCGTGATTCTTGCCCCTAAAGATTGCAACTTTTAAGTGTAGGGAGCCAGAAAGTAGGGTATAAGAGGGTCTGCTCTGACGTTGTGAAAAAGCTGCTTCTTTTATTCTATCCTGATGCTGCGAGAGACTCTATCATTTTGAACTACGAACTTTGACTGGGGAAGGAACGAGACCATTGCGGGAGTTGCCCGGGAGAAGTTTGCGTCCGAGGAGTTTGGTGGGACAGTCAGTCAGTTTTAGGAGTCCATCTTGTGATCTGCGGTTCATCTCTCTTTCCTGATGAACCATTCTTGTCATCGCTCAATGGCCATGGGTAATGAATATTTCCCATCTTTATTTTAACTTTTACTTAAAATGCTTACTGATATAATAAATGTATTTGCTAATAAATTGAACTTTACCTTTGCTTAAAGAAATTTAGATAAAAATATATGCTAACTCTAAATGAGTCTGTGGTTTCTTTAAATAAAACTGTGATTTATAAATGCTAAAGGTTTTAATTATGATTGAGCTGGTCTTAATCACCATCAACTGATTCTACTAGTTGGTCCATCGACCGAATAGCGGAGTACCTTGATGTTTAGAACCGACAGGATCCGAAGTTAATGTATATAATGTATAGGTTATAATTCTGTCATTTTAATAAGGTATCCCGCTTGTCCAGCAACTCATTTTTCCTTAGCGCTTGATCCAGAGAATTGAATGAATGTATGTATGCGGTGTTATGGGCCCGAACAACATAAGTTACAAGTAATCAAAGTTTGTGTAGGTGTTTTCCTGGATTAGTGTCATAAGGAAAAATGTATATTAGCCGCGCTGGATCAGCACTTTGAATCATAATATGGTGACCAAGATCCATCGCCTCAAGAAGAAGAGACTGGTGCAGTTATGGGGCTTAACCCTGTAAGTGATGGTTATTGAAGCTGAGCACCATATTATTTAATTTTGGCCTCAATGCATGCTATCAATACTCTGGTAGCAGAGGTATGGTTTCACCTTGATCAAAGAGCTATAAATAATTACCCAAGTAAGAATAAAAAGCCTGAATCCTGAAAATCCAATGCCTGGAGTTTGCAAAGCTTATAAGGTGCGGTTTTCGAAGGCAGTTGCTGTTTTGGAGATGTGAGCATTAATAGGGTGGTGCAACATCTATTGTAATTGTGATACAGGTGTATTATTGAGTTGAGAGCGAATAGTTTTATGAATAAATGAAGGTGCTTCTTGTTTCTATGTAAAGAGATTGAAGAGTTTCAGACTCATTGTAGTCTAAGATTCCGGGATAAAAGATAAAGGACAAAAGACAAGTGTAGAAGACACTTCAGTAAGCCATTGTTGAATGGTATTTCTTGTATGCAGGGTTTGCGGTGTTGAGTGTGAGGTACCATCAGCTACACAATTGAGATGGAAATACTAAGAATCTGTTGTGGTTGTTTAATATCGATTGGTGTTAGCAGAACCTAATTGCGCAAAAGGGTGAAGCTGCATTGATTAGGGTGATTTCACGCTGGTCGTGATTTCATTTGCAATTGTGGAATTCTTTTGTGCGGATGAAATACTATTTTTTTCTTTAGAAGAGCAAACAAGAGCTAATATTTGTTTTTTATTGTCATTTATAGGTTTTGTTTATTTGTGTAAGTATGAGAGAAACTGTAAAGGAGGGTGAGCTGCGGCGAGGAGTGAGATTATACATCATAGTGTTTTGCACTGCGATTGGTTGGTTGGTGTGCGTTCACACTGTGATTGGTTGGTGATGTCAGTGTGCCTCGCTGTGATAAGTCAGTGTTTGTATGGATATTGCACTGGGATTTGTTAACAGGACTTCGATAATATAACAACTGTGACCAGATTGGATTAAAAAGGATCTGATACTTATGGAACAGAATCAAAAAATTGAATTGAAATTGTTTGGTTTGTGATTTAACCAGAATCATGAAAAGTTTTAAAGAATTTAAGAGTTTTGCGAAGGGTGATGTTACAATTCCGATACGGAAGCGTGAAGAGGCACCTCCTGAGGGTACGACTGCAAATTATATGGCAACTGAATTGGGATCACATACATGTTCACTGAGAAAGAAGGTGCATTAAGATTTCTGAAATATGGTAGCTTTGAGACTAGAATTATTGAGAAATTAAAAGAAAAACTGTGTGAAATTAAAAATCCCTTAGACCTACACAATGTGAAGCCTTGAATATGTGGGAAAAGGCTGCCCAAGAGAAAGTAAAGGAAAAATATAAGAAAAGAACAAAGAGGGCAATGCGTATTCATGCAGATCCTCAATGGGATGAAGGACAGAGGAGATGGAGGAAAACCATAGTTGAAGGCACTAGATTGTATCCAGCTATTTCTACAGAAATACCAGAGAAAGGGAAGAAGAGAAAGACCCAGGGAAAATATAAAGAGGAAAAAGAAAATGAGAATGAGAATGAGACAGGTAGTGATTCAGGGGATGACATTTTAGAAGAAATGTTGGCTGCACGACCCCCACCTTATGAAAAACCAACTGATAATGCTGAGAGTGGTGCCACAGTAAGCAGTACAATAGCTACAGCCTTCAAAGAAAGTAGAGCAATATCAATTGAGAGATCCCTTCCAGTATTACAGATAGCCTCACCACAGACTGATCCATCACTTGAGGTGAATCCACTTGTTATACATGGTCTGGTGCAAGTACCGCAACCAGAAATTGTAAAGACAGTGCTTAGACCAGTAGTAAATGTCCCAGAATATTTTAACCTGACTTCAGTGGCTCAAGAGGAAGAGACTCCAGACGATACAGAACTCACCAGACTCATCCTCGAGACTCATCCTCGACCTCCCCAAACAGACCCACATCAACCCCCACCTCAGGAACCTTGACTGGCTCCCCATCCAGAAAAGATGCCAATTCAAGATAATGACACGTACCTACAAGGCCCTCCACGACCAAGAACCAGTATACATCAACCACTGCCTGAACTTCCACCAACCCTCCAGACACCTGTGCTGCACCTCTCTCGCTCACACTCCCCACCTCCACCGAAGCAACAGCAGAGGACACTCCTTTTCCTACTCTCCCTGAATTCAGAAAAGGACTCAAGACCTGGCTCTTCGACTGATCCCAGTAAGAACCCAGCACCTGCATACCCTCATGGGTGATTAGTCATGTTCTACAAATCCAAGTTGATTGATTGATTGATTGATAGGAGGTTTACCACCTACGGGATTTATTCAGACTGCTCAGAATTCACAGATTGTTGTATGGAGACCACCTCAGACAGTCCAGCATTATGAGATGGGGGAAGGCTTGTTTTTACAACATCGGTACCCCCCAGGGAAATATATTTGTTTGACTATTGAATATTTCCACTGTGATTTAATGTTTCCAAACTGAAAGATGAATTAGAAGAAGTAATTAGAGGATGTTTAGAATTAGAGCATTTACCAAGATCAAGAGAAAGAACTGATTTACCTTTGTAAAGAAATTACAAGACGAGCAGCAAATAAACATGATAAATTGACCGAATTGGCTCGAAAATATGAGGTTGTTCTGTCTATAAGCTTTCCTTCACAGAAACGTTACATGGTTCAGTTAGATGATGAAACAATTGAGACAATACGTTCTTCAGGAATGCAGTTACACATTACAGAATTAATAAAAATGCATTTGTAAATAGAATGAAACTGAAAAATTAGAAAACAAATGGGCAAGAAAACAGGAAAAGAAATAGAAGGAACCTGAGTTTGCAGGGGAAAATAATTAACAGAATGAGGAAGGAGCCTCAGCTTATCCATTGAGCAAATTAACAGGAGCAGTTTATGTTCATGTACCTTCGAGTAGACGAGATCTTGCAGCATTTACCAACAATTTCCCAAAATTGAGAGACAAACCTGTGAAGTGGTACACTCAAGTTGAAGAAGAGAATTTCAAAAGTGCTGTTGATTTGAATACATTTTTTGATATTGTAGTACCATGTGATTTGTGGGCTGAGTGTAAGACTGCTGTACAATGGCTACATGAAGAACCAGCGAGAATGGGATGCACTAATGCGCCATCTCCTGTACTAATGGAAAAATATGAAGCAGTGATTACTTTCCTGAAGGCAGAGTACCTCCAAAAGATCTTGATTGGTTGCAAATTAAGTGAACGACACAAGAAGTAAAAGAATCAGTTCATGAATACTATGAGCAGTTGTGGCAGGTGTTTCAGCAGCACAGTGGAAGAGAATACCCAGATGAGAAGGACATGTTTTTTTATATCTCAGTTTGTTCTAGGATTGAGAGCAGAGATAAGTTCGCATATAACCCACAGTGTAATCTGCTGGCAGAGTAAATCTTTTTTTTTTCCAGAGTTTTATATAGCGCAAACTTGACCCTAAGGTATCAGATCGCTTTACATGAGCACCAGTTGCATTACAGACTGACATATTCATTTTTGTTGGGCACAGGGAGATTAAGTGATTTGCCCAGAATTACAGGATGTTGAGCATCCCTGCCAAGACTCTAACCCTTTTCCACAGCTTTGAGGTCGACCGCTGTAGCCGCAAGGCCTTATACTCTCCCCTTGATGAGATTCTGAAGTATGCAAAATATTTCAGTGATGAACAAGAAATGAAACAGAAAAAGATTCAAGAGAAATTTATGCTGGGTCAAACAAAATGTTCTGAAAGGTTTTCAGAATCCATCTTTTGCAAGGTGTTTTTGTTCTACATGCAGGTTTTCAGGAAAATCCATGAGGGTTTCGTTTTCACCAGTTGAGGCAGAGGTGTTCCAATTGATCCAGATTCAGGAATGGATGTTGCAACACTGAAGAAGATGACTCCTTGTCACGTCTGTAACAGTGTCGGGCATTGGAAGAGGGAATGTAGATGTAATCCTGAAAATGCAAACGGAAATGTGCAAATGCAGAAGGGAGTGCAGATGCAAACTATACCACTAAAACAAATGCAGGTGGAAAAGCAAAAACAAGTTCTGATGATGCAGGTCCCACAAGCTCTAGTCGTCCCACAGAATATGGAAAACTCAAGATTTAATTTGAACCAGATGCCAAGAGCTAATCAAAATACATTCCAGAAATTCCCTAACACAAATCAGAATTCCTTTCAGCAATTTCCTGTTTTCGATAATGATGACTCAGGCTCTGATATGTCTCAATGATGGTGCCTGAGGGGGGAGGAAGATTGCATGCTCGGCGCAGTCTTAGAGGTAGACCAGGGTGGTCCACTCATAGAAGGTGAGGTAAATGGCCACCCAATATCTTTTCGTATGGATACAACTGCTACCATGTCCACTGATAGAACTTTGGAAGTCCCAGCCCTACCCCGCTCAGGTAAGAAGATCCAAGTTGTAGGAGTTTCAAATAAACAGATTACCAATTCAGTTTCAGAGAAGGCCCCAGTGAAAATAGGCTCATTTGAAGAAAATCAACAACTTGTCGTTTGTGACACAAGCCCAATAAATCTATTAGAGAGAGATTTGTTGTACAAGGTAAATTGTGCAATTTACTGAACACCGGATGATGTGGAATTTCAGACACATGATGAAGATGTAGAATTCAAAATGGCACAGGAAAAGACAGTTGCAGGATTGTTTCCATTAATGACCATTAAAGAATTACCTGCTGACTTGAGGGAAACTGTGAATCCAGAAGTATGGGATTTCACAGGCAAATACATTGGACTGGTTAAAAGAGAAGAACCAGTCCGAATTACCATAAAGGCAAATGTAGCACATCCAAGAACATCACATCCAAGTACTATCTGACTCCAGAAACTATTGCAGGAATAACACCTGTAATAGAAGACATGATACAGAAAGGTATATTGAAGGAAATGACTGGAACTCCATGTAACTCTCCAGTCATGCATTTACAGAAACCCAATGGAAAGTATAGAATAGTACAGGATCTTGGGAAATTAACAGCATAGTTGTTCCATGCTGTCCCATGGTATAGAATGCAGCCACAATATTGTTTAAAAAATCCTTGTACTGCTGAGTAGTTTACTCTCATTGATCATTCCCAGGCTATCATCTCAGTGCCATTGTATGAAGATATCTAGTTTCTTTTTTTACCATTTATTTTTCAGCAGAGAGTTGTGGTATGGTGCCAAGTCCCACAAGGGTATACAGAGAGTTCATCAATCTTTAATCAGATCTTGAAAAAGAATCTAGAGTCATTACAAATTCCCTACAGATCAGTCCTTGCGCAGTACTTCATAGACGATCTGCTTGTAGCATCCGAAACACAAGAAGCTTGTAAACAAAATTCTATTGCTTTGTCGACTGACTTGGCCAAAAATAGACATAAAGTGTCACCAGGTAAACTGCAGTACTGTCAGAAAGAGGCTCAATATCTGGAAAGCAAAACTGAGAAGAGAGCTAGAAAGGTGCCACCAGAGAGACTGGAAGCAATTCTTCATATGAATCCACATCAAACACAGAAAGAAGTCAGGATATTTCTGGAAATGGTTGGCTACTGCAGAGAATGGATACCAAACTTTTCCCTTGTGGCAAAGCCTTTACTGATCCTGACACACGAGGATGTGTCTGATCCACTTCCTTGGGACAACGAGAGATTGAAAGCCTTACTAGAGCTGAAAGAAAAATGTTGCTGTGCCCCAGCACTAGGAATGCCAGATTACAGTAAAGATTTGACCTTATTTTGCAGTAAGAGGGAGGGCTGCACTCTCTCATTGCTGACTCAAACACATGGTGATGCTTGGAAGCCTTTGGCATACTTCTCGACTACCCTTGTCTCTGTTGCAGCAGGTCTGCCCGGCTGCATTAAAGCGGTTGCTGCGGTGAGCACTAGTCTGGAAAAGAGTGAGTGCATACTGATGGGATACCTTTTAACTGTAATGGTCCTACAGTCTGTGGAGCTTCTATTGACATGAACAAAAACCCAATATATGACCCATAATTGGCTCATAAGTATGGACAGAGAAGTTTGTCATTAGACAATGCAGTTGTGAAACGCTGTCAAATTGCCAATATATCAACTTAAATGCCAATAAATGATACTGTTTGTGATGAAATTGAACATGATTGCCTAGATGTCATGGACTTATGCACCAAGCCTTCACCTGATATTAAGGATGAACCCCTGATTGAGCCCAACCATTTAGTTTTTGTCGACTGCTCTCATTTGAGAAATGATTAAAGTACCCTTATAACGGCTTATGCTGTGTGTACAATAAATGATGTTGTCGAAGCTTCATGTCTTCAAAGTGTTACTTCAGCACAAGTTGCAGAATTCATAGCTCTTACCAGAGCATGCAGTTTGACTGCTCAAATGACAGTGACTGTATTTTCAGATAGTCAGTACGGCTTTGGTGTTGTCCATGATTTTGGGCAATTGTGGTCCCAAAGAGGCTTCATGACCTCTTCAGGTACCCCTTTAAGGAATGGTGTCCAAATGAAAGATTTATTGGAAGCCTTACAGTTGCCTGCAGAAATTGCTTTTGTTAAATGTGCAGGTCATCAACAATGCAATGGCTACATTGCCATTGGAAATATGTATGCTGATTCGGGAGCACAATTTTGTGCTTTGTTGGCCTGCACATTTAATGGAAATTTCACATGTGAATCTGAGGAGAACACTTCATTTTTAATGTTGATGAAAGTAACCAATACTTGGGATGAAGTAAAGAGACTACAAGAAAACATTTCAGAAGCAGAACAACAGAGTTGGATCAGAGAAGGTTGTGAGAAATGCAAATGGCATATGGATATCAGCTAATGGGAGACCAGTGTTGCCTGATAGGTTGTTATTCCCAATGACACAATACTTTCATGGCTTCACACATTTAGGGAGGTATTCCATGGTGCGGCTCTTCTGGTGGAACTGGTTATTCCCAGGATTAGGATACTTGTAGAAGAAGTGTGTGAAATTTAAAACAAATGAATGCAGGGGGAAAAAACACATTACACTGAGTTACATATGAAGACCAGGTGGTCCTTTCAACAGGATGCAAATTAACTTCATTGAAATGCCTGTTTGCAAAAAATGCCCTTTGGGATTAGGAGCCGGTTCTGACTGGCCGACGGGCTCCTTGAGCCAGATGGAATGAAAGGCCGGTTTGGTTTCCGACCACCAACATTGTAATGCGGCGGTCTGAAAGTAAACCGAGAAGCTGATTACAATGCGGCCAGGAAGGTTCCGACCGTCGTCCGGAGCCTTTCCGGGCCACAACATAATCAGCCCCCTAGTGTTTTGAGCATTTTGGAAAAGGGATACATACTATTGGGAATTGTATTACAACAGCAAGAATAGGTATTTTAAAAGCTACACTTATACCAACACTAATTATAGGGCTTTGTTTGTTATGCATATTTGCTTTATTTAAAGGCTGCAAACTTTAATTACACAAGAGAAAGAGCAGAGAAGGAAATAAAAGATTTGAAAAAGATTTAGATTTAAATGACCTCATTAATGATAACTATTGAAAATCATTAAAATTACAAAGTTTGAAACGAAAACAACAGGATTCAAAGGACGATAAAGTGACCTTTAAGTAGAACGCACATGTGAAATCAAATTAGTGTGATGGTAAAGATAACCATCAGATGGGGGACTAATAAGGTCAACTAATTTAAATGAAAATTATTTAGATTAACAGTTAAAAATGTGCAATGATTAATGTAAAATTCAAAGCAGAAATGAAACGCATTTAAAATGTGCAAACTGCAGTAAAGTCATAGCTATGTGTATAGCCTATAGAACTACTCAGAAGCAAGCTTACTTTAACTAGAAGTGAACCTGATATTGCTGAACTGTGCGAAAATAATTTAGAAGTATGACCTTAATGTGACATACTTAGAAAAGTTTGTCATAACTGCAGAAGCTCCGGTTTTCATCAAATATATTATTTCACTAAGCGACATATTGTTCATAATGATTAAACGTCTGATTCTCACCCTATTTCACATAATGCCTAAATAGAATACTTGCTCATTCAAAACAATATTTCTTGTTAGCATTGCGGAAACGCATTACTAAACAGTATTTTTGAAAACAAAAAATGTTTCTTAACTCTACCATAGTTCAATGTGTATGCAAGGAAACAATCATTTTAGAAGGCCAACCTGTGATTGATGCCTATGGGAACTGAGGTTTATGTTTTCAGAACTTAACTATGTAAGAATGTCCATAGCTAACTTGTGATGAAGCTTTACAATCCGCATGTGTTTTCGTGGGAAAGGAAGAACAGAACTTGGTCACAGAGGAGAGCTGGCTTTTGATTGGTGCAGAGAGGAAGACACCAGATACCATGTCTGCAACATGTATTTATGTCCTTTTATATTAGTGTGTGTTCCTAGTTAGAATCAATGCCTTTTTCTGATGCCTTTTTTTCCATGTTCTTACCCCGATGCTTTCTCGCCACTCCTTACCTACCTTTTGATGGTTGTTGCTACTGCTGCTTCTGTTCTACTTCAATTTGAGGCTTTATTTTACAGATTGCTACTGAGACTATATGATCACTTACTCAATTTATTGAGACTCAGCCGAGTTTCATGGACTACTCTTTATGGGGGAGTTCTGCAG
This sequence comes from Calotriton arnoldi, assembly GCA_963921515.1. Classification (NCBI taxonomy): domain Eukaryota; kingdom Metazoa; phylum Chordata; class Amphibia; order Caudata; family Salamandridae; genus Calotriton; species Calotriton arnoldi. The sequence goes on along the minus strand of CAWUFW010000219.1, from coordinate 3,952,317 downwards.
CTTAAAATTTGGCTTTGCCCTTTATGCTCCTTTAATCTCACCCTTTTCCTTTGAACTTGAACTCTTCATGGGTTCTACTAACTCTGAAATTCTGGTCTGAACTTAAGAATAGAGTTTATTATTTTATGGAATGTGGTTTATGCATTATATTGTCTATTTGATTCTAACCAAACACTTTTATGAGATTTCTGTAAACTTACTAAAGATTTATTGACTAATATGAATAAAGAAAAAGAATAAAAAGACAATTACTAATCTCTTAATGAGAATAAAGCGTTTAAAGCTTATCCAAAACTCTCATCGTTAACTGAACTGGGAATTGTATTTGAAATTTGCTTGGGATGCCAAAATAGCTCTTTGAATCATAATACAGTGATTAAGAGCCATAGTCTCAAGAAGAGACCGGGGCGGGTACGGGGCTTAACCCTGTAAGTGATGGTAATTGAAATGGTGAACCATAGTGCTTAAATGTATTCCAAATTCGTGCTTTCACTACTAATCGCTCATCTCCATTTGAAACCTATACAATACTGACCATTGGCATGCTCTGCACTCCACCAATGAATGTGGAGGCATCATGTGCAAACTGGTTTAAAATGAAGTCCAGACAAAAAGAGAGTTATATATATTTGGAAGACGAATTCTGCAATGACGCTAAAACTAGATTCCTGTCACAGCCCTTTCAATTTTCCAGATGTGATCAATGATTAATTAAAGGCATCTAAAGTTATTTTCAATTCATCAGCCATTTTAGTCCCATGATGGGGGGTTCTTTCTGGGATCATTCGGTGCAAGTGGAAATCCAAAGATTGGATGCAGTCCCTTGTGAAGGACAAACTAGGTCCCTATTGCTTGTAGACATGACCTTCAAAGTTCAGAGTCACAAAGGGATCAATATTCCCTGCACTTTGTTCAACAATTTAGGCAACAGATGGCTTGCATCATAGGGTAACTGTACCTGGCATTAAAACATAATATTGGCTGGATTTCCAGAAGTAGGTTGGACATACCAACCTGGTGGCTTAAAATGTAAAATTGGATAAGATTCCACGTATAGATATTTCATCAGCATAAATAGTTAGGATCTGTATGGAAACAGAAATTATGGTGGTAGGATATTTAGATAATGTACAGCCTCCTTTTGAAAAGAAGCCAGAAATAATAGGCACAGATACTTTTCCCATTACACAATAAATCACTAACAACATGATATGAGTCTATGGGGAATAACTCCTGCATGTAATTCTGTTTCACATGATCATGAGTGGGCCAGTGTTCCTGTACTTGGTGTCGCGTCTGATGGAGCAATGGACCAGATTTTACCAGGTAATAATTCTGCTGTGTAAAATTGCATGAGGCTTGGGCTGCAGCAGCAGTCTGTCCTTATCCTCTGATTTTTTTTCTGGCGGGGGAAGCATTCACTGCTGGTCCTGCCAGACTTTATCTGCCCCCAGTAGCGGCCGTCCATTGCCAAAGTGGAGGGGCGAGCAGGAAGAGGGAGCTGGGGAGGGGGGGATCGGGGTCAAAATAATAATTTTTTTTTAAAGTATCTGATCGTCGCTGCCGTCCACTGCATTAGGCTCTTCCGTCTTCTGGGCACAGGCTCCCAGAATGTACTGCGGCCAACCCTGACACTGCATGAAAGCAGCATCAGGATAGGCCTGAGTGCTGGGACGTTGCGTCCCCAGGAAGATTGGGAGCCTGGGCCTGCTTTCTCCAGCCACACAGCGTAGCTAGGGCTGGAGAAAGCTTCACTGCGCATGAGGGTTTGGCCGGCCTGTGACGGCTGGCCAAACCCTCATGTGCAGAGAAGGGAGTGCACTACCACTTCTCTACCACAGTGTCATCCCCCTGGACCCACCCCCAAAACTTGTCAGAGTCCTGGGGGCAGGTTCAGGGGGATTGAAATAAAACGATAATAAAATGGGTTTAAACCTGTTTTATTATCGTTTTATTTGCGGGTGGTGGCGGGGGGCGGCGCCCCTCTGCTCTAATGGAGGGGCTGCTGCTCAATGCCCCTTCCCTTCGCCCAACACCTCACTACTTACATTTTCACCCCACACAAAAGCCATGTAATACATTTACCACCAACTCAGAGCAGGTGGTATATATTTGCATTAAACCTCACATAATTGGGAACTCTGTGTGGTTTTAAAACCAGAAAATATGGTTACACTTGATAATTTCCTATTCTATGGGGTTTAACTTACAATTGCATGGTACTGGCATGGTGTTACTGCACATTAACATACATTTCCGATGCGGATTTGCCAGTGCTGTGCAGCTTTTAATCATGCCCTATGTGGTTTATTTCAATTAACATCTGTCCATACAAAGACAGATTTCTTACATGGTTGGGAAAAGCAATGAACATTGCAAACTTGCAAAAATATAATTTTCTACTTGAACACTCAGCATGGAAAATTCTGATAAGGGCTACTAGCCTGTGCCAGGTTTACTATGGCAAATCCTTTGTTATGCCTTGCCATCCTATTCAACTGAGAAGATTCAATGTGTGCACAGAAGAGGTATTATATCACTAAGGCAAAAAATTGCTTCTGAACTTGTTTGTTAAACTTGGTTACCGTAGTCAGGGCTGGCTTTAGCGCCAGTGTTGCCCAGTGCTAAAATCTTTTTTGACACCTCCCAATGACCTTCTCCATGGATTTCATCACTAGCACCCTGTAACAGTGCCCCTCATCTCTCCATAGCCCGTCTCTCACATGAATTTCATTTGTCTTATAGTGCTACTCATACCAGTATAGGGTGTCAGAGCACTTTACATCACACACACACCATACAGAGACAGGGAATCATAGGTGTGTAAATTACTCTATAGGAAATGTTACATAAAACAATGAGGATTACAAGGTGTAGGGTTCACAGCCCTACTGGTAAGCAGTATATTTTAAGAGTGTTTGCTTTAGAGAAGCACAAACTCAGGATGTAAAACATCCCACAGTGTAGGGGTTGGCTTTACTAATATGAATGCATTTCTACCCAAACAAACCCTTTTTAACAATATTAGGATAATCAAAGACTGGGGATAAGCATAATATTCTAACCTATACCATGCAGTTTGCATGCAGCTCTTAAATGCCACGTCATAGGTCACTGTGCTATATGAGGATGTAATTTACGGACTGCAAGTAACCAAAGGAGCTTTGTGGCAAAAGCAGTAACCCACTGACCTGTCCAAATAAAATAGAGTTCTATGATCTCTATGATACACGTTCTTTGCAGCAGGCATAATGATGACCTACAACTGCCACAAGATAAAACTGCAGTCTCTCTCCAGCAGGAACATTAATCACCAGAGTTATCTTGACATTTTTATTGTTGCCTGAAAACTGCTGGACACTCAAGGAACTCTGCAGCAGGTGCTTTTAAGCTCACAGCTTATTTCAAAACACCACCCCGGAACTTAGCGCCAGGTGCAGGTGCAGCTGGACCGGTCGGGGAGGAAAGCCTGCGCTAAAGCAGTCCTAGATAGATAGATATTCCATTGGGACAGATTCGGTAATTTCGATTCTTAAAATGCAAAAGCCTGTGTTCGTACACACATGCACGCACGCACGTGCGCGCACACACACACACACACAATGCATCCAGGGGTTTTAGCAAATAGTCTTCGGAATATCTGTCTGTACCCTTAAAATCAGAAAAGAACCATCTCAACTAGAGGAGAGAATTAAAAGCAAACTTTGCACATGGCTAATGGTTAGGCCTAGCTCACGGGTACTCATAGTACGGCCCGCGGGCCACCAGCGGCCCGGCAAGCCTTCCTTGGCGGCCCGCGGACCTTGCAGACATCGTACCTGTGTTTTTTTTTGTTTTTTTTACAGAGTGTCAGCAAACACAGACTCTGCTCTATGGGGGCCGGGCGATTCCAGCGATAGTCCGAGTGGAGCTGCAGGGGCGCTAAGAAGAGGTGAAATACAACAAAGCCTCGTTATCATGCAAATGGTCTTTTAAAGACCTGTGAAGTACTCGGGTGCAGCTGTGTGTGTGCCCGGGATGCTGTCTCAGCCCGGGCTGCCACACACGCAGGGTGAGGTGACAGAGAATGATAGAGCCAGCAGGGTGTGAGAGCCGGGTGAGGTGACGGAAGGGCAGCAGGGAGTGAGAGCCGGGTGAGATGGCAGAGGGTTACAGAGGGCAGCAGGGAGTGAGAGCCGGGTGAGGTGATGGAGGGCAGCAGGGAGTGAGAGCCGGGTGAGGTGACTGAGGGCAGCAGGGAGTGAGAGCCGGGTGAGATGGCAGAGGGTGACAGAGGGCAGCAGGGAGTGAGAGCCGGGTGAGGTGACGGAGGGCAGCAGGGAGTGAGAGCCGGGTGAGGTGACGGAGGGCAGCAGGGAGTGAGAGCCGGGTGAGGTGATGGAGGGCAGCAGGGAGTGAGAGCCGGGTGAGGTGACAGAGGGTTGCAGGGAGTGAGAGCAGGGTGAGGTGACAGAGGGCAGGGAGTGAGAGCCGGGTGAGGTGATGGAGGGCAGCAGGGAGTGAGAGCCGGGTGAGGTGATGGAGGGCAGCAGGGAGTGAGAGCCGGGTGAGATGGCAGAGGATGACGGAGGGCAGCAGGGAGTGAGAGCCGGATGAGGTGACAGAGGGTTGCAGGGAGTCAGAGCCGGGTAAGGTGACGGAGGGCAGTAGGGAGTGAGAGCCGGGTGAGGTGACAGAGGGTGACAGAGGGCAGCAGGGAGTGAGAGCCGGGTGAGGTGTGAGAGCCGGGTAAGGTGACAGAGGGTGACAGAGGGCAGGGAGTGAGAGCCGGGTGAGGTGACGGAGGGCAGCAGGGAGTGAGAGCCGGGTGAGATGGCAGAGGGTGACAGAGGGCAGCAGGGAGTGAGAGCCGGGTGAGGTGTGCGTTAAGAGCCTGTGATGTGATGTTTCCCGCCAGCCCGTAGTCAGAGAGTTGAGCCAAGGCCAGGGAGCTCAGGCCTGGGAGGGAGACAGAGAGAGAGGGAGACAGAGAGAGAGGGAGACAGAGAGAGAGGGAGACAGACAGAGGGAGAGAGACAGAGGGAGACAGAGAGAGGGAGACAGAGAGAGGGAGACAGAGAGAAGGAGACAGAGGGAGGGAGACAGAGGGAGGGAGACAGAGGGAGACAGGGACAGGCAGGGACAGACAGAGACAGGGACAGACAGAGACAGATAGTGGCAGAGACAGGAACAGGGACAGACCGATAGAGGCAGAGACAGAGAGGCAGAGAGACAGAGATGGAGAGGGAGAGGGAGAGGGAGGCAGAGAGAGGGAGGGAGACAGACAGATGGAGAGAGAGGGAGACAGAGAGAGAGGGAGAGAGAGGGAGACAGAGAGGGAGGGAGAGAGGGAGACAGAGAGAGAGGGAGTCAGACAGAGGGAGACAGACAGAGGGAGACAGACAGACAGAGGGAGACAGACAGAGGGAGGCAGACAGAGGGGGAGACAGAGAGGGAGACAGAGAGGGAGACAGACAGAGAGAGACAGAGGGAGACAGACAGAAGGAGGAGGGCGACAGGCCGAGGGAGGAGGGCGACAGACAGAGGGAGACAGGGAGGGAGACAGGGAGGGAGACAGAGGGAGGGAGGCAGGGGGAGGGAGACAGAGGGAGGGAGACAGAGGGAGGGAGACAGAGGGAGACAGACAGAGGGAGACAGACGGAGGGAGACAGACGGAGGGAGACAGATGGAGGGAGACAGACGGAGGGAGACAGGGGGAGAGAGAGGGAGGGAGACAGAGAGAGAGAGAGAGGGAGGGAGAGAGAGAGACGGAGGGAGACAGAGGGAGGGAGGGAGAGAGAGAGAGAGAGAGAGATAGAGAGAGGGAGGGAGGGAGAGAGAGGGAGGGAGGGACACAGAGAGAGGGAGAGACAGAGAGAGGGAGGGAGAGATAGAGAGAGGGAGGGAGACAGAGAGAGAGAGAGAGAGGGAGGGAGACAGAGAGAGAGAGAGAGAGAGAGAGAGAGAGAGAGAGATGTGTATGCCGGGTCCTGTGGCTCAGTGGACGAAGGCGTCTGCTGCAGGGGCCTGTGTTCCACCTCATGGTCACAGTTTTTTTTTGCTCTAGCCCCGCCCCCTCCCTCAATGACCCCGCCCCCAACGGTGCGGCCCTCAGCCTCAAACCACACTGTAAATTTGGCCCCTGAGAGAAAGTTTGTGAGTACCCATGGCCTAGCTTGTATATTATGAAGGACAGGTAAACAACAGCACATCCGGTCTTTTATGACCAATGTGGTCTGATGAGAACCATGAACCACAAATCACGAAGTCTACACATTCATTTTAACAGAACTAGACTGAGAACAGAACACACCTTCTTTGTGGGCGGAAACTCCTTACAATGGCTTTGAACCAGAAACATGCTTTGAAAAAAGTAGGGCTGGAGAATACTGGACAGGGCAGTAGGGGATACTTTATTGCAGTAATTTACACTCCAACTACTCTTGCGCATGGCCTGTGCTCGGCAGGGACTGCAAGAACACACAGTGACTCTAAATGAAAACTATTGACTAAATTAAATAAATAACGCAATACAACAAACGTTTTAGCTTGGGGAGGGCAAAGCATACTCATGAAATACCACTTTGTGGGTTTGCTTAGATATTTATTTCTTGTTTGATGCAAGTTTGATCTGAATTACATCAAACAATCTCAGTTTAGTATTTTTGTTATCACCAGGGTAACATGTTGCTAAAGCTCAAGAAAACATTCTCCACTGATCAGAATGCATTTCATGCAATGTTTCTTTTTGCTACAAAATAGAACTGCTGGGTGGGGTTACCCATTGAAAGGGAGACAGTAGGAATGTTTGAATTAATGCCAAGAACAAGCTCTTACTCACTTACATTCGGAGAACTCGAATACACTCAGATATTACATTAATTCAAGTTTAATTCATCACTCTAATGAATGAGTGAATAATGATTAGTCATAGTGACGTGCCCTTTAAGTGTACTCGAAGAGTTAAAATGAAACGTAGGCTCCGAGGTTGTGGAGAATTCCCTGGTGTGTGTTACACATTCATTTTCCTTTTACGCTGAGGGCGTTAGTGTCTCTTGAGTGGTAACTTCTGTCTTCTCCGGATATTTTCTTTTTTGCGCTATTCAATCATGGACGTTTTTACAGCTTGGAGGCAGTGATGCTGTCAAACCGGTCCAGGATCCGGCAGGTGCAAAATACGTACACCTACTTCATTGTGTCACCTGTCAACGGCTATGGTGCAGCTTTCACTGCTTCCCCTTGACACTAACAAAAACCAGCTGAGGGGAGGTCAGAAAATACTTTAAATAGAGCAGAACATGCTACCTTAAACAGTTCTTGCCTACTGCATTATCTTGAATCCCTTCTCTTCTGCACACATTTGTTTGCCCTCAGATATCTGCCCGTTGTATGGACTGTATTTTGAAGTGCTTAACATAGTCAAACCCATGGTGAAAATCATAGTTAACCCTTGATCATCAGTGGCTGAGTACCATGGAGCCATGGATAAACTTGATCTGTCAGCCAATTTCTTTATGGTAATTTGCATGGCAAAGACTTATACACAAAACTAAATGCTTATTTCCAGATGGGATTTTGCCTTTTTATGTCTCTCTGCAAACAGCTTTCAATTCCTGGGAGACCACATGTCCTGAATACTTTAGAAAGTATTATAAGAATAAGTCTAGAGACAGAGGGCCCTATGTACAAAGAAGTGGCGTAGTGAGGCGTTAGCCGTCATGGCTTAACGCCTCACTCCGCCACTTCAAAAACGCATGGCTGCACCATATTTACAAGGATATGGTGCAACCTTGTGTTTCCCCCTGTGCTGGCGATACACTAAGTAGTGTTGCACCAACGCAGGCACCCTTGCACCATAGTGCAAGGGTGTCTGTGTGCAGGGGAGGATTGTTTATGTGTACGAAGGTGTCCCTTCCTGCACATAAACAATCCTGAAATGCCATTTTGTCCCTTCTATGTGTGCTGCTTAATGCAGCAAACATGGAAGTTACAAAATGTCTTTTTTTTTTTACGGATTGTTTATGTGCAGGAATCGACACCTTCCTACACATAAACAATCCAAGGCGTTTTGCTTTTTCCAGGTGTGCCGCATAAGGCAGCACACATGGAAAAAGCAAAAACAAGGAGAAATAAAGCATTTCTCCTCGTTTCACCAAGTTAAGACCAGGTATTCCCTGGTCTTATTTTTGACACTGCCTCCTATTTACGCTGCCCTTGCAAATAAGGGGCAGCGTCAAAATCAATGGGTGTTGCGGTGGAACGCCCACTGCAACACCCACTGCCCACCCCTTTCACTCTAAGCATAGCGTGAAAGGGGGCCTTATTTACAAGGCAGCGTTAAGCCACATTAAGTGGCTTAACGCTGCCTTGTACATACGGCAAAGCCCCTATGGCCACGGAAACATCACAAAAAGTGAAGTTTCCGTGGCAATAGGGGCTTATACATATGCCCCAGAGAGTTTTGTGTCAGTACCCATAGGTCATTATCTCTTAATACGTTTTCATAGTTTGCCATTGTTTGGATGCTGACCATCAAATTCATGGCATTTTGTGGAGGGTTACATTGATATATCACTCTTCCTATGAGGTTTGAGTAAAAGGCTTCTCTCCTGCCAAGTTCACACATCTTATGATAGATTAACACATTTGGATAAATTCTCCCCATGCCCAAAAGGACCAGAGATTAACACACAACTTGCTGAGAGGCTATGGTGAGGCTCCATTTTCTTTCTTTCTTTTGCTTGTCAGCAGTGTTTGCTTGGCAGGCCTCCATTTAGGTCTGCTCCTGGTACCTATTGGCCTTCTTTTTCAGCTAGGCCTCGAACATTAGAAATGCCTCTCTGCTTGAATGGCATTGCATTTCAGTCTCTCGGTACATCATGCACATGTGTAGAAAAACAACACTGAAACTGAGAAAGGTTGAAGTACTAGCACCATAAAAGTGTGCTTGGATATGTAGAAATAGCAGAATTAATAAAACAATGAATTTAACATGTTTATTAACTGATTACCTTATATTTTAACAAATTTGTTATGAAAAATTAATGATGAAACTTAGCATCTCAATTGCCTTCATTGTAATACACCATAAAAAAATGAAAAGTGATGCAAAAGATTTATGCGATGTGGTATATGACTGAAAGTTTCAGCATAAGTGATAGACATTATTAGGATCTTATATTTCTTAAAACAATTTTATTTTAATCATTTTTAGGAATTGTTTGCACATAGGTATTTTTAAAATTTTGATAGTAGGCCATGATTAGAGTTGAACATTTTTGTGCAATAATCACTGACAATGTTACAAATATTTCCATATATGATATGCTTGATTTATTTCGTTATGCTTGAACTTAATTATGAGTTTATTTTACTAAATAAGAAAGCTAACTTTAAATTAAACTTGAGTTGCCTTTTTCCTTAGGCCGCATTATTTCACATCCTGGTGTAATGGACTTTTGTTACGTTTCCTCAAATGTTGCTTTGTTGGTTCTGTTTATGCAGCATCCTTCAATCAACAAAGCACTTTTCCAGAACTTCATTGTGTGTGAATTGGTGGGAATTGACCTCTCGACTTAATCCACGGTGAGCAACAAAGTTAATAAGCTCTTTGTCAACTAACCTGTGAGGACGGAATGGGCAGTCGTTTTTCATGAGCAACATGGGAAAATATGTTGGAGTATCAATCTTGTACCTGGTGAACTGAAGAATGGTCACATGACAGTCAGACCATTGTATGGTGACAACTGAAGTCACAAATGGACAATTTGGAGTATAAAAAGTTACTTCCCAAGGAGGGGGCTGACTTCTTCTTAGCAGATTGATTGGAATCCTTTTTGACTGCCTGCCAGACTATCTTTTCATGCCTTTGCCTTTTTCCATTTGCCGATGAACTTGCCTGCTGGACAATTTGGAGTTGTCTGGTTAGAGACCAAACCTGAACTTTCCTGATTATTGCTCCACTCCCTTTGCCTATGGACTTTTCCTTAGTGGACTCTAACTGGATCCCTTTGCCCATGCTAAGACAACTCTTTTAAACCATCCTCCTGCCTTTGTTGGTGGAAGGAATCTCTAACGTGAACCATCCACTTTATGGATTCATTTATTTAGAAATAGATTTACTTTAACTAAATGTGTGGTTTTATACTTCGAGCTGTAAGACTCATGACTGAAATGCCTATAACGTTACTTATATTAATTGATTTTAGGTCTTTAATACAATAACCAAATTATCTAAAATTGTCGAGTCTTTTATTGTGTTTTGATGTTCTGTCCACAGAATATGTGCTTACAACTTTCTGATTTCTAATGCATGTTAGGGACAGTCATAGATTATTTCCAGAACATCAGGTTCTTTTCCTCTTGTTTTGTGTAGGAACAGCAGAACCTCTGGTATGTATAATTCTTGTTAGATTGAACGTCTTTAGAAGGTTGGGTCTTCCAATTGCCATCCTCTATTTCTATAGCATGGTTCTGAGAGTAGTGTACCTGAACCTGAGCTCTAATTTGTGAGTTGAAAACCAATTATTGGTCCTCATTCGGTGGCCAACAGTTCCACACCCTTATTTCTCACCCCTCAATATGATGAGGACCAATGCCTCTGTGGGTGAAGTATAGAACCTGAGTAAAGTGACTAAGTTAGTAAAATAACTGTATGGGCCCAGTAACTGAAAAACAAAAAGATCTTCCACTGCAACAATATCAACATAAAGTATCCAACACCTGTGGACCTGACACTTAGTAATCCCCAGACGAATTATTCTCTGTCCAGCTCTCAAGGCTCTTTTATCATTAAGCAGTATTTTTATTCCTCCTTTTGCGCGCACCTTAGCGATAGAGAAGTTATCACTAAAAGAATCTTTACTTTTCTCTGGGAACGAGGAAGATCAGACACCTCAGCAGAGAGGTGAAAAAAGTGAGCTGCCCAGAAAGCCAGCCTCACCGTCCTAAGGTAGCTTAGAAGGTCAATGCACATGTCAATCTTTTTAGATCTTAGGGTTAGGTGGAGTGTTAATCTTCACAGAGGACTACTGCTCCTGACCAGTCGTGGCATGATGATGCCCACATCTGCTATACTACTGACCGTAGCTTAAAAGTGGTAATTTTCATGGAGGTTTCTGAGTAAACTCCAAAGTGTGTCCGTGCTGGATGATATAAAACACCAAACAATCTGTTGAGATAGAACTCTAATTTTTGTAAAAGTTTGAGAGGCTTACGCCTATTTTCTCAGATTCTGAAGGCAAAGCAGTGACCAATGTCAATGGACTGTCAATGTCCAGCAGAAGGATCATACTCTCTTCCTGGCCTCAATGGCTTTCATCTGGGAGCCTGATGGGAATAGGCTGTATCTGTTGTAGGTCTATATTGTTGTGAAAACTGCTGCCGATATCCTTATTGGGACTGAGTGTACGGCTGTAACCTGGTGGATTGAAAACTACCTCTGAAAGAATGCAGACCTCTCTCTCCATACAATAGCTGAAATCTCTGCTGTTGAAGCACCCACAACAATATTGCCGTCTCTGGGTCAGTTTTAATTGACTGGAGAGCCTTATCCACACGTTTCCTTAAAAGGGCATCTCCATCATAGGTCTTATGTAAAATCTTTCCTTGTACCTTCTGTCTGAAAGAGGTTGCTTTAAGCCAGCCTTGGCGTCTCAGTACTGCAACTCCCGCAATTTTTCTGAACAGTGTCAAGGCAACATCTCTGAAGATGTTTTCTCTCCCCCTTGGAGAATAGATTGTGCCTTCTTTTGTTTGTCTTCTGGTAGAGAATTAAAGAATACTCCCAGGTCTGACCACATTTTGCGATCATGTCGGCCCAAAATCGCTAAGCCATTAGCTGCTCTTATGGTCATGCCTGCCATGGCAGAGCAAAGTTTCTCCATATTGTCCAACTTTTTCCTTCCTTGTCAGGAGGAGTTCAGCATGGTGTGGTAGGATTCTTGGAGCACCTTTGAGAGGCTTGCATAAGCACACTGGGGAAATATCTGGAGCTTTGTATTTCTTATCTAATTGTGGGATCACTGCCACCACCGTTGCTGGGTTTTCATAACTTTGAGACCCTCAATGTGTAATCTATTATTGGGATCGTTTTTATTGACTTTCTAGTTGTTTCTTCAAAGTCATATAAAAACCTTCAGTTTGTTGAACTTGTAATGATAAATCAAAGCGTTTAGCCACTCTGTCAAGAAGAGCGTGAAAGCTCCCAATGCCATCAGGTGGAGAGTGATTCACAGGGAGTGTTGGAGGAGATAAATCTGGTGGGCGCAACATAATCTACCCATTCATCCCCTTTTGCAGTTGATCAATCCTGTACTATCTCCCTTTCTTCAGGACCATTATTGTCATCATCTCCTTTATGTAATCATCATGAATAGTGATAGTGTCTAGCAGATGCAATTGGGAGGAAATAGTTTGTTGAATAGCAAGACTTTTCTTTTAGGGAGGTACCAGAAGTGTCTACGGAAATGTATGTACTGAGGGTGCAGGCGTATGAGTTTTACACTGTGGCGTTTCTATTTTTTATGGAAATCTCTTGTAGTAGTCATGCAGCATATGCCTGATGTCCGTAATGAAAGCAACTGCGATGTGCACCTTAGGCTCTTTAAATTGATGTTCCTTGTATGTCTCTTCATATGGATATTGTTCCTGGAAGTTTTTGTAAGACCTCGAATCAGCTTGTTCCCTAAGTCTGAATGAAAAATCTCCTTGAAGGTAACCAGATTCCTGATTAACCTCCTTATCCGTGTCCTGACATTTGATGTAAAGTTGGGAAGGACTACTTGCAACGCCGAATGGACCCTCATTATTCTCCTTCATATCCGTGAGTTCCAGAAGATGAGCTGGTGGTAAGGAAGACACCTTACGTGGGGATGTTTGGTCTGGTCTTAATGCAAATTCACTTGGTTTCATCGATGGCACCACAGTTGATGTCGTCGATGGCTGTCTTCGCAGCGAAAACATTTCTGTCTTCAGAGGCTGCGCCGATGCATGAGGTTCCCTCGTTGAGGCTGGTGTCGTTGACGGCTCCATCTTCGAAACATCTGACGATGATATCATTAATGGAGAAGAGTCGCTCATTGACGGACGGATCATCGATGGCCTCATCGATGTGAAACTCTACGATGGTCTCGTCAACGAAACAGCTTAGGTCAATAGGGTATCTCTCCCAACCGGGGGTATGTGCTTCCATAGGATAGCCCCCTAATCCTTCTCAGGGACACTATCCATATGCAGAGTTACCTCATAGGCTGACAATTACTTATCAAACTCATCCCCCACCATGTAACTAGGCACCAGGCCTTTAGGAATATGAACCTTTCTGTCTGAGAAGTGCAAGTGCTGTCATTTTTAAAGCACAGCATACCTGCGAGATATATTCATATTCTCAATAAAAGTATGGCAGACTTTATGAGAAAAAAACTGTACTCTCCCAATAAGTGCAAAGCAGATGTCTTGAGAAGTGTCAGTGCTGTTAATTTAAAGCATGTCACAGCCGTGAGACATATTAATACTTCATATAAAGGCATGACAGCATTTCAAATCTCTGAGACAAACATTGCAGAAAAGACACCGGAAGCTTCACGCATGGAGGAGATGGAGGACAGTGCAATCAGGTCTATAGTCATGCAGGACAAAAAGTTCTGGGTCATTATGAAATGCACGTTGCACCAGTCACTCTAGAACTGATAACATTCCGAGGTACTTGCAGGGCAGAGTAGGTAGAGCCCTATAAAGACTGTTTGAACAGAGCGCGAGTTTCTGATAACATCAGTTGTTACGACTGGCTCTCTTTCACATAAGTTTGCACCTGTTTTCATTCCCACATGTTGGTTATTTTTTCTTCCTGGATTCCCTTCCAGGTACCTTGTCCTCATTGGTTGTGCTCTAGTGTTTTCTTCCGTGTTCTCTTCACTATTTGTTGTACCTTTGTGTATGCTGCTGGAAATCCTGCAATACTCAGCATACCCAGTCCTGTTGTGTTTGCCTGCCTTCTGTTCCTAGGCAGGTTTCCCAATTTGCCTGTGGCACAGTTACAGTAAGAATCCGCAGGCCACCGGGTAAGACTTTACATCTTGCATCCATTTTGGTATATCTGTTTTCCTTTCAGCCCGATGAAATACCTCCCACCTGTAACTCTGTGTTTTCACAGATAATTTGTTTTTTTACGTGAATCGCAGTGCCTCCTGCAGTCCTAAGTGTCCGGTCCAGGTCTTCTACTATCCATCTTACGGACAAGACGCTTGTCTCACTTTCTCTCTCATCCCCACCCCCTTTCAGCGCTGCCCAATAAACAACACAGCCCTTTTGAGAAATGTCATTCCTCCTATTTTAAAGTACAGTATGCCTGTGAGATCTAGTCATACTCCCAATATTTGGTATGAAGCCTTTCTGAAACGTAGTGGTATTGATCATGACATTTTAGCAGCATTGATAGGAAGTGTTGGCCCTAACCTAAAAAAGATTTGGTATCACTATTGTAAAGTCCTCTTACTAACATGACAGGATGGGTCTCTGAACTACATATGAACCATGAGTCTAACAGCTGTCAAATAGCAGAATGCCTCAAACTCTTTTCTGTCATTTGACTAAAAGGCACGACATGCCTTGCATTCTCTCCAGCACCCTTGGGGAAAGAACCCTCTCTTCCTCCAAAATACATTACAAAGCTGTATTTAAATGTGGCCCTGTTTTGATCCAATGTGTCTATCCCAAAATACACAATGTGCTATTCGTTACTCCCATAAATTCTTTGATTGAGATCCTGCTCGAGGACTTGGAAGCTTGGGCAACAAAGTCAAGTATAACCAAACAAGTTTCTGCCCAACATCAAGCACCACTGATAATCTGGCAGCCCTGGCCATTCTAACTGAAAAATATACAAGGAAAAAGCTAGCCTTTTTTACCTGTTTTGTTGATTTATCTAAAGCATTTGACTTGGTCGACAGACATCACCTGTGGAGCAAGTTGACAGAATGGAATATCCTGCCAAACTTGCTAAAAGGAATCCAGCTCCTATACTCTAAGAAATGGGACAGGGTCACATTGGGCAGCAAAAATCCATCATCCACAATTTGGATAGACAGAGGAATCAAACAGGGCTGTATGTTGGCCCTGACTTTATTTAATATATACCTGGCGGATTTGAGCTCTCATTTGGATTCCACCAGCTCCAACACCCCAATGTTGGGCCAACAATTAAATAACGGCCCAATTATGTGCGGACGATAAAGTCTTACTGAATCTCTCTGGTATAGGCCTCCAAAACCATTTAAACTCCCTCCACCAATAATGCTCGATCAATGAGTCAATGGTCATCCTTGAGAAAACAAAGGGAGTTATATTTGGCAAACAAATTATAAAGGAAAGCTATGGCACTGCGGAGGAAGCCCAGTGGGCAGAAGTGGAAACTATAAATACTTAGGTGTTTGGCTGCAGGACCGCTGGTCCCATCGCTTACATTTAAATACTCTCAAAGCAATTATGGCATCACAACTCGCAATCGTTCAAGCCTTAGCTACCAGGTTACAAAGCCCTACTTGGCAGCCACTGATCACTGCGATCAAGGCAAAGTACATGCCAATGCTCACATATGGCCTGGAAATCTTTCCGGGCAAGTTTGAAAGTTTTCTGAACGTCGCACAAAGCAAAGTCTTTTGCCTCATTTTCCGACTGCCTCAAAGTACCTCTCTGGCACAAATACTACTGGAATATGGCCTTCAGGATCAATAACTGGTAATTGAGAGATCATTTCTCAAATATGTCTTCCATTTCAAGCATGCCCTTCCAAATTCATTAAGAGCCTTATTATGGCAAGAAATTGTATCCAACACGTCCCCAAATCAAAATTCCTGGTCAATAAAAATAGCAGCAATAGTCAAACACCTGCCGCCTGAACAACTTTGGCATAAAGATTTACCTTATCAGGCATTCAAACAAGCACTAAACAAACAAATTAAGCAGCTCTCTTGGCACAATGATAAAGTACAATTTAGACAGTGTCACCATGCATGTATGACATCAACACATACAAGGTTCCCACTGCGCAGTATTACATGGCCCCCCACTTAAGAAAGCACCTACAAATAAAAGTTTTCCAAGCCAGATGTGGGTTATTTCCCTCCCTAGGTGCCACTCCAACATGACTCAAACCCTCAGAGGAATACCGGTGCCGGCTCTGTTCATATCCTCATGAAGACTTTCTATACATACTCTGCATATGCTGAGTGTTACTACCGTGGCGCAAAATCCATTTCCGAAACATCTTCAACAGTAACGGCATCCGATCCTGTCGCCAAGTAATTTTATTCTGCATGAAGGGGCAGACTCCTCAAATTATGGTATGCTTTGCTAAATATCTTCTTAAAGTGGACCATTTCGTCAATCAGTTGTCCACCAAAACTGCAGGAAGTAAGAACTCTATCCCACTGCCTCTTCGTCTTGTACTGCCTATAGCGGAAGCATCATTGTATACATCAACAGTAGGTGCTGTCGAGAAATGCGCAATTTCTTATGGAAAATGAAATATATCCTGATATACTAGGAAATACCACTTAATGGTGCACTATCTATGTTGAAATAATGAAGCTGACACAAAAAATATCATGCACGGTATATTAACATTCATATATCATGAAGGAACACATAAGTCATACACCAGAGATAGATGACTGTTATACAACATACATAATTACATATATAAGTGCCATACAAAAGGTGCTTTACATGCGACACAATCCAATAAGCAGGACATTTGACATGATACAATAAACAAATAAAATGACTCAGTTGGGCATCCATTCATCACTGGAAAAAATTGTTCAAACATCTCCTTCTTCCTTAGGTGAAGGTATGTAAGACATTAGGGTGGAACACCTATTCTCATCATTGACGTTTCGACCCTCAACGGAAAGTGTGTACATAACATATCACAATGGGTCTTCTTCAGGACTAAGGAAATTAAAAACAGCCTGAATCCAATAGATTCTGCATCTAACTTGGTGCAGGTAGAGTTGGATTGAAACTTATCCAAGACTATGCAAAGCAGGTGGTCCTCAATGTGGACCTTATGTGAAGTAACTTGTGTGCATCGTGAATTAACAAGGTGCCTATTTCTTCCATGAACACCTTGGCTATAAACTGGAAGCTAAATGATGCATTTTAGCTTCAAGGATCCAAAATGATTCTCTTATTCATGTGAGGAGAGGGAACAAATCTGGCCTGCTCCGCAGTATGTCTCAGCAGCTCTCTTTCCTGACCTCTCCTTAGGCTTCTGCTATTTGCATTTACTTCTGCTATCTGCACTTGCATGCACTGCCACTCTTATCTCACATGTTGTAGCACCACTAAGGTCAATGCTGAAATGCTCTATTGCAAGCACAACAAGAGGATGGACGGAGTGCTGAAACTTTTCAACCACTCACCCCCACTGCGTTGAATCCATCGTTGTTTTGCTCACCATACCACCCTGGTTCAAGCCCAGCCATATTCAAATCAGTCTTGACCCTGCTTCTCATGGGAACAGTCCAGCCCTAACTACCTGTCTGGTATGCCCAGACGTAGGCCCCAGGCTCACTGTGCCACTCGATTCAAGCTAGCCTGGCTGATGAGGAGTGATACCCCGAAACTGGTCCCAGGATGCTTGTTTCTGGTCTAGGGAGGACCTGGCTTGGCAGTTCAGGCTGGACTGTTCCCATGAGGAGCTGGGTCAAGAGTGATTTGCATATGGGTTGGGCTAAACTGGCATGGCATGGTGAGCAAAAGAACAATGGATTTAACCCAGATCTCTTGACTGGGGGTTAATGTCTGATTTGTTCTACATTCCGTCTGTCATATGTGTGTATTTTCCTTTCTCGCCCTAAGTACGCCGAGTATGCCCAGACATTAGTCCTGGGCTCACTGTGCCACTGGATTCATGCTAGCCTGGCTGATGAGGGGTGTGTAGTGCTAGAGGCACTCTTGTGGTCTGACACCACGTGATGACCTTTGACTACCATCATTTTAATTGTCTTTTTGTGTTCTCATTTACCCTAGCATGAATGTACGCCGTCCTGCATATGCCTTGTTTCTCTTGAAGGTTTCTTTCTTGTAATCTTGCAGTCTTACAGTGGGAGCTGTCACAGAGTAGAACAGCCTTGCCAAGAACAGAACGTGTGGGATGTGTATTTGAAAGCATGAGAGAGAGAGAGGTGTGGAATGTACTTTTTGGTCTCGCAGTGTAGTGAGCAGTGGTGCACATATGTGCATTATGTTGTACATTGAGAGATGAAGTATGTGATGCTATAGGCAGTGGTGCACAAATGTGCATTGTGTTGTACATTGGGAAGTATTATGAAGTTCTTACTATTGGCTTTGACATGGCCTCATGTCATCCTGAATTCTGACTCTGCCTTGCTTGAGCTTTTCTGCACACACAGACAGGCCCCCAGAGTGTTTGCAAGTTGTTTGGGTTAATCACGTTCAAGGTTGTTGTGTGAAAGATTGTTTAATGTACCCTGGAAAGCTTTTGTAAGCTTCGTTAAGATAAAGGAGGGAACATGTGAGAATGTAGAGGGAACGTGGGAACTCCTTTTGCCCTGGAATGCCTGCATGGAAACTGGCCAGTTCCAGTAAGTGTCCTTGGCGCAAAGGGAGAGACTCTCGAACCTTCTAGTGTGTTTTGAGACTATAAAGCTGAGGGTTGTTGACTTAGAAACTGGGATTTTGGAATCCGAATGCGGACGGACGCGTCTACTTCGGTACAGCAGAACCCTGGTTGCTGAGGCTCTTATCCCCGGCTGTTAATCCCCTGGTCTGGAGTGGGCTAAGATGCAGTGTTTGCACCAGGTGAAGTATTGAGTTTTGATTATTGCCATTGTGATGTGTGGCCTGTGGCTATGATCATTTGAGCTGTTTTCTTTGTGACGTGTGAGTGAGTCAGAGTGCACATCCAAAGTAATTATTTGATGTATTTAGTGTATATATCATTCTGATTTCTTGCAGGACGTCGAGTACTGTTTGTTGCTTGTTTATTCATTATTATTATTCATGCATTTAACTGTTGCATTTACCAAGTGCGTTATTATTGCTTGCATATAAATATATATATATATATCTCTCTATATACATTTGAATGTTATTCATTTGACATCTGGGAAAGCCTTTCTGTTAGAGAGCATTGCATAAATAAAACACCAAAAAACCCTAAAAAGAGAGTCTTTGAAGTGTTTCATTTTATAAAGTGAAACCCCTTTTCTAGGTGGTGTTGTGTTTTAGGTCTCCTGCCTCGTCGTGTTTGAGCCACCGTGTGGGAGTGGTATTTTGGGGAACTCTGTATTATCTCGAGGGCGAGGCAAGACAGGGTGATACCCCAAACCCGGTCCCAGGATGCTTTTTCCTGGTCCAGGGAGGGCCTGTCTTGGCAGTTCGGGCTGGACTGTTCCCATGAGGAGCAGGATTAAGACTGATTTGCTTATGGCAGGGTTCAACTGGGGGGGCATGGTGAGCAAAAGAATGATGGATTTCACCCAGATCTCTTAACTGGGGGTGAACGTCTGATTTGTTCTGCATTCCGTCCATCATTTGTGTTTCTTTTGAAAGGATCTATTCAGCATTGGTGTGCTCGTTTTGGTATTACACAATTGGTTCGATCTTGATAGCACACAGAATTTGTAGTCATGCTTTAAAAGTTTTCTTGCTGATGCACTTGAGTTTTTATCCATATTTTTACCCGTAGCTCATTCTTTTTTATCATGCAAAGGTTTTAATTAACTGTATCATGAATAATAAACTGCAAAGTAAACTTTAATTGAGATCCCCACGTCCCCCTTACAAAGCTGTATTTAACTTATTTCCTGCATTAATCAATTGTACTGCCTTGAAGTGCTTTAAAACCTATGATTTGCCACAAACTTCCCAGAGATTCATAAGAGGAACCTTCTGTAAAAATGAAGTCCTCTTTGACTAATGTTCCTAGCACAATGTGCTTTGAATTACAGACTAGTGTATTCTTCCCAAATATTGTTTTAGGTATAGCCTGATATTAATAATAGTATGTCCCAGCCCACTCTGCAATGAAGGCTATAGAGACATGCTGGGTACTGGGTGGACATTGACTGGGTACTGGGTATTCACAGAGCTGCGGGGCAATAAATGCCACACAGTGGTACAGGCTCAGCCCAATGGAGCAATTCATTGAGTGCAGACGTGTATGCTGTTTCCTGAGTCCAGAGGAGCATCCAAGTCAATAAAGTGCTGTTGTCTCAGCCCAGGGGAGCGATACCGGGCATACGGGAGTGTAAGATGTTTGTTTACCTAGTCAGGTGAGTAAGGCGCTACAGTAAGGTTTGCTCATCCATATTGCGCAATAAAGGGTGGGTAGGGAATCCTGCCATTGTTTGCATATAACTTCGAGGTTATATTTAGGAGGTGATTCCCTCCCTGTTGAGTAACTCTTGCTCACTTACAAAACACTTCTATTTGAATAAGCCCAAGACAATGTAGCCGTTTACATGTTACGTTTATAGCTAAAAGCAAAAATGCAAACTTTGCAACATTGCTCAGTAGAAGTGCTTTGAGAATGTAGGCTGTACTTGGTTTGACAAGCAGCACATATCTCTCAGTACTTCTTTCCACACTTGTTGTATAGCTTCAGTAGTCTCTGAGCTCATAACATCCAAAGATCACTTACTGGCCAAGGAAGTCAAAAACAAAAATCCCAAAGATAAAAATATCTGCCATAGGCCATATCCAATACTGTCTGCCACAAAAAGTACTTAGATTACAGTTAGGAGTTAGCTTTCTCTTTAATTCCATTGTAAGTTTTCAGACACCATGGTAATCCTTGTGACAAGTAACAGTTATCTATTTTACGATATTGCTAAAATAATATTTCACTAACAAGTAGCTTTTCTGGTCGCTAGGTGCCACTCACATCTTCCATCACACTCTTCTTAGTTGCAGACTGTTTGCTTCACATAATATTCGCCTTTGGAGTTCTCCACCTCATAGGCTACACATGTGAATTCACACATGCTATATTTATTTATGCACAAAAAAGGTTTAATCCCCTTTTGTAAAAGGATGGGTTGTTTGTAACTGCGGATTTGTATTATTTTGTTTCATGATGACTGTCAAATGACGCTTTTTTGTTTTGGTTGAAAAATTGGATTCTCATCTTGAGAGTCTAATTCTGTTTTTGTTTTCTATTTTACTTCATTAGCTGAACACATTATACATCTGGTGGCATCATTTTCATAGATTTTACTGTTCTTTCTTATTGTTTGCGACGCTTATATACTGTATTGCCGACTTTAACACCGTTTGTGTAAGCATACTCTGTTACTGTCAGTGATTAAGTAGTTATATTTATCACGGGGCTCTCTCTAGGCAGAATACTATTAACAAGGTTTCTAGGTAGAGAACTTTGGGAACGCTGCAAGGTATTGGTGGCACATTTTTTAGGTCTGGTGATAGCCTGCAACCTTTGGAAGGAGCATGAACAGAGATGACTTTAGCATCAGCCCTCTTCAGGCATTATTTGCATTGGGTCAGCCCCTTAATCAATTGAGCGTTTGATGTGGCCTTTCACCTTTTTACTCAGCGTACAAGTGTATTTCGCAGGTCTTTAGTTGATAGGGATGTCTGCACTGCGCATGCCTGTTTTAGCTGCAGCATTCGATGCAGCCAATCTGAATGGCTGCTGCATGCACGCTGCACCATCAGTGGCCTCACGCCTTGGTATCATGATTACTGTTTCCAGTCCTGGGCTTTCTGAGTATATCATATTCTCGGTTCGCTTCTACTAACCTAATTGGTCTACCTCACCTCATGGCAGATATTTGTAGGTGCAAAGCACAGGAATCAGTGTGTCTTTAACCTTACAGTGAGGTGGCTAATGTAGGTGTGGAAGCACTACTGGCTGCAGCCTCCTGTTTCACCCCTACCAGCCCAGGCTGTGCTTGCTACTGGGTGTGTCCCTGCCCACTCTTAGACAATCCAAAAGTTACTTTTGTTTGAACCCAGACTGCAAGTGTAAGTGAGGAAGAGAAGCAGGTGGGGTGATTATCTTTAGAACTTGTGTAGCGATCACTGTCACAACAGCAGCCCCTTCTCTTTGGCTGCCTACCTATAGAAGACCATCTACACCAAACGCCCACTTATGGCCAGCTGCTACTGAATCTACAGCTCTGTGGGGGGGATCTGCTGATACTGTCCTTGCGGAGCTAGGAGTAAAATATGTACCAGAAAGATTAGTTAAAGAAGGGGCTGGAGAAGGGCGGAAGGTGCAGCAGTCCTGAGAGCAGCAACGGCCCCATGAAGCCCTCTGCCCTGTAAGGCTCCCCACTGGCACTTGCCCCGACGCTGCTGCTGCCACATTGCTTCCTGCTGCCCGATTCCCCAACTCACCGGTTCTAGCTGTTAGTAAGAGCAGGGCAACTAAAATTCAGCTGAATGACAGGTTCTCTATCAGTAATGTCCCCTTTTAGGTCTGTCCTCAGGTAGCCTTTGCTGCATGCGGACCTTATGTCATCAATTCTTCAAACAAATACAATAAGACAGACAGAGAGAGTATAGCCTTTGGGTTAGTCTACTTCAATTGTTGGCTTTATGCAAAAAACACTTTTCTGACACAATGGGAAAGATACGATGAGTTTATTTCAAAGCATGAGATAATAAAATTCCAGGCCTGAGGGCCCTTAGCAATTGTCAATTGTAGAACCTGCCATCTCCTCCTTGGTATTCTACATTCTAGACACATCCCTTGTCCCCAATAACAACAATTTAAGACAACATGTTAACTCATTCTCTCCATAATCTCTAAAAAGAGGGTGTATAATACAACCTGCCATACAATAGCAAACTATAACATCAATGCAATTTGCAAATTTAAAAACAAATTACACTAATACGCAGTTCTAAAAAAGGTACCTGGGAATTTCATAAACAAACATGGAGATGAATATCACAGAACTGCGTTGTAATATCCCTGAAGAATGTATTAGTTTGATCGAGAACTGGGGGAGTGGAAACATGTAGAGTAGAAATGTAAAATTTGAAAATATGCTGTGGACTTAGAAAACCACACCTCACACCACGACCGGAGAGTGCTCTTCTCCCAAAATGATAAGATGAGTTTATTTCTAAGTAGGAAAAAGTAATGCACCAGGTCAAAGGTCAGCACCAACTGTCTCTTAAGGAACACTGGTTGGGGGGGTGAAACCCTTCTCAAGCAGCAACAACAATTCCTGTCAGGGTGAAGACACAAGCAAACCGCAAGTTAGCACGTAGCACACCAGTATAAAGAGTTTCAATACCTCAATGTGAGAAATTGGGTTGTTGGTTGAGGGAGGTGTAAGCCCTTCTCAAACAACAGTCACAATCTTTGTCAGGGTCAACCATGAACAGTCAGTAAATTAACCAGTGCTTATGCCTCTGCTTAGCCCTCATGTAGCTTGGCAAAAAAGCAGTCAGGCTTACCCTAGAGGCAATGTATAAAGTATTTATGAAGTACTTCAAACAGTAAGAAAGTGAAATACAACACCCGGAAAATCCCACAGCAATTTAGAAAAATGGAGTAGAATGAGATAAATTATTTGAGAGCAAAACAACAAAAATCCAATTAGTAGAACTGAACATATGCAAACTTAAAATGTAATTAAAAATAGTGCGGAGGAGAGGGAAGATAATGTAACCATAGCTTCAGGGTTTCAAGAAGTATAAGACAGGGTTGTGTCCTTGTGCCCCTTTTATTTTGATTATATATCAATGGGGTGTAAAAGGCACTACAACAGCTAGAAGCAGATGTCCCTAGCGTGGGTTCTCACCCTACACCTGTGCTCCTGTATGCTGACGTTGCAGTCCTCATCTCAAGAACTGTAAATGGTTTGCAACTTCTGATCGAAGGATTTGCAGCATACATGGAGCAAAAAGATCTGAAGCTTAACATGTCCAAAACTTTTACAATGGTTTGTGGAAGGGGAAAACCTAGAAAGAGAACGCACTCTGTGAATGATTATAGACTGGTTGAAGTGCAGACTGTTTCTTATTTTGGTATGCTCTACACACATTTAGGTACATGGAGCCCTCACATTAGAACCCCAAAAACAAAACCAGCCAGAACCATTGAGGCTTAGCTCAGATTTTCTAGCAAAATTGGTAATAAGCCAATTAGAGAATTGTCTAAATTATACAGGAGCAAATACATACCCTCTGCTATATATGGGGTGGCTGAGTGGGGTATGGACAAGAGCTCACCACTACGATCTCAGGAACATCAATTTTTATGTAGGATCTTGGCTGCACCTCGTACTGTTTCATCTTTTATCACCCATAGCGAGTTGGATATGCTATATATCGAAGATTTGATTTGTTTTGAATTTTATCATTTGCTTGCACAATATTTGGGGAAAGACAGGTTCAAATTTTTCAAAAGACGTCATATTTGACAGTCTTAATCTCGAACATTGTCACAAGATTTCATGGCAAGCATGCATAAACAGGTTGTTAATTGAATCATTTGAGGGTGTATCTGTAACAAATCCAGTTAGTATCCTGCAATTTAGCAAGAAGGAGCTAAAAATAATGTTTAATAACAACAGGAGGTGTGCAAGAGAGATAAGAGAAAGCCATAACCCCTCCGTATCTAGATATCTCTCAGGTAAAGAACACCAGGGATTACCCATGTATCTAACTATGGCAACAAACATCCAGCAGAGATTTTACTTCACACAAATGTGGCTGGGTATCTTGCATCAGCTTGTAGCATGCCTCAAGAGAGACACATGGACAAAAATAATCTACCAAAATGCCCTTGTGATAGCCGGGCACCACAGTCAACCGTGCATCTTATGTTATTCTGTGGGTTATACAAAGATATTGGGAAAAGTTTGCTGCGCCCCTTATTTTTAATCCAGAAGTTATGTTTTTATCTGGATGAGTTTACATTTCTATGTAACTGTTAGAACGTGATAATTTGTCATACTATCTCTACCTACATTGAGCATGTAATAGCTACAAGTAAAATGTGAACAGCTCTAGATGATATAAGATACGATAATCAAGCCCAATTATGACTCTATTTTGTTATGGCTGAACGTATATTTTTGAACACATGTTTTTAAGTGGTGACGTTCATTTTGATTTTTTCCTTTTTTCCTTCCCTTTTATATTAAGTATGTATCAGTTATAGGAGAATCACTAATAGACTAAGTTGATCTAATGCATGAAATGAAGCCACTATTTGTTTATATGGAATATAGCTTATTGTATATTTTTTAACTAATATTTTCAATAGGATGTTGCCTATACCATTTTCATACGTAGAATTGCACACTATATTATGTAACTTATATATAATTCGACTTGTTTAAATAGTGATATTTTAAAAAGATTTCACAATGATCTTTTATATATGAAATGTATTTTATACATGTTTTATGGATTGTCTAGTATCCGAATAAAGATTATTGATAGATTGAAGTAAAAATAGTGCATAAAAGCCCAAAGCGCCAACTGTGGTTATCTGGTCACACTGGACTGGGACAAAGTCACAAATTCAGGTTGACAGTGATGAAGTGCAGGCCAGATACAGGGTCCCAGTTAGGCCCGCTGAACAAAGAACCTTAATTTAAATCCTGGTTGCAGAGCATTACAAGATCTTCCGTGGGGGATGCATCACGCAACAGTGGTTTCATTGAGCTGCGGGCTACGATGTGTGGTCCTGCATCATGGATCCTTCGGGCAGAAGCGATTGTAAGGAAGTGTGGGGCTGCAATGCGAGGTCCTACATTGAGGATGCTTCATGTAGCGGTGGTTCTGAAGAGCTGCAGGGACCTGCGTCAGGAATGAGTCACACAGCGGAGGTTCTGATGCAGGGCTATGAGGCGATGCATTGCGCTGCATTGGTTCTGCTTGGACCACAGTTGAGTACCTTCAGGCCCACTTCCAAGGATCCAGGACAGGGTGGCACCACTTGGAGGGCACAACTCACAGCAGATAGTGTCCAAGTGCTGGATTCAAATGTGGTTGGAGCCTTTTCTGTCCCAGAGGCTCTGATCAGGAGGCCAGCCTACTAGCCCTTGGAGTCACCGTGGTGGTCCTGGGTTCAAGATGCACATCCAGTCCTTTCTCACTCAGGCAGTAGGGCAGCATGGCATTAGAACAGCAGTCCGTCTTGCAGAGCAGCACACCAGTTCTTCTGAGTCTTCCACAGATCCAGAGGTGTACTAGAGAGTTGGGTCTGAGAGTCCAATATTTATACCCAAAGCCCACTTTGAAGTATGAGAAGGTTCTGGAGGTTTCCACCCCCAGCTTGTCTGAAGTCGCAAAAGAGTAGTGTCAAACCCTTTGTGAGGGAGCTGAGGCAGAGCTTTTATGATATGCAAGTGTGGTAGGTGACTGCTCCTCCCCACTCATCAATTCAGAGATGGCCCATCCTGCCAACACCCATTCCCCCTTTGTCTCACTGTCTGGGAGCAATACACAAAGACCAATTGGCAGCAACACCTTGTGATGTGACCCAGGATACAGGCTGCAGTCACCAAATCGTTAGGACAAGGAAATGCCAGCTTTCTAAAAGTCTAAAATATGGGATAAAGTGAATGATGGAATGCACACCATGTCACCTCAGGTTGGAACCAGCTATATGAAAATCAGTCTTGACCCTGCTCCAATGGGAACAGCCCGGCCCATACTGCCAAGCCAGGCCCTCCCTGAACCGGAACACAAGCCACTCAGGACCAGTTTCACCCTATTTATGGGCTCATCAGCCTGGTACAGCTTGGTTCCAGTGACACACTGTGCCAAGACCCACGTCTGGGCATACCAGTCCCACTTAGTGCGACACACTAAAGTATGCAATAAAGTGAATGATGGAATGCTTGAATTTATCTCAGCCATTGGAAATTACTCGGGCCGCATTGCAATCCATTGTTATTTTGCGCACCATGTCACCTCAGCTTGGACGCAGCTATATGCAAATCAATCTTGACCCTGCCCCAATCGGAACTGTCCAGCCCGAATTGCCAAGCCAGGTCCTCCCTGAACCAGAACAAAAGCAATCCATGACCAGTTTCAGCCTAGTTATGGGCTCATCAACCAGATACAGCTTGGTTCCAGTGACACAGTGTGCGCGGGACCCAAGTCTTGGCATACCCGTCCCACTTAGGGCGACACACTACAGTATGCAATAAACTGAAGGATGGAATGCTTGAATTGATCCCAGTCACTGGTAATTATTCGAAGGCACATCCCAATCCATTGTTTTTTGCACATCGTGTCACGTCAGCTTGGTCCCAGCTATATACAAATCAAGGGCAAAACTAGTCCTTGGTTGCTTGTGTTCCAGTTCAGGGAGGAACTGGCTTGACAGTTTGGGCTGGACTGTTTCCATTGGAGCAGAGTCATAACTGATTTGCATACAGCTGGGTCCAAACTGATGCATTTACCTGGCAGGGGAGACACCTTGAACACTTGGTCGGGCTCTCCTAGGTACCCAAGGAGGAGAATCCAACTGTTCCAGAAGTTTTCTCTTCAGCATGAGATCAGGAGATCCTTCTGGAAAGGGTCTCTACAAGGTCGGAGGTTACTCGAGCGCGCCTTAATGCTGTAAGGCTCTCAGCCAATGAAGATGTCAAGATGGATGGATTGATGTTTAGCGGGTCAGTTCTTCTAAAGGAACTTGAATTTAGACCAGATCATATTTACCACCTGTCTATTTGTTTGCTTTTCATTAGGTAACGTCTTTGAAGTGATTTTTAACCACCTTTGCTTTGTTTGAACAATGCTTCAAGCGCTTTAAAGAGAAAAATTATTCTTCACCTCTGAAAGTTTTTGCCATAAGTGCCTTAACTCAGCCTCAGAAGAGCTGGGTGAATGCCTCCATGTTTAATGAATATGCTCAGAGCGTTGACATAATCACCTGGCTAAATCAGTTTTGCATTGTTTCACATGGGGCCAGAGTGAGAGATCCTTATGGAGTAAAGTATTTTAAAGCCTTAGGGGTCGATTCCGATCTCGGCCGGTAGGGCTCCGAATCGGATTCGGCTTTACCGGATCTGATTCGGACGCCCTGTTTCCGACCGAGTACGATGCGAACGTACGCGAAATCGCCGACCGACTCGTTCGCGGGACCCAACCGCTCCGACCGACTCGCACGGACACGACTCGCACCGCGCAATGGAGACGTTCCCCGGCCGGGTAAGTACGATGCGCGCCGCGAGCAGTCCGACCGACTCGCGCCGTCCGGCTCGAAAGAGCAGTCGGAGCCGCACTTTGGGGGTCCGTGTCGGACCCCCTGTACGCCTAGCCGCGCGAGTCGCACACAGGGGTGACCCATGGGTCCCCCTACCTGTGCGTGTACGGCGCGACCCGCTTCGACGCGTACCCGCTATAGGGGGCACCCTTGTTCGCCTCGCACCCATTGAGTCAATGGGAGCCCGCGTACGCGTTGTGCGACCGGCTCCCATTGACTTCAATGGGAGTCCGACCGAATCGAGTCCGATAGCATGCGAACGCATCGTACTCGTTCGGTCGGACTGCTAGGGTCCGATTCGGTCGGAAATCTCTCCGGGTCCGGCTCGGTCGGAGAGATTTCCTGCCCGAATCGGAATCGGCCCCTTAGTGTCTTTAAAAAGAGCCCCAGCCCCTTAGGACCTAAGGCATAAACCAAGTGATATTAGACTGGGAGGAGCCCAAGGCATTGTCTTCTATGTGGATCAGCCAAAAAGATGGAAAGACCCAAAAAGATGCAGAAAATATAATTTGGTGGTTCATTTGGCTAAAGGTTGTACTGCACCTTTCTGTGCAATGTGTAAAAATACTGGCCAGGAGGCAGAGGATTGAGTGGCTGAGAAAATGTGCAATCTTTGTGGCTCAACTGAGCTTGCGTTTAAAAACTGTCCCTCTTACTATGCCTTTGAAATTAAAAATGAATGGATGGAGGAACCTTTCCCTCCCTACCAAAGTAGAGGGAGGTCAAGGGAAGATGCTGAGGCAGAAGAGGAATAATTAATCAGACTTCGTTTGGAGAAGGATCAATTTGATTTCCAAAATGGTTTATCTCTGTCTGATATAAAGGTGGATATCACTCTGGAACAAGAACCTCAGGAAAAGAAACTCCCTTTGTGGAGAGAAAGCAAGCAGATGTTGTTAATGTGGCTGGAAATAATATGGAACCCAATGAGGGAGCTTCACCAGGTGTTTCTGATCAAACAATCATGGCTCACACATCTGATCTGGATTTAGCTGTCCAATCACAGCAAACACTTTCCAAGGCCACTAGGGAGAGTGTTGAAAAACACCAACTATGGTCAGCTGAAAGAAATGAAGCAATCGATGCTGGGGGCTCCTCCCTATTTTCCAGCACAGATACAGCCAATGAAACATCCAAAATGCAACTCGACCCACGTTATGAACTGTAGCTAAAATACACTGATAAGGATTGCAGTTTGTATGCTCCTCCAAATATATTGTCTACTTAAGCCAACAAACAGTAGAAACAGTTACATCTGATACTGCGAATGCCATTGATAACCAGGAAAAAGTGTCTACAGTTTTCTCAAAAGACTCTTGTACTGAGATAGACTATGCCCGTATAGCCCTGGAACAGTCTTCTATCTTTGACACTGTAATTTCTGGCATAGTCATTGAATGGGGCAAGGATGACAATATCATTGAGGAAGAGGTTGAAGTAGCCATGGACATTTGAAACTGGGTTTTGAGACCAATGACTCTAGAGACTTGTGTGCACGGAATGAAAGAGGTACATTTCAGAAGGTAAAAGCGGAAGATTCTTTTATCCCTGTGATAAAGAGGAAGACCAAGTAAATTGAAATAGCAAATTGGACTAGAAGTAATCTTAAGACAGTCTATTTTATTTGAATGTTTCTTGATGCTTCTCTTATGAAATATTAATGTTAGGTGTTTGGGCACTAATGGTAAATGTTCAGCTGCTTTTGCTTTTTTGAAACAACAAACATTTGAATAAATTTTTTACATTAATGTGCTATTCCTGAACTTTCAAGGGACAGATAATTGCAGCAAATGTGGAATTGTGGCCCTTCAATCTCGTTAGGCTGCAATTCGGACAGAAATGCTGTAATAGGCAGTTTATTTTGCAGTTCAGACTTTTCTATTCAAAAGGTACAAGATGTGGTTAAAGGAGACTGCTATGTGTGGATGGTATATAATGTACACATGAAATTTGCCTTATTAATGTGCATTGGCCTACCTTATTATCATGCAGCAACAATTTTTTGACCTTACTACCACAACTCCTTTTGTGCAACAGGAATGTTTTTTTGGGAGGTGATTTTAACTGTTTGCTGGATGTTAAAGATAGACGTCTTGTTCTACAGTGTACCTTGACAGTGGTACCAAATCACTGCCGAATATCATTGCTCACTCTCATTAACAGGATGCTTACAAAGTGTTACACCCTGATGATCCAGGATACACTTGGATCCAATTCTTCCACAAAGTTCCACATTGATTTTTATCTTTGCAAGTCCATTAGAAAAGACAGTTTTTGCAACACTCACTTCAGTATTCTTTTCAAACCACAACCTCATTAAAGTTGGTGTGCCCATAGCTGAGATACCTCTTAGAGTTAAAGGACTTTAGAAACAAAATATTAATTTACTCAAAAACAAGGCAACCTTTGGAAATTTTAGCTATCATTACTAGATTTGGCAAACCCTAAAAACTATTTTTTCCCTCAATAAGTGAGTGGTGGGAGGACTTTAAAATCCAGATACGATCCTTCTTTATTCATGAGGGAATCAGGGTGGGTAGAGAAAGAAGATACAGAATAAACTATTTCCAAATCCAGCACCAGAGTTTGTCTAAGCTTTTAGAGTATGGGTTTCATGTACAAGCTGACATAATATTGTGCAAGCAGAGAACATTGTACAATGATTTTACAAAAGGTTTGATTCAGTAGGGGTCAATTCTTGAAGGAAAATGTGACTTGATCTTGATTCTTCTTTCTGAAAGTTAAAACTGGTGGGTGAATTATAGATGCCATGTTGGACTCACAGGATAACAAGTGCACCACTACTGAACATATCAAAGAATGTGTGCAAAGAACTTGATAGCCCTAAAGAATCCGACAATGTGACTGTGAATTTTTTCTTGCAAAATTTGCAGTTGTTTTGGTTTGAAGAAGACAAATAAGATCTTGAAAGGGATTTTGTAATCGAAGACAGAACGATTTATGGAAAGCCTTCTCAAGGGGAGAGCCCCTGGTTCTGATAGCATACCTGTAGAGTTCTATACTACCGTTCAGGATACAGTAGGTTCTAATTTACTTGAAGTATTTAAGAATCCAATGGGGGAAGGATTGCTCCAAAATTCCTTGAGCGGGGTATTCATAAAGCTTATCTATAAAAGTAAGCTGACAGAAATTATGTTAAAAGCTGGCATCCAATTGGTCTTCCTAATGTGGACCTTAAAAAATCTTCCTAAAACTTTGTTCCCTAAATTGAGGCCTGTCATTTCCACAGTCATTGAGTCAGAACAAACATGTGGAGTACCAGGGCGCAAAACTGGTGCAAGATTGCATCAAAGATGTTGACCTGGTTTTTAGGGAGAGTGATGGTTTGCAGAGCTTGTCAAATCGCATGTCCAAGGTTAAGCAAAAGATTACACTTTGGGGGACTGAGGTCACTCACTACGACCAGTACAATTCATGTTGCAAAGGCAGGATTTCTATAAAGCCTTCTGTATGTTGCTGTGGTTTTTCTCATCCCCAAAACCTCCTGACACTAATACAAATGTGGGTTTTTGAGTTTGTTTTGGGAGGGAAGCAAGAACAAGTGGCTTGTGTAACTACTGGCCTCTGTTTAGGATCTTTGGGGCATATTAGCAAGAACCTCGTTAAAATTATCGCCGTTTTAGCGGCAGGAAACTGCCGCTAAAACGGCGATAATGGACTTGCTAATATACGTTATAGAATTCCAATAGAAGCCCAGGTTAGATGTGCAGGACATCTAACCTGGGCTTCTATTGGAATTCTATAACGCATATTAGCAAGCCCATTATCGCCGTTTTAGCGGCAGTTTCCTGCCGCTAAAACGGCGATAATTTTAACGAGGTTCTTGCTAATATGCCCCTTTGTTTATTTGCAACATGATAAAATGGAACATTTGTCAAGACAAGGAAAAAGAAAATGGTACTTTTTGCCAGCTTTTGGTTGAATTTTCTGGCATGAAGAATATGGGGCGCAGTAGTATCTATCAGGATGCCTCATTCAGAATCCAGCCCCTTTACTTACTTTTATGCATCAAAGTTCATGAAGAAGCACAATTTAAAAGGGACTTCTTTGGGCCTGATTTTACCCAAGCTTATTCACAAAGTAGACATTGGGAAACAGCTAAATATACCAGTCAGTGGTTTTTCAGAACAGGCTTCTAGAGCCATTTGGGGAAATGTTTTGTACAGTACCTGTTTAATTTCCATCGGAACCAGACATGGTCCACAGTTAATGGATGCCTACCTCTTTTCATCTTTTTGCATAGGAGAAGTTGTTGTAGAGCCCAATTTTGTCTCAGGAAGGGATGTTTGTCAGTGGAAACTTGTGACCACCTTTTTTGGTACTGCCCTACGAACCAGAAGGTGTGGTCTTTAGCAGAGGCATGGCTATCTTCCCCAAGTGCAGATGTGATTTTATCTAAATAGGTTGTGGTTTTTGGTCTGCTGCAGATCCAACTCCCCCCTTGACTTATTCCCCGAAGGGATTTATGCACTAGTACATTCTTTGGTCCAAGATTATATGTGCAAAGACAAATTACAAAAGGACAAGGTGGGTGATCATGGGTGATGGTTGATTCCTGATTTTAAGTTTTTGAAAGACATGAATTAATGTGTTTATTTGATTTACTTGATTCTTGGTTAATCAATTACATTTTATTCCGTATGTTTTAATGTTCTTGCTTAAAGTTTCTTTTAATTCAGAATGCAATGTCATCTAGATGTAAACCTGGTGTAGAACTAGGCACTGTGTGCGGTTTTCACTTGATCAAATGTCGTCCCACCTAAAACATGGATTGGCTAACATGTACTCTGCCCTTTTAAATTAATAAAGGTTTTTGAAAGTTAAAATAAAAGAAACCAGTCATGGGCTGCTTGTGTTCTGGTTCAGGGAGGACCTGGCTTAGCAGGTTCAGGCTGCACTGCTCCCACTGGAGCAGGGTCAAGACTAATTTGCATATAGCTGGGTCTAAACTGAGGCAGCATGGTGTGCAAAATAACGATGGATTGGGATGCAGCCCAAGTAATTACCAGTAGCTGAGATTAATTCAAGCATTCAATCCATCACTTTTTGCATACTTCATTATGTCACCCTAAGTGAGACAGGTATGCCCAGAAGTGGGTCCTGTGCATACTGTGTCACTGGAACCAAGCTATACCCGTCTGACGAGCCCAACTGGTCCTGGGTTGCTGGTGTTCCGGTTCAGGGAGGACCTGGCATGGCAGTTCGGGCTGGACTGCTCCCATTGAAGCAGGGTGTGGTGTGGAGCACCCCTGGAAGGAAACACGATAGGCAGGTTCTTAGAAGAAGGTAGGTTTAATGTAGATCCAGTTGTAGAGACCTCATCCTCCAAACAACCACGGCAACTGAATTACAATTCAAGTCATCACATTCTTAAACATGGAACATTCTGTCATAGAACAGCAACCTTGACAACTAAGTAGAACAGGGTGAGATCAGAGTAGAACACCACACAGGGTCAAGACAGAGTTTCATATAGCTGGGTCCAAACTGAGGTGACATGGTGTGTAAAATAATGATGGATTGGGATGCAGCCTGAGTGATTACCAGTGACTGTGAATAATTCAAGCATTCCATCCATCACTTTTTGTATACTTTAGAACTATCTAAAAGTGGCATTTTCCGAATTGTGACTTACAATCCGACTTTACTATCAACAAGGTTTTTAAATTACAATTCTTTAGACACACAACTTGACATCCCTCTCTGCTCCCAGATGAAAGTTACCACATATTAACTGTAATAGGGAACCCAATGTTATCCTACAAGAGAGGTAGACCCCACAGTCGTGAAAAACAAGTTTAGGAGTTTTTCAATACCATGACATGTAAAACTTAAAAGTATATGTCCAACCTTTTAATTAAATTTTTTTAAAGTTATAAATACAGTACAGGAAAGTAAAACATCACACAGTTCAATAGCAATTGCAATTACAGAGGTACGATCTTCAACAAGGCACTACACACCCTACTGATATTATCTTCCCGCGCTAAGTGATTTCTCATGATTGTGGTTCCAGGTAAACTGTTGGCATAGGCATCATTTAGGAGCAGATTTCTTTCAGTTACCCAACTGATCAGACGTACAACTCAGTTCAGTGTTTTTCATGCCTTTGCGTTCACTTGGGCAAAATGTGTTAAGTCCAAATGGCAGACACTTCTGTGCATTCTAGTCTCACATTCCGGCTGCAGGCTAGTCCCCAATTTCACC
The DNA here is from genome assembly GCA_963921515.1 of Calotriton arnoldi. Classification (NCBI taxonomy): domain Eukaryota; kingdom Metazoa; phylum Chordata; class Amphibia; order Caudata; family Salamandridae; genus Calotriton; species Calotriton arnoldi. The sequence goes on along the minus strand of CAWUFW010000219.1, from coordinate 3,917,879 downwards.
TGCTAGTGGTGTGGTGGGTGTGGTTCACGTACCCGCTCTCGCAGCAAAAGGTTCATTTCTGCTGGGGTCGTGCTGGCTTACAACAGAGACAGCTCATCAGAAAGAATGCGGCAGGCCTACACAGCAGCACTTGTCTTCCCGAGTGGTACCCTTCTTGACTAGAGGCACATAGGTGCTTAGGTACAGCAGTTGCAGCCTCTAAGTTGAGTTGTCCATCATAGTATGTCTTTGACAGTTGAGGCTTCTTATCCGATCAATCAGACCTCTGATTCAGCAGCGCTACGACTCCTCTTCCTGACGTCTGTAGTAATAGCATCAGTTTCTGGGGCTCATAGAGGATTGCCAGATGACACAGTGATGCTTGTGCTTGAAAGTCTTCGTGCAGTTCATAATAGAAACTAATCTAGGGAGACCGGGGAACTGCCTCACACCACAGATCACTCCTGGGTTTACTCTCCATTATAACCAGCTTCCGCTGGATGTACCTCACATCAGGAACTTTTTGGGGTTCTCCTCCTGGATACATTTTGTTCCAGCATGTCCTGGGCATTCTCCTTCCCTCTGTCACCAGGAATGCAGTTTTCCGGGCCATAAGCAGACCTCTGATACTCCAGTAGAAAGTATGTAATTTAGATGATGTCCGCTCACAACTGGGAGTCTGGCTGTGAGGCAGACACCAGCCCTGGTCACACAGAACTCTTCGTGTAATCTGTAAAGCACTACCTTCCTTGTTCAAGAAGAAATTGAAACTGGAATAAAGTGGGGTGGGTTGAATCAGGAGTGGGCGTAATTTGCTATAGTGCAATTACATTAAATTACAGCAACATTATGTAAGATTATGTGGAACTAGGGAAGGAGCTTAACCCTGCGTTTAGCACTATTTTCTTAGCGCACAATGCACCATTGCATCTGGAGTGGACTCAAGAATGCATTTTTCGATATGAAAATAGTGCTAAATGCAACGGAACACATAGCGCTAAATGAAACAGAACATTATCTGCAGCAGCCAGCTGCCACTTGCTCTATGTTCCTGTATTCTTGTGGGAGCCATTTTTGCCCCAAATTACTCCAAATTGCGCGAGTGGGCGTACTCGCAGAAACCTAGGCCTGTCTATGACGTCTCTTGTGTAAAGTGCTCAGTAAACTGCCCTCTCTGAAACTGAGAAAAAGGTCTGCTGATACTAAAGACTCACAAAACACTGCACCCTATCACCAATGCAGTAGTACTATGCCCATTATCAGGGCATGCTTGGTGTGCTTCTCTAGGTTACATATGTTCTGTACCTTGTATTCGCATGGACCAGTCCTCGGCTTCTGCCAAGGTCAGAATGATATCCTAAGTCAACAATTGTCCCATGGGACTCATTCATAATTTGAGACCTCTCAGTTATTTTGAGGAATCCACAACCTAATTCCAAATGTAAACACTCATCACTTAATGTAAATTAGGAACAGGAAACACAGGACTACTTGTAGAAAGGATTGTCAACATTTCGACAATGTCTAAGAGTTAGGGGCTCTTCAGGACAAAGTAATCTGACTACTGCACCGCAATGGTGTGAGTCCCAGTGTAAGGCAAGTACTACAATAAAATGGGTCACCTACCCACAAATTCAGGCAAAGTGCCCGCGCCAGCTGTGTAAATGCCCAATAATAGCAGGTCACATTGTTTCCTCAATTGTATCCTCTGTGGCTCTTATCGTAATTGGTACAGTTGGAGCGTAAAGGAAAGAAGCTCTTTCACCCTCAGTCATATCTGGAAAGAGTTCCATCTGCAAGTGGTTAATACATCTACTGCCGCCTATTCTGCATGAGTACTACACATGCTGAAGAGGGGTAGGTATGACGGTAATGCCAAAGAAAACGTCAGGATACCTGCTTGATATGCAGTCAGGCACTCAGGGCTGGTGTACACGCCAGTTTACCATGTAGAGGACATTGCCCACCCCAACAGCAGTGGCGGCTTGCCGAGGGAGTGCTGCGGGGCAGTGGGGCAGGGCGGGGGAAGGGCAGGGTGGGGGGGTAGTGGAGTCCGACATACGACGGACAGGAGTAAGGTAAGTAATTGAATAAATAAAACAATTTACCTTGCGCGCGCTGCATCACCAACTCAGCGATGCAGCGCGCGAGCAAGGTAAATTGTTTTATTTATTTCATTACTTACCTTACTCCTGTCCGTCGTATGTCGGACTCCACTACCCCCCATCCTGCCCCTCCCCCGCCCTGCCCCACCGCCCGCAGCACTCCTTCGGCGAGCCGCCACTGCCCAACAGATAGCATTTTAATTGTTAGATTAAGGCTGTTTAACTTTCTCTTACAAATTTAGCTGTCTGTCATTGATAGACAGATAGTATGTAATGTAAAACGGATTAGAGAACGCTCTGTTACCTGGTGCTAATAATAAGAACAACAGGAGTAAATAGCCGAGCGGCTAACTGCAGAATAGCTGAGTTTTTGATGCTTTTGGAAGGGGAACAAATTGTTGATTCAATGAAGGTGTGGAAGCAGAGAATTCCAGGCCCTGACCGCCACTACTGAAAAAGCTCTGCCAGCCAGAAAAGACCAGGGTACCCTAGGGATGACAAGAAGATGAGTTTCCAAAGATTTTAACTTTCTAGCTGACCAGAGGGGTGGAATTGTTTCTGCAAGTAGATGGGACAAAAACGATGATAAGCTCTAAAAGAGTTAGAGCTATTGGAGTTGTAAATGACAATGGGGCATATGTATCAACCCTTTTCCCGTTCGCAAACGGGCCAATTCTCAGAATCGGCCCGTTTGCGAACGGGAAAAAGCCTTTTGGGATGTATCATCCCAAAAGGCAAGTGCAAAATAGGTAATCGCAATTTTTGTGATTACCTATTTTGCGCATGCATTTAGAGAATCGCAAATTGCGATTCTCTAAATGCAATGCAGGAAGCGCTTCTTAAATTGCGTACCTGCTTTAAGGAATCGCAATTTACCACCAACTTCAAGTTGGTGGTAAGTTGCAAATCCTTAGAAAAATGCTCAATTTTGCATTTTTCAAAGTGGCATGTGCACAAATGCATATTTCAGGGGTGCAACAGAGTGTCCTTTTGACACCCTTGCACCCTTGAAATTGCATTTGCAATTTGCGAGTACCTAATAGGAACTCGCAAATTGTGAATGTCTTCCCATTCATTCCAATGGGCCTCTAGGCCCATAGGAATGAATGGGAAGGTATTCCTTAATTGCGAATCGCAATTTGCGAGTCGCAATTAAGGAATATGTAGGAGTCGCAATTATTATTGCGAAACCTACATACATTTCGTTTTGCGAGTCCTTAATAGCGAGTCGCTAAAATTCGCTATTAAGGACTCGCAAAACGGTTTGTTGATACATATGCCCCAATGTCTTTTGCCCATGTGTTTAGAGTGGAGTTAATGTATGTGGTGTGGAGTGGAATTATATGGGTTGGATTGGAATTGTTAGTTGTGGAATTGTGTGGTGTGGAGTAGATGTGTGTAGTGGAATTATGTGGTATGTGTGCAGTGGAATTATGTGGATTGTAATTATGTGGTGTTGAGTGTACAGGAAATATGTGGAGTGGGATTGTGTGTCATGGAGTGTAATTAAGTGGAATGGTATTTTTTACTGTGGAGGGGTATGTAGTGGAGTTTAATTATGTGGTGTGCTGTTGAATTTTGAGGCATGATGTGGTATTCTGTGGTGTGGATTGGATGTATGTGGTGCTGTGCAATTGTGTTGTTGGCTGAATTATGTAGTTTGTTGACGAATTAAGTGGTGTGGAATGGAAATGTGTAGAGTTGAATTGTGTGGCGTGGAAGTGTGTGGAGTTGAGTGAAAGTATGCTGATAGGAATTATGTGGCACGATGTGGAGTGTTTTTGTGTGGATTGTGTTACCAAGTAAGTTGATACAACAACAAAAAATATATCGCACAACACCAAGCTGTGCTGAATTTAGTGCTTAGCGCAGTCACCAGTAACACTCGACATGCCGATATTAGAGCTATGCACGTCAGCTGTGCATGTAAGGATGATGTTCAAAGCGCTGACATTCACCCGAAAGGCAACTTGTGCAGGTGCTTCTGAATACTTACAGATGTTTATAAACATCTAGTTCCGTGCAGGACCCTGCACTGGTGTGGAAAACAGTTGCTGGTTTCACCTATTATTAATCACAATAGATCTGTAAGAAGGGCTCTTCCCACTGTAAACTGTAGAGCAATCACTTATCAGCTAGACCAGCTATGTATTACTGAGGAACGTATTCCAGTTATTTTGAGCTGTAGATGTCTTTGACTGTCAGTGATATTTGGAGCATTTTGATGCATGTGAGCATTTAGCTGTTTATAAGAGGAAATATTTTATTGCTTTGTAGTTGCATTTAGAAAGCGCTTCCCACCCCATAAGGCTCTGATGCCTTTTGTGGGGGATGCCTTTTGTGGGTGGAAACTAGCATGCCACTCTGTGCCATTTTTACAATATCAGAGACTGCAGTTCAACCCTAATTTATCATTCTGTTTAACTTAAGGTTGTCACACAATTAGCAAGCAGCCTATCATGCAATTTGCCAAGCTATTTGTTCTTTAAAGTTCCTAGAAATCGTCACGTAATAAGTCATGTATGCTGTCCTGAGGAGATTATGCAATCTGTAGTACAGGCGGTCATTCAGTTGCTCATGCAATTATGGAGTTGTCATGCAGTGGGTAATGTGGACAGGCAGATATATTGTTATTTAACCCCTTCCATGCTCATGACGAGCTGGACTAGTCATGGCACACAGTGGTCGTGTGCTCATGACGAGTCCAGCTCGTCATGGGACCCAGCACAGGAAATCCCTCTGGTGCAGGCACCAGAAGGATTACCTTTTCTCCCTTAAAGCCTCGGGAGCTGGGGAAGAGCTTCCCCAGCTCCCGAGGCCCCCCCTGGTTTCCCTGAAATGACGATCGGCGCGCACTTCGCGCTGATGTCATTTCAGTGAAACTGAAACTGAAATTAGCCAAGAGGCTCATTTCAGTTTCAGTTTCTACGTGCTCAGGGGGCTATCTCAGCCCCCTGAGCACGTAGAAACTCAGGAGAGGTATCGTTGGAAAGGGGAGAATCTCCCCTTTCCAATGGTACCCCTCCCTAGTGGATACCTGCTTGGGGATTGCCCCAGGAGGGCGATCCCCAAGCAGGGATCCACCCACTAGGAACCAGGGAGGAGGGAGCGGCCCCTTGGGCAAGGGCCTTTGCTCCCCCCATAAAAAGTTTGGCATAATTAGTCTTTCTGCCCCCCCCCCGGGGGGTATATGGGGGCAGTAACCCCCAATCTGCCCCCCCGGGGGGGTAGAAAGCCCACTAGACACCAGGGATTTTTTATGGGATATTTATTAGGGGTGGGGGCTGCCCAAAATGGGCATGCCGATGCCCCCACCCCCGGCAACAAAATTAGTCTTTCTGCCCCCCTGGGGAGCAGTTGGGGCAGTAGCCCGCCGCAAAGGTACAGTCTTTCTGCCCCTCCTGGGAGGCAGATGGGGGCAGTAGCCCCCAATCTGCCCCCCCGGGGGGGCAGAAAGCCTGCTAGATACCAGGGATTTTTTTTTAAATTATAATTTGGGGTAGGGGCTGCCCAATATGGGCATGCCAATGCCCCCACCCCCGACGCAAAGGTACAGTCTTTCTGCCCCCCCGGGGGGCAGAAAGCCCACTAGACACCAGGGTTTTTTTTCCCCTTGATAAATTTAGGGGTGGGGTTGCCCAAGATGGGCATGCCAATGCCCCCACCCCTCCCCCACAAAATTCCAGTCTTTCTGCCCCCTTTCGGGGTTCAGAAACACCCTAGATGCCAGGGATTATTTTTTTATAGGCCCGGGGTGGGGGCTGCCCAGAATGGGCATGCAAATGCCCCCACCCTACCCCCCAAAGAAAAAAAGACTTTCTGCCCCCCCAGGAGGCAGATGGGGGCAATAGCCCCTGATCTGTCCCCCCCGGGGAGGGGCCAGAAAGCACACTAAGCACCAGGGATTTTTTTTTTTATATAGGTAGGTGTGGAGGCTGCCCAGAATGGGCATGTCAATGCCCCCACCCCAAAAAAATGCTACAGTCTTTCTGCCCACCCCTGGGAGGCAGATGGGGCAATAGCACCTTATCTCCACCCCCCGGGGGGGCAGAAAGCACACTAGCCACCAGGGAGGAAATTTGTGGATCCACGTAGATTCCAGAACTTTCCCACACAGAAATTTGAGAAAAAAAGTGATTTTTTTCAGCTAAATTTGAGGTTTGCAGGGAATTCTGGGTAGGAAAACATTAGGGGACCCACACAAGCCATACCTCGCTGGACTCCCCCGGGTGTCTAGTTTTCAGAAATGTGTGGGTTTGGTAGGTTTCCCTAGATGGCCGCCGAGCCCTGGGCCAAAAACTCATGGGACCCCCCTTGCAAAACCAGGTTGTTTTGTGATAGGTAATTTTGATGTCGCCTCAATAGGTTTTGGGCCCTTGCCTGCTGCGGGTACTTGACCCACCCACGCGAGTGAGGTATCATTTTTATCGGGAGACATGGGGGAACACTGTGTGGTAGGAAATTTGTGGATCCACGTAGATTCCAGAACTTTCCCACAAAGAAATTTGAGAAAAAAGGGATTTTTTTCCAGCTAAATTTGAGGTTTGCAGGGCACTCTGGGTAGGAAAACGTTGGGGGATCCACGCAAGCCATACCTCGCTGGACTCCCCCGGTTGTCTAGTTTTCAGAAATGTGTGGGTTTGGTAGGTTTCCCAAGATGGCCGCCTAGCCCGGGGCCAAAAACCCAGGTGACTCCCCTTGCAAAACCAGCTTGTTTTGTGATGGATCATTTTGATGTCTCCTCAATACGTTGTGTGCCCTTGCCTGTTGCAGGGAACTTGAACCACCCACACCAGTGAGGTTTTTGGCCCTGGGTTCGGCGGCCATCTTAGGAAACCTACCAAACCCACACATTTCTGAAAAGTAGACACCCGGGGGATTCCAGGGAGGTATGGCTTGCGTGGATCCACCAACGTTTTCTTACCCAGAATCCCCTAGAAACCTGAAATTTTACTGAAAAAATCACTTTTTCACACATTTTGTGTGGGAAAGTTGTAGCATCACCGGGCTGACACAAATTTCCTACCACCCTGCGTTCCTCCAGGTCTCCCGATAAAAATGGTGCTCACTCGGGTGGGAGGCCCAAGTACCGCGACAGGCAAGGGCCCAAAACGTATTGAGGCAACATCAAAATTGCCTATCACAAAACGACCTGGTTTTGCAAGGGGTCCCATGACTTTTGGCCCGGGCTCAGCGGCCACCTAGGAAACCTACCAAATCCACACATTTCTGAAAAGTAGACACTGGGGATTCCAGGGAGGTATGGCTTGCGTGGATCCCCCAATGTTTTCTTACCCAGAATCCCCCAGAAACCTGAAATTTTGCTGGAAAAAATCACTTTTTCACACATTTTTGTGTGGGAAAGTTGTAGCATCACCAGGCTGACACAAATTTCCTATCACCCAGCGTTCCCCAGGTCTCCGGATAAAATGGTGCCTCACTCGGGTGGGAGGCTCAAGTACCCGTGACAGGCAAGGGCCCACAACGTATTGAGGCGACCTCAAAATGGCCTATCACAAAACGACCTGGTTTTGCAAGGGGGTCCCATGACGTTTTAGCTCGGGCTCGGCAGCCACCTAGGAAACCTACCAAACCCACACATTTCTGAAAAGTAGACACCCAGGGGATTCCAGGAGGTATGGCTTGCGTGGATCCCTCAACGTTTTCTTACCCAGAATCCCTGCAAACCTGAAATTTGGCTGAAAAAATCACTTTTTCACACATTTTTGAGTGGTAAAGTTGTGGCATCACGAGGCTGACACAAATTTTCTACCACGCAGCATTCCCCCAGGTCTCCCGATACAAATGGTGCCCCACTCGGGTGGGAGGCCCAAGTACCCGCGACAGGCAAGGGCCCACAACATATTGAGGCGACCTCAAAATGGCCTATCACAAAACGACCTGGTTTTGCAAGGGGGTCCCATGACGTTTTGGCCCGCTGCTCGGCGGCCACCTAGGAAAACCTACCAAACTCACACATTTCTGAAAAGTAGACACCCGGGGATTCCAGGGAGGTATGGCTTGCGTGGATCCTCCAACGTTTTCACCCAGAATCCCCTGCAAACCTGATATTTTGCTGAAAAATCACTTTTTCACACATTTTTGTGTGGTTAAGTTGTGGCATCATGGGGCTGACACAAATTTCCTACCACCCAGCGTTCCCCCAGGTCTCCCGTTAAAAATGGTGCATCACTCGGGTGGGAGGCCCAAGTACCCGCGACAGGCAAGGGCCCAAAACATTTTGTGATAGGCAATTTTGATGTCGCCTCAATACGTTGTGGGCCCTTGCCTGTTGCGGGTACTTGGGCCTCCCACCCGAGTGAGGCACCATTTTTATCGGGAGACCTGGGGGAACGCTGGGTGGTAAGAAACTTGTGTCAGCCCCGTGATGCCACAACTTTACCACACAAAAATGTGTGAAAAAGGGATTTTTTCAGCAAAATGTCAGGTTTGCAGGGGATTCTGGGTAAGAAAACGTTGGGGATCCACGCAAGCCATACCTCCCTGGAATCCCCGGGTGTCTACTTTTCAGAAATGTGTGGGTTTGATAGGTTTCCTAGGTGGCCGCCGAGCCCCGGCCAAAACGTCATAGGACCCTCCTTGCAAAACCAGGTCGTTTTGTGATAGGCCATTTTGAGGTCGCCTCAATACGTTGTGGGCCCTTGTCTGTCGCTGGTACTTGGGCCTCCCACCCGAGTGAGGCACCATTTTTATCGGGAGACCTGGGGAACGCTGGGTGGTAGGAAATTTGTGTCAGCCCCGTGATGCCACAACTTTACCACACAAAAATATGTGAAAAAAATGATTTTTTCAGCAAAATGTCAGGTTTGCAGGGGATTCTGGGTAAGAAAACGTTGGGCGATCCATGCAAGCCATATCTCCCTTGAATCCCCGGGTGTCTACTTTTCAGAAATGTGTGGGTTTGGTAGGTTTCCTAGGTGGCCGCCGAGCCCCGGGCCAAAACGTCATGGGACCCCCTTGCAAAACCAGGTCATTTTGTGATAGGCCATTTTGAGGTCGCCTCAATACGTTGTGGGCCCTTGCCTGTCGCTGGTACTTGGGCCTCCCACCCGAGTGAGGCACCATTTTATCGGGAGACCTGGGGGAACGCTGGGTGGTAGGAAATTTGTGTCAGCCCCGTGATGCCACAACTTTACCACACAAAAATATGTGAAAAAAGGATTTTTTCAGCAAAATGTCAGGTTTGCAGGGATTCTGGGTAAGAAAACGTTGGGGGATCCACGCAAGCCATACCTCCCTGGAATCCCCGGGTGTCTACTTTTCAGAAATGTGTGGGTTTGGTAGGTTTCCCTAGGTGGCCGCCGAGCCCCGGGCCAAAACGTCATGGGACCCCCCTTGCAAAACCAGGTCGTTTTGTGATAGGCCATTTTGAGGTCGCCTCAATACGTTGTGGGCCCTTGCCTGTCGCGGGTACTTGGGCCTCCCACCCGAGTGAGGCACCATTTTTATCGGGAGACCTGGGGGAACGCTGGGTGGTAGGAAATTTGTGTCAGCCCCGTGATGCCACAACTTTACCACACAAAAATATGTGAAAAAAGGGATTTTTTAAGCAAAATGTCAGGTTTGCAGGGGATTCTGGGTAAGAAAACGTTGGGGGATCCACGCAAGCCATACCTCCCTGGAATCCCCCGGGTGTCTACTTTTCAGAATTGTGTGGACTTGGTAGGCTTCCCTAGGTGGCCGCCGAGCCCCGGGCCAAAACCTCATGGGACCCCCCTTGCAAAACCAGGTCGTTTTGTGATAGGCCATTTTGAGGTCGCCTCAATACGTTATGGGCCCTTGCCTGTCGCGGGTACTTGGGCCTCCCACCCGAGTGAGGCACCATTTTTTCGGAAGACCTTGGGGAACGCGGGGTGGGTGGAATTTTGTGGATCCACGCAGATTCCAGAACTTTCCACCACAGAAAAGTGAGGAAAATGTGTTTTTTTGCCAATTTTTTAGGTTTGCAAGGGATTCTGGGTAACAGAACCTGGTGAGAGCCAGTCAAGTCACCCCATCCTGGATTCCCCTGGGTGTATACTTTTCAAAAATGTATAGGTTTGCTACGTTTCCCTAAGTGCCGGCAGAGCTAGGGTTAAAAAACTACAGCTAGGCACTTTGCAAAAAAAGGGTCATTTTTCACTGTGAAAATATGGTGCGTCCATGTTGCGTTTTGCGCTGCTTCCTGTCGCGGGCACTAGGCCTACCCACACAAGTGAGGTACCATTTTTTTCGGAGGACCTTGGGGAACGCGGGGTGGGTGGAATTTTGTGGATCCACGCAGATTCCAGAACTTTCCACCACAGAAAAGTGAGGAAAATGTGTTTTTTTTTGCCAATTTTTTAGGTTTGCAAGGGATTCTGGGTAACAGAACCTGGTGAGAGCCAGTCAAGTCACCCCATCCTGGATTCCCCTGGGTGTCTACTTTTCAAAAATGTATAGGTTTGCTAGGTTTCCCTAGGTGCCGGCAGAGCTAGGGTTCAAAACTACAGCTAGGCACTTTGCAAAAAAGGGTCATTTTTCACTGTGAAAATGTGGTGCGTCCACGTTGCGTTTTGTGCTGCTTCCTGTCGCGGGCACTAGGCCTACCCACACAAGTGAGGTACCATTTTTTTTGGAAGACCTTGGGGAACGCGGGGTGGGTGGAATTTTGTGGATCCACGCAGATTCCAGAACTTTCCACCACAGAAAAGTGAGGAAAATGTGGTTTTTTTGCCAATTTTTAGGTTTGCAAGGGATTCTGGGTAACAGAACCTGGTGAGAGCCAGTCAAGTCACCCCATCCTGGATTCCCCTGGGTGTCTACCTTTCAAAAATGTATAGGTTTGCTAGGTTTCCCTATGTGCCGGCAGAGCTAGGGTTCTAAAACCACAGCTAGACACTTTGCAAAAAAAGGGTAATTTTTCACGGTGAAAATGTGGTGCGTCCATGTTGCGCTTTGCGCTGCTTCCTGTCGCGGGCACTAGGCCTACCCACACAAGTGAGGTACCATTTTTTTGGAAGACCTTGGGGAACGCGGGGTGGGTGGAATTTTGTGGATCCACGCAGATTCCAGAACTTTCCACCACAGAAAAGTGAGGAAAATGTGTTTTTTTGCCAATTTTTTAGGTTTGCAAGGGATTCTGGGTAACAGAACCTGGCGTGAGCCAGTCAAGTCACCCCATCCTGAATTCCCTGGGTGTCTAGTTTTCAAAAATGTATAGGTTTGCTAGGTTTCCCTAGGTGCCGGCAGAGCTTGGGTTCAAAAACTACAGCTAGGCACTTTGCAAAAAAAGGGTCATTTTTCACTGTGAAAATGTGGTGCGTCCACGTTGCGTTTTGTGCTGCTTCCTGTCGCGGGAACTAGGCCTACCCACACAAGTGAGGTACCATTTTTTTTGGAAGACCTTGGGGAACGCGGGGTGGGTGGAATTTTGTGGATCCACGCAGATTCCAGAACTTTCCACCACAGAAAAGTGAGGAAAATGTGGTTTTTTTGCCAATTTTTAGGTTTGCAAGGGATTCTGGGTAACAGAACCTGGTGAGAGCCAGTCAAGTCACCCCATCCTGGATTCCCCTGGGTGTCTACCTTTCAAAAATGTATAGGTTTGCTAGGTTTCCCTATGTGCCGGCAGAGCTAGGGTTCTAAAACCACAGCTAGACACTTTGCAAAAAAAGGGTAATTTTTCACAGTGAAAATGTGGTGCGTCCACGTTGCGTTTTGCGCTGCTTCCTGTCGCGGGCACTAGACCTACCCACACAAGTGAGGTACCATTTTTTTGGAAGACCTTGGGGAACGCGGGGTGGGTGGAATTTTGTGGATCCACGCAGATTCCAGAACTTTCCACCACAGAAAAGTGAGGAAAATGTGTTTTTTTGCCAATTTTTAGGTTTCCAAGGGATTCTGGGTAACAGAACCTGGCGTGAGCCAGTCAAGTCACCCCATCCTGAATTCCCCTGGGTGTCTAGTTTTCAAAAATGTATAGGTTTGCTAGGTTTCCCTAAGTGCCGGCAGAGCTAGGGTTCAAAAACTACAGCTAGGCACTTAGCAAAAAAAGGGTAATTTTTCATTGTGAAAATGTGGTACGTCCACGTTGCATTTTGAGCCATTTCCTGTTGTGGGCACAAGGCCTACCCACACAAGTGAGGTACCATTTTTATCGGGAATTTTAGGGTAACACAGAATTGTAGAGCAACTGTTATTACCTATTGACTTTCGATGCATTTCTGCCTTCCAAATGAAAGACAATGTGTAAAAAATAAGTCATTTTGGAAAATGACCTATAATTCTTATGCTCGTATGGGTACTCCCAATTTCGGAAATGTGCAAATATCTACTGTTTCTAAAATCTACATTTTGTTCCCATTTCAGAAATACATAGGTGTCTTTCATAACAATTTTTCCATGTATACATTTTCCCAAAATAATTGCTATATACCCGGTACATAATAAAAAACATTGCAAGATGCTGCTCAGTTATTGGCTCTGGGTTCGTCGGGTTCTTGGTGAACCTACAAGTCCTATATATCCCCACAACCAGAAAGGTCCAGTGGATATAACGGTATATTGCTTTCAAATAGCTGTCATAATTAGAAGAAGTTACAGGTGAAAACGTTGACACAAATGGCTGTTTTTTTCAACTAATTTTCAATTTTTTCTTTATTTAACTGTTAGTTTCTATAAGGAAAACTTTAAGGATCTACACAAATGACCCCTTGCTGAATTCAGAATTTTGTCTACTTTTCAGAAATGTATGGCTTTCCAGGATCCAATATTGGTTTCATACCAATTTCTACCATTAACTGGAAGGAGGTTGAAAGCACAAAAAATAGCAAAAATAGGCTATGTCCCAGAAAAATGTCAAAACTGTGTAAAAAAAGTTGGTTTTCCGACAAAAGTCTGCTTGTCCCTGAAAGCTGGGAAGATGGTGATTTCAGCACCACAACCCCTTTTTTGATGCCATTTGCAGGGAAAAAACAAGACGCTTTCATCTGTAGCCCTTTTTTTGCATTTTTCCCCCAAAAAACAAAATGTAGCTGTATTTTGGCTAATTTCTGGGTCCCCTCCAGGGAAATCCACAAACCCTGGGTACCTTTACAATCCCCATGATGTTAGAAAAAAAGGACGCAAATTTGGCGTGGATACCTTATGTGGTCAAAAAGTTACAGGGGCCTAAGCGCGCACTACCCCAAATAGCCCAAAAAAGGCTTAGCACAGGGGGGGAAAAGGCCTAGCAGCGAAGGCGTTAAGCCGGCGCTTATATATGTTTTTTGGTCGTATCATGCAGGAATCATGCCCATTTGCATTGAATGATGAAGGAGAATGCGACTTCATTATGCGCTGTATAGTACCAATAAAATAACAGCATTAAACTTAACATTCCCCTAAATTTAATGCAGGAGAATATCCCCTCCTTTGTATAGCTCCCTATTAAAACAAGCATTGGGAAGGGCGTGCTTAGACGCCGCACAAGATGGCCGTGTAGCTACGGAGCTCCGCACCACCGTTCCCGATATGTTTTATCGTCGGGAGGAAAACGCCTTTTTTTGAGCTGAGTGATGCAGGATTCCTTGCCTACACCACAGCGGTGAGCTCCTGAGCACTTTGTATGCCGTTTTCTTTCGAATTTCGGCTAGTTTGTAGGCGCGACTCGTTTTCCTTCGTTTTAACAGATTGCTGGGCTGATAGGAGATGCAAAGAAACATCTAGAATTTCCAAAGCAAAGTTTTATTTGAAGGTTCTTTTTGAATTCCAGGAAAGAGTTGGCAGTCACAGTGGACAGGACACATGATATGTGAGAACTGTTACCTTGTACACCTCTTCAGTGAGGTCATCATCAATGATGTTGTTTAACATGTCAGAAGTGATGTAATATGTGAGATCATAAAAAGTGCATGACAGGGGCGTAAGTCAGCTCACTGAACTATAACTGGCCAATCTCAGTGTTTTTTGTATTTAAACATTAGCTCTTATCTCAACGATAATGTTACCTAAACCTTCTTTTTCAGTGAATATATATATATATATGGATATATATATCGGGAAGAGGTGTGGCGCAGCGGCCAGGGTGACTGACTCCGGATCCTGGGGCTCACGGTTCGATCGCCGGCGGCAGATCAGCCCAGCACCCTGTGACTCTGGGAAATAGCTTGCTTAATCTTCCCGACGGCCCCCAGCGCCGGTACACCTCTCAGGAGGTAGCTGTGCGCTTTACGAATACTGGACATTTGCATTTACATTTATGTGTGTGAATAAGGCAGAGGGAACAGGCTGAAACGCGTCATGGCAAAGCAAGTGTATAAATTAAGTCTGGAGATTACAGAGATTACAGAGAGCATTTTCGGAGTTTGCAACTTGTCCTTTGCGGATTGCAGGATTTGTGGATGTTTCAATGGAGCCGGCTGACTCCGTCCAAGCAGACCCCCCTGAGTGGTGTAGTGGCGATCAGCTGTTTTGGTGGAAAAAGTATATATATATATGTATATATATATATCCTCGCTCGGTTTGCACCAAAATCGCGGATCCCTCGAAAGGCGGGTGCTTGTATGCTGGTGGTGCCCAGCCTTACATTATGCACCAAAACTCTCCTCCACACTTCAAACAGAGAGTAACAGCACTCGCGGGGGTGGCTTACCAAATTTATTTTCGTAACAGACACGTTTCGGAAAAGTCCTTCCTCAGTGTTTACACATCACACTGGAAGGCGCCACACTTAAATCTCCCAGAGCATTGCAAGTGAAAACGGGCTATAGTTTCATTGCCGAAATCGGCGCCATCTTAAGGTCAAACATTGCTGTTGACAAGTACCAATTTCTCCTAGAGTGCCTATTCGCAACTCTATATACGAATTATGCTTCTAACTCGTTATACTGTGTCAACATTCACATTATTACATTTTATAATCATTGCTGACTAATGTCTAATGACATATTGTGCCGACAGCAAAACAACAAATAAATTGCTTTTCATTCAAACTGACCTTGTAAGGTGACATTTATACCAAACATACTGGATACGACCCTTTTTGGCAATGTAAATCAAGCCGTCTATCGGCATCATGATTGACTGTATTTTCGGCACCATCATCGAATCATGGGTGAAAGAACATTAAAAACGGACTCACTTTGTGAACCCGAGAATCAGAGCCATCTTAAGACCGTACTGTTGTACCTGATTCCTATGTATGCTAGTCATATAGACTGTGTACATGTTTAAACCACTGACCATTCAAATGTCATGATTTAAGTTCATTTCTTAATATGAAATTCATCACATTTGGAATGTGCATCAAGCCGTATATCGGCATACAAAATTCTAGAACACCCAATGGTCATCCAGAGTAATATCTCGCCGTAAATCGGCTTTCCCTTTCTATGCAATCTTGCTCAATTGTCAGACTGAGATAAAAACATTTCATTATACAGGTTCGACTTTATCATTTTGTTATCATTAAGTGCCCAAATGCACCACTCAATTCTTCCCCGCTATTAAGACCTTTGGGACTCTTTGTTTGTAGGTCAATAATATATCGGGATTCCAATCTCCTGAGTCTCAATACTCTATCCCCTCCTCTGCTATGAATTGGGACGTGGTCAATGCTAAAGAATTGTAGTAAATCCATGTTGCTCTTGTGTTTGATAGCAAAATGTCAAGCCACAGGGTAACTTAGATCTTTATTGGCGATAGCGCGCATATGTTCCAATACACGTATCTTCACACTGTGTATGGTACTGCCTATATACTTAAGGCTGCAAGGGCAGATCAAGCAGTAGACAGAATGAGTGGTCTGGCATGTCATGAATTTTGTAATCATCTTACGTTTCTTATGTCCTTCAATCTCATAGGTCAGCACTCTCTTGCTGTTGGTGCAAGCTTTGCACTTTCCGCAAGGATAAAATCCTTTCATATACCTTAAAGTCCCTTGTTTTTTGGATGTAACTTCAAGGTGACTATGTACCAATTTGTCTCTGAGGGATCTAGCCTTCCTGTATGTGATTTGTGGAACTGGAGGGATATCCATCCCTATAATCATGTCTGTTTTTAATACATGCCAGTTCCTACGTAATATATTTCTTAGCAGATCCGCATCTTCCGAATATGTTGTAATCAAACGGAATTTGCCATCATTCAACTTGTTTGTCTTTTTGATGTTCTCTTGGGTTTTCACTAGTCTGTCTCTTTTGATATTCTCCACTTTACTCAAGGTTTTTTCTAACAGTTCAGTATCATATCCCCTTGCCATGAACCTGCCTATACTCTCCCTGGCTGCCACTTTAAAGTCACAGTCTCTTGAGCAATTGCGTTTTAACCTCAATAGTTCTCCACATGGTATGCTGTTTTTTAAACCAATAGGATGGCTACTGGCAGCGTGCAACGTAGAATTGCCGGCCGTGGGTTTGAGAAAAAGGGATGTAATCAGCTTTCCTTCTTGTATGCAGACCCTCAGGTCGAGATAGTTCACTGCCACTGAACTAATCTCTCCTGTGAATTTGAGGTTTACGTCATTTGTATTCAGATGTGATATGTATTCCTCAGCCGAGGATACCGACCCCTTCCAGATAAGGAAGAGGTCGTCAATGTACCTGTACCAGGCCACTACCTCTTCAGACCACTTTTTGTTGATAGGGGACCAGGCCACCTGCTCCTCCCACCAGCCTACGAATAAATTTGCATAGCTGCGGGCGAAGCAGGTGCCCATAGCGGACCCAGAAACCTGTCGATAGATGTCCCCCTGAAATAAGAAGATGTTATTTAACATGCATAAATTCAGTAAATTCAATTAGCATGCTGTTATGTTTGGCAAACTTCAAGGATCTCTTCTTCAAAAAGAAATCAATGGCATTCAGTCCATGTAAATGGTCGATACAGGTATACAAGCTCGTTATGTCCATGACAATGAGTTTATAGGATGGTTCACATTTTATAGTCTCGATATGGTTGATAAAATCTTTAGTGTCTTTAATATATGAAGAAAGTTGTAAAACTGACTGAAAGAGAAAGTGGTCGATAAAAACAGATAAGTTCTCTGTGAGGCTCCCTAATGATGACACTATCGGTCTTCCCGGTGGATTGATACTGTCTTTATGTATCTTTGGGAGATGATAGAACGTTGGTATTACTGGATTCGTATATATTGAAACGAAGAGGCATGTCCTTCTCATGCCTGAGTGGAAAGCACACACAGGAGCCGTATTCGAGTAAAGTGCTTTATTGTGCAGACCATCTTCGTTTCAATTGACTTCGGCTCACCACCGCGGGAGTGAGCACCCGGGGCGAGAGGAGCGGCGGCGGTGGCTTTGCTGTTTCATGTATATATATATACATAGGTGCACAGACAGAATATCGAGTTGCAAATATCGACCTACACTAATATCGAGTTGGAAACATTGTGATACAGAAATATCAACAGCAAGAATATCGTTGTCAAAAATATCGACTTTAAGGTAAGAAATATAGTTTTTGAAAATATCGAAGTTAGTAATATCGTTTGCAAAAATATAGTTGTTTAAAATATCGATTTTTAAATAAGTGTTATGTATTTTAGTATGTATTTTAAAAGTATGTGATATATTTTTTTGTATAAGTATTGCTTTTGTTTTTTAATGTATGTGGTCAATTGTTAGTAGTTATTAATTTTATGTTAATTCAATTTTGCGTTTTGCATTTTAAAATAAATTGTAATTCTTAGTTTATTAATTTTTTTAAGTAAATATATGTATATATATTGCATTTTATATATGGATGTTTACATTTTTTAAATTAAATTTATTTATTATATTTGTTAAAATGTACATTACATCGAAATATTTTTTTAGTTAATTTTATTATTTAATTTATTTAACATAATTTTTTATATATATAAAAAAACAATATTTTGTACATCAATATTTTTTACATCGATATTATTTTTTCGATATTTTTATACTTTACATTGTAAAGATAGGATGTTGATATTTTTGACATCGATATTTATGTGTCGATATTTCTGTATGGGGATTTTTTTGTACTCGATATTATGTCAGTGATCCATATACATATATATATATATATATGTACATATATATATACGAGCCGAAACGCGTAATGGCGATGAGAAAGGAACAATAAAGAATTTGCACTGATCCTGGGTCTGTGTCCGTTGTTGGATGGATGTATCCTGTTGGAAGCGGAGAAAACACTGAATAAATACATATATATATACTATTTCCGCCAACAAAAAGTGTTGAACCGAGTCACAAGAAAAAAAGGTCATAAAACAAGAAAAGGGGGCAAGGTAGAAACACCCTGATCCAGAGGACCAAAAAAAGCATTTTTGTTTTAATCTTCGGCGGGATTCGCGCTGGGTTCGCGAATCCGGGCGGAAATGTTAAAAAAACGAAGCGTGGTCTCCCGCGCTTCGCTTGTTTTAAGCCCCCAGGTGGGCCAGGTCCCAGGGGCAATCCAGATTTATGTAGCGGTGACTGCCACCTCCCCGGGGCTTTACTGATAAGGCACGGGGCACGCGGCCCTCGTAGCCCTGGCGACCGCCACCTCCCCAGGGCTTCATCAAAAAAATGCGTGAGGGGCTCCTCCCCCCCATGCTGCCCCAGGGACCGCCACCTCCCCGGGCCTTCAATTTAAATAGGGCGGGGGCCTCGCGGGCCCCCCAAGCCCTGGGGACCACCACCTCCCCGGGGCTACTTTAAAAAACTCTGTGTGTGGGGGCTCGAGCCCCCCCACACTGCTCCGGGGACCACCAAATCCCTGGGGCTATGTATACGTTGGGGGGGCACACGGCCCCCCTCCTGGTGCCCTCCTTGGCCCTGGGGACCGCCAACCCCCAGGGCTAGCTCCGTCAATGTCCTGGGGTGCCTACCCCCGTGATATTGCAGTTTGCAATGGTAGGGTGGGAGCACTGCTCCAGCCCTGTCATTGCAAACTCCTGTTTTGCTTCATGGAAGCAAGAGCAGGAAACCTGCTCTCGCTTCCATGAAGCAAAGCAGATTGCTTTTGGATAAGGGGAGCTGCAAGTCAGCAGCTCCCCTTGTCCAAAAGCAATGCCGGCTCCCGCAGGAGGTGGGGGGCCGGCAAGGACTGCAGGGGCATTGGGGCTCCCCCGCGGTCCCCAACATGATGCCAGGCCCCGGTGGATGGGGTCCCCGGGGCCAAAAGTGGCCCAGGGAAAAGGGGCCATGCGGCCCCTCCCGTAATAAAAATATATTTAAAAAAAGAGGCAAAGCCCTGGGGGATGGGGTCCTCGGGGCCAAATAAGGTCTCAGGAGGGGGGCCGCGCAGCCCCCCTCCTTTAATTGTAGTTTTTTTTTTTTTTAAGTGGCCGTGCCCTGGGTGATGGGGTCCCCGGGGCCGAAATCGGCCCCCTTCCCATTTTTTATAAATAAAAAAACTGGCTCAGGCCCTGGGGGATGGGGTTCCCAGGGCCCAAAAAAATACTAAGTGAAGGGGGGCCCCACAGCCCCCCCTTTTAAAAAAAACAAAAGAAAAGAGAAGCCGGGGTCTTGCGGGAGGCCCCGCACCCTCCCTGCATCACTCGGCATACGCACCTCCTGGCGCGTTCTGGGTTGGGTGATGAAGTCCCCTTGCCTCCTGAGGGTCCCTGGGGGCCAACTTGCCCACCAGGTACCTCCAGTAAGCCCCACACAGTGGGATTGCTGAGAGGTGGTCCGAGGCCACGCCCCTTTTTACACCACTCTGCAAATCCGCCTCTTGGCGCACTGGTGGTGGGGTGATGAGGTCCTCTTGTGTCCTGAGAACCTCAGGACTAAAGTGAACTTCATCCCCCGAGCAGCAGTGCGCCAGGAGGCACGTTTGAAGAGTGGTGTAAAATGTTGGCGTGGCCTCAGACCACTCTCAGCAATCCAGCTGTGTGGGGCTTACTGGAGATAACAGGAGGGGTAGTTGGCCCCCATGGACCCTGAGGAGGTAAGGGGACTTCATCGCGCCAGGAGGCACGTTTGCAGAGTGGTGGAGAAAGGGGGCATGGCATGTGTCCACCTCTCAGCAATCCCACTATCTGGGGCTTACTGGGGATATCAGGTGGGCTAGTTGGCCCCAAAGGACCCTCAGGAGGCAAGGGGACTTCAATCTCCATCCAAGAGCGCACCAGGGAGTGCGTTTGCAGACTGGTGGGCAAAGGGGGCGTGGCCTGCTATGAGAACTTACCAGTGCAGCTGTGTGGGACTTACTGGAGGTAATAGGAGGGGTGGTTGGCCCCTAAGGTTGTCCATGGGCACCAACTACCCCTCCTGTTACCTCCAGTAAGTCCCACACAGTGGGATTGCTAAGAGGTCTTTGGAGGCCATGCCCCCCTTTCTCCACCACTCTGCAAACTCGCCTCCTGGCCCACTACGTGTTGGGGGATGAAGTCCACTTTACTCCTGGGGGACTTTGGGGGCCAAGAAGCCCTCCTGGTACCTCATGTAAGGCCTACGCAGCGGAATTCCTGAGTGCTGGTCGGAGGCCCGGCCCCCTTTCTCCACCACTCTGCAAATGTGACTACTAGTTAAGGAAGCATTTGCAATGTAATAGGTCTCGCATTTGCGAGAGTTAGAGCTATTGGCGGTGTAAATGTAAAAGATTTTTACTAATGTTTTTTGGTGTAGAGTGGATGTACGTTGTGTGTGGTGGAATTATGTGGTATGTTGTGCAGTGAAATTATGTGAATAGAAAGTATGTGGTATTTAGTGTATAGGAATTATGTGGAGTGGGATTATGTGTTTTGGAGAGTACCTATGAGGAATTGTAGTCTGTGTTGTGGAGTGGTAACCTCAGGTTTAGTCTTCCTCATTTCTTTAGAAGCTAAACTATAAACTCAATGAGACACAAAAAAAGAAGGAACCACTGAAGAGCACTTCTGGACCTAGTCGAAGGTATGAGCAGGGTCACTGGAATTATGTGACTGTTCGGCTGCACCAATTTTCACATAATTAAACATTTTCCGCATTTGCCAAATATTCCATTATCTGCTGCCTAATCTGCAGATTTGAACAAAAAAAGCCTTGTTTCTTGCTCAAACGGCTCAAATTTTCCCAAAAATGCAGCGTCATGTGTTACAGCGTGGTGGAAGGCCCTTTGCAAAGTTGGAATGGTCACGTGTTACTTATTGCAAAATGTGGGTGTTAAACTGGTACGAATGGTGCACAAACCTCTCTTCTTTCTGTGCCTCTCTTGCCTCTTTCTGCATTTCTCTTGCTTCTTTCTGCACCTTTCTTCCTCTTTCTGCACCTCACTGTCTTCTTTCTGCACTTCACTTGCCTCTTTCTGCACTTCTCTTGCCCCTTTCTGCACCTCACTTGCCTCTTTCAGCACCTCTGTTGCTTTTTTCTGCAGATCGCTTGCCTCTTTCTGCACCTCTCTTGCCTCTTTCTGCACCTCTCTTGCCTCTTTCTGCACCTCACTTGCCTCTTTCTGCACTTCTCTTGCTTCTTTCTATACCTCTCTTGCCTCTTTCTGCTCCTCTCTTGCCTCTTTGTGCATTTCTCTTGCTTGTTTCTGCAGTTCCCTTGCCTCTTTCTGTACCTCTCTTGCCTCTTTCTGCACCTCACTTGCCTCTTTCTGCACCTCACTCTCTTCCTTCTGTATCTCTCTTGCCTCTTTCTGCACTTCTCTTGCCTCTTTCTGCACTTCTCGAGCCTCTTTCTGTACCTCTCTTGCTTCTTTCTGCACCTCAAGTAGTGCCTCTTTCTACACTTATCTTGCCTCTTTCTATACCTCTCTTGCCTCTTTATGCACCTCACTTGCCACTTTCTGCTCTTCTCTTGCCTCTTTCTGAACCTCACTCTCTTGCCTCTTTCTGCTCCTCACTTGCTTCTTTCTGCACTTCTCTTGCCTTTTTTCTGCACCTCTATTGCCTCTTTCTCCAACTCTGTTGCTTCTTTCTGCACTTCTCTTGCCTTTTTTCTGCACCCTTCTTGTCTCTTTCAGCACCTCTGTTGCTTCTTTCTGCACTTCTCTTCCTTCTTTCTGCACCCTTCCTGCCTCTTTCTCTACCTCTCTTGCCTCTTTGTGTACCTCTCCTACCTTTCTTCTGCTCCCCTCTTGCCTCTTTTTGCACCTCTGTTGGTTCTTTATGCACTGCTCTTGCTTCTTTCTGCACCTCACTTGCCTCTTTCTGTACTTCTATTGCTTCTTTCTACACCACTGTTGCTTCTTTCAGCAATTCTCTTGCCTCTTTCTGCACTTCTCTTCCTTCTTTCTGTACCCTTCCTGCCTCTTTCTGTACCTCTCTTGCCTCTTTGTGCACCTCTCCTACCTCTTTCTGCACCCCTCTTGCCTCTTTTTGCACTTCTGTTGGTTCTTTCTGCACTGCTCTTGCTTCTTTCTGTACCTCACTTGCCTCTTTTTGCACTTCTCTTGCTTCTTTCTACACCTCTGTAGCTTCTTTCAGCAATTCTCTTGCCTCTTTCTGCACTTCTCTTGCTTGTTTCTGCACCTCTCGCGTCTTTCTGCACCTCTGTTGCCTCTTTCTGCACCTCACTTGCTTCTTTCTGCACCCCTCTTGCCTCTTTCTGCACCCCTCTCCCCTCTTTCTGCACCTCTCTTGCCTCTTCTGCATCCCTGTTCCCTCTTTCTGCACCTTTCCTGCCTGTTTCTGCACCTCTCTTGCCTCTTTCTGTACCTCTGTTGCTTCCTTCTGCACTTCTCTTGCCTCTTTCTGCACCCTTCGCGCCTCTTTTAGCACCTCTGTTGCTTCTTTCTGCACTTCTCTTCCTTCTTTCTGCACCCCTCCTGCCTGTTTCTGTACCCCCTTTGCCTCTTTCTGAACCTCTCCTACCTCTTTCTGCACCCCTCTTGCCTCTTTTTGCACCTCTGTCTGTTCATTCTGCACTGCACTTGCTTCTTTCTGTCCCTCACTTGCCTCTTTCTGCACTTCTTGTGCTTCTTTCTACACCTCTGTTGCTTCTTTCAGCAATTCTCTTGCCTCTTTCTGCACTTCTCTTGCTTCTTTCTGCACCTCTCTTGCGTCTTTCTGCACCTCTGTTGCGTCTCTCTGCACTTCACCTGCTTCTTTCTGCACCTCTCTTGCCTCTTTCGGCACCTCTGTTTCTTGTTTCTGCACTTCTCTTGCCTCTTTCTGCACCTCTTACTTAGAGGTAGTTTTAATCCCTCTGCCCTATTATGTACTAGGGCCTTACAGGGGAGGTCATACCAATCACAGGGGTACCCCAACCCATAGTGTACCCTAGTGTATGTAGGTGTTTTCACTGTATTCTAAGTGTCTTTCAGCATAGCACTGGCTCCGGGCCTGGTTAGTCAGAGTCAGTTACCACCAGTACCAGTCAGCAAAAGGTTGGGGGCACAGGATGACTTTGCAACAAGGCCTCTTTTTGCCCCTCTGTTGGTTCTTTCTGCATATCTCTTGCTTCTTTCTGCACCTTTCTTCGTCTTTCTGGACTTCTGTTGCCTCTGTCTGCATTTCTCTTGCTTCTTTCTGTGCCTTTCTTCCTCTTTCTGCACATGTCCTACCTATGCAGGCATAGTTAGAAATTAGCATTTAAAAAACCTTTGAAATTCACTGAAAAAAACAGAGGTTTCAGGGACGTTATAGTTAGGAATTAGCATTTAAAAACCTTAGAAATTCACTGAAAAAACCATAGGTTTCAGGATCGTTATAGTTAGAAATTAGCATTTAAAAAACCTTTGAAATTCACTGAAAAAACCATAGGTTTCAGGGACGTTATAGTTAGAAATTAGCATTTAAAAAACCTTTGAAATTCACTGAAAAACATAGGTTTCAGGGACGTTATAGTTAGAAATTAGCATTTAAAAACCTTACAAATTCACTGAAAAAACCACAGGTTTCAGGGACATTATAGTTAGTTGGACATTTCACTCGTACAAAACCAGAGAAATGCGGCCATTATAGTTAGTTGAGCTAACTATAACTCACGCCCCACAATGCACTGCTGATGACGTCACATATTACATCATTCATGACATGGTCAGTGACATCACTGAAGACATCACTGATGACATCTCAAATGATATCACTGATGACATCACTGATTACATCATCCACGTGATAATCTGATTATCACGTGGATGATGATCCAACTAACTATAACGTCCCTGAAACCTGTGTTTTTTTCAGTGAATATATATATATATATATATATATATTGCAGGCTTCGTCTCCAAACATCCACTGCACTCGGACAGACGAACGCGGACCCAAAGTTCCTTGTGCAAATATATTTATTTCATATGCCCTGCATCTCCGCCATGACGCGTTTCAGCCCCACCTGGGCCTTGATCACATGACGCGTTGCCATTTGTTTAACCCTTATTTAAAGTGCAAGTGCAAGAACGTGACAGTCAGGTGACCACTAGTAAACATGGAAAAAATACTACATAGTATTCATATCACTGTGAGCGCTGACACAGCGAGATCACCTTGTGCAAAATGAGCATACATTTGATATAATAAATACATTAATGTAAAATATGTTCATAAATATATGTAATATTATAAAATGAAAATTCATTCAAATGTAAACAAGAGACATGGTAATTGGTATTTAAAATCTTATAAAAGCATTCAAATAATCAGAATTGCATTAAAAGATAATTTTAAAATACCATCAATCATAACCACCTTATTCTGGTCATTGATTAATATCAGTCTCATTAGCACATAGAGGCATACCCATGTAAAAATGATCTTTAACCCTTTTGGGCTCACAAAAAAGATGTAATTATAAAAGCGCAGTTTTACACATTTAATGACTAATAAAATCATACGCTACATGGTTGCCAGTTATTATGATCTTTGTGTCTGTTGCGCTTAGTCTGATAAAGCCCCAGTGGGCCAATCCTCACTCCATGTGTAAGCAGTCTGTGTGTGTATTGTGTAAAATGAGAGAAAATTGTTTGTGTCACCACTAAAACCAATAGGTTCTAAAAAGTGCTTTGTGCCATAAAATACAGATTAATTAGCAGATTCTTGTAGCTATAGGGTTTTGAAATGTTGTGGCAGACCAAGGGAAGTGTTAAGGGAAGTATTGATTACCAACTGTGCATGTGCACATCTCATTGTGTGGAATCAAACTGGCGCTGCTACAGTACGTATAGTGCAGATGTCTAGACATAGTAGGCTCACCTACTGTAAACAGGTAAAGAAGTCCTCACTCGCATTCAGCCCTGCAGGTGTCTTTGTGTCTAATTCCAATATGTAACGAGTTTCTAACAGACGAAGTTTGGCCTCACGGTTTTCTCCCCTTCTTAGAGGGGGGATAGAGTCAATCACAAAGTATACTAAGTGTGCTGGATCGCTATCATGACTCTCCTCAAAATGCCTCGCCACTGGATAGGCTTGATCCTTATTGGTGATTGCCCTTATGTGCTGGAGTATCCTTTTATGTGCTGGCAGTTTGGTACTGCCTATGTACCTTAAGCCGCACGGACACTCCAGCACATAAACCGCAAACTCTGTTTTGCACGTTAGTCTTTTGCTGATTGGTATGGGGTCTGACTTGAACGGGCTGATGTAACTTTTCCTGTTCTGTGCAAATTTTCAAGCTTTACATATCGGGCATTTGATAAAGCCTTTGTGTGAAGTGAGCCAGTTGGTAGGTGGTCTAAGCTCTGGGCTGTTCCTGACTAGACTGTCGCTCATTGACCTTGCTTTTCTGAATGTCAGTTCTGGTTTTTTGGGCAAATATTTACCCACCACGGGATCACTGCGCACCAAGTTCCAATTTTTGTTTAATATCTTCCTTAGCGCTTGGTGCTGCTTATTGTAGGTTAAAATTATTCTACAGGGTTGTTCTGAGTGATCTGGACCAGAAACCTGTCGATTGGTTTTGATTGTCAACGCCTGTGTTCTGGTGATTGACCTAGTTTTATTGATGGCCATTTCAATGGTCTTAGGAGAATATCCTCTTTCTAGGAATCTCTGCCTACTGGCTTGCTGTGCTGTTTGACAATCATCTTCATTGCTGCAAATGCGCTTTACTCGCAGCATCTCCCCATACGGGATGCTCTCTATCAAATGTCGCGGGTGATGGCTCGCGGCGTGCAGCAGTGTGTTACCAGCAGTAGGCTTGCGGTATAATCTAGTTGCAATGTTATCATCCTTGATATATACCTCCACATCTAGGAAGTAAATGGAACATTTACTGATGTTTGCAGTGAACTGGAGGTTCAGCTGGTTGTCATTGATCTGTTCAATGAACTCAAGAGCATGTAGCTCTGAGCCCCTCCAGATTAGGAACACATCATCAATGTATCGCAAGTATAGGGGCACATACTGGTCAATTGTATTCTTGAATTTACCCATGAGGACCTGCTCCTCCCACAGCCCCATATGCAAACAGGCATAGCTGGGAGAGAAGCAGACCCCCATAGCTACTCCCCTAGTCTGCTGGTATAGATGATTGTCAAAGAAAAAGAAATTCTGTTCTAGGCATGTTGTCACCATATCGACCAACATCTTATTAAGCAAGTACAAATATGCTGGTCTGCGATTCAGGTAGTGCTCGATCGCCTTGATGCCATCTTGATGGCGAATAGATGTGTATAGTGAAGTTACATCCATAGTTATTAGGAGTAAATCTGAACTCCACGTAATTTCATTCATTTTCCTAAGGAAATCTGAGGTGTCTTGCAGGAAGGAAGGCAAACTCCTAACCCAATCTTGTAAAAAATAGTCTATATATCTTGACGTATTTTCCATCAAGCTATTGATGGCCGAAATAATAGGCCTACCAGGGGGTTTGTTTTCATTTTTGGGAATTTTTGGGATGAAGTACGGAGCAGGAATAACAGGATGCTCCTTCTTTAAAAAGCGATATTCTTCCTCACTCAGAAGCCCCCCAC
The DNA here is from genome assembly GCA_963921515.1 of Calotriton arnoldi. Lineage (NCBI taxonomy): Eukaryota > Metazoa > Chordata > Amphibia > Caudata > Salamandridae > Calotriton > Calotriton arnoldi. The sequence goes on along the minus strand of CAWUFW010000219.1, from coordinate 3,891,003 downwards.
TCTTCCATGCCAATAGTTTAAGATAATAGTCATTCCATGAAGACTTTACAATATGGATATTACTTTTTTTGTAACATTCAATATCATTTAATTGTAGGAGTGCCTCCTCTATGTACAGTTTATGTGGCCACAAAACAACATTTCCCCCTTATCTGATTGTCTTACTATAAGGTTGTCATTGTTTTGTAGTTTTTTCATTAGTTGTATGTAGCAATGGTGTTGTCGGCTACTTTTATGACTTGCATTGTTAATTAATTTGTACAAATGCTTCAATTCCATTGTGACCTGGTCATGGTAGACATCTAAATTCTGTAAATCAAGAAGGGTACGCAGTTCCCCAAAAGAGGATAGGACAACGAGTGTGGAGGCGGAAGGAGGGGAATCCTCCTAAACGGAACTAGAGTCCTCACACACCCAGCCAGCTGGGTGTCATGCTTCATCAGATGGACTCGCTCCTCATCGGGTCGGCGGTGCAATACCCGACGGGCACCCGTAAAGGGCCCTTACACCCACGGCATCATACGGCAGGAACAAAAGATCTCCGCTAAAGAGCCCCTTTATGGGTGCCCGTCGGGTATTGCACCGCCGACCCGACTAGGAGCGAGTCCATATGATGAAGCATGACACCTAGCTGGCTGGGTGTGTGAGGACTCTAGTTCCGTTTAGAAGGATTCCACTCCTTCCGCCTCCACACTCGTTGTCTTATCCTCTTTTGGGGAACTGCATACCCTTCTTGATTTACAGTATCTGGGCATGTACGCTGGACCACGTTAAACAGCCCTATCAGTCCCTCTCTTTTGTCAAGATTAACTGCACGGGTCACCCCGTGGGACGTCCTTTTAGGTTACCAATCAGTGTATAATTACATTAGCTGGCCCATTAGACTTTTTTCTATATCAATTCTCTCCACATTGTGGATAACCGGGTCCCCTACCTGAAATGGAGGACACCCCGGGACTTAGCTTCGATGAGGAAGCTATTGCTGATATCTTGAGAACAGCACCCTCCATATTAGGTTCTGGAGGTTCCGTGGCCTCAGGGTCACTAGCAGATGACTGGCGTTCGATAACTCTTTTGAAGAAAGAATGGCTTAAAATTACTCTACACGGAGCCCTCATGACTGAGTATTTACGAGCCAATATCGCACCCCGTGGCCTTATAGTCAACATCTTGCCTAGAATCTTTCTAGAGGATGGGCCCTTCAAAAAGGATTGGTGTCAAGTGTCATGGAAGTGCACTAAAGACTTATTGGTCCTAATCATCAATACCGCAAGAAGACTGGCTGACGCCCTTCTTGCTAGAATACAAGTGGCAGAAGCTGCATTGAAATCTACCATCCCCAAGACTGCCTTTTCATCTAAGTTAACAGAGATTAACAACGAAATCACAGAGAACCGAGAATACCTGCTTAAACAAAAGGTGACAAAATTGCAAAAAGATGTAGCTAAGTTCGATAAGGAGAAGATTTACCCTTACCTTAAGGATAATTATACCACAACCAAGAATAGCTACTCCTCTGACGAAAGCTCAGATAATGGCAGTAGGAGAGGATCATCCAACAGCGATTCCAGCACTGGGAGTTGGAGTAACCATAACCAACGTAGACCTAACTTCCAACCATACCCCAATTTTGACAATGGGCCTATCTTCCATGGTCCCATTCCTCCACCATGGCAATACCCTATGTACCCTCAAGGCCCTCCACAATATTTTCCGATGAATAACCCCCCTTTTTTAGGCAGAGGTTGGGGCAAAGGAAGAGGGTGAAGAAGAGGAGCACAGAAGGGGGTACAGTGGCAGGACCAGACTCCACACATAGTAGAGACAAGGAGCATGAGCAGGGGAAGGAGGGTCTAGTGGTTAACCTCTCAACCAGACTCCTTACCAATACCGAGAAGACAGTCCTGGAAAGGGGCCTGGGGTTTGTCCCAACACCCCTACCCGATAAATTCAACGAAATGTGTGAATTGCAAGGATTTTTCAGAAAGGTACGACTCAAGGCTTTCTTTCACGATAAGGCCCCTCTAGTTCAAGATGATACTGGATTGCGTAACCCCTCTAGGTTCACCCCCAATAACAACATGATCCCTCCTGAGATTTTAGCCTTTGAGGGGGCTGTATTTAAGGAACTTACCAAAATCCAGAGAGCACCGCTTTTTCATAATCTATCTAATGCTGAAAAAGAGGCAGCTAAGTCACTCTCTAATGACCCCAGTATTACCATCAAACAGGCAGACAAGGGTGGGGCCATTGTGATCCAATCCACTGTGGATTATGACAGGGAATGTAGATGCCAACTTGACAACACGAATCACTACACCCCTCTGACTGTGGACCCTACACCAAGACTGTCAGCTGAGATAGCGACCTTGGTTTTTGAGGCAGAGAATAATGGGTGGATTACCAAGAAGGAAGCTGATTTTCTTATAACAAAGGACCCTAAAACACCATACTTTTACTCGCTCCCTAAAATCCATAAAAACACCACACCAGTCCCAGGGAGACCAATAGTGTCAGGTATAGGGTCCCTGCTCGAACCCTTTTCTAAATTCTGTGATTACTTCCTTCAACCTTTGGTTAGGAAGATACCCTCTTTTGTACAGGACACCGCTGACGTCCTCCGCATTATTGACAACATCGAGGGTAGAGTTGGAGTGGACCTACTGGTCACTTTAGACGTGGAGGCGTTGTACACTAACATTCCACAACGGGCCACCCTAGAGGCAGTAGAATCCAGCCTACTTCGGGAGGACTGGACTTCACCTACCCCCGTCTCCTTCATTATGGGCTGTGCTACCTTGGCCTTAACTGAAAACTTTTTTGAGTACGAGACACGACTGTTCTACCAGACCCAAGGTACGTCCATGGGGAGTACCTTTGTCCCTAGTGTGGCTTGCCTTTACATGGCGACCTTCGAGCAAGATGTCATTATGAATCCCATCAACCCGTACAGAGGTAACCTGACATTATGGAGGAGATATATCGACGATATCCTCATCCTATGGAAGGGGGATATACCAACCTGTGAGGCATTTTGCAATTGGATCAATTCACAAAATGCATTCTTAAAATTCACTCACACTATATCCAATTCTAGCATCCCCTTCCTGCATTTGAGGATACTACTCAACAACACTGGTCTGAGCACCACTTTATATAGGAAGGATACGGACAGGAACAGCCTCCTCCTATATGATAGCCACCATCCAATGGCACTGAGAAACAACCTCCCATTTGGACAGTTTCTCCGTATCAGGAGGAGTTGCAGCACGCTCTCTGACTACAAAACTGAGGCCCAGCTCTTACAAAATAACTTGAGGGAGAGAGGCTACCCGAGCCAGCAGATTAGGAATTCATACAAAAGAGCTATGAATAACCCACGAGAGGCACTGCTCCAGGTCTCGACCAAAGAAGAAAAAACAGAGACACTAACTTGTGTCACTTCATTTACCCACAATTCCACACTGATTAAGAAAACCATAATGAAACACTGGGGTATAGTGAACACAGGGGACCTGAGCCTCGCGCAACCAGGGTTTGCATTTAAACGCACACCTAACTTGAAGGACATCCTCGTACACACTAGGCCAAAAACCAGGGAGCAAGGTGTGCAGAGGACATTGTGGGATCTACCACCAGTTACCGGTCACTATCCCTGTGGGACGTGCTCGGTCTGTGATCAGACAGATGTTTTTAAGGAGATCAAGCTGACTGACTCTCTTACATGGCAGCTGAAGAGACACACAAACTGTAATACACCAAGATGTATATATCTGATTACTTGTCCCTGTGAGAAAAAATACATAGGGATGACAATGAGACAAACAAAGCTACGGATTACTGAACACAAAAGTAATGTGAGGTGCTGGACTGTTCCCATGAGGCACAGGGTCAGACTGATTTGCATATGGCCATGTCTGAACTGGGGTGGTGGAGTGAGCTAAAGAATGATGATGGATTAAACCCAGATCAGTTGACTGGGGGTGAGTGTTTGATTTGCTCTAACGCTCCATCCATCATCCCCTTTGGTATCGCTTTGTTCGCCCTAAGTTGGCAGGGTATGCCCAGACGTGGGTCCCTTGCTCACTTTGCCACTGGATTCAAGATAGCCTGGCTGACGAGGGTTTTGAACCCGAAACCGGTACCAGGATGCTTGTTTCCGGTCCAGGGAAGACATGGGTTGGCAGTTCGGACTGTTCCCATGAGGCACAGGGTCAGACTGATTTGCATATGGCCATGTCTGAACTGGGGTGGTGGAGTGAGCTAAAGAATGATGATGGATTAAACCCAGATCAGTTGACTGGGGGTGAGTGTTTGATTTGCTCTAACGCTCCGTCCATCATCCCCTTTGGTATCGCTTTGTTCGCCCTAAGTTGGCAGGGTATGCCCAGACGTGGGTCCCTTGCTCACTTTGCCACTGGATTCAAGATAGCCTGGCTGACGAGGGTTTTGAACCCAAAACCGGTCCCAGGATGCTTGTTTCCGGTCCAGGGAAGACATGGCTTGGCAGTTCGGGCTGGACTGTTCCCATGAGGCACAGGGTCAGACTGATTTGCATATGGCCATGTCTGAACTGGGGTGGTGGAGTGAGCTAAAGAATGATGATGGATTAAACCCAGATCAGTTGACTGGGGGTGAGTGTTTGATTTGCTCTAACGCTCCGTCCATCATCCCCTTTGGTATCGCTTTACACCGGCATATTCACATTGGATTAAGGTCTCCCTCCAGATTTTGCATTTAATATTTATCTTGATCCCAACACACACTTAGGCACCTATTCTGCGTGTGGATCCTTGTTAAAAAAGACTACTTTTGCCTTTCATTGCTTTCAAATCTTTCCCTCGTTTTGAAACCCTTGTTTTGAATATCTTTCATCGTTAATATAAACCATAGGCTCACTTTTCCAGCTTTTTGCAGCCTTTTTTTTTTACACTCTTTAAGATGGCCGCCATGTTTACAGGATCGACACACAATGCACACGGGACTGAAGCCGGGTGCACCACGTGACTTGCCGCCGCGCTGCGTTGCGCTGCTCCAGCTGACCCAGTGGCGGGACCAGGATAGCGGTATACTTAAACCCCAGTTCGGGAACTAATATCCGCTCCGGTTTCTCAGCTCGGCGCTTGGGTAGTTTTCAGGCGTTCGTCCGATTAAGGACAGGTGAGTGCGCAGGCTGGTCTCCAGCCTGCGCTTGTGTGTGTCTCGGCGTGCTGTTTTGCTCACAATGTGGGTCCCGACTTTTCAGAGACCCGCTAGTCCGGCACTTCCCCTCCACACCGGACGCTCTGATCAGTGTGTCCTCGGGGCCATGCCAGGTACTGACGGGTTTGATGCGGCCCGACAGAGCTTACACTGGTGCGATTCAATGCCCTGTGGGCTACTAGTCGAAACAATTTGACTCCATCTAGCTACACGATCGGAGCGATCGCTTTTGGAATTAATCCCCAGTAATCAACACTGACTCAGCCAGGGTGGGGGCGTCCTGATGCGATGCTGGTCCACGATGTGGGGGTCCTCTTGTGCCATTCGCCGCCAGGATGGGTCCTCCTTTTTTGACATTGTCTTGTCATCTATACTGTCCTACTCCCCTTTGTTTAGGACACCATCCATTGAGGTGTCAAGAGCTGACAATACAGTAGAAGCAAGCGCTACCACCTAGTTAGGTGAGGCTATCAATTATTTATCTGTTTTATATTCATTTGAGTTACGTTCTCCTCCAGTCATTTTGTGTTTTTACTAAATGTTATTTATTTTGTAAGATGAGTGCATTTCTTTCACATTTATGCACTTATTGGATGGACTACTTGTTGTGGAGCTATGAGGATGACCATACAATACCATTTACAGTTTATTGTCAATATTTTTGTTGCTTTTTGTCATCCCTGTCTAGGATATCACTAGGCCTGTCGGGACTACATGCTCGCACGTAAGATTAGTGGTAGGATATCACTAGGCCTGTCGGGACTACATGCTCGCACGTAAGATTAGTGGTAGGTAGGTATCCCTCCACCTAACCACTATGTGTAGATAGTTTTTATAGGTCCTGAAGAAATGCACTGTATCATTTATGAACAAACAGCGTGAAACATGTCGACCACATTTGTAGAGTTGAGCATTGCTCCCCTGGACCATTAAGCCAGCGAGCAGCCACTCTTTTGTATTTTTAATAAGGTGGATGGCCATTCCATTAAAATCCCCTTTGGATTATCCAACCTTTTTATATCACACACTCACATCTACACTCACCCCTAGGGCCCTTACACCCACGGCATCATACGGCAGGAACAAAAGATCTCCGCTAAAGAGCCCCTTTATGGGTGCCCGTCGGGTATTGCACCGCCGACCCGACGAGGAGCGAGTCCATATGATGAAGCATGACACCTAGCTGGCTGGGTGTGTGAGGACTCTAGTTCCGTTTAGGAGGATTACCCTCCTTCCGCCTCCACACTCGTTGTCCTATCCTCTTTTGGGGAACTGCGTACCCTTCTTGATTTACAGTATCTGGGCATGTACGCTGGACCCCATTAAACAGCCCTATCAGTCCCTCTCTTTTGTCAAGATTAACTGCACGGGTCACCCCGTGTGTCGTCCTTTTAGGTTACCAATCAGTGTATAATTACACTAGCTGGTCCATTAGACTTTTTGCTATATCAATTCTCTCCACATTGTGGATAACCGGGTCCCCTACCTGAAATGGAGGACACCCCGGGACTTAGCTTCGATGAGGAAGCTATTGCTGATATCTTGAGAACAGCACCCTCCATATTAGGTTCTGGAGGTTCCGTGGCCTCAGGATCACTAGCAGATGACTGGAGTTCGATAACACTTTTGAAGAAAGAATGGCTTAATATTACTCTACACGGAGCCCTCATGACTGAGTATTTACGAGCCAATATCGCACCCCGTGGCCTTATAGTCAACATCTTGCCTAGAATCTTTCTAGAGGATGGGCCCTTCAAAAAGGATTGGTGTCAAGTGTCATGGAAGTGCACTAAAGACTTATTGGTCCTAATCATCAAAACCGCAAGAAGACTGGCTGACGCCCTTCTTGCTAGTATACAAGTGGCAGAAGCTGCATTGAAATCTACCATCCCCAAGACTGCCTTTTCATCTAAGTTAACAGAGATTAACAACGAAATCACAGAGAACCGAGAATACCTGCTTAAACAAAAGGTGGCAAAATTGCAAAAAGATGTAGCTAAGTTCGATAAGGAGAAGGTTTACCCTTACCTTAAGGATGATTATACCACAACCAAGAATAGCTACTCCTCTGACGAAAGCTCAGATAATGCCAGTAGGAGAGGATCATCCAACAGCGATTCCAGCACTGGGAGTTGGAGTAACCATAACCAACGTAGACCTAACTTCCAACCATACCCCAATTTTGACAATGGGCCTATCTTCCATGGTCCCATTCCTCCACCATGGAAATACCCTATGTACCCTCAAGGCCCTCCACAATATTTTCTGATGAATAACCCCCCTTTTTTAGGCAGAGGTTGGGGCAAAGGAAGAGGGCGAAGAAGAGGAGCACAGAAGGGGGTACAGTGGCAGAACCAGACTCCACACACAGTAGAGACAAGGAGCATGAGCAGGGGAAGGAGGGTCTAGTGGTTAACCTCTCAACCAGACTCCTTACCAATACCGAGAAGACAGTCCTGGAAAGGGGCCTGGGGTTTGTCCCAACACCCCTACCCGATAAATGCAACGAAATGTGTGAATTGCAAGGATTTTTCAGAAAGGTACGACTCAAGGCTTTCTTTCACGATAAGGCCCCTCTAGTTCAAGATGATACTGGATTGCGTAACCCCTCTAGGTTCACCCCCAATAACAACATGATCCCTCCTGAGATTTTAGCCTTTGAGGGGGCTGTACTTAAGGAACTTACCAAAATTCCGAGAGCACCGCTTTTTCATAATCTATCTAATGCTGAAAAAGAGGCAGCTAAGTCACTCTCTAATGACCCCAGTATTACCATCAAACAGGCAGACAAGGGTGGGGCCATTGTGATCCAATCCACTGTGGATTGTGACAGGGAATGTAGACGCCAACTTGGCAACACGAATCACTACACCCCTCTGACTGTGGACCCTACACCAAGACTGTCAGCTGAGATAGCGACCTTGGTTTTTGAGGCAGAGAATAATGGGTGGAATACCAAGAAGGATCTGATTTTCTTATAACAAAGGACCCTAAAACACCATACTTTTACACGCTCCCTAAAATCCATAAAAACACCACACCAGTCCCAGGGAGACCAATAGTGTCAGGTATAGGGTCCCTGCTCGAACCCCTTTCTAAATTCTGTGATTACTTCCTTCAACCTTTGGTTAGGAAGATACCATCTTTTGTACAGGACACCACTGACGTCCTCCGCATTATTGACAACATCGAGGGTAGAGTTGGAGTGGACCTACTGGTCACTTTAGACGTGGAGGCGTTGTACACTAACATTCCACAACGGGCCACCCTGGAGGCAGTAGAATCCAGCCTACGTCGGGAGGACTGGACTTCACCTACCCCCGTCTCCTTCATTATGGGCTGTGCTACCTTGGCCTTAACTGAAAACTTTTTTGAGTACGAGACACAACTGTTCCACCAGACCCAAGGTACGTCCATGGGGAGTACCTTTGCCCCTAGTGTGGCTTGCCTTTACATGGCGACCTTCGAGCAAGATGTCATTATGAATCCCATCAACCCGTACAGAGGTAACCTGACATTATGGAGGAGATATATCGACGATATCCTCATCCTATGGAAGGGGGATATACCAACCTGTGAGGCATTTTGCAATTGGATCAATTCACAAAATGCATTCTTAAAATTCACTCACACTATATCCAATTCTAGCATCCCCTTCCTGGATTTGAGGATACTACTCAACAACACTGGTCTGAGCACCACTTTATATCGGAAGGATACGGACAGGAACAGCCTCCTCCTATATGATAGCCACCATCCAAGGGCACTGAGAAACAACCTCCCATTTGGACAGTTTCTCCGTATCAGGAGGAATTGCAGCACGCTCTCTGACTACAAAACTGAGGCCCAGCTCTTACAAAATAACTTGAGGGAGAGAGGCTACCCGAGCCAGCAGATTAGGAATTCATACAAAAGAGCTATGAATAACCCACGAGAGGCACTGCTCCAGGTCTCGACCAAAGAAGAAAAAACAGAGACACTAACTTGTGTCACTTCATTTACCCACAATTCCACACTGATTAAGAAAACCATAATGAAACACTGGGGTATAGTGAACACAGGGGACCTGAGCCTCGCGCAACCAAGGTTTGCCTTTAAACGCACACCTAACTTGAAGGACATCCTCGTACACACTAGGCCAAAAACCAGGGAGCAAGGTGTGCAGAGGACATTGTGGGATCTACCACCAGTTACCGGTCACTATCTCTGTGGGACGTGCTCGGTCTGTGATCAGACAGATGTTTTTAAGGAGATCAAGCTGACTGACACTCTTACATGGCAGCTGAAGAGACACACAAACTGTAATACACCAAGATGTATATATCTGATTACGTGTCCCTGTGAGAAAAAATACATAGGGATGACAATGAGACAAATAAAGCTACGGATTACTGAACACAAAAGTAATGTGAGGTGTATGAAAACAACAACAAAACTATACACTCATTTCAGGGACCTTAACCACAAGGTAGAAACTTTAAAATGGATGGTACTTGAATCGCACCCTAAAATTACCCACCAAGCTCTTTTTAAGATTGAGCAGAGATGGGTGCACCGCCTTTCCACAGACACGTGTGGCCTTAATGATAGTATACCCTGGGCTGCCCTGACAAACAGTTAATTCGCCCTGTGGTTTTGCCGCAAGGTACCCTTTATATGTATTACATTGCTTACCTCTTCTGCCTATTGGTGTACCGCGACTAATTCGCATCTGGTGCACCCACTTTTAATGATGGTCCTATGAGTACACTGATCCTCAGGGGAATAAGAGGATTACTGCGTTTACACCGGCATATTCACATTGGATTAAGGTCTCCCTCTAGATTTTGCATTTAATATTTATCTTGATCCCAACACACACTTAGGCACCTATTCTGCGTGTGGATCCTTGTTAAAAAAGACTACTTTTGCCTTTCATTGCTTTCAAATCTTTCCCTCGTTTTGAAACCCTTATTTTGAATATCTTTCATCGTTAATATAAACCATAGGCTCACTTTTCCAGCTTTTTGCAGCCTTTTTTTTTTTTTACACTCTTTAAGATGGCCGCCATGTTTACAGGATCGACACACAACGCACACGGGACTGAAGCCGGGTGCACCACTTGACTTGCCGCCGCGCTACGTTGCGCTGCTCCAGCTGACCCAGTGGCGGGACCAGGATAGCGGTATACTTAAACCCCAGTTCGGGAACTAATATCCGCTCCGGTTTCTCAGCTCGGCGCCTGGGTAGTTTTCAGGCGTTCGTCCGACTAAGGACAGGTGAGTGCGCAGGCTGGTCTCCAGCCTGCGCTTGTGTGTGTCTCGGCGTGCTGTTTTGCTCACAATGTGGGTCCCGACTTTTCAGAGACTCGCTAGTCCGGCACTTCCCCTCCACACCGGACGCTCTGATCAGTGTGTCCTCGGGGCCATGCCAGGTACTGACGGGTTTGATGCGGCCCGACAGAGCTTACACTGGGGCTATTCCATGCCCTGTGGGCTACTAGGCGAACCAATTTGACTCCGTCTAGCTACACGATCGGAGCGATCGCTTTTGGCATTAATCCCCAGTAATCAACACTGACTCAGCCAGGGTGGGGGCGTCCTGACGCGATGCTGGTCCACGATGTGGGGGTCCTCTTGTGCCATTCGCCACCAGGATGGGTCCTCCTTTTTTGACATTGTCTTGTCATCTATACTGTCCTACTCCCCTTTGTTTAGGACACCATCCATTGAGGTGTCAAGAGCTGACAATACCGTAGAAGCAAGCGCTACCACCTAGTTAGGTGAGGCTATCAATTATTTATCTGTTTTATATTCATTTGAGTTACGTTCTCCTCCAGTCATTTTGTGTTTTTACTAAATGTTATTTATTTTGTAAGATGAGTGCATTTCTTTCACATGTATGCACTTATTGGATGGACTACTTGTTGTGGAGCTATGAGGATGACCATACAATACCATTTACAGTTTATTGTCAATATTTTTGTTGCTTTTTGTCATCCCTGTCTAGGATATCACTAGGCCTGTCGGGACTACATGCTCGCACGTAAGATTAGTGGTAGGATATCACTAGGCCTGTCGGGACTACATGCTCGCACGTAAGATTAGTGGTAGGTAGGTATCCCTACACCTAACCACTATGTGTAGATAGTTTTTATAGGTCCTGAAGAAATGCACTGTATCATTTATGAACAAACAGCGTGAAACATGTCGACCACATTTGTAGAGTTGAGCATTGCTCCCCTGGACCATTAAGCCAGCGAGCAGCCACTCTTTTGTATTTTTAGTAAGGTGGATGACCATTCCATTAAAATCCCCTTTTGGATTATCCAACCTTTTTTATATCACACACTCACATCTACACTCACCCCTAAGGCCCTTACACCCACGGCATCATACGGCAGGAACAAAAGATCTCCGCTAAAGAGCCCCTTTATGGGTGCCCGTCGGGCATTGCACCGCCGACCCGACGAGGAGCGAGTCTATATGATGAAGCATGACACCTAGCTGGCTGGGTGTGTGAGGACTCTAGTTCCGTTTAGGAGGATTCCCCTCCTTCCGCCTCCACACTCGTTGTCCTATCCTCTTTTGGGGAACTGCGTACCCTTCTTGATTTACAGTATCTGGGCATGTACGCTGGACCCCGTTAAACAGCCCTATCAGTCCCTCTCTTTTGTCAAGACATCTAAATTGTCATGGAGCATAATGGGTTGAAAGACAGACTTGGGTTTAAATGGTGTTTTCACGGTTCCACTGATGTCAAGTGTCTCCAAACCAATGGTTGTAGTGTCAGAAAATTGTTCATTTTGTAATGCCACGAGGTCCTGAAATAGGCTTACATCTCCTGCTGAGAATAAGGATGGACTCTTAGTCGTTGGCTCCACGGAGGCTGAGTCTTTTTTTGCCCGCATTAGATGAAATTTACGTAGTTTTAATTTTCTGATGAATCTAAAAACGTCCATCCTGGTTTCCGTATAGTTAAAACTACTTTCTGGGCTAAAAGGCAGTCCCAATGCCAGAATTTGTTTCTCTGCCATGTGTAAGTTGATCTCTGTAAGGTTAACCACCGTATTGGGATTGAAATTTAGTTTTACTTTTGTTTCCGATTCCATCTGCCTCTTGTTGGTTTTTTCATGGTTTGTCTTTCGTTGCTGGCTGCGCATTCGTCTTTCGCTGCGCTTTTGATTTGCTCTTTTGTTTTTTGGCCAGGTTGTGCTCGGGGTCTTAGTGTGTCTCTCCTGTCCTGGCATAGGCAATCGATCTCCTGCGCCAGGGATAGCTTTGTAATCCCCAGACCTGAGGTAGTTGGCATTTCCCCCTCCAGTTCGCTCTCTGGTGCAGAGCTCAAGTCAGATGCCGAAGTTGATACCAAAGCTGCTTCACCAGTGCCCACCTGATTTCTTGGCAGGCGGCTAGTGCTCACTTGTTTTTTCACAGCGTCGTACTTGCGAGCAAAAGTGATTATCTGACCATTTAAATAGTCCATTTTGTCACGCTGAAATTTGTATGTTTTGCGCCTCTTAATTATATCCTCATCCTTTTGTAGGCGTACATGCATTTCTTCCCTTAATTGTTTGATGTGTTCTGTTACTTCCAATTTTCCTATTGCCTCATTTAGTTCCTCATTTGGGCTTGTAACTTCACTCGATCGCTTTCTGCGTATTTAACTAAAATCCGGACGAGTCTGCTGGAGGACTCTAGGTTACAAGCTGCCCACTCAGCCAGCATGTCCGGGTCCGGATTCTCGTAACTTGGTGCCAGAGTTACACGTAAGCCTCTAGGGATCCTGCCAACCTCCAGATAGCGGGATAGAGACTTGTGCTCCCACCATTTCGCCTGCTCGGAGCTCATGAGTTTTTCCAACTTCTTGAATAGATCCCTTGTGTTTGCACTTCCCATAGGTGCAGTACTAGGTTGCGTCACCATAGTCGACCCCCAGCCGGGGAATCGCTAAACATTTCATCTGCCGCTTCTTCGCGGTTGCGCAACGCCTCTGCGGACATGATGCACAGTTGTGGGCAATTATAATAATAAGCAAAGTTCAGACGCTTAGATAAGTATCTGCGTCTGAAAAGCGCACACTCCTCAACTGGACAGTCTGGTCTTTCCTACCTTCACGAGATGACTCGCCGTGATCCAGTCCTCAAAATCCGGTCACGTTCACCTCAACAACCTGGTAGGAAGCTTTTCAGCGTCCAGGGGCTTCCGCGGCTCTCTCCACACTGGAGCCTCCGATTCTAGTTCCGGTACAACCGAAACCAACTGCTTCCTGCCGCGGCGCCCAACATAGAGGAGGGGTTACCGCTGGTACTGATGAAGCCTCTCAGTACTGTTAAATTGCAGGCTTCGTCTCCAAACATCCACTGCACTCGGACAGACGAACGCGGACCCAAAGTTCCTTGTGCAAATATATTTATTTCATATGCCCTGCATCTCCGCCATGACGCGTTTCAGCCCCACCTGGGCCTTGATCACATGACGCGTTGCCATTTGTTTAACCCTTATTTAAAGTGCAAGAACGTGACAGTCAGGTGACCCCTAGTAAACATGGAAAAAATACTACATAGTATTCATATGACTGTGAGCGCTGACACAACGAGATCACCTTGTGCAAAATGAGCATACATTTGATATAATAAATACATTAATGTAAAATATGTTCATAAATATATGTAATATTATAAAATGAAAATTCATTCAAATGTAAACAAGAGATATGGTAATTGGTATTTAAAATCTTATAAAAGCATTCAAATAATCAGAATTGCATTAAAAGATAATTTTAAAATACCATCAATCATAACCACCTTATTCTGGTCATTGATTAATATCAGTCTCATTAGCACATAGAGGCATACCCATGTAAAAACGATCTTTAACCCTTTGGCTCACAAAAAAGATGTAATTATAAAAGCGCAGTTTTACACATTTAATGACTGTAATAAAATCATACGCTACATGGTTGCCAGTTATTATGATCTTTGTGTCTCTTGCGCTTAGTCTGATAAAGCCCCAGTGGGTCAATCCTCACTCCATGTGTAAGCAGTCTGTGTGTGTATTGTGCAAAATGAGAGAAAATTGTTTGTGTCACCACTGAAACCAATAGGTTCTAAAAAAGTGATTTGTGCCATAAAATACAGATTAATTAGCAGATTCTTGTAGCTATAGGGTTTTGAAATGTTGTGGCAGACCAAGGGAAGTGTTAAGGGAAGTATTGATTACCAACTGTGCATGTGCACATCTCATTGTGTGGAATCAAACTGGCGCTGCTACAGTACGTATAGTGCAGATGTCTAGACATAGTAGGCTCACCTACTGTAAACAAGTAAAGAAGTCCTCACTCGCATTCAGCCCTGCAGGTGTCTTTGTGTCTAATTCCAATATGTAACGAGTTTCTAACAGACGAAGTTTGGCCTCACGGTTTCCTCCCCTTCTTAGAGGGGGGTAGAGTCAATCACAAAGTATACTAAGTGTGCTGGATCGCTATCATGACTCTCCTCAAAATGCCTCGCCACTGGATAGGCTTGATCCTTATTGGTGATTGCCCTTATGTGCTAGAGTATCCTTTTATGTGCTGGCAGTTTGGTACTGCCTATGTACCTTAAGCCGCACGGACACTCCAGCACATAAACCGCAAACTCTGTTTTGCACGTTAGTCTTTTGCTGATTGGTATGGGGTCTGACTTGAACGGGCTGATGTAACTTTTCCTGTTCTGTGCAAATTTGCAAGCTTTACATATCGGGCATTTGATAAAGCCTTTGTGTGAAGTGAGCCAATTGGTAGGTGGTCTAAGCTCTGGGCTGTTCCTGACTAGACTGTCGCTCATTGACCTTGCTTTTCTGAATGTCAGTTCTGGTTTTTTAGGCAAGTATTTACCCACCACGGGATCACTGCGCACCAAGTTCCAATTTTTGTTTAATATCTTCCTTAGCGCTTGGTGCTGCTTATTGTAGGTTCAAATTATTCTACAGGGTTGTTCTGAGTGATCTGGACCAGAAACCTGTTGATTGGTTTTGATTGTCAACGCCTGTGTTCTGGTGATTGACCTAGTTTTATTGATGGCCCTTTCAATGGTCTTAGGAGAATATCCTCTTTCTATATATATATCCCAAATCAAAGTCTCGTCACAAGACCACCGCTCACTTACCAGGCGGGTACTGCCGCTAAGCGGTGACGAGCCGCTAATATTGCTTCCCAGACACTTCGTTGACACAAAGTACGCGGCGCACTCACGAGTAGTTTCAATACGCTTTATTGTTCCAGTTCCACCGTAGCTGTCAAACGCGTTTCGGCCATTACGGCCTTTGTCAATGTCAGCGTGCTCCCCTTCTTTAACCCATTTAATACATTGCATACATTTCATTGTGATAAAAGACGGACTTGTGAGAATATTTCATTTGTATCATTTCATTAACATCAACAACGGACTCGAGTGAAGTCTCATTTACATCGCGGCCATCTTTAAACGTGCAAGTTTGGTAGGTAATGGTATGTTTTTTGATGATATTATCAATGTAATCGATGTTTTACAATGTCACATTTAACAATAAAGACATCATTGTCACTTATGCCTATCACGCCCTGAATGGGAAGTTGTAATATTCATTATTATTCTCAATTGTGAGTTTGTTCTACCTCTTGCATCCCCATAGACCTATAGTACACCATTACCGCCCTGAATGGGCATACTCCTTATTTAACTTATATCATGGTCACCAATCTATACCAATATCTAAAGGAATTTTGACATTTGATCGATCAAGTGACCATCCCATACCTGCTTTTCATTATAATGTCCTGGATGGCCAAATTACTTGCACTGTGGATATTAAGTTTGGCCGACCTCTCACATCAACACAAACTTAACCATCCTATGATCTCCACCACTATGGGCAGGCCGATTGCTACACACATTTCTCCTTATTCAACATTTACATTTCCTTAGTTTTCAAGTCCGCAAACCAGATCTCACAATCAGTCCATCTAAAAAGTTCCATCTAAAAAATTCATTATTTCAATAATAACAACATCAAAGGAGGATATTCAATATTGCTTATTTTTTTTTATAATTTTATAAAATTGGCTGCTGTTCATTTCATATATACAATATCTATCTCTATCCGACATGCACCCATAATTCTTCTTCACTATTGAGGCCATACGGGGCTAGTGTTCACAGTTCTATAATGTACTTTGACTCTAGTTGTCGTAGGGCTTTTACTCTGTCACCTCCTCTTTCCTTCGCCTGTGCCTCATCTATACAGAAAAAGCTTAATGATTTGCTATCACTCTGGTGGTGTGCGGCGAAGTGTCTGGCGACAGGATAGTTTTTATCCTTATTTGTTATTGCCCGCATGTGTTCCAGGACTCTCTTCTTTGCCTGATGTACCGTGCTACCCACATATAGTAGGTTGCACGGACACATCAGGAAGTAAACTACAAATTCTGTGTTGCAGTTTAGGAGTTTTGGAATTACTTTCTTAGAATCTCTCCCTGGAACCTGATATTTCTTTACTTTTACGCTTTTCTTGCAGGCCTTACAATTAAGACAGGGATAAAAACCTCTTATTCCTGTCATTCCCCTACCTTTGTTGTCAAAGTGACTGTGCACTAATAAGTCTTTTAGGGATGTATTTTTCCTGTAGGTAATACTCGGATGTTGGGGGAGTGTCTTACCATTTATCCCATCTGCTTGTAAGATACCCCAGTGTTTTGTCACTATTTTACGGATCTCTGTTGAATCTTTAGAATAAGTTAGGATTAACCTAGTCACTTCATCTTGTTTATTGTCAGCTTTCATGTTTAGAAGTTCCTCTCGGATTCTCTGATCAGCTCTATCTGCAGCTATTTTTAGGGTTTTTTGAGGGTAGCCTCTTGCACTAAAGCGATCAAGTGCCTCGCTTTTTGCTATTTCATAATTGAGGTGACTTGTTGCACCTACTTGGGGTAAATCTATTTGTTCCAGAAATTCTAGTTCTTCCTCCAATGTTTCACCCCGAATTGGAGTTACTTCACCTCCCAATTCATGTAGGGTTCTCAATGTTGTAAGATCTCCTACTGTTAAAATGTCTGTAGACCTAGATTGTCTCTCTGTACTCTCTGCAGGTGTCACAGATCTTCCTGAGAACATTTTCTTCAATTTTAATTTACGGATGAAATGATAAAGATCAATTCTGGTCTGTACATAGTCCCATTTGTTTGTTGGACAGAAAGTGAGTCCTTTTCTGAGAACCTGATTTTCAGCTTTCGTAAGTTGTCTGTTCGATAGATTTACAACGGTTAGGTCATTTGTTAATTTCTGAAGGTGCCCCTCTTGCTCCTTGTAACTCTGGGGGTCTACTGTTGTTTTGTTTCTTTTGTTGCTCCTTCTGGTTTTCCTTTTTCTTGCTCTGGAGGTCTTGTTCTTTGGGGGTTTTGTCGCCATGATTGTTGTATGACTTGATATTCCTGGGGAATATTTATTTTTTCTCCTGGATTTTCTGATGTTCTCCCACTTGCTCCCTCTGTTTCCGATTGGTCTGTCTCTAATTCTGATTCCGAGGTGTCTCTCATGTTTACGGCGGCAGTTTTATTCTTTGCTTCTTGTACTGACTTTCGCGGCTGATCGAATTTTTTCGCGAAAGTCAACACTCTTCCGGTCTCATAATCGTGTTGATCTCTTGCAAACTTGTCATGTTTGCGGCGCCTAATCACCTCCTCATATTTCACCAAGCGCGACTTCATCTGTTGTCTCAAGCTCTCCGCCATATCTTTTGCAGAGTCCTGTGCAATGAGATTTTCCAGTCTCTTTATTTCTTCCAATAATTTGCAACGGTCGCTTATGGCATACTTTATCAGAATTTCTACCATCCCTTTAGCTGAATTTGTGGTATGTTCTGCCCGTTCTGTCAGCAAATTAGGGTCTGGGTTTTTGTAAGATGGCACTGTATATATTCGAAGGCCTCTCGGAATTCGTTCTGCTTCCAGGTATCGACGTAAGGATGTTGCTTCCCACCATTTCCGCACTTCCTGTTCGTACGTTTTCTCCAGGGCATTAGATAGACCTTTCAAAGTATTTGGAGTCATGTTGCCTCCTTGGGTATTTCTCGCTCCTCTGTTCTTATTAGGCCCCACTGTAAATATTTAAATTGCAGCTTCAAGCCGCTCCTCCTCACTGAACATTTTGGGTACTGTTCTGGTGGGTGATTTTTAAATCTATTTCTCTCGCCTTCGCACACTCTTATGCTTAGCGTCTATATTGTTTTCCTCGTTACGCCTGACCAAGCACTCATTGGGGTTTTTTTCGGGTGAAGTACTGTTAGACTCACCGGTACGGGTCCTCGGCGGGCTCACGGGTCCTCCGACTCGTCTCCTCCTGTCTTGCCGCACCAGATGTCGTCACTGCATGTGGCCGCTGGACTTCCTCCGTCCGTACTTTCCGATAATGCTTTCCTCGTTTTCCGTTGTGCTTGGAGGAGCTGGCGGTATCTCTAATCGAATCCCAAACCAAAGTCTCGTCACAAGACCGCCGCTCAATTCCCAGGCGGGTGCTGCCGCTAAGCGGTGATGAACCGCTAATATTGCTTCCTAGACACTTTGTTGACACAAAGTACGCGGTGCACTCACGAGTAGTTTCAATACGCTTTATTGTTCCAGATCCACCGTAGCTGACATACGAGTTTCGGCCATTACGGCCTTTGTCAATGTCAGCGTGCTGCCCTTCTTTAACCCATTATATACATTACATACATTTCATTGTGATAAAGGACGGACTTGTGAGAATATTTCATTTGTATCATTTCATTAACATCAACAACGGACTCGAGTGAAGTCTCATTTACATCGCGGCCATCTTTAAACGTGCAAGTTTGGTAGGTAATGGTATGTTTTCTGATGATATTATCAATGTAATCGATGTTTTACAATTTCACATTCAACAATAAGGACATCATTGTCACTTATGCCTATCACGCCTTGAATGGGCAGTTGTAATATTCATTATTATTCTCAATTGTGAGTTTGTTCTACCTCTTGCATCCCCATAGACCTATAGTACACCATTATCGCCCTGAATGGGCATACTCCTTATTTAACTTATATCATGGTGACCAATCTATACCAATATCTAAAGGGATTTTGACATTTGATCGATCAAGTGACCATCCCATACCTGCTTTCCATTATAATGTCCTGGATGGACAAATTACCTGCACTGTGGATATTAAGTTTGGCCGACCTCTCACATCAACACAAACTTAACCATCCTATGATCTTAACCATCCTATGATCTGGATATATATTCCCTGAAACAACCAAAGGCTGCAAGGCAGGTTTCACTCATAAAAAACCAGAGAAATTCGGCAGTTATAGTTACCTGAGCTAACTATAACATATGCCCCTACAATGCACTGCTTATGACCTCATATATTACATCACTCATGACATGGTCAGTGACATCACTGATGACATCACTGATGACACCATTCAGTGAGTGCATGGATTTTGGAAGAGTTTATGAGGGTTAAACATATATACTAACGTACTATAAAACTTAAAGTAGTATACTAGGTGTACTACTCATGAGTGATACTACTTTTAATATATATCATGTGAGTAGCTGTGTGACTGTATGTATCCTTGTGTGTTTCAGTGTGTGAGTGGCTGTATGGGTGTATAAGTGGTTGTGTAAGCAGCTGTGTGGGTGAGTGAGATGCTATGCGTGGCTATATTGGTGAGTGAGTGGGTGTGTCAGTAGATGTATGGGTGGGTGAGTGACAGTGTTATTGGCTCTATCAGTGGGTAACTGGGTACGTAAGTGGCTGTATGGGTGAGTGAGTGGCTGTTTGAGTAGGTGTTTTGTTATGTGACTTTGTGTGTGAGTGACTGTAGTGGACAGTGAGTGTCTGTGTGAATGCCTGTATGGGTGAGTACAAGAATGTGTGAGTGCTTGTATGGATGTATGAATGGGTATGTAAGTGATTGTGTGAGTGAATGTATGAGGGCTTCTATGGGTGAGTGAGTGGCTGTGTTAAGAGGCTGATTGGGTGAGTGAGTGGGTGTGTGAATTTGTAGGTGAATAGGTGGGTGTGTGTGAGGATCTGTATGGGTGAGTGTGGTTATGTGGCTGGCTGTATGGGTGAGTATCTGCTTGTATGAGTGGCTGTATGGGTGAGTGAATGCTTGTGTGAGTGGGTGTACGAGTGAGTGAGTGAGTGGGTATTTGAGTAGCTCTATGGAAGACTGAGAGGGTGTGTGAGTACTGGTATAGGTCTGTAAATGGGTATGTCAGTGGTTGTACGGGTGTGTGAGTGGGCATGCAAGAGGTTGTATGGGAGTGTGAGTAGGTGTGTGAGTGGTTCTGTGGATGATATCATCAGTGATGTCATTTGTGATGTCATTTGAGATGTCATCAGTGATTTCAATGACCATGTCATGAGTGATGTAATATATGAGGTCATAAGCAGTGCATTGCGGGGGCGTAAGTTATAGTTCGCTCAGGTAACTATAACTGCCGAATTTCTCTGGTTTTGTACGAGTCAAATCTGCCCCTAACTATAACATCTATGCAACCTTTTCAGTGAATTTCTAAGGTTTTTTAAAAGATAATTCCTAAGTGTTAGACTTGGCATCTTTTGGCGTGTTTCCCTGACTTTTTGAACAGGGGGCAAGCTCTACCTCAAGCCCTTGGAGACACTCACAAAGTAGATTGCAGAAAGTTCAGTTCCAGTCCTTTCACTGCCCAAGACAGAAGCAGCCACTGCAGGCCAACACAGCAAAGCACACAGCAAAGTGGTAGTTCCTCCTCACAGCTTCTCCAGCTCTTCTTCTTGGCAGTCTTCTTGATCCAAAAGAGTTCTAATTTTCTGGGGTTTGGTTCCCCCTTTTATCCTCAATTTCTCTTTGTTCTCTGAAGGCAGAGAGTCCTTTGCCTAGTCCAAACCAGTTCTGGTCAGTCCTGGAGCACTTTGTTGACAAGTCTCCTTCTTTCCTTTCACAGGGCAGGCCAGGGACATCAGACGCACCACAGGAGGTGGAGCCAGCATTGTGGAGGGAAGGCCCAGCCCTATTCAGGTCCCAGGTGCATCTCCTCCCACCCATCTACATGTAGATCTTGCTATTCAGCCCTGTGCTGACTCACCCTGTCTCCTGGCATCCCCCAGCCCCTGTCACTCACACTCCAGACAAGGAATACACAACCTAGCAGAGGCAGGCTTGGATGGTTAGACAAGAAAATACCCACTTTCTAAAAGTGGTATTTTCAAACACAGAATGTTAAAACCAACTTTACTAAAAGATGCATTTTATCATTCTGAGTCCAGGCATACTAAACTCGAATTTCTACCATGTTCCCTGGGTTAGTTAGGATTATAAGCTGTAATAATCAAAACTGCCCATTCTGGCCTATGGGGAACAGGTAGCCTTGCAATAGTGAAAAACGAAATAGGCTGTAATTCACTATCAGGACATGCCACACACACCAGGGCATGTCCTACCTTTCACATACGCTTGCCCACAGGGGTACCTTGGGCCTACCTTAGGGGTGACTAACATGTAGAAAAGGGAAGGTTTAGGGACTTGCAAGTGTGTGCACTTGCCAAGTCGACATGGCAGCCCCAGGCTGCGCACAGGCTCTGCAATGGCAGGCCAGAGTTACACTTTACGGGCTGTTTGCGTGGGTGGCACAATCCAGTGCTGCAGCCCACCAACAGCATTTGATCTATAGGCCCTGGCACTCTCAGTGCACTTTACTAGGGACTGACACATAGATCAAATAGGCCAATCATGGAAATACCAATCCATAACACATTTTGTACAGGAGCACTTGCACTTTCCCACTGGACAGCAGTGAGGAAAGTGCGCAGAATCATTACACCAGCAAAAACAGAGTCAAAAACCAGGAGGTCAAAAAGCAAAAAGTCAGGGGAAACACGCCAAAAGATGTCAAGTCTAACACTAAGTATAATGTCCCTATAACCTTTGTTTTTTTCAGTGAATTTCTAAGGCTTTTTAAAGCTACTTCCTAACTATAACGTCCCTGTAACCTTTGTTTTTTTCTGTGAATTTCTATGGTTTTTTTGGTCGAGCCTGGGCAGCGCATGCGCTGCTCTGCGAGGCATGCTGTATTGAGGTAGGGACTTGAAGCTCACTCTCCGCCCACATTTGTCATTGGCTTCTGTCATTGTCCAATGTAAACTGTGGCTGTTCATTGGTCAAAAGGATTAGTAGTCTCTCCTTAGTACCACCTTGTCTCATTTTGTAACCTCCCATGGCAACACCCCTTGTTACATGTGTTGCTGCTCGGTAGGCTTTAATTACAGCCTTCGAGCACTATTTTCTCAAATGCTGTTGCAGGCAGGACATGCTCTCTCCTAATGCTTTTTATTTTTATAGCACGCATTTGCAATGCAATAGGTCTCGCCATTTGTGAGAGTTTAAGCTATTGGCATTGTAAATGACAATGCCTTTTATTTATCTGTTTTAAAAACAACACATAAAGAAAAGGCATTGTCATTTACGATACCAATAGCTCAAACTCTTGAGACCTAGTGCATTGCAAATGCTTTTTTAACTAGTAATCACAATTGCAGAGTGGTGGAGAAAGGGGGCTGGGCTTCTGACCAGCTCTCAGAAATCCTGCTGTGTAGGACTTACAGGAGGTACCAGGAGGGCTTCTTAGCAATCCCGCTGTGTGGGACTTACTGGAGGTAACAAGAGGGGCAGTTGGCCCTCAAGGATGTCCTTGAGGGCCAACTACCCTTCCTGTTACCTCCAGTAAGTCCCACAAAGGAGGTTTGCTGAGAGGTTGTCAGAGGCCATGCCCGTTTCTCCACCACTGTGAAAACGCAACTTCTGGTGCACTACTAGTAGGTGGATGAAGTCCCCTTGCCTCCAGAGGATCCTTGGGGGCCAACTACCTCTCCTGTTAACTCCAGTAAGTCCCACACAGTGGGTTTACTGAGAGGTGTTCGTGGGCCACACCCCCTTTCTCCACCACTCTGCAAACATGCCTCCTGGCACACTACTACTTGGGGGATGAAGTCCCCTTGGCTCTTGAGGGTCCTTGGGGGCCAACTACCCCTCCTGCCACCTCCAGTAAGACCTACACAGGTGGACTGCTGAGTGGTGTCAGAGGCCATGCCCCTTTCTCTACCACTCTGCAAACGCGCCTCCTGACGCACTTCTGTTTGGGGGAAATAGTCCACTTTAGTCCTGAGGCACTTAGGAGTAAAGTGGAATTAATTCCCCAACCAGAAGCACGCCAGGAGGCGCGTTTGTAGAGTGGTAAGGAAAGGTGGCATGGCCTTCAAGTCCTCTCAGCAATCCCGCTGTCTGGGACTTACTGGAGGTAACAAGAGGACTTGTTGGCCCCCAAAGACCCTAAGCATTCAAGGGGATTTCATTCCCCAACCACTACTGCGCCAGGAGGCGTGTTTGCAGAGAGGTGGTGAAGGGGGCGTGGCCTCCAGCAACTTGCCGGTGAGCTTTTTTTTTTAATGTAATAATTTTTTTTTAGGGAAGAGGGGCTGCGTAGACCCCCTTCCATAGGCTGATTTTGGCCCCGGGGACTCCATTCCCCCAGGGCTAGTCTTTTTTTTTTTTAAATGGGGAGTGGGCTGTGCGGCCTCCCTCTCTGGGCTGATTACGGCCTGGGGACCCCATCCTGCGGGGCCCAGCCTTTTCCTTTTTTTAAATTTCTTTATTTTTCTTTATTTTTTCTTTATTAGATGGGAGGGGGGCCGTGCAACCCTTGCTCCTGAGACCAGTTTCGGCCCAGGGGACCACATCCCCCGAGCCAGGCCTTTATTTTATTTTTTTAAAGAAAGAAGGCCTATTTCTTCACCTTTTTTGAAAAAATTGGAAGGGGGTCTTGGCGGCCTCCCTCCCCGGGACCCCATCCCCTGCTCTTGCTTCCATGAAGCGGACTGAAGTTTGCAATGGCTTGGTGGGAGCGGTCCTCCTGCCATGCCATAGCAAACTGCAATGTCCCAGGGCACCCCGGGACACTTCTGGAGCCGGCCCTGGTTGGTGGCAGTCTCCGGGGCCATCTATAGCTCCAGGAGGGGTGCCGTGTGGCCCCCGTCCAACAAAAATTAATCTCCGTGGAGGTAGTGGTCCCTGGGGCTGCGGGGGCCATGTGGTGCCCGTATATAATTCACTATACAGTTGCCCCGGGGAGGTGGCTGACCCCAGTGCTGCATGGGGGGCTGGTGCACCCCCACACATTTATATTTAACATAGCCGTGTGGAGGTGGCAGTCCCTGGGGCTGCGGGGTGGCTGCATGGCCCCTCTGGATTTATGTAAATTAGCCCCGGGGAGGTGGTGGTCGCCGGGGCTGCGGGGGCCTATAATTGCCTCTGGGACCTGGCCCACCGGGGGCCTAATTATACAAAGCACGGTACCCTGCGCTTCAATTTTAAAAATTTTAGGCGGGATTTGCTTATCCAACGTGACTCCTGCCAAAAATGTTTACAAAAAATGCTTTTTGGGCTCTGGGGGATCCCTCTGCAACCCCCCCCCAAGACGCCTAGGGGGTCAGGGTGTTTCTACTCCGCCCTCGTTTCTTTTTTATTTACCTTTTTTCTTGTGACTCAGTTCTACCGAGTCACCAGAGGGCTGCCAACACTTCCTGGTTTGAAGTGTTGGCAGCCAATCAGATCTCAGGCATGAGATCGGGAGGGTCACAGATCCACCACGGCCTCAGTTGTATATCTGAGAAATCTTTAAATTTCTCAGCAACCACTGAACAGATTTATACCATTCAAGAAAAAGGTCGCTTTCTGGACCAAGTGCTACCTTTTTGCCAAATTTGGTGTAATTCGGTTCAGCAGTTCAAGCTGTAGCCATGTCAAAAGTTTCCTGTAGAAATTAACATGGAGAAAAAGCATTTTGCCCCCCCCCCTTTTTCTTAGCCCCCGCTTGGTGGATCACCCCGAGATATTCAAGACAGCAGCTGAAGTGACTGGCATATTAGTTTTGAAAATTCGTCAAATGACGCCAAAGTTATTGGCAAATGAAAAAACGCTCTTCATATGGAAACCACATCCAAACTATAACTATACATATATATATACAACTATATATATATATATATATATATATATATATATATATATATATATATATATGTATATATACATATATACATATATATATATATATATATATATAGTCCCATGATACCACGGTACTGCTCACCTGAGTGTGATTAATTGAAATGATGAGAGGGGATATACTGGCGGTCTCCGCATGCCGTCATTTGCACGAACTGCCCAGGAAGAAGGGCCTGATGCCTGAAACGTGTCGGCAGGATGAATTTTTTAAAGGATTTTGTCCATGAATGTGGCCCTTGTTCAGCAGCATTAAACCTACATGCGAGTGCTATCTCATCGAGGGGCAACTCTTTCTTTGAATTAATGTGGTCGGCTCAGGCCACGAGGTAGCACCGCCACGAGATCTGAGAGGGTCCGCTGCTGCTTATTGGGGCAGCACCATGCAGAGCAGGAGGTGTTTAGTAAATACAAGAGCGACTTTGTGAGACAATTTTGGTGCCTTTGTGAACTTTGTGAAGTGCGCTTGACGGCATGCAACCCACATGGGGGATGATGGACTACCAGTCCCATGATTCCACGGTACGGCTCACCTGAGTGTGATTAATTGAAATGATGAGAGGGGATATACTGGCAGTCTCCGCTTGCCGTCATTTGCACAAACTGCCCAGGAAGAAGGGCGTGATGCCCGAAATGCGTCGGCAGGATGAATTTTTAAAAGGATTTTGTCCATGAATGTGGCCCTTGTTCAGCAGCATTAAACCTACCTGCGAGTGCTATCTCATCGAGGGGCAACTCTTTCTTTGAATTAATGTGGTCGGCCCATGCCACAAGGTAGCACCGCCACGAGATCTGAGAGGGTCCGCTGCTGCTTATTGGGGCAGCACCATGCAGAGCAGGAGGTGTTTAGTAAATACAAGAGCGACTTTGTGAGACAATTTTGGTGCCTTTGTGAACTTTGTGAAGTGCGCTTGACGGCATGCAACCCACATGGGGGATGATGGACTACCAGTCCCATGATTCCACGGTACGGCTCACCTGAGTTTGATTAATTGAAATGATGAGAGGGGATATACTGGCGGTCTCCGCTTGCCGTCATTTGCGCGAACTGCCCAGGAAGAAGGGCGTGATGCCCGAAACGCGTCGGCAGGATGAATTTTTTAAATGATTTTGTCCATGAATGTGGCCCTTGTTCAGCAGCATTAAACCTACCTGCGAGTGCTATCTCATCGAGTGGCAACTCTTTCTTTGATATATATATATATATATATATATATATAAATATATACTTGCAACTCCCGCTCCACTTCAGAAAACAGGCACCGACACTGCCAAGGATCGCTCTCAATTTTCCAACTTTATTACAGCATTATACGGTTTGGATGGCATGACCCGTTTCGGCAGTCTCAGCTGCCTTGCTCTCTATATATATATATATCTATATATATATATTACATCCCCTAAGTGGTCAAGGTGTCGGAGGGGTCTAACTGCACAAGATAACATGCATTGGACTATTCCCCAAGTAACAAGCGGTTGGGTAACAGGCTCACTTGATTTATATAAAAAAAATCAACAATGCATAAATTAACTATTGTCGAGTGTCTGTATTTATGTATGTCTTTCTGTGTTTTATTTTTCAAGTATGAACCAATGTTATATTATCAAAATGTCTTTGTTGCAAAAATATATGACCTGGCATAAATAATAAACATTACTGAAATAAATATGAGGCGAAATAGTGAATGGAGACCGCATGTAGCCAACAAACATGAACTAAGTAAGAATCTATGGTGAATGAAGGCATTTCTCTAAGACTTATAGAAAAAGTATCCCCACCGTCATTCCCCTGGACTCAGTCAAACCTTGTAATTCTGCCCTGATCTACAATACTGGCACGTGCCTGACCCAAGCGAAAAAAGACTCAATTTTTTAAATCCTGATTAAGGAGACAGAGAGAAAATGACTATTTACCTGCCTTAATTGTGAGAGTCTAACCTACCAGACACAGATAAAAACTACATCCGATCACTCCTGATTTAGGTGAGGCAGCAAAAAGGCTCAATCAGGGATGCATAAAAAGAATAGAATACATTTAGCTATTCTTGATTTAGAGACAGAGTAAAATACTATTAGTCTGGGCTGTACCTGCCTTAACATACATCGTAAAAACCTCTATCCCTACCTACTCTACACACGCAGAAAAAATAATACTGCTATCCTTAGAATTCTGACCTCTCTCTACACAATTTGAAAACTCTATGGACCAGCAAAATTAATAAATTGCTAACCCCACCCAAACAATAAGAACTCCCCCACTCATACTCATTATATAATTTCCAGTAGCATCACTTACATTACATGACAGCAAGCTCCAGCTTAGGTACACATACTCTCTGCTCACCCCTCTCCTCCCACACTCACCTGGATAAAACCTGCACAACCTGCTACCCATCACATTCCACACCTTCCTCCATTATCATGCCCTTCAACTAGGCTTCAGTCACTCCTTCTAACCCAACCCAAACCAAGCACAAAACCTCCCACCCTTCTGGGCTAGATGCCCCCAGTTCGGAGGTCAATCCCAACAATTCCAAGAACTATCAACCCAACATTGAATCGATCGGTGCAGGCTTAAAAAGGGACACTTTCATCAAGACTAGCAGTACAATGGCAACTGACCTAGCCGGATCCTTCCACAACCTCCAAACCATAGAAACCGGATTCCAATAAGAATCACAGGATA
This sequence comes from Calotriton arnoldi, assembly GCA_963921515.1. NCBI lineage: Eukaryota > Metazoa > Chordata > Amphibia > Caudata > Salamandridae > Calotriton > Calotriton arnoldi. The sequence continues at coordinate 3,863,048 of CAWUFW010000219.1, read as the reverse complement.
ACCTTACCAATACCTAATCAATTGCATGTAAGGATAAAAGACCTCAGAACAATATTAAACATCAGTCCAACAGGATCACCTCAACACTCACCTGAAAGAACATCAAGATCCTGCTAGGAATCTATAACTCAGAGTAACCCAGCACAGAAAAATTTAATCGTCTCTCCCATCCATACTGTTGTGACCAAGCGGAGAGCTACTCATCCCAAGTGGAGTAAAGGAGTCAACATGAACAATCTTATTAAAGTTCAAAGCATCCCATCTCCCAAAGACCGATAACTCATCCCTAAAATGCAACAAAGCAACAAACACATGAAAGCCATTTTGAAACCAGACAGGCATTCATAAAATCAGAAACAGACCAAGCAAAGAATCGGCCCAAAAATGTATTTGAAATTCTGAAACAATCTACAATGTCACCTTCGAAAGACATCTGGGGCCGTATAAAACGAAGTGCCCCGGGGGCGCGATGGGTGTTTGCACCCACTTTGCTGGCCCCCCGGGGCACCTTGGTATTACAGAAGGAGCAGCAGACGCTTGTGCAGCCCCTTCTGTAATACTGAAAGCGCTGCAGCACATAGAGCACCAGCGCTTTCTCAAAAGGGCGTTCCCTCATTTGGGGCCCCATGTAAATGAGGGAATCCCTTTGAATCTGTGCCCACGCCCTACTACAGACTCGGGCGCAGAGACAAAGAAGCTCTCAGGTGGGGCACTGACTGTGCGCCACCTAAAAAGTGCACCTCTAATAGCAGCCCTTTGGAGTATGGAAAGGGAGTCCCATGGACTCCCCAGACATCCCTTTGCAGGTGGGTGCAGCCACTCACTGCACCCACCTGAAAAGGGTTTCTCTAATCCCCTTTAAAAGTGCAGGCAGATTGCCACCTGCACAGTGAAACACGGAGTGGCTGCTTTAAAGCCGCTTCCTATTTTACTTGAATGCGCTGCCCTTAGTTAGTTAGTTAGTCCGATTTGTATAGCGCAACACCTGCCTCAGCAAAGAGGCATCCCGGCGCTTACTACTGGCAGACAACAGAAGACTAAGCCGCGGGGAAGAGATGAGTTTTTATAGCCTTCCTGAACGTCAAGTAGTTATCCAGACTGCGAATATGCAGGGGGAGAGAATTCCAAAGCTTGGCCGCTAGATAGCGGAAAGATTGTCCCCCGGCACGTAGACGTTTTACCCGCTGGACCAGAGCCAAGCAAGACCCCATAGACCGCAGAGAGCGCAAGGGAGTGTAAGGTACCACCACGTGGGACAGAATACAAGGAGAGGAGGACTTTAAGATTTTGAAGGCCAGGGAGAGGGCTTTAAATTCTATGCGCTTGGCCACAGGCAGCCAGTGTAATCGATGGATTACCCCCGAGATGTGGCATCTACGCGGGAGACCCAAAAGGGCTCTGGCAGCTGCATTTTGGACCCTTTCTAGGCGCAAGACCTCAGCTTTATTCAACCCCAAAAAAAGTGAATTAGCGTAGTCAAGCCTAGACAGTATGGCCGCCTGAACAATCAGTTGTCTGGTGGACGGGTCAAAAAAGCCCAGAAGGGGTTTCAGACCCCGTAGAAGGCCAAAGCACATGCCTGCAATCTTCTTAGTGTGATCCTGAAGACTAAGGGTTGAGTCCATCCAAACCCCCAGGTTTTTCACTACCAACTTAGGGGTGGGTGCGCTCCCCAGGGTGTTAGGCCACCAGTTCTCGCTCCACAGCTTGAGGTTTTTACCTACCAACAACACCTCCGATTTATTAGCATTAAGCTGGAGGCAGTTGGCGGTCATCCACTCCGCGACCGCCACCAGACCGCTCCTAAACATAGGGGCATCCTGCGCACTAATTTGCGACTGCCCTGTGGGTAGCACATTCTATGTAATAGGACGCACTTTCTCTGTTTGTGCCTGGCGCACCTGTTTTAAGGGTCGCCAGGGCGCAAACAGGGAAAGCGTGCCCTGTACATAATACGGCTCCTCCTTGTTACATGCTTTTTTATCAGTGTAGCACAAAGTAGCTTCAAAGGGCAGGCAAGTTTGAAGTTTTAGGAACGTCTGATGTGTCTACTCATTGACACACAATCATTTCAAGTGAGTGCCTGTGTTGATTGAATGTCACCTTTGCAATATCCCTAATTTCAATCACAATTCACTATATTTAGTTATCTCTTTGCTTGTAAGTCAAACCACTTGCACCACACATCCAACATTATTATTACTCTTACGATGTCCAGATATGTTCTACTACCGATCTTCTAGGTGCTTGGTCTTAACTGGACAGATGGAAAGACACATTTGAAGCCAAAAACAAGGGCTAAATTACATGCCGATACACAAATGTTTCACACCAAACGCTGCACAGTTTTTAGGTGTTACATTTGTAAAAGAAAAAAAGTCCTAGACTTCTGCATGAAAATTAATATTTAAATACCGAAGTCAGGCTATTCAATGAACAATATACAAAAATTTCAAGGAAAATGTTGGTGCTCAAAACCAGCACAATTAGTGCACTACTGTAATATAGCACAAAACGGGTCAGAGACACAATTCCATGCTATGTGCACACATTTGTGCACAGGATGTAATCCGGCCCACATAAAGGGTAGAAGCTTGTGAAGACAGAGCTAGCTGCAAACGATTGCACAATGTTATGTTTTTTCACAAGCTCTACAGTATCAACACTTGGCTCGACAACGAATACAGAGTGGCTGTAGGCGTTTTAAAACCTGTCACTACAAGCAGAGGATGTGGTTCCTTCCTCACCTTTCATCGCATTGAGGGGGTGGCCGTTGAGAATCACTTGCATCATTGAGCACTATTTACATGTCAATATAAGTGAGGCCTTCTCTCAACCACGGATCTGTACTTAAGAAAAGAGAACTAAATGAAAAAAAAGTCCACTCATAACTCATCGAACAATAGAGCTTTCATTTTTATTTAATATGCAGCAACAAAATAAATAGATCTTAAACGTGACCAAACTTTAGAGATGACCACCAGCCCAGCTGTCACCTCTGTACATTGAAAGGAACTACAGTCACTGCGTTAACTTTCAGTGAGCAAAACGTTTGGTGGATGGCTGCCTTCAGTTTTGATGGCCATTCTCCAAACATTTTCAATGCTTTTGTATTTAAGAGGCAAACTCACAAAGCGGGAGTTTGTTTCTGAAAATCAAAAAACTAATGATACCAAGACCTTGATCGTTTTCTCCCAGGGTTTGGGAGTCATTATTTTTTTCCTGTTTCTCACCACCAGGTTTTTTTCTGGGGGTAATGGACAGATAAAAAAACATTACACCTTCCACCTTAAATAGGACATGTGATGTAATGTTCTTCCTTTAAGGGTCCCAGAGTCAACGGTGGCTCCCTTGATGGAATACTAAAGGTCCAACCTGTCCCTATATAACTGACCCGGGATATCAAACACGCTTCTACAGGGACATTTTAAGGATTTGGGGGCCCTGGGCCAAACATATTTTAAGGGCCCCTGTTCGGATCCAGTTTCTGCTCTTTGACGCCCTCTTTGGTCAGGTCACTGACAGTGCACAGGCACACTCATCCAAATTCTAAATGTGTTCACATCTAAATATTCAGGGATAGTGACGTGGGCTTCCAATACTGAACCACAGCAGCAGCTCACTAATATTACCGCAAATAATCTCTGTGACACCCTCCCATTTCTCATATGTGAGGTCCTGTTTTGATCTCTAAGAAACCTTTATTTATGGATGTTGTATGAAACATAAACACAACATTTCGCTGCGAAATATCAGTAATAGAGTCTCCCGCATCACCCAGAGTGTAGCCAAATTTATCTCTGATAATTTATAAAAATGGGACAAGAAGTCTTTCATCCACCTTAAGTTTCTTGTCTTATTGTAGTGATAGGTTTTCATCAGTAGCGGTCGGTGGTGGGAGTTCCGCCGGGCGCTGACGTGGGGCGGGGGGTAGTAAACTACGGATTATGGCTGATTACAGGTAAGCAAACATATAAATAAATAAAACGAAGTTCGTTACGTGCGCTGCATCGCATTTGGCGATGCAGCGTGCATAACGAACTTCGTTTTATTTATTTATATGTTTACTTACCTGTAATCAGCCATAATCCGTAGTTTACTACCCCCCACCCAGCCCCTCCCCACGTCAGCGCCCGGCGGAACTCCCACCACCGACCGCTACTGGTTTTCATATATATATTTGGTATTATTTAGAATTGACAGGGTTTACCAATGTCTCTACGTTTTCTTCATATTTAAATATGTATGATTTCGGTGTTATATCTGCCACTGCACTGGTATTTTAACCTATTTACTCCCTTTTACCCTTATTCTGAAAATAGATTTCCGAATAAGATATAGTAATTTATCATTGTAATTTTCACATACAGCTTTATACACTGATGGTCATGCTTTTACTAAAACTTCATTTTCATACATTCCGCATATGACATAACAAACACATGTACAGTGATTATTATAATGACTAGGGGTGGGAGTAACTTGCGTAATTCCGTGTAGCGTAATCTCGTGGAATTATCTAAGAATTCCACAAGATTATGCAGAATTACACAAGAAGAATAAATCGGCTTTTAGTGCTATTTCCTACCACAAAAATGCCCCCTCGCGTCCAAAATGGATGCGATGGTGCATTTGGCGCTAAGAAATAGTGCTAAATGCACCAGAACATGAATAGATCGCACGAGCAGCCGCTCACGCTCCCTAAATGTTCTCTTGGGGTAGAATCTTTTCCCAACTTACTCCTGGGTTTTAGCGCTATTTTCCTAGCGCAAAATGCACCCTCACGTCCAAAATGGACACAAGGATGCATTTTGCACTAAGAAATAGCACTAAATGCAGACGAGCACAAATAAATATTTTTTCCCCAAATTACGCCAGCAGGAGTGATCGCATAGTTATCAATCATTACACAGCAAAGAGTAACGCAGAACTACCTAGAACAATTTCTCCGGCGTAATTGAAAATCCACCCAGCCCTTATTATGACACATTCTCTTACGAGAATTAATCCTTTTTCAACTTGAGAAGGTAGAGGAATCTAAAATTGTGAGACCACTACAGTAAAATGATTTGACACAATAGACGGTTTAATGTGGTGTCGGCTGAACTCTCGGTATTTAGGAGGCAGGACTTAGAAAGCTAGTTGCTACCTAGAGCTGAATTTAAAAAAAGGGTGATAAAAGCAAATTCAGGGCAATGAAATGTGGTGAGAGGTGGTGTAAATATTTGAAAGTGAGTAAATGAGCAAACAAGATGAAAGAAAACTAGCACTGGGGTGAGGGGTTTAGTATCAGAAGATACGAGGTGGAGAAGGAGAGAAATGAGGGGATGGAGCAGGGTGGGATCTCCCTTTTGGATAAGTTGAAAAGTAATCGATGGGCGGTCATCTAGTAGTTGTTGGAAAAAAGATAGCTAGAAATATCTAACAGGGCAGTCTTGGGGGATTGAATGGGGTGTAACCAGATTGCAAGCGTGGGAGAAGAGTGTGAATTCAGAAAAACAGATATATCATGGAGTAGAATGAGCTTGGCAAGCAAAACGAGATGACAATGAAGAAAAATATTGGAGGGTGCAAAGCGGTTGATGTATGGCTTTTGAGAACTTGTAAAATGGCATGCTTTTAATAAATACTCAGATTTGTAGAGCGCGACTTATCACCCGTAAGGGTATTCAGGCACTGTCCATAGGCTCAGGGAGATTAAGTGATTTGCACAGAATCCGGAGACTTGAACCTGGATACCCAGCTCCAAAGCTGGCAGCTCTGGCTGTTACACCACCTCCTTTCTGTTGGAAATGGCCCTTTTTGCAGGGCTACCTCTCCTCCTCTTTTTCTGACCTATTTGTTCGTTCTAGGACTCTGAGTACTTTACCACTGCTAACCAGTGATAATGTGCATGTGCTTCTAGCTTAAAACATGGTGACATTGGTATATACCTGACTGGCATATTTAGTTTACTATAAATCCCTTGTAAAGTGGTATCTCATATACCCAGGGCCTGTACTTAAAATGCTACTAGCGAGCCTGCAGTCCTGGCTGTGCCACCCTCCCAAGTAGCCTTTCAAACCTGTCTCCAGCCTGCTATTGCAAGTACTGTGTTTGCAGTTTACTGTCACTTCGACTTGGCATTTAAAACCTCTTGCCAAGCCTTTTAGTACATATCAGTCACCCCTAAGGTAGGCCCTAAGTGACCCTAAAGGCAGTGTAACTAAAAGGCAGGACATGTACGTTTATGTGAGGCCTACTCCTTCCATAGGCCATTATTGTGAATTCCCTTATATACTTTTAAGTGGTAATTCCTGATCAGAAAGGAGTAGCTTTTTCATGTTTGGTATGGTTGGAATAGTAATGATGAATACTCTTCACTGGAAAAAGTGGGATTCATCACTAATATTTTAGAAATGTCACTTTTAGAAAGTGGACATTTCTCTGCTCCTGACTTAGCTCTGTGTGCCTGCAGCCTGTCTCCAATCCATGTCTGGCCAGGGTGACAGCTACACTTTATACATACTCTCTACACTGCCACCTCAAAGGAAGGGCTGGGTGTGACAGGTGATACATATGTATTCATCTACATACTGATAGCCTTCCTGGGCTGAGAGGGGGAGAGGTAGGTCACACTTACGTCTGAATAGGCTGTGTCCTGCTCTCACACAAAGGGCTGCTTTACCCCCTACTGGTAGTCTAGTGCCAGGGCTGGGCTGAAAGGGATCCTTGTGCACTTCTGCAGGCTCTTTTGAAGTCACCCCTACATCAAAAGCACTTCAGGGTATAAGTATGAGGGCTCTGGACATATCAAAACAGTACACTACTGGACCTGAAGGAAACCCTGCTGGAGTAAAGGCTGCTGCACCAAACGGATTGCCACTTTGCTCTGCCGGACTGTTCCCAGGAACTGCTGTCCTGCTTTGCTGGGCTACCCTACTGCCTGCTGATCTTTGCCCTGACAGGAAAGAACTCCTACATCTCCAGAGTGACTCCAAGGGATTGTTGGCTTGCCCCCTGTTCTTCCTGAGGTCTCAGGAACACAAAATACCTCACCACAGCAAGTTTTGCTTTAAACAGGAATGCTGCCCGAGTGCTGTAGGCTCAGCATGCTGAGGGTGTTGCAGCAAATACTTTGTGATTCCAGCATCTCCCCCTGTTAAAAAAGACAAGCGCTCCATGTTGTTGGAGCGTGTCTGGAACTGAAATACTGCGCCGCACATTGCAGGAGGCATCCAAGCGCAACCCCTCGCACCATTTCACACACGGGGAACTGTCTTTAGCAGATTCTCCCATCGCTGGCACATTTTGTGCTCCCTTCTGCCGCACACCTGCAGGGGAAGCCCAGTGTCATGCTCCTAGCACCAACTCAGCACATCAGCATCCCCTACCTCCGCCGTAGTCCGTCACCAATCTCCAGAGCCATTGAGGGACACTGACCATCGACCCTCGAGCTAACGGGAATGGTGGGGGCCCAGAAAGGCATTGTGCTGCAGTGGAAGATTTTGCCATACTTAACTTACAACTGGCCTGAGCGGTCCCAACATTGCCACGCTGCGCCCCACTCAGCGGCTTGCCTGTTCCCTTCAAAATTACCTAGATCAGCCCCGGGCAGGTCCGGCATCTCTATCCTGCGTGCCTCGTAGTCAGGAGAGATGTACTTCCTGCTTCCTTTACCTCAACCCCGATGGCAGGACCATATTTCAACTAAAGGAAGAGCATCAACTTCTTAGACAAAGGCTCATATGTTTTGAAAATTTGCTCTTTCGTTAACAACCGTTCGCTTATGATTTAAGCAGCACTGCTTCCACATTTAACCCTTTAAAAGGGGCATTGCAGATTTATTGACTGGATTCTTCACTTTTTTTGCAGCTAATACTGTTTTGACCTGATTTAATCACAAAATTGCATAACTCTTGATCTCATTATTGGATTGTTGTTGTTTTGGTCTTATTTTACCCATATATAGGTGTATTATTTTTCTAAGCCTGTGTAGAGTCTTTTTGTAGTATATTCATTGTATTACTGTGTGTGTGTGTGTTGCACAAATGCTTTACACATTACCTCTGATGATAAGCCTGACTGCTCTGCGCCAAGCTACCAAAGGGTGAGCACAGGTTATCTTTGGTGTGTAACTTACTTGCCCTGACTAGAGTGGTGGGTTCTGCCTGGCTTAGGTGCATACCCTAGCTAACCAGAAGCCCAATGTCTAGCACTTCCCTAAAGAGCCACATTAAGACCCACAGCAAGAGGAAAGGTGAGAAGCATCATGAGATTTGAGAAAGAGAGATGGATTGAGGGAAGGCTTGATATCAGAGAGTGCAGCTATTGACTGAGTGTGTTTAAGGACAGAAAGGAACTCAGACTCAGAGATTGGGCAAATGGTATGTTAAATCGCAGTGTGTGTGCAGATAAGAAATTCAATGAATATGTTTATTGTACTGAGATTGTGGAACTATTCAGCACTTTTAGCCTCTTAATTATTGCTGATCTCTCCATTTAGCACTCCCTTTTGTGTCACGGTCTCTACGACCACCCACACAAGTGAGGTAACATTTTTATCAGAAGACTTGGAGAAAATCTGGGTGGAAGGAAGCTTGTGGCTCCCCACAGATTCTAGAACTTGCCATCACAGAAATATGAGGAAAATGTGTTTTTAGTCAAACTTTGATGTTTGAAAGGGATTCTGTGTGAAACAACTCGGTGAGAGCAATGCAAGTCACTCCATCCTGGATTCCCCTAAGTGTCTAGGTTTAAAAAATGTACAGGTTTGCGTGATTTCCCTAAGTGCTAGCTGAGTTAGGGCCCAAAATCCACAGCTACCCACTTTGCATAAAAGGGTTGTATTTCACTGGAAAAATGTGATGGGTCAATTTTGTGTTTGGGGCAGTTTCCTGTCACAGGCACTTGGCCTACCCACACAAGTGAAGTACCATTTTTACCGGACGACCTGTGGGATATAGAATAGTATAATATTTGTTATTGCCAATTAGATTTTGCTGCATTTGCGCCTACCGATATAAGCCAGAGTGTAAGAATGTAGACACTGCTCCTAAACTACATATCTTGAGCCCATTTCAGAAATGCATAGGTTTACTTGATATCCATTTTCCACTCTCCATATATCACCATATGAATTGGTTCATACTCAGTATACAATGAAAAACCATTGGACAGTGCAGCACAGTTGTTTGCTCTAGGTACCTCAGGTTCTTGGAGAACCTGCAGTCCGAGACAATAACACTCAGGCCTAAGGTCAGCTGATTCTAAAGATTATTAAAAAATGCCCCTTAAAAAGTGTCCCCAGAACAGCAATTAATTTAAAAAGAAGTGCAAGTGCTCACTAAAATGGTAAGAAAAGATCAGACGTGCCACAACCTGATTTATGGGGCTGCTCATCACTCCGCTCATGCCTCGTTGGTCAAGAACTAGACCGCCAAGAAGTCAATTCTGTGCAGAGAGGGGCCGCCATGTTAAGAAGAACTTAACGTTCTTAGTAACCCTGGGCGTAGTACTACGCTACGCTCACGGAGCATGAGTAGTTTCTGCTACTACGCAAATTGCACGTAGCACAGTGCAAAAACTGTGCTAATTGACATAGCGTAGCAGCAAAATCATCAACACCTACACATACTTTGATGAAACAATTGTACATGCTAAAAAAGCATATAACCAATTCTCAAACGTGAACTTTGAGAATGAAAATATCAGGCAATGAAAGAGGTGATGATTTTGGGGTCCCCCCTAACCTAGGGGGAGGACCAAGCAGATGCCTCGAACACAAAGAACATATCATGATGAACGATTCAGTGGTGGTCCCTTCCTCCTAGGACCACCCCAAGCACAGTTATGGGCAAAAATACAATCCCAACCAAAGGCCCTGCAAAGCATTATGGGACGAGATTAGCAGTGGGCAGTGAATATTATAGTGTCCAATATCAAAATAATTCTACAAAGAGCTGCAGTTCAACTAGTCGTTACTAGATGTCCCTCACGAGTCAAATGCAAAAGCATTGAAATTATTAATACATCAAGCTGCAGTTCCACTAGTCGGTACTAGATGTCCCTCACGAGTCAAATGCAAAAGCATTGAAACCCTTTCATGAAGCTTTTGCATTTGACTCGTGAGGGACATCTAGTAACGAGTAGTGGAACTGCAGCTTGATGTAATAATAATTTCAATGCTTTTGCATTTGACTCGTGAGGGACATCTAGTAACGACTAGTTGAACTGCAGCTCTTTGAAGAATTATTTTGATATTGGATACTATAATATTCACTGCCCACTGCTAATCTCGTCCCATAATGCTTTGCAGGGCCTTTGGTTGGGATTGTATTTTTGCCAATAACTGTGCTTGGGGTGGTCCTAAGAGGATGGGACCACCACCGAATCGTTCAACAAGATGTGCTTTTTGTTTTCAAGGCATCTGCTTGGTTCTCTCCCTAGGTTAGGGAGGATCCCAAAATCATCACCTCTCTCACTGCTTGTTAAGTTATCTTTTTCACTTTTGTGAAATGACTATATGCATTTTAGTATATAAAGACAGAGATATTTATTTTATCTTTACTTGTACTGTGCAAGATGCTTTTGGCAATTATTGCACAGTGCAGTTAAGCACACAGTTACGCACTACTTTGCAATTTGCGTAGCTACGTGTAGTTCAAAATGTACTTCGCGTAGCTACGTGTAGTGCTACTACGCAAACTATGCCCAGGGTTAGTTCTTAGAAAAAAGTGCAGACCAACACAATAACGCTCACGCTTCAGTCCAGCATATTATAAAGTTATAATTAAAATATGCTAGTTGAAAAATGCTCCTAGAACAACAAACAATTAAAAGAGAAAAAGTGTATGTGCTCACTAAAATGGTAAGGTTCAGATCGAACGCACTGCAAAGTGTGTTTAGAGTCCAGAAGTGTTGTGAAATTTCTTCAGAATGATGTGGTGTTTTACGTTTTCAACACTTAAATCAGATTGGCTTTGTACTTAGGTGGTTACTAAATTATATGAAATGAGAATCCCATCCTTGTTTTTATCTATAGTGCTGTTAAGAATGGTGCAGGCAGGCAAAATCAGATGACAAATGAAGAAACATATTGGAGGGTGCAAAGGGGTCGATGTAGGGCTTTTGAGAACTTGTAGCATGACAGCATGCTTCAAAGAGCCACATCTTAATGTGAGGAGAAAGTTGAGAAGCATCATGAGATTTAGGAAAGAGAGTAGGATTGAGGGAAGGCTTGATATCAGAGAGTGAAGTGACCTTCAGGATTAAGCCTCTACATTACACCAAGTACCCACTTTGACCTTCTCTAATCTCCTTTATAAAGAAAAGTTGTGTATGCTTACATTGTTGTCTTCATAGTCCATCACAGAGACAATAGCAGGCATTAAGTATGCGCATCAGAAGTAAATGCCTATGCAAAAGGTGAAAGTCAAAAGCAAGGGAGAAGATATTTAATGGCCTTGTTGCACAGGAGCTCTTGGTGGTTTTCCTTTCCTTCCTTTCCACATGGAAGTTGTTATCTCAGCCACACATGCCAGCATGCAAAGCCCCTTTAGCAACTGTCATTCAGAGATGATGGGGCTGTGAAAGGAGTGGGGTAATGTCAATTCCTCTTCTTTCTCTACCAAATTGCCTTATTCTTTCAGCTTAGTGCAGCAAAAGAAGCGGTGGGGTAAAAGGTCTAACTCCTTCAGCCTCTTCTGCTGTCATTACGGTGACAGTGTGAGGACTGGGAGGACTACTAAAAGTACCTCTAACTTTCAGTGGCCACCAACTCTGTCTCTCTCACTGCCCTTAAAACTCCCCAGATCATGATTAGATGCAGTGGAAAGGCAGAGTCAGAGGCTATAGATCATGGTATTGAAAAGCCAATTCAACTCTATAGCTGTGTGTTAGAACTGGGGGTCTCTAGTTGGCAGAGGTAGGTACCTTTGTCCAAATAGGGACCCTTGCTTCTAGTCAGGGTAAGGGGGATACACTACTAAAATAACCCCTGCTCACCCCCTTGGTAGCTTGGCACGAGCAGGCAGGCTTATCTCAGAGGCAGTGTGTAAAGCATTTGTGAACACATACAGTAACACAGTGACAGCACTACAGATGGACACCACACAGGTTGTATTATAAAAATAAGTATTTTTATATAGACTTATCACAAGACCCAAAACGACAAAAATCCACAATACACTATGAAAAATATGACTGTCAATGGTAGAAAATAGTTCAGTTCAATAAAGATGGTAAATGCGACACTCAATGTTCAATGTACCTTTGGATGCGTAACGCGATACAAACAAAAGAGTTGCAGGGAAGGTGATGCGTCGGTTCCTTACACGCAAGAACGGTGATGCGTCGGTTTCTTGCTCCGGGGGACGTGATGCGTCGGTTCCCTACTGCTGAGTAGGGGACGGTGATGCGTCGGTTCCTTACCGGAGAGGAGGTGATGCGTCGGTTCTTCACCGCGTGGGGAGGTGATGCGTCGGCTTCTTACTGCGCTTCTGTGGCGATGCGACCCGCAGCGCCGCGATACGATGACAACCCGGTGCAATGAAACAAAATGGCGTCTTCCTCTCGATGCGACACTCAGGGGGCGATGCGTGCACGCCCGACGGCCGTGCGGCGACTCGGTGAATCTTCTGAGCCGCGACAGGCCCTGCGACATGCTTCTCCGATGATGTGACGGCGTCTGATGCGACGGCGACACTCTTCTCCGGTGATGCGAGGCGCTTCGGCGATGCGATGGCGACAGCGGCGGCACGCTTTCTCGGCGATGCGACGACAGCGGCGACACGCTTCTCCCTCGTGAGTCGCGCTTCCAGCTCCCAGTGACACGCAGTCTCTCAGAAGGCCCAACACAACAGCAGGCACTTCAAATTCCCAGCAAGGGAATTCAGGGGAGCTGGTTGGTGAAGTCTTGTGTCCCTGAGACTTCAGCAGGAGGCAAGCTCAATCTTCAAGCCCTTGGAGATGTTCTGCAAGATGATGAAAGTAGCACAAAGTTCCTTTCTCCTTGCTTTGGCAATCAGGCAACCACTGCAGGCCAATCCCTCAAACAGCACACAGCATAGGGATAGTCTCCTCCTTCAGCTTCTCTGGTTCCTCTCCTCAGCAAAGGTTCGTCTATTTTGTTCCAGAAGTGAGCTAAAGTCTTGGGGTCAGGGCCCCAGTATTTATACCCATAAATCCTTTGTCCTCTGAAGGCAGAGGGTCCTGTACGTAGTCCAAACCAGTTCTGGGTGCATTCTGCCAGGGCACACCTTCTCTCTTTGTCAGTGTGGGCCAGGGTCATCAGACACACCACAGGAGGTGGAGCCAGCATTGTGGAAGGGATGCACAGCCCTATTCAGACCCAGGTGCCACTCCTCCTACCACTCTACATGTAGATAGGTCTATTCAGCCCTGTGCTGACTCACCCTGTCTCCTGGAGTCCCCCAGCCCCTGTCACTCACAAACCCAGACACACAATACACAAGCTAGCAGAGGCAGGCTGGATGGTTTAGGCAAGAAAATACCTACTTTCTAAAAGTGGTATTTTCAAACACAGAATGTTAAAACCAACTTCACTAAAAGATGTATTGTATCATTCTGAGTTCAGGCATACTAAATTCGTTTTTCTACCATGTTCCCTGGGTCAGTTAGGATTATAAGGTGTTATAATCAAACTGCCTATTCTGGCCTATGGGGACAGGTAGCCTTGCAATAGTGAAAAACGAAATTGGCTGTAATTCACTACCAGGACATGCCACACACACCAGGGCATGTCCTACCTTACACATACAATGCACCCTGCCCTAGGGCCTACCTTAGGGGTGACTAATATGCAGGAAAGGGAAGGTTTGGGGACTGGTAAGTGGGTGCACTTACCAAGTCGACATGGCAGTACCAGACTGCACACAGGCTCTGCAATGGCAGGCCTGAGACACACTTTACAAGCTGCTCCTGTGGGTGGCACAACCAGTGCTACAAGCCCACCAGCAGCATTTGAGTCACAAGCCCTGGGCACAACCAGTGCACTGTACTAGGGTCTGACAGTGAATCAAATAGGCCAAACATGGAGTCACTAATCCACACATCAATTTATCATAGGGAGCACTTGCACTTTGGCACTGATCAGCAGTGGCAAAGTGCCCAAAGCATCTAATACAGCAAAAACAGGTCAGTAACAGAAGAGGCATAGCGCAAAAAATGGAAGGGAGACCCACGCCAATGGTACCAGGTCTAACACGGTGTATAAAACCTGATGCAATTTCACTATTTTCGATCTCGCTTCCAACATTTCAGTTTACTGATAAGTATTATCTATAGCATAAGACAGTGAACGGTGTAATAATATTAGTATTTTATCTGGTATTTATGTTGTGTCATAGTTGATAAAATTAGTTTAGTGATGAGAAAGTAATCACCCAATTAACTGACTGTCATTGCCGGCAGTGTATCGCAATAAAGCAGGAGTCGGTCCAGTTGAAGACATCGCGAAAGTGATTAATGTTTCCCCCGCGAACGTTCAGCTCCCCATCTTTACAATATGCACCAAATACCACTTGAGAAGATTCCAATGACAGAAACTGAGTAAGTGGATAGCTACCATCCTTATACGATCCAAAGCCACATCACAAAAGAGACGTTCACATGTCAGACTTGATGCTTTGTCCAGATCCATTATCTTCTTTAAGACTAAAGGTTTTTAATTGAAAAGATCTCCTCAACACTTGATAATGATTAATCAATACCTGATTATTAAAAAAATGCCTACTAACCGCTTTTGGGAATTCACAACATGTTCCAGAAGGTACCATGGGAGGCCAATCCAGCCACTGGACTAGAGGTGTACTTCAGGAACAAATTTGTGAATTCAAGCATTCGCCAGTAGTAGGCATTTCCACATGTGTAATTGTACATGCTGTGCATTTACACAAACTGAAATGACATAGCCTTTTTGCAAAGGCACATTTATGTATATTTTTCCTGGGGGAAATGTGTATGGCCATAGACAAGAAATTTCTCCTACAATACTGCCAATTTTAGGGTGCACCCTTCCCACCAAGTCTTAGTCTTGTTGGCGCACTCAGTTGTCAGGTCTCAAACTCAGGATAATGCTTGAAACAGAAGGTTAGAGACATCAGCATGACTCTTAAAGCACCACTGGTCTGTTACACTATCTACACAATCTTCTCAATACAGTATTACACAATATTGGAGGGTAGAAGCTATGTGGCGGTGGAGAATGGGCCTGCGGAAGCCGGCCCATAGACACAATAGCGTAGGGTCAGAGCATTTCACTTCTTGGGTAGAGTAGAGTGGGCACAAACAGAAAGTTTGCACAGCAAGCATTTGATTGACAACACTTTGTGAGTTGTACTCAACATTTCGCTCCCATGTAGTTTGTCATCTGGCCCTGATTTCCTGCAACTTATTGTTTTCTTTCCCTTTCGTACCTTGGATCTAAGTTCCTTAGTCAGTCATTGTGTCTGAGCTGTATTTTGTTTTGGTGTTTTTCCAATTGGCTCTTCCATTAAAGTTTTTTCAATCTCTGGGGCTCCCTGGGTTCCATGCTATATCCTGGTGGATGAGCTGCTCGTTACAGATTACCATCGCCTGGAGGTTGGTGATTCATTTCTACCTACTGATCTTTTCTAAAGACAATGTGAAATATTACATTTTTTACAATTCCTAAACAAATATTTTTAATTTGTCTAACGTTCTGTAATGCCTTTCATCTAACAGACGAGGCAGACAGGTATATCGAATACAAAGGTGGATTCAGTTTCTCTCTTTCACTTTACTACTTCCTCATTCTAGACGAGGTAACAGAAAGGCCAGTACTAAAGATAGGTCCACTCTGTAGTAAATATGTGGCATCAATATTATTTATATCTCAATCTACAAACCATTTTACACGCTTGACCATGGACGTCTCACCTTCTTCCACTGGGACTTAACAACCATTAGTAATGCAAAATACTAAATTTTTCCAGACAGCCAGAGGTCATTACCACCTCACTATTTACGTTTTCATTACCACTCTTGATGCATTAAAATAGCTTAGTAAAGCAATATTTAGCCACAAAAGCAAGTTTTCTTGTGTTTAAGATTATTTTCTTATAGTGGTATTAATTTCTTGTCCATAGAATTTTCAAATGAGAATGTGGCATAGATGCATATGTAATAAATGCATTGTGTGACACCTGGCAGCGTCTTCATACATTGCTATAAATCCTCATATCTTTCTATATATTTCAGCGCTTTCTCCATGTTGCTCTCAAAAAGCTATTATGACGTGCATGCATTTATATATCACTGCATTTGATGCAAAACTAGTCTTGAACTGGAAATAGTCTAGCACCATTAACGTGCATTGTTTAATATGGTGTATGGTACACACCAAGTATAAGGATTTCATATTTTTTCTATGTTTATTTTATAACACCACTTTGAATTGTTTAGTTTTGTAAACATTTCCTGTCATCAGCTAATTTATAAATACCTAAACACTTCTGATTATGCTTTAAACACAATATTTAACTTTTTTAGGTGAATGCAAAAATGTGTAAGTTAAAATAAAATATTCATACATCTTAAAACTTATTTTCAAACCTTGTGATGACGAAAACTCAGTTCATTGTAGAAATTTGGTATATCAGGATCTTTAGCTATTCTCCACACCAGCACCTATACACAAAAATAAAAAAACATTTACAAGGAAGCAGTACACAGGTTGTATTGGATGATCACAAGTTTTATAACCAAATACTTCTTTTCGTCCTTACTTCCACAAATGTACCCCCAACTCCTCACTCATGTTTAATCCACGAGGCTCCAATGTGTTCAGCCCTGTTGTGTATCTGGATTCTAATCAGTGTAAGGCAGGTTCTCTATGGCCTCTTCTTACAGAAGGGGGTACACAATATGTAGCACAATGTTTCAAAGCTCCACTTTCACCATTATCTACTTCATGAAAGTGGCAAACCTTTTGCTCTGAAATGTTTTTTTTTTTAATTCTGTACAGGGAAAATTGTGCTTCCTACAGGGGAAAGTCAGAACATACTGTATAATTAGTTCTACATGTCAAATACATACTTATTCTTTTTGTTCTTCTTGTTAGTTATACCACATAGTCTCTACAGGATAATCCGGATTTGCAGGCTTTACATTTTGTACATTTTACAAACCCTTCCTGTTGTCTCGGCCAACTTTTCCTGTCTCTTCTCTCACTGATGAAGTGCCTCGCAGTTAATTTTTCTTTTAGGAACTTAGATCTTTTGTATGTTATACTTGGCTGCTTCATGGTCTTCTGGCCAATCACTGGATCCAATCTTAATTGTCCCTATTCTCTCCTAAGGATGTTACGTATTTCATTGTGTTGCTTACTGTAATTTGTTATAAATCGGATAATATTACCATTGTTGGTCCTTAACATGTTCTCAAATAACAACTGCTCCTTGGTCAACTTAGAGGCTTTGTATTTTGCTACACTGAGAGTTGTGTCATCATAAGCCCATGCTCTAAATGTAGTTATCTTCATTTCTTGTTCTTTCATAAAAGATTCTAATGTGCTGCAGTTGCACCTAGCCCTCAATAACTCCCCATATGGTATGCTCTTTTTGAAGGGTAGAGGGTACGCGTTGCTAATATGAAGTAAGCTGTTGTCTGCTGTCTTCTTCCTATGCAGAGAAGTCATAATCATGTTATTCATCACTTATAATTTTGTCTCCAAGTATTCCACTGCTGCATTACTGATTTCACCTGACAAGATTTTATTCAGTTCATTATAATATAAATTTCACTAAATTCACATGCCCTTTCCCAAGACCCTTTTCATATCAGAAAGAGACCATCTATCTACATCAACCATAATTCCATATGTTCCATGAAGGATGATTTTTCTATACTTTCCAATACTTAATCAGAAATACTGTCTCCCAATGTACTGCCTGAGATGTAATGACTCCTGATGACATTAATTATATCATATATCCTAGGTTCTTTAATATTTGGTCCAATATATTTAAGTAAAAAATACAAAATATGGGACATGGGGTACAGGTAAAGAACACAGGAGACAGGTACAACAAAAAAAGTGTGGATGTAGGAGTTATGGAGCGGGGATGAGAGGAGGTGGATGTGTATAGGGAGGAATACTATATATAGTTAGGTGTACAAGGGTAAAAGTAGAGGTAGAAATACTGGATTATATGTTGTGGTAGGAGTACCAGAATACTAAGACACAAGGGCAGGGATAGAGGTAAAAGGGTATACATAGGTGTCGAGTTTACAAGGCTATATGAAGTCGCAGAGGCACTAACGTATATGAAAGGGTAGAAGTAGTAAGGTATAAAGAGGGGCAATGATAGGAAGGTATGGCTAGAGTCATTAAGATATATGTAGGGGCAGGTGTACACAGAGGGGCATATTTACTTAGATACAAGGGTGCAGGAGCAGAGGTAGAGGCAATATTGCACATGTATCTGTACCCCACTGCACCCTTTACTGTTGTACAGACAATGTGATACAGATAGGATACAGGGAGAAGTGTTTCCTTTGGAGTATAAAAACTTAGAAATAATCATGTAGACGTGAACTCTATAGACAAAGGTGCTAAAGTATAGATTGGGGTAGAAGTACTAGAGCCCAGGTACTGAACTATACGAAGGGGCAAGCTTACCAGGGGAGATATACTCATGAATACGTAGGAATATAAGCTTCCTCAGGGGCTGAGGGCAGGGCTGAAACAAAAAAAACACTTGTGGTTTAAGGTGAGACAAAATGGTCTTTGTATAGGTAGAGTGGTGCTGCGAGGAGGAGGTTTGAGTTATATTCCCCACACACAAGAAAGAAAAAATAGGATAGATTAGAAGAAGGAAGAAAGGAGGTGATATGGGAGTTTATCCCCATAAAAGGCTATAATGTAGCTATGTGATTTTGGAAATAAAAGGCTGCAATAGGTTTTTGTTGACATGATCGGTGTTTACCAGAATGGGTTCAATTACAAAAATAAATTGAGATTTCTTTAAGTCCAGCTGACATAAACTGCACCTCTGTGAATATCATAAGTCATAAGGAGCTATGTGGTGACATGGGAGTAAACATAAGTAGGTCACTTGAAAAGAAGAATAGATCTATGCCTTTGGTCAACCACATTTTGTGCGCCACATTTGGATTGAACAAGAATTTTCCACTGATTCAATGTACACAAAGAAGAAAGATGCATGGATCAGTGACCCAATCAAAGCTGGCTGCTGAAGCACATTTTTTGTCATGACATGGCAGGCTGATGTAATACATATGAGAGGAAAGACGACACCCACTAGCTTAAATAATCAGAACAGTTTGTGTGAGTACCTAAGTGGCCCACCATTGACATGATAAACTTGAGGCAGTGCTCAGCAATGGGATCATTTCACCAATGTGTGGATTGAAGTAGCAAATTCGAAGTGCTTCAACCTCTAGCTAATGTTAAATCACCTTAATTTATGAACACCTTAATTTTCTACAATAAAGAAAGGAAGCAATTTCAGTGTAAACTTATAAGTCCAGTTGGGGTTGAGATGCTTCACATTGGCAAGACTAGATAATTCTGACTTCTCTAAAAGGATGATGAAACTTGGAAATCTTATATAAGTTTGCCTGTTTCCACTGCTGCAATGTTGGTATGCGCCCCATGCTTATGACTGTGCTGCATGTGTGATTTTAATGAGAAATGTATCTACTCATAGCTTGGTTAACTAAATAAGGTAATAGGATCGAGTTGCAATTCAACCCAGCTAATTAGTACTCCTTAGGTAGATCACAAATTTCAGCTCAGTAGGATTGGTCACAATCAAAGAGATGATGGCCTGCAAGGGTCAGCATACCACCATGGCAGTGACTGTATCTAAATAAACAGGGCTTCTTTAAAACAAGTTTTCTGTTGTAAAAGTTTTCTTTGAGTGCTGGCAGTGAGCCCCTTCCCTTTTGTGAATGAGTTGCCACGCCATCTTGGGAGTCTGTAAATCCTAAACTGGGCTGCAATTTCAATCTGCAAACCATTGATAAAACTGATAACAATTCGGTATTTGGATGGGGCACCCATACACACTCCCCTTTCAAATACTGAATTGAATGCAGTTGCAAATCTATTTTAGGAGTCCGCAAAACTTTACTGACTCCTAAACTGAGTTTTGTGCATGGGCTTAAACATTTATGAGGCATTAAACTCCACATCAGAATGTTGCTCACACAAAAACGTTCTGTACATCAGGCCCCAAATTCTTGCGGGCATTGTAATAAGCCCCATGGTCTCTCTATGACTCAATACGTGCCTGCTGGAATTTGTTCCATTAATGCCACACCTATACTTTCCGATGTTATGTACCTATGTGTTTTGGGGGTCACTCCCAGTAAATTTAAAGCCCCCACAAGAAGATTAGAATCTTTCTGTAGGGGGTGAAATCTGGGAGATGCCTCTCGTCCCTCCCACTGCCTCAATAACAAAGAAATAGTGGTCCTAGGAGTTGGACAAACCAGTCAGTGATTCCTCAACATCTGTGGGTGGTATCACAGTGCCCACTTCAAGTTCAGAATTAGAACACCAACAAATAACATCATTTTATAACATATTAGAATGTCTTATGGGGATTAAGTACCCCCGCTGTCCATTATAAGGATATTGCAAGTCACTGAGGAGTTCCATGACCATAGAGAGGAATGAGGCAGAAGAATTGTCCTCCCGACTGCGGAGTCTCCCTATGGTAAAGTATAGGGAAAAATAGGTATATTTTAGGTTTAAAATAAATATTAAATATTAAAAAATATTCATATATGACATATTACAGGAAATTCATTTAGATATTTATTTTAAATGTAGAACTAAATAAAAAAAATGCAAGAACACCACTAACTTAATTTTAAAAAAAAACTCTTTAATCAATGGAAATATATCAAATTAAATTAGAATTATTTTTCAGAATTTTAAATTACAAAGATAACTTTCTTCTGAAAGAAAAAAATAATGTTTTATTATCCTTTATTAATTATTAAAAGTGATGTATAGAATTATCAAATTAAATTAGTTATATTTTAATAAACATTGTTAAATTAATTTCTAAGCTCTAAATTGGAAAATATCTTATATGTACTATTCATATATGTTTTTAACATTAATTAATATTTATTCATATTTGTAACTATTTTTGATTATTTCATTTTATTTCTATGGGGGTTTTATTTTAATTTCCTACCTCCATTATTTTTTTATGGGGAGGGTATTGCAGTACAGTGCTGGACTTACTACTGCTTTTTTTTGTAGTATCTTACACTCAGATTTTGTGAATACACAAAAAAGTAGTACATTACGTTTGTTTTACAACCCTCCTTCCTCACTTCCCTCTCTCTTGCTCCCTCCTTTCTGTTTCCTGACACATCTAACAATTTTAATCAATCAATCAAACTGGATTTGTAAAGTGGTGCTTATCACCGTTAAGGGTATCCAGGCACTGGAATTGGGGGGAGGGGGGCAAGTTTCAGCTGCTGAGGGATGTCAGTCGAATAGCCAGGGTTTTAGGTCTCTCTTGAATTTGTTCAGGTTAGGGGCCATTTGGAGGTGAAGGGCAGGGTCGTTCCAGGAGTTAGAGGCCAAGTAGGAGAAGGTTTGGCCGACACTCCTGCTTCTGTGGATGCGGTGCGTGTGGATAGGGAGAGGATGAGGAGCGCAGTTGTCTCATGGGTTGGTGGAAATTCAGAAGTGGTTGAGGTAGGCTGGTCTTTTGTTGTGTAGGGCCTTGTAGGCATGGGTTAGGAGTTTGAACTGGCACCGTTGCTGATGGGGAGCAAGTGTAGTGCTCTGAAGAGAGTGGTGATGTGGGTCCTCCTAGGTAGGTTGAGGATGAGCCAGGCTGCTGTGTTCTGAATAATCTGTAGTCTGTTTAGTAGTTATGAGGTGATTCCCACATAGAGGGATTTGATGTAGTCCAGGTGGCTGGTGATGAGGTACTGGGTGATGGTGCATTTGGTGCTGATAGAGAGCCACTTGAAGATTTTCCAGAGCATGCATAGAGTGAGTGTAGGGCCTTGTAGGCATGGGTTAGGAGTTTGAACTGGCATTGTTTGCTGATGGGGAGCCAGTGTAGTGCTCTGAAGACAGTGGTGATGTGGGTCCTCCTAGGTAGGTTGAGGACGAGCCGGGCTGCTGTGTTCTGAATAATCTGTAGTCTGTTTAGTAGTTGCGATGTTATCCACACGTAGAGGGAGTTGTCGTAGTCTAGGTGGATGGTGATGAGGTCCTGGGTGACGGTGCGTTTGGTGCTGATGGAGAGCCACTTGAAGATTTTCCAGAGCATGCTCAGAGTGAGGAAACAGAAAGATGAGACAGCGTTTATCTGCTTCTTCATGGTGAGGTTGATGTCGAGTTTGATGCCAAGGTTCCTTGCGTGCTCTGTGGGTGTGGATGAGGGGCCACTTTCACCTGGACACCAGGAGTCATCCTATGGGGAGGAGTTGCTCCCGAAGAGGAGTATCTCAGTTTTGTCGGTGTTGAGTTTGAGGCACATGTTCTGCATCCAGATGGCAACACTGGTAATGCACCTGTAGAGGCTGGATTTGGTGGTGGTGGGGTCAGGGGATAGGGAGAGGATGAGCTGAGTGTCGTCAGCATTAGAAAAGATGCTCATACCATGGGATCTGACCAAGGTGGCCAGGGGGGGGCATGTACGTGTTGAACAAGGTTGGGCTCAGTGAATACCTTTGGGGAACACTGCAGATGATATTCTTTGGCCCAAGGTGTAGGATGGGAGGTGGGTGCTTTGAGCTCTTCCAGAGAGGAAAGACGTGATCCACTTAAGGGCTTTTCCTCGGATCCCCATCTAGTGGAGGCCGTGAAGTAGGGCGTAGTGGGACACGGTGTCGAAGGCTGCAGAGAGATTGAGGAGGATCAGGAAGGCAGTTTCTCCCCCTCTCTAGGAGAGCCCTGATGTTATCTGTGGCTGTGATTAGGGCAGTTTCTGTGCTGTGATTTGGGCAGAATCGAAATCCAAATTGGGAGGGGTCCAGGAAGTTACAGTTTTCTACTTGGTTGGTGAGCTGGATGTTTATTGCTTTCTCCAAGTCTTTAGATGGAGATGGGAGCAGGGAGATCGGCTGGTAGTTTTTGAGTTCTTCGGGGTCTGTGGTGGGTTTTTTGAGGAGCAGTTTGACTTCTGCATGCTTCCACCCCTCTGGGAAGGAGGCAGAGGTGATGGATGAGTTGAGGATTGTGGTGAGTTCCTTGCTGATGGTGCTGTTTGTCATGTCCTGTATTTAAACAGCGCTAGAGGGTTGGGTTTGTTATTCCCCCTTCTTACCTTTCTGCATCTTTGACTTTCTGCCGTTTGTTTTCATTTGTATTTTCTTTCTTTCATTGGCCTTGGGAACAGGTAGGCACAGCTGTGGTTGATTAGAGAGCTGTCGGCGGGTATTTAATCACCACCCAGCTTCCACTCTTCGCTTGGTTTCTTTTTCGGAATTTCGCCCCGGAAGGACTTTGCCTATCACACTTTCTGGATTTCTCGCTGCTTCCTGTTGCTTCGGCTCATCAGGGGATACGCATGTGGAGCCCTTGGATGCCTCTATCTTTGTGGGATGTAGAAAACTTCATGCTGGTCAGAATCGCTTCTGCATTTACTTTGGACTCGTTGGCCATATCCTTCATTAGGAGGTAACGGGGCTTGGGATTTCCTGTCTCTTGTTTACTGGACTTACGGGACATTTTGTAACCTATTTTTGTCGTTGTGCCCTGTTTGGTGCGTTTCACGGAGCACTGGTACGAGATCGTTTTTTGTAAGGGATCCCTTTTTTCGTTTGTTATATCGTGAGGGTTTTTTGCCATTTTGGGTTTTTCCCGCAATGAGCCTCATAGGTGTGGGTAAAAAAGGTTGTGGACTTACAGAAGACCTTTCCCAGATCTATACTATTGGAACTGACATTGGGGTGTTTTTTGTCTGCTCTCTTTGGACAGTAGTCTGCTTATAAAAGGGTGAGCTTCATGAAAAACACTGCTATTTGTGCCTATCTGTTTGATGCTGTGAAGAAGGTCTTCCTTTTTCATTATTTTAATTCTTCTTTTGTTTCTTTTCCTAAGCCTCCAGTGCCTATCCTGAGACCCAGCATTATCCAGTGAGGGAATAAAGAACCAGTCATTTACATCTCTTTCCTCTTTTCCCTTGTTTACCCACCTTCTCCCGGTGCGCTCTTCTACTTGTGCCTCTGTAAATATTGGACATGAGTGGATAGTGTACTTGGAGATGAATGGGACATTCTTCGTTCCTGCAGTACCTGTTTCACAGGTGAGTGGGGGCAGAACACTGTTCCCCAGCTTGAATATGTTGTAGGAGGCAGGGATCTCTGGGAGCTCCTGAGTGGATGGTGCTCATGATGGTGGTGGTGGTCTGTGTGGAGAGTGGGTCCCACGTGGTTATTGTGTTTGTGTTGGAGTCGGTGAGGTTGAAGAGTCTGTTGAAGTTGGCTATGGGTGGTGTGGGTCAAAGTGTTCGTAGATGTGGTGATTTTGTTGTAGAAGAAGTCTGCAAGGGTGTCTCAGAGGTCCTGGGAGGGGGGTGATGGTGTTCTCTGAAGCTGCGGGGTTGGAGAACTCTTTAATGATGCAGAAGAGCTCCTTGCTGTGGTTGGAGCTGGCTTTGAGGTGGATGGTGAGGGCCCTTTTCTTGGCAGTTTTCAGGTGTTAGTGGTGTTCGTTGAGAGCTAGTTTGAATTTGGCTCAGTACCTAGGTGTTTTGCTGGTGCGCCAGACCCTTTAACTTCATTTGTAGTCGTGTTTGGTGGATTTAAGGTCAGGAGTGAACTAGCTGGAGTTTTGGAGGGTCTCTCTGTTTTGGTGGGTTTGAGGAGTGCGACAATACTGGCGCAGTTGGTGATCCTTTTGTTGGTTTTCGACAGCCACTTCGAGGTTAGGGTTGGTGTCAGGAGGGGAGGCACTGAGGGTGTTGGTCCAAAGGTCTTCGGTTACTTTGCTCCAGCTCCTGTGGGGGGTGCTGGACTGGTAGGTGGGGATGTTGACGGCGGATGTGATATAGACATGGATGCTCGAGTGGTCGGACCAGGACATTTTGGAGGAGTGGCAGCACTTGATACTGTCTCTGGCTGAATATATGGGGTCCAGTGTTTTTCTGGCAATGTGCGTGGGGTCGGTGACTAGTTGTGTGAGGCCTAGAGTTCCCATGCTTTCGAGGAGGTTGGTGGTGTTGGCGTTGTTAGGGCCATCGAGTTGAAAGTTGAGGTCCCCGAGGAAGATGAAGTCTTTTGAGTTGATGGCCAGAGGGGCAATGAAGTCGGGGATGGCCTCACAGAAGGCAGGGCGAGATCCTGGGGGTCTGTAAGCTAGAGTGCCTCTGACTGTTGTTTTGCAGTCGGTGTGGATTTGAAAGTTGAGGTGTTCCATGATGGGGGGTGGAGGGTACTGTTGGTGGTTGCGGTGTAGCTGAGGGATTCTTTGTGGATGATGGCTATTCTACCTCTGTGTTTGTTAACGCGGTCCCGTGAATTATCTTGTATCTGTTTGGAGTGGCTGTGGCAATGTCGAGTGGTGTGAAAGGGTTGAGCCAGGTTTCGGTGAGGAAGATGACATTCGATGTGAGGGATGTGATGATGTCCCAGATATCGATAGCGTGTTTGTGGAGTGAACGGGTGTTGATCAGCAGGCAGTGGAGTTGTCCTGCAGTGGTGGCGGGGAGCGAGGTTTCTTGAGAGGGGGATTCTGTGTTACAATGGAAGTGGCAGTGGCAGCAGGAAAAAGGTCCTGCGTTTGATCATGGAGAAGTGGTCGTTGTTGTGAGGTCTGGAGTTGAGAGCTAGAAGTTCGGTGCTGGCATAGCTGTGGGTTGGCGGGAGGCCAGGGGTCCTGGCGCTGTCCAAGCACAGATGGGCACAAACGGGCTTGCCTTTGATGCGCCTTTGGCACGCCGGTGGTACGTCCGCTCAGCAGTGTTCATTAAGTAGGTACCCGGGAGGGAGGGGCACTGGGCAGGGTCGGTGGGAGGTGGGAAGCAGGAGGGAGAGGGATTCAGGCGGGAAGGAGGTGATGCGAGGAAAAACAGTGGTTACAAGGAAAAAAGCGAGAAAATAGAAAAGTGATTTAAGAAATTGAAAAACGAGAAAAATGCCAAGGTTATGCTAGTATGGCTTGGTATGACTTTAGAAAGACACGACGCCTTATACATGCTACCAAAATAACAACATATTTCTCAATCTGTCTGTATGGGTAACTGCTTATTCGGTGATTGGTGCGTATGAATGCCTTGGGTTTGTGTGAATGGGTACCTGTAAGCCTGATTGTCTTTGTGTGTTGATGGGTATAGTTATAAAGATCTGTGTGTACCTGGATTTCTGTCTGCATATCTGCTTTTATGTGTGGCCTCTGTGAATGTGTGCTTGCATTTGTACATGCGTTATGCAAACGTTAAACTTATTGGATCTGTCAATTCTTGTTTCCCAGTGATTCTATTTCAATACAGAGGTAAAGAAAGGTCACTGGAAATGAAAAATACACGGAAGCAGGAAAGAATTAAAAAAAAAATCATTCAAATTCAGAAGGAGTGTATGTACCTGTCAAAGACAGCAGTAAAGAGATAAATGTGGTATGATGCAAGGGAGGAACGCAGAAGGGAAATACAAGAAAAATATGCGGCTAAATAAAGAAACGTCTGCAACCACGTGGTTATTCTTTCTGCTCACTGGGTGTTGCTTTGATGTCTTGCAGGACTGATCTTAATAATGAATCAAGTGTAAAACAGTACTAGTTATTTGTTTAATTAAATCATTGTAATAAGGTGAACAAGAGAACATACAAGGCACAGTTCAAAATAATAAATGAAGACAGATGCTTTTGATACTTTCCCTGAGAGATGTAGTGCAGTTAAAACCAGATAATTCCCTCCTTTCAATCATTTGACTATCTTTATGTAGATTTATGAATTGTATCTTAATGAAGAAGATTAATCCATCATGTCATTTGTGTTAATTAAACTAGTTTTAAAGGTAAAATCAGTTATTGTGAACATTCAATATAGAAATATAAAGCTAAGTTAAATAATGTTTTTCTTTGGGGGACAACACCAGCGCTATGGCGCTAAAGACATTACTAGTATCTATTCAGACAAAAATTATAAATTGGTGCATCATAATATCACCTCACTTCCAACCTAATGCCATTGCAGTCTCCTTAAAAGATTATTCCACTGACATTCATTAAGCTTTAGGTCCTTTCCAAAAGGTGAAATAAGATTTAGGGTGTCTACCTAATGGCGGGTCAAAACTACCGCCAAACGCCGAAAAATGTCCTTTTTAACAGAGTGTGAAGAGCACTCCAGGAAATTGCTACTTTCCTCCCCTTTTACTGTCCAGTCTCCTACAAACATCCGACTCGATCTATTACAGCATCCCTTTAGCCACATATTCGAAAGATTCTCATTACCTCTCCAACACCCTATATGCTCTCCCACTGCCTCTAGCTTGCCTGGGTATTTCAGGAAATATGCAGCCATTAAACTAATGTCTAGTACGCTTGCATCATGCCAGTTTTAAACGGTGATTTCGAAGTTGTTTGTTTCCTGCTTCCTTTTAACTACATATATAGATTATTTGCATTTTATTAGGAAGTTAATGTCAGGCCATGGGACTATGAGAGCAAACAGAACGAGGCTAATGCTGATTTTATATACAGAAAATAAACAACATATTTTGGGGCAGATTTACGAGCCCCCTGCGCCACCAGTACGTCACTTTTCGTGACGTACTGGTGGCGCAGGGGGCTGCTCCATATTTACAAGGAGAGGAAAAGCCACCCTGCGTGACTTTTCCTCTCCTTGTAAATACGGCCCCTTCACACGCAGCACTTTGCGGTGAAGGGGCGTTCCATGGGTGTTGCTGTGGGTGTTCCCACGCAACACTCATGGAACAAGACACATCTCCAGAATTACGAGAAATCGTAACTCTGGAGATGCGTCTGAAAGCTATGCCACCCTAGAGGTGTGGCGTAGCGAGGCGCACCGAGGAGAAATGTTTTCATTTCTCCTCGTTTTTTCCTCTTTCAATGCGTGCTGCATTCTGCAGCACGCATTGAAAGAGGAAAATGGTTGTAGTGATTGTTTTTGTGCAGGAAGGTTCCCCTTCCTGCACAAAAACAATCTCCCCACGACGCAGGCATCCTTGCACCATGGTGCAAGGGTGCCTTCGCCGGCGATGGCTGCAGTTTGTGCGCCAGCGCAGGGGGAAGCACAAGGATGCGACATATTCTTGTACATATGTCGCATCCCTGTGCTTCAAAACTAACGCAGCGCGGCGCAGCAAAATGACTTGCTGTACCCCGCTGCGTTAGTTCAACGTAAATCTGCCCCTTTGTCTCCAATCACTCCATGCCCCTTTGTTTACGACCCTCCCACCCCGATTGCCTTCTCCCGTAGAACTAACTCTAGCACATGCTAAAGTCAACTCATACCACGTTCTGAATTATGAATGCAGCATAACAGAGCGGCCTAATCCTCCTTATATCAAAGTAGGATGGTAGTGGAAGCATGACCCAACAGAATGTCTTTTCACATTGTCCCTTCGGAAAGATATTCTTTCTTATCCCATATTCTAGCTCGTTATTACTATAGTTATTTTACTCATAGTTTAAGAAAGACGTTCTCATACCTCCCTGTGAGCCTTGAGTATTTTTAGCATGTTTATTGTCCTTGTCTTGCTCACTTTCTGGGGCTTGTCATAAGGAACTTCTAGCCAAAGTTAAAGGTCCTTCCTACGGATAATTTGGGTAGGCCTCAGAGTCAGGTAGTGAGAAAGAAGTGTGGCACTTGGGGAGTTGCTGTAATCTTCAATTGCTCCCACTCCCAGTTTGCCAATATGGGTTCCATCAGTCTCCCCTCCCTTCTGGTTGATTCTATCCCAGCTTCCTGTAGGGGAAAAGAGGTGCTGCAGCCAGGGAGCTGCTAGATCCTCCCTTTATCCTCCATGATTTTGGCTTATATACCTCCTTTCAGTGTGCACCCCTTCGACATGAGTAATGCCCTGGATCTGCGCTTTGACTTAAAGCGGGCATGCATCATTTGGTTAACAGGGGCCTAAGGCCCTCGTCATGGGTGTATCATAAAGAGGGGTGATGGCTGCATACCATGTCTTGTGGATTAGTAGTTGTGAACCCACCTTTTTAGGTCGAGCCTAGCGGCAGCGTGCATGCGCTGCCGCTCTGTAAGACTGCTGTAGTAGAGTATGGGAGAGAAGCCATCGCCCACTCTCCGCCCATATTTTTCATTGGCTTGTGTCATTGTCTTTCATAAATGTTGCCTTCGGATTCGTTAATAGGCTTGTTAGTCCCTCCTTAGTACGGCCTTGTCTTCCTTTGTAACCTCCCATGGCTACTGGACCCTTTACTTCGGTTGTTACACGGGACCTGTTATTTAGTCTGTAAGCACTATTTACAATATTAAGTTTCTCTTACTGCAGGCCGGTTATGCGCTGCTTCAGCTGAAACTGCTTGTGTTTTTTTAAGCAGCACGTCCGCCCCCTTAACACGGGAGCCCGCTATCAATCACTTTAACCCTGCATTATCTCGTGTCTGTTTCAAACCCCCCCTCCCCCAAGTAAAATGGATTTAGAAATGATTAGCGAATTAAGTCATGTGAATTCCAGGTAGCACATAATCATGTGCTAATGGGCTGAAGCTGACAACAGAACATCTGTGTTACATGTCATCTGCACTAAAGCCACCTGACAGGGTTATTTTCAAAAGGCTGTTTTTTTAACAACATAAACACCACTACCACCACCAATACCACCACCACCATCACCAATACCACCACCAAAACCACCACCACCAATGCCACCACCAATACAACCACCACCACCAATAGCACCACCACCAGTACCACCACCAATACCACTAATACCACCACCAATACAACCACCAATATAACCCCCACCAATACCACCATCAATACTACCAATACCACCACCACAAATACCACCACCACCAGTATCACCACCACCACCAATACCACCACCACCAATACCACTACCACCAATCCAATACCACCACCAACACCAATACCACTGCCAATACCACCAATGCCAATACCACCACCACCAATACCACCACCACCAATACCACCATCACCACCACCAATACCACCACCAATACCACTACCAATATCACCACCACCAATACCACCACCACCACCAATACCACCACCACCAATACCACCATCAATACCACCATCACCAATACCACCACCACAAATACCACCACCACCAGTATCACCACCACCACCAATACCACCACCACCAATACCACTACCACCAATCCAATACCACCACCAACAACACCAATACCACTGCCAATACCACCACCACCAATACCACCACCACCATCACCACCACCAATACCACCACCAATATCACCACCACCAATACCACCACCACCAATACCACCACCACCAATACCACCATCAATACCACCATCACCAATACCACCACCACCTATACCACCACCACCAATACCACCACCAATACCATCACCAATGCCACGAATACCACCATCACCAATACCACCACCACCTATACCACCACCACCAATACCACCACCAATACCATCACCAATGCCACGAATACCACCACCAATACCATCACCAATACCACCAATACCACCACCACTAATACCACCACCACCACCACCAATACTACCACCACCAATACCACCACCACCAATACCACCACCACCAATACCAATACCAACAATACCAATACCACCACCAATACCAATAACACCACCACCAATACCAATACCACCACCAATACCAATACCACCACCAACCACCAATACCACCACCAATACCACCACCATCAATACAACCACCACCAATACCACCACCACTACCTCCAATACCACCACCAATACCACCACCAATACCACCACCAATACCACCACTAATACCACCACCACCACCAATACCACCACCAATACCACCACCACCAATACCACCAATACCAATACCACCACCACAAATACCAATACCACCACCAATACCACCACCACCACCATTACCACCACTACCAATACCACCACCACCAACACCAATATCAATACCCATACCAATACCACCACCAATACCACCACCACCACCAATACCACCACCACCAATACCACCACCAATACCACCACCACCATTACCACCACCACCAATACCAACACCACCAATACCATCACCAATACCACCAATACCACCACCACCAATACCACCACCACCAATACCACCACAACCACCACCACCAATAACACCACCAGTACCACCACCACCACCAATGCCACCACCACCACCAATACCACCACCAATATCACCACCACCAATACCACCACTACCACCAATACCACCACCATCAATACTACCACCACCAATGCCACCACTACCACCACCACCAATACCACCACCACCAATACCACCACCATCAATACCACCACCAATAATACCAATACCACCACCAATACCACCACCACCAATACCACCACCAATACCAGCACCACCACCAGTACCACCACCAATACCACCACCACCACCAATACCAACACCACCAATACCATCACCAATACCACCACCGCCAATACCACCACCACCAATACCACCACCACCACCAATAACACCACCAGTACCACCACCACCACCAATACCACCACCAATACCACCACCAATACCACCACCAATATCACCACCACCAACACCACCACTACCACCAATACCACCACCACCAATGCCACCACTACCACCACCACCAATACCACCACCACCACCAATACCACCACCACCAATACCACCACCATCAATACCACCACCAATAATACCAATACCACCACCAATACCACCACCAACACCACCACCACCAATACCACCACCAAAAAATACCACCACCACCCCCAGTACCACCACCAATATCACCACCACCACTAATACCACCAATACCACCACCATCACCAGTACCACCACCACCAATACCACCACCTCCAATACCACCAATACCACCACCACCAATACCACCACCAATACCACCACCTCCAATACCACCAATACCAATACCACCACCATCAATATCACCACCAATACCAATACCACCACCACCACCAATACCACCACCACCAATACCCCCACCACCAACAATACCACCACCAATACCACCACCACCAATACCACCACCACTAATACCACCGCCAATACAACCACTGATACTACCAATACCATCACCAATACCAGTACCACCACGACCAATATCAATACCACCACCAATACCAATACCACCAATACCAATACTGCCACCAATACCACCAATACCACCACCACCAATACCACCACCAATACCACCGCCACCAATACCACCAATGCCACCACCAATACCGCCACCGCCAATACCACCAATACCACCACCACCTATACCACCACCAATACCACCACCACCAATACTAATAATACCACCACCAATACCAATAGCACCACCTCAGTGCCTCTCACTCACTGGTAATAGCAGGGGCACTGTACGAGGCCGGAGCTGCAGCCGAGACCATCCCTCCCTCCCTCCCTCCATGCTGCCATAAAGCACAGCCCCTCCTGCACCAGGAGGTGAAGCCAGGGCCCTACTACACCTGGAGTGTTTTTTATTAGGCCAAAGATAGCAATGACATCACACAATGCCACACTGCACACTCAAATCACGGAGAGGGCAGGAAATAGCCCCCCCGCTCTTCCTCCTGAGCTGTGACAGTGTAATCACAGAGCGAAAGGTGTTGGAGCACTTTGTTAGTGTTTATAGCTCGGATCATATGTAACTCTCATATAGACTAACGGTGGGGTGTTTACCTTAGTGCGGAGATGGCGCCTCCTGAGTATGCGTAGTTTCTTGTGAGTTATTTGTGCGGTACAAAAGGTGAGGGAAACTAACACCCTAAACCCTCAAGACGGGACCCTTTACGCGGTCCACTGTAGACTTATTTCATAATCCTATGCACACGCTCTATTCATTTGCATTTGTGATTGCATTTTAACACTGTGTTCAAATACAACAGTAACGACAATAAAGTTTCTTTTCGATCTCTATGGATTTGTGGTGTTCTACAAAAAATAACGAAAATAAGAACACCTCAAATCCATAGAGATCGAAAAGAAACTTTATTGTCGTTACTGTTGTATTTGAACACAGTGTTAAAATGCAATCACAAATGCAAATGAATAGAGCGTGTGCATAGGATTATGAAATATGTAACTCTCACGTCACACTTTGTGTCTGTGTAATTTACAACACTTACACATCTTCTTTAGTGCACTATTTGGCACTACTTTGAAGACGTCGCAGGCCGGTCTCTTTCGCTGATATTTACAATCTAACAAGCGGTCGAGAAGGCCCTTTATTGTAATGCAATAGGTCTCGCATTTGCGATAGTTTAAGCTATTAGTATTGTAAATGACAATGTTTTTTATTTATGTTTTAAAACCCAAAACATAAATAAAGCTATTGTCATTTACAATGTCAATAGCTCAAACTCACGTTAATGCGAGACCTATTGCATTGCAAATGCTTGTTGTCTGTGTCATTGAGGTGAAAGCCTATGAGCCCACTTGTGTAAAGTACTGCTACTACACCTTGACCTAGATACTAGCTCTAACATCCCAAAATGTAAGTGTCCGTGTTTTTGTATGTGACATATGTGGTGCATACAGGGCCTGATTCACAGAACTAACTTACGTCAAAAACGTAAAGTTAGTACTTTTTGGTATTCACAGAATACACTTACTCATTTTGGTATTCACAGAATGAACTTACTCATTTCGGTATTCACAGAAGTTAGTAGTCCTAACTTTAGGACTCCTAAATGCCTTCTGTGAATACCGAAAGTCTTAAAGTTAGGATTTTTCTCAGTTTAGGAGTAGTAAAGTTAGGACTCCTAACTTTAGGACTCCTAAATGCCTTCTGTGAATACAGAAAGTCTTAAAGTTAGGATTTTTCTCAGTTTAGGAGTAGTAAAGTTAGGACTCCTAACTTTAGGACTCCTAAATGCCTTCTGTGAATACCGAAAGTCTTAAAGTTAGGATTTTTCTCAGTTTAGGAGTAGTAAAGTTAGGAGTCCTAACTTTACTACTCCTAAACTGAGAAAAATCCTAACTTTAAGACTTTCGGTATTCACAGAAGGCATTTAGGAGTCATAACTTTACTACTCCTAAACTGAGAAAATCCTAACTTTAAGACTTTCGGTATTCACAGAAGGCATTTAGGAGTCCTAAAGTTAGGACTACTAACTTCTGTGAATACCGAAATGAGTAAGTTCATTCTGTGAATACCAAAATGAGTAAGTGTATTCTGTGAATACCAAAAAGTACTAACTTTACGTTTTTGACGTAAGTTAGTTCTGTGAATCAGGCCCACAGTGTATATAAGAGTGAGCCAGAGTAATAGAGGCCTACGTGTACCATTTTGGAAGCCTCCAGTCTGTTCTTGTGCTCAAAATGTAGGTGAGCTTTTTTTCCTAAACAGTGGGATTGTACTGCATTCATTAAACTGGAGAGATATTGAAGTGGGGACAGAGAGACAAGGCTCCTTTAGAAATTCAATAAGGCCTTTTGCTGAGAGACAGGGTCGGTCTGGGACAGAAAATAGGCCTGGGCTCCAAAATTAAAGTTGCTTCCAGTAGCAGATCAGATAGCTAAAAATGCGTGCCACATTTGCAAATCAGTTCAGTTTTCAAATTGTAGAGGCATAATTTTTGTTTTGCAAAGAATGGGAATCATGCAATTCTGCGGCTGTTGTGTTTTCCAATAATTATGGATTTGTCACATAATCTATCATCTGCTGCATAATTTGCAAATTTTAACCCCCAAAAAGTTTCTAGCTCAAATGGATCAAAAGTTAATAAAAATGCATCAACACATTTTGCTGTGCAGTGGAACGCACTTTGCACAGGTTAATTCTTCACCTTTCAGTTACATATTGCTGCCTTTGGGTGTTAAACTAGTACTAATACAGTGAAATCTTTGTCCAGACAGTGTTAAGATGTGTCAAAATGACAAAATAATGATGTGCTACTATCACAAAATGTGCCACATTATGCAGCATAATTTGAATTTCTTGCCACATAATTTAATAAGCCCTGCCACATAAGTTGGTCCACCGTTGCTGAGTAATTCCAGAGGCCCTGAGTATGGGAGACTGCATGAAATTTTTGTAGTAATAACAGGAAAATTCACAGAAAAAACAGCCCACCAGATAATAAAACTGGCCCATATACAACCAAAAAAACCCACAGACTGATCTGTCAGACCAGCCATTCTTGCACTCCCAGATTGGCCTATAGGCCAGTCCGGCCCTACTAAGAGGAGTTTCTGATATGTCTTCCTGGAGTACTGGCATTTGGCAAGTGATCGGAATGAAGACTGAGATTGTAGTCTGTGTGGTTCAAAGTGAGAGGGATGCTTTAGTAGAGGTCAGCCTTTTGTCTCTTTCCTGATGACTGTTCAGTGTGACTTATGATAAGCTAGAACTAGTAAGCTCACTTCTCTTTGTGCCTCTGTTATGGGTACTCCAGGCTAGAGACTACCCAGCTGTAAGGAACATGACTCTGCACACAGTCTGTGTCTGCAGAACAGTCTGAGAAAGGCACTGGAAAGGATCACCCCAAACTGACTCTGAAAGGGCAGACAGAGAAAACATATTCCCTGTCTGCTTTAACTGTATACAATGGGAGCCACTGACCCACTTCTTGTTCCAGTTCCAAGTTCTCTTCGACCAAGGAAGTCCTGCTGAGGGCATCCAATACCTGCCTTCACTGAAGGACTCTAAGTGGAAAAGTCGACTGCCCTATCTGTCTACGACCTGCCTAGATCAAGGGCCACTTTTTCAGTTAGCTAGCCTTCTCTCAGAAGCAGAAGAGATTGGAGATGCATTCTGCCGGCATCTCACTGGTGGCGAAAAGGGCACAGAGGGCCACACTGTGGCACGACTGCCTAAACGGGACTGTACTGAACCGAGTGCAACCATTAATGAACCGGGGTATCTGCACCTGATTGATCCTTGATTCTTAGTACGTAATAACTTTCAGCCCTAGCAGGGTGCCTGCCTAGATTCATGAGTAGAGACACTCAAGAGGAAGGGGAAGGGTAGGCGAAAGTCAAGGCCCAGAAGTCCAGGAGCCAGTGTTATTATTGTACATGCTGCTATTAACTTTGTGATATTCCATTTCAAGAGTGTGTTTTGAAGCACTTTTCTTATCCATGCAAAGCACTGGGTTGGACATTCAGTTATTACACTGCTGGTTTGTTGTTGAGTTCTGTCTTTACACACCCGCACACTACCACCCCAAGAAGCCTATAACTGCTCACCACCACTACCACTGACAGTCTAGTGCAGAACGGGTTGTACTTGACCCAGTTTGCAGAGCAACAGTAGGACAGAACCAGTAACTTCAGAGGCAAGTGATTGCTGCCCTCACAGCTGACGCCCAGTAGCCCCTGGTTGCCCTGTGGCCCACCAGGCGGGGTCTAACAAGCTGTCACTATACACATGTGCAACAGGTTTCATCTATAGCTTCTAGGAGGCAGTTTGTTTTCTGTTGACTACACTTGTCAGGCATTCACTGATCCCAGCTTGGAAGTGTAGGAGGACCATAGCTGTCCAGATGGGGGATTGGAACACCACAGGGAAAAAGAGGTCATGGAGAGTAATGGACAAAACGAAGCAAACAGGGCCAGAACTGAACTGACATTAATTGGATAAGCAGACAGTGGGCAACAGGCAGTCAGTAATAATTTCCTGGTACCTATTTCTTACCTTTTTCCCTTTGGGTTTTAACCTTCCCCTTTGTCAAGTTGGGCTCATATTTCTTTTGTATGAATGCATTGGCAATTGGCCTGTTGCTAAGAGAATATTTATGTAGGTTTGAAAGAGAGATCTCACTGGTACTGCTGCAGCCCTTCTGAAAACCAAAGAAGAACAGGGGAAGGATTAAACACAGAGATCTAGAGAAACCAAATATTTGGCAATCAAGAAGTAAAAAGAAACCGAAGAAGAAAATGCCCAAATTGAAAGGTTTTTTTTGTTTTTTACTTTGCTATATGGTAACACTTATGGCTCAGGAAGTTAAACTTGCAGCTGCCTCCAGGAACTTGGGAATGAAACTCCACTGGATCAAAGAGCAAAGAAGAAAGCAGAAGAGACATGATTAACAATCTGGATTCCGACCTCTTCATAGCACTGCGACTTCCTTGTTAGCTGTCACAGATCTCATCAGATGTTCTCTAGATGCAAATCTACCATCTATGCTCCTGCTGCCGGACTTGTTAGCAACATTTGATACCATGTCCCATTCCAGGCTGCTGCGCAGGTTACAGGAGATTGGTATACATGGGACAGCATTACAATCGTTCAGGGATTTCTTAAACAACAGGACACAAACTATCAATTTAGGGCACATATAAATCTTGTACCATGTTGCTGAATAAGGGGTTCCCTCACGGCTCTGGTTTTAGTCCTATACTTTTTAATATATATGTTGCTCCCCTCGCCAAGATTGTCAAAGCCTTTGGTATTGAAATACTGTCCTATGCTGATGATACGCAGCTAATAATCTCCTTTGACAAAGACCTGGGCAAAGCAAAAGACAGCTTCTCAGATGGGATGAAAGCTATTGCAGCCTGGATATCGGAGAATTGCCTAAAGTTGAACACTGGTAAAATAGAGCTTATATTGTTCGGTAAGGCCCAGCAGATTTGGGTCCCTGATTGGTGGTCCCCTGAACTAGGCATGGCTCTGACTTCTAAACAGGTGATTAAGAACTTGGGAGTCCGCCTAGATAAATATCTTACTATGAAAGAACAAGCTCTCTCTATTACAGGAACCTGCTTGTACATGATGCTCCTTTTGAGCAGAGACTTTCCTTTTGTCCCACTCTCTCTGAGGAAAACTTTGATGCAGGCTCTTGTAATTAGCTGCATGGATTACGGAAATGCCTCATTGGCTTCAGCTGATGAAACACTTCATTCCAAGTAGCAGGCTTTCAGAACACAGCAACCCGCCTCATCTGTAACCAGCCGGCTGGTGCTCCTTCCTTTCCTCTTCATGCTCACTTCATTAGCTGTCAGTTTGAAAAAGAATTATTTTTAAAATGTGTTGCTCACCCACAGATCTCTGAGGGGGAATGGTCCTAGCTATCGAGTTACTAAACTGATGCACTATTGTCCAGTCAGACCGTTACGATCCAGTGACAAGGCTTTACTTACTATTCACCGGGTCAGAAAGTCTTGAACTGAGGCAGGTCTTCCTTCTTCCTTGCCCCTTCCTACTGGAATGAGCTGCCATTGCATGTTTGCATCTGGACCGACCATGCCAAATTTAGGAAACTATTGAAAACAGCATTGTTCTAATTTGCAACTTTAGAAGCCTGTTATCCGCAACCTGTTTGTGCCGAGACATCCCTCTTGGGGTGATTTGTGCGCATTAAATAGAATCTGGATTTCTGGAGATACTAAAGACTTACTTGTAGTGTCCAAAAGAATGCAATTGCACTCAGACATCTCTATCATTAAAAAGGAGTTGTTCCATGAATTTATTCAAATACTGACAATTCAAATCAGACATTTTCATAATGTTCTTAGTGCAGGTCATTGATTCTAATACAGCCTTTACTTTTAGAACCCTACATATCCA
The DNA here is from genome assembly GCA_963921515.1 of Calotriton arnoldi. NCBI lineage: Eukaryota > Metazoa > Chordata > Amphibia > Caudata > Salamandridae > Calotriton > Calotriton arnoldi. Next base: position 3,824,375 of record CAWUFW010000219.1, on the reverse strand, counting down.
GGTGATCAAATATCCTTTTAAAGGGCTTGATTGAGGTAGTTAGTGCCCAGTTTTGGGAACCTATATGTGGACATGCCCTAATATCACCTTGTTTATTCAACTAATAAAAATAATACCATACCATCCTCCACAAATTATTATACCAATTCCTCTCTAAAATGACTACCTCATAACTTGAATTTTGTAGCTTTTTATTGCCTGGAAGTGCTAGACCTCATTACCTTGAACAACCTTGAACTACTGTTCTTGACTGGAAAGTGTCTGACAAATGCCCCCAACCAGTAATGGGCACACTCATCCCATCAGAATACACTTTCACCTGTCTTGATCCACGAAGCAGATATTGATTCCATGCTTCTTAAAATCAAAAAATTCCTGACTTTTCAATTTTTATCTTTAGTAATAAAGAGGGCTGACCCTAAATCCCTCACACTTGGCTTCACGTACCAACCCTTGGCACACATAAAAAATGGTTGCAGAGAACTAATTGAACTTATCACCAATAGAGCAATCTCTTTTGGTAATAAGATGGGTGATTTAACTTGCACCAGATAGATGTGAAAGGCCATGCTGTTGTACAACTTGTCTCATGTCTTCTCAACTATGCCCCCATACAGCTATCTTCTACACCATACATGCAAAAGGCAGCAGTCCACATCTCATTATGGTCACTGACTGGATAATTAAAACTGAGCCCCTGATCCCTGTAGAGTGGTCTGACCACTGTCCCATACATTTCACGCACCCAACATTCAAACGTAAACGTTAAGGACAACTTAGAGGATCCAAAGGAGGGTCAGAGATCACAATAATATTTACTACATCACTCTGCAGTACCGAACCACCTACTAATGTCATTCCTCGTGATTAAGTATGTGAGATCACTGAGCCGTAGTCAGATGGAGATTTTCAATAACCTAGCACCACTAACATTACAAATACTAAACTGCAAAAGATCAACCCAATGGTACACCAAGTCCCTAAATGAAGAAAGGAATGACTGGGAGCAGTAAAATGCTTGTGGCTTCTAAAATCATCTATAGAGAACTTAAATACAACAAAATAGGACAGGAAATAAACAAATAAAGAAAATTTCAAGACCAGCATGACGTATGTCAGATTGGAGATTAATTTAGAAACAACGGCCCAGGCCTACCAAACCTTTACTGTGACCCTTTTAAATAATCCAGATGACAGATGTAAATCATTTTCAAAATGCCGTGAAAAAGGGAGAAAAGATTATACTCTTAATTCATAAACCAACTAAGAATCATATTAACTTTAAAACGTTCCAGCATGTTTAATCTTCAGATACATCAGACAATTGAAGTATTAACTCCCACCACCAAAACCAAGCCTTCTTCTCACTTTTCAGAACTCATTAATAGCTTCATCCTCAAGGTTATCAGCCTGTCTGCAACACCTTACTGGATCAACTTAATCAACAGCTCTCTAGCTAAATGAAAGCTTTCAGATTATCTAAAAATTGATAGCTTTACTCCACTGTTAAAGGATGTCACATCACTAGTAAAGAAGACTAGTGCTGAAACTAATGATTTAAATATTTTTCATCTGACGTTCCAGCTTCATGTCTTACTGAAAATGTTGGAAGGCTGATGGTGACACACAGCAAATGATTTATTGTTGACAGTGGCCTTCAATATGGGAGTCAGTCAGGTTTGTGGCCGGATAACAGCAGGGAGTCTGCTCGTCTTTAAATAGTCAATAGAGGTCAGTGGAAAAAATAAATCTCTTTCTAACACTTTCCTTCTCAAGCAAGTAGCCTCTCGTGGGTCAATATATTTCCCATTCTATTAATTCGATATGCCAATCTCTTGAAAACTAGAAAAAATGTCCTACACCGTTGATAAACTGCTTTGAATAGGAATTTTCCCCTAAAATGACTTGTTACACCTAAGACTCTCAGTGACATCTAATCATGGATGACACCATCAAATGTAACCACCTTAAAAATGAGTTTCTCTTAAATGCCACTACCAAACTGTTTCATACCCATACAAGACAGGCTCAAAACCACCACGTCAGTGCTAGATTGCAAGTAGATTTTGTAAAAGAACTTAAACCTCCGTACACACATTAATTTGCTAATCAAAGGTGCAAAGTACCAACTGAGACTGTTATGAGTAATAAAAAACTTCAAGCGAGTTATATAGCCTGGAATTATTGAGATTAGACTACTGAACCTCCTTGCTTACAGAAATACGGACGATCCACCTACCTCGCTCAACGCTAGTGTACATGCTGCTCTGTGGCTAGCCGCAGGAGCAAGTAAATATGACTACTCCTATCCTGATCTACCTCTAGTGGCTCCCAGCAAGAAGTTTTCTTGAACTACCCTGCAAGAGCTACAAAGCACTACATGCCAGCACTTCAACCGATCTGGCACCCTGAAAGGCCTTCCGAGGTGGCCTACAATCGTTCTGCTTGGAATCATCTCTACTGGAAACCTCTGTATTAAAGAAAATCCACTAAAACAATCCTTCTCCAGAAGTGCCTACAAGGCCACAAACTCAATTCTATTAGCCAGCAGGATATTACCATCATATGAATCTTTCAAGATGGAACTAAAAACATAATTTTCCAATGACATTTACACCTCTAAAGGCCACCCAAAGGTGAATTCTGAATGGGATTCTAGTATCTCTAATTTATTTTTGCTCATTACTTTGGTTGCGCTGGTTTATGTAATATTATTTTGCTTACCCACTTTAGGATTGCCTCTCTATGTCTGCATTGTATTACCTCTTCTTAGTGTCTGAAAGCCATTCTGCCACTGGACTGAAGGCTAGGCAGTGGTTACATTTGAGCCAGTGGATGCCACTGGGCCTCATTGGCACCCTTCTATGGGGTTTGAGACTCTTTCTATCCCTCCCACAGACAGCATTCCTTCTGATTCGCTGAGGCAATTTCTAAAATGTTCAGTGTAAGACCTGGCACCATTGGCGTGGGTCTCCCCTGCATTGTTTGCCTTTGCCTCCTGTGTTTTTGCTGTGTGCTGGACTTTGTTTTGCTGGTCTAGATGCTTTGGGCACTTTGCCACTGCTGTTCAGTGCCAAAGTGCAAGTGCTCCCGTTGTAAATTGGTGTTATGGATTAGTGAGTCCATGATTGGCATACTTGATTTACTAGTCAGACCCTAGTACAGTTCACTATGTGTGCCCAGGGCCTGTAAATCAAATGCTGCTAGTGGGCTGCAGCACTGATTGTGCCACCCACAGAAGCAGCCTGTAAAATGTAACTCTGGCCTGCCATTGCAGAGCCTGTGTGCAGTCTGGGACTGCCATGTCGACTTGGCAAGTGCACACACTTGCCAGTCCCTAAACCTTCCCTTTTTTTTCTACATGTTAGTCACCCCTAAGGTAGGCCCAAGGTACCCCTGTGGGCAGGGTGCATTGTATGTGAACGGTAGGACATGCCCTGATGTGTGTGGCATGACCTGATAGTGAAAAACTGCCAATTTCGTTTTTTACTATTGCAAGGTTACCTGTTCACATAGGACAGAATGGGGAGTTTGCTTATAACATCTTATAATGTCTGTCTTTTGGATGATAGGGGCTGGAGAGGGACAGTGGCTCCAGAGAGCCTGATGAGTCAGGGCTGGACTGAATAGACCTGGGCTGCATTTAGAGTAGGAGAAGGAGATTTCCTTTCATCTGAATGGGCCTGGTCTGCCTTCAACAATGGTGTCTCCACCTCCTGCCAGCAAGCTGCACCAGTGAGGACAGAACTGGTTTTGACTGGGTACAGACACTCTCTGCCTTCAGAGAACAAAGGATTGTGTGCTATAAAAAGTGGGACCCAGACCCCTGAACTTTAAATTGCTTCTGAGAAATCAAGGGGAACCTTTGCCAAGGAGAAGAGCCGGAGAAGCTGAGGAGGAATACTGCCCCTGTGCTGTTTGCTGTCTTGGGTTGGCCTGCAGTGGCTACTTGCTGCCAAGGAAAGTTGAAAAGGACTTTGCTGCTTGCTTTGTCCCCCTGATTGAACAAAAGATCTCCAAGGGCTTGAACTGAGCTTGCCCCCTGTTCTAGAGGTCTCAGGAACAGCAAAGACCTCGCCGTGTCTGTGGGCACTGTCTCTGATCGTCTCCGTAGAAGAAAAAGGGTAACCGACTCTGTCATCGAGTCCGTTGCAGGATTCCGTGTCCTGATAGCACTGCCGAGAGCAACGCCTCGCTTCGCAACGCAACCCTGGTCACACCGACTCTGTCAACGAGCCGCTGCTTGCACCGCATCCTGTGGGCACCGCACTCCGCAACGCTTCGCTACACGCTGCAAGGACGTCACCGACTCCATCGCTGCCCGACCAGAACATCGACCGGCTCAGTCGCCACACCGTGACCTGCCAGCACCACAGCGAGCATCGTCTCACCCTTCAACGCAAGCCCTGGTCTCACCGACTCTGTCAACGAGCTGCTGCCTGCACCGAATTGTGAGGACATCGTCCACCGCAACGCTCCGTTTCACAACACGACTGCGACTTTTGCCCCGACCGACTCGCACCGACGTGTTGGTCGCAACAAGAGTGGTACTGTGTCCGAGTCTGTCAGTGCTTTAGCTGGCCCGTATCGACACGGTCGGCTGGAATTGTTAGACTCTGTCATATTCAGTATTGCGGTGGCCCCAGGAGGAGCTACCGATTCGGAGGCACTGTGTTTTATTGATTTTCCTGCAATTTAAAGGTTATTTTGCACCAGTACTATTTTTCAAGAGTATTGTATGTTGGATTTTTTATCATATTTGGTCTTGTAGGTTTAGATAAAGATTTACTATTTTTCTAAACTGGTATGGTTTCACTTCCTTACTGTATGTGTTCACAAATGCTTTACACACTGCCTCTGAGATAAGCCTGTCTGCTCGTGCCAAGCTACCAAGGGGGTGAGCAGGGGTTATTTTAGAAGTGTATCCCCCTTACCCTGACTAGAAGCAAGGGTCCCTACTTGGACAAAGATGCCTACCTCTGCCAACTAGAGACCCCCATTTCTAACATTGGTGGTCAGCGGTGAGGATCCTGGACTTGCATTTGTGATTTACATACAGTGATTGGTGTACACTACTAGCATAGTGCAGACCATTACGTGACCACATACTGTTACTGAACTTTTTCCCTTGGATTGTTTTTTCTGCAAAGTAAAGAACTGCCAATTTCATCATCATGACCAGGCCAGCATCCATTGCATCCATTGACATCGAATTTGAGGAAGACAGGGTGGAAACCTACACTGTGTCTCAACTGAAAGCCATCTGCAAGAAATTTAAAGTCTCTGTGAAAAGCCTCACCAGGAAGGATGAATACCAAAAGGCGCTGAGGGCCTGGTTGGAATCCAGAAATGCCAGTGGGCATGATGAGGAGCCTCTGGTGGAGGCAGAGAATGTGGATGAGCAACAGGAGGGGCAATTGAATCTGCCAGGAGGGAGGATAACTTCCGTGGATGGCAGCAGTGTTTCTCAAAGGGGTCTGCCTACAGAGGAGTTGGACTACAGAGAGAGAGATAGGGTGCACAAGGGGGAGCTTGCTAAGCTCAGGCTGGGGAAGGAGGGTGACATAGAAAATAAGAAGTTGGAGTTGGAGAAGCAGAACTTGGCCATGTAGCCAAAGAGGATGCTTTTAGAGCATGAGAGAGGTTTGAGGGAGTTGGATCTGAAAGCAAAGAGCCTAGAGATCACTCCCCATGGTGGCAGCGCACCATCAGTGCCTGGAGAAGGGAAGGTATACATCCCCAAGGAGGTTATCAAGGATTTCACTAAGCATGAGGACATTGGTCAGTGGCTCAAGGCCTATGAGGTACGGATGAGGTCCCACAGAGTCCCTGAGAGAGATTGGGGAGCGGGGTTGTGGGGCCGCTTTCTTAGTGAAGGAAGGGAAACTTTGCTAAACTTGCCCACTGAGGATCAGATGTCCTATGCCCCCATGAAGGAAGACTTAGTAGCAAGGTATGGGTTGACCCCAGAGCTGTACAGGTGGAAATTTAGAAACTGCAAGAAGCTGGATTCAAGTACCTGGGTGGAGTATGTGTACTACTTTTGCAGAGCATTGGATGGTTGGGTGAAGGGTAGCAAGGTGAATGATTTGCAGGGGCACTATGATTTGGTTGTATGGGAGCACTTGTCAGATAATTGTTTTCCAGAGCTACGCCAGCACTTGATTGACAGTAAGCTGACTGATCCCTGGAAGCTTGCTGTGGAGGCGGACCGCTGGGTCAGTACCAGGGTCCACAAGGGTCGTGTGGGAGACTCCGCCAATGGTGGGCAGGGTCCCCAGCAGAAGAGTGGGGGGGGGAACAAGGGTAAACAGAAGGAGTTCCAAAAAGGGCCGCAAAGTAATCCCCAAGGGAACCACAGTAAGGGTTCCCAGCCTCCCACTGAAAAAAAGCCATGGATCCCGACAGGTAAGCCTGTTCATAGGGGTTCCAAGGCATGTTTCGGTTGTGGTCAGGTGGGCCACTTCCCAGGGGATCCTAGGTGCCCCAAGAAGGTTACCACCCCTCCCACTGGTGCACCGCCCCGGGAAATGGCTAGTGTAGCTTTGGGGGAGGAGTTGGGTGCTCAAGAGGGGTGGGGTCCCGCAGAAATGTCCCTGGTCTCTTTAGGAGACAGTGAGATGGTCCCAAGAGCTCAACTGCCTGATAACACTAAGAAGTACAGGCAGTGGGTGACCATCAATGGCCATAGTCTGGAGGCTCTGAGAGACACCGGAGCCAGTGTGACAGCTTTAAGTTGTCGGCTGGTGTCTGAGGAGCACGTGGTCCCCAACACATTCTACCCAGTAGTTGCTGCTGACAATTCAGAGTGCCTCTGCAAAGTGGCACAGGTTCCCTTTGAGTGGGGCTCAGGTACCTTGAAAGTAGCTGTGAGGCCAGCCATGGCTGTTGACTGTCTGCTAGGGGAAACGTCATTTACAACGCAGTGTTTACACCGCACGACCTTTACCACGCAGCCATTACAACGCAAGTCATTATAATGACTTGCGCTGGATGGCGCTCTGGGTTAAGGAATAGCGTGATTTTCTATTCCAACACCTTCCCTACTGCTACGTGGGCTGGAGTTGGAATAGAAAATCATATTAATCCTGAATCCAGCACCCTCCAACGCAAGTCGTTGTAACGACTTGCGTTGTAAAAACCGCAATGTAAAGTACCGCGATCAAAATGATCGCGTTGTACTGTCATACATTTGTCTGCTAGGCAATGATTTGGAGAACTCCCCTTGGGCGAAGTTGGAGCAGAGGTCTCATTTAGAGATGTTGGGTCTGCCTGAGTGGGCGTGTGTGACCACGTGGTCTATGGCAGCCGGTAAGGGCATTCAAGAAGACCTGGAGCCTGAAAGAGTGGCCCAGGTACCTGCCAGGAAGAGAAGAGGCAGGGGGCGCAGGAAACCACCCCCGAAGTTCCCACGGTCCAGGAGGAGGCAAACCTTGAGGGGATGCCCTGGAGCCTACAGGGGAACAAGTGGCTGAACTGGGGGACCTGCCTGAGCTGACCCATTGGCAGCAGGAAGGAGGCCACTTCAGGGAGGAGTTCTGCCAGGAGCAGCAGACGTGCCCTTCTATTATTGGTTTGCGGCAGCAGGCTGCCAACCAGGCAGCAGGTGATCAGTCGGGATCACATTGGATTTACTGGGAGAATGGTCTCCAGTATAGCGAGCCTAAGGTTGCTGAGCCTGGCTCAGCCCATGTGCTGGTGGTACCCCAGCGCTTCAGAGCCTTCCTACTGGGTCTGGCTCATGATGTGCCCTTGGCAGGGCAAGTGAGGTAAGACAAGACCTTTGAAAGGCTTGTCATTCACTTTTACTGGAACCAAATGCGCAAGCACGCTGATACTCATTGTAGGTCTTGCCAGACTTGCCAGGCAAGAGGCAAGAGTGGGAGGAAGTGTAAGGCTCCTCTCCAACCTTTCCCTGTGGTCAGCACCCCCTTTGAGAGGGTGGGTATTGACATTGTGGGGCCTCTGGATCCCAAGACAGCCATGGGCAACAGGTTCATCCTGGTCTTGGTGGACCATGCCACTCGGTACCCGGAAGCCATCCCTCTCCGGACTGTAACGGCCCCCGTGGTGGGTCGTGTGTTGATGGGGATTTTCTCCCGCGTGGTGTTCCCCAGAGAGGTGGTGTCCGACCGTGGTACCAACTTCATATCCAAGTATATGAAGTCCCTGTGGCAGGAGTGCGGTGTAACCTACAAGTTCACCACTCCTTACCACCCCCAGGGTAATGGGCTGGTTGAGAGATTCTACCGCACCCTGAAGGGCATGATTATGGGCCTTGGTGAGCCCATGAGGCGTAAGTGGGACGTCCTCTTGCCATGCCTGTTGTTTGCTTACAGGGAGGTACCGCGAAAGTCCTTAGGGTTTAGTCCCTTTGAACTCTTGTATGGGCACCCTGTGAGAGGACCTCTGAGCCTGGTGAAAGAAGGCTGGGAGAAAGCTCCCAGTAAACCTCCCCAGGATGTATATAGCTACATGCTGGCCTTCAGAAACCAAACTAAGCTCTTCAGGCAACTCGCTCAGGTGAATCTGGGAGCCAGCCAGGATGAGATGAAACATTGGTATGATCAGAATGCCACTCTGATCGAGTTTCAGCCTGGACCGAAAGTGTGAGTCATGGCCCCAGTGGAGCCTTGTGCGCTCCAGGATAAGTGGACCAGACCATTTGAGGTGGTGGAGCGCAAGAGTAATGTCACCTACTTGGTGTTCTTGCAGTCTCCCAGGAACCCTTTGCGGGTCCTGCATGTGAACCGCCTAAAGCCCCACTTGGAGAGGTCCGAAGTGGGCATGACCCTAGCAACAGATGCTGGGATGGAAGAGGAGACTGAGCCTCTTCCTGACCTCCTGTCTGCAAAGGAGCACGATGGGTCAGTGGACGGTGTGAACCTCTCTCCCGCCCTGACTCCTGAACAGCAGAGTGACTGCCGCCAACTGTTGGGACAGTTTGCTGATCTGTTCTCCCTGACCCCCGGTGTTACTCAGTGGTGTGTCCATGATGTGGACACTGGGGACAGTCCTCCTGTAAAACATAAAATTTACAGAGTGACTGACAGGGTCAAGGCCTACATCAAGGAGAAGGTCTCCAAGATGTTAGCGCTAGGGGTGATTGAGCCCTCAAACAGCCCTTGGGCCAGCCCAGTGGTCTTGGTCCTGAAGGCTGCCGCACCCTGTGCCACGCCAGAACTCCGGTTCAGTGTGGACTACCAAGGGCTCAATTCAGTCACTAGGACTGATGCACACCCCATCCCCAGAGCTGACGAGCTCATAGATCGGTTGGGGGCTGCCCGGTACCTCAGTACGTTTGATTTAACGTCTGGGTACTGGCAGATCGCCTTAACTGATGGGGCAAAAGAGAGTTCAGCGTTCTCAACGCCAGAGGGGCACTACCAATTCAGGGTGATGCCCTTTGGGTTGAAGAATGCCCCTGCCACTTTCAGAGGTTGGTCAACCAGGTGTTGGCTGGGCTGGAGGATTTCAGTGCCACCTACCTGGATGACATGCCAGTGTTCAGTGCCACTTGGGAGGAACACCTGCACCACCTCTGGGGAGTGTTGAAGGCTCTGCAGAGGGCAGGCCTCACGATCAAGGTGAGTAAGTGCCAGATCGGGCAGGGTTCTGTGGTGTACATGGGACACCAGGTGAGGAGCGGGCAGGTGGCGCCCCTACAGCACAAGATTGATACCATTCTGGCTTGGGAACCCCCCAAGGCTCAGACAGCGGTGAGGGCCTTCTTAGGACTCACCGGGTATTACAGGAGATTTGTCAAGGGGTATGGCACTATTGTTGCCCCCTTGACAGAGCTGACTTCCAGGAAGCAGCCCAGGAAGGTGAACTGGACTGACCCTGCCAGAAGGCTTTTGATGCCCTGAAATCTGCCATGTGCTTCAGGTGCCCAACTTCTCAAGGGAATTTATTGTGCAGACAGATGCTTTAGAGCATGGTGTGGGGGCTGTGCTCTCACAGCTGAATGAGGAGGGCCTAGACCAACCTGTAGCCTTCATTAGTAGGAGATTACTTCCACTGGAACAGAGGTGGAGTGCGATTGAGCGTGAGGCATTTGCTGTGGTCTGGGCGCTGAATAAGCTGAGGCCATACTTGTTTGGGACTCACTTCTGGGTTCAGACAGACCACAGGCCCCTCAGATGGTTGATGCAGATGAGGGGTGAGAATCCAAAGCTGTTGAAGTGGTCCGTTTCCCTACCAGGGATGAACTGTACGGTGGAACACCGCTCTGGTACAGAACTCGCCAATGCTGATGGTCTGTCCAGATTTTTCCACCTTAATGAAGAGAACTCCCAAGAGGGTGGGTAGTTCTCCCCACATTTCAGCTGGAGGGGACACGTGTTAGACCTGGCACCATTGGCGTGGGTCTCCCCTGCATATTTTGCCTTTGCCTCCTGTGTTTTTGCTGTGTGTTGGACTTCGTTTTGCTGGTCTAGATGCTTTGGGCACTTTACCACTGCTGTTCAGTGCCAAAGTGCAAGTGCTCCCATTGTAAATTGGTGTTATGGATTAGTGAGTTCATGATTGGCATATCTGATTTACTAGTCAGACCCTATTACAGTGCACTATGTGTGCCCAGGGCCTGTAAATCAAATGCTGCTAGTGGGCTGCAGCACTGATTGTGCCACCCACAGAAGCAGCCTGTAAAATGTAACTCTGGCCTGCCATTGCAGAGCCTGTGTGCAGTCTGGGACTGCCATGTCGACTTGACAAGTGCACACACTTGCCAGTCCCTAAACCTTCCCTTTTTCTACATGTTAGTCACCCCTAAGGTATGCCCAAGCTCCCCCTGTGGGCAGGGTGCATTGTATGTGAAAGGTAGGACATGCCCTGAAATGTGTGGCATGTCCTGATAGTGAAATACTGCCAATTTCGTTTTGAACTGTTGCAAGGTTACCTGTTCCCATAGGACAGAACGAGGAGTTTGCTTATAACATCTTATAAACATAACTACCCCTGGGAACAAGGTAGAAAAATAAAGTTTAGTATGCCTGAACTCAGAATGTTAAAATGCATCTTTTAGTGAGGGTGATTTTTACATTCTGTGTTTGAAAATACCACTTTTAGAAAGTAGGTATTTTCTTGCTTAGCCATCCAGTATGCCTCTGCCTTGTTTCTGTATTGCATGTCTAGCTTTTGGATGACAGGGGCTGGAGAGGGGCAGTGGCTCCAGAGAGCCTGATGAGTCAGGGCTGGGCTGAATAGACCTGGGCTGCATTTAGAGGAGGGGGAGGAGATTTCCTTTCACCTGAATGGGCCTGGTCTGCTTTCAACAATGCTGTCTCCACCTCCTGCCAGGAAGCTGCACCAGTGAGGGCAGATACAGACATTCTCTGCCTTCAGAGAACAAAGTATTTTGTGCTATAAAAAGTGGGGCCCTAACCCCTGAACTTTAGAAATCAAGAGGAACCTTTGCCAAGGAGAAGAACCGGAGAAGCTGAGGAGGAATACTGCCCCTGTGCTGTTTGCTGTCTTGGGTTGGCCTGCAGTGGCTACTTGCTGCCAAGGAAAGGAGAAAAGGACTTTGCAGCTTGCTTTGTCCCCCTGCTTGAAGAAAAGATCTCCAAGGGCTTGAACTGAGCTTGCCCCCTGTTCTAGAGGTCTCAGGAACAGCAAAGACCTTGCCGTGTCTGTGGGCACTGTCTCTGATTGTCTCCGCAGAAGAAAAAGGGTAACCGACTCTGTCATCGAGTCTGTCGCAGGGTTCCATGTCCTGAAAGCACTGCCGAGAGCAATGCATCGCTTCGCAACGCAACCCTGGTCTCACCGACTCCGTCAACAAGCCGCTGCTTGCACTGCATCCTGTGGGCACCACACTCCGCAACGCTTCGCTACATGCTACAAGGACGTCAACGACTCCTTCGCTGCCCGACCCGAACATCGACCGGCTCCGTCGCTGCACCGTGACCTGCCAGCACCGCAGCAAGCATCGTCTCACCCTTCAACGCAAGCCCTGGTCTCACCGACTCCGTCAACAAGCCGCTGCCTGCACCGAATCGTGAGGACATCGTCCGCCGCAACACTCCGTTTCACAACGCGACTGCGATGCTTGCCCCGACCGACTCGCACCGACGTGTTGGTCGCAACAAGAGAGGTAATGTGTCCGAGTCTGTCGACGCTTTAGCTGGCCCGTATCGACACGGTCGGCTGGAATTGTTAGACTCTGTCGTATTCAGTATCGCGGTGGCCCCAGGAGGAGCTACCGAGTCGGAGGAACTGTGTTTTATTGATTTTCCTGCAATTTAAAGGTTATTTTGCACCAGTACTATTTTTCAAGAGTATTGCATGTTGGATTTTTATCGTATTTAGTCTTGTTGGTTTAGATAAAGATTTACTATTTTTCTAAACTGTTGTGGTGTCCATTTGTAGTGTTTTCACTGTATTAGTGTATGTGTTCACAAATGCTTTACACACTGCCTCTGAGATAAGCCTGTCTCCTCGTGCCAAGCTACCAAGGGGGTGAGCAAGGGTTATTTTAGACGTGTATCCCCCTTACCCTAACTAGAAGCAGGGGTCCCTATTTGGACAAATGTAGCTACCTCTGCCAACTAGAGACCCCCATTTCTAACATTCAGGGTCTAGGCTGTCATCCTCCTATTCTAACAGACTTGACCCCCAAAGCCTGCAAAGTCCAGGCACTTCTTTGCATGGCACACAGGTCGCATATGATGATGTCACATCTTAATGGGCGTGCCACCAGCGTCTGAATAACAGTGCACTTCTGTACCAGTCCCCTTGGGCTGTTTCATTTTCTACAGTCAGACAGGAGCTATGTTATGTTATGTTATGTGTTTTATACCACGCATAACACTACCCATAGGGTCTCTCCAAGTTACACAGAAGATATCAATCAAGTGCTAGCCCGATCTATCAACCTTTTTGAAGTGAAGTCAGCTTTTAATGGCCTTGCTAAATGCTAGGAGAGCAGGTATAAGATAAAGTCGAAGTGGAATGAGGTCCACAATTTTGAAGAAAACCCGCAAATGAGCGGCCACAAGATCAGAATATCTAAAAACGAGGGAATACCAGTATGTTGCTTAAGATGGTTCGCATGCGGATAACATCATTTTGGACCACTTGCAATTTCCTTATCGGGTAACTGAGAAGTCCCAAATAGAGAGCACTACAGTACTCCAATTTTGACACAATTACATTCTGAACAGTCATATGGCTTATAGAAGAAAGAAATAGCATCTGCCTAACCAGCTGCCTCAAGGACAAATCCCTCCAAGACAGGGTGGTGGATGGCAGCTGTCCAGCTATCTGCCCCTGCTATGGTACTTCTTTCTGCAGGGCCTCTCTCAGGGCGCTGTAACACACTAACCGACCAGTAGCACTCTGCAGCCTTGCTTGTACTTGGATAAAAAATATGTTGAATTGTAATGTGACCTGTGTGGGACATATTTTGGTGTCATCTGTGGTAGTCTGAGTGATGCTACTTAAAGGCAAGTTCTAGAATTCCATACCTTTGAAAATATTATTCCCAAAAATATAATTAATCTAGAGCCTCGAATGAAAAATCCAGGAATCAATGATGGTTCATAATCAAAAAGGTTTACTATTCAATGAATTGTATTGACATATATGTTATTTTGCAAACTAAATGAAGAAACTGTCTTATTATTGTTGGCTGACCCTGGAGAGTTTTTATATTTTCCTTAAAAACTATTTTGCAACTATTTGCAAAATCCTTATGACAAATAAATATTAAAGTTTAAATAATTACATACTTTTGGGTACCCCATCACTTTAGCAATGATCTAACGTACTGAAGTGCGATAGAAAAAACATCATCCTGTTTAAATTTAAACCTTAGACGTATTCCTGCTTTGCTTCTCTTCTCATGGTGTGGTGGACCAAAGCTGAGGTTATAACCCAACCACTTTAAATCTTGAGCAGGCTCCTCAGTCACAAGGATTGCCCTTGGATAATCCGTGAAGGCATGCTTGTTCATACAAACAGGAGGGAGGGAATGAGTGGGCACTCTCTTGGCAATGATTTTACGATTGCATATCTGGTGCTGAACCAATGAACTGCTCAAGAACACATTTGTTTTGTTGTTGATGGGTCAGGGGGTGTTTTACTGTTAATATAATCACATTTATCTGGTGTATTTTAGCTGTAATTCTCTGTACACCCCTTTACCAGTAATGTTTCAAGAAAAGTACTACTAAACCAGGGTTAGGTGCACACTGAAACAATAGTGATGTCCTTTCTTTGTCTAGGGGACCTCCCAGTATTAAAAGCTGTCGCTTTCTTATTAAAGGTAGCAGCAAATTGACAATGGAAAAAATACATGCATGTGGGTCTTGTGCATCACAAATATGTAGTCTATGACAGCGTGAAAGCAGAGCTTAATTAGAGATTTCTCATTCTGATGTCAAATATTATATGCACGGGATAGTAGTTTCCAGTGTGAAAAGTTTTTTGTAGGGCTTTCTGCTTCACGGAAAAAGCGGTTTCTAAATCTATCAAATCTATCACTAACGTAGAAATATTCTTCACACTTCCTTGTACTTTCCAGCCTTTCAGAAAGTGACACATAGTTGCCAAGGTGATATAACAAACACATTTCCTTATCCGAGAGGAGTGATCGAGGTTTAAGAATGGATAGGACACAGGCATCCGAGTATGAATCAGGCCTGAAAGTATGTGGAAGAGGAATATAAAATTACAGAAATAGGATGGATGGATGGATGGGCGGACAGATGGATGGATGTGAAAAGTGATTAAAAAACACAAAGATACCGGATGTACTGTCAGAAAGACAGGTGAGGGAATGGACGACAGATAGACAAGGCTAACAATAGACATAGGGTTAGCCTTGTCTATTGATAGCAAAGCCATCCATCTTTTGAGGCTGATAAATTGTATTATGGGCCTGGTGTAAAGGTCGGTAGTGATTGAAAATCCTTCAATTGTTTGGAACAAATATACAGAGGAAAATCACCAGCAGAATTGTACCCAGCCCCACTTACACTTCAAATGGCTTTGCCTACAACACACACAAAGGAAAATGACAACAGGCCTGCCCTGTCTTATATCACCCCAGATAGTTCGAAGCCTTGACTAGGGGAAGTGGAAGAACTTTCCAGACCCAGTTGTGGGGGTAGGAAAGGGAGTTCTCCCACACAAAGGCTGGCACCAGTATAGATACTGGACCTCCAGCACCACTCATCAGGACACTCCTGGTCCTGAGGAAGATGTAGAAGAAGGACTGCCCTGCTGCTAGAGGACCGTCCTACTGCTTGAAAGGCTGCCTTGCTGTCTGAGAAGGAAAATTGGACCTGCTTGCCTTCTTTTTCGCCTACTCCGAGTACTTCCAAGGGACAGATAGCTGACCTCCTGTGTGAGGTACAGGGACACAACAAGCTTTAGAAGCCTCCCTGCAAAGACCCAGCTGACCTCCTGCAACTGGACGTACTTGGACTTGCAACTGGTCCTTCCTGAGCCCTGCTGCTGGCCTCTGCTGGAGTAAGTATTCAGCCCCAAGAGGTGCCCCCCCAGGTTTCGGATCCTTGGCTGGCATAAGTAAGAGCTCCTTCAAAGGAGAGGTGAAAATCCTCAAGTTTGTGCCTCTTGCAACAGTGAATGGGCAGATTTGTGAAAACACTCTGCTGGCCTCGATGACCACCAGTGCAAAGCTCCAGTGAATCCTGCTCTTTGCGCCGACAACAACTGGTTTAGCACCAGCAACATAAGACCTGCCTTTCGCTCTACAGCAACCACAGCCCACAAAAACTGACAACAAGAAGCTACAGCAACGACGGCACTCGGCACCTGACTGGCTCTTCGCACTACAACCATGACTATCAGCAGCACCTGACCTGCTCTTTGCACCACAGCAATGACCGTCTGCAATGCTCAGCCTCCTCCTCGTGGCCTCCTCCAACTCAAAACGAGAACTCTTCGCACCAGAACTGAGAAGGAAACTTTCCAGCGGAACAAACCTGGCCCCTGTGTCCGACCTGCACTCCATCATGGTCGGCCTGAACTTGCGACTTTTCCCCGGTCTAGCATGACCAGATGACTGCAAGTGGAGCATCATGCTTTTAGGCACGAATTTCAATTAAAATTTCAAATTGATTATATCCAGTTCTACTGACTGGATTTTTGTCATTCTGGTATCATTTTATTTATTAAAATGTACTCCATTTTTCAAAATTGGTTTGGGATTTTTATTGTGTTGTGTGTTCACTTTATTACTGTTCCTGTGCTGGATAAACACTTTACACATTACCTCTAATTTAAGCCTGACTGCTTTTGTGCCTAGCTACCAGAGGGACAAGGACAGGTTAATTTAGTGGATTTTATGGTACACCCTAACAAGGACTGTGGTTGTTGCCCTTCTGAACAAACAACCCAATTTCTTACAGTCTTCATCCTGGGTTCTTCTTGAGCATCTGTAATCTTTCTGCACACCTACCGCTTACGCCTCTTTCATTTTCCCTAGTGTTTTGTTTTCTTCCCAGCCCCTTCGCTTTTGTAAAAGATGATAAACCATGCTTCAGCTATGTTATAAATTCAAATCTCAAGGAAAAACTAAAAAATGGACACACGTTTCCTGAGTTCAGACTATATTATATACTTTTATTAGCGTATAAGGTATACCTTAATTCCTAGAGCCAACATGCCTGTTATTAATACGCAAGCTGTCTATATGTCAGTCTCTAAGACGTCATCTAGGAGACAAACAAAGGTTCATCTGAACCTCTTAGCTCCAATCATTTTAACACACTAGAAACAATTTACAGTAGTCTCTGCCACGCACATGCCCATAACCATGCCACCTCCTTTGGGAGTATTCTTATCTTAGGGAACTTCGGGGCATATTAGCAAGGGCCTTATCGCCGCTTTAGCTGCACTTTTTGCCGCTAAAGCGGCGATATTTCTATCGCCCTATTAGCAAGCTTTCGCTAACAGCTGTTAGCGACAGCTTTATGGCGAAAGCGACCGTTTTGGTGCCGCTTGCATGTCAGCGATATATATCGCTAATGACATGCAAAGTAGGCGTTCCTAACTAAAAGCGACTGAAAACAGTCACAAACACAACTTCCCCCTATTAGCAATGCCCGCGAAGCGATAAAAAAATTTGCGCTAACCGCGATTATCGCTGGAATCTAACACCTGATAAAAACCTGACTTAACCATTCTAGTCAATGGGAGGTGGATTGTAAGGTTAAGTCCTCACCTGCCTATTAGCAAGCTTTTCATTAGCGCGTTGAATTTATCACTGGATTTCTCGCGCTATTGCTGGGTTTCGCCGCTATCGCTGGATTTTTTATCGCCTTGGAGATAAGCGTTGATAATAATGCGTTATCTCCGCCATGAAATCCAGCGATAGCCGACGATAAAAAAAACAGCGCTAAGCGATAATTATCGCAACTCCTTGGTAAAATCCCCCTTCCTTATTCGACGTTTTCATTTTCTCGCCCTAATCCTCCATTTGCCACAGGCATTTAATCACATTTTATGTTTCCGGGAAATGCCATTACCGTCAGAGTGTTTGTATTATTTTAAACAAATCCGATTAAGGCATCTGAGCAGTGTGCCGGTTTCAAGTGACGAGTTTGAACTGGAACAGGAATGTTTTGATGTTTTTTTGGAACCGGAAAAAAAATAGAATTAAAAATTCGCCTTTGAAAAAAGGAAGGAAGACTTGCACATTTTGCACCTTGTGCAGAAGACAGCCTCCTCACCCATGCAGAAAGCCATTGCAGTCAACGTACTTCCAATAGATGTTTCCCATATGAGCCTAGGTCATTAATGGGGTTTTAAAGCTAAAGAATCTTTTTCAGATTTTATATGAGAGTATCTAGTTTTATGAGCCTTAAATACTAATCTGAAGAAAACAAAAACGCCAAGGGTAAAAGTCTTAAATTGATCACGGACTAAGTAGGACTATGGGGTGTCTTTTGTTCGTGTTTGGAGGGAGCCTGAACTTACAGTTCAGACTGGTCGGTTCCTATTGGAGGAGGACCAAGGGTGATTTGCATATGACCAGTCCCTCTTCACAGTGGCACAGAGAGCGAAAAGTGATAATCTGAAATGCGGCCTGAACAATCACCAATGGATTCGTTTTATTCAAGCATTCCTAAAAAAAATGTTATTGTTTGTTGCAGTCCATATTAATCCGACATGCGCAGGTACCAAGGATGCCTTTTGAACAGGGAAATCAACTGGACGTCAGTAGGAGTGCCGGACTCAGCTCCCCATGCTGCAAAGTTTTGTAAAACTTCGGGGGGCATATTCTCAAGGACTTATCGCCGAGTTAGCGGCACTTTATCGCAGCCAAAGTGACGATAGATTCATCGCCCTATTCACAAGCTGGTGCTAACAGCCGATATCGCCAGTTATCCTGTGATAGCAGCCGCAAAAAACATCGCCACGGATGACACCGGCAACTAACGCTAATGAGATGCAGAGTAGGCGTTCCTGTGCAAAAAGCCGCGATAACACCACTTCGCAATATTCCCAACGACCAGCCAGATCGGCGATAAGATCCCAAAACAGGCGATAAGGCGCGTTAGCAGCAGGGATTTAACACTTGTTGGGGGCACTGCCACTGGCAGTGTTGCGCATCAGTTACCGTCTGAGCTTCAATCTTGCGTACGTCACCTGCGTCCAGCCCTGGTTCCACTGTCGATCATGCATATTCGAGTGGCCCATGGATGTCTGCCTATCCAACACAACGGTAGCTGAACTGGATTATGACTTGTGTGTGCGCCCCCTGTTGGCCCACGACCAGGAGTGTAACCGTGATACCCGTTCATGGGATGCCTTGATATTTGGCGTATGTGCTGACAGTTGGGCATGGGAGATTGCACAAGTCCTCGTGTGCAGTGACCACATCGAAGCGCTCCCCTATTGGTCTGTGTTGCGGATTGGTGAAACGGCGTGGACGGAGCACATCTGTCTGGACCAGTTAATGGATTGGCTCACCCTCGTGTTCGTTGAAGTCGACAATGACGTACTCTTGGAACTGATTGCCCAGGAAGCTGCGCTTGCATTCATGGACGAATGACTACGTTCCTGCAGCCACAACTGCTTGTAACCCAGAGCACAGGCCCCAACACCTTGTTGCATCTTGGAGAAATGGTCACATATCCCACAACAACAGTGGACATGGCTGCATTCGCCTGGACTCAGAATGCATGTGCGTGCACCTACGCGTGTTGACACACACCTGTGCAAGGTGAGGCAGTCCCATGGGCGGAGCTGCACAGCGTCGCTTGGCAAGGTTTCCTAAATCTGACATACTGCTGGAGGGAGAGTACACACATGGCAATGTAGTACTACATGTGACCTTGTTGGACCCTTTCACCTGCTCACTGACAGCAGAGCAGACAGTCTGCGCAGTCCGGTGGTACAGCACTATGCAGATCCCATGGGCTGTGAGTTGTGTCCCCTGACACGGGGCAATGAGCATACGCCAAACATCACATGACTTGTCCAGCAAGGCATGGTGGGCCGAGACCGTTGCCATCCGTAATGATTGGTGTTCATTTTTGCCTCCCCATTTCTTGCACCTCTACATGTTCCCATGCTGCCTGTTAGTGTCTGAAGCATTGGTCTGCATGTTGTGACCCTTGTCTTGCCCGTACTGACACGCACATGCTAATAAAGTCTACGCCACTTCACTAGTGTTCAACTGTGATGAGTGTTGATTAGAATGACAAATCGTATGCCTCAATGAGCATTGTCCGTACACAGGGAGGGACTGACTGACACATTTCACTTAGGGGTGAGTCCCTATTGCCAGCTCCACCTCTGTGAGCCAGACATTGTGTTTGGGATAGTTGCTGGTAGACCTGTGCTCTTACGTGTCTTCAGCAATGTGAGTATGGTGTCCAACTTCTTGCCATGTGGATCAATGTGATCCATCAAAACAGGCTGTGTCCACACAGATGAGTGTGAGTAGGTATGCGAAGAGATGTTCTGTTGTCACATGTGATGGGGACACTACTTTAGGCCTGCTACTGAATTAGACATTTTTACACACAGCCCCATTTAATACATGGATGTGGGGCTACGTTGGGGGGTTGCGACATTGTTGTTCATGAGCAATGAGGCCACAGCTAGTTCACACCTTCACAGTCATCTAATTGGCCATGTGGGTCAGGGTCAAACATGCACATTGATGTCATTTCCCAGGGTGTACCTTTTTGTGCAATCAATGTCCCTACATTCATCCATACTTATATACTTGATTGAACATAGACATGACACATCTGTGTGATTTGGAATGTTTTATTTACATTCTGTGGAGTGTCGGACTTGGAACAGTACATGGCCATGCAAACCCCACATTACATGGTTGCCCAGTGGAGGGCCAACCAGAGTCCTTTGGTGAATGACAATTGAATCAGAAGAGGAAGAGTTCAGTCCGCAGCCTGATTGCTGTGTCATTGGTAACCAGAGCAGATATGGCAGTCCATGTCGGGGTCCAGGTGAATGTCGCAGAGTGTTTCGGGGGACAGTGGAAGGTGTTGTTCCCGGGCATGATGCAGAGGGCTGAACCAAGCAGGAACAGGCCATATGGCGGGCATGAATGCTACAACCTCCTTTCTCACACAGAGTCATTGCCATCCACATCTTAGTCCTCTGATATGTCTTCTGTGTCAGGTGTGTCAGGTGTGTGTGGTGGTGTTATGGCTGCATCACTGTGTGCCACTGACACATCAGGTGGTGGAGGTGGTATGGCTGCATCACTGTGTGCCACTGACACATCAGGTGGCGGAGGTGGTATGGCCTCATCACTGTGTGCCACTGACACATCAGGTGGCGGAGGTGGTATGGCTGCATCACTGTGTGCCACTGACACATCAGGGGGCGGAGATGTGTGTGTCGAAGTTCCTGCAGCAGTCATCTGGGACAGGCTCTGTGGCAGCAATGGCAAGATGAGGTTCTGCAGGGCATGGAAGATCCCAGCTACATCTTGCTGGTGTACAGCCGTGGCAGCCATCCTTCCAGCCTGCATCCGCTCCATGTTCTCCATTGTCCTCCGCATCTGTGCCAACTCTGTGCTGTCATCACTGGAGCCTGTCTGACTAGACAGTTCTTGTATCCGAGTAATGGCTCCAGCGACATCAGCCAAGGATTGCTGTAGAGCATGGAACGGACTGTGGGTGTCCGTTAGGGACTGTAAGTGGTCCCTGATGGGACTCATACATCCATGTATGGCATCAAGTTTGGCTGCCATGAGGTCAAAACCCACCCGCACCTGTTCAGCCAGCCCCCTCTGGCAGTCTGACACACGGCGTTGGAATGCCATGTGTCTTTCCATGAGAAGCTGGGAGCCAGCCGTGGTGGTGGGTGCTTCCTGCTGTGTGGGCTGTGCAGGGGGTGGGATCACCTCGATGCAGCTGGGCTGCCCTGCTCCTGGAGGTGGGGTGCGGAGGCTGTCCACGAGCCGTTGGAGGGTGTCGGAGCTGATGGCCAGGGGGTCCTCCTCATCATCACTGAAGAGATGTCTGGTCTGCTCTGCAGGAGGTGTTGATTGTCCCTCTGCAATGTAAAGGGGAGATGCAGGTTAACAGTGTGTTCCATGTATGTTGACGCATTGTACATGTTTACATACAGACTGCATGACTGTTTTGGATGAGCTGGCTATTTGATGGGAGACAGTGGACATTTTGACTACATGACAGATGTGAGGTTGTACTCGTACATGATCATCTCACAGTTTCCTGCTATACCAGATGTGATTAGCCAGTTTCTACGCACAAGCGGCACCAGTTGTGTCCTCTGTTCTGTAGTGAAAGTGTTGCACTTTGTACCACATTGTCATCAATGTTGATGTGCTGTGATTGCTATGTGTGTGTGCTGCATTGTGGGAGAGTCGCCCCTGCAGCTCTGATTTAGCGGCCCCTTATCTCTTTGAGGCGGTGTGCCTTTGACTTGTGTGCTTTTAAGGTGCTGAGATGTTGGCGACTTGGGTCATTTGTGCTCTTGGACAGTTTTTGTACTGTTGTGCATTGTTTGTCTGCAGATGTGTTGATGACGTCAGGGGTTGTATGTGCACGTGGATGTGTCAGCGTGTGACCTGCTCCTTTGAGGATGTGATCCACACTGGGGCACCTCAGTGTCGTTTTGTGCACCATGTCATGTATTTTGACTGCAGCCATGCTATTGGTCATGCAGTGTCACTTGCATTGTCAGTGTGGCTCACAGAGCCGCTGCTTTGCTGGATTCAGCACATGTGCATGGGTAGGTTGTGAGATTGGTGATAGGGAGGAGGGCCCCTTTGTGCACATAGTGGACGGGGGCCTACTTGGTGTTTCTATGTGTGCAGTGCCAAGGGTATCAGGGACATGTTCCACAATCATTGTGGGTGTGCAGTGTGCTACACATAATTGTGCATCTGTGCCATTGTGCCCATCTCCCCCCGTCCCCCCCCAGTCCCTGGTCGTTACTCACCCTGTTGCTGTTGGGTCAGGTCATATCGAGCTGTGTCCGGACCCCCAACTCCTTGCACTGTCTCCACACTGATGACTGTGGCCACCATTTCCTCCAGCTCATCCAGCTCCTCCTGTGGCGCAGGACTCCCACCTCCAGTCGCCGTTGCTGCCTTCCGGGTTAGCAGCGAGTTTCTGCTTGGTTTGGCTATTCACATCATGCCAGCGCCTCTTGACCTCCTCCATTGACCTCCTCAACACTCCGACTGCATTCACGTTGTTCACGATGTACTGCCATATTTCCGTTTGTGTTGCCAATGACACAGTGTAGGTGACGAACAGTTGTTGGTAGTGTTCTATCACCTCCGTGGCGATGATCCGGTTTTCCTGCGGACTGAACCCCATCTTCCTCTTCCTCTTCTCCTTGCCCTTCCTTGACCCCGAGGTTCCTTGCTGGTCGTCTGTGGGGCTTGTGGGGTTCGCGTTGTCCTCTGCACTCGGTCCGGGTGCATCTATGGTGCTACGCAGTTTATTTTTTTTTGTCTTTTTTATTTTTCTGCTTTCATAGTGCATTTTCCCGCATGACGCGTGGGAATTGCAGGCCTGTCGCTGGTTAGCGCTGATTTTTTATCGCGATTTGGGGCATCGCAACTTTTTTCGCGTTCGTGTTTTGCATTTTTTCAGCGTAGCGTTAATTTTAACGCGGTCATTTGGCGCGTTATCGTGAGACTAATGCATGGTGCCGCCGGGTTGAGAATACAACGTTAACACGATGTTATTTTCCCACGATAGACTGCGATGTGCAAAGTTGCGTTAAGCTAATTTTGCGATAATTGTCCCAGGTTCTTGAGAATATCCCCCCGAGTTTTTAAAAAATATTCTTTTAGGTTAACCAATCAAAAGAAAACTGAAATAATCACACTCTGAGCCCACCATATGTCTAGATGTTATGATTCTACGGGCTTCTAAATGAAAATATAGATCCTCAAATTCTGCCTAAAAGAAGTGAATTGAGACTAGGAGTATTTTACGTTTCCTGCAGGCATTATGGTTTGATTTCCAGTTGGAATGCAGCGGTAGAATTTTTTTCTGCGTTTTTATGCCGATAAAACAGATGTTAATTGTTTAGGTTCCTACTAAGCCTTGCTCAAATTTCTGAAAATACGAATTTATGGCCTATAAATCTTAATCTGGGAAAGTTTACTTATTCTCCTGCTGGCCATCAACCTAGCATAGAATAGTTTATATAAATATACATGGATACTCCTATTTTTAAGATCATAAATGATGATGCATAAACAGGTAAATCTTTATAAAAAGAGATGTAATTGTGGCTTTTTGCTCTATGCCCACCACTATTGATGACATTTTTGAAACATTTATCTAAATGACTAGAAGACACAGAATGCAATTATACTCATAATGCAAAGAAAAGATCACATGGTAGCAAAACCCCCAAGGGCTTTATGGCTCGCTGCACATATTATATTTACCAAGGGCTGTATAGTTTGCAATTTTTTCAGGAAGTGAAAAAATAATTAACTTCCAAGAGCGAGCATTCCAACAGATGCCCTCCAAATACTGTTTCGCGTGAAATAGTTTTGAAAGCTTTTAAAAACATGCAACATAGATGTATTCATCTGTTGAAAAGTGTAATTCCAAGCATTAAAAGATAGCCACCCTGCCTTTACGAATCCAAAAACCTTTTTATGTAGCGATAAAACACCAAATTCAGTTTATTTTATATTTGCTTTATTTGGAAAGGATATGGGGCCTGAGTGTTCAAAGATTTTGACCAATTCCGTGTATATGGGGAAATTTCTTTATACACAAGAGCCATGATACTTTTTTTTCCTTTGCAACCTCTTGATCTATATGTTTATGTAACTTAAGTTACTTTGTTTTTGAGTTGAATTATATCATTTGCCAGTAGAACATGTGTAATCCTATTTCTCCTCTCCTGCTCTCTATGGCGATGCGCCAGGGGGAGCAGCCCTGGCAATATTCTCGGACCAGCCCCTGAAGAAGAACTTCCTGGCCCCCGGAGGCTGGAAATGCTTGCCTGCTGCTTTTGATACTGGGCACTGATAATGCAGCACCACTGCAAAACCCGCCCCCAGTGACAAAACCGGTCCCCACCACTACAAAATCAGCACCCCCCCCTTCCAGGCTCCCGGGGAAACACCCTATGCCCGGTACGACATGTCCGGCCCTAGATTGTATCCTTTCTTAGGATGGTCAAAACCTTTATTTGCTTGTAAATTCAGGTTAACGAGCGTGAGCTCGCTTTGGCTTTTGATATTTTGTTTTTTCTACTTTTATACAGGGGCGTAGCTACCAGTGGTGCTGCTGTAGCAATGCACTGGGGCCCAGAGGTGGGAGGTTGCCCAACTACATCAGATCCTTGAGCCCTTAGAAGGCACCGAGATAAACGAGCATTAAAGAAGTCTTCACATTTTGTTTTTATCTTGTAACATTTGCTGTGCCTTCAATGACATAGGTCAAATGTCACTCTAGTCTTCTGATAAGATGCTGCTTATTCTTTTAATATGGAGACTGGTGTTTCCTTTTCTTTTGCCTAATGCAAAGTGTGTAGATTTTGTAAAGTGAACTATGTGAAAATCTTGCTGGTGTGAAATAAAAGTCTTTAGGATAAAATGTTCTTCTTACGTGCAACATAGTTTAAATACCTGTAAATGAACTGTAAAAATATTTAAAAATAAGTAAATAGGTAAGCACAAATAAAGCTCCTTTTCCTAACTCTTAACTGTGATTAAAAAAAGATTTAAATAGAGTCAAAGCAAATCAAGACACTTTACTTGGTGCGCAAATGACAAATATTCGCTGACACATTATTGTTTGTATGCTACATAGTTTTATCAATAACATTTTATGTATGTGCAAATGTAGTGGTCATTTCAATGGAAAATGTGCTGTTTGTAAATGACAGTGGCTACCACACCATGCTTTAGTAATATATTTGTGACAGTGTGCTCTTAAATGCAACACCAGCTATATACACCCTTACCACTCTCCTGTGGAATGGGTGTGGTTCATTTGCAGCACTTGTTCTTTGTATGATGCTTGGATTTTTCAGAATCCCTAGGAGTTCAGTGGTGACATTGATGGCAGTGTCACCAGTCGGAATATTGTTCCAGCAGCACTACCTACCAGGGCCACAGGAGCACTTAAAGTACTGGGAGCTTGTTATTAGCTCTGTTTGATTCCTTCAACTGCAGGAGTTAGGCTCCAAGCAACAGAATCTTGGGAAGTACCTGCTGGGGCACTGAAAAGGGCTCATTACATGCACACCGAATGGCTAAGCAGTGCGCATGCTCATTTTTTAATTGTAGAGTGTGCAATTCGGCACTGGCTACCTGATGCCAGAAGTGGTCAAAGAAGTAGTGATGCCCATACTGCGGGATGTGAGGTGTTCAAAGAGTGTCGCAATTCATTTATTCATAACTCCTGTTTCCCACCTCACGTTTGTGTGATTTTAATCGCTGAATTCCACTCTTTCTACCTAAAGTGATTTTGTAATATATATTTCTTAATTGTAAATTTTTTATAGTATCTCTGTTCATGTACCAGGTTCAATTTTCTCAGAGCAAGAGCGAACTGCTTGTGCCAAGTTATTTAGGTTAAGCGTGGCTTTCCCCACAGTAGTCTGATTAATTCTAGGATTGTTTTTGCTTTGTCAGAGCTCAGCCACAGCTCATATGAAGACTTCCTCACTCATAGTTAACAACATGGTGTTCTTAAAGTACTTTTCTAAAGTTGTCAAAGATAGAAAAGAATTTATGTTCACCGCCCTTATCCACTAATCTCCTCCAAATAATCAGTTTACCACTACGGAGCGCAAATGACTCTATAATAAGACCTTTCACATTGCTAAGCATGCCCAAAACTAGGAACAACACTAAAAGTGATGGCCACATTCTTGCCTGCAGCTCTTTGAAATGAAATAAACTTTAAATTTCTGTGAGAAACCATTCTAATCTTAACAAATTAAATACCATTCTCAAAACACTATTTTTTCTCAAACAAAATATTATGTATATCAGTCCTAAATCAAGACTAGGTCCTGCAACAATGTTTTCAGGTGTAGTGATCTGTGCCTGTCTTTGTGACTTAGAATGTGTGGTAAGTTGCAGGTAAATTCCTGCTCTCCTGCACAGGGCTCCAGGAGTGCCATAAATGTCTACTTATCAGCTACCAACTGTAAATTTTCATGGAAGGACGACCAAGATATAGACATCTGAAAAGCTACTTTTCCCCTTTATTTATGTATATGGCTTTGTGTATTATTCTGGGGGATCTGCTTCTCACACCGCCTATTAACTCTGGCAGACTACCCTCTTATGTTGCAATTGAACTTTGATATAATGTTGCAGTAGAGAGGTGACTCCATCTCTTTATTAAATGTGAACAGTGATTACATAACTAGATTGCAATATAGATGGTAGAAACGTATTTAATATGCCTTGATATATCATTTATGAAATTAACTACCCCCTACTATACAATAGATGTATATTACTGGTTACCACATAGTCACCATATATGGCCATGTAGAGGAATAAGGCTGAAGAGTTCATATATAAACTCATATAATTACAAGGTGACTTGAAATATTCTTAAACCATATGGTAACAGCTATCTTATGCCTTATAATAAATGTTTGCTCTATTTATTTTCCCCAGCCTTGTTTACAATATTGCTTTCCTGTGCCTTCTTATTAAAGTGATGCTATGGTTGCAAATATGTGGAATAAATATAAAATATATAATGTGTAAATAAAATATGCAGCATATAATTGGTGGCAAAATATATTTTATTGAACATAATGTAACTTTCCTTTAATGGTGGCTTTAGATAATAATGTGTGGTAACATGCATATACCCATTTCTTGTAAAGACCTGCAATCGTACAATGCATAAATGTCCTGCTATAAACGTCATCTTATCAATTACTGACTGTAATTGTTCACCACATAATAGCTTAGAATAAAGAGCACCATTCACAACTGTCAGCTGGCTCTAGAAGCAGGTATTGTGATGACATAATTCAACTTCTGAATCTATTGTAGCAGCTTGAAATTAAAAGTGTCAATGTTGGTGAGTTATTAGTAGTGGTAAGCAGGCACCTACCACTGGCAATAAGGCCACCAACCCAGGCTAGGGTCCAGTATAGGTCTCAATAAATTATTTCCATGCTCAACCCTTGGTAGCTTGGCTGCGAGCAGGCAGGCTTAATTTAGGAGAAATGTATGTAAAGCATTTAAAAACAATTCAGTAAATAAGTAACACACAAAAAGCATTAAAAATCTCACACTAATGTATAAAAATAGGAAATATTTGTATCTTTAAACTGACACCAAAACTACAAAAATTCAATATAGGGAACCGGAGATATGAATTTTTAAAGAGTAAACACTTTCTAGCATCTAGAAACCTATAGAGCCACTCTGGGACATCTGGTCGCGTTTGACTGGGACAAAGTCAAACTTTTAGGCCGACTGCAATGGAGCCCAGCGAGGATACACTGAGCAGGAGGACCCAGTCAAAATGTTACCTTCGTACTTAGAAACTTTTCTGGAGCTTTTTCTGCTGGGGTCCCTCGATGCTCTTCACCAGTCCAGATTCGGTGAGGGTTCACTGGCTTGACTTTCAGGGAGCTCCAGGTCAAACTCCAGGTCAAACTCTGGAAGTTGGACCTCTGCAGCTCTTCAGCGGGATGAACTTGGAATCCGGGCTGGGTCGTGGTTGAAGGTGGCCGGCTTGACTCTTGCGGTTGAGTCAGTCACCTTATGGAGCTCTTTTTCGAAAGTTCTCCAAACTTCTGGAACTTCTTCCTGAAGTTCCTCTTGAGGGTCCAAAGGGTCCAAAACACATTCCAAGGATCTGGAAGTTCCAAGATGGTCCTTGAAAGTGTGGGTCCACAATTCCCACAATACACCTGGCCAAAACTCTTACAAGTCTGCTGGATGCACTCCAGGCAGTGGACTCTTGGTGGTGATGATGCAGGTGAGCTCTGTTAACCTCTAGCTTGCAGGGAGTCCACTCTTTAAAACTTCAGAAGCAAAGTGCATCCACAGGGCTGTAGTTCCAGATAGTGCAACAAACGCAGTCAGTCAGAATGCAGGGTCTGATGGTGCAAATCAAGTTTCCAGCATGGCAATCCTTCTTCTCTTAGTTTCAAGCAGCAGATCTGAGAGGCTCTGCACCTCTCACATATTTATTCAGTGTTTGCTGGGATCAAGCAAGAGAGCACTCCTGTCCAATGAGGTGCAAAGCAACACCCCAGCACCCCACAACATGACCACTTCCTCCAAAGTGTGGCATAATCTTCTCTCAGAAAGCACTATTCCTCCAAAATTCAACTTGCTTGAAATCTCAGCAGAGCATTAAGAGCTAACTAAACCAACTCTCAGTATGGCTCATTTCCATAGCTCTCCACCCTTAACATCTGCAGATTCCATCCGTAAGCCCCCTATCTGAATGGGTCATAGGGGATGGGGGCAGGTAGGCCTGGCATTCCCTGCCTGTCCTATTCCTCCTTTGAAGCTTCATGCTTTACGACCCCTCCCCCCTGCTCTGGCATTCCTGTGCAGCAGAGCCCTCTCTAGCAGATAGCCTCTTCCCTGGTGAGCCACTTATCACTTCATCAAAGTCTCCTGGCGAATCCTGTTAACTCTGACCAATCAGGTTAGACTGCAGGAAGGCTGAATTCTGACTTATAGACAAGAAAGTCTTATAACTTCTTTTCTGTTTATTTTAGGATAAATTCAACAATGGCATACCGTTGGATTTATCAATACCATTTTCCTAAGTCTTTAAATAATAGTTCATTCAATTCCTAGCAATATTTATGTGTTCATAAACTATTGCACTGTTATCCTATGGGACCAGGCATCTACAATGGGGAAACTGAAATGTACAATTTCTCCATCACCAGGGCATATAAAACATCTTTTATAAGGGTTTTGCTTATGGTAACTGACACCTCCCCCCCCCCTTTTTGGACACCTAGGGGAGACCCTGGGTGTACCTAATATGTAAAAATATTGTATATTCACACATTTTAAGTGCCCCTACCACCAAAGTCGAGTTTGTATTTTATTTACTTTTTAAAAACAGTCTTAACAGGCATGGCTGCTTTTGAAATGACCTCAAGCACTCAGCAGTGCACACATGCAAGTGCAGAAAGGGCTGCTGGCCTCTAAACTGCCATGCCCTATTATATACTAGGGACTTATAGGTAGTTGTAATCCCCTGTCCTATTATCTACTAGGGACTTATAGGTTAGTTCATGCCAATGGTAAGTGCACCCTAATACATAGTGTACCCTAACACACGTGTTTTTTTAACTGTGTTTTCAACATAGAAATGGCCCTGGGCCTGGTTAGACAGTCAGAGTCAGTTACCACCAGTACAAGTCAGCAAAAAATGGGGGTGCCCAGGGCACGCAGGATGACTTCGCAACAGTCCGGACTCTTCATATGAGAGTGACAACTTTGTGGTTACTGTTTCTGCATCTGGACCCATAAGGAGAAATGTTAAAATGAATGGGGATGAAGATGGATGGGATCTTGTGGTCATAAGGGGGATGATTGGATCACCAAATCTGTAAATCCCATGGATGATCAAAATTTCTGATATAAGTGAACTTTGCCTCTGCTCTTATAGTTTTTAATTTTACTTTGTTCATAGGGTATTGCTGGGATTGACAATTAAAATTGGGTGGGGAGGATGTACAAAATGTTCTAATTGCATGTTCTGGAATTTGAGTACATGAATCTTGGAAATTGTCTAATTTCAATGTAATCATGTTATTACTGAAGAAACAAGCCTGCTTTCGGCAGCTTTTAATACTGAATGATTATATGACTCCAGCAGTCCTCCAATGCCAGTCTTTATTAAATACTAATTTAAATGCCATTGCATTATTAAATGGAAGATACCCTCAGGTGTTTGTGATAATTACTGGAAACTTTAATGCCAACCTGTTTCATAGGATGACGCATCCTACGCATCCTTTGCTCAGTTGAATATCACCATGATATTCCACAAGTACTGTTTCAAGCAGTGCTGGGTACATTTGTGTTTTCAATTTTGTTAATTCACCGCTTAAATCAGAGATGTGGAGGAACTGTCCTGCACATACCATTAATTTTTCTCATGGGCAAAGCAAAACTTTAGATTAAACCTTCATTCTTATAACTAATTTTTTGGGGGAAAATACATGGAAAACTCAATAATTACCGGGATTACATCTCTAGTATCATAGTATCAATTTTGTTTGGGAGAATTTTATGACAGAAGATTTTAGTCACTGGTGTTCAATAGAAAGGCTGTCTCTTCTCATTTATGACCCGAACAAACAGGAAAAAGGCAATTTAGGGCGAATGTACGAATAATACTAAGTATCTGGCCACCATGCCATCGACCAAATCGATGGCTGTTTCCCCAGAACCAGAACCTCAGTTTTCTCAACAAACTGCTTGCGACATCTGTGATCCATCCATTCTGCTAATCCAAGCAGTCAGGATCTAAAGCTGGCCACAGAAGTACCATCATCCTGCATCAAGGTGTTAATGAGCTGTGTGTCATAGAAGTATGACATGATTTTAATGTCATGATGCTCAATCATATCAGCAAGGGGACGCATATACAGGTTAAATAATGGCAGGCTCATTGCTGAGCCCTGGGGCTCCCCCTGCTGCACCGAAAAAACCTCAGATGAGCATGGAATATTATCTATAACACAGGTTGGCTGACAACACCAGCTTTATGGAGTGCACGAATATAATAATTTCAATAATTTAAAAATAAATGTGTCTAAAACCAAGAATATGTCATTCGGATTTTTGAATCCTTCCTTCACTTGGACAATTGATTCTAAAATCATTAAGCATGTCGTTAGTTACTTATATGTGGGTGTAATTATAAATAGTACTTGGAACTGGATTCTCCATGCTAAAAGGCTGATTTCTAGGACCAAGCACATAGTTAATGCTGTTAAGCGCTTCACTATTAAAGGTGTGCAATTTGTACTGTTTTAATGTATTAAAATGTAATTTGGTTCAAACATTATTGTAGCCTCCTGGGGAGAGTGATACCCCACAATCAGTCCCACTAGACACCGTCAATGTTTTGATTGTTGTGTTTTTGTTGGGGGGGGCAGCCCCCTGGGAATGGGCCTGTGTTCCCTGTCTCCCTGGGTCCCATCGGTCTTTCTGCACCCCGGGGGATAGATGCAGATGTTCACCACCAATCTGCCACCCCTGGGGTAGCAGAGAGCTTACTTAACATGGGGAATATATATATTTTGTTGTAGAAAAACATATGATGTGTGAGTGGACCTCCATGGTTTTGGGACTGTCCTCCAGCCCTAAATCCCCAACTGTATTTTTGCCCTACAGGTGGGACATAGCCCCATTTCCATGGCAAGTAAGAGGAAATGTTCATTCTTTTGGCTGTAGTTTTGACATAAGGAGTGGTAGAGTAGAAGTTAATCCAAATTACCTCCTACTTGCCATTGTGAATGGTTGTACTATTTGAGACCATGCTGTGCCACCCCAATGTAAAAATTGTTCTAAAATCATGCATGTTCCTCACATTTCTGGGAAGAAAAGTTCCAGAATCGGTGAATTACAAATTCCCTACTCCCCAGTGTTCTCCTACTTTTCCTGAAAAAAACAGTACACCTTGTGTGTGGCTGACCCTAACACCTGCAACACAAAAGGCCGCCAAACCAAACATGGAGAAATCAGCAATAGGGGTAGCGGCGGAATTTGGGCCTGGGTTTGGTCGGCCACCCAGGGAAACCTATTAATCCCAGACATTTCTGATAACTAGACACCTGGAGAAGTCTAGCATGGGCTCCCTCGCATGGATCCCGCATCAGTTTCTTACCCACAATGCCCTGTAAACCTCTGCCTAAAATTGCACATTTCCCTTGCCATTTCTGTGATGTTAACTTCCAGAGTCTGCAGGGATCCACAAAATTCCTTCCATCCAACATTTCCCCATGTATCCCGATAAAAACCAGACCCCACCTGTGTGGCTGGGCCTAGGGCCCGCGACAGGAACAGATCAAACAAGGGTCAATAGGAGCTCTACAAATATTTAAATATATTTAGATAAATAACTGGCAAACCTCCAGCTTCCCCCCACAACCCTCAGCAGTATCTCCCTCTCCTTTCCAAAATATAGTGGAGCCTGCCAAGCACCCCCACTATCATTGGTAATGTCATTTCATGTCCTGTCCAAATGCATTTTATCACCCAATAACTTGCATCCTTCCACCATCTCTCAGCACTCTGTACACCCCCAACCCAAGTACTATGCTCACTGCTCACAAAAAGTGAGCAGAGAGCTGGTGCTGTGATGTTTACAGCTCTCATTTACCTGTGTCAGCATAGATTGAAAGTATTTTGTCATTTGTGGATCAGTAAACTGCTTAACACACCTGGTTATAGCAAGTATGATAAAAGAATGACCTGGGGTAAGTCGATTTCTGTGCAAATCACTCTGTGAACACATACATATGTGCTTGTCAATAGCACTAGCTAGCTCCTCCTAGAAAAATTGCAAAGCAACTTGTTGGACTTTGCACTCCCTGCAGGGTCATCCCCAAACTTTTTGTCTTTTCCCTCCTCTATTCTGAACCAGTTTTTGTTGGCTTTTAGGACTCTGCGCACTTTACCACTGCTAACCAGTGCTAAAAAACCTGTGCTCTCTCTTTTAAACATGGCGAAACTGGTTTACACCCAATTGGCACATTTGATTTACTTGTAAGTCCCTATTAAAGTGATAATACATGTACCGAGTCCTGTAAATTAAATGCTACTAATGGGCCTGCAGCACTCATTGTGCCATCCACCTGTGTGTGTAATTTAAAATGCTATTTTGACCTGGCAAAATAAACCTTTTGCCTGTCTAAACCTTCCATTTTAATGCATATAAGCCACCCATAGCGTAGACCCTAAACAGCCCATAGGGTAGGGTGCAGTGTATTTAAAATGTTGGATATGTACTTTTAACTTTTACATGTCCTGGTAGCAAAAAACTCTTACATTAATTTTTCACTACTGCAAGGCCTATCTCTTCCACAGGGTAACATTGGGTTTACCTTATTATATTTAATAAACTATACCTTTCAGTTGGGAGCAGGTAAAAATATGGAGTTTGGCTTCTAAAGAATTGTAATTTAAAACCCTCTTTAATGGCAAAGTTGGATTTTAAGTCGCAATTCTGAAAATGGCATTTTGAGAAAGTATGCATTTTCTAACTATTTGGTGCCTGCAGCCTGCTCCTGGGTCACATCACTAGGAGAGGTTGGCAGATGGCCTTTGTGTATTCCTTGCAGACAGCATCACATTAGAGGGCCTGGTGTTGGCAGGATGGGCCACCTCTGGCAAGATGGAGTGCTGAGTTGTCACCTACCACACTTGCACTTCAAGGGCACTTGCTCAGCTCACACACAAAGTACTTCACACTAGCTTATTCTGCCCCCAAATAGACTGGGACCAGACCAGGGAGGAAATTCCAGACACCTCTGTAGGGGGAAACTCCAGAAGCTTCTCCCACTTCAAAGTAGTCATCAGGTGTATATCAGTACACTCCTACACCTGTGAGTACTACAGACGAAGGACACCCTGCTGTCCTGCTGGTTGAGAAGGAAGAGTGGACCTGGTCCCTTTTGCCCCAGGCTGAGTGACTCCAAGTGTCAGCTGACTGATATTCTTTTCTCAGCTACAGGAATATAACAAGTTCCAGAGGCTAAGCTGCTACTGGAGGAGCGGAAAGACCACAAACGTTTCTTCATATATAAATTCCTTGCGGTTAACCCCGAGATACCTTTAGTCACCTGTGCAATGCATAGAGCCAGGACCTGAGTCCTCTCACGGAAGACGATTGGAGACATTCTGTGGAAAACGAGGGTGACTGGTTCACACTCTGGGCTACGCTGTAATGCATAGAACTGTAAGAGGCTCGCTCCATTGTGGGAGGGTGTCCTTACCTGTTTGGGGAAGTGCTCGGTTGGAGTCTCCCAAGGGACCCGAAATTTGTGATACTACCTATCACAGACATAAACTGTGACACATACAAGAGGGCTCTTCTGTGGCTTGACTTGGTTGTAGCTAAGCGGAACATCACTAAAGCCTGGAAGGATACCAAGGCCCGGTCATTGGAGGGATGAGGATGGGACTAGCTCACTCTTTAAGCATGGAACAGCCTATATGCATTGCTATAGGGTGCTCCCAGAAACACAGCAAGATTTTGAGAGACTGCAGCAATTACTGGGAGATTCATGTCCAGCCTTGCCATAAACGGCCATGGGTGTTGTAAAACAAACTATATACTTTTGACACCTGGGTGGTCTACTAACCCATTGGGGCTTTAAGCAGAAGATACTCGGAATCCTTGTGTCATAATTCTGGGTGCTGGTGAAAAAGCTGCAACACAATAAACAACATTTTATGCATCACTTAGAATGGAACACTTGATTGTAAACTATTGTTTTTTTGGATAACCCTATAAATGCTAATAAAAAGTTATATAGAAAAAACAGTACACCTGAGTAAGGCAAATGTTCATAAATCCAGTGAAATTCAGGGCTGTCTCAAGGATTTATAGGGCCCTGGGCACAGAAATACTTTGGGCCCCATCTATTCAGAATATGTATGGTCGTCCTTACATTCTGTCTTCCTATTGTGAGGGTGGGAGAAGGCAGCATTTCTAATGGCAGAGACACCACCAGCTCCTCCACTGGGATCATCCCTTTTGGATTGAGACAGTGCTGAAAATGGTGAAATCAGCTGGCAAATGTAGGCATTCCAGTACAACACCATTTACGCAGAACCTCGTCCATGCAAGGCCACCATGGCTGGGACACCCAGTTCATGACAAGTTTCCCAAATCAATTCATATTGAAAAGACATTGGAGGTACATTTCTACACATTCCTACACATTATGGCAGCAACATCCTGATACAGCCTGTGCTTCAAGTAATTGGTGGCACAGATTTTGTATCCAAGATTTCTCCCACCATAGCGGCATAAGCTGCTTAGTAGGAACAACAGAGGTCACCAAGGTGAGAAATTGTACGGATTCTGCGTTGCCACTGATACGGTGATTGTATGACAAACATTCATGCATGATGGTCGGCCACTCTTAATAGAAGTGTTTCAGACGTAGGCTGGATGCCATAGGATTCCAGCTCCCTCCTCTGAGCAAGGCATTTTAATATTAATTAGTTCTGGTTGATGTGAATGTCACGGCTCTGTCTTTAGTAAAGAGAAGTTACACAAACCATACAGATGTAAGCCTTAGAACACAGATCAACCTCTCAAGTTACACCGCTGTAAATAATGCTTAAGGTTCACATGGGAAAGGCGTACCTCTGGATACCCATATTGTACAGGCTCAGGTTGTAATACCTCACATTGCAGACATTGTATAGGTTCCAGCCTTCAGAGCTGTCGCCCAGGTTACAGAGATTACACAATAGGAGTAAGTATGTATCTCAAATACATTTATTGTTTTTTTAAATGTATCAATCTGCCTCCGATGGAGTGCTTGCATTGCATTATCAACTCCTTTACATCTCAAAAGTACCCTACGAATCATGACCCATTACATTTGTTATTCCACTTGCATGCATTTTATATAGAAAGCAATCCTTTCTTGTGTTATTCACTGCACCTGGCGCTATTTACACTTTTTAGCCAGAAACTGTGTTCAAGCCACACATACATATATATATGCATAGAAATGTACACACACATGCATATTCATACAAGTACATGCATAAAAACATAGAATCCAACAGCTTAAAACAAAACTAGCATTGGCAAAGCCACTAGCTGTGGCTTCAGTGTGGTAACACATACCAACACAGACATGCACAAATGCAGTTTGCATGCGTTAGCTCATTAAAGCTAGACCTATTGGCTTTACCAATGCTTGTTAGGCATGTTTATGTCCATGTTCAGAAAGAGGGTGGATCATAATCACCATGAATTGAAGATCACCACAGACTGAAGTGTGTTTAACCATTTTTGCCCATCACAAAAGCGAGGCTGCATTTCTCTTGGGCAGGGGAGCAACTAGACCCACATTTCGGGGGGAGGGGAGGGGGTCTAACACTTCCAGAAATGGGTCAGAGCAAGCATTTTCAGAAGTGGGATTGGATCTATCCTCATAGCCAATATAAGAAAAAGAGGTGACAAACTTTGTAATTTAAACATATTGGACAAACCTGTCAGTATAACGAACATGTATTTGTAGATTTGACACTGTTCCTAGGCTACTCACAGTGATCTTTAACAAGCAGATTGAGTGCATTGACAACTAAAAAACGGATTCTGCAGATATTAATCCAAAGCATATAAGACATGTTTTCACAAAGTTGTTTCAAGACATTCTTTTTGTCAATTCACTGATCCCTTCTGTGGCAGGACAATTTGCTTGTAAAATATTTATCATTGCAAGTCAAGAAACATGCTCCCGTTCCACTAATGACTGAAGGTACAATTTCATTTACCCAGTTATGAAAGTCAATGTTGGTTTTGTGCCACAGCCATACCAGAATCCGTTTTGGTAATCTAAGAAGAAGGTTATGTTCTTCAATGAATGTAGCCATTTGTTTTGACACCGATCTTCCAATCTTTTTGTCTAGAAATAGTTGGTTATTGGCCGGAAGTTAGAAAGAGCTTTTGTTTGAAGCACTCTTTGTTTTAGGGAGTTCTTTTGAGAAGACACCTTTATCCAAAGAGTTGTTGATACCTCTGGCTGGATTAGATGCAGCTGTATTAATGAGGATATTCTTGCATATGTGAGCAGGACATGGGCCTGGGGGTGACCGTACTGGCATACCAGCGTTTGCAGCCTTGATGAAGTGCTGTGTATTTTTGAGGCTGAAGGTGAGTAACTGTGGTTGTTTTTATGATGTGTTTTCTAGTAAACTGCACAGCACTGCAGGAATTATGATTGAGAAATAATTGAGCATTGAAGAGAGAAGCAGCGGGTCTAAAATCATTGGGATAGTTGGAAGTAATGCAGGTGTACCAGGCACACAGCATGGGCCTTTGAGATCTTTGTGCTGCCAAGGCATCAGGATGCCCTAAGTTACTGCCACTTCAGGTACTATGGTTAAAGGACCCTTTTTTGTGTGAACTCCTCTACCCAGTCTGTTCTTGTGCTCTTGAGTCCCATCATCAGCTTTCCCTGTTCAGATCTCCTGTCTAATGGTCAGGTCTTTTGAGTACGGTCTGCTCTTCAGCTGTAGATCATTTCTCCACGACATAAGGTAGGTTCCTCTGAAGTAAGGCAGGCATCGGGTATGTTGGCTCCAGCCAGCTTTCCCTGCTACCTACTCCTGTGTTTTTCCTCAGAAGAAAGGAAAATGACAACTCCATGCTGCTCGCCATATAAAGGCTGAGTAGAGGCCATTGCTGTAGGTGTGCGCAATTATTGGAAAGAATATATATTGAGTTTAATGATTATACATCAATGATTAAATTGAGACTAACCCTGGGCGGAGCTGGCGTAGTGCCACTACGCGGAGTTCCACGGAGTTGGAAAGAAACTCAGTGGAACTACGCTCCGCTCCCCTCCACCCTCCCTAATGTAATTATAATTTTTTTAAAAGGCACTTACCTGAGGTGGCTGCTTTCACCTCGCCATGGTCTCACTCTCCTTCCTCGTCCTCGCCATCCTCATCGATGGAAACCCCTACGTTGTACGTCTTGCGCGTCTTGCGTGTCTTGCGCATGGCGAGGAGGATGCAGCCACAGCAGGTAAGTGACTTTATAACATTTTAATTACATTAGGGAGGGTGGAGGGGCCGTCTAACTCCGCTCCTCCACGGAGTCGGAGTTTTGCCTGAACTCCACATTCTCAACGGAGCGCGGAGTAGGCAAAACTCCGTAAACTCCACTGGCGGAGCGGAGTTACCCGCCCCGGCTTAATTGAGACACAAATATACATCAGTTTAGTATCCATGCAATTACACATTTAACTGAGTCCACTAAACATGTACTGTTAGAAAGTCATCATTTTGCCCTATTTGCCCCCATATCTTTACTGAACGATACTGCTGGGAACTGACTCTGGCTGTGCCCTCGGCTTTGATGGCAGGCCCAGGACAGTGCTATGTTTAAAACCCTACACATGTATATATATGTCTTTTGACTGGGGGTGAATGTTTTGATTTGTTCTGCATTCCGTCCATCAATTGTGTGTCTTTTGCTTTCTCGCCCTAAGTGCGCCAGGTATGCCCAGACGTGGGTCCTGGGCTCACTGTGCCACTGGAATCAAGCTATCCTGGCTGAAGAGGGGTGAAACCCCGAAACCGGTCCTAGGATGCTTGTTTCCGGTCCAGGGAGGACCTGGCTTGGCAGTTCGGGCTGGACTGTTCCCACAAGGAACAGGGTCAAGACTGATTTGCATATGGCTGGGTCCAAACTGGGGTGGTGTGGTGAGCAAAAGAATGATGGATTTAACCCAGATCCTTGTGACTGGGGGTGAATGTTTGCATTGTCCAGCATTCCGTCCATCAATTGTTTCTTTTGCATTTGTCACCCTAAGTGGGAAGGGTATGCCCAGACGTGGGTCCCGTGCTCACTACACCACTGGATTCAAGCTAACCTGGCTGAAGAAGGGTGATGCCCTGAAACCGGTCCCAGGATGCTTGTTTCCGGTCCAGGGAGGACCTGGCTTGGCAGTTCGGGCTGGACTGTTCCCACAAGGAACAGGGTCAAGACTGATTTGCATATGGCTGGGTCCAAACTGGGGTGGTGTGGTGAGCAAAAGAATGATGGATTTAACCCAGATCCTTGTGACTGGGGGTGAATGTTTGCATTGTCCAGCATTCCGTCCATCAATTGTTTCTTTTGCACTGTGTGTTAGGGTACACTTGCAATTGGCCTGACAGACCCTATAAATGCCTAGCAGTTAATAGGGCAAGGGGGATTAATTTACCTATAAACTCCTAGTAGATAATAGCGCTTGGAGATTTAGAAGCCCAGCAGATTTTATGCACTTAGCATGTGTGCACTACTGAGTGCCTGTCTGTCATTTTGAATGCAGCCTTGCCTTGCAAACTGCGTTTAAAAGTAAGTTCTTAAAATTGGCATCACCTACCCTATAAGTCCCTAGTACATAATAGAGCAGGGGGATTAAAATACCTATAAGACGGGGGCGTGGCTTGGACGCAGTGCTAATGGCTGCCTGATTCCGTCGCTCCGTCAGACCGGAGAAAGAACATCAACTCCCGAGGTACACGCAAGTGCAAGGAGGGTAGAAAAAGTTGTCATGGACATCGGAACACTCCTGGAAGAAGAGGGCTTAACCAGTAGAGCAGCCAGGACCTGAGAAGTGAGGAAAACAGAGGCGATCGCAGGAGGCATGAAGAGGTTGCAGAGGCAAGATGGCGATACCCCATAGATGAAGACCCGAAACCGAAAGTATCGGCAGACAAAGCACAGGCAGAAGGCGAAGGCAGAAGGCGAAAGGCACGGGAGATCCGGTGCCTCTCACAGCGACTCAGTGTCCTAGCGACCAAGCGACACAGCGACCTAGCGACCCAGCGACACAGCATCCCTGCGGTATTCCGTAGCTGAAGACCCGAAACTGGCATGAAGAGGTTGCAGAGGCAAAATGGCGACACTCCATAGCTGAAGCCCCGAAACCGAAAGTATTTTGCGTGTCTCACACCACCAAGGTGGCCCTCCAGCGACTCATGACCTAGTGACCGAGGGACCCAGCGACACAGTGACCCAACGACACAACGACACAGCGACACAGCGAATCAGCCGATCCAGCTGATCAGTGCAGGGGGACTGGTACGCGGAAGTAAGGTTGGCGATCAGAGCAATTACTGGGACGCGGCGGCAGGACGGCGAGGCGCCGCAGTGTAGCAGAAACTGAAAAGTGCCATCAGGCGAGAGACCAACGCAGAGACCCAGCCGAGCAGAACCGAGCAGAGCAAGGGAGGGGCAGGAACGAAGGCTCGAACAGCAAAAGAGAAGCGGAGTGCGGAAAAGCGGAAAAGCGCAAAGACAACCTTCCATGCCGAGAGAACGCTGCCGAGAAATCTGCCAACTGCCAACTCCCCCACAGTAAGCAGGCTGCGAGGGGTGAGTGTACCCAAAGCAACTCAACAGTACCCAAGGGGTGAGCCCTTTGATTGCAGGGTGGGCGAATGCGAATGCGACACTCTCCGGGGCTTTCCCAGTGCTCCCCAGTGCCTCCCAGACCATTGAGACTCATTTCCAGACCAGAGAGTCGCACACGAGGAGATAGCAAGCGAGGGGCAAGCAGCTAGCGGCTACACAGAACGGAGCGCACGGAGCAGAGCGGGAGGGACCGCCAGCACCGTCCGCCTGGACCTTGTAACTACCACTAAAACCAGCTACTAATAACAGCCTCCACCGCAACGTTATAGAGCTGGGAACACGGCAAACCTACACTGAGACCAGGCTAGCGGCCAGGGGGCGCCTAGCGAGGTGATAGCAAGCAAGCAGATAGCGGCCAGCGGCGACACAATCAGGGCGCACGGAACTGAGCGCCAGCGCCCCCCCGCGCCACCAGCACCGCCAGCTCCGCCAAGAGAGGGCGCTCGGAAAACCTCCACTGATACCAGCGCAGAGTCCAACCCAGATCTGCCTCCAAAAAACGCGGGAGATCTACAACTGAAGGTTTAAAAAACAGAGAAGCTGCACTGGCGACAAAATCATGGAGGCGGGGGAGATCGTTCGAGTGAGAAGGGAAAGAGAAAGGGAAGGGGGCCCGAACTCCAGGTTGTACGTTACAAAAAGGCCACTGTAACACAACGCTGGTGAGAGTCCGAAATCCAGACAAAGGAAGTCCAGAGAAAGTCCTGAGAAAAATCAAGAGTAAAGCCCAGAGAAACCACAACTACGGCACACCGACGAACTGTAGACCGAGAGTGTCGTGAAAGGGCACCACGAATCACACCGCTAACCTCCGGACAGCAGACCACATCGGGGAGGGTGCCACACAAAAAGAGACCTGAGAATAAGGCCAGACCGAGCAACAACAGTGGAAAACGGAAAAAAAAAACAGCAAGGGCAGTGAAGTGAAACCGGTAACCCCTGGTACAAAACAAAAAAAAAAGCACGAAACACAAATAAGGGGGACAAAACCATGGCGGACAGAGATGCAAGACACCACCTATTACAACAGAAAAAAAGCAAAGGAGAGCCAATGGTCTCAGACTCCCCAATCAAAATGAAGCCAGACCTGAATGGCACCCTAGAAATGATACTAAAAAAACTAGCGGACGTCCATAAGCTAGCAAAAACCACAAGACATACCACGGACGCTATCCAACTTGAAATCGCGGCAGTCAGGGCTGACCTGCACACTGTGAACAACAGGCTAACAACCGCCGAACAAAGAATTAGCGATATAGAGGACACCAATGCCGGCTCAAGTAAGGAGATGAAGACCCTAGCAAAGATCACCTTAACGCTGCAACGTCAAGCCGCGGAGTTAGAGGATAGAAACCGGAGAGGGAACATCCGAATACTGGGAGTCCCGGAAGGGGCGGAAGACCCAGCAGGGTCATGCTTGGCCTTCCTTGAAGATTGGATACCAAAAATCACAAACATGAAGCTGGATCGCCAATTCGAATTAGACCGGGCCCACAGAGTGCCCGCCTATAAACCCACGGTTAACAACACAACAAGACAAGCTGCCCGGCTGATCATCTGCAAACCACTGAGGGCACAGCACTCAGAAGCCATCCTCAACCATGCGAGGAAAACCCATCAGATCATGTGGAATAGCCACAAGATTATCTTCACTCAGGACTTCTCAAAAGCCACAGTAGACACCAGAAAAGGCTTCCTGGCTCTGCGCGAAAAGCTCAGAAGCAAGAATATGCAGTTCTCTTTCGCTGGCCCCGCCAAATTCAGGATATCAGACGGAGGCAGACAACATTTCTTCAATGACCCGGGGGAGCTGGCATCCTTCCTGGAAGACCCTGCAGTTCAAGAGATGGAGGCCTCCCTACCAACCACCGCTAAACGAAGGTCTTCTCCTGACCCTGGCTCAGATCCTGGCTCGTGCTGAGAAAAACAAAAAAGACAAAGAAGGACCTCAACCATCGCCTCAACCACCTGCTAAAGAAGCACTCTTAAAGAGAATCTAACCAATACCTACCTCACAGGCAAGCAGAGAGTTGCACCTACCTTTGTTCGTGCCGCCGACCGTACCTACCTCAACTACTCCACCTACCTCAACAACCTTAACTACCTCAAAGGCTCTTGTGGCTCAGACTGCAGGGTCTTCCTCAGGGACTGCCGGAAAAAAAAGATATGAAAAAAAAAAGAATCTGAAAACTATAAACTAGATCACGTTCAACGGCCTGTGAACCTTGATCACTGAACGTGGTTACACGTGGTCCACCTGTACCCGGAACCTGGGAAGCTTCGAGACCCTGACGCAAGATCAAGATCAAGTCTTGCCTGGAGGCACTACCTATGCTGAGGCCAAGGTCTCAAGGCCCCAAGGTAACCACAATACACTGCCGGGAGAGACATACAAAGGTTACCAGACAATTATTCTCCGAGAGACGGAACGACGATCCTGCCGTCGCACCTCCGACATACGAGGTCTGCAGAGAGGGGAGGGGGTGGGGACGGGGAGGGGGGAGGTGGGGGGACGGGGGGCTGGGGGTGGGGAGGATCATCAGGGGTGGCAGAGAGCCACAGATACTAACCAGCTTCTCAGGCTGGGCAGCCTTTACTTTCTCTATTTTCTAGCTTTTCTTTCCCCTTCCATCTTTTCCCCATCAATCCACCGGGGGGGGGCACCGCTTAGGACACGACGATAAAGGGGGGTCCAGCTCGCTTTTGCCAGCAAAAACACCAGGAGTACCGCAAAATAGACAACTCAGAAGTTACAGTAGTCAGAGGGTCGGCACACCAGTATTATGGTTAGGGAGGAAGGTACACCCACCTAGTGCCTCACTATCTCCCCAGGGTCCAAAAAAGAAAGAGGGAGGCCCAAGTGAAGTAGGGCTAATGAATCTGACATTTGAACACTATAACGATGACCACAACGATGACCTGCAAAAAAAAAACCACCCTGACTACCGACCTTAACATAGTGTCCCTAAATGTAAAGGGGCTTAACCACCCAGTCAAACGTCGGAAAATTTTAGACTACCTAGCCAAAACCAAGGGGGATATAATACTAATACAAGAAACGAAACTATCAGAGGAGGACACAAAACTTATTAGGGGAAACTGGATATCACAGATAGCATGCTCACTAGCTGTTAAAAAGAAACGGGGGGTAATCACCCTGGTTTCAAAGAGAGCCAACATAACTATAGAATCACAGACCCAAGATAAGGAGGGCAGACTTATAATCACACACTTGAAAAGAGGTGAAGAGTCAATACATGTAGCAAACATATACGGCCCCAACACGGACGACCCGGGCTTTTGGGCGGAGGTGTCCAACACCCTGGAGAGATTCCCCCAAAGCGAGCTCATGGTGGTAGCAGGCGATTTCAACATCCCCTTAGACCACACAATAGACAGACAATCCACCTGCCAATACCACACTACCAGCTCACACGCTGTACTCAAGAACCTATGCTCTAAATACAACCTAAAAGACGCCTGGCGCCTCCAACACCCAGACACCAGAGACCATACCTTCTACTCTAACCCACACAACTCCTACACTAGGATAGACTATATCCTCATATCCGGGTCCTACAAACGGTTAATCGATACTACAGACATAGCTCCTAGACTGGTGTTGGACCACTCGTGCATCAGTCTAAAACTAGCGGGGAAACTTAACGGGGACGCCCCAAGAAGGTGGCGCTTCAACAGCGACGTACTCTCAGACCCTGAGGATAAAAAAAGGATAGAAGAGGCCATAAGTGACTACCTTAGACACAACAACAATACGGACACCAGCACAGAGACACTCTGGGATGCCATGAAAGCGACCGTCAGGGGCACACTAATAGCAATAAAAACAAAAATCAATAGAAAATCCAACCTAAGGCTAAACGAGCTAGAACAGGAAATCAAAACCCTAGAACAGGCCCATGCTAACTCACTACAGAACTGCGAGCTCCTTGCACTCTTAACAAAAAAAAAATACGAGTACAATAAAATACTGAGTGAGAGGTCAGGTATATGGGTCAACAAATTTAGAGCACTTAACCTGTGCAAAGCCATTAAGGCGGGGAAATTGCTCGCATCATATCTCAAGCATAAACGCAGCCAGTTTGTCATATCAGCCATTAAAGGCCTGGACAACAAAACATACACCAGACACAAAGACATCCTGAGAACCTTCAAGGAGTTCTATCAGGAACTCTA
Organism: Calotriton arnoldi; assembly: GCA_963921515.1. Taxonomy (NCBI): domain Eukaryota; kingdom Metazoa; phylum Chordata; class Amphibia; order Caudata; family Salamandridae; genus Calotriton; species Calotriton arnoldi. The sequence goes on along the minus strand of CAWUFW010000219.1, from coordinate 3,779,589 downwards.
TAGGAACGAACAACCACAGAACTTAGAAGATGGTACCAAGTACCTCGAAAAACTCAACCTACCTCAACTAAACAGGGAGGAGAAAAGCAAACTAGGCCAGGAGATTGGTTACACAGAGATAGAAATGGCAGTCATATCACTAAAAGACAACAAGGCACCCGGGCCGGACGGATATACAGCCTCCTTTTATAAAACCTTCCTGGAACAACTAAAACCAATGATGAAACTAGTCTTTAACCAAATAGCGACGACAGGCTCCACACCACAAACTATGACAGAAGCCAACATAATAGTCATCCCGAAGGAGGGGAAAGACCAGCTCTCTACAAAAAACTATAGACCTATATCGCTGATCAATGTAGACTGTAAAATCTATGCCAAGATTCTGGCGGCCAGACTCAACGCAGTTCTGCCCAAGCTGATAAGCAACTCTCAAGTAGGCTTCCTATGCACACGCATGTCTAATGACAATACCCGCCTACTATGCCATATCATAGAGCATGCCGCTGTTAAGACAGAGCCGCTAGCGGCTATCACACTGGATGCCGAAAAGGCCTTCGATAGGGTCTCCTGGGACTTCTTGGGTAGCTGCATGCAAGCCTTTAACCTAGGAGAAGAATTTACACGTATGGTCATGGCCCTCTATAAAAACCCCAAGGCCCGCGTAGCTGTGAACGGGTCTCTCTCTGAGCCTCTCAACCTACAACAAGGTACGAGGCAGGGTTGCCCACTATCCCCAGCACTATTCCTACTTGCACTAGAACCACTCATCAGGGACATTAAAACAAACGCCAGCATTAAGGGGGTGGACATCAATGGGGTCCAAATTAAACTTGCCGCCTATGCAGATGACATCCTAATTGTAACAGAGCAACCGAAAACATCAATTAAAGCACTGATGGACACAATAACTAGATACTCGAACCTCTCAGGATACACACTCAATAGAGACAAGTCAGAAGCGAAACCCCTAAACATATACTGCACAAGAGATACCCTAGGGGAGTCGGGCCTAACATGGCAAACAGGCAGCATCAAATACCTAGGCATTGACTTCAATAGCAATATGGTAGACACACTACACCAGAATGAGAAAGCATTACTAGAGAAGGTTAAAAACTCCTGGAATCTTGGTCACCAAAATTCATCACATGGTGGGGCAGAATTGAAACCATCAAAATGATGATCACACCGATGGTGAACTACCTCACCAGTATGCTCCCGCTCACCTTGACAGATGACTTCCACCGCAAAATAGATAAACTCATAAACAACTTCCTATGGTGAGGGAAGAAGCCAAGAATCAGCATCAAAAAACTAAGACTTGATAAGACTCTGGGAGGGGTGAACCTAGCTGACTTCAGGATATACCAGACGGCCTACCTAGCTAAGCAAGGCTCATACTGGATCTCCCCACCGGCCGAGTATACCCCGGCGTGGCTAGAAGTGGAGAGGGCCATTCTAGATAATCTAAGTCCCCTGGCTCTGTTAACAACAACTAGACTATACCCAAACAGCTCCAAAGCAATCTTTAAGAACACAAAGATTGCACTATTTAAGGTAGACAAAAAATTGGAGATAAGCATTAAAGGGTCCAAACTAGAGTCACTTTGGGCAATAGCAAGATAACATACAAGGGCAAAAGCCTATCAATGGACACATGGATTAAAAAAGGTATATTCTTCCCTCATCAGCTACAACACAACACATACCCAATTACTTTCTCAGCCCTCCAGACGACTCATGACCTGGCAGACATGGAATTCTATAACTTCCTAAAAGTTAGAGCGGCCATAACAAAAGCCAAACTTTCTAGCGCCCAACCGTCAATACCCCTATATATGACAACCATTAACAAAATGGGGCACCAAGTGTCGCAGATATACAAACTCCTCCGCCCAAAAACCTCAAAACTTAATGATAAGGTCACTGCATTCTGGGGGCAGAGGCACCCGGTACCGCTTCAAGAAACGGACTGGCTCGCTATATGGAGATCCGTCTCACCCAACAAGATCTCCCCGGTCCTCTCCCAGACAAAATTCTGGGTGCTCCACAAAGCATTCTGGACCCCGGCCCGGCTGTATGCACTTGGGCTTAAAAAGGACGCAACTTGTTGGAACTGTAATAGGGAGACAGGGGATCTAGTGCACCTTATCTTCCATTGCAATACACTCAAACAGTTCTGGGACAAAATATTTAATTTCATAAATGGTATTTTCGGGGGGGTCATGGTCAGAGACTCCTTCAACCTGCCAACAGGTTGTGCAAACACAAACATAAGAGACGAACCAGATAGAGACATGCTCGACATCCTACTCACCACGGCAGTCAAAGTGATTCTTACCAATTGGAAAGACACAAGTAAAGCCACATTCAAGAACTGGCTAAGCTGGATCATTCATCTCAGGGGGGCGGACAACATAGCCCTACAAAACTCCCCATGGAAACCAACTTCAAGGCCACTGTGGGAATCACTGGACTCATACCTAGACTCATACGAACACCCATGATCATAGCTGGCAACACAAGAATAGACCGCTAGCCCCAGGGCCGGGCAACTGTGTCACTAGGGCTAACCTAACCACACACCTTATCCCGGGAGATTACCAGGCCACAGACCAATCAGTAAATGCTCCTGGCCCGCCCCCCCCACCTCCGCTTCCCACTCTCTTTTCCATTCTTCTACCCTTTAGGCTACTCTTCACTCTACTCTACCTAGCCTAGTCCATGCTCCCAGTACATAGGACACATCAGTGGACCCAGGAGGCCCACTAAACGATCAAATATACGTCCACAAGCAACAGCAAATGTGAAGAATTTGGACTATCGCACCTGAGGGTATCAATGCTTTCTGTATCACCCTGTTAAATAAAAAACCAATAAAGTATTTTTTTAAAAAATAATAAAATACCTATAAGACCGTACTATATAATAGGGCATGGAAGTTTAGAGGCCAGCAGCCATTTTTGCACTTGCATGCGGGCACTGCTGAGTGCCAGAGGTCATTTTAAAAGCAGCCCTGCTCTGCAGCACTGCTTTCAAAAGTAAATTAATTGCAAACTTGACATTGGTGCTATGGGCACTTTAGAAGTGATAATCTACATTATTATTAAAATTAGGTATCACCAAGGACTCCCCTAGGTGTCCCAGGAGTGGGGGGTATGTAACTATAGGCAGGGTCCTTATGAAAGATGTTTTATAAACCCTGGTGAGGGAAATCTGCCCATTTGTATTTGTTTCCCCATTGTAGATACTTAGCCCATAGGCTAACATTGCAATATGTTATGCACGCATAATTATAGCTAGTAAGGGAATAAATATCATTTAAAGACTTCAAAGATTGGTATTGATAAATCCAACAACTCGCCATTGTTGAATTTATTATAACTGGTTATGAAACTTTTCTTTCTGTAAGCCAAAATCCAGCCTTCTGGGCGTCCCCCCTGATTGGTCAGTGCTAATAGGCTTAGCCAGGCTGTCTTGATTAGGTGATAAGTGGCTGTCCAGGGGGAGAAGCTATCTTCTAGAGCGAGCTCTACAGCTACAAAGGAATGCCAGAGCAGGGTAGAGGGGTCATAAAGTTTGAGGCCTCAAAGGAGCACAGTACAGACAGGGAATTCAAGGCCTACCTGCCCCGCCCCCTGTGCCCCCGCCAGATAGGAGGCTTAAGGAAGGAATTTCAGATGTTAGGGTGAAAAGAGCTTTGGAAATGAGCCAAACTGGGAGTTGGTGTAGTTAGCTCTTACTGCTCGGCTGAATTTCAGCTATTATGGACTTTGGAAGAATGGTTCTTTCTGGGACAGGAATTTGCCACACTTTGGAGGAAGTGTTAATGCGCCTGGGTGGTACCCTGCATCCCATTGGTCAGGTGTGCCCCCCTCTTGATACCCAGAAGCTGAGAATAAATATGTGAGAAATGCATAGCCTCTCAGTTCTGCTGTCTGAAACTACAAGGAAAAGTAGGACTGTCCTGCTGGAATCTGAATTTGCACCCAAAGGCTTGTACTCTGAATGACTGCACCTGCTGCACACTTTGGTACTACAGCCCTGGCAACTGTGCCTTGCTTCAAGAAGGATTAAGAAGCGGACTCCCTGCAGCTACAGGTTTACAGAGCCCACCTTCATCATCTCCACCAAGTGTTGCCATCCTGGAATGTGTCAAGTGGACTTTTAAGGATTTGGTCAGGTGTGGGAATTGTAGTCTAGACCTTCCAGAGACCATCCAGGAGATTCCAGACCTTTTGATTTGTGTTGTGGACACTTGGAACCTACAATGATACCTTCAGGAAGCTCCTCTTGAATTTTAAAGAACTTTTGGGAAAAAACTCCACAAGGTGACGGACCCGACCGCGAGAGTCAAGCCGACTTTTTTCAATCGTGACCCAGCCAGGATTTAAGGTTCGTCCAGCGAAAGCTCCAGAGCTTCTGAGTTCCAGGATTTGACCGGGGCCTTTCGGAAAGTCAAATCGGCAAACCCTCTCCGCATCTGGCCTGCTGAGGAGTGCCATTGGAAGAAAAAGCTGAAGTATGAAGGTTAAATTTTGACCGGGGCCTCCCGCTTAGTGTATACGACCAGGGCTCCATTGCGGGCAACCTGAGACTTTGGCTTTGACCCAGTCAAGCATGACCAGACGTCCCAGAGTAGCGCTATAGGCTTTTAAGCACTATAAAGTGGTCAATCTTTAAACATTCATATCTCCGGTTCCCTACATTGGATTTTTTGTGGTTTGGTGTCTATTTGTTCATAAAAATATTTACTATTTTCATAAAGTGGTGTAGGAATTTTATTGTGTGTTGTGTCTTACTTATGTGATGTATCAGTGTTTTTAAATGCTTTATACTCCTGTCTCCTAAGTTAAGCCTGACTGCTCATTGTCAGCTACCAAGGGTTGAGCAAGGGAATAATTTCTTGTGGTTGGTTTCGTGGAGAGTGGGCTTCTTCCAAGAGAATAAAAAACACCATAGACTCTGAAAAGGCATTCATAAAATATTCCAGTACTTTCAAAGTGTGTGAGAGAAGCCTAGCATGGCCTTTCCTAGGAGTAGATTCCATTTCTTCAAACGTCATAAGCCAGAACTTACTTTGACTATGCCACAGTCTTCATTTTTCCGTAGGTGGGCTCCTTATGCCAAGGATTACATACAGTATTCTAGTGTCAGAATTTTGCCATTGAAACCACCCTATAAAACAGAACATCCAGAACGCCGCCGCAACACTGGTCCTCAACCTGCCAAGACACTGCCACATCTCCCAGCACCTGCGCACACTCCACTGGCTCCCCATCGAAGCTAGAGTCACCTTCAAGATGCTCACCCACGCTCACAAGGCCCTCCACGACACCGGACCAGCATACCTGAACAGCAGACTCAAATTCCATGCACCCCAAAGGACCCTACGATCAGACCAGCTCTCCTACGCCGTGGTCACCCGCACCAGAAAGACCAGATCAGGCGGCCGCTCCTTCTCCTTCCTCGCGGCCAGAGCCTCTCCACCTAAGACAGACAACATCTCTCCCCATCTTCACAAGAAACCTCAAAACCTGGCTCTTCGACAGACCCCCTCCTTGATGGACTGGAACCTGCGAAACCCCCCCTCCCCCAGCGCCTTGAGACCCTCACGGGTGAGTAGTAGCGCTTAACAAACGCGTGATTGATTGATTGATAAAACAAGTCCAGAGTCTCTTATGACAAGAATACCTCAAATGTCAGTTTCAGCATTCTAGTACGAATGCACACCATATGCTAAGAATTATGTACAGCATGTCAGAGCCTGCATTCTGCAATGGGTAAGATCTCTCATTTGTATGCCGCCAGTGCCCTCATCAATAAGGCAAGAATAACCTCCAGTATGCCAGACTGCCAGCACACTTGTGAGCACAGCAGACATACACTCACACACAAACATGCACTTGTACACATACACTTTTTCTCACAGACACTCTTTCATTCACACACACACACACTCATTCTCATTATATCTGTTGCACTCATTCATACATTTGTACTCTGTCATACTCACACACACAGACACACATGCATGCTGCTTGTATTGCATTAGAAAAGCTTGACCTGTTGCTGTCCCTGCTATACCTGTCTTGCCTTTTAGGGAAGTTTAGTAAAAACATTTTCTCCATACACTATTCAGAACTCATAACATATGGCTTTGTCAGTGCTTGTTACAAGTATGATGTAAATGAAAAAGTGCACTTCCTTAAAATAGCTATAAAGGTTTTATATTTGTTTTCACATGTGACTCAAGCAGCAACACTATTAACTAATCCACTTTTAAAAATGAATATCACAGTATTCAACTGATCTTATGAAATGCTTGGCTCCTTTGGCAAACGTTTTTTATCTAGTAACACTTTGCATGTTGGGATTTTCAGACCCAACTTACAATGTAAAAAAAGAGAGACCAGTGTGCCTGTGTGAGTTCAGGGTGAGCAGAGAAAGAGACGGGTGAGCTGTGGGAGTGACTGGTGAGCACTTGGTGAGAGGAGTAAGTGCACAGTGAGTGATGTGTCCCACTGAGTTCTGCCCGACTATTGTGCCCGTGTGCAAGCAGGGTGAGCGGCATGAGTGATGGGTGAACCTGTGTGAGTGCAAGGTGAGCGATGTGCCTGTGTGAGAGCAGGGTGAGAGGAGTGAGTATAGGGTGAGGGATGTGTTGAGTTTGGATGCGGGTGAAATTGAGGAGTGTGAAGAATGAATTTATGGTGAGGTATATGCTTGTTTTAGATTGTGTGTAAGGTGAGTAGCGAGACTGCCGGGTGATCAGTGAGAATGACAGGTGAGTGGAGTGTTATGTTCGTGCAGAGTTAGCAAAGTGCTTGTGTGAGTTCAGGGTAAAAGGAAAGTGAACGAGTGCGGAGTCAACTGCATGAGTGCATGTTGAGAGGTGTAAGTACAGTGTGATCACTGTGAGTGCAGGGTGAGTGATGGGACTGCAGGGCGAGCTGTGAGCGTAACAAGTGAGCGGAGTGCCATGTAAGTGCAGGGTGAGGGGTGTGATTGTGTGAGTGCAGGAAAAGAGGAGGGTGAATGGCATGAGTGCATGGTGAGCAGTGTAAGTGCTGTGTGATTGCTCTGAGAGCAGCCTGAGCTTGAAAGCGAAGGGTAAGCAATGAGAATGATGGGTGAGTTGTCTGATTGCAGGATGCATTCCCAGATACTCTGAGTAACTCAACATGTTGTCCACGGTTGTCGAGTGGGGTTTCAGATCAAATTTAAACTATTGCTATTATGGCATCAATCAGGGATGGAGGCTTGCAAAATAAATGATTTGCGGATCCTGCAACAAACTTTCAGCCTCTTGATATGCCTATTGGATTGCCACCTTTCCAAGAGAAAAATACTGGCCATTTGTTGTTGTTTTAAAACACTACAAGGCCCTTAAGTGAAACTAAATTGGTACACAATCATATGTATTCATTTGATAATTAATTTTATTGCCCATGTTTCATTATTAGTCAAGGATCATCAACGCAGCTCTAGAGCACATTTAAAAGTGCTTTCTGTTTATATTTGCTGCTTAAGCTATGTACAGATAAGGGTCACAAATACAGGCTTTTAGTGATTTTGCTTAGTTTTGTACTGGCCAGGATATCAAAATACTGGTTTGGCGGTAGTAAACCGGCCAGGTGACAACACTGTATGCCTAACTTTACTTTTTAGGAAATGCATTCTCCCACTCTGGCAGCAAAAGTTTTTAACAAATGAAAGGAATAGGCAGAGTGGGGACGCAGGGGGTAGTGGAACCAGTGAAAATAACAGAAAACTTGGTTAGCATGTCAATGGTTTTGTTTCAAATCTGTTTATTGAATATACTTTGAACAGGGAAAGTCAAAAGAAGGTATAAAGCAAAATACATCCGAAATAACATAATACACGGCTGGAGCCTTGTAAGGAACAGACATTACAATTTAAACCAAAGCGGGGTATTGGAGCAATAAAAGAAGAAGGAGGAGGTAATGCGCCGTTTCTGTGGCTTAGGTTACAAGTAAACATTGTTTTTGAAAGGAAGGCCTCTATTAGATAAAGCACCATTTTGTGGGAGTCTTATGGGCCCCACCCTAGTGGAGAGACGAAGTGAGTGAGGTTTATGCATGTCTATGTAGTACTTTATACGTGTATTCACCGCTACGTATTATTGTTAGCAGATTTTGGGAATAGTGGATGTATACCTCAACCAGCAAACAGGGGAGGGGTAGACGGGTCCCAGGTAAAGGGGACAGGAAAGGGAGGATGCGTTCAGGTAGTTATTGGGGGTGGATAATTAGGGTCTCTTGGGGGGGGGGGCAAGACATCCCCCTTATGTTCCAATGGAGTAGGGGAAGCCGGCTGTAGACCTCTAGAATAGGGTACGAGGGGGTCATCAAAGAGCTGTAAAGCTCTCAGGCGAGGAGGGAACAAGCGGGAATGCTCTATCTGGGAGAAATGCTGAATTAATGGCTGCCAGGTGCGAGTGAATTTAGTGTCTGTATGATTAATACGGGCGGTAAGTAGCTCGAGGGCCAGTACGTGCCATAAGCGGAGAAACCATGTAGCAATAGGTGGGGGGTTAGGTTTCTTCCAATATAGAGCTATGGCTGCCGTGCAGCTCCTAGCATTTGTGATATTAATCGCCAATCAGAGTTGGTCATAGCTACCAATGTTGAAGGTCTGATACCTAGCGGGGTCACTATCGGAGAGCTAGGAATAGGGAATCCCACTGTGTCTTTGATATGACTAAGGATTTCTTTCCAAAATAGCGTCAGACTGGGACAGGACCACCAGATTGAATGAGGTCACCTCTATCTCTCTGACACCTCCAACAGGTTGGGGGAAATGCGGGTATCATCTGCTGGATACGGGCAGGAGTAAAGTACCATTGCGTCATAAGCTTGTAAGCCGACTCGCGCTGTGGGATGCTTTGGTAGATTTTTGGGATATCTCGCCACAGTCGGTCCCAGCTCTCTGTGGGATCTCTTCGCCAAGATCTATATTCCATTGTTTTTGATACGTGTGGGGTTGAAGTTGTTGCGAGTGTTGCAGAACGTTATAAGTGTGAGAGATCAATCCCCTCGAGCCCTCAAAGTTGCGAACTAGAGTCTCAAACACAGTGAGCTGCCTGGTCGCTCTTGTGTGTAGGTGGGGGAGAGTAGCCAGTGGCGAAGTTGATAGTATTGCACCTGTGCCCTGTCGGTAAGGTGGAATGATTTTTTACACTGGTCAAAAGTGATGAATTTGTCACCCTGGAATAAGTCCTGTATTATACGGCACTCGCCATCCGTCCAGGCGCTAAAGGCTCGAGGTTACAAAGCAGGAAGAAAGATGGGGTTACGTGCTATGGGGGTATTAGGGGAAGGGAAAGAGGTCAGGACCTGCGATATCGCCAGTTTATTCCATATGTCTAAGACCGTTCTTGTGGGAGTGGCGGTGTATGCACTACGGGGGCGAGCCCCTCGAGGAAGCCAGGCTAGGTCCCACAGAGGTCTACATGCCACCGCCCGGTCCATATGGAACCAGTGCTTTTCACTCTCCCGAACCACCCATTCTGAGATGCATCGAAGGTGGCAGGCCCAATAATACTCAAGAGGGTTAGGGCATGCTAGCCCCCCCCTGGTCTCAGGGCAGCATCAGGACCTTGTTGGAAAAGTGTGGACGAGACCTGCCCCAGATAAAGTTGGTTAGATCTCAGAGAGACAGAATATCACTTTGTGGAATTGGGGTGGGGAGGGTTTGGAATCGGTATGGTATCTTAGGGAGGAGTGACATTTTGACAGTGTTAATGCATCCTAACCAGGAGAGGGGGAGGTTACGCCATCTGCGGATCTCTTCCCGTATAGCGCATCTATAGCTAGGCCAGTTGGCTTGAGTCCAGGCTTGAGTCCAGAAAGAAAGCGAAGGGGTCAGGTCCAGACCTAAATATCGTATTGTCTTCTCAGACCATTTTAGAGAGATCAGGTTTTGTAGTTCTCGTATCTCCGAGGTTGGTAGGGTGAGATTCAGGGCATGGGATTTGGCTAAGTTGATCTTGAATCCTGAGGCGCCCTCAAAGGAGCGCAAGAGTGCAGCTAGTGCTGGGAGAGATGAGGACGGGGTAGTTAGAGAGAGGAGGAGGTCATCCGCGAACAAAGAAATCTTGTGTTCGTGTCCTCCCAGGAGAATGCCCGAGATGGCATGTGAACGGCGGATTGCGATCGCCAGAGGTTCCACCACTAGGGCAAATAGGAGTGGAGATAACGGGCATCCTTGCCTGGTGCCACGATATATGGGGATGGGGGAGGTGAGACGGCCATTAATGCGAATGCGTGTGGTCGGCTGCGTGTATGGGGCCATCAGCCTGGAAATCATGATAGGGCCAAGCCCTATTCGTTTTAGGACCTACCTAAGAAAGCGCCAGTCTACTCGGTCAAAGGCTTTCTCAGCGTCTAGGGACACCAGGCAAGCAGGTATATCTCTGTAGTGGACTTTTTCGATGAGATGGGCTTTGGGGCGGATGTTATCCGCCCCCTGGTGATGGTGAATAAATCCAACCTGATCCGGGTCTATGATACCCGGCAGATAGGGTTCCAAGCGATTCGCGAGGATTTTCGTATAAATCTTCGCGTCTGTGTTTACGAGGGCAATGGGATGGTACGAAGTACACAGGGAAGGGTCTTTCCCCGGCTTTGGAACAAGTACACAGGGAAGGGTGTTTCCCCGACTTCGGAACAAGCACTATCTTAGCTTCTGACATAGTTGGAGTAAGGCCAGTGGTGTCCGTGAAGGTATTAAAAAGCTGCGGGTAGAAAGTGCGGTAAAAGATAACAGGAAGACCATCAGGGCCAGGAGTTTTCCCTGTTGGATGCTGTTTCAGGGCTTTTTCTATTTCCTCTTGTGAGATTGTTTCATCAAAGAGATTCATATGATGAAGGCTGATAGGTTCCCAGGGGCAGGAATCAAGAAAGGCCGTAATTTCCTCTGGGGGACAAGGTTCGTCCGCATATAAATCTCTGTAGAAATTTGAAAGAGTTAAGCTCTTGTCAAGATCCGATATGGTCCAAGTACCATCTGTTCGCAGAAGTTTGGAGATGTGAGCTCACGAGGTTTGGGCTCATAAGCGCCGGGCTAGGCATGACCCAACCTTGTCTCCCCCTTTGTAAAACTTTTGTTTGAGAGCGAGCAAAAGGCACTCTGCTCTATTAGTGCGGTGTAAGCGGAGCTGGCCTCACAACGCAGCCAGCTGCTGTTTATTGTGAAGGGAGGGTTGTTGGTGATCCTTGTGTTCTAGGGCTTTGATGTTATCAGTGAGGGTTGATTCTACAAGGCAGGCTTCCTGAGATAAAGCTATCATGATAGAGGATATGACTCGCCTTAAAAGCATCCCATCTGACAGCTTCAGGAGTATCAGAAGTATCGTTTGTGATGAAAAAGGCCTCGATCTCTTTCTGGATATCTCCTAGAACGACTGGATCACGGAGGACCTGGGGAGGTAGTCTCCAACGGGGTTGAGTGACACGCTGGGGATTGAGAGGTTGAAGTCATATTGAGATATGGGCATGGTCAGATAACGGAATATCGGATATCTCTGCAGCGACTAATGATTGGAGCAGGGGAAGGGAGAGAAAATAATAGTCAATTCGCAAGTATGAACGGTGTGCGTGGGAGAAGAATGAGAAGTCTTTGGAGCCAAGATGCAGATATCTCCAGGCATCAACTAGCCCTAACCTCCTAACGTTTAGGGAAAGGAGTTTAAAGAGATTAGTCATCGTCGGCCCGATAAGATGTCCCACGTGACAAGCCCTTCAAAAGTGACAGTGGGATCCCAACCGCCCACCCGGAGAGTCCCTAGCACAGTAGGGTGGATAGAAGTATGTGTAAAGCAGTTGGAACGACAGGGAGTCCCCGAACGACGGCCAAACGCCAAGGCTAGGAATACCCGACCAAGTCACCTCCAGCAGAGGCGCATCCAAGTGATAATGAAAGGGAGGGAGGGAGGAGGGGGGTAATGTTCCCAACAGGGGACGGCCAACAGGGCCAAACAAAGTCAATGTCTACAAGGAACAGCCCACTGTCCAAAGGACGGGCCATTCTGAAGAAGTCACTCTTCAAGGGGACACTGTAGACGTGGGGGAGGTGGCAGGCGCAGGCAGTTTCTTAGGTCTCCGCTTCCAACAGCCCGCTGCAGAGTGACACCCAGAGGTCGCCCGCCGCCGGAACGCCTCTGGGGAAGCTGAGAGCCGGTACCATAGTGGGCAAGAACGAGGTCAAAAGTATCAAGTTGATGCAACCCTTGAACGTGTGTCCGGTTCGGAGAGCCCACGTCTCCCCAGTGTGTTAAAATGGTTAGGCATATTGTAGGTAGTTAAGTTCTCTCTATCTTGTCCAAACTCTAGGGTGCTGTATTGAATCTCGAAGGTTTAAAGAGCCGAACATCCCCTGTATGGGTCATTCCTTGTGCTCAGGCGATCGAGGCTGCGTTGAAGAGTCACTCAAAGACCGAATGTGATTGATAATCTCCTGTTTAGCCTGGGATGAGTCCCGTTCCCGGAGGCGTCTCTTGTGTTTGGGCAGCGGGACAGTAAACCAGTCCAGGCGGGGGGGTTTACAGAGCGCCCATGTGGGGAGGGAGGACCCCCATCTTCGGGATCCAGCTGGAGATGAAGGAGCTGTTTCGCTTCACTCAGTGAGCGGAGGGCGCGTCGTTTGCCCTTCCCGATGAATATCAGCACGGATGGATGGCCCCACTTGTATTTGATATTAAGTTTGCGAAGCTTGTCTGTGACTGGCTTAAAATCTTCTCGCCTCCGGAGGGTAGCAGGGGCTATGTCTTGAAAAATTTGTATCGAGTAGCCGTTATAGGATAGGGTCTTGGCTCCCTGGATCTTTTTCAAGATGGCTTCTTTTTCAACGAAGAAGTGGACCCGTGTGAGTATGTCCGGGATGAAGTCTTCTTGACCTCTGGGGCCAGGGACACGATGCGCTCTGTCCAGGATGGGTGAGGATGCGTCCTCGTTCTCACGGATCGCCTGGAGAAGGTCCGCTGTGAAGACCATGATGTCTTTGCCTTCCGCGCATGAGGGACTCCTCTGATGCGAAGGTTATTATGCCTACTTCTATTCTCCAGGTCCTCCTGCTTGAGCTGTAAGCTAATGTTTTGGTCTTCCAACTCCACCATCTGTCGCCATAGGCTCTCGTGGTCCTTTGACCTGCCATCCATGGTGCGCTCGAGATCGTCCACATGTTCACCGATTTCTGTGACATCACTCTGGATATCCTGCAAACCAGACTTAAAATCTTGTTTAAGTGACCCTATTTCGGCCTTAATTTCTTGGAAGAATAAGTTCATAAAGGCCTGTGTAAACTGTGTGTCGGGTTGATTCCTTTCCGTCACAGACTCTAGGGAGACGGTTGCAGGCTGTGGCAGCGGGTTGGATTTTGACCACAGGGAGGTTACTGGATTGTCTCTAGTCGAGGTGGGCTCCGGCTCCTTATTTGCTTTGTTTTTGGGGGGCATAGCTGAGTATTGCTCCTTGACGGTGTCTCAACAGCTCCAAATGAGATATCGCTTTAGCGTAGAGATGATGCAGCCAATAATGTGTCAGGTTCAGCTGTGGCCCAAGCTGTACAAGTTCACCCCAATAGAGGTCTATAATCGGTGGGGGGAGGGGTGTAAATGTGTCTTCAGGGCAAGAAGCCGGATCCAGGTCACCCCGCTGTCCTTACAGTCGGTAGGCGCAGGCCTTCGGAGCTACCAACAGAGATTATTGACTCTCCCCTAGCTCCAACGTGATCTCCTGGTTAGTCTCAGGCCAGCGAGCGGGGCGGGGGGCGCCGTGCTAGGGATAGGCTAGTGAGCACGGCGTCCCATGCTCAAGGCAGGATCAACAGGGGGGCCCCAATGAGCCAACAGAAGAAATCAGGAGAAGTAGGGGGTCCCCGGCAAACCTGCTCCCCTAGGCCTCACACGAAGAGCTCCGAGATTTTACCAGCGAGGGCGAGCCTCCAGTGGGGCTGTAGTTCTCCCCGGGTCCATTCGGCTCTGCACCACAGTACTCAAGTGCGGGGGTTCCCACCACCTCCAAGCAGTAAGCCCGAGTCTCAGGTAATGTTAGGTCCACCGGAGAGGCACTCAGATATATTGGAAGCAGGACCCGCTCTGGTCCCCTCGGTTGAAGAGTTCCACCTTAGTTAGGGGGCATAATGCATACAGCCAATTTTGAGGCATCCTCCAGGGCTCATAGGCTCTACAGCTGGGCAATTATGGCTACGCGCTCTCCAGAGCGTGCGTCTCGTCGCTTTAGCCTCCCGCGCAAGGAAGGCAGCTCAGCGGGAGGCACAGGCGTTTCCCATGGCTCGCGCCACCGCAAAAGTCCCGGAGTTAGAGTCTGAGTGCCAGAGATTATTCCCCACCGCAAGCCCTCCCGACAGCACCCCAGGGCACAGGGCCGAGACAGCGAGTCCACCAACCAGGCTGGGGAATAGAGTCTTGCACACCGCCCCAATGGCCAAATGGCGGCGGCGTGGTTGGCAGCGGCTCCCCTCAGCGGCAGGCCTCGATCATTCCAATGCCCAGGGGGCGAGGCAGGCCCAAACAAGCAAAGGTCACCTACTTCTTATCACGTGGGGCCGAGTCGCACTGTCCATGAGGCGCTTCACTTTCGTCGCAGTCCCACGCAGTCGGAAGGCAACTCCGCAGGTGATTCCAACGGTTCTCCCGGTTCACACCGCCGCAGGCGTGCCGGGCTCCGGAACCAGGGCCCGAGGGCTCGGGATCTCTCACGGCAATCCGAGTACACTTAAGAGTCTCTCCAGGCGAAGCAATAAGTCAGCAAGCCCAGGACCAAGGCAAGGAAAAGATTCCTTTCTGCCGCTCCCAGGCCAAGATGGCGGCAGCGTACTCAGCCGCAGCTCCCTTCGATAGCAGTCCGCAGCCCCCACGGTGCCAGCAAAGCCGCTACCAAGCAGGTAGGAGCCCCCTCTGTTGTTTTGGTAGTGGGCTGGGCACTCGGTGATGGTCGGCGAGTCCGGCGGCTGGGTTTTTAAGCTTTAACAGGCCGCGGTGGAGCAGAGACTCAGCAATACACGTCTCACTCCATTTGCGTCCTGGCCACACCCCCATGTCAATGGTTTAAAAGTCCTGTAAAATGCTCAGATGAGGCTGAGATAAGGCACCAGCCATTGCCCATACAGCCCACAGCAGCTGAAGCTCTGTGTGTGTGTCCTGAAGCTACATCAGTCTGGGCTGAGACACACGACGGGGGGAGGTCTAAAGGCTGTTTAGCCCTATGGGCGTGAATCACCTGCTCTTGGGTGATTCAGGTATGAAACCTGCAGCATAATGGAGGGCCAGCCAGCGAGTTCAGGTGCTGCACTCACATTCCGTAACCTCCCTCTGAGCTCTGCGCAAGCCCTCTGGTCTTCAATACACTTATAACATTTCACCCTTATGTTTGCGGTATACTCCTCTGCTCAACTGAATACATGGTTTACATGATCAATTAAGTGCATGTGACAGGTGTGCAGCTGCACATGGTCCCATGCCGCGACATTTGCCTGGAAGCGACTGGCAAGCACTTTGTAAGCTCTGTAGAAACAGGGGACAGAAGGTATGTTTGTATGCCTGGTACATTGACAATGTCATTGCTCAGGAATTTGTGAGATAAGCCAGGCCAGCACAAAGTCTGAAAGGATGGCACTCTAGAAGGGTGCAGCATGTCAGACTCCAGTGCTTTTAAATAAAGATATGCTGGGAAAAGCACTCTCTTCCTCAGTTTTGGACTCCACTAAGTAAAATCACTCAAGACTCAAGAGCTGTTAGGGCGGGAATAATTTTAATAGGAAATGTGCTATGAATAATTTTGTGCCATCCTGAGAGGAGGATCACTTTGGGTACCCAGCTTCCAGAAGGCTGTGGTCAATCAATCAATCAATTAGGTGTCTTGTATAGTGTGACTACTCACCTGTAAGTGTCTCAAGGCACTGGGGGGGCAGGGGTGGGTGGGCGTCTGATCCATCGAAGGCGCTGTGGTTCAGTCAAAGAGCCAG
The DNA here is from genome assembly GCA_963921515.1 of Calotriton arnoldi. Lineage (NCBI taxonomy): Eukaryota > Metazoa > Chordata > Amphibia > Caudata > Salamandridae > Calotriton > Calotriton arnoldi. The sequence goes on along the minus strand of CAWUFW010000219.1, from coordinate 3,763,578 downwards.
GCCTTGAGGTCCTTCCTGAATTGAGGCAGTGACAGTGATTGCCTGAGGTGGAGAGGCAGGGTGTTCCAGGTCTTTGCTGTGAGGTAGGAGAAGGATCTTCCACCGTCCCATGGGTACATGGGACGGTGGCCAGGGCCAGTTGGGCAGAGGGGAGGCCTCTGGTGGGTGCGTGGAATGCGAGGCGGTTAGTTAAGGTGCCCAGGTCCCTCGTCGTGTAGGGCTTTGTAGGCATGTGTGAGGAGCTTGAAGGTGATTCTTTTGTTGACTGTGAGCCAGTGGAGGTCTCTCAGGTGGCCATAACGCAAAATGATGCCCCCCCCCCCAGAATGTTATGAGGGGCTCATGAGTCTCTCATATCTCACAGACATTCGTTAGTCTTGGGGTCAGTGGTGACCCTCAAAAGGGCTGGAGTGCTCATAAAGGGCCGGGGCGCCCCATGCACAGCAGGGGCTGCAGAGGCCTGCGTTAGACCCATGCCAGAAGGGTGCATGAAAGGGGCTTCAAGCTAGGTCTTCATGTGAGTAGTGGCATTGGAACTAAGGTGGAGGAGGTGCTGCAGCATCCCCATAAACCATGAAAGAGTTTAGATGCCAGAATGAACAATAAAGGGACCACACAAATGCTTTTATCTGGGAGCATTTGTTGTATCTTTACAGACTGCCTTCCGCACATCCCCTATGCTTGCAGTGAAGGGAGGTTACTGGGCAGCACCCCTGCTCTAAAGAATATTCCTGCACCGCTGCATGGGACCATGGGGCATATTATCAAGAAACGGCGTTAAAATTATCGGCGCTTTAGTGGCAGAAAACTGCCGCTAAAGCGCTGATAATGGGCTTGATAATATGCCCTTGAGAATTCCAATAGAAGCCCATGTTCTGGTGTCAACATGGGCTTCTATTGGAATTCTCAAGGGCATATTATCAAGCCCATTATCGCCGCTTTAGCGGCGATAATTTTAACGCCGTTCTTGATAATATGCCCCCATGTCTTTAGAAATGAGGATGCAGAACAGTGAGTGCAGTGGCAGCCCTCAAGATTTCGAAAAGCTACTCCTTGTTGAGTGCTATTCTAGCTTCCAATATCTTTTACAGTCTGAAATACTAGTTGAGGGAAGGAGGCAATCCTCCAGTCCAAGATTCCTCGATGGGGCTGTTCCATTCAGTGATTCTCTCAGTAGGGCGCTCCTACAGTCTGAGATGTGGCCCACCACACAGAACCTGCTGCACTGACCTGGACACTCCTCCATGTCAGTATAGTCTGGGGGTTTCCTCCTGAGAGGGCGGGATGGGGGGGTAATTGTCATTGAAAGAGTATTGTATATAGAACAGTCTGTGCCCAAAGACCTGGCAAGATGTTACAAATGTTGCCTTCTGCAAACAATGGAAAGCAGCTCATATTCTCATTCATCTTCCGATTGTGTTAATATTTACAATCCTCACTGAGAGTCCTGCTTTGCATTCACTTAGAAATTCCATTCCATTTTGTTTGTTTTACTGTGTCACTTGTGTTCGAGAGTCCCAAAGGTGTTACAGGTGAATGGAAACAAAACTAAAACAAATGCGAGCGTGCAGAAAGTTGGCACCATGGCTAGTGCAGTCAGAGGGGCATCGGTGGAGGGACATTTATAGGTTCCTGGAGGAATATCGACAAAAAACTGGAGCACAGGCTTGAAAGACAGGTGATTTCACTGGAGGGAAGGTCAGGTCACCAAGCTCTGGAAGGTATTACACAGGGTGAACATGGTCAGCCTGTGAAGTCGAGGTACAGAGTACGAAGAAACAGACACAAAGGGCCAGATTACGACCCTTACATTTTGCGACTTGCAAATTGCGTCGCTTTGTGACTCGCAAAATGCAATGTACAACAGTGTCACAGACACTGTTAGCGATTTCCAATGGGGTCGCAAATTGCATGCCTCATCAATATTCATGAGGCAAGCGCAATTTGCGACCCCATTGGGAATGGCTAGCACTCCCAGGGATGGTGGCCTGCTGGGGTCAGCAGACCACCATGTCTGGGACTGCTATTTAAATAATGCAGTTTGTTTTTTTAAATGCAGCCCGTTTTCCTTAAAGGAAAAAGGGATGCATTTAAAAAACAAGCATTGGAAATGCAATAGGTCTCGCATTTTTTTAAGTTAGAGCTAGTGGCATTATAAATGGCAATCTCTATTACCTTTGTGTTATGGAGTGTGTGTATGAGGTGTGTAGTGGAATTATGTGGGTTCGATTGTATTATTTAGTTGTGTAATTGTGTGGTGTGGAGTGGATTTGTGTAGCTGAATTATGTGGCATGGTGTGCTGTGGAATTATGTGGATAGTAATTATGTGGTATTGAGTGTAATGGAAATATGTGAAGTGGGATTGTGTGTTATGGAGTGTAATTAGTTAGAATTTTGTGGCATGATGTGGTTATGAATAAAGTCTGTCGCAAGCCGCACATTAGCAGCACCTAAGGGGAAGGTGTGGTAGAAGGTATAGCCAATAGGTATCGGCAATGAGAGAACTATTGGTTTTGCCAATGGTAATGTCTTTTCACCAAATTATGGTAGGATCCTATGCAGCATATGCGGAAAACCAATGAAATTGACACCTAAGAATATTTTTTTATCACCAACTCGTCCTGCTGATTCTCCTCTTCCAGATTAATCTGTTATTCCTTTTCTGATACTTTCTCATAAATTGTCTGAAAATGAAATAGTTTATATGTTGGAATGTAGAGTTTTACAAATGTTCTAAAATAAATAGAAATAAAGAGCCTCTTTATTAAAAAATACTTATAAGGTCCCAAAAGCGAGACCTATTGGCTATGCCAATGCTTGTTCTATATGCTCATGGAACTTCTCATTGAGTTGCAACATCCTAGTAATGAACCGTAGGGGTATTTTATCTCATATATAATAATAAAATGTACAACAATAATAGGAACAATACATGTTGTAATAATTATTAATATATGATCATAATAATCTGTACTTAATTTGAGCTGGTGGTTGGTTGCAAGTGAGGTCCAATGACACTCATTTTTGGGGACCAGGACTTTTTTTGTCAGCATCAGATTTTAATCCAGAACAAGAAACAGAAAGGAAGAAAAGAAGGAAATGAGAAGAAAGATAAAAATAGAAAACAGTGACAAAAGGAGAAAGTAGGGATGGAAAAGAACCTGTTAGATCAAGAGAAATGAGCAGGGAGAATAGATGAAAGGGACATGAGGTGGAATTAGAATTAGAAAACCTTGCTATTCCTCAACCCTGACCTTGGATACAATAGGCTGCCGTGCCTCTGAGGAAAACTTTGGGGCATTGCACTGATTATTTTACAAATTAAGCATATAAGATTAACATAATCAATACTAAGAGTAGCAGCAATTGTAATGTTAAGAATCATCAATGTAGAAAGTCAGAGTGATGTGTTCTGCTATATAGAAAACCTCAAATACCTTCATAAATGTTGTTTGCGTTGAACAATTGTCCGGATGGCTGTAATCCAGAAAGTGGGCGGTATGCACCCAAAAAAAACCACGAAATACAACCCACCATCAGTGAGTAAACACGAGACTGGCTGGGTAAAAATGAATTGTTCCACTTTTTGTACGAAAAGTGCTGAGGGCCACCCGAACGCGGGGAGCAGCCCCTGCTGAAAGCCTCGGGCCCGGGCACCTGTGCGGGCGCGCCGCGCTTCCAGTCAGGTGCACAGAGCGCCACGCGCGCGGGCAGCAGCAGGCCCCGGACCCGGGCGGCGCGTGCCTCCTCCCCTGCGCACGGCGCCTCCCTCTCTCCCGCCCAGGCTATTTCGGGTTGACAGCGCCGAGCAGCAGCCCTGACAGATGAGGATCCAGTGACACGGGCCGGACACTTGTTACTGCCCGCCAAGCTGCCCCAAGAGCCCGCGGGCTGGGAGCGGGCCACTGCAGTGAACTCCAGGCGCGTGCCCTGCCAGGGTAGGGAGTTATGTGAACATCTGGAGAGGCAGCAGGTGCCCCGGCTCTTGCACCCCTGGACTGGAGCCCCCTTGGTGCAAGGAGGAGAAGGACGCTCGCAGCTGCCCGGTGGAAGATGACAGACTTCGCTGCTGCCAACAGGGAGGCGAAGGACCCCGACATCGAGCTGTTTGTCAAGGTATGTGAGGCAGCCACCTCTGGGGGCACCTGAAATGCACCTTTCGGATTGTGTGCGGCAGTGCTAAGCTGCTTGGGGCCTCCCTCTTCTCTATACCTAGACCTTTTTTTTTATTAGACACGTGTTATTATAGCGCTCAGATCGGTGGTATCCAAGCACTGTTACCAGCAACTTGCGAGATCGCTCACTGGGTTTATGCGCGTGCTACAAAACTCTTACAATGTAATACAGTGACATTAATCCGAACGTTTTCTTTTTACTTAGTGCTTCATTCAGCTCTTTTACCGTTTCTAGAAGCTGTAAATAACATAGTGACCTTTCACGTGTTTTGAGAGCGCTGCGTGAGTTCTTGCAGTTGACCTCGTTGCTTGAAGGTCTGCTCATCAAGCACTCTCCGTTCCCCGAAGGAATAGAAGCCCCCGCCCCTCCTGCAATTGAAAGCTCCCACTCACCATCACTATGTGGTGGGGTCCGGCGCTGCCGCCTGCTCTGTAACTCGCACTGCGCGTCCACAGTTAGATTGGTCCTGCACAGGCTGCACTCACTAATCAAAACAAACAAATAAGTTCCTGCTGGCTTTCACCAGCCCGGGTTGATAAACATGTCCACGAAGTCTACCAGCACAGCCGGTCTGTTTCAAACTTTGTAAAGTGCCTCGAGACTTCGGAGTGGGTCTTGTGCGCTGCACTACTGCATAGTTCAGGCGTGCTAGTGTTTTTAATTCGTGTCCCTTAAGTGTTTGTGAGTTATGGAGCTGTTGAAATCAGAGCGACGATTCCCAGTGGAAACCAGTGGTGCGCGCGCACCACAGAGGAGCGGGGGGGGAGGGAGCGCGGCAGCGAGACGAATGCGCGCTGCTGCGCGTGCTGGCCAACGACGGGAATGGGCGGAGCAAAGGCGGGACATGCGCCCGCCTTTGCCCAATTGCGTGCTGGATTTTGTAAAAAAAAGCACGCGAAAGCCAATGGCAGCCGCGGAAAGCTAAACCACACGCACGAGCGTGTGGTTAGCTTTCTAAAGCCCTTTCTAGAGGTCTCGCGCTGCACGAGCAGGCTGCGCACTGCAACGCTAGGCGCGAGACCTAATGAAAAATGAAACTTTTCAGTTTCATTTTTTAAGGGCAGGCAGTAGGTGGTAAACTGCGAGTATTTTGCGGTCGCAAATCAATAGTACATGGCACTGAGTCTCGCTATTAGGAAGGGACGCCCCTTCATAATAGCAAGAGTCACAAACGCTATTTTGCGAGTCAGTGACTCGCAAAATAGCATTTGTACATGCCATTACCCTTTTTTGCGGTCGCAAACGGGCCAATTTCCAGTGTGCGAGCGCAAAAAAAGGTCGTACATCTGGCCCACAATGCTTAAAAGCCTTCAATAAAAACGGTTCCACAAAGAAGGCTGTGGATTCAAGCTGGTGGATTTTGTCTGCTGCTAAATGGAGTTAGTTTTGGGGAAATGAGAGTAGAAGTGATGTCTACATTAGTTTGGTGTCTAGTACTCTTCAATCTCTTCATAGACGACATTAGTGGACATTGTGAATGTACGGGTGGGAAGTGCGAGCAGCTGATAAGCAGTTTCAGGTGTTGATGTGCAGTGCGAGGTACTGGTGATCTGATGGGTAATGTGAGCTACTGATGGGCAGTGTGAGCAACTAATAGGCATTGTGAGTAATTGATGTGCAGTGTGAGCAATAGAAGGGTAGTGTGATCTACTGGCAATGTAGGTAACAGTTGTAGGGGAGCAGCTGCCACTAATGGACTTTAAAGGAAATTCGCACCGTCTGCTAGCTTTTAGTAGCCACCATTATGTATTTGTATTTGTATTTAAGCTTATAAAGCGCTCAGCTACCCCCAACGGAGGTGTCCCGGCGCTAGCGGAGACAGTGGGAAGTGGGGGCAAGTTAGAGTTGTTGAGCCACAGTGTGCTAAGGGAGGCTGAAGAGCCAGGTCTTCAAAGCCTTCCGGAAGATAGATTCCGATTTGGCTTTTCTGATGTGATCCGGCATGGAGTTCCACAAGGTTGCGGTTTTGACGGAAAAGGTCCGTCCTCCTATTCTGGATTTAGAAAAACGGGGGGTGACAAGGCGCTCAAGGTGGTTTGATCTTAGGATCATTGACTGATGGTATTTGCGAACTCTCTTCTTTAGGTATTGCGGGCCAATGTCGTTAAGTGCTCTGTATGCCAGAGTCAGTGCCTTAAATTCAGTTCTCCTTTTGACGGGCAGCCAGTGGAGACTTCGCAAATGAGGGGAGATGTGGTGCCTTAGCGGGACGTTTCTAATAAGCCTGGCTGCCGCGTTCTGCACAGTTTGCAATTTCCTGAACAGGTATGCTGGCAGACCCAAGTACAGACTGTTTGCGTAGTCAAGCTGTGATGTAATCACCGCATGGACTATTGTTTTCCTGCAGTCCATTGGTAGGAAGTGAAGGAATCTCCGTAGGGCCTTCATCTTCCAAAAGCAGGACGAGGAAACATGGCCTATCTGGGTCTTGCATGACAAGGAGGTATCCAGTTTGAAACCCAGGTTCCTAGCAGACGAGACTGGGAGGGGAGGGGGGTTGAGCTCTGCGGGCCACCAGAGGTCGGATAATGGGGGGGGCTGATTGAAGAATAGCACCTCCGTTTTATCTGTATTCAACTTTAGGCAGTTAGCTGTCATCCATGCTGAGATGTCCATAAGACACTGCCTAAAGTTAGAAAATGCGGCCTCAGAGCGATCTTGGAAAGAAAACACGAGCTGCGTGTCATCAGCATATGAGATAACATCGACACCGTGTTGCTTTACCAGCGGGGCGAGGGGGGCGAGATAGACATTAAAAAGGGTCGGGCTGAGGGCCGAACCCTGAGGCACTCCACAAATCAAAGGGCGAGAGTTGGAAGTGTAAACATGCAACCGAATTCTCTGGGAGCGGCCTTCTAGGAAGGAGCTAAACCAGGCTAAGGTAGTCCCCATCACTCCCAACTGTCTAAGCCTGTCTAAGAGGATCTTATGAGACACTGTGTCGAATGCCGCCGACAGGTCCAATAGCACCAGCATTGCACAGTTCCCCATATCCATTGTCTCCCGGACAGATTCTGCTACCTCGAGTAGTGCTGTCTCAGTGCTGTATCCTGCTCTGAATCCCGACTGAGAGTCGTGGAGTAGTTTATTGGATTCAAGAAACATGGATAATTGTTTCTGCACTTCTTTTTCGAGAATCTTAGCCAGTGCTGGCAGAAGGGAGATATGTCTAAAAATGTTCAGTATTGCAGGATCTGCATTCTCCTTCTTGAGGATTGGTTGAACAACAGCGATTTTCCAACTAGATGGATAGATGCCAGTTTCCAACGAGGTGTTCTATAGCTGGTTTAGGGCAGGGTTGAGCAGTGGTGCTAATATTTTGAAAAACCTGGCCGGGCATGGGTCAAGTGGGGACCCGGATTTTCTTTTTTCCAACTGCTTAAGGGAGGTATGCAGGTCAAGAGGGCTAAATTCAGACCATGTTTTTGTCAGGAAGGGGAGAGACAATGGTGTGTTTGATGGTTTTGTCTCAGGAAATGCTGCGTAGATGTCTTGGATCTTCTCCTGGAAGAAGACCGAGAGATCTTCACAGAGTGTGGCAGAGGGGACTATATTGCTTTTCATTGTCTCTGGTTTAAGGAACCCTTGAATAATTTTAAAAACTTCCTTATGGAGTTGCCAGCTGATTTTATTTGATTGGCAATGTGGTCCTTAATAGTACTGCGTTTTAATTTGTGAAATTGTTTTATTGCCTTTCTGTATATATTTTTCGCTTCAGGGTCGTAGGTTTGGCGCCAGACCCGCTCAAGTTTCTTGCAGCGGCTTTTTTATGATCGAAGTTCTGGTGTAAACCAAGGAGCAGAAGGTTTGTTCCTGGCCTGTTTCATTATTTTCATGGGAGCTATTTGGTCTAGGGCCGAAATGACCCAGTGGTTGAAGGTTACGGTGTCGCTGTTCGGGTCTCCAGTAGATAACAGAGGGGTGTTTGTTAATACCGGGCCTAGTGCTTCGGGGGTAACTTTCCTCCAATTTCTTCTAACTTCGTGTTCGGGTTTCCTAGCGTTGTGGTTCGTGGAGATGGTTAGATAGAAAGGAATAAGACTGTGGTCTGACCATGTGAGGGGAATTGGATCTTCAGTTTTTAGGGTGGGGATATTAGTAAAAATGAGATCCAAAGTGTGTCCAGCTACGTGTGTGGGCTTGTGGACCAATTGTTTAAGGTTCAATCCTGTCAATGTCTCCGCTAGTTGGGTGGCCATGGAGCATAGATCATTGTCCATGTGGACATTGAAGTCCCCCAAGACTGCGAAGTTAGTATATTTTAATGAGAGGTCAGCGATCCGGTCGCAAATTTCCCATAACTCAGCGGGCTTAGATGCTGGTGGCCTGTAGATCAGCATTCCCGCAATGGTGAGAGTAGGGGAGATTGTGATGTTAAAGGACAATGCTTCTATCAGGTCAGTGTGTTTGACCCTTTTGTGTGAAATCTCCCAGTCATTTCTAATGATCACCGCAAGTCCACCCCCCACTCTATTACCCTTCCGATTTTCTGAAACTATTTTGTAGCCTTTTGGGATAGCCATCGAAATGTCGGGGTTAGAGCTCTCTCTCAACCAGGTTTCTGTTAGGAAAATGAGATCCCAAGTCTTTGATTCTAGCAGTAGCCAAATGTTATCTGCGTGCTTAGGGAGCGATCTGCAGTTGATAAGACAGGCTTTGATTTTAATAGCTGACCTATTACTGGAGTTCCATAACTCTGAGGGTGTGGCCTCTTCAAAGGCTTTACACTTTCTTCCCAAGACCTCTTTATTGAACTTAAAAGAGCAGGACTTACAACTTAGTCCCAGGTCGTGTGGCTCATGTTCCAATGTACAGGGGTCAAGACAGGTCGGCCTAGGGCAGGCTGTAGAGTTAAGCTCAAGGATTTGTACCCTAGACAGCATTATTCGTGTGTCTGGTTGGAAACGGGCAGCGTGGCTGGCGCTGGTCGCGGGCCGGTCGCGGACGGGCACAGACGGGCTTGCCTTAGGCGCGCCACCGCGCCAGCGGCGCGCCCGCTGCGTGCATCCGCTGCGCGTCTGAGCCGGCATACAATTGAAATAGTGTTTGCTGGAGAAGGGCCAGCCTCCGCCGTCCCCCGGAAGTGCGTCACTCACAGGGGGGGCCGAGCTATTGGTCAGGAGACGCCCTCCACTCAACCGGCACAAGCCGTGGTGGACCGGGGCAATGACCAGGAGAAATGCGGCGTGGCAGAGCAGGAGTTAGACGCTGCAAGTTACCAGGTAGGTCAGGGAACTTGGTGAATGGCGAAGTTAAGATCGGAACAGTGAAATTTCAAACAGTATGCTGTGATATTTAAAAAAGCAGCAGTGCTGATAGGCGATATTTAAAAAGCAAACGTGCTGACAAGCGTAGCTAGCGCCTCACCAGGATAGCGCGTCCGCTGCGCGTCTGAGCCGGCATTCAATTGAAATAGTGTTTGCTGGAGAAGGGCCCGCCTCCGCCGTCCCCCAGAAGTGCGTCACTCGCAGGGGGGGCCGAGCTATTGGTCAGGAGACGCCCTCCACTCAACCGGCACAAGCCGTGGTGGACCGGGGCAATGACCAGGAGAAATGCGGCGTGGCAGAGCGGGAGTTAGACGCTGCAAGTTACCAGGTAGGTCAGGGAACTTGGTGAATGGCGAAGTTAAGATCGGAACAGTGAAGTTTCAAACAGTATGCTGTGATATTTAAAAAAGCAGCAGTGCTGATAGGCGATATTTAAAAAGCAAATGTGCTGACAAGCGTAGCTACCGCCTCACCAGGATAGCGCGTCCGCTGCGCGTCTGAGCCAGCATACAATTGAAATAGTGTTTGCTGGAGAAGGGCCCGCCTCCGCCGTCCCCCGGAAGTGCGTCACTCGCAGGGGGGGCCGAGCTATTGGTCAGGAGACGCCCTCCACTCAACCGGCACAAGCCGTGGTGGACCGGGGCAATGACCAGGAGAAATGCGGTGTGGCAGAGCGGAAGTTAGACGCTGCAAGTTACCAGGTAGGTCAGGGAACTTGGTGAATGGCGAAGTTAAGATCGGAACAGTGAAATTTCAAACAGTATGCTGTGATATTTAAAAAAGCAGCAGTGCTGATAGGCGATATTTAAAAAGCAAATGTGCTGACAAGCATAGCTAGCGCCTCACCAGGATAGCGCGTCCGCTGCGCGTCTGAGCCAGCATACAATTGAAATAGTGTTTGCTGGAGAAGGGCCGGCCTCCGCCGTCCCCCCTGGACCAATACTAGTTGTTGGTTAAAGAATGTGAGCAGGAGGTACTCAAATCGCAAACTTCAGTGCATTCCTCTCTTGGTGAGGGATGCACCAAGGTCTGCGAGTGCTGCAAATATCACTCGGTGCCGATGATCCTGCTCAAGGCAACTTGGGCTCATGCAGCATATTTTGCACAAGCCCAAATTTTGTGAATTCATGCACGCAAAAAGTGTACGTTGCGCAGTTCAAGACATTTCTTTTGTGAATCTGCTCCTTTAAGGCATGTGTTTGTGCAGCTACTATCTCATAAAATATAGAGTATGTTTTAAATGCTGACATTGAAGGTATTAAAAATATACTCTGAAAAGTCTGAATACCTTTAATGCCAGTATTTAAAAAATATATAATTAAAGAAGGGGGTATATGCTGCTTAGCAAGAAACCATGCAGTATTTACACCACCTTCAATATATTTTGTAATCTGATTTTAATTTCAGTAATTTGTTTGCACGAGCCACTGGCTGTGAGTGCATTTTTTTGTGTTGAATCACCTGGCCAGCTCCCAAATGGCAATGAATATTCTTGATTTCTTTGCGTCTACCCACATTATTTCATTGGGGGATGTTCCCAGGTGGAAGAAACAATTATTGTATGTCTTGTTCTCTGTCTGTAGATCACTTGGAGTTTCAGCCGTTAGAACATACTGTTCAATGAAGGGAACTGGTTTGGGCACACATCATTAATGCAGTTCATGCGACCTGCCTTGTTGCTTCTGTGTTTGAAGAAAATATGCAAAGTGTACTGGAATAATTCCAAGCCTGGGAGAATGAAAAGCAGTCCAAGCTGTGCACTACCACCCTTCTCTCTCTTTCCTGCACTGTATTCTATTTCATTATATTGTGTTTGCATCTATACAACACTTACTACCCCTCTGCATATCATAAATCAATACAAGCACTATTAACACTTTTAGAATATTATATCCTAGAGTCTCAAAATATTTTATTTACCATAGGTTTCTAGTAAGTGAGAACCAGGCCAAGTTTGCCACCTAAACAGAGTGCAATACAAATATGCTTGCAATACAAATTTTACATAACAAATATAACAATTGGACCACTGCACAGGGATTGTGAAAGATCCAAGCCTCAGACAAAGAACAACTATAGCAAATGAGCCATGCCCATTCAGCAGAGGTGTGGTATGTAGGTGTGCACTTTGCAGCATAGTGTCGCAAATATATGAGTAAAGCATGGAATGGTAGTGCACTGTTGGAAAACGGGGCAGTATCTGTGAGGCCTGCACAAATAACATGTCACATTTGTCCTTCACTGGGAACCAAACACCTTTGTGTAGCGCCTGACTCTCAGAGGGTAGCGTTGCAGAGCAGTCTAAGGCTTACTCAAGGGAGGTGGTGTGGGCTAGTAATCGCCATTTACAGGTACGCAAAAATAACACTCAATAATTGATTGTCCAGTCTGTACTTTGCTTTATAAAAGTAAGAGTACATTTATTAAACACACACACTACTCAATACTATGCACCAATTTACAAATATACATAAGCTGTTGGAATTACTTTGTGACAATGCATAACATCTCCACCCCTCCCGCGGGGGGGGTGGGGCCTAGTACCACCACTCCCAAGTATGCACATCATCTTGCCCCCTAATGCATTTAGTTGAACATAACCTGGAGCGAGGGCCCTGCGCACTGGCACCATCCCAGTGGCGACCCACCCCATTATCTCAACAAGCATTTAAAATAGGCACACCTGCCCTAGTGACACATAACCCTGACTGAGTATCTCCTACTGACCATACAGTATACACCTCTACATCTTTAGTGGTTAACAGTCCGGGTTGTTCTTCACCTAAGCGCAGCAGCGAGAATACATGTTTAAGCATCACTTTAGAATGACAGTACTCATCACATTTGCTGATCATTATAATGCATTGCAATTACAGCCCCTAAAGACATCACAGATGAATCACATGATTAAGCATATACAGCCAGATACCCTAGCAGGAATATCTGGCAACATAACCCCACTTTGCTTATGACATCACCTTACACAGGTACTTCACATTACACATGTGACTTTCAGTCCCTCTAAAAAAATAACATTAGTTAATGCCTTTCTGGTGCACTTACACCTCTTCAACTCCAGGGGATGCCCTTTCAGACCGCCCCAACTCAGACCTCCATGTCATGGTACAGTCCTTTAGGCACCCCCAGCTGCAGAACAAAAGTTCCAGCCATGGGAATGCTAATGATGTTTGCCTGAGCCCTTGAGGGGTTGTTCTTTATAAGTCCCCATGAGACTTAGGGAGGGACGTTCCATTTTCGTGCTGGGGGAGACTGCGTTGCTCCTGCAGCTCCCCCTGCACCATACACTCACTTGGTGGACCCCGTCCTCCTGGGTCCACCACAAACCAAGCAAACGCTGCTTTCCCTTGCAGGCCGGTCTGGGCCTGCAAGGCATTATGGGGCGCTTCTGCCATTTTCATACATATTATAGCAGCAGCTCTCCCGCTGCGTCGGGGAGAGCCGCGACGTGTGCCTCCGGCCGCGTTCGATCTCCGTGGGAGGGTCCGGTCCCACCCGGACCCCCAGGTGAGTGCTTCGGCTCGGGGACCCCACCCCCGGCTGCTCCTTTTGTTTGTCGGGGGCCCGGTCGCACCCGGGCCCCTGCCACCTCCTCTTCTTTTCGGGGTCCCGGTCCCACCCGGGACCCCCGCCTGGTCTTCACGTTGGAGGACAGCCCGGGGAGCCCACCCCGGCTGCCCCTGCCGGCTCCCCGCCCGGGCAGCAGCCTTGCGTGCTGCCGCGGAAGCAGGCACCGCACTTCTGGTCTGCCCGCTCCGGCGGGCAGACACGGAGGCCAGCGCGGCTCCAGCTGGCCTCGGGGGAGTGCAGAGGCACTCCCCCCTCCTTCTCTCACCACTTCGGGCCCAGAGATGGGGTCCCGGGCCCCATAGGCATTTCTTCACGGGGAGCGCGACGGCGCTCCCCAGCTTGCCTTCCTCTTCGACGGGGCCCGGAGTTGGGATCCCGGGCCCCTCCTCCGCCTTCATGGGGAGCGCAGCGGCGCTCCCCGTCTGGTGCTCTTCCGCGGGGGCCAGGGTGGGCTCCTGGCACCCCGCGCGCCCATCTTCGCCCGTGAGGGGGGTTGCGCGACGGCCCCCCCTACTCCTCCTCGCCTTCATCGGGGCCCAGAGTTGGGGGTCCCGGGCCCCCGCGATCTCTCCGAGGGGGGGCGCGACGGCGCTCCCCCTCCTCCCGTGGCTTTGGGGGGCCAGGGTGGGCTCCTGGCACCCCCATGTTGCATAACTTCATGGGGAGCGCGACGGCGCTCCCCGGCTTTGCTTTGGGGCCCGGAGTCGGGATCCCGGGCCCCCAAAAGGCCACTTTCACAGGGGCGCGATGGCGCTCCCCGTCTTCACTTCGGGCGGGGGGCAGCCCCCGGGACCTGACCCACCCCGGGGGCATATCCAAGACCGGCGACGGAGCCCCACGTGCTTCGTCGTCGGTCTGCCAGAGGTCAAAGGTCACCTACCTTCTGGGGGGCCTATCTCAGCCCCCAGGGGTCCAATCTTCATGATTCTGGCCTCTTCTTGCTCCTTGCGGCGCACCCCAGCCACTCGGAGCACTTTACTTCACCCTCCTGGTCTCAAGGAGAGTGCATTCAGCAGGAACTGTCTTCACTCGCTCCCTGCGCCAGCCTTTTGCCTGGTTCTCTTCCTGGGCCTCTCTTCTCCTTGTGCAGAGGCCCAGGCTTCTGCTCACTGGTCCTGGACTCCTCTCCTGGTGCTATTCAGGATCCTGGGACAGTCAGGGGGTTCCTCCTTCCAACTGCCCATGGCGCCAGGCTCCAGCACCCTCTGCCTCAGCAGACCACACCCCAGAGAGAGCTTCTCTTCCTGCGCAAACCCTTTTTAAAGAATGGGGAGGGGGCTGGCAGGAAGTCTCTGTTTGCCCTATCAAACAGCGACACATCACTTCACTGCCCCTGCTCCCTTCTTCCTGCCCAGGCCTCTGGGTTTCTTCAAAATGGCGCCGTCCAGGGGTCTCATGCCACATGGTCTCTGAGAGCCCCTCCCCCCTCGCTGCCTTCTCCCCAGAGCAGCCTGGTGCCTGGCACCAGGTGTCAGCTGCTGATGGATGAACCTGTAGATCCACCCATCTTCTCTTCTTGGAGTAGAGGCCCTCGCCCTTGGAATGCTTGTTGTGCAGGGCTGGGCTACAGCTTGGAGAGGAAGGTCATTACTTCAGCCTGCCAGGGTCAGCCCCCAGCCAGGCCCTGGTTATGAGCTGACTCAGAGAAATATGACATTTCTGGATGACCCAAAAGCAGTATAAATATGACTTTGGACTCTGCAGAATACTTCTTCTCACACCAGTTACAGTGGACTTTAGTGCGTGTCTGGAATTTGTAGGCCTTAGGAAAGTGAAACTAGCCCATGGGCTCCACATCCCCATAGGAGAATAATGAAGTGAAAAACAGTAAAACACACTGACTTTCCCTGGCATGTTTCTTCCCACTGTATAAAGCCTATTCCATGTCACCACCCAATTCTGCATAAGTCCTGCCACACCAGTCTATCTGCACCTGCTCCTTGGCTGCGCACGCTAGGAATCTCCCCTGCGCAGCCCCTACACGTGTGCACACGCATGTACACAGGTGTCTGCATGTAACCAGCCCGGTGCCCCTTACTCCAGCTGCAGCGCAGCGGCCTAGTCAAGCCAGGGGGACACCAGTAAAATCCACATGCAGTCTCTTTCATCATGAGTTCACTGTGGGTGAGTCCCAACTTATGAGGCTCTCCCACAGTAAAAGCTCAACAATTAGGTGCTCAAAAAGTGAAAAATCCGAGCGGCTCAGATGCTCAGAACCACCTTCTAACAACTGTCATATACATACAGCACATTTTCCTTTTAAATGGGCACTAAATTAGTATTTACATACAGTTTTACTGACAAACCTATATAGCGCTCAAATATAATGGATGAAAATAGAGTTTCAGCAAATATTTATCATTTGCACATCACCAAATAATGTGTCTTGATTTGTTTGGATCCTATTAAAATATTTGTTTCCATCACACTTCATGAAGAATTGCAACAAATGTGCTTTCCTAACTGCTGATATATTTTGAAATGTATCTACAGTTCATTTGCAGGTGTTTAAATGTTATTGTGTTAGAAAAAATGACATTCTACAGCCTGTTCTTTCACACTCCCTGTGCACCAGCAAGTTTGTCAAATAGTTCATTTTACAAAATCTTCTAACTTTAAACAGCAATCTCAATGTTAAAAGAATAAGCAGCAATTTGACAGAAGACAGCCTACTACTTGGCTTTTGTCTTTGGATGCACAACAAATGCTACAAGATGAAGAAAAACTTAAAGGCATCTGTATTGCTCATTCACCTTCTGAACTCCAGCATGGTTATTTCCAGGTGCTGCAGCTTCACCCGCACCCCCTAATTCCAGCCCCTACGGCTGCCACTGAACCACACAAGCAGCTGGTCTCACCTCCTCCCTGGTCACTTCACGAACATCCCTCCTACATCAAGAGGCTGCAGGTGAATGTTAGAGGGCTGGAAGGAGAGTACCTCAGTGTCCACACCTGAAGAACATTTAGCTGGCAACTGAAAAGAGCGAGTGAGAGAGAGATAAAAACAGAGGAAGACATGAGAGAGAGAGAACGAAATGGTGCATGAGTGCAAAGATGAGTGACAGAGTGCATGCATGATGAGTGACTGCATTGCAAAACTCACTTACATAGGAGAGCCATTTTTAGTTGTAAGCCAGACCTATTGGCTTTGCCAATGGTAGGTCAGTTAGGAAGAGGAAATTATACTTCACAGCTAGAGAGCATGCAATGTTTGCCAGTGACCACTGCTGTTTCCCGTACTCCTGGGTGGATTTCTGTATAGCATCTACATGCAGATAGAAGGACATTTGGTGATTATTAGTTTTTTTACAAT
Organism: Calotriton arnoldi; assembly: GCA_963921515.1. NCBI lineage: Eukaryota > Metazoa > Chordata > Amphibia > Caudata > Salamandridae > Calotriton > Calotriton arnoldi. Next base: position 3,747,233 of record CAWUFW010000219.1, on the reverse strand, counting down.
ACACCCATTTTAGCTTCTGTTAACAAATAAAAGTAGGTAAGAAGAATGAGATAAGCATTAAAAGTAAAAATGTCTGTGAACAGCTTTTACATGCCCAGTGTCGGGACTAAAATCCTTGCCACCGACTTGTAACCTCTCATGCGTATCCAATAGCAAAGTTTGCTTCTCCCTCTTTGACTAAATGGAAAATAGTTCTATCCCTTTGAGAAGCATCGAAGATTCTATTTGGAATATTTGACTGACACAAAATAAATTGCTAGGACTTGCACATATAGATAGCCTGTCACTGTTTGTCTAGACTCATAAATTCAATATGACAACTCTAAAAGTCCTTTGGCCATGATATTGTACTTTAATGGCATTTTCATGGCGTGTCATACACTTGGGGAGGCCCTGATGTGCTTCTGTGTGGGTGATAGAACTATTCACTTTCAATAGGACAGTATTAGAGGGCTAAAGAACATGGTTCCTCCATTTCATAAAGAGTTATGTGTATTTTGATGAGTTGGTAAACCCTGTTACTTTGCAATAACAGTTAGCACTGTGTACACTGCATATCTCCATTTAACAGCAGAAGCTACTTTCAAATAGAAACACATCATGGGGCAAATTTACTATCACTTTGCACCAGGTGATGCAAACCTGGTGCAAAGTGTTGTGCTGGGATTTACTTTCCAACACAAATCATGATTTGTACTGGAAAGTTACCTGTGCACTACTTTAGGTCAACAGGGCCTGGGTGGCACATGGGCACTTCCATGCATGAGTTTTGATGAAAATCCCCATATACTAATATTTGTAGAAACCAGCGGCGGTTTCTTTAGGAGGGCATGAGGGCTTTGCTCCCCCTGCCCCTGGGCCCCATGCTAAATGATTCCTTTTCTATTTATTAGCCACAGCAGTATGCGGCATGGCCCGGGTGAACTTTGCCATTTTGTAATGTAGAGTCAGGTGAGGATGGGTGGAGTCAGACATAGGTGAGGGGGTGGAGCTTGAATGGTGGTTGTTGAGTGAGTGTGACAATGCTGGGACCCCTTGGGGGGACGGGTGCTTTGCTCTGCTCAGCCGGACATGCGCACTTGAACCCTCGCCTACCTGCAATGATAAGAGCCTGGAGTTGATTACATACGGGGCCCCCAAGTCTTCAAAGGAGCGTTAGCTGCCCTTGACCGAGCCAATCTTCACGCTGCTCACATGCTGTTTATGGCAGTGGGGCAGCGCGAAGATTGGCTCAGGAGCCGTGGGGGTGGGGCTGCTGTAGGGTCGAGTTGATGAACAGTGAAGTGAACCATGAAGGCGTGACGGGACTGGACTGGCAGTGTGCCTGCTCATTTTTGTTTTTAAAAGTGCCTTCCTGGTGACTCAGTCTGTGTAGGCTCAGCCCTGCTTAAACACATTGACCCCACATTGTCGCTTCCAACATGTATGACAGGCCAGGGATTACCGACGGGGAGGGAGGAGGGTTCGTAGGCCGTGGGTCGTGTTTCCTCAGCGCTGCCATGGCTGTGTCTGGGATTGTAAGAAAATAGAAAAAGCGAAATACTTGCTGAATTTTCTAATGCATTCTTTATGTTTTACAACTGACCCAGATATAAAACATTTGGACTTTGTTAATAATCTCTCAAACCATTTTGCACAATTTTGTCATGTTCTGCCAGTCGCTAGCAATGCTTGGGGCAACCAAGTGGCAAGCTTCTATCTTCACTGCGCCCTCTCTCAGTTTATTAAGTGGAGTCATTTCAACACATTGCATTGACAGTTGAAGTGGTTTTACACGCCTGTTCATACTCTAAAAACACTGGAAATTACATCACGCAATCTTCAATTCTGATGATCAGCTTCTATATTTCTTTTGCAATACAGCTCAACCATTGCCGCCCTTAGCTCATAGCTCTCAAGCAGCCCTGTGTCATGAGACTGACCTCTAGCCAGACCTGGTCACTAAACATACCTACAAAGTGGAAGATGAAACTATAAGTCCCTATTTCCCTTCTGTTATTGGTGGAAACAATGGAGTTGTCACAAACATGACAGGGAAGTTGACAGGTCGGCACTGTGATGCTCTTAAATTTATTGTAAACGTATGGGTGTTGAATAGCATTAACAGTTCTTTTCATAAGGCTTGGTGTTCCCAAATATCTCTCTATCAGCAGATCATGGCAGTCCAGTGCATTCTGGGAGATGAAGTCCTCGCTTTCTTTCATTAGATGTTGCTCCCACGTTTTGCATTCACCATTTCTTTCATTGTTACTACCATGTATTCGCCCAGCAGGCTCTGCACCCTCCGCGTGCTGCCTGACAGGCCTCCGATGCAGCATGTGCTATTCTTCGAAGACAGCAGTGCTGAAAGCAGGAGCTGGTATAGATATGCCGGTTCATTGACATTTTCAGACATGACATGCAGTGTGTTATTGTGAAAGCATCCTGAGCCCAGCATGTGCTGGAAATAGCAGGAGCCGGAACGAGGCCTTTTTAGTGCATGTCATGATATCATATTCAATTGTATTGATCCCCTGATCTCTGCACAGCTGGAGTGACTCGGTGAAATTGAAATGCTTTTCCTCAGGCTAGGAGCACTGCCGAAATATGTTCAGGCCAAATTCACACCAATTCCAACCTTGCTTGGTGCAAAAGAAGTGCTAGTATCTTAGCAACAAACAGATAAACACACTTTGATCAATGAAACGACATCTTTCACATCTCTCAATCTGGTGTGACTCAATGCACGCACTAAAGAAATGCCTGGCATTGTCTTTGGCAGCAAAACAGGGCAGACCCTTAAACAAAGAACGCAGCTCTGTACCACTAATCTCACAAAACTGTTGAGAAACTTGATGACGATTGAAGAAATCCAACGTCATTAGCACAACCCCAAATGACACTTCGTAGAACAAAGACATGAAAAACTGGAAATTCAGCAGAGGCAAAGGTCATTTGTCACTACCCTATGTCTTCAATCTGAATAAACACAATCACCATACAAGGAAATGCAAGGTAAGGAGGGTACTTAGGTAACTGCCTCATCCCACGCTTTCCTAGTAAAAAAGTATGTTAATTGTAATGTAAGATGGTGCACAATACATAGCACTCCTTTGCCCTTTCAGGTAATAAATTTAAAAGGAACACATAGACGTTAGTGATACTGCTTGTGTATTTGTCAAATTACTTTTTCCATCACACACTTCAATAAGCATAGGCAAACCCAACAGGTTTGGCATTAGCCGCTGATCTTTTGACTTTGCCAAAGCTTATTTTGTTTGTGAAAGCGTTGTGTGTGAAGGCACGCATTGTATAAAAACAAGCATCGTCTACAAGCCACAGAAATACATATTTTTTTTATTTAAAGATATGGGGGTCCATTTGGAACCCACATGCATGGGCCTGGTGATCAGGGTGTGCCCTAATGCCATCACTGAGATATATATCAGCGACGGTCATAGCATGCACCTTGTCCCCTTATATTATATTATATTATATTATATCATATTATGCTATAGTAGTATCCCTAGCTACAGTGAAGTTCTAGGTTGCATTTGCCACTTCTTACTCCCTAATTTCCTCGGCACACACGTGAGGGTATTTGTGAATAGAGGAGCTATCTTGTTGATAATGGTTTGCACATCAAACTATACAGAGGGATTTACACTGCCTGTAGAAATCACTGGAAGTTTTCAAAGATCACAACGGTCACTATGAAATAAACATCCTGGCATGCCGTGTCACTCTAAATGCTGATGTTTATTGTGAGGTATTAGGAACACTGAAGTATTAAACACCACAAACTGAAAGCAGGGTTTCATTAATTTGAAATGAATATTCATGATAATTCGGGCTCTCTAGGCGCAGTCGCAGCTCGCACAGGTAGGCACGGTGGGGAGGTGGGGCGGTGGGGCGAGGCAAGGCGAGGTGGGGGTAGAGGAATTTGACATACGACGGGATAGTCGAAAGTAAATAAATAAAACCGGTGATGCGGCAAGCGCAAGGTAAGTGGTTTTATTTATTTACTTCTCACTATCCCATCGTATGTCAAATTAAACTACCCCCCAACCCGCCCGCACACCCCGTCCCCGCCCCGCCTCACCATCCCACCGTGTTTACCTGTGCGAGCCGCCCTTTTCTGGATGCCATTTTTAGGGCTTTCTGTAGCTGCCCAAAAAGTGATGGTTGGAATGCTTGAATCAATCCCTGTCTCTGGTAATTACTCTGGGACTCCCCAATGCATATCAGGTTTGGTCCAGCCCAACCTGCAGGCCAGCTCTTCTTAGACCGGAAACAAAGCGGCCCCACCCCAATTTTGTCTTTGTCAGACCTCTTCAATCAGGTGCAGCTTTGCTTGCACCCCATGGCCCAGCAAGCACGGTACCTACGAATGGGTAGCCCTGTCCATTTAAGGGAGTCTCACAGAAACAACAAACTAGAAAGAGATTAAGGAAATGCTTTCATTAATATCAGCTACTGGTGAAAAACAGTGTACAGTAAGTAGGCCAGCGCTGAAGTATTATTTTCCTGCGTTTGCTAATCGCTCAAATGTGCAGGTAATATACCTTTCCTTATGCAATCTACTGCTAATATTTATACCAAAAGACAAACAACAGAGAGTCAATCACACTCAAATGTTTGGGTTTTATTCACAACGTGTTAATATTTAATACGCCAGAGGCGCTGTTCATTTACACGTGGGTTTATTTTTTAAATGGATAAGATAGTTTAAGAACACAGCAAACAGAGAACGGAGAAGGGTTTGTCAATGCGATGCAAATATGTGGTTTTTCCGCTGGCACAAAGGTTCTGCTTCAGAACATGCTCCATTCAAACTGTCCTATTAAGCGAGGCAGGTGTTTTGTTAATCAGAAGGTTACTGACGGCACATTTTATGTTTGTGATTTATAAAGTGGGAGCCTAGCTGTAAAGCAGGGGAGCCCTGTACACAAAAGCGCATAATACAAGAAGATGGGTAGAGATAGGAGGGGGGCTGGGGTGGTAATAGAGGAGAGGGGACGGATAGCACATTATATACTCAGGGTCAGTGCTTTAAATGGGCCGGTACTGCCTGGTACGGAGTAATGGCACTTTTTTATTTTGAGAGGGAGAGCACCAGCACTTCTCAAGAGAGACGTAATACTTTTAATTGGAGAGTACCGGCACTTCTCAGAAATAAGCAGGTACTCTGGTACAGAGTACCTGCCAGGGCTCGAGTCGGGGTACCACGCGGGTGGACGGCGTCCCCCCACTTATTTTTCCGAGTTTTTACCGGGTGGACGCCATCCCCCCTGCGCAAAAGATGGAGCCGGTACCCGAGTCTGCACCTGCGCGCGCGCTCAGCACTCACCAAACCTCACCTCCTATTGTCGAGAGAAGGCGAACAGAGCTCTTTAAGTTGTTTCACGTTGATGGAGCCGTTCAGTATGACAGACGGGCGCTCGTGGCCGTATATTAGAAAAGGTCAGTATGTATTCACGCATTTCAGACGGAGACCGGCAAATTTACTGTGGGCAATAAATACGCACCGAACAAGCGCAGCTTTCATTTCCCCGCTCCTTTGAGTGTCAATACGGTGATGAATTCCAACGTAAACATTCTGCTTTGCCCTTTGAACCTGCCCCCATCGCCTTGTAACCTTTGTTAATTAGAGGGAACTACATTTCGTGACGTCACTTCCTGTCGTGACGTCACGAAGTGACACCACCTAACTTGGAGCGTCCCCCCACTTCTTTTTTTAGGACTTGTGCCCTGGTACCTGCACTTCTATTTTTCCATTTCAAGCACTGCTCATGGTAGAGAACCATGAGGGGTGAAGACCATGAAGCTACGGGAGTACAACAATGGCATAAATGGTTGCAGGTGAACAACACAAACCCACCACACAAATATGGCAAAAAGCCCATCTCAGGTCACACTGGAGAACAAAAGCGGAGTTAGAGACAACCGTCAATTGAGGTTTCGATCTGTGGAGTGGCGATCTTTCTCCAGTACCAAATTGTCACAGGTAGTTCGGCATCTTTTGTCAGAACCACCAAATGCAGCGCTTCACAAGTATCAATCCGTCCAAGGTGCTTCTAATGGAATGAATGAATAATGGGATTTGTAAAGTGCTTGCCTACTGCGAGAGTGTTCCAACACTGAGGCATATAGGCTTTCGGGAGGATTAAACCACCTTAACCCTTGAACAGGTAAGTTTTCAGTTGTTTGCGGAAGAGCTTTTTATCCAGAATACATTTGAGGGGCAAGGGGAGTAGTTTATTCCAATGTTTGGCTGCCAGCACTGAGCAGGCAGAGCCACCCCATTTCTTTAGTTTCATACCGGGGATGGACAGCAGACGGGCCGGTTGTGACTACAGGGATCTTTTAGGACAGTATAGGGTCATCCTGTCAAGTAGGTATTTCGGCCCTGTCATGTACAAGGCTGAGTGCATCCTTGTCGGTGCTTTAAAAATAACTCTGTCCTTAACTGGAAGTCAATGTAGCTGGTTACGCTACCGGGAGATTGAGGAGTGTTTAAGAAGTTTAAACAGAAGGCAGACTGCCATGTTTTGTACCAGGGCTGGACTTGTGGAATAAGCTGCAATGAAAATATGGTATAAGTATGGGACGGAGACCACCAGTCAGTGTGCCAAGATTTCTCAGAAAAAAGAATCTGGGATCTGGAATCAGTAGAGACCGAGAAACTCTTTGGTGTTCCAAGGTTGTTGTTGCCAAGTTTGAGAACAAGAACCTCAAAGTTCTGCTACCTGCCAGGAGAAGATCTATCATAAGTCTTTTTTAAGAGTAGGAGATGACTGACATGATTAGGAGGGATACTGGAGGTACCTTTGCTTGAACAAGAGGCTGTCTAGAGAAGGAGTACTGCAGAAGCTGTGACAGGAAAGAACACACAGCAGCCCAGGAAAGGATATGCACCACCAAGCCATGTGATGAAGTTTTGAGATTCTGATGCCCCTGCGGCATGTAGAGAATTCAACATTCCTTAAATTCCTGGCAGGGGAAGCCCAGAAAAGAGTGGTACAGGCACTGATCCGATCTAGACTCTACTAAGTCAAATTCTTGTACCTTGGAATCTCAGATTACCTTATGCAGTGACTACAAAAGGTACAACACATGGCAGTCTGCCTTCTGTTTAAACTTCTTATACACTACTCGATCGATATATTATGAAGGAAAGCCTCTCCCTATTTGGTGCATTTGTTTTGGGTCATCCCCGATAGAGATTTCCCAAATCCACCTTGCTTCCTTGCTGACATTAGAGGACAAAGACTGTGGCTTTCACATGTGGCTTTCACAGAGAGATATGCAAAAGTCAATTCACAAATTTGCCAAGTGGAGCTCAGAACAACTTTACAGGTCTTTGGAAAATAAGGAGCCGAGAGCGACTCTTGAAATAGTGAAATTGTGGCAACGAAGAAAGTCGAGTTTCCAGCTAGTCAGAGGCCAGCATGTCGCAAGGTCTCACAGATGAGGTGCCTAAACGAAGTCACAGGGATCCACCCGCGGCGTCATTAAGTTCCACACTGATGTACAACACTGCTGAATTCCTGTAACAACCACCACCTTTCGATACCTTACGATACTGCCAAAAAGCAAAATATTGGCGATAGATGGACTGCTTGGATAGAGACATTTGATGATTTAATTGATGCACTGGAAGAGACTGATAAAAATATTATCAAGTATCTCAGAAATCTTGCTGGTGATGGTGTGAAAGAAGTCATAAAGAAAATGCTGCGAACTGACGAAGAAATTATATATTGTCAGATTAAAGGAACGTTGAATCTCAAGTTCAATCCAGTACCAGACGTTGATTACGAAACATACATTTTCAGTCAAGAACATCAAAACATTAGTAAAACCATTGATGAATTTGTGGAGAGACTTGATACGCTCATCAAACACTGTAAGTTCAATGGATTTAATGATGAGGAAGCTATGTGACTTAAGAGTTATTGATGGATACTTGTCAGATTTAATCAGACGATGAATACTGAGAGAAACTCTTAGTCTGGAGCGAGTGTTGAGTGCTGCCAGAGCTGAGGAGCGTGCTGAAAGACAAGCTGCTGACATGGAGGCCAGAGGTGCCCAGAGTTAATCAGTCATGAGTATAAAAAGTAAGCAAAAGACTGAAGGACACAAAGGATATCTACACATAAATAGAAGTTATGTTTTAGATGTGGATTTTCTACAAAGGTAAATGTCCCATCATTGGACGGATCTGTAAAGGCTGTGGGAAAGAGAACCATTTTGTGACAGTTTGTAAAGCGAAGAAAAAAGGAAATGCATCACGGCGCAAAGACAAAATGGACTCCAGAACATTCCAGAAGCATGGCTCGACGCACAACACAAGGCCAAGTGGCAATGTCAATTGAGGCAAATCAACACTTAATGAATTCGATCTTCATTTAAATCATCGTCAAACTGTTTGTCTGCCTCAATATTAAGTGAAAGTGCGGAAGATGGTTGCCCCATGTCGATGTTTACCTCAGAGAAACAGGCGCATGTTGGTCTGGCTGCATGTGAGGGAAAATATCAGTCAAAGAAAAGTTGACATGTCAAAGCACCAAAGTCTTACAAACATTGTCCGAAGATTACATTGAAAATAAATGATTGCTTCATACATTTCATCATTAACAGTGGTGCATCAATAAACATAATGCCTGAGGAGAAATTGCCCCGACTTACGCAATCGAAAACCAAAGTGTACACATGGGCTGCATCGACTGCCATAAAAAGTCAAGGCTAATTTGCAGTGACAGTGAAATACAAGAAAATATTGGTTGCAAGCACCCATCCATGTGCTTCAAGGTACAGTGTAAAGTGCCTGTCTGCTCAGTCTCAGTACTGCTGCTGATATGGGACTGATTTCTATCAATTACAACATGAATGCTCACCATGAAATAGGAAGTCGATTTCCTTTGTTGTTTCATGATTTGAGAAAGCTTAAGACTATGGTGGGAAAATTACATATTAATGAAGATGTCTGTCGTGTTGCTCAGAGAGATAGACTAATTGCTTTTCATTTGCAAGAAGATATTGAAAAAGAACTTGAATTGTTACTTAAGCATGACATTATTGAGCGTTCAACCTGTCTGACACCATAGGTTTCTCCCATAGTGGCATTGTCCAAAATGGACAGAGAGGGCAATATACACATATGCATTGATATACGTCAAGCAAACAAGGCAAATGAGCGAGAACAACATCCAGGTCCACACACTGCTGGCATGATAACGCAATTAAATGGTGCAAAGTTCTTCCCTCCCCTTGATTTAAATAAAGGTTATCATCAGTTGGAACTCGAAGAAGATTGCAAATATATTACAACCTTTTCTATACATGTTGGTCTGTTTCAATATAAGAGAATCAGTTTTGGTGTGTCATCGGCTGCTAACTTTTCCAAGACGTCATTCAGTGTGTCATACAGCCTGTTGTGAATGGATATAATTATAGTGATGACATATTGATTTTCGGAGCTACACGGAAGGAGCATAATAAAGCTCTCACCCAGGTGTGTTGTCTACCTACTGATGCAGGCCTGACTTTGAATGCAGACAAGTGTGAGTTCCACAAGACAATGTAAAAGTTCTTTGGCCATATCTTTTCAGATGGAGGTATGACACTAGATCCTGCCAAAGTACAAGCCCTTTCAAATGCTGATCCCCCACGAGATGTTTGTATGATACGTTCCTTTCTTAGCATGGCCAGTTAGTGTTCAAGATACATACGAGACTTTGCTATCATAAGTGCTCCCTTATGAGAGTTAACGAAGAATTTTTTTTCATTCAAATGGTTACTAGAATGTGAGAAAAGCTTCAAGAAAATCAAACAAGCCAATAAAACATCTGCTGAAATGACCTACTTAAATCCAGAGCTTCACACTGAGGTTATTGTTGACGCTTGCCTAGTCGACTTGGGCGCCTTCCTTGCACAGCACAGTAAACACCCACATGCTTGAGGCCTCAATGTGGTATATACCAGTAGAAGTTTGTCCCAGACAGAACATGCTTACTCACAAACTGAGAAAGAAAATTTGGCCATGGTATGGGCTTGTGAACATTTCCATGTATTCCTGTATGGAAAACCTTTTAAGCTGGTGATTGATCATCATGCTTTACTGACTATCCTTGGCAATACAAAAGCCACAATGCCTCCTCATATTGAACTGTGGGGACTACTGTTACAAGAGTACAATTATACCACTGTGCACAGTCCAGGGAAGGAACAAAACCCTGCTGACTACTTTTCCAGAGTGCCTATACCAGTTCAGGGTACTCCATTCAAGACAGCTGAAGCCTACATTAATTTCATTGTAAAGTCAAGTACGCCAGCTGCCATATCGTTAGCCCAGATCATCACTGCCACAAGCCATGATGGCGAAATGCTGAAGCTGAAAGATATAATCACTTATCAGTCATAGAACTATCACACTCGACCTTGTACAAGTGATAGCGAATACCAAAAATACAAAAACATTAAAGGTGAACTGTCTATAACTCAGGAATGAGTTATACTGCGAGTGTCGAGAATCCTGATTCCAGAGAGTTTGAGACAGAAAATAATTGAAGTGGCTCACGAAGAACATCGTGCTATTGTTGCCACCAAAAGAGCTCTCCAAGGCGGCGTTTAGTTTCCATATTTAGATGAGAGGGTTGAACAGGAACTCAAGGCCTGTCACCTATGTAACTGCCTTTCTACAAACATTACTCAACATACTCTTACAATGTCAAAACTCCCTAAGCATGCATGGGAGAGAATAGCCATCGATTTATTTGGTCCACCAGATAATGGACATCATCTGCTGGTAATTGTGGATGAGTACTCATGTTTTCCATTAACCCCTTGTATGCTCATGACGGCTCCTGGCCGTCATGCGTCACGGTGGGCGTGTGCGCACGACGGCCGGGAGCCATCGAATTCCCGCCCACTAATAAAAACCCCCGCACAGTGCGAAAATTCGCGCCGCATGGAAGGGGTTAATAGAGGATCTCTCGTCCACAACTCACGAGCGAGTCATTGAGAGACTAGATGGCATCTTAGCGACATGGGCGTTCCAGCCATTTTGAAGTCTGATAATGGCCCGCAGTTTAACAGTCGAGAATTCAAGAATTCCCTGGAGCTTCTGAACATCAAGCATCAGAAGAGTACACCTTTGTGGCTGCTGGCCAACGGACTTGTTGAGCATTTTATGAGTATGTAAAAGAAAGCAGTACAGCGTGCAACTCGTGAGAGGCTCAGGTTAAAAACTGTATTGAATTCCAACTTACGAGACTATTGTTCAACACCTCACTCGACCACAGGTAAAAGTCCTGTAACTTTGATGTTCGGGAGAGCAATGGCAACCAAGTTACCTCAATGGACCAACAAAAGAGAAGGAAATGATAATACAGCTTGTACGAAGAACTTGGTTTACGAGGAAAAAATGAAAGCCTATTTAGACAAGAGGCAACATGCAAAGAACATTGAGTTTAAGACATGAGGATCTGGTTATTGCATGACAAATGCGAAGGAGGAAATCTGATGCTCCATATGATGCTGAACCTTTCCACATAGTGTCCACCAAGGTACATATGGTGACTGCCCAGCATCCTGGAAAGTCTGTTACCAGGGACTCTTCTCACTTTCGGCATTTGATTAATCGGTCTTCTGATTGAGATGGTGGCGGACACTTGGCCCACCCACACAAGTGAGGTACCATTTTTATCGGGAGGCCTGGGGGAATGCTGGGCTGGAGGGAATTTGTGGATTCTTTCTGATTCTGGAAGAATATGACACAGTGATGCAAGTAAAATGTGTGACTGTAGTCACATTTAGAGGTTTATAGGGCATTTTGGGTAAGAAAACTTGTTGGAATCCACGAGAGGGACACCACCCTGTACTCCCCTGGCTTTCTACTTTATGAAAATATTGAGAATTGGTAGATTTTACCTAGAGACAATGTACACCCTGGCAGAGAAAGCCAGAAAATGCAAATATTACTTCACAACCAACTATTCATTAAGTACACACATTTCCGTAGTTTTTTTTTATGTAGCGCGAACCTGACCTGAAGGTATCAGGTATCAGAGAGCTTTACATGAGCACCAGTTTGTTACACATACTGGTTGGATTTGGCACGAGGGTGATTGATGGTTCATTATATAAAATTTTATTAACAAGAGATTCCACAAAAAAGAAATGCAATGTTAATAGTTAAAAGGTTAAAAACCTAAATCAATGACTCACAGCTCTTGAGTTGTAAAGCTACAGCAAGGCAACAACCTCTTTACAGGCCATTCACACACCTTTCATACACGATGCATACAAGACCATTCACACTGCCAGCTGCGGGCCCAGCACATTTCAACACTCACATCAACAGACAATGTAGAGACAATGTACTCCCTGGCAGAGAAAGCCAGAAAATGCAAATATTACTTCACAACCAACTATTCCTCAAGTACACACACATACTGGTTGGATTTGGCACGAGGGTGAGTGATAGTTCAGAGTGTAAAGTTTTATTAACAAGAGATTTCACAAAAAGGAAATGCACTCTTAATAGTTAAAAGGTTAAAAACCTGAACCAATGACTCACAACTCGTGAGCTGTAAAGCCATGACAAGGCACCAACCTCTTTACAGGCCATTCACACACCTTGCATTCGTGACACATACAAGACCATTCACACTGCCAGCCGCGGGCCCAGCACATTACAACACTCACATCAACAGGCAGTGTCATTCAAGGGCCCATCACTTTCATACGCCCACATGCCTGACACAGCAACCACACTGCCTCATAGAGTGTGTGGACTGGCGTTTGGCTAGCAGTGTGTGCAGTGACCAGCAGCAAGTCACTAATCACACACCGCCAGCCAAGCGCCAGTCCATGCACACCACCAGCCAAGCACCAGTCCATGCACACCTCCAGCCAAGCGCCAGTCCACACGCACCGCCAGCCAAGCGCCAGTCCAGGCACAACGCCAGCCAAGCGCCAGTCCACGCACACCGCCAGCCAAGCACTAGTCCACGCACACCACCAGCCAAGCACCAGCCCACACACACCTCCAGCCAAGCGCCAGTCTGCACCCACCACCAGCCAAGCGCCAGTCCACACACACCACCATCACATTTTTTATGCAAAGAAGAAAACACAAACCAATTGGCAACAGATACAAAACTATGACTACAAGCACAACAGCTCTAACTAAATACATCACACTTATGACGACCATAAAATCTGAAGGAAAAAATATAAAACGGTACAGACCAGTCAATTTACTTTTGTGCTCATGGTTGCAACCAAAAACTTTGTTACTTGTGTTTCAATTTAAAACATGTGGGCACACACAGCCCAGGATTAGAAGGATAATATGGGCAATACATACGACTCTCCTTCTGCACACCTCTTTGGGCACAGACTCTACATTTCTTAACCGGAAAGTCTTTTTTGGCCATGGGAGGAAGGGGATCAGGAAAGTACCGATCTTTCAATCTAGCCACAACCTCCACCACTGCTTCTCTAGGAACTCCTGCCTGTTCCACTAAAACAAGGTTGCCTATCAGAGACTGTTGAAACTGAGCAATTGTCATCTTTGACTCTGGAGAGCAATCCTTAAATACAACAAAGGCATTGTAGCTTGCTAAATAGAATAAATGGATATCGAACTTCTTACACCAAACATATGCCTTACGAACAGCAGTGTAAGGTTCCAACCTCTGATCTACTTGATCTACCCCACCCATGTGCTTATTGTGGTCTAAAATGCACACAGGTTTGTGCACTTCAGCAACCTGACCCCAAACATTCACAGGTGAAGTACTTTCATCATGGATGGTAGTCAGCATATACACATCTCTCCTGTCAGAAAATTTCAGAGCTAGAAGCTCATCACTACGCAAGACAATGCACTCTCCCTTCACAAGTTTTTTACAAACCAACTCTTTTGGGTAACCTTTACGGTTAGAGCGGATTGTGCCACCAGCAACTGTGTCCACTTTGAACAATTCCTTGAACAATGGCACACCAGTGTAAAAGTTATCTACATATAAATGGTGACCTTTGTTAAAAAGTCCTCTACCCAGTTCCCACACAATTTTCTCTGTAACTCCAAAAGTGGACAGACAACCTGGGGGGTTAATACTGAAAACCCTACCAGCGTTGACCCTGAACTGATAGACATATCCAGTACTTCTCTCAGACAGCATATACATCTTAATTCCATAACGTGCCCTCTTGCTAGGAATGTACTGCCTAAAAACCAATCTGCCCTTGAACAGGACCAAAGGCTCATCCACAGCTATTTCTTTCCCAGGCACATAGATCTCTGAAAATCGATCAACAAAGTGATCAAGGACAGGCCGAACCTTAAAAAGGCGGTCAGAATCAGGGTGATCTCGGGGCTACGCAAAAACATCAACAACAAAATGCAACATTCGAAGAAGAAGCAAATACCGCTTACGACTCATGGTTGCAGGAAATGTAGCTGTTGCCATCAAGGGATTAGTAGACCAATATGAAGACAGCGATGGCTTCCTTATCAGGTCCATCAAAAAAGTTAAACCTAAGTCCTTCTTCAGCTCATCCAGATTTGTTGGAGTCCACCGGGTAGCTCTAGAGTGGGGCCTAAGTCTGGCACTGTTGTCCCTCAAATACTGTTCAGCATATAAATTAGTCTGCTCAACAATTTCATCCAAAAATACATCGTCTGTAAACAACTGAAAGAACTTTATAGGCAAAAATATTTCACACTTCACTCTACACCCTGCAAAACCACTAAAGACAGGCAGCACCGGTAGCACTATGTTTGGGTCAACCCAGAGTCCAGCACTTCCAATGGGAAGCCTTGCAATTCAGATGCCTCTTGCTGCACTATCGGCACATCAATGTCCTCCTCTAAAAGAGCCACTTCATCCGCACTGAGAGTAGCTTCATCCACACTGGGAGTAGCTTCATCTTCATATGATTCCTCTCTGACAGAAAATTCACTGCCAGAATCCTGGCCTTCCTCCTCTGCCTCAGATGCAGAGTCAGTCTCATAATCATGCTCAGAGGAAGACTTGAAAAGCATTCCAACAACCTGCTGAGCGGTCATCCTGCAGCTAGCCATAATCCTTAGTTATACAAGTAACTTGACAAATGAGTACCAAACAGTGTGTAAAAAAAGTAATAAACAAAGGGCCAGATGAATGAATGAATGAAACATATTTGTTATAGCGCAAAACGGCTACTCAAATGAGTGTCCCGGCGCTGCCAAAAGCGGTAGAAGAGCTGTAGGAAGCTGCTAGATTTTAAAAAGCCACGTTTTCAGGTGTTTCTTAAAGCCCGGAAGATCTAAAATAGAACGTAGGGAAACTGGGAGCCTGTTCCAAGCCTGGGCCCCAAAGAACCCAAAGGATCTGCCGCCCATCTGGGCTAAGCGTACTTTAGGAGTGCAGACGCGGTTTGTGGAGGAGGATCTTAAGGATCGAGCAGGGATATACCGCTTGACTCGTTTGGTAAGGTATCCGGCTCCTAACCCATGAAAGGCTTTAAAAAAGATAACCAGAGCTTTGAATTTGATCCTCTCCTTCAGTCTCAGCCAGTGAAGTGACTTAAGGAGGGGGACATCGGAGACCTTGGTTGTGGTTGGAGAATCGCCCTGGCTGCGGTGTTCTGTACCACTTGTAAACGCTGTATAAGATAGCCCGGATGGCCCAAATACAAAGCATTAGCGTAGTCCAGTCTTGATGTCACCAAGGCCTGGACTACAATTTTCCTGGACTCTGTTGTCAGGAGAGAAAGAAATCTTCTCAACGAGCGCAGAATGCCAAAGCAGGTGTCAACCAGAGCCAGGACTTGAGACTTCATAGACAGGGTGTTATCCAGTAAAACTCCAAGGTTTCTTACGACTGATTGCTTTGTGTGAGGCGGTGAGTATTCTTCAGGACACCAAGCGTTCCAGTTACTAACAACCGGTTGGCCTAAGAAAACAATCTTGGACTTATCTGAGTTGCATTTGAGCTGGTTCGCCTTCAGCCACTGGAAAACCTTTGAGAGGCAAGTCCTAATACTTGTCCCGTCAAAATCTGCTCCTTTTCCGCAGGGGAAAATCAACTGCGTATCGTCTGCGTAAGATACGATCTTAGCACCATTTGCTTCTGCTATATATGCCAGGGGGGATAAGTACAGATTAAAAAGCGTAGGGCTGAGAATAGATCCCTGGAGAACTCCGACCCTTATTCCTGGCATAGGGGCTGAAAAAGGGGGGAGCCATATCTCCTGGGTTCTGTCTTGCAGGAAAGAATCCAACCAAGTCAATACTGTCCCACCTATTCCCAGGTTCCCCAGTCTGTCGATGAGTCTTTCGTGTGGGACCGTATCGAAAGCTGCCGACAAATCGAGTAATATCAACACAGCCCTTCCACCCTGATCCAGCGTATCACTAATATATTCGGTTACCTCCAATAGGGCGGTCTCAGTGCTAAAATTAGCTCGGAAGCCGGATTGGGAAGGGTGCAGCAGATTGTGTCTTTCTGCATGGTCAGATATAACTTTATTGACATGTTTTTCCAGGACTTTTGAAAGAGCTGGAAGAAGGGATATCGGCCTATAATTGTCTGGATCGTTCTGATTAGCCAGAGGTTTTTTCAAAAGAGGAAGAATTTTGGCCTGTTTTCATCTGAGAGGCATCTTACCAGCAGAGAGAGAGGAGTTCAATACCATGTTTACTGTGTTGTTGATTGTGGGGGCAAGGGAGGTGAGTAGTTTAGCCGGGCAGGCATCACTTGGAGAGCCGGACCGGAGGCCTTCAAGATAGTGGAGTGAGTCGGCTAATGGAATTTGCGGAAAATCTGTTAGCGTAGAACGTGAAGAAAGGTCAGCTCTATATGTCAGAGATTGATCTGACACTAGATGTTCTCCCCTAATTTCATCAAAGGATTGTTGAATTTGGGCGATCTTATTGTGAAAGGACGAGGCAACCTGCTGCATCCATTCGGCTGAGTGTGGGGATTCCTTCTTTATTGTCTCAGGGGCCGTGAAGGATTTTACTATATCAAAAATTACTTTTCCCTTATTTTGGGCCATAGCGATCTTTGTCTGTAGATAGTTCATTTTAGCCTCCTTTACTAGACGGTAATGGGATTTCTGGGCGGTCGAGAAGATTTTCTTAGCATCCAATGAATAGTGTTTGCGCTACTTCCTTTCTAGAACCATGCAAGTCCTTTTACTTGCTCTTAAAGCTTCGTTAAACCAGGGAGCAGACGGAAGGGACCTCCTAGAGGTCCGTGAGGCCATGGGGGCGGCCTTTTCCAGATTGGACTTGAGCCAGTTTTCTAGTGCGGTGACGTCACATTCAGGGTCGCCGACCAGCCTGGGAGCTGATGAATCGAGAGCCTCCCTCAACGAAGGTAGAGCTATTTTATGTAACGTCTATATTTGTATTCGGTCCTTATCGGCCGGAGTTGGGGGCCAGAGGCTCGATTGGGTATTCTTAGAGTGATAACAAAATGGTCCGACCAAGTGATGGGAAGCGGAAGGTCAGTTTTTAGATCTGTGCTACAGAATATCTGATCGAGAGTGTGTCCTAAGTTATGGGTAGGAGCCGAGATGGATGGTAACAGATTACATGCCGCCGTAATTTCAAACAGGGAGATAGTGTTAGGATCAGTAAGCTTATCCATATGTAAATTAAAATCACCCAAGAGGAGGAACTGGTCATATATAATTGCAAGGGGAGTAATAAGTTCATTCAGTAAAGGCAAAAAATTGCCCAAGGCACCAGGTGTCCTATAAATTAGTATCCCTGCCAAGCACTGCTGTGAAGATAGAGCACAGTGAAAACCTAAGTGTTCAGCGCCCTCCATTGACTCTAATGAGAGAGGGACACAGTCCAATTCTCTTTTAAAAATGATGGCCACCCCGCCACCTCTCCCATTTGGGCGATCTTTTCTTATAATTTTATATCCCTGAGGAATGGCTGCTGCAATAGAGTGGTTTGAGGACTCAGACAGCCACGTTTTGGTAAGGAACAAGAGGTCCGGCCCCTCATCTAACAACAGTTCAAATATTTGGGCTGTATGTTTGTGCAGAGAACGAGTGTTCAATAAAATAGCTCTAAACTGGTTAGCATGTTTAGGCATCTTGGTTGAAGGGAGAGGACATGGGCACTCAGCTGGGGACCATAGAGGTGTCCAGCTACACTGAGGGCATAATACATTAGCCCATGTCCCCATACTGGTGGTTAAAGTAGAACAGGTTTGGCGTGAGTTCAGAGTCAGCAATTCATCACGGTTGTAATGGAGCCTCAGCATTCTTGTAAAGCTAAATGGGGCAGCATGGCTGGTGCCGGGCGCCTCCGGGACGCTGACGGACGCAGACGGGCTTGCCTTAGGCGCGCCCGCTGCGCGCGTGCACTGCACGCTCGCTCTTCCAATGTTTCCTTACCAAACACTTGCAACTAAACAAACTGCAGCTCTTTCAGTGACGAAACCGCAAGCACAAGTTACACCAAAGTAAAACAAAAGCTTTTCACTAAAATGAAAAGGAGAAAAAAAAGTTACGATCACAAATATGGGCAAAACATGCAGACCATCAGCTGAACTACATTTAACACACAAACTTTCCCTGGCAGCACATGGGCTTAAAAATACAAGGCCTATCTGCCCCCAATGGGGGCAGAAACAGACAGAATATTCACCCCCAAAAGGGGAGCGACCCTTGCCCAAGGGGCCACTCCCCCAAAAATTATTTTGCACCATAAACAATAAAATCCCTGGTGATCTAGCAGCTTCTGCCCCCCTTGGGGTAGATGGGCCTAAAAATATACAGCCGATCTGCCCCCAAGGGGAGTAGAAATGGTCAAAACATTCATCTTCAAAAGGGGATGACCCTTGCCCAAGGGGCCACTCTCCAAAACATTCCTATGTGCATAGATAAAAAAATCCCTGGTGGTCTAGTGGCTTCTGCTCCCCTTGAGGGCAGACTGACCTAAAAAAAAATAGGGCCAATCTGCCCCCAAAGGGGGCAGAAATGGCCAAAACATTCATCCCCAAAAGGGGAGCAATCCTTGCTCAAGGGATCGCTCACCGTAATTACTAAAAAATGAATCCCTGGCATCTAGTGGGTTTTGTACCTCCCCCCCGGGGGCTAGATAAGCAGAAAAATGACTGCCAGGGGGGGCCAAAACAGGGAAAAAAGGTAATAACCCCCATGGGAACGAGCCTTGCCCAAGGGGTCGCTCCCAGAAAGCGCAAAAATTAATTCCCTGGTGCCTAGTGGGTTTCACCTCCCCCCCCCGCGGGGGGCTGATCGGCCTAAACACAGCTGAATCAGCCCCCAGGGGGGAGCCGAAACACAGAGAAAAAAAAGTCACCCCCATGGGAGTGACCATTGCCCAATGGGTCACTCCTAAAATGCACAATAATACAATCCCTGGTTCCTATTTGGTTTCGCCCAAACGGGAGGCTGATCAGCCAAAAAATGGCTGAATCCGCCCCCAGGGGGGCCGAAATATGGATAAGAATGCCCCCAGGGGAGCGACCCTTGCCTAAGGTGTCGCTTCCCCAACAAAACGAAAAAAACATACCTGATGGTCCAGTGGATGGATTCCTGCTCCACAATCACGGGCCTCACCCGCAATTGTGGAGCAGGAATCTATTGGAAACAGGCACAGGGGGAAAGGAAAAACTCTTTCCTTTCCCCTGTGTCTGTTTTCCCCAAAATACCCCCCCCCCCGAGAGAAGGACTTACCCGATCTCTGTCCTCTCTCTGGACGCGCTGGAAGCAAATGGCTTCCAGGGCGTCTCCAGCAGCCTATGATGACGTTGGCGCGCCGTGAGAGTGCCGACGTAGTCCGATTGCCTAGGAAGGGGTTGGGGGTGGCAGCAGAAGCACTTCCGCTGCCATCCCCAATGAGGGCATGTAGGGGGGCGGCCCCCGCGGGCCAGTGCCAGGACATAATGGTTACATCCTTGGCACAGCAGCACCTCTGCCGAGGACGTAACCATTACATCCTCAGCATAGAAGGGGTTAAGAAATAACCCTATTTGGTCCTACACTAACAGCCTACATTTAAAAAAAAAATCCTTCAATGCCAAGTGGCCTGTACTTTAATTCTGTATGAAAGGTTTATTTTATCCCCAATGTCAGCTAGCCTCTTGCTGAATACGTCACCAAATTCTCGCTTATATTCAGTATAGTTACTATTTTAATCCCTAAATTTCACTGTCAACATTTTAGTAAATTCTCCCATAGTAATTTTCAACAAAACAACACAGTGGCTTTTCTTTTTAGTTTAAACAAAGAAACTTTATTTTGGAAAAAGATACAACTAAATATAAATAGTTCAATAAAGTAAAAGAAATTCAAACAGAATAGTTGCATATAGAGAGAGAAGATAATATAACTCTGGAGAAGAGGAGGAGGGGGGAGAGGGAAAAGGTACAACAGTAATTATGATAAAATGTACAATATAAACGTAAGAGGGCTTAATACAATATAAAAAGATATCAACATTTTATAGAATAATAGCTGTAATATAACATTTAAAGGAAAAGGAGAAATAGATTCTATGGGTAAGAAAACAGATATATAGATAAAAGGCTAATAAAAAACAATTCATGGTGGTTTGGGAACTTCTTCCAATAAGGGGTGATGACGGGCAAATTTTTGTGCTGATATATCTATGAAAGTGGTTACAGGGGACCATATAAGTTGTCTTTTCAGGAGTAAAGATAAAGGGGAAACATATGCACGATCAAGTCGATGATTATAGCAAACACTATACCACCAAGCTTGAAAGGAAAGTTGTGTAGCTTGTTTCCAATTCTTCGTTATTTGCTGGAAGGCAATTGCAATCAATAAATCTATAATATCTATGTTAGAGGTAGAATCATGCCAATGATCAGACAGGGAACCCAGGAAAATATCTACAGGTGAATATGGGAAGTGAGTATGGAAAATGATATTAATCTGAGACCGAATCTTCAACCAAAATTGATGAGTAGAGGGACAGGAAAATAACATGTGATATAAATCAGCATGAGGGACGTTACATGACCAGCAGTTTGGGGAGGTAGTGGAATTACATTTATGTAAGGACATTGGAGTAAACAAGAGTTGATTGTAAATAAAGAAAAGTGTTTGTGTTGTGCTTGCTGACCTAGAAGTTTTGCGGAGTTTTGACCATAATTTATCCCAAAAGTAATAGACCATGATGTATGGAATTCATGTTCCCATTGGAGTTCTATGTTAGTTTTAGTTCTAGGTTCGGGAAGTGTGGTAAGTGATTTATATATAGATGAGGCGCTAGGTTGAGTACTCAAAATTGGAAGTATATTACGGTGAGAAGAAGTGGAAGGTGGAATAGAGGATATTGATAACAGGGATGAGGAGATGTTTCGTGTTAATATATTAAATTTGGTGGAGAAAGAATTTGGTAATTTATAAAGAGTTTGTGCTTCAGAAAAAGTAAGGAGAGTATCATTAGAAAACAGTTGATGGATCCAAAGTAACCCCTTGTCTCGCCAAGTTTTCCAAAATATGGGTTTGTTGTTTATTTTAAGAAAGCGATTATGCCAAATGGAGGAATTACGAAATTGATCTTTGGAGGAAAAGTGAGAGATGAGAAAGGAATGATATAGTCTATGGGCCGTTTTATATATAGGTGAGGATAAAAAATGCGTTTTGTGAGTAAATGTGAAAGCTTCTGTAAAAGAGAATGGAGATAAGAAAGAAAGTTCTATATCTGTCCATAAGGGAAAAGAAGTAGAAGTCGATTGGTTTAAAGATTTAGCGAGTTGCTTAAGAAGAAAAGCATTATAGTAAAATTGGAAGTCAGGAAAGTTAACACCACCTTGTGATTTGGGGCGTTTGAGCATGGCCAGGGATTTCCATAAAAAAGTAGTTAAAATAAAATTAATTTTTTTGAAAAAATAAGATGGAAAGCTGAGAGGAGTAGCAGAAATCATATAAAAAATGATGGGAGCAAGCATCATTTCAATCATGTCAAGTCTGCCCCACCAGGACAGATACAGAGGATGCCATTTGGAGATAGATGTGGATAATGTAGACAAGACATGAGTCATATTTAGAGATAACGTCTGCTTAATAGAGGGGGCAAACCAAAGGCCTAAATATGTAATCTTTTGGGGGTTCCATGAGAAATCAGCAAGGACAAAATCTTGTTTAAAACATAAAATATTAAGAGGAAGAATTTCGCATTTATCATGATTTAATTTATAGCCACAAATGGAAGAGAAGGTCTTAACCTCTGCAATAAATGCGGGTATAGAGTGTTCTGGTTTAGAGATATATAATAAAATATCGTCTGCATAAACACTCATTTTAACATGGAATTTATCATGTTGGAAGCCATATATGTTAGAGTTTTGTTTAATTCTAGCGAGAAAGGGTTCTAGAGCGAGGATAAATAAAAGTGGGGAGAGAGGGCAACCTTGACGAACACCTCTCTGTAAGGTAAAAGAATCAGAAATGGAACCATTGGCGAAAATAGAAGCTTTGGGAGAAGTGTACAATAGGGAAATATAAGAGATAAATTTAGGTCCGAAACCAATCCAAGATAATGTGTGGAAAATAAATGACCAATCCATGCGGTCAAAAGCTTTTTACGCGTCTAAAGAAATAGCTGCCAAAGAATGAGGGTATTTATTAGCTTTGTGTAATATATTAAAGAAAATTCTGGTATTATCTGAGATATTTCGTCCTTTAATGAAACCAGATTGTTCTTTACACACGATAAATTGAAGAAAGGGTTGAAGACGGAGAGCGAGAATTTTTGCGAATATTTTGTAGTCGGAATTAACTAACGATATAGGCCTGTAATTTTTACAAAGGTGAAGATCTTTTCCCTCTTTAGGAATTAGGCAAATGAGAGCATCTTGAAAAGTACCACTAGAAACCTTAGAGGAAATGAAATGTGAAAATAAAGAAAGGAGATGAAGAAGAAGGGATTTGGAAAAATGGGCGTAAAATTCCATAGGGAATCCATCTGGACCAGGAGCTTTCCCGGGCTTAAGAAGTTTCAGTGCGTGGGAGATATTCTTCATAGAGATGTCTCGCTCCAACGGTGAAAAATCAATATCTGTGGGAAATTGTTTTGGTATAGATGCAAGATAGCTTTGAATGTCTCTAGGATCTGGGTGAGCTTCAGGAGTATAGAGAGAGGTATAATATTTCTTGAATTCTTCCAAGATTTCCAAATTTTTTGTTACTGGAGAAGAAGTGGAATTTAAAATATAATCAATATTATTACGATCTTTTTTAATTTTAAGGTATGAGGCAAGTAGTTTTCCTGCTTTGTTTTGGCCGCCATAATAACGTGCGCTACCTCGGAGAAGATAGGCAGATGAGTTTTCCGTAGATAGTTTATTATATTTAAACGTTTCTTTAATAAGCTTGTTTAAATCGGCTTTAGAATTTGTAACTGTGTAGAGAGATTCTAATAACTTGATAGATTTGAGAATTTCGTCTGCTTTGCGGAAATTAAGGCGTTTTTTTGTAGAACCAATGTCTGCTTGTAGTATAGATTGTGTTAATGCTTTAGAAACAAAGAGATGGTCAATGCGTGATTGTGAGAGGTGAGTGGGTGACAAAAAAGTGTATTCATGAAGTTGTGGATTACAAAATCGCCATGCATCAACAATAGATCTATGGGAGATCAGGTTGATGAAGTGATTGTGCATTGGAGAGGAAACAAAAGGTGATTTGGATGTACGATCAAAATAGGGGTCAACAATTAAATTGCAATCGCCTCCAAAAACAACATATGGAGTAGAGATAGACATCAGGAGAGTAGAAATATGAGGCCAAAAATTGTTATCAGGTTTTGTGGGAGCATAGACATTAAATAAGGTAATAGGGATATCATTAACTTTAAGATAAACAACTAACCAGTGTCCTTCATCATCCGAGTCTTGAGATAGAAGAGTCACTTTAAGTTTTTTATGACATAGAATTACAGTCCCATTTCTTTTGCTGGTACCGGGAGAAGAAAAACATTTCCTACCCACTGTCGTTTAAGCTTAAGAACTTCTGAAGCAACTAAATGTGATTCTTGTAAAAATACAATATCTGATCTAAGATTAGACAAATGTGTAAGAACTCTTTGCCGTTTAATAGGCGTACCCAAACCTTTAACATTCCATGAAACAATATGTAACGTCATTAATTATCTGTAAAAACTAAGAATAACATTCGAATAGCATTGCAGCATAACAGGAAAACAATAAAGAAATTACAATAAATAGAAGAGCGAACAGTAAGCACTCTAACAGTAAAGAGGTAGGATATGAAATAGAAAGTATTGGAATAAAGAGAAGAAGAAAAGGAAGAGAAGGAAAAGAGGGGAGAAGAGAAAAAGAAAAGGGAAATATATATAGAGAAAAATATAGTAAGAAGCTTTTCAGTAAGGGAGTTAGAAACAGATAGAAAATGATGTAGAAGCAGGAGAAAAAGAGAGAAAACAAAAAGACAAGAAAACATACCGAAGACTCAAACATGGGTGGAGGGTGTTGAGGCCTCAAGGGAAGACGAACAACCAGCAACGAAACTCCGGAGAAGATCACGAGGAAGACATCAGTGAATAACGAACTATATAACGAGATTTGGAACAGGGAGACAGCACCTGTTGGGGAAAAGACAAAGCATGAAGAAATTAATTACATAAAATATATGTTACAGGCAATGTGAAATTACAAAGGTCTGCAATAAGAGAGAACAAAAAGTTCAAAGAGACGGTGAGCCTGCGAAATCCATGGAGTCTTCTCTACAGTCAGCAAGGAATTGTTGAAGCAAAGCAGGATCCTCATAAGTTGTTGTTTTATTTTTGTAAGTCACTTTAAAAAGGCACGGGTGAATGAGACCATATCTAGCATTCAAAGCACGTAAGGTAGTGCG
Organism: Calotriton arnoldi; assembly: GCA_963921515.1. Lineage (NCBI taxonomy): Eukaryota > Metazoa > Chordata > Amphibia > Caudata > Salamandridae > Calotriton > Calotriton arnoldi. The sequence continues at coordinate 3,722,369 of CAWUFW010000219.1, read as the reverse complement.
CATAGATAGGAAAGTCTTTCTTTTATCTGCTGTGGTTTTCGCATAGTCTTGTGAAAAGAATAGTTGGGAATCTTGCCATGTGATGCGACGTTTTATTCTAGCCGCTTGTAGAACTTTCAGCAAATCTGTATATTCTAGGAAATATAATATAACGCCCCTAGGTTTACGTTGGGACAAAGGGTTTTGAGGAGGACGAACAAGTCTATGAGCTCGTTGTATATTTAATGCAGGAGATGCAGGAAAATCAAGAATCTGTGGCAGAAAAGTCTGAAAAAATGAAATGGGATTGGATCCTACCAAACCTTCAGTGAGACCATAAATACGGAGATTATTACGTCTTCCTGAATTCTCAAGATTTTCTACTTGTTTTTGAAGTTGTAGAATTTCTGATTTCATAGGTGGAATTTGCTGAGAGGAAATGTGTAAGGTTTCTAGTTGACGTTCCATCACGTTAATTTTGCTATCGAATGTGGATCATTTCTAGTCTAAGGCTTGCAGGCGAGTGTTTGTTTGTTCCGTATGGGGTTTAAGAGCTCTGATCTCATCCAATAATAGTTCTAAAGAAACTGGTGAAACTGGTGGTGGAGAGATGGCTGGAGAAGGAGGGTCTTGTTTGATCCTTTTAGTAGATGATAAAACAGAGGAAGTAGGTACTTTAGAATTGATTTTCCCCGCCGATGTTGTAGGCTGTGAAAGAGATGCATTGGGTGAAGGTATAATACTCGTAGCATCTGCAGTATCGGAGGTTGCGACTTATTCAGATTCTTCCATGTCGTCCTGAAGAACTGAAAAAGGATTTGAGGTATGTAAAGTAGTAAATTTAGGACGTGGAGGCGGAACAGACATGGATGCCGCACCTCTGCCTTATTTAATCTTCCCACTAGACATGTGTGAAACAAGGGCGGAGAAGAGTTGCGTGTAGATTGTAATTTGAAAAACAATTGGATATAGAGTAGTCTTGAATAAAAGGCAACACTGAAAAAGTGGAGCTTGGTAATGTAATGATCAGTCTCAAAGAGTTGTTTCTGTAATAATAATGCGCACAAATAGTCTTTTGCCCAAAGGAGAAATTTGAAGTTTCAAAGAAAAAATGCCATCCCAAGTGCAAGACGTAACAAAAATGGCATGGGATAGCAAGAGGCAACAGTTGCAAAAAATAAAGACAGCCTCAATCAGAAAAAAGGAGATAGCAGTGCTGGCATCGCTTCGAAAAAATGTTGAGGAAATACAAAAGTGTGCGCGAATCCAGTCATGGAAACGCGATGTACATGTACAGAAAAGGAAGCGTTATACAAGCGAACTGCGGATATAAAGGCTATTAAAATGCTCAAGAGGCATTGAAAAACACATTGGTTGCAGGAGTAATAATGAAGAAGGTCATTCCAGAGTAAAAATGATCTGACATCTCATTCCTTCAGGAGTGGATTGAAAGCTGAGGAGGAGAGATAAAATGGCGGACTTGAATCCTGTCACGGATATGTGCCGCACATGGTAAATGCAAAGAGACGTAGCACGGTGTTTACCGTGGTCTGGAAGGATACCGCTGTGCTCTCGCCATAATGGGAAGGAGGACTGTAAGCTTTAAACTTTAAGGAGCAGGATGGGGATATCGTCCGTCAGCAGAATAAAGGAACAAAATGGCGGTCGCGAATTCTATCGCGGAGACGCGCCACACTTCTTGAATAAATTAAGACGTTGCACGGGCTTACCGTGTTCAAAGAAGATATTGTTGTGCTCCCGCTAAGTTCATGAGCAAAGTCCTGGCATTTCCGAGTAGGACAGGTCGAGGATATCGCCCATCATTAGGAAATTCCTCGAGTCTTCAGACGGAGCGACGCTAGCAAGCCGCCATCTCTCCCGGCGTCAAGCCACGCCCCCACACAGTGGCTTTTCTGAATTCCTGTTTTTAGTTATCTCAAACAAATACCCTAAGTTCATTGCAAACATCAGCTTTGTGTTTTCTGTAAAACCACTGATGTTGTCTCGAAATATCAATATACTTTTTTACTTTAAATGCACAAATTTACTCCTTAAGTACATCGCTGCATCCACTTCACCTTCCAGAAAGCCACCACGCACCACCGCACCCAACAGATGCCTCACCGCTGCTGGAGCAAAGTCACCGAAGACCAGCTAACCACCACCCTAGTCCGGTGCCCACCAGCCGACCCCACCGACCCCGACACCGCCGCCCGCAACCTCAGACAGTGGATCGACGACTGCGCCAACACCCTCGCCCCGCTCAAGAAACCCCCCCAACAGCCACACCAGCAAGAAAGCCAGTTGGTTCACTGAAGACCTCCGAGCCTCCAAGCAAACCTGCCGAAAGTTAGAGAAGAACTGGCACCGCGAACAAACACCGGACAGCTACGCAGCCCACAAGAACGCCAACTGCAGACACCATCACCTCAGCCAAAAGGGCCTCTTTCAAAGACCGCCTAGACAACAACGCACACAACAGCAAAGAGCTCTTCAACATCGTGAAGGAACTCTCTAACCCCAGCTCCAACACCAACGACATCCCAACCGAAACTGCCCTCATTGCCGCCACCGATGACATCAGGACCCTGCTAGACAACGGAGAGACCGCGGCCCTCATCCTCCTGGACCTGTCAGCCACCTTCGACACGGTATGCCACCACACACTACGCACACGCCTCCACGATGCCGGAATCCAAGAGAAGGCCCTGGACTGGACCACCTCCTTCCTCTCCGGCAGAACACAGAGCGTCCGCCTCCCCCCCTTCCGCTCCGAGGCCACCGAGATCATCTGCGGCGTACCCCAGGGCTCATCCCTCAGCCCAACGCTGTTCAACATCTACATGGCACCACTCGCCCACGTCGCCCGACTGCACGACCTCAACATCGATGACACCCAGCTGATTCTCTCCCTCACCAAAGACCCCCACACCACCAAAACAAACCTCCACGAAGGAATGAAGGCCGTGTCCGAATGGATGAGGAACAGCCGACTGAAGCTGAACTCTGATAAGACGGAGGTCCTCATCCTCGGATCCACCCCCTCGGCCTGGGACGACTCCTGGTGGCCGACCGCACTGGGAGCAGCCCCAATACCCACCGACCACGCACGCAACCTAGGAGTCATCCTTGACTCCACCCTCTCCATGACTAAGCAGGTCAACGCCATCTCTTCCGCCTGCTTCAACACACTCTGCATGCTCTGCAAGATCTACAAGTGGATCCCCACCGAAACGAGAAGAACGGTCACCCAGGCCCTCGTCAGCAGCAGGCTGGACTACGGAAACGCCCTCTACGCTGGAGCCTCTGCCAAACTCCTGAAACGGCTGCAACGCATCCAGAACGCCTCTGCACGCCTGATACTCAACATTCCTCGCCGCAGCCACATCACCGCTCACCTGAGAAACCTGCACTGGCTCCCCGTCAACAAGAGGATAACCTTCAAGCTCCTCACCCACGCACACAAGGCACTGCACAACACCGGACCTGCATACCTCAACAGACGACTCAGCCTCTACACCCCCGCCCGCCAGCTTTGCTCCGCCGACCTCGCCACAATACCCCGCATCCGAAGAGCGACCTCCGGCGGCAGATCCTTCTCCCACCTCGCCGCCAAAACCTGGAACACCCTCCCCATCCGCCTACGGCAGACCCAAGACCGGCTGACCTTCAGAAGACTCCTGAAGACCTGGCTCTTCGAGCAGTAGCAGCACCCCTCCCCCCCCCTCAGCGCCTTGAGACCCTCACGGGTATGTAGTGCGCTCTACAAATGCTATGATTGATTGATTGATTGATCCCTCCAGTATTAAGCAACTACACTTATTTTGTCCCATAGATCAGTTTGTTATTGTCTAAAATGACACTGTTTTTGCTTGCAGTTCCAAAAATTCATTATGTCACTAAATATAACATCCTCTCATCATATTAAATAATTTCACTTATTTATTATGTAATTTTCGTCATAATTCTCATTTTTTTTCATCAAAGCCGTCCTTTTTTTTCCTTTTGGTAAATTCATTAATTCTGTCCCCCAACATCACATTTACATTTTCATGAAACACACTATTTTAATCAAATGCAAATATTTCATTATTATAAATGGGCAAAGTTTGCTTGCAAACATCAGCTTTCATTTTGTTTGCCTACTCTCATTTTCATCCCAACAAGCTTTTCATTTCTTATTCCAAATAAGCTAATTTTAACTACAAATGAAGACTTCAAATTCTGTGAATGAAATTACCATTTTGCCACACACACCACAGTTTAGGTTTTATTTAATAAAACTATTTTGTCCCAATACATTTTCTTTTCAGTTAAAAAAAAATATTAATTCAGGTAAAAATATCTGTATTTAATTTTAGGATTTGCATTGATCATGATTGATTATTATTTGTTTTCAATCATACTACTGGTTAATTCATGAAGCATTAAAAAATCATAATGCACAAATAATGAGACTACACTCAAAAGAGAAAGCAGTAAAATCAAATCAGAATATAAAAAGCATAAACCTAACAAGAATTATCTTGATGCATTTTGTAGCAAATAGTAAACATTTGTCTGCAAATGATCCCACCGAGATAATTTAAAAGTATTTAAGACATTATTCTCAGGTCCAAGATACCAGAAATAATAGTCATGGTGGTCTACTACTGTTTGTGGACTTCTTATTCTGTATAATGTATTAGTGGTGACCATTTATTGTCTTGAGTACTCCATCAGACATAAGAGAGAAAACATTGCGGAAATGATATAAAAACAATATATCACTCTCTAATCATAGGAAAATAAGCATTGTTTTTTAAAGCAGAATATTATCTTTTTGGTAGCCAATCCCTTCATTCATAGATCACCTGGATAATTTCATAGGACTCTTGATCAAGATACATTGATCAAGCTGATAGGGAAAGCACATTATGCATAACTGTTTTTTAAGACTTAATATAAGGTTAAAACTCATCCATCTAATACATGTTCAAAATACCCACTAAGAGAGCTTATCTTAATGCATATAAGTGCATGATAAACCTTCTGAGTCTGAATACGTTCTCTGGGGTATGTAAGCTCCAGGCTGCCATATGTAGCTTATGTAGTGACTGCCAATTTGCATTCGCTATAAGTTATTGGAATCCTTAAACTCTTTCTCAATGCAATACTTGAGTGACAGCTCTATGGCAATAATGTTCTCCAATAAAAGTCTATGAAGTGCCTAATGTGAGGAACACAACATCTCGTCATATTAGGAGAGTAATAGGGGTTTAACAGAAAAAAGGAGGAAGACACCACTTAAAAAACAATGTATCTAAATAGAATTATTCGTCAAATGTGCTTAAATTGCAATGCTAAAATATCCAAAGTGGATGCATCCTGGTGGCTATTCTGCCTACTAGGGGCTCAGTCAAAAATAAAATAGACACAGTTATAGCAGACCTTTGCCTGCTTAGAGATGACCATAGGAAAATGGCAGACTGGTTCCATAAAATGGAGCAGGCCATAGCAGAAATGGGACCACTGACTAAGAAGCTGCAGGACCAAGTGAAAAATTTGAGAGAACCAGTTCAGTTCCTAGAGTCCTTTCTGGGTGGAAGTCTCTGAAGGGTAGGCCAGAAGGAACAATATTAAGGTGCTCAGTCTGCCTGAAAACATTGAGGGATGCTGTATGGTGACCTGGTTGGGTACCACAGTAGCACTAAATTAGCTGATACAATTCTTTGCCATTGAGAGACACACAGGGTGCCAGGACAGTCCCCCCACACCTGAGGCCCTCCCTAGACCAGTGATACTTAAATTATGGCCCGGAGGACCACTTGCGGCCCTCATGACCTATACATGCGGCCTCTAGTCAACAGCCGTTTATTCAGAAAGATGTTAAATAAATGGACAAGCATTTATTTACAGGTTAACTGAAGTTAAAGAAAGGAAATAACTAAGGTGTCCTGCACCACTTAACTTTAGAAACACCATAATTTCCAAAGACATCTTACAACAAACATGTAATAATATGTTAAAGTCTTTTCAAAACTAAAAAAGTGTATATCATTAACGTGCAGAAGCATTTCATCTTAGGACATTAGATAATATATCACTGCTAGGTATTTTTTTTTTCAAATGATAGCTTTTAAACATGAATTTAAAACATTCATGCTTTCCCGACCTGACAACAATGCCAATATTAACTGAGAGCAGGTCAGTTGTCATGTGCAACCTCTGGGTGCCTGGGTTGCTATTATGTATGGACAACATTATAGTTCATTAAATCAAACACAAGAGACGATTTTGTAGAGGTCACATCCTGAACTCATGTATTTCGAGGTCCTCTTATATGTGATAATAAAGAAAAAAGAGGCAAAGTGAAAAAAAAACAATAACCAAGGATCACACAGTTTGGTCAAGTGGTAAGCCGGGATTGATCCTAGGTTTTTTGGTTTCACATTGTGCCAGTGAGACACTAGATGTACATGCTTAGCTTCCCCTATACCCACCTTACACACACTCCTCAACCGTGCCCACCACCCTGCTGGCATTGGTGCGGCCCTTGAACACAATAGGCCATACCTTGTGGCCCCTAGAAAAATACTTGCGAGTACCCATGCCATAGACCAATAGTTACTCGACTGCATTATAAAGACAGTGATCATATTCTACAAAATGCCATCATGAAAAGTTATTACTATGGAAAACTGCAAAGTAATGATATTTTAGGACTTTACAGCAGTACTGCAGCAACATAGAGCATCCTTCAAAGAGGCAAAGAAGAAGCTGTATGAGATGGGCATCAAGTATCCATTGCTAATTCTGGCCAAGCTCAAGGTTATGCTAAAGGAAGAAACCCACTTCTTCATGAATCCTCACAAGGTATGGGACTGGGCTGAGCCACAGCAACCTCACACAGGCATACCCGTCCATGACAATGGAAGCGATGGTGAGGGAAAAGATCGACACTAGTGTAACCCAAACGTGAGATATAATGTGCAGCCATACATTAAGACACGGAGGTCCGCATACCGTTCAGGCAAGAGTTGCATCTCACGAAGAAGAAGGGCCTTGCATTGTGGAAGCAGTGGAGAGGGCAAGTTTACTACATGCATTACTTTGCATATGCAAAAAGGGTGTTCATTGATTTAGGCCACGGGTCCCATTTCAGTCTCTAAAAAAGATCAATGGTAAAGAGTGGAGCTACCTCATTATTGAGGGCCAACTAGATGGAAAGGATGTAGCACTAGTGAATCTATATGCCTCAAACATAGTCCAACAGAAATTCCTCAAAGTGTCTAAGCAGTTGGACATAATAGTTATCCAATGGTAATAGGAGGGGACTCTAACTAAATCTCTGATGTGGACTTAGATAGATCCCACCCACCCCTTCCATATCAAGAGCACACAGAATTGCAAGAGCACTAAGTGAATGGAGTTCTTACTGGGGCCTGGTTGATATGTGGTGGGCGTATCAACCTAATGACAGAGATTACTCCTTTTACTCTTTCATACATTACTTACAAGCGTGGCTTCATAATAAGTTTTTCTACTAGCCTCAGATGTTTATGTTTTTCCGCTATCGACGTAGAATGTCCAGAGTATTTGACCAGAACCTACTCAGATCATAACCCTTTGTTGACGGGGATAAAGTGGAGCCTTGTTAGAACAGTTACTCCACACTAAAAACTTAATGTGGCTGCACTGGGGAACCTCGTCTTCAAACAGACTATCAGGGAGGCAGTTGGTAATTGTTTCACAGAGGGAACAGCTTCTTTGGTATGGTGGATTAGGAGGCTTTTAGGACGCTCATAATAAGACAATGTATATCAACAGGACTGGGGATACACCCTGTGCTGACCAAAGATGTCATTAATCAAGCAAGAGAACGTATTGAAGGAGGTTGAAAAAACAGACCAGTGCAGCCGGAACTAAAGACCTCCCTGAGCTAAGAAAGGGAGAAATGAATACATCTCACAGAGAAACTGTAGGGCTATGACTATAGGGACTATCTGACCAGGGCACATAAGGTGCGAGACACAGATGGTAAATTACCTGCCTGGTTGGCAAATCTAGAATAAAGCAGTTTCCCTATATTGGGAGTCCACAATGTATGAAGTGAAATGGTTCATACTTAGAAAGAAATGAATGAGGCATTTGCAAAATTGTATGAGAGCCAATATGCTTCTCCGGCACGGGTCCTCATGTGAGAGCAGACTATGTTAGGACAGAGGAGCTCCCCATCCTAACACCAGGTGAGGTAGAACCACTGTGGAAGCATATTACAGTTCAGGAGAGGCGTGCTGTTGTAAAAGAGATAGTTAAAAGGTAGGTGATTGTCTCAGATGGCCTGCCCATTGAGTTCTACACCTCATCCGTAGGCTAAGTGGCACCAAAATTAGTTGCTAATTATAATGGTGCAAGAGCAGATTCGAGGCTCTATTCCACTGCTCGTGAAGCACTGATTGTGTCACTGCTGAAACAAAATAGGGAAGAGATGAACCAGGCCTCATATAGGCTGCTATCTATGCAAAATAATGATTTGAGCAGAATAATAGCAAATAGGATCCTCCCCAAAATACAAGGGTTGATTCATCTTGTCCAAGTTGAGTTCTTCCCAACCTGTAACACAGCAATAAACATTCAGAGGTTACTGCAGGTATTAGCCCACTAAACAGGGGACCATCCAGAATCATGATATAAGCTTTGAAGATTAGAAACTCTTTTGATACCCTCAGTTGGCAATGCTACATCCACTCATGGATGATATAACATAACATAACATGTGTATCTGTAAAGTGCATGTTCACCCAGAAGGGTATCTTGGTGCTGAATAACAGAAGTTTATTGTGATTCTATTTATGATATGGGGCTGGGGGTTCGGAAGAGTACTGAATTAATATATACTAACAAGACAGCACGTGTATGGACTGGGTTCATAATTTCCCACTCTTATTCGGTTGGCAGAGGCACGCTTTGTTGCAGGAATTCTGCGGAATCACAGAACTATGCAGGGGACATAGAACCTTAGTAAGCAGGGACTGAGTTATCCTCCCACCTTAGTAGCCATGGGCCCAAGACCAATTAGCTATAGTGTCTCACTGGCCCTCCCACTGACTCAGAGAGAAACAAGTGATTAGACACCCCAGAACACAACACTCCGAACCCTCTCAGGAATCGCAGTGACAGGGCACACATTTTCACTCTCACACTCGTACTTGTCCACAATACGTTCTGACAGCGACACGAGGAAAGTTTAAAATGTTTATTTTAACTATTGTGCTCTAGTATGCAGTATACATGCCACAACAAGTAAGAAGATGCCTAACACAAATATGTTCAGCATAGTAAGTAATCCATAAATCAAAAAGGAGCTGACATGATTTTATACAGGGTAGACTAATACCCCCCCTTCTACAGAAGCAAAGTGATTATATACTAGAAGATGTTGGCAGCAGACCGCGTACCTTAGCATGCACAGATGGAAGTACTACATCCCAGGTGTAGTCGTGATCTCTCTTCTGAAAAACTCTCTCCAAGTGTGTATTTTACATGTCTGTGCATACCTATATGACAAAGAGTATGTGTTGCCAAACAACAGCTGCATTCGTGTGTTTTGTCTAGGTGCGAGAGCCTGCCCAGAACAGAATAACAAGGGACATTGTTGTTTGACCTTGTCTATTGTGTTCAGACTAAATGGTTCTGTGTGGAATACAGCGTGGCACAAAGCAAAATATGTTTGTATAGTAACGTGCGCAAAGCAGCGTGCAGCCTGCAACATGCTCAGGCTAACATAGGGAAAATGACGATGGGCCTACACGGGGCATATGACACCCTCCCCTTGGTCAGGATGGTAGCACCAATGTGACAACGGAAATCAGGAGATAAGCAAAACCAACGCATCTTCAAATAATAGTGCAATAATTGTCACACCGAGGGAACATGTAAATAAAAAATAAAAAAAATTGTGATTGTGATCAATTACAGCATGTTGCCGGGGCCCACAATGTGGGACGCCAAGTGGAAAGCCAATGATTCCAATAAGAAATCTGAATCTTCTGAGGTAAAAATATCAGAAATCTAATTTAGGAGGTCGAAGGAACAAACATGCTCTTCGATGTCAGTTGTCGATAAGACCCTCAAGGGACAACCTGTGTTGTTTTCGATTAAACTGAGATCCAGAAGATGCTGTGCGTTGCACAGGGATCATTTCTGGCCACTAGCCATAGCGCTGATTTATGAACAAGTTGCATGCCCAAGGAAAAGTCCTGGTAATGGGCACTAAGGGACTCATTAACAGTTTGAAATCTAGGGCAGCGTGTGGTGGCGTTGCTAGGCAAACGTCCAGGGCCCTTTGGAAAGGGCACCGGATGCAATGAAATGCAGATTGCACACAGGTGAAGTAAGCATAGCGGAAGGTTAAACAAAATTCAGCATCCACAGCATCCAGGGGCACTACTCCAAAGAGCTGTAGCATGCGCTCATGGTACAGTTGCAGCGATGCCTGCCCTGGAAGGACCACAAGGTAGCATCCATTGCGGAATAGCAGGAACAGCACTGTAATGCCGCAAATCAAGATGAGCAGCAGCGGGAACCCACTGAATACCCTGTAAATAAATAGAATGTATAAATGCCGGGATTACTCCAAAAATAGTTCAAAAAGATGTCAGGAGGCCGGAGCCCACAAGTTTAAAAAAGTGTGCCAGGCCAGTGGCATCAGAAGCATTAAATATTTGATGTATAAGTTCACCGAAATGTAGTCAGAGATTTGTGTTTAACAATAACTGTATTTCACTGGAAGTTCTCGCCATCTACAATTCGAAGGTTTTGCGAGCTGAAGTGAGAGCTACTTCTTGTTGAAACAATAACGCTTTGAGTCTGCTTAGCTTATTGAAATCTGTTTTCAAAGTTGGAATTGAAGGCCATAGTAAACTATCTACGCTCCCGTGTGGAGGGGGAAACAGGACGTTGTTGCAGCAAGTGACTAACTGGGATACAGACACCACATACGGGACTCCCGCCCGCAGACCCCAACAGTCTGATTATTAACTACTAGATAGCTTCCATTTGAAACCAATGTGATAGTGGGAATAATTGCGGGAACAGGAGTTCCTTTCAAATAACAAGCCAAATTGGGGGGCAACACATTCCAGGCGCCATGAATTTTAACATGTTGACAAACAAGGGAATAACGGGCAGTGGAGTCGCAATCCTCCCCTGTAAGGAAAACCTACAATAGTAGGTAAATGGCAACAATAGTTAAATGGCAGGGACCATAACTCATGTTTGTAGCTGCTCCCAAGAGGTTTGTATCTACCTACCAGAAAGTGTTTCATGCAAGCAGTGAACAGAAAAGCCGAGATGGGCAACAAGATGACCCCATGTATTACCCAAACTGCTGGAGTGGTTTCCGCTATAGTAAAGGGAAGTTGTGTAACATAGTGTAATTAGCGCCTTTTATAGCCATTAATTGCTGTTTATGTGTCAGATTACATTTGAGGTAATGCCAAGGATCGCGCCCGTTCTTAAGTGTTTGGAGTATCCAACTAAATTGCATGATTGATCTAAGTTGAGTCTGACCATGATATAATTTAGGCACATCACTTTGAACAATATCAATGACAGATGATACAATATTATCTAAGCTATAAATACGGGATGACAATGTATTTATACTGTTGTCTACTACAGCAAGCACTTTATCCAAATTGTCTTGATCAATTTGGCATATATACACTGCAGCTTCCATTTGCAACAACTTCCAGATCTCATTATAAGCAGCATAAGCAAATCGTTTAGAACGTGGGGATTGTGGACCCAAAAGGAAGTCAGACAGATTAATGTCTTCGGATAGGAGAGAAAGATGTTGTTTCACTGCAGACAATGTGGAATGTTCTAACCATTGCTGGCGTAATTTGCCCACGGAATAAGTAGTAATAGTGTTAGGGTGCGTGGATTGTGACTATCGGGGATCAGGTCTATTCAATTTGAAACCAGATGTGGAGTTTAAAAAACGAGCATGACAAAATTAGTGTCTACGGGCCATAATAACCACCCACCCGGAGCCATGATTGAAGAATTAAATATTCCTTTTGTGTCATACTATCTAATTGGTCTTCAGCGTAATTTGTATAAGATTGCCAATCATTAAAAGTTGCAAGGGATCGAATAGTAGGAGTATTCAATTTTTTAATTTTAGCCAATCCCAGACAAGTTGTCTGTTGGATCGTGTCATTAAGAAAAATAATTTGTGTCAGTATCAGTCCTGCATAAAATAGAGATTCTGTACCTTGGACTTGTCAGGATTTTTGCCCCAAATTGATTTCAAGTCAATATTGTCCTTCCAATAATCATAGCCTTTCAGGGCTAGGTCCTCAATAAAGGAAGCTATGTAGATTGGCTTGGTTTGAGTAAGCATATATTTTTAGATATAGTGGGAAACAATTTAAAATAGTATGATTTCGGGTCTGGAGTGTCATAACCTGTAAAATTTGTGTACTTCATCTTTTGTATTTTTGAGCTACCCTGAGGTGGAGTTGGGCAATGCTCTCATTGAGTATAATTACATTGGAGACGCTGTCCGTTCGTTCTATGCTAAAAATGATGTCCGTAATGTTGATGATAGAACAACTTGGCAGAGTTAACAGAATTTAAATATAAATCCTCAGATTCAAAGACAGAGTAATATTGCAGTTCAGAAAACATCAAATTCACAGTATCAACATCCCAATCATCCGATTGCAACCGAGGTACCTTTACATCACCCATGGAAACTCAGACCACATATGGTATCTGGAGGGTCTCCGTAGGACCGAATATATTGAATGGTACTTTATCCCATACGATTCCAGCAGCGCTGAAATTTTAACAAGGGACTGGTCTCTTTTCATTTTATGCGAGGAAGAATGTGGGGCCAACACCCTGTCGACCGGTTCTGCAGCAGAACATTCTGGGAGGTAATGGCCGTTGATCAAAAGAAAAAAAGCAGTCACAAATCCAATCCACATGAACAGAAATACCATGGAAAACACAAATCCAGACATATATCCAAGGTGGAACCAGATAAGTGCGTTTGAACCAGGAAATGAAAACACAAATTCACGCTGGTTGTGGGTGCAATACAGAAGACAACAAAGAACTGTCTGAAGAAAAGTTATCTTGATCGATATAGTAACCAGAACTCAGCTGGAATAAAGGAGGCTGTGATTCTGGGGAGAGACTTGAGGCTTGTACTTCAGAAGGGACCTCCAACGGTGGATCAGAATAAACAATTTCCAGTATGGAATGAGAAGAAAGTGTAACAGGTACCAGGTCAGCTGAAGACTCGACATCCCCCTCCTGCAGCATAGGGGTATCAGTAACAATGGTGCTCACTGGCTGTAAAGGAACATTCTGCACCGGGACACCTCTAGGCATATCAATGAGAATTGGCCATATGGTGTAACTTGACATGTTCAATGAAAACAAAGCGATTGTCTTTGAAACCTGGTAGTGGAGGTAAAATCACGGTTCGGGTACCCTGGAGACCAAGCACTGGTATAGGAGCATGGTAAGAGGGACCGAATTATTTCTTGTTCACCACCTTTTCACGAACCAGATCACCAACTTTAGGAAGCCAGCCAGAAACAGAAATGTGAACAGCTGCATCTGATGGGTCGAGTCTAAGGCAAATGGGTGTTAGCCAGAGCATCACAACATTTTTGTAGATCCTGCAAGACAGCACAGCGGTTATTCATCAAAGGCTGCGGTTGCCGCCACAACGTCTAGACCATCAAGATCTGGAACATACTTCATGATGCCAAAGAGCATTTCATACGGAGAATGCCCACCTAGAGATCTTTTAAGGAGGTTATTAAGATTATTTAGAGCTCGTTGAACCCCATGAAGATGAGTTAACCAGCCACGTTCCACACCTAAAACCCTCGCTGTTAAAGACTGCTTTAAGTCACGGTTCATTCTCTCTACAACAGAATTGCCCTCTGGCCTATATGGAGACGAGAAATGCACCTGCACCCCCATGGACGTCATCTTATCAAGGTACGCCTTAGAGGCGAAAGTCGGACCCTGGTCTGAATGGAAAGTGCCACAAGCATAAGTCCCGAGAGAGACCTGTAAATCTTTGATAACAGTCCGAGTGTCAGCCTAGCACTGTGGCCAGACCCAGAGGAACCTAGGACAAGAATCCATTGCAACCAAAATATATTTGAATGCATTATTAGAGACAAGGGGACCGCAATGATGAAGATAAATACAACCAAACGGCTGATTTGAAATATACAGGTGTGTCTAAGGTGGAAGGGACACAGTAGAACACCTAATTTGTTGACAAACGTTACAACATAGGGCTGTTAGAATTAAATTAAAAGTCTGATCTGTGCTACCATATGTAATGATGGTTAAGTTAGCCTTTGCGGCACCATTTTATACTTAGCCGCCAATTCTAGGCCATGTTTGCAATTAATTGTTCCCTGGCTCTGCAAGTAGTAGCCGTGCTGAATTTTCTGTGTCTCTCAAAGTTGGGCCTCGCTGTATTAATGAATAGATTGTTTTGTATTTCTGCATACCTTTCTCATGAGATGGAGCTTGCTCCCACTGGCTCATGCAAAAAGAACAATTGATGGACAGAATGTAGAACAATGTCATACATTCACCCCAGTACAGAGATCTGGGCCTAAATCCATCGTTTTTTTGCTCACCATGCCATTCCAGTTTGGACCCAGCCATATGCAAATCAGTCTTGACCCTGCTCCCAATGGGAACAGTCCAGCCCGAACTGCCAGGCCAGGTCCTCCCTGGACTGGAAACAAGCATCCTAGGACCGGTTTTGGGCTTCCAGCCCTCATCAGCCAGGATAGCTTGAGTCCAGTGGCATGGAGAGCACGGGACTCACGTCTGGGCATACCCTTCCCACTCGGGGTGACAAATGCAAAAAGAACAATTGATGGACAGAATGCAGAACAATGTCATACATTCACCCCAGTACAGAGATCTGGGCCTAAATCCATCGTTTTTTTGCTCACCATGCCATTCCAGTTTGGACCCAGCCATATGCAAATCAGTCTTGACCCTGCTCCCAATGGGAACAGTCCAGCCCGAACTGCCAGGCCAGGTCCTCCCTGGACTGGAAACAAGCATCCTAGGACCGGTTTCGGGCTTCCACTGGCTCAGCTGCAGGCACAGACAGAATGACCTTGCCAGAGAGACTCTTAGCTCATCTCTGTGTGCCCCTTTGTTTCTTGCTGCCCTCTGTGGAAAGTTACTGGGTGGGTGTGTCTTGTGCTCATGCTGAAATGTATAATTGTCACCTTTATGCTTGTGAAAGCCAGTCCCCTCGACAGTCATCTATGGTGCTGATCAGATTGGGGCTCCACTGCAGTGCAATTTACAAATAAATGAGTGTTTGTATTCTCTGCTGTCTGACCGACTCTTCACTTGTTTGGAAGGCTAAGAGGTGGTTGTAAATGACCCGGGTGACCCATTTTGGGCCACTTCCTTCAGATGGCGCCCGAACAGGGACTCCACCAGGTGACCCAACCCGCCCGTAATCGGGCTGTGGGGTCAGGGTTGCGTCCGGTCGGATGGGCGGATCGGGGATCCCCATATGATAGAGCTTGGTTCTCGCAGCTGCCCCGCCTGTCTGATTGGGTGGCTCCTCTTCTAGTGGTCATCTCGGCTGGGGTCCTGAAAAGGCGAAACCCTTGGATCTGACCGTTTGGTCCGAAGAGTCGGCAGTGGAGAATAACTTGATTGACCTGTGTGCACCGGGTGAGTTCATCTTAAATTCTTGGTAAGTGCGGCGCCGTCTTGTTTGAACTTGGTGGGTCTGTGGACCCTTGAGGTACAGAGTGTTTGCGAACTCTCTGCCAGGCCACTTGGTAATTTGGTCTACTCTTGAAAAGGCCTGGGGCGAGAGCCTATCCTCTTCTCTTGGTACAGTCTCTGGACTGTCTTGTCTTGGTGCAGTTTGAGGACTGCCTTGTGGTTTCCTTTGCTTGACACGGTCTGAGGATCGTCTTTGGAACAAGCGCTTGAATGTGTTTTGTGAATATGGTGCACCATCAGTTTGCTTTTGGTACGGTCTGAGGACTGTCTTTTGACAAAAAAAAAAGAAAGCACTTGCAATTGCTTTGCCAGGCAAAATAATGAATTTGGCTCCTTTTTGAAAATGCCTGGAATGAGTTTCTTGTTGTCATTGTTGTCCTGCAGATGCATGATTGGAAGATCAGCTGGCGCAAATAATAGTAATAATATATATATGTTTGTTTTTTTGCATAGGATGAATGGTTTGAGAATGGACGAAGGAATGCGTAATGGGGGGGAGAATGTGAAATAAGACAGTTAAAGAGCATGCTGTGATGATTAAAAAAAGGAGAGAAAAGCAGGGGTGCGCTGATGGCACCCAGATCTTACATTTTGCTTTGCACATTGCAAAGGGATAAAAGCTCTTTTGAGCTACAGACATGAAGTTGCATTTGAAAAGTGGCATGCGAGAAAAAAAAAATTAATGAATGAGCCCTGCTCAGATGCTGATGTTTTTTTAGTCTGATGGGAAGTGTAAGGAATGCTCAAGTAATTAATTCATGATCGATTTGAGTGTGTTGAATTTAGATTTGACCTCATTATAGAATGTGCATTTGATTTGAAAAATGTGTTGTGAACATTCAAGGTGGTGTATATTTGTGCTGGACAGACACGCATTTTAAAAGTGCAGTAGGAGAGATGAAATACACGCTCGTAATTCAGTAGCGTTGGAAGGGTTGCTGTTTGGCCTTGAGATAAGAATGGAATTTCTCTCGCTGAAGGACGCAGGCAGAAATACACAGCCTCATCTGTAGAAGGAAAAGGAGGGGGCTCATCAGGCAGGGAGACGCAGAACAGCAGACAGAGAAGTGAGAAATTAAGGAAATGAGCTTGAATGAAAGTGAGTTACAATGTGTTGTTTTCACAAGCAGAAATAAAAGGTGCTCAGGAGTTTTTCAAGCTCAGATGCTCCCTCGAAATATGGAGAATGCTAAAATTAATTTGAATAAGTTGTCCAGGGCAAATGTGAATTCTTTTCAGAAAGAAAATTAGAACAGGTTTTAACAGGTTGCTGTATTTGAAGATGAGGTTTCTGGCTCTAACATTTCTGGCATTACCAAGTCCATTGTGGCAACGGTGGAACGGCCAGATTTCCCAACTTAGGAAAGAATATCAAAGTTGTAGGAGTTTTAAAAGAGAAAATGCAAAGTCAGTTTTAGAGAGGGTTGCAGCAACAATAGGTTCATTTGAGAAAGGTTACCAATTTGTTGTTTGTGACTCAGGCCTGACAGGAAAAGATTTGTTTTGCAAATTAAAAGGCATAGATTACTGTACACCAGATGATGTTAAATATCAGATTCCTGATGAGAATGCACAGTCTAACATGGCCTAACAAGAGACAGCTGTAGCATTGTTTTCATAAATGACAGTTGACACATTACCCTCTGATTTTATTGCTTTAAATATTCAGCTGTTCTTTCTATTTCTGCTGTTTTTGCTCCTGCTATGTCGCTCAGGCTGCGTTGGCTATGGCACATCTTGCTCTTTCTTTGTCTCTGCCACCTGTGGCCATTATGTTGTTAGGCCGCATCGTCATGTATTTGGGTACGGTAAGTTAAAGGCTTGTCGCCAGGGGAAGAGGTGAGAGTGAAGGTGTGTCTAGATTATAGTGGGCAGGATTTGTGTCTTAAAAGGGAATTTGATTGTTTGTTTGCAGATTCGTTTTTTTCTGTGTTTTTGCAATAGCGATTTGGTTGTAGACATTTGTAAGTATTTGGTCTACATTGCCTTTTTCTGTTACGTATTTAACATAGCACAGTGTTATGAGTGTTTTGGTGGGTGTTTCAGACGCATTAGTTGTAGCACAAGTTTTGTGCTCTCTTGCTCTGATTATTGGTCCTTTTTACCGTGAATTTTTCATTTCAGTTAATGTCTAGTTGTGGTGAGCATGTGATGGGTTTGGCATCCTATTATTACTGCTCTCAGGCAGATGAATGTCTGATGATGGGCCTTAATGTAAGTAGTGAATAGTGTTTGTTCCCCCCCCCCCGAGGTTTGCGGATGTGCCATCCACTCTGTGGGTAACAGACGACGTAGAGCTGGGATTCTTACAGATTTCACGAGCCTTGTTGTGTATGATACA
This sequence comes from Calotriton arnoldi, assembly GCA_963921515.1. Classification (NCBI taxonomy): domain Eukaryota; kingdom Metazoa; phylum Chordata; class Amphibia; order Caudata; family Salamandridae; genus Calotriton; species Calotriton arnoldi. The sequence continues at coordinate 3,704,254 of CAWUFW010000219.1, read as the reverse complement.
GGATTTGGTTGAGAAAGGTGTTGGTGAAGAGACGACTGGTAAATAGTAATAGTCCCATTATTTTGATTGTGTTTACAATTTTGTGACTGATTGGTGTGAAGTTCATGAAAAAGTGTTTTTCCTACATCTTGCTGTTCTAGCCATTGCTATGCTTCTGCTAATGGTTTTCCTGCTGCTCAATGTTTTTCTATTACTGATCTAAAATACATTCTTTGGGGGTACTATTTATTTCAATAATAGGTCTCTGTCCGGATTTCACATTGACTGGTAGGAGTCATAGGCTCCGCTGTGCTTCTTAGGACTATGCAGAAAGACAGAGCATCTATAAAAAATGTTTCAAAAAGATAGTTATTTGCTCATAGTTTCAGACACGTGGCAAAGTTGTAGGGACAGTACAGTTAAATAGTGTGCAACCTGGCACCCTTGGCGTGGTTTTCCTTGACTTTTTGCCTCTACCTCCTATGTTTTTGATGCTGTGCTGGATTTCGTTTTTGCTGGCTTAGATGCTTTGGGCACTTTGCCACTGCTGATCAGTGTCAAGGTGTAAGTGCTCTCTGTGTAAAAAGATATTGTGCTTGGTTCTCCCTGATTGGCATATTTGTTTTACCAGTAGATGCCTAGTGAAGTGCACTGACTGTGCCAGGGCAGGTAAATAAATTACTACTAGTAGGCTTGCAGCGCTGATTGTGCCACCCACAAGAGTAGCCCGGAAAAGATGCCTCAGGCCTACCACTGCAGTGTCTGCGTGCAGTTTGTACATAGGACACCCTATGGTAGGCCCAGGGTACACCCCTGGGCAGGGTGCAGTGTATGTGAAAAGTAGGATGTGTGCTGGTGTGTGTGGCGTGTCCTGGTGGTGAAAAGCTGCCATTTTCCCTTTCCACTATTGAAGGGCTGTCCTGCTGATAGGACAGAATGGGGAATTTTTGTACCATTTTACGAGTATATCTTTCATGGGGATAAGATAGAAAATAGGAATATGGTACCCTTGAACTCAGAATGTGATAACACATCTTTTAGTAAGGATGGTTTTTAAAGTCTGTGTTTGAGCACAGCACTTTTAGAAAGTGGCTATTTTCTTGTCCAACATTTCTGTGTGCCTCTGTCTGATTGTGGATTGATTGTTTGGTTTCAGTGTGACAGAGACAGAGGATGTGCATTTTGCGTGGTGTTCTGTTGTGGTGCTTTCACTGTGTTACTGTGAGTGCTGGTACAAATACTTTACACATTACCTTTGGGATAGGACTGTCTGCTCGTGCCAAGCTACAAGGGGGTGAGCAGGAGATTATCTAAAGTGTGTATCCCCTTACCTTGACTGAAAGGAACGGTACCTACATCTGCCAACTGGAGACACCCATTTCTAATAAATAGTTCTTGTACTTAGCCTTGAATGGCCAAGGAGTATGCTTTTAAAAAGGGGTAAGTATTGTCGACAGGAGGTCACCTGTTTAGGTCACCTACTGTCAAAGGGGGGGTAGGAGATTAGCTCCTTGGCAAACTAACACATTAAATGAGGTGCATGGGGTGCATGAGCCTTTACCCTAAATGCCTGAAACAGTCTTTTGGGCAACTAACACCTGGGCAACTAACAAACTGCGCTTTCTTTGGCTTCTGTGCTTGGTACATATATTGTTGCGTGCTGTTTTGTGTTGTAAGTACACAAGACGGCTTGTTGTGCGCTTTCTGTTTTTGATGTTACCACAAGAGCCCTACCGAGCTGTCTAGGAACTGTCATGACGGTGGCCATTTCCATAAGACAATCGGTTGGACTCGCTTTAGCCACTAATTTCACAGATATGGTACTTCATGCTGTGAACATGCCCTTGAATAAACAGAGACACAGCACCTCACCAGTGCATGTCTAACCGGCTATAAAACAGTACTGTTCGAAAAAATGTCTTGATTAAAAGTGTGTCACCTTGAAGTCAGCCATATTACTGCCCCTCCTTTCTGTAAATTGATGGAATTGGAATTGAAAAGGAGATGAAAGGACGGGTAGACTAAACTGATGTTCCCTTATCTGATCCTTAACAGGAACTATAGGTTGATGGCTCTTGTTTAAATTCTCAGGTGGCACCACCACTATTGCTCATGTTACTGCAACACTACATACGGTAGCAGAGACATCACTAGTTAGCCTGAGTAACTGGGTTGTGAATTGTAAGTAAGTGTAGTGCCCACCAGAAAATAACAGATGATGTTTGAAGGGATAATGTTTGCAGATCAGACAACTAAGCAAAATGATTAGACTGAAAATGAAAAGAATGTTTTTTAATAGACCTTGTTGAAAAGGTACCGGAAGTCATGATGTTTAATTGAAAGGACAAGGGATGGTGTATTGATAGGCCAGGGAAGGAAAAAGAATGTGGCCAGATGCTTATGTATTCCCCGTGGTTATGAGGAGACATTGCCCAACTCGTGTACTGTATGATGCGCATGACCACATTACTAGGAAGGGTACCTGTATGCCCCCCCCCCCAATAATTTTGCACCACACATTTTCTTCTTTGAGGTTCTTCAGATGAATAATATAGGAATGGACAGATGCAATGATTCAAAGTATGTCCGGATTGTTCTTTCAGAGCTTAGTGAATGAATTAAGGCTTACTCCACTACTTGGTGTTGGGAGAGAAAACAATTAACTATATAAAGTTTTATCCTTACCAGTTAACTAAAAGTTTGTATTCTATCTACTAATAGGTCCGGGACACCCTGCTGTCACCAGAGGGGCCCGGACGTGATGCACAGCCTGGCTGCTTGTTATGGAACATCCATGAATACGACTGAGGCGAAGCTGCAGAGCAAAGAGGTGCTGGACGAGGCAGTAGCACCGAAAAACAAAAGAAAGAGGGGCTATCCAGGAGCCCCAGCCTGTTGGTCCACCTGTGCTTGAGTCCAGCCCATTGAGCCCAGCCTGTGGGCTCGCCTGTGTTTGAGCCTCAGCCTCCTGGTCCTCTTGAGTTTGACCCCATTCTTCCTTGACCCCTCTGTGCCTGGAATGACAAGGTACAATATACGCCCGATGGAGGAACAGTGCACCAAGGGAAAGTCGGATTAGTAGGGATGGACTTCATGGACGAAGAATAGGGTGCAGGTACCCTGTCTAAGGTACCAGCGATAGAGTAGGGAAAGGAAAATTGGTGCATAGTTTGGGCAGTCAACCAACAGGGCAAATGGACTGTGATTCTAAAGAAAGAAATACCTTGCCCTGCAACGTGGGATCTGGATCCATGCTAGACGAACAGCTGCACCGCCGGTGCACAACAGCGCCTACGCCAGATGAACAATAGAAGCCTGCCAGTGATGGCTCTCTGAAAGACACTGGAAAGAAGAGTTTTCCCATCTCTCTTGTTCCCTGGTTGCCAATTCCATTGTGTTGCATTTCTCTCCCAATTTCTGTGTATTCTTTTTGGTAGTTCCATTATTGAAGAAGAACAGCTCTTTGCAGCCCCGCTGATAATTCAATTATTTCGATTGATGCACATTCAATCCCTTTTTTCTGTTCCAGATTTGATATTTATTGATTTTTCGCACTACAAATGAATATGTACATTAAGAAGATGTCTGTAACGGTGGTTGATATGACAGTTAGTTTTGTATCCGGGGGGGGGAGATTAAGGTGGGTGAGAACACATATGACTTCATTTACAGATTGAACATGACAACAGGCCCGTCTTAGATCCTGCATCATAATGTTCACTTTGCCCGTGGATCACAAGTTCATACTTGGCCTCCGAGGGGATGGTTTGCAAATGTTGCCTCTCTTTTCTTTTTCCCCACTGTATTTGTTGCCCCATACGTATCATACATTCTATCAGCTACAACGTGAAAGTAGGTTTCTGCCCTTAGTCAAAAGGGTTGCCAACGCAAAGAACATGCCCCTGTATACACAGTCTCCCAGCTCGTTGTGCCTGCTGTGTAAGTACACCGACTCCTAAGCAAAGGATATCCATGCAATCCAAATGCTAAGATCATGCTTCAGAAAGAGATCGAAGGGTTGATGAGCGTTGATGTAGATACTTTTTTAGGTCAACATGTCTCTTATAGTTTCCCTGCTTAATAACGAACATTTGAACAGTTCTGAGTATTAATATTGTTCATGTGAATAGAGATGTTCCACTCCATAGTATAAAATGACTTAGCTAAGGCTAAAACGGGGGTCTGTTAGAATTAAATTAAAAGTCTGATCTGTGCTACCATATGTAATGATGGTTAAGTTAGCCTTTGCGGCACCATTTTATGCTTAGCCGCCAATTCTAGGCCATGTTTGCAATTAATTGTTCCCTGGCTCTGCAAGTAGTAGCCGTGCTGAATTTTCTGTGTCTCTCAAAGTTGGGCCTCGCTGTATTAATGAATAGATTGTTTTGTATTTCTGCATACCTTTCTCATGAGATGGAGCTTGCTCCCACTGGCTCAGCTGCAGTCACAGACAGAATGACCTTGCCAGAGAGATAGTGTGTGCCCGGCCTCAGACTCTTAGCTCATCTCTGTGTTCCCCTTTGTTTCTTGCTGCCTTCTGTGGAAAGTTACTGGGTGGGTGTGTCTTGTGCTCATGCTGAAATGCATAATTGTCACCTTTATGCTTGTGAAAGCCAGTCCCCTCGACAGTCATCTATGGTGCTGATCAGATTGGGGCTCCACTGCAGTGTAATTTACAAATAAATGAGTGTTTGTATTTTCTGCTGTCTGACCGACTCTTCACTTGTTTGGAAGGCTAAGAGGTGGTTGTAAGTGACCCATTTTGGGCCACTTCCTTCAGGACATAACGGCAAGTCTGCTGGTACAACCCCTGCCACAATTAACATTGCATTAACATTGCTGTAAGAGTGAAACAGTGGCAGCAATTCCTGAATGTTCAGAAGCTTTACCCTCATGAGCGGCCACTATTAAAGAGTGTCTGTGGTCGAGGTTGGTTATTAGGTGATCACCAACCCCAGGAATTGTTACAAAAGGAACTTAATCAGCATTTAACTGATAATTATATTTAGTTGTGGCTACTGCACATTTGACCACTTCATCAGCCATTGAATTCCCAACAGTTTGAGCTCCCGCACGTTGATGGTCCAACGTATGTACAACATGTGTAAGTGGCAGTCACTCTTTAAGACTAGCCACCTTGACACAAAGCATTTTATGCTTTATTGTGCTACCCTTAGAATCCCAAAAGTCATTTTGTTTACAAAAATGCAAATTATCATTAAAGGATTGTACACAATAAAAAGAATCACACACAAAAAGGATCAGAATGCTTGAGAGCCAAAAGCAAAGCTCTCAACTCGGCCAACTGTGCCGTTCAGTCACCAAAGGACTGGGTATGAATCAAATTAGAGTGAAAAACTCCATCTGTCACAGTGCCCACAATGATAGCTCGAGCTGCAGAATAAGTTTGCTTAGAACCAATTACCAGTAGAGCCGAAACCATTAGTGTAAATGATACATTTATACTGATCAAGAGGAAGAACTGAAGAAGGCAGAGGATGAACATCTTCATATTGAAGAAACTCTTGCGTTTGCAATAAAGGCTAAAAAACAAAGGTAACAATCAGTGGATGTTAAATACGTAGCCCACTGAATCCAATGGGGTGAAGAGCTTAAGAGTTAGGAACGCTAGCCTTCATGACTGAGTCCAAGGCAGGCACAGGTGAAACGACAAAAATGTGTTTACCTTGAGCAAGAGGCTGTTCTTTAAGGATGGCCATTGGCACTGCAGTTAAAACCTTCTCAGTAGAAGAAAAACGCATTTCTGCAGGAGTATGCAAATGTAATTTATAAGCAATGAAAACAGTATCACCTTCATTAAATGTTACATAAGTAAAACCAATTGCACCTGTTAAATCCGGATGAACAAATTCATGGTATTCAGCCTGGTCTGCAAGTATTGTGTAGCAAGTGGATCAAACTGCAAAGCTCGTAACACAGCAGTGTGTTCCGGTAGCCAGGATGAAGCAGAAAAAGACAAATGTATGAAAGCATATAGAGATTTTTTGATGCTGAGCATAATCAGGAACAGAAGTCCTGACATAATTTAAAAACCCAAACAGAGAATGCTGTTTTTTTTAGGGTTGCAATTGAGCACATCTCTCCAAATATTGGGGAGCCAAACCCCTACCCTCATATGTTACTTCACAACCAAGAAACAGCACAGCAAGAAACACAATGTGAGACTTTGCAAAATCTAACTTGTAGCCAAGTTCAGCGAATCACGTAATAATGCGATCCACTCTCGGCACATGAAGATTAAGTTTTTCATCAGTATTGTATATGTCATCGACATAGGACAAAGCCTCAGGATCAATGTCATGTAAAAGTGACACAATACATGCTACAAAGACCCTAGGACTATTCTTATACCTCATGGGTAAATGGGCGTATCGCCTCTGGGAACCGAGGGCAGAAAACAGAGACCAATCACCGCTCTCAGGAGCCAGGTTGTGGCTGAAAAAACCATTAGAAATATTGAGAATAGTTTTTAATTTCTTACAGACAATATTGCTAATCAGGGCTGTACTTTGCATGTTCTGCACCGCAAAAGTGCATGTATGACTATTTAAATGTCTGTAATCTAAGACTATATGATATGAACTGTCAGGCTTCAAAATCGGGAAAAGAGGATTATTCATACGAGATACACAGGGCTCAATTAGATCCTAATACTCCAGCTGAGCAAGGATGTCTTAGGGGACGTTTTAGCGTCACGTTTAATCGGATACTGAGGTTGAGTTTGAGGGGTAGAACGTATCAGAATAACACGTAGTGGAGAATCCTTATCCGAAGCAGCCTGGTTGTGGTATAAGGGAGGGGCCAAAGCAAGGGCCCATTCAGAAGCATATGCATGCTTCGTCTCTTCATGAATGAGATGTGAAAAAGAAGGGAGGATTACATCCTCGCCATGAGGACAAGTGAGAACAAAGGCAGGAGGCCAATGGCACTCCACCAGTAAAAAGTCATAAGAAGAAGTCAAATTCTCCCAAAAAATAGCATTAAGGGTGCGTTTAATATCAACTTCAATCTGAATGTCTAAATGAGAACGTCGATTAGTGTGTGCAGCGTAGGTGTTCGGGGTCTCAACTGTTGATCAGACGATCCCTGAAAGGCATGAGGAGAACGAGGATCAGGAACCTGAAATCGCTCCGGAGTTTTAATTTTAGAGAGATCACGCAACTCATATCGCTGCTCAGAAGCGTCAAGTGGCGGTGACCCGCTGCAAAACCTAGGCTTCTGTTGTTGCTGCTTAGACTTATCCTATAACTTTTTAGGAAAGATGGGACAACCATCCTTTTCAGCAGGAGGTTTGCCCAAAGATTGCACAGATGGTCTGGCACCCAAACTATTATGACCCAGGGATGTATAAACATCAGAAAAAATAACAGGCAACTCACGCTCTCAGTTAACAGCGGCCACAGTAGAAAGCCACTGGCGTATAATCAAGGATGCTGCCTCACCTTTAACATTAGAAAGAATCATTTCAGAGACTACTGGAAAGTTATCTACCAGTTTCATCCCCAAATCTAGGGCAGGACCTGCCCAATGTTCGTTTTGTACATGTTTGAGAACACTCATTGAGGGGGTGCCATAGCAAAGCATTTACACTCCGGCAAATACCCTCCCCCAAGTTTTGCATCAGCCAAGGGGGGAACCAGACAACTAGGCAAACACATTGTATGGATTCTATGTTTTTCCAAAGGACCCGTAAGTGGAAAAACAGCATCAAGCTGATCAATTCTTTGAGCAGTCCAAAAAGGAAATTCTTCACGATTAAGAGGGCATTTACTCATAACAGATTTAATATTAACTGGGCTAATAACTAGCTCTCCACCTTGTGGAGTTTGCACTGGAGGTGCAGCCCCAGGTGGAGCTGCCAGAAAGGTACGGGCAACAAATTTAATCAAGCGTCTATAAAGAAGGACAACCTGACCATATAACAAAGTGGGTACTCAGGAAAACCAGCCAATACAGGCCATGTGGCCCCATCAATACTCAAGGGGCCCATTTGCACAGTAGCAATAGGATGGGGAAAGGTGCCATTAAACAAAATTTGGTCCTCCCAGGCCTTACGAGGAAGCTCAAGAACCGCATTAGGGCGGTAAGCCACAGGAATTGCAGATGCAGTATAAGCATGAAATGTATTACCATTCGCATCAATAGCGGGAAACCTAACCCAGGTGTAAAAAACCTCGAAGCGCCTCGACCACAAAAACAACAGCAGATCCCGCATGAGTGACTCCATGCTGAAACAAGTGTTGAGTAACTGCTGTGTGGCAATGAGCTGGAATCCAATGGGATTAGCCATGAACTAATTTCAAGGGACTCAAATGGTAGCACAAAAGTGAGTAGAAACCTTTTAAAATTCAAGCTTGAAAAAACTACAGCAATAGGTAGTCCCTACAAACTGAGCAGGCAAAGCCCACATGTCACAGACATCTCCGGGAAATGTGGCGAAGGTATCATGGACAAGCACAAGCGCTACTCAGGGGTCCCACAAATAGGCACCAGAACAAACGTTGGCAGCGCCATGTTGCAGGGATTATGCGGAATCACAAAACTATGCTGGGGACCATAGAACCTTAGTAGGCAGGGACTGAGTTATTTTACCACCTTAGTACCCATGAGCCCGGGACCAACTAGCACAGGCTGTCCTACTCACTCACAGAGGAACAACTGATCAGACACCCCAGAACACAACGATCCCGACTCTCTCAGGAATCGCGGTGACAGGACACACCCTTTCGTTTTCACACTCGTACTTGTCCACAATAAGTTCTGACAGAGACACGAGGAAAGTTTAAAATGTTTATTTTAACCATTGTGCTCTAGTATGCAGTATACGTGACACAACAAGTAAGAAGATGCCTAACACAAATACAGTCAGCATAGTAAGTAATCCATAAATTATAAAAGGAGCTGTCATGATATTAGACAGGGTAGACTAAGCCTCCTCCCCTTCTACAGAAGCAAAGTGATTATGTATTAGATGATCTCTGGGTGTTGGCAGCGGACCCTGAAACCTTATCATGCACAGATGATGGTCCTGGAACACTGGAGTAAGCCCAACGTGTACTCAATAATTGGCCTGAACAAGGGGGAGAACCCCTCAGAGAATTACATAAACTTGAATGGAGCATTCTAATGTTTGAGGGTAAATTAGAGTAAGTCCTACCTAAACCCAATTGGTCGGCCTGAACAAGGAGGAAGGACCCCTTGCGGAATTGCATAAACTTGCTCGGGAACCACTCACCATTAATTATCTGAGGGATAATATTTTTAGTTCAGAGGGCGAGGTGGATTGGGGAGAACCCTGTACATGGGATGAGAGGGCAACAGAATACCGATGACTGACACTGATGCAAATACTACTGAGACCCAGGGTCAAGGTCACAGGGTATGATATCCAAGTAGAGGCACATATAGTTGGACACAGGTGTTACAGAGGACACAGGCCCAGCTTCCTTATGCCCCAGAACTCTCACTGGAGAATCTGTTGATGGTTCCACCCCATAGTAGTTGCAATAAATAGGTGGCTTGGCATGGGTATGGAAAACGGAGGAGATTTGGTTAAAGGGGCCATATACAAGAGCTTGTGAAAACAAAAGAAGCAATATGGCATTCCCAGGGGGTTTCTACTCTTCCAGGGTTCCGTAATTGCAAAACTGTGTCTACTTTGGAAAATGGGTCTGAGTGAACCACCCATACATCAGGGTTTGAAAACACTTCGCATCATCATTGTCCAGCCGAAAACCATCACACTAATTTATTTGGCACTGTTGGAAAAAACTATTTGCTCTTCAGATTTGTTGAGGGATAGATGGGGTGCCAACATGAATAGGCCTCTTTACGAAGTGTCATGAATATTGTGTCTTTCTGTCCTTAAGATTCCCCTGCTTGAGTCACATGTGCTAACCAATTAATCAGAATGCTTAACATGAATTATTCATTTGTCACACGCTGCGTTTATGTTATTATGTTCTGCGGTGTGATAATCAAGCCAATGTGAATATATTTGCCATGCTTTATCTAAATGCTGATTGCTTCATTTCTACTTTAGCTTTTAATTAATTTCGATGAGTCTCTTGGTTGATAACAACATGTTTCACTTTTGTTGATATTCAAACGAACAAACACAATTTTGTAGAATGGAAAAAGAATTGGAAGGGCATTAGGCCACTTTCGGTCAATCAATCCCACTACAGATTCTTAAAAACAATAAGATTATGTTATAATATAAAAGTCAAGAACAGAAAGTCAAGAGCAGAGTGGAGTCTTCACTCCAGGCAACAGTGGGACAGGTCGTACATCATATCTACTGTTCCCATTGAAGGCTATGGGAAGCCTTCTTGTGTTGATTTATCAGTGCAGCCAGCCTCATGAGGTGAGAATAGAAAATCTTGCTATTTCCTTGAACACACAACCTCATTGTTCAAACAGGTATGTGAGTGTGTATCAGCTCTTAAACTAGTAATAGGTTTTATTTTCTTCTTTGCCAGATTTCTAGAATTAGACCAGCGCTTGAGGTAATAGAAAGAGGGTAGAATTGTCATGTATTAATAATAGCAATCATGTTGTAGTGGCATCTATTATTCACACTTCTAATAACCGCTGCTGCTTCCAATTCATTTGTCTGTGGTTACATTTCATATCATTGTGCATTAGACTAGGATTTAAAAAAATATATTTTAAATGTATCCTTGGTGTTCTAGAATTCTTGAGTGTCTTAATCCTTGATGAAAGGGTGTTTGGGGCTACACTGATTACCCCTGTAACATCTTAGGGTATTAAATGTTACCTAAAACCTATCTTGCTCAGAAATAGCTCAGTTTGTTTTGTAATGGTTGCAGTACAACAGTTTTTTTTATTTGGATTTACACAATGATTATGTGCCTGATTATGAGTTTGGCAGACGGAATACTCCATGCCAAATGTGACGGATATCCCGTCCGCCCTATTACAATTCCACTATATCCTATGGAACTTGTAATACAGTGGACGAGATATCAGTCACGTTTGTGACGGAGTATCCCATCCGCCAAACTCGTAATCAGGCACTAAGTCCTTAGTGAAGAAGAACAAAATGGCTGACAATCGCACTCCTGGTTATGCGCTATTTTTTCAATTAATCTTTTAATGGGTTCTGTAAGTCCGTTTTTGTAAGTCCGTTTTTATATAGCGCAACTACTCACCCTTACGGGTCTCAAGGCGCTGGGGGCCGGAGCGGAAATTAAGTGAGCTATTGCCCAGAGTCACATGGTGCTGAGCTGCCGCCGGGGATAGAACCGTGAACCCTGTGCTCGGAAGTCAGCTGCCCTGGCCTCTGCACCACACCTCTCCACTTCTGTGGGTATCGTCTCCTGACCACGAGACAATGGATAAGTTGAACTACTAATGCTGCATTTTCCTCAATGGCAAAAATGGCCCCAGTCTGCACTCCCTTCATTAAATTTCAAAAATTGAACCATTAATACTTGGTAATTTGAATTTCAATTTATTTGTCTTTACAAAGTTCTCCGAAGCATATGTAATGTTGTTTCTCACATTCCATCGTCAGGAAATACTTTTAATGACAAGCCCAATGTATTTCGGGCTAGGCCCTTCATCAAGGGCTGTTTCCTAAAAAGTAACAACACTAATAAGTCTAGAGTACTGAGTACCACCACTAATTGTTAGTCCGTCATGCCCGAATTTAAACCAGTGATTTATTAATACTGTGAGATTATCTCATGTTAAATTTTGATAAAAAAATATTTCGGAAGAAGTTTAAAGGATGGGGGAAACCCATGGCACGAGTGAGGAAAAATGTTGCTGAGAGATTATCGCATGCCAAGTTATAATGAAACAGTTCTCTGAGAGAATTTAAAAGATGAGAACACCTTAACCGAGTGAGGAAAATCCGTGAGGCGAGTAGCTAAAGTGACATCTCGTGAACTGGATAAAATAGATAAGAAACCGTTTAGTCCCGAAATAGTATGGAGTTAGTAAATGACCACTTCTCACCACAGTGCATATAACTCGCCTTTTTAGAAACAATAATAGCTCAGCAGTAAAGTCACTTACCTGGCGTGTGGGTGATAGTTCTTAATCATCGCATTTGGTAAACGCGCTATGCATTCACTGACTGTGGCCAGGTTGTGGTTATGTTAATAGAAATAGAAAAGGGGTCAGATGCACAAAGTGAGCGCCAGAAGTGTGTAACTTGAAGTAAAAATAGAGAAAGGGTTGCTAAGTAAAACTGAAGAAAAGAATAATCGAAATAAAAGGAAGACAAAAATGTGAAGCCTAAGCTAAATGTCAATGTACATGCTTCCTGTTGAAAACAAATGTTCATATTCAAAACAAATATGAGTAGATGTAGAATGCAATAGAAAAAAGAAAAAAAATAAGAAAAAAAAATAGAAAAAAGGATGGCCTCATTTGTTAAATTGATGTGGTATGAAGCAATTGACGGGTTCACAATAATGGTAGACAAAAGAGGAGCTTTCTGATTTCTAGCACTTATAAAAAAAAATTAAAGTTCATCTGTTCATTCAGTTCCTTAGGGCTGATCGAGTCCAGGCGATTCATCCAGTAAATTTCCCTTTGGAGCAGATATTTATTGTTGTCTCTTCCTTCTTTAAATGGTACTTGTTCTAATATCAGGAATCTAAGTTGACTAATGTTGTGGTTGTGAGAACTGAAATGTACTGAGATTGTAGATTTTGAATTTTTGGTACGTATATTGCTTTTATGTTCTGTGAGTCTGGTTTTTATTTTTCGTTCAGTTTTGCCATGTATACAAGTCCACATGGGCATTTAAGCAGATAAATTACATTGCTTGTGTCACAAGTTCCCATAGTTTGTACTTTAACCTGTGTGGGATGTATAATGGTTCTACCTTTGATTATATTATTGCAACTTACGCAATTTAAACAAGGTATATGTGGTAATGTTCTATGTAATGGAATGCTACCAGTGCATTGATGATGTAATTGGAATGAATAGCCTAGCTGCATTCTAGGAAAAAACAGTTGCTGTGGCACTCTGCTGGAGGTTACTACATGGAAAAGATGTACTTGGAATAAAGACACCTGGAAATCACACTTCTGGTGTATGCAGTTACTACAGATTTTGGCGAGGAGTGACTTGAGAAGCTGCGCAGGGGGCAGTACCCAGTGAGAGTAACCTCCACCCCTGGAAAAGCGTTTTCACATGGAGTGAACTGAATAATGCTAAGAAAACGCTGTATCTCTCTCAAACTGTGAGTTTATTTTTGATATTACCCCGCGTGGATACCAACAGAGAAAGAATCCTTTAGCGCAGTTAAATGATTTTCGGGTTGGAAGTGCGGTGAAGAGCGGTGTGTTGATGAACTGTATTTCATTCACGGCGAAAACTCACGATTCCCTTCTTGAACTATTCATGTGAAATACTGTTTGAGAGTACAGCACTCAAGTGTGTCTCAGAGCCAAGGGGAACTTTCCCTTAGAAGTACCTTTAGTTTTAAATCTAAGCCGCTTGTAGCTCGAGTGGCCTCACGCGAGCCTCTCTGATACATCATTGGCCTGCGCAAGCCCTACCGTGGATGTTCAAGTTGCGGCTCGAGCGCAGCGGTCGCACACTATGTCTCGAGGCTACTACCTGTGTGATTACGAGCCGCGAGCACGTCCCAAGGGGGTGAGATCCTTATCTCGCCAGCGCTACGATTTACAGCGGCTTACCGGTGCGATCTCCGGCTCCACGTCCAGACACACCTCCGGGACACGTTTCCTTACGGTTGTTTTTTTTTTGTTGCTCTGAAACACGTTTCCTGTTGAGTGAAGCCAGTCACATAGAAAGAGGACTTCACATTGGTACATGTATATGAGGTTTGATATTTACCAAGTCCACACTTCCTAGTTTATGTCAGCTACCCTAAAAAAATTTTTTAAAAAAAGAAGAAACTGGACCATAAATACCTTTTGAAAGGATTTTCACCGCTTTGGACTCATTGGAGGAAATAGAAGAAGAACTGCTACACATTGACTAGAGGCTATAACAGAATACATTGTGGTGCATTGTTGTTATTTTAGATAATTGTTTGAATTAATTATTTTAATTTGTTATTTCAATTTCTTGTGGTAGTTTGCTGTTTTTTTTCCTCTGTAATAATGGCAGAACAGAGTATGTCTGCCCCGCCAAGTTTTTTGGCAATACCCGGAGAACCTGTTATTCCATGGAAAAAGTGGAAAACATTTTTTTTTACCCACATGCTAGCCATTGGTGGTAAAAAGTATTGTCCATTGAGGAGGCAAGCAATATTGCTACATCATTTGGGGGTAGAAGGGTGTAGAATTTATGATGATCTTCCAGAAGTGTCCTTGGGCATGGGAGACAGGCAACCCATGAATGTGTACGAGATGCCATTGCAAATGTTAGAAAAGCACTTTACACCTAAAGTGAGTGTTGTTTTTGAAAGGCACAAATTCTTTTCCAGGGTGCAAGGTCATGATGAAGACGTTATGAGCTATGTTGCTGCATTGCGTGGGTTGGCAGTAACCTGCGATTTCCAAAACTTGTCAGAAACCCTTATTCGAGATCAAATAGTGAGGTGTACAAATAACAGGAAAGTGAAAGAAAGACTCTTGTCCTTGGATCCTACATTGGAAGAATCTATGCAGATCGCTACAAGTATGGAACACACCGCAGTATGGATGAAGGAAATTGACATCAGTAAACTAGGTGTCAAGAGTTTGGAGAAAGAGACATCTTTGATTGAGGTTAAGGAGGTTAAGTTAAAGCACACTTCGAAAACTGCAGAACCAGGTCAAAATAGAATCGAAGAAAGGAGGAAGGTGATCTGCTGTCGGTGTGATGGTCCGGGACACATTACTTCTAGTCTTGCGTGTGCTGCAAGAAACATGACATGTAGGGCCTGCGGAAGGAGGGGGCACCTAGCAAAGGGTTGTAGGTCAAGGGGTAAAATGCAAGATTCTAGTGTAAAGGGGGTGGAAAAACTTGAGGAAGTCCAGGAGGAGATTATTTTAACTATAAATGAGGTTGAGAAATCTATACCACAGGAAGGTAGTAACTCACGATGTGTGAAGATGGAAAGCTGAGGAGTATTGGCGAAACCTCATTGAACAGTCATCTTGGGTACTGCGCAGGTTAAAGTATTGGCAGACTCAGGAAGCATTTTTACCTTGATTTCCAAAGAAACCTATGTGGATGATCTTAAGGGGCAAATTAAGGATTTGCTACCGGCAGATGTGAAGGCAGTGGGGTATGGTGGAAGGAGAATTAATATCATAGGGCTAAAATGGATGGACATTTTTTTAAGCAAAACAGCATTCATGGAAGGATCTATATAATGGAAGAGGGGTCGAATCTCTTGGGATGGCGCCATCAGCATGACTTGAACATTATTCTGGATCCCAATGCTGTTGAACCTGTGATGATTGTAGAACCAATGAATGTACTGTTGAAACACAATGTTGACACTAAATGGGGTAAGGAGTTGATCCAAGCCTTTCCACATGTATTTACAGATAAGTTAGGTCAGCTGAAGGGTTTTGCTCACAAGATAATCTTAAAAAAGAATGCTGTTCCTACTGTCCACAAATTAAGACCAATACCTTTTCTTATGAGGGAGATGCTTCAGCAAGAACTAGATAAGTTGTTGAAGGAAAAGATTATTGAACCCATAGAGTCGTCAGAATTGTTTGCCCCAATTGCTCCTAAAGGGGACAATAAGATTCGCCTTTGCATTGATCTACAAGACTTAAACAAGAACATTTAGGTGGATCATCAACCATTGCCGAATATTACAGAAATGCTGAGCATAATGGGTGGTGGCAAGGTGTTCAGCATTCTGGATATGTCGGCGGCCCACCATCAAGTGAATTTGCATCCAGAATCTAGGTCACTAAGATCTTTTGTAACACCTCTGGGTGCATATCGTTATTGCTGGATGCCGTTTGGCTTGGCATCAGCCTCCGCAGTTTTCCAGAGAGTTATGCAAAGTATATTCCAGGGAATGCAAAGTGTATTGTGTTTTCAAGAATGGAGAGCCATGGCTTGATTGTAAAGAGGGAGAAATGCCAGCTACGGAGAGAGCAGGTGTGCTATCTGGGTCATGAGATAGCCGTGGAAGGCATTAGACCTATGAAAAGTATAGTGAAGGCAATTGAGGACACACCACGACCTGAGGACAAGGAACAATTGAAGTCTTTCTTGTTCCAAATTTGTTTCTAACTTGGCTGATGTAGTAGAACCAATGAGGGCTTTGCTGAAAAACGGTGCAGTGTATGTGTAGGGAGCAACATGTGAAGCTGCATTTGCCACTATCAAACAGTCTCTTGCCTATGTGCCTACATTAGGTCATTTTGATGTCAGTAAAAAACAATTGTGACTACTGATGCCAGCAATGTGGGATTGGGGGCTGTTTTGACACAAAGAATGGATGATGAAGAGAGAATTATTGGTTTTGCTTCACGGCGGTTACAAGGGGCTGAATAGTCGTATTCTGCCGTAGAGAAGGAGGCGTTAGCTTGCTGTTGGGGTATGAACCATTTCAGATACTACTTGTGGGGTTTGAACTTAAGATCGATCACAAACCATTGTTACATGTGTTTAAATGTGGTTGGGGACTTGAAAGCAGTGTGACACCTCGGATCTCCAGGTGGTTGATGTCAGTAACTGACCTCAACTTTAGTGTGGAATTTGTCAGGGGGAAGAAAAATGTGGTGGCCGATTGTCTGTCTCGTTTGCCCGTGACTGAGGAAGAGGATGTTTTCTTCTTGGATGGCGTTGAATCGGTTTCCAGTCCTGTCGATGGAGAATTGGCTTTGGGGCAAGAAGAGTGAAAGGATGCTGTACTGAACGATGATGAATACAAGCAATTGAAGATCTTGATAAGCAAATGGGTGAGGCGGGAGTTACATACTCTTGATGAGTCCCTGAAACAGTATTCAGTGGTTAGAGATGAATTGAGTGTTCAGGGGGACAGGATCTTATGGTGTAGTCGTATTGTGCCTCCTAGAGTGTTGAGGAGAAGGCTAGTGACGATTGTACATGAAGGCCATCTGGGAAGAAACTTAAGAAAGAGAAGATTGAGACAGTCTTTTTGGTGGCCGGGTATGGACAAGGAGGTAGAATGGGCAGTCAGCGATTGGTTTGCACCTAGCAATAGCGACAAGTGCAGGGTGGTTAGACAACCGCTGTTGGAGCGCATGGAATTCCTACTCGGCTGTGGGAAAAATTGGCATTGGATTTTGTGGGCTCTGTGGAAAAATTGGGTGTGAGGGACAGATTCCTGGCGGTTCTTGTAGATTCAATCAATCAATCAGGGGTTTGTAAAGTGCGCTACTCACCCGTGAGGGTCTCAAGGTGCTGGGGGGTGGGGGGAAAGCGGCTCCAGATCAGTGGAAGAGCCAGGTATTGAGGTCCTTCCTGAACGTGTGCAGGGTCGGGGAGCGTCTGATGTTCACCGGGAGCTCGTTCCAGGTCTTGGCTGCGATGTAGGAGAAGGCTCTCCCGACGGTTTTGTTTCTGCGGATGCGGGGGACCTCTGCCAGGGCGAGGTCGGCGGAGCGGAGGTTCCTCTTGGGTACGTGGAAGGATACTCTGTCGTTGAGGTATTTGGGTCCGATGTTGTTGAGGGATTTGTAGGAGTGGGTGAGGAGTTTGAAGGTGATCCTCTTCTTGACGGGGAGCCAGTGGAGGCCTCGTAGGTGTTGGGTCATGTGCTCGTGACGCGGTGTCCTGAGAACGAGTCTGGCTGCGGCGGTCTGGATGGTTTGGAGTTTGTGTAGAAAAGTTCTGTTGATTCCGGCGTAGAGGGCGTTGCCGTAGTCCAGTCTGCTGGTTATGAGTGCGTGGGTGACGGTCATTCTGCAGTCGGGGGGGTCCATTTGAAGGTCTTACGGAGGATGCAAAGGCAGTTGAAGCTGGTGGAAGCGACGGAGTTGATCTGGCGTTTCATGGAGAGTGAGGAGTCAAGGATGATGCCAAGGTTCCGAGCGTGGTCTGTCGGGGTGGGTGGGTTCCCGAGGGTGGAGGGCCACCAGGTGTTGTCCCAGGTGGAGGTGCAGGGTCCGATGATGAGGACCTCTGTCTTCTCTGAGTTGAGCTTCAAGCAGCTGTCTTTCATCCAGTCTGCCACGTTCTTCATTCCTTTCTGGAAGCAAAGTCTGGTGTCTTCGGGATTCCTCGTGAGTGAGAGGATGAGCTGGGTGTCATCGGCATAGGATACGATGCTGAGCCCATGCTGTCTAATGACGGCAGCGAGGGGGGCCATGTAGATGTTGAAGAGCGTCGGGCTGAGCGATGATCCTTGGGGTACTCCGCAGTTGATGTCAGTGGGTTCAGAGAGGAAGGGAGTGAGTCTGATCCTCTGGGTTCTGCCGGAGAGGAAGGATTGGATCCAGTTGAGGGCGGCTCCTTGTATCCCAGCGTCGTGGAGTCTGGCTGCGAGCGTGCGATGTGAGACGGTGTCGAAGGCTGCGGAGAGGTTTAGAAGGATGAGGGCCGCGGTGTGTCCCTGGTCTAGTAGCATGCGGATGTCGTCAGTGGCGGCGAGGAGGGCGGTCTCGGTACTGAGGTTGCTGCCGAAACCAGACTGGGAGGTGTCTAGGATGGAGTTCTCTTCGATGAAGGCGGTCACCTGGGCGTTCACGAGTCTCTCGTGACTTTGGCTGCAAAGGGGAGGAGAGAGATGGGCCGGTAGTTTTTCAGGTCCGTTGAGTCGGCCGTAGGTTTCTTGAGGAGGGGTTTCACCTCCGCCCGTTTCCAGTCATCTGGGCAGATGCCGGATCTGAGGGAGGCGTTGATCGTCCGTTCTAGTTCGGGTGCGATGGCAGCGGCGGCCCTGTGGAAGATGTGCGGTGGGCAGGGGTCCGTTGGGGCTCCTGAGTGAGTTTTCTTCATGGTCGCGGTGATGCGTTCGACGGTCGCGGGGTCCCAGGACGTGATGGTTGGCTTATCAGCGGCGGTAGATCGGGGGGTGTTGTCCGGTGCTGGTTCACTGAAGTTGTCATAGAGGGCCTTGATCTTCAGATGGAAGTAGGAGCTGAGCTTGTCGCAGAGTTCCTGGGAGGGTGTGACGTCCGTGGCTTCGCAGGTGGGTTTTGCGAACTGCTGGATGATGTTGAACAGTTCCTTGACGTTGGTCGCGTTGGTCTGGACTTTGTCTCTTATGATGGTCCGTTTGGTGTCTCTTATGCGCTGGTGGTATTCCTTCAGGGCGCTCTTGTGGTTGTTCCGTGCTTCCGTGGTTTTCTGGTTTTGCCAGGTTTTCTCTAGGCATCTGCAGGAGCGTCTGGCTCCTTGAAGTTCTGTGGTGAACCAGGCGGCCTTCAGAGGGCGTTGTTTGGCGGGGTGGCAGAGGGGTGCCAGCTTGTCGGCGCAGCAGGAGACCCAGCGGTGAAATTCCCTGGCTGCAGAGTTGGTGTCGGTCATAGCGCTGGGGGGGGGTCTTGGAGGAGGGTGGCGTTGAGGTGTTCCTCTGTGACCTTGCTCCAGTTCCGTCGTGGCGGGCGCGGGGCGGGCTTGGGTGCGGTGGTGGTGTTGAAGGTGAAATGGACGCAGTGGTGGTCCGTCCAAATGGGCTGGGTGGTGTGGCTGAAACGGCTGTTTGATCCTCCTGCGAAGATGGGGTCGAGGGTGTGACCCGCTCTGTGGGTGGGCGTGTTGACGAGCTGCTTCAGTCCTAGGTTGGCGAGGAGAGTGGTGGAGTCGGGGTCATTGTTGTTGTCGAGGTGGAAGTTCAGGTCCCCGAGTAGAATGTAGTCCGTGGAGGTGATGGCGTGGGGTGTGGCGAGCTCGGCGATGGTAGTTGCGGGCTGGGTGCGAGGTCCTGGCGGTCTGTAGATGAGGATGCCGCGTAGCGTGGTCCTGGGGCTGGTCTGGATCTGGAAGTGTTCTGTGTTGGAGTGGGGGTCACTCGTGCTGGATGTGGAGAGTCGGAGGGGGGTCTAGTGTGCGATGGCGAGTCCTCCTCCTGGGCAGTGTGGGTGGTCCTTTCTCTGGATCTTGTAACCATCGGGGATGGCCGTGGCGATGTCGGGGCCGGAGGTGGCGTTGGTCCAGGTTTCCGTGAAGAAGGCGACATCGGGCGAGAGTATGTTGATCAGGTCTCAGATTTCGATGGTGTGTCGGTGCAGGGAGCGCACGTTGAGGAGGATGCAAGTCAGGGTTTCGGTGGTGCTTGCATCAGGCGGCCCTTCGGCGGTTGCGGGAGCTTTGTCAATGGTGAAGGATCTGCGGCAGGGTCTGCATGAGAACTGCCCATGGGTCGTGGTAGGCAAGGATCTTACGCAGTCGGCGTGTCTTCCGGGATTGAGAGCGTGGAGAGTGGCTGAGTCATAGCGGTGGAGTCCAGGTGAACCAGGGTTTCTGGCGCTGGTCGCGGTCTGGTCGCGGATGGGCGCAGACGGGCTTGCCTTAGGTGCGCTCCCCCGCAGCAGTCGCCATATGTAGGGGAGGGCGGGAGCAGAGGCAGGGAGGCGGGAGCGGGCTGAGTCAGGGGGCGGGGCTGCAGGGGCAGCAGCGGCGGGAACAGAGGGAAAAAACAATTATGGACAATACAACGTAGGAAAAGTAAACAGTAATGCAGTCAGCAAGGAAATGGCGAGAAAAACAGTCAGGAATAAGCAAAAAGCAGAAACACTGGGGAATACCAGATGGCACCCAAGCGAACCCTGAGGCACAGGGACGGGCTGCTGGCTCGAGCCCTGCTCGGGAGATGGTCTCAGTACTAGCGCGGTCGGCAGTGAGGCGGAGCTGCTGGGGCGAGTGCTGGCCTTGGCCCAGAGGTCAAGGTTTCACGCGTGCTCCCCCACAGCGGTCGCCATATGTAGGGAGGGGGGCAGGAGCAGAGGCAGGGAGGCAGGAGCGGGCTGAGTCAGGGGTCGGGCCGCAGGGGCAGCAGCAGCAGGAACAGAGGGAAAAAATAATTATGGACAATACAACGTAGGAAAAGTAAACAGTAATGCAGTTAGCAAGGAAATGGCGAGAAAAACAGTCAGGAATAAACAAAAAGCGGAAACACTGGGGAATACCGGATGGCACCCAAGCAAACCCTGAGGCATAGGGACAGGCTGCTGGCTCGAGCCCTGCTCGGGAGACGGTCTCAGTTTTAGCACGGTCGGCAGTGAGTCGGAGCTGCTGGGGATAGTGCTGGCCTTGGCCCAGAGGTCAAGGTTTCACGCGTGCTCCCCCGCAGCGGTCGCCATATGTAGGGGAGGAGAGCAGAGGCAGGGAGGCGGGAGCCAGCTGAGTCGGGGGCGGGGCCGCAGGGGCAGCAGCAGCGGGAACAGAGGGAAAAAACAATTATGGACAATACAACGTAGGAAAAGTAAACAGTAATACAGTCAGCAAGGAAATGGCGAGAAAAACAGTCAGGAATAAGCAAAAAGCGGAAACACTGGGGAATACCGGATGGCATCCAAGCGAACCCTGAGGCACAGGGACGGGCTGCTGGCTCGAGCCCTGCTCGGGAGACGGTCTCAGTATTAGCGCGGTCGGCAGTGAGGCGGAGCTGCTGGGGAGAGTGCTGGCCTTGGCCCAGAGGTCAAGGTTTCATAGCAAGTAGTTTGTGGTTAAGTCCATGAGAGAAGTTACGACTTTGAGTGTGTGGAATTCCTGAGAGGAGTGTTCTTGGAGGAGGGAATTCCTAAGGTGCTAGTTTCTGATAACGGTGTGCAGCTTGTCTCTACAACTATGACAAAATTCCTTGAGAGTTTTGGTATTAGACATGATAGAGTGGCATTATTCAAACCACAGGCGAATGGACAAATGGACTAGTGGAGAGAGTAAATAGGATCATCATGGAGAATATCCATTTGTCATTGGCGAATGGTCTAGCGTGGAAGGATGAGTTGAACAAGATGGTGGGCTCATAGAGTAACGCCACACTCGGTGACTGGGGTCTCTCCATTTATGGCCCTTAAGTGTGTAAAAAAAGCAAGGTGTGCGTGGATCATGAGTGCATGACCACAAGAGTGACAGATTTTCAAAGGCGTAATAAGATAACTTATGACAACAGAAAAGGGGTGAGGGAATTGGATGTGAGTTGTGGCGACTGGGTAGTAGTAAGGAAGTCTGGTCACGTAAAAGAAGGAGAAAGTAAGTTTTCCCAACCCCAAAAGGTGGTTAAGGTGAAGAATTCTGTGGTTCACTTGAGTGATGGAAGGGTATGGAGTAAGGGGAGCCTGTGTAAGGTCAGAAGCCCTGTTTGATGCTATCCATCTATATCTTTCTAGTTTTAGAATGTGTTTTCTTCCGTTGCTTTTTATTGTTTTTATGATAGGGGGAGATGTGTGGTAATGTTCTATGTAATGGAATTCTACAAGTGCATTGATGATGCAATTGGAATTAATAGCCTAGCTGCTAGTACTATAATACTTTTTAATGTGTATGCTCATCCGAAGCGTGAAGCCCAAAAAATCTTATTCAACAAACTAATTAAGGCAATAGAAGAAATAAGGTTTGAGTACCCAGCTTGGGATATAATACTAACCGGGGATTTTAACTCGAACTTAATACACACACCGGATGAGGAAGATGACATAGTAACAGCAAATGCAATATGGGCAGTACACTCTCAAGACCAGCCCGTGCATAAACACCGTGATGTAAATGGCCAGAGACTGGTAGAAGACCTAGAACTTCTAGGCCTACGTGTGCTTAATGGAAGATCTGAGCAAGATAAACCTCCAACGTACACCTACCACGGCCCTAAAACTCGATCTATTATAGATTATACAATTGTCACCCTGCCACTACTTAAACAAATGAAGGAATTCTCAATTAGATACTCTACTGAGAGCGACCACTCAGCTCAACACCTTGTGCTGGCAACCCCTGACAGTATACGAATAATGGTGACACCTGAAATTGGTACAGTAACATGGCTCAACTTAAAACGGCTAAAATGGACAAGTTGTTCTATTCCAAAATATCCTCAAGGGCAAAGGAACTGATCGTAACCCTCGGGGTACAGGAAGGTTCGTTGATAGAAGATTGGACCACATTCGTAATAACACTATTGAAGGAATTTTTGCAAACCCGCCATCTCAGCCCCACGGTCCGCAAACAGGATAAGCAGCTGAGTAAAACAGCATTAAATCTTAGAGCTGAATTAAGAAGAATTATCAAACGGACAAGGGGAACAACAGTGTCTGAAGTAACCTGGGACCAAATAAAAAAACTGAAGAGGCAATATAAGAAACGAATCTGGGAAGACAAAAAAAGCAGAACAGATGACCTATGGTCAAAGATCCTATTTAGTGTTAAAACATCTAACACAAGAGCTTTCTGGGAATCAGTGAATGGCCTCACGAGATCAAAATCGGTAATAAATAATACTTGTTTAACTGAGTTAGCCTGGATAACTCACATAACCTCAACACTCTTCATAGCATCTGATATAAGGGTTGAAGAAGAAAAAAAGTCATCTATTCCTCGGCTAAGGCCTGTGAGTCGTTAATACACCAATTATCAACAAATTTGAACATACCGGCTATATCATCTGAAGCACCAAGGCAAAAACATCGCCTAGAACCATCACAAATAACCATCAGGAAACAGATAATTACAACAGGAACTACAAATCTTAAGCTGGCAATAGGCTTGCAAACATCCCAATACACAGTAGAACAAACAGCTTTAGTTATCCAGGCGGGCAGACGAGATGGGGCACCAGGCCCAAATGGGATCCTGCAAGCAATTTATAAACAGGACCCTAATTTCTGGGCTGTCCCTCTGTCTCGACTCTTTCAGGAGGTGAGCAAATTAAATAGCCTGTCAGAGAGTTGGAGAGGATCAATAATTAACCCTGTATATAAAGGAGGAGACCGAACTGATCCACACAACTACCGAATGATCGTCTTACTCGATACGGAAGCAAAATATTAAGCATCCTTGATTTTATCGGACTTGCTGCACTGGTCAGAGTCGAACAACAAAATCCCCCCTAACCAGTCAGGATTCCGTAAAGGAGTAGGTACCACTACAAATCTTCTTGCCCTAGGCATAATGGCAGATAAGAGCTTACGGCAAAAAAAGAGCTTATGCCTATGCTTTATAGACTTTAAAGCGGCATTTGACCGGGTAAATAGAGGTCTACTATGGCACAAATTAGTCCAGTGGGGACTCCTGGAAACAACATTAAGAGCCATACAGCTACTCTACACAAACACCTGGATTCAAGTCAAATTTGTCGATGGCAATAAGCTTACTAGGAAGATCTACACAAATGCCGGTTTAAAACAAGGGCGTGTCCTGGCCCCACATCTGTTTAATCTTTTCATGGCCGACCTATCCCCAAAGATAGATAAGGTGAACTCACATCCTCCACGTCTAGGCACTCTGCTCATCACCCACTTATCTTATGCAGATGATATAGTGCTACTAAGGCAGACACAAACAGGCTTACAAAGGGCGATCAGTGAACTGGCACAATTCGCCAAGGAAAACTCCATGGAAATTAATACTTTAAAAACAAAAGCTATGATAATAAGCCGTCGGGCTCAAAAGTTCCGGCCATTCCAGATCAACAATATAGACTTGAAAGTGGTTAGCACCTACAAGTATCTGGGAGTGCTCATGGATAATCGGCTTACTTTTCGAAACCACAATGAGACCCAAATGAAAAAGGGTAATGGGCTAATAATTGCTTTTTGCACAATGGCAAAGAACCTGAAAGGTCCATCGTTCATTCCACTGCTAGACGTAATTAAAGCTAAACTTTTGCCAACAGTGGCATACGCAAGTGAGATCCAGCACGGAAAAGACTCGGCAACCCTGGATGCTTTATCAATCAATCAATCAATCAATCACAGAATTTGTAAAGCGCACTACTTACCCGCCGAGGTCTCAAGGCGCTAGGGAAAAAAAGGGGAGGTGCTGCTACTGGTCGAACAACCAGGTCTTGAGTAGCCTCCTGAAGGTCAGCAGGTCTTGGGTCTGTCGTAGGCTTAGTGGAAGGGTGTTCCAGGTCTTGGCGGCGAGGTGGGAGAAGGATCTGCCGCCGGTGGTAGTTCTTCGAATGCGAGGGACGGTGGCGAGGGAGAGGTCGGCGGAGCGGAGTTGGCGGTTGGGGACGTAGAAGAGGAGTCGTCTGTTGAGGTAGGCTGGGCCAGTATTGTGGAGTGCCTTGTGTGCGTGGATGAGGAGTTACAAACAAAAGCTTACAAGATAATATTCTCCCTTCCACGCAACTCCTCCCCGGCACAGGTGAGGTTAGAATTTGGGTTGCAGCAGCAGTACGTGCAAAGGCGATATATAACTATAAAAACTTGGTATAAAATCTGGACTAACAGGCAAAATCCAATCAACAACGAGCTATGGAGGGCCCTAGATAAAGACCCAGAATCCGTCTACACCAAATACTTACGATCATCTTTAAAAATCACTAATACTACAAGTCTCTGGCAACTGAATCTTCCATTTTCTTCCTTTCAGCTAGCGCTAAAGAAAGCAGCTATAAAGCACTCGCTAATGGAGGACAAAATAAGCCAGAGTAAGCGATCCCATGCATGGATGGTCCTGCAATCATACACAAATTTGAAACCAACAATATATCTTGGCCAGACGTATGCACCGCATTTAAAAACAAAGGGGCTTATTTACAAGCCCTTGCGCCACTTTTGCGTCATTTTTAACATTGAAAAAGTGACGCAAAAGTGGCGTAAGGGGCTTGTAAATCTGCCCCAAAGTTCTTAGCACTACGTCTTGGTACAATTCCATCAAATACTGATCAACCAAGTTGGCAATATAAAGGCTCTAAAGCATGCAGTCTTTGCGGTGCACCAAAGCAGGATCTAATTCATCTAATCTGCGTCTGCCCTAACTTAAAATCATATCGCATTCGGTTATTGAAAAAACATTTTAATATAAGTGGAATTCGCACCTGCAGAGCAGCAATATTAAAATGCCTTGATCCAAATGACCCACAGCTGAATTGTAGCCTGGTAAAACTTTTAACTCTGTATGGTAAATTAGTCAAGACCGTTCCAAGTGGAGAAACAGAATAGCAAACTGGAGGACATATATTTTACAATGACCAGTTTTGTACTACTCTTATGGATTTACATTAATATGCTAAAAAGCACTACGAATTAAGGTTGTAACCCTAGCAGGCCCCCTTGGAGACTGTGTTTTTACTGTGTATTGATTTAATTGCACTTGTCACCTTTTACGTTTAAATGTGCAAGGTATTTAATGTATTGTGAAGCAACTGATGTTTTAAAAGAAAAAGAAATCTCCTTTGTATAATTCTTTTAAATTTATTAGAACTATCTGTAGTATATTGTTATGGTTTTAACTAACTAAAACAATAAAGTACTGACTGACTGACTGACGGACGTTCTAGGAAAAAGTAGTTGCTGGAGGTTACTACATGGAAAAGATGTACTTCAATCAATCAATCACACGTTTGTTAAGCGCTACTACTCACCCGTAAGGGTCTCAAGGCGCTGGGGAGGGGTGTTTCGCAGGTTCCAGTCCATCAAGGAGGGGGTCTGTCGAAGAGCCAGGTTTTGAGGTTTCTTGTGAAGATGGGGAGAGATGTTGTCTGTCTGAGGTGGAGCGGGAGTGCGTTCCAGACTCTGGCCGCGAGGAAGGAGAAGGAGCGGCCGCCTGATCTGGTCTTTCTGGTGCGGGGGACCACGGCGTAGGAGAGCTGGGCTGATCGTAGGGTCCTTTGGGGTGCGTGGAATTTGAGTCGGCTGTTCAGGTATGCTGGTCCGGTGTCGTGGAGCAGCAATTTAAACCCATTCCAAATAGTGCAGATACAGAGCAAAGATGTGATAAGAAGTATTTACTACCACCAACAGAATATATCATGACAATAACGAAAAAAGATACAGTGATGAACAGAACCCTCATACCACAATTACATAAAAAAGAAAAGAAAAGAAATAATTTAATACACCCCTTGTGAAACTCAGAAAGTCAAAACTGGGTATAAAAAATGGGTCACATACTCCGAGTGGATTCCAATACACAAAACGGTCAGATGGACACAAGCTCCCACATTGAAATCAGTAATACTCCAATGATTCTTTACTTGTAGTATTTTTTTGGACCCTATATCTTGTCCTTTTGATTCCTCTAGTTTATGAACACTGACCGGTGGAGGCGTGTACCGCTTGTGTCCATCTGACCGTTGTGTGTATTGGAATCCACTCGGAGTCTGTGGACCATTTTTTATACCCAGTTTTGACTTTCTGAGTTTCACAAGGGGTGTATTAAATTATTTCTTTTCTTTTCTTTTTTTATGTAATTGTGGTATGAGGGTTCTGTTCATCACTGTATCTTTTTTGGTTATTGTCATGATATATTCTCTTGGTGGTAGTAAATACTTCTTATCACATCTTTTCTCTGTATCTGCACTATTTGGACTGGGTTTAAATTGCTCCTTTTTTAATCACAAATTACTGTTACAAGAAATATTTATTGTATGTTTCCTTCCCACAGACCAATAATTTATTGTGATTGAAGCCCTTTAATTTTCCTTATAAAAATCTACAACAAATTGATGGGAATATGTGTTTACAGCCAAGATGATGGTCATCTTCAAAATGATTAAATAAAGTGCGCCCTGAAGAAGGAGTTTGATATATACTTGGGATCTCCGAAACGCGCGTAGGCGCTTCTTTTCCTGTTTGCCTTTGTCAATTTTGTTGTATGTACTGTTTTTTGATATAATCTGTTTTGTATGGCTTATTGCTATTGATTGTTGGTTCTTTTGTATGTGGTGGTTACCTGTATATTTACTCATAGGTACCCCATTATATCATGATGTTGGGCTTCTGTCTTGTTTTTATTGAATCTTGTGTGATGTCTTCTGCATCACATATGATAATGAAGAAAAATACATAAAATACTATGAAAAAAATATATTTTGATAAATAAATGAATTAAAAAAAAAAAAATTCTATAAAAATATTTTTGGTCTGTGGGTTTTCTTAAATTATGGACTTATGGCCAATGTTAGAGGTATATATGTGAGGGAAGGTTTTTGTATATGTGTTTTTGTAGTTGCTATTTCCCTGGTTCCTTCCTCACCTATCGAACTTTTTCAGGGTCCCTTTCTTGTTTATTGCCGGTGTCGTGGAGGGCCTTGTGAGCGTGGGTGAGCATCTTGAAGGTGACTCTAGCTTCGATGGGGAGCCAGTGGAGTGTGCGCAGGTGCTGGGAGATGTGGCAGTGTCTTGGCAGGTTGAGGACCAGTCTTGCGGCGGCGTTCTGGATGTTCTGTAGCTTGCGTGTGAGGTTTTTGTTTATTCCGGCGTAGAGTGCGTTGCCGTAGTCGAGTCTGCTGGTGACCAGGGCGTGAGTGACGGTCTTTCTGTGTTCGAGGGGGATCCATTTGAAGGTCTTAGGTAGGAGGCGGAGGGTGTGGAAGCAGGAGGACGAGACGGCGTTGATCTGGCGGTCCATTTTGAGTTCGGAGTCCAGGATGATTCCCAGGTTGCATGCGTGGTCCGTGGGGGTGGGCAGACTTCCGAGAGCGGGGGGCCCCCAGGTGTCGTTCCAGGCGTCGGGGTGTGGGCCCATGATGAGTACTTCTGTTTTGTTAGTGTTTAGTTGAAGGCAGCTGTTTTTCATCCATTTGGCGACGGCTTCCATGCCTTCTCGAAAGTTGTGTCTGGCGGTGTTCGGTTTGTTGGATAGGGAGAGGATGAGTTGGGTGTCGTCTGCGTATGACACAATGTTGAGTCCGTAGGTTCTGACGATGGGGGCGAGCAGAGCCATGTAGACGTTGAAGAGCGTAGGGCTGAGGGATGAACCCTGGGGGACTCCACAGGTGGTTGGTGTAGGGTCCGAGAGGAAAGGGGGGAGTCTGACCCACTGCGTTCTGCCAGAGAGGAAGGAGCGGATCCAGTCGAGGGCCTTGTCTTGAATTCCTGTGTCGTGGAGTCTGCGTTTTAGGGTACGGTAAGAGACTGTGTCGAACGCCGCTGAGCGGTCGAGGGGGATAAGGGCTGCTGTTTCTCCTTTGTCCAGTAGGGTGCGGATGTCGCGTGTTGCGGCGAGGAGGGCGGTTTCCGTGATGTGGTTTTTTCTGAAACAGGATTGGGAGGAGTCGAGGATGTTGTGCTCTTCGATGAATGTGGCGAGTTGGCTGTTGATGGCTTTCTCGATACTTGGAATAAAGACACCTGGAAATCACACTTCTGGTGTATGCAGTTACTACAGTATAGTTCCTCTGTATGTCTGTTTGTTATGTCACTGGTTTTGCCAAGAAGTTGTTTTAGATTGTTGTCCTTTGGTACGCAAAGAGAGGTTAGTGTCTGAATATGCCTTAGAATTTGATTTCTGTTTGTAACATTGGGCAATATTTTAAGATGATTCTTTTGACTTTTTGACTCCTGGTAGAAAATGTAGATACAAAATCTGATATGGCATCGTGATTTTTAAATTTTGCTTTACTTTCAAGTAAGCTCACTCGATCCTTGGTGTCCACTCTATTTATGGTGGATTGTATATTGTGATCAGGTTATCCTCTTTGTTTAAGCTTGGTGATCATCTTAGCTTGACTATTCTTGTACAGTTGTCACTGGAGGATATGCATTTCAATCTGAGCAATTGAGAGTAGGGTAAATGTTTCTTCAGAGCCATTTGATGGAAGCTAGTGTAGTGGAGTAGAGTGTTGCGGTCCGTGGGCTTGAAAAAGACGTTGGTTGCTAATCGTTGGTTTTGTATTGTTACTTCCACATCTAGAAACATGATCATCTCTGTGCTCATGATGAAAGTGAACTATTCTTTCATTAATGGTGTTCAAAATCTCAACAGCATTTGTTAAACTGGTATGGTCTCCCTTCCAAATTTGGAAAATGTCATCAATGTATCTTCGAAAAATAATCAAATTCTCAAGCCAACTTTGTTTTGAGAGGATGTTGTCCAGTTCAAACCTATGCATGAAAAGATTTGCATATGACGGTGCAGCTCAATTTCCCAAGGAAGTACCAGATAATTGAATATAATGCTTGTTAGAAAGATTTTTAGATTCTCTTCAATCTCAGTGTTGATGAAAAATGTTTCTGTTGCTTGTAATCCCAAATTGTGTGGGAGAGAAGTGTATAATGATTTAACGTCAATGGTACACAAAATAGGTTAAGTGTGTGCATCAAATTCAATGTTTCTTATAGTAATCAGAAAGTCAGTCGTAGCCTTCAAATACGTTTTTTCTTCTTATTTTTTCTTTTTTCTATTGCATTCTACATCTACTCATATTTGTTTTGAATATTAACATTTGTTTTCAACAGGAAGCATGTACATTGACATTTAGCTCAAACTTCACATTTTTATCTTCCTTTCATATCGATTATTCTGTTCTTCCATTTTACTTAGCAACCCTATCTCTATATTTACTTCAAGTAAAACACTTCTGGCGCACACTTTGTACACCCCACCCCTTTTCTATTTCTATTAACATAACCGCAACCTCGCCACAATCAGTGAATGCGTAGCGCATTTACCGAACGCGATGATTAAGAACTAACACCCACATGCCAGGTACGTGACTTTACCGCTAATCTATTATTGTTTCTAAAAAGGCGAGTTATATTCTCTGTGGTGAGTAGTGGTCATTTACTCCATACTATTTCGGGACTAAACGGTCTCTTACCTATTTTATCCAGTTCATGAGATGTCACTTTACCTACTCGCCTCACGGTTTTCCTCACTCGGTTCAGGGGTTCTCCTCATCTTTTAAACTTCTTCCGAAATATTATCTTGTCAAAATTTAACATGCGATAATCTCACAGTATTAATAAACCACCGGTTTAAATTCGGGCACGACGGACTAACAATTAGAGGTGGTACTCAGTACTCGAGATTTATTAGTGTAGTTACTTTGAAGGGCCAAGCCGAAATGCTCTGGGCTTGTCATTGAAAGTATTTCTTGATGATGGAATGTGAGAATGACATAATGTGAAAACAACATTACATATGCTTCGGAGAACTTTGTAAAGACAAATAAATTGAAATTCAAATTACCATGGATTAATGGTACAATTTTTGAAATTTAATGAAGGGAGTGCAGACTGGGGACGTTTTTGCCATTGAGGAAAACGCAGCATTAGTAGTTCAATTAAGTCCTTAGTGCCAGGGGATCTAGAACAATCTTGACAATGTATCAGTAATACATAGGGTTACAATGCTTAGAGGCTCTCTGTGATTTTCAGGAATGCTTGATTCAAGTTGATACAACTCTAATACTTACACCAGGGATATCTCACACCTAAATGAATTACCACAACATACTCCACCGTGGCTGCAAAGTGTCCTAGATGTGGGGAGGGCGATGCAGGTTTTTACCATATGGTGTGGGCATGATTGATGCTTCCCAGTTATTGAGGACCAGTTATACACTTGGTTAACGTGGCAACTGGTAGTATTATGTTGTGTGCCTCGGAGGTCTACAATTTGGGCTTACACCCTAGGATAACTACAAATAAAACAAATTGCAGGTTTGCAGATTTAGCCCTGATTTTAGCTAAGCGTCAGATTCCTAGGATCTGGAAGGATGTAGCAGGCCCAAACTTCCAGCAGCAACATAGAGAATGGACTAAATGATACAGTGTGAGAGTTCTTCCCTCCATCAAGAAGCGCAACGTGGTATCAGAAAGTCTGAGGTAGCAAGGGCATGGGATACTGTAATAACATTCTGACACCAGATGTACATGTAGATAGTTGTCCCGTTGAGTAGGGATGATATGTTCAGATTGGAGGGGATGTCACCCGACTCTCCAGCAGTCTCTTTTTTTCTGTCCCCCCTCCCTGTGGGTGGTGCTGGGTGGTAGGGACCCCTTGGCCCCTTTGGCGACTGTATAATGATGAACTGTACTTATTCTTCTCAAAAGGCTTAGTAACCTCTGATGCATCTGCTGCTCAGCAACAGGTTAGACATTGCGATTGATACAGAATCTGAGTATGGCTGGGGATATCTGAGGAATCAGGCAACCTAGAACATGTTGTTGCTCAGTGAATCAGCAATATATGTGAAACTGGTCAAAATGCCGATGCTGAACTAAGAGATAAGCTGACTGCATTACACACTAGACGTTTAGTTATAATAGAACAATAAAATGTATTAAAAAAACATTGTTACTTTGACTTGGGTAGTCATTTCATGGGCGTTGCTTAGGTGTGCCCACAAAACATGCACAGATTTTGATGCATCTCCAGTGCCAAAAAAGTTACGCCTCCCCAGGAGAGGCCTTACGAGGAGAAATATCTTTATTTCTCCTGGTTACTTCCTCTTTCTATGTTTGCTGCATTCTGCACCTCCCATAGAAAGAGGAATTTGCCTCTCAGGATTGTTTTTGTGCAGGAAAGTGTCCCTGGTGCCTGCATTGGCACTAGGCAGCCGAAACGCCACCAGCGCAGGGACAAGGACAGGAATATGTTGTATTCTTTTAAATTAGGTGCATTCCAGGGGGACTTGCTGCGTTGTGTTACTCTGTCATAGATATATGGCCCTTAGTATGGTGCTCTTTCATTCAGAAGAGATTGGGTGTTTGTAAACATGAAAACTAAAATTAGACTCTCTAGTGCAAAATTAAACACATCAGAAGCATTTGGATGTTTATTGCATAAAAAGATATTAGGATCAGTTTAGTACAAGTCAGATATAAAAAACATGCTGAACCTAAGAACGTGCAGAAGCATGCAAAGAGATTCTATTTTTCTAATAATACCTAAAGTATGTAAAAAATTAACATGTAGTCATACATATCTCCTTTCTGCTTATCACCGTTCATCTAAGAAAACAAAGCAAAAGAAGAAAATTCTTTTTTTGTTTTTGTTTTTTAAAGTGTAGCTTTAATTATGCTCTGTGACATGCCTTTCTACTCAGCAGTTGGCTCTGGCAGCAGGCACTGTGAAGTCAGAACTCAACTGTAATGAGTTATTACAGTTGAGTGACTACTCATTTCTTTATTACCTGTGATTAGGGACGTCACAAGTCACTTGTAATAAGGAAATTATATATACGGACCTTTACACTTGGATTGCAGCTTTCCATTTAATTTAGCCGAGGTATCGCCATCGCATACCAGGTCTCTTCATGACATGCCAGGTATTCATTATATGGCAGGTGTCCACATCAATACAAAGTATCTCCTTTAAGATGCGAAGGTACTCTGACCACATGCACACACACAAGTAGATGCACACAGTAAAACACATAGGCACACAAAAATGCACAAAGAGGTAGGCACATGTATACAACCACACACAAATAAGGCCTTGCTTGCTCAATCACAGCTTCCCAGCCCTCATCTGTCAGCAGGTGACAGCTTCTGCTGTGAAAGTGGTGTCTGGCTCTCCATCGCCCTCCATCACTCCGCAGAGTACTACATCAGGAGGCCTAGTTGGGGTAGACGGCAGAGGTTTTGTCCAGGGCACCTGATTGCTTGCAGCTCTGCTCACTCAACTTTACCAATCAGCAGAACAATGGTTGTTGGTTAATTAAGCCCATCTAGAGTAGATACCACCATTGCTTACTGATGTTAAGAATCTTTGACCAGCTGAAATAACTCTAAACATTGTGTCTGCTGCTAAACTCAGTGTAACAGACTTTTAGGTCTCGTCAATGTGCTGTCTTTATAGATGGGAGTGACTTGACACATGTTTTCTTATGATAATGATTTAAGAACAGAAATTACTCAGTAGATTGTCGAGACTAGAACTCAGACTGCAAAGTACTGAATGTTCCTTAACCTTTTATTTTCAGAGCCATTCAATGATAGTTATTAAAACCTCAGCCGCTATGGCTCAATCACAATTACCTTAAAGTGCCCATAAAAGTACAGATGACCCACCTCCAGAGTGACCACTAGGTTTTCTCCTCTGATTGGAATGTGCTCAACACAGTATAACTAGCTCTCCAGTTCACCATTGCCTCACAGCAGCCAGTGCAACCTCAGATGCCAATCAGCTTTTCATTGGCAAAATCAACGAGGTCAGCCTGGCATCACATACCGCTGTGAATTACAGAATATTATATTTCATATCTAAGTAGGATAGCTCTGTGAATAATTTGATCATGGTTACCATCTGCAGGTCACATGTTTGAATTCCAGCAAGAGCAGTTCAGCTGTCCATTCTTTATAATTCAGTAAATCCACTACCATTAAAGTATTTGTAGTTGCCACAGTAGAAGCACGGTGAGAAAGCAAACAACTACAAGTAAGTGGCATGAAGTGTCAGAAGGAGAAACTGAACCACTTTGGCCTCCCCCTGCCAGGTGTTGAGGAGCACAGCAAGCAAAGAAGAGGACAAGAGCCCCGCCAGAGTAAAGCACAACCAGACAGAGCAACTGAAAGAAAGAGCCCTAGGGCCAACAGGCTCATTGTTTACAGGACAAGTGCACAGAGATGATCCAAGAGAATAGAATATGTGACTAGTGATAGAGATATTTTGATGAATAAATAATGTTTATTTAACATGAATATTTTGTACTAAAAACGACAACTTTAGACATTGCAAAACTATGTTTTCTGATTTTGAATGAACTAGGCCAAGCCTTTATCTTGATTGTCAACTGTGGCCATGTTTACATTTCTCATTCTCACACGGCATGCCGCAAAATGCACACTAATGCTTTGAGATGACACACTGTTCCTGGTGAGCCTCAGAGGAAGCTGTTTCACAAATGTAACTTTTCAAGGTCCTTCATGCCTGTCTTACTGAGGGTCCATTCATTTATGAGTCTGTTATTGTTTGGGAATAACTAGATTTGTACGGTACATTCGATAACATTAGGTCAAAAGGGTGTTAACTGAATATTCATTTACGGGATGGCGCTAGATGAGGATTATTCCTGTATAGTGATTTATTGAGACAATGATGCATTTCGCATGCCTTATGCTGTCTATGCCAGTTTCCTCGTGTACTTCCTTTGACTCAGACCTTAAAGAATAGACCTATGCCAGTCTGTCGTATGCTTAGGACTTAGAAATAGACTTTATACTTCATTTGACTGAGTTTATGCTATTTCCCTATATTGATGACTAATTATTTATGCCTGCTATAATCAATTTTAATAATGTAATACATCTACATGGCTTTCACTTTTGCCAGTCTCAAGAAGACTTAATTTAAAATATTGCTTGCTTTATTTGATTCATGTTCAGGTTCCGATTCTATTAGGGTGCATTAGCTCATCTATTCTAGATGATAACTCCGCCCCGGTTCTCCAAAGCTGCTTCTTCTAATATCTTATCAGATTACGAGAGATAGCACTGACACCAGCTTGGCACAACTCAATAGAACCCCATGAAAGCATCAAGATAGTCTTACTAACTGCCATCTCCCAGGAGCCTTAGAGCAGAGAATACAAGGAGCCAGAGAAGAGGTGTTGCATCTAATGTGGCAGAAGCAGACTGGCATTAAATTAAAAACTTTGCTGCTGCACATCCTCCCAGACACTACCACTCCCAGAAGCGGTGGGGGGATAGGGGAAAGCAGAGAACAGGCATCGTGGCTAGCATGGCACACAACAACAGAAATCTGGGAAGCCTCTTGAGGTGGGTGGCCAAGCCCAGAAGCAAACAATATGAACTGTGAACTCTGGTCAATGTTGTGCTAGTGTTACAAGTGGGTGTGTTGTGAGAACAGTGGACCTCAGTCACATAGTTTCCCACGTTCCAAGAGAAAAACATAATAAACTATGAAGAAAAGGAGCTAAGACACGCGTGGCAGCAGAATGTAGGTCTCTGACAAGCAGTGCTTAATTTGAGCCAGTGGTTTCTGGTGCTCAGCATCTGAACTTAATCATCAACACCGGTGCTTTTCGTGAGCACCAGTTAAGGACACATTCATTTATGGTAGGCACAGGGAGATTAAGTGATTTGCCCAGAATCACAGAATGTTGAGCCAACGCCGAGACTTGAACCTGGTTCCCCAGCTCCGAAGTCAGCCGCTCTGGCCATTATGCCACATCCTCGTTCCACTTTCATGGTTAGTAGTTGGTTCTGTTTTAGGCGCCACTAACAGGAGAAATGGGCTGGTGCAAGCTTCCTCCTGAAGAGAGCCCCAGCACTTATTTTTTTTACAAATTAACCACTGCTGACAAGGGTGTCGGGTATCCCTAAGAAAGGGAGGAACTGACAAAAAGAATGGGAGAAAGGACTCTTTGGTCTGGGGCAATCACACTGGCCTCCAGTAAAGCATCATCAGCATCGCCGGCTCCCTACTTCTAGGAAAAGAAAATCACAGTGGGCTGTTTGCAGTGGAGAAGAGGCCAATCATTCATAATGCTGCTTATTCTCTGACTGACAGCAACATATAGACTTTGACAAAACATACGTGTCACTGATCAGACATATGTATAATGATGAGATGCACCATTCTCCTATAAGATAGAATCTTTCTGGCTACCGGTGCTTGACTCAGATAAAAAAGGCATCCATTGACTTATGCCTTTTACTGTTAGGATTGTACACAATGAAAGTCAATCTTACTCATGATGCTGAGCAAATAGAAGGTATATGCATTACACGAGCATGTGGAGAAAGCATATACATTCTTAGCAGAGTATGCAGCGAGCAGAGCCTACTGACGTTGTCAGTATCACTCAATGTGAACATCATTGCCAGGGATTGTGCATGAGCTTTCCAGTGTCAGTATGCAACAATAGGATTTTACATAGTGCAAGGTAAATTATGCATAAGGATTTTGGGGTGTCCACAATCATCGTCTGTTAATATTCATTTTATAAATCATCAATAAATAAATTCTAGAGCTTTCATAAAAAGTTTACTTTGTATTATTTTCAAAGAGACTCCATAATAAGGGTGGAAACTGTTTTAATCTGTCTCAGACAATAGAGAACATTCAGTTGCTTGCCTGTGGTACTTAAGCCTTCATTCCAAGAGACGAGTAATTCCCCAATTGCCAGGTGATAGAAGTTACCAGTTGAAACAGAAGTTGCAAGATTTGCTAAAAGCAAGCACGCTGCACGCTTGAAAACAGGCCCATGCAGGAATCGGTAAGGAAACAAGGTTTGCTGTTTTCATACCCATGAAAGAACTCACCTCCTGCTGAAAAGTAGACAAGTTGCACACATCAGATTGTAAAAATGACATGCAGTTAGAAAATGTAAAATCTCAATGAAATCCATTTATAGAATCGCTGAATGATGCAGTAACTATTGAAAAAATACTGATGCTGGATATACAGGCATTCATTAAGTTGAATAGCATTATAATAAGCCATATCACTGAAAACGTATAGGCATATCCTTTGTGGAATAGTGAATAAATACGCTCTGTAATCAAATAGCTGGAACTAATAATACAAGTTGGCACTAATAAAATAATTGACTGGCGGAAACTGATTCAGAAGTAAAGCAAATATTCTAAAAAGAATACAAATTGAAATTAATTAAACAAGGCTAACAAAATAAAACTAATGGAGAAAATAATGGAAACAAAGATACCTTAATTCATTTTCGATCTATGAATGTAATTTGCACTGTTAACAGGAGCATGACTTAATTTGCAAAATAGACATATACTTTTTAATAACAACAGAGACGTCCTTGGATGAGGCTTCCGGCCTGACCCTTCCACTTTCGATTACTGAAAATTATGAAATAATAATGGCAGCGAAGCCCTCAAATACAGGAGGGGAAATGTCTATTTATTTTCAAAATCGATGGAAAATCCTCCCTTGTATAATGAAATCTAATACTGCCTTTAAGCATCCATTTGCTACATGCAAATGCATTACAACAAGAGTAGTTGCGATTATAATTAATTGACCTGCAGCGGTATTATTTGACATAGGCTGCCGAATAATGAAGTCTTATTGTTGGGAGATTTTAATCTCTCCTATGGAGATGAGAATTGTCATACATCAAAGATTGTGGGAACCACGTTGAATGAGATAGGGTTCCATCAATTTTCACTGTATCTAACACATAAGAAAGACACAGTTCTTGATTTGGTTTTAAGCCACCATCTCGAGGTAAGCAATAGATACTAGCTGGAAGAAGCACAAAATGTTTTACTCTTTCATAGGATGTGGTTTAGAAGAAGTCAAAGGTAAGCAGTTACAAGACATAGAAATCTTTAAAAAAATTATAGAACTTAAATTCAAAGGGTTTTAAGTAAATAAACTGATGGCACGCCAATAGAAGCTATGTTAAAAATCTGACAAAATTATTTGATCATTGGTAGATTCATTTGCTTCATAAGAAACCAAAAACCCATGCTTAAAGCAAATGTATGATATGATAGCACATTAAGGAATCTGAAAATGAACGTTAGAAGTAAGGAAAGAGTACCCATCACAGGAGGCCAAACACAATCTGAAACTGACTAGGAATGACTATATGCAGACAAGAATCATGATTGAAACAATATTTCAACAGCAAGATAAATAAGGCAGCCAACTCATCCAAGGAACATGACCTTGAAGTTTACAGCTCATCCAAACTTCAATGACTGTGAATCTGACCCTGGTTCTTTGATATTCAGGAAAGAAAATGAGATACACATTTACACCCGTCATTACTAATTTCATCAGAATATCTTTGAGAACAGGTGTCATTCCAGATTCATTAAAGCAGACTCCTAATACATAAGTATAGCCTCATCTCAATGGATCCCAAAAAGTATAGGCGAATTAAAAAAAACGTTTTTGATAAAACCATAGGAGAAGACAGAAACACTGCAATTCTAGAAACATTTAGAATCACAGATTATTCCAGGCAAGTGGCAATCTGTAATCAAATTGAATACAGGTAGAAACAATGTTGAGTGATGTACAATCGTCTGCTCTTGAGATACTGAATAAAGGTGACCTGGTGCTGCTTATGTTGTTGAATATAACTGTAGCTTTCAACACACCTGACCAAACTGGTTTCAGTGATCAAAGAGAGCCACAGAGATTTGGTTTGCAGTATTGCTGGGAAATAGCATGGTCTAAGTGTGCATTTGTAAAGCAGGATCGCAGGCTAATCTTGATAACTGTGGGGTTTCTTCAGGATCATGTCCCTCTCGCCTCTGTTTTTTAACGTGTACAAACCACCACCTACATGCGTTGTCGGAGAAATTGAAACTAAACTGTCAGGTCCTATCATAACGAAATAAAGAAAGCGCATGCTAAATCTTATGAGGAAAAAAATCAATCAGGCAGCAAACTCCCCGAAGGAACTATTTATAGTGGTCAAAGCCCTGGCCACCCCCCATGAATGTAACATTCTTCCTCAAGCCTCAAATGAAAGATGCAACGAAATAGCATCTTTCTTTCACACAAAAGTGTCAGACATTTATAACCAATTCCAGGGCAATATTGAAACTGCTCCTGAGGCGGAAATCAAGATTAAAGAATCCTCCTAAACCCCAAGTCTAGCACACTTCCCTAGGCTCAATGAAGAAACTATCCTCAACCTGATAAAGGTAACCATATCAGGGTATCCACTAGACTCAGCACCTCCACATAGCCTATCCAAAGTGACAGAGGTTATTCTTCCTTCTCTAATGGAGCTTCTCAATCACTCACTAGATGTAGGTTTGGTTCCAAAACATTGGAATCACGCAGTAATTAGACCTTTACTAAAAAAAAACCTCTAGATCCAATAATACCTGGCAATCTGCGACCCATCTCATTACTTCTTTTTCTCAGCAAACATCTGGAGAAGCATGTCAATAGGACATCAGACAATTTTGTGGAAGACCACAACATTCTCCACCCTACACAGATGGGCTTTCGTGCGCATCATAGCAGGGAAGCAGCACTTCTGGTGGTCACTGAGGAGCTCAAAGCTCTATTAGACAACGGAGATTCCAGCGCAATCCTACTGCTCGATCTGAGCGCGGCATTTGACACCATTGATCATGCCATCTTAAAAGACAGATTAAGGAAAAAGGTATTCAGGATAAAGCGTTGGATTGGTTGATTTGCTTTCTGGACAACAGATCTTATCAAGTCATGGAAAAAGACTGCTTCTCAGACAGCTTGCCAACTATATGTGGTGTGCTACAGGGTTCGTCACTCAGCCCTATGATGTTTAACATTTACGTTCGACAGCTTGCCACCATAGTGGGAGTTTGGCATTTCAATTGTCTCTTATGCAGATGACACCCAGCTGGTTGTCTCTCTGTCAAATGGTCCCAATGTAGGAAATCAACAATTGATCCCCTGCTTGGATAAAGTGGCTCAATGGATGTCCAACTGTCGCTTAAAACTAAACGGAGACAAGACAGAACTAATGATACTAGGAAACTCGGCCATACCTAGACCACTGAATAGCTGGCCAAACAGGATGGGCAATCCTCCCGATCCCAAATCCTCAATAAATAATCTGGGAGTTTGGCTGGACTGCTCCCTAGCAATGGATTACCAAGTAAATAAATTGCCGGAATCTGTTTCAGGCTACTTAGAATGATCAGGAAGATTCAAGTACTGATCCCAGATCATTTAAGGAAAAACGTTATTCAGTCCAACATAGTCTCGCGCCTGGACTATGCCAACTCTCTTTAGTATGGGCTTGCCTAAATATGTAATAAAGAGACTTCAGGTGGTGCAAAAAGCAGCAGCAAGACTTCTGCTAAAGGCTCCTGTTAAACCTGGCACCATTGGCGTGGGTCTCCCCTGCATTTTTTGCCTTTACCTCTTGTGTTTTTGCTGTGTGTTGGACTCCGTTTTGCTGGTCTTGATGCTTTGGGCACTTTGCCACTGCTGTTCAGTGCCAAAGTGCAAGTGCTCCCTTTGTAAATTACTGTTATGGATTGGTAGTTCCATGATTGGTTATTTGATTTACTAGTCAGTCCCTAGTACAGTGCACTGTGTGTGCCCGGGGCCTGTAAATCAAATGCTACTGGTGGGCTTGCAGCACTGATTGTGCCACCCACAGAAGCAGCCGGTAAATGTAACTCTGGCCTGCCATTGCAGAGCCTGTGTGCAGTCTGGTACTGCCATGTCGACTTGGCAAGTGCACCCACTTGCCAGGCCCTGCCCTTCCCTTTTCATACATGTCAGACACCCCTAAGGTATGCCCAAGATACCCCAGTGG
Source organism: Calotriton arnoldi (assembly GCA_963921515.1). Classification (NCBI taxonomy): domain Eukaryota; kingdom Metazoa; phylum Chordata; class Amphibia; order Caudata; family Salamandridae; genus Calotriton; species Calotriton arnoldi. The sequence continues at coordinate 3,663,273 of CAWUFW010000219.1, read as the reverse complement.
GCAGGGTGCAGTGTATGTGAAAGGTAGGACATGTTGGGTGTGGCATGTCCTGATAGTGAATTACTGCCAATTTCATTTTTCACTATTGCAAGGCTACCTGTCCCCATAGGACAGAATGGGGAGTTTGTTTATAACATCTTATAAACATAACTGGCCCTAGGAACAAGGAAGGAAAATAAAGTTTAGTATGCCTGAACTCAGAATTTTAAAGTGGATCTTTTAGTGAGAGTGATTTTTACATTCTGTGTTTCAAAATACCACTTTTAGAAAGTAGGTATTTTCTTGCCTAACCATCCAGTGTGCCTCTGCTGGGGTTGTCTATTGCATGTCTGGCTTTTGGATGACAGGGGCTGGAGAAGGGCAGTGGCTCCAGAAGTCTGATGAGTCAGGGCTGGGCTGAATAGACCTGGCCTGCATTTAGAGTAGGGGGAGGAGATTTCCTTTCACCTGAATGGGCCTGGTCTGCCTTCGACAATGCTGTCTCAACCTCCTGCCAGGAAGCTGCACCAGTGAGGACAGAACTGGTTTTGGCTGAGTACAGACACTCTCTGCCTTCAGAAAACAAAGGATTTTTGTGGATAAAAAGAGGGGCCCAGACCCTAGACTTTTAGATCACTTCTGGGAATCAAGACAAACCTTTGCCAAGGAGAAGAGCCAGAGAAGCTGAGGAGGAATGCTGCCCCTGTGCTGTTTGCTGTCTGGGGTTGGCCTGCAGTGGCTACTTGCTGCCGAGGAAAGGAGAAAAGGACTTTGCTGTTGGCTTTGTCACCTGCTTGAAAGAAGATTTCCAAGGGCTTGAAACTGAGCTTGCCTCCTGTTCTGAAGTCTCAGGGACACAAAGACTTCACCTCCAGCTCCCCTGAATTTCCTTGCTGGGAATTCTAATCTGCAAAGAGGTGCCTGCTGCTGTTCTGGACCTCTAGAGACTGTTTTACGCTGGGAGCTGGAGAATCGACGCAACTTTGAAGAAGCGAGATGCATCCACACCTGCCAAAGAAACCGTCGCAGCACCTGCCGTGGCTCGAGAAATTGCCGCGCGCAGTATCGAGTGCACCAATCTCCGAAGTCAGAGATCATCGCCTGCTGTGCGGCTGCACGAGTTCACGCATCATCACCGGATCGTCACATCGCATCGAGGCGCCAAGTCTGTTGCATCGCTGGGGGAAGCAGTAAGAAACCGACGCATCACCTCCCCACGCAGTAAAAAAACGACGCATCACCTCCTCTTCGGTAAGGAACTGACGCATCACCTCCCCTGCGCTGCAGTAGGGAACCGACGCATCATCTCCCCCGAAGCAAGGAACCGATGCATCACCTTCCCTGAGTGTAAGGAACCCACGCATCACCTTCCCTGCGGCCCGTTTTGTTTGTTTGCGTGACGCATCCCAGGTACTTTGTGGGAAAAGTGTCGCATCTGCAATTTGCTTTGAACTGAACTATTTCTACCATCTGAAAGTCATATTTTTATTACTGTATTGTGGATTTTTGTCGTTTGGTCTTGTTTTGGTTTAGATAAAGATCATTTATTTTTCTAAACTGGTGTGGTGTCCATTTGTAGTGTTTTCACTGTATTACTGTATGTGTTCACAAATGCTTTACACACTGCCTATGAGATAAGCCTGTCTGCTCGTGCCAAGCTACCAAGGGGGTGAGCAGGGGTTATTTTAGGAGTGTATGCCCCTTACCCTGACTAGAAGCAAGGGTCCCTATTTGGACAAAGGTACCTACCTCTGCCAACTAGAGACCCCCATTTCTAACAGTTCCAAGATACGCTTCCATAAGAGAATCCTTTAAACAGCTCCCTTGGCTGCCGATTGAGGCAAGAATTAAATTCAAATCCCTCTGCATCGCATACAAGGTCATAAATAACAAAGGTCCAGTAAAACTCAGAAATCTGGTATCTGCATATGCGCCAACCAGACTTTTGAGATCCTCTCAACAACATCGCCTCAGTACGAACAGAGTCAAAAGGACAAGATGGGGAGGAAGATCATTCGCACACTTGGTTCCGAAGTTGTGGAATGATCTCCCACTTGGCCTCAGATCACTGCAAAATGAACTATCCTTTAGGAAAAAACTCAAGACCTGGCTGTTTCCCCTCTAATACACTAGTGGGCTCAGCTCTCAGTACTGCACTTACCAGCACGGGGTAGCCCTCGTGTATCCATGCGCTTCACAAAAACATAAACATGATATTTCTGATGATGTGTATGTGGTGTTCTATTTGCTAAAAATCCTGAAACGGTTCAGAAAATGGCAGAAAAGGCTTTTTAAGGAATTAATAAGTGGATGGACAACAGTGCAGTAAATGAAGAAAATACATTTTTTTACTAACCGGATCAGATCATGATCTCAAAAAGATTAAAGTTAACTACCCCACATTTCCAGTAATTAAAAAAAAATGTCAATGAAAAGCTAAACAAATATCATTGCGGCCTTTGCTCAACAAAGACTAAAATTCCTTACGAATCTGCCACTACATCTCTAGGAGCAGGAAAGAACCACAACAGTTAGACCAGTAGTTCGAGCTACAATTGACTACTGCAATGAATCCTTTTCGGAATTAACAAGAGAAATATAAAATACCTACAGGCAATGCAGAACACTGAAGCCAGGACAATCATCATTCTCTTCAGAAGGGAAGACAATATCCCAAACCTTACGAAACTACATTGGCTCCCTGTAGAATCAAGTGTTAATACCAAGACACTCACTATGACACATAATGCTATCCACAGTGGTGCCCCAGGCTGTTTAAAAAAGAATATTCGAGTGGAATGATCAATTAAGTAACTTACCTTCATTAGTGCTCTTTCTGGTGAATATTTTATTTAACCTCAGATTCTTCACCTTTTGAATTCCCCAAGGTGCCAGATTGGATCCAGAATGTTTTCAGCAATTTATATATATATACATAAATATTATCTACTGGCGGTCGCCAATAGATAGTTATAGTTACAACCTATTATCCATAGGAAATCCGCGACATTCTATTTGAAATAACTCTCTTGCCGGTTGACGTATCTTCGCGAAATTTTCAAACTTTGTGGCCCGCTCCGGTCCGCTCCTACCCTGAAAGTCTCGGGGATTCGTCAAGCGGGGCCGAGAAAAAGGGGGTCCCAAAACGCGTTTTCCCCATGCACTTTTCCATAGGAAACTTTAGACACGGCTACAGCCTGAACTGCTGAACGGAATTACACCAAATTTGGCAAAGAGGTAGTTCTTGGTTCAGAAAGAACCCTTTTGTTAAATGGTGTAAATCCGCTCAGTAGTTGCTGAGAAAATGAAAAGTAAAAAGTTAGTGATATCTATTGCCGAGTAGGGTCCGCGTACCCTCAGCGCACTCCTGCGCGCACCGTCCCGATCACGAGCTGCATGTTAATTGGTTGTCAGCTGGCTGTCAACATTCCGATTCAGGAAATGTTGGCAGCCATTTTGTCCCTCGGTAGAACCGAGGACAGAAACAAGTGCGCAAAGCGCACAAAGGGGCAGGGTAGAAACACCCTGACCCTCTAGGTTTGCTCAGGGGTCCCACAAGGACCCCTGGGCAAAAAAAAAAAAATTTTAAAATCGGCAGGATGCGCTCAGGTGCGCGAATCCTGCCGAAAAAAATCGAAGCGCGGTCTCCCGCGCTTGATAGCACTGGCCCTCGGGTGGCCCAAGTCCCGGGGGCATGGTGGGGGGATAACTTAACGTGTGGGGCCTCAAGGGCTCCCCAAGCCCCGGGGACCGCCACCCCCCGGGCTTTTTAAAAATGGTGCGGGAGGGCTCTGAGCTCTCCGCAGCCCCGGGGACCACCACCTCCCCGGGCTTTTTTTAATACATTCTAAAACCTGTGTGGGGGCTCCAGCCCCCACACGCCCTGGGACCGCCACCTCCCCGGGCACTAAACATTTAATATGGGGGTCCGTTACGGACTCTCAGAGCCCCGGGGACCACCACCTCCCCGGGCTGTGTACTGAATGGGAGGGGGGCCGCGCGGCCCCCTCCTGGAGCCCTTGATGGCCCTGGCGACCACCACCCCCAGGGCCGGCTCCTGCAGTGTCCCGGGTGCCTACCCCGGGACACTGTAGTTTGCTATGGCAGGACGGGAGCCTCGCGGCTCCCGTCCTGCCATAGCAAACTGCTTTGGATATTGGAAGAGAGAGCAGGGAAACCTGCTCTCTTCCAATATCGAAAGCGATTGCTTTTCCACATGGGGAGCAGCATGTCAGCTGCTCCCCATGTGGAACAGCAATGCCGGCTCCCAAGGGACGTGGGGAGCCGGCGGGACTGTGGGGGATTGGGGACCCCCACAGTCCCCAACGGAGAGGGCCAGCCCCGGGGATGGGGTCCCCGGGGCAAGTAGGGCCCGGGAGGGGGCAACGCGGCCCCCTCCCCAAAAAGATAAACAAATTTTTTTTAAAAAAATGGAAAGGCCGGCCCCGGGGGATGGGGTCCCCGGGGCCTTAAAATGGCCAGAGGAGGGGGCCACGCTGCCCCCTCAAAATAATATATATAGAGGCCATGCCCCGGGGATGGGGTCCCGGGGCCAATACAGGCCCAGGGAAGGAGGCCACGCGGCCCCTTCCCGTTTTTTTTTTTTTGGTAATTTTAAAAGGGGTAAGGCCCTGGGGGATGGGGTCCCCAGGGCCCAAAAAGAGAAACAAGGAAGGGGGGCCACACAGCCCCCTTCCTTCAGCCCCCTGGCGCGTTTGGAGAGGGGGAACAAATTCCCTTGAATACTGGGGGTCCCTGGGGCCAACTAGCCCACCAGGAACCTCCAGTATGCGCCAGGGGCTGCCTTGCAGAGACGTGTAGAGAGGCCACACCCTTTTACACCTCTCTGCAACGCAGCTCTGTGGTGCTTTTTGGAGGTATATGGTGGGCTAGTTGGACCTCGGGGACCCTCAGGATTCAAGGGGACTTAATCCCCAACTTAAAACGCGCCACGGGCGCGTTTGCACAGTGGTGAAGGAGGGGGCGGGGCTTCAGGTGACATGTGTGCAAACAGGCCCCGTGGCGCGTTTTAAGATGGGGAATTAAATCCCTTCATCCTGAGGGTCTCTGAGGCCAACTAGCCCAACAGGTACATCCAGAAAGCGCCACAGAGCTGCGTTGCAGAGAGGTGTAAAAGGGGTGTGGCCTCTCTACACGTCTCTGCAACGCAGCCCCTGGCGCATATTGGAGGTTCCTGGTGGGCTAGTTGGCCCCTAGGGACCCTCAGGATTCAAGGGGACTTAATCCCCAACTTTTAACGCGCCACGGGGCGCGTTTGCACAGATGTCACCTCAGGCCCCGCCCTCCCTTCACCATTGTGCAAATATTCCTCTAAAATCAGCCGAAATAGGAATTCCGATTTACTCACCTGTTATAAGGAGAGACCTCAGTGCTGTATCTTTCAGCCCAGTACTGGTCCTGAAAAGTAATTTTAACCGTACTTACCAGTAACTTGAATTTCCTTCCATAGGCTAACATTGACTGGTTTCACTTGGAAATTCTTCTAAGTGTGGAGTTTTGGAACTTTAAAATATTCCTCTAAAATCAGCCAAAATACGAATTCCGATTTACTCACCTGTTATCAGGAGAGACCTCAGTGCTGCTTCTTTCAGCCCAGTACTGATCCTGAAAAGTAATTTTAACCGTACTTACCGGTAACTTGAATTTCCTTCATAGGCTAACATTGACTGGTTTCACTTGGAAATTCTTCTAAGTGTGGAGTTTTGGAACTTTAAAATATTCCTCTAAAATCAGCCGAAATACGAATTCCGATTTACTCACCTGTTATCAGGAGAGACCTCAGTGCTGCATGTTTCAGCCCAGTACTGATCCTCAAAAGTAATTTTAACCGTACTTACCGGTAACTTGAATTTCCTTCATAGGCTAACATTGACTGGTTTTCAGCAAAAAGTTTCAAAGTGTTGATTTTCACAAACTACAAATATTCCTTAAAAATCGCCTGTATGACTTAAACGCATACTTTCAACTGTTTACAGGAGATGCACCAGTGCTGGATCCAGGATCCAACACTGAGTAAGAAAAAGTAACGATTACAGTTTTTACCTGCTAAGTGAATTTCCTTCCGTAGGATAACATTGGTGATTCTATGAGAAAAAGTTTCTAAGTGTCAACTTTTAAAATACAATAATATTCCTTAAAAATCACGACTGTAACCAAAACGCTTTTACTCAACTGTTTACAGGAGATGTACCAGGACTGAATCTAGGATCCAGTCCTGTGGTTAGAAAAGTAATCCATAAAGTAACTAATTGCATTTAACTAGAAATTCACATTGAGCTGAATGTTGCATTGTGTTTGAAAATGTGTTGCCCATTGCAACAACTGTAACTACTGTACTTAAAAGTCTATTGCCTATCTGCAAAGTATTTAAACTAAAGTAATTCATTAAGAGAAAGTATTTTTTGTAATGTAATGTATAATGTAATTACAATGTAATTTAAAAAATAAAATATGTAAAAAAAATTGTTTCTAAAAATGTAGTAAATCAGTATGAAAAAATTAATATAACAATTAATACATTTAAAAATTGTCATTTACAAAACCTTTGAAATTCACTAAAAAAACCGTAGGTTTCAGGCACGTTATAGTTAGAAATTAGCATTTAAAAACCTTTGAAATTCACTGAAAAACCATAGGTTTCAGACACGTTATAGTTACAAATTAGCATTTAAAAACCTTTGAAATTCACTGAAAAACCATAGGTTTCAGACACGTTATAGTTACAAATTAGCATTTAAAAACCTTTGAAATTCACTGAAAAAACCATAGGTTTTAGGGACAGTTATAGTTACTTGGACATTGCACTCGTACAAAACCCGTGAAATTCCCCGTTATAGTTAGTTCAGCTAACTATAACTCGCGCCCGCAATGCACTGCTGATGACGTCACATATTACATCACTCATGACATGGTCAGTGACATCACTGATGACATCACTGATGACATCTCAAATGACATCACTGATGACATCATCCACGTGATAATCTGATGCACCTCCTCACACCCTAATATAACCTTTGATACACCCACTCTAAATTACAGACTGCCATTCGCAAAACCATAGACACTCCAACACCAATAACTACATACCCACTCACTGATTCTTAGGTCTACACACACACATCCACTCAATCACCCGTACAGTCACTCATACTTACGGTCACTCAGTACAGGACTATCATATGCACTCATACTCCTATATAGACACTCAAACACCGCCACTCATCCATAGAGGTACTCACACACCTAGTCAGTCATGCAAATAATTAAACACACTACCATTTACTCACCTATACAGTTATACACACACCAGCTCACTTACTCATACAAATACTAGCACATTCTTACGCTCTTATACAATCACTGATACAAGCACACACTCATCCATACAGCCACTATCACAATCAGTCACTCTCGCTTATAGCTATTTATATACTCCAACACACATATATACTGCCTTTCACATATGTAGTTACTCACACATGTACCACTGGGACATACATTCACTCACTAACACACTCTTACACACACTTACCCACCCATAAAGTCTATCACAGATGCACTCTTGAAACCATCCACCCAGTGAATCACCCACTCACACATCTATGCACAGAGTCGCACACACCCCTCCCACACAAACACTCAGGCACCCATACAGATACTCACACAAGCATTCAATAACTCAAATAGACACTCATGTAGCTATTCACAAACACATGCAGCCACTTACACAGCAACAGACAGACGGATACAGACATTCACCCAGTTTAGTCACTAACCCATGCATTCAGTAAGATACGTTAAATCACTCACTTATACAGTCAGTCACGCACCTACTAAATCATCCATACAGACACTTACACACCCACTCATTCTTCAATACGTCTTTTCCTATATATATTAAAAATATTTAAACTTTAGAGAAACACACAGTCACTGGATGATGTCATCAGTGATGTCATTTGAGATGTCATCAGTGATGTCATCAGTGATGTCACTGACCATGTCATGAGTGATGTAATATGTGACGTCATCAGCAGTGCATTGCGGGGCGCGAGTTATAGTTAGCTGAACTAACTATAACGGGGAATTTCACGGGTTTTGTACGAGTGCAATGTCCAAGTAACTATAACTGTCCCTAAAACCTATGGTTTTTTCAGTGAATATATATATATATATATATATATATATATATATATACACCCCCGTTATGTTAATATTTTTTATTAAGACTTTCATATTTTTTCTACAGACATGGGGTTACTCATATATGTAATTCACTGGAAAAAACAAAGGTCACGGGGACGTTATAGTTAGGCTCAGATTTCACTCGTACAAAAACAGTAAAATTCAGCAGTTATAGTTAGCTGAGCTAACTATAACTTACACCCCTGCAATACACTGCTTATGACCGCACATATTACATCTCTCTTGACATGGTCAGTGACATAACTGATGACATCTCAAATGACATCACTGATGGCATCACTAATGACATCATCGAGTGAGTGTAAGTGTGTAAGAGTTTATGGGTGTTAAATATGTATACTAACCTGCTACAAAAGTTAAATTAGTATACTAGGTGCACTACTACTGATACTAATTCTAACATATATTATGTGAGTGGTTGTGTGACTGTATGCATCCTTATTGGTATGGTGTGTAAGTGGCTGTATGGGTGTGTGAGTAGCTGTGTGGGTAAGTGAGATGCTGTGTGAGTGTCAGTATTAATGAGTGAGTGGGTATGTCAGTGGCTGTATGGGTGAGTGAATGGTGGTGTGAGTGGCTCTATGGGTGGGTAAGTGGGTGTGTAGTGACTGTATGGGTGAGTGAGTAGGTGTCTGAATGAGTAAGTGACTTGGTGTGTAAGTGGCTGTATGGGCATTTGAGTGGCTGTTTGAGTGGATGTTTGGTTAAGTGAGTTGGTGTGTGAGTGGCTCTACTGGAGAGTAAGTGTCTGTGTGAATGGCTGTGTGGGTGACTGAGTGAATGTGTGAGTGCTTGTATGGATGTGTGAATGAGTATGTAAGGGGTTGTGTGCGTGTGTGAGAGAGTATGTGAGTACTAGTATGAGTGAGTGGCTGTTTTGAGAGGTTGTATGGGTGAGTGAGTGGGTGTGTGAGTGGCTATATGAGTGAGTGAGTGGGTGTGTGAGTACTGGTATGGGTATCTGAACAGGTATGTGAGTGGTTGTGTGGGAGCAGGTGTATGAAAGGTTATATAGGGGTGTGTATGTGTGGTTCTGTGGATGATGTCATCAGTGATGTCATTTGAGATGTCATCAGTGATGTCATCAGTGGTGTCACTGACCATGTAATGAGATATGTAATATGTGAGATCATAAGCAGTGCATTGCAGGGACATAAGTTATAGTTAGCTCAGGAAACAATAACTGTAGAATTTCACTGTTTTGTATGAGTGAAATCTGAGCCTCACTATAACGTCCCTGCAACCTTTGGTTTTTTCAGTGAATTTCTAAGGTTTTTCAAATTTTATTTCCTAACTATAACGTAATTTAATCTTTGGTTTTTTAAGTGAATTTCTATGTTTTTTAACTAGTAGTTGCGTTTGCTGAGTGGTGGAGAAAGGGGGCATGGCCTCCGACCAGCTCTCAGGAATCACGCTGCATGGGACTTACTGGAAGTAATAGGAGGGCTTCTTTGCCCCGAAGGTCCCTCAGCATCCAAAAGGACTTCATCCCCCAACCAATAGAGCGCCAGGAGGCACGCTTGCAGAGTGGTAGAGAAAGGGGGTGTGGCCTCAAAAGACTTCTCAGCAATTCAACTGTGTGGGACTTGCTGGAGGTAACAGAAAGGGTTCCTAGCACCTAAGGACCATCAGCATCCAAGGGGACTTCCTCCCCCAACCAATAGTGTGCTAGGAGGTGCATTTGCAGAATGGTGGAGAAAGGGGGTGGGGCTTCCGATCAAATCTCAGCAATCCCCTATGTGGGACTTACTGGAGGTAACAGAAGGGGTTGTTGGCCCCCAAGGACCCTCTGCATCCAAGGGGACTTCATCCCCAACCAGTTGTGCCCCAGGAGGTGCGTTGGCAGAGTGGTGATGAAAGGGGGCGGGTCCACCGGCTACTTGCCAGTCCCAGCTTTTTTTTACATTTTTTTCTTTTATTAGGGGAGGTGGGCCACCATGGCCCCCCTTCCCTGGGCGTATTTCAGCCCTAGAGACCCCATGCCCCGAGGCTGAGCCATTTTTGAATGGGGGAGGGGGCCTCGTGGCCCCCGTCCTGTGCCAATTTTGGCCTTGGTGACCCCATTCCCAGAGCCCAGGCTCTCTTCTGAGTACCCTGGTCCCACCCAGGGCACCCACTTATAACTGTTGGGGACCACGGGGTGAGACTCAAGGCCCCCACGGTGCCTTCCGGCTCAATACCTCCTGCGGGACCCAGCATTGCTTTCACAGAAAGGGAGCTGCTAAACATACAGCACCATCTCTGTGAAAGCAATTCTCCTTTGCTTCCAGCAAGCGAGAGCATTTTTAATGCTCTCACTTGCTGGAAGTGGAGCGTTTGCTATGGCTTGTCAGAGCGGTAAAGCTCCCACCAAGCCATAGCAAACAACTATGTCCCGGGGGTGGGCACCCCAGGACATAGCAGGAGTCGGCCCTGGGGGGTGGCGGCCCGCAGGGCCATCTATGGCTCCAGGAGGGGGGCTGCAAGGCCCCCCTCCTTTCTAATTTTTACGGCCTGCCCTGGGGAGGGGGCGGTCCCTGGGGCTGAGAACAGCCCATGAGGAGGGCCATGCTTCCCCCTCCCAATTACTTTATAACAAGATGTCCCTGGGGAGGTGGTGGTCCCCGGGGCCCAGGGGGTCCCTGAGGCCCCCAAAACAATTTCATTTTGGCCCTGTGGAGGTGGTGATCACTGGGAAGAGGGGGTGTCGAAGAGGCCCCCTCCAATAAAAATATAGTAGCCCCAGAGAGGTGGGGGTCCCCGGGGTACGGAGGTCCAAGAGGCCCCCCTGATTATTTTGTAGCATGTAGCTCGGGGACGTGGTGGTCCCTGGGGCTAGGGGCAGCCAAGAGGCTCTCCAGTTTATAAAATCAATAAGCCCCAGGGAGGTGGTGGTCCCCGGGACAATATATTAAACCCAGGAGGGGGAACAGGCGCCCCTCCCTAATTAACAAAATGCCCAAAGGACCTGGCCAACCCGCGAGCTGATAACTAACGAAGCACAGGAGGTCCAGAAGCGGAAACCGCCGAGCACGGCGGTGATTGATTGGAAACCTCTCCATATGCTTCTGCATGTGGTCTGCAAGTAGGAGTCCACCTGGAAGCCACATGGTCTGTTGCATCTCACAGGTGGAAAGGGGTCCCCGCGCCCTGATGAACTTGCCAAAAATTAAGAGGCAATGAAACATGTCGGCCGTTCAATTTAAAATGGTCTAAATGTGGTATGTTGTTTTTATTATGAGTACGGCGGGCACTATAAATTAAAGACAAGTGCAATGTGCTTTTTCGTAACTCATTTTTAATTTGTTGATGAGGAAGATTCTCCTCTTCAGATGGGAATCTTTAAGGAACATATATATCTAGTTGGGTACTTGAAAAAATGTTTGGGTACACACACACACATTCCTTTTTCACTTATGGGTGTGGTTTTTTGTTCCTTTTTAGGAAAGTGCGGATGATGAGAGAGTGAGAAAGTTGTTGAGAACCTGACAATCGCTCCATGATGGTTGCTTATGTGAGCCACTTCCTAATCACATTTTTTTACTTATTTCTCAGCACATGTGAGACACACCTCTTGAGCATAGGACCTATATTTGTTTTTATATACACATATGGTATGGTTCATAAATAGATAATAGACTCTTCCCTTCTAGAACAGAAGCTGTGGGGCCCATGAAATATTGACATGTGTAATGTGCAACAAGGGCTTTTTTGTATAAGGTATAGTTGAGTGGAGGGCGCCCTTTTTTGTCTATATCACTCTCTAATGCTCCATTTTGATTATAAAAAAAAATATTTTTGACCCAATATTTTTGTCAACGATATTTTGTTCCACAATATTGTGTCAGTGAACCGGTTATATATAACATTAAGTGTTCATAGCAATTTACTTGGGGTCCATCTTTAAATCTTCATCACTGAATTAGTTCTTGTTGAACTATTGTTCGACAATATCACATTTTCCTACAGTTACCCAGGTTCCATTGGCATACTGGGTTGCTCTTGTACTTTATGAGCCTAAAGCTGGCATTCGAGCGGTCAGAACTGGATTCAGTGCAGGTGTGGAGGTATGCATCAGCAGCCCTTGTGAGCAGTGTCAAGTTCTGAGGTCCTTCAGCATCAATGGGAAATGGTAGGTGAAGGAGAAACAATTTAATAGCTGAGTCCTTTTGTGTGTTTTGGTCTGAAAACAGTATTTCTCACTAACAGAGGAAGCAAAAGTAATTTCCTGCTGACCCCACTAAACTTATGGATTTTTCAGTCTCAGCCGCGTAGTACCAAGTACGATTGAGAATGTAGGTGCATCAATCAAATCTAAAAAATTTCCTCCACATGCCCAATTTGCATGGCTATCACTATTGATAAAGTCACCTTACACACTGCTTCAGAAGTTAAAGGTGTACCATCTATTCCTAAAATGTTCTCTGTTACAGATTTGTCTTGAGTGGGAACCTCAAACTCCACCTGAAACACATTATCCGTAAAACATCCAGAAGCACCTGAATCTATTAAAGTAAGTACCTTAAGTGGATCTCTGACTGTGGCAGTAAATACTTGCAGGAAGCAGAGCTCTCTTGTCACCTGACACTTCTGTGAGCTCATTCTGCCCATCTTTCAGGTATAAGCTAAGCTGTTTTCTGGTAGTTGTGGACAATTCTGAACAAGGTATTGCAGTTCTCCGCAGTAGAGACAGAGTCGTGCTTTTCTCCATCTATCCTTTTCATCAAGAGTAAGTGTCTTTAGTATTTGTCCTTTCTGCATAGGCTCTTCAGGCAAAGTCAACATTTCACAATTCTCCAATAAACTTTGGAACCCATGTTCAGTGATGAAAATTCCTGTGTTCTGCACATCAGATTTTCTGTTGAGCTTCTATCTATAAAGGTAGGTTGATTAAGGCAGTAGATATAGTGCGTCAATTTCCTACCATGAGACAACGTCTTTTAACTACTCTCACAGCCCTTGGTAAAAGGCAGCTCCTGCATGCTCATCAGTTTGCGTTGCTTCACTAGCCAACTGTTGGTACTGACAAATGTAACTAACGAGGTCTTGATTTCCTTGTAATCATGTTGATAAACCAAATGAGCACATTGTGTAGTGTGCCTCTTATCAAAGATTGCCCTAAATTGTGGCCAATTAGTTAATCAGGGACTCTGACTCTATGTCATTTCTTTTCATTTCAGGGGTTACACTTTATTTACAGGTGAGGAGAGAGTGGGTGGGTGTGTATGGATGTGTGGAAGAGAGAGAGTGAGAATGGTGAAAGGGGCTTCACTAGGAAGCACATGCAGAAAGACATAGCGAAAAGATAGTGGCGAAGAGGAAGGATGTGACGTGAGATATGCAGATGGAGGATTTTAGAAAGATGTGAGGAGAAAAAGAGCATGTATGACTGAGTGAGAATATGCAGAGGAAAGTGGTGTGATGGGGAGAACAAGAGTGATTGAAACACTATGAATACTACTACAACATCTGTTGACCTATTAATGTTCAATTTAGGATTCCAGCCAGGTCTTGAATCTGAAATGTTGGGGAGGAACGTGAGGGGGGATTCCGTGCGACTATTAAGCAGGTGTTGTGATGGTAATTACGTCGAGTATACTTGTATGCTCAATAAAGTACCTTTCTGCTTAACATCTACGTCAGTGTATTGGCCTCTTTTCAGTGATGATGAGTGGGTCCTGGACCTGTGACCAACAGCTTGCTGTCTCCGCAGTTCTTTGGTGCTGGGTCCAACTGCTATATCATGGAGTGCTGTCATCGGTGTTCACCAGCGAAGATCCAGTCTTTTGGACAGATAGCAGGACCACGCCGTCCCCTCCACCATGCTGCATTTGCTGTCACTTTGGTTTTCAAGCCCGTCCTTGTTTCTGAGCAGGGTACGATTGCTGCGGTTCCACCCTCCTTTTGGGCCCATAGAAATTGAAACAGAATTGAACAAGTTACTGGGCCATGCTGCCATTTTAGTTTGGGCTCAATTTCCAGGCACAACTTTGAATCGGCTATAACATTTTTAATTTGGGATCAGTTGTGGCTGCCTATTCCAGGAAAATTGGAATCTGCAATAATATTTTCTTTTGTACCTGTAACAACTTGTTTGTGTGGTCATCATCCATTCTAGAGCTTATATTTTCACCAGCACACTTTACCAATTGTATATCCACTGCTGGTTCGCCTTTAAATTCTGGTTTATCACAGTTTATCCACAATATCTTCAAGAAATTTCTCATTTAATTTAAACATTGCATACTTGTATCATGGAGGGCATTACTGCTTCTTCCCTTGGACTGGATGCATTGGAAAAATGCTTTCAAGGCATATCTGGATGATATCGATAAAGAATCATTTTCAAATAACAAAAGAAAAGCTTTAGTAATTCTCAACTTAGGCCCGGAAAGCAGATCTATGTTGAAAACTTTACCCTTACTTGAAGTAAAAGTGCAGTTAAATGAAGAGGGTACATCTGGCAAAATGGTTATGTTGTTTAAACTAGTTATCATGCACAACTAACTCCCAGAGGAGCATCTCAGAGCTGGGCACAGCAGGTTGGCATGAGCGGTCTTTTTATCACGTATGAGCAACTGCTGTCGCATGAGTACCCATCCGGGTCTCAGGCATTCCCTAAAAGCAAGAAAGGGCAATGTGCCAGGTCCATAGGTAGTGTAATATTGTCCCTTGTCAGATCTCTGGGCGATGGGGTATCCAAAGATATTGGATTAGACGCCTCACTCACTTATCGTGACATGCTTCATCATAGGCGTCTATCCACACCCAGGTAAGATGATACTACCCGGGCGGACTCAACCAAAGATGTACTGGGAGTTCTTATATAAAGCAAAGGCTGGTCATGCAGGGAACCAGATGAGTGATCATAAAAATACCTGCAGGTATACCCAAACAATATGTTTATTAGGAGGGTACCTGGGGTATAGATAAAAATGTGCAAGGTTCTGGGTTATACTGACTGAAATCCGTTCAGTTGTACCCCATTAACCCCTTGCATGTGCAGGATGGCCGGGAGCCATCCTGCGCCACGGTGCTCGTGTGCGCAGGACGGCTCCCGGCTCTCCTCGCACATGGCAGGGGAAATCCCTCTGGTGCGGGCACCAAAGGGATTCGCTTTTCCCCATGAAAGCCTCGAGAGCTGGGGAAGGGCTTCCCCAGCTCCCGAGGCTGTCTCTGTTGTTTCTGTGCAATGAAGATCAGCGTGCACGTCGTGCTGACTTCATTGCACAGAAACCGAAACTAAAATGAGCCATTAGGCTCATTTCAGTTTCACTTTCTACGTGCTCAAGGGGGCTATCTCAGCCCCCCCGAGCACGTAGAAAGATGGGAGAGGTATCATTGGAAAGGGGAGAATCTCCCCTTTCCAATGGTACCCCTCCCTAGTGGATCCCTGCTTGGGGATTGCCCCAGGAGGGCGATCCCCAAGCAGGGATCCACCCACATGACACCAGGGAGGGGGGAGCGGCCCCTTGGGCAAGGGCCTTTGCTCCCCCCAATTACATTTGGCCACTACAGTCTTTCTGCCCCCCCGGGGGCAGAAAGCCCACTAGAAGCCAGGGATTTTTTTAAATTTCATGGGGGCTGCCCAAAATGGGCATGACAATGCCCCCCCCCCCAGAGAAATTACAGTCTTTCTGCCCCCCTGGGGGCAGACAGAGGCAGTAGCCCCCAATCTGACCCCAGGGGGGGGCAGAAAGCCCACTAGAAGCCAGGGATTTTTTTTACACATGATTTAGGGCTGGGGGCTGCCCAAGATGGGCAGGCCAATGCCCCCCCCAAAAAAATGCAACAGACTTTCTGCCCCCCCAGGGGCAGATGGGGGCAGTAGCCACTGATCTGCCCCCGGGGGGGCAGAAAGCCCACTAGGCACCAGGGATTTTTTTTTTTATGATGTAGGGGTGGGGGCTGCCCAGCATGGGCATGCCAATGCCCCCATCCCAAAAACAATTACCACAGTCTTTCTGCTCCCCCCAGAGGCATATTGGGGCAATAGCCCCTTATCTGCCCCCCCCCGGCGGGGCAGAAAGCCGACTAGGCCTCAGGAATTTTTTTTTTTTTCAATTCAGGGGTGAGGTCAGCCCAGAATGGGCATGCCAATGCCCACACCTCCCCCAAAAAATGTTAGTCTTTCTGCGGATGGATGCAGTGGCCCCTGATCTGCCACCCGGGGGGGCAGAATGTCCACTAGGCGCCAGCGTTTACGCAGGCTTTTTTATGCGTGGGGGTGGGGGCTGCCCAGAATGGGCATACCAATGCCCCCACCCCCCCAAAAAAGCCACAGTCTTTCTGCCCCCCTTGGGGGCATATCGGGGTAACCCCCCCTCCAATTCTCCCCCAGGGCGGCAGAAAGCCCACTAGGCACAGACTTGTTTTTAGCAATGTGCCTACCTGTGGATTTTGGGCCCTAGCGCAGCCGGCACATAGGGAAACCTAGGAAAACTGTACATTTTTTAAAACTAGACACCAAGGGGAATCCAGGATGGGGTGACTTTTGTACCTCTCACCAGGTTCTGTTACCCAGAATCCCTTGCAAACCTCAAACTTAGTTAAAAAAAACATTTTCCTCACATTTCTGTGATAGAAAGTTCTGGGATCTGCGTGGATCCACAAAATTCCACCTACCCCGCATTCCCCAAAGTCTGCCAAGAAAAATGGTACCTCACTTGTGTGGGTAGGCCTAGTGCCCGCAACAGGAAACTGCCCAAAACGCAACGTGGACACACCACATTTTCTCAGTGAAAACTGACCCTTTTTTTGCAAAGTGCCTAGCTATAGATTTTGAACCCTAGCTCTGCCGGCACATAGGGAAACCTAGCAAACCTATACATTTTTTAAAGCAAGACACCCAGGGGAATCCAGGATGGGGTGACTTGTCTGGCTCTCACCAGGTTCTGTTACCCAGAATCCCTTGCAAACCTCAAACTTTGTAACAAAAAACACATTTTCCTCACATTTCTGTGGTGGAAAGTTCTGGAATCTGCGTGGATCCACAAAATTCTACCCACCCCACATTCCCTAAAGTCTTCCGAGAAAAATGGTACCTCACTTGTGTGGGTAGGCCTTGTGCCCGCAACAGGAAACGGCCCAAAACACAACGTGGACACACCACATTTTCTCAGTGAAAACTGACCCTTTTTTTGCAAAGTGCCTAGCTATAGATTTTGAACCCTAGCTCTGCCGGCACAAAGGGAAACCTAGCAAACCTATACATTTTTTAAAGCAAGACACCCAGGGGAATCCAGGATGGGGTGACTTGTCTGGCTCTCACCAGGTTCTGTTACCCAGAATCCCTTGCAAACCTCAAACTTTGTCCAAAAAAAAAAATATTCCTCATATTTCTGTGGTGGAAGGTTCTGGAATCTGCATGGATCCACAAAATTCTACCCACCCTGCATTCCCCAAAGTCTTCCGAGAAAAATGGTTCCTCACTTGTGTGGGTAGGCCTTGTGCCCGCGACAGGAAACGG
Source organism: Calotriton arnoldi (assembly GCA_963921515.1). Lineage (NCBI taxonomy): Eukaryota > Metazoa > Chordata > Amphibia > Caudata > Salamandridae > Calotriton > Calotriton arnoldi. The sequence continues at coordinate 3,645,617 of CAWUFW010000219.1, read as the reverse complement.
CCCAAAACACAACGTGGACACACCACATTTTCTCAGTGAAAACTGACCCTTTTTTTGCAAAGTGCCTAGCTGTAGATTTTGAACCCTAGCTTTGCCGGCACCTAGGGAAAGCTAGCAAACATATACATTTTTGAAAACTAGACACCCAGGGGAATCCAGGATGGGGTGACTAGTCTGGCTCTCACCAGGTTCTGTTACCCAGAATCCCTTGCAAACCTCAATTTTTTTTTTAAACCCACATTTTCCTCACATTTCTGTGGTGGAAAGTTCTGGAATCTGTGTGGATCCACAAAATTCCACCCACCCCGCATTCCCCAAAGTCTTCCGAGAAAAATGGTACCTCACTTGTGTGGGTGGGTCAAGTACCCACGACAGGCAAGGGCCCAAAACCTATTGAGGCGACATCAAAATTACCTATCACAAAACAACCTGGTTTTGCAAGGGGGGTCCCATGAGTTTTTGGCCCCGGGCTCGGCGGCCATCTAGGGAAACCTACCAAACCCACACATTTCTGAAAACTAGACACCCGGGGCAGTCCAGCAAGGTATGGCTTGCATGGGTCCCCCAACATTTCCCTACCCAGACTCCCCTGCAAACCTCAAATTTAGCTGAAAAAAATAAATGTTCTCAAATTTCTGTGTGGGAAAGTTCTGGAATCTGTGTGGATCCACAAATTTCCTACCACCCAGGGTTCCCTCAGGTCTCCCAATAAAAATGGTACCTCACTCGCGTGGGTGGGTCAAGTACCCGCGACAGACAAGGGCCCAAAACCTATTGAGGCGACATCAAAATTACCTATCACAAAACAACCTGGTTTTGCAAGGGGGGTCCCATGAGTTTTTGACCCCGGGCTTGGCGGCCATCTAGGGAAACCTACCAAACCCACACATTTCTGAAACCTAGGCACCCGGGGGAGTCCAGCAAGGTATGGCTTGCGTCGGTCCCCCAACATTTCCCTACCCAGAATCTCCTGCAAACCTAAAGTTTTGTTGAAAAAATCAATTGCTTCTCACATTTCTGTGTGAGAAAGTTGTAGGATCACCGGGCTGACACAAATTTCCTACCACCCAGCATTCCCCCAGGTCTCCTGATAAAAATGGTACCTCACATGTGTGGGTAGGCATAGTGATTGCAACAGGAAATGGCCCAAATCGTACTGTGGAGACTTCAAAATTACCTATAGCAAAACTACCTGGTTTTGGGGGGGTGGCACCTGGTTTTTTGATCCCGGGCTCGCCGCCATCTAGGGAAGCCTACCAAACCCACCCATTTCTGAAAACTAGACACCCTGGGGAGTCCAATGAGGTATGGCTTGCGTGGATCCCCCAACGTTTCCCTACCCAGAATGCCCTGCAAACCTCAAATTTAGCTGAAAAAACCACATATCCACACATTTTTGTGTGGAATAACCGTGCCTGCACAAATGTCCTACCCCACAGCATTCTCCTTAATGTCCCGAGTAAAATGATACCTGACTTGTGTGGGTGTCCAATGCAAAATTGGCTAAACACGTATTTTTAAAAAAATGTAGCGCTTAGAATTCTCTGTGCTATACCCTAAATCCCTATGTTTTGGGCACTTCCCAGTCACAGGCCCTTGCCCCACCCACACAAGTGAGGTATCATTTTACTCGGGAGACTGAGATGAATGCTGTGGGGTAAGACATTTGTGCCGGCACGGTGATTCCACCCAAAAGTATGTGGAAAATTTGTTTTTTTCAGCTAATTTTGAGGTTTGCAGGGCATTCTGGGTAGGGAAACGTTGGGAGATCCACGCAAGCCATACCTCGCTGGACTCCCCCATGTGTCTAGTTTTCAGAAATGTGTGGGTTTGGTAGTCTTCCAAGATGGCCGCCGAGCCCGGGGCCAAAAACCCAGGTGACCCCCCTTGCAAAACCAGGTTGTGTTGTGATAGGTAATTTTGATGTCTCCTCAATATGTTTTGGGCCCTTGCCGGTCGCGGGTACTTGACCCACCCATGCGAGTGAGGTACCATTTTTATCGGGAGACCTGGGGGAACGCTGGGTGGTAGGAAATTTGTGGATCCACGTAGATTCCAGAACTTTCCCACTCAGAAATTTGAGAAAAAAGTGATTTTTTTCCAGCTAAATTTGGGGTTTGCATGGGATTCTGGGTAGGAAAACATTGGGGGACCCACGCAAGCCATACCTCGCTGGACTCCCCCGTGTGTCTAGTTTTCAGAAATGTGTGGGTTTGGTAGTTTCCCAAGATAGCTGCCGAGCCCGGGGCCAAAAACCCAGGTGACCCCCCTTGCAAAACCAGGTTGTTTTATGATAGGTAATTTTGATGTCTCCTCATTACGTTTTGGCCCCCTGCCTGTCGCGGGTACTTGACCCACCCACGCGAGTGAAGTATCATTTTTATCGGTAGACCTGGGGGAACGCTGGGTGGTAGGAAATTTGTGGATCCACGTAGATTCCATAACTTTCCCAGACAGAAATTTGAGAAAAAAGTAATTTTTTCAGCACATTTTGAGGTTTGCAGGGGATTCTGGGTAGGAAAATGATGGGGGACCCACACAAGCCGTACCTCGCTGGACTCCCCGGGGTGTCTAGTTTTCAGAAATGTGTGGGTTTGGTAGGTTTCCCTAGTCGGCTGCTGACCCCGGGACCAAAAACGCAGATGCCCCTATGTATCCGAAAATGACCTGGTTTTGCAAGGGGGGTCACATGAGTTTTTGGTCCCGGGCTTGGCGGCCATCTAGGTAAACCTACCAATCCCACACATTTCTGAAAACTAGAGCCCCGGGGGAGTCCAGGAAGGTATGGCTTGCGTGGATCCCCCCAATGTTTCTCTACCCAGAATCCCCTGTAAACCTCAAATTTAGCTGAAAAAATCAAATTTTTCTCAAATTTCTGTGTGGGAAAGTTCTTGAATCTACGTGGATCCACAAATTTCCTACCACCCAGCATTCCCCCAGGTCTCCCGATAAAAATGGTACCTCACTCGCGAGAGTGGGTCAAGAACCCGCGACAGGCAAGGGCCCAAAACGTATTGAGGAGACATCAAAATGTCCTATCACAAAACAACCTGGTTTTGCAAGAGGAGTCACCTGGGTTTTTGGCCCCGGGCTCGGCGGCCATCTTGGGAAACCTACCAATCCTACACATTTCTGAAAACTAGACACCCGGGGGAGTCCAGAGAGGTATGGCTTGCATGGGTCCCCCAATGTTTTCCTACCCAGAATCCCCTGCAAACCTCAAATTTTGCTGAAAAAAATCACTTTTTTCTCAAATTTCAGTCTGGGAAAGTTCTGGAATCTACATGGATCCACAAATTTCCTACCACCCACTGTTCCCCCAGGTCTCTCGATAAAAATGGTACCTCACTTGCGTGGGTGGGTCAAGTACCCGCGACAGGCAAGGGCCCAAAATGTACTGAGGAGACATCAAAATTACCTATCACAAAACAACCTGGTTTTGCAAGGGGGGTCACCTGGGTTTTTGGCCCCGGGCTCGGCGGCCATCTTGGGAAACTACCAAACCCACACATTTCTGAAAACTAGACACCCGGGGAGTGGGGAGTCCAGGGAGGTATGGCTTGCGTGGGTCCCCCAATGTTTTCCTACCCAGAATCCCCTGCAAACCTCAAATTTGGCTGAAAAAAATCACTTTTTTCTCAAATTTCAGTCTGGGAAAGTTCTGGACTCTACGTGGATCCACAAATTTCCTATCACCCAGCGTTCCGCCAGGTCTCCCGATAAAATGATACCTCACTCGCGTGGGTGGGTCAAGTACCCGCGACAGGCAAGGGCCCAAAACGTATTGAGGAGACATCAAAATTACCTATCACAAAACAACCTGGTTTTGCAAGGGGGGTCACCTGGGTTTTTGGCCCCGGGCTCGGCGGCCATCTTGGGAAACTACCAAACCCACACATTTCTGAAAACTAGACACCCGGGGGAGTGGGGAGTCCAGGGAGGTATGGCTTGCGTGGGTCCCCCAATGTTTTCCTACCCAGAATCCCCTGCAAACCTCAAATTTGGCTGAAAAAAATCACTTTTTTCTCAAATTTCAGTCTGGGAAAGTTCTGGACTCTACGTGGATCCACAAATTTCCTATCACCCAGCGTTCCGCCAGGTCTCCCGATAAAAATGATACCTCACTCGCGTGGGTGGGTCAAGTACCCGCGACAGGCAAGGGCCCAAAACGTATTGAGGAGACATCAAAATTACCTATCACAAAACAACCTGGTTTTGCAAGGGGGGTCACCTGGGTTTTTGGCCCCGGGCTCGGCGGCCATCTTGGGAAACTATCAAACCCACACATTTCTGAAAACTAGACACCCGGGAGAGTCCAGTGAGGTATGGCTTGCGTGGATCCCCTAACGTTTCTCTTCCCAGAATGCCCTGCAAACCTCAAATTTAGCTGAAAAAAACACATTTTTCACATATTTTTGGGTGGAATCACCGTGCGGGCACAAATGTCCTACCCCACAGCGTTCCTCTCAGTCTCCTGAGTAAAATGATACCTCACTTGTGTGGGTGGGGCAAGTGCCTGTGACTGGGAAGAGCCCAAAACATAGGGATTTAGCACAGAGAATTCTAAGCGCTACATTTTTTTTTAAATACGTTTTTAGCCAATTCTGCATTGGACACCCACACAAGTGAGGTATCATTTTACTCGGGACACTAAGGAGAATGCTGTGGGGTAGGACATTTGTGCAGGCACTGTGATTCCACCCAAAAATATGTGGAAAATGTGTTTTTTTCAGCTAAATTTGAGGTTTGCAGGGCATTCTGGGTAGGGAAACATTGGGGGATCCACGCAAGCCATACCTCATTGGACTCCCCAGGGTGTCTAGTTTTCAGAAATATGTGAGTTTGGTAGGTTTCCCTAGATGGCGGCGAGCCCGGGGCCAAAAACCAGGTGCCCCCCCAAAACCAGGTAGTTTTGTTATAGGTCATTTTGAAGTCTCCACAGTACGATTTGGGCCATTTCCTGTTGCAGCCACTATGCCTACCCACACATGTGATGTACCATTTTTATCGGGAGACCTGGGGGAACGCTGGGTGGTAGGAAATTTGTTGATCCACACAAATTCCAGAACTTTCCCACTCAGAAATTTGAGAAAAAAGTGATTTTTTTCCAGCTAAATTTGAGGTTTGCAGGGGATTCTGGGTAGGGAAATGTTTGGGGACCCATGCAAGCCATACATTGCTGGACTCCCCCAGGTGTCTAGTTTTCAGAAATATGTGGGTTTGGTAGGTTTCCCTAGATGGCTGCTGACCCCGGGGCCAAAAACTCATGGGACCCCCCTTGCAAAACCAGGTTGTTTTGTGATAGGTAATTTTGATGTTGCCTCAATAGGTTTTAGGCCCTTGCCTGTCGCGGGTACTTGACCCACCCACACAAGTGAGGTACCATTTTTCTCATAAGACTTTGGGAAATGCGGGGTGGGTGGAATTTTGAGGATCCACGCAGATTCCAGAACTTTCCACCACAGAAATGTGAGGAAAATGTGTTTTTTTTACAAATTTTGAGGTTTGCAAGGGATTCTGGGTAACAGAACCTGGTGCGAGCCAGACAAGTCACCCCATCCTGGATTCCCCTGGGTGTCTAGTTTTCAAAAATGTATAGGTTTGCTAGGTTTCCCTAGGTGCCGGCAGAGCTAGGGTTCAAAATCTACACCTAGGCACTTTGCAAAAAAAGGGTCCGTTTTCACTGTGAAAATGTGGTGTGTCCACATTGCGTTTTGGGCCGTTTCCTGTCGCGGGCACTAGACCTGCCCACACAAGTGAGATACCATTTTTCTCGGAAGACTTTGGGGAACGCGGGGTGGGTAGAATTTTGTCGATCCACGCAGATTCCAGAACTTTCCACCACAGAAATGTGATGAAAATGTGGTTTTTGTGACAAATTTTTAGGTTTGCAAGGGATTGTGGGTAACAGAACCTGGTGAGAGCCAGTCAAGTCACCCCATCCTAGATTCCCCTGGGTGTCTAGTTTAAAAAAATGTATAGGTTTGCTAGGTTTCCCTAGGTGCTGGCAGAGTTAGGGTTCAAAATCTACAGCTAGGCACTTTGCAAAAAAAGGGTCCGTTTGCACTGTGAAAATGTGGTGTGTCCACATTGAGTTTTGGGCCGTTTCCTGTCGCGGGCACTAGGCCTACCCACACAAGTGAGGTACCATTTTTCTCGGAAGACTTTGGGGAACGCGGGGTGGGTGGAATTTTGTGGATCCACACAGATTCCAGAACTTTCCACCACAGAAATGTGAGGAAAATGTGGTATTGTTTTGCAAATGTTTAGGTTTGCAAGGGATTCTGGGTAATAGAACCTGGTGAGAGCCAGTCAAGTCACCCCATCCTGGATTCCCTGGGTGTCTAGTTCTCAAAAATGTATAGGTTTGCTAGGTTTCCCTAGGTGCTGGCAGAGCTAGGGTTCAAAATCTGCAGCTAGGCACTTTGCAAAAAAAGGGTCAGTTTTCACTGTAAAAATAAAGTGTGTCCACGTTGCTTTTTGAGCCGTTTCCTGTCGCGGGCACAAGGCCTACCCACACAAGTGAGGTACCATTTTTATCGGGATACTTAGGGTAATACAGAATTGTAGAGCAACTGTTATTACCTATTGAGTTTTGATGCATTTCTGCCTTCCAAATGAAAGACAATGTGTAAAAAAGAAGTCATTTTGAAAAATGACCTATAATTCTCATGCTAGTATGGGTATTCACAATTTCGGAAATGTGCAAATATCTACTGTTTCTAAACTCTATATTTTGTTCCAATTTCAGAAATACATATGTGTCTTTCATACCAATTTTTCCATGTATATATTTTCCCAAATCAATTGCTATATACCCGGTACATAATAAAAAACCATTGCAAGACACTGCTCAGTTATTGGCTCTGGGTTCGTCGGGTTCTTGGTGAACCTGCAAGTCCTATATATCCCCACAACCAGAAACGTCCAGCGGATGTAACGGTATATTGCTTTCAAACAGCTGTCATAATTAGAAGAAGTTACAGGTGAAAACGTTGACACAAATGGCTGTTTTTTTCAACTAATTTTCAATTTTTCCTATATTCAACTGTTAGTTTCTATAAAGAAACCTTGAAGGATCTACACAAATGACCCCTTGCTGAATTTAGAATTTTGTCTAATTTCCTAAAATGTATAGCTTTACAAGATCCATTATTTATTTCATACCCATTTCTACCATTAACTGGAAGGAGGTTGGAAGCACAAAAAATAGCACAAATAAGCTATGTCTCAGAAAAATGCCAAAACCGTGTAAAAATTTTGGGTTTTCTGACAAAAGTCTGGTTGTCCCTGAAAGCTGGGAAAATGGTGATTTCAGCACCACAACCCTTTTGTTGATACCATTTAAAGGGAAAAAACCAGACGCTTTCATCTGTAGCCCTTTTTTCCCATTTAAAAAAAAAATAAAAAAAATAGCTATAGTTTGGCTAATTTCTGGGTCCCCTCCAGGGGAATCCACAAACCCTGGGTACCTTTAGAATCCCCATGAGGTTGGAAGAAAAGGACGCAAATTTGGCGTGGATACCTTATGTGGTCAAAAAGTTACAGGGGCCTAAGCGCGAACTACCCCAAATAGTCAAAAAAAGGCTTAGCACAGGGGGGGGAAAGGCCTAGCAGTGAAGGGGTTAAAAGTGCCAACATGTTTCGGCCACGCTCTGAGCCCACATGGGTCTGGGTCCTTCGTCAGGGCTAATTTTCTATTATTAAATGTCCCTACTTTGTGAGAGGTGCACAAATTACATGCCCTATAGTGAGGCCTAATGCGCTCACCTGTCTTCGCTGTGTCCTTCAATAGATTTTCTACTGGAAGTTTCTTGTTTTGCTCTATGCGGATCACGTGGTTGGTGCTGTCTTGTAGTCACACTTTCGTCAAAGATTGCGCACCACCGAGTGCCTATGCATCTCACCGTGACCGCCGCCGCTGGCATGAGCGGTCACCAGTCATTTATGGAGAAACATTAAAGAGCCATGTTTTTAATAGCTTTATGAATTTAGCATGGTCCTCACATAACCGAATGGAAGGGAAGTTTAGTCCAGAAAAATGGCGCCAGATAAGAAAATGATCTACTGCTAAATCTGACCGTGCAGATGCAAGGTATTTGACTTGTTAGAAGATCTTAAGGCCCGAGAGGTCTGATACAGACTAAGCTTGGAGTGCTGATAAGTGGACAAGGCTTTAATTAAGGCTTTCTGTGTCAAGCAACATATCTTGAAGAATGTACGTTTTTTTTATGGGCAGCCAGTGCAGGTTAGGGGGCGTTGGAAGTATGAAGAGGCAAGTTACAAATTAGCCGGGCGGCAGTATTGTGCTCCACTTGGAGTTTTTATTCAAAGGTGTCATTAGCTGCTCCAAGAGGTGCATTACCATAGTCCAAGCAACTGATAATAAGGGCTTGGACTAGCGACTTTCTGTATCTGAGGTATTCCTTAAAAGGCGCATGGTAGTAAAGCAGGTGCCACGGGTAGAATCCACCTGGGATTTCATCGCTAAAGATTGATCGATTTTGACCCCCAGATTTTTTACTACCTGTTTGGGGGCAGGAGCGGGGCCAAGCTCAGATGACCACCAATCACCTGACCAGATTTCCCGGGCCTTGCCAAAAAGTAGAATCTCTGTTTTTTCTCTTTTCAACTGAAGGCAATTATTGGTCATCCATGTCGCAATATCATGAATACAGTGGGAAAACTGCAACTAAACTTTCCTGGAATCAGGTCCAATGGAGATAAGCAATTGCGTATTATCCGTGTAGGATACAATCTCAAATCCATACGTTCTCACTATCTGTACTAGAGGCGCCATATAAATGTTAAATAGTGTCGGGCTCAGGCAAGAACCCGGTGGAACTCCTTTGCTGATTCTTAAGGTTTTGGAGCTAAAGGAGTCAAGACAGATGCTTTGGGGTCGGTTGTCTAAAAAATACTTGAGCCAGAGCAAGGCAATGCCACATATGGCAGTTTCATACAACCTATGAACAAGAATGGAATGAGAGACCGTATCAAACACAACAGACAGGTCCAGAAGGACCAGCATAATCACAGTCCCAGCATCAAGGGAAATATGATGTCATCAGGGACTGCCAAAAAGGCTGTCTCTGTACTCTGGGATGCTCTGAAACCTGACTGTGAGTTATCTAAAATATTATGTTCTTCCAGAACTGATGACAATTGAGAGTTGACGAATCCTAACATTTTGGTCAGTGATGGTAGTAAGGAAATCGGGAGCGATAGTTAGAGAGAACCTTTGGGTTAGATGAAGGTTTTTTAAGAATGAGCCTAACGTGCACTTTTCCAGCTTGCTGGAAACTTGGCTGTTGTTAACGAGAAATTGAAAAGCTGCCATACAACTGGGGCAATCACTAGGTTCAAACTAGCCTAGGTTGGGGACATGGATCAAGGGGGTATCCCAATTTGGCCTTTGATAATATCCTTTGCACCTGCTCCAGGGAACATAGGTCAAATTTGCTTAGTGAATTGGTGACATTAGGGGGGATTTAATTAATATTGCATGCTTGCATGTAACCTTCTGGGGCTGTTGGGAAATTCTTATAAATGAGGTTGATTTTAGCCTCAAAGAATTCTGCCGAGTCACACAATTGTTGAGAGGCCAAGATAGACTAGGTAGAAGCATGGGGTTTTAAAAAGCTATTCAGAGTTTCATAGAGTTCTTAAGTTGAACTGCTCGCATTATCAATAGTAGCCAAGAGGTAATCTCTATGAGCCATCCTAAGCTGCTTGAGTGACTTTTTAATTTCAAACTATATACTTCTTTATCTGCTGGAGATTTGGTGGTGAACCATCTACGCTCTAAGCGTTTACACTTAGTTTTAGAATTATATAGATAGATAGTATACTAAAGGGCATGTTGTTTTGTCGCTTGGGTGGCGACTTTTTTGACTGGGGTCACTCGGTCAAAGACCTTCACCAGGGAATCATAGTATGATTCAGCTTCCTCTTCAATTTCCATCCAAGATGTAACAGAGGTAGGTTTATAAAGTTCAGCCACTGAATCAGGTGTGACTGCTTTCCATGACCGGATGACTTTGGAGGACCTCGGTCCAAGCTCGGGTAATGTAGGTTTGGGAGAAACTTAATTAAGAAATGGTCAGACCAGGTAATTGGCAGAGGGTGAGTGCAAGTTACCTCCGCTGGCATAATAAAGATGAGGTCAAGAGTGTGCCCTGCCTCATGAGTAGGTCCCGTCACAATTTGTCTGAAACTAAGCGATTCTAATTCTTCCAAAAGTTGCATTACATCCGTACTTTTCCTATTTTCTCCCATGGAAATTGAAATCACCCAAGAGCAAAAAGTTATTTGTGGCCAAAACATGTCATGCAAAAAAATCTAATAGGGACTGACTGCAGTCTTTCTTTGTCCTTGGGGGACGATAAATGAATGCTCCCTTCCCGGAGTCCGTGGCTGAAATTGTGATTTTAAACACACAGAGCTCCACCCACTCTGATATTAAGGTATCAATAAGCTCCACCTGAAGGAAATCATGAACGACTACGGCCACTCTACCATCAGCTCTGCCCTCCCTGTCAAGTTTAAGTAATGAGTAGTGGTCTGGAATTGCCAAAGGAATATATGGGAGAATATATGGTTTCAGTGAAGAAACATTATTTGTGCGACAAAGAAGAGATAAGGTCCCAGATTTCAATAGCATGTTTTGCCAGGGCTCTGGCATTGCAATAGAGGCCCATGATTCCCTCTCTCAAAATCGAGGCCGTGCGAATGGCCGCGCCCACTGGGGCGGGGGACTTAATGATTTATAGGTGCTCCTTTTGTTTCCTGCATGCCAGTTTGTACAAAGCCAATGATTAAGGGCAGGGGCCCGAAACGCGTCTGGCTACACGATTGCTGTGCGCATCCTACCCCACTTATGCTGCAGCCTTGAATAAATTTTAAGCATCATTCACCCGTTTGTGGGCTCCTTCGTAAAGGTAACTATCTGGGGGTTCCTGGGTTGGAATTCAAAGGCGGCATCGCCTTTGAAGCTTCCCACCCGGGAAGACCATCCTGTCCTGGAGGAGGTGTGAAACACCCACGCCCAGAGCAGGTATTGTTTCTGTCCTCTGTGTGTGCTGGCAACACACTGGTGGTGGCAGGTCTGGTGGTGGCAGGCTGGTGAAAACCAGCCAGAGACCCCACTAGTGTTTGGTTAGGTCTCAGGGGACCCTCTAAAAGGGTCTCCTGTGCGAATTTATTAAGGCAAGATGTTTGGTACCAGACACCCTAGAAATCAGTGAAGCCACCATGGAGCTAAAAAACTCATGTTGACGAGTATCCAGCCCATGTACTCTTTATGGCTTCCCTATTCACTTATAACATCACAAAATAGGCTGGACATTGTAGGGGCCTACCTGCTCATGCAGATAGGGCCACACATAGGATATAGTGCCCTTTCTTGCAGTTTTTGCCTTGCCAGCAGCACCGCCAGTCAGGGGACTCCATCCCCCATAGTGCTTAGCGCCAGGAGGTGCCAACACGAATCCTCGCGCCAGGAGGCGCTTAAAAGCCATCGCGGGCTCCCGCAGTGCGGGATGCCCGTTCTTGCATTTTTTGCCTTGCCAGCAGCACCGCCAGTCAGGGGACACCATCCCCCAAAGTGCTTAGCGCCAGGAGGCGCCAACGCGAATCCTCACGCCAGGAGGCGCTTAAAAGCCGTCTGTGCCCGTCCGCGTCAGGACAAGGCAGGGCTGGGCCATCCCCCTTGGTTCTGCAAGAACTTTCGCTGGTTTTGGGACAACTTGATTTGATAAGACATTAATCGTGAGTCTTGAAATAGTTTTTAAATCTGTTTTTCAGATCTTTTTGTCATTTTGCTATATCGTCTAGTGCATTAATTTGGTTTATATACAAACAAGTACTTGTTGGGCTGTCTAAAGAATACAACTACTTTTAATCCTACTGTACCGGGCTTTATTCTCCTTTGGTAAAATGGGGAAAAGGAAGTCCACTACTAGTGAGGGAACTGGGAAGTCTGATGGGCCTCGTTTAAAATGTAGTAGAACAAAAGTTGCCCACAGATCGGCAGCTAACAACTGCGTGCTAGACCGTATTGATGATCTTCTGGAGGAGTGTCAAGGTATTTTAGCTCCAGATTCTAATTCACCTCCCGTAGATAATCCACACTCTCCAGCTGAGACTGTCCCTTCCATTAGTTTAAAACATAAACCTGCTGCACGAATTCCCTCAATCTTCACTAAACGTGCTACTAGGAGCACAAAGAATAAGTCTCCCACTTATAGTAAGGCAACGAGTTCTGTAGCCATCCCCGATGTTGAAGAACCAGGAATCTACAGTTCTTCTTTAACTGATGACAGAAGTCCGACAGTTATGGTGAATGGTAACATAGGTAAAATGGTTAGCTCGAATAACTCGTCTAGCATTCCTCTGATTAATAGGTTCTCTCCCTTACAAGACCTAATTGACAACAATGTGGAGAGGGTGATTGAGGTAGAGATGGTAGAGATGGTGACAAATACGCTTAGTCCAGCTCTCGTATGTGAGGAGCAAGAGGAGTGTGAGCTTATTAATCATAAAAACAGGACCAAGCTAGGAGAGTCCTCTTTGGGGATGGACACGATTGGGATTATTAATGACCTAAGGGCGGAAGTTATTTCACTTAAATCACTAATTTTAGACCTTGCAGATCAGGTCAAACAACTCTTGAGTAGGGATCTATCTAAAGTTTATGCTCCAGATCATTCCAGTGGTCCTGTAGTATTCCCTCTTTCGCACCAGATAAATACTGCCTCTCGATATCCCATGCCTAACATCATTCCTCTGATGTCCATTCCTACATGCCCCCCCATAAAATCATCGCTCTTAAAGATTCAGGAGCCAGGGGGTAGAAAAGGGGGTCGAAATGATATATCCAAAGACAACAACATGCATCATTCGAGCGACACACTTGTATTGTCTAATTGCCCGTCAAAGAGTGTCTTCTTGGTTAACGTGCCTAAAATACCGCTACCCATTAAATATGAAGACCACAATTCCCTAATCAATAAATCGATCCACTGGATCAGAAAGGTTAGGGGCTGTAGATCGGTCATCCGAGATGATATATTATGAGCCAAAAGGCTGAGCCACCATTCTACTCAATTGGATTCCATCGAGTTACATCTAAGAGAGGAGAATCTGGTGCATAATTTAATAGCACTGGAAGTAAGAGCATATTCACCTACACCAACAGGTATTCAGATGAAATATAACTTAAATAGTATGTCTCAGCCCCAAGCTCAAAAGTGTCTTGTCACACGGTCAGGGCTAGATTCAGTTTTAGACAATATCCCCAGTCTCTCCGACTTGCATTCCACTATATTGTGGAGAACTGGTTTTACCTAGCGTTGAATCATTTTCCCTTGACCCTTACAATGAAAACCATGACGTCCAAGAATCTAGGGGTGATTTAGGGGCAGACCGATTCCTTGATAATATACATACGCTTAATGTACTAATCCAGCAACCTGTATTACAATTGACATCATGGAATATTGCAGGGCTGAAAAGGAAGTTAAATGACGCTGAATGGCAGGAATATATTGTTCATAGCGAAATCTGCTTGTTACATGAAACTTGGGCCCTGGAAACCCCACAGAAGCTCGGGTACAAAACATACTAATACCATTCCCTCACTAAGAGGCCGACCATCGGGCGGGCTAGTTATATGGGTTAAGATCACCCTTATTGTTGATATAACCCAGTTGGACTTCGCAACACAGGATATAATTGGAATAAATATCTCTACATGTGATAAAACTGAAATATACATAGTAAATATCTACAATAGGCCAAGCCCATCGAGTAAGGAATCCCCAGTACTAGAGTTACTAGATGAGTACTTAAGCACAATAGATCCGAGGGCTATAGTAATTGTGGGGTGAGATTTTAACTGTAAGTATGAACCAGTAGTGGGTTTAGAAAATATTTTCGAAGAGGAGGATATTGCAAACAACATTCTTCCATTGGATAGCAGTCCCGTAGTACCCTGTACAGTTTTAGTATCACAACTTACTCGACTAGTCGTAGTACATGGACTTAGGGCCTGTAATGGTCGATTACCGTCCGATCGACCAAGTGCTGCTACATTTAGCAGAGGGAGTTGCAAGAGCAATATTGATTATATACTGGTTTCTATCAATTTCTGGTCAAATGTCCACGATTTAAAGGTCGAAATTAGAGATGACAGTGGCCACTATCCTCTGTGCCTTACAATAACAGGCACTTCTTTTTATCCTACTATCTGGAAAAACAATGATAATATTCCATCTCCTATTGAACTTATAGTTACTAATAATCGTAGAGCTTTGAAATGGCCTGCTATAGTAGGTAAAGACGAGGTTATGACAAAGATTTATAACACCTTTTCAGATGTCATCTCCCCTTACATTGACTTGCCTGCTGTAGAGATTCCAATAGTACAGATCCACCACACAATGGTAGACAAATTAAAACAAATCTTGAGTAGGATGCCCATGGTGAAGGGGGGAATAGCTGCTAACAATCCAGTAAACCAATGGTATAATACTGAGTGCCGTAAAGCCAAGTGTGAGCTTATTACGGCAGCCAAATCCAACGATGCTAAGACACTAAGAGACAAAAGGTTCAAATATAAAAGACTATTAATACAAACCAAGAAATTTGGATGATAGTGTTTGGACGGAACTGATTATTGCAGCAAAAAACAAAGATCACACAAGCTTCTGGAGTTTGATAGCCAAAGGAAACAAAACGGGAAGATGTAACTAAGATCTTTTTTTAGACCCAGGTACTTGGGTCGACCATTTTTCTAAACTGTATTCAGGGACTACAACGGATACAATAAATATCCAGCAAGGTAATGCAATAAATTCTGCAATAATAACACTGTTCTTTAGCCTAGAGGATACCTTAGCAGCAATCGATTCAATAAAGCCCGGGAAAGCCCCAGGCCCTGATAAATTACCAGGCGACCTGCTAAAGCACGATAAAGCTGTATGGGGGCCATATGTCAATTGTCTCTGTAATGCTGTGGCGGCAGGTGCTCCAATACCGGAGTCTTGGAAAGGGGCTGAAATTATCACTATTTTTTAAAAAGGTGACCGTCAAGACCCCGCCAATTACCGGCCAATAAGTCTAATCGATGTTCTTCAAAAGATATATGCTAAGCAGATTTTATCAAAATTAAACGATTGGATTGAGGAGAACCACATTTTATCACAATACCAGGCTGGGTTCAGAGTTAAGACTAGTACCATTGATCAGGTTTTTAGATTTGTTTGTATGAGCTGGAAATACACGATTTTTAAAAAAGGCCACCTGTATATAGCTTTTATAGATCTGAAAGCTGCCTTTGACCTCATCCCTAGAGATTTGCTCTGGAGATCCTTAAGAAATCAAGGTGTACCAGAGGATCTTCTTGTGCAAATAATAAGATTGCATAAAGATAATTATGCAAAGGTTAGTTGGGGTCCGAGGGGTGAGCTCACTGAGGCAATCCCCGTAAGGAGGGGTGTAAGGCAGGGCTGTGTACTGGCACCAACCCTATTTTCATTATATGTAAATGATGTTCTGAATTACTTGTTGGGATATACACATGATTCGCCAAAGTTAGGGGGGGTGCCAGTACCAGCTCTTTTATTTGCGGATGACACTGTTTTAGTGTCACAGACCCCGAAGGGCCTTCAATGTCTATTAGATTCTTTTAGTGTCTATTGTGATTCCAAGGGCCTAGAAATTAACTCTAGCAAAACAAAATATATGGCAGTCAATCCACATAAATTATTCATGAAGAATATAACTGTCCAAAAACAGAAGCTAGAATATGTGACGAATTTTAATTATCTAGGCATAACACTAGACACTAAAATGTCCTGGTACCCACATTTGGAAAAAAGCAAAACTATCCTGATCCAAAACTCTTTACCAATAATAAAAAAACATGGGAATAGTACCACAAAGGCAGTGTCTCCCGCACTTGAAGTGTATAAATACAGAGCACAAGCAGCATCCCTCTACGGTGCAGAAATATGGGGGGCTACCTGTAGGAACACTTTTGCGCGGCAAGAGAATACGTTTTTTAGAACGCTGCTACGTCTCCCTGTGCGAACACCTATTATTCCCATTGTTAAGGTCATATTGAGACCTTTGCTGTTTTGGGTGCGAATATGGACCACAACAGAACTATCTAGCTATAAAGAAGGGCTAGAGGAGATCCTAGGCTTCGACAGAAGTAACACACTTCAGTGGGTTAGGCATGTGCATACATGGTTTGGTAAACTGGGGCTACGGCGCTTTTGGGAAACTCCTACTCTATTGACAGCAACTGCCAAAAAGACATTGAAAACTGCTTTTTGGGCGTTCATACAGAACAGTGTTTCCCACAACCCAGACATTGGTAGACTAACGTCTCAGTTCTTGCTTACAAAACCAACTCCAGCTTTTGAACAATATCTAGATGAAGTACAGCCCCAGCTGGCAAAAACATTGTATATGAAATTTCGCTATGGTATACTGCAAATCAATTCAAACACAGCGAAATGGGGTCAAAGGACCGGTGTGATTAATAATGAGGACTGTTGTGTCTTATGTCAACCCAATTTTCAAGAAAATGAGTTACATATATTATTCTTCTGCCCCGCATATGCCACGCCAAGGCAAAAATGGATTAAACCCATTTGTCGAAACCTGGGAACTAGGTCTTGTTCTGAAGCGTTTAGAATACTAAAAACCGACACCATACAGAAAATTGTTTTTAGTGTCAGTAGATATTTATTCGCTGTGGGTATATCGAGAGAGAAAAAAGGCCTGAAATTTTAATGTCTAAAAAAAGTAATGTGTAGTTTTAATTTCTAATATGCATTTTTTCTGTACTTGCACTTTGAAATTGCGTAGAGCTCCGATTGAACAAATTGCTGTGCTCGCTTCGTCTAGTTCCAGTTCGCTTATAAGCACTTTCAAAGCACCCGCACTTTGGTTGCTGTCTCGACTCTAAAGTACTTTTCCTTCTTATTGTATGCTTTGGTATTGTGTCTAGTTGACCCAACCTGGAATTTATTCTCTTCATGTTTTAACTATATAGGATTAGAAGCTTAGCATTTTTATTGCAATTTTAATATATTCGATACATCGTTTGCCGGTGTTATTCTTAATATAAAAACTTTTACTATTCTCATCTGCCTAAGGCGGCACTAAAGGAATGACTTGTATTTTAAACTGTGTTTTTATCAACAATTATGTATAAATCATATACTATGCATCTTTTATGGTTTTATAAATCGAAATAAATATTGAATGAATGATATAGTGCACCCTGCCTTAGGGCTGAAGGCATGCAGTAGGGATGGGTTACCTATACCTTATGCAGTGTGGCATGGCACACAGGGCTGCATCCCATGTTGACTCTTCGAATTTTCCTGCACCAAGACACGCAGCCTGCAGGGACAGAGTGCATTGCTTTGGTGAGGGGGACCTAGGGTGGCACAATCTATGCTGCAGCGCCAGAGGACCCTCTTTAGTACCCATGCCCTAGGTACCCGGGGTACCGTTTACTAGGGACTTATGGGGGTGACTGGAGTTGTGCCAATCTTGGTACACTTTTGGGGAAAGAAACCTGGTTAGCAGGGGCCCAGTGCACTTACAGTTCGAAATCGCATCAGGCATCAAGCAAAAAGTGGGGGCTAACTATGCAAAAAGAGGCACTTTCCTACAGTGCAAGTAAAACGAACCTGAAATGCTGCGCGTCCACGGTCAATAGGAACCAGTTGACATCTAGACATCCAATCTGTCAAAATGGCAGCGGTCAAAAGAGTAATACTGACTCACGAAGACACCTGACTCTCTCCGCAACAAATGCCAGACCTGCAGCGGAACGGAGAACAGGTAAAAGGTAACCCCGAACTCAGCATCAAAATGAATATATTTAAAATGTCCCCGATGCCCACCACAAATTGATACAAGTAGGAGAACCAATTAAAATATTTTAAAAGCTCCCAAGGCCCACAACAACTTAAAACAGATTAAAACCGATTAGACAAAAGTCTTGTGAAGTTAAGAGCGCACAAGTAAACCAAACCTGAGGTTACAACCTAAATTGTGGACGAGTATGCTTCTGTCATGAAAATGTTGGACAAGAGATTCTCACCTAAAAAAAATGTTGTTTTGGAGAAGTATACATTTTTACAAAAATCCTAGCAATATGTAGAATCCATTGATTATTTTGTATCTGCTCTGAGGAAACTACCGAGTATTCAAGGATAAAATTATTTGAGATCAGTTAATTGAAAAAACTTGTGATAAGGAAATACAAGAATGGTTACTTCCACAGAGCACCCTGATCAGGAATCCGCTATTACAATTGCAAGAGCAATTGAGAATTCTGATGCCTATTTTAAGGAAATGTCAAAGCCTTAGGAACTAGGGATCAGTAAAGAAGTGAACAGTATAAAATCAAAAGATGAACGCAGGAATGTTAAGACAACAAAAGATGACTATTATGTCGAAAGAAAAAATACAAGCATTCGTCACATGATGGCAACGTGTGTTTTTGGTGTGGTAGCACACACACGTTGCTGCAGCAAAAAATTGTCCTGCTTTACTACAAGAATGTTAGAAATGCAATCATAAGGGTAATTTTGCGAGAGTATGCTGTTCTGCACACAGGGCAATCGTATCTTAATCGGGAAAATGTGGTGTGCAGAATGAAGATGAAAATGGGAGTGACATGGTGTTAACCATAGAGGTGAATGATGAACCTAGTACTACCAAGGTGAATTACTTTCCTGGCAACATGAGTCAGATGGAAATGGATGGCAGTGTTGTAATGTTAAAACCAATTAAATGTAACCCCCATATTGCACTATTACAATCAATGGTGTAAGAGTACACTTGATGGCTGATTCTGGGTCAGCTTTTGTATTAAATGGCCCAGAGGTTTTTAAAATGTTCATGCCACAGAAACTCAAGGAATACAATATTAAAATGTACACTTATGCTGGAAAAAGGTTTGATGAGAAAAAAGTACAATGTGTAGTCTGTGTAGCGAAGGAGGGATCTAATCTTTTAAGTTGGAATGTTCGTTAGAGCTGGATATAGTTTTAGATCCACACCATCTTGAATGTGCAGTTTTGCAATCTAGATTAGTGTGTATGAGTCTTACGAAGAAAATCAATGGGTGACGAAATTTCCAGATGTGTTTATGGAACGCCTCAGATATTTAAAAGTTTTTCAGCATAGAATAGTATTAAAAGCGAGAACCGCACAAAGTGCTTAAAGTAACATTATCTCTAAGAGAACTCTTACGTAAAGAACTGATCAAGTTGCGTGGGTTAAATGTGATTGAACCGAAAGAAGGATCAGAATGGTTGGCCCCAGAGGTACTGGCATGCAAGGGCGACAATCCACTGCATCTATGTGTTGATTTGTGTGATTTGAACCAATGTAGTTGGGTTGATATAGAACCCCTCCGTGATACAAACAAAATGCTAAGTAAACTTGAGGGTGCTTCTATATTTATCACACTAGATATATCTGCTGCTTACCATCAGGTTGTTTTGAGTCAGGAATTGAGACACCTAGCATCCTTTGCAACCCTAGAAGACACCTATCACTATGAGTGCATGCCGCTTGGTTTGGTGTCAGCTTCATCAGTATTTCAACAACTTATGAAAGAAATGTTCAAAGACTATGTTGGAGTTTGATACTTTCAAGATGACATACTTGTGTTTAGTGACAGTGTGGAGCAGCATAATGAAAGGTTGCACAATGTGTTGGCATGGAACAATAAATTGGAATATTTATCAAGACTGGAGATCAACAACTGCAGATTAATTACATAATTGTGTATATTATTTTGCATGTGCTTTAGGCTGTGTAACTGTTTACTAAACCCTAGGGTTTATTTGGGGATGTGGGGTGGGCATCCTCCCTTCAAAGCACCGGAGTAAGAATTTAGTTCTGGAAGATATAGTGTGTACTATCAAGTGAGCGTCTGACTCCTAAAAACTCACCCTCTATCTATAAATATACAGAAGGATATTATTTCAGCCAAACCATTGAATTTGTATGACAATAGAAGTGCCAATATTTTCAGCTGATGCTTGTAATTGTGGGGTTGGGAGCTGTATTAATATAAAAAAAAAGAAAAGATGGTGGAAGATGTTGTGACTTTTGCATCAAGAGTGCTTAGAGAAGCAGAGCACACATACTCCACCATTGAGAAGAAGGCATTGACCTTGTGGTGGGGAGCACAATATTTTCGCACATATGTATGGGGGTACCTTTTACTCCCCGTACTGATCACAAAATCTTGATTGATTTATTCAGTATTAAGGGAGCTGCTAGAGCTGCACCCAGGATTGCTAAGTGGCAGTATCGTTTACAAGAGTTTATTTACAGGATTGAGTATGTACCGGGGAAAAAAAATGTAGTCACTGATTTCTTATCTTGAAGGCCTTTGCAAACCATGGAACATATTTGTGAGGAAGATCGGGAGAAAGTTTGTGCTACCACATGGATGAGTAGTGCTATGTATGGAGCGTTGGATGAATGTGAGTGGAGGTCTGAACTAGAGAAAGATGCAATGCTTACAGAAGTCATGGCATGGGTGACTCAGGGTTGGCCTAATGCTAAGCAAATGGAACGCGAGTTAGTACCACATTTCCAAGTGGTTTCTGAACTCACTTGTGACAAGGGTTTGTTGTATGGGTTGGAACAATTGATGGTAGCTTCTTCCATGAGGATGAAAGTGTTGGAACTGGCCCGTGAAGGTCAAATTAAAATTTGGGTGATGAAGCATGAAGTACGAAAAGATTTTTGGTGGCCAGGAGTAGGCAGAGCCATTGAAGGATTTATAGGGGATTGTCGTCCCTGTATGTTGAGTGATAAGACTCAGGAAACCCAACCATCTCCGGTGAGGTCTGTTGATATACCTTCTGTATCATGGTCTAAGTTGGCTTTGGACATAACGGGTTCGATAGAGGTTTTAGATGAGAATTCCAAGTTCGCTATTGTGTTAATTGATTATATATCGAAATGGCCTGAAGTCAGCTTTGTCAATAATGTGAGCACTGCGTCAATAATTTAATTCTTTCGAAGAGAGTGAATGAGAGAGGGATATCCAAATTAACTGGTGACAGATCATGGCACACAATTAGTGTCCGGGGAAATGAGGGAGATTTTGGACACTAACGAAATCCAACATACCAGAACATCTCTATATCTTTTGAGAAGCAATGGTTTAGTTGAACAGTTTAATCGAACATTGAAGGATAAATTACAATTGGCTTTGGCCAATAAGTTGTCTTGGAAGCGGGTGGCAGAAAACATGTTGTGGGCTTACAGAACTACCCCTATCATGTCAGCAGGTGTGTCACCATTTGTACTTTTGTGCTGCGGTCCAAATTAAATAGTGAGTGGATGAAAAGACATTCCATAGAAGCATCGCGTTAAGCTAATGTAGTTGATGTAAGGAAGAGAGTGCAAAGTGATTACAAAGGTATTCCTAAAATGAAAGTTATGCGAAAATTATGAGCTGGAAATTGGGTGAGGATGAAGAAACCAAGCTATGTTACCAGGGGTGAGTCAACATTTTCAGATCCTCTGCAGATAGTTCGAGCGTAACCCAATGTGGTGCATACTAGCGATGGCAAGTCTTAGAACAAAGACAAGGTAGCCACTGTTGCTCCCTTGTACAAGCACATTTCGGTGTAACCAATGAAGAAATTGCTCAGGAAAATACTATGGGAAAACTCTCTAAAACGTTTTAATGGGTGCTTAGATGCATGAATGTACTAGAAGTAAGCAAGACACTGAAAGCTCGAGCCAGGCTCGAGCCTGAAGCCTGGCTCTGTCTCAGCTCAAGGTCCTATTTGGAACCTCGAGCCCAAAATGAGCCGAACTCTCATATGGCTTCTGCCTGCCTTCTTCCCTCTCTCCCTCTACCCAGGATTTAGAGTTATGGTCAGAGCTGCTGACTGTGGAACTGGGGAAACAGTTTTGAGTCTTGGTGTTGGCTCTACATCCTGTGGTGCTGGGCAATTCACTTAATCTCCCTGTGCCTACAAACAATGCATGTGTACTTGTGTACTGTAATGATGCTCATATAGAGCACTCCAGTATCGCGTTTGAAGGTACTTTCAAATATATGAGTTCAGACTAACATATGCACAAAACTATCACTTTTAATAAGTATTCCGCCATGCCATTCTATAATGTGCCCTATTAATGTCAAAGCTTCCATATGTTAAAGAAATACATTTATGCACAGGCTGTAAGATCCAAGCCAGACCCTTGGCTCAGCTCTCCCTGTTAATTTGTTGGTGTGCTCACCTGTAGCCTAAACGATTCATGAACTACGTAATTGGTTAAAGGGTAGCTTTGCACCTTTAATTTAATTGATCACGTATTCCCTTTTTATAAAAATGTAATGCTTACATTGTTAAATGTATCCTATGACAAAATGTTGTGTTAAAATTTTATTGGGTATTATGAACTGTATTTAATGTCATAGTTATTTGCCTGGTTTTGTTTTTCTGTTCAGTTTCTTACAATCTTATATTATATTTATCTTTATCTTTATAAGTTTGCTGGGAATTCTCTGCTTTTTTTGTTTGTTTATTATTAAAGGGGGGATATGTTAACATTACACCTAGGTCTGGAATCTGTAGTGTTGGGGGCGATGTGCTGGTGGTTAAGTTATCTATACTTGTATGCTCAATAAAGTACCTTTCTGCTTACATCTATGTTGGATTATTAGCCTCTTTCAAATTCACATTCCAATATTATCAGAATTGAAACACTTTCAATTGTAATTATTCACAACAAATTCATTGTTACTACTCATTGAACTGATACTGCTAATAAGGACAGTAACAGAAAATTCATAAAAGCAATCAAATAATGATTTTTGCTTTGATTTACTCGCAAGAAAGTATCGCACATTTGACAGCAGAATGTCACGAATACGCACACTGAAACCATAGAAACGCCACGCTTAAGCAATCGGAAAATTTGCCAACTAGGCTTTA
The DNA here is from genome assembly GCA_963921515.1 of Calotriton arnoldi. Taxonomy (NCBI): domain Eukaryota; kingdom Metazoa; phylum Chordata; class Amphibia; order Caudata; family Salamandridae; genus Calotriton; species Calotriton arnoldi. Next base: position 3,622,608 of record CAWUFW010000219.1, on the reverse strand, counting down.
GCCCATACCTCACATCTAGCTAGATTAAGGCCATGATATCTGTTTTCCTACCAGTTTTCGACTAGCTGTTGACTAACACAACTAGTCTGTGTCTCTCTGGCTAGCTTCAGCACCTGCCTTTTAACCTCTGCTGAATTTTTCCTTAATTCTTGTTCTGTTTCTTACACTCACATCTGATGTAAGGAGAAAGGAAAAGAAGAAGAGAAGATATTATATCATCTTTTCTCAATATAACTCCCCAGCTTTACATGTGTCCCAGATGGCAGTACCCTTTTTTTGAAGAGGCCATAAAGTCCCAAAACCAAAAGTACATTCCAGAGTTGTTTACCTAAGGAGCTGTACCAGGACAAGGAGGGCAGAAAAGATGAAGGGGGCCACCAACATGACATGCTCTTCCACCATGTACAGTAATAAGTCCACCAGTTTCTTATAACACAGATAAAACTCTACATTCAAGCCGAGCGCTGCTCAGGATACACTTGTCTACCTCCTCCTATAAATGGTGAAGAAGCGTATACAATATCCTTGGCTTACAGTACAGACTCCTCTAGCACTATGGGTGCCCAGATTGTCATCAGGAGTGCACAACTACTGGCAAGATGAGGCAGTAAAACATGGGAATACCCACTCAGGGTAAATCCATACAACAACTCCAAACTATCCTGGAGAGGTCCCAGAGGCAAAACAGAATGCTGACACTTGAGTGAGAGAGAGAGAGAGAGAGAGAGAGAGTGAGAGAGAGAGAGAGAGAGAGAGAGAATGCTGGAAAGAAGCACACATCTCCACTCGCCCCCAAGTTTGTTTCTTTCCTCAATCTCACTCTCTCCTGCTGAAAATACTCCAACTGAGCAAGTTACAAAGGCAAGAAATAGAACAGTTGGCAGTCCAGATTTTATCACAGACCCTACTCTCTCAACCAGTACCCTAGCACAAAACAATTACAAACCACCACTCCATAGACAACAGATGCAGACTGCCACTTCCCCTGGGAGGGATACCAGGAGAAGAGACTGCTTGGAGCATAACACTTACTCAGAGGGCTGACCGTACTTCTATTATGGCTACATATTAATATTAATATTTGCCCAGGAAGGCACAATAGCTGTTCTCCAGGCAGAGGTACGAGTGGAGAAAGAGCCCAACCACTTAGAGTCGAGTATGAAGTCTATTCCACATGTTGGTACATTGACACCATTGTCAAATGTCAACTACCTAACCGAGACACAGTGGACACAGTCACCGTCTGAAAGGAAAGGAATTGGTCAAGAAGAATTTATACACACATTAAGTACATCTTTAAGATAGGTATGTTGGGAAGTCTGTACTTGCCAGCTGGACTCTCAACAAATTATTATTTTCTCGAAATTCATTACTTGGATAGAATTTGTGGAGCCTCTTAGGAACAAAATATACAGGTACTGACCAGTTAGGATATTTACACTGATTTTTACATTAGGATATCTACACTGGGGAATTGTGTGAACAACTGACTCACTATTTCCAGAACAAGATTATAAATATTCAAGCCAGTCTCCTCCCTTCTATGCAGGCAGAGGAGATTAAGGGGAACAATCAGCAGCCTAGCCTAATACATGGTTCGACCCTTTCGCTTGAGAGGTTTGAGCCGATCTCTTTGGAAGGATTGCTATTAGCAATCCGTAGCCTTAAGTCTGGCTCTCCCTCTGATCCGTGCCACCCGGGCCTTCTGGCATTAGGGGCAGATGTCATCATACCACTGGCCAATAATCTCCTGAATGCCTCTTTGTCATCAGCCATAGTACCCCGTGCCTGGAAGCAAGCTAAAATCTTGCCTCTGATGAAGAAACCTCAATCTGACTCTGGTGATCCATCTAACTACAGACCGGTTTCTCTAATCCCAACCCTCTCAAAAGTTCTGGAGAAGCACATCAACCATCAGCTGTCCCACTGCTTGGAAAGTAATAACTTATAGCATCCAAGTCAATCTGGTTTCCGCCCCAGTTGTAGTATGGAAACGACGCTAATGGTGGTGGTAGACTACATCAGGGGTACCTTAGGTGTCGGGGGCAGGGCTGTGCTGATTATGCTTGATCTATCAGCAGACTTTGACACCGTACCCCACTCCACTCTCCTGGCCCATATCCAAGCCACTGGAATAAGGGGGCTGGCGTGGGACTGGATGGCTGCATTCCTGGAGGGACGAGGTCAAGAGGTCTGTGTCTTGTGATCTGCAAGTGGGAGTGCCACGGGGTTCGGCCTTGAGCCCTAATTTATTCGATATATATCTCACTCCTCTTGCGTTCTTGTCAGGGGCCCCGGGAGCAAAAATAATATCTTATGCTGTTGACACCCAGTTACTTTTTTCCTTGGGAGGGATGAAATGTTCCTTGGATGAAAAATCAGAACCTGTCTGACAGTAGTTTTTCAATGGCTGACTCACCACCAGCTTAAATGTAATGCTGGAAAGATAGAGCTACTCTTTTTTTGGTGTAAGAGCAGATGAGCCCTGGCAGTCCTTTTGGCCATTGGATGCTCCATTACGCCAAACTAGCTCTGTCAAAAATCTAGGCATTAAGTTTGATGGTGAGCTCTCGCTTCTGTCTCCGGTTAATCCAGTGGTAGGCACCTGTTTTGGTCTGTTATGTGTGCTCTGGAAGTTCCTGCATTTTCTTTTTCTGCTCAGAAACTGGTTGCACAGGCCTTAATAACATCTAGACTTGACTGCGGCAATGCACTGTATTTGGGCCTGCCTGATTACTTGATTAGTAAGCTGCAGGCGGTCCAAAATGCAGCAGCCAGTACTCTTCTAGGCCTGCCTCTGAGAACTCACGTATCCCCTTGTCTTAGGGAGCGGCACTGACTTCCCATTAGGAAGAGGATCCTTTTCAAGACCTTGCTCCTGGTACACAGGGTGCTCCATCAGTCTGGCTCTGGGTACCTCAGAGCAAGGATCTGCTTCTATGCTTCAGCCAGGCATCTGCATTCAGCCAACATCTTTCTGGCCAAAATCCCAAGGATTCAGAGGTCCAGAACTGGGGGTTGGGGAGGGGGGGGCAGGTCCTTTTCATTCTTAGGCCCTTCAAAATGGAACAAACTCTCTTTGGAGCTCCGGAGCATTTTAGCTACCTCCCAGTTTCGTAAGAAACTCAGAACATGGCAATTTAAGAAGATTAGTGGTTATCTCGCTCAATCAGTTAGCACCGAGGTGCAGAGTGCCAGGACACTCCTTGGAGTAACAGAGTGCTATAGAAATGTCCTTAACATTACATTATATTGCATTTCTGCATATATGGTTGTCTCTCACACGGATATATGATTCCCCTTGCTTTGGGCACACTTATTTTTAATCTTAACACCATTTTGACATTTACCTCAGTATATCAAATTCCAATTTTTAAGCTTGCTGTAAGGCTTGGTGCATGCAATGTGTGGTATACTATGTGAATTAATTAGAAAGTAAAATAATATTTCACAGTATGCAATAAGACGCTAATTATATGCTAAAGAGTTCTCTTGAATGCATGAAAAAAATGCTATTTTCAAACTATTCAAGTTTACAATGTGCAAAGTGTTTTGTAAATCAATTTGTAATAGCAGCGGGATAACATCAAATGCCACCAACTCACATTTATGATAGCTTGTAGAAAGGTGCTATGATCAGTTGCCCTGCTTTTTATTTTAGAAATGGCAGAACGCTTATTTTCATAATGATTTCTTTAAACCGTGGTGTGCTCTGCGAACATATCCTAGGCCTTTGTGTGTATGTGCATCTACCTTAAATTAATTGCAGTATAGGAAAGAGACAACTAGTGGAAAAGAAGTTGCAATTAAATGTGAAATGAAAGTGCAAGAAATATATTTACCAGGGGAAAGAGCTTTTGTACATGGTGTTTATTACTTTCTTTAAATATCACCTGTCTTTTTCAGATGCAGATCTTGATACCAGTGAGCAAAGAGCTTTAAAACATCTCTTCACTGTTTAATTCAAACTGTGATAATCTTTCCTGGGCCCCATATTTCAGCACACAACCTTTTCTGCAGCCATACACCAATTTATATTACCCCACCACTCTGCAGTCGTTGATGGCTTATGGCTTACCTATTTCTACGCTATATCCATTCTGGCTACTGCAAGGCTCATGTTTACAGATAGCTTTTAGATTGTGCTTTGTTGAGTTCCGTTATGTGGGTTTATAAAAACGCTCTGTTACCCGCAAAAAGGCATTCGGGCACTAAAGACACAGAGAAATACGCAGGACCGACCGGAAAAATGATCCTTGTGCAGTGCTTAATTTGAGCTGGTAGTTGCCGGTGGGGGCCCCTAGCACCTATTTTGGGGGACCGGCACTTATTTTTCCTCATTAGTCATTTACGGATATTAAGAGAAGGAAAAAACACAGAGATCAGAAAGACAGAGTAAAACAAAGATGGAAAAACCATCACAGAGGGAGAAAGCAGAAACCTGCAAGAGAGAGATAAAGGGACAGAGAGAGTCTGGTAGTGGATTAAAGATGCATGAGGTGGATTTAAGAATACCAGCATTGGTATTGTGGGCTTCTGAGCAGAGCTCTGGGCAAACCATTCTCCTGATGGATGAATGAAAAGAGCTCATTCCCATTTGATCAGAGTTAGCTAAGAGAAAGCCCAGCCACCTCAGCGGTGTACATCTGTGGGGCTGAGACTAGTGCTGCGTTAGCCGAGCACAGACTCGCCTAGGGCAGTAAAGGCAGATCATTATCGATATGTACTCAGGACCCTGACCTCTGAAGCATCTATTAACTACATAGAGGGCCTTCAAAACAAGCCCCTTAGAGACTAAAAGGGAATGCAGCTCTCACAGAAAAGAGACTAGGAATGTTAAATGTTAGCCTGGCTGCTGAGATCGTTAGCTGCTGAGCCATCACAGAAGTCAAAACCCCATAGTTTAAGGAACTGCCAGTCTAATCTGGACATAATGAGAACATGAGTGACAACTTTCTGTGCTTTTGTTGTGATGATGCTAATGATCTTAGGATGGAGAAGCAGGTGGTCATAAGTGGGTCATAGATAAATCCTACTTGAGAAGAATTTCCAGATTCCTAACTGAGGGAACCAGTGTTGGGGCAGTTTTGAGTGGTGGAGGCCACCATTCAGTGGACCAGAGGTAGACCTGTTTTGCTAACAGAAGAACCTAAGTTTCATTAGGGTTTAGTTTGAGTTAGTTTGAGACAATTGCACTGCATCCAGGTGGAGACCTCACACTGCAAGCTTAGGTTTCAGTGAATGTTCTTGGAAATGGTGATAGTACTTTGGGTAACTTCTGCCTAAGATGCCAGTAGCCGCAAGTGGTTTATGTGCTATCATTGGCATGTACAACACAGTAGTGGAAATCTACAAGAGAATTGTTTTCAAAAAGTGTTAAAGCTGTTCATTAACAGCTTTTACCAGCAATTTAGCTAGCAAGGGGAGTAATTTACAAGTTGTGCCCTTTCAAATTAGGCATAACATGCGTAATCAGTATTTAACACAACAGATACTGCATGTTTTGCCTTTTCTATTGGCCTTTTTCCCCGATAAAGTTTGGCAGAGTTGACCTGCCGGAATTTATCAGGTGAAAACTCAGAGGGTGTGATAACTATCACACAATTTGTAATTCCGATCCCTGTGCAAGCGCATGTTTCCACAGGGATCAGAATTTAGCCCTGCACTTGTAATGAGGTCCGTAGTGGTGTAGAAAAGTTGAATGAGATCAGGGGCAAGAGTGACATTTCTAGGAGAGCCAGATTTGATTGTGAGGAGAACAGCTATTGTTTCCTTTTCTGAAAACGAATGGAATGCTGAGAGAGAAGCACCATTTGGGGGGTAAAAGTAGCTGCCACATCAATTATAGTAGGATGGATGCTACTTGCCATTCAGGGTAGGGCACAAGGCATTTGCAATTTTCCATGCTTCCTTTGGCCTTACTATTTCACAAAAGTGATAGTGGTTGTAGTGCATCTTTTGGAAATTCAGTTTTCCCCTTCCTTGATATGTGGTAGTTAAAGACAGGCTTGCTGCAGTCAGTCATGGCCCACCTTCCCATGGGGAGCCTCTTGACATTATTGGAGTTCGCTATCAATGTGCAGAAGTCATTCCTGACTTCTTCGCCAACAGACCTGTCATTGGAGCAGTCTTGGATATGGAAGAGCTCCAACACAATGAGTTCAGGATATTTAAGCTATGATCCCGATGTTTCATCCTCTTTCCTGGGTCTGAGAGCAGCTCTGAGACATCTGGGCCTCTTGGCATCCTGCTCGTCGGCTATGCCAGGGTGGCATATGTGGGCTCTGCAGTGGAACCTGCAGGGGATCCTGAAGAATTCTGTAGGAAAGTACTCCTTTTGGCATGGTTATCCCCTCACCTTTTGCCTGACTGATGCATCTTTGACTGAATGTGCACTGGGTTCCTGCTAACCAGGTTACCAGTGCATGTGTTCCTTCCCTAAACTGTAAATTTGTTTCCATGATTGGCACACCACAGGCACACATGTAAGTCTCTTGTAAAAGGTATCAGTTGTACCAAGGGCCTTGTGACCAGAGAGAGTCTCTAAGGGTTGCAGCATGTATTGTGCCACCCTAAGAGACCCCTTGTTAAACACATGCACACTTCCACTGCAGCCTGCGTGTTTTATTGCAGATAAAAGTGAAGTGGCGACCTGGCACACCTCCCTGTCTGCTAGGCCTACCAGCACTGCAAGAGACATAGGTAAGTCACCCCTACAGCAGGTCTCACAGCCCTTAAAAAGGATGCACTATAACTCTTGTGAAGGCATAACTGCATGGGCAGATATGCCCCTATAGTGTCTAAGTCCATTGTTAGTCATTATATGTGCACAGTGAAGCCATACTGAGTACATGGGTTGGGAGCTTGTCCCTACGAGTTCCACAGCTCCATGATGGTTTCATCGAATTCCAATATGTCTGGTACCAAAAATCTCAGATTAATGCACCCACATTGGAATCATTAATACATGCACTCAGAGGGAACGTCAGAGGTGCCCCCTGCAAACCTACCAAACCACTAGTATGTGCCTGACTGGTCTGCACTAGCCTGCCACTTCTAGACATGTTTCTGACCCCCTGAGGTGAGAGCCTTTTCTCTTCTGGGTTACAATGAAAGCCTGCTCTGGGTGGAGGTGCTTCACACCTACCCCCAAGCAGGAACAGCAGAGCACTGCAGTGAGCCTCAAAGGCTTCCTGCACTTTGTTATGCTGACCAGGGCCTCACCAGCTAGTGGAGATGCCCGCACCCCTGACCAAACCCCACGTTTGGTGGCAAGGTTGGCAGGAAAATTAGTAAGCAAGAGAGGTGCGTACCCTCTCAGCCAGGACCACCCCGAAGGTGCCCTGAGCTGAAGTGACCCCCTCCTTTGAAAATCCTCTATATTACTTTGGAGGATTCTAGCTACTAGGGCTAGGGGTATGCTCCCTTCCCAGAGGGACTGGCCATACAAAGGGTGTAGTCATCCTAAAGTTAAGTAGCCCATTGGCTACTACCTTCTAACCGCTGTAACACCCCTAAATTGAGTATTTAAGGGAACCCCTGAACCTTAGTCCTCAGATTACCGATGACCTATGAAGAAGAGGACAATGGAGAGCCATTTAGCAGCGAAGACCGAAGACACCAACTGACTTGGCCCCAGCCCTACAGGCCTGTCTGCAGCCCTTACACACCCTGCCACAGAAGAGCAACTCGTCTTGCAGCCCAGCGACCACCAGAACCCTGCCTGCCTGCCTTCTAAAATAACTCCTGATGTCCTGTGAACAGCGGACCTGTCCAGAAGAAAACCAAATTTAAAGACCAAAGCTCTGCCTATAGAGCCGGAAAGTCGACCACCAATTCACCCGACACCCACGGCATGAGACCAAGAGGCCCACCGGTCCAGAAAAAGTTCCGCAGTGATCCTGGGCAAGAGTCCCTCATGGGTTGACCCCTGTCAGACTCCAAACCGAAGCCTGTAGCCTCTGCATGATGACCCCCTCCACCCAACCGCGACCGCACTGGTAAGTTGACGTCCGATTTCAAAGGACACCTCTGCACCAGAGCCCCTGGGCCTTGGGGAGATCTTCCGACGATGTCCCGATACTCCAGCACATCCCAACTTACCTGTGCAGCTGTAGGTTCCATTCGTCCAGCCTCCTGGCCTGAGCATGCAGCCTTTCTCCAATTTTGAGATTCCCCATTGGTTTGCATTGGGCACCCAAAGCTGTGTTGGCACTCTGCACCCGGCTGCCCCTGTGCCACTGTAAGTGTATGTTTGGAGCTGCCTTGTGCCCCCCCCCCTGTGCTTACCTTAACACCGGAGACTGGGTTCCAAAACCGTGTTACTCACCTGCAAGTAGTACCACTTCAATTGCCCCCTTTCTCCATTGGATAACATCGGTACCAGACACCGAGTTTGACTTCTGCACCCGGCCGCCCCTGTGCCGTTGGTGGTGCACTGAGGTGACTTACCTGAACCTTGCCTCGTACTGATTCTTCATCCAAAAGCTTAATTTCTTAAATCATTTACTTACATGCAAATTGCTGGTTGTGTTTCCTCCCATAGGATAACATTGTATTGATTGAATAATGCAAGTGTCCACTTTTCATATTGAAAAACAGTGATATTGCAAAAGGTATTTTACTACAACAAAGTATCTTTGGTTCTATATTATAAATGTACTAAAAGTAATATTCTTACAAACCATTGGTCTCGGATTTAGTCATTGAGTGTGCGTAATCACCATGCCACCTCGGACAGGAAGCAGACAAATGTAAATCAGCCTTGGACTCCTTCCAATGGGAACAGTCCTGCCTGAAGGGCCAAGCCAGGTCCTTTCTGACACAGAACACAAGCAGCCCAAGACCGGTTTCAGCCTATTTGGGCCTTGACTGTGGGGTACAGCTTGATTCTGATGGTGCCGTGAGCACGCGACCTATGTCTGGGCATACCTGTCATATTTAGAAATACGGAAAATGATGGGTGGAATAGTTAAACCCTGGGACACATCCTAGCTCAAACGTTTTGTTCTTGCCCACCGTTGCACCGCAACATGTAACCAATCATAGCATTTTACCCAACATGACTCAAACCACTTGGTCAGACCACCATGTGCTTGCTTTCCAACATAAACCAACACAAAGCAACACATCTAAAACCACCTTACCTGTATCCACCTATGGACCGTGGAGCGAGCTCAATTTTGAACACTTAGAAACACAGCTAACATCCAGTACAGATGTAGGCACAATACATTCCATTCAAAAACTATATGAGTGGCTACAGGAAGCTGTTGATACCCTAATACCACTAAGAACGACACAACAGAACAAAAGAAAACAGGCATCAGTGGAGAAATACAGAGCTAAAAGAGATAAAACAGCAAACTAGAAAGCTATAACATACCTGGCTCAAAACAACCACCAATTAAAACAAACTTTACTTTACAGAAACTTAACAGATTATACAAGTCAGCAATCCAAAAAGCTAAAAAGATACTATTCAGACAGAATAGAAAATGCTAAATGTGCAAATAAAGAATTCTACAAGGAGCTCATCCCATTACTCAAGATTTCACAGACAAACTGGCAAATCATTACACAACCAAAGCAGAAACGTTAGACTCCTATTTAAAACAAAGAAAAAACACCAGCACTGACCCTTTTCCAAAACAACAATCCAAGAGCACGCTAACCCAGCTTCTCCATTCCTTCCATCAAATTTTGCACAGTTAATTTATGGACCTGCCGGCAGCTCTTCTGACCTGTGTCCACCATAAACCTTCAAGAAATTTTTCTAGCTACCTCTGCTGCCACACCAATAAGAAGAATCATCAGCAATTCCTTAACTACTGGAATATTTACAGAAGACCTAAAAAAAGTAATATATACGACTATTACTATGGAAAACAGACCTGGACCCGCTTAAGCCCGACAACTACAGACCGATTACAAATAGACCTTTCCTGGGCAAACTGATAGAAAGAGCAGCATTTGCCCAGATGTCACAATTCATTGAAGATAATTCCATACTATCAGACTTCCACACAGGATTCCGTCCAGGAAGAGGCATAGAATCTGCCCTCATTGCCATCTAGGATGACCTTAAGAACACAGTTGACCAAAACAGGGTTTCTACACTAGTTCTCTTGCACCTCTCAGCTGACTTTGACACGGTTGACCATGACTCTCAAATACAAAGACTCTACAAATTCAGTATAGAGGGGACTGATCAAGACTGGATCACACCCTACCTTCACAAGAGAACTAAAGTCATCCTTACCCCCCTTTCTCTTCCAAACCATACTTCACAAAAGCAGGGGTCCCTCAAGGCTCTATCATCTCACCCATGCTTTTCAACATTTACACAAAGTCATTACCGCCACTGATCGATCAATTTCATCTCAGATGCTATAATTATCCAGATGGCACTCAAATACTCCTTAAACTGGAAAGCTCCAAAGACATTGGAAACTCACCAATTTTCAGTTGTCTCAGAGCCATGGCTCATTGAATGACATGGAGCCATATCAAATTGAATGCTTCCAAAACGTAAATACTCATGTGTGGTGATTGGAAAAATTATGACCCACTTGCTGCCTGGCCTGATGATTTAGGAAAACCACCTCAAGTATCAAAGGAAGTAAGAAACCTCGGAATTACCATGGACTCCAAGCGATCCGTAAATGCCCAAGTGAACAAACTAGCAAGATCAAGCTTCGTTACTATAAAAACTCTGAAACGCATCTTCCCCACCTGGGATTTCCACAGAAGGTCCAGGCTACTATCTATCCTGTTCTGTCCAAACTCGATTACATCGATAGCCTCTAACATGGATCACCTTTACCAACTATGAAAAGACTACAACAAATTCAGAACTCTGCTGCCTGACTGCTCTTACATATAAAGCCACAAGCCTACATCTTCCCTGCCTTGAAAGCCCTACATTGGTTACCGGTTGCCAGAAGATCCACATTCAAGCTACTCTGTATCACCGACAAAGTGATACATGGAACAGGACCGCACTTCATCAGGATTAAATCACCAAATACATTCAACACAGGAACCTCTGCTCTAGATTAGCATCTCGCCTCAAACTCCCACCATACAAGAAAAAAAACCATAGGTGGCACATCCTTCTCTGTTCAAGCAGCCAAACTATGGAACTCTTTACCCACAAACATAAGATCCATGGATAACTACCTTATCTTCAGAAGACTACTCAAGAGTTGGGTCTACCCCACATAACCGCCATACTCAGACATAAAAATACAGCATATCCCTCTGTATGTAAGCATTTACTTGGACTATAGATGTGTACCTACATATGTGTATTGCTTTGTATAAACGTGTATAATAATTGTATTTTTTAAATATTAAGATATTTGTTAGTTCTGCTTAACAAATGTACATATTAACTATAGTTATGTAATTCTATGTTTAACATGTATATAGGTGACTGCATAAATAAGAAAATGTTTTATCATAACTATTTATCTACAATTGATTCACTATTTAATTACAAAAAATAAAAAATTTAAATAAAAAAATTATGCTTTACAGCAACACTTGAAAGTCTGATTTTGTTGAATACAGCTTGAATCTACATATATTGCCTTCCTTGTGCATGTGTACCTTCCATGTACTTATGTATCTTTGTATTTGTTACTTTGCGTCTAGTTCAGCGTCTCCAATGTGCTATCCTATATCTCACCATATACCTCTCACAGTCTGTCCTCTACCTCCATTCTGGCTCATCTCAAATCTCATTCTACTACTCTCTCCAATGCACTACCATGTTTCTCGCCCTATGCCTCTCTCTATGTATCCTCTGCCTCAACTCTCTGACTCATCTCAAACCTCATTCTACTACTCTTTCCAATGCACTGCCCTATTTCTCACCCTGTACCTCTCTCAAAATATCCTCTACCTCTACTCTCTCACTCATCCCAAACCTCATTCCACTACTATGATCCCCAAAATAACCATTTCTAAACTCTTCCCTCCTCTAACCCTCCTTGCATTATCTCATACCTCGAGTTGTGCTGACAGCAGTGTAGGCAAATGCAGGCTGCACAAGTATAGTGGTTCTGAATCTGCTTGTTGCTTAATGATGCTCAACTTTCCGTGACCCCACTGCTTAGAAGTTACACATAAAAGAAAACGTTTTTCTCTCCCAATAATCAATCATGCTTGATCATCTTATACCTCTTTTACTATTCAGATCTCCCAAACAAGCCTTTCTAAACCCTTCCCTCTGACTCTTCCCCCTCCAAATCCCCTTTACTCATCACAAACATCCTCCTACTGCTATGAACTGCAAAAAATATCCTTTCTAGACCCTTCCCTCTTCTATCCCTCCACTATTCCTTTCAATCCAAATAACAGAATGACCTGTCCACCGCTCAAATTAATTTCATATTTACCTATGCTAATTCCCCACTAATCCTGTTTGGGTTCCGGAGTAGCATGCTAACCACTGAAAAGCGCTTCAACATCTCATCAGGGATACCAAGCGCTATATCAATGCTAACCCTTCCCTGTTCTATCCCTCCACTATCCTTTTCAATCCATATAACAGACTAACATGTCCACTGCTTAAATTAATTTCATAGTTCCCTATACTAATTCACCACTAATCCTTTTTGAGTTACGGAGTAGTGTGCTACTCTCCGAAAGGCACTTCAAAACCTCATCAGGGGTAGCAAGCATTGTATAAATGAAAACCCTTTCCTCTTCTATCCCTCCACTATCCTTTTCAATCCAAATAACTGACTAACATGTCCACCGCTCAAATTAATTTCTTATTTCACTATACTAATTCACCACTAATCCCTTTTGTGTTCCGGGGTAGTGTTCTACTTGTCGAAAAAGCACTTCGAAGCCTCGTCAGGGGTAGTAAGCATTATATAAATGCAATTGCAATACAATACAATACAATTGAGGGAGGAGGGGGAAAGTGTAGTCTCAGAGTTGTTATAGATTTGAGCTATTTTATCCAAAAAGAAGAAGGCAAGACTATTACAGAGCTCCTGTGTTAGGGGTAATGGACTGTGTGCTAGCCAGAGGATTTTAATGATACTGAAGATTTCTGGAGCAGAATAGCCCACTAAGGCAGGCTTGTTAATACAGCAGGAGCAGCATGTAGCATGAGTCAGCCTTTTAATATGGCTGGATGGCTTGTCTGAAAGTGATTTTGTCTTTAGGGTAGTAGTTAGCCCTATATTTTTGAGCTGCCTTTTTACATTGGGATCTTATGTTATTGCTTTTGTCAAACGCATGTTCACAATTGGTTTCTTGGTAGTTACAAACAATACTTCTTCAGCTAAGAGACAAATAGAAATTATTATTTGCTACCATAAGCTTGTTTAAATAGCCACGTTTTTAGCAGTTTGCAAAACATCCCGAAGTCCATTTGCTGCCAGACCTTGTCTGGCAGGGCATTCCAAGTGATGGGGGGCCACCACAGAATTAGTCCGGCTCCCCGATCTATGTTTACGGAATTTGGGTACCACAAGTCAATTTGCCTTAGTTGATCTCAAATTGAGAATGGGTTTATATTTACTGTATCTTTCGGCCACAGATTTAGGGGCAATCCCATACATGCTTTTAAACACCATTCAATACACCTTAAATTTAATCCGTTCCTTTATTGGGAGCAAGTGTAATTCTTGGGCGTGGCATGGGTGTTTCAAGGAAAAAGAAATATCAGCCTTTGGCAATGTTTTGAATAACTTGAAATGTTTGCCGGGCAAAGTTTGATAATGCTGCATAAACAGAGCTGGAGTAGTCAAGACTCAATATAATGGCTTCTGTCACTATTAGTTTCCTCACTAGACATTAAAGGTGAAATGTTCCTCAGCATTTTTAATGAAAAAAATGTTTAACATTTTGGACCTTACCTAGGGGTGTAATGTAAAGGTTCCATCAATCACAACCCCTAAACTCTTTGCAGATTTTTAAGAGGTTTATGCTGGTCCATGTTCACTTGGCCAGTGATGGTTATTCCAAAGACTGGTTCTTTTGTTCAGCATGACTATTTCTGTCTTAGCTGCATTCCGTTTCAATTGATTGGTTGCCATGCAGCCTGCTATGAATCTCATAGATTTAGTGGTGCACAACTGTGGTGGTGCACTGCTCCTTTGAAAACCAGGGGACACAGGGTGCCAGGTGGTGGGCAGAGAATCTCTTCAAAGCGGGCATGAAATCAAGTGAGCTTGAAATGCAAATTGTTAAAATTCGAAGCTGCTTTAGATACCTACACATTTAACTTGAAAGGCCAGTTAATTAGTACCTCCCACAGGATAGTGTGTGAGAATTGTGGGCAATGATGACAGAGGCAAGAAGTGGCTTAGTTTGGACTTTTGTCAGAAGATGACTCGAGTCAAAGAGACACCGTAGTGATCTATCCAAGCGAGGGCGTTGTTGCAGAAGAATGTGCCATATTTGTGAAGACAGGATCCAATAAATGTCCTGCTGCATATGTAGATTGAGTCACAATTAATCTCAGACCTAGAGAGGCGAAGTTCTGTATTACTGATTTAGAATAAGGATTTAACACATCCCCTAGCCATAGATAAAGCCACCCAATATAAAGAACTTGGCCGCTTGGGGTACATTCAGAGCAATAAGGTCAAACAGCCTGGAGTTGAATGAAAGCTGGTGGCCTGGGAGCTTCTAAATGATGGTCATGCAAACGATTGGGAAGGATTGAGTTGAATATTAGAAATCAGGCATTTAGCACCCAAAATGGCTGCGGTATCAGACATATTGCAAGACAAGTGTGTGCGATAGACAATGCCCATGCCTCCCCAGATCTTGGAGGAATGGTCATGGTGAATCAGACCACAGTCTGTTGGAATAGCTGTAGCAATATCAGGGTCTAACCAAGGGTGAAACCAAGTTTCTGTTAGGGTATCAGAAAACTCCCAGATGTCTACATGGTGATTTGGAAGGGAGCATACGTTAATAGTAAAGCAGGTGGAGATGGGTAATGGGAAAATAGTAAAGCAGGTGAAATAGGCAATAGTAAAGTAGATTTAGATGGTGTTTTGGAAGAGAGCATACATTAATAGTAAAGCAGGTGAGATGGGTTATGCGTGGCGAGGTGGAAGTGGACATCTTTGGTTTCTCAGAATCAAGACTGTAGAGCGGGGCATTTTTAACAGTTAATTTACAGTAAAAACAGGTGAAATAACCAAGGGAAGGAAGAGGATGATTGAAAACGCAGACTTACCATGCTCTCCCACGGAGCGAAGGAGGTCTGCAAAATAGAAAAGTGGTGGCTTAAGTTGCCGCACCAGGGTTTCTGGCGCTAGACGCAGTCTGGGTGTGGATGAGAACAAATGCACTTACCTTTAACACACCTACAGCACGCCTCCCACATGCCTGATGTGCAGGCAAGCAAGTGTGGCACCACAGGGTCATGAGCGAGTAAAGAAAAACGAAAGCACTGTTACAAGTGTAATGTAACTCTATTTCCAGAATATGCGATGTTGCATCGCATGCGATACATCACATGCCATCACAACGCAGTTGTTACAACGACCGCGTTGTTACATCGCATACCATTACAACGCAAGTCGTTACAACGACTTGCTGTAGGGGGTGCTGGAAGTTGGAATAGTATAATTTACTATTCCAACTCCAGTCTGTACAACAGTAGGGAAGGTGTTGAATTTTAAATCCAACACCTTCTGCCCCTACAGCAAGTCGTTTTAACGATTTGCATTGTAATAGTTTGCGATGTAACAACACAGTCGTTGTAACGACCGCGTTGTAATGGCATGCGATATATCGCATGCGATGTAAAGGATGTCTCCCCTATTTCCATATTGGAATAAAAAATAGTTTTTCCAAGTTGGTGTTTAACAGCATTCCTTGGACCAAGGGTAGGGGGACACACATTCACAAATCTGTATACAGTTAAGTGTAATGCATATTATTTGAAACAATTTAATGTCAATACAAATGTAATGACAAGAGATTCACATTAAAACATATGGATCATAGAATAGCACACTAAACAAATGTCTGTGACAGCTGCTTGTTCAGTATTTTGCGCTTCTTTCATCAGTAATGAGCAATATAATCTCTGAAAGAGTCAACCAACACATTTCGCCAATTGTCGGCGTGCAGAGATTTGTCAGGGCTGTAATATATACATAGATGGAAATAATTACATTATTTTAATACAGCTTTTGCTGCATATTTATTAATGCATGCTGAAGTTTTATTGTGGAGTCATGGATATGAAGAGCACACAGTGCGGCACAACACACATGGAAGTCACAGAAACTAGGAGAACATAATGTCAGAGTATATACATGTGCATGATTGTGTGAACGTTCAACAAAACCCGATTAAAAATTATGCTGGTTTAAAGCCAGCATATGAAGACTGGGAGAACGATGAATGCATGATATCTTAGAGATTCTGCAGGGTCACAGTCTAGTACAAAATGTTTGTGCTCTAGCTTCTGCATAGAACATGCCACAATTTCAAATCGGCATAGTCCTGGGGTGGAACATATAAATAGTGAAAGGAATATCTTAATGTGACTTTTTAGAGCTGTTTTTCTTATACTTAATTGCACTAGAAAATGCTAGTAGGTACCTATTGTATCAAAACATTCGTAGAGCTAGTTTAATGTGAATGGATAGGTATTCTGAAAATGAGGGAGAAAGCAAATCACCTCCACGTGGTTTTAGAGAGTTTTGCCCAAAAGGGGATTAAAGCAGTTCAGGGAGTCAACAGCAGTAAGAGAAGTATATCTCATTAAATTATGTGAGGTGGTCTTTTAAGGATGGACCTAGAGGTGCAATACCTATCTCTGAGGTTCAGAGGTAAAAAAGTACAGACTGACATTTTAAGGAGTACTCAGAAACCACACTCCCTGTGGCTGGTGGGTACATAGCTAAGTAGAAAAATAATGTTTTCAGAGAGAACAAATAAAAACGCCAATGATGACGAATTAGGGCATTCAGGCAGAGCAGACCTGCACTGCAGTGGGGAAGCAGTCCGGGTATTTCTAGACACCCAGAATGTTTTGTATGAAGTGACCCTACTCAAATAAAGCAATTAGCTACAGACTGGTATGAAGGTACACACAAATATTTGCAGGTAGTTTCCTACCCTCAAAGCTCACACAAATTTACTCGAGGACAGAGTAAGATGTATTCCCATATTTCGTAGGGTGTAGAATAAGGATGAGGACTTATTCATTTTGGCTTCATAGTACATTCTGACCTTTGTGAAACTGACTTATGTTTGAAATTTTTTCCTGATTCTTGCAATGCACAGCAATAACAAAATGACTAGCCAACCTCACCGTAATGACTTCCTGCTCCAGTAAATGCTATGGAGGGTACTTCTGTGAGTAGGAGAGCATCGAGGCTCATAGGAGATTGTCGGAAATCAGCTAAACCTGCAACCTTTCAAGAGTCATCAGGTAAGAGGCGCCAGAGAGGGCTCGAGTATGTCCGGAAAAAATCCTTTAGGCAGCTGAAATCATTTAATCACCACATCTGCAAAAAGGGTGTACGAACAGGTTTATTGCATATGCTCAGAATAAGACAGCTAGGAGAGTGACCGCACCATGAGAGAAGCACAAGTCAGTCTCAAATTACACAGGCTGTGAGTCAATTATTATAATAGTACATTTGGACAACAGCCAAAACTTGGTTATGTTAGCAATAGAAAAAGCTTCCTGCTTTTCCATTATGTCCCACCCAGACTGCAAACATTTTCTTAAAGTGCAACTTTTTCCTGTGTTCGTGACTCTAACAGGCACGCTACCTATACAGAACTATATTTGGTACATCCTCTGCTGCTCTGAATTTCCTCCAACATATTCAAGTCACGAAGGTTCCCAGAAACACACACAATGGGAGGAAAAAACACTTTAGTTATACCACATTTAGACCTTTTTTTAAAGCAGACTGTAGATTATTACAAGATAAAATATGCAACTTAAACAGGCACTTTAAACCACACATTTAAACAGCCTCATACAAAATTTCCTTCTTTACACGATAATAGTGCGTCACAGTTTGTGTTCAAGTGACAGGTAAAACTGAATAATGAACAGAATGATTAGGGCCTAAATCTAAATTAGGGTTTTGATTCCTTTCATTCCCCTCTCTAGTCGATTCTTCGACTACTTCTTCACTACCCCTGTACATTTCTCTCAGTTCTGAATTTTGCATCTCTTTATTTCTTATTATAGGAAACATACCTGAAACCCTCTTGCAAGATGCTAAAATAATCTGAAATACTAGGAACATCAATAGCAACAGAAATATTATAGGCAACAAGGCCTTAGACAACCCCGACATCCAGGACGGCACCCAGTCGAACGAGCCAGTGAACCACTCATTTAGAGCACCCCTCTCTTTCTTCATCTGTGTATGCAAATTATGCAAAGTAAATATGGCCTGAGTCAGGTTTCCTTCTGTCAAAAGTAAAAATCCCTTTGGACTCTTTTAAAGCATACAGTAATCCCTACTAGCATCCAGTCACGATCCACTCACCAGCACCCATCAGAAACCAAAAACATAATATAAAGACTGTCATGTATTTTTATATTTATTAGGATCCTTATAATTCCAAATATCAAAAATTATATGAAATTGAGATTCCGTCTTACTATAACAATCCCATTTCCCTGAAAGTAAAGAGAAAATCCAATCAGTTTCACAGCCAGTTTAGGATGACGTTTAGTTCCAGTCCATGTATATCATGTTTTCATCCCATACTTGCTGACATGATCCTTTTATATCATCAAATCTCAAGGGACTTTTTGTTTCTGTGCCATTCCATAAAGATATGGCCCTACATGAAAACCTAGCTCCACTAAACCATTTATTATTGGCAAATACTGATGCTTTAATACTTAATACTGGCCTGGCTGCACAATCTGGGGGCAGAGGTTTGGCAGAATAATTATTACAGGTGGATGGTGGATTAAATCTCCCTAGAATACCTTGTTCCAATACTGCTTCCTCCCAATTTACATAACTATATTTCTGCCCTGCTAACTTCATTCTGGATATCTCTTTCACAATCTCTGTTTTATCTGCCAGAATTTGTGAAAATTTCAGGGGTTGTATCAAATCTAGTTGTATTAACTCGGGCAGTCATAGGACCTACATGAGTTGGCTGTAACTGTGCTTTTATCTTACACAAGAAAAGATGCAATAAACAGTTGTTATATTAACAGGCACTTCTTTAGGATACACTAAAGGTGGTGTTTCTATGGCATGGGGAATAAGCGAACATACATAACAACTATCATTGTGTGTATTGGTACCTATATGATACATATTTTTATACCACAAATTATTAAATAAAGAATCATGCAAAGGATGTATATCTGCGAAAGCGTGATATTTCTTTCCTATGGTTGGGGTCTTTTGCATCTACATAACATATGATACAATAGCAAATTATCAGAGTAATAATCATAACCACTAAACTCATTATTATACTATGAAAAATATAATTTAACTCTCTCTTCATTGTGTCATTTATTCTTGGACCGTTGCCTCCTCCCCTCTCTGGGGGAGTGAGGCCAAAAATGGAATAAGGTCTGTTAAGTACACCCAGTTCTGCATCCCCTCCACTTTTACTGCTGTTGGCGTGCTCTGTGTTACTTGGCATGGGCCTAGAAACTTGGGGTCTTTCCATGTCCTCACAAAGTTGTGCACGAAGACCCAGGAATTGATGCTATGGCTGTAGACAAAGGCAGGGGTGGTGCAGTACTGTCGGCCTGTTGCAGCTGAACCTGTTTAGAATAAACCTGTACAGCTTTTGTTAAGGCAGACATGTATGCATTTATTTCTTGTTAAACACTTTCTGATGCAGACTTAGTATCAGAACGAATCATATGATTTTGTTTAAAGGAAAAATTAGAATGCATACCTGTTACGACTTAGTGAGGGATCAAATGATGATCCTTTGAAGGGCCATTTCTCAATGCATACAGAGCAAGGGGAAAGCAGTAAAGCCAATTCTTTTTCAGTGTCTCACAAATTTTTGGCACTTTGCTTTTAAATAAGCCATTCATCCTCTCAACTATTCCATTACTCTCTGGGTGGTAAACTGAGGTAAACTGGTGTTCCACTCCTAATAGTTTAGTAATTTGCTGAAATACTGTGTTAGCGAAGAGCTTACCATTATCGCTGCGTATTGCTGCTGGAACACCCACCTCAGTATGACCTCTCTCACCAGGAATTTGGCTGCCTGGTCAGCATCCCACCTGAAGCAGGGTCCCGCTTCAATCCATTGTGAAAATGGACACACCACTACTAACAAGTACCTATATCCGTTACATTTTTGTATCATATCTACAAAGTCTATGTGTAACTCTATGAAAGGACCTATTGGTCTTGGAATGGAGGATGAAGGCATTTTGGTGATCTCTTATTAGAGTACTGATAACACAGATGACTTGAAGCTAGGAATAAATCAACTAATGGTCCTAGATTAAGGATAAACCAGCTTTTATTTAATTGATCCATCATTACTCTTTTTGAATTGTGTGTTGGTAAATGAAGTTGTCGAAGGGCTGTTATAAGTAGTGACTGGGGCATTATAACTTTACCTGAAGTTGCTGATCTATAAAGAAGATCTGGAAATCCAGTCCCTCCCCCCCTTATTTCCAGAGATCTTTCTCATGTTGTGGTGCTGCATTTTGAATGTCTAATAATGCCTCTGTAGAAATATTCTCATAGTGTTTTATCTCAACTTCATCATCTGCATCTGAAGTGTGTATACTGCATGTTTTCATTGCATATAAACTAGCTTCCTTCACTGCTGTATCAGCAGCTTCATTTCCCTTAGACACCAAATCTGGTCCTTTTGTGTGTGCCTGCCACTAAACCACTGCTACTTGACATGGTATTTGCAATGCAGCAATAAGGTCAGCTAAGAGATGTTGGTGCGCTACTGGTGCCCCATCAGATTTGAGAAATCATCACTGTTCCCAATGCTTCAGCCCTGAGTAAACTGAATCAGTGTATATCATCATTGACTGACCCTGACAAGCCTGTAGGGCCATTATCAATGCTTTTAATTCAGCCACTTGGGCTGAGTCTTGGAATGGCAAGGGTAAGAGGTGCAATGTGTGTAAGGTATAATCAGTAGGTGTACCAATAGCCTCAACAACAACTGCACCTGTATGCCTTTTGCATGTCTCCTGGTCTATCCATGAGGAACCATCAATAAACAATTGTCGGCCATCGGACAAGGGGTCCTCATGTGCCAGGGAATATATGACATTACAACGCAAACAATTACAACGCATACTTTGACATTGCAGTTTTTACAACGCAACTACCATTACATCGCATGATTTTACAACGCATACCATTACAACACATTTTTTAAAACTACCATTACAACGCATTCCATTACAACGCATTCCATTACAACGCATACCACTACAACGCATAACATTTTTTTCTGCAACAGTAGGGTAAGTGTTGGATAGAGTTGGGGAAAAAATTACTATTCCCACTCAAGTGAATGCAACAGTAGGGAAAGTGTTGTATAGCGTAAGGGTAAAAATTACTATTCCCACTCAAGTAAGTGCAACAGTAGGGAAAGTGTTGGATAGCGTAGGGGTAAAAATTACTATTCCCACTCCAGTGAGTGCAACAGTAGGGAAAGTGTTGCATAGCATAGGGTAAAAATTATTATTCCCACTCCAGTGAGTGCAACAGTAGAGAAAGTGTTGGATAGCGTTGGGATAAAAATTACTTCCCACTCCAGTGAGTGCAACAGTAGGAAAAGTGTTGGATAGCGTAGGGGTAAGAATTACTATTCCCAACTACCACAAAACCCATACCCACTCTAAAACTTAAAATTCTCCATTACTAACCGTACAATGCGTTGTGATGGCATGCATTGTAATGGCATGCGTTGTAATGACATGCGTTATAATGGCATGCGTTGTAATGGCATGCGATTTAAAGGCACCTGCGTTGTAAAAGTTGCGTTGTAAAGGCATTGCGATGTAATGCCTGCGTTGTAAAGGACATTTCCCACGTCAGGTGATGGTCCTCCTCCAATGTTACACTACAGTCATGTGGGCTCTAGTAGGTGCACTAAAAAAGGTGCAGGATTGACTGAGTGCACTCGCTCAATGCAGATAGAAGGGTTTGACAGTATTACTTCATAACCTGTTGCTCTTTAAGTGGTCAATGTACTTTTACTTTTCTACAGCACAGCAAATGGAGAGTGCTCAACATACAGTGTTATAGGGGATCCTGGCGTAATAGTACTACTCTTTTCTACTGCAAAAGCTGCTGCTGCAAGTGCTCGCTCACAAGGAAAGTGACCTTTCATTACTGAATCTAATAGTCCACTAAAATAGGTGACGGGTTTGTGACCCATCGGGTATTTTTGAGTAAGGACTGATATCATGGAATCCTCTGTGGCAGCGGAAAACAGAAAAAATCTCTTTGTAGAGTCTGGATTTGCTAGCACTGGGGCTGAAGCAATTGCTTCTTTTAATGTCTGAAATGCACTTACACTGTCATCAGTCCACTGTATGTCTGTGTTGCAGTTTTAGCTTGCTTCATTGCATATAATAGTGGTTTTATGATGGTAGCATAATCAAATACCCATTGACGTACAAAATTACAAAGGCCTAGAAATGTTTGCATGTCTTTTACTGTCTTGGGCTGAGGCTGATCACATATAGTTTGTATTCTAGAATCTGCTATCTTTTTACCTTCTGCAGACAACACTTGGCCCAAACACAGTACTTCCTGTTGCACAAACTGTAATTTGTTCCTGTCCACTTTGTATCCCTTAGTAGCAAGTAGCGTTAAGAGATAGATAGTGTCCAAAACACATTCAGATTCTGTTTTACTACATATTAGTAAATCGTCTACATATTGCAAGACTGTACTGCCTGACTGGAAATTTAACAAATCATCTTTCAGTACTCTATTGAACACAGATTGAGGCTCACAATAGCCTTGTGGGAGTCTAGAGTACAGGATTTGTTCGCCATCAAAACTGAAGGCTGTCAAGGGGTGGTCAGGTTACCTACCAGTTATGGAGGATAACCCAGGACTCAGCTTCAATGATGAAGCAGTAGCCGATATTTTAAGGAAAACACCCTCCCTTCTTGGGGTAGGGGGTTCTGCGGCCTCAGGGACGCAATCAGAAGACTGGACCTCATTAACAGCATTGAAAAGAGAATGGGTTAAGATCACGCTCCTTGGGGCATTGATGACCGAGTACTTGCGAGCTAACATCGCTCTAAGTGGACTCATAGTGAACATTTTTCCCAGACTTTTTTTAGAAGACCCTACTTTAAAAAAATAATGGTGTCTGGTATCTTGGAAGTGCACCCAAGACCTCTTGGTACTCATTATCAATACTGCCCAACGGTTAGCAGACGCATTATTGGCCAGTATACAGGCAGCAGAAGGGGCACTCAAATCTACCATCCAGAACACCACTTTTAAGTCTAAGTTGGCAGAAATAAACAGCGAGATTGCTGACAGCAGAGAGTATCTGCTTAAGCAAAAGATATCTAAACTACAAAAGGATATTCAGAAATTCGATAAGGAGAGAGTATACCCTTACTTGAAGGCAGATTATCAAGCAGCCAAGAATAGCTATTCTTCTGACGATAATTCTGACAACTCCAGGAGGGACTCGAGCACTGGTAGTTGGGGGAGTAACAACCAAAAGAGGAATATTCAACCTTCCTACCCCCATTACAACAGCACACCGGCTTATGCAGGTCCACCACAACCCCCCCTTTTGGCAGTTCCCGGTTTACTCACATGGGCAACCTCAGTTCTACCCCATGGGCAACCAACCTTTTTTAGGCAGAGGCTGGGGCAGAGGAAGAGGGCGAAAAAGAGGGACACAGAAAGGAGTACAGTGGCAGGACCAAGAACAATACCCAGTGGAAACCAGGAGCAGGAGCAGAGGGAAAAATAATTAGTAGTCAACCTGTCATATAGACCACTAACGGGGTTGGAACAGACAGTACTTGAGAAAGGACTGGGGTATGTCCCTACACCACGAGTGGACAGGTTTAGAGACAATTACGAGATCCAAGAATTTCTTAGGAAAATCCGCTTGAAAGCATTTTTCCAGGATAAACCACAGATAGAATCTGACGACTCTGGCTTACGCAATCCCTCAACGTTCACTCCTACCAACAGTATGGTCCCACCAGAAGTGCTCACGTTTGAAAAAGCCATTCTCCGCGAGCTGGACGCAATCCCTAGAGGGCATGCATTCCACAATATGTCAAACGCGGAACTGGCAGCTGCGATGTCCTTAGCCAATGACACAAGCATCACCATAAAGCAGGCAGACAAGGGAGGTGCCACTGTGATACAGACCACCACCGATTACGACTTTGAGTGCATGCGCCAACTTGAGAACATCAGGTACTATACTCCTATCTCGACTGACCCGACACCGAGATTAACTTCGCAGATTGCAACCATAGTCTTTGAAGCAGAGAGTAACGGGTGGATTAATAGGAAAGAGGCTGACTTTCTTACCACCAAAGACCCCAGAATACCCTATTTCTATACTCTACCCAAAATTCAAAAGGGCACGACACCAGTACCAGGACGACCTATTGTCTCTGGAATAGGGTCACTCTTGGAACCCTTATCAAGGTTTGTTGACCACTTTTTACAACCTATAGTAAAAAAGACCCTGTCCTATGTACGCGACACGACGGACATTCTCCGTATCATAGAGGAGATACATGACCCCAGTGACATCAACCTTCTGGTCACGTTGGACGTGGAGGCACTATATACTAATATCCCCCAACGTGACACTCTAATAGCTGTCGAAACAGCGCTCATGAGAGAGGAATGGACTTCTCCCACCCCCATCTCCTTCGTTATGGGGTGTGCCACTTTGGCATTAACGGAGAATTACTTTGAATATAGTAAACAGTTGTTTCATCAATCCCAAGGTACTTCGATGGGGAGTACTTTTGCCCCAAGTGTGGCCTGTATCAACATGGCCACCTTCGAGGAGAACGTCATCAGGCACCCCAGTAACCCTTTCATCAACAACCTGACCTTATGGAGGAGGTTCATTGACGACATACTGATTTTTTGGAAGGGTGACCACCCAACTTGTCTCGCCTTCTGTGAGTGGATCAACACACAAAATCAGTATCTGAGATTTACCTACACTATCTCCAATACAAACGTACCATTCCTAGACCTGAGTATTATGCTCAATGACACAGGACTTAGTACAACACTGTACAAAAAACCGACGGACAGGAACAGCTTGCTTTTATACAGCAGCCACCACCCTAGGGCTCTTAAAGATAATCTACCCTTTGGACAATTTCTTCGTATTAGGAGAAATTGTAGCTCCATTACGGACTACAAGGCTGAAGCACAGCAGTTAAGCTCCAATCTGAGACTAAGAGGTTACCCTGACCGCCAGATCAGAAACTCTCTTAAGAGGGCTAGAAACAACCCCCGTGAGTCTCTACTACAGCCTAACCCCAGTTAACAAACAGATTCATTGACGTGTGTAACGTCCTTTACACCAAATTCGACACGCATCAAAGGCATTATTAAAAAGCATTGGGGAATTTTGAAAACAGGTGACCTGAATATCCCTACACCACGATTTGCCTTTAAGCGGACACAAAACCTCAAGGACATTCTCATACACACCAGACCTAGGAGTGTGAGTAATAATGTGCAAAGAACACTATGGGATCTCCCCCGGGTAACAGGTCATTACGCGTGTGGCACCTGTTCAGTGTGTCACCAGACGGGTGTGACCAAAGAGGTTACCTTCTCTGACACCTTTACCTGGAGAATGCTGAGGCACACTAATTGCAACACAACACACTGTATTTATTTGGCTACCTGTCCGTGCAATAAGAGATACGTGGGGATGACCCTCAGACCAGTAAAAACACGCATAACAGAGCACAAGAGCAATATAAGATGTCAGAGGGTCACTACGAAAATGTACACACACTACAAGGAACACAATCATACCCCAGATTCCTTACGATGTCTGGTTCTAGAATCCCACCCCAGGATAACACAAAGGGCACTGTTCAAAATAGAACAGAGATGGGTTCACCGCCTTGGATCAGACCGGGATGGGTTAAATGACGAAATTCCATGGTCCTCCTTAACGAATAGATGAGCCACTACCCACACATTGGCAATGCTGTCTGCATACCACCTGTAACACCCAGCAACTGATATAGCTGATGACGGCATCAGCGGACTCATAAACTTACTTGCCGTAGACATACTGAGGTCTAGTAGCACTTGACCGATGGCTTCTTTTCTCTTTTTTCTTAAAATCGGGTCAGGAGGTCTGCACTAGCGATCACCTTGACTGACGCTACCCGTACACCTTAGCGTGTCAGGTAGTACACTGTTTTGTTTATTTAATACTTCATAGTCGACATAGACATACATTTTACACCCGATAGCATTATTGACCTGCTGCATACACCTTAGCGCGTCATAGATTATACCGGTCTGTTCATTGAATACATCATAGTCGACAAAGCCATACAATTCACACCTGATAACATTGATGACCTGTTGCAACACCATAGAGCAGGATTGAAGAAACTACATTACAAGATGGCCGCCGACTCACACGAGCAGCCACTGCGTGGAACTATCATCTACGCGCTGGTAACGGGCACGTTTTATTGCTTTGTGTTATACACTGAGTGTTATACCACAAACATCTTACTCGGCATTGCCACTGTGATAACAACCGGATGGCATGGCTGGCCTGCTGTTTTAACAGTATACAGCATTGATTAGTTATACTACAAGATGGCCGCCTAGTCTCACGAGCTGTCACCTCTCTGAGCACTGATCTACGATGTGATCATGTGCCCGCACACATGACGACAACCCGGAAACCAGCCCCGCCCCGCCCATGCCGGCAAGTATTTCAGCGTGAGTCAATGGCAGCGTTGTCTTTCCCGGTTCGATCGGCGAGGGGTAGGTTTTCCAGCCCACTCCGGAGAAAATCAAATCGTGAGTAAATAGATGTGGGTTTTTGCCATGTTTTGTGTACTTTGTAGGCATAAAGGGACTAGTTTGTGGGAGGGCCTGACCACGCTCTGGCTATACCATCGCACTGCTAATCTCCGTCTACACTACAGATTGGTTACACGAACGGGTGCAGTTGGTCCACGATACTAGCCATGGCCGTACTCCCGCATACCTGTGGACAGTGCACGCCCTTTTCTAGTCTGTGTGGTACCAACAAGCACACCACGACTGACCCTTCTTGTTGAGGCGGGGTCCCTGGATTGCTCGGTGAGGTGTTCCAGATGGTCGCCTCCCCTGCTACCTTTACGCACTTGGTACAATAGCACTAAGGCAGTCTACCACTACCTGTCTAACCGCGCGATGGTGTTCACGGCTCAATTAGTTTTTTGTGCAATCTTGTCACCCGTAGGACACCAGATTTTAGGTGTCCCGGTACCGCTTCGGACACGGATTGGAACATGTGGTAGCACTGAGTTAGGTGAGTGCCTCCCCTGTCAAGTACAACCCGTCTGTTTGTGACTGTTAACCATACTTTGTAAATAATTCCCAAACGTGCAATAGTTGCACGTGGTCCCCTGGTCTTCTGTTTTAGCCATATTTTTTAACTAGTGCTTGCTTTTAATCCTCACTTAAGATAGGTTACCTAACCTGCACGGAGGTTATCAATTGATACCTCCTCTGTCATCACCACCAAAATTTGTATGATCCGACACTGAGAGAGAGGATTGTTAATGTAATACTGGAGAGAGGACTTTGTACTCTTCACTGAAATAGTTGTGGCTACCTTATATATTTCTCTTAGGTTACCCGACATTCATGGAGAGACTGTTTCATAGTACTAAATGTGGTAGGTAGCGTCCGCACCCACCACAGTGTGTAGATAGTTATTTTACACTAGGTCCTGAAGAATTTCCGAGGATCACTAGGACCGCGAGGCATGAAACATGTTGACCATCAGAGATGAGCATAGCTGAGCTGAACCTCTACGACAGCAAGCTGCCACTCTTAGTTTGTTTTTAATCAGGTGGATAGCCAGCCTAAATAAAGTCATATTTCGGACTATCCAACTTGTTTTAAAACCACCTCTATTCACTCACATCTACACCACTAGGCCCCTCACACGCACCGCACCGTACGGCCAGGAACTGAAGATCTCCGCTAAAGAGCCCCTTTATGGGTGCCCGTCAGGTATTGCAGCGCCGACCTGATGAGGAGCAGGTCCATATGATGAAGCATGACACCTAGCTTGCTGGGTGTGTGAGGACCCTAGTTCCGACAAGAGGAATTCCCTTCCTCTATTGTTGTGTTTCCTCTGTCTTCTCTCTCTCTCACCCACTCGAGGAACTGCATACCCTTTTCTCCCACTGCTTGATAGGGCACGTATGCTGGACCTCTGTATAAAAAAGCCCCGTAGTCCCTCTTGGTTGATTGAGTTTGTGCACGGGTTACCCCCGTGGGACTTCTAGTTCATAGGTTACCAAGCGGTGTTACCTACACTGACTGGCCCACAGTTATAACTCTACCCCTACATCTTCAAGGGGTGGTCAGGTTACCTACCAGTTATGGAGGATAACCCAGGACTCAGCTTCAATGATGAAGCAGTAGCCGATATTTTAAGGAAAACACCCTCCCTTCTTGGGGTAGGGGGTTCTGCGGCCTCAGGGACACAATCAGAAGACTGGACCTCATTAACAGCATTGACAGCAGAGAATGGGTTAAGATCACTCTCCATGGGGCATTGATGACCGAGTACTTGCGAGCTAACATCGCTCCAAGTGGACTCATAGTGAACATTTTTCCCAGGCTTTTTTTAGAAGACCCTACTTTCAAAAAAGAATGGTGTCTGGAATCTTGGAAGTGCACCCGAGACCTCTTGGTACTCATTATCAATACTGCCCAACGGTTAGCAGACGCATTATTGGCCAGGATACAGGCAGCAGAAGGGGCACTCAAATCTACCATCCAGAACACCACTTTTAAGTCTAAGTTGGCAGAATTAAACAGCGAGATTGCTGACAGCAGAGAGTATCTGCTTAAGCAAAAGATATCTAAACTACAAAAGGATATTCAGAAATTCGATAAGGAGAGAGTATACCCTTACTTGAAGGCAGATTATCAAGCAGCCAAGAATAGCTATTCTTCTGACGATAATTCTGACAACTCCAGGAGGGGCTCCTCTAATAGTGACTCGAGCACTGGTAGTTGGGGGAGTAACAACCAAAAGAGGAATATTCAACCTTCCTACCCCCATTACAACAGCACACTGGCTTATGCAGGTCCACCACAACCCCCCCCTTTTGGCAGTTCCCGGTTTACCCACATGGGCAACCTCAGTTCTACCCCATGGGCAACCAACCTTTTTTAGGCAGAGGCTGGGGCAGAGGAAGAGGGCGAAAAAGAGGGACACAGAAAGGAGTACAGTGGCAGGACCAAGAACAATACCCAGTGGAAACCAGGAGCAGAGGGAAAAAGAATTAGTAGTCAACCTGTCACATAGACCACTAACGGGGTTGGAACAGACAGTACTTGAGAAAGGACTGGGGTATGTCCCTACACCACGATTGGACAGGTTTAGAGACAATTGCGAGATCCAAGAATTTCTTAGGAAAATCCACTTGAAAGCATTTTTCCAGGATAAACCACAGATAGAATCTGACGACTCTGGCTTACGCAATCCCTCAACGTTCACTCCTACCAACAGTATGGTCCCACCAGAAGTGCTCACGTTTGAAAAAGCCATTCTCCGCGAGCTGGACGCAATCCCTAGAGGGCATGCATTCCACAATATGTCAAACGCGGAACTGGCGGCTGCGATGTCCTTAGCCAATGACACAAGCATCACCATAAAGCAGGCAGACAAGGGAGGTGCCACTGTGATACAGACCACCACCGATTACGACCTTGAGTGCATGCGCCAACTTGAGAACATCAGGTACTATACTCCTATCTCGACTGACCTGACACCGAGATTAACTTCGCAGATTGCAACCATAGTCTTTGAAGCAGAGTGTAAGGGTGGATTAATAGGAAAGAGGCTGACTTTCTTACCACCAAAGACCCCAGAATACCCTATTTCTATACTCTACCCAAAATTCATAAGGGCACGACACCAGTACCAGGAAGACCTATTGTCTCTGGAATAGGGTCACTCTTGGAACCCTTATCAAGGTTTGTTGACCACTTTTTACAACCTATAGTAAAAAAGACCCCGTCCTATGTACGCGACACGACGGACATTCTCCGTATCATAGAGGAGATACATGACCCCAGTGACATCAACCTTCTTGTCACGTTGGACGTGGAGGCACTATATACTAATATCCCCCAACGTGACACTCTAATAGCTGTCGAAACAGCGCTCATGAGAGAGGAATGGACTCCTCCCACCCCCATCTCCTTCGTTATGGGGTGTGCCACTTTGGCATTAACGGAGAATTACTTTGAATATAGTAAACAGTTGTTTCATCAATCCCAAGGTACTTCGATGGGGAGTACTTTTGCCCCAAGTGTGGCCTGTATCTACATGGCCACCTTCGAGGAGAACGTCTTCAGGCACCCCAGTAACCCCAGTAACCCTTTCATCAACAACCTGACCTTATGGAGGAGGTTCATTGACGACATACTGATTTTTTGGAAGGGGGACCACCCAACTTGTCTGGCCTTCTGTGAGTGGATCAACACACAAAATCAGTATCTGAGATTTACCTACACTATCTCCAATACAAACGTACCATTCCTAGACCTGAGTATTATGCTCAATGACACAGGACTTAGTACAACACTGTACAAAAAACCGACGGACAGGAACAGCTTGCTTTTATACAGCAGCCACCACCCTAGGGCTCTTAAAGATAATCTACCCTTTGGACAATTTCTTCGTATTAGGAGAAATTGTAGCTCCATTACGGACTACAAGGCTGAAGCACAGCAGTTAAGCTCCAATCTGAGACTAAGAGGTTACCCTGACCGCCAGATCAGAAACTCTCTTAAGAGGGCTAGAAACAACCCCCGTGAGTCTCTACTACAGCCTAACCCCAGTGAACAAACAGATTCATTGACGTGTGTAACGTCCTTTACACCAAATTCGACACGCATCAAAGGCATTATTAAAAAGCATTGGGGAATTTTGAAAACAGGTGACCTGAATATCCCTACACCACGATTTGCCTTTAAGCGGACACAAAACCTCAAGGACATTCTCATACACACTAGACCTAGGAGTGTGAGTAATAATGTGCAAAGAACACTATGGGATCTCCCCCCGGTAACAGGTCATTACCCGTGTGGCACCTGTTCAGTGTGTCACCAGACGGGTGTGACCAAAGAGGTTACCTTCTCTGACACCTTTACCTGGAGAATGCTGAGGCACACTAATTGCAACACAACACA
The DNA here is from genome assembly GCA_963921515.1 of Calotriton arnoldi. Lineage (NCBI taxonomy): Eukaryota > Metazoa > Chordata > Amphibia > Caudata > Salamandridae > Calotriton > Calotriton arnoldi. The sequence continues at coordinate 3,591,184 of CAWUFW010000219.1, read as the reverse complement.
CTGTATTTATTTGGCTACCTGTACGTGCAATAAGAGATACGTGGGGATGACCCTCAGACCAGTAAAAACACGCATAACAGAGCACAAGAGCAATATAAGATGTCAGAGGGTCACTACGAAAATGTACACACACTACAAGGAACACAATCCTACCCCAGATTCCTTACGATGGCTGGTTCTAGAATCCCACCCCAGGATAACACAAAGGGCACTGTTCAGAATAGAACAGAGATGGGTTCACCGCCTTGGATCAGACCGGGATGGGTTAAATGACGAAATTCCATGGTCCTCCTTAACGAATAGATGAGCCACTACCCACACGTTGGCAATGCCGTCTGCATACCACCTGTAACACCCAGCAACTGATATAGCTGATGACGGCATCAGCGGACTCATAAACGTACTTGCCGTAGACATACTGAGGTCTAGTAGCACTTGGAGGATGGCTTCTTTTCTCTTTTTTCTTAAAATCGGGTCAGGAGGTCTGCACTAGCGATCACCTTGACTGACGCTACCCGTACACCTTAGCGTGTCAGGTAGTACACTGATTTGTTTATTTAATACTTCATAGTCGACATAGACATACATTTTACACCCGATAGCATTATTGACCTGCTGCATACACCTTAGCGCGTCATAGATTATACCGGTCTGTTCATTGAATACATCATAGTCGACAAAGCCATACAATTCACACCTGATAACATTGATGACCTGTTGCAACACCATAGAGCAGGATTGAAGAAACTACATTACAAGATGGCCGCCGACTCACACGAGCAGCCACTGCGTGGAACTATCATCTACGCGCTGGTAACGGGCACGTTTTATTGCTTTGTGTTATACACTGAGTGTTATACCACAAACATCTTGCTCGGCATTGCCACTGTGATAACGACCGAATGGCATGGCTGGCCTGCTGTTTTAACAGTATACAGCATTGATTAGTTATACTACAAGATGGCCGCCTAGTCTCACGAGCTGTCACCTCTCTGAGCACTGATCTACGATGTGATCATGTGCCCGCACACATGACGACAACCCGGAAACCAGCCCCGCCCGTGCCGGCAAGTATTTCACCGTGAGTCAATGGCAGCGTTGTCCTTCCCGGTTCGAGCGGCGAGGGGTAGGTTTTCCAGCCCACTCCGGAGAAAATCAAATCGTGAGTAAATAGATGTGGGTTTTTGCCATGTTTTGTGTACTTTGTAGGCATAAAGGGACTAGTTTGTGGGAGGGCCTGACCATGCTCTGGCTATACCATCGCACTGCTAATCTCCGTCTACACTACAGATTGGTTACACGAACGGGTGCAGTTGGTCCACGATACTAGCCATGGCCGTACTCCCGCATACCTGTGGACAGTGCACGCCCTTTTCTAGTCTGTGTGGTACCAACAAGCACACCACGACTGACCCTTCTTGTTGAGGCGGGGTCCCTGGATTGCTCGGTGAGGTGTTCCAGATGGTCGCCTCCACTGCTACCTTTACGCACTTGGTACAATAGCACTAAGGCAGTCTACCACTACCTGTCTAACCGCGCGATGGTGTTCACGGCTCAATTAGTTTTTGTGCAATCTTGTCACCCGTAGGACACCAGATTTTAGGTGTCCCGGTACCGCTTCGGACACGGATTGGAACATGTGGTAGCACTGAGTTAGGTGAGTGCCTCCCCTGTCAAGTACAACCCGTCTGCTTGTGACTGTTAACCATACTTTGTAAATAATTCCCAAACGTGCAATAGTTGCACGTGGTCCCCTGGTCTTCTGTTTTAGCCATATTTTTTAACTAGTGCTTGCTTTTAATCCTCACTTAAGATAGGTTACCTAACCTGCATGGAGGTTATCAATTGATACCTCCTCTGTCATCACCACCAAGATTTGTATGATCCGACACTGAGAGAGAGGATTGTTAATGTAATACTGGAGAGAGGACTTTGTACTCTTCACTGAAATAGTTGTGGCTACCTTATATATTTCTCTTAGGTTACCCGACATTCATGGAGAGACTGTTTTCATAGTACTAAATGTGGTAGGTAGCGTCCGCACCCACCACAGTGTGTAGATAGTTCTTTTACACTAGGTCCTGAAGAATTGCCGAGGATCACTAGGACCGCGAGGCATGAAACATGTTGACCATCAGAGATGAGCATAGCTGAGCTGAACCTCTACGACAGCAAGCTGCCACTCTTAGTTTGTTTTTAATCAGGTGGATAGCCAGCCTAAAAAAAGTCATATTTTGGACTATCCAACTTGTTTTAAAACCACCTCTATTCACTCACATCTACACCACTAGGCCCCTCACACGCACCGCACCATACGGCCAGGAACTGAAGATCTCCGCTAAAGAGCCCCTTTATGGGTGCCCGTCAGGTATTGCAGCGCCGACCCGACGAGGAGCAGGTCCATATGATGAAGCATGACACCTAGCTTGCTGGGTGTGTGAGGACCCTAGTTCCGACAAGAGGAATTCCCTTCCTCTATTGTTGTGTTTCCTCTGTCTTCTCTCTCTCTCACCCACTCGAGGAACTGCATACCCTTTTCTCCCACTGCTTGATAGGGCACGTATGCTGGACCTCTGTATAAAAAAGCCCGGTAGTCCCTCTTGGTTGATTGGGTGTCAAATAGTGACTGTCAGGATGTAAAGGTATGCTAAAGAAAGCATTCTTTAGATCAACCACAGAAAATCATTTGCTGTCACTTGGTATACTAGTCAATATCACAGATGGGTCTGGAACTATGGGGTATTCTGCTAATACTATGGCATTGGGGGGGGTGAAAATCCTGAACCATCCTCCAAGTATTACCTGTAGCCTTTTTTACAGGATAAATGCGGTGTTACAAGGTGATGGACAGGAATACAGGACTCCCTGAACCTTCAGTCTTTGTATTGTCCCTCTAATACCTTCTTTTGCTTCTTTGGAGAGTGGATACTGTTTTACATGGGGCAATTGTGCACCTGGCTTCAACTTTATCTTAAATGGTTCTACAGTTAGTATCAGTCCTACCTTGTTGAGTGCTTCGAGTGCTCGACCGCTGCGAGTGCTTCAGTATCATGGGAGGGGGATGGCACAACTGGTAATATGGTCTGTGCACGGAAAGCACGCACTGAAAAGGGTGCAGTGTATGTTTATAAACTATCTCAGTCCTGGTGGGATCGTCTGAAAAGAGTTCAGATATGTCCAGTGGTCTCAGACCAGGCATAAGAAAAATCAGGACCTTACAAATTCCTCCATCATTATCTGATGCCACCAGGGCGCCCCACCCACTGGTTATTTCCATGCACTCAGCGTAAAGGGTATTCACCTGTACCAGTTCCTCACCAACAGCTTGCCTCCTGAAAATTAGTCTTGGTGGTAATTCCATCCATCTCCCTAAAAGTATTTACTCTGTCATCAGAACAGTAAGTACTGCATCTGCTAGCAATTTATAATCCACTGGCTCTGCTCTTCCAACCACATTTTTCTCTGGTATTCTCAGTAGATGTATCCCACATTTCGCTTGACCTGGTATTTCACATATCATGGACCCATCAGAGGAAAACCTTATTATCATGTTTAATTTAGACATGATATCGCTTCCTAATAAATTTGCTGGTGAGTTTGGAGAATAAAGGAGACACAGCTGCGTTCGCACTCCTGCCACCTCTATGGGCACATGTTTTGTGTGTGGAATGCACTGTACTTCACCAGAGAAGCCCTGTGTATCCATGGTGGCAGAGGACAATGGAACATTTCCTTCTGAGAGGCAAGATTTTGTTGCCCCTGTATCAACCAAGAAAGCATACCTCCTTCCCATTATAATCATTTCTACCATTGGTTCTTCCTCTGGGTCTAGAGTCCTAGCTACCACAGAACAATTGTGATTCGCTGGTGCATACCATCAAGCTGTATGATAAAAGGGGTTTCCACCTTGAACAACCACTCCCCCTTGTCCTTGACTCCCTGTGCTCACCAATGCAGCATTCTGGGCTCCCGTCTGTTTTACAGGTGCTGGGCTGGGCTCCCGTCTGTTTTACAGGTGCTGGTGTCCCTTGGACAGGTACATTAGCAAATTGCTGTTGTGGCATATAAACCTGTGATAGTGGAGTTGTTTGTTGTTCAGGGAAGGGGACATACTGATAAGGACCATAATGAGGTGCTGGCCCTGACGTGTTCACATTTTATCTTCCCCTTCCTCTCCCTATTCCTTTCACTCCCTGTGCTTCACCACTCTTCTTAAAGTGACATTCAGCAATAAAATGTCCAATGTTACCGCAGTAATGGCATTTAAAATTTCTTCTTCCTTGCATCTGTCTCCCCTTTCTTTGACCCCTTCCTTGCTCCCTGTTTGCAACAGGAACCTGCACAGTCATTTCTTTTCCTGTCTTTTCCTTCTCATTTTTAAGTATTTTTTGTGTCACCAGTTTGGCTTGGGCTCTGTCACTTTGAGCTTTATTTTTCCTCTCCTTTTCTTCCGTTTTTTCTACAAAAATGTATAATATTAGCTTGTATTTCTGCCCAGGGTTTTACATTTAAGGCCACGACCTGATCTAAATGGTCTTGTATGTCTCCTGGTAGCCCCTGTTTTTAAAACGTAGAATAATCTACAGCTACCTCCCATGTCTACAGGTCCTACATCTGCTGCCCACCTTTTCCTCATCGTTGTTATTTAGTCTGCACAGGACTGTCCTGGAGACATAGTTTGTGTCATCACTGCCCCAATGTCTGGTCGGTCTGGGTACCTATTCCTGAAATCATTCCACACCCTAGAGTGCACCACCCCAAAAGCAGACCCATCCTGTTTTTCTTTAGTAATAGTTACTCCTTGTATCCCTGCACTTCTCATTATACTGTCCACTTCATCCCCTACTATGGAGCTCAACAGGCTCTTTACATCCCCAAGAGCTAAAGGTATCCTAGCTGTTGCATTTTCAAATGCTTTTATCCATTTCCCTGCTCCTTGATGTAATGGAGGCAGGATTTTCTTTATCCATGTGTTGCCATGGAACATAGACAGGCTGTGCTCCCTGTGTCTTATACACCAGTGGCATGTGTATTACAGCGGTATTCCTTCCACCATGTCCCTCATAAGCTGTCTCAGACCTTATAGCATATTTCTTCCACACACACATACTTTGTTGCATGTAATCATAATCCCACTCTGAGTCCCCATAACCTTGAAAAATACATAAATCAGCCATGTATCAATTCAGGGTCAAAGAATCCTGCTCCTGACCACAATTTTTATCTGTGGCACCATACCTTCTGTCCACCCTGCAAGGTTATTAGTAAATAGGACAACATTATACCAACTGTTTTCTCCCTTCGCTACTATTTCATTGGGTGTCAAGTCATTATTTCCTTTCCTTTCTTTTCTATGTATAAAACTTGTAATTCCCTGTATATTTCGTACATTAAGGGATCTTGATCCAGCGGAAGGGAAACTTTTCCCTAACTCTATCATGCCCTCTGCTCGAAATGGATACCCAGACCATGTTATACTACTGGAAAACACCTGCTCTCCTCTTGTTTGTTCTCTAAAGGCACTTTGTTCCTCCAATCTTCTTCTATTATTTCAGCATTTCTGTTCTCAGCCTCATGCCACAATTCCATGAGTTCACTGTCAAGCACGCTTCTGAATTCACTCCCCACTGAGTTTATTTCTTCCTCATCTTTCTCATCTTTTCCAGTCACATTCTTGATTTCTACATCATATCCCATATCGCTTACAACTGGTTTTTCATCTGTTTTAAATAATATAGATGTACATATATTTGAACAATCATCAGCAAAATGGCTTAGTCTCTCAATTGTGTTCTGTATTCCCTTTACACTGGTGGTCATGTCACGATAACCTCTATCCTCTTCCTGATATATCTTTGATCGTGCCCCTAAGTGTGGGGTGCTGGTATAGTATCCATTTCCGTCACTTGAGTTTTGAGGAATCTTGCTAGCCCATTCTAATATGTCTTTTGACTTTTGTTCCATCTATTTTCCATTATTGTCGTGTCTTAATTTTGCTGAAATGTCTCCTGTTAGGCATAGCTGCCAAGGTTTCAGATTGCTTATGTGTGACATTTTCTTAATTTCAGTGTAATTATGAGTGACATTCAACGACTATGAGTGACACTTTCTCGCGAGCACAAGTCAAGCAATGAAGATGAGGGAAACATATAAATATCTGAAATTACACCAATATGAGCAACGAGAAACGCTAAAAAGATCTTAAGACTGATGCAAAGCACCAGAAATGGAAGGGCACTAACAGGAGTCTCATAGCTGTCAAGTTTTCATATTGCTTATGTGTGACTTTTGCATGGTTTTAGTGTACTTATAAATGACACGAGTGACACTTTCCTGCCAGTAAAACTAGGCAATGAAGTCCTAATAAAAAGGTAAATATCCCAAATTATCACCTTTTGAGCAATAAGAAGCACCCATTCAAAGTAGCCCGATCCAACCCAGTGCATCCTAACTCAATTGACAGCATCAGGTCTTTCAGTATCAGAAAAAGCTAGTCCAACCCAGGGTTCAAACCCAACACAATTCCAGCAGGTCTACCCCTGCTCAATGCACTGTGACCCTTTACATCCTTCAGAGCCAGCCCATCCAGTTTAAAGCAATTCTATACAAATTCACAAAAACCAGTGTTGCCCTGCCCGGTCCATTCAAGGCCCATAAACCCCAAACAGAACCAGCCTGGTCCTGTACAGCTCCATTTCCAGCCTGAACATTACAGCCCTGCGTAGTTCTGTTCAAACGCCATAAATATTCACACAACCCAGTCAGATCAAGCCATTCTAGCTACTTGTACATCCACCAGAACCAGCCAATGAGGTTGCTAACAGGGTGTTCTTTTATTGGCATGACCAGTATATTAATGTCCCAGCATAAAGATTTTAAATCCCTTAAAGCCTGTATTTTTCCCTCATATCGGCGCATATTAAAAACTGAAAACATAAGAGTAAAGCACTTTAAAATGTGTTCCATAGCTGTTTTAATAGTCCATAGCTGATACAGTAAACTAATGAAGGGAAGCAGTGTTAAAAATGAATACGGACTATCTTGTATGAACTCCAGTTTATCATGTGTGGGTATTCGAAAAATTTTATAACATAATATACTGGGAAAGGTGGCGAGGCTACTGGCCTATCCCACTTCACCTTGACATATTCACAGCACAACTCACCAGTGACAAGTGCTGTCCAGTGATTTAGTGCCAGGATGGGAGCCAGGAAGACTTCATTGGGCTGGGCCGGGCTGAGGGGACAGGCGGTGCTCTGGAGTGATGATTGCAGCATGCGTAACCTGCCTTGCTTCGGCCCTGTGGGCGATCCATCGCTGCTGCAAATTCTGAGACCTTGGGCTGGCAGTACTTTTAAACACCTCTTTTCATACGGCCAGCATGGACTATCAAGGACATTGGTGCAGGAATGGAGAGAGGACAGATGATGGTGCTTTCGAATTGCTCAGTAAGCACACAACATGCGACGCTCTAATCATGCCCAATAGACTGCAGCCCCGACAGTCAGCACCTATGGGCCCAGGAATGCTTACATTCATGTGGCTGCAGCCTGCATGTAAGGGAGCGGGGGAAAGGGCCTTCCATACATATATAAAGGTAGCTTGCTGAAGGAAGCAGCAAAGTGTTATAGGCCCTACCTTTTCTGAGGCAGTTGCAGAGTTGAGGGTCAGTGCGTCACTGCCAAGAAGCACACCCGGAGAACAGGGTAGATGGTCTCACATTCTGAGCGCCAGCGTCCAAGCGCATTGTGGCTCAGAAAAGGGCATCTTCTGCACCACTGCAGCTAAGTTCACAAGGGCGCCGGTTCCTCCTTATCTCTGCAGGAGGTTCAGAGAAGCAACATGGCAAGCAACCGAGACAGCAGCTTGTCTCTTTCAAAGTCATAAAATACTGGGACACTTGGCCTCACCTTCTGATCTCAGAAGCCCCGTCATGATTAGACTCTTTAACATCAGCAGCCCAATCGACACAGACACTTACTCGAAACTCTCAGCAAGCGCCGCCCGTTGCGTCCGGTCTGCCGGTCTGAGCAGCGCTGGCGGTCTCACTCCGACTGCATTCATGGCTGCAGCACCGACTCTGCCGTAGCGGCCGCGCAGGTTCTAATGATCTAATGCAGGCCACGCTGTGTCAGCTCAGCTCAGCAGCACCTGCGGGCTCCCAGCTGTACAAACTGAATCTGCGCGCGGGCCGGGCCTTGGTCGATTGGCCAAATTAAGTCACAAGACTCAATCTTGATGTCACGTCAGTGACCTTAGCCTCGGAGTGATTGAAATACATTGTAGTCAGCCCTGACTGGCCAGAGCGAGTTGCTTGAACCAACCCCCAAGCCGTAAAGCCTGCCACAGCAATGCGCTGTCAGCTAAAACCAAATTACCAGTCAGTGGTACTTAAGCAGCGCTCCAGCTGGAAAGCTGAGTCGGCGCTATCATGCGTGGCAATGCATTTCAGTGCAGTGATGCAGACCACCACACTGAATTGTGTTAGTCTAACGCCTGATGCATGGTACTTGGCAGGGCTGGTTAGGGGCACTCTTCCCTCATATACTTTATCAGGTTTAAGAGAATCTTTATTAATAGTTTGAGAAAGATCAACCTCCCCCATGTTTAATAAGTCATCAACCTTTGGTGTAATTTTGTTTATGTCAGTCAGAGGTATTACGTGTCTTTGCAGCCTACAGCTGGAACGTCAGTGTCCACTGAGTCTATTGAGGTAGTGTGTGCCTTATCTTCCACTGACAATGATGGATACATACCCTGATGGCATTAGGGCCCTTTAATTATTTCAGAAGATGTTGGGGGTGGTGCTGTGGATTCTACATGGGAATCCTGACTGAATATCTTCCACATGTCTAATGACGCTAATCTTTTTGTTCTTTTATCTCTTTTATATGCTCCTAAAATATACAATATTACATGGGCTATCACTGTATTATCAAAAGAGCCATCTGGGGGCCATGGAACCAGGGAAGTCTTTGTACTTTCTGCCCATTCCTGACAATGTCTTTTTATTCTATCAGAGTCTCCTGGAAATGTGGAAATCATGTGGCCTAAAGGAGTCCCTTTCTCTCCCTGCCTCCCCGGGGAAGATTTCTTAAAGAAAGGAATGACCTCACAATTTTTTTTTTTAATCTACCAGGAACTTTTACTATTCCTGTTCGTGGAGAAAAAACTTGTGGCCTATAAGACAGACTACTATTTCTTTTTGTTTAGCCTCGTCTTCAGTTATCCCTAAATAAGCAAGTTGTGGGAGACTTACAAGACTTTTACACGACACACCTACACTCAAATCAGATGGATCTATATTACATGGAATAAATCTACCTGGTATCCAAGTAGACCCAACTCTTACTATTCTTAAAGGCTCCTGTCCTAATGGAGTTAACACTAAAAAAACAGTTGGTAACTCTGATAATGCAAGAGAACTCATGATCTATTACACATGCTATAATTATCACAAATGTACTTTATATATATTTATATGTTTTATTTTTAAAACAACTCACATAATATATTTATACAAAATGTCAACTTTCTCTGACATTTTCCAAATTCAAACTGCCACAAGGGAGAGAAAAACAGCCTTCCAAGTTTAACTAAATACACATCTATTTCTCTGACGATTCCTAAACAAAGGTCTGCCAGGATTAACTAAATACACATCTCCGGTTGTAACAGTTGTAGATCGATACTCAAGTATTCGACGATCGCCCTTTTTTCCTACCTTATCTGGCCGCTTCAGACGTCTCCCGGACCGGTACCCCTGTCGTCCAAAAAACAGATCTTTCGTCTCAACGGGCATCTGTCATTCTCCTCAAATTGTGCATGACTAAATTAGTTCTCCGAAAGGGCCCCAAAGGGGAACCTCCCCAGAGGCAGGTTGGAGCAAGGGGGATCTCTTGGCTGGCTCTGCCACAATGTCGGGAATAAAATGTTTAAGCAGCTAAAATCATTTAATCACCACATCTGTAACAAAGGGAGTATAAACAGGTTTATTGCATATGCTCAGAATAAGACAGCTGGGAGAGTGACCACACCATGAGAGAAGCACAAGTCAGTCTCAAATTACACAGGCTGCGAGTCAATTATTATAGTGGTAAATATGGCCAACAGCCATAACTTCAATAAAATGTTAACAATGGAAAAAGCTTCCTGCTTTTCCGTTATGCCCCACCCAGACTGCACACATTTCCTTAAAGTACAGCTTTTTCCAGTGTTAGTGACTCTAACAGGCACGCTACCTATACAGAACTATATTTGGTACATCCTCTGCTGCTCTGAATTTTTCTGCAACATATTCAAGTCACGAAGGTTCCCAGTAACACACACAATGGGAGGAAAAAACACTTAAGTTAGACCACATTTAGACCTTTGTTTGAAGCAGGCTGTAGATTATTACCAGATAAAATGTGCAACTTAAACAGGCACTTTTAACCACACATTTAAACAGCCTCATACAAAATGTCCTTCTTTACACAATAATAGTTCTTCACAATTTGTGGGCAAGTGACAGGTAAAACCGAATAATCAACAGAATGATTTGGGCCTAAAACTAAATTAGGGTTTTGATTCCTTTCAAGTGCATGGTGCTAGGTGCAGATTCTGGGTGAAGTTAACAGCTCCCAATGGCAGATATGGGATATGGGGCAGCGGGAGGTGCCCTAAACCATGCTATATGATGGCAAGCTGAATGCAGACCATGGCAGACCATTGACAAGTAGAACCAGTCAAGTCACCTCACTGCACAACGTTTTGTGCCAGCGGACAATACTTCCCACTGATCTAAATAGCTACTGAACTGCTCCCTTTAAAAAAAAAGCTGTGAATTTAGCACATTGTAATATTCACAATGTTTTTTATGAAAAAATGTGCAAATTTGCTAGTCTTAGGATTTTGCAAATGTGCACACCAATAGAATAAAATAAAGTATTTTTTGACAGGTAAAATATTTTCCGATGGAGAAAGGGGAATGTGAAAAAAAAGCACATTAAAGGATTATTTACTGATTAAATGTTATGCCCTTTTGGTAAATTGCACAAAATGGGAGTATTTCTTAAAATCTTTCACACATTCAATTACATAAAAATGAAATCTGCAATTGGCCGAGTAACTCAATATCACTAATTTTTCAAACACTTAGAATGATTATTTATATAGATATTTAAATAGAACAAACCAAGCTATGAAGTGACTGAGCACGGACCAAAAGGGTAAGAGCCCAATGATCAAAGTTTATGGATATTACAGCAAAAGAGTTGACAGGTGGTTTCCTATTGTTGAGGGAATAGAGCCGATTGAAGAAGTGAGTCTTCAACTTCTCCCTGTACTGAGGATAGTTGGAGCATTTCTGATGTCTGCGAGACTATGTAGTGTGGACCTAGCAACAAGGGCAACAAAGTGCTTTACAGAGAAGAAGTTTGAAATACAGATAACAAGTAAAAGCTAACAAGGGCTTCAGTGAGGAAGGGAGCATTAGATAAAAACAAAAAAAGATGAGCCTTAAGATTTTCTTCAAAATCAGGGAGGGGACAGTGTGGACATGATGCTGTTCATATCACTACTGTTTTCTACGAGAATCTGTGCTGCACTCCTGCCTGAAGGTTGGTCCCTGTGTGGTAAATCCTCACAGCTCTCTTCCTCCTCCATCTGCTCCTGCACTGTGCACAAGATGTTGATATTTTGCTAATTCCTGCTGCCTTGCAAGCAATCAAGATGTTCCTGCAATGTGAGGATGTGTGCTACATAAGTGTTCTTGTTGAGTGTCTTTTGCTCAGTTTAAGACACTTTCAAGCTGCTGCAAGTCAATAAGCACCAATCTCAGGTGGTCTCGATAGATTTACCACCTGCTTTTAGGTGGTCTAATTGTCCATGCAAATTCCAGTGCTGAAATCTCTAAAACTGTTCCTTATATGATGTTGCGTCGACTCAGGTTAATTCCACAGTTTTTACACGTGTTTCATCATGCATGTTTTACACTATATTTATGACTTATTGTTTTAGTGATTTGTATGCTGTATTATTGCGACTGTGGTATTCGCCACTTTTGAACACATTGGGGGATATTTACAATAAAATGTCGAAGCGTGGTGTTACTCCAACATTGGTAACGCAGCGCTCTGACATTTTTTAAATGCAGGGATGTGCTGTACTTACAAAGATATGCCGCACCCCAGCTTTTCCCCTAGCGCTGGTGCTAAAAAAGCTGCCTAGCGCCAGTGCAGGCTCCCTTGCGCCATGTTGCAAGGGTGCCTGCACTGCAGGGGCAATTGTTTATGTGCAGGAAGGGAGACCTTCCTGCACATAAACAATCTTTAAAGGCAATTTGCTGGTTCTATATGTGTTGCAGAAAGCAGCACACATAGAAAGAGCAAAATACAAAGAGAAATTATTAACTTCTCCTCATATCGCCATCATAAGACCATGTTTTAGCTGTCTTAGTTTTTGGAGCAGCCCCATCCTTGTAAATATGGGGCAGCATCAAAAAGCAATTGGTGTTGCTAAGGAACGCCCACAGCAACACACTTTGCCTGTCCCTTTTCCGCTGTAGACTGCTACGCCAAGGGGCATATTTACAAGGTGGCGGTAAGCCACGTTAAGTGGCTTAAGGCCACCTTGTAAATATGGGGTAGAGAACAATGCAGTTGCGACTCCTCCGCAATGGCGCGGTGACTGGACAGGTAGTCTGTCCCAAGGGCTGCTAGGACAAGCAGGCAGGAAGAGAAGAGGCGGAGCGAGGAGACGTGAGGCTGGAAGTGGCAAAAGGTAGGTTTTTAAAAATTTGTCGCCCCACCTGCGAGCGAACCTTCCCGTGCGACCCTACCCGCCTTACCATGCTTTGTTTATGGCAGCCGCCGCTGGAGCAATGCCACCGGAGCGACAGAAAAAGTGACACTCCGGTAGTGTAGGGGGCTTGTAAATATACCCCTTAAACTAAATTTGCAGAGGTTAAAGTCTGTGTTATTTTTGCTAGCACTTTTAGCGTGTTTCCAACGATCTTTGAGCTGGGGCTAATTATTTCTGTAACACTTTGCAACACTCTAAGTACATACTTTAAAACAGGTATATAAATGACCAGAATGTACATTGCTTACATACTAATGAAGATGAAGAATTCCCCTTGAATTCTCAATAGCAAATATAGTTTCAAGTAGCAGCACAAAAAGTGTACATCAAGGCACGGAAAGTCATCTTACTTATTTATGCAAGGGTTAGCAGATGATTGGACACATGATGAGCAGGACACATGAAATATGGGTGTTTTGACAAGGTTTCTACATCACAGGAATGTTTTAATAAGGCTATTTTCAATAAAGGACCTTCTGGAAACACAAACAAGAACATGCTGCGTTTTATTTTCTTGCTCCGTTGCTGAATCCAGCTGGCCTATTGGCATCATACAGCACGACAGCCTATATTTTCTTACCTACTGCTTTTTCTGCTGTTCTGTGATCTCTTTAGAATTATTACTGGAACGAGAAACTGTAACAGGTTCTAAACAAGTTTCCTTATTTATATGAGTATGCCTCCTGCATATCCTTATCTGGTTTTGCCTCTATCAGTAACCACTGAAATTACCTGAAATTGCTATGATACCCTTATTAACAAAAAAAAAGCTTTTTTTCACGGCAGGGGATAATTCAAAAATGTGTATGCAAAGGAGACAGTGTAGATGGGAAATACGCAGCAATGGTTCACCCATCATTCTGTTTTCGTATGGACTCTTGATGGTGGTCCTAGGATGCTCCCTTAGAGGACCACGGTGTAGGGTATCCTATAGAGATAGCGACATTGTGGAAACTGACGCACTTTCTGTGCCTGTGCTGGGAACCTCTGGTCTGCTTTTGGAATATCCTGGGAACCCTTTATGACTTTGGTGCTATCTGTGACTGCATCTATATGTCACAATATCAAACACAAAATATGAGGCAGCCAGAATAACGAGTGCCAAAATGTCATGAAGCGTTCTTGAAGGCGTATATATTGCCGAAGTACATAAACGTGGCGTCATCTGTAGTACATCTATACTTACCTATATATGCTTCCCTTTGTATTATTTTTGTAGTTGAGGTTCTGGCTATCATATCTGTGCAGCATGGCTTTTGGGTTTCATATTTTTGTAGTATACGGGGGGAGAATTACAGGCGTGACATCCCAATAGATTTTCATGTACAGACAGTAGCAGCTCCTACCAGATGGGGTGGTGTGGGGGAATGAAAAAAAACCACTTACCTGGGTACAGCCGGCATCCGCCTTTCCTCCGTCCTCTTCATCTTCCTCCTGTCTCGAGTCCCGGCAGCAGGAAGCACCCGGGCTCCCCTAAGCCAATCACGATGCTGCTGTCACCATGGCAGCAACGTCATGATTGGTCTGAGCGTCGTGGTTCGGGGCTCAGACGGGGACTGAGAGTCTGTGCATGTTCTCAGCCAGGCTGTGCATTACAGCCCTGTGGAGAACATGCTAAGTGCGCATGACTGTTTGGCCGGCCCAAGACAGTCGGCCAAACCGTCATGCTCACTTAGAGAGTGCCCACCACTCCTCCCCCCTGCGCTGGCCAGCCACGCCACGCCTTACATTAAACTGAGCCACTGCAGTAGGAAAAATCAAACAATAGCGTTACGTTATTATCATTTTATTTTTCCTTTTGAACTGCTTGAAGAGCAGTGGGGCAACGCTCCTCCGCCTTAGAGGAGAAGCTGCCGCTGTGTACGGATACTCCAATAAATTGAGGTCTTTGCATGGACTACACGCCCAAGAAAATAAGATAAATTATTGTTAATTTCTCTTCTTATTTCTTGATTTTACAGCACTTACTGCTGAGAAGTCAATTTACTGGCTGTGGAACAAACATTGTCTGGAAGAGCTATGTGGAGGGGGTGTGATTAGGGGACATCAGAAGAATAGTCAGAATGGAGCAGGAATATACTAATATACTATGGCTGGAAGAGCATACCAGTGTTTGGTAGCAAGTGAAAAGAACAATTTATGGCGAGATTATAGAGGCACCAGGATGGAGATATGTGAACTGTATGAGACTTAGTGCAAAAAGAATGGGGGGTTATGCGACACTAGATATGAAGGAAACAAAGTGGGTAGCTGACCATAAACACATTTAATAACCATGGACAGCACATAATAGAGGGGACATTGGGAGCTAAGATGGAATAAAAGTGAGCAGTAGGAGAAATATTAAAGAGCAGGTGAATGCCACAGCTAAAGTCCGATTTTAAGGTTTCAATGGATTAGCTAACAGTAGTTAAGGTGAGAGGAAGTCGGAGTAAAGGTAAGAGTTTTAGTAGCACGGAAAGTAAAGTATGCCTGATTTTAACTACATTATAGAGCTGAAACTATCAGCTGCGGAAACAGTGGGAATGTACTGAGTGAAATACAGGCTGGAGTCAACGATGACACCTTTGTTGTGGACCGAGGAGGGGAAGCAGAAAGGGGGAGGAGGAAAAAAAGATGAAGGTAGTAAAATAACCTAGATATGCAGGAAAAGTAGAGAATTTTGGTTTTATAGAGATTTAGAGGCAGTGCATGGGAGGAGTTACAAATGTTCACAGATAAAAGGCAAGTAATGATAGAGCTGTGAAGGGCCTGAGTGAAGGATAAACAGGAGATTTTTTACTTGAGCAGCTGCTTTCTCACCGCGAACGATCACGACCACCCATGACCACCCGCATTGAGAAAATCTCACCGGGACCCCACCTAGCGCCCAAAAACTGCACTAGGGAATGCCAATTCTCATTCACCAACATACTGTTGGCGAGTTGCGTGTGAAAAAAAACTCTGCCACCCAGCGGTTGATGGAGTTTGGCCGGAACTCTGCGTTACAAGCGTAACGCAGAAAGACCAAAACCATGCGAACTCCATTGGAAGAGCCAGATTTATCACCCACCCTTCGCATTGACTATGGTTTGCACTTCTTTTGCCATGTGTGACAATCAATTCATTTTCTTTAGCAATGAAATATAAAATATTTGACAGAATATCTCACAATCTGCTCCTTAATTGACACTGTATATCCTTTGATAAAGAGTTCATACTGGTGTGCATCCTGGGTTAACTAAGAATGGTGGTAGATAGCAATAGTGTTGCTGCTTTGATTGTACTTGATATATTAGTGGCATTAAACATCAATAATATTTAGGTACTTCTAAGTACTCCTAGGATTTGGGCTTAAAATAAAACCTATGGGCAAACTTTGAGCTGCTTCAAGTAATTTTTAACAGGAAAAGAAAAGGCTAAACCACTGCAATTCACTTCCATCCTAACCCACTTCGAGTGGTGTTCCAAAAGGCTGCCCTTTGTCACCCTTTATTTTAAAATGCCATGGCCACCCAGTGGTCCATATTTTTGTGATCCCATAGAATATTTACAGTGACAGATACTGCTAAGCTTCAGAAAAGTGTTCTTAATTAGTATGCGGCTGGGCGCATAAGCTTAGCTAAAGTGCAGGGAATGTGGATAGGGCACCCATGCTAGGTTCCCCTTCTTAGCCACAGGTGATGGGTGTGCCACAGTTGCTCTTTATTTAAGTCTATTGTTTCAGTAGACAGTGAGACTTTTGAGTGTGGTGCCTGATCCCAAAGCAGAATGTGGATTTTGCTATTGGAACAGGCAGTGATGATGTCTATTGTGATATCTGAAAGCAAGTGTTCTATGTGGTGTCTAAATAGATGGCAGAGTCAGCACCTAAATTGATGGTGGGTGTATTCACTCACATAGAAGTCAACGTTTTCCAAATTCTTTTAATTGATTTTTTAATGTACTTGTAGTAATGTCATATTGAAAGGTGGAGTTGTTCTATGTAGTTACTGAAATGAGAGTAGAAGTTGTTCATCATTATTGTGCTTGAATACAATCTGTATCACCTAAGGAGATGGGTTTTAGGCTGCAAAGAAATAATACTGACTCTGTATTGTTACCTTTATTGCTTATTGGAGCATAAGGATGGTGGTGTGTGGAGGTTAGGATTAGTGTAACAGGTGTGAGTGCCATGAGCAAAAAAATATTTTCAGGTATCATTCAATTGTTTGTAATAAGAAATGTCTGTCCCACAACTTGAGAATCCTATGTGGAAGTCAAATACTCAATAGTTGCGAAGATGTTCCATATCTATTAACATTCGTTTAATTGCCATTTAAATGAAATATTTGAGGCTTAGCTGATGCACTAGTTGTATTGTTTGTAAAGCTTAGCTTGTGACAGGGAGGCACTTTGTACATTTAGTGAGAATTAAGATGTCAAGTCCTTTAGCTTATTAGGCACCTTCATGTTCAGTGAAGAGAGAAGTAAATTCTAAGTGGGTCAAGATCTTGCGTGGGAATATATCCAAGTTTGGGGGTGCTCAAACTGCACTTAGTGTGGACCTGACACTTAGTAGTAGGACAGTCCCAATGGATTGTCTCTTTTAAGATACTTGTTCTCAGTTTTTTTCTTGAAAGCTGTCACATTTGGTTAGTTCTTGGTCTCTGGGAGCAATCTGTTCCAAAGTTCGTTGCCCAACATTAGAATCGACCTCCCTCCAGGTGACTTGCAACTGACCCATGGCCTGAGTGATCAGGTTTGCCTTGCTACATCTCAGGTTCGGCTGGGAGTATAACCCCAAAACAGAGTCTATAAGCACTCTGGCACCTGACTCTCCCATACTTTGAAAGCAGTACAGAGAAGTTTGAAAACTGTTGTTTCTGCAACTAGAAGGCAGTAAATATTCTTCAGTGCTAGGGTGATGTGAGTTGATTTCTTAAAAATAAGGCATAGTCTAGCTACGTGATTTTGTAATCTTTGTATTTTGCTGATCCTCTGCTTTGAATTTAGCACAGAAGTTGCAGTTATCTTATTTCAATATCACTAATAACCTGCACAATTCAAAGTGATATGGCAATAGAAGCATGAGGTACACATTGCTATTGCTAACCTCTGGTGTGATTTGATGGCCAAATGATAGCTTAGTATTGAAGAACATTGTAAGATTTTTCATGATTTTGTGCCTAATTTATAATTTGGTGGACAGCCCCATGGCGGAGTGGCCGTCCACCAAATGTATAAATGACCGCCAAGTAGGCAGTCATTTATAATGCATTGACAGGAACCACCGCTACAGTGGGTCCTGCCAAAGAATTTCACTGTTTGCTGCAAAGCTGTGAGACAGGATTTTTTTTTAAAGTAATACTCTCCTCACTATGGGAGTCAGCTCCCATGTCGAGGGGTACATTATTTGCATACTGCGGTCCCTCATCGCCCAGGCTTGCCTTAGCAGTGATGGAGAGTAAAAACATGGCTATATGTCTGCCCATCATTATTGGGTGTTCAGACATATAACCTTTTCTCCAATGGCCCTTACTCCATTGGGCTTTCAAAGAGGTTATGGCTATGGATGTCAGCAATGTAGCCAAACCTATGGTCCACCCACATCTAAAATGGGAGGGCGGACCATCATGTTTGAGGTACGTATACTCCGTCACGACAGAGTATACATACTGCCAACTTAAAAATTAGGCACTTTGTCTGGAAATGGGATGTCTTCAAATGCCTCCAGCCACTTGAAAGCTGACCTCCCATCTGAGGGCTCTCCAACTCCATGGGTCTCTCTTCAGACAGAGACAGGTCTCTCTCAACCACAACTCTATGTGCTCCAGACAGTCTGGCAGTTTTGCAATGCTCTTTGTGGTTGCCCATCCAGATGCGGAGCTGTAGTTCCTCAGCATACATTTGAAACTTTCAATGGTACTGATAAATTATCTGACCTAACAGTCACATATAGATGTTGAAGAGCACGAGTGACAGGTTGAATCCCTGTGAAAACCCAACATGAGATCAGGATCAGCTTAATTTTCAAGAAAGTGGAGGCAATTATCATGCATGGAGTGATTTAGTAAAAATCATTGGCACCATGGAAGCGATATTCGGGTGATCCTACCCATGATTCCCAGGTGCAATGGAAGTATGTTATGATCTACTGTATAACATGATGCAGATAGTGCAAGTTTAATTTGGATTTCAGTTTGTCCAGTGTTTAGAGAGGAGAGAGAAGGTCTTCCCTGCTTTGGCTGTAGCCATTTCTGTAGCCTTTCATGACCTAATCTTAATCGTCTATCATTTAAAATGCTGTTTGAGTCTACAAATTCTCAAAATAAGCATGTTACCTTGACCATCAAGATACTGAATGAATGTAAATGTAAATGTAAGGACTATTTATAGAGCGCACTGTGACCCGTCGGGTATCCTGGCGCTAAGAGACGGAAAGAGAGCCTGTGATAAGGAGTAGGAGGCATCAAACTCTGGGGAAGAGCCAGGTCTTCAATTTCTTCCTGAAAGGCATAAAATCTGTCATCTGTCGCAGCTCCGTGGGTAGGCTATTCCAAAGTCTTGCAGCAGCGACGCTGAAAGCTTGCCCCCAGTTTAGCTCTCTTAACCCTTGGCACTTTCACCCAGTTAGCAGAGGAAGATCTGAGGCAACGGGTGGGAACATACCAACTGAATTTCCTCTGCAAAGGTAATGGCCCACGACCGTGCAATGCCTTAAACACAACACAGAGGGATTTAAAATGAACCCTCTGCAGGATTGGAAGCCAATGAAGGTCCATCAGAGCCTGAGAGGAGGAGGACTGACGAGGTCTCGTCAAGGTCAACTTAGCTGCTATATTCTGGATTCTCTGCAGTCTCCCCATTAAATATTTAGGAGACTCCAATAGCAGAGCATTACAGTAATCAATCCTACTCAGGATGACGCTCCTTACTACCAGAACACGAGTATGTGCTGGGAGCATGGGGAGTACTTTTTTAAGAACTCTGATAAGGGAATAGCAACTCCCAACCGTCTTGTTGACTTGATTTTCCAGCGTCAACTCATCATTAAAGCAAATTCCCAGGTTACGAACAGATTTAGAGGGTTCCAGCGGGGCATCAGCAGTAGTCGGCCACATATTGGCTGGGAGAGGATGTGGTACTCTTCCACCTGCAATATAAAGAAACTCTGTTTTATCTGCATTAAATTGCAGGGAATTATTTCGCAGCCAGTGTACCACACTCTGCATACATGCATGAAAGTTATCCACCGAAAGTGACTGTTCTCTATCCCAAGAGAGAATAAGCTGGGTGTCATCCGCATAATTTACAAGACCTATACCGTAAGATTTAATGACATCCACCAAGGGACGCATTTAGGCGTTGAAAAGAATAGGGCTGATAGCAGAGCCTTGCGGTACACCATGATGTATTTTAGTAAACTTGGATTGAAAAGGGGGGAGGGCCACAGCCTGACATCTGTCAGACAGATATGAATGCAGCCATTTCAGGGCCAAGCCCACTACCCCCACTCCTTCCAATCGTTCCAGGAGAACCTTGTGATTGACTGTGTCGAATGCGGCGGACAGATCCAACAGGATCAGTATAGTAGATTGACCCATGTCCGCACGCAAACGAAAGTCATCCAACACAGTCAGCAAGGCAGTCTCAGTCCCATGTTCTGGGCGGAAGCTTGAGTGTCTGGCATCCAGTAAATTATTTACCTCCAGAAACTGGGACAGTGCCCTGCTTACAAGGCGCTCCATGATCTTAACCGGATATGGGAGGAGCGAGATAGGTCTGTAGTTTTTTAAACAGGCTGGGTCAAGTGACGGTTTTTTTAATAAAGGGGTTACAACTGCTTGCTTCCAGCAGGGAGGGACCATTCCGCTACCCAGGGACTGATCACACAGCTGCTTTAGCATAGGGAACAGCTCAGGGCCTAATGCCTTCCAAATCCTGTGGGGGAGAGGGTCCAGTGATGAGCCCGAGGAAATTCCTAAGGCTAACCGAGTGAAATCCTCCAGCGTGGGAATTTCGAAGTGATCTAGAAAAGGTCCCTGATCAGACACTTCATTCATTCCCTTCCAGTCCTCCTTTCTGTCAGGTAGCAGACTACTAGCCCCATCAACTGTACTATCTCCTTCCATCCCTTTAATAATCTTACAGATCTTCTCTTCAAAAAAAACAGCCAAGCTGTCACAGAGTTCCTGTGTTGGGGGGGTCTTGTTTTTTGTGCAATCGGGAGTGGTGATGTCATTTATTATTTTAAAAACACTTTTGGAGCTATTAGGTGCCTTCAGAATTGCATTTGCGAAAAATTCCGCTTTAGCCGAGGCAGTATAGTTCTTATAATGGAGAATTTTCTCCTTCCACTCAGCTTTAGCCGTGTCAAAGTATCCCCTCCTCCATCGCCGTTCTGCTTGCTTACAGCCAAGTTTTAGCTTTCTTAATTCAGCATTATACCAAGGAGCAGAGGGTTTGCCTACTTTTTCACTAGCTTTTGTGGAGCAAGCTGATCAAGTTGATCATTGATCAGAAGACAAAAGGTGGTATAATTTGCATCCACCTGTTTCTCGGGGTCGAAAGATTCTTCTAGGTGGAATACAGGGGTGGTACTAACTTTCCTCAGGAGACCCTTCCAGTCCCTACTAAGGAGACATCTAGTCTCCTTCACAATTACCAGGCTGTTCTGCTTAACGTTAAGTACATCAAATTGAACTAAATGATGATCGGACCAGCCCATCGGCAAAACATTTCTCACTTCCACTGAGTCTTTCCCCGCAAAAACAAGGTCCAACACATGTCCTCCTATATGAGTAGGTTCCATCACCCTTTGAAGGAGCTGTAAATCCATACAGGATTGTAAGAGATTTTTATACCCAGGGTCCATGCTCCCATTGGCCCATAGGTTAAAGTCTCCTAATATTAATAATTTGGCATGTGAGAGAGCCATGTTACTAAAAACATCAGTCATATTTTTTTGTTGCAGGAGACTGGTCGTTCCTGGAGGCCTATAACAGATAATACCAGTCAGTACATGTCTCCCCTGGTCCTTTAGTGCAAAGCCCAACAGTTCAGCCCCTTCAACCTCATCAATATCTATAGGGGAAAAGTTCCATACCTCCTTAAATATGATTCCCAGCCCTCCACCTCTACCACTTGGGCGTGGCTTATGAAAAGCTTTATAGCCCTGAGGGCAGGCCAAACCTAGCTCTAGGTCAGACCCGGGATGAGTCCAAGTCTCGGTCATCACCAGGGCATCTAAATCATGTAGCTCTAATAACAACTGTATCTCCGTATAGTGTTTACACAGGGATCTAACATTGAGCAGTCCACATTTTAGAGAGTCCCCTTTCATGAAGTCAGCCACTGGCCCAGCCGTGTCTCTCAATGTGAACTCCCCATAGGCACCACCCTGCACCCCTATTGCTCACAATGAGGCACTCGAGTACCTATAGTCAATGTTATCTGGTAGATTTCTCCTACCTTCAGCATAATGGCTGGCGCTGTGCGTTGCCGGTGCGCGGACGGGCGCAGACGGGCTAGCCTTTGGCGCGCCTTTGGCGCGCCGGCGGCGCGCCCGCTGCGCGCGATCGCTCCAGCGCAATGTTTTATAGGCCGTGGCGCGGGGATAGGCAACTAGAATGCTAACCCCTATGGATACCGCAGCCCGCTGGGGCGTGTCAGGAGGTATCAGCGTGCACCAACAGTGAGCCAGCTACAATAGTATCCGCTTCTTTTTACAGCTCCTTAGTGTGATTTTAAAAGCAATAACAGATTCAAATTCACAATTCTTAATATTAAAAGAATTAAAAAACGGAGTTCACATACGCGCTAAAAACATGATTTTTGCAATGTACGCCAGTATGCGACCGCGTCCTTACACGGGCAAGAGATTGTCACGTCTCAGTGTTTCCACGCTGCGCGATCGCTCCAGCGCAATGTTTTATAGGCCGTGGCGCGGGGATAGGCAACTAGAATGCTAACCCCTATGGATACCGCAGCCCGCTGGGGCGTGTCAGGAGTTATCAGCGTGCACCAACAGTGAGCCAGCTACAATAGTATCCGCTTCTTTTTACAACTCCTTAGTGTGATTTTAAAAGCAATAACAGATTCAAATTCACAATTCTTAATATTAAAAGAATTAAAAAACGGAGTTCACATACGCGCTAAAAACATGGTTTGATATGGATCTGTAGTTGGGATGCTCCAGAGAGTTGCAGGTTTCTTTAGCAAGGGAGTAATTATATCTGACCCTTGTTTAAGTAATGAGTTCATAATTGTTATGCATGGGCTGAATGACTGAAAGTTATTTTTATTGTAGAAGAGAGCCAATGCTAAAATTGAACACTTGCTCGATACTGATTGCCGAAAACGGTGAAAATAAGGTTTTAATATATCATTTGGAACTTCTGGTTCTTATTTCAAAGAAAGTCATCCAACAATAGGAGAATTATTTAGCACCTTCATATAAGTGACTTTTGGAATATACTGAAATATTCTCTTGAGTGATAGAGCAGATGTGTGATCTAGGGATATAGAGGAAGTGACTACATTGAGAGAGAGGGACCTGCACACATTTTTCATGCACATGCCCACAGGGAATGTCTAGTTATAACTGGTATTGTTTCTATTGGTGCTGCTTCTTGACACACTTCATACCTGGATTTTAGCCAATCTTCCAGTCTTATCCATGGCAGCTCTCTGTCCTATGCAGTGCTGCTGGACTCACATAACAATGTCTGAATATGGCTACCACTTCCCAATCAATTTGTTATGGGTGGTACTCTGGCATCATTGCCAATTCTGCTGAATGCTGAAGGAGCTACATGCTCATGTGTGTTTACTAATTGCACCCCTTTGAATCAGAGGAGCTCAAGAGACACCTCTGAGCTGTACGAATGTGTTGGTTATTGCCTCATTCCAATGTTAAGTGTTATGACATAGTGTAATTCTTCCTATAAAATTGTATGGGGATTATCGCTTGAAAAAACAACACCTCAAAATGTAGCAGTAAGGAAAAACAGAGTAAGAAACATATACAAAGCTGGGAGTAAGAGGAAAAAAGCTGGATTAAAGGCTAAGGTGAAACAAGGGAAACAAAGTAAAAACAAGAAAATAAAAAGAATGAAAATTGTCTGCGGGGGAGATCCTACTCCCATAGACATAGTACAGATAAAAATTAAGGAGCAGATTTATCAATAGTTTGCTTCAGTGCAAAGTGACAAAAAGTGATGCAAACTGGCAAAAAGTGTTCAAAGTATTTACTTTCCAATGCAAACCTTCTTTGTGCTGGAAAGTAGCCCTAAAAGCAATGCAAATAATGCTTTGGGTTACTTTGGATCAATCGGGCTTCCATGGGTGTTACATGAAAATTCCTAAACTACTACCCATGCTTTTTGACACAGGTAAGCAGGGCTTTGTTCCAAACAATAAAAACTCCTCGAAGCAGATGCTAACATGGAGAAATGGTTTCCTGTTGCCTACCTTTTCACACATTGCATGTGTGCAGCACTGTACAGCACACATACAATGTGGGAAGGTTTTTAAGTATGCCCTAAGCATAGTAAGCATAGATTAAGTAAGCATAGCATAGCATTTTGTACTGGAAGGGTACCCTTCAAGCACAAAGTCTATGCTGGAAATCACAAAAACACCCAAGGGAACATCAGTGCTGGGAAAAAGAGCAGAAGTGCTATTAAGAATATTATGTGTTTTCTCTTCTAGTCATTCTCCGTTTTGCTTACACATTTAATCATTTAGAAGTGAATGTGTGTGATTAATTTAGCACGCACATTTGATTTATTTCACTTTTCTCTACAACTTGATAATCAAGTATGCTCCAATATACTACAGTATTTAATCTGAGCTGACTGGTCTGTTCTAAATAATTATTTTTGAGCTGTGAACAAAATTTCATGTAAAGATGATAACTGTGTGACCTGTTTATTGTTATTAACATAGCCTTGCAGAATGAAAATAAGTAATAGGGCATCAGGCCACTTTCTGGTAATTGTTTATTTTGAAACGTTCAATGGCATCCAAATAATGTTATAAAAGCTAGCACAAGGTGTGAAAGGTTAGAGAGGAACTTCATGTCAGGCGACAATGAAGGAAACAGGCCATGCAGAATCGTATCATCTACAGGAAGGGATTCAGCCATCTCTTATTGCTCTTATCAGCTCAGTTGTGAGCAAAAGACAAGACTAGCAGTCTCTACTATTATACTGAGAATAATGTCATATAGTTCAATCAGGCATGCAGTTGTGAACCAACTTTGAAATTCAGAATTAGGTTTTCCTTTTAGTGCTAATATTTTCTTAGTAAAAGAAGCAGAAGAATGAGGGGGTATTTCTATAAACTTATACAACAAATATGTTGTAAGCTTTCCTGTTGTTTACGGTTTTAGTAAACATTTCAGCTGCCATTCTATATATCTTGGTTGTAATAGCAATTCATGTTGTGTGCACTAAAATAAGGATTTTAATTTTCAAAATAAATCTTTAAAACATATCCATTGTTTGAGTGCAGTCTTCCTAGTCTAAATAGGATTTGGGATTCCACTAACCTTCTCTGTGATCTCTCATAGAAATGATTGCTACCTGAAGCTTATCTTGCAGGTCAACTAGATTTCTGTCTCTGGTTAGCCCATTGAGATAGCAATAGTGCCAGGGGGTCTAGAAATC
This sequence comes from Calotriton arnoldi, assembly GCA_963921515.1. Classification (NCBI taxonomy): domain Eukaryota; kingdom Metazoa; phylum Chordata; class Amphibia; order Caudata; family Salamandridae; genus Calotriton; species Calotriton arnoldi. The sequence continues at coordinate 3,565,709 of CAWUFW010000219.1, read as the reverse complement.
TAGAAAATGTAGAAGTGTAAGATCTTATTCGATATAAAGCTGCTGTGCTATCTTCTCATAGTGAATAGCAGCAACTTTAGTTACTATGCTGTGTTGACCCATAAAGTAGGAAATCTCCCCCAAAGTGTGCAAAGTGATGGTATATGAAGTGATATTTCAATGAAGTAAAAAAGGCAAAGACACAAGGTACAACCAAGTGTCAAAATGAACTTTGGAATACATAGACTGTGACCAAGCCAGTCAGTCAGTCTTCGCCTGGTTTTGCGTCTGACTGCATAAACATCTGAGGCAAGAAACAGTGTTGGGCATAATAGGAGTCTTGAAAGACTGGCCAAGAAGCTGGGGAAAGAATTGTAAAAGGGATCTGAAGGCAGGTCGCCGCTTCACTCTACCTTTGCTCTCTCCTCTTTAAAGAACAGTTGTTAACCATGGCCTTCATACCCACTCAGCCTTAGTCCCCCGGTCGCTAGAACAATGCTCTGCTTCCAACAGGCACCCATGGTGGAAGAGTGCATTGGAGCTTTTGCTTAGAGAAATTTCATGAATAGGGAAACCCAGGGCTCAGTACTATAGTTAATACTCAACAGCAGATGTCAGGGATAGAAAATCATGATGCTCACCATGCTGTTAAATTCACCAATGTTAAGCATACAGGGTCTAATGACCCCACCGCCACCAGAACCAACTTCGACAGATGCATGACAAACGTTGCTGACTGGATGAAGAACAACTACCTGTAGCTGAACATAGACAAGACGGAAGTACTGATCTTTGGCAACAGCAGCAACACATAGAACAACTCCTGGTGGCCATCAGAACTAGGACCTGCACCCACTCCCTCCAACCATGTCAGAAACCGCAGAATCATCCTTGACAACAAGCTCACCATAAATCACAGGTCAACGCCATCTCCTCTGTCTGCTTCCTCACTCTGCACATGCTGCGTAAGATCTTCAATTGGCTACCCCTACACACGAGACGCACTGTGACACAAGCCCTTATCACCAGCCAACTGGACTATGGCAATGCCCTCTACATAGGCATCACCACACACCTCCTACAGAGACTTTAGACCATACAGAACGCCGCAGCCAGACTCATCCTTGGCCTTCCCAGACGAACCCACATTGCACCCACATTGCACCCCACTTCAGGAAACATCACTGGCTCCCCGTACAGAAGAGATGCCAAATCAAGCTGCTGACCTACACACACAAGGTTCTACACAACCAAGGACCTGCCTACATTAACCACTGCCTGAACTTCCACCAACCGTCAAGAAGACTACAATCTGCCTCCCTTTCACTTGCCTCCCTGCATCTACCGAAGCAGAAGTGGAGGATGCTCCTTCTCCCACATCACAGCAAAGAACTGGAACAGCCTCCCCACACACCTTCGGACCATCACCTCACTTCTGGAATTCCAAATGGTCCTCAAGACCTGGCTGTTCGAATAAGCCTCTGGGACCAGCAAGCTCCTGGATACCCTATTGGGCGATTAGCTGCGCTTTATAAATCCTGATTGATTGATTGATTGATTGATAAGCAATGTTAGAGTGGATGGATTAACATTAATCAGACCTAGTGGATTACCTCCTTCCTCACAGGACGCACACAGAGAATCCGGCTGCCTTGCTTCACCTCTGAACCCAATGACACTTATGCGGTGTACCCAAGGAGCATCCCTCAGCCCCACCCTTTTCAATTACCTACATGACCCCCCTCGCAGACATCGCCAGATCCCATGGCCTCAACATAATTTTCTATGCAGATGACACTCAACACATCCTCTCACTCACAGAAGACCCCTCAGTCCACCAGAATCAACTTCTGCAATGTCATGATGCCATGATGCCAACGGGATGAGAGACAACTGTCTTAAACTCAACTCTGACAAGGCAGAAGAACTGATCTTCTGGAAGAACACCTCCGTATGGGACCACAGCTGGTCACCCACACCCACACCCACACCTACAGACCATGCAGCCAACCTAGGCATCATCCTCAACAGCAAACTGACCATGAAATGGCAAGTCAATGCAGTCACCTCCTCCTGCTTCCACATCCTTCACACGCTCCGCATAATCTTCAGATTGTTCCCAATCAACACCAAAAAGACTGCCACTCAGGCCCTCATCACCAGCCACCTCAAATATGGCAATGCTCTCTACACTGGCATCTGCACCCAGCTCCTCAAAAACTCCAGACCATACAGAATGCTGCAGCCAGATTCAGCCTGGACCTCCCCAAATGGACCCAAATCACCCCCCACCTCAGAAACCTCCACTGGCTCCCCATCCAGAAGAGTTGCTGGTTCAAGAGACTAACGCACACCTTCAAAGCTCTGCATGATCAAGGAATGGCCTACATCAAACATCGACTGAACTTCCACCTACCCGCATGACACATGCGCTCCTCCTCAGTTGCCCATGTGCACACTCCCCCCATATGCCACAGCTGTAGTGGGCCGCTCCTTCTCCTACATCGCCACCAAGACCTGGAACAACCTAACCCTCCATCTTCAAACAGCACCCTCCCTGGCGGACTTCAGGAAGAAAATCAAGACCTGGCTCTTCAATGGAGATCTTGCACCTACAGCGCCCAGATAACCCTTGGGTTGACGGTGCTGCGCTATACAAATGATGATTGATTGATTGATTAATTGATTGATTGATTGAGACCACTAAAAAGACTCAGGGAGGGAGACTGAACAACCAAGTACTTTTTGTTAACTAGCTGGAAAAACAGTATAGTCAAACAAAATCTTATGATCTAAATAGGTATGTATCTTAATTATTAGAATGTTGTTCTTTAAGTTGCCATCTCTTGGAGAGGGTTCCACATACCCGTCATTTGCCTGATGGAGCTTGGAGCAGTCACCAAGAAACTTTGTGTACTGTTCTCTCATCATTTTAATATTAAACTTAGTTTAGAAATTGTTCTCTTGGTTCTCGTCCTGCATAAACCACAACACAAGAGGTGGCTGTTTTTAAGGCATCACAGGTTTTTTTGAGAGAAGCATACTTAGAATTAAACATTTATAGGAAAAAAGCAGGAGTGAGATCCAACAGAGAAAAGGTATACAACGTGGATCACTATGAATTATGGGATTATATGCTCATGTCTACAAACTAAAAAGAATAATTCTAGCATCAGTCCAGATGGAACTGTTGATTAGTGGACAGCTGGATCTCATGTAGGAGTCTAAAGGAACAAAACAAGGTAAATTAAGGCCCTCCATTAAGCTAAACCCTACACTAAGAGAGGAAATTGCCACTGCACAAAAGAAATGAACACCACAAAAAATACAAATGTGTTGAGAAAGAAGTTGGTTAGAGAGGCACAATTATCCCCAAAGTGATGTAGTCCCATATAACTCCCTGAAACCAGAAAAAACCTTTCTCCAAGAGAAACAAGCACTTGCCCAAGTGGAGTATTTCCACAAATTAATAATTATCTTGACCAAGCAGCACAAACAACAAGGAGAAACTAAGGGAAGAATTACTTTCCCCATTGACTCCATTCCATGTGTACCACTTTCCTCTCTACACCTTTCTGCTGAGGTGGCCAAAAGGCATTTGGACATAAAACCACACAGAGCTTCCACAGAGTACATCAAAATACATTCAAGCCAACACCATCAACTATGATGGAAATTAAAAATTCAGGTGCTGGTGGTGACTTACAAACAGCGTTAGTCTAGCATTTTGGGCGGTCTGGCACTGCCAAATGGATCAGCTAGAAAGGGCCAATGTATGGGCAGTTATTTGTTATCTCATGGGCCACAACAGGAACAAAAATACCAGCTCACACAAACTGGTGCATTTGTCAGTGTCAGGCTGCTCGAAATGGCTGTCTAAAACTGCTTAAAAACTGAAATGCCTCTTTTTGCATGATCATCCCCAATTCTTTGGACTGACGCTGTTGGTTTTACGACTTCGAAGGTGCGCTGAGGCCTGTCAAACATGCCTCAGTGCCAGTGCTCTGGCCCTTAAAAGGTATTTGTCTAATTGGTTTACCCACAATTGACATAAGTTAATTTACCCAGGGCCTATAAGTTAAGTGTCCCTCATGGACTTCAGCACTTTTTGTGCCATCACAAGTATGACAAAGCAAAGCATGTCTCCTAGTCCGCCATTACAGTCTGGCAGATCAGTTTTAAACTGCTAACTCGACTTTGCCATTTAAACCAATGGCAAAGCGCAAACCTTCCTTGTTAATATCTATAAGTCACCCCTAAGGCCTACTGAGCCCTAAAGGCAGAGTGGATTATATTAAAAAGAAGGATGTGTGCTTTCATAGCATTACCTGTCCTGACAGTAAAAGCCCTACATTGCTGCTTTTACTGTGGAAAGGCCAGTACCCCCATTAGCGAGTATGGAGTTACACGCTGACAACTCGGCAGTGCAAACTTCCAAATGCAACTACTAAATATGGTACTTCAAGGTTTCAAATGAATTGTTGCATTAAACCTGACTTGTTGCCTTAGTCGGAATATAATATAATGTTTGCACAAATGGCAACTTTAAAAAGTTGACACTTATTACCCAAAGTTTCCAGTAGCCGTTTACGGTTGCACACAAGTTGGTGTCCTTTAGACAGCCTTCTGTCCTCCTGGTGAGAGGTATGAATAACTCAAGAAGGGAAACAAAAGACCTGCTGAGGGAAAAGGTGTGACCTCCTCCTGCCAGGATGGCCAAGGTGGGTGTGAGCCCAAAATGTAAACTTCTAAGGGGAAGTCGGCTTTGAAGAAATATGGCAGTCATACATGGAAAGGACTGCTCTTTTGTTTTAGCAGTCAAGCTGACACTTTGGGTAGAGAGTGAGAAGATATTGTTAAACCATTTTTTCTGGGTTCGTGTAGCCACCAGGTAGCCACATCTCTGGGTTGGACTAGGGAGCTCCACACACCAAGAAAAGGGTTCTACAATGCTGGGAGTAGGCAGATTAGTCCATTCTGGGCTAGCTAGATGACACACTTCACAGGAAGTCATTATCAGGTGAGAGTGGGCCTGGTAGCAATTTGGCTAGTTAGTCACAACATCCGCCTAAGCACGTAATGGGCATGAAAAGTCGCACCCAGACCTTTGATCACATCTGGACTTGGGAGAGGGCTGAAGAAGGACTGCCCTGGTGTTCCCTAGACCCAGCAAAGGGAGTTGCACCAAAGTCTGGGCTGCACCTGCTGCATCTTGGTTTAGCAAAGAAAGGACTATGCCTGTGGTGTCCAGCTTGAGGAAAAGTCATCCCCAAGTCCCAGACAGAGACGGTGACTCCAAGAGTCAGTTGATTGACTCCCTGTTACTGCCACAGGGCCATAAAAGCTATGAGCCTGTTCCTTGAGAGGCCAGCGCCAAGAAGCCTGATCACTGTTGGACTCCGTGGTGGAGCATGGGAGACAAGGTCCAAACCCTCAAAGGTTGCACCCAAGTGAAGCTTGATTTACCAGAACAAACATTACTGTAAGTTAAAGGGGCAGTTAAAGGGGCTTTGCTGTAACCGGAGATCAGTAGACGAGTGGCAACTGTTTTTGTGCTGGAATTCACCTGCACTTTGACCCCTGCCCCTACAACCCATTTTGGTAAATTGGTTTCGGATTTTTATTTTGTTGCGTTTTATCTTATTCAAGTATTTTGGTACTTTTAAATGCATTACATGTGTTCCTTTGATATAGCCTGACTGCTCTGCGCCACACCTAACCAAGACCTAGGGTGACTGGACCTGATATGGAATTGTAACTTTATTACACTGTGGGGTCAGACATTCACACCATATAATAAACCATTTTCCTAACAAGTCTGTTAATTTAGGTCAGAGAGAAAAGGGATGTGAGAGGGGTTGCAATGGCAGAGGAAACTGGCTAGGTAGACTGAGGAGAAGTCAAAAGTTTAAAAAAACGCTGTAAATTATCATTAATCTAAGAACTCTTCAGTAAGTGGGAATAAGAGAAAGAAAATCACTCACTCCCCTCCCCTCGCAGACATCATACTGAGAAAGCAGGGCTCAATCCAGTCAAAATGTCTCCACCGCCCTTTCGTTTCCATCCATTATGAACCCCATACCAAGAGTTGCCCATTCTAAAGCTACTCATGCTCCTCTTGCTCTACTGTAAAGACTGGTTTCATGTAATTAAACTCTATCACTCAATTGTTTGTGCGTGTTTGTGTTATATTTATATATGTTTACAGACAATGTAGAATAAAACCAACAATGCAGTTATAGGAGACAATTATGAATATTTTACTTTATTTACATTTTAGTTGAACATTTTAATAGTGGAACCTTCCACATTGTATTTTACACTTACTATATTTATTGTGCATTGTTGCCGTAATTTCCCAATAACATTCTTCAATCAAAAAGTTGTAACAAAAAACTAAACATATTTTAATTTATAGTTTCTTAGACTAAAACAAGTAAATAAATATATATATTAGAATGCACGCTCAGAAATTGCTAGTGGCTAAAATGCATTTAAACATTTCCATCCGTCACGTTTTCTCTTTCTCAGGCTCTCGCAAAAACATGCACTGAAGAAGATGTGAGAAATGGAAGGTGTGAAACTTTCAATTAAAGCGCTCTTGAGCAAAGCGTCAAAGTAATGCATTTAAACTTCTCCTTTTATGTTAAACCTTCCCTCCAATCTTCTCTGTTCTTCTAATTACAAATGTTATATTTCCAGAGCACAGGTTGCAAATTTCTCATTTGAATTGTGTGCAATCCCTCCACAAGTCTTTTTGTATATTAATGTAAGTGTGCTGCTATGTAGACAGAAAAGGCCGCATGGCTAGCAGTGCTGAAATAATGAAATGAAAGCCAGAGGTAATAATCAGTGTAATAAATTCTCCTCGACACAGGCTGACATTTGCTTGGTCCTGCCATAGCATTTGCTGTTGCCTTGTGGCGTTTAGGAACTTATGCTGGTATTTCCAATGTAACTGAATTTTTCACAATGTACAGAGAAATTCAAATGAATTTTCTTATTCTTTGTGAAGGGCTTGCAGTAGGACGTGTTGGATGAGCCACTGCTAGTATTCTAAAGCTGTACAGAGTATGCTCTGATGCAGGGAAGAACTGGGGGAAAATGGGATTAATTGTTTGACAGCTTCATGCAAGCAAAGCACTGTCAGGGGTAAAAGTATTTCAGGACATGGTATTTTTTGCCTTTGGCAGAGCACTTGTATTTACCATCCAGGAAGATATAAACATTAATACATAGACCAGAGCTATCACAAACTATATGTGAAGTACGTTGGAAGGTTTCTGGAAGCAATCACAAGGCAATAGTTATGAGTGGTCAGTGGTGGGGCGTAAAGGTATGGTATGACTTTTATTTAGTGAGCGACGCAAGCAAGCTCTATGGACAAACGTGGGGTCTGGAATGGGTACTCCTCCAGAGAAAAAATTGAAAAAAATTGGCAAATGGTTCATTTAAAAAAAAAAAACTAATTTAGTGATAAAGCAAGACTTATAAAGCAGTGAGAACATATAGTCTTGAAATATTAAACACATTAAAAACTGCCCAATATCTTACTGCATTAATATGTTAATCAGTTACTGTAATGTGCAGATTGTACAACGCGACAATCTCAGCCTTTTAAAGTGTGTGCTTGCCCAGTGTATTGCACTGCATGCAGCATCAACTGTGAAAGAAAATGCTCTCACCAGGCTTCGGGAAGGACCCACAGCTGCTGACTGCAATCAGTCATGTAGAAATATGTGAAGACAGGTCTTTAAGTGGGATGAAACATTTTGGGGCTCTTTAAAAGGAAACATGTAAAATAAATTTCTGTGATTCCCATAGTGTGCTACCCAAACAGTATTTTGGTTTCTCTCTGAGATGTAATTGCATTCAGATATATGATGGATGGATGAAAAACAGCTGCCTACAACTAAACACCAACAAAACAGAAGTACTCATCATGGGCCCAAACCCCGATGCCTGGAGCGACACCTGGTGGCCCCCCGCCCTCGGAAACCCGCCAACCCCCACGGACCACGCACGCAACCTGGGAATCATCCTGGACTCCGAGCTCAAAATGGACCGCCAGATCAACTCTGTCTCGTCTTCCTGCTTCCACACCCTCCGCCTCCTTCGTAAGACCTTCAAATGGATCCCCCTCGAACACCGAAAGACCGTCACTCACGCCCTGGTCACCAGCAGACTCGACTACGGCAACGCACTCTACGCCGGAATAAACAAAAATCTCACACGCAAGCTACAGAACATCCAGAACGCCGCCGCAAGACTGGTCCTCAACCTGCCAAAACACTGCCACATCTCCCAGCACCTGCGCACACTCCACTGGCTCCCTGTCGAGGCGAGAATCACCTTCAAGATGCTCACCCACGCACACAAGGCCTTCCACAGCACCGGACCAGCATACCTGAACAGCCGACTCAAATTCCACGCACCCCAAAGGACCCTACGATCAGCCCAGCTCTCCTACGCCGTGGTCCCCCGCACCAGAAAGACCAGATCGGGAGGCCGCTCCTTCTCCTTCCTCGCGGCCAAAGCATGGAACGCCCTTCCGCTCCACCTCAGACAGACAACATCGCTCCCCATCTTCGCAAGAAACCTCAAAACCTGGCTCTTCGACAGACCCCCTCCTTGATGGATGGAACCTGCACCCCCCACCCACCCCCACCCCTAGCGCCTTGAGACCCTTACGGGTGAGTAGTCGCACTTTAACGAACCCCTGATTGATTGATTGATTGATATATAACACGACAACTGACATACACCTAAAACCTGTCAGTACTATTGGCTTTGTCAATTCTTGTTAGCTGTTTAAGATAAATGAGTAACAACAAAGATTTGCTATAAATAATTAACCTTGAAAATGTTTCAATTGTGAAATTTCAATAATATTAAGGCCTATGGAAGGAGTTTTGGCCTTCAGTTATGTGTGCTTCATGTTAGATATGTATGCCCTTTTTCTCTGCATATCTCATACATCTGCACATCTTCAGCCTCATCTCTTTTCTCTTCAGCACCCTCTTTTCACTCTTCCCCGAATGCACTTCCTTGCATCTCCCTCACTTCACCATCCCCAAACATACACTGCACTCATTCTCATTTAAGCAATTTATTTCCTTTTGCTTTTGCCCTCTAAATATTTTGTCATCTGTGCAACCCCTTTGCAAACATTTCCACAGAATTGCAATTACAACTGGAATACATGACCATTGTTCTGTGTGCTCTGCAGAGAAGCCAACCCACTGACAGGCATTTGGCTTTTCAGCGTCAGAGCACTCAATCAAAGCCCCTCACAAACACCTGGCAGGGCTCAAAGCATGCACGGAAAAAAATACAAAAACGCAACATGGTAAATAGCTAACTCTTGAGGAAGGCAAGATTAAGTAAAACATGAAATAAGAGAGGAATAAGAGAGGAACTAAATCACTGGCATGCATTGCTTTCACATTTTAAGCACTCATTGTTCGTAATCAATCCATGTTTTTGGCATTAATGTTGCAAAGGGCATGAAGAAAGGGCCAGTTTTAATGTAATACAGCAGATACCGGTCTATTATAAGCACATATCTCTCACTTTGTGCTTGACGTGGATATTTGGATCGACATCACAAGGGAACAAGAACCCTTGCCTGCTCGTCTTTTGGATCAATTTTGCGGGGGAACAAATACAGCAGCTGCACTTCTAACTGGGCCAGCGACATGCAGACAGAGCCTGGGGTGTCACAGTGGAGGAGATTAGCATGGCGAGTGGTCTCAGCACAATATAATAACAGAAGATTAGCATTCTAACACTTACCATTACCGGGGACAAGGCATCAAAATACATGTGCTTGCATCCACTCCTACGTGTGATGAATAGGAAAGGGTGAGATCTATGTCTGTGAATGACGGACGGCTGCTCTCACGCAGGGATGGAAACTCCAAAGCCCGAAACCATGACTTTAAATGCGTCACTGTCCTATAGTGGATACTGCCATAGTCTACAATGGCAATGAAGGGCTTTAAAACAGTGAGCCCTATGTCGTGCATCACAGTCCAGAAAGTTGATTTACTGCCTGGCTTCCAGCTCCTGTTTCAGAGCAAGGCGGGGCAGGCAGCCTGGGACAGACAGCCCAGACTTAAATACATCGATTTGTTTAGAGATACAATTGTATCTCTAAATAATTCAATTTATTTAATATCTGCACAGGAATGTGTAGGAATTTCAGAGGGCACAGCCCCAGAGTCCTAATGGAGAAACCGCCCCTGAGAGTGGTGTTGTCATTTTCAGTCCAGCACTGTTAGAATTTGTATTAAGTACTTTCTAATATGTAAATGGGAAATGTATAAACCCATCACTCATAAAAAGTTGATCAAAATGGATTGTAATAAGAATGGTTCGTAGAAAAGCACATCAGATGTTATATTCCGCAGTGCTGGAACAATTTTTAGATTGGAGGTGCTGCCATCAATGTTACATCATTGAAGTCATCGAAATTGTGAAAAATCCAAGTGTCACACAATGAAAAAGTGTTACAAATGAGACATGCCCATTCAGCAAGAGAGTGGTAAGGGTGTAGTATTCTAATTGTAAATTGTCTTTATATGGCACTTACTACCCCTGACGAGGCATTGAAGTAGTGGTGTTGCATTTTGGAGCACACTGTTCTAAATTACTAAAGCATGGTGTGTTGGCTCGAGGTCACTCACAGATGCACATTTTCAATTGAAATGGCCAAATAGTTTGCGCTGACTTGACGTTATACTAATAAAACTATACAGCGCAAAATGATAATGTGTGGAAATCGGGTTTCAGCAAATACATTATTGCCACATCACCAAGTAAAGCCTCTTGTTTTGATCCTATTAAAACCTTTGGTTCCACCACCCTTCAGAATTACAAAAAATAATTCTTCATTTGAGCTTTCCTACCTGCTGATATATTATGAAATATTTGTACAGTTTATTTGAAAGTTGTTGTGTGCTTTTCTGTTCACACTCCCTGTACTCTAGCACGATAGTCTAATACTGCACTTTAGCAAATACTCTAATCTTGCAGTTAGAGAAAGAAAAGTATATTCCAATCTCCATGTTATAAGAGCAAGCTGCAATTTGTCTTACATTTTACCTCTATCTTTGAAAGCACTTCAAACATAACACGATGAAAATAAAATGTAAAGGCATCTTTATTGCTCATTCACCTTCTGAACTAAAGCATTATTATTTTTTGGGTGGGGGGGCTGCAGCACCCTCTGCCCGTTCCCTTATTTCGAGCGCCTATCGTCATGTTGCAAAATGTTAGGCATGACTTTGGTGTGTGAAAACAGACACCGTCCTGCTTATGTTCTAATAGTCATGCTTTCTGCCTACTCACAGCAGAAAGTCATGAAGTGGCATTTTTACCTGCTTGGTTGTCAGTGCAATCTCCATTGCCACTCAGTGGGAAATGAAGACACCATAGGGGTCATATATTGCAACACAACCAGGAGTGTAATTACACCCAACTGAGAACTGGGGCATAGGGTTGATGTAGACAGATCTGTTCAAATGGCCTCTGACTGCATTCACAGTATGGGAGAATGTCCATCACCAGCCATTCATGATATCCTTCTTGACCCCTCACAAATAATGTGGGCAGCATAAGTAATGTTTAACACCTCATGGGTGATGAATATACTGCATGTCTCACGTGGCCTTTTTGCTGATCCATTTACCACTGCAATGGGAACATGCACAAGCAAAGGGGGTTAGGTTGTTGCCACTGGACCACTAGGGAATAGCCACTTCTGAATGTGCACCTGCTGCAACTGCAAGCATTCACCCTGTATTGGATTGGTGGATAGTGGACCCTTTGGTAATATAACATCCACTTCTTGCTCAGCAAATAGCTCCGAGCACCTACTATACTAGACCACATCATCTTTTGTATGGGCCAGTGTCCCAAGGTTTATACACTGTAGGGGGCAACACAATTATCCCTCAGGAAATGGGTATGTAATGCAAACGACACAAAAACTCTAGCAAACAGCACAAAAGTCTCTCAAAAATACATTGAATGATTGATCAGATAGATCCACTCAAGAGAATCAATCAAAATCAAAAAAGTAAACAAAATAAAATAAGAGATAATAGTAAGAGGCATACTCAAAGCTGGGATTCTAATAAAAAAAAGATTCATGTATTAATTAGAGTGTACCACATTTGAAAGCTAATAACAAATATAAATCAAAATCACTAGTATTTTTTTTTCAACTAATGTTTTTTTCAATTAAAAAACACAAATATTTTCAAACAGTTTAATAAAATTTCATTGTAGGGTCACATAGACATTTGTTATAGGCCTTACATCCCAACCACTGCAAAAACCAAATATTTCATGGATATAAGTTGTGGGCACAGATCCAAACAATTTTAGATGGACAAGGTATGACTCTAAATCAAATAGAAAGTCCAGAGGCACTTCTTTTAAATAGCGAGTTAACAGGCATTGCGAATCTCCTTGTTGATTACTGCACCTTGCTGTTAGCTGATTGCTCAGCTACTGTCACCAAGTTCTATTAGGTGAAAATGTCAGTTAAACCATACCATTTTAAACAAACAAAACCACTGAAAATCACCAGTTATAGTTATCTCAAGTAAGCTCATGCCCTAAAGTAACTACAACTCCCGCCCCCACCATGCACAATGTTGTTATCAATTATGTCATTTCATCTTGCAGTGATGTTATCAATGATGCCATAGAAAATGTCTATTTTAATTATATTAGAAAATAACAAAAGGCTGGGCCCCGGGGGATGGCGCCCCAGGGGCCAATATTGGCCCTAGTGGGAGTTCGCGCAGCCCTCCTCCCTTTTTTATTTAATAGCATTTTTTATAAAGGGACAGGCCCTGGGGGATGAGGTCCCTGGGGCCCAAAATTGTCCAGGGAATGGGGGGGGGGCACATGGCCCCCTTTCTCCACCACTCTTCAAATGTGCCTCTCGGGCACCCCAAGTAGCAGTGTGCCCGGAGGCATGTTTGCAGAGTGGTGGAGTAAGGGGGGTGGCCTCTGAGAACCTCTCAGCAATCCAGCTGTGTGGGTCTTACTGGAGGTAACAGGGGGGGGCTAATTGGCCACCATGGACCCTCAAGAGCCAAGAGGACTTCATTCCCCAACTAGTAGTGCATAAGGAGGTGCGTTTGCAGAGTGATGGGGAAAGGGGGCTTGGCCACCAAAAAACTCTCAGCAAACCCACTGTATGAGACTTGCTGGAGGTAACAGGAGGAGTAGTTTGGCCCAAAGGACCCTCAATAGCCAAGGGGACTTCATCCCCTACTGCTGGTGCATCAGGAGGCGTGTTTTTTGAGTGGTGGAGAAAGGGGGCGTGACCTCCTACCATTTCTCAGGAATCCTGCTGTGTGGGACTTACTGGAGGTAACAGGAGGGATAGTTGGCCCCCCCAAGGACGTCCTTGGAAGCCAACTACCCTTCCTGCTATCTCCAATAAGTCCCACACAGCAGGATTGCTAAGAGGTCTTCCGAGGCCACGCCCTGTCATTTGAGATGTCATCAGTGATGTCATCAGTGATGTCATTGACTATGTCATGAGTGATGTAATATATGAGGTCATAAGCAGTGCATTGAAAGGACGCGAGTCATAGATAGCATAGCTAACTATAACTGCTGAATTTCACTGGTTTTGTACGAGTGAAACTTGAGCCTAACTATAATGTCCCTGTAACCTTTGTTTTTTTCAGTGAATTTCTAAGTTTTTTTTAACTCCATTTACTAACTATAATGTCCATGTAACCTTTGGTTTTTTCAGTGAATTTCTATGTTTTTTTTAGTAGTTACGGCATTTGCAGAGTGGTGGAGAAAGGGGGCAGGCCTCTGACCAGCTCTCAGGAATCCCACTGTGTAGGACTTATAGAAAGTATCAGGAGGCCTTCTTGGCCCCCAAGGACCCTCCAAGAGGACTTCATTCCTCAACCAGCAGTGCACCAGGAAACAGAGTGGTGGAGAAAAGGGGTGTGGCCTCCGAAGACCTCTTAGCAATCCCACAGTGTGGGACTTACTGGAGGTAACAGGAGGGGTTGTTCGCCTCCATGGGGTCCGCCTGGCCCCTATATACGTGATATATATATATATATATATCTTCACATTTACCAACGCTTTTTCCACTCAGCAAGGCATCCACGGCACCATGAAGAAAGGAAGTCTGGGCAGGTACTTCTTTTTTTAAAGATTTATTTAAACCACCATTAGTGCAGAGATATGGACGGTCTACGCGTTTCGGCATTATACCTTCAACTGGACCATAGAGTTTGGCTGTCTAGATCACCAATTTAAAGTGACAGGTACTCATTACAATCCCTTGTTTGTTTTTACCCTTTGTGCTTTTTCTAGACTGTTAACCCACTACTTATTATGATGGCGTTTCATATCCGCCATTTTCGCATTTCACTAACTGTAAAGTACAATAGTTATCTGTTTACAAGTCTTTTAAAGCATAATACGGCAGAAAGTGCAAATGCATTATTTTCAAAAAAGTGCTAGTGCAGAGGAGTGCATTAAATTACAAATAAATTTGTGCAAGTCGGTTAAGAACCAAATATGTAAACATTTTCTTAATAGAGGAGGGGGTGGGAAAATATTGGGATAGCAGCAATGGTGCGAGTCTCCATTAGTTTCATAGAGTCTCTAAAATCTATACCAACAATTCATACAATTCTGTCCATAAAATCATTGAAAATTTAACAAGGAAAGATACATAAATATACTTTAAAAGTTAAAAACCCAATGATAAAAATATATATGTAAAGTACATAAACAACAAGACAAAATTGATGATTCAATTAAAACATTCTGGGGATCAGGGAGGAAACTACCATTTGGTGGAACTTCTTCTAAAAGGATGTACTATGGATAACATTTATCATCAATTAAAACTATATTGAGAGAGATCGATCATTAAAATCCAAATAAGTAAGATGTGTTAAATATTTTTTCTCAAATATGTAAAATATTTTTTCTATTTGTTCATCTTTTTTTCTTATTTTCTCTTTTCTTCTTTTTTTCATTTGTATCATGTATACCAAAATGAGACTTATAAAGTATGGTCCCCATATGAACATTTTGTTGGTAATACATACATCTCAACTCTCTTCAAGATCTCTCTCTTTAAATTTTGGAAAAAAAAGAAGGAGATAGTTCCATTCCCTTAAATGTGTAAAGTCCCCAAAACAACTGCTACGGTAACAATATGCATTTATAAATAACCTTCAATCCCCTCCTATATATCAATTACTCTACATGATTCTATATAATAGATGGCTCTATATGATGATTGGGGTTTCTCATTATAAAGTTATTCAGATTGTCCCTGCATTTCAGAATGTGGGAATTCCGTTAAGATTTTAAAAGCCATCATTGTATATGGAGTTTCGCATCCAGATTATGACCGAAAGGATATTCTGTTCCTATCGCTAAGATATATCGGGACTCCATCTTTCTCAACTCCATTGTTCTGTCGCCACCTCTACTTCCTGAGGGCACAATCTTTATGCCAAAGTACCTCAAATCTCGATCTTTGCTAGAGTGATGTTCAAAGAAGTGTTTCGAAATGGGGTAAGAAAAATCTTTGTTCTTAATGGCTCTTAGATGTTGAAGTATTCTTAACTTTAATTTGTTAATCGTACTCCCAACATACTGTTTTTTGCAGGGGCATTCTAATACATAAACCACATGTAATATGGTCCGTAATCTGTTCTGTTTTACCATTTTGTAACATGAACGTCGATGTATTCCGGCCATATTCACATGCCCTACATTTAGGACATCTCCAAAATCCCGGAGTGGTCAACCAAGTTGTTTTCTTGGGATCCTTGATTTCAAAGTGGCTGTATGTCAGGATATCACCTAGGGATGCTGTTTTCCTATATGTCATGCTGGGACGTGATGGTAATTTCTTTTTTAATGTTTCGTCCAGCATGAGTATGTTCCAGTTCTTTTTTACAATCTTTTTCAGTTCCTTGTTTTCATTGTTAAAGTCTACGATCAGTCGTGTTGTTCCCTCATCCTCATCTTGTCCTGCCAGATTTTCCTGTTGAGATGTAAGCAAGGATTCTCTTGATTTCTGATTGACCTTCACTCTGGCAGTTCTAATTACCTCCAATGGATACCCTCTCTCTAGAAAGCGAGCACTCATCTCGTCGAGTTGTTGTTCTATATCACTCGATTCTGAGCAATTTCTCTTGACCCGTAACATTTGTCCATATGGTATACTCCACTTCAGATATTGAGGGTGCCCACTATTCGCGTGGAGTATACTGTTGCAGGCAGTGGGTTTCCGGTATATTTTACTGCAGATCTTGTTGTTCTTTATGAATACTTCCACATGTAGGAATATCACACAATTCCTGCTGGTAGTAGATGTGAAAGTTAGGTTGTAATTATTGCTGTTCACTGATTCAATAAAGTTTTCCAATTCAGTCTGTTCCCCCTCCCAAATCACGAACAGGTCATCAATGAATCTAGTCCAGATTTTGATGTTGGACTTGTGGTCACCAGCTAGTATATCCTTCTCCCATGCTCCCATGAGTAGGTTCGCGTATGTGGGGGTAAATGATGTACCCAATGCCGTTCCCTGTTTCTGTAAGAAGAGCTCACCATTAAAGAGGAAGATGTTATGGGTAAGGCAGTAGGATAACATTTCTAGGAGCATTTCTGAATGCTCCAAGAAGCTTACTGATCTGGTTTTTAGGAACTCCTGTACAGCCCTGATTCCGTCAGAATGTAGAATTGATGTATATAAGGAACACACATCTATTGTGGCCATAATGAGTCCAACTCCCCATTTGACACTTTGAATCTTTCTGAGGAAGTCTGTGGTGTCTTTTAAATAAGATGACAATGATGTTACATACTCCATCAGGAAGATGACAATGAAGCGTGATGTTTTTTCTAGGAGTGAACCAATCGAGCTCACAATTGGTCTTCCTGGTGGGTTGTTAACCGACTTATGTACTTTTGGTAGGAAATATATGGTTGCAGCAATGGGATGGTTCACTTTTAGGTACATACACTCCTCAAAGTCGATTAATCCCAGCTCATTCCATTGTTGTAGTTTATGGTGGTACTCCTGTGTCCATGTTTCCATTGGATTTTTGTCTAGATACTCATAATGATCTTTATTGGAGATTTGTCTGATAGCCTCATCTATATAGTCCTTGACATCTTGGACAACAATATTTCCGCCCTTGTCAGAGGCTTTTATTATAATCTGTTGGTCATCTCTTAATTCCTTTAGGGCTTTACGTTCCCCTGATGTTAAGTTCCATTTTCTCTTTTGGATCTTTGTTGATTTTGATCTGGGAGATAATAATTTATTAATGTCTTCCACCATGAGTTCTTGGAAAATGTCGATTTTATTCCCCGGTGGAAGTTCGGGACAAAATGTGGATTGTGCCTTAAGTCCACTATCTCCCCCCCTTCCGGTAGAGATGCCCATACTCTGACAAAATTGTATGTCATTCTCTTCTTGTTAGTTTACTGATACACTTGATGGTTCCAAAGTTTCTTTCAGGCTGTTCAATGTTCTCAATGTTGAAATGTCTCTATGGTCTAGCGGGGAGGTCTAAATTGTAGATGGAACTTTTGGTTTTTGGTTAGGTGTTCTTTCTTCATAATATTTATATTTTTTTAGTTTTAATTTGCGACAGAATTTATATAGATGAATACGGATGTTGGGTAGATCCATATCTTGGTTGGGACAGAAAGTTAAGCCTTTATTCAGCAGGTTGATTTGGTCTGTACTCAAAGTTCTTTCAGAGAGGTTAATAACCAGATCCTTTTAGGTTATTATTTTCATTAATTTTGCTGTTTCTTTCCTCTTCCTCTTTTGCTCTTTGCTCCGCTTTCTGCTTCTTCTTGTGTTTGGGGTTGACTTTGTCCCCTTCCCAGTGTTGTTCCTCTTCCTCTCCCTCTTTGTCGCGTGACCATCTGAATTAGTCTCATCTCCCAAAAAAAATCCAGGTTCGAGGTGCTCTGCTCCTCATCAGCAGAGCTGGCATCTGAGCTCTCCACTGTGCCTGTTGTTTCGTATCCTGCACATTTGTCCATTCCAACTCTATTTCTCAGTGTGTCGAATTTTCTTGCAAAGGTATATATGCGACCACTGGCATAGTCAATGCGGTCTCGTTGAATTTACTCGCTTTTCTTTTTTCTACATCTGCCTCATGTTTATCTATTTTCTTCTCTAAAGATTCCAACATATCTTTGTTCTCCTCATTCTCTGGAAATTTGCCCAACTCTTCTTCCAATTTCTTTATCTTTTCGATTGTTGCTTCGAGTTTCCTCCCGGCATGAATAATCAGAGTTTTCATCAGTTTGAATGAGCAGTCATTGGTATCAATTTGCCATTCTTTAATTAAGTCTATATCCAGGTCATTGAGTGTTGGCATTATCAGGATTCTGAGGCCCCTTGGCACTCTTTTGAATTCAATATATTTTTCCAGGGTGGTCTTCTCCCACCATTTATCACTTCTAGAATCCTACATTGCTGTAATTCCCTAATGATTCCCTGGATTGTTCTTCTCCTTCCATCTGTTTGTGTGTCCTGGGTATTTGCACTCCCCATGGTTACCATATTATCATCGAGCAGTTTGTTTGCTCGTTGTGCTCTATTTCTGCCATGATTTATTTTAATTTCAATAGAGGGTTCTGTTTTCTTTTTTTCTTTTTTTCTCCATGTTATGTCTATGGGGATTTTTAATTTTTTTAACACAACTACAGCCCTAACCACTGAACAGAATGACACCAAATTTGGCACAAAGCTAAATTTTGGTCCAGAAAGCGTGCTATTTGTGATTTGGTGTAAATCCATTCAGTAGTTTCAGAGATATTTAAGTTTACAAAATATAGATATCTGGTAGCCCAAAATCCTACTGAAGTGCTACTGAAATTTGATTGGCTGCCAACACTTCAACCAGGAAGTGTTGGCAGCTATCTAAACTGAGTCCCACCAAAAATGTTAAAAAATAAATAAAAGGGGGCAGGGTAGAAACCCCCTTAACCCCCTAGGCCTCTTGGGGGGGGTCCCACTGGGACCCCGAAGGTTAAAAAAAGCATTTTAAAAAAAAACTTTTGCCGAGATCCGCGGATCGAGCTGAAAATATATAAAAAAAAGAATCTTTGGCTCGCTCGCATCGTTCATTATCCGCTCTCGGCTGGGCCAGGTCCCAGGGGCATTTTTTAATAATAGAGGGGGGCGTACGGGCCCCCCCTCTAAGGGGCTGAATATTGCCCGGGGACCACCACCTCCCAGGGGCTTCTTTAATCAGAATTGGGGGGACTGGCACCTCCCTGGGGATTTAGGCTAAAAGAATGCAGAGGTGCCTCATGGACCACCCGCAGCCTTTACATTGAGTGCAGGGGACCACCACCTCCCAGGGGCTTTAAATTTAAATAATGCGGGGGCGCACAGACCCCCCGCAGCCCTGGGGACCACCACCTCCCGGGGCTAAATCAAACAATGGAGGGGGACCCCCCCCAGGGCCGACTCCAGCAATGTCCCATGGCTTGGCCAGCCATAGCAAGCACTATTCGGGTTCATACAAGCTGGAGCATGTAAATGCTCTCGCTTGCATGAAGCGGAGCAGAATTGCTTTTGGACAGAGAGAGGTGCATGTTCAGCATCTCCCTCTGTCTAAAAGCATTGCCGGCTCCTGCAGGACACGCGGAGCCGGCAGGGACCGTGGGGGCCTTCAAGCTCCCCCTGCGTTCCCCATCGAAAATTACTGGGACCCAGGCACCAAGTATTGCGGCCAGGCCCCGGCGGAAGGGGTCCCCAGGGCCAAAAGAGGCCCGGAAGTGGGGCCGCACATCCCCCTCCCTTGTTTTATAAAAAAATGTTTTAAAAAATAAAGGGGATGCCCCGGGGAAAGGGATGGCGGAGATATATAGATGATTTATTTATCATCTGGCGGGGTACGGAGGAGTCAGCCAAGGATTACATAACAGCCCTAAATATCAATGAGGTAAATTTGAAGTTTACCTATGAGATTAGCGTGAATAAAGTCAACTTCCTAGACCTACAGGTCTTCATCAGTGAGGGCAAGCTTTGCTCTTCATTATTTAGGAAACCCACAGCAGGCCCAACCTGTTGGACGCCATCCCCTGAGGTTCATGATCCTCAGGCATGATAGGGCAGGCAGATCAGGGGGTGGTCTTATACTTAAGATAAGTGCCTCATGGAACCTCTTCAGAGGTCGACCCCTTGTGAAGCTCTACACTTCTCAATCAATATCTTGCCCACTAGCTCATGCCCCCAGGACCTAGACCCTCTTTTATATCAGAAATTAAACATTTAACTGAACCTTACCTAGGATGGTGATTTTAACTTCCATCTGGAAAATCATATGTGCAAATATCCCAGGGCACTTAGTGAGGTGATGGCTTGCTGTGGCCTGTCGCAGCTAGTCAATGCCCCTACACACGTAGCGGGCCACACACTGGATGGCATCTTCTCCAATGATCCTCACCTTAAGGTTCATCAGACAGCACCATTCATTTGGTCTGACCATCACGCTGTAACCTTTGCTCTCTCCTGGCCACACACACAGGAAGATCCTAATTGTGACCACAACAGGATATTCAAAAGGAACTGGAAAGGTCTTTCCAAAGAAACCTTAACAAGTGCTCTTAAAAACAGCAACTGGACAGACCACGAGGACATGGAACTGGCAGCAGCGGAATTTTCTTCCCGGCTCACTTCAGCTATTGATATTGTGACCCCCTATCAAGGAAACCTATATGCAAAGGAAGCTGCCAACTTCCTAGTGGTTTTTGGAGCTGCTCAGAATTTTAAGACAGTCCTGCTGGCGCCAAAAACGGGCCTGGCGAAAAAGCTATGACTTGCAGCAAAAAGCCATAGGTATTACCTTTATTAGGGAATATAAAACTGCCTTTAAAGAAGAGAAATCTCATTTCTCCACCAACAAACTCAGGTCTGCCAACTCTTCAAGAAAACTCTTCAAAATGGTCAACCTGCTTTCCACACACATAGTTCCCTCCAGCATAGAGGGATCTCAGGATTTCTGCAACTGACTGACAAACTTATTTCAAACCAAAGTCCTTAACATCCACAAGGAACTTACAGGAGCGGCCAGCACAGGTAACCTCGGTGAGGCTGTGGGTGGGGTGGGGTGGGGTGGGTGGGGGTAAGTGGACAGACGACAGGATAGGGAAAGTAAAATAAAAAACGAAATAAAACCACTTACCTTGCGCTCACCACATAGCAGACTCAGCGATGCGGCGAGCGCAAGGTAAGTGGTTTTATTTATTTTTTTATTTTACTTTCCCTATCCCGTCATCTGTCCACTTCCCCACCACTGCCCCACCCCCACCCCACCACTGTTATCTGTGCCGGCCGTGCCTGGGAACTTGACTCTCTTAATGCGGAGCCTCACAATCCCTCTAAGATGCATACTAATACTGAGTGAAGCCCCTTACAGACCATAGGAATAATGGAGAAACTGACAGCAGCTCTACCTTGCTTCACTTCTATGGCACATGAACAAATGGCGCTTCACCTTCTCAGCATGAAGTCAGGATCTCCCTTTGAGCCACGCCCTCCCTGGATACTTCAGCTGGCAGTTAAGACCATTGCTCCACCACTGACAGCATTTATGAATAAAGTCATCAGATCAGGATGCTTCCCACATCTCTGAAAAATGGCTGCTGTTAAGCCACTACTCAAAAGTCCCAACCTGGATCCTACAGACTTAAAAACTTACCATCCCATTTCGCTGCCTCCCATCCCTACCAAAATCTTGGAAAAACACCTTAATATGCAGCTTATGGCATATGTAGAAGAACATGAATTGCTGGATACCTCACAATTTGGGTTCAGAAGTAACCATGGGACTGAAACTGTACTGGTCTCAGCAGTCAACAACATGCGAACCATGGTCGATGCAGGACAGGCTGCGGCACTGATCCTTTTGGATCTGTCCGCAGTCTTTGATACCATCTCTCCGACCCTGCTTGCCTGCCGGCTGCAAGAATTGGAGATAACAGACTAGGCAATATAACTGCTAACTTCCTTCCTTGTGGACAGGTTGCAGACGGTAATTGTTAATCATTTCAATTCTGAATCTATCACCTTGCCATGTGGGGTTCCTCAGAGCTTCTCCTTGAGCCCAACACTATTCAACCTATATGTCTGGCCAAACTGATACAGTCCTTTGGGCTACATGTGCCAACGACAGGCAAATAACTGTGTCGATCACCAAAGATACGGAGGCCATTTCTGCTAACTTTAAAAAATGCATGCAGGCAGTAGCCACCTGGATTGGCAAAGCTATCTTAGACTCAATGGGGACAAGATGGAGGTCTTGATCTCTGGTAGCCAAAGATCCATACAGAACAACTCTTGGTGGCTGGAAATGCTACCCACTTCCACTGATTCAGCAAAAAACCTGGGGGTGCTTGTGGACAAAAAACATGTTGTTTGACATTCAGGTCAACTACACAGTATCACCCTGCTTTTGTATCAGGACTCTTAGGAAAGTGGTCACTTTTATTCCTCTACCGACGCGCAAGCAAGTGGCCCGGCCTTGATCTTGTCCAGGCTTGATTACTATATTGAGCTACACCTGGATATTAATAAATCTGCAATAGCTAAACTGCAGTTGGTACAGAATGCAGCGGTGAGACTGATTCTTGATATCTCGAAATACCATTCAGTCTTCGCAGGGCTATCCAAGCTTCATTGGTTACCGGTGAAAAGGCACAGTACGTTTAAAACTCTATGCATTGTGCACAAGGCACTATAGAACACAGGGCCTGGAGGAATTAGATCTATGTTCCATTGATACATTGCATCCAGACAGCTCCGTTTTGTAAATTACAACTGTGTGAATGTTACCAAATTCCAGAAGGCAAGGTAGGGAGGTAGAGACTTCTCGGTGGCCGCAGCCAAGCTCTGGAACTCCCTCCTCCGTTACATCAGGCTCATGCCCTTTTCAAAAAGACTTGAAAACCTGGCTCTTCACCCTTTAATGAAGGCGTGATGACTCCATGAACATAGAGCCTCTACTCTCGCTGACTATATTTCTCATGAGAACTAACCATTCTTTAGCACCTTGACGCCTTTGGGCATTTGTTGCTCTCTTACAAATCCTTCTCATTTCATTTCATTTCATTTCATCTATGCTATTCCCTCAACGCAATTCCACTGTACACTACTTCAGTGTACAACACTGCACTGTACGCTATTCCTTTGTAGTAATTATAACTTGCACCTTCTCCATGCACTGCTTATACCCTTTTATATTATATCAGTTATACCATCTAAAGTAATATTATAGTTCCAACATTGTAATTCAATTCAAATCTTTTGTGAGAACACAATGCATGGTAGAATGGTGAGTTATAGTTAATGCAGTGTGGCTACTGAGCTGAATATACTGTGTATGGAAGTGTGCGATTTATAATAATTTGAAGGTGTTGCATGATTGATACATTAAAGGGGGGGGTCCTAAAACATGTTTGTCCACTAATACATTTTGCATAGACTTTTTACAGGGATGTAGCACCAAAATGGCTGAACACAGTCTCATGAAATTTGGCAGGAATATAGATTATGGTGTCTAGTGGATCCTTTTTGCTATTTTGAGAAACTCAGTTCAGTAGTTTTGTAGTAATTAGGGACAAACTTTGTGATATGTTGGGCCTCAGTACACTGCGGTAATTTCACGGTATACTGCGGGACATGCCTATGGCAAGGCAGTGTATGATTGGGTCATCACAGCCCTTACAAACTTTTGAGGCAGCAGTGCTGTTTAGCCCACACTTAGTTGTAGGTTTAAAGTGGAAATATAGTGTACTAGTAGTTTATAAATGATAAGAAGGATTGAGGAACTTTTGGTAAGTCTGCAAAGGTAGGGAAAAGTAGTTTTATTACTTTATATATTTTTTTAAACGTTTATGGAGTACCGGAGTACTACCCAGAAAGTACAGAAAAATTAAATATGTAAAAAAAATAACAAATACACTGTACTACACTTTATTTCACAAATACAGTGTACTACAGTGTATCTTCAATTTTTTTCATATTTAATTGTTGAAAAAAAGGCATACTAAGTACCACAGTACTACCTATAAATTACCGCAGCACTTACATAAATTAAAAAAAAATTAATTTGTAAAAAGATTTCAAATACACTGTACTACATTAGATTTCACAAATGTAGTGCACTACAGTGTATTTTTAATTTTTTACATTTTTTTTTGTAACTACTGTGGAACTTTCTAGAGATACTAATGCGGTTCGCCTTCAACTTTGTCCTAAATATATTAAGAGATAAAAAATACTTTTCCTTTAGGTACTTGCCTAAACTGCGTCATTCCTTCCTATGCACTTTTTATACAGTACTACACTATATTTCCATTTAAAACCCAGAACACGGACTAAGGGCCCCATTACAAGTATAATGGTGCGGCGGCGGGTCCACTCTGCCCCCACACCCCCAAACCCATGGTTGGGCCACCCGCTAGATTACGAGTTAAACTTGTGTCTGGCAGGCTTTGTTTTGGCTTTCCCACTGCTTTGTTTTTAAAAATAGGCACCGCAATGAGAGCACCAAAAACAGTTCCTGCACTGCATGGACTCAAACGTCCATGCTGTGCAGGAACTTGTGTACATGCACACAGGGAGTGACATGTTGTGCCCCCCTGTGTGCATACACAGGGTGTGAGCTTTGTTTCCTCTCCGCCAGGGTTTTCATGGAGCAGGAACCACCATGAAAACCCTGGTGGAGAGGAAACTCCTAATATTGCAATAATACTGGACCGCCGCCCCACCTCCAGGGAACGGCTGTTCCCTGGCGGTGTCGGAGGTCCCACGGCTGTCCCACCGCCCGAGTCATTGACCGCCATCACTACGCTACCTTGAATCCTCGGACCGTCAGACTTGTAATCAGGCCCTACGTGTGGTCTAAACAATATGACAACCTTTTAGTTTAGTAAGGGCTATTATTACTCATTCATATACAGCTTTGTCATCCCAATGTATTGCGGAATATGGTGAATTCAGTCACGGCCCATCCCCTGCCAAAGTGGCGGGGCGGGCTATAGGAGGGAGCGGGTGTGGGGGTGATCGGCGATGGTTCGGGGGAAAATTTTTAAAAACATAAAATAAATAAACGTTCCTGATTGCCGCCGCCTCTGCCGTCCGCTCCATCGCACTCTTTCTGCTTCTGGGACAGGCTCCCAGACTGCACTGCGACCAATCATGACTCTGTAGGAAAGCAGCATCAGGATCGGCCTGAGGGGTATGACTTTGCGCTCCCAGGCAGACTGGGAGCCTGTGTCTGCTTTCTCCAGAAAACACAAGGAGATGATGGATGGAGCGCTGAAACTTTTCAGACACTCACCCCCAGTCACAGATCTGGGTTGAATCCATCATCGTTCTTTAGCTCACTCTGCCACCTCAGTTCAGACCCAGCTATATGCAAATCAGTCTTGACCCTGTGCCTCATGGGAACAGTCCAGCCTGAACTGCCAAGCCAGGTCTTCCCTGAACCGGAAGCAAGCATCCTGGGACCGGTTTCGGGGTAACACCCCTCATCAGCCAGGCTAGCTTGAATTCAGTGGCAAAGTGAGCAAGGGACCCACGTCTGGGCATACCCTGCCAACTTAGGGCGAACAAAGCAAACACAAGGAGATGTTCCAGTTTCGGGGTAGCACCCCTCATCAGCCAGGATAGCTTGAATCCAGTGGCAAAGTGAGAAAGAGACGCACGTCTGGGTATACCCTGCCAACTTAGAGTGAACAAAGCAAACACAAGGAGATGATGGACAGAGCGCTGAAACTTTAAAGACACTCACCCCCAGTCACAGATCTGGGTTGAATCCATCATCGTTCTTTAGCTCACTTCGCCACCCCAGTTCAGACCAAGCTATATGCAAATCCGTCTTGACCCTGTGCCTCATAGGAACAGGCCAGCCTGAACTGCCAAACCTGGTCTTCCCTGGACTGGAAACAAGCATCCAGGAACGCAGCTGGGGCTGGAGAAAGCTTCACTGCACATGAGATGTTTGGCCGTCCTGAAACAGCCAGCCAAACACCTCATGCGCAGTGAAGGGACAAGGTAGTGCACTACCACTCCCTCACTACAGTGTCACCCCCCTGGACCCGGCCTAAGACTGTCAAAGTCTTGGGGGCGGGTCCAGGGGCATTAAAATAAAAAGATAATAGAACAGGTTAGAATCCCCTTTTATTATCGTTTTATTTGCCAGTGGTGGCATGAGGGGCGGCACTCTTCTGCCCTAAAGGAGGGGCCACCACTGGGTAAAGTTACTGCAGCCCACTATATAACTACGTTTTCGTGCCTAATACCTTTAACACTACTGAATGAATTTAGAGCTACTATGAAAAACAACTCTTTCCACCCCATATTCCATAGTCCTGTCAAATTTCATCTACATCCATTCAGCCATTTTCTCACTAGGTCTGTTTAAAATGCACTGTACAGCACAACCCACGACTACACTACCGCAAAGTCGCAGACATCATCGCCACCGAACTGCAACGTATCATCAACCGCTCCTTCGAGACCGCCTCCTTCCTGGACAACTAGAAACACACCGAGATCAACCCTCTCCTGAAAAACCTTCAGCGGACCCCACCAACCTCAAAAATTTCAGACCAATGTCCCTACTCCCTTATCCAGCCAAAGTCATGGAAAAAGTCGTCAACAGCCAACTCGCCGCCTTCATCGAAGAGGACAACATACTCGACTCCCCCCAATCAGGCTTCAGGAAGAACCACAGCACCGAAACCACACTCCTCACAGCAACAGATGACATCCACGCCCTCCTTGACCAAGGAGAGACTGTGGCCCTTATCCTCCTTGACCTCTCCTTGGCCTTCGACACTGTCTCTCACCGCACCCTAGCCCGCAGACTCCACGACGCGGGAATCCGGAACAAGGCCCTCGACTAGATCCTCTCTTTCCTCTCCAGCAGAATGCAACGAGTCAGACTCCCTCCACTCCTCTCAGAACCGACTCCAACCACCTGCAGAGTCCCACAAGTATCCTCCATCAGCCCAACCCTGTTCAACATGTACATGGCCCCGCTCGCGGCCATCGTCAGAGCACACGGACTAAACATCACATCATACGCAGACGACACCCAACATCACCAAACGCAACTTTCAAGACGGAATGGAAGCCGTCACCAGATGGATGAAGAACAGCTGCCCCCAAATTAACACGGACAAAACAGAGATAATTATCATGAGCCCACACCCCGATGCCTGGAACGACACCTGGTGGCCCCCCACCCTCGGGGACCCCCCTGCCCCCACGGACCACGCATGCAACCTCGGATTTATCCTGGACTCTGAACTCAAAATGGACCACCAGATCAACGCCATCACCTCCTCCTGCTACCACACCATCTGCCTACTCTGCAAGACCTTCAAGTGGACCCCCCCACAACACAGGAAAACGGTCACACACGCCCTCATCAGTAGCAGACTGGACTACGGCAACGCACTCTACGCCGGGATCAACAAGAACCTCACCCGCAAACTCCAGAACATCCAGAACGCCACTGCCAGACTAGTCCTCAACCTACCGCGCCACTGCCGCATCAGCCAACACCTACGGACCCTACATTGGCTCCCCGTCGAGAAGAGAATCACCTTCAAGCTTCTCACCCACGCACACAAGGCCCTCCACAACGCCGGACCCGCCAACCTGAACCACCGCCTCGTGTTCCACGCTCCCCAGCGCTCTCTCCGCTTGGCCAAGCTCTCCCTCACAACAGTACCTCGGATCAAGAAAAGCAGAACAGGACGGCGCTCCTTCTCCCTCCTTGTGGCCAAGGCATGGAACTCCCTCCCTCTCCACCTCTGACAGACTGCATTGCTCCCCAAGTTCCTAAAGGACCTCAAGACCTGGCTCTTCGATGGAACTCAGTGAACCTCCAGGATCTACGGAACCCCCCCCATGCCCCCATCCTCCTCAGCGCCTCGAGACCCGTTCCGGGTGAGTAGCTAGCACTATACAAACCCCTGATTGATTGATTGATTACACTCCATTGTACGACATGCCACTTCACTCTATGACACGCCACTCCACTATACGACATGCCACTTCACTCTATGATACTTCATGCCACTCCACTGCATGACACACCACCCCACTCTACTGCAAGCCACTCCACTCTACAACATGCCACTCTGCTGTACGCCCCTCCACTCTACGAGATCCCAGTTCACTGTATGCCACTCCAGTCTATGCCCCTCCACTCTAAGACTCTGTACCACACAACACTGTATGAGACGCCACCCAACTGTAATGTACGACATGCCACTCCACTATATGCCACTCCCCTGTACAACACACTACTCCACTCTACAACAGCCAACTCCACTGTATCACACTCCACGCCACTCCACTCTACGCAGCTCCACTCTATGACATTACACTTCACTCTATGCCACTCCAGTCTATGCCCCTTCTTGTAAGGCACTGTATGACTTGCCACTTTATGAGACGTCACTCCACTCTACTGTACAACATGCTACTACACTCTACGCCACTTCACAACACTTTACTCCACTGTATGCCCCTCTACTATACATCAATCTACTACACTCTACAACACACCACTCCACTCTACGACACTTGACTCCACTCTGTTACATGCCACTCTACTCTATAATATGCCACTCTACTCTTCGAGATGCCACTCCACTCTATGACATTGGCAATCCACTCCACTAGATGAAACTCCACTCTACGATATACCACTCCACTCTACACCGATCCACTCTATGCCACTGTACAACACTCTACTCCACTCTATGACACTCCACGCTCCTACACTCTACTCCACTCTATGCCACTCTACTGTGCTCTATGCCAATGTACGACACTCTACTCCACTCTACAATACTGTATGCAACTCCCTCTACGTCACTTCATAACACTTTACTCCACTGTAGTCTATAACACAATACTGCACTATACTTCACTGTACTACAGTATCCACTTTACCCCACACCATTCTACACCACTGTATGCCGTGGTGTTATGGGGCATTCTATGCCACTCAATGCTAACACGCTGCACAACATGCCACTCCAGTCTACAACACTGTACTTCACCCTACAACATGCCACTCCACTCTAGGGCACGTCACTCCACTCTATGACACTGTATGCCACTACACTCTACGAGACTACACTCTACTCTATGACACACCACTCCACTCCACTCTACTAGATGCCACATCTGTACACAGTGTTGTCAACCCACTAGCCACATTACATTAACTGTAACTCGCAACTTATCATGCACAGTGTTCTCATAAATGATGTCCTTTGAGAGGTCAGAAGTGTTATTATGAATGCTATGATTGATTTCAATTTCACATGGTATAAGTGATGTAATATGAAAGGGTATAAGCAGTGCATAGTAAATGTGCGACTTACATTTAATATAGTGTGGCTAGCGAGTTGACAACACTGTGTATGGAAGTGCACGAGTTATATGAATTTGAAGATGGTGCATAAATCATAAATTTAAGGTATAACAATAGATTTTGAAATTCAAATATTCGTATAGTTTAAGTTTGGTTTGTATAGAAAGAATAAATAACTACAACAAAGCTTTAATCTTTGTTTCGTATATATATATATATATATGATCAAGACCACAGGCTTGTGGTCAAAATGCGTCATCCTGACTTGTTAAGCAATAAACGGATTTATTTAATCTCCAACTGGTGTCTGTGCCCTTGTTTGGCCCACGGCGGTCATGCATTGGGATCCTGGATATATATATATATATATATATATATATATATATATATATATATATATATATATATATATATATATATATATATATATATATATATATATATATATATATTTCTCCAAAGCACCCTCGATTCGAAAGCGCACTCCAAACTAGCTTTGTATTGGCTGTACAGTATCTCTTCACTTAAAGTCATTTGTAGCCTTACGCGTTTCGGGGCTTCTCAGCATGTGACTGAAGCGAGGACTTCCTATTCCAGCATGCAACGCAAATGATACGATTCAGTCACATGCTGAGAAGTGCGCCTATTTAAATGAAATGACACTGCACCATTGCTTTTCTGCCTGTGAACAAGGGACACGAAGCCCCGAAACGCGTAAGGCTACAAATGTTTTAAGTGAAGAGATACTGCACAGCCAATACAAAGCTAGTTTGGAGTGCGCTTTCGAATCGAGGGTGCTTTGGAGAAAATATATATATATATATATATTGTGCAACTCGCTTCCAACTTCTGCGTCGGACTAGAAAAACGAGCAAGGACCCAAGTAAGTGCAGTTAGTTTTCTTTATTGCTGAGTTAGTCCGCCATGACGCGTTTCGGCCGTACCTCGGCCTTGATCACATGACACAGCTCAGACTGTGTTTCCCCAATTTAAAGTGCTACTGCATATTTTGCAGCAATCGACACAGACAAAATACTACGTTCATAAAAGCATATCATTTGCATATTGTAACTGACGAATATGTATAAAATTACAGTGTAAAATACAATTGTTTATACATCATTAAATGAATCATATAATCATTGTCCACATATATGGACCTATATTTGTAGTAATGTGTTACATAGTCTGTTTCTTGGCATGGGCAAGTCATCTTACAAAAATTATAATTGCCTAAATGCGCAAATAACCTGCCCTCGCTTGTGTAAATGTCGATAAGCAAAAAAAAAAAATTATTAAAAAAAGTGAAAAGTGCTAAATTTAAACATGAAAGAACATGTTGTGATGACCGTTTAAAAAAAGTTAGTGCAAAGTGATAAAGTGCTATGTGCTATGTGTTGCCGTTATTCACCAGTTCCCTTGTACCAATAACGGCAAAAAGAATTTTGTTTGCGCAAATGCTGAGTCATAGATTTTAGATTAATCTCGAGCATATCCATATATTCCAACCAAATTTGGATAATCCATAAATTATGGAATATGCTAATAGATGCTCAGATGGGGCAGCAGGAATTGGGACATATTTAGTGTATATGAAATGAGATCTAGAACTATGTAGTGCAATATATTATAACGGCTGTTTCATTGAATTTAGACACACATATTGGTGTTCATTATAATTCAACTTTCTCCAAACAAATAGATGAAATCAATTGTGATAAAATCCATATATATGTTGTTACAGTACATAATATACAATAAAAGTATCTTTAAAATTGTATTTTTAAACGATACCCTACAAAATATAAATACATACACATATCAGTCGATTAAGATCAAATTTCATAATATAGCTAAAATTGTCCTAAAAACTAATAAATAAATTTATACGAGCAGCAAAAATTGTTAAAAATCTCTAATGCTGCATTTTGAATTTCTATTGTGACCATTCCTGGACATAATGAAGAAGATACATCGAAATTCATGGAAATTCATACAATTAATACAATCAATTATATAAAAACCATAAAACGATAAAATACCATAAAATACTATTGGTTATCTATTATAAATAGGTGTGCAAATCTTCTGTATTGTTAAGCCCTCCTGGATGCTTCGAGTCAAATTCTAATATGTATTTTGTTTCTAGGCGTCTAAGGGGGTCATTACGATGGCGGTGGGAAAAGCAAGCCGACCGCCATGGTAGCGGGAAATCACCGGCCGCCTCAACCGCGGGAAAACCGATGGCCAGATTAGGATCCACGGCGGTAGAAATCCTACCGCTGCAGAAAGGTTCCCCGAGAAACCGCCGTTCGCCTGCGGAGAAGGCCCAAACCCATCCGCGGCGGTCGGTTTCGCAGCGGAAACAGCCCAAACGACCGCAACCACAGCGGAGACACCGCCATCGAAATTATGATATTCCCGACATCGCTGCGGTGCAGTGCGCTGTTTCCGACCGCCGCGGTCGACAACATTGATGAATGAGTGAGACGGCGGAAGCGCCGTAGCCGAGCCACCGCTGCGGACGGTCTGTGAAAAAATGGCGGTCACGAGAAAAACACACAACATGGCCACAAAGTGCACCAACCAAACAAGGCATGCACCCCAAAATACCTAACACAGCCCAAAGACACACCCCCATGGGAAACTCCAAAACTACAAATCCCAGGACCACACACACACCACACCTGCTACCAATACCCCATCCTGACACACCCACAGAGACCAGTATAAATCCAGCCCCCTAACAGACCACAATCCTTTGCAAAACTCCACAACTGAAGGGACATTCACCACAGCTGACAGGAGAGGCAAATCTGCACAACACACACACATCACCACCACCACCACCACTTCCACACCTGCACCTCTAACACCTTTGCACAGCACACACCATACACATCACAACCACCACTACCACTTCCAAACCTGCACCTCAAACACCTTGGCACATCACACACCATGTCACCACAGAGAATGCCCAAATTCACTGAGAGTGAGTTGAGGGTCATGGTTGATGAGATAATCAGGGTAGAACCACAATTGTAACCAGGTCCAACAGACACCACTAGCCACAAGAACGCAAATGTGGAGAAGGATAGTAGAGAAGGTGACCGTGCCACGCAATAGAGATGAAATCGTGAAGAGGTGGCACGATCTGAAGGCAGTGGTCAAGAAGAAGAGAGCCAAGAACCATGAGCTGGCTCACAGGATAGGCAGTGGCCCTCCCGTTCCACTCAAAACATTCACTGAATGGGAGGAGAAGGTGCTTGGCATTCTACATCCAGAGAGTCTCTCAGGAATACCCAGGGGAGTGGAGGCTGGTAAGTACAAACAAATGCCTAACATCACACAAATGTACTGTCTTGCACTACTACAAATTAATACCGCCTAGGTTCAAATTTATTCATGTGCACAACACTCCCCCCAACACATCTCTCACAGATTCAACAGACACTCCCCCTGAAGCCCCCCAAAGGTAGCTAGCAACATCACCATGGGTACATGTGTACATGCTGCCAGCACTACAACTCCCAGCAGGCCCCCTTGTCCTACAGCTGCGCAAGATGGAGCCCTCCACCCCAACCCATGTGCCACCCATAGCATTGCTCACCTTAACCTAACAGGTAGGTAGCCACCCTTACAGGGAGGTGGGTGGGTGGTTGGGAAGCCTGCACTACAACTCCCACCAGGGCCCCTTGTCCTACAGCTGCGCAAGATGGAGCCCTCCACCCCAACCCATGTGCCACCCATAGCATTGCTCACCTTAACCTAACAGGTAGGTAGCCACCCTTACAGGGAGGTGGGTGGGTGGTTGGGAAGCCTGCACTACAACTCCCACCAGGGCCCCTTGTCCTACAGCTGCTCAAGATGGAGCCCTCCACCCCAACCCATGTGCCACCCATAGCATTGCTCACCTCAAACTAACAGGTAGGTAGCCATCCCTACAGGGAGGTGGGTGGGTGGTTGGGAAGCCTGCACTGCAACTCCCACCAGGGCCCCTTGTCCTACAGCTGCGCAAGATGGAGCCCTCCACCCCAAACCATGTGCCACCCATAGCATTGCTCACCTCAACCTAACAGGTAGGTAGCCATCCCTACAGGGAGGTGGCTGGGTGGTTGGGAAGCCTGCACTACAACTCCCACCAGGGCCCCTTGTCCTACATCTGCGCAAGATGGAGCCCTCCACCCCAACCCATGTGCCACCCATAACATTGCTCGCCTTAACCTAACAGGTAGGTAGCCACCCTTACAGGGAGGTGGGTGGGTGGTTGGGAAGCCTGTACTACAACTCCCACCAGGGCCCCTTGTCCTACAGCTGCGCAAGATGGAGCCCTCCACCCCAACCCATGTGCCACCCATAGCATTGCTCACCTTACCCTAACAGGTAGGTAGCCACCCTTACAGGGAGGTGGGTGGGTGGTTGGGAAGCCTGAACTACAACTCCCACCAGGGCCCCTTGTCCTACAGCTGCTCAAGATGGAGCCCTCCACCCCAACCCATGTGCCACCCATAGCATTGCTCACCTTAACCTAACAGGTAGGTAGCCATCCCTACAGGGAGGTGGGTGGGTGGTTGGGAAGCCTGCACTACAACTCCCACCAGGGCCCCTTGTCCTACATCTGCACAAGATGGAGCCCTCCACCCCAACCCATGTGCCACCCATAGCATTGCTCACCTTAACCTAGCAGGTAGGTTGCCATCCCTACAGGGAGGTTGGTGGGTGTTTGGGAAGCCTGCACTACAACTCCCACCAGGCCCCCTTGTCCTACAGCTGCGCAAGATGGAGCCCTCCACCCCAACCCATGTGCCACCCATAGCATTGCTCACCTTAACCTAACAGGTAGGTAGCCATCCCTACAGGGAGGAGGGTGGGTGGTTGGGAAGCCTGCACTACAACTCCCACCAGGGCCCCTTGTCCTACAGCTGCGCAAGATGGAGCACTCCCCACAGCCACAAGCATGTGGCAGATATTGAATGTCACTCATCAAACTTACGGGTAGGTAACCATTTCAACCGGGAGTGTTGTTTTTAATTGGTGACACAGCAGCACAACTCACAACAGGCCCCCTACTCCCACAGCTCAGCATGATGGAGCACTTGTCCCACTCATAGGCATGTGACGTCTGTGCAGCCACACATGACACCATGCCACTTAGTCCACAGTCACCTACACAAATCATGCAAAACAGTTGTGTTGTAGTCACCATGCACAAGTCTCTGTTCAAAAATGACCCACATTGTGTACACTGTGCCAGGCATCACACACTGCAACACTAACAACAATCATGCTGCCCTGCAGCAGTGTCTGGCCGGTTGGTTGGCAAAGTGCAAATCACCCATGTCATACCACAGTGTTGCAATGTAAACAGTGGAAGTGCAGTGTACCCAAAAACTACACTGCAGCTGGGACTCACAATGCTAAACTAAGCACATCCAAAATGTCCTGCAACACACCCAGCTACCACAGTGCTGCACTGAATTGCAGAACAGCACCTTGTCTGACTAAAATTGTCAAAGGTGTCTTGTTCGGACCACCAATGTGTGTATGCATTGACAATGTTCACATCTCACACTGTCTGTCTGAACAGTGCTGGTATAGTCTGGCCCCAAAAGCACACATTGTCTGCACATGGCTGAGTACATCTCACACACACACCACTGTTGACCACAACATGTCAGTGTATGGATGCCCTGGAACAACTGCTTCACCAGTACTGTGCTCATGTTCTCAGGTCCACAAATACCATGAAACCCTGACAGTGTGGAAATGTATGCTGGGTGAGATGTTCACCCTGCTGTATGTCACCACTGTGCTAGGAGACTATACCCCTTGCCCTATTGTGCCTTCAAATGTTGGGGGAGTGAACCCCACAGCCAGATAGGTGGGACAACAGTGATGGGGGGGCTATACCCCATGCCCTATTGTGCCTTCAAATGTTGGGGGAGTGAACCCCACAGCCAGATAGGTGGGACAACAGTGATGGGGGGCTATACCCCATGACCAAATGTAATCTGAAATCAATGGGTACAAAAAGCCACACACACCTTCTGCTCACCACACGCACATTCCATCCAAAAATTACTACCAAGTCACATAGCCATGTCATTGCTTACCTTCACCTCAAACGGTAGTTAGCCATCTTCACAGTGAGACGGTGTAGTGTGTTTGGCTATTCGTCCCACAAAACGCAACATGCATGCTGTTCCACCCCTATGGAGGATGGGACACTACACCCCCAATAAGAATCATGTGGCAGGCAATGTATGCTACCCACTCAACTCACAGGTAGGTAACCGCATCTCACAGGTCGGGGTGTGTGGGGGTGGGAAGCTTGCACAACAACTCACACGGGCCCACCTGACCGCCAGCACACAAGACCCATTACTTCCTGGCACCAACATGCATGTGTCAGTTATTGCAATGTACACTTCAAAAGAACTGGCATGTAGACATATCATGCTGACTTGTCCCACACTGGACCAAGATGGAAGCCATCATCATACACACACAGAGAGGTCTCACAAATACAAGCAAAAAACAGCAAACACAACATATCAACAGCCACAACATGCAGCCAGATATGCATTTAAAAAACATGGTGGCATAGGACACCAGGCCTCTCAATGCACAACTGCACACCCAGATAGCATTGGCAACTATAGTGTGCACACACCTAAGAAAATGAAACTGTGACAGCAACCAAAGTGTGAAAGTCTGAAACACATATAGATGGAACTCAGAGCACAACCATGCACACCACTACATGCCATCTGACAGTAGCAGTGGTCCAGACCACCTAGGATCTAATTAAAGCAAACTTAAGCATGTCTGGAATTGCAAATACAGATATGTACACCACATTGAAAAGGTATGCATGAAACTACAATGTTCACTCAATGTGCAGAATAAACCGCTGCAAGGGCTCAACAGTGACACATATGCGTAAATGGATGACATATGATTGATCAATAACTGGATGCCAACATGAGCCTGTCAATGTAAAAAAATTAAATTGTGCATGTCATGTCTTGACAACTCCCAATATGGACAAGTAATGCATGTACCACAACAGCTTGTAATGCATCACTGGATGTCGGTCACTGCAAATTTGTACAGTGAACAACTGCTAGATGTACAAACAGTTGATGTAACACTGCTAACACAAACTTTGCTGGGTGCAACACAATGACCATTTCTCATCTGACCCACAGGTGACCAAGAACTCACTGCAGAGGATGACACCAACCTGCAGAGCCAGTCCCCCCCCCCCCCGGAACAGAGACAACTGGATGAAGACTCCCTGGATTCCTTGGATGAGGAGCTCCAAGCTGGCCCATCTGGTGTGGCAGCCCGCAACCAGTCCCAGGCACCCATTGTCCCCACAACCACATCAGCTGCAGTCCATGGCCATCCTCAGACAGCTGCTGTCACGGCCTGTGTGTCAACAACTACCACCACCACCACCACCACCACCACAGCTGGCCGCAACACCCTCCCTGCCCCAGGGGTTGAGCAGCCCACTACATCGACTGCGGAGGCCAGGGAGAGGATGCAGCTGGCCAATGTGAGGACCGGACAGGACCGTGGCAGCAGTGCAGGTGGGAGGGACAGGGTCATGCAGAGGGGAACTGATCCTGGGACGGAAGCCCTGGCCCACATCGACAGAGTCCTTGGGGCCTACCAACAGGCCCAGGGATGAATGGGCCGGTTAGAGGAAGAATCTTTGGAGCACCTCCTGCTGCTGAGGTCCATGGACACACGCATGGGACAGATTGTGGACCTCTTGGGGCAGCTAGTGGCGGTTCTGATAGACAGGCCAGCGCAACATTCTGCCCCTCCGCCTCCCCCTGATGGGCAGCAGGATGACACTTCATCATCCTCCCCTGCATCCACAGAGGGGGGTGAGTCCTCAGACACCACTGTCCCTGCAGCAGTGGCCCCTCCAGTCAAGCGCAAAAGGGGCCGTCCAAGGAAAGGCCAGGGGGCCTCACGTGCCAAAGCACCTGCCAAACGCTAGTCCCCGAGCCAGCTATGATGGCAGACCATTGCACCACTGCATTGACCTTTTGGACTATCCTTCACCACACTGCCATGTGAATGGCATCTATCTGTTGGACTGGGTCTCCACATCATTGTGGGGACTACTCAAGTATCTCATCTACCATGACTGTCAACTCACTTCTTCAATTCCCCCCTTCACATGTTCTCCACCCTCGCATGTCACAATTGTAAATAAATACACCTCACACACATGTTGTTGTGTCTGCTCCGTCTCTAATACAGGATGTGCAACCTTCAACGTGTAGGACATGGTCCAGGGGAATGGAATGTAGGTAGGCAGTGAGATGCTGAAGGGACCTAGGGAAAACCGCAGAACAAGAGTCCCTTGTATGGGTGTGGCATCACACACATCACACAACACTTGTCAACAAGGTACTCAGATCTCCAAACTTTACACAGAGCAACAGTCACCATAGAGACATTCTGTATCACACTAACCAATCACACATACATTGGCAGGCAGCAATGAGTCAACACAAAGCTGCAGTCAGCAAGCTCACATACACCCACACAGCAACTGCAACACCATCAGACCATTTTGTCCCTTCTACATCATCACTCACCTTCAAGTGAAGTAGCGGGTGATGAGCTGTCGATGCATGTCGACCCCTTCCTCCTCTCCACTGCCCTCGTCACTGGATCCGGGTTGATTTGCAGGCAGGGGCCTTGGCTGCTCATCATCGTCATCCAGGATCAATCAGGGGTATTGCCTTGCGAATGGCCAGGTTGTGGAGCATGCAGCATGCCACCACTATCTGACACACCTTCCCTGGTGAGTACATAAGGGCACCTCCAGTACGGTCCAGGCACCGAAATCTTGATTTTAGGAGACCAAATGTCCGTTCTATCACACGCCGTGTCCTCCCATGGGCATCATTGTATCGTACATCAGCTGGCGTGACGGGATTCCGCAATGGGCTCAGCAACCATGGGCGGTTCGGATATGCCAAGTCACCTGGGTGTGAGAAACACAGGTTAACCTTGCAGTCCCACAATGCCACACGACAGCATGTCACACACACCCCACTCTAATCCACTATGCATACTCACCCACAAGCCATGCACGCTCCGGAAGCAGATTGGCCATCAGCTGAGGAACGATGCTGCTGCGCAAGATGTGGGCATCATGGGCTGAGCCGGGAAACTTGGCACACATGTGTGAGATGATCATGTCCGCCAGGCACACCACTTGAACATTTACCGAGTGTGAATGCTTCCTATTGCGGTAAACCTGTTCACGTGCCTGTGGTGGCACAAGCCCAACATGTGTGCAATTAATTGCACCAATGACATGGGGGATATGTCCAAGGGCATAGAAATCGCCCTTCACAGCCACCAACTCAGGCCCCCTGGGGAAATGGATATATCTGTCTTTGTAGAGCATCATGGCCGACAGTACATCCCTCAGCACCATGCTGAACATCGGCTGTGACAACCCGCCTGCACTTGCGACCGTGTGCTGGAAAGAGCCTGTTGCAAAGAAATGCAGGCATGCCATCACCTTAGATGTTGCGGTGAAAGCTGTTGGATATGTCCGACGTGGCTGCAGGTGGGGCTCCAACATGGCACATAGGTTCTGCAGGGTTTGTCGGTCCAGCCTGAATTTGCGGATTATATCCTCATTCTCCATGTCTGCCAGGACTGTGAACGGACGATGGATATTGGGCCTCCTCCTCCTAGGACAGATCAAAGTGCACAGATGTCAATGCAAAAGACCATGAAATGTGCATTACATAAATTTTTTCAACAGACACATTCCCAAGTTTTCCACCATGCACCATTAACCGACAGAGGACTTCACAAGTAGGTACACATCAGGCACACTACTTGTACACCTGTCCCTTTACCAGCAGCAATTATCTGTGCACCCCTCCGGCTCATTCGCATGCACAGTGTGATATACTAACAGATATGTGTGCACACCTGTGAGTATGACCCCCAGCATATGTTACTAATTGCAATACTACCCTAACACACCATGTTGCTGGCCCTGATACACCTCCCAACACAGGTTGCACATGGCACACATCAACTACACACTGACCACCGGCTGAGCGTGGGGGACACGTGTGTGCATGTGCATTACACAATGTGACAGTTGCTGATGCCCCTAGTTCAGTAAATCAGACGACATTGTGTGTTACATTGCACACACAGACATTGACCATTATCTCCATATGCTATGCAACACATTAACTGGACAGTCTACATTTCATTACACAGCACATGTGACATGTGCGAGTGTATGTGCCCATGCAATGTATTGGCGGCCCATATATGGTATGTGTTGGTGACGTGGAGTGGCATGTTCCTTTTGTGCATTTGCCCTCATGAGGACCCTTCAATTGTTGAGACACTGGGCACTGTACATGTTGGCCTATGCATAGAGCTGGAGGACACGTTAGGTGCAGCAAAGCTACTCCACAACTCCATTAACGCTCACTCCAGGCACTGTCTGGCACCCATATGGTGGTGCCTACCGCTTGGCCCCTGCGGACTGGCACCGCCCATACCCCAGGCACGATCGCGGTAGACACAGCCAGATATGTATGTGACAATGGCGGTCACTATGCACCGCTACCCAAATCACGGTCACTCCAGGCACTGTCTGGCAAACATATGGCAGTGCCTACCGCTTGACACCTGCGGACTGCACCACCCATACCCCAGGCCCGATCGCGGTAGACACCGCCAGATATGTATGTGACAATGGCGGTCACTATGCACCGCTACCCAAATCACGGTCACTCCAGGCACTGCCTGGCAAACATATGGCGGTGCCTACCGCCTGGCCCCTGCGGTGTGTCACCGCCATGGACCATGCCCTTGCAGCCAATGGGAAGCACCCTCGCGGTAGCCTGATGCGGATTTGAAAATCGCGGTAGGCATGCACCGCCACAGCAGAGGCGGTCACTGGAAGCATTCAAAAGATGCACCACCACGGTAGCGCGCGCCTGGCCCCTACGGTGTGTCACCGCCATGGACCATGCCCTTGCAGCCAATGGGAAGCACCCTCGCGGTAGCCTGATGCGAATTTGAAAATCGCGGTAGGCGTGCACCGCCACCGCGGAGGCGGCCACTGGAAGCATTCAAAAGATGCACCACCGCGGTAGCGCGCGCCTGGCCCCTACGGTGTGTCACCGCCATGGACCATGCCCTTGCAGCCAATGGGAAGCACCCTCGCAGTAGCCTGATGTGAATTTGAAAATCGCGGTAGTCGTGCACCGCCACCGCGGAGGCGGACATTGGATGTTTTTGAATGAGGCAGACCTGGTACACCAATTGCAGCACCCTGGGACCACTGACACAGCCCCAGGGGCCTATATATGTGTGGGAGGGTGCCCCACATTCCCACAGCTACCAGGGACTGCTGACTGACAACCCTCACCTGCTGCTGCTGCCTCAAGGGACTGCTGACTGACAACCCTCACCTGCTGCTGCTGCCTCAAGGGACTGCTGGCTGCCACCCTCCACCTGCTGCTGCTGCCTCCAGGGACTGCTGGCTGCCACCCTCCACCTGCTGCTGCTGCCTCAAGGGACTGCTGGCTGCCACCCTCAACGTGCTGCTGCTGCCACATGTCCATTGTGATGTCGAGGACTCAGAAGATCCGTGCCAGTCCCTTCACCAGCGAGGAGCTTGAGGTCCTGGTAGACGGGGTGCTTGCACAGTACCCAAGGCTTTATGGTGGCCCTAATGTCGTGGTAAGTCTCCAAGACTGTGAGTGAGAGTGCAAGGTGGGCACACGTGAGGTGGAGGTGCTTCTGTATGTGTCAGTGGTTGTGGGGCTCTGACATGCACTGCCTAGCATGCTTACTACAGCGGGAAGGGCTTGGTGGGCTCTTTCACACGTTACCCTGCATGCCCATCCTGAGTAGAGGGACATGTTTTGTAGTGTCAGCCATACAGTGCAGCTGCATTTTGGTGATGCAGGAGTCAGGCCAATTATCGTTTGTGTGAATGGCTGGGTTGCTCCCAATTTACCCACTCAGTGTCAGTCCACCTGCCCTGCACAGTCCCCGCCGAATGCCACATGTCCACATCACTGCATGTACAGTGTGTTCCATGTGTGTTTGGTTCACGCCTCTTCATCTAAGTACCATCTCTGCCCTGTAGATTGCACAGGAGCAGCCGTGTGAGAAGGGTGTGTGTATGACAGTTGTTATCACTCTATGTGAGTTCCAGGACACAGTGAGGCTTTCACAGGGCTAGGACACTTAGGTCTGCGCAGTGTTGGACACAGTGAGTCCAACAACAAGACACATGTTTTGCTATCTTCTCTATGTGTAGTTGTAGGTAACTGCAGACAGTAGCTTCGGGCAGACTACACGTCGCTTGCTGTGTTGGTATCCTGCATGTGAATGGGATGTGGAGGTACTGTGTCCACCATCGAACATGCATGCATGTACGTCTGATTGAC
Organism: Calotriton arnoldi; assembly: GCA_963921515.1. NCBI lineage: Eukaryota > Metazoa > Chordata > Amphibia > Caudata > Salamandridae > Calotriton > Calotriton arnoldi. The sequence continues at coordinate 3,523,792 of CAWUFW010000219.1, read as the reverse complement.
CAATGACATTGTACCATGTTCACAGCAATTGTTGGCTCTGTTACAGTTGTAGCTGGAGTTTTGGATGAGTCACTGTCGTGCTACTGCATTTTCTTTGTGTTGTCATTGTACACTCTGTCACTGGAACCTCACCCCTCTTGTCTCCCATGCCTGCAGCTGAAGGTCCACCAGCGTAAAGCCGTGTGGAGGGCCATTGCCTCCAGAGTGCGAGATCTGGGTGTGTCAAACCGAAGGCACACCCACTGTCATAAAAGGTGGGACGACATCTGCCGGCTGAGCAAGAACGTGGCCGAGATGATGCTGGGGCTGCTCTCTCGGACTGGCAGGTTGGCTAGGCGCAGCATGACACCACTAAGGGTCCGCATCCTGGCTGTCACACAACCTGAGCTGGACAGACAACTGAAGGAGCATCAGCAGCAAGCTAGGGGTGAGTATGTGTTGCAGGCTGCCTTTGGCTGGGAGTGGGTGCATGTGTCTACAGAGTGTGCAAATTGTCAGCTGTGTGACGTTGGTTGTGTGGTGCAATGTTTTGTGAGTGGCCTCTGTGCTGGGTGTATGTGCCATGCATTTGCCCAACCTGTGCTTCATGAAGTCAGTTTTAGCACTGTGCATCTCTCTTACATTTGGAGTTGTGGCCTTCAGGTACCTTCTGCTGTGAGGTAGTGTGTGAATTCAGATGGATGGGAATGCCAGTGTGCCAACTGTGAGTGCGTTTCAATGAATGCGCGCAATTACAGACCTCAGATGTCTGCCAGTCAGACATCTAAGGCCAATGTGCAACAGTAGATGTGCCCATGAACTCGATATGGTGGATGGCATGTGTGCAGGGTCATTGTGGGCTGGTATGTTGTGGTCTGTGTGGTCCCCTACTGCTCCATCCATGTAGGTGATGTGCACCATGTTGTGGTGTTCATCCTTGCCACCATCGGGACAGTGTGTGTGCACAGGCCATTTTGTGGCTGTGTCTGATGTGAGCCAACAGCAGGATGGTGTGCTGTGTGAGTCACCTGGGGCACTTATGGCAGGATGTGTGTTGGACATGCACCGTTGGCTTGATATTTTGGGTGGCAAGATAAATGTGTGCACAGGGTGGCATGCGATGTGCTGCACACCTCTTCTAGGACGCAGATTTATTGGCATGTGTTAGTTCTGTTGATGCCACTCATCTCACAGTACTTCTCTCTCCTATGCAGCATCTCCCGTATGTGCAGAGGGACAGGGGACGGACACCAGTGGTGAGGCATCCAGTGCAACAGCCGCACCGGAGCAGACTGACACAGATGTGACCAGCGCCGAGGAGGGGGACAGGAGTCTGCTAGAGGATTCACAGCCGGAGACACAAAGCTCTACGTCATCTGATGCCAGCAGTGATGCATCCATGTTGGGGGGTACAGGGAACGGGGACTCTGCCTCCTCTTCTGCCACACAGCGTCCAGTGCCCAGCCTCCCTTCAACCTCCACTGATGCTGCCCGTGTCCGCACGAGTAGGAAGGGAAGAGTCACCTTCACCCCAGGCACTGCTGCCCCAGCCCATGTCAGCCCTGCTGCCCTCAGTGCTGAAGCAGTTGAGCTATTGCGCCAGCTGTGTGTGGGGCAGACAGCACTTCTCAATGCCTTCCAAGAGCATGACAAAAAGTTGGGGCAGGTTATAGCTTTCATGGAGGGCATACATTCCGACGTAGGTGGGCTACACCGGACTGTGCAGTCCTTGTCATCAACTGTGACAGCAGCCCTGCAACAGGCACATAGTCAGGGAGCGGCTCCCAGCACTTTGTCCGGCCCTGTGTCACTGTGCACCTCTGACGACAGTGACAATGCTCAACGGACCCCAAAGTCCCGATACAGAACCCGCAGCACACAGGAGCAGCAGCAGCCCAAGCGTACTAGGGCGCAGACACCATCCCCACATAAAAGTAAAGCCACCCCAGAGCGCAGAGAGAAAAGCCCATCAGGCGACAGAAAGGGCCACAAAGCAAAGAAACAAGCATCAGGGTCACAGGCCTCACCTTCCTCCCCCGCCAAAGACTCCCCTGTCCCAAAGACGTCTCGCAGAGGCAAAATGACAGTTTCCACACCCACTGAGAAGGTGTTGCCTGCAAACATTACACAGGATGAGGGCCCCATGGATAATCCATCCTTGACCTCCACTCCCATCCCAACTCGTGTGAAGCCAGCACAGGAGGACACTGTAGGGGGCAAACCTGGTGGACAGAGGGAGGCAGGGCGGCGGCAAACACCAGGCAAGCGCACAGCGGGATCCAGCATGTCGCCAGAGGGAGGGTCACCATCCACACCAGAATCAGCTTTGGTAGTGGGGTCACCTGTTGTGTCCGCCCCAGTTCACCTCAATCCCCAGGCAGGGAAGCCTTTTAGGATCCCCAAGAAGTGGAGAGGCACCCCTCCACAATCTCCGGCACACACTGTGTCTCACCAGGGCATGAGTCCACCTCCCCGTGCCACCACCCCACCTGGTCCAAGCAGCCCCCCAGCTCCCACAAGCACAGTTGGCTCTTCCACAGTTGTTACTCCCACTGCCCAGGGCAGCCCTCCAACTGACCCAAACACACAGTCAGCTCCAAGTCCGACAGACAGCCCCATCTGAGTGGTGGTCACCCTCACACACCTGTCTGTCCACAGCGGTGCGTGTGATGCCCATTGTCAGCCCCATTACTCTGTGGCTGGGCATGGCATGGTAGAGTTGCATACATTCCCTGTGTAGCTTCTGATGTCACTCTGCACAATGTCTTGGCCTTTTTGTTCACTGCTGTTTGCCCCCTGCCTGTGCAGCTTCTGATGTCCCCACTCTGCACATTGTACTGGCCACTGGCCTTGTTGTTCACTGCTATTTGCTCCCTGGCTGTGCAGCTTCTCATGAACTTCATCTGCACATTGTACTGGCCACTGGCCTTGTTGTTCACTGCTATTTGCTCCCTGGCTGTGCAGCTTCTCATGGACTTCATCTGCACATTGTACTGGCCACTGGCCTTGTTGTTCACTGCTATTTGCCCCCTGCCTGTGCAGCTTCTGGTGTCCCTACTCTGCACATTGTACTGGCCACTGGCCTTGTTGTTCACTGCTATTTGCTCCCTGGCTGTGCAGCTTCTCATGGACTTCATCTGCACATTGTACTGGCCACTGGCCTTGTTGTTCACTGCTATTTGCCCCATGCCTGTGCAGCTTCTGATGTCCCTACTCTGCACATTGTACTGGCCACTGGCCTTGTTGTTCACTGCTATTTGCTCCCTGGCTGTGCAACTTCTCATGGACTTCATCTGCACATTGTACTGGCCACTGGCCTTGTTGTTCACTGCTATTTGCCCCCTGCCTGTGCAGCTTCTCATGGACTTCATCTGCACATTGGACTGGCCCCTGGCCTTTTTGTTCACTGCTGTTTGCTCCCTGGCTGTGCAGCTTCTCATGGACTTCATCTGCACATTGTACTGGCCACTGGCCTTGTTGTTCACTGCTATTTGCCCCCTGCCTGTGCAGCTTCTGATGTCCCTACTCTGCACATTGGACTGGCCACTGGCCTTATTGCTCACTGCTGTTTGCTCCCTGCCTGTGCAGCTTCTCATGTAAATACTGTGCATATTGAAATGACCACTGGCCTTGCTGTTGCCCAAATTTGTTGTCTCACTATGCAAATTGTGAATAAACACAGTTGGTCCTGCTGTGAGTTGTGTCAGTGTCCTTCCTGAATAAAGTTGTTTCTGTGTGTGCATGGTTTACTGTGTCACATGCTCAGTATGCCACTTCAACATTGCCAATAGGTTGTCTCACATATCATTTTTTTTGCAGGGGTGGGAGGCACTTCATTTCTACCTGACTGTGATACTTATGGGTGCAGTGCAGGTGGTTGGCAATTAATTCTTGTTGTCATCATCCTTCTTTGCTCATGTTATCTATGGTGGACACATGTCAGGTTTGTGGGCAATGGCAGCACAGGGTGGGAGTTTGGGCACAGGCTTACAGGCAGGCAGGCCAGGGTCATGGGGTCTGTGTGAGCTTCCTTTCTGTGTGCCAATCAGTGTAGGTGTATGGACATCTTGTGGTGATGAGTTATCCAGGTCCCATGGCTTACTTCCAATGTGTGCACTTGGGTGGTGGAGAAGTGTATGGTGAGAAGGGCGTGACTTTGTTGTGACTGTGGATGTGTGTGTACCTGCATTGTCAACTACTGCCATGAGTCACCCTGAAGTGGTGTACCTGTATGTGTACTTGTTGAGCCCTGTGGTTGTGTTTTGTGCACAAGGCAGTATTGAGTGGTGCTGTTGTGAGAGGAGGTATGTGTGACATATCCTACTTGTGCTTGGCTGTCATGTAGTGTGTCACTGGGCCCTGTGTGTTGTGCAGCAGACATTCTCTTGTCCAGTATTTGGATGCCTATGTGTGGCTGGTCAGTGTTTGAGTTCAGGGCCTTCCTTACATCCCTGTGCCTATACATGGGTGTCCTTGCTGTCTCCAGGAGTTGTTGCATTGAGGTGACTGTGGTTTGTGTTGACTGACTGTGTCAGCCATGTGTGCTGTGATGGGCTGTGTGTGTTCTCACATGTGTCTTGTCTTGCATAAGCATCACACATGCTTGATGGTTGTGTCACTGCCCTTCCATTTGTGGGCACCTCACTTTGGCTTTCCTATATGTTGTCCTCCATTACTGCTGGCATGTGGTGTGTGTATGTGGCTGTAGTCAGGGTGGTGTGTGTGACTTGTCAGGTAGTGTGTGCAGTGAAGTGTTTGGTCCTCATCTGTGTGTGTGTACATTTTGTGCCTGGCCTCAGTGTTCTTGGCTTGTGTGTGATGTTGTTGTGGTGTGTGTGTTGGCTGGGGCCTGGGCTTCTGTGCTATGTGTTCCTGTGCAAAGGGTCCTGCTGTGGCTGTATATGCAGTTGTTGGGACATGGGGCATGGTGTGGCTTTAGTTGTGTGGTTGTTGTGCAGGAGTGGCACTTGGGAGGCACATGTTGTGTCCCTTCAGGGAGGTAGCTAGTGTGTTGTGGGTGGAGCTGTGGCTCTGTGCTATTTGTACGGTGCCCTTGGCAGGCGCTGGCCCTGGGCTCTGCGTTGTGTGCATGGTTTCCTGCACACTGACCGCGGCGGTGACGTGACCGGGACATTTGTTCATGATGGCGGAACATGGGTGGGCAGTATGTGGCGAGGTGTGTTTGTCACAGGTGGGACATGTGTGTGTGCAGTGATGGCTGTGTGCCTGTCCCCACAGGGGTGTGTGGTGTTCCCATGTGACGTTTTTCCACCCTGGAGCTGTGTATTGTGTTACTTGCACTGTTGTGTCTGTACGTACCTGCGGAGGTGTCCGCGGCGGACGATGGCTTGCAGGTGGTATATCATGTACAGCACCGGGATGGCGTGTAGGGCAGGATCCATCGCGGTGTGTACCGGGTGTCTCTTTTCTGTCTCCGCTGTGGTGTCTCCGCCGTCTCTCGCTGTGCGGTTTCTCCGTCGCGGTGCGCTGCCATGTTTCCGGCATCGTGATATCTTCGGGGTACGGGACGTCATTCCGCACGGCGCTGTGTGGTGAGTGGCTCACTCCGCCGCGGTGGCGGGCGCACTTTGATGGCGGTCGGCGTCGCACCGCGGCGGACGGGAAATGAGCACTGTGTGGCCATCCTAATATGGCGGGCGTGAAGACCGCTGGCGGCGTGCCGTAAATGGGTGTTACCGCCACCGCCGGCACCGTGGTCGTGTCTCCGTCCGCCATCATAATAGGCCCCTAAGTTTGCCTTCCCGGTCCCGCCTCTTTTTTGGGCCGGTACTGACTCTATGGCATAATATTTGAGATCTTTCAGATTGCTACTATGTTTTTCCCTGAAATGTCTGGCCACCGGGTAACTAACATCATTATTGGTGATGGCCCTCATATGTTGCAAGATTCTTTTGTGTACTGCCAACTTAGTACTGCCTATGTATTTTAATCTGCAACTGCATTCTAGCACATACACTGAAAATTCAGTTTTACATGTAAGGTGCTGTGTGATGTTTCTCACTCTACTGCTGAATGCAGTTTGATACGTGGTGGTATTAACACCTTGTTGGCAGGCTTTGCAAGATGTGCATCTGAAAAATCCTTTTTTGGCTGTCAGCCACATAGTTTTTCCCTGATCCTCCGGGCTACTTCTGACTAATGAATTGGCCATACTAGTTGTTTTTCTAAAGGTAATAGAAGGATTGTTAGGTAATAGTTTACCTATTACAGGGTCATCTCTCACAATTGGCCAATTTCGTCTGATGATGGTTCTGAGCTGTTTTTCTTGTTTAGAGAAACCTAAATTAAGTCTGATTGGTTCGGCCATTTTTTGCTTATCCTCAGGTTTTTTTCTGTATTGCAATAAGTCTGCTCTAGCCTGTTTCTTAGATTTTGTAATGTCTGCATCAATAACCGTTGTTTTGTAACCTCTTGTTAAAAAACGTGCGCGACATTCTGTTTGTTTATTGTCTGCATCTACCTCCTCACTGCATATGCGCCTTATACGGAGCATTTCCCCATAGGGGATGCTATTGATGAGGTGGGCAGGGTGCGCACTTGATGCATGGAGCAGTGTGTTGCCTGCTGTAGGTTTCCTAAATAGTGTAGTCATTAAACAATTATTCACAATTTTGATTTGCACATCCAAAAACGTAACCTCCATATTACTCATGGTATAAGTAAATTTAAGATTGACATCATTTATATTTAGTTGTTCTATAAAATCCTTAGCACTTTGTTGGGTTCCACGCCATATAATAAATAAGTCATCTATGAATCTGAGCCAAGTTATAATCTGTTTAGAAAATACCTGTTCGTGCTTCCTCATGAGGACCTGCTCCTCCCACCACCCCATAAATAAACAGGCACAACTGGGGGAGAAGCTGGCCCCCATGGCAACTCCTTGTGTTTGCTGGTACATTTGATTATTAAAAATAAACAGATTATTTTCCAGACAGAACAGAATCATATTAATAAGCATTTTGTTGTGTTGCGCATATCTCATTGGCCTATTGGACAGGAAATATTCGACAGCCCTGATTCCGTCCCTATTTCTAATACATGTGTAGAGTGATGACACATCAAGGACTATCAGTAAGTATTCCGATTTCCATTCCATGTCTTTGATCTTACGTAAAAAATCACAAGTGTCTTGTACATACGATTTCAAATTCATTACATGCTCCTGTAAGAAGAAATCTATGTACCTGGACATATTTTCCAATGGGCCATTACATGCAGCAATAATGGGTCTACCTGGTGGTCTACGTATGTCTTTATGAATTTTAGGGACAAAATATATGACAGGTATGGACGGATGTTCTTTCTTTAAAAACTTGTATTCGTCCCAATTTATTAGACCCAAGCTTTTCCATGCTAATAATTGAGAAAAAAATAACTCCTGCATCTGTCTGTATTTCAAAATCGAACTCTTTTTATAACAATTTTGGTCATTTAGTTGATTGTAGGCTTCTTTTAAATATTCTTCCAGGGACCATAGCACTACATTTCCGCCCTTGTCCGCATTCCTTATGACCACTTTGTTGTCTTTGCTCAGTTTATTTATTAGTTGATGGTAACTTCTTTCTTGGTATGACATTTTTACTTTGGATCTATTTATGGTGTGGTTCAACCTTTTCACCTGTGCCACGATTTGTTAGTTAAATATGTCCAACGAGTCACGGGACATGATGGGTGTAAATTTGGACTCTACTTTAAAAGGGGTCAATGATTTGGCGGTAGTTGTTACGGCGGTATTTTGTTCCAGGCTACTTTCTTCTTGACTTATGCCAATACCACTTGGAGATATCATGTTTAGATTTTCCATCTGCAGTTCCTGCATGTCTTGCAACAAACCCAAATCCGATACAGTTAGGCCAGTCTGGTCTGCATCCGTGTTGGTTGTTTCAGTGTTTTCTGACATGGTGTTGACTGCTTTTTGTTTGTGGAATTTGGCAAGCTTTAATTTTCTAATGAATTCATAAATATCGGCCCTGGTTTGCGTATAATCGAAGTTTGTTTCCGGGCAATATGATAAGCCTAGTGACAGTAATTGTTCTTCCGCCTTAGTTAAGTTGATATCCGCCAAATCAATAATTGAGTTTTCTGGGGTTGAGCTAGTGTCTATTTCAGTAAAGATTTCTTCCGAAGTACCTTCTATCTGCGATTCCCTCGACCTCGCCCTCTTTTCTTGTTCTCTCCTGTTTCTCTGGGCTTGTCTTCTCCCCCTTCTCCTCTTGGTACTCCTGCTGCCACGAGGCCCTTGTCGCAAGGTCGCAGTGTTTCCCTTCGGCTCCTTTTTAAAATGTCCAGCTCTTCCCCCAACGTTAATCTTATGGAATTTTGTTCTTGTCTCCTTTTAGCTGTTTCCGTTTCTGATTCACTATCAGGTGCTGAACTCAGGTCTGACATGGATATTGATTCAACCTGCTGTTGGTTTTTGTCTCTTGTATTTGCACCTTGCATACGTTGGTTTGCTGTAGCTGTTCTTAGCGAATCGTATTTACGAGCAAAAGTAAATATTTGTCCATTCGCATAATCATCTCTATCCCGCCTAAATTTGTATGTCTTCCTCGTCTTTATTTTCTCTTCTTCCTTGTTAAGCCTTATTGTCATTTCGTCATGCAATTTTTGTTTGTTCTGTGGATCTCCCTGTTGTTGGATCTCATTTTTCAATGTTTCGATCTTGGCTTGAAGGTCAGTTCTGTCAATCTCAGCGTACTTTACTAGTATTTCCACTAATCTGCGTGAGGATTCTAGATTACATTATGCCCACTCGGCCATCATGAGTGGGTTCGGTGTCTCGTAACTGGGGGAGATCATTATTCGGAGGCCTCTGGGGATTCTCCCCACATCCAGATACCTCCGAAGTGATCGAGCCTCCCACCATTTGGCTTGTTCTTGGCACTTCAGTTTTTCCAAGATTCGATCGTTATCCTTCAGTCCCTTCGATCTCCCGCTGTTTTCCCCATTTGCATCTTTGGTTGCACTTTGTGTGACTAATGGGTCATCAGAAAACATTTCTTCAGCTGCTGTTTCTCTGTTTCTGAGCGTATATATATAGATAGATATAAGGGACCCAGCTACCTGAGAGCTCTCATTACACCTTACTGCCCTTCTCATACTTTGCGATCATGTGGACCCTGCAGGCAATAGTCCCCAGAGACTACAGGGCTAGAATGGGCGCTGGCTCATTCAGCTACCTAGCTGCAATCTCTCCTGCTTTCCCTGAAGGCTTGCTCTACTGATCGTGCCTTCCACAAAGATTTGAAAACAGGGCTTTTCAGGTCCCTCTCTTAATCCGTCTACTCTTGCCAGGTTCCGCTCGCCTTCTGTTTGCCTTGTTTCAGCGCGGGGACACACCGTTTGGTGTAACCATGCGTTCTACAAATGACGATGATGATGATGATCTTGCCATTCCAGCTGGGGCAGAGTCTGTGTCTGGTGACGTGGGTTCTAAAATGTGAGTGTCTCGTTATGCAGTAGAATACTGCTCTCCTTTCTCCCCAATTGCAGCAACAAAATACAGTTTGGCCCTCTGTACTGCTCAGCGTACTCACATTAGGCACACACACCGACCAGGTTATCACTGCTGGGGGGGCTTAGCGGTGTGTACCATCATACAATCCTCCCATAACACCAGCAACCGCGGTGCACCTGAACGAGAGGGCGTGTCGGATTCCAGCGCCGGCAGCTTGGATACAATTGGACCACAAATGCCCGCTCCCAATTCGGTGCGGACTCCGACACAGCTCAAGATCATTCGCGTGAATCCAACACCACCAAGCAGGGCTCCAGATGACTCATATCTCCACAATTTTATTAAAGGTACCGCGCAGACGCTTTTCGCCAGTTACGCCTTTCTCAATGCAGGTAAGCAACAGGTTGTGCTCAATTAGACAGCTTAAGTGGTCTTGGCATGGTTCTCATTGGAAGATTTCACAACTCCCTGAGACAATAAGCTGCACCGGATGAGAAGAATGATCAATCACCTATCAGAAGAAGAGGTAAACACTCTGCTAACATACTATCAAGGCGTACAGAAAGCCACCTTCGGCACAATATTCAACATCCCGATTATCAAGATATCCAACTACAATAACCAGAGATACAACCCTCTACAAGTCGATCACAACAACCTGATCCCGATTGCAACAAGCACAATGTCCACCACAGTAACTCACAAAACAGTGACAAACTTGAAATGCATGCTGCACAATTGCAGATCAGCTGCAAAACACGCAACTGATGTAGCAGATGTGATCTTATTGCATGATCTGGATATTCTCTTCCTAACTGAAACCTGGCTCAACCCAACGGCAGCTCCAATACTGGACTTTATCATTCCCCTGGGTTTTTCCATCGTACATCTAAACCACACATTAAAGCAGGGGGAGGTCTCACTATAATTTAAAGAAACTCCCTTACCTTAAACCCACTCTTTCTCGAAGATACATCATCGTTCGAACTCATGGGAGCTAAAATCAAGCTTGAAAAGAAACTGCAAGTGAAAACACTCCTTTCATTCATTTAAGTGTTCTTCATTGGTTCAATGTCATGCCTTTGTTGGAGTCGCAAGGTGGACAGGTTAGCGGAAATTTTTTAACAAGACCCCCTCCATATCTGTGACCAAATATGCTTGGTGCAGGCATGACATGGACAGGGTTCCACTGCCCAGCATTCTGTGCTCAGATTTGCTGATGCGGTGGGACCGATCAGACCTGTTTCCTGTATATTTGGATCTTCAATAAATAAGTGTTCACACACCAGTGGCTCAACGTGTGTTCGGTGTCACACTACACTTACTCCCGCCAGGTTCTCGTTGTGCTATCACAGTGCTCCTTTTTTTATTGCACTCAACCTCCACATGATCAGTTCCATATATCAGTTTGTGTGTGCCAGGCGTACTAAACAAGAGAGCTCTAACATTGCACTACGTTGACTCATCAGCGTGGGTGTCACTGTCAGTTGCACTCACTGAAAACAAAGCACACGAAGTGCTCGCACTAGTTATTTAAAAAATAACTAAATGGTTCGTAAACGTGGTGGTTGAGAAGTAAACAGTTGCGCAAACAATAGACAGTAAATGGGCCGCGTGAGTTCAAGCTTTCCACGGAAAGCCGTTCACAGTAATTCCATCACATGGTAGCACGGCTGATATACAGTACCACTGAGTCTAAAATACAAGCAAAGCACGTGGACAGATATTTGCTGACGAAATAACAGCATAAAATAAAATATGTGTTGGAAAGCCCTGTTCATCAGGATAGCTGACTGCTCTGTGGGCCACTTCAATGTAAGTATTGAATTTGCCATTGATTAGAAGTCTTACATTAACCACGTCTTTGACATTATATGTATTCTCTGTTCGAGTATTTGGCTCACAAGCTTTGATGACATGTTGTTGTTTCAAAGTATATAATGCCTTTTACACCTCATTTTGTTATCATATGTCCTCCCTGTGGACTTTTTTGTCCTATCTTCTCGTTCATTGGATCTAGTCAGATCAACCAAATAAAAGAATGAACGGATGAATGATATACTTTTAAAGAATGAGGACCACAGCAGACTAGGGGCTCCTTTGGGACTGGAGGTAACAATCAGATCTCAAACATAGCAAGTGCCCCATCCCCCAATCTCATGGACCCCCACACTTACTGAAGCCTACCCTATTTGGAGTGGGCTTTCCTATTCCATGTCAGCCTATTTTTTCCTGTCTGTGACCGTTATGCATAAACAAAAACATACCATGTCCTCCAGGATAGGAAATAATTCACAGCACATCAAACACACAATTTTTTGTTTATCAAAAACAAATCTCGCTATGTAAATTTGTCTATGGAACCAAAAAAAAAAAAAAAACATCAAGCAGCCAGCATTGTGTTTTATGGCAAAATTGCTCCTATCACAGTGGTTAAAGCAAAACCAGTGAAAAAGAGCAGTAGAAACAGCAGCAAACCATTTGTTTGTCGGGCGCAATGGCAGTGAAGGGAATAACTCTGTCACACCAGCTCACTGAGAGAAGCCCCCCCCCAAACTATAAATGAGGTATCAGTAAGCGAAACCTGCATTTTTTTCTTCGAGAAATATGAGTCATTTTTATGAAATTTAAATACAGAAAATATCCTCAGACCTCAGCACACATCACGTTCACTGTTATTAGGGGAATTTTCAGCCTGTGTCCCACGAGTGAAAATGACGCAAAACCACATGACCAGGAAGAGAAACACGAATACACGAAAAACTAAGATTAAGAGAGATTTTGGTCACATAATAAAAGTTTCACCAGAGCCTAGTTATAGGGCAGGTGACTTTCATTTAAATCATTTGAAGTTGGTAAGTCAATTTATACACTTACCCGAAGTTCACATATTTAATATTTATCTGCAGTTTGTAAAACAGAGGTTTCTAATATAGGCATCCCAAAATAAAATGCATAACTGCATACCGATTACACAATAGTTGAAGCTCTACAGGCAGGGACCTGTGAGGAGGACAGGAGTACAAGCTCTCTGCTCCCTAACTCACCTGCAACCAACAGAATGTGTTGGCTCTGTGCATCCTGAATGGCAGGACAGAAGCGGCACGTATGGATACATGACCACCGAAAAGCTGTGTTTTTGGGTCTGACTTTAGCGAAGACTTTTTGATTTTACTAATAGTATATGTAGAATATGCTTACCGATAAGGGCTTTGAGTCAGTCTTCTTCATCCATTCGTCTGTGGTTGTGTCACTCACATTTTTCTTCCACTTACAACAGCATACAGTATGGGGCAGTAGGTCAGATAATTTTAGCCATTAGCTAACTTCACTGTGAGTGCCCTTTCACAAGGAGCATATTCACATACAAAGTACTTCCCTTAAATGTCAGTGCCTACTATGGCAATGTATATTTTTCAAGACCAGAACATAGTTCTGCTTTTTTTTGGGGTCAAATTTTCTTTATTATGTTTTAATACGGCACACCAGTAGACAGTGTTAGCAATTAACACCAAAATAATCAGTAATCCACAATAGTACGTTATTGATACAAGCAGTTTTCCAAATATACTGACACCACATTATAGTAGTCAAGAATGCAGTGGTAACACTGTCAGTGATTAGTCTGTGCCAGAATAACTGAATTCTTGCCCAACAATGATTCGCCCACCCCCCAACAAACCAATTGTAAACTTCAAAATTATAAACAATGTGTGAGATCATTGAGGTCATAGCTTGTGAAGTGGGCGTAGGTGAGCCAGGTCCAGGAGGCCCTCCCCAGGTGCTAGTTTATCTCAGGGCGTCCAACAGTCCACTTATGATGTGAGAGTACAAAAAGATGCAGTGCTCGTGTTCGAGCGAGACAAGCCGTAAGCCGGAGGCCAGTGGACAAGAAGGACACCAAAGTACCCCAGATATAGTCTAAATTTTTAAAGTTGTCTAAGATTATATCAGCCATTCGTTCATCGTGAAAGCTTGCCACAGTCAGGCATGCCATTGAGTGATCGAGAGAGGTGTCATTTTTTCCACGCGGCTGCCATTGCTGTCTTGGCCTCCCCCAGACATAGCTATAGGAGTGCGCGGTCACATGAGGTTTAGTATTTAAGGTCCCATCAAGGAGCCCCAATAAGACGAACCCCATGTGGAAGGGATCAGATAACTCAGTATATCTTTAATTCTCCCAGCAGCACTCACCATCTCCAGAAAAGTTCAGTTGTGTTTGGAAAGATTTTTTTGAGTTTAGTAGGGTACAAGTGCCAATCATATAATAACTTGCAGTGAGCATCTCTCATCCCCACAGAGTGGTTGAACCTAGGTATGTTGCGCCATAGTTTACGCCATCGTTCTTCAGGGATAGTATCTCCCAGGACAGTAGCCCAGTAGTCCATATGCTATGGTCTAATTTTAGGGGATGTATCTAATAAAAGCGAATAGAGTAAAGAGATGGAACCCTTTGCTCCCTTCCTTTTCAACTGGGGAGAGTTCTCTTGTGGCTGCCTCTCACACATCTGGGTGGAGTATCCAGTGTTTCCATTGTGTGTAATGGTGCTGCTCTGAACTAGCAGGTTAAAATTGCGTTGACAGTTTTCAAAAGTAGGAATATCCCAACCATGAAACAAATCCAAAATAGGGAGACATCCACCTTCCCTTCAGAGATTGAAAGTGCCTGATTTAAGTGCCAGGGGAAAGGCTTGATTAAAATGAATGGGGGTGAACAGGGAATGAAATGTAGTCCATCCTGTCGAGTGGTTCACCTCGTCCCTGGCTTTAAGAGTGGTTTTTGTAGGTCTGCTAATGTATGCATTGGGGGGATCGATCTGATTTCAGTTTCCATAGCAGATCCCGGATATATTGGCCCACTAATGCACGATCCAACTGGAGCCAGTGTTTATCTGATTCCCTCAGAGACTATTCGGAGATCACTCTCACTTGAGCTACCTTGTAATAAGAGGGGAAGTCCAGCAAGACCAGCCCACCTCTCTCCTTAGGTAAGCGCAACCGTTGAAATGGGAGTTGGGCTCTACGACTTTGCCAACTAAGTTTAATCACCAGCGAGCAAAGTTTTTTGAAAAATCTTTGCTCTACTTCAACGGAACGGCCTTGAAAAAGGTGTAGGAACTACGAAAAGACGGTAATTTCGAGTGCTTGGATACAGCCAAGCCATGATAGGCACATGGGAGCCCACCATTTGAGGTCTGTTTTAAGTTGTTGGAGAAGTGGGGGGTAGTTGGCTCAACTGAGGTCAGATATCTTAAAAGTGATTTTGATCCCCAAGTATGTAATTTTCTTTTTGACACAATGGAAGGGAGTATTGTTAGCTAGCGTCTCTAGCTTGGAGGGAGGAAGAGTCCAATTCAAGAGGAAAGATTTATGGAGATTAATACGGTAGCCTGCTACTTTCTTGAAAAGTGTTAATTCTTGTTGTAAAGTCACCAGGGAAGTTGCTGGCAAAGTCAGGGAGAGCAGCACATCGTCTGCAAATGGTGATATTTTATGGTTGACATATCCAAAGGGTAGACCCTGGATCGCTCTTTCTTCTCTCATGGGGGCTCTATGCTGAGGGCGAATAAGAGCAGCAAGAGAGGGCATCCCTGCCAAGTTTCCTGCTCTAATTGGAAGAGGTCAGACCCCACCCAAAAGGAAAGGCCAATCCACCCGGTTGAAAGCTTTTTCAGCATCTAGTGCCAATAAAACTGCCAGAATACATTTTTTAGTAGCCTTTTCGACCATGTGGATCACCCTTCTCAAATTTTCATGTGTTTGTCTCCCCTTTATAATCCCAGACTGATCTCGATGAATCAGATCTGGCATGATGTCCTCTAGTCTTGAAGCAAAAATGTTTCTCTATTATTTAGTTTCCAAGTTTAGTAAAGCAATGGACCTATTGGAGGCACAAAAGTGCATGTCCTTCCCTGGCTTTAGCAAGACAGAGATTAGAACCTCACTCATCGAGTGTGTAACCTCTCAAGAGGTAACTGTATGATTAAACAGTGTAGTCAAGTGGGGTACCAAGTCAGAACTGAAGGCCTTATAAAATTGGCCGTGAAGCCATCAGGCCTGGGTGATTTATGAAGTTTAAGGATGGAAATGGTGGTCTGGACCTCAATGTCCCTGATTGGACTGCCAAGAGTTTCATTTTGGTCCTCGGTCACTTGGGGGAGATGTTTTATTGTTGACGCATTTTAGTTGGTCAGTTGTCACAGATGGCTCAGACGTGTACAATTGTTTCTGGAAATCTTGGAACACTTCAGCTTTGTCCGCTTTCTGTTGTATGGGTAAGGAGGGATTTTCTTTGTGAGCCTTTTCTGCTTGTTGTAGTTCTTCCTCCAGTGGTAACCTATCCTGGGTTTTTAACTTGGTTAAAGTAGCCAGGAGGGAAATACTTTTTCCCCAAATAACAGTTTTAAGGCATCACAATTATTGGATAATTCAGTATCACGTGGGTCACTCACTTTGAAGAAATCTCTCGTAGTCTTGCACAGTTCGTCTGAGAAGAGTCAATCTCGTACCAGTGCATTGGGAAAGAACCACCTGCCGTATTTGGGTGCCAGTGAAGCCCACTCCTATGTCAAAGCCACTGGAGCGTGGTCTGAGAGGGCTATATGGGTCTCTTGCAAAGCTACAATATTATGCCTCTTGTCTAGGATGTATTTCCACAATTTAGGATGCTTATCCAGGGACTTTAGTCCCATTACATTCCAAGTTAATGTTGTTAACAAAATGACGATGTGTGATTAGTGTATTCAAGTATGGGGCACAGATGTAGGTTCCCAGTTCCCACCACCCCATCAGTCCCCCGGAACAGCTGATACAAGGGTGTTTGTTCAGCAGTCCCTGGTTCCCACCCCCCAGCACAAGTCAAAAGAACTCCACTCATGGATAACAAACAAAAACATAGGAACATTTGGGAAACGAGGGGCCGATTATGATGACGGTGGGACCACCACCATCGGGACCATCTTATACGCCCACCATATTACCATGGGGGGGCGGATAGTTGGCGGTCAGAAAGACCGACCGCCACCCATTCGATGGGCTCCTTGAGCCTGCCGGTGCGTCGGAGGGGAATCATATCCCTACAACAGTGGCAGTGCCTACGAGGCTCTGCCGTAGGGATTATGATGTCCCTTTCCGCCTGCCTTTTGCCCATGAAAAGGCAGGCGGAAAGGGACTTTGGGGGCCAGTAGTGGCCCCCCTTACTCCCTGGCCCTTAGCTGTGGGTTTTGGGAGGGCACCTATGGTGCCCCCTACATATCCCTGCACCATGTGGCAGGCACCCAATGGTGCCTGCCACGTAGTCAAGTGATATATCTGGTGTCCCCTTTTCAAAATGCGGCATGTGTTGCAGCCAGCAGCACCCCCGCAATGCAAAGGATAGGCATTGCGACCGCTGTGGTGGCAGTCGCATCGTAATGCCTCTGCAGGGGACCGCCGACAGCCTGTCGGGCAGTCCAGTTTCTGATAGGGTGGCGGGCGGATGTAGGTCCGCCCGCCATCCTAATCAGCCCCCTAATTCCCGAACTTTGGTAGAAAGCAGTTTTAACACGCATTAACATGGGCGTACAGGTGATACACCACTTTGGCATTCCCGTAATGTATATATTAATACAAGGCGTAATGGCAGTATTAAATATTGCATACTTAAAGATAAGGTACCCCTTTCACAGGGGGTGAACAATCATTTTCAAATGGAGCAGTTAGAGGTTATGAGTGAATAAAGAAGCACTGTCTCAGCAAAGGGCTTTACAGAATTGAAGAGCCGTCAGGGTGGAGGACCGGAATCGGACCTGATCCAGCATTTCCCTTGTCATCTCGA
Source organism: Calotriton arnoldi (assembly GCA_963921515.1). NCBI lineage: Eukaryota > Metazoa > Chordata > Amphibia > Caudata > Salamandridae > Calotriton > Calotriton arnoldi. The sequence continues at coordinate 3,506,516 of CAWUFW010000219.1, read as the reverse complement.
TCGTCTTTGTGTAGGCCATTGTCCTTTCTCAGCCCCCGAAGCAGAGCCTGTTGTGGGCCTCTCTCGGGATGTATCGGTATCTCTGCATCTCTGCTGTCGGGGGTGGTATACCCCATAGTGATGCTGCCTCTGCTACTTCTGTGAAGTTATAGTTGAAAGCGAGCCCAAAGGAGTAGGTCCATCTGTATTTCATGTGATTGAGGTGCAGTTTATCTGTGATTGTGAGGACTGGATTTTCCGGGCTAAGGTGGCTGGTGCAATGTCTTGGAAATCCGAACATGTTGCCCCTTTAAAGGAGATCGAGTTTGTTTTCCTCTCAGCTTGTAAGATAACTTCTTTTACTTTGAAAGAGTGCAGCTTAGCGAGAACATCTCCGGGTCATTTGCCTTCACCTGCTATGGGTGGAACTACTCGGTGCACACGTTCTAGCTTGACTTTGGCTTGTTTATCCCCTAGAAGCTCGGAGAACATGCCCATCATGAAAGCTTCCAAGTCTGGGCCCTCCACTCCATCCTCCAGGTTCCGTAGATTAATATTATCCCGTCTAGAGAAGTTTTCTAAGTCTTCACATTTTAGAAGCATAGCCTGTAGCTGGTCCTGGAGATGTGCAGAGGAACCTTCCAATCATTCCACTTGGTGCTGTAGGGATCGGCATTTCATTTATAGGTCCAGAGTGCGGGCCCCTACAGAGCCCACATTCTGCTGCAGGTTCAAGAGCCTGGTAGTGAGGTCTGAGAGAAAGAGTATCTAGGGAGCTGGACTGGTCTGCCTTTAGCTCCTCACGTAGCTCTTTCTTGAAGTCCTGTAGTGAGGCCTAGAGGTCTTCCTTGGTCAACATTATAGCTCTGTCTCCTGGGATGGGAGGGTGCACGTCTCTGGGCTCCATTGACTGGAAGTAGCTGGACACTCTGTTCTGTTGCATCTTTTTCAGAGGCATGTATGTTGCTGCCAAGGACTTAGGCAGGTAAGTTGTAGAGGAAAGCAGTTAGGAACAATACGCCGTGGGCTAACAAAGGCTAAGGACCCTAGCTGTCGTCCCCACTCATGGCTTCCTTCAAAGATACCATGGTGCAGTGATTGGGGTGGGGTGCCAGAGAGTTTGCAACCCACCACAGAGAGATCAAACAGATGTTAGGCCTGGATGCTTATTCACAATGTCAGAGGCCTTCACGCTCTATGGCCCCGGGCCATGAGTCCAGGACTCAGGGGAGCAACCCCCAAGATGAGCATCTGATGTGGGAATATTGCCTCCAGTGTCAAAGTCGTTATTCCTAGGAGGGGTCCCTCTCCAGATTGTACGAACGATAGCCTTTGCAAGACAGTTTGGGTGCTGCTGAAGGGCTGCAGTGGCCCTGTTGTGAGCTGGGCAGCAGGCCAAGTTTGCTGGTGGGCATTATGGGAGGCAGAGGCCCAAGTTAAGGTGTTGGTCAAGGCCCTCCAAAACACTTATCCTCAGTGGGCTCCATCGCTCCTGTTACCTAGGGAATGGTCCCTTGCGACTGCCATTTTAAAGTCAGGCAAGCCTGCCCGACTCCATTTTTGGGGAGTTAACGCATTCCCCATTCAGGTCCGGGGTGTAGTGTTGTCCCGTTGATGCAGAAATGAGGGGCCCAAAGCCTTATTTGCAACACATTTCACTCACCAGCAGAATGTTCAGCAGCATAATGGCGGCTGCGGCTCTCTACTCTTGAATCGGAGTATCGGACCATTGCGGGCAATACTGAGGCTGACCAGTGTGCTTCAGGGGGGTTCTGGACACCCCTTCCATTTCAAGGTTCCTTTGACATGCCAAATTTGATGAATTTTTCCGTTGGGTCCCCCGCCACCTTGATTTTCTGGGTGAATGCCGTGGAGCTCGGGTGGTTCAGTGCCATGCTTATTAGCCACGCCCCCAATATTCCTGCTTTAAGTCAGTGTTTTTTTTAGATTGATGAGGGCCCAGCAGTAATGTTTTGCAGAAACCATAACAAAACAAGAGAAACACTGACAAAGTCCAAAGGCTGACAGCCAACGATAGACATATTGGTATTGCCAATGCTTGCTTGGGTCAAATGCAAGAATATTGCATACACAGTGTGACTTAAATACCACAACCTATATATTATGAATAAAAATATCATCCCTTTGAGTGTAGATTTTCTAATATTAACTTCAATGGGGTGATAATTTTGCAAACAATATTTCGGACAAGATATGTATGTCAGCGGATGGTCTAACAACATATTCTGGCACATTACCACTTTAATTTTTAGAAATCACAAGTAGACAAAGTGGCCTAATTTACAAAATAACTGTATGAGGCTCACGTTTAATAGACACAAAAGAAAAATTACTTAATAATGGTGCCTTCTACTGGAATAAAATTACACTTTATTACATGCCAAACACATCAACAAAAATGATGGGCTGGTATTTTTAAGCATGCACAGGGAATTGTCTTTATAACTATCAATCTCGTGCTCTTTTATTGTTCCCTTCGAACAATAAAACAATGGTACCCTTCAAACTTAAATCAGGCCTTTAACCAAGATTACCTCGTTATGGTTTTAACTATTGGCTCTTCTCTCTAATGTGATGATGTGCCTTGAATAGGAGATGTCACTGGCTTTGTGTGGATGGGCTAGGAGGCCTACCTTTAAAACGCCTACAATATCTGGGAGAGTGTACTCTCAATGAAATGCTGTAGATGATTTTATTAATACTGGCCATCTGTGATAAGCAAATGCATTTACTGGCCGGGAACTGAGACTAAATCCAAGTATTTTACTTATCTCGTTTAGTTTTTTTTTTTAAACGGACGGGCAGCTTTTCTCAGGCACTGTGATAGAACCTGGTGTGTGACTGTCAAAACACTGTCTCTGTGCGCTTGCATTGTACCCCGCATTTGTTTTCATCCGTCTTTTCACACTTTGACCCTTTGGAGTCAGCCAGCTATCAGCAGTAGTGTTTCACCAGAATTTTCAAGTTGTCATTCTGTGTCTTTTGACATATGGTTTTATGTCATTGTAAAGCTTAACCTATTATTTTTGTGTGTTATTCTTAATTGATATTTTCAGCTTAGCTTTTGCAATGTGTCCTTGCAGCAACAGCCCATAACATAACACTGCAGGTGAAGAAGCGAGCTAGCATAGCCACTGCTTAACATTCACCTAAAATAGACCCGAGCTATCGGTTTTGTCAATGCTTGTTTCTTCTTGGAAAAGGATAGTACACTCTCTTGTTCCTGCACGCACTTTTTCCTTACATGTCTGTGAGACGCCAGGCCAAGGTGACTACAAACGTCTCCCAATTCAAGAAAAAGAAACGATGGAGGGATAGAAGGGGACTACTTTGTGTGCGGATGTGCTACCTGTTAAAGGGCAGCATGCTGTAACTCAAAGTAAAGTTAGCAAGTGGCTGAATTGTGATGACCCTTTGCCACAAGATGCATTTTGTATTGGCTGTGTGAAAAATGTGAATAACACAACAACAGACTAATGGATGAAGTCTGGCTTAAAACCCCTATAAGTAACTATGTTATACATATAATGTTAGTGAAATTGAAAGGTCTGGGCTAACACCAGACTTAAAAAAGTCAATCGGTCTAGCGTTGGCTGCCAGCCTCTTACCTTTGCTAATGATTTTTTGTAATATTTTTGGGAAACTTTCTTACAAATAGAGAGGCCTGCAAAGACAGATAGAGAAGCTTGCAAAGACAGAAAGATAGATAGATAGATAGATAGATAAGAGCTTCAATAAGTAATGTAATAGTTAAATGTCTACAGAGCACGACCTACAAGAGCACTAAAAGCACACAAGAAAGCCATGCAATAAGGACATACAGACTGTATTTGTTTACTAATAGAACCACATACAAGAGCACTGAAAGCAAACTAGAAAGCCAAACAAGCAGCACATTCAGATTAGTTTACAGATATAACTGTAGACCTTTATTAAAATACATACTAACAACTTCATGAAGAACAGTTTCAAATGGACACATATTAGCCAGTGCCTTAATTGGGCTGACCCCTGTATGCAGTAGTGGGTGGGAGCAAATTGTGAATAACACAACCCCAGACCAATGGATGAAGACAGCTGACTGAAAGCCCCTTTAAGTAAGTATACTATACATATAGATTTTCATTTTTTAATAAAAAGGTCTTGGCAAACGAAAGACCTAAAATGAAAAAGGTTTTCAGGATGGAAAATGATGAAGGGGCGCAAGGGAGGTGGGCTATCACATAGTACATAGAATGATATATACAACCTAAATATATATAATATACATATAACTGTACATAAAAAAAACTTTACCTCTGATGTCAGGGACCATAAGCAATTCAGACTTCAACATTTTGCCTGTATATGGCCACGGAACACCTAGGTGACTACAGGGCACATTCAATAGTGATTCTGTCGGTATATATAAGTTCTGCCTTCCACTGAAAATACCTTATTGTGTGCAAATCTACATGAAAATTAGATTCCGGCAATAAGCTTTATTTCAGCAGACCAAGTTTCCTACACACTTGTTAAGAGAGGAAAATTTAATAGAAGGTTAAAATGGAAATATTTTCCTCTTAAATGCTAAATGCAATGTTTACTCTCTGGTACAGCAAAAACTGATAAACAGAATTACACTAAACTTGGCATGAAACTAGAACTTTACTCAGAACAAACCTTTTCCTGACATTTCTGATGTATTTTCATTACAAAATGTGGTATGGTTCACTTTGAAGTGTTACTTTTATAGAGTTCTAGACAGTTGAAAAGACAGGTTTTGATTTGCTATATAACTATAACATCTGCAGTCGTGGTCCGTGCAGGTAAGCGCTGTGGAGCGGGGCAGGGGTTGGGGGAGTGGGAGGTGGGGGGTGCCAGTTGACATACGATGGGATAGTGCCCATAAAATAAATAAAATCACTTACCTTGTGCTCGCCACATCACTGTCTCCCATCCAAGGTGAGGTGGGAGTCGGCTACATCTGTTTGCTCCTGCAGGCAGAAGCGCTTTTCTATGCTTTCGCAAGGTGGGAGCAAACCTGTGTTAAGTTCTCCCTCCCCATACTCTTGCAGGCAGGGAACTGCCTCCGCAGTTGGGGCGGGGAACACTACACATGAAGAGATAGGACAGCTCTATCTTTTTATATGCAGAATTCTCCGCCCTGACTGTGGAGTCGCCACACTCGCAAACTTACTATTAAAATGCAGATTTGTGAATACTGAAAAAGTGTAAACTTACACAAACGTGTAGGTTTACCTTTGTGAATCAGGCCCTAAGTATTCTTTCAAACCACAATATGGCAGACATATATCAAAGAACAAAAAAATGTATGGTTGAGTTGCTTAAAGGGTTATCCAACCATGAAACAAGTAAACATTCAGGGCCTGATTCACAAAGGGCCTTCAAACTCGTTGTGGAGGTCCCACACTCGTGGGGGTGTCTTCTCACTCGGGACAGAATTTACGGAAAGACAATTATCATTGAGGAGATTTTGCCATGAGTGTGGAAGCCCTTTGTGAACCAGGCACTCAGTGATAACTGGTTAACAAAAATATGGCACAAGAACATTTAATAGTGAGTGAACAAGATATGTTAACATAACAAGATTTGTTAACATAAGATCAGAAGTGGGTTTTACATCAATTTGATGGACTGAACCACTTAACAGAACTGCATCCAGGAACCAACCTTAAGAAAACAAAAACATGGCAAGAAGAGAATTACAGAATACAACTGGTATACAGACGAAAGAATATTAAATATAAAAACATATGAGGACAAAATGATCACAAGAAATTTTAAATACTTTTATTAAGATTGTGAACTTACTGGAGAGCGATGCATATTAATTGATTTGTTTATTATAATTAAGCATGGGCAAATTAAGATTATGTATGATCTCTTTGGCATATTATCCTGCGTTCTGGAATTGTAAAAAAAAGTTCTAAATAAAAACTTGACACTGGTAGAGCCAGGTTTCTAACCCAATGTTACAAAATGTATCTAGGAAAACATCAAATTTGACATTATTTTCAACATGAATTATGAGAATAGCACTTCACGTAGAGATACTGAAAGAGTTCATTTCAGAATATTTAACCTAAACTCAGGCTATATAATAAGACTTATGATCTTTAGTGAAGTGGCAAGAAACAAGAACTAATTTATTTATTTTTTTAAAATTTTATTGAGCAGAGCATTGAGAACATTGAAATAACACATGAACAAACATTAGCACGAATCAACAATGAGTTTAAATATTAAGTAAAATCAATTCATTCATCTTTCCAAACTACACCCAATGGCAGGATAGAAACAGAAAAGCCACTTAAACCAAAGCTATCATATATATCTGTAGCTGAGCAATGAAAAGATTATAAAGTGTCACAGTGCTAAAGTGCAAGAGTGCAAAACTACTAGGCTAAAGTGCTAGAAGAAGATATTCCTTATTCCTCCAAACATTTTAAAAATGATAGTACAGCACCTAGACTCCATTTTCAGGAAAATACTACCCCTCTATCTAATTTTCCAAATTACTTAAAAACTTCCAGTTCTTATTAAACTTCTTGGAGGCTCCCACCCGGTTCGCATAGGCTTCTTCAAAAGCCCGCGTCCGTTTCATTTTATTAAACCATTTGTCATAAGTGGGAACTTCCCTAGACCTCCAATTCTGGAGAATTAAGGAGCGGGCTACCAAGGAAGCGATAAAGAGGAAAATTTCTTCAGCTTTCCTTAAATTCGTCCTATCTTTACCAATTCCGAACAGGGCCACCTCGGCTTCCGGCAATATCCTCTTTTTAAATGCCCTATTTAGAGCTGAGAAGATCTCCCCCCAGAAAGCTCCCAATCTAGGACATGTAAAAAAGATATGGAGCCAGCCCCCTTCCCCTTCCGCCTGGCATCGAAAGCATCTATTTTCGACTTCCGGGTACCTTTTGTTAAGTGCTTTCGGAGTGAAGTATGCCAGCCATCGGGATAAGAAAGCCATTGTTTTAAAATTGGCTGCTCTCAGAGCCTTACTCCCACACCAACATATAGCTTCCCACTCATTATTAGAAAAGGTTCATTGTGTTTCACGGGTCACCCTTTCCAAATGGTTCTCTATCAATGGAAGTTGGCCCTGATCTCGTAGCAAACGATACCAATTCCCTACTCCACTTAATTTTGCCCCGAAAAGGGCTATCACGAGTTTATTTGGCGTCTCAAAAACAAAATTCAGTTTTTTTTTAAAATGGACGATTTGTAAATATTCAAAAAAAACTGGCTTCCTCTGATTACTACTCCTCGACAACACCTCCTGCCACGTAATTACCCTATTCTTAATTAAAAAGTATCTTAGCTCTCCCAGCCCACAACCCTCCCAATTTTTCAAGTGGCATGATTGAATTTGAAGGTCGAGATTCATGCATTCCCTCAATTTTAAGTAATGCAACCCAGAGGAGCCCGTCCCCTTAAAAAAAGATTAAAGTCTGGTGGAGTAGTCCTTCAGCGTCTTATATCTTGTTTTTTTGGGAAGTTTGGAGGTTTTCAAGAATATTGGAATCTGGGAACCTGTTTCCTGCACCATTTTATCCACCCCAAAAATATTTTTTAACCCATTAGAGACCAATAAACCAACTAGTAAATCTAAAAAAGCAGCATCGTAATAAGTTCGTATATGCGGTAAAGCCAGCCCTCCCTGTTCAATAGTTAATTGTAGTGATGGGAGCTTGACCCTTGGTGCCTTTTTCCCCCAGACAAACTGTCTGATCAGAGTTTCCATCTCTTTAAAAAAGACCATATTAATTTTAATGGGTACGTTAATAAAAAGAAAAATGAGTAACGGAAGTATGGACATTTTAAATAAGAGATACTCGACCCACCAGGGTCAGAGGGAGTAAAAGCCACTGCTCTAGCAATTTCTTGATTTTGCCTTGCATTCTTACATAGTTCAAATTATATATCTGTTGGTATTGGTTAGTAACATAAATCCCCAAATATCTAATAGGGTCAGGCTTTACGGCTTGCACCTTGAGGTTGGCTGGGAGAAAGTTTATATCTGTATTCAGGACAAGAACTTCTGTTTTATTTTTTCATTTATTTTATAGCCCCCAATTAATTCGAATTTACTAAATTCCCTCATCGCCAATTCCAGATTGTAATTATTATGCTTCAGATATAAAATAATATCGTCCGCAAAAAGCTTCAATTTGGCCATACCCAAGATTGGAGCCTTAATTGCTACATTGTCTCGCATTCTAATGGCTAAAGGTTCTATAAAAAAGGTAAAAAGCAATGGGGAGAGTGGACATCCTTGTCTTGTCCCCCGATTAATTTTTACTGTACCAGCCCGTTTTGTATTAAATACCACCTGAGCCTGTGCCCCCTGATAAATGTTTCGCAGCATTAAAATTACCTGGGGAGGGATACCGAATCTACAGAGGGCAAAAAACAAAGTGTTCCAGTTCACCAGATCAAACGCTTTTTCCGCATCGACCATCATAATACAGGCCGGGGTGGAATTAGTATTACAATAGTCCAAAGCCTGTATTCAAAACTCAGTATTTGCTGCCATAGATCTTCCTGCTATAAAGCCGGCCTGATCTTTGTGAATTATTTCCTGTGCAGCAGATAAAAAACGCTGCGCCCACACCTTCATTAAAATCTTATAATCTGAGTTGAGGAGGCTAATGGGCCTATAAGAATTAACATCCTTCGGGATCTCGTCCTTTTTTACAAAGCAGACAACAATTGCCTCTTTGAAAAACAAGGGAACCTGGCCGACGTTTTTAATATAATTTTAGAGTTTTTTCAAAGGTGGAATCAATTCTTCTGAGAAAGCTTTATAAAATTCTATAGGAAACCCGTCCTCCCCACACGCTTTGGCTCCGGCTGTTGATTTTATGGCTGCCAAAATCTCTGCACTTTCTAAATCTGATTTTAGCTGGTCTATCAGGGAATCAGATAGTCTAGGAAGGTTTACATTGTCGAAGTACTCCTGTATAGTATTTTCCCCACCAGATATTCCATGGTGTAGAGCTGCTGGAAATGTTCCAAAAAGATCTGTGGAATCTCATAACTATTTGTTACTTCTATTCTGGTCTTGGGGTTAATCACCTTCGAAACTAAAGCCGCTTCTTGTTTAGTTTTGGTTGAGCTGGCTAGCAGTTTGCCCACCATCTGGCTATCTTCGTAAACCTTTTGTTGGTAGGATCGGGAGCTGCTAATCTCTTCTAAAACAAAGAAGTCTCTCAGGGCCTTTCTAGCACTATCCAATTGATGTGGACGTGACAGAATCCTCTGAGCCTGTGCCCTTTCCACCGCCCCCTGCAGTCAACTATTTTGGCCCGTCGAGCTCTTGACTGAGCAGCCGAAAAGGAAATAATCTGACCTCGAGCTGCGGCCTTAAACCCCCCCAAACCGCAAAGGGTCCAGCCATCTCCTCATTGATCTTGAAATACTCAGAGATCCATGCTCTAAAACTCTTGACCCATTTTTGATCTTGGAGTAGGAGGCGATCCATCTGCCACCTGGGTCGCTCCCTTCTCGCTTCGCCAATCACGAGTTCAAGCCCAATATAAGAATGATCGGAGAAGGGGTTGATCCCGATATCTGCCTTTAGGATAAGAAGGGATCTTGATGTTAGAAAGAAGTGGATTCGGGATGCTGTCTGATATCGGCTCGAGTGACAAGTGTAACTATTTTTGGCAGTATTGGCTTTCCGCCAGGGATCTATTAGTTGGTAATCATGCCTGATAACCTCAAAGATTCTTTTAGTATTTGGTTTCAATTGTTTTTAGTTTTTATTTGAGGTATCCTTCTTTAGATCCTGTATATAATTGAAATCTCCCCCGAAAATAATCTGACCGGGGCCCCCCTTAAGAGCTCATTGATTTTGACCAGCCCTGATGCGTCATCTGTAACCGGGCCATAGTAGTTTACAAAATTTAAAATCCTCCCCTTCAATTTCGCTACTACCCATAGCCATCTTCCCTGTGGATCCCTACGAATTTGTTCAAACTCCCATGGCAAATATTTAGAGAAATGAATAGCAACCCCTCTCATGGCTAGGCCTGCTGATGCGAAGAAAGCATCAGAAAATACCCTCGGTAAATACAGCTTAGGCGAATTAGATTTTAACTGTGTCTCTTGGAAAAATAAGACATGGGGATTAAAAGAGGCGAGCCACCTAATAAGCCCACGATATTTTTGTTTGTTGAGCATGCCATTGGCATTGACTGACAAAATCCTACATTTACTAGCGATTTCTATTTCTTAAATAAGCTTGTTGTTTGCTCAAATCCTGTCTGCATCTGCTCATTTTGCTCTTTTTGCTACGATAGTCCCACACCCACCCTCCCCAAACCCCGTGAACCCCCCCCTGAGATGTGGTCATCCCCACAAACCCCGCACTCCACCTCCCTCCCCCCCTTCTACACTATTGGGTGCCGTGGACCTGCACCCTAGGTGATCTACCCCCACACACAGCAATGAAAACCTTACAATCAAAAATCCTAAATTCAAGAATTTAAGAGTACCACAACTTCATTTTACACTAGAGATCTCTTTCAATAAATCTTGGGCTTCTTCTATGCGCGAAAACATATGAAATTTTCCTCTAACCAACATCCTGAGCTTAGATTGCTGCGCAATAGACGCCTGGGCCCCCTGAGCTTTGAATAGATACAAGAGTTTCACAAACTTTTTACGTCTACGAGCCACCACCACAGACATATCTGCAAAAATCCGACATTTAGTCCCTTCGTTAATGAAAAACTGTCTCTGCTGGATCGCTTTAGCCAGGATGTTCTCTTTTACTCGATAGTCAGCAAAATTAGTCAGAATTGTACGAGGGAACTTAGAATTGGGAATGGGATGAGCAGGAACCCGATGTGCCCTAGTTAATGTTAAGTCACCAGTGAAATCAGGAAGCACTTTTTGCTTAATGAATGATTCAACCCATAAGAGAGTAATAGCTCCCTCGCTCCCCTCAGGAACTCCGACAATCCGAAGATTAGAGCGGCGTGAGTGGTTCTCCAATTCTTCAAGTTTATTCTCAAGGCCAATTTTGTCTTCCGTCACCGAGTTAACTTTCTGAAGCATTGGGCTCATCTGATCCTCCAACTGAGCAATCCTTGATTCGGCTTCCTGAAATCTTGCAAGGATGCCCGCCACAGCCTCTTCGATTTTTCCAAGCCGAAGATGAAGAGCGGCTATCTCATTCTCTTGAGATTTTTTCATGACTCTGAACTCGTCCAGTATGAGATTAAGTAAAGTTTTAATTTCAAGTTGTTGTGTATTGGTTTCACCAGTTAGAACTTCGGACTCCATTTGTAGAACTTTACTCTTCTGACTGGCTGGTTGACCTGGCAGACCTGGCAGTTCCAGGCCGCTCTTCATTGGGGCTCGAAATGGTTCCTGAGATTGAGATTGAGGCCAGCTCTCCAGCTGTTGCTTTAAGATGTTTTCAACAGAGGAAGATTGAGCAGGGAGCGAAAGCTGAACCGATGAAGCCGAAGGGCTTGCTTGGCCATGCACTGGTCGTCCTTCCTCTAGCAAAGTCCATGTTGTAGCCGAGGGTGTCGAATGCGTCGAGGGTGCCAGAGCTGGGACCCGGGAAGGGGGAGATATATGTAGCATCTGCAAGGAATTGATTGCCGCTTCTTCTGACGCTGCTGCCGAGTCCGTATTTAAGCATGGTGAAGCTGTGGGCTGAGTGCTTTTTTTCGTAATTAGAGGAAAATCTTTAGAGATCTTCAACTCCATTTTTTTCACCCCTGGTACAGCCTCACTCGTCTTGTTAACTGCTGCTTCTCACCGACAGTATGACCCTCCATTAGGATCGAATCGGAGGGGTCCTCTCCCCCTTGCTGTAGCTCGCGCTGTGGCTCCGCCAGATCTTCCGCGGAGCTCTCAAAACTTGAGTTCATGCCTGACTGGCTTACAAGAACTAATTTTCTGTTCAATAATTCAATCGATCAATCAAAGCATCTTTATTGAGCAGGGAGACCAGCCATAAAAGCAGTTTAATAAACATACAAAAGAGATCAAAAATTAACATCAAAGGCGATTAGCATGTATCATATAGTACATGAGTAAAAGCATGGCATACATAGATAAATAGTCTAAAAAAGTACAAGAGGTTAGTCAAAAGTGCATAGTGCTTCTTGAACGTACGGCTGTCTTGAGAAACAAACTTACACAGCGACAGGTTTCATTGTCAGTTAATTCTTGCAAACATCTAAAAGCTTCTTGACATTTACGATAATTTTTTAGCCTTAAAAAAGGCGCTAAATACATTCTCGTAAATAATTGGTAATACCCACAGAAGAAAGTAAAGTGATTCATAGTTTTCTTAGATACATTGTTGCATGGGCAAACTCATGAGTTCAAGTTGTGCTGGAAACCTCGCTGGAAGCAGAGGGAGTATTTCAAGGTCCTTGCTCTAAATTGAAATAAAAGCAAGCGCACCCTTCTCCCGGTTGTATTCCTCAGGTAATCAGTTGGCACAGCACCAACATTAGCAAGTAAGTAATCCCTGATACTGGGTTTCTGTAATTCCTCATGCAAGCTGATGCCTTGCAATTTTTCTAACAACAGGGCTTGTGCTTTCTTTCTGCTGGGTAGCGCACCTATAGCTGACTCAGAAATAGCAAACCTTACACCAGTCCTTTCCAGTGACTTTTTTACTTAGGACAGCCAAGGAATAGAGAGCCCTCTGTCACAGGCCAGGCTGTCAAAAAGTATCTTTCTAGTGAGTGAGGCTTCCACATTGCTCATAACAGAGAGCCACAGCAGCACGGGACAAATACGTATTTGGTCCCATAAATAATTTAAATCTAACTCCTTATGGCAAATAAAATGTGAGGTTGATGCAGGAATCATTAATAAACGCCTGCAGAAACGATTTTCTTCCATTTGCAGTGGCTGAGGGTCACTAATGCCCTATATTCCTGGCCCATAGGTAGCAATAGGTACACACTGAGCTAAATATATAAGTAGCAGTGGGACAAGGGCCCTCCCTCCTGGTGGTGACAGTAAGCTAAGGAGGGAGCCTACTGCCTTAGACAGTTTCATTTTATTTAGCGCTATTTGGGATGCCCATGAACTGGAGGCGCTAAATGAAATCCCTAGATATGTAAAAGTGCTGGTGTGCAGTAATGTATTTGGCCCTACCATGACGGGTGAAGATCATATACACTTCGGGCCACATGATATAGTAAACGGTTTTGAAAAATTAGTCCTTTTATCCAATTTCTCTATAAAATCCACACAAGTATAGATTAAAATGCGTAAAGTTTTAGTGGTGTAGGCCATTAATACAGCGTCATCCACATATAAAAGTACAGGAATCAGTGTGTCATTTACCATGGGGACATCAGTGATGCCATTTATAAGATCCGGACTGAGGTTATGTATAAAATGAATAACAAAGGGGCAAGCACACACCCTTGATGCACACCCCGTTCAACATTAAAAACATCAGATACTTCCCCATCAGTCTCTAACCTGACGCATGCTTTTGTCTCATGGTGCAAAGCTATTAAAGCGTGCACCAGTATTGGGTCCATCCCCATTTCGATTAAAATTTGCCATAACGTAGCCCTGTTTACACAGTCGAAGGCTGTCAGCAAGTCCATAAAAGTAAGAAACAGGTTAGATTGCTTCGCAATGGTGTATTTGCCTATAATAAGGTGTATATTCAGGCATTGTTCCACCGGACCTATTCCATTTAGAAAACCCAGCTAACACTCATTCATCACATTATTTTCATTGACCCATGTTAGTATCCTATTGTATAGGACTCGTCCAAACATCTTGGCAGGTATGTCTATCAGGGAGAAAGGGCGATAATTTTTAGATTCAGTTTGACTCCCCTTTTCAAAAATGGGCACTATAATTGAAAGGGCCCAGGATTTTGGCATTGTGTGATGGCTCATGGAATTAAAGACATTTGTCAATAAAGGTGCCCATAAAATTGGCTCACGCTTAATCAAATCAATGGGAACGCCAGCAGAGCCGGGGGCCTTGCTGCCCTTATCCTCCTGAATGGCAGCCGTGACTTCCGACAAACATACAAATGGGAAAGTGGAAATATCAATTTTGACAACGTCAGCGTTGGTTTGGTTACTGTCAGTATAGATGTCTTTAAAATGCGCCGCCCAATCCACACCCCTCACATGGCAGCTAATAGTGGTGCCAGTTTGATCTATTGCCCTCATATGTGATACTGTTCTCTCAAAAGCCTCACTATCCTTTGTCCTAGTGGTATTTCTAAGGGTATTCAGACAGAATATTTGAGTAATAATAATGATTAATTTGATAATTTCTAATGTTAATTGTGTAAATAATTTTCTGTTAAATTTTATGAGTGTGTTGTGTTTTTCATGGGGGTATACGGTGGAAAATGCATTAGTTATAATTATAAAAATTAATATTTAATTAATGATAATTGGTTTGTTGATACATATTTATATTAATAGTGTATATAATTTTTTGTTTTAGTTAACTTTTAGGTGCAGGTTGTGAGTTTTGTGTGGTTATTGGGTGGGTAGTAACTAAATTAAATTTATGTAATAAATATTTTTTTTGTTAAATACTTTCTAAATGGAAATGTGTATTTGTATGAAAATTATCTTTATATTTTATTTATAATAATATTTGTAGGTAATTTTGAGATGTATTTAACATTGTAAGATGTTTTTATTTTGGAAAATGTTTAATATTAAATATATTTTTTTTTTATTCAACATATTTATATTTTAATTTATTTTGGGTTTTTTAAAATAATTTCATTTTGTTCCAGATACTTTATCTGATTTCGATGTTGCACTGACTGGAATGGAAATAGTAAATATGACCCCTCCGCAATCCAACACTTTCTCTGCTGTTGCACTGACTGGAGTGGGAATAGTAAATTTCACCTCTCCACAATCCAACACTATCCCTACTGTTGCACTGACTGGAGTGGGAATAGTAAATTTTACCCCACCGCAATCGAAACATTTTCCCTACTGTTGAACTGAGTGGAGTGGCAATAGTTAATTTTATCTCTCCCCAATTCAACACTTTCTCTACTGTTGTATTAAGTGTAGTGGGACTTGTAAATTTTACACCTCCTGAGTATGACACTTTGTCTACTCTTGTATAAATTGTATTGGGAATAGTATATGTATTAATTTAAAATGTTGTAGTTTACTTTATATTGTTTAAATTTATATTAATATGTTTTTGGTTATTTAAAATTATTATTTTTAGAATTATTAATGTTTTTAATATTTTATTTATTTTTAGTTAAAAAAAAATTCTTTTGTTTCATTATTTAGTTGTATTTAAAATGGTTTGTGTTAAAAAACATTATCTTATTGGCTATATGTATATATATATTTTTTTCAATAATTACATTTAAAAAAGTTTTAAATTGTAATATAAATTACAAATATTAATTGAATATTATTAAATTAGACATATGTAAATAAATATATATATTCATATATATGTTTGATTTAAATTTTTGCAAATAATAATAATTGTTATATTTTTCAAAAAATTATTAAATGCATTTCATTTTTATTCTATTAGTATTATTATTTTATTTAATTAATGTTTACTATTTAAATTTAAATATATTTATTAATTTGAACTTTAGACAACTATATTAATGACCACGATGTTTTTTTTCAATATTTTTGCAATTTCAATTATAAGTATTGGAAGTCGATATTTTGAACATCGATATTTTTGACTCAATATTTCTGTATGTAGATATTTTGGTAATCGATATTTTGTCAGTGCACCATCTGTAAGAATAGCCCACTGGTCAGGTATAATTTCTCTTCTGTACCTTCTGGTCACAGATTTACACTCCCTATGCAGAGAGGCCACTAGAGCTTTATCTTGAGGGCAAGAATTGAGTACCTGCACGCAAGGCGATTAGCCAATTATCAAACTTTTGAGGAGCCTGCAACGCTGAGTAAGCTGGCTTCAATAAGGACACCCTGATTTCAGCACAAAGGGCTACAAAGCTGTCCATGACCCCCTCCCTAGCCATTATTACCGTTAAGCACCCCATCATAAGAGACATATTTGCACCTACTATTTCCCCAAAAGATTTTATTGGTTCATGTATCTTCCAAGGCAGTCTAAGGTTGTCTGGGGGTGGCTGTAGACTACTCAGACTGGGTATAGTTCGGGCAGGAACCCTGGTGGGTGTTGCTAGAGCCATCTCAATTGCATTTTGGTCACCGAAATTGGTGCGGATGACGGCACCATATAATAGGCGGTGTACCAAATTTTGGTAAATAAAGACATGGGGGCCGATTCCGATCTGGGTCGGAAAACTCTCCGACCGAGCCGGATCCGGAGAGATTTCCGACCGAGCCGGACTCCTGAAGTCCGACCGAGCGAGTACGATGCGGCCGCATGCTGCCGGACTCGATTCGGTCGGACTCCCATTGAAGTCAATGGGAGCCGGTCGTACGATGCGTACATGGGCTCCCTTTGACTGAATGGGTACGTCGCGAACAAGTGCGCCCCCTACAGTGTGTACGCGTCGGTGCAACCCGCACCGTACATGCATGTTTAGGGGGGGCCCTTGGGTCCCCCCTGTGTTTGACTCGTAAGGCTATGGGTGAAGGGGGGTCCGGCACGGACCCCCCAAGTCCGGCTCCGGGAGCTTTTTCGAGCCGGACGCTCCGACTCGATCCGGCTGTCTGATGCGTATATCGTACTCGCTCGGTCGGATAACGTCTCCATTGCGTGGTGCGATTTGTTTCCATACGAGTCAGTCGGAGCGGTTCGTATCCGGAAACGGTTCGGTCGGAACACACGCGTACATTCGCATCGTACTCGCTCGGTCGGACAGCTGTACGAGTCGGTCGGAAAAAACGCGTACGGCTCCTACTTTTTCCGGCCGGATCCCGTTCGGAGAGCTTCTGACCGAGATCGGAATCGGCCCCATAGTCTATTATAGAGGAACTATTTCTCCCCCTAGAAATAGATGACTCCTATGGGTCAATGTTGATATACTAAAGAAAGGTGAAAATACATTTTAGGTAATCAGGATCCCGCATTAAAAAACTTTACGTATTTTCACCCTTCTTTAGTATATCAACATTGACCCATAGGAGTGTGGGATCATACTGGGAACTTCAAAGAAAAGGAAAAATTTGAGTCCCAGCTAGAGCAAAAAGGGAGTGTTTGTCATCTTTCATGGTGTGTACTGGTTTGCCACACTTAAAGCAAAAATAGATAAATATGAAATATAAATAAATCGATTGATTGGAGATAAGAATGATGGAATGTGAATGATGGTAAAAGAGTAAGAATGTAAAGGTACCCAAAATCACTAAGATGCACTTACCTGTGTGGGTTGGATAAGGAGACAAATAGAGTAAACTAAGGCTAAGGGCCTGACTCCGATCTCATTCGGAAAGCATACCGACCGAATTGGTTCAGGAATGCTTTCCGTACGAACCGAATCAGGGGAGTCCGACCGAACGAGTACGATGCATCTGTATGCATCCGTATACGATTCGGTCGTACTCCCATTGACTTCAATGGGAGCCTGTGTTCCGAACGTGAACACAGGCTCCCATTGAAGAAATGGGTGGGTGGGGTAAACCTTGCACCCTGTTGCGGGCACCCCATGGTGCCTGCCACATTGTGCATGGTTGGAAAGAGGGGAACCATGGGTACCCCCACGGGCCCGATACGGAGGGCCCTGGGTGAAGAGGGGCTTGCTTCGGGCCCCCAAAGACCATTTCTGACAGCCATTTCATTCCGGGCAAACCAATTTGGAAAGGCTGTCCGAATTGGTCATCGTACTCGCTCGTTTGGAAACCAAGTCCATAGAGCTGTACGAATCGGCTCCAGAAAGGCTCTGCCTGTCTGAATGCCTTTCAGAACCGATTCAGTCAGCCCGAATGGTTTCCAGGCATCGTACTTGGTCGTTCAGAACTGGAAATGAGTCGGTCGGAAACAAGGGCTCCGGATTGGATTCGGCAAACCCAAATCCGATTCGGAGCCCTTCCGACCGACATCGGAATTGACCCCTAAGTGTGAAAGAGAGAAAGGAAAAAAAAAGTATTGTTATAGGTCATATTAATCTTACGTTTGGTTTTATGTTTTTTTCTTTTTCTCTACATAGACAAGATAACTTTGTAATGGTGGGAGACATCTATTTTTCCTGAAGAAGGTGATTGTGAACAATAGGAATCCATCGAAACTTGTCGATGCAATAATGTTTCTGCACTAAATCGATAAGGCATTCATTGAAATTGTAGAGATTAATCATTGTATATAACTAAGCACCTTGATCAATGATCTCAAGCGATTAGTGATTCTGTGATGACAAATGTGATTGTGTAATGCATTCTCCTTTTTATGTTTTAATGTTTTTATTTATCTATGTACTCATATGAAGTGTTTATGTAGTGGTGTATAGAAAACAGTTCCTACTTGGGTGCCAAAAAATCAAGTATATTGTACTCTTTTTAATTTCACAAGATCGAGGTTTATTGTCACTGTAATTTTATGACCTTGTATGATGATAATTTGATCATACGTTTTTTGCACATATTTATTTACTTGTATAATAAATTAAATGTTTTTACAAATAAAGTAGAATAGTTTTTTACACACATGGTGTTGAGGCACTATTTTAGTGATATTGGAGGTACATTCGAATGAGTGAATGGTGAAAATAATGGAATAAGTGGTTGAGTAACGAATGAACCCAAAGGGAAAATTCCTTTTTGAATTATACCCTCTACTATATCATAAAGGTCTGCCGCATTGAGCAGGGCCTCCAATTCATTTCCTCTTGTATCTGCTCTCGACATTGCAATTGGATCTATTTTTGCTCAGTAACTGGGTAATCTAGCATTAAAATCACCTGCTAGGCACAGGTGCATTTGTTGGCCCTTTCTGAGACTTGAACTCTACAATGGAAGATATGAAGTTGAATAAACCTGGAAAAAGTTGATTTGGTACATTATAAAAATCATTGTTATGAAAATGTATAAGATACAGAGTTATGAACCTTTTATATAGGACTGCTTGGTAATCGGTCACTGGGGTTTTCAGAACTTCCACCTGCCCGCCTAATAACAGATTAATCCATATGGATAAGCCACCCCCAGCATGTCCTCCACGCGATGGGACAGCCGGTATGTTGAAACATGAGAAACCCTCAAAGATCACTGGGGCGATTCCCATGTTTCTTGGAAGATAAGATGTCATAGGCCTTTTTCAACATTTGCCAGTCTGGAAGTGATATTTTTGAGCGGAGACTCGCTACATTCCAGATTAGAATTTTTATCGAAAAGGCTTTATCAGTGGAAGGTACTCTTGCAGGTACTCTTGCAGATTCCAACGTTGGGCACCCCACCGTTGTGGTATAAACTTTCCTATCTGTTCAAAAATTGAAATGATTGTGGATAAGACCAATTAATGTAACATGATTCATTAATGTAAGCTGTGACACATGGATGTTTGTAAAAAAATATATAGCGAATTCCATATAAACTAAGGGATATTATTGTAGGTAGTACTTTGCAGCACCGAATAAGCAGCACAACCGTCATGAAACCTATGCTAGCTGAGCTTTTCAAATCCTAAATAGAATTGACATGTTTCTATATAAAGAAAATAAAGACTTATACAAAGGAAATCCAATTTAGAGGTAATTGCTGGATAGAGACTAAACGATCAAATACATCTGAATTTTGATGCATCTTTAAGGGATGTGGTCCCGTGGTTTATTTCACATCACCAGGGCCACCTTTTTCAATCTTTCTAGCTACAACATATAGTCATGAGGAATTTCCCTTTTGGGCCACTAAAGGCAAGTTTATTATGTCTTGAATATCTTTCCTCAAGTAGCATTAGCAAAGCTAATTGATTTGATAATGTTGCCAACTTTTAGAAAGCCTATGAGGTTACTTTCACTTGGGATTATCACTTGGGATTTAATAGTAATAATTAGCACATATATATTGTGCACTATACAAAATAAATGTTTAAAGGCGAGAGGATGTGGTCTAACGGCTAGGGCGGTGAACCTCAAATCTGCGGAACCAGGTTTGAGTCTTGGCAATGCCGCTCAACATCCTGTGATTCTGGGCAAATCACTTAGGGGCATATTCACAAGGACTTATCGCCGAGTTATCGCCACCTTAAAAAAGGAAGGGAGAGAGAGAGAGAGAAGGAAAGGAAGGGAGAGAGAGAGAGAAGGAAAGGAAGGGTGAGAGAGAGAGAGAGAGAGAGAGAAGGAAAGGAAGGGGAGAGAGAGAGAGAAGGAAAGGAAGGGAGAGAGAGAGAGAAGGAAAGGAAGGGAGAGAGAGAGAGAGAGAAGGAAAGGAAAGGAAGGGAGAGAGAGAGAGAGAGAGAGAGAGAGAGAGAGAGAGAGAGAAGGAAAGGAAGGGAGAGAGAGAGAGAGAGAGAAGGAAAGGAAGGGAGAGAGAGAAGGAAAGAAAGGGAGAGAGAGAGAGAGAGAGAGAAGGAAAGGAAGGGAGAGAGAGAGAGAGAGAGAGAGAAGGAAAGGAAGGGAGAGAGAGAGAGAAGGAAAGGAAGGGAGAGAGAGAGAGAGAGAGAAGGAAAGGAAGGGAGAGAGAGAGAGAGAAGGAAAGGAAGGGAGAGAGAGAGAGAGAGGGAGGGACACTGCCGCCCCCGCGCACCCAGGCACCACTGCTCACCTGCTGCCACCGGTGTGTCTCCAACCACGTGCCAGTATACACTGCAAGCCACCAGGTCTGCAATCTGTAATCGAGGCCAGAGTCAATCATGGCAGAGTCCATCTCACTGCACACGGCAATAACGCCTGTCCATCCCTGCGCACACATGCAGCCGCACCCTACCCCCTCCCGCCGGCCAGCGCTGGCTGTCCGCACTTGCGCACCCAGGCCCCACTGCTCACCTGCCGCCAACGGTGTGTCCACCAGTGGGCACACCACGTGCCCGTGCAAGCTCCAGGCCCCGGTCCCGCCACCATGGCATGCTCCACATCATGCGGACCCGCACCGCGGCCCAGCAGGTCCCACACATGACGCTGAGTCCTGAGGCATCAATGGCAGAGACCACATCAGTGCACACGTCATCATCGCAGGCTGCACACCCGCTCAGCAATTTCGGTGCCACTAACCCTGTGCAACCCCAGTCAGCGCCACATGGTGGTAGGCCCGTGATGGCCGCAAGGCTTTGGGTGCCACTAACCCTGTGCAACCCCAGGCAGCGCCACGTGGTGGTAGGCCTGTGACGGCCGCATGGCTTCGGGTGCGACTAACCCTGTGCGCAACAACTCATGGGCCCTTTATGATTGAGAATCGTGGAACGTCCGTCATCCAGTCACCACCAGCAGTGGGGAATGTGACATTGTCGGCCCCTTATATTGGCGGGGTCACATGGCCTGTGACGCCTGTGCCGGATGGGTGTGGTGTGTGTGCAAACCTGCCCTCAGGGAGTGGCCGTGACATGCTGACAACTAGACCAGTGACCTGCAGACCACTAGCGTGTAAACCCTCGACATGTATCTATGTGGCCCCCCCCCTCGGAGCGTAAGCGGAGTGGTCTGGCCTGGCGTACGCCGGACCAGCGCAGGGCGTGCAACAATGACTCGGGGGCTCTGGGCGTGGTTCAGTCCATGTCCGGACAAGGAAGTGACTAATGCGTGTGTCCCTGTTGTAGTGTCTACGGCACCCGGAACGCAATCGGCAATGTAGCACACTGTGACTGGAATCCCACTAGATGAGCATCATTGACGTTAGGGGGAATCACTGTCCCTACATTCATCCACACATTCATACATGAATGATGAAAAACATGACACAGCAGTGCGTTTCTGAATGTTTAATGCACATCCAGTGGAGTTTTGCAGCTGGAGCAGTACAGGGCCATGCCAACCCCACTTCACAATATGGGCCCGTGGAGGGCAAGCCAGAGTCCATCGGGGAATGACAAGTACAGCGGAAGAGGAAGGGTACAGTCCGCAGTCTGGTCGCCGTGTCATTGGTCACCAAACAGGATATGCAGTCCATGTCGCGGTCCAAGGTGAGTGCAGCAGAGTGTATCGGGGGTCAGTGGAAGGTCATGGGGCATTGTGTGGCACCAAGCAGCAACAGGCCAGGTGGCGGAAATGAATGCTAGTGCCTCCTTCTGATCTCAATCCCATCCACGTCCTCGTCCTCGGATGTGTGCTCTGCCCCACCTGTGGGAGGTGCAGTTCCGGCTGCGGCACTGTGTGCGGCTGACACATCAGGGGCTGGAGGTGGATTGTCGGCCGCACTGTGTGGCAGTGACACATCAGGTGCCGGAGTGGAAATGCCTGCCGCACTGTGAGGAACTGACACACCAGGGGGCGGAGATGTGGATGGTGTAGGAGCAGCAGCATTCATCTGCGCCACGCCTTGTGGCAGCAATGCCATGATGAGGATCTGCAGGGCATGGTAGATCCCAGCTACATTTTGCTGATGTGCAGCGGTGGCTGCCATCCTTTCCGCCTCCATCCGCACCATGTCCTCCATGAGCCTCCGCATGTGTGCCAGCTCACGGCTGAGATCGCTGGAGCCACTCTGAGCGGACAGGTGTTCTTGTCGCCGAGTCATGACTCCAGCGATGTCAGCCAGAGCTCGTTGGAGACCATGGAGCGGCCTGTGGGTGTCCGTTAGGGACTGGAGGTGGTCCCTGATGGGACTTAGACACCCATGGATGGCGTCAAGTTTGGTAGCCATGAGGTCGAACCCCACCCACTCCTGCTCAGCCATCTCCCTCTGGCCCTCCAACACACGGCGTTGGAAGGCCATGTGTTGTTCGTGGGGGTCTTGGGAGACAGCCGGGGTTGTGGGTGCCTCCTGCTGGGTGGTTTGTGGAGTGGGTGGGGTCTCCTCAATGCAGCTGGGCTGCCCTGATCCAGGAGGTGAGTTGCGGATGATGTCAATGATGTCTTGGAGGGCTTGGGTGTCGATGCTGGGGGTGTCCTCCTCGTCATCAGTGAAGAGTGGCTGGGACTGCTCTCCAGGAGGTGTTGACGGTGCCTCTGCAATGTGAAGGGGAGATGGTACATGGTACAGACAGCATGGCAATGTACATTGTGACAGTCTGTAGATCAGGG
The DNA here is from genome assembly GCA_963921515.1 of Calotriton arnoldi. Taxonomy (NCBI): domain Eukaryota; kingdom Metazoa; phylum Chordata; class Amphibia; order Caudata; family Salamandridae; genus Calotriton; species Calotriton arnoldi. Next base: position 3,483,445 of record CAWUFW010000219.1, on the reverse strand, counting down.
CCATGATCCAGAGTCATTGTGGGTGTGCACTGTGCTCTGCTTGATTGTGCATGTGTGCCATTGTGGCCATCTCCCCCGTCCCCCCAGTACCTGGTGGTTACTCACCCTGTTGCTGTTGTGTTGTGTCATGTCGAGCAGTGTCCGCTCCCCCGACTCCTGCCACAGTCTCCACACTGATGACTGTCGACACCATCTCCTCCATGTCATCCAGCTCCAGCTGTGGCGCTGGGCTCCCACCTCCAGTCTGCATTGCTGCCTTCTGGTTGCCTGCGAGTTTCTCCTTGGTTTTGCGCTTGATGTCAATCCATCGCCTCTTGACCTCGTCCATTGACCTCTTGTGCTCTCCGACGGCATTCACCTTGTCCACGATGGACCGCCATATTCCATTTTTGGTGCCCAATGACACGTTGGAGGTGACGAACAGTTCTTGATAGTGTTCCATCACCTCCGTGACCAGAATCCTATTCTCCTGCGGACCGAACCGCCTCTTCCTCTTCTTTTTGTCCTTGCCCTTCCCTGTCCCCGAGGTCCCAGGCTGGTCATCACGGGTGCTTGTGGGGTTCCGCTCATCCTTTGCGCCTGCTCCGGATGCCTCCATGGTGCTTCGGTGTTGGTTATTTTGTGTTTGTGTGTTTTTTCTACTTTTGTAGTGATTTTCCCGCCTGCCGTGTGTGTATTGCAGGCCTGGCGCTGCTTATCGCTGATTTCCTCATCGCAGTTTGGCCATCGCATGTTTTTTTACGTTGGGGTTTGTGTTTTTATCTCCGTCGCGGTGGTTGTATCGCGAACATTGGCCGCGTTTTCGGGATTCTATCGCATGGTACCGCCGTGTTGTGAATTCCACGTTAACACGGGGTTATTTTCCCGCGATAGACTGCGATGTGTGCAGTTGCGTTAACATTTTTGGGAGATATTTAGCGCACGTTCTTGTGAATATACCCCTTAATCTCCCCAGTCCCTAACAAAAATGAATGTGTCCTTGAGTTACTCAACTGGTGCTCGTGTAAAGCGTTCTGATACCTTTGGGTCAAGTTTGCGAAACTCCGAAAAGAAAGCGTTGATAACAGGTTGTTTTATTGTCTAAATAAAATTAATTTATTGACATCATAACAAGGTTCTCAAGTAGATGTATTAGTGCGCACAGCTGCTTTTGAGGGACGAAGGATGAAGTCTCATTGGATTCATGGGCAATCAGGTAACTCCAGTGTGCATCACAGTGTGGGAATATGGATTAGGAATTGCCACAGAGCTAAGAGAAAAGGCAAGCTGGTATGTGAACTCTACAGTGCTGGTGCCAATACTTTGCCCACAACATTGCACATGAAACGGAGAGAAAATGCTGATAGCACTGTCATCTGCAAACCATTGATAACCAAAGAATACAAACAGTTATAATCTCGATATGCAGGATGCTCGCACTGTGTAAGTGCTAATCTCGTTCTTTCTCCTGGTAGGGTTGAGAAATCCTGAATTCTCAAGCAACAACACCTACCAAATATAGTGGCATAGTCATCATCATCATCAAAGACTTTGGGGCATATGTACAAGCCCCTATCGCCATCACAGAGTCACTTTCAGTGTCACTGTGGTGGCGATAAGGGCCTCGCCTTATTTACAAGGCATCGTTAAGCCACTTAATGTGGCTTAAGCCACTTAACGTGGCTTAACGCTGCCTTGTAAATAAGGCCCCCTTTCACGCTATGCTTAGCATGAAAGGGGTTGGTAGTGGGTGTTGAGGAGGGCGTTCCACCGCAACACCCATTGATTTTGACGCTGCCCCTATTTACAAGAGCAGCGTAAATAGGAGGCAGCACCAAAATTGAGACCAGGGAAAACCTGGTCTTAAGTTGGCAAAACGAGGAGAAAGGCATTATTTCTCCTCGTTTTTGCTTTTTCCATGTGTGCTGCCTTGTGCAGCACACATGGAAAAAGCAAAATGCCTTGGATTGTTTATGTACAGGAAGGTCCCCCTTCCTGCACATAAACAATCTTAACAAGAAAATGCCATTTTGTGACTTCCATGTGTGCTGCATTAAGCAGCACACATTGAAGTGACAAAATAGCATTTAAAGATTGTTTATGTACAGGAAGGGGGACCTTCCTGTACATAAACAGTCTTTCCCCTGCACGCAGACACCCTTGCACTGTGGTGCAAGGGTGCCTGCATGGGCGCTACACTGCTAAGTGTAGCGTCAGCACAGGGTGAAACGCAATGCTGCACCATATTGTTGTAAATATGGTGCAGCCTTGCTAACGCCTCACTCCGCCACTTCCTTATGCTTCTTTGTTTTTTGATGGCTAGGATCATAAAAGTGCATCATACATTAATCATATAAAACACTAAAAGCCGTAGGACTAATGTTGAGCTAAAAATACAATGATAATATCATGAATAAAAAGTCAAGTTACAGTATCAACAGGGAACAATTTAAAAAGCTGGATCTTGTTCTCAATAAAACCCCTATCAATTGGTAATTAATGAAGAAAAAAATGCATCAGAGTAGCAACATGCAATCTAGTGGATCCAAGGGAATTATCAGCACAATATTGAACTCTGTCAGCCATAGCAGAGATCTTCCATACTGCGGTAAAGTGCAAACTGCATATTTGTGTTAAAGTGACCAATGCAAGAGTGCAACAAATACGACTAAATGGCAGTGTACACTATAGTAAATCAGGTGAGGTAGCTGATACAATAAAAATCTGGACCAAACAAGCAAAAAAATTCCATACTGCAGTAATGTGCAGACTCATCATTCCAATTAAAGTCACCAGTGCATTAGTAACAACTCTCAAAAACGCCCCCACCCTTCTTACATCCAATCTTAATATTTGAGTCAGCAAGAATTCTAGGTTCCAGTGCACACATTTAAGCTATCAGATCAGTAGCTTCCTTGTAAACACTTTGTCGTTTTAGCCATAGGGCCATTAGGTATTTAGCTATACCAAAGACCACTACTCTCCTTGTATTGGTGTTCAATATTCTAAATGTCTCCATATACCTTCTAGTGCCCATATTCCTGCAGAGTGACACAATCCACTATCCAGAAGACTAATATATGGGTTTACAATGTTTTAAGGCAAATGGCAATGATTGCAGCCAAGGGTGATTTTTCCCTCACCTTAGGTCCCAAGACTCTTCTGTTTTTAGTTTTATACTATATTTTGGGCACTTATATCAGTGTTTTTTCTGCTGATATTATTGTACGGCTCAATAGGGAATATTCAACCGTCAATTAGACATAGTAGGAGGCCTCTCTAAAATTCACGTGCATTCTGAAATATATAAAGCAGTCTTCAAATGAAAAAGACCAAACCCAATTAATTTAATTTTACCTCAATCCTATGTCAGTTCATTATGGTTCAATGTCCATAATACACACATACTATTTCACCACAGAATTACCTACACCTTTTTCTGGAGTCCCAGAGAAATCAGGAGTCACTGGACTCAGGTTGGAATATGTGAGCCTTTTACCTCTGGAGTCCTGTGACTTTACCTTACTATTGGACCAAGATCAAGGCCTTCAGCACTGAACCCTCAGGGTAGAGAGATTGAGCAGTGCAACTCTAACTCAGGTGATGGTGTAGGGCAGTGACTCGGAATTGAGCTAGCAATTAATAGCAGTCATTCCCACCATTGTGCAATTAGTGATTTACTTGAACAAACAGTACTTTAATCACAAAAATAACTTAATACTGTTCATAAAGGTTAGAGGCAACAATTTTGCACACAGTTTTGCCTATGGAGTAATCACTGTGCCCTCTTCTGTCAGCTGGCAGCATTCAAGTTGGTGTACATCTATGCAAGAATCATGGGTAGAGGCTGCGCTATCTCTGCCCTGGTCATCTGGTTCTGTCAACTGCTATTGTGTCCAGGTGTGCCCCTCCAAATCGGTGAAAGTGGGGTGGAGAGGGAACATATAGCGGGAGGCAGTGCTTCAGTCAGAAATGGGTAGAGTTTCTTTCATCGAACTTCCTTGGACCCAAACAAAATTAAGAGTCCACCCTTTGGGTCACAGGGGTGAGCAAGTTGGACTTAAATACCAAATGTGGCTGCGATCTAATTTTACCATCAAGACTTGAGAAGTACTTGCTGGTCGTGTGGAACAATGGATTACCACAGTTGCAATTTTTCATAGTGTCTAGTCATTTATTTGCTGTGTGTAGGTATGTACTTTGTAGCTCAAGGGGGCTGCTGTAGTTGCTGTCCACAATCCTTTGAAGAGTGGTTAGGGGAGATGCTTCAAGTCCCTACAGGCTCAGTTTCGAGGATCAAGTATTCATCGGTCCGGTGCTTCTTAGTGTAGGGGGAACCAACCTCTCAAGACCGCTTCAGATGGCCTAACAGTGCAAATCTTTCCCTGGGCTACAGCAGGACAATATCAATTCAACCTGTCCAGTTTCTCATGGCCCTCCTTTTCTAGACAGCCTGTCCTTAGGGCAAAGTTAACCCCAGCACACCTTCTATGCAATAGGTGGACAACTTCCATCAAGGTGGTTTCAAGACATCTCTTTCTGGAAGGCTGCTGAACTTCCAAATTCCTGTACCCAAACCTGGCAAGTGGGGCTGGTAGACAGCAACCCCAACTTTGGAGCTCTAAGTATTTTCTTGGTATGCACTGGTGTGGGACCTATGGAACTAGTGAATGAGAAATTCTGGTACTGTGAATGGAGGGTTCCGCCTATATAGTGCACCCAGATTTTTTACTTTTTTGATCACCCGCTTATGTGCTTTTTACTGTGGGTGAGTCTCACCCGTGGTAATCATACGGTAAACAGACTGCTTGTATTCACCACCAGTCTCTGCCTTCTAGGACCAGGCTTCTGCAGCACAGCTAAGGTAAGGTGCACTTGACTCGTTACATGTGTGAAGACTGCATGTGTGAGACTACTGTTGTGCGCAGCCTGGCAACTGTGCACAGGCAGCCTGGCGCAGAGGGGACTCTGCAGGGTTAGATATTGACCTGGGATAGGCCTCATAATATTAATTGGCACTGATAAGTAAAGTCAGTATGATTTGTCTGCAGTGACACTTTATACGCACATAGGGGAAAATCTGCCTTTTGAGTGCAGTTTCCCCTCCTATTGGCCTACAATGCCCAGCATGATTTCAAAAGGGGGTGAAAAGCGTGCGCCAAGTTCAAATATGCAAGTCCTAAGCAGATATATATACATCTTAAGGGATCTTCCAGAATTTTCATATTTCTCTGGCTCAGCTCAGGATCAGAGCCCAAGTCTTTTGTCACCTTGGTGGGCCAAGTTAATAACTTTTCTCCCCAGCAGAGCGAACAAAGGCCTCCCCACACAAAAGGAGTACTCGGCTCCTGCGGAGGAAGGGGTGAGGAAGAAAATATGCATCTATTAGCTGTCACACTGTACCAGGGCTGAGGGCAGCACAGGCCCACTGAACAAAGATGAAGCCCAAACAACTGCAGCCAGCACAGGAGGGGGCTCCTTTTTGACGTTTTGGTGGGAAAGGCCCTGGCAGTGAAGTCAGTGGGGGCAGTGCTGAGGCCGCAAGAGGAAATGTGATCAGTTACTTTATTTATTTATTTATTTGAAGAGTTTTATATAGCGCTGGCTAGACCTGGAGGTATCAGATTGCTTTACATGAGGATTAGCGTTAGAAAAAAAACAGTGTTACTTCATTTACATCAGTTACTAGAACATAGCATTACATTAGACAAAAAAACAGTGTTACATAGTTCCATCAGTTAATAGAGCATAGCTTAACATAGAAACAAGTCCTATGGAGCATAGAAGGAAGTGGGGGATTAGTAAGGGGTTGGAATGTTGATCGGGTCAGGCAGACGGGCCATGGAGATAGTACTTCAGGGGAACATCAACAAAGTCAGAGTAAACAAGTCAACAAACTCATTGCTGTTTTGTCGGGGGAGCAAGACTTCGTGCGTCCCAGTTGCCATCCCGGAAAGGCGTAGCGGGAAACCAGGCAACTGTGGTCAAGTCCGGAAGGCAGGTGACGGCCGGAGGGGAGATCCCCAGCCCATCTCCTCAGCAGCTACCTAGGCAGCTCAACCGGACATCGGCCATGTTGGAAATGGATCCGCAATCGGCAGATTTTCGCTGATTCATCGGAAGGCGAGGGAAGAAGGAGACAAGGCGGGGAGGCGAGAAACAGTGCCCATGTCCAGAGGGTAGGTGACGGCCGAGGGGGTGATCCACAGCCAATCTGCTCTACAGCTACTTCGGTAGCTCCACCGGGTATCGGCCATGTTGCTAGGGCTCCGTCCGCAGTCGAAAGATTATCACGGTTCCATTAGAAATTGTTGAAGTCGGCATTCAAGTTAGATCGAGGGAATTGGGGAATCAGAGGACCACCGTCCATAGATCCCCGGGTGTAGAGGGTCCTAGGGGGGTAGAATCCAGGGGTAGAAGCCAAAAAGGCAAACCCTAGACAGGGAGCTCCCGGTCAGAGCTCCTCACCTGTCGGCCATCTTGGAGGTAGTAGACTTTTTTGGTGGCATAGACGAGGTCCGTCTTCCTTTCTCACTTGGTGGCTGGTTTGCCCCCCAGGCTACCAGGGTTTGTGCCTCCAGAATGTGATATCTTTAGTAGCTATGTGCGTCTTCTTATTGTTCTTGGTGCTGTGACTGTTTGTTTTTTCCAGGCACTAGGCCTATGGCTGCCATTTTAAGGTCAGGCATGATGTGTTTTCGGGGGTTCACCCACTGTCTTAATTATTTGTGTCCCCACCTCTACCCAATTTTGCCTTCCCTGAGACCACGCTCCTTCCTTGTGTTTTGGTACACCTCCAATTACTGATGCAACACTCCGTTGGTTTATGCCTTCCCTCGGGACGCCATTTTGAAGTCAGGCGTGCTGTGGCAGTAGTTTATTGAGTAGCTTTGAAGGCCCCCTAAACCTATGGCAATCAGGGCTCCCCCAGAGTCCCCAGTCCCGCCTGCTGCGTGGGGCCGTGTCCGCTCTGCACTCACCGTCTTTGTGTGCCTTCAGGGACTCCGGAGCCTCGAATGCAGGCCTCTCGACGTCAGGACAGATTTCAGGAACCACCGCCATAATTCACCATCTTCTGCTGCACCGAGTCTCCCGATCCACGGTACAGGTGGGGGGGAATACCGCTGTGACGCCTTCTAAAAGTACAACCCTGCCGCAACTCTTTCTCTGTTGCTGCTCCTCGATTCCCTCCGCGGATGCCATTTTGACGGAGTCCGGCGGCTCCGAATGTCTCGCGACCTCGCCCCGAACGTCGTCTCCTCTGCCTCCAAGTTGCTCCTTTCAGACCTGCCCGCCTCCAGATGTCGTCCAGACCAGGTCGGTGTCATGGAACGCTGCATATGTTTGCTTGATTTGCAAGAAACAGCACTGTGGCGGCGGCGGTGTGGGTTACATTCACCCGGCCATCTTGCCGAGTCGTTCTTCTGGATGGCATGATCTTGAACTGTCCCAGCATGCTGTGCAGGAGGGTTTAGACAGGGAGGTAGAGGTGATGTGGCACCCTAGGCTTGGAGAGGGGTGCCTGGCTTCTAGAACCTTCCACACCCATTTAAAAACTCTTGCACAGGGAGAGAGAGTGCTTTTTACTGCAACTGGACGTCGGCAGCAGCCATGGACAACTGAAAAGACAAGCCAACTGATTCCCTAAAGGACTAAGGGCTCTGCCCCAGTTGTCCTCAGAACCAGCTGTTCTCTTCAAGGATCAGTGAGGGTGCCTCCCTTGCACTCCCTAAGGACCAGCTGCATCCCAGAAAGAGGAGAGGAGTACCAGAGACAAAGACTAAGAGGAAATCTGGAGAGAGCCAGTGGAACCAGCTCTCTGCAAAGTACACCTCTTTTGAGGCCAGAAAGCCCACAGAAACTGCTCCTGGAGTAAAATTAGCCCAATATCTTGTACAACAGTCCAACGGGACAGAGATATCAGGCAGGCCGGCCCAATGGTCTGAAGATATTGTGCAAACTAGCCCAACGGGCCGGAGATATCCACATTTAAAGATTCATGACTTTTGACCCTCCCCCGAGTGACGGAACTCCTGGGCTCCATCACAATTTTGAAAATTACCCCCCTCATGGGGCAGGACCCAGGAGTCAGCACAGTATTGTTACCCAGGGAGGGGGGGTGTGTTGGACCCCACCCCAGGTTCATTCCCGCCCCTGGGGGTCCGACATAGAAAGACAAATGGGGAGCGCCATCACACCCCTCCATCAACAAAGAGAATGGGCCCGGATCCCATCTTCGGGCCCCCCACTGTGATGGATTTTCCCCGGCCCCCCCTTGCCTGTGTATGGGGAGAGCGGGCGGCACCACTCCCTGAACACACTGCCGGCTGGCAGGAGAGAAGCATGCTGCCAGAACCAACATCGGCAGAGAGGTACAGGAGGCCAGCCGGGTGGGGAGCTGGCCAGGGCAGCTGAGGGTGGGCTCCCTGAGCTGCTTCCAATGAAAGAGGCCATGTGGGATGCTCGGTTGGGACTGGGTACCCTAACAAAGAAAAAAAGAATAGAAGTTGCGTGGCCAAAGTCGCTAATACAATATTCACGCTCCTGGCTGGGAGCACCTCTCTGGGGTGCTCTTCAATGTGCATATGTTTTCTCTTGTGTTGGCCCCAAAATGGGCAGGGGCATCACCAAAGATATTGTGGGGGGCTGCAGGAGGCACAGCAGCCCCTCTACTAACTTTTCCAAAATGAACCTGTAGTTGCGGTGTCCAGGAGATTTTAACCCCTTCAGGATTTCATAATTATTTCAAGCACTCTCATGGCTAAAGCTTTTGCTGTACAGCTGGAATTGCAGCACCCTCTAGGGGCTTGCTCTTTGACTACATTTTATGTGATGGTGGCCTGAATGTGTATAGAAAAGACACAGCCACTTTATGTTAATTTCAAAATGTTTTATTGATATAATAATGCTACTAGTGATTTGTGAACAATGTTGAAATGTGTTAGTGACAGAAATAATTGCATTTACACATGTTTATTGATTACAGTGAAATTATGGTGGTTTTAACACTTGGATTATTTGACTTAATGTGATGAACCTTTGATAACGCCAATAGGTTTGCCTTATATGTTGTGGTGACCCTTGATAAAGCCAATAGACTTGTTTTGTTTAAAGAGATGCCTTGTATGTTGTGGTGATGCTTGATAAAGCCAAAATGCTTGTTTTGTTTAAAGTGACACCTCCCTATACTGCAAGGTCGATCTGGTATAGGTGGGGGTACTGTAATTTAGGAAGTCATGACACTTTAGGGGTCAAATATGATTTGAGAGTGTCACCAAGGTATTTTTAATCGTCCTTATGTATATATAATTAATGCATTGTATTTAGTAGCGTGCATGTAATAAATGTACTTTTCCTTTTCTGAAGAAAAATTACTGACTGGACAATTGGGTATTACTGTGTGCTTGTGAATGTCGATTACTCGCCCACACCACCAGCCCTGAGGAGGCCTTGGACTGCTCTGCTTTGCTACCCTGAGAGAATCAAGTGCTACAGTGGGGTGCTTGGTTCCAAGTAAGGGGAAATTGTGGACCTATTATTTGCCTATGCCTCATATAGCGCACAACTAATAACCCAATTTCTTACAGGGGGGTTTGTCTTATACTTATACTATATTTGTAAACAAGATTGTGTATTCTACAGATCCAGCACTGGACCAGTCTGGCTCTGGGGCTTTGGATATTTCTCCCAGACTCGTCTAGCCATTGTCTTTGTCCTCTATCACAAAAGGAAGGAGGGGTGGGACTGGGACCTCCCTGACATGGCAACAGATTTAATGGGGAAAAAAGGGAGAGGTTTCTTTACTCAACTACCCCTCAGCCTTTTGGGGGTAACATTCCTGGAGAATAATGGAGCAGTAAGAGGATAAGGGCTGTCTCTACACTTCAGAGGGGTCTCTGTCTCCTATACTCCACATCCTAGAGTTTGTTCCAATTCAGGTAGCCTCAGGAATACTTTGGAACAGCCCTCTAATTCACATTGCTGTCTGGCATGCACTCTCCGCCCTCACTTTTATGTATCACTTACACACAAGAGATCCTGCATGTGTTTCTGGGCTGCCAGTCTCAAACACAGCACATATACTTCACCTTCATCCTACTTCACATACATAGGTTAAACATACATGCACAATTCGGGTCCTACATGGATGATGCCAAAGCCATGGTTCCAATAAGAGCCATTCAGCCCGAACTGCTAAACCAGGTCCTCTCAAAACCAGAACACAAGCAACCCAAGACCGGTTTCAGCCTGATTGGGCCTCTTCAGTCAAGAGCAGCTTGGTTCCAGTGGCACAGTGATCAAGGGACCCACGTCTGTAACTAAGCTATACCTGAACGAAAAGGACCAGCTAGGCTAACAGCAGTCTTGGCTTGCTTTTATTTTGGTTCAGAGAGCACCTGGCTTCGAAGTTGAGTCTGGACTGGTCCTATTAGAGCAGGACTACGACTGATTTGCATATGGCTAGGTCTAATCTGCTGTGGCATGGTGGGCACAAAAAAAACAATTGGTTTGAATGCTACCCTGAGCAATTTCCTGTGTTTAGGCTTATTGCAAGCATCCTTCTAATCCCCTTTTGTGCGTTCAATGGGTAGTCTGCCAGGCATATCCCAGATATCTAGATTTTGACTGTTTGCTTTCATTAAACGATATAAAGTATTCTCTGTCATCCACTGATGCTAAGGAGCCACAGCTCCTACCTGCAGTGTTGTAGAGCTCTGCGTGCTACAGCATTGAGCTCAGGCTGGGTACTTACATAAATATCACTGCGACCGACGGCCCTTCGTGCTCACACCTAGTGACTTTCCTGCAGTTGAGCATGTATATGGTGCACTATTGTCCTCCTGTTGGGTCCCTTCACAAAAAACTGTGCACTCGTCAGCTCTTCGCTGCTTGTACCTGCCGTCTCTCCTTCTGCCAGTTGCTTATATATAGGGTGACCAGACGTCCAGGATTTTCCGGACGGTCCTGGTTTTCAGAGGACTGTCCCGACGCTTTCATTCACTTTAAATACATGTCCCGGTTTTTGGGACAAGGGTCAAGTCATCCTGCAAAGGAGAATTAAATGGCATGCTTTAGTTAACTAATTTATCTGTTTCAGGCAGCAACAGGTTGACCTCGGCTGCATGCATGCTGCAGCAGAGGAGAGACAGAGAGGTGAGGAGGGCAGGGGTAGTCAGAGTAGAGACAAGGGGGCCTATTACAATGTCAGTCAAAAAGCCTCCGACCTCATCCGACATCGTCAGTTTCAATTCTGACTGCCTAATTACAATCTAGGCGGTCGGATGAAACCGGCCGGTCATTCCGGCTGGATTCTGACGGGCTTAAGGAGCCCGTCGGCCAGTCAGAGACTGGCCCGTGATCCCAATGGATGGCGTTTCCGCCGTTGGGATTACGATGCTCTGTTTCCCACAGGCTTTCCATGCCGAGCTTTCCGACATGGAAAGCCTGTCAGAAAGCGAGTTTCTTCTCTTTGCGGCCTTCGGTCGGGGGCCGAGGGGGCACCTATGGTGCCCCTCTGTTGATCCCTGCCACGCGGTGCAGAGATAAACACAATCTCCCATTTCTCTATGGGAGCTTGAACTATGGACTGTTTATGGCCATAGCACAAGCTCCCATAGGGAAATGGGAGTATGCGACTGCACCATGTGTGGTCGCATCGTAAATCTGCGGTCAGGACAGCCGACCGGACGTCGGTCGGTCCCGATTCCACGATGATGTTGGTCGGAGGCAACTTTGACTGACATCATAATCGGCCCCCTAGAAGTCTTGCCATAGCTAATGTTATGTGAATATACCACACGCCTGCGTGCAATTTTTTTTCTTCAAAAAATTGGGACAGGCCAGACATAGAAGTAAAGTTGATGCCGTTAGTTCTACTTTTATGTCTGGCCTGTCCCGGTTTTTGCTTCTCGAAATCTGGTCACCCTACTTATATACTACAGCCTTGTGCTTCTGCCTGGCTCTCCTTTACAATAGAGCGTGTCCAGTGGCTCTCTCCTGCTTGTTCCTGGCAGCTTTCCTCCTACCAGGGACACATGTGTTGCAGCATCATGCTTCTGCTGCACGCTTCCACCAAAATCAGAGCACATTATGTCTGCCCTCTGGTGGTGCTCGGAAGCTGTTCTGCTGTTCTTGATGAGCACTTATGTAAGACAGGTCCTCTTCTTCTGCCTCCAGGTACTCCTTTATAGATGAGAGTGCACAGCGGTTCTCCCTCCCTTGTGAATAACCAGGCCATTCACCCTGTGAGTGACTTCGTATATGTGGGAGTAGAGCCAGTTACTTATAAGTGTCTGTGTTTATGCAAATTAGCATCTTCCTGAATGTTGAGATTACCCTAAGGCAGTGGCTTTGTTGTGTTTAGAAAAGACACCCCCAGTCCCTGTTTATGCTGAAGTCTGCGCATTAAAGTCTGGGATATTCAAACTTAGCATTCTCTTTTTCTGGAGGAAACACAACTGCATGGTTGCACCACTGATCTTTCCCCAGCTTTGCGGGAAATAATTTACATTTCAAGCCTTTCTCTTTGTACATTGTCTCATGCAATCGGTGATTAAAGAATGCTTCGAACCGTGTAGGTAACTGAACGCTGGTGCAATATTCCTTCTTGGTTCTCACAGGCTGTTGCAGACAATTAGAGCTCCTATGCAAGGTCAGGTATTGCCTTCCTACCGGAGAAGAAACATTGAAAAGGTTGGGTTGCAATTGGTGTTTTGAAAAATTATTTTTTAGAGCAAGCTTTTGATTTTTTAGCACTGCCACACTTAACCGGTCTGGTGTTATTGCCCTAATGTATGTAAAGAAAGGCATGCAAATGTGCTGTTTGCATTAGGACATTAAAGCTGGAACTATTGGTTTCGCCACTGCTTGTTTGGACACGCATCAGTGATGTTAAGCTGTGACTAAAATTCATGAAAAGATGGTCGTGAATTCTGTTCTGTTGTTACCAAAAACGTCTATGATGCATGGTGCCGTTTTAAATATTTTAGTGATAAAATCTCAGGTAACTCTAGCAAAGAAATGACAATAATGAGAGTTTAACCTCAATTACAGTACTTGAAATACAGCAGATAAATAAGCAAGGCTAAGGCTGTTCCCAGGGACAGGTGACACATCATGTTCACACTGGCCTGCTTGATGCTGCAATTCTAACTTTTAGGCGCTATCCAAGAACTCTTGATTCAAGTTATATATATATATATATATATATATATATATATATATATATATATATATATATATATATATATATATATATATATATTCCTTGCAAACTATTTGCCTTTTGTAACTGCAGCGGGATGCTTGCTATATTCTCAAAGCCTGATAAAATTTACCTTTCATTGTTTTTCAGTATTTGTAAACCTATTATTTTGGATATCTGCTAAATGAACCTGGAGTGCCTCACAATCAGTAGCGTGACTTGCACGTTTTTTTCACATCGGTCTTGATATATTTCATTCTTAGCTGGCAAGTGGTCTTGTGTCACGTGTGGAAACAAGAAACTCATGGGTAGAATGCTGGAATTAATCTCTACCACTGGCAATTCACGCAGGGCCACGTGTGATATTTGCAATCAACATTGGCTTTTTACCGAACAGCACTTGTATACTTTGAATGGAAAAAGTGAAACTACTAGTCCCGGCTTGTTGTCTGTGTTACCTATAACATGGGTTCACTTTACAGCTATATAAAAATTAAATTGCAAAGAAAATTCCATCATTGCAGAAATGTCATAAATTGCAAAGCTCTCAATCTTTCAAGTTCACCTAATTTTGAAATCATGGTCGTAAGTAAGTCTGGGCGGTGAACTCGGATCCGCTCGCGGAGTTTTCCACACTCTACGTTACGCGGAGTTCGCGGAGTTCCGAAAAACTCTGCTTCGCATTGCGGAGCGGAGTTTTTTTCCTCGCTCGCGTTCGTCAATGTCAAGTTGGCGAGCGCGAGCGAGGAAAATCCACCTCCCGGCGAGATTTTTCCTCGTTCGTGATCGTCAACATCAAGTTGGCGAGCGCGAGTGTGGAAAATGAACCACCCGGCGAAATTTCTCAACGCGGGCGGTCAGATTTCTCATTGCGAGTGGTCGCGTATGCTCGTGACCGCTCGCGTTGAGAAACCGCCCGCTCGCATTGAGAAAGCTGCCGCCCGAGTAAAAATCTACTCGAGCGGCTGAAAAGAAGCAGCGCCCGATTGCGCTGTGCATGATGCCGTTCGCGATGATTGCACAGTGCGGACAAGCACCTGGCACTGACAATCACCGCAAACTGCATTTATCTAAAGAAACTCCGCCGCTCGCGGAGCTCCGCGTAGTGCGGCGGAGTTTTTGTGCACTTCGCGAACTCCGGCCAGGGTTAGTCATAAGTGTGCATACACTTGAAGCAGACTTAGTTTGTAATAAATGATCCTTCAAATTGTACCTAACTCTTTTGTACCTTGGTCTTCAAATCCTACTTGACTATTTTGGGGAGTATCTAAAAGATCCTTTTAAACTAGGCTTAAAATCATACAATGTTAATTGCATTAGGTGCCTAAAGATGCACCATTTACACATAACTAGCTTGCCAGGGTCGGACAATGTTACCAGCCTAATATGCTTACAACTGTACCTTTTGCCATTGTATTTAAAAAGATTCTTTTGGGGAGAAACTGCAAATGAATCTGTATGCTATGGGCAGTGCTTAATTTGAGCCGGAGGTTTCGGAGGTCGGCACTGGTGCGTAACTGACAATACCAGCACTTTTACCAGTCTGCCACATGGTGGAGCTGTTTGTCTCATTTAGAAATTGTTAGGCCTGGGGTTTCTGGTTGGCAGAGATATGCACCCTGTCCGAGCAGAAACCACCACTCTAGTCAGGGTAAGCTAGATACACACTGAGAGATAACCTGTGCTCACTCTCTGGTAGCTTTTCACAGAGCAGTCAGGCTTATGTAAAGAGACAAGGTGTAAAGTATTTGTGCAAAACACACACACACACACAGTAACAAAATGAAAATGCCACAAAAATACTTCACACAGGGTCAGAAAAATAGATTATATTTTATGAGTAAAACAAGACCAAAACTACTAAAATCCAATAAGAAGAACCGGAGTAATGAATTTTTAAAAAACAAACCCCTTTACTATTCAGGCACTGCGTCATCGTCGAGCCGCGCAGTCCATTGAAGCGATGCCATTGATTGGCTCCTGCGTCAGCGTAGAAGAGCAATGTGTCAGTTCTGATTGGTGCAAAGTCATCACTACGTCGATTTTGATGGTTCTGTACAGCAGAAGTCACCTTTCAAGGGCCCAGGACTGGATTGGTACCACTTGGTAGGGCCGGACTCACAGATGGCAGAGTCCAGGTGCTGTTGCAGGGTTGAAGGAAGTCTTTGATGGCCCTGATACTTCAGAACAGGGGGCAAGCCAGCAAGTCCTTAGAATCAATCTGGGTGCAAGTGGCATGGGTCCAGTTCTTTTCCTCAGTAGGGCAGAGGACAGCAAGTTGCAGGCAACAAGTAGTACATCAGAGCAGAAAAGCAGTTTGTTCACAACAGCCGTCCAGCAGAGTGGCATTCCTTGTAGCAGCACAGCAGTCCTTCTTCCTGGTAGAGTTATGCACAGTTCTGGTAGTATATTGTCTTGGTTGGGTCAGAGACCCAGTACTTATACCCAATTGTGCCTTTGAAGTGGGATGACTTCGAAGAAGTGGCTTTGAAATTCACACAGGTCCTTTCTTCCCAGCCCTCGTTCCAGACTATCAGTAGGGGGTAAGGAGCCCTTTGTGTGGGAAACAGGACACTGCATATTCAGGTGTAAGTGTCACTTTCCTTCTCCCTTCCTGCGCAGAAAGAGCCATCAGAATGCAAATGAGTATGCAGACAAACATAACCATCCTGTGCTTGTGGCTGTATTGAGGGAATGCACAAAGTACAGCTGTCCCTTCCCTCAGATGTGTATTTGAGACAGGCTGCAGGCACATAGAGCAGTAAGAACAGAGAAATGTCCACTTTCTAAAAGTGCCTTTTCTAAAATAGTAATGTTAACTCCAACTTCACTAGTAAAGAGGATTTATCATTACGATTCCAATGATATAAAACATGAAACAGCTACTCCTTTCTAATCAGGAATTACAGCTTAAAAGTACCTTAAGGAATTTCTAATGTTAACCTATGAGAGGAGTAGGCCTCACAGTAGTGAAAAATGAATTTAGGGGTTTGTCACTACCAGGACATGCAAAACTTAAAAGTACATGTCCCACCTTTTACTTACACAGCACCCTGCCCTATGGGCTACATGGGGCCTACTTTAGGGGTGTCTTGTGTGTAATGAAAAGGACGTTTAGGGCTTGGCAAGCAGTTTTAAATGCCAAGTCGAAGTGGCAGTAAACTGCTCACACAGGGCCTGCAATGGCAGGCCTCAGCCAGGTTTGAAAGGCTACTTGTGTGGGTGGCACAATCAGAGCTGCAGGCCCACTAGTTGCATTTAGGTTACAGGCCCGGGTATATAGTATACCACTTTACAAGGGACTTATAAGTAAGCTAAATATGTCAATTGTGCATACACCAATGCTACCATGTTTAGAGAAGAAAGCACATGCACTTTAGCACTGGTTGGCAGTGGTAAAGCGCTCACTGTCCTAAAGCCAATAAAAAAAAAGGTCAGAAAAAGAGGAGGAGGAGGAAGGCAAAAGGTTTGGGGTGACCCTTCAAAGAGGGCCATTTTCCAACAGAGATGAACTCAAAAACTCCTGTTTATTAGTTCTAATGATTCTAATGACTAATACCTGCCAGCCAAGCCATTCTTAAAGGTTTGGGGGCCTGCAATAGTCTGAATTGTCACACTTGTAAGAGTGTGATGGTTAGTAGTTGTGTTGATACTGTCATTGGCAACGCTGGAAGGGGAAAAAAGTGGTTTAAGCTGCAATGGCCTCGTGAGAAGGGCTATGGCACTTATGTTGTTTTATAAATTAAACACTGGATATGGGTTTTCTACTTGAACATTGAGATTTAAATATTGACCTGACAAAATACTTTGACCACAATATTAACTAATACTATATCATGCCAAAAAGGTAATGTTATAGTAAGCAAAGATTTACTATTCTCAACTCTGCATATATGTACCTTGACAGTATGTACATGTATCTTGTCACAAGAGCATTACTGTTCTCTCTTCCATCGCTTCTCCCCTTTCTGCTCCAACATTCCTAATCGTGTCTTGCTGTTTCTCAATGTTTAACTTAGAACATCCTGCTACAAGTGGGTGGAATGTTCTAATACAGTGGTTCCTAACCTGTAGGCCGCAGATCCCCAGGGGTCCACAACACATTTCCAGAGGGTCAGCAGCTAGAGTGTCTAGTGCTATCCCAAGATGTCTGAGAAAACCAGGGCCAAAGATCAACAGTACTATTTAATCATAATGAGGTAATCCATGTCAGTGAGAAAGCTTACGTTTACAATTATCACGTTTTTCTTAATCTACTTTGCTAAGAGTGTTTATCTTTTCCAGCATGTTGTTTTCCTATATTTTTTTCATACTGCATAAAATCCTGTATTGTGCGTGCTGTGTCCTTGGTCGCTCGTAGGTGTCTTTGTGAGTTTAGGTTGTGGGTGAGCTTTTCCAATGGGCCATAATTGAGAGGTTTGGAGTTGAGGCTGAAGCAGTGCGATTTTCTCATAGTGGCTCATTAAGATGTTCAGACTACTTAAACATCCAATCCTTGTCTCTCTACACAGTGCACAAAGCAATGGTGGCATGTGTTAATTATCATTGTGATTTTATGTGAAAGTGTGTGAAGGAGGTATCAAGCTGCTGCAATATTGACAGGGCCAAAGTGTTTATAGTTGAATGAGTGTGTTCTGTGGTACGTGTTAGGGGGTTGAAGTGAGTGAGATGCAAGGAAGTTGGTACAGAAGGAAAGAGTATAAAAGGGTGCCGAAGAAGAAAGTGATGTGTTAGTAGTAAAAATGGAGGATTTTAGAATGATGTGGTGAAAAAAGGCTTGGGGGTCCCCAGCTTCCAGCAGTGATTAAGTAGGGGTCCTCAGATGTCGAAAAGGTTAGGAACCATTGCTCTAATTTCTTTATAGCCCTTCTGCCTCGAGCTATACTGGTTGTTAAAGGCTTTCTCTCTCATTATGGCCTCTTACCTGTGGCTCAAGCCTATAACTCAGGTAGAAGCCTGTGAGGAAAGATTGAGAAAAGAACACCACTTGCCTTTCCCAGGCAGTCCAGAGCAGGCCATCCCTCTGTACGCTCGCTGCCAGCAGCCACCATAGAAAGGGAAAATTATACATCATTATGGATAAAGAAATAACAGAGAAAGGAGGCTAATGCTAGACAGATGGGGCAAGTAAAGGAGGAAGGAAAGCAAAGCAAACTAAGAACGGACTCATCTCATAAGCAGGGAGGAGTCGAGGAGAATGAGTGGTCGGGAAGAAGAACGCTGAGCTGTCTAAACATGAAGGAGAAGAAGACGCCATGGAGAACAAGAGGGTGGAGAAGAAAGAGGAGTGCCACTCAATGAATAGCTGAGGGAAGGAGACGAGGATACAGAGGAGGAAGACATATGGTGCTAGGATTGGTGGTCTCCGTTAATGGAGCTCTATAGCATGCCACAGACCAGGAGGGCTGTGGCTTTCCGGTGAGTGTCAGCGTCTGTTAAGTTGAGTAAAGGTGGAGGGAGGAGGGCGGGTGAGGGTTATTATTTACCTCCTTTGAGACACTTTGGGTGAAACGTACGGATCATAGAAAAGGATACAGTCCAAGGTAAAGTACCCTCAAAGTTGCTAGGCAAGATACCTGATTAGCACTTTTGTTTTTTTTTTAGTTTCCTTTCTTTATTTTTCTGTGGGGCAATAGGGGCACATAGTGAGCAGGCCTTATTAAAGAGACACCACAACTTTATTAACTTTTCCTTCCCCAGCATCATGCTGATGGGATAGAATTGAAAGAGATACAGGGGCATATGTACAAGGGGTTAACGCCGCCTTAGCTGCACTTTTCCGACGGTTTTGCAGCGATATTTTTATCGCCATATGTACAAGCTGTCGCTAACCTCTGTTAGCCGCAGTTTTCCGGCGAAAAGTTACATAGAAAAGATTGCCACTTCTGTTAGCGATAATGACATGCAAGGGAGGCGTTCCCGTGCAAAAACGCCCGCTATCCCCACTTCGCAATATTTACAAGGGAATACTTGAAGGTAGGAGGATCGAAAAAACTGCCTCTAACTGCATTTAGAGGCAGTTTTTATGACCAGAATATAGCTGGTCTTAAAAATGGAGATAACACTTGGGGCCTCATGTCAGCAGGTTTTGGTGCTGAACAGCGCTGCAAGCAATGTTGCTGCGCTGCCCTGCAACAAAACTACAGGGCAGGAATGCGCACCATCAATAAGATAGTGTGAATTCCTGGGCCTCAGTCATGAAAAGTGTTGCAGCGCTGCGACAAGACAGTGTCGCCACACTTTTCACTATGCCCTTCTTGTGACTTCATGGATGCGCTGTTTTCACTGGACAGCGTTCCATGACGCAAGTAATGACAGATACATCTGGAATCCTGACGTATCTGTCTGCGTTAAAGTCACACATTGCTGCTGTTGTGTCACAAGCATGACACAACTCCAGCAATGCAAGGGGCCAGCCTATCCCTGTGGCACTGCGTCACCCTTACGCCTGCCATCAGGCAGGCGTAAGGTACTGACGCAGTGCCATCCTACAATTGTTGCAGTGAAATCTAAGGGATGTCACTGTGCCACTCCTATGTTGCCTTGTCGCGTGGGAACGCACACCCTGATGCAGGTATGATCTGGCACAGGGCTTCACAAGGTCACGCATATGCCTACACGCGTCACTTTGCAAATATGGCACTACGTGGTGCTAGTTTTGCCTGGTCCATTATTGAGAGGTGCCAGGGTGTCGGCGCAGTTGGAGATCCATCGGTGGCGGTTGCGTGCTGCGGTGTCATTGTCCGTAAGCGTTGGTGGAGTGGTGGTGCTGAGGAAGTTGACGAGACGTTCTTCGGTGGCCTTGATCCAGCTGCGAGGGGGGGCAATGATGGCAGTGGTGTACCGTGGGCATGGTGAAGACGTGATGTATACAATGATGGTCGGTCCAGGAGAGTCCGGTGGTGTGGCTGTAGTTGAAGTTCCGGCTGGCAAAGGAGACGTGCTCGATCGTGTGTCCTGCTATGTGGCTTGCTGCGGTGACTAGCTGCTTGAGTCTGATGTTGGGGAGCTTCCCCAGGAGGGGGTGGTGTTCTGGTCACTGTGGTTGTCCAGGTGGAACTTGAGTTCACCGAGTAGGATGTCGTCGGTGGCTGGGAGAGCCTGGGGTGCAATGAGGTCTACAATGGCATCGGAGAATGGGGGTCCATGGCCCGGGGGGCCTGCAGATGAGGGTGACGCAGAGGATGGGGTTGTTTTTGGTCCGGATCTGGAAGTTGAGGTGGTCCATGGTCAACGTTGGGTCATTAGAGTGCGTGGTCAGTCGGAGTGTGCTTCTGTAGGTGATGGCAATGCCTCCTCCTGGACGGTCGGGGTGGTCCTTGCGGGTGATTTAGTAGCCATCAGTGATGGCGATGGTGATGTCCGGTCCGGAGCAGAGGTTGGTCCTGGCAGGCGATGTGGCTTCCAGGGTTGATGGCGAGGAGGGTGCTGGCGTCGTAGCGGTGGAGTGTCCGAGAAGAAGGGTCTTTGGTGCTGAGCGTGGTCCAGGGGCAGACGGATGCAGACGGGCTTGCCTATGGCTTGCCTTTGGCACGGGAGACGTCCATTACAACGCAGGCATTACATCGAACTCCAACAAAGCAGGTGCCTATACATCACATTCCATTACAACGCATTGTGAGGTCAGTAATGGGGTATTTTTAAGTTTTAGGGTGGGTATGGGTTTCGGGTGTCGGAGATGAAATTTGGGGTGTATTATGGGTAAAATTTGAAGTGTGCATTTGGGGTCAATTATGTAAATTGGGGTGTGCATTTGGGGTCAATTATGTAAATTGGGGTGTGCATTTGGAGTCAATTATGAAAATTGGGGTGTGCATTTGGGTCAAATATGATTTTCAGGGTGTGTTTTGGGGGCTCGAAGATTGATTTTAGGGTTCAGGGTGTGCTTTGGGGTGCAAGGGTTAGTTTTAGGGTTGCACTCATTGAAGTGGGAATAGTAATTTTTACATCTCCCCTATCCAACACCTTCCCCACTGTTGCAATATGCCTAGTATTAGTATGCATTGTAATGGAATGCAATGTAATGGTATGCGTTGTAACTTCATTTATACCTTTGGCACACCAGTGGTACGCCCGCTGCGCATGGGCGGACAGTGGCCGCCATTGAGAAGTGCTGCGGGGGGGACTGGACAGCTGGGAGGTGGGAAACGCCAGAAACGACACTGGTTGGGGCATGGACACGGGGGTGTGTGTGTCTGAGCGGGTGTTGTGAATATTTAAATGAGAGAACCTTACCTCGAGAATGGGTCCCAGGTCTCTGTTGCTCCTGCTCCCAGGAACAGGAAGTAGGCAGTCAGGCTCCCTCCCCTAAGTCAATCACAACGCTGCAATGCGCCGTTGGGATTGGTCATTGGCGCCGGGACAAGGCGTCAGCCAGGGGCTGGAGTGGTGGGCATGTTCTCCATGCAGAATGTAATGCAGCCTGCATTGCGAACAGGACAGTGCACATGACTGCTTCAGGCGGCCTGAGCTGGCCAACCAAACAGTCATTGCGCACTTGAGTGGGCATGCCACTCCGCCCCTGCCCTGCTACTTGAGTGGAGCAGCCCTACCCACCCTCCCGCAAAGGAGACATAGCACGATTACATCAGGAAGTCATCATCATGTGATGATGTTTCCTCTTCATGCACTGCTTGAAAGCAGTGGGGCGATGCTCTTCCGCCATAGCGGATGAGCCGCCACTGGGGGTGCGTCATCTACAGGTGCTAGGCCTGGGCAATTCGACCACCGGGCCTCCTCCGCTATGCGTCCCACCTTCTCCTTACCTGGACATTGACACCATGGCGCAATCCGCTGCACTCTCTCCAAATCTGTGACTCAGCCAGCAGGAGCCTCAGCCAGGTGGGATTTCACAAGCCTGGGTACAGCAGTCGCCTCCAAGTCTGCTGGTGAACCTCCCGATGCAGTTGATGCAGCAGGGCCCCCTTAGGCGTGAAGGTTTGCGCTCCCGCGACGCAAGTTTGGCACAGCTCAGGGGCCTCAGCCTCCACAGCGTCCGGCCAGCGCAACATCATCCGTCCTGTGATGCAGAGAGGCGCCGCCCACCATTGGTAATCCCCTCCCTGTGCCCAGGTGTAGTGGTGGATCGTAGTATGCGATCCAGACCTCCCTACGTTGGTGCGCAGGAGCGCCTCTACCATTCACAGCTCCAAGGGGCTCAAGGCGGTCTTCTCACACAGGTCAGCAACGTGTCTCCATGCAACCTGCCAGACTTCACCACCTGGTACGGGCGATCGCCGCGCCTCAATGTCTCCCACTACGGCTCATCGACTCCACAGCATCTCCGCATCACACTCCAGGCTCCAGACGCAGGTCCAGTGAGGCATCCAGTCTCCAGACGCAGGTCCAGCGAGGCATCCAGGCTCCAGATGCAGGTCCAGCAAGGCATCTAGGCTCCAGACGCAGGTTCAGTGAGGCATCCAGGCTCCAGACGCAGGTCCAGCGAGGCATCCAGGCACTCATCCTGGTCATCCTGGATGTTGGGTGGCTTGAGGGGGTTGTTGATCTGTGCTGCACTTGGCCCTGGCTGCTCCATTCTGCATTTCATTTTTTTTTGTCTATTTTCCTATTGGAGGTCGACTGATAGGCTATTTTTTCCAATAGAGGCAAAAAAACTCACGTTAGGCTGACTAACGTGCGTTTTTGTGCCACTAATTACCCCTCACTATGACGAAGAAAAATCCATATGAGGGCCAATGCCTCTGAGGGTAAAGCATGGAGGGGCTTATTTATGGGCCCTTGCATCATTTTTGTGCCACCGGTGCATCACTTTTTGTGATGCACTAGCGGCGTAAAAAATTCACCATGTTGCGCCATATTTACAAAGTGACGTATCTAGGTAGATGCGTCACTTTGTAAACCCCTGCGCCACATTATACCTGTGCCAGGTATAATGTATGTAGGGGGGGCGTTCCGACGCAAGAAATGGTCGTAGAGGTGACGCAGTGAAATCTATAAGATTTCACTGCATCACTTCTAGGACGCAAATGCATCAATATCTTATGCCTGCCTCATGGCAGGAGTTGCTGGAGTTGCGTCACTTTTGTGGCACACTCCAGCAATACATAATTTTTGCGCCTACAGATACATCAGAAATACTGACGTATATGTAACTCATTGCGACATGATGCATCATGCTGTAAATATGACACATCATTGGTGTCGCAAGGAGGGCGCAATGAAAAGTGACACATCGCTGTTTTCTCGCAGCGATGCGTCACTTTTCATAAAGGAGGGCCAGAATCTGGGTGAAATAAGTCACTTGTCGTGTACATGCTGGTGGGCCTCTTGCTGATCGGAGTGGCGACCTGGGGCAAGGGCTTCGGCATAGTCCCAAGCATCACCATCATAGGCGGTGTCATCGCTATTGGTGTCTTCTTGCTCCTCATCACCATTGTGGGACACATCGGAGCTCCCAACCACCCCCAAGTCATGCTTTTCATGGTATCCTTTACAGTTCAACCGTAGCGCTTTGACTCTCTTATTGGGTGAGGTGCCTGGAATTACACCCGAGTTGATGGGTACAGGCTTTCAATAGCTGAATTTGTAAGAACCTGTTTTCTTTGTCATAGGATAGCTCAATGGTTAAAGTTCCTGCTGCAGAATTGTGTGTATAACACATTTTTGTTAGTCACAGGTTCCAGGCCATGTATGGTTGACTGCTTTTCGTTTTTAATGAGATTCTGTTGGGTAATACCACCATTCATTAATTAGGCATTGGATAGCATCGTGCACTTCATTAATTGCCTGTATTATTTACAATTGATTAAGTTTAACTTGACTGCCAACATTTGGGACTAGGGCTAGGGTTAGGCCTTCCATTAGACGTAAGGATTAGGGTTTTCTGCCTGATTGAGTGCTTGGGCTAGGGCTATGATTGGCTGTAAGGTCTTGTTCTCCTATTGATTCTAGAGTTTAGGGCTAGTGTTGTGACTGGATAAGGTTAGGGCTAGGGTTCCCATTGGATGAAGGGGTCACCTGACTAATAGGGCTATAAAAGGCCAAGGCTTAGGGCGTCTCAGCCCGGGCGTCGAGGCTAAGGGTGGAGAGGACAAAGGTGAGTGCCTGTTTGAGCCTGTTCGAGACTGGTCGGGACCAGGGCCAGAAATGCTGCCTATTTTCTCATACAGTAATACCCACCCTAAACCATCCACATCCACAAACAGAGTAACACACTCGCACCAAATGTACTCCACACATTTACAACAAATCAACCCTATGCACAAATCAATATGCCAGTATACACTACAAAACCACACATACCACGCGTATACAACCTTCTTTCCCAGCTACCACACATTTCCACCATCACCTACAAACAGTGCACAACTCTATCCTATACCACTAACCAATCCACTCATCACTAAACAACCAAATTCCATACCATACTTAACTACAACCCATCCAGACACACACTCCCCACTCTTATTTACTCCTAACAAACCCCCTTTTATCACTAACAAACCTATACTCAGCCTTCCATCATTTGTCCGACCAACACCCTCCTCTTCTTTCTACCACAATAACACAACCGCACAACACATACACTCCACGGCACCACACATTTTAACTCTTGCAGCAAACAAGTCTAAGACAAACACTCTTAACTCTAGTTCATCCCCTCTTACATACAACATACACTCTACTCACAAACACATCACCACCCCCTTTTCCTTACAACCTCCGCTCACGAACGATACTATACAAACAAATCCATCTCATAAAACAAATACATAAGTACCTCTTTCCACTACTCCTCAAAAACAAAACATATCACGCACACCAGCATGACAAAATCTCTCAAGCGCAATACCTTATAATACTTAGTCACAAAATACAATCATACACCCACCTTTAAAACTACACAAATGAACAAATTACAATGACAAGCTTTCTCTCTTCCACCACACCTAACACACATACAGCAACACAGCAACTGTCTTCTAACCGCCTCTCATCCATTGGACAATTTAGAACCTAACTACATAACCCACATTCTGCACCACCACCCCTAACTCATACACCTTCCGCCCTAAACACACGCAAACAATATAAGCAACGTGCCACACATCACAACTTTGCTTCTCCATGTCTACAACACAGCACATCAACTCAAACACTGTCTCCACCACCTACGCACACAGACCCATCAAAATGCCTTCTTAGCCTGCTGGACGAGGACCATGTTACAGAACAGCTACATGATTGCTATCCTAATACAGCTAATACCAGCATAAAAACACACCTGCTACAAACCCACACAATACTGATCACTCTTCTACAAAACAAAGTCTCACTGTCACCAAAGCACATTCTCGAAACGGTCTACTAATAAATGCTTGATCGCTCTCTAAAAATAAACATCACATCTGCGACCTTCTCACTGACGCAAAACCAGACATACTATTCATAACTGAATCATGGTTGGGAGGTGACATGGCTCCAGTCCTGCATGAAGCCAATCCTCTAGGCTATCAAACGATCACCAAATATCGTATAGGCAAAAAAGGAAGTGGCCTAGCTGTTGTGTTAAGGCAAACATTACATATCACTAAAGTTGACAACATCTCCATAAAGAATTGTGAGGCTCTTCTCAACAGACGCAATCCTACACCGTCTTCCTCCTGTAACTTCCTGCTCCTTTACAGACCTCCACCTAGCAAGGCGACATTCCCAGACACACTTCTGGACACAGTTTCAAACCTAATAACAATACACTCCAACCTATGCGTTCTAGGTGACCTCAACATTTGGTTTGACAAACCCAATATGTCCCATCCAAAAACAATAATCACTGACCTAGATGCACTGAACCTGCATCAAATCGTCCACAAACCCACACACATTGCTGGGCACATCCTAGATGTCATTTCTGCTAATACCGAACTAGTTACCTTTCAAACTATTACTCCAGTCACATGGTCCGACCACCATTTGCTTGCTTTCCAACATAAAACAACACTAAACGACTCACCTAAAACCACCTTACATGCATCCACCTATGGACCATGGAACAAAATTAATTTGGAACACTTAGAAACACAACTAACATCCAGCACAGATCTGGAAACCATAAATTCTGTTAAAAAACTATACGAGTGGCTACAAGAAGCTTTTGATATCCTGATACCACTCAAAACCACACAACAGAACAAAAGAAAACAAGCACCTTGGAGAAACACAGAGGTAAAAGACATAAAACAACAAATTAGAAAGCTGCAACGTGCCTGGCTCAAAACAAACTCCAAACAAGACAAACTTTGCCTACAGAAAATTAACAGATTATACAAGTCAGCTATCAAAAAAGCAAAGAAAAGGTACTATTCAGACAGAATTCAGAATGCTAAATGTGCAAATAAAGAATTCTATAAAATACTCAATGAATTTCTTAAACCAAATTGCCTAGAAGGAACTCATCCCGTCATTCAAAATTTCTCAGACAAACTGTCAAATCATTACACGGACAAAGCAGACACGTTGGACTCATATTTAAAACCGAGACAAAGCACCAGCACTAACCCTTTACAAAACAACAATACAAGAATACTCTAACCCCGCCTCTCCGTTCCTTCCAACACATTTCACACGATGAATTTATGGACCTGGTCAAAGCAAGCAGGCCTGCCGGCAGCCCTTCTGACCCGTGTCCACCGCAAACTTTCAAGACAATTCTTCTAACAACCTCTGCTGCCATTCCAGTAAGAAGAATCATCAATGATTCCTTAACTACCGGAATATTTCCAGAAGAACTCAAAAAGTCATACATACGCCCTTTACTGAAGAAAACAAACTTGGACCCGCTGAACCCTGACAACTACAGACCCATTACAAATGGACCTTTCATGGGCAAACTGATAGAAAGAGCAGCGTTCTCCCAGATGTCACAATTCATTGAAGAGAATGCCATCCTTTCAGACTTCCAAACAGGATTCCGTCTGGGAAGAGGCACAGAATCTGCCCTCCTTGCCATCTGGGATAACCTGAAGAACACAGTTGACCGCAACGGGGTTACTGCGCTACTCCTCTTGGACCTCTTGGCCGCCTTTGACACGGTTGACCATGACACTCTGATACAAACACTCTACGAAACCAGCATAGAGGGGACTGCTCTAGACTGGATCGCCTCCTACCTTCGAAACAGAATTAATGTCATCCATACCCCACCTTTCTCGTCTGAACCATACTCCACAAAAGCAGGGGTCCCTCAAGGCTCTATCATCTCGCCCATGCTTTTCAACATCTACATGAAGTCATTACCAGTACTGATCAATCAATTTCACCTCATGTTCTATAACTATGCAGATGACACACAAATACTCCTTCAACTGGAATGCCCCAAAGACATTGGAAACTTGCCAATTTTCAGTTGTATCTGAGCCGTGGATCAATGAATGACTTGGAGCCATCTCAAATTGAATGCTTCCAAAACAGAAATACTCACGTGTGGCGATTGGAAACATTATGACCCGCTTACCGCCTGGCCTGATGAACTGGGATCACCGCCTAAAGTATCGAAGGAAGTAAGAAATCTCGGAATGACCATGGACTCCATGTTATCGATGAATGCCCAAGTGGACAAACTAGCAAGATCAAGCTTTGTTACTATAAAATCTCTGTGACACATCTTCCCCCATTTGGGATTTCTACACAAGGTCCAAGCTACCATCTCCCTTGTTCTGTCCAAACTCGATTACGCCAATAGCCTTTACCACGGATCAGCTTTAATGACCATGAAAAGACCACAACAGATTCAGAACTCGGCTGCCAGACTACTCTTGCATATCAACAACAAGACCACATCTCCCCTGCCTTGAAAGCGCTGCATTGGTTACCGGTTGCCAGAAGATCCACGTTCAAGCTGCTTTGTATCACCCACAAAGCGATACATGGAATTGGACCGCTCTTCATCAGGAATAAAATTACTAAACACATTCAACAAAGGAACCTCCGCTCTAGAGTGGAACCTCGCCTTAAAAATAAAGATACAAGAAAAAAAACATGGGTGGCACATCCTTCTCTGTTCAAGCAGCCAAACTATGGAACTCTTCACCCCCCAACATAAGAGCCATGGACAACCACCTTATCTTCAGAAAACTACTCAAGAATTGGCTCTTCCCCACATAAGCACCAAATGCAAACAGAAATATACAGCATATCCCTCTGTGTATAAGCATTTATTTGAACTCTAGATATGTACCTATATATGTGTATTGCTTTGTATAAACATGTAGAATAATTGTTTTTAAAAAATGTTTTAAGTACAACAACACTTGAGTTCATCTAATGCATCTTTAATCTACATATACTTACTTCCTTCATGCATCTATATAACTTCCATGTACTTGGATCTATATATTTATTACTTTTCTCCTAAATAAGCATATTCAATGCACTACCCTATTTCTCACCCTATACCTCTATCAATATCTTTAATCTACATATACTTACTTCCTTTATGCATCTATATAATTTCCATGTACTTATGGATCTATATATTTATTACTTTCTTCTAATTCAGCATATCCAATGCACTACCCTATTTCTCACCCTATGCCTCTCTCAATATATCTTCTACCTCAACTCTCTGACCCATCTCAAACCTCTGTCTACTACTCTTTCCAATGCACTACCCTATTCTCACCCTATACCACTATCAATATATCCTCTACATCCACTCTCTCATTTATCCCAAACCCCAAAATAACCCTTTCTAGAGTCTCCGTACTCTACCCTTTCTTGCATCATCTGACACCTCTTACTATACAAATCCCCCCAAAAAAGCCTTTCTAAACACTTCCCTCTCCACTCCACATCGCTTTTTATTCATCCCAAGCCTCCTCCTACTGCTATGCCCTCAAAAAAAAAATCTAAATCCTTCACTCTTCTATCCCTCCACTATCCTTTTCAATCAAAATAACAGACTAACATGCCCACTTCTCAAATTTCATATTTCACAATACTAATTCACCACTAATCCTTTATGGGTTCCGGAGTAGAGCGCTACTCGCCAAACAGTGCTTCAACACCCCATCAGGGGTAACAAGCGCTATATAAATGTAAACCTTTTTCCCTCTTCGATTCCTCCGCTATCCTTCTGAATCCAAATAACTGACTAACCTATCCACCACTCAAATTACTTTCATATTTCACTATACTAATTCAACACTAATCCATTATGGGTTCTGGAGTAGCGTGCAACTCGCCGAAACAGCGCTTTGACGCCTCATCAGGGGTAGAAAGCGCTATATAAATGCAATTACAATACAATACAGTACTTGTATTGGCCCAGTGCTAGGTTCATCTGAGTAAAAAGATTCTGCTGTAACAAAGTAAGTAAACCTAATCCTGCGGAATGTAACTACCTGTGATTTTGTAAAGTCAGTGCTTACTTTGAGCCGTGGTTGCCGGTGTGGACCCACTGGGACAAATTTTTGGGGACTGACACTTATTTTTCTTCATCAGACATTTCCCGGGAGAAAAAGAGGGAACAATGCCCAAAGGGGAAAGAAGGGGAAAGAGAAAGACAGAAAAACTGTCACAAAGGCAGAAAGAAGAAACCTGCAGGAGTGTTATAAAGAGACAGGGAGTGTCTGGTAGACGCTTAAAGAGGAATGGTGTGGATTCCAGACTACGCAGACTTGGTCTTTGGTGCGTCAACAAGTAAGAGCGCCGGCTGCGGGCTTCTAGACAGAGCTTTGCGCACCAGTACTTTTTGTTTTACAAATTAGGCACTGCATAAACTACACTCAATCTTATGTTTGATGCAGCATTGCATTGGTAAAAGTGTGGCATTAACTCTGGTTTAGCTGCAATTTTATGCCGCCCTTCATTTTCAGATTAGCATTGTGTTGTTGAGAATGGCCAGACATGAAGGCAATCACACTGCAATGAGCATTCTGGGGATAAAAATCACATAGCTTATTCTTAGAGTTGCCCCTGCACATTAAACTTCAATTTAGCAGTGAATCACCTGCGCTATTTTTTGGCTCTTCTTTTCACTGTCAGTGCCGTTCTGCCATTTTTGCATGTGTAGCCTTAAAAGCAGAAGTCAAAAATGTACCTGTAGTCTGTGGTTCTGTTTATCTTGGATTTTGAAAAAGCAGCAATCTTAAAATAAAGTATGACAGAGAGTTAGTTGCATGTCCAGGTGAAACAATTTATATTAGGTAATGTAAAGGATAAATAGCCTTTTGTCTTCCTGCTGAATCCTTCCAAAGTAATTGGCACACTCCTAAAATAAACTGGAAGAGCCACAAAAAGAGTAGTGTGTTTGGAAGTGGAGCAGAGCCACAATCTCGTGATTAGCAGGTTATTTTGATGGCAACTGATGTATCCAAGGGTACTTTTGTTCCCTTTTTATGTTAAGAGAAAGTCTTATTGCCACAAGGCCGTAGGTCAGGTAAAGCTTCAGGTAATATCTGCTATTATGCACACTAGTGGGTTTGGGTCCAGTGAATCATAACAAAGCTACCGACGCACACAAAAGTAACCACAGCATTAAACTTGAGGTAGCCATTGATTTCTAATCTCTATCTCAGTAAGTAAATAGTGTCATTATTATTTGTCAGTGAAAAAAAATATTAGCAGTGTGTATCTTAGAAGAACTGTTTGGTAACTAATTTGTGCACAATATATGTGGACATCTTGCCAACACGTTTTGTAAACAGGAATGTAACAGTGAGAAATGTATTATGCATTTATTTTAGAGTAAGCTTTTCTTAGTATTTTCTCTAATGTTTTCACCATCAAAATGCAGTCAGTGAAAGTTCTACAAAAGACAGGAGCCAGGAAATCTAAATCCCAGTATAAGAGGTCTTTAAAACTCTCTGTTAGAACTGTCAGTTATACGTGCCGTCTGTTTGTAATGCATTATGTTCTACTAAAACCAATTCAGAATGCAAGTGAGATGAGAGTTGAATTTAGTGTTTGTGGCCTGAGGTATTAGGGGAGAGTATGTGTTTAGAAGAGCACTCTCTAGATTACACTATCATCATTGACATTGCTGAGGTCAAAACACTCTCAAACAAGGAATACATGATTTCTGGCAGTGTCCAAGTCAAAGACGGCTGGTGGATTTTCAGCATGGTGCTGCCATATTGTAGTGGGCTGGCCCCACGTGTTCAGGTGACATAGTAAGACGTAGCCGAGTTGAGTTTGATGTAATTTATTAAGTCCATAAGTAGAAGTTACAGCAAGCCCCACCAGGAGCAGCCTACTAGCTGCTCAGCCCATCTTCCACCTGACCACACTCACACCAGGCACCCAAGCATTCCACTCATGTCAATCACACTAACATTCTACATGGAACACTCACACTGGCTGAGCAGCTAGTTGCAAGGTGAAAGGGAACATAAAGACATAACCTGAGGATACTACATTATCCTCTTCCTCTCGAAATGAAAAACAAATGAAACCATAACAGAAATGAAATACAACTATACACAGAAATATACAATGAAGACAAATGTCCATGACCCCTAGGATGAATGGAGGAACCACATCACATAAGGGAAAACAGACAACAAAGGAGGAAAGAAGAATGATAGAAACATATTAACACCATCCTCCTCCCTTATATTAGATAAAAAATATTTAGGTAAGTAGTGTAAGAACAGCTCACAGATAACAAGTGAGCAACAACACATTGAAAGTAAAGGGGAAACATACCCCAAGACTAAAACACAATGGGTGAACTGCACCCACAGAAGTACTCCTCAACTAAGTAGACTGTGGCCAAAACGCCACCACTCATGTAAGGGACCATGCTAAGATGGGACTAACCCATAAGCTAAGCAGTGTAAAGACTAATGTTGCATGGGACTGGCACCCAAGAACATGTGCAGCACGAAACAGGTGCAGCACAGTGTAGCAAACGCACACATTACGTCGACGTGAAGCACAAGGTGACTTATACACACAACAAAATGACGTAAAAGTACAGGGTGAGGCGGGGGCGTTTTACACACAACATTCGAACGTGAGGCGCAGGGCAACTTACACACAACATGACAACGTGAGGCGCAGGGTGACTTACACAAAACATGACAACATGATGCGCAGGGCGACTTACACACAACATGACAACGTGAGGTGCGGGCGGCTTACACACAACATGACAACGTGAGGCGCAGGGCGTCTTACACACTGGACACAGCAAGGTGAGGCGCTGGGCGACTTACACACAACATGACACAAAACAAGGTGGTGGGACTGACACCCCAAAACACACCCAAAAATCAAAGAAGAGTCGTGTCCAACATACGTAATTGGGGAAAAACACCCCCCAACCCAAACAGCGAGAGGGTTAACAGCAAAGATGTGAAGAGACAAATGACGTGGAAATGGGGCTAACACCCATACCAAACGTAGCAAGGGTATACACCCCTTAAGCCAAACCCCTAAGGTTTAAATAAGTGACATTTACGTTAAGAAGGGACATGGGACTAGGACCCACTCCCATACCTAGGCAGGGATAAACAACAGAAAAGCGAACATGCATAAACTATCAAAGTAGTACAGTGCAGAGGGTGAAGATACCCAACAAAAGAAATCAGCTTACAAATGTGAATAAGACACGTTATCCAAAATATACCGTTCATATTACCTTTGGAGGATTGCAACTAGAGACAAATCAATTAAATAAGCACAGTAAGCTTTAACGTAACGTAAATGTCACTGGTGTGCCTGTCACCGCAATGAAGAGGGTCAGCCGTTCCAAGGACGCAAACAGTCCTATGCAGTCCGAAGCAGGTCCAGAAAACTTACATCCAAAATAAAGTTCTTTGAAGCAGATACGATGCGCACTGAAAACCGGAGGACACTGGGACTCGAAAGAAAAGAAGTTCTAGGCAGCAGATACAATGACACTGAAGACGTAAAAACACCCGGGCTCGCAAGAAACAGGGAACACACCAGAAGAATTGGAATCAAAATGCGGTGTCCAAAAGAAGAACTCACAGCGAAAGCGTTGTGAGTGTAGATGCACTTACTTGAGAGACAGTACAGCGAAATCCATGTGGAGGGCAAAGCGACCAACTCGTCGAGACTGTAGAGGCGCTCACTTGAATGGTAGTACAGCAAAATCCATGTTGAGCGAGGAGATCCTCACATCGCGACGCTGCTGAAGTCATTCAACTCGCGATCAACTTTATTAAAATGTAACAAAGTGGTTGGCAGGAACCAAACACACACACCATGGACGGTAACAGGCATTATTGTATGCCTGCATCTTCCAACTTCAAAATGGCGGCACGCACAGGAGACGCACGCCGGGTGGCTCCAGGCACGCTCCTGCTGCTATGCGTCTGACAGCAGAATTGAAGACTGGCTTGACATCATGAAGGGTTCTTTTGCGGCTCCGCGCGACACCATGGATAAGGTAAGGTGCGCGAGCCGTTTTTGAATTTAAAAACAAAGCGCAACTGTTTACTCTTACTGGCCTCGCAGAAGGGAAGGCAAAACATTCTTTGTAACCAAATTAAAACTGTATATTTCTTACCATCACGGTCCCCTCATGCAGCAGGCAGGGAGACCGTTCCATAAAAGTGAAAACCAGCCACTGGCACAAGTATCGTTCCCACCGGTGCTGCGCTGACACAGAGGCACACAGAGTAGGAAACATCATCAGAACCCACGCAAAGAAAAGTCTGGAACAAGTGTACAGTCACAGATGAAAAACTTGAATAAAAGAGCCTTTCGCCAAACAGAATCGCTTAACTCCGCACTGGAGGCAGAAACACAGGCAGCCACTGATTACCTTGCTTCCTGAGGCACTGTAGACGTTTGTTGTGGCACTGTAGACGTTTGTTGTGGCATAGGATCTTCTGCAAGATGTAGGCAGCCTTGATAACCTTTTTAACAGGTGTTGTAAGCACAGAAATCAGCGCACAGCATGCCTGGGCTGGGGCTGTCCGGTGTAGTGGACACTGGTGGGGCTGCGAGGCGTGCTTGACCAGAATCTTTGTCTTAAGTTTCCTGTTACTTGTTCCAAATTCCTTACTTCTTAGACCCATCAGCTTTAGCTTAACTCCTCTTGGTTGGCAAGTTGAGCGAGGATAAATCCCATCCTCGTCGCCAAAATGTAGTGGGCTGGCCCCACGTGTTCAGGTGACATAGTAAGACATAGCCGAGTTGAGTTTGATGTAATTTATTAAGTCCATAAGTAGAAGTTACAGCAAGCCCCACCAGGAGCAGCCTACTAGCTGCTCAGCCCATCTTCCAACTGACCACACTCATACCAGGCACCCAAGCATTCCACTCATGTCAATCACACTAACATTCTACACAGAACACTCACACTGGCTCAGCAGCTAGTTACAAGGTGAAAGGGAACATAAAGACATAACCTGAGGATACTACACATATGCACTAGCCTCTCTGATATTCAGCTTTGATGCAATTGTATGTTATGTTATGTTTTAATGTTATTATATCTTAGTATAGTGCAATGACTCACACCAATAGGTGAATCTCGGTGCTTCACTAACACATGGCCCAGCAACTGACTAAACAACCAAGTCTTCAAGAGTTTTTGAAACTTCGCAAAGTCTGGACAAGTGCGGATGAAATACGAAAGTTGATTCCAGTCCGAAGGGGTGGTGAAGAAAAAGGATGTTCTGCCAAATCTCAAAGTACAAATGCAGGGGTTGCTAGATCTTGGGACCCAATGAATGTTCAACTGATGTCTGTTACTGATATTGTATTTGCAATGGTAGAAGTAGTTACAGGCTTCTTAAATTCCTTGGTTTGGAAAATCAGAGCTTATTTGTACTATTATTGCTACAGAGACTTCCTACACTACAGTGGCGGCTAGCAAAGGTAACGCTGTGGGACAGTGAGGCGGGGCGGGGCTGGGTGGGGGAGTAGTGGAGTCTGACATACGATGGCAAAGGTGAACGTAAATAAATAAATAAATATCTGCCGTCGTATGTCGGACTCCACTACTCCCCACCCAGCCCCGCCCTGCCTCACAGCATTACCTTTGCGAGCCACCACTGCTACACTACATTGGCTCCCTCTACATCACTTACAAATTCAACAATATATGAAGAGCATGTGCATCAAAGTGGCAACCTTGTCTACTTAAAACTTAATTTTATACTCTTTCCTGAACCTACAGTGAAGCACTGTGGGTTGTATGTCCACTGTGGGTTGTATTAAATCATCTCCTGAATAATGAGATGGCAATAAATGGGTAAGCTTTCCTATCCAGCGCTGTTCTCATTGTCATTAAGGTATGTAAGTTTGTACTTGTTGACTATGGGTACTGACCATGGCATCACCAGGGAATTTGCAACATATTTGTAGGGCAAGTTTGAATGTTAGGAGAATCTGGATTTCATTAAAGACAAGAAGGCTATCATTATGCTAAAGCATTTCATTGTGACTCTGTGTAGCCATTCAAAGTAACTTTTAACCAGAATTATTTTTCCAGAACTTGCATTAGAACACCACAGTCCCTATGACCTGGAACACAGCAGCCATCCTTCTCTTTTATCTGCTCCGAGGCGTCCAATAACTTGATAAAAAACCTCCCTGAACATAAAAACTACTTCATCTCCTCCACTTATATATATTCTGTCAAAAGACTTAGTCGCAGAAAATAAGAAACTTCAAACACTAATCTCAATAACGCATTTCAAAGCTCATTTCCCCCTCCCCCTTTTACAATCCAAATCCAAGGCTGGGTTGGGAGGGATAATGCCAGCCTCCTTGTCTTTAAGAAATCCAGATTCTCCACCTTCATATTTGGAGAATCTATATTTCATGTCAAGGCCAGAGGCTACCATTATGCATGTTTAAAGCTTTACATTGCTCTATTTAGCTACAGAAGAAACTTGATCTACGGCTTTTAAATAAAATTTTGAAAACACACCAGCATTCAACCAATCAACTGCTTTCAAAATTTCTTCCAATCGCCCACCAGAGTAAAACACCTTACTTGTCATTGCTCCACACACCGAATGTGCCCCAAATATCCTTAAATCCATTCCAGAATCATTTAAATCTACTCTCACTCATCTGGCAATAGCAGCAGAAGTTACAACCTTGTAAGGTTTAACGTGAGACAAAAGCAATTGATGTTCACCATTATCCTAAACTCACTCATTCTACTCTACTACTCCTTCAAACAACTCAATACACATAATTGAGGATGTTTATCAACTGTCTTGGTACTCTGTATAATCTGAAATTCCACTCCATCTGGATTATAAAAGTGGTTACTCACTTCCAGCGCTTTAACCTCACCTACTCTTCTCAATGAAATCAAAGTGAAGTAACTAGATTAAAAGATAACTGATGTAAAGTAAGAAAGTTATTTGATGGCCAAGATTACAATTTCTGCAATACCAATTTCACATCCCACAAAGAAGAATAGTAAGTTTAGGAGGGCTACATATCTTACTATCCTTCATGATTTTTCAAACTACAGCATCTCTGCCTATCGAGTTACCCTCTATTAAATTATGATCTGCTCTCTCTGCCGACTGTAACAATTAACAGTCCTATAAGTTAAACCATTGTCAAACAAAACAGTCAAAGAAACTACTAGAGTCTACTGAGAGGCTCCACTGGATCCAGACCTTTTTCATTGCACCAACATACCACTGCCTTCGATGAATATATAGTTTTCTTGTACCAGGAGCTTATGATCCCCTGAGCAACTCCTGAGCCTTGTCTGAAAGAATCCTGAAATCTTTAAGGCTAGAAGGTTCATAATGATGCTCAACACTAAAGGATGTTCACCTCCTTGTCCTACCAACAATCCCTGTAAAACTGGAATCAAGAAATGTTCTATTGCCAACTCACTCACTTCTGGAAACCACAGCTGAGCTGTCCAAAACAGAGTTGCTAAGACTAAATGACATTTCTGATTCCTTACTAATAGTTAAACCTTGTGAATCATTGCAAAAGGAGGGAGAGCATAAGCATTTAACCCCTCCCACTCTGCTGAAACAAATCCACTGCCTCCACCCCTGAATCTGTTTTCTAGCTGTACTATATCAGCAACTATGTTGTCTACCTTGAAGCAAACAGAGCCACCTCTAGAGGTCCCCAAACTTCTGATAATCTCAGAAAACTCTGCAACTGATACTTCAATTGCTGTAATCCCTCAAATATCTTGAGTTCCAGTCTGCAATCACAT
Source organism: Calotriton arnoldi (assembly GCA_963921515.1). Taxonomy (NCBI): domain Eukaryota; kingdom Metazoa; phylum Chordata; class Amphibia; order Caudata; family Salamandridae; genus Calotriton; species Calotriton arnoldi. Next base: position 3,446,117 of record CAWUFW010000219.1, on the reverse strand, counting down.
TGCTCTGGCATGGATACTACTGTGCCCTCCCACTCTGCTGAAACAAATCCACTGCCTCCACCCCTGAATCTGTTTTCTAGCTGTACTATATCAGCAACTATGTTGTCTACCTTGAAGCAAACAGAGCCACCTCTAGAGGTCCCCAAACTTCTGATAATCTCAGAAAACTCTGCAACTGATACTTCAATTGCTGTAATCCCTCAAATATCTTGAGTTCCAGTCTGCAATCACATTGCTCTGGCATGGATACTACTGTGCCTTAAATCTATTTTGTTTTCCAAACAAAGACACCAAATATCCTTGGCTATGTTTGACACACTCTTCAAATTGCTTCCAATCAAACGGTTGATGTAAAAAAAACACAGATATATTGTTCATCTTCAATAAAACATTGCAATTTGTTAATTAGCTCATTGGAGTGAAAAAAACTGACTTAATTTCTAAGCATTTGATATGAGACAACTTCTCTTCCAGAGATCATCTACCTCCCCGTTCCAAATAATACAACTGAGCTCTCCAACCAAATAAACTTGCATCTGACTCCAGGACAAATCAAGAGACGTCCCAGAAATAGCCCAGCCATTCCAAGCCTCTAAAGTGTTCAGCCACCAAAGCAATTACTCTTTTACATCCTCTGTCAAGGCTATCTGATCTCAATACCACAAACCTTACCAAGCTTGCAGCCTTTAACCTATGTAATACTCTGTAATTCAGAGGACCTGGGCATGTATGTTAGGTGAAAAGAGACCTATGACTCTTGCTAGAGTCCTCAAAGAAATCTTTGTTCAAAACATACCTTACCTCTGATTTTATCTTTGATATCTTCTTTATTGGCAAAGTCAGCTCCACCTTCATAGTATCCACCTGTAAATCCAGAAGCCCCAGAGTCTGGAAAGGTTCCAAAACTGACTTCTGCACATTAATCAGAAATCCCAACTTTATAACATGATCGCTATCATCTGCATCTGAATCCTCAATTCCTCTCAATCTTGAGACATAATCAAAAAATAATCTAAATTCATAATCATACAAACTCCTCTTTCTCTGAAGTAAGCATCTACTGGCCTCAGAACCTTGGTAAAACACAAAGGAGCTAAAGTTAATCCAAAAGGTAGGCAAGCAAATAGATATAGGATACCCAACCATCTGAACTGAACAGACTGCTGACTTTCCTTTGAGCCTAGAATAGTGAAATAAACATCTTTTAGATCTATTTTCACTAACCAAACCCTTTCTTGCAAAACAACTTCTGAGAGATGGATTCCCTACATTGTGAAATGCCTCTACTTCACAAACCAATTTAAGTCCTGCATATTTATCACTGCACGCAATCCTTTGTCCTTCTTCCTAACTAAAACTGTTGTACTTATAAAACATTTCTGCTTTTCAGAAACAATCTCTAGTGCACCCTTCTTGATCATCTCCTGAATCTCCGGGTCTACGAACACTGACTGATTTTTTTAAGAAACAATTTCTCTTGGTTCTTGACCTTGAGAAAGGGGATATTGAAATGTACAATATGACCTTTTATTACCTGAAGAACTCATTGGTCTGACATTAATGAGTTCTATGTTTCCCAAAACCTATGTAATCATCTGCCTACCCTTAAAGTGAAAGAACCAGAAATCCTCTTCATACTTACCTTGACCTCCTTGTGGCAAATTCTTGGATCTTCCTCCGGATTGATGACTTTTCCCAACCCATTCTCTCTGTGGAAAGAAAGAGCCACTGACTGGAAGCCCCCTAAATTGACATCTTCCTTGCACTTGATAATGGGACTTGTTAAATCCAGAAATGTCCCCTTTCTCCAGCCCTGTCAAAAATTATTCCTCCAAGAACCTTTCTGAGGGAATTTTTTACCTTAATTCAAACTAGTGAAGGTAGACACATATTTGCCTACTCCTTTAACCAAACCGTCTCCAAAAGAGACCCTTTGGATCTTCAACTGGCTCTTTATTTGCAAGACCTCCCACCCCCAAACTGGGGCTGATACTCCTCAGATCAGCCTTCCTTCTCTCTGTAGTCAGTGCCACACTGGCATTACTTAGGGAGCATACCATTCTCTCAGTCCATCCATATAATAAACCAATATCTACAGAGATATCCTTTGACTTGGCCTCCTCTGTCATGTCTAGAATTCATGCCAGAGGCCCAATTACATCTAATGGCCAATCCTGGCACTGTTTAAATGTTTGTTCAATTCACTTCTGGGAATCATGGCCCATCTTTAAAAAAAGCTGATTAGACCTGGGTATGGATCTGAAGTGATGCATTCTTTATTATCAATGATCAAACGGGAGAACTCAGCATGCATTGCCACCCTATTGCCTCTGAATCTATAATTTAATAAATTCAGCCACATCAGTTATGGGCCACCAATCTGCACTCTTTGGGTGCCTGATCATATCTGGCGAGAACATGACCTCACCTTAGGATCCAAGACAATCCACATATCTTTATTCAGAGGTTCCAACTTGTCACTATGCAAATCCCATACTCATCACATTAATACTCATAAAATTTTGATAATGGCCCATCCTCATCAGATCTAGCCTGAATCTTTTTTTGTGCCGAACAGGACACCCTTTTGCATGCTGCAATGGATGCCTTTCCATTATGTGGTGCTTAGATCATCTCTCTTCACAAGGGAAAACCACCCCCAGTATGATTTCTCCAGATACTTTCCCTTCATTTTCCTTTTACCACCTTCTTTTGAATAATTGTTTACCTCATCCTCATCTAGAGACCAACATTTTTCATCACCCTCTAGCATATTTGTTTTCTCTTCTCTAAAACTGATTCTACTACTTATTCAACTGTATTCTTAACCTCCTTCTCGAGAATTCTCCTGATCACATCCTACTGAAAACAAACTTCAGAAACACTTGACTCTTTAGAAGTGATCCTGTTTATTCACTATCTATTTTATTTCTTTAAAATGTTCTATATTATAGAAATAAATCCCTATGTCTCCTCTTAAGGAATAAGAAAAGCGCACTACCTACACTACAATTAAAGGTGCCTCTTGAAAAACGTTGCTGATCCGAACGTTGTTTGACAAAGCAGGTGCTATGCCCACTTGAGACTTCCTTATATTATTTTTGCCCAAAACTAAAATGGTGGTAGAGACGCAATAACAACACATTCACACCTGGCCCAAAATAAAATGGCAGCCACACACTTCTTTACACCAGCATATGACGCATTACGCACGTAACTGCAGTATATGCCCAGAATAAAAATAGCGTGAATGATGTTACTCAGTGGCGGATGGCACAGATTGGGGGTAGGAGGGCGGAGGGTTGGGGGGTCGGGAGAAGTGGTAAAGAAAAAAAATGTACCTCCTCGCCGCGTTGCGATTGGTCTGAGTGCCGTGGTTCGGTGCTCAGGCGGGGACTGGGGTCCTAGGCACGCTCTCCACCCAGGCTGTAATGCAGCCTGGGCGGACAACATGCAAAGTGCGCATGAAAGTTTGGCCGGCCCTTTCATGCACACTTTAGGGAGTGCAAACCACTCCTCCCCTCCCCTTCTCTGTCAGCAGAGCAGCCCCACCCCTCCCACAAAGCTGCCGCAACAAGGAAAAGATAAAATGATAATAACTTAGAATTATTATCATTTTATTTTTCCTTTAGTTATACTGCTTAAAAGCAGTAGGGCGACGCTCCTGAGCCTCAGGGGAGGAGCTGCCACTGGTGTTACTGCGCCTGCGTCCCTGCACAGAGGAAAACATGCTCTTCAAAGGAGGCGCTACGTGCCCTGGTACAAATGAAAACAAGAATGAATGTCTACAGGATTTAAAAAAACTGTATTACATAAACTTAAGCTACACTGAAATTGTATACGAAAGTGTCTAAAGTGAAAAGAAATGATGGAAACCATGAACTAAACAATAAAGAAAAACATAGAATAATAAACACGGTCTAAAATTCCCCTAAATTGGGACTAAGGGCCTGATTATGATGGCGGTCAGACGAGCGTCTGGCCGCCATCCTGTTGGGAACAGGACCTGCCGACAGGGAATCGGCGGTCCTGCCAAGCAAATTACAATCCGAACACCGTGGAGGCGATCGGAAACATGCCTCTTAGCATTGAGGCTTGTGCTGCGGCCCGAAAAAGGGCTGCAGCACAAGCCTCATTGCTAAGAGGCATGTTTGTAAACATACCTGCACCTTGTGAAAGGCACCATGCGGTGCCTGCCACATGGTGCAAGGATGCTTAGGGGGTTACCCTAGGTGCCCCCCAGACCCCATAGCAGAGGGCCAGGGGCAAGGGGGGCCTGCTAGGGGCCCCCAAAGACACTCTCCGCCCGCCTTTTCATGGCGGGCAGACCGCCATGAATTGGCAGGTGGAAAGGGACATTGTAATCCCTACAGCGGTGCCTGAGCAGGCACCGCCCCTATTGTAGGGATTGCAGTCCCTCCTATGGTCCGATCGGCTCCTTGAGCCCATCGGATGCAAGGCAGACAGTCCCTCTGCCAGATACCTCCACCTGCCGCATCGTAATGCGGCGAGCGGACCTGCAGGGGGCGATGGCCGTGGGACCGCCACTGACTGCCTGTCGGTGGCAGTCCCACCACCATCTTAATCAGGCCCTATATTATTACAAGAAACAGCAATGAAAAGAGGAAGATGGATTTCTTGTTCCGGTTTATCAGGACTGTGGTGTTCTAATTCCAGCTCTTGAATTATGTTTTGGGTTAAAGGTTGCGTTGGATGGTGTAGTATATGCTTTAAAGTCTAGTTGTTTAAGAATACTTCTATCTGTGTGTTCTAAGTCTTTGTTGAACTTGAGTGTTCTCTGCCAAGTCAGTTACTGTTTTGACTAGCTTGGAAGAGTCCGCTCTCATCTTGCCTGTAACTGGATTAAAGAATTTAAACCTACCTACGAGTTGGACATCTTCTATTTAAAACATTTTGGCGACGTTTTTTGGTGGACCCAGAGTTCCTTTCCTTGTCTTCTTCTTCAACTTCAATAGTGGCTGTTTTCCTGCGATCTGAGGCATCGTCCACTTGCTGTGGTAGGAGGTCATATCCAGGTGAGAGCGGACAGCGGAGACGAACAATGAGCGTATGTTTTCTCGTTTCCACGGCGTAAGCATCTTGAGAGGTTTCCGCAGTAATGGAGAATCGTGGAGTATATGAATGACTTGATGACGTCATTCTAAAGCGGTCATCTTCAGCAAAGAAATGCAGCCGTTTCCAAGCGAACCTTCGTGTGGAGTTTCCAGGCAATGCTCTCTTTGAGCCAACAATCCAGACTCTGCAACAACGCAAGCGGTGAGTGACAAGCGTCGCGCTGACGTCCTCTGTTTTTGGCCATAGCAACGAGTTTGGAGTCATCACGCATTACGTTTGCGTATCTGATAGAGCGAAATGTTCTTGTGAATTGTAGGGGTGCATCATAATCACTGATAGGCCGCACCCACATGTATTCAGACATATATTCGTATATATTCAGTTGCATACTCATGCATGTTTAGTAAAGAATGAATAGTTCACTGATACTAAGTGAACTCGCAGCATAATGGTGTTAGGATAATTATGTAATGTAATGCTTATTGAATTGTGTGAACATAATACATAGAGGAATTAGTTCGTGTGTAATGTAATTGCAGTAGTTTAAACGTGCATCATATTAAAGTTGCACATGTAATTCATGTTCGCATATGTATTGTAATGAAAATGCTTAGGGGAAAAGTAAGATGTGTGTTTAAAAGTCATATGTAAAGGCCTGACTACATATATGCTTAAGGAAGGCCTGGTTTGTTCTTATGTTAGCTTATTTCGTAGGCAGTGAAAAGATTCTCTTGGTAAGGCTCTCTGGGCATAAACGGTAGATTTAATTTGCACAGTAGAAGGTTTCTGTTGAACGTATCTTTTGTTGCAGGTGCAAGGACACATGTCTCGTTAGTAAAGACTAACTCTTTGTTTTCAAAAGTTAGAGAGATGGGAGGCATGGTACGGGGAGTGAAATGGAATTTAGGGATGATACTTTCAGCGGAGAAGGTGCCTGGGACTCAAGGTCATCGCAACCGTCCAGGATGAAGTAACCGTTTCGATGGAAAAATACAAGAAAGAAGACCTGGCCAAGGAGGCGTGACAAAGGCGTGTACAATTGTATTGGGGTTTTGTATTAGGGATAGTGCCCTGAGGGAGGAGGCGAGAGAAGAGGTAGGGGAGACCAGAGAGAAGGACAGAGCTGAGCTTAGGTATTATGTGATTGCACTTCTTAGGAAGTCTTCACAGCTGACACCTTTTATTCACTCTTGCCTGGGAAAATCGTTATGCAGGGATGTCACTTAGCGTTAGTGTAGGGACAGCAATTGATTTTAAGCTTGTTTAGTCCAATGAAGAGCAACTTAGAAATTGGAGCAATCATAGTCTGGTTGATCCTTCTAGAACTTTCTATTCTCCTTATCTTGAGTCGGATGAGACTCCTGCGTAGGTTATTATTTGTATTAGGCCCATCTATTTCTTTAACCTCATGTTGAGGTGCTTGCATGTCCAGTTATTTTTGGCGATAATAAATTCTTAAACTTGAATTCGGAGTCAGTGGTCCTTTCAGACAAAATGAATGCTGTTATGTAACCAGATGAGATTCTCTCCTTTACACTATTCAACAGGTAAAAAGATCTTGGCGACCAGAAGGTTTTTATAGATAATTAGATAAGAATCGGCGTTATCAGTTGGTAGCAGAGTAGGATGGTTACCTTTGATGGTAAGGGGAGATCTAGAGCAAGATAGGAGATTAAGTTGCCCCATAGAGCCCGAGTGACGCAGATCCAGAGGACCGCGGGAGAAGGATGTCGGAGGTCGTGGAAAACTGACGGAGAGTGACGGTGCGGCGGAAGTAGCAGTTCGTGGTAGAGTGAGTATGAAAAGAGTGGTGTTTGGTAGATTGCGGTGTTTTATTGTTGTGTGATGTCTTGCGGAGTTGGAACGAGAGTTGTGTGATTGAGAACCGGACCGTGAGCGCGCGCGGGACCGGGAGATTTATTGTGGTGTAGAATACACCCAGAGTTGAGAACGTTGACCAGAGGTTGTGGGGGTCACGAGACGTCATTGACAGACCCACTGAAGATAGGGAACACATGAGTGAGTGTGTGAATAACCAACGCAGGTCGTAGGTTATTGTGTGCAGAACATCGAGTGATTGAATCCTATCGAGTGTGTTAGAGGCGATTGTCCGGTTGTTTCGCGGACAGACGATTGCCAGATTGAGGTCAACAAGCTCAAGAGGCTGATCGGTCATTGGTAAGACTGATGGTCAGAGAGGTAATTGTTCGGTAGGACGGACATTATTTCAGAGTATGATTGGGACAGGTGCGAGTGAGAACGAGTGAATTAGAAAGGAGGGGAACTGCTGCGAGCGGAGGAAAAGTGACGTCAGACAAGTGCCGCGCTGCGATAGGCCGGTTGGTGTGAGCCGCGCTGGTATTGGTGGAGTGAAATCGAGAAGCAAGAGCTGACATTTTGAGTGCAAATACAAAGTTGATTCATCATGAAATGTTTTAAAGTTTTACGGGAACTTTGTAGAGGTGATAGACATGTGGTTGTTCGGGAAGGAGAGGAAGCTCCTCCCGAGGATACACCAGCACATTATATGGCAAAGAATGTAGGATTGCATACTATAATTTGGCTTGAGAATTGGCATAAAATGACAGAAGCAGAAGGAGAATTGTCGTTCCCACGCTATGGTACTTTCAGGTTAGAGGTGTTGTACCAGCTAAAAAGTATAATGGCTTCTTTACGACCACTACCTAGACCAACACAGTTTGAGGCACTACATGCGTGGATAAGAGCAGCGTATGATAGGAAGAAAGACAGAAGCCAAGAAAGGGTGAAGAAATCGGTCAGGGCATTTCAAGATGCAAGGTGGGATGCATTGGAGAAAAGGTGGAGAGTGGAAACGATCGAAGGAGATAAGTTGTACCCATTGTTAGTACAAAATGGGAAAATAATAAGAATCGATGAGGACGACAGTGATCTAGATGACAGCTTGTTAGATAGGATGTTGGCAGAGAGGCCACCACCATTTAATCCAGACTCAGAAGAGGGAAAGCCGACCCCAGCAGTAACAATTGATGGGAGCCAGAATCAGACTAGCATGAGAGTAGTGGGAAGGATTTCCACAGGAACAGAGGGGCAACGGCGTCTATGATAACACAGCCTCCTGTTGGGAACACAAGATTACCGGACTCCTTGACAGTACCGGTTACCATTGGCCCTATAGGACCGGTATATGACCCAGACCGAGTGAGAGAAGGGGGCTCCGTACAGATGGGAAGGGAAGAAGTAACCAGCGAGAGTGGAAATGGGTTTGGAGTACGAGTGGTTCATTTCCCAAGACCAGTGGAGACAAGTACGCCGTTACCGGCTACTGCAGACTCTTCCTTTAGACAAGAAGAGGAGAGACCAGAAAGACCAAAGTCTTTGCGTGAATCCAAGTCAGCTTTGTGGATGTGGACACCAACAGTAACAAACCAAGAGGATAGGATGCAAGGAGATAGGGCACAAAACGTCTCGGAAGACAGACCGAGTTCCAGGAATATGATGGAAGGGAATAGGTCACAAGGACAGAATAGTGACTGTGATGAGCGGGATGGCTCGGGTTGTCGAGATGTACTGAGGAGTGCGATACAGGCAAGGTTACTAGACGTAGTGAGAATGAAAGCAGAGGTAGATGAGATGATTAATGGAGGTCTGCCTTTGGAAAGGATAGAAATTTATGGATCAGATGAGCTGCTGTTTGTAGCAAAAGATGTGACTCGAAAAGCTAGGATGGCACATGATAGATTGAAGGAATTGGCCAAAAGATATGAGGTAGACCTGAACAAAACTAAAGCATTGCAGGGACCACATAGATTACATTACAGTGACCAGGAGCTGGAGGAGAAAAGAATCACAGGATTAAGGACACACACAAGAGATCTGATTGTAGGAATGAGAATATGGATTTTGTTGGACAAATGGGAAGAAAGGTGGTCCAAGAAGAAACCAGCAAAGAAAGCTGAGGGGGAAACGCCGCCTCCAGGAGGGGGGGCGACGGGTGTTGGAAATTTTCCTTTACGGGAAGTACAGAATGGAGGGTACGTGCATGTGCCGTGGAATAGAGGTGATTTGGCTGCATTTACAAATGATTTTCCTCGGCTGAGGGAAAAACCAGTAGAGTGGTACAAACAGGTTGAGCGGTTTGTGAAAATTTCAAAAGTATTGTGGATTGATTTGAACACTTTGTTTGACATAGTGGTACCGGGAGATTTGTGGACAGCTTGTAAAGTCGCTATCGAGTGGCCGACTTCGGAACCGGATAGGGAGGCAGTTACAAATGGTCCATCACCCCTAGTTATGAAAAAGTATGAGCAGGTGATTACATGGTTGAAACTGAAGATTTCACCTCAGGATATAGATTGGGTTAAGATAGATCGGACTGTACAGGAACCCAAAGAAACGGTGCATGAATATTATGAAAGACTTCTGCAAGCTTTTAAACAGTATAGTGGGTTAGATATCTTGGACCCCAAGGATATGGGACAGTTTGTCTCAAAGTTTGTACTGGGTCTGAGAATGGAAATCAGCCTCATGATACAGCACCATTTGATCTGCTGGCAGAACAAGCCACTAGATGAAATATTGAGGTATGCGAGATACTGTAGTGATGAGGTGGAATCGAAACATCGAAAGCTAAAAGACAAATTGATGCTTGTCCAGATGCAGACAGCACAGAGTCAGCCTAGTGGAGGGACCTTAGGAAGAAAGCAGGGAAATTTCCAGGGGAACCAGAATGGGCAAGCCATGGGAAAGGGAAAACCAGTAGACCCCAAGACAGGAGTGGACGTGGCCACATTGAAGAAGACCACTGCGTGTCATCTTTGTTGCCAGGTCGGACATTGGAAACGCGAGTGTCCTTTGAACCCAGCTAATCAGTTGCAGGAAGAGGGGGCTCAGGCACCCGCGCAAGAGGTAGTTAACACAGTGACGAGGCCTAGGACGATGAAAGGGGGGTTTACAGCTCTCATGCCCAGGTTCCCCAAGCTCCAAGGATTTCACAAGGAACACGAACGTACCAACAGATGCCCCTGTTCGAAGACTATGACGAGAGTAGCTCAGACCCTTTATCCTGACGGTGCCTGAGGGGGGAGGAAGACTGCACACTTGGAGCGGTCTTGGAGGTAGACCAGAGAGGACCTTTTGTGGAAGCAGATATTGAGGGTCATCCTGCCACACTTTTGGTTGATACTGGTGCTATCCGGTCTACTGTAAGATCAGCAGTGGTCCCTAACCTACCCCTCTCGGGACAATCAATCCAGGTTGTTGGAGTAGCGAACAAGAGAATAAGCAGCCCATTGACAGAACCGATCCTAGTAAAGATAGGTTCCTTCCAAACTAGACATCAGTTTGTAGTGTGTGATACGAGTCCAGTTTGCCTTTTGGGGAGAGATCTGTTGTGCAAGTTGAACTGCACGATTTACTGTACGCCACGAGGAGTGGAGGTCCAGACGAGAGATGACGATGCTGACTTTAAAATTACCAATCAGCATCTGTGTATAGATCTGTACCCAATGGTGACTGTGGAAGAACTTCCACCTGATCTGAGAGACGCAGTGTCGTCTGTGGTGTGGGATTTCGCAGGCGACGAAATAGGTCTAATCAGAGGGGTTGAACCAGTGCGGATTGAGGTGAAACAGAATGTTGATTTCCCCAGGACACCTCAATACAACCTGTCGCCAGAAACGATTGCAGGGATAAGACCTGTGATCGAGACTTTCATTGAGAAAGGCATTCTGAAATAGATCAGAGGTAGCCCCTGTAATTCACCCATAATGGGACTACAGAAACCGAGCGGGAAATACAGGATCGTGCAAGACCTGCGAAAGGTCAACACGATAGTTGTCCCTTGTTGTCCAGTGGTACCGAATCCTTCAGTAATACTGTTCCAGATCCCATGTGAAGCCGAGTGGTTTACGGTTATCGATTTATGTCAAGCCTTCTTTTCGATACCGCTCCATGAGGAAAGCCAATTTCTTTTTGCGTTCAGGCTGGAAAATCGTGTGTTAACATGGTGTCGTATCCCTCAAGGGTATACGGAAAGTCCATCGATCTTTAACCAGATCCTGAAGAAGAACCTTGAGAGTCTTGTGTTGCCGCAGAACTCAGTTCTCGTGCAATACATAGATGACTTGCTCATTGCCTCAGAAACAGAAGATGCTTGCAGAATTGACACTGTAGCTCTGTTGAACCACTTAGCAGGGAATGGACATAAGGTGTCCCCGAACAAGCTGCAGTACTGTTTGAATGAGGTACAGTACTTGGGACACAGATTGGAAAAAGGCAAGAGGAAGGTGTCACCAGATCGAATTGAGGCAATAATGAGCATGGCAGTACCCACCACACAGAGAGAAGTTAGGATGTTCCTGGGAATGGTTGGCTACTGTCGACAGTGGATTCCTAGTTTCTCCTTGAGAGCAAAGCCTTTGCAGAGGCTTACGCACAAGGATGTGAGTGATCCGGTACCATGGGACGAGGAGTGCTTGATGTCATTCCTGAAACTGAGAGAGGATTTGTGCAGGGCTCCGGCACTGGGAATGCCTGATTACAACAAGGCCTTTTCATTGTTTTGTTACGAGAGGGAAGGATGTGCATTAGCAGTGTTAGCTCAGAACCATGGAGGTGTCCGTAGACCAGTTGCCTATTTCTCAGCTACTCTAGATCCAGTAGCTTCTGCGTTGCCCGGATGTCTAAGATCCGTTGCTGCAACAGGTGTCAGCATTGAAAGATGTGAAAGCATTGTAATGGGACATCCATTGACTGTACATGTGCCACACTCGGTTGAGTTATTGATGACCAGGACCAAGACCCAGCACCTAACAAACAATAGATTAACGAGGTACGAGCAAGACATACTTGCCGCAGAGAATGTGACTCTGAAAAGGTGCTCTGTCTTGAACCCTGCGACATTGATGCCTACACCGAGCACGGATGATGAAGATTGTGCGGACCATGATTGTCTCGATGTGACCGAGCTTTGCACCAAACCGAGACCTGACATTGTCGATGAACCATTGGCTGACCCAGATGAAATTTTCTTTGTCGATGGTTCATGCTTAAGAGACAGTGTGGGGCAATTGAGAGCAGCGTTTGCTGTATGTACCATTTCAGGAGTGGTCGAGGCTGCTTGCCTAGAAGGAGTACGCTCCGCGCAGGTAGCTGAGATCATTGCCTTGACCCGTGCTTGTTTGGCCGCTGATCGAATTCGAATCACGATTTACACAGACAGCCAATATGGGTTTGGCGTGGTGCACGACTTCGGGCAGTTATGGTCTCAGAGGGGATTTTTGACATCATCTGGCTCACCCATTCGGAATGGAGAATATGTAAGACAACTGTTGGATGCATTACAGCATCCGAAAGAAATTGCTGTGGTAAAGTGTTCAGCCCATGGGAAAGGGGAGGACTTTGTGTCATTGGGTAACAATTACGCGGACGAAGTCGCCCGTTTCTGTGCAGAACAAGGATGCATATTCACAGATAGATACGCAGGGGAGAGCCAAGAAATAACCGAACTCAGCATAATGTTGGCCATGGCAGACACTTGGGAAGAGCTTAAGCGATTACAGGACGAAGTTTCAGTCCAGGAGAGAGAGGGATGGATCAAAGCTGGTTGTGAGAAAGGAGATGTGGATGTGTGAGTATCCAACGATGGGAGAGCCGTATTACCAGAAGAATTGTTGAGTCCGATGGCAAGGCTGATACATGGACAGGCACACCTTGGTAGAGACGCAATGATGAGGGTGTTTAGACAGACGTGGTATAACCCACGGTTCCGAGCAATGGCTGAAACAGTGTGTCAAAGGTGTGTTACGTGTCAGCAGATGAACGCTGGAAAGAAAACAGTAGTTACATTGAGTCACATTGGGAGGTCAGGTGGGCCTTTCAACAGAATACAGCTCGACTTTGTGGAAATGCCTAAGTGTAATGGATTGAGGTACATTTTAGTGCTGGTATGTGTATTCTCACGGTGGGTGGAGGCTTACCCCACACGCAGGTGTGACACTCTCACAGTGGCTAAATTACTGTTGAGGGAGCTCATCCCTAGATTCGGGATCCCGACCTCTTTGGAATCAGATAGAGGAGGGCACTTCCACAGTGAAATCCTGAAGTTGCTTTGTGCTGCATTGAACATTGACCAGAGACTCCACTGTAGTTACAGACCAGAGGCTTCTGGGATGGTGGAACAAGTTAATGGAACTTTGAAGGCCCGGATGGCAAAAATGTGTTCTTCGACATCCCTGAAATGGCCCGACGCTTTGCCGCTCGTGCTGATGAGCATGCGAAGTGTCCCAGACAGAAAGACCGGGTTGTCCCCCCATGAGATATTAATGGGGAGGGCAATGAGATTGCCAGCAGTACCAGCTACAGCCTTGATAAGCATCACTGATGATTTGATTCTCGATTATTGTAAAGGACTCTCTGATGTGGTCCGTTCTGTATCCCAGCAGGTTCAAGCAGCAGTGGTCCCAGCCTCGAGTGATCTATGCCACGACTTGTGTCCCGGTGACTGGGTGCTCGTCCGGAAGCACGTGAGGAAGAGTTGCTTGGATGCCCGCTGGCGTGGCCCGTATCAGGTGATACTTATCACGAACACAGCAGTGAAGTGTGGAGGATTGCCGAACTGGGTGCATGCCTCTCATACCCGCAGAGTTCCAGCACCCTTGGAAGAAACAGCTCCTCTCGTAAATGAAAATCCAGCTGATGTGGCAGGGCCACATGGGAGGACAAGTCAAGCTGTAAGGGTCGCTGACACAGCTGGTGGTGCACTAGAGCAAGCTGAAGGGGGTTTCCACAGTTCGAACCCTGACTCAGACACCGAAGACAGAAACGGTGCAGTGGGCGGAGAAGAGTCAGATTCAGCAGAAAGAGGAAGTAGTGCACTGGGTATAGAAGGGGAAGGCAGACGAACGAACAGAAGTGCAGAAAGTTGGCCTGAAAGACAGAACCTGAGGTTAGCACCTGAAAGAGACCTTGCTCCAGTGTCTGAAGTATCTGAAATGGAGGCAAGTGACGAAGACCAAGCACAAGACAGTCGGCGAAGGTCAAAGAGAACAAGAGTGCCTTGTCGCAGATACTCTACCCCTGAGTGGACTTACACCGTGTTTGATGCAGGGGGTGGTGAGCACGGGAAGGCTGAGGTCAGTGCAGGTGGTCCGTCGGAGCCCGAATGTGGTGGTGAAGGTGGTGCTGCAGTTGCCAGGGCTCGAAATAGAAGGAACACTGACCCTCACGGTTCCGAATCCCCCGCTTCTGAGTGAAGTCCGAAACTTGGTTCTGCATCGACTCGAATTCCCGCCTTTTGGAGTTGAGCCGTTTTCACATGAAGTGTTGATTTTGCGTCTTGAACTTTTGTATCACGTTTTGGTATTGCTCAATGAGGATCTTATTGTGGATCAACTATAAACTGTAAATAAAAGTCCAAAAGAAGAAGATAACCTAGGTCCGAGTGGAAGAAGAATAAACTTAGGGACTTTCCACAGAAGAGGAACGAAAACTAGGGAAGTCTTTTTCTGGACTGTGTAAATAAGATTGTGATCGGAAAGGGAAAATCCGGAGATTTCATGGTTGCTCGAGCTGGTTAAGCAAGTCACAATTAAAGGACAGAGACTTTTTCAGGGTTCTTTGCGATAACCAAGACTTTTGAGAACTTACGAAACCATGGAGCCGGGAGATCCCAATCGTAGATCTAAATGGATTGTAGGCATCCTTATAAGTAGTGTAATAGTTTCTATAATCATAGTAGTTATAGTCTCATACACTGGTTTGCACGAGCTAGAAGTAGAGGGGGTGACAGGGACACCGACACCTATTACACCTAGCCAGAAGGGGGTAGACAGGGCAGCTGACAGAGCTTTGTTATTAGAAGAAAGTCGTAGATTACATGTAGATTTATCTAAAGGTGATTTTAAGTTGAATGCATATGCTAAGTTGTTGTATGAGTATGTTGATGTGATGGATGCGAAAGATTGTTATGTGTGTATGCAGTTGCCTACTTCAGTGGACGAGGGTATTAGGTATCACCATCTTCCACTGACTTATGGTATTTCATGTAGTCTTTTGCTTAGTTTATTTTATGAGAGAGATCAGTTTGAGTATTTCTTTTCCAATTTCGACGCAGTGCTTCCTGAAGTCCCAGCTTACAAGCATTTGAATAAATATGACTATTATAAGACGGAAGATAGACTCAGGAAGTACTTCATACCGAGTTTGGAATTGGATACAGCATTCGCACACAGACACAATCTGACTTGTTTGATGTCGGATGTAGAGAGAAAGTTTGTAGATCAGGTTGAGGATAGGTATAGAAAGCTGACTCACTCCCGAGACTTGGGGCATCACAGGACAGATTGGACAGAGGAAGAACAGTTGCATAAGACCAGGGGAAGCTATGGTCCTATAGCGTTAGATAAGGAGCAGAGGGGTAAGTTGTGTATAAGGCGTTATCAGACTTACTACGAGAAGGTAGCAGTGGGACAAAGTACTTGTGATCACGTTTTCACCATGGCAGATGTAGCAAAAGATTTTCTCCAAGGTCCTGTACAAGTGATACCAACGGTGTATTACGTATGTGGGAAGAATGCTTATGTGAGGTTGCCTGCAAATTGGTATGGAACATGTTATTTGGCAATAATATTTCCAAAGATTTACCATACAGAAGATTTAGATCTTCTAGAAGGTGGAGAGCATTCACGAGCGAGAAGGGCTGCAAGTGCAGGAATTGTAGTGGGAGATATCTTTGGAGCTATGATACCTAGACTGGGAGTAGTCTTGAATGATGTGAAAATCCGGAGGTTAGCGACGGTGGTGGATGAATTTTCAATGAATACAGCAAAGTCGTTGGTGTTGGTGGAAGGAGAGATGTTGTCGATAAGGGGAATGGTTTTGCAGAACCGCCTTGCTTTGGATGTCCTATTGGCAAAAGAGGGCGGAGTCTGTAAAATGTTGAAGGTTCAAGAGTGCTGCACTTATATACCAGACCGTAGCAAGGATCTGGAGAAATATATAAGTAACATCACTACAATCCACACAAAAATAGCGGATTTGACCGAAGAGGGGGCCTGGGAAAAGGTCGGCAAGGGTTTTGGTCAAGTGGGAGGTTGGTTTGCGAATCTAGGAAAGGGATTCCTTGGGTACTTTCTGAGACCCCTCCTTATTTTGGTGGTTTGTGTGGTTGGCTTGTGGATTTTGATCAAGGCCTACAAGTGGTATCGAGCAGGCCGAGTCAAGAGAGCTTTGAGGGAAAATGAGATGAGATTGGCAAGACTGCAGGACAGTCAGTATCAAAGGCTCAAGAGCATGGAGAAACTAAGATCAGGGAAGATGGCAACAAGTTCTGTTTAGGTCAGTTCTTTCTCCAAGGGAGTAGAATGAAATGTGATGACAGGAGTCATCAAAGGGGGGAACTGATAGAGCGAAATGTTCTTGTGAATTGTAGGGGTGCATCATAATCACTGATAGGCCGCACCCACATGTATTCAGACATATATTCGTATATATTCAGTTGCATACTCATGCATGTTTAGTAAAGAATGAATAGTTCACTGATACTAAGTGAACTCGCAGCATAATGGTGTTAGGATAATTATGTAATGTAATGCTTATTGAATTGTGTGAACATAATGCATAGAGGAATTAGTTCGTGTGTAATGTAATTGCAGTAGTTTAAACGTGCATCATATTAAAGTTGCACATGTAATTCATGTTCGCATATGTATTGTAATGAAAATGCTTAGGGGAAAAGTAAGATGTGTGTTTAAAAGTCATATGTAAAGGCCTGACTACATATATGCTTAAGGAAGGCCTGGTTTGTTCTTATGTTAGCTTATTTCGTAGGCAGTGAAAAGATTCTCTTGGTAAGGCTCTCTGGGCATAAACGGTAGATTTAATTTGCACAGTAGAAGGTTTCTGTTGAACGTATCTTTTGTTGCAGGTGCAAGGACACATGTCTCGTTAGTAAAGACTAACTCTTTGTTTTCAAAAGTTAGAGAGATGGGAGGCATGGTACGGGGAGTGAAATGGAATTTAGGGATGATACTTTCAGCGGAGAAGGTGCCTGGGACTCAAGGTCATCGCAACCGTCCAGGATGAAGTAACCGTTTCGATGGAAAAATACAAGAAAGAAGACCTGGCCAAGGAGGCGTGACAAAGGCGTGTACAATTGTATTGGGGTTTTGTATTAGGGATAGTGCCCTGAGGGAGGAGGCGAGAGAAGAGGTAGGGGAGACCAGAGAGAAGGACAGAGCTTAGCTTAGGTATTATGTGATTGCACTTCTTAGGAAGTCTTCACAGCTGACACCTTTTATTCACTCTTGCCTGGGAAAATCGTTATGCAGGGATGTCACTTAGCGTTAGTGTAGGGACAGCAATTGATTTTAAGCTTGTTTAGTTCAATGAAGAGCAACTTAGAAATTGGAGCAATCATAGTCTGGTTGATCCTTCTAGAACTTTCTATTCTCCTTATCTTGAGTCGGATGAGACTCCTGCGTAGGTTATTATTTGTATTAGTGCCCATCTATTTCTTTAACCTCGTGTTGAGGTGCTTGCATGTCCAGTTATTTTTGGCGATAATAAATTCTTAAACTTGAATTCGGAGTCAGTGGTCCTTTCAGACAAAATGAATGCTGTTATGTAACCAGATGAGATTCTCTCCTTTACACTATTCAACAGGTAAAAAGATCTTGGCGACCAGAAGGTTCTTATAGATAATTAGATAAGAATCGGCGTTATCATATCAACGTCGTCGGCCATCTTGGATTTTGAAGATTTTTGTCGTGTATCTTAGCAACTACACGTCGGACACGGATTTCATTATCTCGGCAATTACTGAAGGGTTTTCCTACTTCTTCGGTGATATACACACCTGCGGTATATCATTGAGTGGCAGTTCTCCTAATTCATTGAGTGGCAGTTCTTCTATTTCACCGACAGCACTCTACGATGATTAACTAAAGGTACTTTCTCCATTGTTTAATTTTTACCTTTATGCGTCGCACATCTTTGGAATAATATTTGGTGGCAGCTGTTCTTTGTCATTTCCTACACTCATTTTCTAAGGTTAAAAAGAGAAAAAGAGAAAAGAGACAGCATTCTCTATTGTTTTTATTTTCTCCTCTTTAACAGTGGAATTCTAGTTATTTTTAACTTTTTACTATTAGAACATAGTATGGCTTCTGCACAAATTTCCGTGGTATTACCTCCTACTTTTTTGGCACAAGCAGGACCTCCTAGTATTCCATGGGAGGATTGGATTCTCATGTTTGAGAATTACCTGGATGCACTTGACGGTCAAGAGTTTTCTGCAAAAAGGAAGAAAGCACTTTTGCTTAGCACTTTAGGGAAAGAGGGGCAATGTGTTTTTCACTATTTACCTCAAGCTCTTCAAGCCAACGGTCAATCCATGCCGGATGAGTACAAAGAAGCCATTTGCAGATTGGAAGCTAGATATGCTAAAGAGGAGAATCTTGTTATGAATAGGTATAAGGTTTACACCCAGCATCAGAAACAAGGAGAATCGATAGACGAATTCATAGCAACACTTAGGGAACTGTTCATTAAATGCAAATTCGGGATGATGACTGATGAATTAATAAGGGATCAACTTATTGTTCAATGTAATAATAAAAAAAATTCTGAAAATACTTTGGGCGGCGAAAAATCCCTCTCTTAAAACAGCCATTGAGCTAGCTAAAATTGTGGAACAATCTGAAGGTTGCATGAAGGAATTGGAGAAGCGAAATTTGAGCCATGATGTCTCTGAAGTATCTGATCACGACAATAGAGACAATAGAGACAGTGACTGTGTTGAGGATGACCTAAGTGGTGTAGCTGCCATTAAAGACAAAGGGAAGTTTGTCAAAAGGTCTTTTAACTCTAAGAGTTTAGGTCCCAAAACATGTAAAAGGTGTGGGAGTGTTGCACATTCTTCTGATTCAAAATTTTGTTTTGCAGCTAAACAAGAATGTTTGAAATGTGGTTGAGTGGGTCACTACGCTAGGGTGTGTAAGAGTAAAGCTCGCCCTAGAATTGCTTATGTACAAAGTGAGGAAGAGGTGGATATCTCTCACTTGAACAAAATCTTAGTAGGTGAAGATGTTTCTAATGATGATGATAGAAGAAATAATAAGCCAAAAGCTATGTTTACTGTTGACGATTGTGAGATATGTTTGATTGTTGATACTGGATCCAAATATACTATTATACCCAAGAAGTTGTTTGAAAAAAGGTGGGGTGACAAAACGTTATTGCCAAAGGACATTGCTCCCAGTGGATACCAAGGTGAGTCCATCGATATTCTGGGATACTTTCTTGCACACATAAAATTTTCTGGCAGGCAAATCCAAGGTAAAGTGTATGTGGCAGAGCAAGGTCCACCCATTCTTGGGTGGGTGCACCAATATGATTTGAGGATTATAGTAAATCCCAGAGTGCCTACACAGATTATGGTGGTTGAGGATGAAAGTGTTGAATGCATTCTTGAGGGGGCAGGGGCTGTATTTAGAGAAGAGCTTGGTCTACTAAAAGGTTATGTGCATCGCATAATGTTAAAAAAAGATGCGGTGCCGATACAACATAAGGTCAGACGTGTTCCAATTGTGGTGAGGGAGGATGTTAAGAATCTCATCAAAGAAATGCTTGATTCGGGTGTGATTGAACCAGTGGAAGCTTCTCCATGGATTTCTCTTGTGGTTATTACCAAGAAGGCTGATGGCAAGTTAAGATTCTGTGTGGACTTGAGATCTGTAAATCGATGTGTTGTTGCTGATACATTTCCACTCCCAAATATCGCAGAATTGGTGTCTACTCTTAATGGTGCTAAGTTCTTTTCAAAACTTGATCTCAAGAGCGCTTACCACCAGATTAAACTGCATAATGACTCTAAACATCTCACAGCGTTCATTACCCCTGAAGGTACCTATCAATTCCCACGGATGCCTTTTGGTTTAACTTCAGCGGCTAGTGTTTTCCAGCTCATGGTCACAGACATTTTTAAAGGAATCAACAACACAATCTATTTCCAGGATGACATTCTGGTGTATGGGAAATCTGTGGAGGAGCATAATGCAATCCTGAAAATGGTAATGTGGGTCTCACGCTTCGCAAAGAGAAATGTAAATTTTTAGTTGAGCAGATTGAGTATTTAGGATACACCATTAGTGACACTGGCGTTAAACATAAAAAAAGTCTTTGCAGTGCTATTAATTTGGCTCCACCTCCCCTAGACAAAGATCAATTAAGGTCATTTATGGGCTTAATTGAATACTATGCGAAGTTTGTAAAGAATTTTTCGGACAAAACTGCTTGTTAAAAAGCTTACTAAAGAAGGGGGTGAGTTTTGTGTGGGGGGTACAACACCAGAAATGTTTTGACACTATCGAAAAGGAGATTTGTGAAGCTAATGTTTTAGTTTCTTTCAATGTGAACCGTAAGTCTATCCTCACGGTTGACGCCAGTGCCACGGGTTTAGGCGCCATGTTATCTCAATGCAAAGCAGGGTCCGAAGGAACTGTAGCCTTTGCCTCTAGGACATTGACTCAAGCAGAACAAAATTACTCAGTTATCGAGAGGGAGGCCCTTGCTGCATCTTGGGGAGTGGAGCATTTCCCTACTTATCTGTGGGGTACAAAATTCTTGCTTCGTTCTGATCACAAACCATTGATTAAAATGTTGTCTCCGGGAGGCACTGGCAAAGGTTCAGCAAGGCTTGCGAAATTAGCCTCTAAACTACAAGAATTTCCATTTGAAATAGAGTACATTCATGGGTGGAGGAATGTCCAAGCAGACTGTTTGTCTCGGATGTCCGTAGATTGAAAGTTGGTAGAAGGACCTGAGTTTGTTGATGGAGAAAAGGACATTGCTGTAGCTTCAGTTAATGATGTTGTTTTTGTGGGTGAAGGTGTTTTTGATGCGAATGACTCGACACGTGAGATGGGTGTTGATCACACACTAAGTGTAGTAGTCAACATGTTGAAGTCGGGATCTAGAAGAGAGAGCTGTGTCTCGGTTGCTGTTCGCCCTTATATTAAAGTTTTAGATGAGTTATCTCTGTGTGGTGATAGTGTGTTGATGAGAGGTGAGAGATTTATTCCTCCTTTTGGTATTAGGGAAAAACTGTTAGCTTTGGCTCATGAGGGACATCTTGGCCAAACGTTAACTCAGCGTCGTTTGAAAATTCATTTTTGGTGGCCTGGATTGGATGGCCAGGTGGTTGATTGGGTGGAAAGGTGTTCCGTGTGTAAAGAAGGTGAGAAAAGGTTGAAGGTAGGTGGTAAGTCTGGTGATGGACAGATTGAGAATCCTGGTAAGGCTTGGCACAGTATTTGCTTAGATTTTATTGGCCCGATGGGAGAATTGCATGAGAGAGACAGGTTTGGCATTGTGGTTGTGGATGTTTTTTCAAAGTGGTTGACTGTAAAATTTGTGAAGGATATCACTACTGAGAGTACTATCAAGTTCCTTTGAGAATTGTTTAGGGATGAGGGCATTCCTTCAGTTCTCATTACTGACAATGGTACGCAGTTAGTGCCAAGTTTTTAAAAAAGATTGTGGTATTGCTGATCACCGTACTTCGCTGTACAACCCTCAAGGGAATGGTTTGTGTGAACGGGCCAACAAAGTTGTTAAAGGCATTATCCAGATGGCTTCTGCTAATGGTTCTGTTGTGCGTAAAATGGTGGATGAAATGTTATGGGCCTACCGGGCTACTTGTCAAAGTGATGGAGTTAAATCTCCTTTTGAGCTGATGAGGGGTAGAACTCCGGGTTCCAAATTGGTTCACATGTGGATGAGAGAGGTGGTGGCTTTGGGTAAAGTACCAATAGGGCAAAAAAAAAAATTGTAAATCCTTGTCGTTTCAGTGTAGGTGACTTGGTTATGGTGAGGAGTGGAAGGATTGGGCGAGGTCTCTCTAAGTTCAAGGGGCCCTACGCAGTTAAGAAAGTTTTAAATCACTGTATTGTTTTGGATAATGGTGAGCGGTGGAATTTTCGTTGTGTTGCTCTTTACCAAAGGGGTGGAGGTGTCCTCAGGAAGGAGAGTTCCCCTAGCAGTGGTTATGTCCTAGCCCAGGAGTGTGAGAATACAACTAGTCCGAACATTTCTGGGGCCACCATGGGCGGGGGTGACTCTTTGGTGCCTATGCATGAGCATTCAAGGGGTTTATCTCTTTCTCCTAATGACGGTTCTTCACATGGAGTTGAAAGTTCATTTTGTTCACGTTCCATTAGGAGTCGCACATCACCTGCTTATCTCAAGGATTTCATGTGTTAACTTGTTTTTTTGTTTTTTTCTTTCTTTCTGTAGGTCATTGGGAAGGGGGAAGATGTGTAGAATATGCTTTGCAGTCTAGTTGTTTAAGAATACTTCTATCTGTGTGTTTTATGTCTTTGTTGAACTTGAGTGTTCTCTTCCAAGTCAGTTACTGTCTTGACTAGCTTGAAAGAGACCGCTCTCATCTTGCCTGTAACTGGATTAAAGAATTTAAACCTACCTACGAGTTGGACATCTTCTATTTACCACAAATGGCTGCATGGAGTCATAATAAAAGACTTATGAATAATGCTAGCTTCTGGTCTTCACATGAAATTCCAAGGTCATTATCCAGCCTGTGCAGTACTGGCCTTATTTTATTTAACTTGGCAGGTCCAGCATTTTTAGATACCACGGTTCAAATGAGAATGAAATGTTTTGAAGGAAAGTAGCTTTTTTAAGAGATAATAAGAATGCAGTTATGGCTTAGCAGAAAAACAAAACCCAGATGTTGAGGGACATATTATAAATGTAAAAAAGCACCTGGCCTTTGATTATGAGACTCGGATGTGCGGTTTTACCTTACATCCAGACCACCCAGGCTTAACTCTCAGAGATTCCAGTCACCAACTCGGCTCCTAATGCCCATGCAACTACCCAAAGTTAAACTGGCACAGGTATATATTTATCGGCATGCACCATCTTTCCCTCAACTCTATGCTTGCCACCCACCACGGATACACACCACCAAAACTGGTGTATCAAGTTTACGGTTGTAATCATGAGGACATAGGGCACACTTTATGAAGCTTGTGAATAGAGATGAATAAAAGAATAAAGAGCAACGGTGGAAGGGGGGCCTAATCTTCAGTATTTTTGCCAGCACGCTCCACTGCTCCAATTCTGAATACAAAACCCAGCTCGACATCTGATTAAACAGTAACTCTTATACTTTTTTCTTCATTCTAGTCTGCTGTATAATTTAGCAGATGCCTATTAGCCAGAAACAGAATTAATGGGTGGGGCCGAACCACCATCATTTTAAGAACTGAAACACAAATTTCATTGTTCTAGGATTTTTGCACCGCCTCAGAGGTACATATGACATCAACAAAATTAGTCAATTCCGCTAAATGAAAGGACAAGAGAGCCTGTTTCTTTTACAAATAGCTGGTTTGAACAAGACCAGCAGATTTCCATTTCATGTAAATTGTTGGGCATTAGCAATTGAGTATGTGTATTGAAAAAAGGTGAATATCCAGGCATTCAAAGAGGTAATACTTTATCTTTGGTATATTGTAAACAATCATAATCAAAGCCAATCAGTCTGGTCTTGTCAAACAATGATGATTTTATATTTTTTAAATGATCAATTTTGAAAGCATATTCAAAATAATTTAAAGAAGAAAAATAAAAATCCTTGCCTAAATGAGGCAGACAATGTTGCTATTCACTTCACTGGGTGGCCATCTGGCGTGTATTTTATCATTGTTATGGCATTCTAATATCGCTGCCATATTTAGAAACAATGTGTTGGCCATCATGGAATGACATAATGATACACTACATAACAAAGTTATAGGGGTTCCCGATGGATTGGTGGAGGAAAAGTAGACTTTAGTAAAAAGAGGAGTCCACCCTGCTAAGAGGTCCCAAGGGAGCCATCTACATGCCTAAGTAAATGATGGTAGCAAAGTGGTACCAGGTGATGAGGCATGCCGCTGGAAGTGGGTGCGGGCAACCATCCTCTTAAAAGACATACCTGTGGGAGGAGGTAATTAATTTTTTCCTTCTTCCATCACCTTTTTATTAAGGTCTCAGTTGTCCACGCTAATTTATCAGGCATCCTGCAACCTTTGCTAATTTTGGGAGAGCACATCAGATTTTACCATGAATTCCCTGTCTTCCTCTCTTTGTTTAGGTAGTTACACTATACAAATGACCATTCCAAGATGGCTGTCATTTAAACAACGCACAAGTCATCCACTTTTGAATGCTCTGGTGCATCATTGTTGTACTATTCCATGACAGATGCCACGTTTATTCTATGTGTGGCTGCTATGTTGGAAAGGTAAATCAATGATAGACTATGCCAAGACGGCCTGCACAGGTTGCAGTCAACTGCGCAGGAAATGAGGACTGATGCAACAGTGAGAGCTTAAGCGTTTCCTGAAAAGTAAGCTGCTGCCAATGTAGGAATTAAAGGGATGCTCTAAAAGGTGCAAATAAAAAATGGAAAATGTTTAAAAGCATAGCCCATTAGACCTAGTACTGAATTATACCCATTTTCAAGCAAATGTGCAGAGGCGATCAGGAAAAATGTGTCTGACAGGACAATAGAAACAGTGGCTGAATTGGGTTGACACATTGCCTCACGCTTTCTGCTGTTGTAGGCAGAAGAAAAATATAAATGAAATTCAACTGACCAATGCATGAGGAAGGCTGACCCAAAGCCGCTCTATTTAAGTGTATGTTTGTATGTATTTATTTATTTATGTTTTTTTATCACAGGAATCTGGCAGACGGCTACAAGCTACCAGACATCAAAAGGGCACTGGAATGATCTGTTCATTGCAATGCATTTGTTTCATATTCTTATAACTTTATGTATTCATGCAATGACTTATTTGTATTGTTTCATGTTGACCTTGCTAAAACCACCCAAGTACATCATCAGACCTCTTGAAAAGAAGCATAAATGAAATTAAACATCTACAAAACATAAGCTAATAGCTTGTACTGTGTGATGCTTAATGTTGCAGCACTGCTATTTCGAAGCTGTACAGGCAACGTGCTCCCATTGTTCCCTTTAATGGTGGTAAATGTGTTGCCCGCTGAAGAATGAATGGTTGAATTGACTGCTGGCATTCATAACCAGTGAATCTCACCGAGTGCTGTGTAAATGTTTCTAGAATAATGAGATTGTAATATATGCGTATATTACATGGTATGCATTTTGTTTGTTACACTTTTATTTTGGTGCAATTAGGATGAAAATGTTTTTTCGAATAGCTAAAGGTTTATTGGAAACAGTAAATCAAATACTGTACTATATTGTTTGACTCTCTCCAGCAACAAGAGAAACATTTTTATTTATGTATATAAAAATGTAAGGTTTCTGATAACGCTGCATTCTTAAAAACACATTCTGACTATAGAAATTAGAGATTGATGAAGCTACCGCCAGCATGGCAGACTTAAAAATTGACCCTGTTTCCAAATAGTCTAGCTAACTTTCATAAATACACTATTGATCCAACAACAGACAGTGTTTTTTCCTCAGAGATGTGTGAAGCTACTGCAGTAAAGGCAGCATTAGGGATGGGTCTTGATCACTGGCGTAGCAAGGGGGGGCGGAGGGGCACGAGTTTTGGGGGCGGCGGCAAAATTCATCGCCAGCAACAATGATATTTAAACAATGAGCAATGGCTAAACTCAGGCATGTTTGAGGATTCTCCTGCAGTAGTCAGAAAATAATGGGCCATGACTGAAAAGAGACCATTTCTAAGACGTAATCAAGGAATATATTTATATATCCACAGCTTTCCCTGCTGTCCACTACTGCGTCCACCTGTCAGGGCTGGTGCACAGCGGCGGGAGCAGGACTCGCGTTTCAAGTTCAAACAAAACCTTTTCTGCAATCCAACAAAGAAAGACTGGCACTCCAGGGATTCTCACACCGATAAGTTTATTACACCGGCTGATGTGTTTCGACCACCACAGTCTTCGTGAAAGCCACAATAGAGAATTGTGTCAATTTCCTTAAAAAAACAGTAACAAACCATTTCCTCAAATGACATAGTAGACAGACTGGGGTAATACCTTTTCCAGATACATTAAGTTAAATACATCCTGCCTTGATGCAATTTAAAGTATTTTTTAAATTATCTAAACAAATCATGAATTAACTGTCAAGTGACCATAATTGCATGTGAAAAAGAGCAGGAAATCCCAAGTGGGCTACCATTCTCCAACTCATTCTACTTCATCAATTCATTAATTTCAAAATAATAATCTTTTCCCTTTAATTGCAGATAGGCATAGAGGCCTACAGGTATTTTTTTTTTTTTTTTAGGGCAAGCCCATTGCAAAGTATGATCATTCTATGATGCTTTTGGAAATGTTAAGATTCTGTTTGACTAATAAAATCTTTATCTTTGGGGACAAATATCTGCTGAATGGGTAACTGAATGGATGTGTGTGTCGACCTTTGTGTAGAGGCCTATGAATCAGTGAGTGGGTGTGTAAGTACTGGTATGGGTGTGTCAATGGTTTTGAGAATGCCATTGTAAAAGTTGGAGTGGGTGTATGAAAGGTTATATTGGGGTGTGAGTGGGTGCGTCAGAGATTCTGTGGATGATGTCATTAGTGATGTCATCAGTGATGTAAACAGTGATGTCATTTAAGGTGTCATCAGTGATGTCATCAGTGATGTCACTGCCCATGTCATAAGTGATGTATTATGTGAAGTCATAAGCAGTGCATTGGGGGGGTGTGAGTTATAGTTAGCTAAGCTAACTATAACTGCTGATTTTCTCTGGTTTTGTACGTGTGAAATCTGAGCCTAATTATAACGTCCCGGTAACCTTTGGTTTTTTCAGTGAATTTCTAAGGTTCTTTTAATTCTATTTCCTAACTATAACGGCCCTGTAGCCTTTGGTGTTTTTCAGTGAATATTTATATATATATTGCTTACCAGTGGTAGTTTGGACTAAGTTTCCATAGGAAAAGCATTTTTTGGTGTGTTTATAACTTTGATGCTGTTTGATGAATCTTTACAACCGTTTCCCAAAAACATGGCCCGCTGTGTCTAGTTCTGCATGAAAAAGTTTCAGGGTGATCTTTGAAGCAGGGGCCAACAAAAAGAGGGGGGCAAAAAATGCAGCTCGGACTGCTGGACAAAATTACATCAAATTTGGTAGAGAGATAGCTCTTGGTCCAGAAAGAACCCTTTTTGTGATTTGGTGTAAATCTGTTCAGTAGTTTTCAAAATATTATTAAAGAAAAAATGAAATTGTATATCTAGGGATGCGGACCTTCTGCAGATACCCCGCGGTGGATCCGCGAAGTCACGTGCCACCAGCAGTGCCATGATTGGCTGACCACAACCTGACTGGGAGGTTGCGGCCACCATTTTAAGTATCGGAGGATGGTCCCGGGGCCTTAAAATTTATTTGCAAAATGATTGAAGTGACCCCATGGATATGTTAGAGGAGTGTCAGAGAGACCTATGTTGGGGAAAAATTTGAGTTAAAATGTTTCTTTTTTCCACATTGGGAATCTGTGGATACACCATAGGGCCCCCCTTGTAAATCCTCGATGTATCCATGAATCTTGGTGCACTCTGGGGGGGAAAGAACAGTTTCAGACCCACTCAGACACCCACACTGGCACTCTCGCACCCATTTAAAGACCCACACAGCAGTTACACACCCACTCAGAGACCGACACAGGTACTCACAGACCCACAAAGCCACTGACACATCCACTGATATACTCATGCAGGCACTCACACACCAGCTCACAGACCCATGCAGGCACTATTATACCCACCCACTCACAGACCCACATGGCCACTCACACGCCCACTCAGAGACCCATACAGACACTCGAAGACCCACTCACAGACCCATGCACTCCACTCACACACCCACTCACACACCCACGCAGGCACTCATACACCCATTCAGAAAGCTATGCAGGTACTCACAGAACCACGTAGAGTCTCACATAGGCACTTTCACACCCACTCACAGACCCACACAAGCACTTTTACACCCACTCACAGGCCCACACAGACACTCCCACACCCACTCACACACCCACTCATAAACCCACACACTCCCTCACAGACCCACACAGACACTCACTCACCCACATAGACACTTACACACCCACTCACAGATGCACACAGACACTTACACACCCACTCACAGATCCACACAGACACTCATATACCCTCTCCCAGACTCACACAGACACTCACACACCGACTCATATACCCATACAACTACTTACACACCCACACAGGTACTCACACAGCCACTAACACACTTAGAGAAGCACTCACACACCCACAGAGCTACTCACACACTGTTAGAAATCCATCCTTTTGCCCTGCTCACCTCCATTTGTTGCTGAATGCTACTGGTGGTAACTGACACTGACTGTAACCTGGGCTTTGCTAACCAGGCCCATGGCCAGTGCTATTTTTAAAAAGGTTCATGTAATAGGGTACACTTACAAAATGACACGCCCAATAAGTCCCTAGTAGGTAATAGGGCAGAGGGTGCAATCTACATATTAGTCCCTAGTATATAATTGGGCATGGAGGTTTAGAGGCCCAGCTGATTTCCTGCACTTGCATGTGTGCGCTGCTGTGTGCCTGCTGTACTTTTAAAGGCAGTCCTGCCTTACAGCCTCTCTTTGAAAGTACATTTTTACAACTTGTATTGACAGACCCTATAAGTCCCTAGTATATAACGGGGCTAGGGGATTCAAACTACCTATTAGTCCCTAGTATGTAATAGGGCATGGAAGTGTAGAGGCCCAGCAGATTTTCTGCACATGCATGTATGCACTGCTAAGTGCCTGCTGTCCTTTTAAAGGCAGTCCTGCCTTGCATTCTGTCTTTAAAAGTAAATTCTCACAATTGGCATTGACAGACCCTAGAAGTCCCAAGTATAAAATGGGGCTAGGGGGTTCAAACTACCATAGTATGTAATAGGGCATGGAAGTTTATAGGCCCAGAAGATTTCCTGCACTTGCATGTGTGCACTGCTGAGGGTCTGCTGTCATTTTATAGGCAGCCTGGCTTTGCAGACTATCTTTAAAAGTAAATTGTGTGCAAACTTGTCTTTGGTGGTGTGGGCACTTTTAGAGTGATAATCTACCTTATTTTTTACATAGGCAGCCCCCAGGTCTCCCCTACGTGTCTCAGGGGTGGGGGGTACGTAACTATAAGCAGGAACCTTATAAAAGTTGTTTTATATGGCCTGGTGAGGAAAAAGTGACATTTTTTATTTTTCCCCACTGTAGATACTTAGCTTCATAGGCTAACATGGCAGTATTTTATTTAGCTATAACTATTGCTAGGAAAGGAGTAACAAAAATGTAATTCAAGGATTTAAAAGATTGGTATTGATAAAGTCAACAACTTGCCACTGTTGAATTTATCATAACTAGTACAGAAGAGAGGTTATAGAACTTTCTCTTCTGTAAACCAAGATCCAGCCTTCTAGTAGTCTCTGCTGATTAGTCAGCATTAACAGGCCTAGCCAGGCCACATTGATTAGGTAATAAGTGGCCTGGCTGGAACAGAGGTTATCTGATGGAGAGAGCTCTGAAGCTAAGGAGGATGGGTCCTGCAGAGGGGGCCAGGTCAATCAAAGAGAGAGCAGATCAGTAAGCAATGCCAGGCGTACCTACCCCCACATCCTGTGCGCCAGCCAGATGTCAGTTTTAGGACAGGAATTTGCAGAGGTCAGGGGGTGGAGAGCTAATGTAAATGAGCCACATTGTGGGTTGGTTTTACTAGCTCTTACTCCTCTGGAGAGAAATCCATGTTGGATTTTGAAAGTGCAGTGCTTTGTGGGACAAGAAGATACTGCACTTTGGAGGAAGTTGTCATGCTTTTGGGTGGCACCTAGCATCTCATTGGACGGGAGGTGCCCCCTGCTTGTTGCCCCATAACACAGAATAAATATGTGAGAGCTGCATAGTCTCTCAGATCTGCTGCTTGGAACTACAAGTAAAAGAAGGACTGCTCTGCTGGACTCTGGATTTGCTCTCAAAGTCCTGCACAATGAATGACTGTGCCTGCTGCAGATTCTGGTACTACAGCCCTGGCAACTGTGTCTTGCTTCAAGAAGGATTAAGGAGTGGACATCCTGCAAGCTGCAGGTGAACAGAGCCCATCTGCACCATCTCCACCAAGAGTCCCAATCCTGGAGTGCGTCGAGTGGACTTTTAAGGAATTGGCCAGTTGCATTGCGGGAATTATGGTTCAGATATCCCAGAAGCCATCAAGGAGATTCCAGACCTTTGGATTGGTGATTTGGACATTTTGAACCTACAAGGAGACCTTCAGGAAGCACCTCCTGAAGTTTGGAGAACTTGTGTGAAAAAGCTCCATGAGGTTGACCGACCTGATATTGAGAGTCAAGCTGACTACCTTCAACTGCGACCCGACCAGGATTCCAGATTCGTCCTGCTGAAAGCTCCACAGCTCCAGACTTCCAGGATTTGACTAGGGTCTCTCGGAAAGTCAAGCCAGTGAACCCTCTCTTAATAGAGCCTGCTGTGGAGGGTTGAGTGACATGGGATGAAAAAACTCCAGAAAAGTTTCTAAGTGTGAAGAATTTTTTTTACCAGGGCCTCCCGCGTAGTGTATCCGACCAGGGCTCCATCACAGTTGGCCTCAAGCTTTGACTTTTTCCCGGTCAAGCGTTATCAGATGTACCAGAGTGACGCTATCTATCTTTAAGCACTATAAAGTGGTTAATCTTTAAAAATTCATTTCTACAGTTCCCTACGTTGGATTTTTGTCATTTTTGGTGTCTATTTGTTCATAAAAATATTTCATAGTTTTATAAATTGGTGTGGAATTTTTATTGTGTGTTGTGGCTTACTTATTTGAGGTATTGGTGTTTTTAAATGCTTTACACTCCTGTCTCCTAAGTTAGGCTTGACTGCTGGTTGTCAGTTACCAAGGGTTGAGCAATGGGCTAATTTACAGAGACCTGTACTGGACCCTATACCATGTTGGTGGCCTTATTACAAGTGGTGGATGCATACTTACCCCTACCAATAACCCACTTTCCAACAAACACCCACTCACCAACCCATACATTTACTCACACACCTATACTACACCCATATAACCAGTCACGCCCACACTCATATACCCACAGAGCTACTCACACACTCACTCACACATGCATACAACCACTAACACAGCCACTCACACCCATACAACCACTACACACCCACTCACACAACCATACAGCCACTCACACGGCGACTCATATACCTATATTCCCACTCACACAGCCATTGACACATCCAGCCACATACTCACACACACCTATCTAGTCTGTGACACACCTACTCAGACACCCACACAGCCAGTCAACACCTACTCACTCAGTAACACACTCAAAAACTACCTCAGCGACCCATAACGCCACTCACACCTAGTTAGAGACCCATTCAGCGTCTTATGCACCCACTCACACAACATCAAAACCACTGACACACCTACTCACAGACCTATACAGGCCCTCCCACACCCTCTTAGATACCCATGTAGCCAGTTATACGCCTACTGTATTAAATGTGTTGTGTTTTACATAAATGGTTTTGGTTGAGGAAAACTCATTGATATTATGTGCTGAATGTGAGCTTTTGGTTTGGGATCCACAATGCTCAAAACACTAAACTATGATGCACATTCCACACTATGACCATTTTGGAGGGAAGGAGGAGTAGCAAAGAGGAGAAGGCTCCAGTGGAATGAGGCAGTTTTGAAGATGAAAGGAAGCTCAAATGGAGGAAAGCAAATAGAATATAAAGGAACATATTTCATTGGATGTTGGAGATATGCATGGAAAACAAATAGTTAGTAATTTGGAGAAAAAAGTAACTACATCTGTGATTGGTTTTGAACAAAATAAAAAAACATTTTGGACCTCATTTGTGGGTTTTTTGCTGTAGGGCAGCGCAGTAGGCCTTGCAGCTGTTCTGCATTTTGGCAAAAGAAAAGGACAGGAATGCACCGTATCTATTAGATACAGCACATTCCTGTTCTTTTTCCCTGCGCTGGAGCACAATGGGCTGCCGCGCCAATGCAGGTACCTTTTCACCATAGTGCAAGGGTGCCTGCGTTGCAGGGATGATTATTTTTGTGCAGGAAGAGAAAATTTCCTGCACAAAAACAAATACAGCACACATAGAAAGAGGAAAGAGGAAAAAAAATGAGGAGAAAGATATTTCTCCTCGTAGTGCATCCCTTACGCCTCCCCTGTGGAGGCGTACATTTTTGGCGCTGCCTCAGACTTACAATTTCTCATAAATCTGGGACAGTGTCAAAAAGCCATGGATGTTGCTAGGAACGCCCCCAGCAATACACATGGAACACCCTTTTCACACAGTTTTCTGCAGTCCCGCGCTTCGTGGGCCCCCGCATCCCAGGGGACCAACACCTCCTGGGGTTTTTTAGTATTAAAAGCGTGGGGGGGCTCCTGCCCCAGGGACGCCACCTCCCCGAGGCTTCAATGTTTAAATGCAGGCGGGGGCCTCATGCCCCCGCAGCCCCATGGACCCCCAACTACTCGGGACTAACTCTAAAATGTATGTGTGGGGGAGCTCGAGCCCCCCCACACTACCCCAGGGACCACCACCTCCATGGGGCACACATTATTGTAATACGGAGGTCGGTTGCGGACCCCCGGGGACCACCACCTCCCCCGGGCTATGTTCAAATTGGGAGGGGGGCCGCACGGCCACCCTCCAGGAGCCCTCCTTGGCCCTGGGGACCGCCACCCCCCAGGGCCAGCTCCAACAATGTCCCGGGGTGCCTGCCCCCAGGACATTGCAGTTTGCAATGGCAGGACGTGAGTACTGCTCCCGCCCTGCCGAGGCAAACTTCTGCTTCGCTTCATGGAAGCGAGAGCAGTAAAATTGCTCTCGCTTCCATGAAGCGAAGCAGATTTGCTTTTGGGCAAAGGGAGCTGCATGTCAGCAGCTCCCTCTGCCCAAAAGCAATGCCAGCTCCCGCAGGTGGCGGGGAGCCGGCAGAGACCACGGGGAATTGGGGCTCCCCCCACAGTCCCCAATGTGAGGCCAGACCCCGGGGTATGGGATCCCCGGGGCCAAAAGTGGCCCAGGGAAGGGGGGGCCATGAGGCCCCCCTCCCATAAAAAAACAATTTTTTTTTAAAAAGAGGCAAAGTCCCGGGGGATATGGTCCCCAGGGCCAAAAAAGGCCTCAGGATGGGGGCCGCGCAGCCCCCCTCCTTTAAATGTAGATTTAAAAAAAAAAAGTGGTCATGGCAGGGAGATGGGGTCCCCTGGGCCGAAATCAGCCTCGGCAGAAAGGCCGTGCAGCCCCCTTCCCGTTTAAAAACAAAAATGGCTCAGGCCCTGGGGGATGGGGTACCCAGGGCCCAAAAAATATTAAGAGAAGGGGGCCACACAGCCCCCTTCTAAAAAAAAAAAAAAGAAATGAGAAGCCGGCATCTCGCCGGAGGCCCCGCCCCCTCCTGCAACACTCTACAAATGAGCCTCCTGGCGCGTTCTGGGTTGGGGGATTAAGTCTCCTTGAATCCTAAGGGTCCTTAGGGGCCAACTAGCCCACCAGGTACTTCCAGTAAGCCCCAACCAGTGGGATTGCTGACAGGTGGTCTGAGGCCATGCCCCTTTTTACACCACTCTGCAAACGCACCACTTGGCACACTGCTGGTGGGGTGCTGAGGTCCTCTTGTGTCCTGAGGACCTCAGGACTATAGTGGACCACATCCCCCGAGCAGCAGTGCGCCAAGAGGCACGTTAGCAGAGTGGTGTAAAAAGGGGGCGTGGCCTCGGACCACTCTCAGCAATCCAGCTGTGTGGGGCTTACTAGAGATAACAGGAGGGCTAGTTGGCCCCCAAAGACTCTCAGGCGGCAAGGGGACTTCATTCCCCAACCAAGAGTGCGCCAGGAGGTGTGTTTGCAGAGTGGTGGAGAAAGGGTGCATGGCCTGTGTTCACCTCTCAGCAATCCCACTATCTGGGGCTTACTGGAGGTATCAGGTAGGCTAGTTGGCCCCTAAGGACCCCCAGAAGTGAAGGGGACTTTAATCCCCATCCAAGAGCGTGCCAGGAGGCACGTTTGCAGAGTAGTGGGCAAAGGGAGCATGGCCTGCTATGAGAACTTAGAAATCCTGCTGTGTGTGGGACTTACTGGAGGTAATAGGAGGGATAGTAGGCCCCCAAAAATGTCCTTGGGATCCAACTACCCCTCCTGTTACCTCCAGTAAGTCCCACACAGTGGGATTGCCAAGAGGCACGTTAGCAGAGTGGTGTAAAAAGGGGGCGTGGCCTCGGACCACTCTCAGCAATCCAGCTGTGTGGGGCTTACTAGAGATAACAGGAGGGCTAGTTGGCCCCCAAAGACTCTCAGGCGGCAAGGGGACTTCATTCCCCAACCAAGAGTGCGCCAGGAGGTGTGTTTGCAGAGTGGTGGAGAAAGGGTGCATGGCCTGTGTTCACCTCTCAGCAATCCCACTATCTGGGGCTTACTGGAGGTATCAGGTAGGCTAGTTGGCCCCTAAGGACCCCCAGAAGTGAAGGGGACTTTAATCCCCATCCAAGAGCGTGCCAGGAGGCACGTTTGCAGAGTAGTGGGCAAAGGGAGCATGGCCTGCTATGAGAACTTAGAAATCCTGCTGTGTGTGGGACTTACTGGAGGTAATAGGAGGGATAGTAGGCCCCCAAAAATGTCCTTGGGATCCAACTACCCCTCCTGTTACCTCCAGTAAGTCCCACACAGTGGGATTGCTAAGAGGTCTTCAGAGGCCACGCCCCCCTTTCTTCACCACTCTGCAAATGCGCCTCCTGGCACACTACGGGTTGGGGGATGAAGTCCACTTTACTCCTGAGGGACTTTGGGGGTCAAGAAACCCTCCTGGTACCTCCTGTAAGTCCAGCGCAGCGGAATTCCTGAGCACTGGTCAGAGGCCCAGCACCCTTTCTCCACCACTCTGCAAACGTGACTACTAGTTAAAAAAGCATTTACAATGTAATAGGTTTCGCATTTGCGAGAGTTAGAGCTTTTGGCATTGTAAATGTAAAAGTTTTTTACTAATGTTTTTTGGAATGGAGTGGATGTACTTTGTGTGTAGTGGAATTATGTGGTATGTTGTGCAGTGAAATTATGTGGATAGAAAGTATGTGGTATTTAGTATATAGGAATTATGTAGAGTGGGATTAGAGGCTATGGAGAGTAATTATGTGGTATGGTAGTCTGTGTTGTGGAGTGGTAACCTCAGGTTTAGTCTTCCTCATTTCCATAGAAGCTAAACTATAAACTCAATGAGATAAAAAACAAGAAGAAACCACTGAGGAGCACTTCTGGACCTAGTCAGAGGTATGAGCAGGGCCACTGGAATTATGCGACTGTTTGGCTGCACCGACTTTCGCACAATTATATATTTTCCGCATTTGCCACATAATCCATTGTCTGCAGATTTGAACAAAAAAAACCTTGCTTCTAGTTCAAACGGCTCAACCGTTACCATAAATGCAGCGACAAGTGTTACAGCGTGGTGGAAGGCCCTTTGCAAACCTAGAATGGTCCCCTGTTACGTATTGCTAAATGTGGGTGTTAAATTGGTACTAATGGTGTGCAAACCACTCTTGCTTCTTTCTGCGCTTCTCTTGCCTCTTTCTGCATTTCTGTTTCTGCTTTCTGTACCTTTCTTTCATTTTCTGCACTTCTCTTGCCTTTTTCTTCACATCTCTTCTACTTTCTGCACCTCTCTTGCCTCTTTCTGCACCTCTGTTGCCTCTTCCTGCAACTCACTTGCTTCTTTCTGCACCCCTCTTGCCTCTTTCTGCATCCTTCTTCCCTCTTTCTGCACCTCTCTTGCCTCTTTCTGTACCCCTGTTCCCTCTTTCTGCACCTCTCCTGCTTGTTTCTGCACCTCTCTTGCCTCTTTCTGCACTTCTCTTGCCTCTTTCTGCACCTCTGTTGCTTCTTTCTGCAGTTCTCTCCCTGCGCCCCTCTTGCCTCTTTCTGCACCTCTGTTGCATCTTTCTGCAGTTCTCTTGCTTCTTTCTGCACCTCCATTGCTTCTTTCTGTAGCCCTCTTCCCTCTTTGTGCAACTCTCTTGCCTCTTTCTGCACTCTCTTCTCTCTTTCTGCACCCCTCCTGCCTCTTTCTGAACCTCTGTTCCTTCTTTCTGCACTTCTTTTGTTTCTTTCTAGACCTCTCTTGCTTCTTTTTGCACCCCTCTTGCCTCTTTCTCCACCCCTCTTCCCCCTTTCTGCATCTCTGTTGCTTCTTTCTACACTTTATCTTGCCTCTTTCCGCACCCCTCTTGCCTCCTTCTGCACCTCTGTTATTTCTTTTTGCACTGCTCTTGCTTCTTTCTGCATCCTTCTTGCCTCTTTCTACACCCCTCTTGCCTCCTTCTGCACCTCGGCTGGTTCTTTCTGCACTGCTCTTGCTTCTTTATGCACCTCTTTTGCCTGTTTCTGCAACTCTCTTGTCTCTTTCTGCACTTCTCTTGCCTCCTTCTGCACCTCTGTTGCTTCTTTCTGCCCTTCTCTTGCCTCTTTCTGCACCCCTCTTGCCTCTATCTGCACCTCTGTTGCTTCTTTCTGTACCTCTGTTGCTTCTTTCTGTACTTCTCTTACTTCTTTCTGCACCTCTCTTGCTTCTTTCTGCACCCCTCTTGCCTTTTTCTGCACCCCTCTTCCCTCTTTCTGCACCTCTCTTGCCTCTTTCTGCACCCCTGTTCCCTTTTCTGCACCTCTCTTGCCTCTTTCTGCAATTCTCGTGCCTCTTTCTGCAGTTCTCTTGCCTCCTTCTGCACCTCTGATGCTTCTTTCTGCACTTCTCTTGCCTCTTTCTGCACCCCTCTTGTCTGTTACTGCACCTCTGTTGGTTCTTTCTGCACTGTTCTTGCTTCTTTCTTGACCTCTCTTGCACATTTCTATACCCCTCTTGCCTCTTTCTGCACCCCTCTTGCCTCCTTCTGCACCTCTGTTGGTTCTTTCTGCACTGCTCTTGCTACTTTCAGCACCTCCTTTGCCTGTTTCTGCAACTCTCTTGCCTCTTTATGCACTTCTCTTGCCTCCTTCTGCACCTCTGTTGCTTCTTTCTACACTTCTCTTGCCTTTTTCTGTACCCCTCTTGCTTCTTTCTGCACCTCTGTTGCTTCTCTCTGCAGTTCTCTTGCTTCCTTCTGCACCTCTCTTGCTTCTTTCTGCACCCCTCTTGCCCCTTTCTGCACACTTCTTCCCTCTTTCTGCACCTCTCTTGCCTCTTTCTGCACCCCTGTTCCCTTTTTCTGCATCTCTCTTTCCTGTTGCTGCAACTCTCTTGCCTCTTTCTGCAGTTCTCTTGCCTCCTTCTGCACATCTGTTGCTTCTTTCTGCACTTCGCTTGCCTCTTTCTGCACCCCTCTTGTCTGTTTCTGCACCTCTGTTGGTTCTTTCTGCACTGCTCTTGCTTCTTTCTGTGCCTCTTTTGCCTGTTTTTGCAACTCTCTTGCCTCTTTCTGCACTTCTCTTGACTCCTTCTGCACCTCTGTTGCTTCTTTCTGCACTTCTCTTACCTCTTTCTGCACCCCTTTTGCCTCTACCTGCACCTCTGTTGCTTCGTTCTGTACTTCTCTTGCTTCTTTCTGCACCTCTCTTGCAAATGTTTGCACCCCTCTTGCATCTTTCTGCACCCCTCGTCCTTCTTTCTGCACCTTTCTTGCCTCTGTCTGCACCCCTCTTGCCTCTTTCTCCACCTCTTTTGCTTCTTTCTGCACTTCTTTTGCCTCTTTCTGCACCCCTCTTGCCTTTTTCTGCACCCCTCTTCCCTCTTTCTGCATCTCTCTTGCCTCATTCTGCACCCCTGTTACCTTTTTCTGCAGCTCTCTTGCCTGTTTCTGCAACTCTCTTGTCTCTTTTTGCAGTTCTCTTGCCTCCTTCTGCATCTCTGTTGCTTCTTTCTGTACTTCTCTTGCCTCTTCTGCACCCCTCTTGCCCCTTTCTGCACCTCTGTTGGTTCTTTCTGCACTGCTCTTGTTTCTTTCTGTACCTCTCTTGCAAATGTTTGCACCCCTCTTGCATCTTTCTGCACCCCTCGTCCTTTCTGCACTTTTCTTGCCTCTGTCTGCACCCCTCTTGCCTCTTTCTCCACCTCTTTTGCTTCTTTCTGCACTTCTTTTGCCTCTTTCTGCACCCCTCTTGCCTCTTTCTGCACCTCTGTTGGTTCTTTCTGCATTGCTCTTGCTTCTTTCTGCACTTCTCTTGCAAATTTCTGCACCCCTCTTGCCTCTTTCTGTACCCCTCGTCCCTCTTTCTGTACCTCTTTTGCCTGTTTCTGCAACTCTCTTGCTTCTTTCTGAACTTCTCTCTCCTCTTTCTGTAATGAAATGGGAAGTGCAAGCTGTCAAGTTTAAAGGTCTGCATGCTCTTGTGACTGAGGTATATGTCTACTTGTACATGTATTCTCACAACTGTTATGCATCTGAAGATGGTAGCTTAAAAAGTGGGTAACTTCTCCTATAGGTGGTCAAATCTTCTTAGTTCTGCTCTGTCATTCATTTGCACAAGCATACATGTCTTATGTATATAGGTGTTATAGAGCCCCTCAAATATACTATTGCATACCCATGTGCCCTGTATTATGAGCAGAAAGAAATACATACACCTTTTTGTACCTTTTTGTACAGAGTATGCTCTTTGAAACACAGGTATTCAAGTATTTGTATGTTTATTTTTATGTAACATGTCACTAGGTAAAAGCAGAGACACTTGCATGCATACCTTCACAAACTTGGTCAGACTTACAACAGTGATATGCTTAGGATTGCTGTTTTATATTTGGTAGGCCTAACATTCTGAGCAGTCGATTAATAGTGAACCTTCAAGAGAAAAGTGAGGTTTAAAACATCTTGGGAGAAGGAGTAGTGATTAGGCTACTTTGTATGAGCTGTTGTAAGGTGCAGTCAAAGTAAGCTTCTTTATGCACCTTTGTTGGTTCTTTCTGCAATTCTCTTGCCTCTTTCTCCACCTTTCTTCCTCTTTCTGGACTTCTGTTGCCTCTTTCTGCATTTTTCTTGCTTCTTTCTGTACCTTTCTTCCTCTTTCTGCACCTCTCTTCCCTCTTTCTGCAATTCTCTTGCTTCTCTCTGCGCCTTTCTTCCTCTTTCTGCACGTCCTACCTATGTAGGCATAGTTAGAAATTAGCATTTAAAAAACCTTAGAAATTCACTGAAAAATACAGAGGGTTTTTTTCAGGGACGTTATAGTTAGTAATTAGCATTTAAAAAACCTTAGAAATTCACTGAAAAAACCACAGGTTTCAGGGACGTTATAGTTAGGCTGACATTTCACTCGTACAAAACCATAGAAATTCGGCCGTTATAGTTAGCTGAGCTAACTATAACTATCGCCCCCGCAATGCACTGCTGATGACATCACATATTACATCACTCATGACGTGGTCAGTGACATCACTGATGACATCACTGATGACATCTCAAATGACATCACTGATGACATCATCCACTTAATATCTGATGCACCTCCTCACACCCTAATATAACCTTTGATACACCCACTCTAAAATACAGACTACCATTCTCATAACCATAGACACACCAATACCAGTTAGTACATAGCCACTCACTGATTCATAGGTGTACACACATCCACTCACTTACCCATACAGTCACTCATTCACGCAGTCACTCATCTATACAGCCACTGGTATATGCAATCATATACCCAGACAGTCACACACTGCCACTCACCCACAGAGTTACTCATACACCTAGTCAGTCACGCAAAGAATCAATCACATTGCCATTTACTCACCTATACAGTTATACACACATCACCTCACTTATTCATACAGATACTAACACATACTTACTCTCTTATACAATCACTCACACAAGCACACACTCATCCATACAATCACTCTCACAACGCTCACTCTCACATATAGTCACTTATATACTCTAACACTTACATATACTGCCTTACACATATGTAGTTACTCACATATATACCACTGAGATATCCACTCACTTACGAACGCAGCCATACGCACACTCACTCACCCATACAGCCCCTTGCACACACACTCATGAACCCATACACCCAGTGAATCACCCACTCACACATGAATGCAGGGAGTCACACACACCCCCACCCACCCACACAGACACTCAGGCACCCGTACAGGTACTCAGACAACCAATCATTAACCCATATAGACACTCATGTAGCTACTCACCAACCCATGCAGCCACTTACACACCAACTGACAGACTGATACAGACATTCACACAGATTAGTCATTCACCCATAAATTCACTAAGACATGTTCAATCACTCACTCATAGAGTCAGTCACGCACCCACTAAATCATCCATTCAGACACTCATACACCCACTCATTCTTCAATATACCTTGGCGTGTATATATATAACATTCTTAAACTTTTTAGAAACACTCAGTCACTGGATGAT
This sequence comes from Calotriton arnoldi, assembly GCA_963921515.1. Classification (NCBI taxonomy): domain Eukaryota; kingdom Metazoa; phylum Chordata; class Amphibia; order Caudata; family Salamandridae; genus Calotriton; species Calotriton arnoldi. The sequence continues at coordinate 3,405,585 of CAWUFW010000219.1, read as the reverse complement.
GTCATCAGTGATGTCATCAGTGATGTCATTTGAGATGTCATCAGTGATGTCACTGACCATGTCATGAGTGATGTAATGTGTGACGTCATCAGCAGTGCATTGCGGGGGCGTGAGTTATAGTTAGCTCAGCTAACTATAACGGCCGAATTTCTCTGGTTTTGTACGAGTGAAATGTCAGCCTAACTACAACGTCCCTGAAACCTTTGGTTTTTTTCAGTGAAATTTATATATATATTAATTATATATATATATCCATATATATATATAATTATGCATATAGATAGATACATATTCATCCTCGCACACCCTATCACAGATATTTGTATGAGTTTCTCCAGCTAAGTTGCAAAATGTTTTAGCAAACAGGAGTTAGTAGAGAGTCTAATTAAATTTTATAATGCAGGCATTTCAGAAAGCGCACCACCTAAAGATTTAAGGAATTTGTTTCTAATATTGGAAAGGCTCTCCCAAAAGAAAAATCTCAAAATTGGTGGGATATACCTACTTTAAAGCTATACCTGGAAGTAAATAGGATCCCAAGGGGTTTACGTATTAATATCTCTCCTGCAATAGAAGTTTAGATATTTTACAAGCTGATTGTTGGGAAAGAAATTAACTCTTACCTTTCATAAGTTAATCATAATGCTGTACAACAAGTAGTAAAACAGAGAACTTAAGGAAATAAGTTGATGAGATTGAACAGAAAATTGCAAATCTCAAACTGGAAGAAGGTATGAGAATGAATTATGTGATCAGAGAGGAACATTCCAAGTGGAGATCAATGAAAGAAAAAAACAAAGTTTTTAAGAGATGAGCGAGATTGAAGATCAGGCAGGGTATATTCTTATGCAAGGAAATATGATGCTACTTTTAAAAACCAAAAGGTGTAGGATAAACCTATGTCACAAGAGTGTTTAGCATTATCAGAAGTATCAAGTATTGATTCATAGAGGCCCATTTCCAATGAGATGAATAATGAAGAAAGTTGGTATAATAGTTTTTGAACAAAATTGAAAGAAAATTAAGTTAGTGGTGAGTGCTCAGAACAGGGAATGTCGAACATTCCAGGAAAAAGAAGGAAAAGAGGACAAAGAGGGTGAAGAAAATGTACAAGAAGAAGGACAGACAGTGTGTGTGAAAACAAGATTACAATTAGTGGAGAAAAGAAATAGGCAGTGATATTGCTGTCAGCCAGTAGGATAGGTATCTATCTAGACATGATATTAGTGCTCTGCAGAAGAGATTACCATTTGATCTGCCTCAATATTTTGATAGCTTATAACTTAAAACTGATCTCTTCAATTGTACATGAATATTGAAATTTTAAAAACGTACTACTTTGCCAGAGAAACCCGTAGAAATATCTATGTCTCCCAATATATCAGTGACCACCATTAAGGATCTACAGGATGTAATGGTCTTGCTAGGTTTGTAACACAAAGTTTAGATAGTGAATGTGTTCTGAACATTGAAGATATAGCTAGGTAAATGGAAATTCAAGAGGGTGTTATTGATAACAGCTATCTGACTAACAGATCTTGCTTTATACCAGCATTGCCTAAAGAAAATGTCATTGATGTGTTCTCAGAAATGGAGTGTATTGATATTGATTGGATGGAGAATGCAACAGAAAGAAACAATCTGTCAATAAAAAAACCAGATGTCATGAATACACTAAAAAAGGATTTGGCTATTATTATACGTCAGGCAGATAAAGAACAAACATTATTGTCCTATATAGGAGAATCCTAGCCACCCAGTTCTATTCCAGGCCACAAAAATGAAAGGTGTCGACGTTTCGACCCATCTTAGGCAATGAGGGTAGTTTATGACCTCCGCATGCGGGTCTTCATCAGGACATCAGTTTTGTTTGACTCCCGCAGACATAGGAGCTTTGGCGAGGCACCCCACGCCCGGCGTTTTGACCAGTCTCAGAAGAATTCAGTGATTTGTTCACCGCTGTCTGGATTTAGATTATGGGCCCCACCAACACTGAACACGCATGAAGTTGTTATACTACTTGGCAACGTATTAAGATACCCTTTGATGACGTACTAGATCTGGCGTGTAGTCGCTTGAATATTTCCATCCATTCTTCTAGGGGGACCATCAACTGAAGCACGGGGACCGTCGCTTATCTGATTGATATATGGATTTAGTGCATTGACCTATTATGGACCACCCATTTATTGGACTGTCTGTGCCTTTTTGAGGCACCTACAACGGTTGTCTTTTCCATGTCCTGATGAAGACCCGCATGCGGAGGTCAGAAACTACCCTCATCGCCTAAGACGGGTCGAAATGTCAACATCTCTCATTTTTGTGGCCTGGAATACAGTATGCTGGCTATTCTGAAAGTTGGATGATGCATTTAATATAGGAAGCATCATCCTATTAATAAGGCCATATAGCAAATTATGATAATGGTGTTGTAAACAGGCCTAACATTAGTTCAGCTGTCTTGGAACAACCCAAACCAATGTTGTTTATATATGACTTATGATATTTTGTTGTTCAATTGTTTTCCTCTGCAATTTCCTTTTTCCTCTAATCACATTGCACATGAGCACTTTTTCTGCACTCTCTGTTTTGATAACCGTCTAAGGTTAAATGCTATATTGATTGTGCCTTTTCCATAAGGATTATATATAAAAAGACTTTGGGGCATATTAGCAAGAACAGCGTTAAAATTATCGCCGCTTTAGCGGCAGGAAACTGCCGCTAAAGCGGCGATAATGGGCTTGATAATATGCCCTTGAGAATACCAATAGAAGACCATGTTCTGCTGTGATCCTGGGCTTCTATTGGAATTCTCAAGGGCATATTATCAAGCCCATTATCGCCGCTTTAGCTGCAGTTTCCTGCCGCTAAAGCGGCGATAATTTTAACGCCGTTCTTGCTAATATGCCCCCAAGTCTTAAAAATTCAGTTGTTCTTTGCCTTTCTCTCTGGTATATTTCTTTAGAGTGCTATATTCCTCCAGTTCATGTAAATTTTTTCGGAAGACTCATTTGATGTATCTTTCAAGTCCTTTACCCCTTTGGGTGGCTTAAAAGGGTGCATCAGCACCAATTGTTGTGCTTACTTCATTGTTCCCAGGTCCTTTGACGTTTTCTGGGAGTACCCCATTAGTTTATAATGGTGCCTCACAGCAGGCGTAAGACTGGCGCAGGCCCTTTCACATGGGGCTTGCCCCATGTGAAAGGACACATTGTTGGAGTTGCGCCTGTTTTCAGGCACACCCCAGCAATGCGTCACTTTTGCGCTTACAGATACATCAGTAATACTGACGTATCTGTCATTCCTTGCGACATGATGCGTCATACAATAAAAATGACGCATCCATCATGTCACAAGGAGGGCGCAGTGAAAACTGTTGCATCGCTGTTTTCACACAGCGATTCAACAGTTTTCATAAATGAGGCCCCCAATTCACAAAGGTAAACTTACACTTTTGTATAAGTTTACTACTTTTCGGTATTCACAACAGTAAACCAAGACCAAAAGTCTAACTTTACTACTCTTCAGTATTCACAAAGGTAAACTTAGACCAAAAGTCTAACTTTACTACTTTTCGTTATTCACAAAGGTAAGTTACTACTAGTAAAGTGAGGAATCATTTTTATCGGGAGACCAAGGGGAACGTTCGGTAGTAGGACATTTTTGCGGGCGCTGTGATCCCACACAAAAATGTAAGGAAAATTTGATGTTTTTAGCTAAATTTGAGGTTTGTATGGGATTCTGGGTAGGAAAACATTTGGGGATCCACACAAGCCCTACCTCCCTGAACTTCCCCGGGTGTCTAGTTTTCAGAAATGTCTGGATTTTGTAGGTTGCCCCAGATGGCCGCCGAGCGCGGGACCAAAAACGCAGTTGCCCCCTTTGCAAAACCAGGTTGAGAGTTAGAACCCAACTGTTTCCCTTGAGATCATGTCCCTCCTTGATGTGGAAACATTAGGTCCGTGTTGCTAGCACTTTTACATTTGCAAAGTCTAACCCTAAATCGGAGACACATCAGGTTTCTCAGTCACAACTCACAACAGCAAACAACGAAACATTGAATTTTACTTTGGAAGAATTCTATTTTCTTTTTTATGCATCTGTTTATTGTATGTTTTTGTGTAATTTCTCAAGAGATTACAATCGGCAATCAGCATGGTGAAAAACCATGCTGTGATAAGCATTGATTTTTGTTGTTCGGTAGCAAGAGAGAGAGGGAGAGAGAGAGAGAGAGAGAGAGAGAGAGAGAGAGAGAGAGAGAGAGAGAGAGAGAGAGAGTGTGTGTGTTTTGTGTGTGTGTGTATGTGTATGATGTCTACATGTTTTATTGCCTAAGAGGCAGTTGAATTAAGCAGATATTCCACTGGCCCCTGTGAAATATAGGTTTCATCATCATAACAACAGCACAGAATTCGTTCTGCAGAACTTTATCAATGTCAAGGCCACTATGATCATGGAGCAATACTGTACCAAAATATGCTGAAACTTACAAGAACAAAAGGCAAATTATAGTTTACTATGCAGAACATTCTCTGGCAGTAGTATTTTAATCTTTTTGATCTAAAAAAAAAAATTATCAGAATTTGCAAATTATGCAGCAAATTATGTCACAAGTGCAATAAATTTATAGTTATGTAGTAAATGCAGTGCCACAGAACAGCATTATTCTACTGGCCCTGATTATTATTCTGTGTTTTATCAACAAGATATTCAACAAAGGTAAACAAATCTAAACAAGAGGCAGTGCTTACTAAACAAAACAACCTGAGTACTATCCCTCGACACCATCAAAGAGACACCAGTATATATACTACTAAACTACTCACAACATTCAATCTCTCTCTTCCTCATATATCCCCTCCTGCAAGATGGAGACTGGGTTCTTCCTCCTCCACAAACTACTAGCAAAGGCAACATACTGGCGAGATGAACTGCCATAGATACATGAGACTAGTGGTACTGCAGAGAGCATCACTGAGAGTTAAACTATTTAAATTTTAATTTTTGTCAATGGCAACTAGCAAAATGGATCTGTGGTGTACAGTCAAACGTATATAGTTTCAAAGTATGCATACTGATTTGTTTTATCAATGCTGATATACATACATAACTGTACATGCTGTTGCCTAAAAAACAACAAAACGATTTTACAAATAAACCAATGCCAAACAGTTTAATCAGTTTCTATTGTTAGCTGCACTTTGAGGAGGATATGTTCAACATCTCTCCCTTCTATTGAGAAAACATATTTTAATAATAAAAGGGTGTTTTTTTTAACAATCTCATTCTTAGCTTTGAAATTAAGTACTGGTCGCTAGTAGTATAGTCTAGTATTTATTCATAAGTACATCTATACAGCTTCATAGTAACCTCCAGCTTCTCCAACTGACTCCAGTCTTAGAATTCTCATATGAAGTCATCCCATTACATCATTGAGTTCCATACTAAGAAAAAGACGTTTCCACACATCTCCCCCCTTACAAACGTTTCCTTACACTTGATAAAGAGAACACAAATGAATAGTCCAAAAATGAATACAATCGAACTATAACAGTTAATACAGAAAAATGAAGAACATTGCAACATAAACATAATAAAAATAAGATCTCTATTCTATAGGATATGGAATATGAACCTTACACAAATTCCCCATACTCCATTCTCTTCCATCATCCAGTTTCACTACAGATCCCATTACCTTAACCACTCTCTGAGGTTGAGAATACTTGCTCTCACCTTTTCTGACAAACCCCATCTTTCTTACAACAACCCAATCACCACAATTCATCTCAACATCTTTCACACTTTTCCTTCTATCGTAACACACCTTGTTGCGTTCTTGAGACTCCTTAATTTTTTCAGCAATACACTCACGATCCACCCAAACTTGAATTTTCTTCTGCAACCATACAGGAGATTCCTTAGTTGCAGGTTCTCTGCCTTTCAGAGCAATGAACGGGGAAACACCAGTGACGGAATGGGGAGTCACTCTATGGGCCCACATCATCTTGTTCAATTCATCTCTCCACATCAATCCATTCGCCAGGGACAACTGGACGTTGTCTACAATTATTCTGTTAACTCTTTCAACTAGTCCGTTGGCCTGCGGCCTAAACAATGCTACTCTAACATGTCTAATTCCCAAATCATCAAGAAACTTAGACATTATATTAGACACCAATTGCACTCCATTATCAGTAACTAGTGTTCTAGAAATTCCTTCTTCTAAGAATATTTCTTTAAGAAATTCAATTACTTTCACTGATGTGATATTCTCGACAGGTTTGACAGTAAACCATTTACTATGGTAATCTACCAGAACAATTAAAAATCTGTTCCTAACACCTAGCCTTTCAATTGGACCTAAGAAATCCAACGCTAATTTTTCCATGGTCGATCAGGGACCTTCACACACCCCAATGGTGGTTCACGAACGACTTTACACTTATCACTGTTGCTACAAGCATAACAATCTTTGACAATCTCCTCTACTTCCCTATCCATTTCAGGCCACCAGAAACACTGCCTCAACCTTCTTTTGCTCATGCTTCTTCCCAAATGTCCTTCATGTACAAGCTTGATCAGTCTTGCTCTCAACACCTTAGGTGGAACAATCCGATTCCATCTTAAAACCTTATCAGTTTGAATACTCAACTGATCTTTTACCTTGATATACTGCTTCAACTCCTCACTTAAGCTCGAAGTATTTTTCCAACCATTGCTTATCGCACATTTCAATTCTTTGTACATTTCATCAGTACTCAACGCCTCAACCCATTCTTCAAACCTCAATGCTAATTCTCCTTCAATAGGTGTAGACACAGAATCCACCTCAACCATAAAGGAAATCCTTTCCTCATCAATAATAGGCATACGCGACAAACAGTCGGCTACTACATTTTTCTTTCCTCTGACAAAATCAATTGTAAAATTCATATCCATTACCGATAACAGCCACCTAGAGATTATTGGAGTCACACTACCTTCCAAACCCTTACCTCCTTTAAAAATATACACTAGAGGCTTATGATCCGTCCTAAGCAAGAAAGGTAGTCCCCAAAGGTAAAACCTAAAATGATTCATCCCCCAACAGCAAGCTAAGGCTTCTTTCTCAATGGCGGAATAAGATCTTTCAGCACCTTGCAAACGACGCGATGCAAACCCAATCACCCTTTCCTCATTATCAACTTTCTGGGTTAACACCGCCCCCAAACCCACATTACTTGCATCTGTTGTTAATATGGTCTTCATCTTGACATCAAAATGACCCAAAGTAGGCACACAAACCAATCAATCAATCAATCATGTCACTTATAAAGCGCACTACATACCCGCGAGGGTCTCAAGGCGCTGGGGGAAGAGGGGGGTGGTGCTGCTACTGATCGAAGAGCCAGGTCTTGAGGAGTCTTCTGAAGGCCAGTAGGTCTTGGGTCTGTCGGAGGTTGGTGGGGAGGGTGTTCCAGGTCTTGGCGGCGAGGTGGGAGAAGGATCTGCCGCCGGCGGTCGTTTTCCGGATGCGGGGGACTGTGGCGAGGGCGAGGCTGGTCGAGCGGAGCTGGCGGGTGGGGGTGTAGAAGCTGAGTCGTCTGTTGAGGTAGGCTGGTCCGGAGTTGTGGAGTGCTTTGTGTGCGTGGGTGAGGAGCTTGAAGGTTATCCTCTTGTTGACAGGGAGCCAGTGCAGGTCTCTCAGGTGGGGTGTGATGTGGCTACGTCGGGGGATGTCGAGGATAAGACGTGCAGAGGCGTTCTGGATGCGTTGCAGCCGTCTCAGGAGCTTAGCCGTCGTTCCTGCGTAGAGGGCGTTTCCGTAGTCCAGCCTGCTGGTGACGAGGGCCTGGGTGACTGTTTTTCTTGTTTCGGTGGGGATCCACTTGAAGATCCTGTGGAGCATTCGGAGGATGTTGAAGCAGGATGAGGAAACGGCGTTGACCTGCTTAGTCATGGAGAGGGTGGGGTCGAGGATGACCCCTAGGTTGCGTACGTGGTCGGTGGGTGGTGGGGCTGTTCCCAGTGATGTTGGCCACCAGGAGTCGTCCCAAGCTGAAGGGTTGGAACCAAGGATGAGGACCTCCGTCTTGTCCGAGTTCAGCTTCAGGCGGCTGGTCCTCATCCATTCGGCGACGGCCTTCATTCCTTCGTGGAGGTGGGCTTTGGCGGTGTGAGGGTCTTTGGTGAGGGAGAGGATCAGCTGGGTGTCGTCGGCGTAGGAGATGATGTTGAGGTTGTGCTGTCGGGCGACGTGGGCGAGGGGTGCCATGTAGATGTTGAACAGCGTTGGGCTGAGGGAGGAGCCTTGGGGTACGCCGCAGATGATCTTGGTGGCCTTGGATTGGAAGGGGGCGAGGCGGACGCTTTGTGTTCTGCCGGAAAGGAAGGATGTGGTCCAGTCCAGGGCCTTCTCTTGGATCCCGGCGTCGTGAAGGCGTGTTCGTAGTGTGTGGTGGCAGACCGTGTAGGAGGCGGCTGATAGGTCCAGGAGGATGAGGGCTGCTGTTTCTCCGTTGTCTAGCAGGGTCCTGATGTCATCGGTGGCGGCGATGAGGGCGGTTTCGGTGCTGTGGAAGCCGGACTGGGAAGGGTCCAGGATGTTGTTCTCCTCGAGGTAGCGGGTCAGTTGTTTGTTGACGATTTTCTCGGGGACCTTCGCGGGGAACGGGAGCAGAGAGATGGGTCGGAAGTTCTTGAGGTCCTTGGGGTCTGCCTTGGGTTTCTTGAGTAAGGCGGTGATCTCGGCGTGCTTCCAGCTTTCCGGGAAGGTTGCTGTCTCGAAGGAGATGTTGATTATTTTCCGGAGATGGGGCGCGATGGCTGTACTGGCTTTGTTGAAGATGTGGTGAGGGCACGGGTCTAGCGGTGAACCGGAGTGGATGGTGTTCATGATCTCGCTGGTGTCCTCGTCGTTGATGTTGGTCCAGGAGAGCAGGCAGTTGGTGGTTGTGGGGGCAGTGGTCTCGGTGGTTGCCGGGGCGGTCGTGGTGTTGAAGCTGTCGTGGATGTCGGCGATTTTGCGGTGGAAGAAGGTGGCCAGTGAGTCGCACAGGTCTCGCGACGGCTGGATGTCGTTGGTGTTGGAGCTGGGGTTGGAGAGTTCCTTCACGATGTTGAAGAGCTCTTTGCTGTTGTGTGCGTTGTTGTCTAGGCGGTCTTTGAGTGAGGCCCTTTTGGCGGATCTGATGAGGTGATGGTGACTGCGGGTGGCGCTCTTGTGGGCGGCGTAGCTGTCCGCTGTCCGTTCGTGGAGCCAGATCTTCTCCAGTTTTCGGCATGTTCGTTTGGAGGCCTGGAGGTCTTCGGTGAACCAGGTGGCTTTCTTGCTGGTGTGGCTGTTGGGCGGATTCTTGAGCGGGGCGAGGGTGTTGGCGCAGTCGTCGATCCACTGTCTGAGGTTGCGGGCGGCGGTGTCGGGGTCGGAGGGTTCGGCGGGTGGGCTCAGGGCGAGGGTTGTGGTTAGCTGGTCTTCCGTGACTCTGCTCCAGCAGCGGCGAGGCATTTGTTCGATGCGGTGGTGCGTGGTGGGCTTCCTGTAGGTGAAGTGGATGCAGTGGTGGTCAGTCCAGTGGGGTTCGGAGGTGTGGTTGAAGGAGACGTGTGGGCTTGCGGAAAAGATGGAGTCTAGCGTGTGGCCGGCGGCGTGGGTGGGTGTAGTTATGAGCTGTCTGAGTCCGAGGGTGGCGAGGTTGTCGATCAGGGTGGTGGAGTTGGTGTCCTTGTTGTTCTCGAGGTGGAAGTTCAGGTCCCCGAGGAGGATGTAGTCCGTGGAGGCGATGGCGTGTGTGCTGACGAAGTCAGCGATGGAATCGCTGAACTGTGGTCGGGAGTCCGGGGGTCTGTAGATGAGGGTTCCTCTGAGGGTGGTGTTGGGATCGGTGTGGATCTGGAAGTGCATGTGTTCGGCGGTGCTGAGGGTGTCGTCGGTGTTGGTTGAGACTCTGAGGGTGTTCCTGTGGACGATGGCGATGCCTCCTCCGACTCCGTTGGTGCGGTCCCTGCGGGTGATCTTGTATCCGTCCGGGATGGCAATGGCGATGTCGGGGGCTGAAGCGGGATTCAGCCAGGTCTCCGTCAGGAATGCGACGTCTGGGGAGGTTGAGTCGAGAAGGTCCCAGAGTTCGATGGCGTGTTTGCGGGCGGAGCGGAGTGTTGAGGAGGATGCATCTGAGGTAGTTGGGTTCTTTCCTGGGCGGTGGTTTGGCGGGGCGGGTGCTGGTGAAGCTGCAGTTCCGGCAGGTGAAGGGCCCTTGGGTGCGCTTCGGGGTGGCCTGGTAGCAGGCGTGATCTTTTCCGGGGTTGAGTGCGTGGAGGGTGCTGGCGTCGTATCGGCGTCTGTTGATGTGGCGGGCGCGGGGGATGCCCAGACCAGGGGGTCTGGTGCTGGGCGCGGTCACGGCGCGGACGGGCGCAGACGGGCTTGCCTTAGGCGCGGCCGCCATAAATGGGGAGGTGGGAGGGAGGAGCAGGGAATGGGGCAGCGAATGGGCAGTGAGGGGGCGGGGCCGCAGGGGCGCAGCGGCGGGAAACAGGCACAGAAGGGAAAACGAGCACAATCAAGGCATCAAGGGGGCACAGAAAGGAAAAAAAAACGAGCACAATCAGGGGCAGCAAGGGGGCACAGAAAGGAAAAATGAGCACAATCAGGGGCAGCAAGGGGGCACAGAAAGGAAAAACTAGCACAATCAGGGGCAGCAAGGGGGCACAGAAAGGAAAAAACGAGCACAATCAGGGGCAGCAAGGGGGCACAGAAAGGAAAAAACGAGCACAATCAGGGCAGCAAGGGGGCACAGAAAGGAAAACGCGAGCACAATCAGGGGCAGCAAGGGGGGCACAGAAAGGAAAAACGAGCACAATCAGGGGCAGCAAGGGGGCACAGAAAGGAAAAACAAGCACAATCAGGGGCAGCAAGGGGGCACAGAAAGGAAAAACGAGCACAATCAGGGGCAGCAAGGGGGCACAGAAAGGAAAAACGAGCACAATCAGGGGCAGCAAGGGGGGCACAGAAAGGGAAAAAAACGAGCACAATCAGGGGCAGCAAGGGGGGCACAGAAAGGAAAAACGAGCACAATCAGGGGCAGCAAGGGGGCACAGAAAGGAAAAACGAGCACAATCAGGGGCAGCAAGGGGGGCACAGAAAGGAAAAACGAGCACAATCAGGGGCAGCAAGGGGGCACAGAAAGGAAAAGCGAGCACAATCAGGGGCAGCAGCAGGGCACACAGACGGAGCTGTGTGGTGGGGGAGCGACCTACCAGTCAAGGTCAGGGGTCGCTCTCTTCACCACGCAGCGGCCGCCATAAATGGGGAGGTGGGAGGGAGGAGCAGGGAATGGGGCAGCGAATGGGCAGTGAGGGGCGGGGCCGCAGGGCGCAGCGGCGGAAACAGGCACAGAAGGGAAAACGAGCACAATCAAGGCATCAAGGGGGCACAGAAAGGAAAAAAAAACGAGCACAATCAGGGGCAGCAAGGGGGGCACAGAAAGGAAAAATGAGCACAATCAGGGGCAGCAAGGGGGCACAGAAAGGGAAAAACTAGCACAATCAGGGGCAGCAAGGGGGGCACAGAAAGGAAAAACAGAGCACAATCAGGGGCAGCAAGGGGGCACAGAAAGGAAAAACGAGCACAATCAGGGCAGCAAGGGGGCACAGAAAGGAAAAGCGAGCACAATCAGGGGCAGCAAGGGGGGCACAGAAAGGAAAAAACGAGCACAATCAGGGGCAGCAAGGGGGCACAGAAAGGAAAAACAAGCACAATCAGGGGCAGCAAGGGGGCACAGAAAGGAAAAAACGAGCACAATCAGGGGCAGCAAGGGGGCACAAAAAGGAAAAACGAGCACAATCAGGGGCAGCAAGGGGGCACAGAAAGGAAAAAAACGAGCACAATCAGGGGCAGCAAGGGGGGCACAGAAAGGAAAAGCAGAGCACAATCAGGGGCAGCAAGGGGGCACAGAAAGGAAAAACGAGCACAATCAGGGGCAGCAAGGGGGCACAGAAAGGAAAAACGAGCACAATCAGGGGCAGCAAGGGGGCACAGAAAGGAAAACGAGGCACAATCAGGGGCAGCAGCAGGGCACACAGACGGAGCTGTGTGGTGGGGGAGCGACCTACCAGTCAAGGTCAGGGGTCGCTCTCTTCACCACGCAGCGGCCGCCATAAATGGGGAGGTGGGAGGGAGGAGCAGGGAATGGGGCAGCGAATGGGCAGTGAGGGGCGGGGCCGCAGGCGCAGCGGCGGGAAACAGGCACAGAAGGGAAAACGAGCACAATCAGGGCATCAAGGGGGCACAGAAAGGAGAAAAAAAACGAGCACAATCAGGGGCAGCAAGGGGGGCACAGAAAGGAAAAAACGAGCACAATCAGGGGCAGCAAGGGGGCACAGAAAGGAAAAACGAGCACAATCAGGGGCAGCAAGGGGGGCACAGAAAGGAAAAAACGAGCACAATCAGGGGCAGCAAGGGGCACAGAAAGGAAAAACGAGCACAATCAGGGGCAGCAAGGGGGCACAGAAAGGAAAAAATGAGCACAATCAGGGGCAGCAAGGGGGGCACAGAAAGGAAAAAACGAGCACAATCAGGGCAGCAAGGGGGCACAGAAAGGAAAAACGAGCACAATCAGGGGCAGCAAGGGGGGCACAGAAAGGAAAAAACTAGCACAATCAGGGGCAGCAAGGGGGCACAGAAAGGAAAAACGAGCACAATCAGGGGCAGCAAGGGGGGCACAGAAAGGAAAAAACGAGCACAATCAGGGGCAGCAAGGGGGCACAGAAAGGAAAAACGAGCACAATCAGGGGCAGCAAGGGGGGCACAGAAAGGAAAAAAACGAGCACAATCAGGGGCAGCAAGGGGGGCACAGAAAGGAAAAACGAGCACAATCCAGGGGCAGCAAGGGGGCACAGAAAGGAAAAACGAGCACAATCAGGGGCAGCAAGGGGGGCACAGAAAGGAAAAACGAGCACAATCAGGGGCAGCAAGGGGGCACAGAAAGGAAAAACGATCACAATCAGGGGCAGCAGCAGGGCACACAGACGGAGCTGTGTGGTGGGGGAGCGACCTACCAGTCAAGGTCAGGGGTCGCTCTCTTCACCACGCAGCGGCCGCCATAAATGGGGAGGTGGGAGGGAGGAGCAGGGAATGGGGCAGCGAATGGGCAGTGAGGGGGTGGGGCCGCAGGCGCAGCGGCGGGAAACAGGCACAGAAGGAAAAACGAGCACAATCAGGGCATCAAGGGGGCACAGAAAGGGAAAAAAAACGAGCACAATCAGGGGCAGCAAGGGGGCACAGAAAGGAAAAAACGAGCACAATCAGGGGCAGCAAGGGGGCACAGAAAGGAAAAACGAGCACAATCAGGGGCAGCAAGGGGGGCACAAAGGAAAAAACAGAGCACAATCAGGGGCAGCAAGGGGGACACAGAAAGGAAAAAACGAGCACAATCAGGGGCAGCAAGGGGGCACAGAAAGGAAAAACGAGCACAATCAGGGGCAGCAAGGGGGCACCGAAAGGAAAAAACAAGCACAATCAGGGGCAGCAAGGGGGGCACAGAAAGGAAAAAACGAGCACAATCAGGGCAGCAAGGGGGCACAGAAAGGAAAAACGAGCACAATCAGGGGCAGCAAGGGGGGCACAGAAAGGAAAAACGAGCACAATCAGGGGCAGCAAGGGGGCACAGAAAGGAAAAACAGAGCACAATCCAGGGGCAGCAAGGGGGCACAGAAAGGAAAAACGAGCACAATCAGGGGCAGCAAGGGGGCACAAAGGAAAAAACTAGCACAATCAGGGGCAGCAAGGGGGGCACAGAAAGGAAAAAACGAGCACAATCAGGGGCAGCAAGGGGGCACAGAAAGGAAAAACGAGCACAATCAGGGGCAGCAAGGGGGGCACAGAAAGGAAAAAACAAGCACAATCAGGGGCAGCAAGGGGGGCACAGAAAGGAAAACACGAGCACAATCAGGGCAGCAAGGGGGCACAGAAAGGAAAACGAGCACAATCAGGGGCAGCAAGGGGGGCACAGAAAGGAAAAACGAGCACAATCAGGGGCAGCAAGGGGGCACAGAAAGGAAAAACAGAGCACAATCAGGGGCAGCAAGGGGGCACAGAAAGGAAAAAGCGAGCACAATCAGGGGCAGCAAGGGGGCACAGAAAGGAAAAACGAGCACAATCAGGGGCAGCAAAGGGGGCACAGAAAGGAAAAAACTAGCACAATCAGGGGCAGCAAGGGGGGCACAGAAAGGAAAAACGAGCACAATCAGGGGCAGCAAGGGGGCACAGAAAGGAAAAACGAGCACAATCAGGGGCAGCAAGGGGGGCACAGAAAGGAAAAACGAGCACAATCAGGGGCAGCAAGGGGGCACAGAAAGGAAAAACGAGCACAATCAGGGGCAGCAGCAGGGCACACAGACGGAGCTGTGTGGTGGGGGAGCAACCTACCAGTCAAGGTCAGGGGTCCTTAACGTTCTTAAAAGCTGATTCACACGCCTCACTCCATTCAAATTCTGCTCCTTTCTTTAATAACACTCTCATTGGTTCAACAACATCAGAGAAATTTGACACAAACTTAGAACAGTATTCAGCTAGACCAAGGAATGATTTCAATAATTCTCTATCATTAGGTCTTGGAGCATCAACAATGGCTTTCACAATACTTTTCTTTGGTTTGATTCCACTGGCAGAGATCTCGTGCCCCAAATAACATACTTGATCTCTTCTTAGTTGACATTTTTCCTTTTTGATGGTTAGCCCATATTCACAATCCCCCTCAATACTTCAAATAACAATTCATCATGGTTCTCAAAATATTCCCCCACCACCAAAATATCATCTTGAAAACACAAGACCCTTTCCATGCCTTTAAAGATATTGTGCATTATCCTTTGGAACACCGCTGAGGCTGATGCCAGTCCAAACGGCATACGACAATAGCGGAAAGCTCCCAGTGGTGTAACAAAGGAAGTTAAGGCTCGTGACTCCGGATGTAAATTCACTTGATGATAAGCTGCGGACATATCTAAAACGGTGAAAACTTTCCCACCTCCCATCACGCTTAACATCTCTCCAATATTGGGAAGAGGTTGACGATCTACCCATATATTTTTATTTAGGTCCCTCAAATCAATACATAAACAAATTTTATTTCCTTCCTTGGGAGTGACCACAATTGGGGCGAGCCATTCAGAGGCCTCAATAGGTTCAATAATGTTGTTTTCTAACAACTTATTAAGTTCTTGTTGGAGCGGCTCCCTCATCAACAACGGAATGGATCTCACTTTATGCACCACTGGAGCTGCATTTTTTTTCAAAATTATACAATGTGTGAATCCTTTTAGCATTCCCAACTTGTCAGTAAATACATGAGGAAATGATGACATTAATCTCTCTCCCCAGTCCAAATTAACATCATCCATTGTTTCTATAGCCATTACTGGCTCTTCACTGTTGGGATTAAGAATAATATTTAGATCTTTCTGGTGGCGCCAGCCCAATAAATTGGAACCATCCTCTGATATATACACTCTACCATGAACACCATTATTCTTAAAAAATATATCTCTCCATTCCATCCCAATAATGTTTATTCTCTTCCCACCATAACCGACCGCTCTTATATCAGAGTGCTGTAAAGTATTCATTTTTCCATTCAAGTTTTTCTCAAAAACATCTTTAGATATGATGGTAAACAGACTACCAGAATCAACTAACATCTTGACCTGTGTATTTCCCAAAGTAACTTCGCAATGAGGTTTTTCAAGTTTATCAGTATTTTCTTCCTTTACTATCAGACTTCTATTATTTCGTACTCTCCCATCTTGGTTAGAAAGCTCATCAGAAGTCTCATATCCATCAATAGACAACATAATATCTTCTTGAACCTCGCCTAGATTTTCATCTATTTTCACACTAGACTGTTGTGAAGGACGTATCTTTGTTCTGCACATTTTGGCTAAATGACCCTTCTTCCCACATAACCTACATATCGTGTTTCTTGCCCCACACGCAAAACTCGTGGCAATATGCCCTGGACCACCACATCTATAACATATAATTTTCCTCCTCTCAATTTGTCCCTCTACACTAGGTTCTCCAATTTTAATTGGTTTTTTAAATTTTACTTCTTGTACATCAAGTGGAACAACTTCTTTTTCTGGGGATTTAATGTTCAGTTTTCCCACATCAATTTCCTTCATCCAAACAGCAGTATTTTCCATGCTCCTGGCTATTTGTATAGCCTCATCCAACGTCGGGTCTAAAGATAAAAGTCTCTCTTTAACCTTTTTATCTTTTGTACACCTCACAATTTGATCTCGAATTAAAGATTCCATTAAACCTTGAAATTCACATGTGACGGCCAAACCCCGTAGTGTAGCTACATAACTCATAATATCCTCATCTTGAGTTTGTGAACGGCAAAAGAATTTATGTCTTTCAAAGACTACACTCAATTTAGGGGTAAATGTTTCTCTAACATTTGTAAAGACATATCATATACATTTATAGGTTGGCCATCACCAATTCCTAAAGAAACTTCAGGAAGGTCGTCATAAATCCTCCTCCCTTCAGTTCCTAAATGATGTAGCAGTATCGATTGCCTCCTCAAAGGACCATATTTGTCTCCTCCGATCGCCAACATATAGGTAAAGAATATATTTTTCCACCTCTTCCTAGGTGTGCTTGGTTCACCTGGAACAGGTAAAAAACTAGGTGGAGCCGCCATCCCTTGTTCTGCCATTCCTGCAACAAATTTAAATTAACAAACTACCACAATTAACTAAAGAAATAAATTACCACAATAAATCAAAACAAAGAATTAAAATAACAATTTAAAATAAGTATTTAAAATAACAAATTTATCGGTGATGTGATCAATATTTTCTTCAGTTACAGTCTTTTATCACTTTCCACTTCTCTTTCAACTCCTCACTTCCTGTACATTCTCCTTCAGTTCTAGTCTTTTTTTTTTTCGTTTTCCCTCAGCTCCTTTCTATAGCTACACTTTAATGAAGTTGATCACGTACTCCTGTGACATCGCCAGTGAAGAGGAACACTCCGGCAGCCAGCAGATACTCTAAAAACATACGGTATGGGCGCGATGTATTTTCATGGCAATCAGCCTCCGTATGTATTTTAAAAGATTTCTAGTGAGCGCACCCTCGCGCTTTCAAGTCGGGACAATCAACATCTGTTTTGACACGACACGTCGCGCGCGTTTCCTCGCGCCTCCTGTTCCAGTCTAGCAGCGGATGTTATCTCGCGCTTAAGCTCGAGCAATGCCTCGCGCTAGAGCTCAAACAAATAACGAGCGTACTCTTCCGAGAAATGAACCCAAAAGTTACCGAATCCAAAAGTTAAGGCAATTCCAATTAAAATGCCTACAGTTGAACTTTTAAACACTCCAATCTCTCTATACTCGAAGTCAACTTCAAATGATGTCCGTTAAACAGGTCGTGTTATTCACAACACATCCATTTGAATTCAGGATACCTAAATTTCATGCATGTTTAAGAGCAAGTCTCTGCTTTAAAATTATTAATCACCAGCAAAGTATTGAAGTAGCTGTAACTCATGGTTTTCAATTTTCTGAATTCCCCCAGGAGAATCCTTCAGTTTACAGTTTTTTTTCCAGGGGTGAAGGTTACTCTGCAGTTACTCTGCACTCTGCCCCCTGCGCAGATCACTCGTCGCCAAAAAAGTGTAGTAACCACGCTGAAAGTGGATATAGTAGAAGCGTATTTATTCATAAGTACATCTATACAGCTTCATAGTAACCTCCAGCTTCTCCAACTGACTCCAGTCTTAGAATTCTCATACGATGTCATCCCATTACATCATTGAGTTCCATACTAAGAAAAAGACATTTCCACAGATATGTTCAACATCTCTCCCTTCTACTGAGAAAACATATTTTAATAATAAAAAGGGTGTTTTTTTTAACAAATTCATTCTTAGCTTTGAAATTAAGTACTGGTCGCTTTTTTGTACTTCAGGAAACAAAATAGTATAGTCTAGTAGCTCAATTGTTATTTTCAACAAACATTTCCCTGGTTGAAAATTTTTTATTTTTAAGCTAACTACTCCAAATAAACAGGTAATAAAAAAAATATGTAAGGGGTAAAGTGTAATTTGGTCTATATTGCCATCACGGGATTCTGGAGCTCTTTGCCTGTCTATAGAACCCCTCAATATTTGACCATATTACATGCACATTAAATGCAATGCTTATGACCTCACAATATTTATAACAATAAAAATTAGGAATTCACACCATATCTTTCAATTTCAACACAATACACAAAGGGAGCACAGTGTAATCAAAGTAGTTTGATTTACAAGGTTCAGCATGCAAGGTTTTGTGCAGATGTGTGCTGAGGAAAATTAGTTTTAGGACGGGTCAAAAGTTGCATATCCCATTCAAGTAGGACATTTTACTCTTCACTAAGGCAAAATCTACTAAGCTGATTTACAAAATATTTGGCATGAAAGTAGGACTTCTCTCAAATAGTGTGCTTTTTTAATTGATGTAAATCCTTTCAGTAGGTATGAGATATTAGTGTTTGAAAAATGTGTCTGACATCGAGAAGTTAACATTTTGTGCTATCTCAGCTATTTAAAGTGACAAATTATAAACTTGTGAGTCCTTTCAACCACATTTGAATTGTCAAGTAAATCATTGGCTGACCAAGACCATGTTGAAATTCATGAATTCACATAATTTGCAAAAGCATGTGCCCCCCCGCTCCAATCCTCCTTTGTCCCTGGGGACCCCATCCCCGGGGCCACTATTAAAATTAAAGGGGAGGGGGGCGCACGACCCCCCCTCCCCGAGCCTTGTAAGACCCTGGGGACCCCATTCACCAGTGCGGTATTTAAAAATAAAGGGGACGAGGGCCGTGCGGCCCTCCTCCACAAGCCTTGAAAGGCCCTGGCAACCCCATCCCCCAGGGCCACTAATTAAAATTAAGGTGAAGGGGGCACGCAGCCTTCCTCCATAGACCGATTTTGGCCCGAAGAACCCCATCCCACGACGCCTGGCACTTTTTTTGTGGAGTTGGAGGCACATGACCCCTCTCCCCAGGCTGCTCTTGGCCCTGTGGATCCCCTCCACAGGCTGATTTTAGCCCCGGGGACCCCATTCCCTGGGCACAGCTCTATCCTGACAGGTGAGGGAGTCAGCGGTCCCCCTCTATGGCCAATTTTGGCCCCGGGGACTCCATTCCTCGGGGCCTGGCCAACAAAGAGTGGGTGCCCACCCAGGGCACCCACCACACCATTGTTGGAGGCTGCGGGGGGAGCCACAAGGCTCCTGCAGCCCCAGTCGGATCCTCACAACCAGTGGGAGCCGGCACTGCTTCCGCTCAAAAGGAGCAGCTAAAACATGCTGCTCCCGCGGACGGGAACAATATTTAGATCTGTTTCCCTGCACAAATCACTGTGGGCAGGGAAACAGGTGTAAAGTCTGCTTCCAGCATGTGGGAGCACTTTTCAAGCTCCCACACGCTGGGAGCAGACTTTGTGTTTGCTCCTGCTTGTCAGGAGATTTTAAATTGCTCCCGCCAAGCGAGAGCAAACACAGGTTTCAAAGCCCATGCTAGTGCGGGTAGGGATGCTGCTATGTCTCAGGGTTGGGCACCCCAGTGCATAGCATATGAGCCAGCCTGGGGGATGGGGTCCCCAGGGCCATTATTGGCTCAAGGAGAGGGCTGCACTGCCCCCCCCATCATTGTATGTATGGCTGACCCCTGGGGGATGGAGTACCTGGGGCCAAAATCGACCCGGGGAGGGGGGATATGCTCCCCTTCCACTTTATTGCACTACTGGGCCCGAGGGTTGGGGTACCTGGGGAAGAGATCAACCTACATTCATCAACCTCAATGAATGAATGTCGAGCCAAATATTCACTTTTATAAAACTTAGTATTTTATATATGCACAAAGCAAAATAATATGCACATTAAAAAATAACACTCATCATAAGGTCTGTATTCTAGGACTGTATGCATGGACACCAGCAGACCGCTCTTCCAACTACGGACTTACTTAAGGCAGCACCCAGGTTAGGCCCTACTACAGAATGTGAGTCTAAGAACGTAGGCCTTGGCGGGGTCCCGCCCCTCCATTCACGGAGTTTGCAGACTTTTCTGCACTCCGCAGACCTCCGGGAGTGCAGAAAACTCCACAAACGTACAGTCATGGCCAGTAGGCCGTCATGTAAGGCCGGGACAGTAGCTGATAGAAATATCTGCGTTTTAGTTGCTCTATAACAAAAGCACATACCTTAAGTCAAGGAGACGGCGGCCCGTCTGGAACCCTGGAGCAGGTCAGCTCCGAAGTTTGGTCGCTAATATGCTTTATTGCATAGACGCTACGCCTGCCCTGCAATCGCTGACGCACAAAATCGGTCTTGGGAGCTCCTTTACCTCCACATGGTCATCCAGCAAGAACTGGGTCTCCCAAAATGGAACCCAGACACTTGCAGGTATTGTGCCCTTCACGAGCATACATACAACCCAGCGCGCACCACGCAACCGCACTCTGACTGTCATGTGCTGTACCACTTTACAGGCACACATACATCCCAGCACACACACAGTCATGCACACTGATTCTTCTATACTGCACCACTTCACAGGCACACATACATTCCAGCATGCACATGCAATCATGTACGCTGGATCACCTCTAGTGCAGCACTTCACAGGCTCGCGTACATCCCAGCACGCACATACAATCACTTGTGCTGACTCTCCTGTACTGCACCACTTCACAGGCACACATACATCCCAGTTTGCAGATGCAATCACGTCTGCTGCCTAACTCTACATCCAATCCAATGCAGGCCAAGGTCGAGCTAAGCACACTGCAGCTGAACTGTATATGAGTAGGCCAGGAGGTACCACTCCAGTGACACAGGTAAGAAGGCCTCTTCACTCGACTGATTACTGTTACTTGAAAACTCAGTATGCTGCCACCACTGCTCTCGTGAGGCTTAACTCTCTGTGAAGGCAGTAGCCTTCCACCACACGAGGGTAACACTTTGGTTGCCCCTGGTCGTTAGCAAGACCACAGTCCATGAGACAAGCCTAGGTCATAGTGTACACTCATGATCATTGTTCACCCATGACCAATAAATCGTTACCAAAAATCCAGATATCATCGCAACCGGGTCGCTCAGGGCAGTGGTACACTTTCATTACCATGAGCGCAACATTTTTATCCCAACAACTTTACACACGCTTCCGTAAGTAAAACTTGTTAGCTCTGTGTCATAGATACCAGGGGTTGAGCACAGCTTTATTTACTGAATTTAGGTGTTGGACATGTGAACATTTTGGGCTCCTTACTTGGAAAATAATACATCTTCCCCAGATAATAACCCATTTTATTAGGTCGAGCCTAGGCAGAGCGCGCTGTCTGCAAGACCTGCTGTCCTGGAAAATGACTTAGCTCCTGCCTGCTGGCTTCCCATTGGTACACTGCAGCGTTGCTCTTTTTTGCTGAGTCCTAAATGGCTCATGCAGTGTAACGTCACTTCCGTGTTCTGGCACAGGAGTACCACGCAACTACAATTTCCTTCTGCTTCAATTGTTTTTGTGGTATTCAGGAGAACTCTTTTTAGTTTTTTAATTGCAGCTCAGGCATGCCCAGCTGTATCTTCAACTATGGCGGCCAAGTCTTTGTTTTGTTTTGCACAGCGCGGCTCGCACACGTACATTTCACCTCCCGCTCAGTCAGAACAGTAAGTGCCTCGCTAACGCATCGCTGCTCTTCAAAGCTCCTTCATCTTTCAAAGGGGTTAGAAGGGGATGAAGAGGAGGTTACTTTGCACAGGCATCAGGGATGGGAATCCAAGCCCCAGCTACCTGCACCACCCACTCTGCTGCTGCTTCGGGTTTGTTGCTGTTAAAGTTTCCAGAGTCACTTTCATCCCCACACACATCCTGCAGCAGCTGAGCCAAGATGTGAGGGGAGGCAGAGCCTCGCAGCATCCCTCCCTGCTCCAGGCACCTGGGCCCCCTACTTGGAATGGAGCCTCCCATGTCCAGTGCTGCGTTAGACCCCAGGGACGCTAAACTCTGTTGCGCCCCCCAACCTCTATAGTCCTACTCTCCCCACTGCTGTAGTTTCATTAATTCAAACCAAACACTTCAAGCCTGCTTTAAAAATATAGTGACTCATCCACCATACTGTCCTTACAAGTTCCGGGAGCAACCACTGTAATGACCGAGTGGTGGGCAAGGCTTAGAAGGGGCATACGAGACAGAGCCTGGAGAAAAGACTTTTCATCCGTTGCTGAGAAAGAAACACACGGGGCTCTGATGGAAGATAAGAGACAGCAGTGGCGGCTCGCATAGGTCGTGCTGTGGGTGGTGGGTTGGGGTGGGGGAGGGCAGGGTGAGGGGGTAGTAAACTCGGACATACGACGGAATGGAGGAAAGTAATTATTACGTTCCTCCATTCCGTCGTATGTCCGAGTTTACTGCTCCCCCACCCTGCTCCTCCCCCGCCCCGCAACACGCCCTAAGCGAGCCGCCACTGAGAGACAGTCACCCTGACTGAACATGTCAGATGACAGCACACTGCAGGGATTCAGTCTGCAAGCAGCATGGCTTCCATTGCGTTCAAAAGGTCATATTTCAAATGTCTAGTTAAAGTCCTGATGCAAATGCCTCAGCTCTAGTTATATGTTCCAAGCTGCATAAAAAATCTTTCTAGATCTGGGCGGGGGTAGCGGTAGGCCATTGCAAACTGAATTTAGGTCACATTGAAAAGGCTCTCTCTCGCTGAGTGTATCCTTAGTATTCCAACCCCTTGAGCACATGCTCGCAAGCAAATAAAAATACGCAGGGCTGGAAGAGCACAGTGTTTACTGACATTACCAAAACAGCTTTGATTCTTAACCAGCCGATTACCCAGATGAACACCACAGACAGCACCCAGGATAATATGCTGTTTTGTTAACACTTATAAGGTCCCAAAGGCCACTGTATAGTAAAGGAAAGCACATAGGTAAAAGACATTGCCATTTACACCGCCAATAGCTCTAACTCTCGCATATGCAAGACCTATTGCATAGCAAATGCTTGTTTGCATAGTTATCATGCAGATCCATCAAGCGGAGGCCAAAAATAAGGAGGTACAAAAATGTAACTTTTTTCATTTTTATTCCCATAGGATTTTTTGCTCTCCGATACAGAAAAAACTGTTGAATAGAATTACACCAAACATGGCATGACAGTAGAACCTGACTCTAAGGAGTGCCTTTGCTTGGTTTTACTTTTTTGTTAATTTCCTTTTTTTTTATGAATGATTTCCCTTATTTGTTTATGTGTTTGTATATATATATATATATATATATATATATATATAATACCCACCTTTGCTTACCATTGGTGCAATGCCCCATCCGATGCAATGACTCCCAATGTGAGTGTTGTAAAATATACCTGTGATGTATTGATTCCCAATGGAGTGCCGGTGATGTAACGCCTCCAGATGCAGAACCCTCAATGTAATGGGGTAACAGCTAGGCAATTATCTTAAATTGTAATGGTCTCACATATTCTTTAGGCTGAATCCTGTGCTTTCCTCATGACTACAAATATTGTACAAATCCCTCCATACTTTTGATGTTGCCCCACTGTATCCTTCTGATGTTACCTTACAATATTAGCATTGTCTTAGCCAGGCTCTCACACCTCGAGGGAAGGCACTATTAATTGGTATAACTTTGTTCAATAAGACTCCCCATAAGATGCTTTAAAATATTACCTACATTACAAGATAAAATGATAATAAAAATAAATTTCAATGCTCCTCTATTTATCAAGGAACTATTATGCAGAAATAAAAAATAAACATACTATACTACTTTTACTCTCTCCAGTCTAAATGTACCGAATACTATTTATAATAGCACCTGGTTAATTACTGACTTACCTCAGTCTATTTATTATCCTGCATGCTTAATTAATGCCCTTTTCTGTCAAATTTACCTACTGTGGACGTGGTTTCCAGGTTCATCGCACCTAGTATTGAGTTTAGTTAAATGCTAATCCAGAATTATAGAATCCGGGCTAGAGAAATGTTAGATCGTGTAAGGATTGTTGCATTAAATTCACGATAATAGTGGGATTCAGGGTGTTTGGTTGTGCAGCCTGGGAACCAAGCGAACGTGCACAGGCTCATGTTTACATACATACTCCTTGGGAGTGGTTTTGCACTTAGGAGACACCTAAAACTTTCCCCCTGTCAAAGGCAGGAGTAAGTGTGATTCCAGGGTGGGAAGAAGGGGACACATGTCCATATTCTCTAGGGGTTTAGTCAACAGGGTTTCTCTAAGAGAGCAATATATTCCCCCTAGAGAAATAAAATTAAAAAAAATAGAAAAGAAAATTAAAATACAAGTGAGAAGGCACATTTGCGCCACATTTACACATGCTTTATTACCACTGGGTGAAAAACCTGATAGCGCATGTTTTATGCAGTGGTGTGCTCGAAGTGGACGACTGTAGATTTTCTATAGAGATCCTGCGATTATTTTTTAATCCCATAAAAGTAAGATGTTTTGCCAAATGTAGGATTAATCTCACAGCAATAAATGTACAAAGTTTTACATTTTTCCTTTTCGAATCGGAACGGTGGCATTGGGTAAGAAAGTTTATTCCATCGATGGCAAGCACAGTCCGCTTCCTGAAAGCAGACACTGGCAGGTACCACACAGAGGCCTCCACCCAATTTTATGAGAAAGAAAGGCCCTCGAAGTTAAATCCAATATTTGTTCTACATAAACACGTTAAATATCCTCAACTTATCTCAGCGTTGTGTTTGCCTAACGTCATAATGAGCTTGACTATGTGAACATATGAAGATTGGGGGAACCGAAGGCGAAATAAACAAACCTTGAACACTTGTAGAACATTACACGGTGGAAGTTACGGAGGCGTGGCAAATTCACAGCCAGGCGAGCATGCCTACGCCGCAGACCACAGTGTTTACACGGCCATTGCCCGATGAACAACAAACAGCTTGAGCAAACCAAGAACGTGAAACAAAAGAGAAGCCTGAGGAACCGTTTGTGCTGAGTGACGGAAGCAAAAGTGCTGGGGTTTTTCCACACAGGATGTCACGCCACTATGGGAAAATCTAGTGATGTCAGCAGAGCACATGCAGTCTGAAGGAAAACAAAACCTGAGAGAAGAAAAGGCGAGTCTACATAATGGTGCTCTTCGCCCACCTGAGTGGGTGTGAAAGAGTTGAGCCACAAACATAGCAAGAAAATTGTGGCAGGGCACCCTCATGGTGGTTGAGGACCCTGCTGATCAGGCCTTCCCTGGTTCCCAAGCCCGAAAAACACACAAGTACACAGGGCATACAGTGTGGCAGTAAGACCTCGTGCGGTCTACGCCCATTTATTTTATAGCCTCTGGCCACGCCTGGTCAGAGGATGTGTTGCGTGCTATCTGGGTGGGCAAGGGTCGAGCGAGTCAGAGTGTCTCACTACATCCCTTCCCAACTCAGTCCTGAAAATAACTGTTTATTCAAGTGTGCACACAAAATCTCTGAGCCGCTGACTTGGTTGTGGATTCGGCCGGAAATTGTATTGCTGATGTTGTGAGCGGATCTGTAACCTCTCAGTGAATGGAGTCGCTTGTGTGTCTTTATCCACCCTATTGTCATCGGCGAGGTGGCCACGCTCTTCACCACTGGGAGAGGTCTCGTCATACTCATCAGTTTCGGCCAAGCTAGTTTCTTTCGGGTTTTCCATGTGAGCTGCCTGTTGGGTTCCAGCATCAGTCTTTTTGAACCACGAGATGTTCCTGGTGACTGTCTCTCTGCCTTTGTTTGCTGTATCCATGGTTCCATCAACCTTCAGCACTGTCCAAATCCCTGGTTCGTAAGGTGTGCTGAACTTTCACGCTGGTCGGTGGTTTCTAATGACTACCATGTCCCCTGGCAAAATTGTTCATGTTCTTGCTCTTCTTTTTTGGCTCTTGAGCGATTTGCACTGCGTGCGCCGAGCATAAGTTTCCTGTAGGTTATATGGTGGTGGTGCCCATCCTGGATATGTTGGGATAGTGTCTCGGTGGGGTCCATTGACCATCAGAGTCCATGGGGCCTGTTGAGTGGTGCAATGAGTTGTTCCGCGGTATTCACAGAGGAACAGCTGGAAGCTTCGTTCAGGGTTTGTTTGGCTACAGCAATCCGGAGAGTTTTGTTCAAAGTCCGCATAAACCTTTCAACCTCGCCCTTAGCCTGAAGCCACTGTGGGATGGTGCACCGATGATGTATTCCTAGTTGTTTGAGGAGATTTCTGAATTTTGTGTGATGTGGGTAACGGCCACAGCATGCGACTTTGGAACTGGGGAACCAGGTTTGAGTCTTGGCGTCAGCTCAACATCCTGCTGATGCTCATGTAAAGTGCCCCAATACCTTCTGGTTAAGTCTGCGCTATATAAAACGGTAGGAAAAAAATCTACATTCAGATTTTGAAGTTTCACACAGAGTCACACTCTTCGAGTCCCTTCAGATACAGAGCAGAAATAAACAATGAAAGAAGGCAAGTTCTACAGTGTATTTAAGGTGAACTAGAAAATCATGTCACTCAGTATTAAATTACTGAGTTTGGCAGCAGCCATGGGCTGTAAAACCAAATAGAGATGTGCTATCTGCTCAGTCTTCCAGAAATAGCAAGGCTTTGGGCAAAACTTTCCCCACAATACTGCCTATATGATGCTGTATTGTCCAAGAGGTCCCTCGTATGCAGAAATACCATGGCATTGCCCTTTCATCTTAGAGAGATCGTGCCTGGAATGCTCTGGTACTAAAACTCCTTGGATATGGCTTCTGTATGTGCTACACAAGCTTCAGAACATATGTCTCAATGTACAAAACCAAAAATAATAGACTTTGTCAATGCTTGTCAATTTATCCAACTGCTTAACCTGGGGAAGCTGTCCTTGAGTTCATAGCTTACAACAGTGACCCCTTTATTTGGGTCAGAGAACTCTTACTGTCTAACTACAATGACCTGTTGGGAGGTCACTTATAGACAATCTGCCCACCACTCCCAACACCGGACCTAATACATAACACAAAGGCGTGGTGAAGTTAGATTAACTAGCAAGGTAGGAAGGTCCAGACCTGAAATACAAAGGGGCATATTCTCAAGGACTCATCGCCGATTTAGCTGCACTTTTCCGCCACGAAAGTGGAAATAGATTTATCGCCCTATTCACAAACCTGCGCTAACAGTCGACATCGTCAGTTTTCCTGCGATAGCTGCCGCTAAAAACATCGCCAAGGCTGACAGCGACAATTAACGCTAATCATATGCAGAGTAGGCGTTCCCGTGCAAAAACTCACGAAAACACCACTTCGCGATATTCTCAACAACCAGCCAGATCGGCGATGCGGCCCAAAAATAGGCGATAAGGCGCGTTAGCAGCAGGGACTTAAGACCTGCTTTTTTCTGGTCTTAAGTAGGACGAAAACCTTCAGTAGAAAGGGAGCCCAGCCCAGAGCAACATCTGAAGATCAACAGATGCCATGGAGCTACTAATCATGCAGCTTGGAGACCCAAGAGGGCCACAACACCCACCGCTACCACCCCCAGGACCACTCCCACCCCCAGGACCACCCCCCCCCCCGGACTGCCACCGAGGCAGCGCAGAACAAGACAGCGGACCTTCCGAAAACGCACCAGCCTCAGAGACTTAACGCCAGAGGATGTCATGGCCCACTACAGGCTCAAAAGGATAACCATCCTCCGCATCCTGCCACATTGCCCACAGGCTGACGGTACCAACACAGCGCACAACCAACATCCCTCCGCAGACAAAGCTGCTGGCTGTGCTGCACCTGTTGGCCTCTGGTACCTTCCAACCAACAACTGCCAGAGTCGGAGGAGTCTCACAGCCAGCCCTATCAAAGTTCATCACACCTGTCTTGGATGCCATCATCAGCTTGATACCCCAGCACCTACACTTCCCCCAAACTGCGCAGGAACAGATGGAGACCAAGCAAGGCTTCTACGCCATAGCTGGTTTCCCGCACGTGTTGGGGGCAATTGACTGCACACATGTCCTACTTGTGCCCCCTGTCGACACTGCACACAATTACCGCAACAGAAAGCACACGCATTCCATCAATGTGCAGGCAATAGTGGACCACCGGGGACTGCTCACCAATGTCGTCGCAAACTTCCCAGGCAATGTGCATGATTCCTACATCTTCCGACAGTCCATCATCAACCAGCGCTTTCAGGATGGCACCTATGGAAATGCACTGCTCGTCGGTAAGTACCAACGGAACACACCACACACCTCAACTCCACAATCATACAACTCACAACTGTGGGAATGCACACGTAACAAAATCACATGCAACATGCCAACCAACATGCCCACCTACCAGACACGACAACACAAGTAACTGTGGTAACAGGGGCCAGACATGTAGACAAACCATCCACAAAGGCATAGCCCCTCTGCCACACAATTGCAGAATGTGGGGAGAGGTGGGAACCAAGAATGTGCGAAGAAGGCAATGGAAACATGAATAAGAATGTACACAATGCCAAGTGTGGCGGTAATGTGCTGGACAGTCTTGAGTATGCAGAGCACAGACATGTCCATGTGGACATATTCTGCTGGTGTTTGTGGTCTTGTGGACAGTGGACGCAACCATGTTACCTCAGGCAGTGGGGAAGACCTTGGACATGTAGCTATGTCGCCCCCCTGTAAGCGTAAGCGTAGTGGGCTGGGCCGGCGTACGCCAGTCCAGCGTAGGAGCGTGAATAAATAGCCCGGGGCTCAGGGCGAGGTGCACTCCCGGGATGGCCACCAAAGTAACTACTGCATGTGTCTCTGTGTCCGCCATATCCTGACCATAGGCCTACACACACGTGGCCGACCACCTTCAACGGCCAAATTTACACCGGCGACGAGGTGGCTACGTCACACGCCACCTGGCGCACATCTCGTCATCGCCTCCAGGGGCGTGTCTGCCAGGGCGGCGCCCCTCACCTTGCCACGAGGTCGCCGCCATGACCGGTGGTGCCTGCATGATCCTGTGCGCCTGCTGCACCCCAGCCCGCTGGTCCCCAGACCCGTCCGGCGCCCAGAGGTGATTGCCCACCCCTGTGCACCCAGGCCTCACTGCTCAGCTGCCGCCACCAGCGTGTCTCCAAGAGGGCCCACCACGTGCCGGTGCAATCTTCAAGCCCGAGGCCCGTGAGCTTGGCAGCCTCCTCAGCCGATCGCTGGCTTCCGCGCAACAGGCCCCCAGCGCACCCTGCGGCACCGCACCGCAGAGTTCTGTGTGTGCTGACTGCTCCCTCCGGCCTACACTGCGGTCCAGCAGGTCTCAGACAAATCCTTTCCAGTCCGCCCCTCCAGGCCTACTGCATCATCGCAGGCTGCACACCCACTCAGCTCTTCAGGTGGGCCTACCTCAGTGCACCGCAAGTCATCGCCACGTGGTGGTAGGCCCATGCCGTACGCAGTGCCTCAGGTGCCACTACCTCTGTACACCACAAGTCATCGTCCCGTGGGGCTACCCCACAAGTCCGCCTCCAGCAGCCAACAGCATGTCCTCGGTAACGCCACTGGAGCCCTTCACAGTCACGGGGCCACCCCCGTCCCAGGCAGGCCACTGGAAAGCCTGGGTGGAACGTCTGGAGACATACTCCGAAGCGCACGACATCCCAGCACCGCGGCGGCGGCCCACGTATAGGTGTGTGAGGAGTGTGAAGAAATGGCCCGGGGCTCTGGGTGTGGTTCAGTTCTGGGCATGGTTCAGTTCCGGGCTGGCCACAAAAGTAACTATGGCGTGTGTCTCTGTTGTAGTGTCGGCGCCACCCGGCCCTTAATCGACAATATTGCAATGTGGCATGCACCCGGAGGGCGGGTTCGCCCGAATGGATAAATAAAGGAGCACAAGACCGCTCGGGGTCCTTGGCTCATACATGCCAACTGTTGTGTGTGTATCTTCATTGCCGCAGCATAAGCCAAAGGCCTAGCCTCAATCGCAGCACGAGTTCAGCCTGGCCTGAACTCCACGTCTGTGTCCGCACTATCCTTGCCATAGGCCTACACACACGTGGCCGCCCACCTTCAACGGCCAACATTACAGTGTTGTTGTTAGGCTTGTGGACATGCGCAGACAGGCATGACAATGGTGTGCCGTAGGAGTGCAAGTGATGCAACCGCGCAGCACACACAAGTAAATAGGCTTGGGGGAGGGAGGAGCAGCTGTGAGGCTGCGTAATACACATTGATCCCACACATTTGCCAGAAGCAATACATGGCAAACATGAATCCCAAAGTCACACAAATCACACACCACACAACTTGTAAGTCTGCCAACACAGCATGCAGAACCACCAATTTACACTAATCTCACTTACCTCTCACAGGTGATCAAGGATATGCACTCTGCCCGTGGATGATGACACCCCTCCGAGCCCCGAACACCCCGGCCCAGAGGCAGTACAATGTGGCCCACAAACGCACCAGGGGCATTGTTGAGCGCACATTTGGCGTGTTAAAATCACGTTTCAGGTGCCTGGACATCACAGGTGTAAGACTCCTGTACAGCCCAGAAATAGTGTGCAAGATGATCATTGCATGTTGTGTATTGCACGACATATGTGTACGCACCAATGCCCCATGGATCCAAGTGCCAGATGCACCGGACGATGATGAGGAAGATGAGGCAGGCGAACCACACCCCACTGCAGCTGCAGCAGGAATAGCCCGAAGGAACACAATCATTAACAATTTCTTCGCATCAGCACGTCACATTGTGACTGTCCTTAGCAATCATGGAACAGTACAAAATGACCACATGAACAGCATGTGCAAATGAATTCATTGCAACACACATTCCCTGTGTGCATGTCAGTCCTCTGCATTAGCACATCACTCTGACAAGGGTAAGTGCAACATTAAGTGCAAACAATCTCACAAATAGCAAATAGATGGTGGGTATGTCACCGCTGTACAGAGAGGCTGTTCAGGGTGTCACGTATTCGGAATGCCATTTCAGGGTGTCAAATGTAGTACGTAATCCCACTCATCAGCGTATCACATGTGTACAAAAACATGATATGAAGGCTGTCATTGGTGTTCCAAAAAAGACAACAGGGTGTCATTTGGGGTCAAATATGACATTTCAGGTGTCATTTGGGGTCAAATATGAAATTGCGGGTGTCATTTGTGGTCAAATATGAAATCGAGGGTGTCATTTGGGGTCAAATATGAAATTCCGGGTGTCATTTGGGGTCAAATATGAAATTGCGGGTGTCATTTGGGGTCAAATATGAACCACCCTGATGCAGAGATGCACCCTGTGACTCAAGTCCCACAACATGAGCAACATGGACGTAAGGGGGATGGGGGCACAGTGAACACCTCAGCAACATGGGAGATGCACACCAGCCAAAAAGCCAGGAGGAATACCTTGCGTAGAACACACCAAGGTATCCCCTGGACATATGTGCCATGCACAGATCACATGTGTACACGGACGTCATCCATCAATAGTAGTGAACAGTGTCAGCTAATAGGTGCAAGGCGAGACGTCACGCACCTCCTCACAGCTACCTGTACCCATCACTGTCATCTCACTGCCTATCTGGGTCACGACCAAACATGCACATTGATATCAGTTCCCAGGGAGTACCTTTTTTTGGAATCACTGGCCCTACATCCATCCATACTTTCATACTTGCTTGATCATAGACATGACACATCTGTGTGAATTAGAATGTTTTAATCACATTCGGTGGAGTGTTGAAGCTGGACCAGTACATGGCCATGCAAACCCCACTTTACATTGTTGCCCCGTGGAGGGCCAGCCAGAGTCCTTTAGGGATTGACAAGTTCATCGGAAGAGGAAGAGTTCAGTCCGCAGTCTGATTGCTGTGTCATTGGTAACCAAACCAAATATGGCAGTCCATGTCGAGGGCCATGGTGAGTGTCGCAGAGTGTATCGGGGGACAGTGGAAGGTGTTATTCCAGGGTATGATGCAGAGGGCAGAACCAAGCTGAAACAGGCCTTATGGCGGAGATGAATGCTACCGCTTCCTTCTTATCACAAAGGCAGGATCATCCACATCATCGTCCTCTGATGTGTGATGTGCCTCACATGTGGGTGGTGATGTTTTGTCTGCAGCACTGTGTGGCACTGACACATCAGGGGCTGGAGGTGGAATGTCTGCCGCACTGTGTGGCAGTGACACATCAGGGGCCGGAGGTGGAATGTCTGCCGCACTGTGTGGCAGTGACACATCAGGGGCCGGAGGTGGATTGTCTGCCGCACTGTGAGGCACTGACACATCAGGGGGCGGAGATGTGGATGGAGTAGTAGCAGCAGCATTCATCTACGCCAGGCCTTGTGGCAGCAATGCCATGATGAGGATCTGCAGGGCATGGAAGATCCCAGCTACATCTCGCTGGTGTGCAGCCATGGCAGCCATTCTTTCTGCCTGCATCCGCTCCATGTTCTCCATGATCCTCCGCATGTGTCCCAACTCCCGACTGACATCACTGGGGCCACTCTGACTAGACAGTTGTTCTTGTCTCAGAGGCATGACTCCAGCGATGTCAGCCATGGCTTGTTGGAGAGCATGGAGCGGACTGTGGGTGTCCGTTAGGGACTGTAAGTGGTCCCTGATGGGACTTAGACACCCACATATGGCATCTAGTTTGGCTGCCATGAGGTCGAACCCCACCCGCACCTGATCAGCCATCTCCTTCTGGCCCTCTAACACACGGCGTTGGAATGCCATGTGTTGGTCGTGGGGGTCCTGGGAGACAGCCGTGGTGGTGGGTGCTTCCTGCTGTGTGGTCTGTGCAGGGGGTGGGGTCTCCTCGATGCAGCTGGGCTGCCCTGCTCCTGGGGGTGGGGTGCTGATGGTGTCCATGAGCTGTTGGAGGGCGTTGGTGTCGATGGTGTGGAGGTCCTCTTCATCATCAGTGAAGAGGTGTACGGTCTGCTCTGCAGGAGGTGTTTATTCTCGCTCTGCAATGTACAGGGGAGATGCAGTTTAACAGTGTGTTCCATGTATGATCACGCATTGGAAAAGTTTACAAACAGACTGCATGACAATGTACATTGTGACTGTTTGGGAGGAGATGCCTATTTGATGCGGGACAGTGGACTTTTCTACACCATCAGGGATGTGGGGTTGTACTTGTACATTATCATCTCACAGTTTCCTGCTATGCCAAATGTGATTGGCCAGTTTCTACACACAAGCGGCGGCAGTTGTGTCCTCTGTTCTGTTGTGAAAGTGTTGCAGTTTGTACCACATTGTTGTCAATGTTGATGTGCTCTGATTCTTATGTGTGTGTGCTGCATTGTGGGAGAGTCGGCCCTGCAGCTCTGATTTTGCTGGCCCTTATCCCTTTCAGGCGGTGTGCCTTTCACTTCTGTG
Organism: Calotriton arnoldi; assembly: GCA_963921515.1. Lineage (NCBI taxonomy): Eukaryota > Metazoa > Chordata > Amphibia > Caudata > Salamandridae > Calotriton > Calotriton arnoldi. Next base: position 3,372,173 of record CAWUFW010000219.1, on the reverse strand, counting down.
CTTATACAGTGATGAGATGTTGCAGACTTGGGTAAATTGGGCTCTTGGTGGGAGTTGGGACTCTTGGGCATGGTTTGTCCGCAGATGTCTTGTTGACGTCAGGGGTTGTTTGCGCACATGGATGTGTCAGAGTGTGACCTGCTCCTTTACGGATGTGGTCCACACTCAGCCACCTCAGTGTCGTGGCGTGCACCATGTAATGATAATTGGACTGCAGCCATGCTAATCGTCATGCAGAGTCACTAGCATTGTTAGTGTGTCTCACGGACCCGCAGCTTTGCTGGGTTCAGCACATGTGCATGGGTTTGTTGTGAGATTAGTGATGTGTGGGGAGGGCCCCCTCTGGGCACATTGTCGACGGGGGCCTACTTGCTGTTTCTATGTGTGCTGCAGTATGCCAAAGAGATCAGTGACATGATCCAGAGACATTGTGGGTGTGCACTGTGCTATACTTAATTTTACATGTGTGCCATTGTGCCCATCTCCCCCCGTCCCTCCAGTCCCTGGTCGTTACTCACCCTGTTGCTGTTGGGTCAGGTCATGTTGAGCAGTGTCCGGTCCCCCAACTCCTGCCACCGTCTCCCCACTGATGACTGTGGACACCATTTCCTCCATCTCATCCAGCTCCTGCTGTGGCGCTGGACTCCCACCTCCAGTCTGCATTGCGGCTTTCCGGTTGTTAGCGAGTTTCAGCTTGGTTTTGCGCTTCACATCATTCCAGCGCTTCTTGCAGTCGTCCACTTCCCTTCTCTTCACTCCGACTGCATTCACCTTGGCCAAGATGGACTGCCATATTGTATTTTTAGTTGCCAATGACACAGTGGACGTGATGAACAGTTGTTGGTGGTGTTCTATCACCTCCGTAATCAGGATCTTGTTTTCCTGCGGACTGAATCGCAGGTTCCTCTTCTTCTTCTCCTTGCCCCTCTCCTTCCCCGAGGTCTCTGGCTGGTCCTCCGGGGGGTTTGTGGGGTTCTGGTTGGCCTCTGTAGTTGCTCCAGCTTCCTCCATGGTGCTTCTCAGTTGTTTGGGTTTTGTTTTGTTTTTTTTTGGTTTTTTCCAGCTTTTATGGTGATTTTTCCCACCTGACGTGGGAATAGCAAGCCTGGCACTGCTTATCGCTGATATTTTTATCGCTGTTGGGCCCATCGCCACATTTTTCACGTTTGGGTTTCCTTTTTATCGGCGGCCCGGTAATTTTAACGCGGACATTTGACGCGTTATCGGTGAACTATCGCCTGTTGCCGGCATGTTGGGAATACGCCGTTAACACGGCGTTAGTTTCCCGCGATAGACGGCGTTATGTAAAGTTGCGTTAACCTAGTTTGGCGATAATTATCGCCCGTTCTTGAGAATATCCCCCATAGTGTCCAGCCACCACAAGCAAACATGAAATAAAAGAACATGGATGCGAAAGAAACACGATCTAGTCTCAAACCTCTGACCTGAAAGACGTCCCCCCAGTCCTCTTTCAAAGTGGTAGAAGGCAGCGATGAGATGCAAATATTTCTTCCTAATTTATCGCAGTGTCACACTCTGATCCACAGGCCTTGTGCCGAAGAGCAGGAAGGTTGTGATAGGAGAGTAGAAAGACATCCATTAGTTGCAGGGCAAAGAGAAAGGAAGAAGGGTGATGATACAGCACTAAATGAGCCGCCACTGAACTGTATTTATATCATATGTAGTGCAGAAGCAGAGAGCCTAACAAGAAGAACTGAAATGTTTGCCACAGTCCCTTGTGCGTGGATTGATGATAAACACTCGGCGCAGAAGTGGAAAAAAGTAAAGTTTCGGTATTGTGCCAAAAACACCCTCCACACTCTATTACGAAATGAGGGTCATGAGTTATTTTTCATAAAAACAGCTGACAATCTTAGACATATTCGTGTTATATATTAATTCTATAATGCTGTTCTGGCTTCGTTTTATTGACTATCTGAGTTAGAAACATAGATGGACTGCCTTTAGTGTTACTTCTCTCAGAATATTCTAACAGTGCACATTGGTGCAGAGTTTGAGATAGTCAGTGATTGCCTGGTTCCAAGTACAACTAGATAGTCATGGCACATTGTCAAATAGGAACCCAAATGAAAAATGAAAATGGGCTGAAGCAGGGGTGCATCTTGTGCCCCCTACTTCTGCGTTTACTTCATTTGGAGTAACCTACAGGGGCTCTTGTGAATTCTCGGAACTACCCCAGAGGTTTGGTTCGAAATTCATTAATGCCTTTTTGTACATTGATGAGATGGTGGTTCTAGAGAGAACCAAGGTGGGTCTGCAACATCAAGTGATTTACTGAATAAATGTTCTAATTTTAATAGCTTAATAATCAATGCAACTCAAACGCAGACCCTAATATCCAGGAAATGTAGGCAAAAGTTAACCTGGTTTCCAGGTTGTAAACTACTAGCTACTGTAAAGGAATATAGGTACTTATACTTTACTTTACAAACAGCCGGAAATGGCAGAAACAGCATGAATGGATGGCCAGATATGCTTTGGCATTTATGGGAGGTCTTGTGGGTTTCAATGCTCTATACAGTGGAGCTCTGTTGATAAGGGTGTACAGGCAGCCGCGCCCGCTGCAGGTAAGAGCGGTGGCGCGGTGGGGCCGGCTGGGGGGTGGGGGTTCCGAGACACGACCACAAGAGAAAATTAAATAAATAATTAATTTTCCCTCGTGGTCATCTCTCGAAATCCCCCCCAGCTGGCCCCACCACCCCACCGCTCATACCTGCAGCGGCCACGGCTGTGTACAGGGCTAAGGTAAGTCCTACTGCTCTGCATGGGGCTCGTGTAATCATTTTGGATTCAATTGCTAAACCTAATTGTGCTGAGGGGAGACTGCTAAAGAGAACATTTAAATTGCCCCATTGAACTGTGATTCGGGCTCTGGAGACATAGCTGGGCCTTCAGTAATTAAATACAACTGCTGAAGTTCAGGTATTACCTTTTGTGCAAAATATGTACAAGAGGGGACCTGCGTTAGTTGGACGCACCTGCTCTAGAGAAATGTGGGACAATGATCTTGTGTGAGCTGGAAAATATAGGCAACATATATTGAACTTAGCAGTAAAATCCAATGTTTTTTTATGAGTCAGATACTATCTTTATAAAGTGACTAACAACCAGATGCACAAAGCATTGGCATATTGATTCCTAATTTTCGAAATCTACAGAATTGCAAGGTGCAAAGCGCTATTCTCAATGCAATAAAGTAAGAAGTAAACTGTTAGAAATCTAGTAGGATCCACGTTTGCAATTTACCAAATCTCAATTTGAAATTTGGTAAATTATGAATGTATTCACAAAACAGTGTTTTACGGCATCCCTACAAGGAAGAAATTAATCCATGCCAAGGAGAAAATACAGATTAGGTGAAGAGCAGCTTTGAACTCAACTGCAACCATTTGGAATCATGGGCATCCAGAACCCACTAAAGGAAGAGGAAGTGAGAAAAAGGAAACACAAGGTCAGCGAGACGGAATTTTCAAGATTCTAGTTCAATATTGTGATGATCTGGGGGCGGTGGAATAGTTACAGAGGAATTTAAAAGAGTATAAAGTCTCAAGGAAAAGACAATGCGGGCATAGAATTTATATGAAAAGAGAGGAGCACTGTTTCCTAGGGGTGTAGCAACATCAGATGATGATGGGGTTTGAGACTACGAATAATATGTTACATTTATGGCACGAAAAGAGAGTGTCCGAATTTACTGTAATACCTGTGTAAGAAAGATGTACTGAGCGAAATTAATAAAAAGATATATAAAAAAAAATATTGTGATGATCATTTTGAGAAGACATCTTCTTCAGTTCCAGAGTCCCACAAAAGCAAATATGCAAAATATTAACAAAGTTATAAAGTTGGTCAGTGTGAGTCAGCGTGCAATAGATCAGCCAATGCTGCGACTTGCACTCTGGCTCCAAGGAGAGGCCAGCAACTCAAAGAAAAGAGGTAAGTGCTATTGAAAGTAGGCCTTCATGAGAAGAAACACCACTCCTTTGCAGCAACTAATTGAGTCAACATTTAAAACAGAGGTTGTGTCTCAAATCACAAATATAGACACATCTTCTCCTCCACCACCATCATTGAGTAAGTGCTCATTATTACAAATCATCCTTTTTAAATGTAAAACATTAATAATGTAAAATGACATATAGGAAATTTGATTATGCACAACATCAAGGACATGTTTTAATACTATTATGTCCATAGAAGCATTATTGCTAATAGAAGAAATACATTATGGGATATGTCGTTTTTTATAAAAGTGACACTAGAATGAAATGAACATAAGAACGTTTCTGTGTATCTGAAATGGTCCTTTAAAAGGTGATGTAACACAATTTAAAAAGCAGTAATATATTTATTAAATGTATGCATTTTAAAACAACATCAAATAAATGTTTTCATTTTTCTACTGACATATCATCATTTGAGGAAGGAGAAGGGGGGGGGAATAGGAAATGGAGCCAATACAAAATTGTGTGACAAGCCAACCCAACCCACAGACACTACAATTCTACCTGAAGGAGAAGGATCAAAAGGCCCAAGACAACCACAACATGCCCAACAATGCACTCAACCTCCAACTTGGACTGTAATGCAAATGCGAGCCCAGGCACTTGTGAGTCGAAAATTGTTAAGAAGCCCCCTTCTCCAAGACTTCAAAATAAAGGCACGCGTTTCTATGTGACATTGAAGGTGAGGGAGCAGTTCCTACTCATGGACAATTTAAATAACTTGAACACTTGATGTTAGATTTTCAGAAAGAACAATCTTAAATTGGATTTCTAGAAAAGTTAGGGATTTTTCTCAGGAAACTAAGCAGGGGTACAAAGCTGTACGTGACCCCCTTAATATAGGCTACCAATCACTTGACAACAGCATGGAGTCCTTAGCTGAACTTGTTACTACCTTATGTGTTACCATGCAAAATGAAGTAAGGTCTCAAAGACACAGACAGCGCTAACTAAGTTCACTGGTTTTTCTTGTTCTGTAAACCATCATGCCAATGCCACTTCAATATTTTTGAGATGCATGGTTAATTTGCAAGTGGAGATGGTCCATTACTATGGAGTTATGGCACGTGGATTAGTCACAACTGCATTTAAAGTTTTGAAAAGCGTCACACACTGCTGCTACCAATATAACTCACACACCTAAACGTGAGCAGGTCTCAAACCAAAGTAGTCTATCAATTCAGGAGGTATACAGTGTGAATCAAACAAGAAGCAGAAGTGGAGAAAGTGAAAGTGTTAACCCTGCATCATCTGCTGTGAGGTCTAACCTCTTAAAAGGAATGAGGCATGATTAAAAAAGTTTATGTTCAATTTAAATATTGTTAAAGTTATTTTAAGCTTAATATGTATTTTCCCATAGTATGCATTATTGATTTATTACATGCCAAGAATGGTTTTTACTTTAATGGCCTGTGAGTAGACAGACATTTGTTTTCAAAAATAAAAGTGCACATCACAATTGTTGTTTTGTCCTCTTCATTATAAAAGTCTCTGAGCAAACCAAAGGCCACACACCACCTGGTGGAAGTGCAATGCAGTGTAAAGTAACATATATAAATGGGTGATATAAGTACAGAATTGTGTTCTTGGATTCAGTGACAAATATGTGTAACACTCCTAGCCTACAAATCCAGAACTACCCATCATTCTACTCAACAGTCTTGTCAATAAGTGACACAATAATTTTAAAGATCATCTCCTGTCAGGTCCCTGTCCCATCTTTGGATTCTAAAATTCACATTTTCATAATCCCTGCACCGTAAGAGGTGATATCGGATTAAAAACTAGGAATCTTGCAACATTTTAATATTTTGCATATAGTTACCACTGGGTTCAACTTTATGGCAATTTGTGTGTGCAGAATACTAGTTTTGTGACTTTTCGCAGTTTGCCAAACTTTAATACATACGGTTAATGATTCCCTATTGGGAAATCGACATTAGGAAATGTCTTTAAAATAGTGAATCAGTATTTATTAGATTACCTATGCAAATTTACAACTATAACTAAATTGTACTTTGATAAATCACACATACATTTTTTGTGGTTGTGAACCGGTTTGTGATTCATAAAACGTTCCTACATTGGGCCCTAAGAAAATGCATTCTTGAAATCTGCTATAGAGACTTGGATTTACCCGGGAGGGATGAACTCGCTAACAAGTGGACAAGAGTGAAAATTACATTTGGTATTAGGAATTATCTGTTACTCATTCCAAACCCATAATTTAGTTTTTTTTTGCTAAGGGTTAGGCTTGGTCTTTCTGTCTTAACCTTTTTGAAAAAGCAGAATGTTGTGACCTGCCATGGCTGTAATTGTGAAATCTCAAAAGATAAATTATTTCACCTTGTTCTATTTCTATGTACTCAATTTCTAAAAAACAAAAGAGCAATAGATTGCATGCCGCTGGCATGTTCCAGGCTGCTATGGATTTTCTTTTCTCTTTCGATAACCCTTAAGTGGCTTTGGCTTTGGCATATTCTTTTAAACAATGCTGTCAAAAGTGAATTGCTGTAATGTAGATATGTTAAATTAGACTTGTGTTACACCTCAATGAACACCTATTTGTTTTTTAAATATTGCCTTCTAAACGCTGGTCATTATTTGTTTTAGAGTCAGTCCTGATCACACTGTTAATCCTATTAATAAAAATAATTTGTTTTAAATTCTTCTTATTTCATTTCAATAAACATATAGACAAAAATAGCAATTCACTAAATCAAATCTACTCACTTTCTAGTTCTAAATATCAAGCCCAATTTTTAAAACCTTTGCTGAAATGTGGTTTGATTAGATGCAGCTGTAGAAACATACATTTTGCACTGATTTAGCCAACGGATCTTTCTGTGCTTTACAGAACAAGGGTCCCACACATATTGGAATGCAGAAATACAATTTCACAATTTAATAATACAAAAAATTGGAATTAACAAATGTTTTAATATAAAGATAGGTATTTAATACGAGAGTCCATGAAACAAGGGAATAATAACACGTGAAAAATAAGGGTGAGCAACCATGGCAAGGCAGAGGGAAATCAGCCGATTTCCTTACCCCAGGCAAGTGTCTTAAAAAGTGACTTTTCAGTATGCGTGAATATAAATAGACAAAAGTCACAGTTGAGGTTACATCTCATACTCCACAGAGAATATAAATAGCGGTATAGAGTTGAGAATGTATGTGTCGACGACGTTTCAATCCCGCAGAAAGTATCGGGATCTCATCAGGACTAATAGATAGAGCAGGTGCCTGAGAAGTTGCCTGGATAAGTAAGAGGGAGGGGAAGAGGAAGGAAAGGAAAAGAAGCAATTAAAATTAAAATAAAACCATGGAAAAGGGAAATGGGAGGGAAGGGAAAAAAAGGGTAAATGAACTCCAATGAAAGAGATAATGAAAGGTGGGGAAAAAATAAGGAGGATTGACAGTAAGATGGATAAGTGAAGGTGTGGGGGTGAAGGGAAGATAGAAAGAGGGGAGGAGCAGAGGAAGGGAGTGTTATTGATATCAGGATGAAAGGATAGGTGAGGAGGAGTGGAAAAGGGAGAATATAAAGGGTAGACCAGAGAATGAGGGACCGTGCGGCAGGGAGGAAGGTGGGAGAGGGAGAGTGTAAAGGGTAGATCAGAGGGTGAAGGACTAACCAGTTGTGCGGCAAGTGTGAGAGCCGCGATGTAGGGGGCCAAGGCGAGGTGCTGGCGGTGGGTTCCGCCAGGAACAACCAGGCGACAGGAAGTATGCAGGAGTACTGGAAAAAGGAAGGGGAAAATTAGTTGGCACCGTGTGTGGAAAACGGAAGGGGTGCAATTATGAGGATTCTTACTGTATGGATAGCGGGCATCCAACCTGAGTATAACAGGTAGCACTCTTGACGTAGAGTCCTTGTACACCAACATCCCCCAGGATGAGGGTATGGAGGTTCTTGAGATGTTCCTTAACTCCAGACCCCAACCCCACCCAGTTCCTACCTCCTTTCTACTTCACCTTTTGAAGATATGCCTTACAAGGAACTTTTTCCTGTTTAATGGTAATTTCTACCAACAGGTTAAAGGTACTAGTATGGGCGCAGTTTTCGCTCCAAACTTTGCCATACTATACATGGATTGTCTTGAGACACAAAGAATATTGACACCCCGTAACCCTTTCAGAGCTAACATTCTTGAATGGAAACGTTATATTGACGATATTTTCCTCATTTGGAAAGGGACAGACTCGGACTTGTTACACTTCAAAGATTGGTCCCTCATTCTCTGGTCTACCCTTTATATTCTCCCTTTTCCACTCCTCCTCACCTATCCTTTCATCCTGATATCAATAACACTCCCTTACTCTGCACCTCCCCTCTTTCTATCTTCCCTTCACCCCCACACCTTCACTTATCCATCTTACTGTCAATCCTCCTTATTTTTTCCCCACCTTTCATTATCTCTTTCATTGGAGTTCATTTACCTTTTTCATTTACCCTTTTTTTCCCTTCCCTCCCATTTCCCTTTTCCATGGTTTTATTTTAATTTTAATTGCTTCTTTTCCTTTCCTTCCTCTTCCCCTCCCTCTTACTTATCCAGGCAACTTCTCAGGCACCTGCTCTATCTATTAGTCCTGATGAGATCCCGATACTTTCTGCGGGATTGAAACGTCGTCGACACATACATTCTCAACTCTATACCGCTATTTATATTCTCTGTGGAGTATGAGATGTAACCGCAACTGTGACTTTTGTCTATTTATATTCACGCATACTGAAAAGTCACTTTTTAAGTCACTTGCCTGGGGTAAGGAAATCGGCTGATTTCCCTCTGCCTTGCCACGGTTGCTCACCCTTATTTTTCACGTGTTATTATTCCCTTGTTTCATGGACTCTCGTATTAAATACCTATCTTTATATTAAAACATTTGTTAATTCCAATTTTTATTATTAAATTGTGAAATTGTATTTCTGCATTCCAATATGTGTGGGACCCTTGTTCTGTAAAGCACAACTCTACCCTTGGTCCCCGCTGACTTCCAGGGTTTCCTTGCTCTTTTGCTAAACGGATCTTTCTGTGGCAAATCTGTACATGAACAAAAATGCCCACTTTAATAAGATGCTATTTTCAGATATCTTGGAAAAGTGGTTGAGTTTGCTCAGCCTGACAAAGAGCAAAGGAGAAAATAAGTGAACGGACCACAGAGTGGGAATAAAAGCAATATGGCAAACTGGTAAGAAGGAAATTAGCATAGCATAGTGCAGAGAGATATTAGAGAAAGAGATGAATGCTTTAATCTTCCCTAAGTGGGAAGGTAGGGCTTGGCAATGTAGGTTTTTCAATGAGAGCTTTAAAGTTTAGTTGTTTTGCAACAGGTGTGAGATGCAGAGGGCTTAATTGTCAGAGAAGTTGGAGACCCACTCTTTGATTAAAAAAATATGGGGTGAGAGTAAGCAGTAGAAATCAATCTCACAGTGGTTTAGCTTTGAGGAAGGTGGCATTTTGTTTGGGGCTAGCTATTGCTGCAAATACACTCCCTGAATTATATGTTTGTGTCGAGTGCACCATAGTTTGGATCCTCTAAATTACATCTCAACATGATCTGAACAGGATCATGATTTCCCTTATCTGATACTAATATGTGGGGACAATGTGGAGATCAGTGTCCTATGGTCAAGAGTGAGTGATAAGATGCTGATCCATAACAGAGAAAACCCTTGTTATTAAGCATGCTAACTGAAACATCCACATTTTGCAGGCTGGTAGATAGGGTACTCTCCCAGGATTGGAATCACGATTGATAAAGACAATGTGTTTGAGTTGCTTTTTAAGTTGGGGAGTAAGTGAGGAGGTATGATGTAATTGTAGACCATTTGGGTACAGAGCAGGAGGACTGTGGTCGAGGAAAGAAACACGTTTCATTTTTGGGATAATTTCCTATGTGTTGGTGGAGTAGTGGACAAAGGAGCAAAGAGGAGTTCAACGGTGGTTACTGAGGCAGTTTCTTAAATTTTGAAATAGATAATTTGTGTAGTTAGGATAATCTATTTTATGCTGTGTTTTTAAATATTTTTGTGATTTACATGCAGTCACAGACCACTTTAAAGTATCAAAACAGAAATCAAATGTAAGTCAAATTATGTGAATTAACCTAATAGAAGTTGACATTCTGCTTTAAAGGTGATAACTAAGTCAGCTATGTAGTGTATATCCATCTCTAGGGTGATATGTATGACAATCTTACTGAAATCTACATTTTTGTCAAAGTAGAAAAGCATGCTTGGCCTCTCAAGACTGACCATGCTTAGCAGTGTCAGCCTAAACGGGTGATTTATTATTATTATTATTATTATTATTATTATTATTATTATGTAACAAATTAACAAGTTAAAATACACTAAATACATAGATTTCGACAGAGGGATAAAGAGTAAATGTACTCCTCAAAACTTACATAACATAAATTCAGCAGTGATTTCACAAAGCTTTCAAGGTAGGAAAGAAACTAATCCTGCGTAAATGGAATAAATGTTTGTGATCCTCTATGAGTTCAGCATGATTAAATCAGTGTCAGAGAGCCAAACTGCGCCGACAAATAAACATTGTGGTTTACAAGTTTCCCATCTCTGCTGCAGCAGAAAACACAATGACTTAATCACCTGGCTGGAGATAGTTTCATTCAGGTCTGTCCTTGAGACACATTGATATCTTTAGGTTCCTCATAATCTATTCTTATCTGCAAAGAGCTTACTGAATTTGTTAAACTGTATATTTGGCTACATCCTGGTGTTTGCAGATCCTAGACCCACAACAAAAGCTTGCTAAACGGCACATCTGCACATTACCTTCCAAGACAGCTTTTAATTTTGAGTGATTACTTCACCCATTGTTGTTTGCAAAGCATAGCAAGTTGAGTAAATGAATCTGCGTCTGTTTCCACGATTATGAAGTAGGTAGCATACATCAGACAAGCATTGGAAATGCAATAGGTCTCGCCTTTGTTTAAGTTAAAGCTATTTGCTTTGCTAATGGTATTGTATTTTAGCTATGTCTTATTGAGTGTTTGTATGTGATATGTTGTGCCTTTATGTTGGTTGAATTGTAATTGTTATGTGTGTAGTAGTTTAATGCATAGCGTTAGAAGGAGAAGAGCAGTGTTTAAGATTTGGGACAGAGAGTGAGTAGAAGAATAGCATGAGGGTTAATGAAGTATAGTGAGGAGGAGAGTAGCATGAGGCAGAAGAAAGGGGAGTGGGGAGAGTAGTATGAGGGAGAAGGAAGAAAGCGTGGAGGAGATTAGCGTGATTTTGAAGGAAGGAAAGTGTGGAGAGCAGTATGAGGCATAAGGAAGGAGAGAGGAGTAGAAGAGTAGTAGGAGGGATATGAAAGGAGTGCGAGAAGTACAAGAGTAGTGTGAGGTAGCAGGAAGGTAAGATTATTTGCTTAGTATTAGGCATAAGGAAGTAGATAGGTGTAGAAGAGCAGTGTGAGGGAGATTGTAGGAGAAGGAGGAGGAGAAGAGCAGTGTGATGCAGAAGGATGGAGAGTGTTGCGGAGAAGAGCAGTGTGTGCTAGAAGGTTTGTGAGTGTGGATGAGAGTAGTATGAGGCATATGGATGTAGTTGTGTTGGTAGTTTGTGTTGGTAGTGTTGTGTTGTTGGTGTTGGTGGTGGTGGCACTGCGTTGGTGTGGTTTAGCTAATGGTGGTTGTTGCATTTGTTCAATAAACACAAATTTGGTATCCCCGGTGCCATGGAGGATCTGTAATACTTTTCAGTTCCCTTCCCCCCACCCAGGAGGCTGGCTCCTCTTGACCCTAATGCTCCTTAAGAGACGCTTCCGTTCCTTGTCGCTCCCCCATCCCCCACGACCTCTTCGCTTCAGTCCCCTGCGTTGGCCATTCTCTGGGGTTCTGACCCTTTATATTGCCGCCCTTTTCACTCGGGCTCCTCTGACAGGGTCTGTCCCTGCCCACCCTTCCGGGACCTTACGCGGTGCTGCTTTTTCAGGGCAAAGCGCCTTGCATTCTGGGAAGGGAAGTGCAGGCTCGCTACACATTGGCTTCCACGGAAGTATGCGCGGTTGCAAGTCGCGTGGGGCTGGCTCCTCGGTATTAAGCGTAGAGAGAAGCCCAGAGCTCCTGGCCACTGGGGCAGGAAGCCGACCCCCACAGTATATTACACAAAAGTGGGTTAGGGGGGGTCCCTGTGGCAAGAAGAAAGCTGACAGATTAGGACGACCACATGTCGAGTAGTTTAGCAGACTCTGTATTGACAGTGAAATTCGTTTTCCGCAATTGCTTTTCTAACGGCCACATTTTTAACATAATTTCAGGATTCTACACTAAGACTATTTGCGCTTACGTGTAAACATGGTTATTAAAATGCATGTAATGAATATATTACTGGCCAGCGTTGCTCGGTTGAACTGTAAGCTGTCTTTATAACTTTAACGTTTTTAGCTGTGCCTGCTGTTTCTCGAGCCGCACTTTGGTTCTGTGGTATCGTGCTGGGTCACGGAAAATGAGCGCGATACGAGAACGATGTAACGTAACTTACGCACATGTTAAAGCGCTCTGATACCTTCTGGTCGAGTTCGCGCTATGTAGAACTATATAAAAAAGAACACGATGGATAGAAAACAAAATGGGAGGTGACTGGATCGTAAATGGAAATGGAAATAATTTCAGCGGTTTTATGGAGTGAGCAAGCCCCCAACACAACTGTGAATACATAATCAGTGCGTGCGTGGATAGAGAGTTCTAGAGAAGTTACCACACGCCGCAAATGAGCGCAATACGAGAGCGATGTAACATAACTTACGCTCATGTTAAAGCGCTCTGATACCTTCGGGTCGAGTTCGCGCTATGTAGAACTATATAAAAAAGAACACGATGGATAGAAAACAAAATTGAAGGTGACTGGATCATAAATGGAAATGTAAATAATTTCAGCGGTTCTATGGAGTGAGCAAGCCCCCAACACAACTGTGAATACATAATCAGTGCGTGCGAGGATAGAGTTCTAGAGAAGTTACCACATGCCGCAAATGAGCGCGATACGAGAACGATGTAACATAACTTACGCTCATGTTAAAGCGCTCTGATACCTTCTGGTCGAGTTCGCGCTATGTAGAACTATATAAAAAAGAACACGATGGATAGAAAACAAAATGGGAGGTGACTGGATCGGAAATGGAAATGGAAATAATTTCAGCGGTTCTATGGAGTGAGCAAGCCCCCAACACAACTGTGAATACATAATCAGTGCGTGCGTGGATAGAGAGTTCTAGAGAAGTTACCACACGCCGCTTGCTAAAAACAAGTGCGGTCCTCTTTCAATACCAAAAAAAAAAAATGCTTACCGACTTAAAAAAAGCTGTTGCCACGGCATTGTGCGAATGAAAAAAGAAAGTGCTCACCCAGCAATTAGAAGACACTGTGTCACGCCGCGGAGTAAAAGATCCAGTCCAGGTGGGCGGGGCCAAAAGTGGACAGAGTGGTAACCAGGAGGGACTAAAAAGCCTCCGGTACAATCATCACACTCCGTTTAGCATAATTAAGGACGCCAAATGACGCACACCAATGGAAATTACGGGCAGAGCCGAAAGTCAACTTCTGAAACCGTATTGATTCCAAGAAGCCCTCGCAGAGCGAGCAGCACATGCGCGCTGCAACGCCAGGCGAGACCTAAAAATCAGCAGAGAAAGGGAACACAATCAATGATATCAAGATCTTTCAGTGAGTTAAAAACGTTTACTGCGGCACCTTTGAGTGATCATCAGATAACAAAATTGAATGTCGATATGAACAATTTAACAATTCAAAGTTGATGAAAAGTAAAGATTTGTGTAAATAATTTTAAAAAACTGCTATGTAGAATGTTTTTCATAAATGTTCAATAGAAATCAAAGCTACGAGTCTGTGTCTTGATAAGCCATCTTGCCACCTGATGTCCTCCCACCATCCTTTGGGCCTTCCCTTCCCAGCCCATTGTCTGACTCTCCAGTCTCCAAGAAAGCACAGAAACCTGGCATCATCCTGACCGTAGATCTGAGGTGCTACCAATGCTGAATAATATCCCCTCTCATTTGAAGAGCTCCAGCCACAGCTAATGTGATGCAAGAGTGTCATCTGCTATTTCTTCTTTGTACCATGCAGGAATTCCCCCAACTATTTACAATTTGTCAATTGTTAATGCATAGGGTTAACAAATCGCTATTAGAGAATCGATATTAGGAAATGTTGCTAAAATAGCAAAGCAGTATTTATTAGTCTCTTGCTAAATGATAATAGACAATTCTGTGCAGAAATTCGTTTTTTACCTTCTGCCCAAATAGCGATGAATTCATATGCTGGCTAGTCCAACATGTTATGGTGATGGACTTCATGTTTGTGGCGCTGCCAATAGACAGTTGTACAAAGTAAAATATAATTGACTAGCATTAATACTTGTGATAGATGTAAACAAATATGCACCAAGATACATCCATCTATATGTGTATCGGAGTGTATAGATATACTATCATTGCTCTGAACCAAATGTATGCACTAGAACAATTACTCCTAACAATTCTAGCGATAAGATTACACACATGGTTCCATTATGGCAATATTAATAACCAACAATAAATAAATGCATTAACAGCTAAACAATTATTCACAGAAAACAACTACACACACTAAAATATAATTAATGACATTGTTAGAGTGTTGGTGATCAAAGCTTTTTTTTTTAAATACTGTTTACAAAAATAGGCGCAATTTGCACACCTACCCAACACAAAGGATCTCCATTAAACAAAAGGATTCAGCATGTACTAAACAATCTCTACAGTGCACAAATACACGAGTTAAAGATGCATTAGCCTCTGCACAAAATAGGCAGGAAAGCCCAGGTGTTCAAGTGGAGAGGTGTCCTATACCAATTTCTTTGTCTTCCTTTCTGCTTGCCCTCAGCTCCTTGGTGCTTCAACAAGCTGATGCGCCCAGTGGTAACCTTCCTGAGAGAGAGAGGCGTCTGGCTGATAATCTATTTGGACAGCATATTGTTAATGTCTCAGAACGGGATAGATTTGCTGAAACATCTTGTGTGGACAAGGGATCTTTTAGAGAGTTTAGGGTTTATAATAAACATGGAAAAGTATGTTATGGTCCCTATGCAAAGCCTAGAATTTCTGGGTTTTCAACGGGATACTGAATTATCCCAGTTAATTCATCCAAAGAAAAAGATAAGAAAGATAAGGAAGGAGATAAAAGTTGTTTGGAAAGGAAATTGGTTACCTTCAGGGACTTAGCAAGAGTCCTTGGACTCCTATCATAGTCCATTCAGGCCATTTCCCCAGTCCCATTGCATTACAGAGCTCTTCAGAGACTAAAGGCTTTGGCACTGAGGAAAGATTTGTGATATGCAGACCCAATTTCATTGTCAGTGGATGCTCTGGAGGATCTAGAATGGTGGTTAAAAAATGTTGATACTTGGAATGGCAAAGCCATCTTTGGAAATGCTCCTGAATTTATTTTAGAATCAAATGCCAGCAGTTTTGGCTGGGGAGCACGATTGAACAAGTTGGAATCAGGGGGCAGATGGTCCAAGGAAGAGCAATTGCTACATATGAACTGTTTAGAGGTATTAGCTGGTTTAAACGCATTGATGAGCTGCAAGGATTTATTGGCAAACAGAGCTGGCAAAACAAATATGGTTTTTTTGTTGGTATCACAAAATCCTTTTGAGAGCGGAATATATTCCAAGCAGGAGAATGTGAGAACAGATTGGAATTCCAGATACATCAGAGATTTCAGCGACTAGAAGTTGAATCCAGAGGTTTTTAATTTGATTTCGAGGTTATGGGGTCCAATTCAGGTGGACTTGTTTGTGAGCAGACTAACCGACTAAGTACTCAGATAGTTCAGTTGGAGACCAGATCCTGGGGCAATGACAGTAGACGCCTTTCGCCAGGATTGGAGAAGAGAAGGTGGATATGCGTTTTCCCCCTTCTCAATGATCCAGAGTGTGTTGATGATGGTCCGGTCAGAGAGATGCAGTAGCATTCTAATAACTCCTGATAGGAAGTCTCAGGTTTGGTTCCCAGGTGTAATGGAACCCTGCCTAGTTCAGGTTACTTTAGGTTTTCTGGTGGATTCCAAGGGAGAGGACCACTGTTTGGTTTTAGAAGGGAGTCTGAACCTTCTTGTTTGGAAGATTTCCTGGGTACTAGTAGATGTTTAGGTCTTCCAGGAAAAGCTTAAAAAACTTATTGGATGAGTCCTGGGCTGCAGGCACCAGAAAAAGATGCAAGGGAGTATATACAAAAATGGTGTATTTGGTGCATTGAAAGGAATTTGGATGCAGTGGAAGGTTCTGTAGCTTAAGTAGAAAACTATTTGGCAGATTTGTTCAACTTCAGCCTTCATGTAGGACAATTAACTGTTATAGATCAGCTGTGTCAGCAGGACATGCTTTGGTTAATAACTTTGCACTAGGGAGTGACCCTTTGATAAGAAGAGTAATAAATAGAATTAGGCTTCGGAGACCCCCTAAGGTTCGTTACAATTCGTTATGGAATGTTGGTTTAATATTCAGATTGTTCTCTTCATAGCCAAGCAATAATTACCTTTCACTTAGACAGATGTCTCTGAAGCTAGCAACTTTACTTTCCTTAATTTCCTTTAGAAGGGTTTCTGATGTTAGGGCGTTAGAGAATCTGACTAGATATTATTCTCCAGACGGGGTTCATTCTGGCATTTGGAAAAAGAACTAAAACCATGTCAGAGACAATTTTCTACCCTTATTTTCATGAATGTGCTAAGCTATGTGTAGTAAATTGTATGAAGGCATATGAGAACAACTTGTTGGGATTTGGAGCAGATGGAGAGGTACAGTTATTACTGTCATTTGTGGAGCCTTATAAAGCAGTTTCAACAGCTACATTGTCTAGATGGGTAAGAACAATGATGAGAAAAGCAGAAGTAGATCTTTCAAGGTTTGGAGCTCACTCCTCTAGAGGTGCAATGGCTAGCAAGGTCTTCTGGGCAGGTGGTTCTCTAAAAGAGATCTTGAAGGAGGCAGACTGGTCAAATGAAAATGATTTTGCAAAATTCTATTTAAGACCCATGGAGCATTGGGGCAGTTTGGCGCTGGATGTCTTTAAACATGCCTAAAGGTAGCCTCCAGTCTTGTAATGAAATGGTGATTCTCCAATTAATTTCATTAAAATCAATTGAGGCTAACATTATCCCACCCACCTCTCCCTATGAAAAGAAAAATGTAATGTTTATTTTGAACTTATAAAAAAAAAAGGAAGATGTGAATGGTTAACATAAGACATGTTTTGTTATATGAAGAAATTTGTGGATTAAATTATGTTTTTATTTACAGACAATTTGCAATGTAGGTGCTTGACTGAAGATGAAGAAGATATCTTGTTTCATTGCAGCTTAAAAGAGGAAGATGATTGTGTGTCTTGGACATATATACTGTTTGAACATTCTAAACTGGATTTAGTGCATAATGATGTATTGGTTATGTTCTTTAAAGGGCTGCATGTTTAGGGCAATAATAAAAGGTTATTGCATAATGATAGCTTTGGTTGTCTTCAATGAAATCAAGATTTTCTTTGCATATTAATTGGAGAATCGCCATTCTCCAAGACCTGGGAGAATCCATGACAATCATACTCATGCTGGGCCATTCCAACAAGCTTTTGAAAGCACAAACGCCCCATATGAAAGCTGCCCTGCAAAAGCTGATTAAAATGGAACCTATTAATCAATGCTGACATCCGTAAAGCGAGACAGGAACAAGGCACTGCAATCACGAAGATCCTGCAGGTGGTGTGTTGGTACCTTCCCGTTTATAGGAGAAAGCCTTGCTATGGGTAACAGATGCTCAGCACACAGCAACATGAATCATTATTTCAAAGTATTTTGGTTGTCAATACTGGCCAGCGCCACCTTGAAAAAAGGCAGTTAACAACTTTGAGCTGGTGTTAGAAATTGGGTTTCTGGTTGGCAGAGGTATGCATCCTGTCCAAGCAGTAACCACAATCCTAGCCAGGGTAAGTCAGATACACACTAAGAGATTGCCTGTACTCACCCTCTGGTACCTTGGCACAGAGCAGTCAGGCTAAACTTAAGAGGCAATGTGTAAAGTATCTTTGCAACACAACACACAGTAACACAATGGAAACACCACAAAAAGATCCCACACCAGGTTAGAAAAATAGACCAAAATGACAAATATCCAATAAGTAGAGGTCAAGATATGATTTTTTTAAAGAATAAAAATAGTTCTAGTGCTTAGAAGGAATAAGCGTCAATGGGGGTTATCTGGTAATGCTGGATTGGGCCAAAGTCAACAGTTCAGGCTGACTCCAATGGATCGCAGGCTGGGGACAAGAGCCATGCAGGCTCGGTGAACAGAGTACCTTGAACCTGGTCGCAACAGTGAGATGTGGGGTGCAGACAAGTAACTTGTTGATGTCAGGCCCACAGTTGAGCTGATGTGTCGATTTTCTTCACGCAGTGGTGGCGATGAGTAAGTTCCGTAGACGAAACACCGAGCCGAGAACGGTTCATGAGACTGTTGGACAAGGTGATCCGCCAGATCAAAAATGTTGAGTGGGCCATCTGTTCTAAAGGAGTACTAACAAACCCCTCATGTGACTACAGGGGCAGCTCCCTGCTGGAGGTGCCCGGATAGGCCAGTGGCAGATGCCATTCCTCATCTTCCTAATTGGGTGCCGAGGACCCCAACAGAAAATGAAGCATTCCAACATTGGCAATCCAATAGACGACTTGAGAGAAAAGACTGCAAGTGATGAAAACGGCAATAGAACCCCGGAGACAGAGAAAGGGTATGCACTGGTATAACCTAAGGACTGCCCCTGCCCCTCCATAGAAGTATAAGGACTTTATAGCCTGATAACTCATCTATAGTAATGGAATTTGCTTCATGTAAAGTTTGTGTATGATTTTTGTTTCATTTGGATTTGAGGAGGTGTGGTATTGGACGCTCCCAATACCAGTTCGGGCAAATGGGTGATCATTCTAGTCAAACATACCTATGGGGTGTTGAGTGATGGAAAACTATGCAGTGATGTCATCATTAAAATAAAAAGGGCTCACTCTGCCCGCACAGGTAACTTTTGACAAGCCTACGACAACGGTGTTGTGTGTGTTTATTGCCTCTGCCTCCAGGCTACAACACCAAAGTCCATCTGGTTTAGCTGTGCAATCTTTAAACCCCTCCTTACTAAATACACATAAGCTCATTTAACTGACGCCTTGATGCTAGCTATAAAGTACAGCACAAGACCTATCTATGTGCGATAAATACACCGGGGATCTCATGATCTTAACAGAGTGGCACCACCTCGACTGATGCTCTAATTGGCTGCTTAGGGCACGCACTGCCTGAGCAAGCCACCACGCTGCAGTAAGTTATCAACTGATATAAAATGTGGCACTCAGACCATATAAATCATAGTAAATTCAGGAAGTTATTTTACTAAGGCTATCTCTGCTGAGCGAAAGTGCAGATTATCGCTGTAGGCCATGTTAAATAGAAGTGTTGTAGTGGTGAGTGTGGTTGAGCTAAATCTGATTTGAATTCCAAAGGTCTCATTATTGGACAATATAATGGCAAACTCTATCATGCATGCTCTATTTTAGGTCTTCTGGAAGCTACCACAACTCCTGAAGGGCTTTACCACCACATTGCGTGTTATTGGACATGAATAAAGAAAGTTTAAAACGTTTACCTGTTTATTTGTATAAGAATCTATATAACAATGTACAAAAGGCAGGGAATTATCCCTTAGATTTTATGAACAGTGTGTCTGTTACATGAAAAGAAAATGTATTTTCAAAACATATTGACTCATGGAGACACAAACCTACAACAAACCAGCTGGGGCCAGTTGTTAAAACCGGGGTTGATAGTTGGCAGAGGTGTGTACACTGTCCAAGCAGGAACCACCACTCTAGTCAGGGTAAGCTAGATACACGAATAGGATACGTTACAATGCAAACTTTTACAACGCATGCCTTTACAACGTGGTTTTTACATCGCAACATCCATTACAACGCATGATTTTACAACGCATGCCATCACACCGCATTTTTAGAAACTACACTTACAACGCATTCCATTTCAACGCATACCATTACAATGCATACCATTACAATGCATAATACTTTTAGGGCAACAGTAGTGTAAGTGTTGGATAGTGTAGGGGTAAAAATTACTATTCCCACTCCAGTGAGTGCAACAGTAGGGTAAGTGTTGGATAGTGTAGGGGTAAAATTCCTATTCCCACTCCAGTGAGTGCAACAGTAGGGTATGTAATGGATAGTGTAGGGGTAAAAATTACTATTTCCCATTACTTACCTTATAATGTGTTGTAATGGCATGCGTTGTAGTGGCATGCGTTGTAATGGCATGCGTTGTAGTGGCATGCGTTGTAATGGCTGCGTTGTAATGGCTGCATTGTAATGGCATGCAATGTAAAGGATGTTGCGTTGTCATGACCGTTGTAAAGGTAGTGCGTTGTAATGACTGCGTTGTAATGGTTGTTTCCCAGATACACACTAAAAGATAACCTGGGCTCATCCTCTGGTAGGTTGACACAGAGCAGTCAGGCTTATCTAAAGAGGCAATGTGTAAAGCATTTGTGCAGCACACAAAGACAGTAACAAAATGAAAACACAACAAAAAGACTCCACAATGGTTTAAGAAACTAGAGAATATTTTTATGAGAAAATCAAGACTAAAATGACAAAAATCCAATAAGTAGAACCAGAGTTATGAATTTTTAAAGAATAAATAAAAATAGTGCTTAGAAGTCGATAGCACTAAAAGGTTCCTTGAAGTCACGCTAGACTGGGGTCAATCCAAAGTTCAGGCTGACCGCGATGGAGGGCAGGTCAGCTACAGGACTCAGACAGGTCCCACTGACAAAGTATCTTGGATGGAGAAAAGCGTTGACGTCGAAGACTGGAGACAGGGAGTCGAGGAGGCGCTGCGTCATCATCGATCCCGTGGATGGAGGCAAGTGTCAGCACCGATCCACACTATCGATGGAAGCTTCATCGACTAATCCCTTTTTGATGCAGGTACTGCGCCGTCGTCGAACCACGCAGCCCGTCGTCCGCAAGCCGTGCTGACTGTAGAATCGCTGACGTGAAGCAGCAGCTGTGTCGGCTTCAAAGAGTGATGCGTTGGTTCCGATCGGCGTAAAGTCACTGCTGCATCAATTTCAAGAGTTAAAAACAGCTGCAGAATCCACTTCTGAGGCCCAGGACTGGAGGGGGCACCTCAGGCAAGGGACAGATGGCAGAGTCCAGCAGCAGAGTTGCAAGAAGCATTTGATGGCCCTGAGACTTCAGAAACAGGAGGCAAGCCAGCAAGCCCTTGGAGTCACTCTGGGTTCAAGTTAGATGGGTCGAGTCTTTCTCCTCAGCAGGGCAGAGATCAGCAGGCAGAAGGGCAGCTCAGCTCAGCAGTGAAGCAGTTCCTCAAGAGCAGTAAGTCAAGAGAAGCGGCAACCCTTCTAGCACAGCAGCCTTTACTCCTGGCAGAGTTCTTCTCGGGTCCAGTAGTGTACTGTCTTGGTAGGGTCAGAGCCCCAGTACTTATATCCAAATCTGCCTTTGAAGTGAGGTTAATTCAAAGCAGCTCCTTGAAGTGGACGGGTCCCCTTTCATCCCAGCCCTGTCTGCCAGGCTATCTGTGAGGGGTAATCAGCCCTTTGTGTGGACACAGGACACTACCTTTTCATATGTAAGTGTCAGTTCCCTCTCCCCCTTACTGCCCAGGAAGGCTATTAGAATGTAGATGAATGCAGATGGGTTCTCTGTCACACCCACCCTTCCTGTGTTTGTGGCTGTCTAGAAGGAATCTACAAAGTGTAGCTGTCACCCTCCCCAGACGAGTATTAGAGACAGTCTGAAAGGTGCCCAGAGCAGTAAGAGCAGAGAAATGTCCACTTTCTAAAAGTTAAACTAACAAGTGTGAGAGTGCACTCCTTTCCTTAAGTTGAAACCATTCTTGAAAGTTTCCAATTGAGTGTGCGTGCAAACAGTGAACCGTGGATCGCCTCTACCACAGTAATTGTAACAATAGTAAAACCAGGGCACTTGTCTCGCGCTCCTCACTGTTGCACTGCGAGAAATGGGATTGATCCCCGTATATAACCAATTCATCCCGGTACTCGTCAAATAATCCATTGATACTTTTAAATAATGCTGTTCCTTATTGTTTAACTTTTCCTTATTCAACTCGATTCATCACTACGGAGACAGTGAGATTCCATCTGTACTTTTTATTAAACTTTTCATCCACCAGCTGTATGCCTATTCCGGCTTTGTACATCGGCTCGTTTATTACAGATGCATCAATAATGGAGTAAACACAGTGTTTGCAGACCCAATGCATTTCGAGCCTTCAAGGCTCTTCGTCAGGGGTTTCTATGGCAAAATGGAAAGAACAACATAACTGACCAGTACGTAAAAACAAAATAACGACCCATTGCTGAAAAAACAGTAAAAACACTGCGTAAGTAAATTAAATTAAAACGTCTCAACCCATAACCCTCCCGTATCTTCCCCGTGACTCAAAACAACCTCCTGTACTACATCTCATGCCCCAGTTGTCTCCCCACTACACGCAAACACCCATAAGTACTTCCCACTCATATCCTTCAAACTACACAAAGTCCCCACTCCAAAAACCTCCCATATGTGCAACCCACTTTACTAGAACTTTCACCCTTCTTCATGCGCTCACTATCACCCTCACTTTTGAGGGTCCTCGGCTATTATCCTCCTAGACTTAAGTGCAGCCTTTGACACGGTGAACCACGGCATACTGGTCCATCGTTTAAAAAAAGCGGCAGTGACAGGTACGGCTCTAACATGGCTGAAATCGTTCCTGGAAGAAAGGTTCTATCAGGTATTGGAAGGGAATTCTCGCTCCCAGCCAGTTCCGCTGCAATGTGGTGTTCCCCAGGGCTCGTCTCTGAGTCCCACTCTTTTTAATATATATATGGCCCCCTTGGCGGAGATTGTAGCCCCTTTCGGAATCCACATAGTCACATATGCTGATGACACCCAACTAATCGTGGCACTGAATCAGTCGGAGCAGTCCCCACGGACCTGCATTCCTGCCTTAAGACAGTCGCTAGCTGGATGAGCTCATCTCATCTGAAGCTCAATGGCGAGAAAACGAAGCTTATGCTTCTGGGCAACCAAGCAAATTTTAATCCAAACATCATGTGGCCAATCTGCATGGGCCCAGCTCCCTCTCCAAAAAAGGAGATAAAAAGCTTGGGTATCTGGCTCGACCATGATCTTACCTTTAGAGTCCAAGCAAGGAAAACGGCCGCCACGTGCTATGGCCTGCTCAGAACCACCCGGAAAATACTCCCTCTCCTACCTAGCCACTCAAGAAAGCTGTTGGTCCAGGCACTTATTCTCTCTAGGCTGGCCTACGGCAATGCTCTGTATTTGGGTGCTCCTAAATCGGTTATCGCCAAACTGCAGGTGGTTCAAAACGCTGCAGCAAGACTCCTTACAGGCACAAATAACCGCTGCTCAGCAAAGCCTTCTCTTCGCGCTCTCCACTGGCTGCCGGTTCAGGAGAGAATACATTTCAAAGCCCTATGCATTGCACACAAGGGTCTGCAGGGCAGAGGCCCCCCTATAACTAAAAATTTGATCAAACCTTACAAGGCTACACGCTGTCTGCGCTCGGACGAGCTCTACCTGGCCGAGGTCCCTAGAATTAAGAAGGCCAGAACAGGCGGTCGCCGTTTCCCTATATCACTTCTAGGCTTTGGAATGCTCTTCCTCTTCCTATCCGCAAGGAGGTTAATCACCTGACTTTCCGGAAACGCTTGAAAACTTGGCTATTCCCTTAATCTCTCTTCTCCTCTAGTCGCCTCCGCAGCGCTGGGATGCCTCCGGGTAGCCATGCGCTATACAAAAGCCTTTTTCATTTCATTCATTTCAGAGTACTAAGGCCAAGAAAAAAACTTCATCAAAAAGAGGAGGAGGAAAGCAAAATGTTTGGGGTGATCCTTCTGATAGGGCCATTTTCCTACAGGCCCTGATATAGAGTGGTCTATAAAATCCATGGCAATTTCATTTTTATTGATTTATATGGCGCAAACTGCACCAAATGGTATTGGTGCACTGAACAATTGAGACTGGAACAGTCAGAGATTTTAGAAGGTTTGGGATTGTTAAAACAGGTCTTTTTAACTATTTTCTTCAAGAAAGGTGGGAGGGTTCAGGTTTCATCTGTGTGGGGAGAGAGCTCCATTGGTTGGTTGAGAAAGATTTTTTACAATTAAATGTTTTGCACATATAGCATTATTAATCTGCAACACCCAAGTGTATTTACTGTGTACTTTTCACATTTTATTTGACTGTAGTTAACATAGGCCGCATATTGTTTTTCAATATGATCATTGAATTATTCATCAATCAGTCCGTCAAGATGGAAAGTTCTTAATTCAATCCATAGATACACGAGAGCCATAATCTTGAATTATCAAAAGACTTTTATTCTTCACATAAAAAAATCCAGCCCAGCCAATGTTTTTATCCCTTCATAGGGGTGTAAATAGATACATACATAACTAAATTGTAATTTCCACAATATTCACTGGGAATAAATCAGCCAATCCATCTAAAACGGGTATTTAAAAAAACAAACAGAACTCAGTAGTTGCCCTGAGGAAACTCCCTGTAATCTCTCGAATATTGAAAATTACGAGCCAGTCCTAGCAGGACAGGATTGTTGCATAATTCCACACAAGGATGATTTCCTTAAAGTGCTCTCATGGATCGTGGCTGGTATTAGAACTAAGCTTGAGGATCCGGAGTGAGGGGGTTTCATTGATCATTACCACAATATCTTACTACAGGAAACATGGGTGGCTAGTCCAGTATCAGATCTGGTTTCCTTACATTTAGGGGCCTTTTGCGATATCGGGCGGACTTCTCAGAAATGGGACCAGCCTACCTCCGGTCAGCGGTACCGACCGCCTCATTATAATGTGACCCCCACATGGTGTGGTCGCATTCGGACATTTCCCAATGGGAGCATGTGTTATGGCCGTAAACCAGCTGTAGTACATGCTCCCATAGGGAAATGTGAGGTGGTATTAATCCCTGCACCCCATGGCAGGACCCTCAAGGTGCTTGCCACGGGGTGCTGGGATTATAGGGGGGCATTATAGGTGCCCCCTCAGCCACCAACCGGAGGCCGCAAAGGAATGGGGGCCCTGCTAGGGGCCCCCAAAACACTTTCTGACAGGGTTTCCATGTGAGAAAGGCCGGCATGGAAACCCTGCCCGAAACAGTGCATCGTAATCCGGATGGCGTAAACTGCCGTCCATTTGAATTACGGGCCGGTTCCAACTGACCGACGGGCTCCTTGAGCCCGTCGGAAGCCAGCCGGAATGACTGGCCAGTTTCAATTCGACCAGCTGAATCTTAATCAGCTGATCGGAATTGAAACCGACGATACTGAGGCCTCCGACCTGAGGTCGGAGGTCTTACGACCGACATCGTAATAGGTCCCTTAGTGTTAATGCTGTGCCATCGTCCTTGGGAAGAGCATCAGGAGGTATACTGACTTGGCTGAGATTGGACTTATTCCTGTAGTGAAAATTATTTCCTCAAATAGTAGGAACATACTGGCCATGGAAGTCAAAATAGCCACTCCATCAGGTGTTAGATACATTGTAATAGTAAATATGTAGATTAGATCTGTCCCCCCAAACATACAATCCACCACAGTGAATCATCTACTAGATGTGTTGGGTCATCTTAATTGGAATGCCCAAAATATTATAGCTGGGGACTGCAACACGCGTCTTCCCCTTGTTCAGATGAATATAGGACAGGTGACTTAAACACTTGGACCTATAATAAGATGCGGGCGATACCAGAAGAAAATCATCTAGTGTTGCAATGCAGCTAGAGAAGATGACCGCAGTGCACGGATTAAAGATAGTGAATGGTATCACTAGGTCAGTCTCCCCACAGTGCCCAACATTAAAAAGAGGTCTAGCAACTAGTCGCATAGATTACATTGTTTTGGATCAAGCATTTTGGCCGTTCTTAATTGATATGAAAATAATTCCAAGAGCAGATAGCGACCACCAGGCCTTGAGTGCTAAATTTCATGCTAGTCCATTTGTGAATACAAACTTCGCACCTCTTATATTCAAACCCACCGATTAAGACAACAAACAACAAGAAATTTTTTAAATGGTCAGCACTAGCATCTAATGTTGTGGTACAGACTCAAATATATGAAATTTCTTTTTTTTAAATTTCTTTTTGTTGAACACATCTGTGGATACAACAGGATGGTATGACAGAGCATATGCGCTTTTGCCATTTTTTTGTTTTAAAACTTCAAAAGGGAGCAAAGCTCCATGTAGCCTGTACATCTTGGTTACTAAAGCAGGAGCCCAACATTGTCCCAACGAAATTTTGTGTACAGAAATCCAGGATGCTCCACAGAAAACTACAAATAGAGTGGAAGGGGGACCGGAGGAGGAGGGCAAAGGAGAAGGGCGGGGGGGTGGCCGGCCTCCTCATGTTGTATCTGATGAACGCAATCACATTTACTAGCGTCATTCTGATCTGTATTTCCAGTACTATTCAGCAACTTCATGGGCAGGGGAGTGGGAGAGACCCTCGTGCTCCGCCCGCAGCTGCAAGTAAGCTTGTAGCAGCTCCCAAATGTCTTGAGGTCGAGTCTGGACAGGCATGAGGTCCCAGTAGGCTGACAACTGCCCCTGGCAGAACGCTGCGTCTTTAAGCCAGTCCTCCCTGTGTGGAACTTGGCATCGGCCCCAGCACATCGCTATGCATCTCTTGGCAAGCAGCAGAAGCATGGCAGTTTGTTTTCTGCTACCCGCCGGCACATTCTTCACATACCCCATCAGCGCTGTCATAGGAGAGCGTTCTATGCGCAATTCTAACATCTCATCTATGGATCAAAGATGACTCCCCAGTATTGATTAATATTCAGGCATTCCCAGGACAGGTGTAGGAAGGTTGCGCTGGGGGCCCGGCATGGCAAACAGCATGCATCGTCTATCAGACCTACTCTGGGAAGCCAGGTGACCTGTACAGTCCATGTAAAAAATTTAAATGGATAAGATGAAGCCGATAGTTAGGGGACAGTGCTCTTGTCTGCGCACAGCAGTAGGTCCACTGTTCTTGCGAGATCGGGTTTGCCAAGCAAAACTTCCCATTCCCGAAGCGCTTTTGGGGACGCACATTGGCGCTGTGCGCGGCATATCAGTGTATAACCACATGATCAGCTTCGGGGGGGGAGGGGTTCTTCAGAAAGCGCTCTAGTACCTGTAACATGGGCGGCGCTGCTGGGAAGGAGACAAAGCACATGCGCAATGTGGCCCGAAGCTGATAGTAAGTAATTCTATCTAGTACATTGAACTCCTCCCCCTCCCGCACCTGATGAGGTTCTATGAAGTTCCACTCTGGGAACGCATCTCCCATTGTATTCAGCTGGAGTCTCTTCAGTCTAGTGCAGGGCCCAACCTCCACTGAGAATGGCAATGTGGGATGTCTCAGTAGTGGTATAGAGAGGGCGTACAGCACTTCCAGCTGCGCTCTGTGGTGCAGCTCATGCCATGCCCATACTATGCACCCAACCTTGTCCACCTGGGAACGTGGTCAGGACTTCGTTCTGTAAAGAACCGTGTGCAGCGGGTGCGGTGTTGCTTGGTCATGTTCAGGCGCTGTATGCACCATGAATTGCGTTGGGAATATCCAGTGAAAACCGAACTGCTCCTGTGCGCAAATATAATAGAGGTCTAAGTCAGGTGCTCCCAGTCTGCCCTGCTCAAAGGGTAATGTTTGGATTTCACAAGAGACCCTGGGTTGTTTCCCAGCCCATGCCAGAGATATCATGTTCGATTGCAGTCTCCGCCTAAAGCTGTTGTTAAGTGGAAGGTGGAGATTAATAAATGAACAGAGGAATATAGGTAAAATGACCATTTTTGCTATAGCCAGCCGACCCGTTAGGGATGGAGGCAATCCCGTCTAGCTCTTCAGGCAGTTCTCCAGACAGTCCATCAATCGGCCATAGTTGATGTGCTATAGTCCCTCAATGTTATGGTTTATACCCAGATCTAGATTTTCAGCTGGGCGTTTAACATATAATGTGACATCATCTGCGTATATGGAGACGAGTATCACCCTAGGGGAGAACGCTAAGCCTCGGTGTGCATTGTGCTGCCACAGGCGGGCCAAGAGGGGCTCCATGGCTATAGCAAAAAGCAGGGGGCTAAGTGAGCACCCCTGCCTCGTGCCACGGGAGACTGAGAACAGAGGGGATAACAGCCCATTTACCTAATCCTCACAGTGGGGCTGGAGTATAAGAGGGCTATTAGTTTAATAAATTTGCTGCTAAGCCCTATGTGAGCTAGAAGTGCAAAGAGGTATGGCCATTCAAAAGAATCGAACGCTTTGGTGACATCTAAGAAAATCGCCGCCTGCAGCGTCAGGACCACTTTTTGCATTGTGGTGAAGAATATGCGTAGGTTATGCACTGTGGCCCTGCCGGGGATGAAGCTGCATTGATCCAGTTGTATCACAAGAGGCAACAAAGGGAGAAGCCTCGATACTATGAGCTTCACCAGGATTTTGTTGTCCAGATTAATCATGGACATTGACCTATACGAATCACACCTCTGAGGATCTTTATCCGGCTTCAGGATAGTAATGATGAGTGCTTCTCGAAGTGATGGAGGAAGCATCCCTCTGTCCAGCGATTCCTCATACATATTAATGAGGTGCGGGTTAATACTGACGCGTATTCTTTGTAAAATGCTGCCGATAAACTGTCTAAGCCCGGGGTCTTATCTCCCAGCAAAGCTTGAATAATCCTGACCACCTCCTCCTCCGTGAATATCTCGTCCATGTAGGATCAGTGCCCGTTTTCCAGCCACAGCAGCTGTATGGAATTGAAAAATTCCTCGAGTTCAGGGGTGGAGTCTCCTGGTTTGTTCCTGGTTCGCTCTGTATAAAGAGGAGTAAAAGGACACCATTTTAGACTGGACGGCCACATGACACACAGCCAACTCATTCTCAGAAGTGCATAGTTCTGAAATATACTCGCTTGACCAAGGCTTTCTGAGGAGGCCCGCCAGTGTCTTTCCCGCGCGGTCTCCCTCTCCGTATCTCCTAGCACTAGTCTCCCTGAAAAGATAGTAAGTTTCATGCAGGGCTGCCTCCTCGAAGTCGCCAATTTTCTTTCTGATACGGCACAGTATCTCATCATTTTTAGTGCTGAAGAAGTCCCGTTCTAAGGCTTGTATCTCCTCTTCAATTCGCTTGAGATCTCCTCTCAGCGAGCGTAGAACCCCAGCCTGCTTAGTGACGCATTCCCCCCGTATGAGAGTCTTGAACGCTTGCCATAAAGTCGAGGGGTATTCAACTGTACCCTCATTAAGCGTAAAATATTCTATAATTAGGTAGTGAAGTGCTGACAGGCTCTGTGGCCAGTTTGTTTCTGCTCTTTTGCACAAGTCTTGAAGTTCCGATTTTTTTAAAACCGCATTTTTACTGTGTGTTATAATATTGTGTGCCCTTTTTTACTTACTTTTTATGTCGGGGTATGCTTAGCATCTAGTGTTCCCCCTCCTGTGTGTTCTTCACGTTGCCCCGGTCCGTCACGGCTTGAGAGTGCCGATTGAACGGAGGGTCGTGACTCCGCCCCTTCATTTTCCCTTACATCCGGGTCCTTCAACATAACTCTATTTAGAGAGTATGGGTGCCCGGACGCGCAGCGGACGCGCGCAGCGGGCGCGCCAAAGGCAAGCCCGTCTGCGCCCGTCCGCGGCAAGACCGCTGCCAGCGCCAGCCCCTCTGCTCGATTATCAGGTGATGGGATAACCTGTTGGTCACGAGAGGCTCTAATGTCCTATAGAGGTAACCCATGCACGAAGGCGCATAATATTAACGTAGGTATAGACAAGCCCCTAGGCCCTTGTTCGGCTTGTCCTTGGAATCCTGAGGCACTGTCAGGACTGATGGGGATAAATGTTAATGCAGGAATCGTGCAGGGTCAGGTGACCATGATTAAGGTGGGCATGATAAATTGTAGATCCTTGTCCAAAAATGCTACGGACATTTGGCTTCTGCTGGCGAGTACTGAGTGGGATGCCTTGTTTCTGACAGAAACTTGGTTAAACTCAGACTCAGTGGCAGCAATAGCCTTGGCTGTTCCAAGCGGTTTTAAAATGTGCTACGCGAATAGAGATGGTGGGAAAAGAGGGGGAGGGGTTGCTATCATTTTTAAAGACTCTTGGTTTCTAGCAGCCTCTGGCCCGTTCAGATTGAATGAGATTGAGGGGCTTAACTTTTGCCTTCAAATTGATCCTTCTACCTCCTTTTCTGGCATTCTTATTTATAGACCTCCTGACAGTGCGTCTAACTCAACCCAAGAGCTATGTAATTACATTATTGAGAAATCACTAATGTATGCGAATTTTACCGCGCTAGGGGATTTTAATTTGCATGTGAACGATGCCACCTGCACACAGGCAGCTCAATTTGTGTTGACCCTAGAAGGGGCTAATTTAATGCAACACATTAGATCTCCGACTCACAAGGCTGGTCACATCTTAGATCTCGTTTTTTCTAACTTAACCTCCCTGACCACAACGGCCCCTATCAAACTGGTCTGGTCGGATCACTGTTTGATTCCTTTTTGTTTTAAGCTCTGTAGACTCGGTCAGAGCAAGGGTACTCAATCCTACTTTAAACGAAATTGGAAAAATTTAACAGTGACGGTGTTGGACCCTATGTTACAGGCCAGCCAACCCACACTTTCATCTGACCCGAACGCTGATTCCATAACCTTAAATCAGTGGATTGCGACAGCGGTCGAAGCCGCAGCTCCTGCCAAGACTACTAGATCATCTAGGCTCTCACCATCCGCCCCTTGGTTCACGGAGGCTCTTAGGGTGACCAGGAGTAGCTGTAAACGACTGGAGCGGCAGTGGAGGTCTAGTTACAGCGAGCATGCTAAGAACATCTATAGAAACGCTTTGAAAGATTTCCACAGCATGATAAGAGTAGCTAGAAGAGAGTATCTGGCGGATTGTATTTATAAAGCTGATAACTCGACTAAGGAGGTGTTTAAAGTGGTCAAATCCTTCTTGAAACCTAGAGCTGTGGAGTCCACTGTGCAACCCTCACTCGCCTTATGCGATTGTATTTCCATCTTTTTTGACGATAAAATTCAGGAAGTGTATAAATCTTTCTCAGGGCGGTCAGAAACAGAGAAATGTGACAAGAGGGAAGTTAGAGTCCCTGAACCGTCTTTGATGTCGTTTTCCAGCATTTCCCAACAGGATGCCATGTCAGAAATTGTGAGGTGTAAGTCGGGGGCACCTGATGACCCTTGCCCCCCAACACTATGGAAAGTGATGGCCCACTCCTTGTCACACACTCTGTTGCACATCTGGAATGCCTCCCTGTCAACGTGTACTTTTCCAGATGTCTGGAAACACGCTACTCTCCTACCGTTAAGAAAAAAACCGAATGGGGACCCTGGGGATCTGACCAATTATAGACCCATCTCTTTGCTACCAGCTCCAGCTAAGATGTTGGAAAAACTGGTGCAGAGGCAACTGTCTAGTTTTATCGAAAAGGAGGGCATCCTACACGATACCCAATCTGGCTTCAGGTCGGGATTTAGCACTGAGACGGCCCTCCTGGAGGTGGCGGAATTAGTTAGACAGGCTGCAGATTCAGGGGCCTCTGCAATGCTGGTGCTCCTGGATCTGTCGGCCGCTTTCGACACCGTTGACCATACCTTGCTGTTAGAGAGACTGTTGGATAGTGGTATTGGAGGTTCGGCCCTGGCCTGGTTGAAATCCTATTTGGAGAATCGCACTCAGAGGGTTGCGCATCAACCTTTTTTATCCAAGCCAAAACAGCTCTGGTGTGGAGTCCCTCAGGGGTCATCACTCAGCCCTCTTTTGTTCAATGTGTACCTGGCTCCTCTGTTTACCCTGATAGCCAATTGGGGGATAAGAGCGATCTCCTACGCAGACGATACACAATTGGTTTTCACTTTCAAAGAGCAGACCGTGGCTGCCTTTGAGAGTTTCAAGGGTTGCCTGAGAGACATAGCATGGTGGATGAATAACAACAAACTCAGGCTTAATGCAGGAAAGACTGAGGTGTTGTTTTTCGGGAAAGAGCCACCCCCAGCTTCGGATCTCTGGTGGCCTACCGAAATGGGTCCACCTCCCTCACCGGCAGATTGTATAAAAAATCTAGGTGTTAAGTGGGAGTCTGACCTTTCCTTCTCGGCTCAGATACGTCAGGTGACGGCCACCTGTTTTTGTCAACTGAGGAATCTGAAGAAATTTTTGTATCTGCTTCCAGAGGAGTGTCGGAAAAACATAGTACATGCTGTGGTAACTTCCAGGCTAGACTATGCAAATGGCCTCTATCTGGGTCAGCCAGAGTATCTGATTAAACGCCTGCAGATAGTGCAAAATGCGGCTGCGAGACTAATTAGGCGAGTGCCGTTTCGCGAGCATGTCTCTCCGCATTTAAAAGCATTACACTGGCTCCCAGTGAGGAAAAGAGTCAAATTCAAGGCCTTGACTCTGGCGTTCCGTGCTATGCATGGTAACTGCCCTATCTACTTGAAACACAGACTACGTGGTTACCAACAATCCAGAACCTTGAGATCCAATTCCCAAAATCTACTATGTATCCCCCGTTTTAAAAAGGCACGTATGGGTGGCAGATCCTTTACGCTCGGGGCTGCAAAACTGTGGAACTCCCTGCCGAACAATCTCCGCACTATCGATTCTGAGCCCCTTTTCAGGAAAATGGTGAAAACCTGGCTTTTAAGGAAGACTGAGGGCCCATGACTTGGCCCTGAGTGGTCCAATGCTGTATTATTTTCCGCTTAGCGCCGGGACACCTCTGTTTGAGGTAGCTGTCGCGCTTTACAAGTGTCTGTATTATTATTATTATTATTATTATAATTGCCTCTCTGATGGTTTCCCAAACCACCTGGTCTCACAAAGCTCCGGGCGGGAGCCACCAGCTGAACGCCCTGCTCGGGTACTCCGGTATGTCCAATTCAACAAGCACCGGAGAGTGATCAGAGAACATCCTGGGCAAGTGCGCTGCCGCCATGATCCAAGTCATCGCATCGAGGGAGATCAGCCAATAGTCAGTTCTCGAACAGGACGGATCAGCCGGGGACACACAAGTGCCCTTCTCACTGTTAGCATTTGTACTCCGCCAGATGTCAACTAAATCATTGTCGGCCATAATAGTAAGCAGTTGCGCTGCCGCTCTGGGATGGGGGCTACAGGTGTCACTCGATCTGTCTTTTCGAGGATCTAGCACTACATTGTAGTCCCCTCCCTACAGGACCGCTCCCGGTCCATGAGTATCAACAAGTCGCCAGATCTCTGCAAAGAAATCCGGATCGTCTACATTGGGGCCATATATTGAAATAAGCCGGATTGGGTGTCCCACCAGCGTGCCCGCCAACATCGTACCTCCTCTGTGTGTCGCATAGACCCATGCGCATGCGCCATGGTAGTCAATTCCTAATGAGTATGGACACCCCCATGCATAATTCGATTAGCCTGCTACATACTTTTCGCCTATCCACCTGGCACGCAAGCATGCAACAAGTATGTCCTATTAAGTGCAGTTCATGCAGAAAGCAAATGTCTGCCCCATGGCGATCTAGGTGTGCAGCAACCATTCTCACTTTGTGCCTATCATTCAGGCCCCTGACATTCCATGTGGTGAACTTTAGTTGGGTCATCTCATTTCTTCATACATCCATTCATTCAGCATCAGACACTTCCCCGCACTCAAAGGTACCCCCTGAATGGCAACAGATGGAGAGGAGGCCGGCGGTACAGGGGGGGACGGGAAAGAGGAAGGGACTTCAAAAACATAATACATCGTCAAAAACAATGCAAAAAAGGCCCACCCGCACCGACTCCAGCCCCCCAAACAGGCTGAATAGCCCCCTGACCCCAGCATCGCCATCTAAGGCCTTCAACCAAACATAACCACTAGGTGCCCGGCTTGTCCCAGCTAGAAGTAGCTGGGTGGCTGGACACTGTGTGCGTAGCTAAGCAGATACGCCTTACTGCCAAAAGAGCAAGCATCAACACATAGTTGAATAACAAACAAATTAAGAAAGAGGGCATTTACATCCCTGCGGTTTGGCCATTGCCGCTATGTGGAGGCCAACCTAAGCTGCCATCTGTGGAGCCACATCGCTTATCATGGTCAGTCATTGTCACTGATGCGGCCACTCTCCTCTGAGTCCTTTTCCGACTGCGGTGTCTGCCTGGCCAGGCGGAGGTCCCGTAGGATTCTAGTTGGGGCCTTCGGGTCCGTGAAGCACGAGGTCTTTCTAGCATGGAATATGCGCAGCTTCGCCGGGTAGAGAAGGGAGTATTTTACATCCAGTTTTTATAGTGAGCGTTTGACCACCATGAATACTCTCCTAGCCGCCTGTACCGTCAAGGTAAAGTCGGAGTAAAAGGACACAGTGTTCCCTGGTAGACAACTGTTTGCTGATTTCTCACCAACCTTAGCACAGTGTCTCTGTCCCTATAATTTAAAAGGCGTGCAATTATTGGTCCAGCAGGCGTCCCCGGCGGAGGTCTTGGTCCCAATGACCTGTGCGCTCTCTCCACTATACACACGGGAGATAGTGAGTCCCGGAATAGAGCCCTCAACATTTCTTCCACATAGTCTTCGACTCTGGCCATTGCAGTGCAATCCGGAACCCCCACGATCCTCAGGTTGTTGGGCGGGACCTGGCCTCCAAATCCTCATTTTAGTTTCGATTCATCTCCAGGACCTTTTCCATGCTAAGGAGTTTCTCTTGTGTCGTACCACTTTCCTCTTCCAGTGTGGAGGTGCGTTGTTCAACCTGTCTGATGCATTCGTCATGACTGGTCACCTTCTCCTTTAAACGGTTGAATCTATCTGTGAGAGAGTCAATTTTATTGTCAATAGCTGTGAGGGATTGCTTGAGATCTCTGAACATCTCACGAATGTCCTGTTCGGAGGAGGATGCGCCGCCTATTTCTGTCTCCTGCTGGCCTTCTTCCATGGTGGTCGAGCCTTTGGGTGGCCTCCGCTGTTCAAAGATCAGCTAGGACTGCCGAGTGTCTGACTTCGCCATTATAACGGCATCTTCCTGTCCCCTGTGGGGCCGCACTCTTTGCCTCCCAGAAGCTCCAGGCCCTGGGGCGCCACCTCTGGTCAGACTTGCTGTTGTCTCTGCTCAAATTATGTCCTCCCGAGCCAGGCGATCTCTCCACTAGTTCAACTACGGTGGGCAGTGTGATTTAGGGAACACAACATGTTTTTGCAAAAAACCATTGAGAGCCCCCACACGTCAGCGGGTCTTTCTCCTTTTTAATCCTCAAGTGTATGGGCGCACATGTGTAATCCAGGCGCTAGGATGTGTTTGTTTTGTAAGCAGCGCCACGTTGCCAATGTAGGTTAGAGCCATTATTTTAAATCCAGTCGTACCTCTCGGTGACCTTGGGGGCCTCCCTTTTTCATTGCTCCACCGCCTCAATGGGTGCCAGCATATTGGATTGCAAAGATTCACTCTCAGGGCCTGTTGTCAGCTGAGACCTCGCACCCCATGCAGTCTCTCATCACCGGCCTCCATTACCTGCTTCTTCCCCAGATGGACTGAGAGCATCGTGCGGCAGCGGCTGTCTTGACTTGCCGCACAAGTCACACTAGTCCCAGGGCTGCCGTACTACCGCCGAGGCCTATCCTCTTCGGGCTCGAGTAGCACTCGCTGCCCGGCTCTCTTCACTCCCATAGCAGCTCGTCCCAGCAGCCACACGCTGTTTCAAGCGCGCTGCGGCTCCGGCCCTTCTGGTTACTTGCAGTGTTCACCCATGCACAGCCATGGCCCAGTGGTGGTCCTACCTTTGTCTGCGGCCCGCGGAGGCCCCGGGTCAATGCGGGCAGGCCCCTCCTGAAAGACCCACAGCGTCTGCTTGCTGGCTTCTTCTGCAGCCTTCTGCGTTGCTTCACTAGGTGCATCCTTTCCGGCATGCGGCGGTTTGCCTCACAACTCTGAGGGGGAGGGTACATCACAGTCCCGGCTCCCAGCAACCACAGCTTCCAGGCTCCCCTCCCTCCGGCAAAGCCGCTTTAAAGTAACTCCAGCTCCGGCCACGCCGCACCTCCACACTATGGCCGCCGGGCCTGTCAGCAGCCCTGTGTCCGCTCTCAGGCGTTGTTCGGGCACTTAATTTCTCGAGAGCTACATCATCCGGGCTCCCAGCAGCTTCTAGATGCCCCCTCTATGCTGTAGTATGTTGATGCAGCATTATGTGCCGCATAATAAACAGATTTGCTGTCCTGCCTGCAGAACCTCACAAAGTGGCGGCCATATTGCAGCCGGGCTCTCTAGCGCCCCCCCCCCAAACATATGAAATATTTGTGGAGAAAATTGTCACATGTTGAATAATCTTTAGCGACCAACATTAAATTTGTTACTCTGCATGTCCAGCTAATGGACCAAGTTAGGAACCTTTTTGTGAAAATAGGGCGGAAGGCGGCTGTTACAAATGCCCACCTAGCTGGTTCTCCAAGGAGGGCCGCTATGAAAGAAACTGCCTATTGGCAGCTATAAAGAAGGGGTGCCGTATTGAAATAGGCACAGCTAGGCCTAGGAAACGATACAAGACTATTCTGACCAATACTAAAAGGATATGAGAATTTGAACAATGGTCAACCCTAACAGATGCCCTCTCGAATAGGGATTTAAATGCCTCTGGAAGCTCGTCTCAGTTGTTTCCTGTGCAATTGATAACCACCTGGAAGCAGTAGTTCAACCAGATAAGTGGGTAGCACACTTCAGAGCTCTTTATAGCAAGTGGGAAAAGGATAAGACTCAGGCCAGGCAACAGGAGAAGGGCCCTGTAGTAGAGCATGATTTAACAGCCTATATTGACAATCTACAAGCAAATGAAGGAAGGGCCGCAAGCTTCACGTTAGTCAAAACGGTTGCTCTAAAACAGATGAAGAAAGAGAAGGCCCCACCAGATGAACGGTATCCCTGGTGACCTGTACTTATCGCAGCCTGAAGTTTGGATCCCTTATCTAAATGCCTTGAGTAATGCTTTAATGTGGAGAGAGGCTATTCCCTCATCGTGGAGTGTAGCTGTCATCATCCCAATATACAAAAAGGGGAATAGGGATGCACCTGTAAATTATAGACCTATAAGTCTATTAGATATTAGCCAAAAAATCTTCTCAAAGCAGGTTCTTGCTAGTCTTCAAACTTGGTTATCTGAGAACCATATCCTTGAAGATACTCAGGCGGGCTTTAGAAGTAAAGTCAGTACCAGGTCTTTTGCTTCAAGGTACTATGCTGGAAGTATGTTACCTTGAAGGGGGACCGCCTTTATGTCGTTTTTATAGACCTGAAAGAGGCATTTGACCTGGTCCAGAGGGACACTCTATGGAGGGTTCTGGAGAAGTATGGAGTCCCTTGAGACCTTCTTTGGATACTCAGAGTTCTTCA
Source organism: Calotriton arnoldi (assembly GCA_963921515.1). Taxonomy (NCBI): domain Eukaryota; kingdom Metazoa; phylum Chordata; class Amphibia; order Caudata; family Salamandridae; genus Calotriton; species Calotriton arnoldi. The sequence goes on along the minus strand of CAWUFW010000219.1, from coordinate 3,334,568 downwards.
TACCGAAACCTATGCTAAGGTGAGGTGGAACACAGGAGGGGACCTCAAGGATGGGATCCCCATTAATCGGGGAGTTAGGCAGGGATGCGTGCTCGCACCTACACTTTTTAGTCTGTAGTATTAATGGAGCGGTAAAGTGGTTACTTCAGTGCAAGCATGATGCACCTAAATCTGCAGAAACCTCTATTCCACTCCTAATGTTTGCTGATGATACTCTCCTTATTTCTAGAATCCCCATGGGCCTACAGGCGGAATTGGACTCCTTTGTATCTTTTTGTTCAAGCAGGGGCCTAGAACTTAACCCATTAAAATCTAAGTATATGGTAATCAATCCCCACCGATCCTTTAGGGGTGGAATGACAATTGAGGGTACCCCGATTGAACAGGCTACAAATGTTGATTACTTAGTAGTAAGACCAGCAGACAATCTGTCCTGGGGGGCACAACTAGGAAAGAGGAAGATTATTCTCCAACAGAGAGCTTTGGCAATCATTCGAAAGTATAAGGCCACCACAGGGGGTTCTGTGTCACCTGCCCTATGTGTATATAGATCTATGGCAGTAGCTGCTGCCACCTTTGGGGCCGAGATATGTGGCTATGTTGATTCATCTCTCCTCATGCAGGCAGAAAATAAATGTATCAGGACTTTGTGCAATCTACATCTGAGTACTCCTTTAATGCCCCTGAGATTTGACTTAGCTCTAAACTGCATTAATCTGCCAATTGCTTTGAAACCATTGTTCTACTTTGGGTGGATTTGGTCAACCTTGGAGCTGACTCCCTATTGGAATTCTTGATCAGATTTGATCGCATGTGATAAACAAGTTCGCTCCCCGTAGTTGAAACAAGTCAGGAAGATGTGTGAAGCGCTTAAAATGAGTGAGCTATGGACATTTCCAGCAAGAATTGTCAAAAGTGACATTGAGAAACTGAAAAGAACCTATTGGGAAAATCTTCAGGTACAGACATAGAAGGACCAGCCCGATGGAAGTTTAACAGGGCAGTTCCTGAGCCTCAAGTGCCTCCCCCAGTTTGAATCATAGATGGATAGATTATTCCCCTTCCAAGCAAAACACTTACATGTACAATTTAGATGTGGTGCTTTAAGGTTTAGAACATTTACATCTAAGTGGGACAAAGCATGCCACTCTGTAAATCAATGCCCACATTGTCCCCAGCTTGAAGAATCAGAGGAACATTTTCTCTTCTTTTGTCCCGGTTATTCAATGTCCCACAAGCTTGGATTATTGTAGAGTGTAAGCTTGAGGCACTGCGAATCCTGAAAAAATGATGTGAAGGAACAAATAGTGTTTGCTGTTTCTCGCCTCCTATTGAGTGCCCGGAAAATCAGATCGAGAGCGTTGCCCCCCAATGAACCCCAAACTAGGCTCGTCATTGGGAGGCATAATTTTACCAACTGACTTGTTTGCCCCCATGACCCTTAGAACATCCATATAGAAAACTGTGCAGTAATTCCGCTCTTCCATGTACAACAAGAAATGAGTGCCAATGATTGTGAATGCATTCTAGTTGAGAAGAGATCGAGTTAGATCTAATTGTTTTTTTCTCCAATTTTATTAACGCTTCTTAGTGACCTTATGCTTACATTTTATTACATAAGAAAATATGGAGATTAATTAACAATGTATTGTATGTATCTGGTTTTATCTAAATATTTGATGTGTATCGTCTATAGACGAAATTTGTATGTATGTACTTTATCTGTTTTAATGTATTTGATGTAATACTTTTAAGGCTTTCAGTCGAAATAAAGTAAATACTACTAACTAAATTTAAAAATACATAAAACCCATAAAAACAACCACAATAATCAAGGCTCTCAAACCTACCTCTCGCATAACATTTTAATGCAAGTTAATGACCGTGAAACCCTCTTGACCCAAAGAATCAAATCATTTGTCATGTTCAAAGACTAATGAGGCCCTACTGGCACTTTTGCGCAGCCGGAACATCACTTTTTTGACGTTCCGGTGGTGCAATGTGCCACTGGCATATTTATAAAGCCACGCTATGTGGCTTTTCATGGCCTTATAAATATGTGCCCCTTTGAAAGGGGCGTTCCATGGGTGTTGCTGTGGTCATTCCCAGCAACATCCATGGCTTTTTGACACTGCCCCAGATTTACGAGAAATCGTAAGTCTGAGGCAGCGCCAAAAACTTATGCCTCCCCAGGGGAGGCATAAGGGAGGCACAACGAGTAGAAATATATTTATTTCTCCTCATTTTTCCTTTTGAAATATCTTAATTTCTCCTCGTTTTTCCTTGTGATTGTTTTTGTGTAATCATTCCCGCAACGCAGGCACCCTTGCACCACGGTGCAAAGGTGCCTGCATTGGCACACAGCAGCCCATTGTGTGCTGGCGCAGAGGAAAAGGACAGGAATGCGCTGTATCTAATATCAAAGCCTGCTGCACTGCCCTACTGCAAAAAAAACATAAAGGAAGCCCATAATCTTGAATCACTTTCATTGTATAGCATCACCCAAGGATATCCCATGTGTCTCAATCTCCATAGTGCAATCACCAAATTAATTCCAGAACAAAAAAACACACTGGTTTCGTATTTTGATTATCCAGCATTAATCAGTTTAATATACAAAAACTGTGCTTACATAAACATATTTCTGTCAATACTTCCAAACTCCATCCTACGCATGTGTGGAAAAGCTTGTACCATAACAACCACCATGCGTTGAACAGTCACCAATAAACAGTCGTGGAAGGGGGTGACTTAAATGGCACTGCTCCCATAAAGAGACTCCTCATTTCTCAATACATATCCAAACAATTAATATCCAAAAATAAAACTCTCATATACCAACTTATAATCATCTACCGATAAACCAACACCCACAGTCACTAAAAATATATATTTTTTTAAACTAAGCAAGACGCATTCCACTCTCATCACTCTTTCCAATTTAGGGCCTCATTTATGAAAAGTGTCACATCGCTGAGGTAAAACAGCGATGCAACACTTTTCAGTACGCCCTCCTTGCAACACCATGGATGCACCGTATTTACTGTATGGCGCTCCATGCTGCAAGGATTGACAGATACGCCAGGAAATCTTTCACATCCCACCAACATTTGTTACTGGGCGAAATAAACTCCACCATTTACACATACCATAATAAATTAGGTAGCACCATCAATTATTTATTGAGCTCATCTCACATCACTAAAACAAAATCACCCATTCATACCAATAGCTCAAAAAAAATTAAAAACAAAACATACAGATTCAATCAACCCTATTACGCTATCAGCCTTTCCACAAGTTCATAAATCTTTGGCCTCTCACATAACACCACACATTTTAATATAACACTTTCCACCTGCAGGAGAAACAAATATCAGCATAGACACGGAAAACCTGTTCTCTCACTGTTCTCATATGTAGCCCATCCAGCCACTAAAAAATAAAAACGCACCAAACTCATCTATCTTCAACCCCCTGCGTTTATTCATAGACAATCCAAATTCCCCAATTCACACACATCCTAAAACAGTCATGCCACACCATACATTATTGATTCAGCTCCACTTACATCACAATCACATCTGTGAACCATTTTCATCCATTAACAACAATAGCTCAAAAACAAAAAATATTAAAGAAATCTAAATGTACAAATCAAGTTGTACCCTATTACGTTCCCATCAAATTAACCCTACATAGTCTTCGGCCTTTGCACAGGCTCATGGCCTCTAGCATTGTGAAAAGCAGGAATCTATATACTTTCCTTCCATAAAAAAACGAATCTCCCAAATGTTGGGCAAGCCAGCCAACCACACATTACTCTTGATAATCGAAATGCACACAACATCTCCAGCCTATTCCACCATTGTTCCTAACGAATAGGTGGAATGAATTCCCCATGAATGGGCCCATAACCCTTCACAGCCTCCATGGCGTCTCACATGCCACTCTCCCAGTCACACATAGAATAATCAAAACTAAACCACTCAAACAAAAAAACAAAAAAAATCATTGTTCAAGGAATGAAGGAATCATAAAGTCACAGAAAGTGATGCAATTCGTGCTCTATGTTGAGCCCTCTCTCTAGCCTTCTCAATCTGCTAATGCATTTCGCCTCCATTTGGCGAGCCCTAAATCAATGTCGCGTCCTCGTGGGCCTTTTTCCATCCTCTGTAGCCCATGAAACTTTATATTGGTTTTATCTGGGTGGCACTCTCTAATATGCTGTTCCAGAGGGGGCAGTGAATCATCATTCTTCACCGATCTAACATGCTCCTCTATACTGTGCTTGAGTGTCTCGGATGCTAGCTATAAAGTACAGCAAAAGGACCATCTATTTGCTTGCAGTTTCACATAGCGCGAACTCGACCCGAAGATATTGGAGCGCTTTACATTTTTGGTAGACACGGGGAGATTAAGTGATTTGCCAAGAATCACAGACTGGTGAGCCGACACCCAGGGGTCGATTCCGATCTCGGTCGGTAGGGCTCCGAATCGGATTCGGCTTTACCAGATCCGAGTCGGAGGCCTTGTTTCCGACCGATTCGTACAGTCGTCCGACCGAGCTAGTACGATGCAAATGTACGCGTGTGTTCCGACCGAACCGTTTCCGGATCCAAACCGCTCCAACTGACTCGTACGGAAACGAATCGCACCACGCAATGGAGACGTTCTCCGACCGAGCGAGTACGATGGACGCGTCGGACAGCCGGATCGAGTCGGAGCGTCCGCTCGAAAAAGCTCCCGGAGCCGGACTTGGGGGGTCCATGCCGGACCCCCCTGCACCCGTAGCCGTACGAGTCGCACACAGGGGGGACCCAAGGGTCCCCCCTAAACATGCATGTACGGTGCGAGTTGCACCGACGCGTACACGCTGTAGGGGGCGCACTTGTTCGCGACGTACCCATTCAGTCAATGGGAGCCCGTGTACGCGTCGTACGACTGGCTCCCATTGACTTCATTGGGAGTCCGACCGAATCGAGTTCGCCAGCATGCGGCCGCATCGTACTCGCTCGGTCGGACTGCAGGAGTCCGGCTCGGTCGGAAATCTCTCCGGATCCGACTCGGTCGGAGAGTTTTCCGACCCAGATCGGAATCGGCCCCCCAGACTCGAACCTGGTTCCCCAGCTCTAAAGTTGGCAGCTCCAGCAGTTAGACCACATCCTCTTCGTGAGAAGCAGAGGTCTGATACCCGGATGATCTCATTATCCTAACAGAGTGGCGCCACCTCACTGGATGCTCTAATAGGCTGCTTAGGGCGCGCACTGCGTGAGCAATACCCTACGCTGCAGTAAGTTATCAACTGATATAAAATGAGGCACTCAGACCATATAAATCATAGTGAATTCAGGAAGTAATTTTACTACAGTTATCTCTGCTGAGCAAAAGCGCAGATTATCGCTGTCAGCCATGTTAAATAGAACTGTTGTAGTGGCGAGTGTGGCTGAGCTGAGTCTGGTTTGAATTCCAAAGGTCTCAGTAATAAACAATCTAATGGTAAGCATCTACCATGCGCGCTCCATTTTAGGTCTTCTGGTAGCTACCACCACCCCTGCAGGCCTTTACCACCACACTGCATGTTATTTGACATGAATAAAAAAACTTCAAAACGTTTACCTGCTTATTGATATAGAAATCTATTGAACAATGTACAAAAGGCAGGGAATTATCCCTGAGATTCTGTGAACAGTGTGTCTGTTACATGAAAAGAAAATGCGTTTTCAAAACGTATTGACTCACGGAGAAGCAAACATACTGCAAACCAACTGGGGCCCTGATATAGAGTGGTCTACTAAATCCATGGCGATTTCATTTTATTGAACATTTTTCTATGGCGTAAAGTGCACCAAATGGTATTGGTGCCCTGATCAATTGAGACTGGAACAGTCAGAGTGCATTAAGAGTGAAAACAGTAAAGTTAGAGTATATTCAGCAAGATGCATCACGTGTCACTTTGGTGTGTAGTTTCAACGGTGAGATTTTAGGAGGGTTGTAAAAAAGCATATAGGAAAGGTATTTTTTTAACATTTTCTGCAAGAAAGATGGGTGGGGTTCAGGTCTCATCTGGGTGGGGTGAGACTTCCATTGGTTGGCGGAGAAAGATTTTTTTAATTAAATGTTTTGCACTTATAGCGCTATTAATCTGCAACACCCAAGTGTATTTACTGTATACTTTTCACGTTTTGTTTGACTGTAGTTAACATAGGCTGCATATTAAAATGGGCAGCGTTAGTATTGCATGCTTTCCTTGTTGTGTATCTTCTTTTTCATTTCAGGAGAAAATCTAATACCAGCAACATAGAACGGTGTATTTTTAGATTTGTTTTTCAAGTGAATGTTTAACTTTATGCAAGAACATCTTATACCGTGTGTATATTCTTATGTTGGAGATGCTAAGACTAAAGGACGCTTAGCAGAGATATCATTAAGCTTTAGCTTGTGAAAATAATGTGACTGTCTTATCAAATTTTCTTTAACCCGATTGATCCCTTTCATGGGAACCATGTGTAGGTTTAGTGACATGTTGAAACATATGTTTTGAACTAATGCAATGTAGACTTGCACTAAATGCCTTTTTCCCTTGCCCAAAGGAGTTTAACTTGACTCTTGGGCAGATGCCTTCCCCACTTGCTAGATGAAACGTATTTGATTCCTATATATTGCCTTTCAGAGGTATTCCATGCTGGCACCTTCTGCCTGACATCTGCCGAATTTCCCCGACTTTCCTAGCTTAGATGAGTAGAAAGACACTACTTGATTTATTTTTTTGAGACACATTTATAATGCTTTGTCTTTGCATTTATGATTTTGAATTGCTTTGACATATATTGATGAAGGCATTCATGTATTGACTATTGATTTGCAATTAAATTGATGAATTGAATGTGTAACTTTGCTAATCCTTTAATAAACCTTCATAGTTTGCAAATCTAATACTCTGTCGTCTTTGTGAGTGCTTCACGTTATTAAAATGCATTCATATTTGTGTCAGCCTCAGTCAGAAATAAAATTCCATCCACTTGAGTGCAGTCTGCACTTGAGATTGCTCAAGAAATTTGCAGTGTCATGTGCTGCATCAGTAGCTAACCCATTGAAGGACTACTACTCGGCAAACAATTTAAATTTGATTCCCTGCCCCGAAAGGATTCCCAATGTTGGTTGTGTTATGTTATGTTACCACTATCTGTAGGGTGCGCATGTCACTCAGGAGGGTATCCTGGCACCTGTGAAGAGGGGAGAGCTGGTTTGTCTGGGGCCTATATGAACAGCCAGAGTTTCAGTTTCTTCCAGAATTCCAGGACGGATTTGGTGGCTCTGATGTAGTAGGGGACTTTGCTTCAGGCTTTGGGGTGATGTTGGAGAAGGCCCACCCTCCGGCTCCGGCCCAAAATATGGAGGGTACATGGTTGAGGAGTAGGTTGGCTGAGTGGAGATGTCAGGACAGTGTGTGAAACCGGATATGATTGCTGGGCTTGGTTGTGTAGCACTTTTTAGGTATGTGTGAGGATTTTTAAAAGAGTGTGCTTGTGAATAAGAAGCCAGTAGAGCTCTTTCAGGTGCTTGAATAATTGAGTGTGGTGAGTATGTTTAGCGTGAGTCTTGTGGCTACATTCTGTATGATTTGGAATCTTTTGGTGAGCTAGGTGGTAAGGCCAACGCAGAGGGTGTTGCTGTAGTCGAGCCAAGTACCTTCAGTCCCGAACTTCTAAGCATCAGAATATCACACTGACATGGGCGCAGGTGAATGGAGAAGTTGAACAGTTCACGGGAACATTGGCCAAGGTAATTCACCAGAGCCACAAGCCAAAATGTTGAGTGGGCCATCTGTTCTAGCCTACTGGTGGCGAGGGGTTGCATGATGGCTCTGAGGGTGTTCAGGGTGGAGCTAAGTGAAGACTTTCCTGAGCTGTAGGTGACAGTGTTGAATTGATTGGCCAATGGAAATTTGGATGTCGATCATGATGCCCAGGTTTCTGACAGTGTTAGATGGGTGGTGAGCTGGGCCCAGCTCAGTGGGCCACCAACCAGTGGACCAGAGGAAGGTGTCCTTGCAGAAGAGGACTACTTCTGTTTTGTCGCTGTCGAGCTTGCTGCATTTCTTTTTTATCCAGTCTGCTACTGAAGACATAGAATGGACTAAGTTTGCTTTTAGTGCTTGGGGTGTCTTCTGAAAGGGAGAAGATGAGCTGAGTGTTGTCTGCGTAGGAGATGATGTTGAATCTATGGGAGAGAATGATGCTAGTGAGGGGAGTCATGTAGATGTTTAACAGTGTGGGGCTCAGAAACAGTCCTTGTGAGATGCTGCATATCAGGTTGGTGGCTTCAAACAAGTAGGAGGCTAAGCTGGCCGTTTGGGTGCACCCAGCAGGGTAGGAGCTGACCAATCGTGTTGCTGGGCCCAGAATGCCAATTATGTGGAGGAGTTAGATGAAGACAGGGTGGTAGACAGTGTCAAAAGCAGCTGATAGGTTAAATAGGATGAATGCCACTGTGTACCCCTTGTCCATGTTGATGCAGAGGTCACTGGTGGCATCGATGATGGCCGTCTCAGTGTTGATTGGGTCTAGAACCTGATTGTGAAGGGTCCAGAAGATGGTTGAGGTAGTTGGCCAGCTGGGTGTTAATGAACTTCTCTAGGACTTTAATTGGGTAGGTGAGGAGGAAGATGGACTTGTAGTCGGTCAAGGTTAGGGGGTCCACCAGTGGTTTCTTGAAGAGCAGCAGGAGGATGGTGGCATGTTTCCAGAAGTCCAGGGTCGTGTTTAGAGAATTTTTATTTGAGAATGGATGTCAGGGCTGAGCAGATCGGGTGAAGCCCTTCAGCAAAGATGTGAAGATGTGATGCGGTCAAAGATCCTATAGCTCTCCTGAGTGGATGGAACACAAGGTGTTCACAGTTTCTGTTATGATGATGACAGGTCAGCAGGTTAGTGCAGTTTCTGGGGTGTTGCTGTTGTCGGGTGAAGGATTTTGAGGGTGAGGAGGACTGGAAGGGGGTGAAGTTATTGTAGATGGTATTGATTTTGATAGTTAAGATGTGGGAGAGTTCTATGCCGCTCTACTCTAATCTTACGAACTCACTCTATGCCTCTACTTCTCTCTACTCTATAACACACTGCTCTCTGCCCCTCCACTCTCCGCCACTCCACTCTCTGCCACTCCACTCTAAGACACTGCATGACATGACATTGTATGACATGCCACCCTACTCTACTCCATGACATGTCACTCCCCTCTACACCACTCCACAACACTCTACTCCACTCCATGCCCCTCCACTCTACAACACGCCACTCTACAAGTCGCCAATCCATTCTACTCTGCGACACTCCACAACACTCTTCTCCACTCTATATCCTTCCACTCTAAGCCACTAACTCCACTCTATGACACTGTATGACACACCACTCCACTCTATGACATGCCACTCCACTGAAGGCCACTTCACGCTCTTCCATTCTCACACTCTACGACACACTGCTCTATGACACACCACTCCACTCTATGACATTCCATTGCACTCTAAGCCACTCTACTCTACAACACGCCACTCTATAATATGCCACTCCATTCTATGACACTCCATGACACATCAGTCCCCTGTACAACATGCTACTACACTCTACAAGACGCCACTCCACTCTAAGATATAGCACTCCATACTATGCTTTTCCACTTTATGTCCTGCCACTGTAAGACACAGTATGATACGCCCCTCTGTGACACACCACTTCATGACATGCAACTGCACTCTGCGTCACTCCACTCTACAACATTCTACTTCACTCTATGCCCCTCCACTCTACTCCACTTTCTGACTCTCTAAAACATGCCACTCCACTCTACACTACATTACACCACTCCACTCTATGACACTTTACTCTACTCTACACTACACCACTCTATTCTACTCTGCTCTATTCCACTCTACGTCACTCTATGGCAATCCACTCTATGCTGCTCCACTCCACTCTTCTCCACTCCATGCCACTCCACTCTATAACACTCTACTCTACTCTATAACACTCTATAGCACTCTACAACCCTCTACCCCACTTTATGTCACTCTACTGCACTCTACTCCAATCTACGCAACTTCCAATATGCTGCCCCATGCCACATTACTCCACTCTACTCTAGGACACACTACTGCACTCTACACCACTGTATTACATGCCACTCCACTCTATGATATGCCACTCCATGCCACTCGACGAAAGTCCACTCCACTGTACGCCACTCCACTCTACACCTCTCCACTCTATGACATGCCACTCCACGACACTCCACTCCACTCTATGACATGCAAGTCCACTCTACGACATGCCACTTCACTCTGCGAGATGCCACTCCCCTCTACGACATGCAACTTCATTTTACGCCATTCCACTCTACGCTCCTTCATGAAATGCCACTCTATGACACGCCACTCCACTCTACTCTATGACATGCCACTCTGCAACACTCCACACCATGTGCCAGTCCGCTCTATGGCATGCCACTTTACTCTGCGATATCCCACTTCACTCTACAACATGCCCCTGCACTCTATTAGACGCCACTCTACACCACTCCACTCTGCAACATTCTACTCCACTCTATGCCACTCTACTCCATGACACTCCACTCTATAACGTGCCACTCCACTCTACGCCACTCCACTCTGACACTCTATGCCACGCCACTCCACTCCACTCTACTCTACGATATATCACTCCACACTACTCCACTCTACAGCATTCCACTCCACTGTATGCACTGTACTCCACTCTATGGCACGCCACTCCACTCCACTTCACTCCACAAAACGCACTCTACTGTATGACACGCCACTCCACTCCACTCTACGCCATTCCACTCTACTCCAATCCACAACACGCCACACCATGACCATCTAAAACACTCCACTCAATGCCACTCCACTCTAAGACATTCTACTCCACTCCATAACCCTCTACTCCACTCTATACCAGTCTGCGACACTGTAATATACTCTATACCACTCCTCGACACTCTACTCAATACTATGCAACTCCCTTTATGCCAGTCCATGCAACTTTACTCCACTCTACTCAATGATACACTACTCCACTCTATTCCTCTGTATGAAACTCAATGACATGCCACTCCACTCTTCTCTATGCCATCCCACTCTACTGTACAAAACGATATTCCACTCTACTCTATGATATGCCACCCCAAAACACGCCGCTCTATGCCAAGACACTTTATGACACTATGCCCCTCCACTGTACTCCATTGTATGACATGCCACTCCGCTCTATGGCACGTCACTCCACTCTGACATGCCACTGCACTGTACAACACTCCACGCCACTCCAGTCTGCGACACGCCTTTGTATGACACTCCATTCTACGACACTCCACCTCATTCTACTGCACTCCCCTTTACACCCCCCACTCTAAGACACTCTACGACATGCCACTCCACTCAACTCAAAAACACGCCACTACCCTCTATGCCACTCCACTCTGCGACACCCCAAGTCTACACCAATCCACTCTATGACACAACACTCTATGCCATAACACTCTATGACACTCCACTGTACACAACTCCACGCAATGCTCTTCCACTCTACTCCATTGTACAACACGTCACTCCACACTATGAAATTCCACTCCACTCTACTCTGACACCCCACTCCACTCTACGCCACTCCACTCTATGACATGCCACTCCACTCTACGCCACGACACTCCACTCCACTCTACAACACTCTCCTCCACTGTACTCTATGACACTCCACTCAATGACACTCCACTCAACGACAATCCACTCTATGATTTGAAACACATTTTTGTTTAAAAAAACATTAAAATTAAATGAAAAGAACAAAGATTCAGGATAAGTTTTAGTTAGGATAAGTTTATTAATAATTAGTATACAAAACCAATTTAAACTACACGAACACTAGAAATTCTAAAGTTATCATTTGCGCCCCACCCAAAACTTACTATGACTCACACACCTCCATACGCAGTGTTTCGAACTCCCCAACCAGATCACCCTCCTACCATGCACAGCCTTCTCATAAATTATGTCATTTGACATGTGATGAGTGTTGCTAGGAATGCTATGATTTAACATGGTATAAGTGTAATATAAAAGGGTATAAGCTGTTCAAGGGGATGATGCGAGTTATAGTTCATGCAGTCTGACTAGCAAGTTCACAACACTGTGTAGAGAGGTGCACTAATCATAATAAGTTTTGGGAGGGGCACAAATTATAACTTTGGAGGGGGCAGGGACAGGTGCAGCAAGCTGACCACAGATGGAAGGCCAGCAGAGACAGCAAGCTGACCACAGAAGAAATGCATGAGGGGGCAGGGGCAATTCGATGAAGAACAGAGCACAGGCAGTGCATGGTCAACAACCTCACCAGCAGCCCATTCATTTGTTGCAAGCCTTTTGCACTGGGTGCGAGAATTATGATTTGCTTGGTTGTTATGCGTGTTAAGTATGTTGGAGCTAACTATAACTGGAGAATTTCATGTTTTTTTAAGGTTAAAGTATTAACCATGATTGGTTTTAGTAAATTTCAGTGCATTTTTAGTAAACTACAGTGGATTTCTTAAACATATGTTTAGGTATAATAACCAAAGCTAACCAGATTGCTAACAATTGTATCGCAATAAAAACTAAAAAGTAATTCATCATAAGCTTCACCTCATCTTCCAATCAACACAATTCACATCAGCCTTAACTGCCACTCCTATTATTACTGGAAGAATATCAAGGGGATTGAAGGAATGCTTGAATTAATCTCAGCCACTGGCGATCGCTCTGGGAAACATTAAAGACCATTGTTTTTAGTCCACTGTGCTATTCTAGACAGAGGCCCACAGTCCAGTCCAAACTGCCATGACAGGTACCCTCCAGGTGTGAACAAATGCAAACCCAAAACGGTTTCAACCTACTTAGGTCTTGTCAGTAAAGAATAGCTGGAGTCCTATGGCAAAGTGAGCACGGGAGTCATGTCTGAATATACTGGTTTCACTCACGGAATCTACTAAAAACAAAAAGGTGATAAAAGGAATGATTGAATTAATCTCAGGCACTGGCAATTGCTCTAGGCTACATCCCAAACCATGTTTTTAGCCCACTGTGCCATTCTAGACAGAGACCTACTTTATGCGAATCAGTCTTGATCCTGCTCCTATTATAACTTCGGGAAACCTGACATTGGATGTGTTTTAGAGAGAATTTGGTTAGGTTTAGAAGTCAGTAAATATTTTAAAAATTAAAATAAATGGGAAACTGCAATTCTTGAATAAAACCCTGTCCCTAATTTCCTTATTACAGCTGAGATGTAACATGTCTCTTCACCTGTAACAACGAAAATATATAGCTGCGCAACTGTAATAACTTTGACATCATAATGCCTGCTGCGAGGGCCAGCAGTCAAGGTGAGAGGCAAGAACCACGAAATCCAGTACTGTCTTTAACTTCTTCTGATCTGTTTTTCTAAAATGAACAGTAATCAGTAGAAGGGAAATATTTATGGTAGCATTTTTTCCACATTATTGGTTATAAACAAACAAACAGCATTTGTAAAGCACAACACTGTCACCCTTAGAGGTATCTGGGTGCTGTGTCTCTGTCGAAGAGCCAGGTCTTGAGTCTCTTTCTGAAGTCTGCCAGTGAGGGGGCTGTGCAGAGCTGGAGGCGAAGGTCATTCAAGGTCTTGGCAGCGATGTAGGAGAAGGAGCGGCCACCGCTGCGGCTGCGATGGATGGGGGGATTTGCAAGGGTGAGTGAAGAGGAGCGTAGATGTCTAGTGGGTTGGTGGAAATTCAGTCGATGGTTGAGGAAGGCAGGTCCTAGGTCATGGAGGGCTTTGTAGGTGTGCGTGAGGATCTTGAACTGGCATCTTTTCTGGATGGGGAGCCAGTGGAGGTCTCTCAGTTGGGGGGTGATGTGGGTTCATTTGGGGAGGTCCAATGTGAGTCCTGCTGCAGCGCTCTGTATGGTCGGGAGTCTTCTGAGGAGCCGGGTGGAGATGCCGGCATAGAGGGCATTGTCATAGACAAGGCAGCTGGTGATGAGGTACTGAGTGGCGGCCTTTCTGGTGTCAGTTGGGATCCATCTGAAGATTCTGTGGAGCATGCAAAGTGTGTGGAAGCAGGACGAGGTGACTGCGTTACCTTGCCATTTCATGGTCAGTTGGCTGTCGAGGATGATGCCAAGGTTGTGTGCGTAATCGGTTGGTGTGGGCCTGAGTTCAGCAGGCCACCAGCTGTGGTCCCATGCAGAAGTGTTCTTCCCGAAGATTAGTACTTCAGTTTTGTCAGAGTTGGATGTAGTTTTCTTTCATCCATTTGGCTACATTGGTCATGGCGTTCCAGAAGTTGGTTTTGGCGTTGGAAGGATACTCAGTGAGCAAGAGGATCAGTTGAGTTTTGTCTGCGTGGGAGGTTATGTTGAGTCCATGGGATCTGACGACGTCTGCGAGAGGGATCATGTAAATGTTCAACAGGTTGAGGGATGATCCTTGTGGTATGCCGCATATGATGTCTTTGGGTGCAGTGGTGAAGGGAGGCAGTCGGATGCTCTGTGTGTGCCCTGTAAGAAAGGAGGCAATCCACTTGAGTGCATCTTGCTGTATGCCTATGTTGTAGAGTCTGTTGATAAGTGTGTTGTGGGAGCCTGTGTCGAACACCACGGAGAGGTCGAGGAGGATCAGGGCCACAGTTTCTCCACGGTTGAGAAGTGTTCTGATTTTGTCTGTGACCTCAATCAGCATGGCCTCAGTGCAGTTGTTGGCACAGAATCCTAATTAAGAGGCATCCAGTAACTATAGGAAATAAAGAATCTCTGTGTGTTCTTACACATTCTGATTACAGCATTGTTTTTTAATCAGACTTAAACTAATTCTCATGTCTTTTTGCAACAAATTAATAGCTTCTTTTGGTGTTTTTATTTTTGTACTACAGAGTATACTTTTAATCTTCATGTCTGCAAAAATACTGTCTCTCTTATATGAAACATTAAGGTACAGTGGAATGGTGATGGTATGATTATGTAATACAAAGGAATAAAGTGCATTCAACTGTACGTTAAAAGGAAACTGCAAGTCACCTCAGAGCTCCAAGACCTCATAAAGAAACTTGAACTTTGGCCTTGTTCCTCTTGTGTCGTGTAGTTCTTTGGAGTCCCCCAGGACCTCAGGGATCGTAGAAAACAGTACAGTATGTTTCGCTCGGACACTCGTGCTTGCTTTCTCTCAGAAAATACACAGGATGGCGATTAAGACGGTTCAATAAGTGTTTATTGGTCCAGCGACAGCCTTGTGTAAAACATATGTGCTGCGACAATCAGGAGACAGAAGCATACAAAAGAGATTGCTAGTTCCAATATAGTAAATAGTAGATACATTTCTACCATAGTGCTAATAAGATGAACATAAGCAGTTCAGATAAAAACAGTAGTACTTGCATATTCCTAAAATGCGCGCCCTAAGTAATTTGCCTAAATGTGCCTAGCCTAACCTGGATCTGTAGATGTATGTGCATATATCTATGTGTATCTGTAGCCAAGAAACCCCTAGGGAAGAACCAGCCCCCTCACCTGATGGTTGAGAACGAAGGACTATATCTCTGCTTCGAGGGTGACACCCCGTAAGGGATGTCAGACCACTGCATGTCGAAGATTCAGCATGCAGGACCCCCGTGTCAGCTTGGAAGGAATTCTCCTCTCATTTGTAGGGGGGAGTGAGGGTCTTTTATACTAAAGTGGTCACTCCAGGGTTTTTTCTAGAATCAATATTTTTTTAAAACAATCATGGATGTTTTGAAAACAATCATAAATGTTTTGAAAACAATCACCAACGCTTTTATAAACAAGTGCGATCATGCACAGCTGTCTGTTGGACAAGGATGAACAAAGTGGTGACCGTTATACAGAATAATTCTGCCGTGCCGGAGGACATGTTTATGTACGTCAGGTACAGGGATTATGATAGAGTACCGAGAGCCTGGTGTCGAAGAGACCGGAGCAAGCTACTAGGCAAAAGGTCACCTGTTTAGAATCGTTATTGTTGTGTGGATGGAACAAATGTATGTAACAGGGGTATACATGCCCAAACGTGGGTCCCGTGCTCACTTTGCCACTGGATTCAAGCTAGCCTGGCTGATGAGGGGTGTTACCCCGAAACCGGTCCCAGGATGCTTGTTTCCAGTCCAGGGAAGACCTGGCTTGTCAGTTGGGGCTGAACTGTACCCATGAGGAACAGGGTCAAGAGTGATTTGCATATGGCCAGGTCTAAACTGGGGTGGCGAAGTGAGCTAAAGAATGATGATGGATTTAACCCAGATCTGTGACTCGGGTGAGTGTCTGAAAAGTTTCAGCGCTCTGTCCATCATCTCTTTGTGTTTGCTATGTTTGCCCTAAGTTGGCAGGGTATGCCCAGACGTGGGTCCCTTTCTCCCTTTGTCACTGAAATCAAGCTAGCCTGGCTGATGGGGGGTGTTACCCCAAAACCGGTCCCGGGATGCTTTTTTCTAGTCCAGGGAAGACCTGGCTTGGCAGTTCGGGCTGGACTGTTCCCATGAGGAACAGGGTCAAGACTGATTTGCATATGGCTGGGTCTGAACTGGGGTGGCGAAGTGAGCTAAAGAATGATGATGGATTCAACCCAGATTTGTGACTCGGGTGAGTGTCTGAAAAGTTTCAGCGCTCCTTCCATCATCTCTTTGTGTTTGCTATGGCCCCCAAAAAAAGCCTGCTTTGCCCAAGTGAAATCTGCATCTGCGGTAGCAAGGGCAGACCGCAGTCTAAAATCACGACATGGGTCTGCTGCAGTATAAAGCCCGTTAAGTTCCGAGGAAGATATTTTGGACCGTGGAATCGAGATTGGAATTAACAGGCCAGATATGGAGAGCATCAAACAGGCGGGACCAAAGGACCAAGAGGGACTGGAGCCAAATCCTGTTTTACAGGACGTGCCCTCAAACCCCTCTAGCATGAATAAGAGGGCAGGAGAAGATAAAGAGGTGCAACCAAGCAAGCTTACCACAGGAGGGAAAAAGGAAGCCAGTTCTTCTTTAATGACAACATTTGAAGAGATCGCAACCTCAGGGCAGGTGAAAGAGTATCCACTGTTCCTCAAACCTAAAGCTAATACAGCCAGGGGTCTTTCATTAACACGCAACCAGGGTTATTCTCAGGACTTCAGTTAATCACTCCCAGCTCAGATCAGGTGGCCCTCTCAAAAGAAACTGGTACCCAGCAAGGTCCTTCACAGCAAAATGCATTCACCAATACGCAGTTGTCACCTCAGCCCCCCATAACTGATGTAAGCAAGGATGTCGCTTCACAAGAACAAAGCCGAGCTGATTCAGAAAGATCAGTTGAGATCCATCAAGGGGACAAGACAGCTGTACAAAGGGACAAAAATACCACGTTAAACCTCATCCTGGACGAAATAAGAGAACTGAAAATAACACAAGCAACCGAGATAGCTTCTCTGCATCACTGCCTAGTGAAAATCGAGGAAGCAGTAGAGAGCTTCCCGGCCAGAATGCAGGCTGCAGAGTCCAGGATTTCACAGGTCGAGGATCAGATCAATAGAATGCAGCAGCAAATGGATCTAGTGCGGAAAGAGAAATCCTCACTGGAGACTAAGATCGACAAATCGGAAAATCACTCGAGACGTACCAACCTTTCGATTAGTAGGAGTACCAGAAGGCTATGAAGGGACCCAAACTATGCAATGGGTCGAGACATTTATTAAAAAACTGTTCAACCAGATATCTCCGGATATTTGTCAATTACTCGAGCACACAGGGTGCCGGCCCATTGATATCCAAACTCAAAGCTGCCAAGGACAATCTTGGTGAACTTTGCAGATTATTGCATCAAAGAACAGATACTATCTAAGGCTATCCAGAAGAAACAATTTATTACTAATGAAGTACCTTGCTGTCGAACTTTCTCTGATATGTCGGCAGCAGCTGCACGCTGTTGAAAGGAGTTTGTTTAGCTTTTGTACCTATTCAAGGCTCAGGGCGCGCAGGCAGCAATAGCGCAACATTCCAGGGTTTCATTGAAAGGGAAGTTTCACATGCTCACCAATCTCAAAGAAGCCCAAGAATTACTGCAAAGAATTTCTACTTAGACAGTCAAAAGAAGAGAGAAATCAAGCACTAAGATTTGTCAGGGAGATGCGGGGGTTGGGATTCTCACCACGTGTGCACCAACATGGCACCCAGCACAGGCGTCCATGTAGGCAACATTCGAGGGAGGCTGGGTAGGGGTTTTGTGGGCAATTCCCATTCTCCCAGGGATGAGGGGGGTGTTGGTGTTGGGGAGCACGGTCATTAAAAAGCCACTGCTGAGAGTGTGCATTCCTATGAAGGCCCGCCCCATGTCGCTTCGGAATGAAACTGTCTATGGGAATTTCCGCAAATGTTTGAAAACCTGGCTGTTCAATCAATAATTTCTTTTCTTTTTCTTTTGTTCCTCTCAGGCTGGCGCCGGGAAACCCTTGGGTAGCTGTGCGCCGTATAAAATTAATTAACATAACATAACATCATAAACCAGTGAAAGTGAGGCTGCCGACAGCGTCTACCCTGGAGAAAAGCCAGTGCCTTTAGGGTAGGAGCCATTCCACTCCTGCTGTGCTGTCCAAAATGCTACAGAAGCCAGCATGTAAAAACACACATTAGCAACGTAATAAAGACTGAATGTGCGCAGATGGGTCTGCAGAGCTTGCTAAGACTTTTTGCAGAAATTAAGCTATCTGAACCTGTGCCTAATCCTTGCTTAAGCCCGTTATTTGCTCGGGACTGTATAAATAGGGTGACCAGACGTCCCGGATTCCCCAGACAGTCCCTGTTTTTAGAGGACTGTCCTGGTATCCAGATGCTTTTGTTAATTTTAATTACATGTCTCGGTTTTTGGGACAAAGGTCAGGTCATCATGCGAAGCATAAGTGAAATGTATGGTTTCCTTTCACAGGCACATTTGAAATATGAAATAATTGAAGTAATTGACCTGTTTCTGCCAGACAGCATAGTCCGCGGCCTGCTCCCAGCTGAGAGACAGAGTGGGGAGGAGGGCGCAGGGTGGAGGTAAAGCCATGTGTGTATGTATATGTATATGTGAATGTATAAACAGATGCACATATATGTATGTATGTATATATATACACATATGTTGTAGGGTGCTCTATACAGGAGCTGCTCTCCACCTAAACTTGGAAACTACCCAGAGTTCTTAGATTCTTTTTTGCATAATTTATGCGGCACTCTATGCCTGAAAGGGTATTGTTTCGACATATATATATGTATATATATATATATATATACATATATATATATATGTATATGTATATATTACCAACTGCCGATAGCCAGTAGGTACTTATAGTTCGGACCACCTTTTCCCACAGGCGAAGTGTTTTTTGTTTCTATAATAACTTTGGCATCGTTTGACGAATCTTCACAAAATTCTCACCCAAGAAGTGCCCTACTTTTCCTAGTTCTGCATTGAAAGTTTTGGGGTGATTCATGAAGTGGGGGGGCCGAGAAAAAAGAATGGGTCCCAAAACGATTTTTCCCCATGCAGTCTATAGGGATTTTGCATTTTGTAGACACAGCTACAAGCTGAACTGCTGAACAGATTTACACCACATTTGGGAGAAAACTAGCTCTTGGTCCAGAAAGAGACCTTTTTGTAATTTAGTGTAAATCTGTTCAGTAGTTTTGGAGTTATTAAAGAAATAAAACATTGTTCATCTAGCGACGCAGATCCTTCGCAGATCCGCGGGTACCCACGAGGGATCCGTGGATCCCAAGCGCAATGAAACCACACAAAACCATAGAAATTCAGGAGTAATAGTTATACTTATACTTATCTGAAGAAACTATAACCCGTGCTGTTATGTAACTTTAGGCCATGAGTTTAAGTTTCTTAACATAAGTGTAACTATAACTACTGAATTTCTATGGTTTTGTGTGGGTAAACATAAACCTAACTATAACGTCCCTGTAAACTTTGTTTTCTTTCACTGAAAAAGTCCAAAAGTTTCACAGGGCCCCCTCCATGGACAGATTTCAGTCCAGGGGACCCCATCCTCTGGGGCCCAGCCATATTTCCCTGGGTGCCCTGTAGCCTACCCAGAGCACCTGTGCTATGGGACCACGTGGGGAGACTCAACACCCCGTGGCCCCACCAAGCTTCCCGCGTCCTGCGGGAGCAGGCATTGCTATTGCACACAGGGAGCTGCTGAAAATGAAGCTCCCTATGTGCAAGAGCAATAGTTTCATCTCTTTTCCTGCCCGCATACCTGCAGGCAGGGAAAGAGATGAAACCTCCACTTCCAGCGAGCTGGAGCACTTTTACAGCTCCCGCACCTGGAACAGGAGTGTTTGCTTTTGCTTGGCAGGAGCTGTCAGCTCCCGCCAAGCAAAAGCAAACAGCTATGTCCCTGGGTGGGCACCCCAGGACATAGTAGGATCCGGCACTGGTGGGTGGCAGGTCCTAGGGCCATTAATGGCTCCAGGAGGGGGATCGTGGGCCCCCTCTCCTTTGTTATGCAGTGGCCAGCCCCAAGGGGGTAGTGGCCCCTGGGGACGTATATGGCCCACTTCAAAATCAGTTTTTGGACCCAGGGAGGTGGTAGTCCCCACGGCCCCCAGCACTATTGTTACATTAGCTCCTGGGAGGTTGTGGTCCCCGGGGCACAGGGGGGTCCAGGTTGCCCCTCTATATTATTTTATAATTTTAGCCCCAGGGAGGTGGTGTTTGGCAATTCATGGGGGGTCTGTGCGGCCCCCGCACTGTTATTGTATTAGTGCGGAGGAAGTGGTGGTCCCGGAACTCATTTGAGCCCATGGAGGGGGGTCCACACGGCCCCTTTCCATTATTTAAAATAAAGCCCCGGGAAGGTGGTGGTCCCTGGGGCTCAAAGAGCCTCAGGAGGTGGGCCCTGTGCACCCCCCTCCTTTTTTAAGAAAATGCCCCCTGAACCTGGCCCACCCGGGGGCCCTTTTCAAAAGAAGCGTGGGAGCCCATGCTTGCCACAAATTTCGCGATTTTGCTGCAAATGTTTTTTTTTAAATGCTTTTTTGGCCTGGCGGGGTCCCTGCCCCCTTTTCTTTTTTATTTGCATTTGTTTGTGTGACTCAGTTGAAGTCCTGGTTAAAGTGTTGGCAGACAATCAGAGCTCTGCAGATCTCTGCAGGAGTTCATCATTATTCTCAAATTATTCAAGGTCATAGATATACAAATTTGGATTGCCTTCAATATCTCACAAACTACTGAATGGATTTACACCACATAACAAAAAGCACAATCTGCGGACAAAAAGCTAGCTATCTGCCAAATTTTGTGTAATTCCGTCCAGTGGTTCGGGCTGCAGGCATGTCTAAAGAGCCAATGGGAATTAACATGGGAAAAGCACTTTTTTTGACCCACCGGTGTTTCTCGACCCCTGCTTGACATATCACCCCGAAACGTTTCATGCACAACAAAAACTACTGGGGCACGTTTTTTGAGAGAGTGTAGTGCCTCACTGTCCATCGCATCATAGTTTTGAAACCTGTATGTCTCTTCGATTCATCGTGTTGTATTTTGTGTGATTAAAGTGTTTTTTTCCTAAAAGATAAGCAGTGGGCTGCACATTATGCAGTGCCTAATTTGTAGAAAAATAAGTGCCAGGGCCTTCGTCATGAGGCCTTCGCAGCTTGCATCACCCATTACCCTGCCAATGTTGCCAATGACAGTACATACACAACTACTAACCAGCACACGCTACAAGTGTGACACTTCAGACAATTCTGGGCCCCCCAAAGCTATAAAAATGGCCTAGGTGGCAGGTATTAGTTGTTTTAATGTATTCTGGATAAACAATTGCTGTTCTGCTCACCTCTAAATTATACAAACATCGCCACCATGTGGCTTCTGTCATAAAAGCCGGTGAGTGCTGGTGCCGAACACCGGAAACCACCAGGTCAAATTAAGCACTGACATTATGTTATTATGTCTGTTGGCTGACTGTTGAATACTTAGCTCATGCTCTCCACACTTCCTCCCTGAGAAGCCTGAGACTGCTCAGCTTGGCTAACCTGAGAGTCAAGTGTGGAAAGGGCTGTACTGGGGCCAGTTTGCAGAGCCATACTAGGACAGACCCCAGGACAAAAATGTCAAACGATCTCGACCCCCATGGCTGTGGCCCATTAGCCCATGTATGCCCTGTGGCCTCCCAAACAAGATTTGTGCTTACAACTCCAAATTCCCTCCACCCTGAACACTGGAGTGTGCTCATATTTGAGTTTATTTGCTCTGTTTCTATTATGAAACGTTGGTTGAGTATACACTTTCACTTGTTGCTTTTCGAATGTGTCCAGCCACTCTTAGAGCACTAATAAGCACTAAAAGTGTCTAAATGTGTATGTTAAAAAAGGGTCCATGCAGAAGAGTCGAGAATCTCTGTAGAAGCAATATGTTTATTAAGAACTCTGCCATGCTTGGCCTCGAGAATAACTGGAAAATACTTCTTCAGGCTGATCTCTTTTCCAGGGAAGTGTAGATGAATTAATCTCCGCGGTGAGGTGTAAAGAAACAAATTAAATGAATTGCTAAGTATTTTTGTAATTTGTCATTTGTTGTATAAGGTTGTCTGTGAACCAAAGATAAACGATTAATATAAATAAAATAAAGTAAGTAGAGAAACCTCTACAGTCCAACAGGCAGGTCTGATATTCCGCTCCCTCAAAACATACATGTACGACAAAAGTTCATATATTAGGTCTGATTTTTGAGTGAACAGCTGTCAAACAGACCTGTTGTCTCTGTTATACTTAGAGTGTGCTTTGGGTCGACCCCTTTCAGCTATTGCTTTGAAACTTTGTTAATTACATATTGGCTCAGCCCAGAAGAGTAATTCTTGCTCACTTGATGCTATTGTTGTTAGGATGTTGCTTTATGCCTCCAACGGAGTGCTTACATTAAATTACAGGAGGGAGTATTATACAACTATAGACTCCTCTATCAGCTCATCAATGCTCGTTCCCTCCCCTTTCACTTTGCCCTTTGTGTTTCTTGCCCCCCCACCAGCCACCCCGTAATGTCCATCTCTCGCTTCCCTGTCCGCTCCTCATTCCCCTTGTCTGATACCCTTCTTATTCCTCTATCTCTAGCCTCTACCTTCCCCCTTAGTGTGTCCCGCATTCCCCTGCCCATTATCCCCTCTGTCCCCCCTGACACTTCCTCTTTTGCCATGAACTCCTTATTGACCTCACCCACCATCCCTTCTAATTCCTCCCTCCTACCTCTCGTCCTTTAGTCTGTGGATCTGATTCACAAAGGTAAACTTACACTTTTGGATACATTTACAATTTTTTTGTGTATTCACGAACTAGGAGTTTAATTTTACTAATAGTAATTTTAAGACTAATTTTAGTTAGGGTGGAAAACTCCGCAAATAAAAATGATATGTGGGAGTTTCTACCACAAGTGTGGAGTCTCCACCATCTCAAAATTACAATTAGTAAAATTAAACTTGAAGTTTGTGAATACAAAAAAAAAACAGGAAACTTACTAAAAAGTGTAAATTTACCTTTGTGAATCAGGCCCTAAGTGTCCTTCTCTTTTTCCCCGCCCGCCCTTTCTACCTGGCAGCATCTCGTTATTGCCTCCTTGGCTGGGTCGTACCTTTTTTTCCTGGCCAACAAACAAAAGCCGGTCTGTATTGAAAGGCTCCACTGTCTTTCATACAGTACTCTTTTGTTTCTAGGTCAAATTGGGTGCTCAAAAAGCAGTAATATCTTGCAATGTAGTTCACAGGCAAGATGAAAGGTGTACACCAAAAACACTTTAAATACCCTGCGCCGGTGCAAGCCTGAGGTCTAGCGAAGAAGGAAAATCTTCCAGACAGAGCATGTGTCTAGCAGCCCCATGTCTCTCAACGTGCAGCCCAGTTTTCCTGCTTTCTGCAGTGGCATTGTGGAAAACACTGTCAAACTGCCATTAGCAAAACCACTCAACAAAACACACAGGTGGTGATCTCTTGGCCCTGGCGGAGTCTCTTCCATTGGCAGCTGCCAACACAGCATTGGCGCTGGAACAATTTTCAGAGTAGCGGTGTTGCCATTTATTGAATATATGTTTCCAGGCATTTCACAAAAAACAAGTGTAGCAATTGTGCCACGCCCATTCAGCAGGAGAGTGGTAAGGGGTGGTATGTACGCAGTGGTGAATCTTGGAGCTCTGGTGCAGTAGTGCAATGGTATTTAGAGAAAACACCTTTTCTGGTGAAATGGCCACTCAATTTGCACAGACATACAGGGGCATATGTACAAGTGAAGTGGCGGAGTGAGACGTTAGCCTTCCTGGCTTAACGCCTCACTCAGCCACTTCGGAAACGCAGGGCTGCACCAAAGTTACAAGAATGTGGTGCAGCCCTGCATTTCCCCCTGTGATGGTGCTACACTTTACAGCCTAGCACCAACGCAGGCACCCTTGCACCATAGTGCAAGGGTGTCTGCGTGCAGGGGAAGATTATTTATGTGCAGGAAGGTCCCCCTCCCTGCACATAAACAATCTTTAAATGCTGCTTTGTAACTTCTATGTGTGCTGCTTAAGGCAGCACACATAGAAGGTGCAAAACGGAATTTAAAAAAAAATATTGTTTATGTGCAGGAAGGGGGACCTTCCTGCACACAAACAATCACTGACCGATTGCTGTTTTCATGTGTGCTGCACAACGCAACACACATGAAAACAGCAAAAACAAGGAAAAATGAAACATTTCTCCTCGTTGCGCCAGGGTAAGAGTAGACCAGGTTTTCCCTGGTCTTAATTCCGGCGCTGCCTCCTATTTACACTTTCCTTGTAAATAGGAGGCAGCGTCAGAATCAATGGGTGTTGCGGTAGAAAACCCATTGCCCTCCCCTTTCATGCTAAGTGTAGCGTGAAAGGGGGCCTTATTTACAAGGCAGGGTTAAGCCACGTTAAGTGGCTTAAGGCTGCCTTGTAAATAAGATGAGGCCCCTATAGCCATCACAACATCACTGAAAGTGACGTTGTGATGGCGATAGGGGCTTGTACATATGACCCACAGTTTTACTGATAATACAGTTATAATTTTAACAGAATGCTTGTGTTATTTAAAGTTATTTATTCTGTCTTTTTTAGGTGTAACTGGTGATTTTTATCATATGTGGGCTGTATGGTGCACAGCCAGAATATCGATGTAAAAATATTGATGTGCACAAATATCGTGGTAAAAATATCGTTGGTCAAGAATATCGAAAGAGAAAATATTGTGGTGCAGAATATCGATTTTGTGTATTTAATATCGATGTAAAAAATATCGAAGTGTTTAATATCGTTTGCAAAAATATAGATGTTAAAAATATCGTTTTTTTAATTAATGTTATGTATTTTAGTATATATTTTATATGTTTGTGATGCATGTATTTTTTGTATAAGAATAGTTTGTATTTTTATTATATACGTTAAATGTTTTGTTGTTATTTAATATTTTTTTGTTTGAATTTTGCATTTTTAGTTCCGTAGCGGGTTGTGGGTTTATAGGGGAATAGGGTGGGAAGTAATTTAAATATATTAGGTTAATTGACTATTTCTAGTAGTTATTATTTTTTTTCATTTGAATTTTGCGTTTTTAGTACTGTAGCGGGTTGTGGGTTTATAGGGGAATACGGTGGGAAGTAATTTAATTATAGTAAATTTATTGATTGATTTTTATTTATTAATATTTGTTGAATTGAGATGTGTTAAATGTGGAAATTAATCTTTGATTAATTATTTAATAATTAGCTGTTAATTAATTTTAATTAATTAATTATGTTAATTGTGTAATTGTTTTTCGGTGTGTGTTGGGGTGTTTATAGGTGAAAATGGGGAGAAGAGTGGGAAGTAATTTATTTTTAATTGATAAATTAATAATTAGTTGTTAAATATTTTCAATTAATTAGTAATTAATGATGGTAATTGTGAAATTAATTTTAGGTGTGTGTTCTGGTGTGGTGTTTGTAGGTGTAAATGATGGGAAGGGTGGGAAGTAATTTATTTTTAATTTATTAATGAATAATTAGTTGTTAATTAATAAAAATTAATTAATTAGTAAATAAATATGGTAATTGTGTACTTTATTTTAGGTGTGTGTTGTGCTTATTATAGTGTTAAAGAATGTGTATTCAATGAATGTTTCTTAATCTTTTTTATTAATAATAATTTGTAAAATCATTATTAATTATGTTAATTACGAAAATAAATGTAAATGAAAAAGTTACATTTTTTTTGATGATGTGGTGTTATAGGGTAGGAAATAAAATAAATACATTTATGTTTTAAATGTTTTTTTGTCTGTTAATATTTGCTTCTTTTAAATATATATTGTTTATAAATTTATTTATTTTACATAATAGTTGTTCCTTTTTGTTATATGTAATTAATATATTTAATGTTAATGTTTAATATATTTAATATTATATTTTTTACATATTGTTTATTTATTTTTATGATTAATTAAAATGTTTCAATTTTTTAATTGTTAATATCAATTTTTGTTTATCTGCTATCCAACACTTTCCTTACTGTTGCACTCACTGGAGTGGTAATAGTAACTTTTACCCCTCCACTATCCAACACTTTCCCTACTGTTGCATTCACTGGATGGGGGAATAGTAACTTTTACCCCTCCGCTATCCAACACTTTCCCTACTGTTGCACTCACTGGAGTGGCAATAGTAATTTTTACTCCTCCGCTATCCAATACTTTCCCTACTGTTCACTCACTGGAGTGGGAATAGTAAGTTTTACCCCTCCGCTATCAAACACTTTCCCTACTGTTGCATTCACTGGAGTGGGAATAGTAACTTTTACCCCTCCGCTATCCAACACTTTCCCTACTGTTGCACTCACTGGAGTGGGAATAGTAATTTTTACCTCTCCGCTATCCAAAATTTTCCCTACTGTTGCACTCTTTGGAGTTGGAATAGTAATTTTTACCCTCCGCTATCCAACATTTTCTCTAGTGTTGTATTTATTGTACTGTGAAATATACATTGTCATTTTTAAATGTTTGAATTACTTATTAAATTGTATTTTAACATTTTAAATCATTGATATAATTATTAATTTTATGTAATTTAAAAGTTTAGAAATTCAATAAAGATAATTGTTAATAAAAATATTTTAAGTAAATGTATGTATATGCATAAATTATTATGTTTGTGTGTTTATATTTTTTATAATTAAGTTTATTTGTAATATTTAGTTAAAATGTATATTAAATTTAATTCGTTTTGTTAAAAATAATATTAATATTTAATATATTTAATGCATTGTATTTTATTTTATATATATTTAAAAATCGATATTTTTTACATCTATATCTTTTACATCGATATTTTTGTTTCGATATTTTTGTACTTACCTGTTTAAGTATAGGAGTCGATATTTTTGTATTCTATATTTTTACTGTGATATTTTTGTCATCGATATTTTTACATCGATATTTCATCAGTGAACCGGGCTGTATATATGCATCTTTCACTTTAATAGTCTGATGACCGAATAAAGTTTATTGAATTGATACTCATAATACTAAATAGTGCACAACCGATAATGTGTGGAAGTTTAGTTTCAGTTATTGTTTTTAATTTGTGCATTACCAAAATAAAGTGTCTTGTTTTGATCCTACTGAAATGTTTGTTTCCATTGCTTCTGAACCACAAAAAGTGCTTCATTTCTGCTTTCCTAATTGCTGATATTTTTATAAGATGTGTAGAGCTCATTTACAGGTATTTAAATGTTGTTATATGTTAAAATACATCCTACAGCCTTTCCTTTCACACTCCCGGCACCACAGCAAGATTGTCAAATTAAAATCAAAGAAAGAAAAGCAAACAGCAGTTTTCATGTTAAAAGAATAAGCAGTAATGCATCAAAATATAGAGCCTCACGTGTGACTTTTGTCTTTGAAAGCACAGCCAATCTCAAATGCTGGTCATGTAGAATGCTTCACCAGTCGGTACGTTCTGGACTTGAAGCTGGGGTGATCTCTTGTGGAAGCCACTGTGCCAGCCACTGAGTTGTAAACACCAAGCTAAGTGAGTTGTAAACACCAAGCTGAGGTACTGTCACTAAAGAAAAAAACGCAACAGAAGAAAAATGTCAGTGGAAGGAAAATAACTCCAGAAGTTTGCTAATCGCAATAGCGCATGGAAAACTAGGAAGCAAAAGGGGAATTAGGGGGAAAAAGCACAGGTAGAAGAATAGGGCGAAAAACAGGCCAAACCTTATACCCAGAAGCGTTTTGGAAAAGGACATCAGGGCTGAAATAGTCAGCAAAAACCTGGGAGAAGTCAAAGGGCAAGAAGAAGAAGAAAGGCGCCATTTTGGAGATGGCTGGAACGGCCCAGGCTAGAGAAACAGCAGCCATGTTGGAAACTGTGGGTAGAGAGGCAAAATCACGTGTTCACTTACCTGTAAACAGAGACAGAGATCCCACGGTGCCTTGCCCTGGGAACCTCCTGGAGAAAAAAATACACCAAGTCAAGGGTGGTGAAACCCTACTCAACCAGCAACCACAGTCCTTGTCAGGATGAGGCTCAAGCAAACCACATATTAACCTGTGCTCAACCTCCTGGTAGCATGGCACAGGGCAGTCAGGCTTAACTTAGAGACAATGGGGTCGATTCCGATTCGGGCCGGAAAAGCACCGACCGACTCGGAGCCGGAAAAATTACCGACCGACACGTACCAGTGGCGCCCGACACGCCAAGTACGATGCAAGCCGCGATAAATCCGACCGACACGTCAGGAAACCAAGCCGACCGACCGAGCCGCTCGGAAAATAGCAATCCGGCCGGAAAAACACGCGAATCCAACCGACCGACACGCACCCGGAACAAATCCGACCGAATCGTACCCGCCAACTCCAACCCGCAAAGTACGATGCAAGGCGCGAAAACCCGACCGAGTCGGACGGAGGACAAGCCGTACGACCGACACGCATACAAAACCGAGCCGAAGCAACACAATACACCGCGACCGACGCGTACGCAGCATACAAAACTGCACAAACACAGCGTGAACGAAACGGAGAACACCGTATGAGACCAATGCAGGGTCCGACTCGGTCACAAGAACGTTTCCAACATACACAAACAGCACAAAGGAAAAATCACCCAAAAAAGGCCAAACAAGCAATTAGCAAGCCAATAAATACTGGGGGGGTGGGGACAGAGAACAAAGACACACCCACAACTCCACCTATATAAAGGACACAAATCACTACCATGAGCCTTTGCAAATGCCATTCCACTGCCAGCACCCAAGAGAAAGCAACCACACACCCACAGCTCACCCGTCACACAAGCCACACACCACCAGCACACCAACAAATACCTACCTCACATACACCCAGCAAAACACACACTCACACACCCTCACCTGCACACCAACACACACATCACTCACCATCACCACCCATCACCATGCCCCCCAAGAAGAATCCCAAGTTCCTAGATTGTGAATTGGAAGTCCTGGTAGACGAGATCCTCAGGGTGGAGCCACAGCTGTTTGGCACTCTGGTCCAACAGACCCCCATGTCGCAGAAAACCAAGATGTGGGAGAGGATCATCAACAGGGTGAACGCACAATCACCATGTCGGCGCACAACGACGGACATCCAGAACAGGTGGTATGACGTGCGCAGGAGGGTACGGGACCTGCTGAAGATAGACTACATCAACAGCCAACATACCGGCAGTGGCCCTCCTGCCAAGCCAATATACCTCAGGCCCTGGGAGGAGAAGGTGCGGGCCATCCTTCCGCCAGTGAGCGTATATGGACTAGAGAACATCCCAGAGCCTGGTGAGTACACAACAAATGTACACAATAAACTGCCACAAAACACACACATCACTGTCAAGGGGAGAGTCAAACCATGCACACATAGCAATTACACAGCAACTAGAACAGAATCATCCCAAAATGTGTATGTCAGTCAGATAAACACAACACATGCCATCAAAAAGTCACATCCAACTGTGCCAACACATGTACAAACACAACCACAACTACAGCTAGGCAGTGGCACAAATAGAACTAACACACACATCCACACATGTAGCCACCACAACAACACCAACACACAGTGAAGACCACTCAAAGGAAGGAATTCTGTGTATGCTGGCCAAGTCAGTGTAGCCAATAGCATCATGGGAGTCGCAGTCACACATATTGCCCCCCCCCCCAACTGTCCCATCAACACCACCCTGAACCATGCTCACATCACAGGGAGTGGAGAAGGACTCACAAGATGGCTGACACTGGCTACTGCTGTGGGGAGCACAAGGCCCTGCTGGCAACTGTGCACCAACAAACAGCAGGACACCACTGACTGACATCCTGAGAGACAACTTACACTCCCTGCAATGCAAGCACGTTCCATGGTGGGATATCTGGCTGGCTGGGTGGGAAGGGGGACTTGCAGCACTGACCATAGTCACCAGCACCTCCCCTCACACCCCCCAACACAAACTCCACAGTACCCACCTGGTAGAATGCAATGCCCTCCATCCTAACACAAGATCCCACAAAGCACCACCACCCTGGGTTATGTTGTGTGAAGCACAGGGACACTCTTGGGACTCTTAGCCAAACAACTGCCAGGACAACACTCCCAGCCATCCTGTCAGCACAGCCAGCCCACCCCACAGGGAAGCAGAGTCAAAAGGAAGGAAGCATGGGCATGCTGGGAAGGGGGTGGAGGCAATAGCATGATGGGAGTCGTAGTCACAGACATTGCTCAGCCTCACAACTGGCCCATCAACACCACTCCTGAACCATGCTCACATCACAGGGAGTGGAGAAGGACTCACAAGATGGCTGACACTGGCTACTGCTGTGGGGAGCACAAGGCCCTGCTGGCAACTGTGCACCAACAAACAGCAGGACACCACTGACTGACATCCTGAGAGACAACTTACACTCCCTGCAATGCAAGCACGTTTCATGGTGGGATATCTGGCTGGCTGGGTGGGAAGGGGGACTTGCAGCACTGACCATAGTCACCAGCACCTCCCCTCACACCCCCCCCAACACAAACTCCACAGTACCCACCTGGTAGAATGCAATGCCCTCCATCCTAACACAAGATCCCACAAAGCACCACCACCCTGGGTTATGTTGTGTGAAGCACAGGGACACTCTTGGGACTCTTAGCCAAACAACTGCCAGGACAACACTCCCAGCCATCCTGTCAGCACAGCCAGCCCACCCCACAGGGAAGCAGAGTCAAAAGGAAGGAAGCATGGGCATGCTGGGAAGGGGGGTGGAGGCAATAGCATGATGGGAGTCGTAGTCACACATATTGCCCCCCCCCCCACAACTGTCCCATCAACACCACCCTGAACCATGCTCACATCACAGGGAGTGGAGAAGGACTCACAAGATGGCTGACACTGGCTACTGCTGTGGGGAGCACAAGGCCCTGCTGGCAACTGTGCACCAACAAACAGCAGGACACCACTGACTGACATCCTGAGAGACAACTTACACTCCCTGCAATGCAAGCACGTTTCATGGTGGGATATCTGGCTGGCTGGGTGGGAAGGGGGACTTGCAGCACTGACCATAGTCACCAGCACCTCCCCTCACACCCCCCAACACAAACTCCACAGTACCCACCTGGTAGAATGCAATGCCCTCCATCCTAACACAAGATCCCACAAAGCACCACCACCCTGGGTTATGTTGTGTGAAGCACAGGGACACTCTTGGGACTCTTAGCCAAACAACTGCCAGGACAACACTCCCAGCCATCCTGTCAGCACAGCCAGCCCACCCCACAGGGAAGCAGAGTCAAAGGAAGGAAGCATGGGCATGCTGGGAAGGGGGTGGAGGCAATAGCATGATGGGAGTCGTAGTCACAGACATTGCTCAGCCTCACAACTGGCCCATCAACACCACCCTGAACCATGCTCACATCACAGGGAGTGGAGACGGACTCACAAGATGGCTGACACTGGCTACTGCTGTGGGGAGCACAAGGCCCTGCTGGCAACTGTGCACCAACAAACAGCAGGACACCACTGACTGACATCCTGAGAGACAACTTACACTCCCTGCAATGCAAGCACGTTCCAAGGTGGGATATCTGGCTGGCTGGGTGGGAAGGGGGACTTGCAGCACTGACCATAGTCACCAGCACCTCCCCTCACACCCCCCCAACACAAACTCCACAGTACCCACCTGGTAGAATGCAATGCCCTCCATCCTAACACAAGATCCCACAAAGCACCACCACCCTGGGTTATGTTGTGTGAAGCACAGGGACACTCTTGGGACTCTTAGCCAAACAACTGCCAGGACAACACTCCCAGCCATCCTGTCAGCACAGCCAGCCCACCCCACAGGGAAGCAGAGTCAAAAGGAAGGAAGCATGGGCATGCTGGGAAGGGGGTGGAGGCAATAGCATGATGGGAGTCGTAGTCACAGACATTGCTCAGCCTCACAACTGGCCCATCAACACCACCCTGAACCATGCTCACATCACAGGGAGTGGAGAAGGACTCACAAGATGGCTGACACTGGCTACTGCTGTGGGGAGCACAAGGCCCTGCTGGCAACTGTGCACCAACAAACAGCAGGACACCACTGACTGACATCCTGAGAGACAACTTACACTCCCTGCAATGCAAGCACGTTTCATGGTGGGATATCTGGCTGGCTGGGTGGGAAGGGGGACTTGCAGCACTGACCATAGTCACCAGCACCTCCCCTCACACCCCCCCAACACAAACTCCACAGTACCCACCTGGTAGAATGCAATGCCCTCCATCCTAACACAAGATCCCACAAAGCACCACCACCCTGGGTTATGTTGTGTGAAGCACAGGGACACTCTTGGGACTCTTAGCCAAACAACTGCCAGGACAACACTCCCAGCCATCCTGTCAGCACAGCCAGCCCACCCCACAGGGAAGCAGAGTCAAAAGGAAGTAA
Source organism: Calotriton arnoldi (assembly GCA_963921515.1). Taxonomy (NCBI): domain Eukaryota; kingdom Metazoa; phylum Chordata; class Amphibia; order Caudata; family Salamandridae; genus Calotriton; species Calotriton arnoldi. The sequence continues at coordinate 3,301,558 of CAWUFW010000219.1, read as the reverse complement.
GCATGGGCATGCTGGGAAGGGGGTGGAGGCAATAGCATGATGGGAGTCGTAGTCACAGACATTGCTCAGCCTCACAACTGGCCCATCAACACCACCCTGAACCATGCTCACATCACAGGGAGTGGAGAAGGACTCACAAGATGGCTGACACTGGCTACTGCTGTGGGGAGCACAAGGCCCTGCTGGCAACTGTGCACCAACAAACAGCAGGACACCACTGACTGACATCCTGAGAGACAACTTACACTCCCTGCAATGCAAGCACGTTCCATGGTGGGATATCTGGCTGGCTGGGTGGGAAGGGGGACTTGCAGCACTGACCATAGTCACCAGCACCTCCCCTCACACCCCCCCAACACAAACTCCACAGTACCCACCTGGTAGAATGCAATGCCCTCCATCCTAACACAAGATCCCACAAAGCACCACCACCCTGGGTTATGTTGTGTGAAGCACAGGGACACTCTTGGGACTCTTAGCCAAACAACTGCCAGGACAACACTCCCAGCCATCCTGTCAGCACAGCCAGCCCACCCCACAGGGAAGCAGAGTCAAAGGAAGGAAGCATGGGCATGCTGGGAAGGGGGGTGGAGGCAATAGCATGATGGGAGTCGTAGTCACAGACATTGCTCAGCCTCACAACTGGCCCATCAACACCACCCTGAACCATGCTCACATCACAGGGAGTGGAGAAGGACTCACAAGATGGCTGACACTGGCTACTGCTGTGGGGAGCACAAGGCCCTGCTGGCAACTGTGCACCAACAAACAGCAGGACACCACTGACTGACATCCTGAGAGACAACTTACACTCCCTGCAATGCAAGCACGTTTCATGGTGGGATATCTGGCTGGCTGGGTGGGAAGGGGGACTTGCAGCACTGACCATAGTCACCAGCACCTCCCCTCACACACCCCCCAACACAAACTCCACAGTACCCACCTGGTAGAATGCAATGCCCTCCATCCTAACACAAGATCCCACAAAGCACCACCACCCTGGGTTATGTTGTGTGAAGCACAGGGACACTCTTGGGACTCTTAGCCAAACAACTGCCAGGACAACACTCCCAGCCATCCTGTCAGCACAGCCAGCCCACCCCACAGGGAAGCAGAGTCAAAAGGAAGGAAGCATGGGCATGCTGGGAAGGGGGTGGAGGCAATAGCATGATGGGAGTCGTAGTCACAGACATTGCTCAGCCTCACAACTGGCCCATCAACACCACCCTGAACCATGCTCACATCACAGGGAGTGGAGAAGGACTCACAAGATGGCTGACACTGGCTACTGCTGTGGGGAGCACAAGGCCCTGCTGCCAACTGTGCACCAACAAACAGCAGGACACCACTGACTGACATCCTGAGAGACAACTTACACTCCCTGCAATGCAAGCACGTTCCATGGTGGGATAACTGACTGGGTGGGTGGGTGGGTGGGTGGGTGGGAAGGAGGTCTGGCTGTCAACCAAACACAATCAATGCAGACCATGTTCACACCCCAGAGAATACATAGAAATGCCCAAATAATGCAGGACAATGTGCCACGCCAATATCAACCCCTGACTGTGACGACTTAGGACAATACAATGTACAGGCCCGCACCCCGAGGCACAGTCACAACTGTCAGGTGTGTCAACCACTGATGCCTGCAGAAACATGACATACATTGTTTGTGTCTCCCAAAAACAGGTGATGATAGGGACACAGCAGCAGACGCTGAGGAGTCCCAGTCCCAGGCTCAAGAGGATGCCGAGCTCACTGGCGTCGTACAGCCTCTGTCCTCCTCGGACGATGAACAACCTGGCACATCCAGTGCAAGTCAACATGCTGCACCAGCAGGACCACCAGCTGCAGCACCAGCAGGTCCACCAGCTGCACCCCCTGCACCCACCCCTCCAACGACTGTCACCACGAATACCATCCCTGCCGACATGGACAGAATAAGGAACAACACCAGCGCAGTGACCCTGGACCAACCTGGGGCCATGGACACCACCACCACCACCACCCCCAAGGTGGACCAGGGTTATCTGTGCGTGCAACTGCACACACTGCACATGTCAGCAGGGGTGGTGGGAGGGGTGGGAGACAGAGGTCGCTGCTTGCAGACGTTGCTGGTGTGCATGAAGACCCACAACTGGTACGCATAGCTGATGCGTACCAGTCCAGCACCGGAGAGCTCAGCCAGGTAGTGGGGCTCCTCAGAGACATCAAACAGCAGCAGGCTGCCCATCATGCCCGCTTGGACTCCCACATGTCCCGCGTGGAGTCCAAGTGGGATGTACTACATGAGATGACGGCGGTGCACAGGGACATTTTACAATGCCTCCGCCAGATGAACAGCAACCAGTCCACACCTCCCTGTGTGCCAACAACATCTGGTACCGAACAAACTGCAACTGCCACAGGGAGGGAGGAGGACTCTGGCGGAGAGTCCCCTGCACCGCAGCAGCCTGCACTTGAGGGCCCCCCCCCCAAGAAGAGGGGTCGTCCGAGGAGGGGAAAGTGAGAGGCTGATGGCCAAGCGCAACTCCCAGGAAGCCTGAACCTGTTCTGGATTTTCGCCTTTGTGCACAGACTGTTCACCCTGTTGATGGCAACACTACTCCCACACATTGCATGGGGAGTACAAGTTGGAACAATGTGTCAGACAACTGTGGCCCCGATACTGGGGATCCTGTCTACCTGGACTTTCTATTCATCTAGGAACTTGGGATTGCAAGATTCATGTACAGCACAATCCATCCTATGCACTATTATCACAGATGTATCACAATAAACACACTAATACACCATACTTGCCTCTGTCGTGATTCCAACGTGGGTGCTGTTATGGGGATGATGAACTGCAAAATTACACTGTGTATGCGAACTGCAACAGCAAGGACAACACAGGCATGTGAGTACAGGCAACGTGACACATATGAGGGAGACACACCACCAGGGCTACACAACACATACACACCTAGGCCATCTGACTCATTGCCTACACTGATGTTGCCAGGGAAGACGGTGCAATGCACAGACACCACACCCATTCCCAGTTGTAGTCAAGTAGCCCACAGGTGCAGTAAGCAAATGGCAGTCAAATGTGTGACCACAGACAACGCACATCACTAAGTGAAGCACAGGTTTATTACACAGTAGCAACATGCCGTAACCACTACAGATGCAAGGTAACCCCACCTGGTAGCGGGCACACAGTCAACAACTGTAGACAGAAGGAAGTCCATGGGTGTGGCGCACATCACCTGTAGGGACACAACAGCTACCAGCCTGGATGTGCAATCACGTCGTCGGTGGACACAGTTGACCAAACGAATCTGAAAGTACCCTGTGAAGGACAGAAATGACACACAGTCAAAAGCAATGCAGTACAGGACAGAACAGCAAAACTCATGCACAATACATGTTACAAGATACCCACCCAGAACCAAGTTAGCATGTCAACACTGTTGGGGAGTACAGCCCACCTGTCACCACACATCGCAACACACATCCTGTCAAGTAGCCCATGGACACACTCCAACAGCACCAGAGCACCACCCACACATCATGCCAACTCACATCATTCACATGACACCTCAGGATACTCACATTCAGCTAAAGAAGTTGGTGATGAGCTGTGTGCGGACATCACCATCACCATCATCATCATCATCGTCACTGGCATCGTGGTCCAGGCCAGGATCCTCCACAGGTGGCGGATGTTGGTCATCGTCATCCTGGATGAGAGGCAACTCCTTCCGCACTGCCAGGTTGTGGAGCATGCAGCAGACGATGATAATCTTGCACACTTTCGCAGGGGCATATGGGAGGGACCCTCCGGTCTTGTCCAGGCAGCGGAAGCGGCTCTTCAGGAGACCAAAGGTCCGCTCAATCACTCTCCTGGTCCGACCATGTGCCTCATTGTAGCGCATCTGGGCAGGTGTCACAGGGTTCCTGAGGGGTGTCAGCAACCACGGCATGTTGGGGTATCCCGAGTCACCTACGGACAGACAAGTGCACATCAGCTGACTTGGAAAAGTGGGCGGAATACTACAGATCAGATCACACACAATGGCACAAAGTCAGTACACACCGACAAGCCAGGCACGCTGGTTCTGCATCTGTGCCATCAACCTGGGGATGCGACTACTCCTCATCACAAAGGCATCGTGTGCTGAACCAGGGAAACGGGCACACACGTGTGTGATGGTCATGTCTGCAAGACACACCACCAGTGCATTGACCGAGTGGTAGTGCTTGCGGTTCCTGTAGGCCTGCTCCTGGGCCTGTGGTGGTACCAAAGCCACATGTGTCCCATCAATGGAGCCAATGACATGCGGCATCCTCCCCAGGGCATAAAAGTCACTCTTCACGTCAGTGAGTCGTCGCAGTCTAGGGAAATAGATGTACCGGTTCAGGAAGAGCAACATTGCCGCCAAGAAATCGCGGAGCACACGGCTGAACATGGTCTGTGACATCCCACCAGCAGACGCCACAGTATGTTGGAAGGTACCGGTGGCAAAGAAGTGTAGGGCTGCCATCACCTTCACCTTGGGGGTCAGCGCTGTAGGATACGGCCGGCCAGGCTGCAAATGTGGGGACAACTGCACTGCAAAATCCTCAATCAGCTGCCTGGTGAAGCGGTACCGTCGGATGCTGTCCCGTTCCACCATCGTTGCCAGGTCTGGGAATGGCCGATGGACAGCAGGAGCCCTGCAGTGCAGAGGAGAAGTAAGCAAGATCGTCAGTCACCCCACATATGCGGCATTGAACACACTCAAGATCCCAACATACATCATCATGAGGCACAACTACATGAAGTGTGCAGTACCGGAACGACATGTATGGTACATACATGGCCAACATCTGTCAACACGGTCCTACAGGTGGCATCAATTTGTCCCAGGTTGGCCCATTGGATATCATGATGCTGTGTCACAGTCACCCCCCCAGTGACATGTGAGGACAGATGTGCCCCAGGCACCACAGCTCAACGACAGGCACATTCCCAGGGACCCTGTAATGCCACATGGACACTGGCATCACCTGGAGTATCATGTCTTCACCACAACAAAACAAACATGACCCCCACAGGTAGTGGCCACACTTGCCATGGCAGGAGAGCCATGGACGTCTGTGACACACACGCACAACATCAGAGTCCATGCACACACAACGTGGATGTGGAGACTGTCTCCCATTGTGCACATGAAATCAGAGACATTGTAAACACTACATGCACAAAGACTGTGGAGGGCCATCACTATTGTGCCACTGGGACACCCTGGCTCAAACATACCGTCCCACATGGGACTCACGGGGTATGTGACATGACATACACAAACACCACTGTGAAATGTGACCATGACACATGCACAGATATGAACAGTTGCACATCACAGTGGTCACGTACACGTAACACCCAGGATCCTGTCCCCATTAACACGTGCACAGCCTGGGGGTGGCTGCCCACAGGTGACACCCACAGGACAACATGTACACCAACATACACACAATAGGAAATGCAGCCTTACATGCCTTATGATAAGGTTTGGACAGGCTGTCGTGATGTAGGTGTGCCCCTCACTCCCTGGGAGCTATCTGTGGCTGGCACATGTCCATCTGAGACAGGCATGCTGACCTATGCCAGTCACATATACAGTGATGCGTTGAACAGCAATGGACCGATCGGTGCCTCCGGCCGGCCCATTGCATTCAATGTGTGCGGGTACGCGTTGTACCCCTGTGCGCGTTGAACTGCAATGGACCGATCGGTGCCTCCGGCCGGCCCATTGCATTCAATGTGTGCGGGTACGCGTTGTACCCCTGTGCGCGTTGAACTGCAATGGACCGATCGGTGCCTCCGGCCGGCCCATTGCATTCAATGTGTGCGGGTACGCGTTGTACCCCTGTGCGCGTTGAACAGCAATGGACCGATCGGTGCCTCCGGCCGGCCCATTGCATTCAATGTGTCCGGGTACGCGTTGTACCCCTGTGCGCGTTGAACTGCAATGGACCGATCGGTGCCTCCGGCCGGCCCATTGCATTCAATGTGTGCGGGCACGCGTTGTACCCCTGTGCGCGTTGAACTGCAATGGACCGATCGGTGCCTCCGGCCGGCCCATTGCATTCAATGTGTGCGGGTACGCGTTGTACCCCTGTGCGCGTTGAACAGCAATGGACCGATCGGTGCCTCCGGCCGGCCCATTGCATTCAATGTGCGCGGTACGCGTTGTACCCCTGTGCGCGTTGAACTGCAATGGACCGATCGGTGCCTCCGGCCGGCCCATTGCATTCAATGTGCGCGGGTACGCGTTGTACCCCTGTGCGCATTGAACAGCAATGGACCGATCGGTGCCTCCGGCCGGCCCATTGCATTCAATGTGTGCGGGTACGCGTTGTACCCCTGTGCGCGTTGAACAGCAATGGACCGATCGGTGCCTCCGGCCGGCCCATTGCTTTCAATGTGTGCGGGTACGCGTTGTACCCCTGTGCGCGTTGAACAGCAATGGACCGATCGGTGCCTCCGGCCGGCCCATTGCTTTCAATGTGTGCGGGTACGCGTTGTACCCCTGTGCGCGTTGAACAGCATTGGACCGATCGGTGCCTCCGGCCGGCCCATTGCTTTCAATGTGTGCGGGTACGCGTTGTACCCCTGTGCGCGTTGAACAGCAATGGACCGATCGATGCCTCCGGCCGGCCCATTGCTTTCAATGTGTGCGGGTACGCGTTGTACCCCTGTGCGCGTTGTACCTCAATGGACCGATCGGTGCGCACCCATTGACAATGGGCTTGCCTGGCAACGGACGCGTTTTCGAATTTCGAACGAGTCGGTTGCTGGAAAATCAGTTGGTCACCCACAACAATGTTGCAAATTCATGTATGTCATGAAGTTGAAGTTTTGAAGGATGCTGTGGGCGTGTTTTGGTGCTGCTATTCCATGGATTGGCCAGATTCAGAAGATGCAAACGACTTGGACCTATCACTTTGGACACAAGGGACAGTATCTGCCTCTCCAGCACATATATATTGCTGCCTGTTCCCCTGAGAGCCCACTTGCCTGCACTACATGCTCCAGGACGACATCTGCCACTGCACTGCTGCTGTCTCTGCCCCTCTGGACCCTGCAATGGCACGTACTGTGGAGAGAGCCCCAGCCTTCAGCCTGGAGGAGAACCAGGCCCTGCTGGACAGCCTACTTCCACAGTACAGCAAGCTGTATGGGACACCAGGGGAGCAGGTGAGTGTTCTGTGCACTGCCTTTCTGAATGTGCATTTTGTCTGACTAGCAAGGCTGAGAGTCAGCACACCACTGGCTAGCAGGCTCACTGAGTAGTTGTCACCCCCCATAGTGTGTAGTGACTTGCACTGGACAGGTATGGTGCAGTGACAGTGCTTCTGAACAGGGTTTTACTCCCCATGCAATGATACCATGTAGTGACTTCTGGAAAACTGTCCATGGGCAGCCGTGCACTGCCTGTGTACACCATGTGCCCCTGTGATTGCGACATGTATATGCAACTGTGTCATGCACGGATATGTTGCATGTGTAGTAATGGCCTTATCACTTTGTCATCCTGACAGGCTTCTGCCCATCGGAAGCATGAGATATGGAAGGACATCGTCCGGGCTGTCCGGTCCGTGGGGGTCTACAAGCGCCGGATCCGCAACTGCCAAAAGAGGTGGCAGGACCTTCGGGGCTGGACCCGGAGGATTGCACGGGTCCAGCTGAAGCTGTCGCCTCCTCGCAGGAGGGGCGGAACACGGACCCTGACCCCCCACATGCTCAGGATCCTGGCGGTGGTCTTTCCAGACCTGGATGGGCAGCTGAAGGCCAGAGAGCAGCAAGGAGGGGGTGAGTCAAAGACTGCACTGTGTACTCTGTCTAACATGCTATGTGCCCTCCTCGGGCCTGGTTAAACTGCCACAGTACAGCAGTCATGTTGTCCAGGAGCCATGTCCCTCTATTGTGCACTGCCCACTCCTCATCTGATACCCAGGTGTGGCCCTTACATGCAGGGAATTCTGTCACTTAGGACTGTGTCCTTGCAGTTTGCTTGACTCAAGGTGGGAGACAGCATCTGTTTCCCTGACTCTGTGGTGGGCATCATGGGTGGGTCCATTGCTTACACAATGCCTGTATTCTGACATGTATTCAGCGTGTTACTTTGATCTGTGGTCCAATTGCTGAGCTGATCCACCACATGTGGCTGGGGTACCTGGCACACACCCATGCTGCGGGTGGGAACAATGTTTGGGCCCCAGGAGTATGTATATGACGTGTGTCACACATACTTAGCCAGCTGCCTACAGTCCAGGGCTCATCCCTCATTCATGTGGGGCTGGACAGTCATGCCTACTCCAGGCCATACAATACACTCTGTACTCCCACTCCCGTGTATCAGCGGACACATTGTGCACAGTGATTTGACCCCTCAGGTGTCTGCCTCTGTGTCAGTGTGCTGTGGATTAGTCGCCAGGACTGCTGTGGAGTTTCTTGGTAGGGGCTCAGCATGCCACTGGAGATGTGACCATAGGAGACGATACTTGTGTGACACATAGGTGTCTGATCAGCTGCCCATGCAGACTGGGGCATGTAAATGTGAAGTTCAGGCAGCTGTTCCCCATGCACAGCAGAGTGTGAGGGGCTCAGGTTCAGAGGGTAGTGTCACAGGTCTCCCATATGTCCAATAGGTATGACCTGGACAGATGAGGGTTAAGAGGATGTGTTGTGGGGGGATGTACATGTGCACTTGTGCAGCTCCAGGACTTGCATTCCCCATGACCTACTATTGTGACACAGTGCAGAGTGTTGTTGTCTGGCTGCAAAGTCATACATCACTGAGCCAGTGATGTATGACTTTGCAGTCATGCCTCCGCCATGGCATGTGTCTACTGATTGGTGAGCCTGCAGGGGAGTGACATGTGCTACATGCACACCATAGTGGCGCTGGCTATCAGGACATGGGTGCATCATGGTGTCTGTCGCTGGTATGCATCACATGCATTTCCTATTTGACTCTGGGCATCCCTTACATCCGGAAACCTGTACTGACTCAGTGGCAAGAGCTGTGATGTGTCCACACCGTGTCCTCTGCACTGTCCAACTACTGTGTACTTGGTGCATGTGTCAACACTGGGGTGTTGCAATCCAACAGACACCAGACAGATGGGTGCAAGGCCATGTGGGATGTGAGTGCCATGCTTGGCATCAGACTGACAATTGACTTCTCCTGTTCAATTAGTGCACTTTTAGCAATGTACAACTAATGATGCCAGGGCTTGCTCTGTGATGTGCTGTGCTCACAGTGGTGTGTGCGTTATGTGCAGGTGACTGATGTCTGTCTGTTTCCCCATTGTTTGCAGATACATCCACGGCCACGGAAGGGGACAGCTCCACGGACCAGGAGGAGCCGGAGAGCCAGACTGGGTCAGCAGCCGAGGAGTGGTCGGAGGGACCCAGTGGCACGGAGGGCGAGGGGAGCCACACCGAGGAGTCCTCAGCAGCATCCACCTCAGCTGAGGACCAGAGCAACTCGGAGGATGACTCCCTTGTGGAGGCGGGTGTCAGCAGCCACCACACCCCAGCTAGTGTTGCTGTCCCCGCCACCACCAGCACCACCACCGCCCTCCCATCGGCTCCCATTCCCCAGGTCCGTGGAGGCTCCCATGTCCGGGAGCGTGTCTCCTTTGGGCCAGGCACCGCACCCCCTGCCCCTGTGTCCCCTGCTGCCCTGAGTGAGGAGTCTGTGTACCTCCTTCGCCAGCTCCATGTAGGGCAGACAGCCATGCTGAGTGTCCTCCATGCGCACACCGCGCTGTTGACTCAGCTGGTGTCGTTCATGGAGGGCATCTCATCGGGCATGTCTGACCTACAGAGGGGCAATAGGTCCATAGACTCCTCCCTGACGGCAGCAGTGTCCCTCCTCAAACGGTCCCTCACCCCTCCTGCCTCTGCTCCATCCACACTCCCCAGCACCTTACCCATCCCAGGCACACACACACCGGCACAGGCACACACCAGCACACACACATCCAGCACACTGACACACACGCCAATGACAAAACGCACACGCACGCACATTCAGGGGACTGAAGCCAGACTCACAGGGGATGGGGCCCTGGAACACACACACGCATCCACATGCACTGCGCAGTCCTCAGTTCCCTCTCCCTCCAAAGCACCCTCCCTTGCCTCACCTGCAACCCCAAAGTCACAGCAGCTCTTCCTCTGTGACCTCGGCCTCTTCCCCACCGATGAAGCTGCTCCAGCATCCCGGGGGAAGAGGAAGCCCACCCACACGGAGCAGAGTGCCCCTCGCCCCCGGACACCCTCCCCAGGCGCAGACGGACTGAGGCCCCCACCCGCAAGTCCCCCCGGAGTGCTAAGAGCAAGACCCCGCCACCGCCCTGCAGCTCAGGCACAAGGTCTCCGTCCTCCATCCCTCAGGCCCCCACTGCACAGGTGCCCCCACCACACCCTGCCCCAGGTTCCCCCACCCACAGATATACCATCCCCAAGATGCTCCGGCCTTCTCCCCTGCCACTTGCTCTCCCAGCACCACACCCCGCTGCGCTTGTCTGTGCCACTGATGTGGTGAGGGTGTCCTCCCCTCTGTCCAACCCACCTTGCCTGTTCCCCATTCTCCTCCCCTGGAGGTAGGCACTGCAGTGGAGTCCACTACCGCCCTGTCTGACTTGGGCACTGCAGTGGCGGACCTGTCCACCCCATCTGCAGGGTCCACTGCAGTTGTGCCGGCACCCACGACATCTGTGTCATGCCCCCAGTTGTGCCGGCACACACCATGTCAGACACCTCCACTGCAGTTGTCAGTGGCTCTCCAGCACCCACCACCCCTTCCCTGACTCCCCCTGGTGAGCCCTGATCCTGTCCCTGCGGTGCCTGGCCTGCCCCCCGGTTGCCCCTCCTAGTGGATTGTCCCTGGTATTGTGCAGGCATGCGTAGGGTGACATCTGCCAGTGTCACCCTGTTTGAACTTTGACAATGGACTGGCCATTGGCCTTTGCTCTAATTTCTTCTGGACGTCGTTATCAAACAACACATATGCTGAATAAAGCAACTTTCTTTTCTCTAGTGCTCATGCTTCAGATGTACATGTTGTTGGTGCAGCTAACCATGCCCTTGCTGCAGTGATGGTGATATCTGGTCTCATGATTATGAAGTGTTACTGTGCAGGAACCCATGTGGTCCAGGGGGAATGTGTCCTATCATGTGGTGTATCCATGTCATCAATAGCAGCATCTGAGGGTGTCATGTGTTCAGTATTTGGCAATGGGTTTCCTACTTACATTGGCAATTTCATATCTGTGGCTTCCACCCCTGCACATCTGTTGTGCCTGCCATCGTTGCATTTGTCTACTTCCCTGACCGTGTTGCCATCTCCAGTGGACATGCAGGTTTGGGCATCAATGGGGAGGGACTCATCCGTGTAGTCAGTGCAACATTGCTATACAAGTGTGTTGGATCTGTGCTGATGATTCCGTTGGCACATCCATGACCAGGCTGATGTGATGGGAGCCCTCATTTGGTGCTAATTGTTGATTGTGTGACCAAGTGCTCAGCTGACATGATGGGGCCCTACTGAGGCAACATATGGCACAGCTTTCCTCACACAGGAGTGGAGTCCCCTCATGGCAGTGTGTACACGTGTGACATTGCCTGCGCCCAAGGTGTGTGTTGTATGTGCATGTCTGTGTGTTCACTTCCATTCATCTGCGCATGCTGTGATCCCTAGTGTTGTACCTGTTTGTGATGCTTGCTGACTTGAGCTATGTTCCCCCAAAGTCTTCTCCCTGTGTTCTCTGTGATGTGGGTGCATGGCACATTACTGGTCATCAGGGTGTCACCCATAGGTGTGTTTGCTGTCAGGGCAGAGTTTGTGTGCAGACGCAGATGGGTCACAGTCAGGTTTCCCTTTGGCACTTGTTGTTTGCCCCTGTCATGTGATTTCCAGTTTGTGTTATCTTTCAGTGATTGTGACACGTTGTGTGTGTGACTGCTGGCACTCCTTAGGGTCCGGGCTGCAATGTTGGTTGTTGTCTATGTGTGTTCTTTGTGGGTGACCTTGGCTTCTTCATTGGTGTGTGACTGTGGCTGGGATCCCATTGGTCGGTGTGGTATTGCCGTCATGTCCATGTACAGCGTAGTGTGCAGTGTGTCAGACATTCAGGAGTCTTGTTGAGTGTCCATGTGTGATGTGTTTCTACACCTTGGTTCCCACCCACCACCCTGGAATAGTCATGGGTGCATGTGCAATGTCACCAGTGCATGTGTACTTCACTGCTGCACATTGTTGGAGGTCGAGGGGTGTGGTCTTGAGTGTGTGCAGATGAGAGTTGTTGCCCGGCTAGGCCCCTGCCTCCATGTTGGCCTTGGCTTACTGGCCATGCTGATTGATTTGTGCTTGTGTAGGTGTGATGGTAGTTTGTTGCTCAGGACACCTGACTGTGGTTCACAGTGTGAACGACATTTAGCTTTGTCATCACAGTGGTATTTTTATTCAGCCCAGGGTCACCACATTGTGGGGGCCCTGGGGGTGGTGCTGTGGTGTGTCTGTGACTTGCTGTGTCAGTTGTTGTTCCTACGTGCCTGTGTGACATGTGTGTTTTGTGCTCCCTCTCACCTGTCAATGCCTGCTTGCCCACATAGGGGATTTGGATCCATGAGTTACCTTAGTGTGGCAGTGTATGCACATCTGTATGATTGGTATTCAGCTCTCCTCATGTGTTGTGTTGTTGCCTGGGGACACTGGCACCCCCACCCCTCACCTGCTGTGTATGATGACAGTGTTGGTCTGCCTGTTTGTGTTTGTGCATCTGCACCACTGCATTGGCATATCTTGGGTGTGCCATTGGCTGTATGTTGTTTGGTGTGTTTCCCCTGCTGTCCCTGGGACTCCTAGGTCATCGGTCAGCACAGTGATCATGGTTTGTGTGTCCCATTGCTGCCATGGTATGGTATCTGTTCACCTCACATCTGCTGTCTCCACAGGATATCTGCATTTGTGTGCCCATTGGTGCAAATATGTGGTTCTGCATTCTGATGGTCACTTCTGTCATTGTGTCATTGATGACTGTTGACGGTCTCAGCCCCCATGGGTGTTGTTTGTCTGCACATGGCCAAAGGAATGTTTCATTTGCACTGCAGTATTTGGCTCCCCCAATTTATGTTGCAATGGGACACATACACTACTTTGCCACAGATGAGTTTTTGGTTCTGTGACCAGGAATGATCCATGCAGTTTGGCAGTTGCAGCTCTTTCTTTGTCAACAATTACCTTTTGGTCACTGTGATGATGAGGGTGTAGACCCCATTGCCACAATGGTCAAAATGTGCTTCAGCTATGGACCCCACACTTGCCTTTTGGTCACTGTGATGATGGGGGTTTAGTCCCCATTGCCACAATGGTCAAAATGTGCTTCAGCTATGGACCCCACACTTGCCTTTTGGTCACTGTGATGATGGGGGTTTAGACCCCATTGCCACAATGGTCAAAATGTGCTTCAGCTATGGACCCCACACTTGCCTTTTGGTCACTGTGATGATGGGGGTTTAGACCCCATTGCCACAATGGTCAAATATGTGCTTCAGCTATGGACCCCACACTTACCTTTTGGTCACTGTGATGATGGGGGTTTAGGCCCCATTGCCACAATGGTCATGGGCTGCTTGCATTGTGGGTGCCACACACATATATGTGTGGCACATGTGCTAGGGGGTCACATTGTATGTTCAAAGTCATGTTCGGTGTTGTAGGCATTTGACACAGCCTGCTCACACGCTTGTCATGGTGGTGGGGGGATGTCTTAATCTTGCATTCCCTAGGTTGTGGTGTGCTTGTTGTGTCATGCATTGTCCATCCTATGAGTGGGGGTGGTAGTAGTGGTAGGCATCCAGCCCCCTGGCTAAGGGTGGTAGTAGTGGTGGGCATCCTGCCCCCTGGCTAAGGGTGGTAGTAGTGGTAGGCATCCTGCCCCCCTGGGTGAGGGTGGTAGTGGTGGGCATCCTGCCCCCCTGGGTGAGGGTGGTAGTAGTGGTGGGCATCCTGCCCCCCTGGCTAAGGGTGGTAGTAGTGGTAGGCATCCTGCCACCCTGGCTAAGGGTGGTAGTAGTGGTAGGCATCCTGCCCCCTGGCTAAGGGTGGTAGTAGTGGTAGGCATCCTGCCCCCGTGGGTGAGGGTGGTAGTAGTGGTAGGCTTCCTGCCCCCTGGCTAAGGGTGGTAGTAGTGGTGGGCATCCTGCCCCCTGGCTAAGGGTGGTAGTAGTGGTAGGCATCCTGCCACCCTGGCTAAGGGTGGTAGTAGTGGTGGGCATCCTGCCCCCTGGCTAAGGGTGGTAGTAGTGGTAGGCATCCTGCCCCCTGGCTAAGGGTGGTAGTAGTGGTAGGCTTCCTGCCCCCTGGCTAAGGGTGGTAGTAGTGGTAGGCATCCTGCCACCCTGGCTAAGGGTGGTAGTAGTGGTAGGCATCCTGCCCCCTGGCTGAGGGTGGTAGTAGTGGTGGGCATCCTGCCCCCTGGGTGAGGGTGGTAGTAGTGGTGGGCATCCTGCCCCCTGGCTAAGGGTGGTAGTAGTGGTAGGCATCCTGCCCCCCGTGGGTGAGTGTGGTAGTAGTGGTAGGCTTCCTGCCCCCCTGGCTAAGGGTGGTAGTAGTGGTAGGCTTCCTGCCCCCTGGCTAAGGGTGGTAGTAGTGGTAGGCATCCTGCCACCCTGGCTAAGGGTGGTAGTAGTGGTAGGCATCCTGCCCCCTGGCTAAGGGTGGTAGTAGTGGTAGGCATCCTGCCCCCTGGGTGAGGGTGGTAGTAGTGGTGGGCATCCTGCCCCCTGGCTAAGGGTGGTAGTAGTGGTAGGCATCCTGCCCCCGTGGGTGAGGGTGGTAGTAGTGGTAGGCTTCCTGCCCCCTGGCTAAGGGTGGTAGTAGTGGTGGGCATCCTGCCCCCTGGCTAAGGGTGGTAGTAGTGGTAGGCATCCTGCCACCCTGGCTAAGGGTGGTAGTAGTGGTAGGCATCCTGCCCCCTGGCTAAGGGTGGTAGTAGTGGTAGGCATCCTGCCACCCTGGCTAAGGGTGGTAGTAGTGGTAGGCATCCTGCCCCCCTGGCTAAGGGTGGTAGTAGTGGTAGGCATCCTGCCCCCTGGCTAAGGGTGGTAGTAGTGGTAGGCTTCCTGCCCCCTGGCTAAGGGTGGTAGTAGTGGTAGGCATCCTGCCACCCTGGCTAAGGGTGGTAGTAGTGGTAGGCATCCTGCCCCCTGGGTGAGGGTGGTAGTAGTGGTGGGCATCCTGCCCCCCTGGGTGAGGGTGGTAGTAGTGGTGGGCATCCTGCCCCCCTGGCTAAGGGTGGTAGTAGTGGTAGGCATCCTGCCCCCGTGGGTGAGGGTGGTAGTAGTGGTAGGCTTCCTGCCCCCTGGCTAAGGGTGGTAGTAGTGGTAGGCTTCCTGCCCCCTGGCTAAGGGTGGTAGTAGTGGTAGGCATCCTGCCACCCTGGCTAAGGGTGGTAGTAGTGGTAGGCATCCTGCCCCCTGGGTGAGGGTGGTAGTAGTGGTGGGCATCCTGCCCCCTGGGTGAGGGTGGTAGTAGTGGTGGGCATCCTGCCCCCCTGGCTAAGGGTGGTAGTAGTGGTAGGCATCCTGCCCCCCGTGGGTGAGGGTGGTAGTAGTGGTAGGCTTCCTGCCCCCTGGCTAAGGGTGGTAGTAGTGGTGGGCATCCTGCCCCCTGGCTAAGGGTGGTAGTAGTGGTAGGCATCCTGCCACCCTGGCTAAGGGTGGTAGTAGTGGTAGGCATCCTGCCCCCTGGCTAAGGGTGGTAGTAGTGGTAGGCATCCTGCCCCCTGGGTGAGGGTGGTAGTAGTGGTGGGCATCCTGCCCCCCTGGCTAAGGGTGGTAGTAGTGGTAGGCATCCTGCCCCCGTGGGTGAGGGTGGTAGTAGTGGTAGGCTTCCTGCCCCCTGGCTAAGGGTGGTAGTAGTGGTGGGCATCCTGCCCCCTGGCTAAGGGTGGTAGTAGTGGTAGGCATCCTGCCACCCTGGCTAAGGGTGGTAGTAGTGGTAGGCATCCTGCCCCCTGGGTGAGGGTGGTAGTAGTGGTGGGCATCCTGCCCCCTGGGTTGGGGTGGTGGCGCGCATTCAGGCCCCTGTGTGCATATGTGGCATTGGTGATGGGCATCCCGCCCCTATGGTGCTGCTGTTGCTGGTGTAAGTATATTCAGATTCCCAGTGTATGTGTGTGATGTGTCGTGTACGTGTTGTATGTGTTTTGTGGTTGGTGTCTGACTTACCTTCTGCGCCGTACGCGTCCGTGCCTGTTCCGGTAGTAGATGTAGAATATTGGTATGATCGGGACGAAGGGATTCATGGTTGGTTCGTGTCGTTCGTCCTTCTCGTTGCTTCGCGTCGTCCTCGTCGCTTGGCTTCGTCCTCGTCGCTTCGCTTCGTCCTCGTCGCTTCGCTTCGTCCTCGTCGGTGCCGTGTTCGTCTCGTAGCCGTGGATCGTGTTGTGGCGCGATTCGGAGCTTATGTGCGCCTCTCCCGGATGCTTTGACGTGCCGTGCGTAGCGACGGGTTCGGCGCGTACGGAATGCGCATCGTACTTGTTCGGCCGGACGGGGCTGCATTTTCCCTTCCGTGCGACTCGATTCGGCGTTTCCGGATTCGCCTCGGTCGGAGAACAGGACCTGGTTTGGGTGAGTACGGCTCGGCCGGAATTTTTGCTGTTGTGCGCATCGTACTTGCTCGTTCGGTGTGCTGTACGGATCGGTCGGGAAACTGGCTTTCGCATGGCTTTTTTCCCGACCGAATAGTATTGGGTGCGCCTCCGACCGAGATCGGAATCGGCCCCAATGTGTAAAGTATTTATGCAGCACTTCCAACAGCAATAAAGTGAAAACAAAAATAAAGTAATGTTCCAGACCAATTTAGAAAAATAGTATAGAATTTAATAAATAACAGTACTAAAATGACAAAAATCCAATCACAGAACTGGGAATATGCAATTTTAAAGATTTAATTGAGAATAGCCTCAAAATGCCCAAAGCACCACTCGCAGCTAACCGGTTGTGTGAAACCGGGAGAAAGTCACAAGTACAGGCCGACCTCGATGGAGCATGGGCCAAGGACAGGGACCAGGTTGGTCACACTGAAAATGTACATTCTCAGTCCAGCGCAAAGAGTTCCATTCGTGGTGGAGGGGACCGTGAGAAGCAGAGAAGCGTTGCAGACAGTCGTTGATGTAGCGCGAAGAGCAGGTCTTGTGTTGTGGATGGTCTTTGCTGTAGCTCAAAGATCCTGTTGTCATCGAGAGCGGGCAGGCCGGAGCGTCGCGGTGGCACTCCCCGCGAGAGGTCGATGCTGTAGCGTGAATGGCCGGGCTGACGGAACTTCACGTTGGTGAGCTGTGCAACTGACAAGGTTTCGGCACCAATGTGCCCGTTCACGGTTGCGAAGAGCCCTAACACTTCAATTCAGCCTCTCTGAGGCCACACCAAGGGTCCAGGAACTGAGAGGCACCACTTGGGGGTCAGGGGCTTGCCCCAGCAGGATCTGGGAGCTGGTGCAGGCCGTTAGGATGCTCTTATGTCCCTGTAGCTATGATCAGCTGGCCAGCAGACTAGCCCAAGTCACCATTTGGGTTCAGGTGCAAGTCCAAATCCCTCTGATTCAAGCAGGAGGGCAGGAGGGCAGCAGGGCAGCAATCCAGGAAGCAGTAGTCAGTATTCCAGTAGAGCAGCAGTCCAGCAGACTGGCAGTCCTTTCAGTAGCACGGCAGTCCTCCTTCCTGGCAGAGTTTCCACAGGTCTAGAAGTGTACTGAAGAGTTGGTGTCTGGGTCCAATATTTATACCTAGGCCTTCATATGAACTGGGAGAAATTACTTTGAATTCCACAGGCATCTTGCCTTCCCTGTCCTGGCTCCAGATTAACTACAGTGGGGTATGCAGCCCTTTGTGTGGAGGCAGGACACAGCCTATTCAAGTGTAATTAGGGCTGTGTCCAGCTCCGCCCGCATCCTGCCAGTGATGGTCCATCCAGGCACACCTAAGCTCTCTACTGTGTGTGGCTGTCTAGGAGGAATACACAAAGCCCAACTGTCAGCTACACCCAGGCATGTGACCTAGAAACAGACTGCAGGCACTAAATGGCCAAGGCAGAAAAATGCCAACTTTCTAAAAGTGGCAATTTCAAAATTGTAATTAATAATCTGACTTCACCATGAGAGAGAACTTTTCATTACAATTCTGACGACACCCAACATGAACTGGTTACCTGCTCTGATCTGGAAATGATCACTTATTAAATGTATTAACGTAACTCCAATGTTATCCAATGGGAGAGGCAGGACTGACAGTACTGAAAAATGAATCTAAGAGTTTTTCATTAACAAGACATCTAAAACAAAAAGTAAAACTTTATAAATAAACTGCATCCTACCCTCTGTGCAGTCCAGGGCCTTCCCTAGGGGTGACATATATATTAAAAAGGAAGGTTTTGGATTGGCATAGGGTTTATTTTGCCAGGTCGAAATGGCAGTTTGAAGCTGCACCTACAAGTTGCAATGGCAGACCTGACACATGTTTGAAGGGTTACTTAAGTGGGTGGCACTATCAGCAGCGGCGGCTCCTCCAATATGGCGGTGGAGCGTCGCCCCCCAACAAAAACATCAGGAAAGGAAAAATAAAACGATAATAAACACTCGTTTTATTTTTCCTTTCCTGCTGAGTCTTGGGGGCGGGGTCTGCGGGGTAACAGGCACGGAGGGGAGTGGTGGGTGCACTCCCTTCACTGCACATGACCGTTTGGCCGGCCATCTCAGGCCGGCCAAACGGTCATGCGCAGTGAAAGCACTCTCCAAAGCAGTAACGCAGCTGGGTTGGAGAGACCAGGCACAGACTCCCAGTCTGTCCTGGAGCGCAAATCGAGGGCGCTCAGACCAATCCTGAAGCTGATCTCATGCGTGAGAGAAGCTTCAAGATTGGCCACAGGGCATTCTGGGAGCCTGTGACATCTGGAGAAGAGGAGCAAAAGAGCGCTACATGGCTGGGTACAGGTACTTTTTTTTATTATTATGTTTTTTATTTTTCCCACCTGTGACCCCTATGCCTCCCCATCCGCCCTGCTGCTCGCCCAGCACACCGGCCGCTACTGACAATCAGTGATGCAGGTCCACTAGTAAAATTTATTTTACAGGCCCTGGGCATTGGACCTGTACATTTACTAGGGACTTACAAGTATATTAAAGATGCCAATTGGGTATAAGTCAATTCTATCATGTTTTAAGGAGAGCATGTAGGAAGCTGGCTCTGTATATACTATACCAAAGTAAGGTATAGTGTTCACAGAGTCCACTGGATCCCCAGAGGTATAGCAGAGGCTAAATTAGTAATACCTTACTCTCTTTTGTGGTAGTGTGGTTGAGCAGTCCGGCTTATCACAAGGGTAGTGTTAAGCATTTGTTGTACAAGAAATGATATCACACACTCAAAGACTGAATCCAGACTTTTATATTTTATTTCTAGAACCAAAATTTACTTAGTAGCAAGTAAGTGAAACTCTTCATACAATGTTACTTTCAGTAGCAAAGTGAATACTGGATTGGTAGGGACATTCAGATTACTTTTTCAATGTAGATTTATAAACTGTTTAAAAATGCTTGTAATTACTTTTTGATTACTTTCAGATTACTTTTAGATTACTGTTATAGTTTAGTATAAAACACACTCCTAACACAGTTTACACCACACCGGACATTTGTAGGCAGATTAACTCTTGTGCAAGCACTAGATTACTTTTTGTGCAGTACAAGACAGTTCAACGGAAGAGTTTTCAGAGAAAACCCACCCTTTAGTCCTATGGGGAAAGCGAAGTGTTAAGTTACAGGTGAGTAAAACGGTTTTGCAATTGGAGTTTTGGGGGGTAGAACCAAGGTTCCCCAAGGTTCAGGTTGGCACTCAAGGGGCACCACCAGTGGCACTATGGCGGACGGATGCAAATTGCAGGGTGCCAATGTTAGCCAATGGGGCTGTTGAGGGCTGCTCACGGGCAGGCCACTCGATCTCAGGAGCCAAGCTCCTAGGGTTAAGGTCAGAGCAAAGGGGGTCCCAGGTTGGCACCAAGTCCACACCACCAGCGGCGCAGGGGCGGCCAGGTGCAGGGTGCTCAGGAGGTGTCGGGAGCCCAATGCTTTCTAATGGAGGATGTCGGTCATGGAAAAGGACTGCAGGCTGGAGCCAGAAGACTGGATGAAGGGAACCAACAACTGGATGATGACGATGAAGAGTTGCTGGACACCAGGACATTGTAAGCCGGGCACCTCAAGACCCAGGAGCTGCGGGTGCAGGGGTGTCCTTTTGTGTTGGATTCTTCTCACCAGTTCCGGTCGCGGTTGGGGGGACCCTTCAGGTTGAGGCTGCAGGCGTTGAGGAGAAGGTCGGTGGAGGTCGTCCAATGCTGGCACACAGGTCAGGCTCGCCGGGGGGTCTTCACTGGGGTGTTAGCCACCCGGACTCAGGTCGTGGGCGTCAAGTATAAAGTGGTGAGGTCTCGCGGATCAGGCTGGATCTGGAGTCTTGGCTTGGGTTGGTGTTGGACAAATCCAGTGTCCACGGGAGATAGGAATTCCTTTGGAAGGCAGGGCAGGTCTCCGGGGTTCTTAGAGGCTGCTGGCTGCAGGACATGCCGGGTTCAGCTCACAGGGGTTCAGAGCAGGAGACAGGCTGGTAGGGCTGGGGCCAAAGCAGTTGTCGTAGTCCTCCTCTTCTACAGCACGGCTCTTCGGTCCTTCTTCTTCTTCTCACATCGAATCTGAAGAGGCAAGACTCAGGGGTGCCCCTAAATACTAGATTTAGGGGTGTTACAGGGTGTACAGTTTGGGACCAATTGGTCCCTTTCCTGAGGTGCCTACACCCCCTAGTATGCCACCACTCCAGTGGGAGGGGGGCATAAGCCTCTTCCTGATTGGAGGGGTCCCCCCATCTACAAGATGGCGGGGACTGAGATGTGTGCTTTACCTCGCCTCCCCAACCTCAGGGGTGGGGTTGGCAAAGGTGGGCACACCTCCCTTCCTGGCTAGGTTTTCCCGCTGGTTTTCACACCCAAAATGGGGGTCAGAAACGGTGGGAGTCAGTTGCTGATAGCAGCAAAAGGCTGGGGGAAGCTAACAAAGGTAGCAGGCATTTTAAGCTCCCTCTTTGAGGACTCTGCCCATCCTGGGGGAGGAGGCATGACACCTGTTAGAAATGAGGGTCTCTAATTGGCAATGGTTTGCACCTTTGTCTAATTAGGGGCCTTTCCTTTTAGTCAGGATAAGGGGGATATACTCCTAAAATAACCGCTGCTCACCGCCTTGGTAGCTTGGCACGAGCAGTGAGGCTTATCTCAGAGGCAGTGTGTAAAGCCTATGCACATAACCAACAGTAAAACAGTGAAAACACTACAAAAGGACACCACACCCGTTTTAGAAAAATAACCAATATTTACCTGTGCAAACAAGACCAAACGTAATCGAAAATAGGCACTTTGCAAGTATGACTTAAAAATGCAGTTCCTTGAAGTCGGTAGCTGCGTTCCGTGATACCGTGGTGCTGAAAACAACAGAATCCAACAGTTCCGGCCGACCGCGTCAGTGCGGACCAGCGTTAGTGTCAGCAGACTCGTAAACAGTACGTTTGGTTCCGGCCAACCATGTCGGTGTGGACCGGTCGTGGCAACCATCGCGGTTGCGATGTGAAGCATAGCGGTGCAGCATGCGGTGCCCTCAAGTCGCGGTGCAGGCAGCGGCTCAGTGACGGTCATTTAGCGGCATTGGTGAGACCAGGGCTGTGGTGCGGAGAGAGGCGGTGCTTGTATCGGTGCTGACAGGTCACGGTGCAAGCAACAGTCCCGGTTGATGGGACCTGGCGTTAGTCAGCCCAGACTGCAGTGTGGGACGGGCATTGCATCGGGTAACTTACGAGCATGCCCCCAAACCATGGTGCGGTCATGGGTGTCGTGGTCAGCGGGCAGCGACGTCGTCGGTGAGACCAGGGCAGCAGAGTGCAAGCAGCAGCTCGGTGGCGGCGGCGGTCATCATCATCGGTGAGACCAGGGTTGCGGTGCAAAGTGCGGCGGTACCCTCTGTGGTGCCTTCAGGACATGGAGTCCGCAGCGGTGTCGGTGACTGTGTCAGCTGCTTTTCCCCTCTGTGGCACTGAAACCCACAGTTCCAGAGGCAGTACGCAGAGGTAGGTGAAGTCTTTGCTGTCCCTCAGAATCCGTGAACAGGTGGCAAGCTCTATTTCAAGCCCTTGTAGATACTCAGCAACAAGTAAAGAAAGTTCAGTCCAGACCTTTTACTGCCAAGGCAGAAGCAGCAACTGCAAGCCACCTCAGCAAAGCAAAAACACAGCAAAGGGGCAGTACTCCTCCTCGCAGTTCTTCCAGCTCTTCTTCTTGGCAGGTTCCTTGATCCAAGCGAGTTCTAAAGTTCTGGGGTCTGGGCCCCAATATTTATGCTGCATTTCTCTTTGTTCTCTTGGGCAGAGAGTGTTTGGTCCTCTCTGGCCCAGCTTCCCAGCAGGAGGTGGAGACAGCATTGTCCAAGGCAGACTAGGCCCATTCAGGTGCAAGGAAATCTCCTCCCACTACTCTAAATGCAGCCCATGTCTATTCAGCCCAGCCCTGAATCATCCAGGAAAGGCAGGACGCACCTCGACCCCCAAGTGGCTGTCTGAAGAGAATGCGCATCCCCAGCCCATGTCACTCCAAACCCAGACAGTCAATCCACAACCCAGCAGAGGCACACAGGATGGCTAAGCAAGAAAATACCTACTTTCTAAAAGTGGCATTTTCAAACACAGAATATCAAAATCATCTTTACTAAAAGATGCAGTTCTACATTCTGAGTTCAGGCATACTAAACTCCATTTCTCCATCTTGTCCCAATAGGAAGATATACTTGTAAGATGTTACAAAGTATTCCCCATTCTATCCTATGGGACTGATAGCCTTTCAATAGTGAAAAACAAATTACACTCTATTTCACACACTAGTACATGTCCTGCCTCACACATGCACTGCACCCTGCCCATAGGAGTACCTTGGGCCTACCTTAGGGGTGACTCACATGTAATAAAACGGAAGGTTAGGGCTTGGCAAGTGGGTGCACTTGCCAACTCGACATGGCAGTAAAAACTGTGCACAGACACTGCAGTGGCAGGTCTGAGAACCCTTTGAAAGGCTGCTCGTGTGGGTGGCACAATCAGTGCTGCAAGCCCACTAGCAGCATTTGATTTACAGGCCCTGGCACTCTCAGTGCACTTTACTAGGGGCTTACCAGTAAATCAAATATGCCAATCATGGAAACAACAATCCATAATATAGTTTACAATAGGAGCACTTGCACTTTAACACTGAACAGCAGTGAGAAAGTGCGCACAGACACTAAACCATAAAAAACTGAGTAAAAAAACCAGAAGGTCAGAAAGCAGAAAGACAGGGGAAATGCCAAAAAATGCCAGGTCTAACAACACCTCTGCCCAGGATGTGCTTTGTTCCCTGACCCAGAGAGTGGAGGGCTCCCTACCCAGGGGCCCAGAAACCTGTCTGGTGGTGTCAGATGGCTGGGAGTCAGTCAGAAACCACACCAGAGTTGGTCGTTTTTCAGGGGTCATCTCTAAGATGACCTCTGTGTGCATTTTTCATGAAATCCAACACTGGTATCAGTGTGGGTTTACTGTGGTGGGAAGTTTGATACTAAACTTCCCATACTTCAGTAAAGCCATCACGGAGTTGTAGAGTTTGTGCTGACAAACTCCCAGCCCATGTTCTCAAAATGGCTACACTGCACTTACAAAGTCTGTGAATGGCACAGACACTGTAGGGGCACATTGCTCTTGTAGCTATGCCCTCACCTGGACATGATGCACCCTGCCTTTAGGGATGTAAGGCCTGCTACAGGGGTGACTTACCAATGCCACAGGCAGTATTGGTAGGCATGGCACACAGAGATGTGTGCCATGTCGACTCTTTAGTTTGGTCTGCACCAAAACACCCAGTCTGCACTGGCAGGGTGGGGGTGTTACGGTGAGGGGCCTCTGAGGGTGGCATAATACATGCTGCAACCCTCAGAGGCCTTCTCTGGTCACAAGGCCCTTGGTACCAGGGGTACCTTTTACAAGGGACTTACAGGTGGCCCAGAGGTGTGCCAAATGTGGGTACAGAGGTACAGTTTTGGGGCCTGGTTAGCAGGTTCCCAGCACACACTTTGTCAAGTTGGCATCAGCTATCTTGCAAAAGGTTAGGGGGTAACCCTGCATGAAGGGCACTTTCCTCCAGAGTGCAAGCACTTTGGCACTAATTAGCAGTGTGCAGAGTCCTAAAGTCAGCTAGAACAAAGTCTACAGAACAGGGTTGAAAGCAAAAAGTTAGGGGAGATTCACACTAACTATGTCAGGTCTAACAATATAGCTCTCTTGGATCATGCCCTAAGATCGATAATGACAGAGACACACACCCCTGATGGGCACCATGATGCCTTCCCAGTGGTAAGATATTTGACTCCATATGTAGCTCATGTGCTAAATGATAGGAATGGCAAGAAAGTTGCAACACTTTTAGATGTGATTAAAATGTGCATAGTTGATGTTTTAGATCAGTGGCATCAGGCTGAATAACACAGGGCCAGAGATCATGGCTTTGGGAATTCAGTGTATGTCCTAGAGGCAAAACATAAAAATAAACTCTATCTCTCTCTTGTATGGTGGTGTACTATTGTTGCAGTGATAGCTCACTGTGGGACTGGATTTGTGATGGCAACTATGAAAGAAAAGTACTATGCCAGCTGAGATGAGGGGAATACCTGATGGCCAGTTACCTTAGAGATAAAGTGACTAGGGACAAACAAATGGGCATAGAATAATATGGGGAAAGTGGTCCAGACAGACAAGGAAATTACAAGGACCTTTATGGGGTTTTATGAACGACTCTATAATGAGGAACAGATTGATGAAGAAGAGGTAGATGAATATGTGAGACCATCCCAGTCCTCAGAGAATTACTGCAGAATAGCTAGAACCCAGGAGGCTCCTACTTGGGTTAGGGAGGTGGTTGAAGGCTGTGCTAAGCTCAAAGTGGGGGAAGCATGAGGCCCTAATTGATACACTGCTTTTGTTCTGCACAGACATTTATTCTGACAAGATTGTTTAATTACGTGAGCAATTCTGGATTTGACAGAGTTAGTGCTGAATACAACCATTATTGTCATCCTCACAACATGGAAGATCCTGCTGTGGATGGCTCTTCTAGGCCAATATTTCTACTCAACTTGGAAGCAAAACATTTCAAAGGTATCCTAGCCAGTAGGATAGGCCCGGTGATGTCAGGGTTAATATACCCTGACCAATCTGGGTTTGCTCACAGGAGACATTGTGGGGACAAAACAAAGCAGATAATGCATTTGACTGAGAACAAACAATGTATTCACAGATTACATTATTACTTTCTTTACTTTTTTCTCAGAATGACCATAGTATGGTACTCTCTGAATAAACTGTTGTGTTCAGCAGTTTCAAAATCAGTCAGTGTGCCAAAAATGAAGAAAGCTTCTTGGGGTGGTAGATGTTTTGTTCAACAAACCTGTCCATTTTGGAACAAGATGCCTATGCACCTCAAAAGTCAGGTTAACCTGCTTAACTTCAGGAAGAAACAGAAATCTTGGCTGTTTTCCCTTTCTTATTAAGCTTTTCCCCAAAATTTGCTATAGATCAGCATCAGATGTATGTCAGCACCAAGACGCCTTAGGTCATTCATGTGCTCTAGAAAGTTATTTAAAGAATGTAAATATACACACTGAAAAAGCTTTTGTTTAGATGGGAATGACTGAGCATGGTGCAAAGTCTTGTACCCCTACCCTGAATGCCCAACTACAAGTATCTTGGTTTTAGTTTTTGACCCTAGACTCACACAAATCTAGTGTGTGTGCAAAGACCCTGTCCCTTGACATGACTGAGGTCCTGGACGCATCCTGTGGCTTGGAGGGATGCATCATGCATGCCCTTATTTTGCTGACGGTGCACTACAGGTTAGCATGTAGAGCACTGGTAGGACAGTATCATGATTTGTGAATGAATACAGACTTTTATTTTAAGTGTCCCTGAAGAGGTGACCTCCTGGCCTACTTGTGTAAAATTCTGCCTATAAGCCCTAACCTAATTTCTAGCTCTAACATCCAAAGTGTATGTTATGCATGTTGTGGCCTTTACAGTGCATGTCTTGTGTGTATGAGAAAACCAGGTTAAAGGACGAATGCCGGATCTATTGTCATTTGTGGCAGGCCTTCCCTGGAAATGTATCCATGCTTTAAAGAATGTGTGTGTGTGTGTGTGTGCATGTACTGTGTGTGTGTGTGTGTGTGTGTGTGCGTGTGTGTGCGTGTGTGTGTGTGTATAAACTAATATTTTGAATGGTAATGTTTACATTGCCTGAGAGATTACCGTATTGTTTTCAGACATTATTTTAGTACCTGTAAGTTGACATTAGTCATACCAACAAAACAGAAAACTGAAATTTTCTGTTCTCCAAAAAGCAGCAGGACTAGGTGACATGATTAGAACTGCAAGGACATCTGGCCTTGCACAAATCAGGCTTGGAAATAAATAAAATTTGCCTGCTTTCTGTGTGCTTCTTAAACAGGAGCATTGTTAGTGTTCAAGGAGCCATGTAGGAGAAGCTATGCAAAAGTTCCCCCTCACCTGTCAAAGAGAAAATCGTTGAAGGAGAAGGTATAACATGTACCGAAGATTTAGGTGGGGCAGACATGAGGACTAATTGTTAGAGTGACATGCTGAACTACTGCTACATAACTGCAGACCCGATGGATGAATTTTTGAGGTACTTACCTAGCGCGGCATATTAATAGTTAGGTAATTCTAATAACCATTTAGCCAATACAATAACCATGAGACTGATGACATACATGTAGATATTTTGTAGGGCCTAGACCATCTAATAGAGAGAGTAGGGATGTGTGATACAAAATATTTGAGGGATTTCATATATTCACCTTGTTTCATATTATGACTGCTGAGATTACAATAATAACTACCATCATTCTGATACATAAGCTTTATGTAACGAATACTGCACAGTAAATAGCCTTCACAATAAATGAGTGAGTCTATTCTTTTTAGGGGTATAAATAACACTCCCCCTGCAGATAAGAGTTACTCTGATAGGGGTGTCTGACTCCTAACACTTATTATCTATATGAACGTAATGTTTTGACGAGCCAATCAGAAGCCAGCCAGAATGACCGGCCGGTTTGAATTCCGACCTCCGTAATCCTAATACAGCGGTCAGAATTCAAACCAAGGATGTTGGTTGGAAAGCCTCATTCTACATAAATCTAAGCCTTTCATTGTAGGTATGCCTTTCCAACAGGAAGATATGTTTAGGGCCCAATAGCTTCTAAGGTGTGCACCCAAAGTCATTATCTAACTAGACAACCATACAGCCCCCTCTATGTCACAAGCTGTTATATTTATTTTTTTCACACTTATAGAGACATCAGAAAAATCTACAGAAGTGGAATATGTGTACTTTTATCTGGATACCGCTAGTCTCTGAAGTGGGGCGCTTAAAGCCATTGCCCAACTAGGCATCCGTTTAGCTCTGTCTATTGCACGGGCTGTGAATTTTAATTATTTCACACTCATTAGAGACATTAGGAAAATCTACAGATGTAGAATAAGGGCTCTTTCTCCTTGATAGGGTGAATAGCGCATATCAGAATAGTAAAACCATCTCAGCTACCATACCTTTTCAAACATTCCTATTTCCACCTGTTAAAATTTCAATCTATAATTGACGCTTTTATGTTGCAGAGTAAGGAACTGCGAATAACTGAAAATAATGCATAGCTTTCCTTACTTGCCAAAAGCGATGGACAGAACGGCACTATCTAACCTAATGTGCTATTGTTAATCCACAAAGAGGAGTTTCTTTGTTGAATGTGGGAAAAGGGAAACCGATAAAACTGGTGGTACATCAGTCATGTTATTCCACATGCACCTAAGTGGGTAGTTCCCTAACTCAACAGACGACAAAGAAGAAGGGGGGTTGTCTGTCAATGAAAACACAGCCATGTTAGTATAGGACAGAGTAAGTAGCATGGGAGGGTGTATCACACTTCCTTCAACATTCACTCCCATTTGCTGCAACCCTGACTTCACTCCAGGCCTGAAGGAAGGAGGTGTTGAGAGATGGAGAAAAAGGGTTTGAACAACATTGGGATCTTTATTCAAGAATGGGAAGATTTTACCTGAATTTAAAAGGAAATATCTTTTTGAGAGTCATAGATTTTGTACTAAACTTAAAATAGTGTTCAAGTGCAGAGTCTATATCCTCAAATACAAGTGTTGTGGTAAAATATTCCTCTGAATCTAGTTCAGTCTGCCATAGACTTCCTATTGACAAGTCTGCAGTTTTCTGAATTTCTGATTTCCTACAACAAAGCAACTATAGATCTCAATTGAACTGCTATAGTGCTATGGACTACAAGGAATTTATGGTCTAAGCATTCAAGATGACCGGCACTATTAGTAGTTTTATGAGAGTCCTGTGGCACCATGGCACATTTACTGCTTTTGGTCATCATTCGTGTTCAGGAT
This sequence comes from Calotriton arnoldi, assembly GCA_963921515.1. NCBI lineage: Eukaryota > Metazoa > Chordata > Amphibia > Caudata > Salamandridae > Calotriton > Calotriton arnoldi. Next base: position 3,272,923 of record CAWUFW010000219.1, on the reverse strand, counting down.
AGTGCATCCATCAGAAATGTAAAGATTCTTCTAGGCGGTGCCCACACTCTGTGCACCCATCCAGCCTTTTCTGTTCCTGATGAAGTGTATATTCAAGAGGTTTGGAGTAATACATCCATGCTCAACAGGTTTGGAGTAACACATCATCAGCAGGACGTGCGCATAAAGCTAAGCATGTCTTGAGGTTCATGACAGTATAGCTCCTTCTTTAATGCCCATTCTCAGGCAGACGCTTCCTTCATAGAGTTCCACCTTTAAAACACTCTCTTGAGTGGTGCTTCAGGGATCTGCACTCAGTTTCACACTTTGAATGTTTACTTTGCCCCTTAGCAGTCTTTATCAGGTCCACTGGTTTTATTTTATTTTCGTATGCAGGTATAACTTAGCTGATCATCTCCCTTCTTGACAATATTTATAGCAACTAAAACAGTTTTAAGAAGTGCCTGACCACCTGGATGGGCTCTAGTGAATTAAAACTTAGCTCAGACAAAACTGATGTTCTCATCATTACAGGCTCCTCCAAACTCTGAACCACTGATGTGTGGCCCTCTGCACTGGGCAACTCCTGTAAACCAGGGGCCGTATTACAGAAAGTTCGCCAGGGGCACAATGGGCATTTGCACCCGCTTTGCGTGACCCTGGGGTACTTTGGAATTACAGAAGGGGCTGCAGAAGCTTGTGTGGACCCTTCCATAATACAGATAGCACTGGCGCACATGTAGCGGTAGCGCTGTCTAGAGGGGGCGTTTCCTCATTTGCATGGGGGTGTGGGTCCATGCAAATCCGGGAACCACTTTCCCTCTGCGCCCGTGCCGTATTACCAACGTGGGCACAGAGGCAAACATGCCCTTAGGAGATGCACAGCCCTCTCAAGGGGTGAAAGGGGGTCCCATGGACCCCCAGACATTTGCCCTATAGGCGGGTGCATATATAACAAACAAGGGAACCCAAGTAGGATAGGTCAGGGACCTTGGGAACTAAGTTAATACTAGAAACAGTGGTCCCTGAGTTAGGGAAAGATCATTAGACAATGAATATAGTCCCAATCAGTACTATATTTTGGCCCATGTCCAGCCGGACAGAGGCAAGTTTAATATGAACAATAATTCGAATAAAACATATAAGATGTGAGGAAAATATCAGTGGGATACAAGCCTGTATCCGGAATCTCACAGATCTAAACAAACAAACAACATAGAGAGGCTCAGGCAATTTGTGGTTGTTTCTAAAAAGTAACTGATTGGGACTATATTCATTGTCTAATGATCTTTCCCTAACTCAGGGACCACTGTTTCTATAGGCGCGTGCAGCCATTCACTGCATCCGGCTGCAAGGGAAACTCTAATATCCACAAAAGTGCAGGCGGGTTGCTGCCTGTGCAGAGAAACACGCAGCAGCTTTTAAAAAGCTGCTCCATATTTCTCTTGAATGCGGTGACTTGAGGGCAGGTCATTCTTCATAATAGGGTGCACTATTGCTGTTTGCACCCAGCGCACCTGCTTAAAGGTGCACTGTGGAGCAAACAGAGAAATTGCACCCTTTTTTGTAATACGTACCCAGGTCTGTAACGTAGGAGCTATCTTTGACTCCGAGTTAACTCTAAAGGACCAAATCATTACTGTCCCCTCCACTGGCTTCTGTTTACACAGAATACTTTGAAAATCCTACCCCTATAGGCTTCCTAGTGCAAAACTGTTAGAGGGTGGTAATGTCCTCCCACATTGATCACTGTAATTCGCTTTATCTGGGCCTCCCTTTGTACTAACGTATAGTGCTCCAGTTGGTTCAAAACACTGTTTTCAGGCTTATTCATGGTCTCTGTGGTCGGACCCATATCTCCTGGCATCTAGCACCTAGTGGTCAAAGACTAAAAACGTTCCTTACTCAAGTCTCTTTGCCTGTGCAACAAACAGTACAGGGCTCAGTCCCAGCCTTTATTCGCCAACATTACATCCAGTACCACCGTGCCAAAACCCTTTGTTCTGCTGATCCTAGTTTTTTGGGACTTCTTTGCTGCAGACAATTCAAGATAGGTAGACATTCTATTTCCAAAGTTCCAGGTACATTTATGATATGATATGATGATGAACTTGTAATGCGCACAGCTACCCCAAGGGGTTTCCCGGTGCTGGATAGTTGCCGACCGTGAGGACCTCAGCCAATAGCTAGAAGAGCCAAGTTTATGGAACTCCTTTCTTTTGTCCCTGAGAGGAGTTGACAATCGCACCCTTTTTTGCAACAACCAAAACATTTGGCTACTCGCCACTATCCATAATTTGGACACTAGCACCCTTTCCGACTAGAGTAGTTTTATCTCTCTTCTGTTGCAGGTCGGGTTTTCATTGCTTCTTATTGAAAGGAAGCGCCAGGATATTCAATTTTAGATTAAAACATGCACTCTGTAAGTCACTACCATTTATTCATTCATTTAATCATAAATGCAGAATGCTCCCAAATATACCTAGCATGTCCTCCTTATAGGACTACCATCTATGATGAAGAAAATATTCAGTTTTAGATATGTGTCTGCATTTAGATGGTTAAACTGTAAAATCTTTGACCATTTTATGCAGGCTTCGCTAGATGGCCCTACTACCAAAATCAAAAATCAGAAGTACCAAATTCCCTGTCTGAGTTTGGGAGAGTGACATTGTACTTTTCTAGGGATCTATTAAATTGAGGGCTTAAGATGCTGTTAATAAGTCCTGCAACTATATATCTCCTATACGTCTCCAGTAGAACTTCCAGCAGCTTTGCAACATCAAAACATCATTGCAGGTAGGGTGATGAAAACCTACATATGTTAAGAGTGAATCTAATATTTACATGTACCACAACTGATTGACCCTCACATCTGAAACTGACTTCTTTGGAAAAAAAGCAGAGGCACTCCTGTTAACCCATAATTCAGAGTGGAAGTGCAGAGCCCCTGCTCAGCCGTCTTTGAAGCTTTTTTTCGCCCGTGTTATGCCTTTAATGAATCACTTGCTTGGCCACAAGATAGGTTTTGGAAGAATGCTATCACTCCAAGCATAAAGCTGTGCTTACTTCACCTTGTTAACAATCCTTCGTAAAATGTAATGCTTATTATCAGTATGTAAAGTATTATATTGTGCATTTTATGTGCATATTCTGCATAAACTGACCATCGGCATCATACCCACACCCACCCATAGGCAAAAGTTCCCTCCCCTATATAACCGGGGGATATCATCGTGGACACCTGACACAAGATCTCCAATTCTTCACCCAACAACAATCTCTGCTTCCTGAAATTAAATAACAGCACAGTGCAGAAAGTATTGAAAATAATATTTGCTGTCCTCATATTTGTTCACTGGTCCTACCCCAGCCCTTCAGTAATATGAAATAAACCCTGGGCATAAAACTCCGCTCCGCTCATGGAGTTTGCAGATTTTTGGCTACTCCGCGTTCCGCGTAGAACACGGAGTTGCCGGAAAACTCCGCACTCCGCAACGGAGCAGAGTTTTTTTGTGTTCCCGTGCCCAAAATGCGTTTTCGGGCGCATGGGAGCGACTTACCGGGTGCCTGCGATCGCAGACAAGATTTCCCATCGTTTCGCAAGTGTAACGAGATTTGGTAGCCGGCCGCACGGTCCCGCGAGAGTTTACAATAGCGAACACGTCATTCGTGCGCGCCATCGGACTTCCAGCAGAAGTTTTGTGAAGAACGTGATCCCGAACACGCAGAATCTGCAATCTGGAGAAGGTTCTCTCCCGAGCAGCATCAAAACCTTCTCGAAATGACGATTTGGATTAAAAAAACTCCTCAGATTGACATTTGGCTGTACTTTTTTGTGCAAGGAGTCCTTTTTCTTTTTTTACTTTTTTTTGAAGAGGAAGGAAGTGCCCCAGAGTCTCCAACTTCCTGTTCCTGTCCAGCAGGCTCCTCCCAGTGCTTTGTCCATCTCCTGTTCACTTTTCATTTGGATTTGGAGCTGGAAGGATCACTCTTTGTGTCTGCTGCATCATATATCATTGGATTTGAGGAATTTTGAATTTGAGATTTCACAAGTAAGTTGGAAAATTGGTGTTGTTTGTTTGATTGGGGCATTGCACCTAAATTCTTTTGTACTTTTCATCGTTTTTTAAAAATGTATTGTGGTGGGTGGCCTGTAGTTTCAGTAGGTGCCTAGTTGTTTCTTTGTAAGTAATTTTTTTTCTTTTATAAAGGAAACATGTTGCACAGTTCACTACATTTTCTCCAACTTTTGAAATCAATTTGCAATATTTATTTAATTCACTAGCCTGCCAGTAGTCTGCCAATAGGCCTTTCAGCCAGTAGGCCCAGAGCTACTCATGGGTGCATGAAACAACTGTTTCTGTGGTGTCTGTTGAATTTAAACATCATTTAGGGCATGGATGGCATTGGATTGAAATGCAAAATGTGTTTTTTTGGGTATTTCACTTTTTTTCATGTGTGTTAAATAAATGCCTTTGTTTGATGTGTGTGGTTGTTGTGTAACTTGTAAACCTTTGATAGCCCTGTGGATTTTTGTTTTTGGCATTGTTGCATTAAAGCTGTGTTGTTTAGCATGCCTCCTTTGTCTGGCCAGTGTGTGAGTGTGTTTGTAATAGTGGGCCAGCATTTGCCTTGGCTGAGCCTCCCCGTGTGGCCAGGGACCATTTTGTAAAGTCTGTGTCCATATAGGCCTGCTTGAGTTCATTGTTTTCCAGGCCTCCTACTTGACGTTGTTGTGAGTGACCATGTAGCTGGTGGCCATTTTGTGGTGGTAGTTAGTGTGCTTTTGCCATAGGCCTGCATGTCTTCTTTCCTTTGTTCCTCTTGGCTTATTGTTTCTTGTTGTGGTAGCCTGGCCATGTGGCTGGCGGCCATTTTGTGAAGGCAGCCAGTGTGCTTTTGCCATAGGGCTGCATTGTCTGTCTTCCCTTGCTTGTTGTTGTGGCCTGGCGATCTGGCTGGTGGCCATTTTGTGAAGGCAGCCAGTGTGATTTTGTCAATGGCCTGAATTGTCTGTCTTCCCTTTCTTGTTGTTGTGGCCTGGCCATGTGGCTGGTGGCTATTTTGTGAAGGCAGCCAGTGTGCTTTTGCCGCAGGCCTACATTGTCTGTCTTCCCTTTCTTGTTGTTGTGGCCTGGCCATGTGGCTGGCGGCCATTTTGTGAAGCCAGCCAGTGTGCTTTTGCTATAGGCCTGCATTGTCTGTCTTCCCTTTCTTGTTGTTGTGGCCTGGCCATGTGGCTGGCAGCTTTTTTGTGAAGGGGCAGCCAGTGTGCTTCTGCATTAGGCCTGCAAGCCTTCTTTGTGGTGGCCATGCCTTCTTGCTGGTTGTTGTTTTGCATGCAATTTTTTCTTCTTTTATCCAGCAAAAAATGTAGCACAGTTCACTACATTTTCTAATAAATTTGCAATATTATTGATTTGAATTGATTCACTATGTGGCCTAGTCTGCCAATGGTTTTTCCAACCAATAGCCCCAGAGCTACTCATGGGTGCATGGAACAACTGTTTCTGTGGTGTCAGTTGAATTTAAACATCATTTAGGGCATGGATGGCATTGGATTGAAATGCAAAATTAGGTTTTTTTGGTATGTCACATTTTTTCATGTGTGTTAAATAAATGCCTTTGTTGGATGTGTATGGTTGTAACTTGCAAACCTTTTTGAGCCCTGTGGATTTTCGATTTTTGGCATTGTTGCATTAAAGCTGTGTTGTTTAGCATGCCTCCATTGTCTGGCCAGTGTAGTGAGTGTGTTTGTAATAGTGTGGCCAGCATTTGCCTTGGCTGAGCCTCACATGTGGCCAGGGGCCATTTTGTAAAGTCTGTGTCCATATAGGCCTGCTTGAGTTCATTGTTTTCCAGGCCTCCTGCTTGTTGTGAGTGACCATGTGGCTGGTGGCCATTTTGTAGTGGTAGTTAGTGTGCTTTTGCCATAGGCCTGCATGTCTTTCCTTTGTTCCTCTTGGCTTATTGCTTCCATCCGTTGTCAGCTGCAGCTCCCTGAATGCTGCATCCCACGTGATGCACAATGCCAAACCGGGTCCGTTACATTTGGATTTTTGTTGTTGTTCTTCTTCTTTCCTATCCTTCCTGAGTGTACTGTACACTACACTACACCAACCATGAAAGCCCTTGTTGTTGTCAAAGTCTCACAAATGGCTACACTGTATTGTTATGTTTTTTTAATAACTGAGGTAATAAATTTAATAATATTAATAACACTAACAAGTGTGACCACACACTAAGTTATATATTATATTTGTTTGTTTGTACTAGTAGTAATTGAACCACAACAATGAATGCCACATTTCACTGATGTTCTTCTTGCTTCTTTGCTTTTAGTTTGCACAAAAGAGGAGGAGACAACATCACCCATTGTACTGCCAGACGGAAGTCCTGCTGCGTACAACATCATGTGGCGTGTGACCACAGACATCCCTCTAACTGGTGCCACTGCGTGCTGCTGACATCTTCAAGATGGCCCCAAAGAAAGGTACCAGGTCCAGTACCAAGAAAGTTGCCAGTGAGAAGAAGGCCCTGCCACTTACCAAGACCGGTATGTCACCCAGGACCTTTTATGGGAAACCAAAAATTGTGCCTGTAGCAGCGGTGTCCGGGGAGCAAGCTGGGAGCAGCACCCCCGCATCAGTGGACCCATCCCACCAACCTAGGCCCAAGCCCATGTCTGTCGCAGAGGCAGTCAGTCTAATCACGAGTCCAACGCTGACGAGCAGTGATGTTGAAATTTACTTATCGTTATAGCAAAGTAGTACCCAATCAATGCAGGAAACATAGATAAGTGGGCAACAACAGGCGCAACCACCCCCAATAGTAGCTGTTTCGCCCAAAGTAGGGGTAGTTCAGGAGATCGAGCTTCCTGCAGAGGAAAAAGAAGAGCAAGCCACTCTTTCAGAAGATCCATTGTCTTCCAGATCGCCAGCAAGAAAAAGGAGGGTTAGTCCATCAACTTCTTCTGAAAGACCCCCTTCTGATGATCTAGGCGCCACTTGGAAGCCACCTCAGTCTGAGAGTGAGACATGCTACGAGACAAGGCTAGGGAAAAGGAAGGTTCCAGAAAACCTTAGAGTTATGGAGGCAGATGTAGAAGAGGAGGATGATGACGAGCCAGTCATCATGGACATGAGTCCCGCCCCAGTGGAGACCGACATTTAACCATCCCAAATTGCTGTGAGGGATGTGGCACGGATATCACCAACACAGATGATACCACCAACACCACCTCCAGCTTCCATATTTTGCCGGCAGCGACCTACATCCACCACAACCACCTCAGTAGAAGTAGGTACTGTAGAGAGTCAAACGTCACGCCCACCTACCAGTTCATCCGACATTGCAAGTTGCAGCAGTAGTGGCAGAAAATTGACCTCCCCAGTTTGGGAATTTTTTTCAGTTAGCAAGAAGGAGGTGAACATTGCTATATGCTCCATATGTGAAAAAGGTGTTAATAGGGGTAAGCTTGGTACAAACTATGGTACCGGAGGCCAAACAACCCATCTGAGAAAACACCACTTGATACAGTGGGAGGCGCACCTAAGTGGCCAAAAAACTGCACGTGTTGTTGGTAGAGGGGATGAAGAAGAAGAACCGGTCATGGTGGAAGGTGAAAAAGAGGGAGAATTTTTCTCTGTTAAACAAAGCAGCCCTGTCCCCAGCAGTGCAATGGTACCACCCACATCATCATTAGCAACATCGCAATGGCACAAGAGTCAGTCTGAGACACCAAGGGGTCCAAGGCAAGAGAGTACCGCAACGAAAATCGTGCATTGAGCCTAACATCTGGCGTCAAGAAGTCACCTGCATCAGTGGCACCAGAAAACAAAAAAATCCAGGCTACCATTCTCAGCATGTTTAGGTCGGAGGGGCAGTATGAACGCAACCACCCAATGGCACATTTGTACAACGCGAAGTTGGCTAAAATGTTAGCGCTGGACCTCCTCCCTTTCTTCTTTTGTGTAAGGGGTGGGTTTTCTTGAATTTGTGGCAGCCATCTGCCCGAAATGGAAGGTTCCCAGCTAGTCCTATTTCGCCAGAGTTGCTGTTCCAGCACTACATCACGACGTGCTGGAATTGGTTGGACAAGCTTTGCAGCAGAGTGCTGTTCACACTATCCACCTGACAACAGACATGTGGACCAGTTGCCAAGCCACTGATTACATGTGCATCACTGCACACTGGATCTCTTTTGTGGTGTTAGAGAACAGATATCTGCAGCAGGTGTTGTTGACACTGCTGAGATTTTTAATGCCGCTCGGAAACATGCAACTGTAGCCATGATCGCCATAGAGAAATCTCATACTGCTGCAAACATTTTGGAAGACTTTGACAGCAAGGTCTTTCAATGGCTGTGACCAAGAGGGCTTAACATTGGTTTTGTTGCCACGGACAATGGCAGTAATATATTTAAGGCCATGGCCGATAGTCGCTATTTCAGGGTCCTGTGTTTGGCGCACTGCATTAACATCATTGATCAAGACTTTCTGAGAAAGGAAGACCGAGTCAGCAACTTACTGACCACCTGCAGAAGAATCTGCACACATTTCAGCCATTCTTTTAAAGCCCGGAAGCAGCTGAGGATCATTCAATGTGATAATAGAATGCCAGTTAAAGCACTCATCCAGGAGGTGCCAACATGTTGGAACTCAACTTATTACATGCTTGAACGTCTGTTTGAGCAGTACAGACCAATCAATGAATATGTCATGCAAAGAGGGGATGCTACTGTGAAAGGCATGATCATTGAGATGGACCAATGGGGCCTAGTTAAATGCCTGACAGAGATGCAACTTCCTTTCGAGGTCTTCACACATGAAGTCAGCAAGGAGGACTGTACTATGGGCCGAGCTATCCCATTGTTGCACATACTACAGGAACAGCTGAAGGGGGTGTCTGCAATGTACGCAGGTGTGGAGGAAAAAAAAGAAGCATATGAGTTGGTGGAGAGCCTAACCCTTCGCTTATCGAAAAATAAAAGGGTGCAAAGAGGCATTGTGTCATCCAACCATTACATTTGTGCCGCAATTCTGGATCCACGGTACAAACCATTACTGCACACTTTCATTCCTTTTTCAGACGGGGATGTTGCCAACTGCAAAACTTAGATAGCTGTGGAAGCCAGTCAGCTAGAAAAAGAACGGCCGGGAATTAGAGGCCCGCTACTCCAGGGCACAACAAGTACCTCAGCCGGCTTCAAGTTCAACTTCAGAGCCTGAGGGCAGTGCGGTTGGGTCACAGCAGCCAAAACCACCAACAACACCAAGAACAACATCAACAAGAACAGGAGCATCAGCCCCAAAATCGGCACAGGAATGGTTTCTACAGCAAAGGCTTAAGTCAGGGGAGAGGAGTTGGCCTAACGGCTAGGGTGGTTGACCTCGAATCTGGGGAACTGGGTTTGAGTCTCGGCAATGACGCTGAACATCCTGTGATTCTGGGCAAATCACTTAATCTCCCCGTGCCTAACAAAAATGAATGTGTCCTCATGTAACACAACTGGTGCTATGTAAAGCGCTCTGATACCCGATACCTTCGGGTCAAGATTGCGCTATATAAAACTCTGTAAAAAAAAAAAGTCCAGTGCTGAGGCAAATGCAAAAGAGGCCGAGCAAAGTGGAGCACCCATGAGCATTGAGCGGACGGTCCAGGCCTATCTGGATGACCCAACAGAGGTCTACTTTGATCAAAACCCATTGCTGTTTTGGTATGGGAAAAGGCGCCAATGGCCAGTGCTCAGCAGGCTGACAATAAACTATCTGGCTTGCCCTGTCGCAAGTGTCTCTTCTGAGTGTGTTTTCAGTGCTGCTGGTGCCGTTCTGACAGTAAGAAGGACCAGTCTCTCGCCCCAAAATGTGAAAAGTATAACCATGATCAAAATGAATCAGCACTTTATACCACCGGATTACACCATACCTGAAGTAGCACAGCAGGAAGATGATGACGGTGACTCAGGTCATGGAAGTAGTGTGTTAGGTGACCTACTTCTGGGTGAACCACCAGAGTTTGAAGGACGAGCTCTACTTCCCTGACAACTAGGCTTTCGAGTTACTTTCTTTCTTGCTTTGACGCCTGAAAAAAGCCCCCCAAAAAGATATAGCTAAGGAATATTATTTACTTTTATAATTTGTGTGTGTCACTGTCTTTCTGGTTCAAATCACAACAAATCCATCTCCACCGTCTTACTCTTTTATTGCCGGATTGGAGTTGCAACTGTGTGCAGTTAGTGAAGAAGTAAGTCCACTCCTCCGAGTCCTGATTCGCCCTAAATCCATTTCTCTCAAGCCAGATATTGGATGGAGAATAATACAACAAATGTGAAATGTGTGCCTGCCTCGAGTCCCTCCAAAGAACCTGACTATATATCTATCCTCCTTTCCGAGCCTAGAGGGACTGCCCCGGAAGAACAGGTAAATGATGGCATGCTTTGCACGCTGATTCCGAGTGATTGGTGTTTGTGTTCTTGTACATGATGTCTACTAGTATTTAATCTACACACAAAAAAGTGACTCAAGTCAATGTTTCCCTTCTTGTTGTTCAATAACAAAATTGTACTACTGCAGGCCGATCCATTGCATTTTTGATTCTGGATTCGCTACAGAGTTGGACCCCATGACCATGCCATACTCGCTGTCAGTCAGTAGGATTGGAGATGATTGATGGAATAACTCGGGGCGTTTCATGAAGTGACCTAAAAGGTAAACAACAACACCAGACCTACATGTTTGTGTAGTGGTGGAGGTGAGTGTGGTGGTATGACTGACAGCGGTGCATTGATTTTGTTACTTAATTTGGAAAATGCTATGTTGCTGTGTGTGTATGTGCTCAGTGCTGTCTGGCTCAAAATCTAAGGTACGTGGAGGTTGGGTGGGCGGGCCTGCTCCTGTTGTTGGAGGTAACTGCTGGAAACAGAGTAGACATGATTTAGCCATGCCGCCTCTGAAAGTTTTGTTGTATTCCTCTTAGGGTGTCCGTATATAGGTTTTCCTGTATCATGTCCTTATATAGGCACAATTCGCCCTGCCCTTATATAGGCATAAAATCCCAGTCCTTATTTAGGCATTAAACCGTGCACTCCAAATACAGGCATGGTCTCCGACATCCGTCCACCCTAACGTCACAACGAGTTCTTGAAGAACAGACCCTTAGGCTTCGGGAGTTTCCCTAGCACAGGACTATTGATTTCTTCAAGGACTCATCTATTATGCATGAACCGTTATACCTTAGGGGTTCATTCATGACGTCTTCCGCTGTCCGATCCACGTCAATGCTAACATTCTGAGGTACCTCTCAGGTATAAATATACCTTCCCTAGCCCTTGTAAACTAGAGGAGACCTCGACTTCAGAGGAGCCCGTTTCCCGGCCTGACGCACTGAGAAGACGCGGTCATCCCTGCACGCAGAGAGTCCAGCTTCCAGTGATCTGACTTCCCTTGCGGGGTGTTGGAGTTCGAGTCTGGCAAGAGATTCCTACCGATCTCATTCTCAAGGTATGGAGCTGACTAGAACCTAGAGGGACTCTTGGCATACTAGGCATACTAGGCTTAACATACTCTTAGTATACCATAGTAAGGAATACTTCACCTACTTCATACCTCTCCCTACACCTAGGTTAGGTTAGGAACATTGGGGTAGAACTAGCTTAGAAACGCATCGTATGAGTACTCGCATTTTTAGTCTGTGTTATTTATGTAAATGAATATCTGCTAAAGATCATGCTAGCGCAGTATTATTTATTTTTACTGCTTACGCTGTACATTATTTATCTTGCATACTGTCTTGTGATCGTAACAGCACATTTTACTTACACGAGAAACAAGACTGTTCAATAAATCTTTTATTGAAACGCCCGTCTGTTCTTTCTGTGTAACTTTGAGGAAAACTAAGTATGCACGAGTGAGCTGAGTAAAATAGTTATCTATTGTTTCCACGACTCTGGGAGACGTTCTGATTCTAAAGGGAAACAAAGTGGTCATGTTTTGCGGCTGCCAGAAACTACTCCCTTCTTGTTTGTCAAGGAGTTTCTAGTGGCCTCTGAGCTAGCTGGCACAAGTAATTAAGTTTAATATACTCGATAGGGACATACTGACCTTAGTCCTATGTCAAACCTATAGGGGATATTATTCCAATGCGCAGAGCCTATTAGGGAAATAGGAGCTACACTACATGGCGCCCAACGGTTTGGTAAGGCGGTAATTCAACGTTAGATACTGAGTAACTCAGCCGTGCTCTTTTTCTCTCAGAGACCCCTACCCATATACTCCAAAAGACGTCTGGAGTGGGCAGGGTTAAGTATCCACCACGGCTACATAGGGAAACACCCTATATATTAGCTGTTTGGTTTGCTCAACGTTGAAGGATACAGTGTTCCAAAATATTGTGCACCTTATCTTTGTTTCCTTGAAACTTGTTCTACATTTTTCAAAAAACAAATGTCCATACACGGGGACGATGCCACCGTAAACGGTGGAGCTGTGGCTGATCCAGCCCAAGCAGCAGCTTTTAACTTTACCGGTTTAAATGAAACCGAGGAGGGTGTCATAGACATCCATCCAAACTTAAGAAGAGCCATCACTCTAAAACTCATAAAACACGGCCTACCACCAAGAGGCGGTAGAGCAGTTTTCGTGATAGAGGCACACGAATCCTTTCAGACAGAGATATTCTATTCATGGGTAATGTTTCCTGAATCCAATCCAGTAACACACATGTTTCACTTCTACAAAGAAGATGATCCACCAGAGGAATACATTCCTTTCGAGGATATAGAAATTCCATTAACATACCAGGAGCATCAGCTCTGGTTTAAAGGTGCCCTAAAACATCACAGAAACATTACCAGGCTCGGTCCACTAGGTAGACCAGGAGCAACATGGCCGATTCTAGCCGGCTACACACCTCATCCTGACCTGGATATAATGTCAGATGAGGAACTACTTGTTCAACTACAAGAATTAATAAAAATATACAGACAATTGGTCCAATATGTCATGCGGACTTTCACAGTCCAACCACCATTGACACTTCCAAATCAAACTCCTCAACAGGGGAATACACTAAAAATTACACCACAGACTCTATACGCAGTCATGGGTAAAATGCCCACAAAACGTGAGCAAATTCCATTCTGGATAGCTCAAAAAATTACTCAAATCGAAGCAGTATTTCCAAATACTAGCCCGTATGAGAAACACAGAATCCTAACAATCAGTTTACCGATGGGGATCACACCACAACTGGAAGACTGCACCACTTGGGGCTCAGTCTTTGCTGCCATCTATACTAAAACACATGGCATTCCGTCAATTGCGGTAATACCAGATGTCCTAAAACAAATTCAAAATGAATACGGGGCAGAGCCTGCTCTAAATTTAGGTATGAAATTACTGAAAACTTTCGACCAGGTCTCAACAATAATATTATCTAATATTAACCCCTTCGATGCGCGTGACGAGCTCAGCTCGTCATGCTGCGCGGTAGCGCTGTGCGCATGACGAGCTGAGCTCGTCACGACCACACCCGCGATCGGAATGTCCAGCACATGAGCGGAATTCCGATCGCGGTCAATGGGTTAAAGGGGAGGCAGCAGCAGTGGCGATCTGCCAAAAATTAAGGGAATTTGATGTTACAGAACATCAAACAGAGCTACCCAGAATAATAGAACAATCATATGCAGAATTAGGCAGAGATAGTTTGGGTGGAAGACCAGTGAAACCGAAACTATCTGAAAGTCCTGAGAAGGACTCTATTAAACAAACTCCTACATCTTCTAAAAAGAAGTGGGAAACTACTAAACAAAACTCAAACGAGAAACGTTCTCAATCCCGAGGTAGGTCTCCTCAAAAGGAGCCCTCTGAAAGGAGGTATAACCTCAGGAATAGGGATAATTTGAGAAAGCCTGACAGGTATCAAGATAATGATACACGTTCCTCTCGTCCCTTTCAGATCTCATCACAGACTTCGGAAAGAAGAGGACGGTCAGAACATAGAGAAGAACGCGTGAAATCCAAGGAAGAAAAACACGCTACAAAGAATAAACCAAAACCTCAATTCTCCAAAAAGAAAGTAGCAGGTCTAAAGATCAGACATGCCGAGGATACTGAGAACACAACTCAAGAACGGAGAATGGGCTCAGACAATGCTGGACAGTGCAGCAGAAGTCACAATAGCTCGCCAGAACCTGAAGGAACTTCTGGAGATAGTGGACTTGAATGAGTACATTACAGTAGAGACTCTAGACACCAGGGTTAGTACTCCACAAAAGTTATATGAAATAACACTCCGGATGGAGAGAGACATACCTAGACAGGTGAAAGCACTTTTTTGGGAAAAACTTTCGAGGGGCTATGACATACTTCTAGCAGAAAAAGACTGGCCACCACAATTTGTCAGGGAGTGCCCACATGGCGAGGACATTATTATGCCTGCCTTCTCCAACCACATTCCAATACACCTAAAATATACATATGCCAGGAAACGGGCAGTAGCCCAGGCCCCAGCATTATATAAAAATCATGTAGGATGGGATGAGGATTCACCTCACCATAAAATACATCTGAAACATGAACCAACTGCACAAAGGCAGTATCCAATAAAGCAAGAAGCTAAAAAACAGGTCAGGGAGATCTTAGATCAACTTGAATACCAAGGGGTGATTGAAACATGCACCTCCTCAATGAACAATCCTTTGTTTCCTGTCTCCAAACCAGACAACACATATCGTCTAGTTTTGGATTACAGACACTTAAACACTTGTTCTAAAACTTTTGCAGTGCAAAATGCACATAGCACAGCATTAATGAATAACATTGTGCGTAAAAAATACAAAACCACATTAGATATCTCAAATGGTTTCTTTTGTCAAAACATAGCACCTGAAAGCAGGTACTTAACAGCATTCTCCATAATGGGGACCCAGCATCAATTTTGTCGACTCCCACAAGGGTTCAAGAACGGCCCAGGGTTATTCTCAGCGAGAGTAACAGAGTTACTACAAATTTATGACAATGAGGCATTGTCCTATGTCGATGATATCTATCTGACAGACGATGACCTGGACAAACACTTGAACAGAGTGAGCACCATTATACTGGGCTTCGCCTCTGAGGGCTACAAATTCAACTTTAAAAAGTCCAGAATTGCCCATCTCAATGTCCTATTTCTAGGATATGAGCTTTCAAGTGAAGGCAAGAGCTTGGCAGCTAACTTTTTAGAGAAGTGTGTGCTGCTCCAACCTCCAAAAACGCTAAAAAACTTACAATCCATCCTGGGTTTCCTCAATTTTGGAAGAACATACATTCTAAATTACGCAGAAAGGGTTAAACCTCTCTACGCATTAATCAAACCTGATTATTCGATCAAAAACTGGACACAGGAACACACAGAAATCTTGCGTTCACTCCAGGCTAACATGTTAGCAACAAATCACTTACAAACACGCGTAAGTCAACGCAACCTGGTGATCCGAATAATTTCGAGGCAATGCGGATTCACCTACTTAACATTTAATGAGGGTGAAAAAATACCAATCGCATACAAATCTCATTTGTACACACAAGCGGAAATGCGCTTCACTTCAACTGAAAAAATTCTGACAGCAGTTCAAACCGCTGTAGCAAAAGAAAGAGCCTTAGACCAAGGGAAACACATTATTGTCGTAACCCCAGTACCGGCTTTAGAAGCGGTCACAAAAGCAAGCATTCCAAATGCTAAAGCACTACATCCAAGATGGATACAATGGGTTAATTCTCTTGCTGCAACAGATGTTGAATATGTTTTTGACCCAGATTTAAAAACACAAGCATTCCTGCAATATGAACAAGAATGTCCTCTGCCCACTGAGATTCTGCCTCTCAATCAGTACGAATTTATAATTTACACTGACGGATTCGCACAGCCCGCAACAGGGAGTAAGCAAGCTTACAGTGCAGCATGTGCAATCGTTAAAGGTCGCATGCGAGATGGCATCTTCAGACCTATGGTCACAAAAACTCAATCTCTAGGAGATTGTACAGCTCAGCGAGCTGAACTACAAGCATTCAAACTGGCACTTGAAAGTACAGATCGAGAATTCCCCACACTGATAGTGTGCGATTCCTTTTACTGTGTTCAGTCGTATAATGAATATATACAAAACTGGCTTGAAAATGGTTTCAAAGATGCGAAAGGTGGCACAATAAAGCACAAAACGCTTTGGGAACAAGTAGTTCAGCTGAAAAACGAACTACCAAAGGCTCACGTGATCCACACACTGAGTCATCAACGTGATGGCGTTCACGTTGCAGGGAATTCATTGGCTGACAAAGCCGCGAAGGGGGCTGTTCAGACGGCTTCCGTAGCTGCGATCACTCGTTCAAAAACAAAAATAGATGGTGAGATAATGTTGGCTGTCAATGCTTCAAGCAAGGGCAGCAGTGCAGCGTTACCAAAAAAGTTTCCACTCAAGTACTCTTATGTAATTGATGCGAACAACGTTCCTTTTGCTCGAATCCCTGGAGTGGGGGATAGGGTAATTCCAAACAAGGAACGTAGATTAGGACTAATCCTAGCAGCACACGAAGGGATAGCTTCTGCCCATGCAGGTGTTTCTGCAACGGTATCTTTACTCAAGCAAAGATATTGGTGGCCTGGCATTCGGAAACAAACAAAGAACTATGTTTTAGAGAATGTGATATATGCCAACAGATGAAAGTCTCCACAGTGAAATGCCCTGCGCAGACACCCCTGTTAATTTCAGACAAACCATTAGCTTGTGTTTACCTGGACCACTGCGGTCCCTTGCAAAGGGACGGTACCTATAAATATATCATGGTTGCAGTGGATTCATGCTCTAGGTTCCTATGGATATGGCCTCAGCGCTCGGCTGACGCTCGAACTGTTATAAAAGATTTGCGAGTCTTTATCGGCACATACGCAATAGGCACGCTACATTCTGACCAGGGCCCTGCGTTTAGCTCTCGGGCTTACAAAGAAGCCATCGCCAGTCTGGGCGTTGCATTGCGGTACTCCTCTCCATTCCATCCTGAGGGAAATTCGGTTGTGGAAAGGAAAAACCGGGACATAAAGCAGTCTATAACAGCTAGGGTATTAGGTTCGGGTGATGGGTGGGTCAAACATCTTTATGGGGTCCAGCGCTCATTAAATAACCTGCCAAGAAGTTCTCTAGGGGGGGTCACTCCGTATGAGGTCCTATTTGGGACAAGAATGTGGGTACCAGATCTCGATGACGTAGGCACAGTGGTGGAAAATAAAACGTTTGATATCAAAGATCGTTTGGCTGTTTTACAGGAACTGAATGAGTTAAGAACGAAACAAAGCAACGTATTCCTGCAGTCAACCACCACTGGGGAAAAACCGGCGGTCCCAGCAAGGCCTGTCTGGATTCCAAAAGTTGGGGATCTAGTCAGAGAAAAATTGCGGACAAGAAGGAATTTGGACCTTCTTACAGACAACCAGTACCTGTCCTAGCAGTTCAAGGAACAAGAACAGTACTTCTGCCGCCCCTTGCTGGAAGAAAGGAGAAAAGATTTGTGTCCATCGACCTCATCAAACCACAGTATGTGGCCAATACTAAATAGTAGGCCTCGTGGACTCCGACCTAGTAGCAGACACACTCCTCTCGCTACTATCCAAGAGGTTCAGACTGAAAGACTGATAACAATTGGGACTTCAGCAGTAACAGATGAAGGACTGAGCAACAACGCAATGGAACTCATCCCTCTTGAAAATCAAGTAACAGTTCGTCCAAATACACCTGTCTACACCAATGTAGCAAGTGATCAACTGGTTCCAGCGATTTCTACAAATCCTGATGCAATTCCAACAATTGACAGAACTGCTTCTGGCTATTTCATTAACTTTGATACGTTCTCAGAAGATCCGAGTGAACCTGAAACGACGCCAGCATCATTAACATTCAAGCACTTTCTGAAAAAGACTTATTTGGTTTCACCATGGATTGAACTCTGGATTATATCTGGACTATTTGTTTTTCTGCTCTGGCTAGCTTTGGTTACAACTGTGAGCGTGCTTATAAGTGGCAGATACATCCATGTGAACACTGAAGGAAAAGATGTGAATGTACTTTTGAAACCACATAAATCTTCCCATCGTTAAGCAAGAGACTTGTCGTCAGTGAACATCACAGCCGTTCCTATACAGGATGGTATAGTGTGGGACAAAACAGATTTTGATATCTTCGGCGACGGAACAATTGAACATTCCACATTTATTTAAAATTTCACTAAGTGATCTAATTTCATCCAGTACCTACTCTGATGATTGGGACTTTGAGACTGTTAATGACATAATGTTTGACCTAGAAAAATCTGCTGCATTTTCTAAAAATGAATATTTAGAGGGTTCATCAGACTATGAACAACTGTATTGTTATAACCACTATGGTCATCATTATTTGCATAAATCTGCATACCCTAGAAATGTGTTTATGTTTAACCAATGGGAGCATTGTCCTACACCTCCACAAGGTAGTTCAAAAACATTTGCTAACAAGTTTCCATATTTTTCAGGTTACAATACATCTGATCCAGACACGTTTTACTATAAAAATTTAAACAAAACAGGACTGAAAATTATGTTAACTAATTCAAAACAGATTTACTCTGCAACATTTATTGCCCAACTGTCTAGACAGGGTTTCGACTTATGGAAAGACACAATAGACACAAAAACTGTCTGGGGTACTAAAGATTGGCAAGTGCAGGGGATAGAAGCTTTATTTAGAGCCTGTGTCATCCCTGAACAAATAATGTTTTTGAATGAAACTGTCCAACAAACATCTTGTCTTGGACTAGCCAAGATCAAAGAGATGAAGACACCTTCTGTACCAACACCTGCCAGTGATAATAATACACAGGCAGTGGTGACAGTTGACCAAATACTACAACTCAACAGATCTAATCCTGATTGGAGAAAATGGTTGATCTGGCCCATAGACACGAACAACTGTCAGGAAAGATTCCTGAATAAAACTCAGGGTTTTACTATTCATAGGCCAGACCCAAGATACGTCCAAAGACAGCATCCGGGGGTAGTAACAACATACAGTGTAGGTAAATTATGCCTCGATTGGCTTCAGAAATCTACACTACAGGATGTGAAACAACACTTATCCTTACTTACAGAAGACGCAGACCTTAGGGAATTCTTACTTGGACCAAGAAAACCGCGTCAAAAACGTTTCGTATATGCCAGCATTTACGCTGCTTATAATGAAGCATGGAAAGTGTCACAGATGGAGGCCGCAGAATGTATATGTGAACTTGATCGTATTAATTTAGAGAAAACACTCACTGTGGTCGACAATGGGTTAACAACTTTGTCCTCCAGAATATATTCATTGGACAACATTGTATCCTCTGCTATCGACATACTAGAACAAGATTTGGCGATGTTACAGCAAGGCCAATCTCAATTACGTTCTATTGTGTTATTAAGCTGGACGCTGCAATCTTTGCGTGCGGGCTATGTGCCTTGGCGTTTTATCAACACGTCAGCTCTGTTTGCAGAATACAATCTAACTGATAAACAGATCGAACTGGCACAAAGAGGAGCAAAGTATACAGTGCTGAGCATTGAAAAACTGGAAAAGTTACCATTCACAGTGGCAGAAAAACCAGCTACAGAATGGCTCATTCATGGCAAAATCACATTACCTGTGACTACTTTTCAGTTTCAGTATTGCCTCAGACAAATGCAAGCAGGCAAATATGAAAGGTTGGGTAAGGAATACATAAAGACATCTTGGGATTTACCGTATACATATAGATGTTGGAGTGGGGATCGTGAAGTGTTTTTGAGTGGTACACACTGTAAAAGTGCACTGAGCGGTTCACTTATATGTCAGGACATTTCTCTACACGGGGCTTGCAATGGTTCTGTGGCAAATTTGTCTTGCCATCAGCAGGGTACACCAGCTGCTGTGATTAATCCAACGTTTGGACAACTTTCTAATGGGAGTTACCTCATGTTGAATGATCAGAGTTGCTGCGGCATGTTGCCAGGCATCCCATATCTAGTAACGGTCAACTCCAGGGTCACTTGCTGTATGCAAGTATTGTTTGCCCCAATAGACACAGTCAGGGAGTCGCCTTTGTGGCCTTCGCTGAACGTCTCATTTATAAGATTTGATACTTTGAGCAGAATGAAAGCCATGCTTTTACAGCAAACAGTGCCTTTGACCTCGGCCAAAGAAACCTATGATCTACAAGTAGCAAGGACTTCGGCTGAGGTACAGACTTTAATACGTACAAACTGCCCTATACATTATGTGGAAATGATAGGATGTATCTTTAACATGTCTGATACAACCGGAATTGTACATGTATTTAAGAGCATCTGCTCCGGTCTGTTAGCACCTTTCCAGGCAATACTCGGAATCATCCCGAACTTTGCACATTCGGTGTTTGGTGGCATACCATTAATTCTAGCACGTGTTGCCGGAATTCTATTTCTCTTCCTGCTATTACGCTATGGCGAGCCTCTTCGCAGACATCACTCCGAGCGAAGTGGAGAAAGCTCTCCTTGAACGAAAGTGCCGTAAGCGAATAGTACAGCTTTTGGGCATGACTCGTCTACAGGAACTTAATACCACGTGGTTCCTGTCATTCAGACCAATCTGGCAAGATTGCATCTTACCTGTCCTACGATGCCTGCTATGCGGTGAAGAATGCGTGTTAGACACCTGTCTAACATTTCCATCAGCAACGCCAACGGATGTCGATACTCTGCTGGTCCCGATAACGGCCCATGCTCTGTGTTGTCCCCAGAGGCTACCAATTCTGATGACACCAACGACATCCAGCCATCGCGAGACCTGTGCGACTCACTGGCCACCTTCTTCCACCGCAAAATCGCCGACATCCACGACAGCTTCAACACCACGACCGCCCCGGCAACCACCGAGACCACTGCCCCCACAACCACCAACCGCCTGCTCTCCTGGACCAACATCAACGACGAGGACACCAGCGAGATCATGAACACCATCCACTCCGGTTCACCGCTAGACCCGTGCCCTCACCACATCTTCAACAAAGCCAGTACTGCCCTCGCGCCCCATCTCCGGAAAATAATCAACATCTCCTTCGAGACAGCAACCTTCCCGGAAAGCTGGAAGCACGCCGAGATCACCGCCTTACTCAAGAAACCCAAGGCAGAACCCAAGGACCTCAAGAACTTCCGACCCATCTCTCTGCTCCCGTTCCCCGCGAAGGTCACCGAGAAAATCGTCAACAAACAACTGACCCGCTACCTCGAGGAGAACAACATCCTGGACCCTTCCCAGTCCGGCTTCCGCAGCAACCACAGCACCGAAACCGCCCTCATCGCCGCCACCGATGACATCAGGACCCTGCTAGACAACGGAGAAACAGCAGCCCTCATCCTCCTGGACCTATCAGCCGCCTTCGACACGGTCTGCCAC
Source organism: Calotriton arnoldi (assembly GCA_963921515.1). Lineage (NCBI taxonomy): Eukaryota > Metazoa > Chordata > Amphibia > Caudata > Salamandridae > Calotriton > Calotriton arnoldi. Next base: position 3,251,487 of record CAWUFW010000219.1, on the reverse strand, counting down.
CACACACTACGAACACGCCTTCACGACGCCAGGATCCAAGAGAAGGCCCTGGACTGGACCACATCCTTCCTTTCCGGCAGAACACAAAGCGTCCGCCTCGCCCCTTCCGATCCAAGGCCACCAAGATCATCTGCGGCGTACCCCAAGGCTCCTCCCTCAGCCCAACGCTGTTCAATATCTACATGGCACCCCTCGCCCACGTCGCCCGACAGCACAACCTCAACATCATCTCCTACGCCGACGACACCCAGCTGATCCTCTCCCTCACCAAAGACCCTCACACCGCCAAAGCCCACCTCCACGAAGGAATGAAGGCCGTCGCCGAATGGATGAGGACCAGCCGCCTGAAGCTGAACTCGGACAAGACGGAGGTCCTCATCCTTGGTTCCAACCCTTCAGCCTGGGACGACTCCTGGTGGCCAACATCACTGGGAACAGCCCCGCCACCCACCGACCACGTACGCAACCTAGGGGTCATCCTCGACCCCACCCTCTCCATGACTAAGCAGGTCAACGCCGTTTCCTCATCCTGCTTCAACATCCTCCGAATGCTCCGCAGGATCTTCAAGTGGATCCCCACCGAAACAAGAAAAACAGTCACCCAGGCCCTCGTCACCAGCAGGCTCGACTACGGAAACGCCCTCTACGCAGGAACGACGGCTAAGCTCCTGAGACGGCTGCAACGCATCCAGAACGCCTCTGCACGTCTTATCCTCGACATCCCCCGACGCAGCCACATCACACCCCACCTGAGAGACCTGCACTGGCTCCCTGTCAACAAGAGGATAACCTTCAAGCTCCTCACCCACGCACACAAAGCACTCCACAACTCCGGACCAGCCTACCTCAACAGACGACTCAGCTTCTACACCCCCACCCGCCAGCTCCGCTCGACCAGCCTCGCCCTCACCACAGTCCCCCGCATCCGGAAAACGACCGTCGGCGGCAGATCCTTCTCCCACCTCGTCGCCAAGACCTGGAACACCCTCCCCACCAACCTCCGACAGACCCAAGACCTACTGGCCTTCAGAAGACTCCTCAAGACCTGGCTCTTCGATCAGTAGCAGCACCACCCCCCTCTCCCCCCAGCGCCTTGAGACCCTCGCGGGTATGTAGTGCGCTTTATAAGTGACATGATTGATTGATTGATTGATTGACAGCGTTCATTGAGATCTCACAGATGCTTCCGGCTGCTGCCGAGGTACGAGAAAGATCTACAGGCATACAGGTAACAACGGACGCGAACATTGAAATTTGAAATGAAATGAAATGAAATGAAATGAAATGAAATGAAATTTGTACTTGTAAAGCGCACCCATACCCCCAAAGGGGTGTCCAGGCGCTGTACGCATACCGCTGTGGAACCCTTCCTGGCTTTTCCCTGTGAAATGTCCACTCCTGGGCACCCCCAGGGTGAAGCCAGGCATCCCAGCGCTGTTGGGGCCGTTGTGGAGATTAAGCAAGCTATTGCCCAGAGTTGCAGAGTGGGACCCATGATTAGAATAGGCACCGAGGCGAGAATTATCAGGTCCGAGGAAATTGAGCCCAAGACCCGCCGAGGCGGGAATTGAACCCTGGTCCCGGGCCAGATCTCTGCATCAGGGTCTGCCGCTCTAACCATTGAGCCACACTTCTCCACATCAACATTGCTGCGGCATCCTATGCTGAAAGTGATGCTTCACATCTCTGTGCAATTAATCTACTACACGAGGTGTTCCAACTGACACCAACTTCAGTGGACGATATTTTGTCTACAGAAATAGATGATCTCATGTTTACACCAGACCCGTAAACTAACTCTGATTCAGCCGACAGTGTTCCAGAAATGCAGTAACAATTTGGCCTTCATAATTGGAAAACTTGGAACTCTTCCCAAATTGAACTTTTTCCCATTTTTTCGAACTAAAATGACAATTCAATCTGCTTGAAGTAGAACTAGCCTTATAGTATAGACTTCGCGGTACTTCCACAGACACTTAGTCATCTTGTGTGTCTAAAAAAGTTTATTAATTTCCATGACATGAAATAACTTTGATTTTGAACAAACTTATCGATCATTTTTTTGTCACATGTATATATTACTGCTTATTTCATTCAAATTGCATTTTATTTTAAAGTATATGCCTGAAATGAAAAGCAATGCTTAAAGTGTACAGTACCTTTTGCATTCTAATAGGGTTTTTTTTAAATGCCTTTTAAATGGTTTTAAGGAATATTTTAGCAATATGCGGTACTCCATTTAATGTTTAGCATTTTTAAATGTTTAGCATTTTAGTATTATCGTACACACGAAAGTGGAGTGGGTGTTGTATTCCTCTTAGGGTGTCCGTATATAGGTTTTCCTGTATCATGTCCTTATATAGGCACAATTCGCCCTGCCCTTATATAGGCATAAAATCCCAGTCCTTATTTAGGCATTAAACCGTGCACTCCAAATAAAGGCATGGTCTCCGACATCCGTCCGCCCTAACGTCACAACGAGTTCTTGAAGAACAGACCCTTAGGCTTCGGGAGATTCCCTAGCACAGGACTATTGATTTCTTCAAGGACTCATCTATTATGCATGAACCGTTATACCTTAGGGGTTCATTCATGTCGTCTTCCGCTGTCCGATCCACGTCAATGCTAACATTCTGAGGTACCTCTCAGGTATAAATATACCTTCCCTAGCCCTTGTAAACTAGAGGAGACCTCGACTTCAGAGGAGCCCGTTTCCCGGCCTGACGCACTGAGAAGACGCTGTCATCCCTGCACGCAGAGAGTCCAGCTTCCAGTGATCTGACTTCCCTTGCGGGGTGTTGGAGTTCGAGTCTGGCAAGAGATTCCTACCTCTCTCATTCTCAAGGTATGGAGCTGACTAGAACCTAGAGGGACTCTTGGCATACTAGGCATACTAGGCTTAACATACTCTTAGTATACCATAGTAAGGAATACTTCACCTACTTCATACCTCTCCCTACACCTAGGTTAGGTTAGGAACATTGGGGTAGAACTAGCTTAGAAACGCATCGTATGAGTAGTCGCATTTTTAGTCTGTGTTATTTATGTAAATGAATATCTGCTAAAGATCATGCTAGCGCAGTATTATTTATTTTTACTGCTTACGCTGTACATTATTTATCTTGCATACTGTCTTGTGATCGTAACAGCACATTTTACTTACACGAGAAACAAGACTGTTCAATAAATCTTTTATTGAAATGCCCGTCTGTTCTTTCTGTGTAACTTTGAGGAAAACTAAGTATGCACGAGTGAGCTGAGTGAAATAGTTATCTATTGTTTCCACGACTCTGGGACACGTTCTGATTCTAAAGGGAAACAAAGTGGTCATGTCTTGCGGCTGCCAGAAACTACTCCCTTCTTGTTTGTCAAGGAGTTTCTAGTGGCCTCTGAGCTAGCTGGCACAAGTAATTAAGTTTAATATACTCGATAGGGACATACTGACCTTAGTCCTATGTCAAACCTATAGGGGATATTATTCCAATGCGCAGAGCCTATTAGGGAAATAGGAGCTACACTACAGTTTCCTTGTTGCACTCCTCCTTAATTTATGCAGTTTAACTTTACTTTTCTCCTTGATTTTTCAATATTCTTTTTGTTTTTCCATCTACACCACTGGTACTCATAGTACGGCCCGCGGGCCGCCAGCGGCCCGGGAGGCCTTAATTGGCGGCCCGCGGACCTTGCCCTGCCGTTTTTACATTTCCAGTAAGGCCGACAGTAAACACAGAAGATGACCGCAGCAGCATACGTAGTGAATACGTATTAAATATGTATTCACTATGTATGCTCCTGCAGCCACCTTCTGTGTTTACTGCCGGCCTCTGTGACCTCACACATGGCACAGTCGGAAAGCTTCCTAAAAGGCCCTTTAAAAGTCAGCTGTAAGCGTTTTCACAGCTGACTTTTAAAGGGCCTTTTGGGAAGCTTCGTGTTGCCAACAACGATGTCCTCTTCTCCCGCAGCCTCTACTCCACCCACAGAGACAGACACACAGACACACAGAGACAGAGAGACACACACACAGAGACACACGCACACACAGAGGCACATAGAGACAGAGACACAGAGACACACACACAGAGACAGAGAGAGACACACACACACAGAGACAGAGAGACACACACAGAGAGACAGAGAGACACACACAGAGACACACACAGAGACAGAGAGACACACACAGAGACACACACAGAGACAGAGAGACACACACACAGAGACACACACACAGAGACACACACACAGACACACACACACACACACACAGAGGCACACACACAGAGACACACACACACAGAGACTGAGACAGAGAGACACAGAGACCATGACACACAGAGACAGAGAGACACTCAGAGACAGAGACACGCACAGAGACAGAGACACGCACAGAGACACGCACAGAGACACGCACAGAGACACGCACAGAGACACACACACACACAGACAGAGACACACAGAGACAGAGACACTCAGAGACAGAGACACACAGAGACACAGAGACATACACAGAAAAACAGAGACACACACACACAGAGACAGAGACACACACACAAACAGATACACATACAGAGACAGATACACACACAGACAGAGACACACAGACAGAGATACACAGACAGAGACACACAGACAGAGACACACAGAGACAGACAGAGACAGACAGACGTGTGTATGCTGGGTCTGGTGGCTCAGTGGACTAATGCGTCCGCTGCAGGGGCCTCTGTTCGACCTCATGGTCACAGTTTTTTTTTACTCTAGCCCCGCCCCCACAGGTGCGGCCCTCGGCCACAAACCACACTGTAAATTTGGCCCCCGAGAGAAAGTTTGTGAGTCCCCATGATCTACACTTACAGGCCGGCTTTACTCTGTGCTATACTGGGAAATTCAACTCACACTTACCTTACCAAACCGCATCCGCCAGGCAGGCACCCAAGATCGACGGACAGACAGTCCAAGGAAGGACCAAGCGGAATGCTGAGATGCAACTCCCAATTTGACAATAATTATAGTATCATTTCATTTGACTCATTTTTTCTCTTCAATCATTATGACTGTGTGTGTTGTTGTTTATTATGTTTGCTTTTATTTGACTCCTACAGATATTTTTTATTTTCTTTGTTAGCTTTAAAAGGAAGCCCGGTACAACAGAACATAAACTGTATGTAACTTGGGTCTCTCTGGGGGCAGACAGGCAAGGCAATTGCATAATGATAATTAATAATATACTGCTGCCCTGTACTACTAGTCTAGTACTACTCATCAAGACATCATCGTGCATGCATTTCCTTTTTCTCCCTTAACAGATTTATGATGGTCGGCTGCCAAGATTGTGTGTTGTCCATGTGTAGTGTTTGTCTTTGTCAAACCTTTCACTCAGACCCCCCTTCCCAACCATCCATCACACCCTAACCCTCTTCCCCTGGGCTATGTGATTTATATTGAGGTATGACTAAATTATATTTACACCAATTATTGATCACACACTTGCTGGGGCAGATGTGGCGAAAGCAACACTAACTCAAGGCAGGGTGAGGATCTTCTTTTGCTCTAAGTATATATACTTCACTTCAGCCTACACTGGCAATATTAGATTCCCCACCCATGCACAGTATTCGATATTCAATTTTTTTCCAGAGGAACATAAATAATCCATCATAATAATATAATTGGTTGCCAGCATCGAGTCATCAATCATCCTAGTTCCAGCACTAAAGGTTACGAAGCCGCTTGTCCACTTCATCATCATAGCTAGAGTCGACTTCAGTTTGTAACTTGTACTATGCTAGCCCTCCAGGCATTCTGGTTTATTTTACTCTAGCATTGCTTATCATCATCATGGTTTCTTGTTTGGCAGTCTTCTTGTGTACTGTACTTCTACTACTCGTTCCCGAGTCTCCCTCAGGTGACTAACTGTCTTATTTTCTTTTTTTGCAAATACTACTGTCAGTGTCTACTACTACTACTACCACCACCAGGGCACCTTGGGAAACCAAACCATCACCATGCAGCCATCGCTTTGCCTAAGTATAAATAAACATCAATCACAGGTAAGAGAAGAATTTTGGGGGAAGCATAATTAATAATATGGAAATTAATTCATTAATTCACACAACCACAACCTTCCGAGTCCATAGGGGTTTTAGTTGTAGACTGCATAGACTAGGAGGAGAGACTGACAGTACTAGTAGGACAAGTCACAAGTGAGGGTACCGCATCTATCTGTTGGTGTGTTACACTATCGGCAGATTATTTCAATCAAAAACTGGCTGCGGCCCTGCTGCAGCAAAGGAAACCGTGTGAAGTAAAAGAGTAACCCCCCACAAAACATCTACATCATATGCAAACTATGAATAGTTTATTCCCCTAACAAATAAACTAATGAAAAAAAACCACAACACCTGACCCACCCCTCTCCCTAATCCCAACCAATGTCCATCATAAGACTCCAATGTCCATAAACCCCAACTTTTCCCCAACGCCCAATTCCCACTCACCAAAAAAAAAGATTCAAAAAGGGGCAAGGTGACGGAGTTCTAGTGGCAGGCTCGTCGGATCTTGTTACTCTCCAGGATGTTTAATCGCTCCTCTAGGCACACCATCTGGAGGAGCATGCGGCGCTTAAATGCCTTGCAGTTGCATGCACAGGGGTGGGCAGCAGTATTCAAAGAAGAAGTGCGGCGTGCGGCTGCCAGACCACGGCACCGTACCACTGGAGGCACTGGGGGGGCCTGGCTGGGGCCCGGGGCATTGAAGGAGGCTGTAGCTGCTGCCACCTCCTCCTCTGCCAGAACCACCAGCCGCCGATATTCCGTACGGATGGCCTCCAGCTTCCGTTGCCAGGCTATGGTTGCTAACTCCTTCCTGTTTGGTTGTTTCGGTTGGGAAGGAGTAGCTATATCGAGAAAGAAAAAAGACAGTTGTAACCAATACTCTTAGCAGAACAGTAACACAAAATTAATTATGCACATAAAATTATAGTGGCACAGTAGCACTAGCAAGCACAGTACCTAACATTTGTGGTATACTACCACTTCCTCGGCCTCTAACATTTGTGGGAGTTTCAGGAATTACTACTAGGCACTATGGAGTAGACAAGTCTTCTTCTTCGCTCTCATGTTTAGCTAAATTAACCTTGTAGGCATGTCAGCTCAGTCAGCTTGCGCCCTAGACAGACACACTCGTGTCGCAGACTCACATTATTTTTATTTACTACTGCCTGCAGGTGGGGCAGCTGTAGTCTACAACTACACAATTATCTTATCTTTCTATTATGGCCATGCTCTGTTACATCAATGGCAACTGCTCAATTTCACTTTCACCCTGACTACTACAACAAGGCAGATGATATTGGATCTGAATGATTATAATGGAACGACGTGAGGTACTATTGATTGATTGCACCATGCAGCCAATAGGCCACCCATGGCTGACACGATCGAAATAACAAAGGTAGGGAGTGGGCCTCGGAGTAGGAGGGAGGTGATTGATAATGGGTGGGTATGGGTATACTTACACAATATATATGTTGTGCTTGCAAACTACAGTGAGTCAAGGGAGTATTCTGAAATTCAACCCTGAATCAAAAACCTTGAAACAGTCCTTTCCAGCGATTTTTCCATTTATTATAGCATTGCTCTTCTAGCATTATATTTTTTTTATTCTAATCTTATTCTTATCTTCACCCTTGGCTTTGCTACTCTGGCACGTTTTTTTTTTTTTTACATTCTCTTCATCCAGTGACAGTCTCCACCTAATACCATCCAGGCATCCATCCATTCAAAGTAAACATGGCTATCATTCTTGTTAATCTCTCAACAAACCTTTCACCAACAACATACATTTGCAATTTGTTTTTAAACCACCACCCATGCGTCCTTGCTTGCCTTTGAGTTTGACCCATCAAACCCGTCAGAGGATTCCTAACACCCATACAGTTTCACCCACCCAGGCAAGCATCCTTTCTTTCACCTTTCACCCATCCTTCAACCACCAATGCACCCGATTCCTATCAGCCACCTCTGCATCCCGGGCCCCCTTCATTCACCCACACATCCTTCTGTGCCAGTCATATATTACACGTCACCCGTCCTTCCTCCTTCCAACCTTCTTTCCCTTTTCATTCAACCCATCCATCAAGGTCGTCTGACTCTTAGTCTTCTTCATAAAACTTTTCCAGCTGAGTTGAAGTCCGATAGAAGAGGCCATTAGCTACTCAAGTCAACTCCCGCCGCTAATGCTATTGCTAATGCTACGTAAAGGGTGTCTTCTTCAACCGTTGTTCACAACAACTTAGTCTCTCTCAACAGTACAGTGTACACCCTTGCAGCTAGTGTGTATTGTCCTAAGTAAGGAATATAACTTACCACCGCCCGCCACTGCTGCTGGCTCACCCACCCCCTGCAGCTGCCACATCTGCTCCCTCCTGGCTGGTGTCGCCTGCCCCACCGCTGGCCCCGGCACTGGTGGTCTGTACGAATAGAAAAAACATTACACTTTTTTAGATGCCATATACGCCTCCCGCTATTTTTTTTTTCTCTAGCAAGATTGAAAATACAATACATACACCACACACATCACTAGTACAAATCGGGTACTAGAGTAGAGTAGACAGTAGTATGTCCTATCCTATCAAAAATAGTGAAATATCTGGTTGGGCATTTTGTTGGTGGCAATTTTCGAAATGCCTCTCAAGAAGAGGACATCCCAAAGGACTGGACTCAGTGGCTAGAGCTATTGGTGAATCTGAGTTTTAAAACTTTTTAAAAAGAAAAAGAGTGGCCAACTGGGCGGACAATCGGACATGAGGTCTCTTGAGTCTCGAGTCCTCTCTCTTGGTTGGAAGATATAATTGTACCCTCCTCCTCCTCATGCTTCCTTCCAGCCATGTTGCACAGTAATCAGTTGTTCACAATCAACTGCTGCTGCTAATAATAATAATAGTACTAGGCCTAGACGAGAAAAAGTAAAAATACACCACTTTGGGGTGTCCAACGTGACATCATTTTCTTTACTGATTGAGCATGAGAAAGAAAGTAGAAGAAAGCCTTCTAAAATTCTCAACAAACAAAACATGAGTGGAAGAATACCTTAGTTGGGCATGCAATCTGCACAGCAGAATACTAGTACTAGTAGTAGTAAAGGACCAATGTGTTCTCTGAGTCTTACAGTAGTACCACCACTAGGCATTCCACAAAATATAAGGGGAGAGGGAAAGCTGACTGAAAAACCAGAATAAATTATAAAGTAAGCTACAGACAGACTAATAGTAGTACAGAGTCAGAGGCAGTTAGATTGATGTAAAAAAAAAACAGACACTAGAAATATAATTAAAGTAGGTAGGTAATGCAGGGATAACAAGAATTTAGAAACAGATAGATCAAAGAAGATTTGGTAAAAAATAGAATTAGGAAATGGAAATAATAGTTCGAAAAAAAAAGTTGGTGCAGTAAAAGTTAGGGAAATATAATTATTAATATTAACATCAGGAGGACTTACTGAGGCCAGCAGCAGAGCCATCTGTAGAGGAGCGATCCTGGCCATGGGAGGCCTCTCCAGCTCCCGCCTCAGCAGACCCCATTGTCTTCTTCTTGCCCCTGGATGCTGATCATGCAAGACATAATAAAGAGACAAAAATTGATTGGTGTGAAACAAATAATAAATATTTCAAAAAACACTCTTAAAAGATTTTTTGACAGGAAACGACAATTGCAATAACATTGACCTATCTAATCTGATCGATAAGTAGTATCGCGAATCGCGATCGTGGACCGTCCTATCTCCTTATTTATTAATCCAGTGTTCCATTCCGATTCCAGAATCCTAAACCTAAGTACCACCTAGCCCGCCTATTCCAAAGACATTGGATTGAATTGCCAAAAATTATATTTGCTTCTTCTAAGTTCCGATCTCATTTGCAATCATCAATGAATCAACCCTCTTTGACAGACCAATTGTTCACTAAGTCTGCATTTCCATTTATTTTAGTCCTCAAAAATGCATAGATGGACGCATGCATATTGCATACACCAAATTGTTGGTTGGTTGCTGAGTTGCTATATTATTCACTCACTAACAAACTATAAAGGGTTCTAAGGACTGGAGTCAGCAGCACGTGACGGAGGACGCGTCACGCGGACCGCTAAAAAATTACCAACTAATACTAAGGAACTAACTATAATAATAACTACCTACCACCACTATCTTAGTGACAGGACAAAGCAAAGGAGTCTCTCTAGCATTACCTAACTTAAGTTCTCTAACCTCTCTTACATAATCAGCCCAAGCGAGCGCAAAGTTGCAAACAAGTAAGATTAGTAGCGCAGAGAACCTGTCTAGAAGAATAACAATCACATAATATAAGATTTTTAAATATAACTTACCTGCATGTAAGCAGCAGCAGCATTCTTGCTATTTGGGGAAAAAATAATATTCGCAATAATAACACAGAACAGAACACACAATAGTAATATAATTAGCTACTCACCAAGCCTCACGACCTCAACACCGAGCAGGTTCAGCAGGTCCTGCTCCCAGTCCAGGATGTCAGTCCACCGGTGAGTCAGCTGGTTGTGGGTGTGCCGGACCTCAGACCAGCGAAACACTGCCTGGCACACCCTCGCCCACTGGCGGTGACGCTCCTGGATACCATAGCCGGAACCAGGCCTGCCACCTGCTGCCAAGGTTAAGGGGAGGTGGCGCTGCATGGAAAAAAAAACTAGGGCGGCCACCTCCACCTCTGAGAACAAGGCCCGGGCCTGCACCCCTTCCGGGTGCCATCTTCCGCAAGGAAGACGGCTCCTGGTCGCACTACCCTTAGCCATGGTTCTGGGGGAGTGGGGCGGAAAATAAAATGTAGAAGTAAAAAATAAAGTCAGAAGAAGAAGTAGGGAAGTAAAAAATAAATAAAAAGCAAGTAATAGGTAAACAGTACAAAAAACGCAGTAAAAGTAGAAATAAAACGCAAAATATACACTTAGGAAGAAAGAGGGATAGATAATAAATAAAAAAAATCAGAAAAAAGTTTTAGAAACAAAAGATTGAAAAGATTTGCGAGGATTCAAAAACAGGCACCATAACCATACAAAGAGTAGAAAAACAAGATGGCCGCGCCCATTGGCGACCACGTGGTGAATTTGCGCGATATTTCCCCCGAACACGCAATCCGCATTGCCGAATGTCAGAAACATCTCGCGAGCATGCGGAACAAGCAACTCTGCATGCTCGTGGAACTCCGTGTAGCGTTGCAGAGTTTTTTTACCGCTTCGTGGAGTTTCGCGAAGCACAACTACGCGAACTCCGCCCAGGCTTAATGAAATCTCAAGTAGTCCATGGCAGATTTAATATATATATATATATTTTTTTACAATGTATGACCCTAAAGCTGTTGTAAACTGAACAATAGCCTGTTGAACATGCCTCCTGGATAGATTGGAGCAGGCTCACCACTTCCCAATGTCTAGTTACCGTTGCCATAGAAATATTGGATGCTATTAAGGAGAAGAAAGACCTCCCCAGAGCAGAATTACGTTTATGACAGCTAGAATAATAGCAACACTTACTCTGAACCTCAAGAAGTTAATCAGAATTTTCAGGGACTCAGTCTATAAAGTTCTTTCCAGCCACCCCTCCATCCATCCTTTCATATTTACTCCCATCATTTCACCCATCCACTGATAAATATATATTCACGTATCTATTCATCCTTTCACCCATCCATTCTTTCACCCCTCTTTGTCTGTCCATTTTGTATCATTCTATCCATTCACTCCTTCACCTTTTGATCCTTTCACCCTTCCATCTAGCCATCCTTTCGTTCTGCCACCCATTTATTCGTTCACCCTTTCCTCCTACCTTTCACCTTTTTTCCTTCTCTCCTTTCATATTCCCTTCTTTCCTTCCACCATTCCTTCCTCCTCCTGTTTTCTCTTTCCTATCTGCCCATCTTTTTTTCTCATTCTTATTTTTTCATACCTTTCTCTCACACTCATCTCATTCATCTAATTTTTTCTGTATGTCTCTCTCTTTCTATGTTTTAATTAGTTTTGCTTCTCTCTTTCCTTCAATGTGCATACCATCCCACTGCCCACAAACCACTTCCATGGTATTCCCTAACCGTTTTATTTTTTAGCATTTTTTCTGCAGACAAGGGAGGTCCATGAGCAACTAACTAACGTTTAAATGGGACTCAGTTCACCTGTCTGTCGGGACCAGTGTCACGCCCCACTGAAGCTGCTAGACTGTGCATTCCTTAAACGACTGGATGCTCATGTTTCAGGGATCATCAGAAATCTGAGAGCATTTGTCCTGAGCCTATACTCCAATATTGATTATAACAAACAGGGGCAGCCCTACTCCCCAGAACCTAGGGCCAATGAACAATGTTATAGCAACAATGGTTCAGGGAATAATTGTAAACAAAAAAAATATTTGTAGCACAAGACCTACAACTAAAACAGGACAATTAATTGAGGAGAAAATTACAAAAGATAAAATAAAGTGCCCACAACAGTTATCTGAAAGACGTTTGTTTTTGAAAAATATTCATAGAACACAAAAAATATTACAATAATCAACTGGTGCTCACAGAGTTACGCAAGACATACAAAAATGAAAGGTACAGATTGCAGTGTAAACAAAAGGCAATGGTAGTATTGCCAGCTCCTCTCGCACGCTTGATTCTTTCTCTGTGACGCATGCGAGACGACTTGGCAATACTACCAGTACCAAATTGGAAGGTGACTTTAGCCTGGAGGAGATTCAGATAAAATAGTGCTATTAGGAACTGCGCGTGCCAAGCTAATCCTGACTTTTGCCTTAATTGGCAGCACTAATAATGAGTTGTCTTGGAGATTCTCTCTAGATCCACTCAAGTGTTTACAAACTTAAATTGATGGTTGCTCCCAACGTTTGTTTTTTGTCCTGATTAACAAATTAACAAGGTTGAAACGCCGCCGACGCCTTCCTTTGGCAAATTAAGGGAAGCATATATTGTGTTGTGTTCCTGTCACTTGACGGAATATTTTATGGTAATTTTTCCTCTGCAATTGCCTTTTGTTTACACTGTAATCTGTACCTTTCATTTTTGTATGTCTTGTGTACCAGTTGATTACTGTAATATTTTTTGTGTTCTATGAATATTTTTCAAGAACAAACGTCTTTCAGATAACTGTTGTGCGTACTTTATTTTATCTTCTGTAATAGTCTCCTCAATTAATTGTCCTATTTTAGCTGAATGTCTTGTGCTATGAATATTTTAGCTTTGTTTAAAATTATTCCCTGAACCATTGTTGCAATAACATTTTTCTCCAATATTGTCAGCCCAGGAGCCAGAGATTCCTTAGTTAGACTCTCACTTTGAACACTGGTTTTATAATAACATGGGAATTTTGCTCAACCATTAGACAAGGGCCAAAACGTTTCTTTTTAACCTTTATGTCTACTGTAGTCTTCAGGTTTCTGCTTCACGGCCTTGCTGTCCCATCTGAGTATCTTCTGATAATTGTGCGATCTCAGTCTTGGCCCTCATTTTTTTGGGGTCTGAATTGGAACAGCGCATATCATATTAATCTATTTACAACCCAAGTCTTTCAGAATGAGCTTGTCGTTATGCCTCCTCAAATCACAGTGACCCACTACGACATCGAAATCTAGGGCCTTGAATGGGCCCTTTCTTTCCTTCTCTGAACCCCTAGATGAAGCCAAACTGATTCTAAAGAGGGCAATTCTTATTCCACATCTGATCCACTGCTGATATCAATAAATACAATCCTTCCGAAATCCCTACCGCTCCCCACTTCATCCTCTTCTTGGTCACTGTCCTTCTCGGACATCTGCAAATTTCACACCATATGTATCTGTCCACATGCACTGGTGAAGCAGATCACTTTATGTTTAGGAATTTCCACCATTATTTACTTTTCCAATAGCCTTGCACTACGTTGCACAGGAGCCAATGTTGATAGTTGTTCCAATTGGCTTTAATACATATTTTAACACATTTCATACCATTTGTTTTGCAAACCGTTTCTATTAGTAGTAGATACATTTCTTTTGCCAAAACTTAGTTTGAACTTTACATACTATATTCTTTTAACCGCAGCCTTGTGCCCACCAAAACAATTTTAAGAATAAGGGCCTGATTAGGATGTCGGGTGGACAGCCACCGACAGGCCATCGGTGGCAGTCCACCCAAAATCCAGGCCATCGGTCTGACTGCCGCATTATTATTGGAGACGGACCGCAAAGGTGGAGAGGAAAGACTGTCACCTATGACAGGATCCAAGATTCCCTCCGGGCAGCGGTGGGAATCGCATCCTTACCATGGGGGCAGTGCCTGCGCAGGCACCCATGTAGGGATTATGATGTACCTTTCGACTCCCTTTTCATAGCGGTGTGACTGCCATGAAGAGGCAGCCGGAAAGTGACTTTGGGGACCCCAAACAGGGCCGCTGTATCCTGTGGGCCACTACAAAGTAGCCCAGGAGGCACATGTAGTCCCCCCGCACATCCATGCACTGTGTGCCTGGTGCAAGCAGCAGTGGAAAAAAGCACTTTTCTGACCACCGCCACTGCGGTCTAATCATAGTTGGGCAGGCGGTCCGCCGACTGATTGTCGGGCAGTCTTCTCCCCTCGGCGATGTAAGCCATCGTAATAAGGGTCTAAGTCTAGAGATTGACCAATACAACTAAAGGGTAGAAAATTATGATTTTAAATATTAGGTCGCTGGAGGGTGCTTCTGGTGTGGTTCTAGTAGCAGCATAAACATAGTAGATAGAAACGTTTTGGCTATTCTGCCATACCATACCCTTTGGCTGCCTGGGACATTTCCCACAGTGACATTTCCAGGATCTGCTTTCTATAGCTGCAACTGCCCACGGCAAGCACCGAGATCTGACCATGCTCTAAAGAATGTGCTAGAGATAGACAAGACTAGAGCGGATGGTTCTACTCCCACATCAACACTCTCTCAGCTGTGTGGCGCACAAACTAGAACAGTGTTACTTTACACTCAGGGGCGTAGCTTCAGGGAGGTGTTTGGGGTGTTACACCCCCCTAATAACTGTGTTCTCTGGTAATCAGTTGGGTAAAGGTGCTTTCAGTTGGGTATGGTGATGTGTCAGTCGTATTTCAGAAGGAATTTTTACATAACAGACAAAAACGCTCACACACTCTCTCCCTCTCCGCTTTGAAAGGCTTAAAAAATGTTGTTTATTTTACAAAATATTCTTTTTTCACTCACTTAGTACCCCACTAATCTGCATTCATCTCCATTTCCACTGCCCTGCTTGTGGTATAATGTATTTTAACTTCATATGCCAACATGATTGTTGGAAAATCTGAAGCTCCACCCCCCCCCAATATTACATACCAAGCTACACCCCTGTTCGCGCTTAGCATATTCAGGAAAAATGGAATAAGAAGTGCTAGTGCACCATCATTAACTATTCCTAACCCATCCTTACATCCCACTGCCGATGGCTATACAGGCTTTGAACATGGCTCGGGCCTATAACAAGGGAGAGGCTAGTAGACATTGAGAGCAGACTATCCTAAATTAAATAGGGTGAAACACAAAGACAAATATTGGAAGGTTTGAGCAGGAAGCCTATACCAGCCATTAGCCCTGAGCCACTCCATTGTCTTCAATGGCGCTCTCATCCTCTCATTGTTATAGCATTCAATTTTCTATACTCAAACTGTGCAAAATCTGTTTAAATCACTGGTTTACAAACTAATTGAGAAACTAAACCTTTCTCGCAATTTTTGTTTTGAAGGATTTCGGATCTTTAACAGCTTTTGTGCCAAAAAAGAGAAGTTATTTCCAGTCTGTATTCGAACCTCGCCTGAACGCATTTTCAAGAGCACAGCCTTTCTAGTTTCTAGAAAATGTGTATCGCTGAAGTGTGTAACTCCTGATTGATGATGGAGCAGATGTAGGGCCGGTTTAAGGGACTGGTGCAACCGCACCTGCCATTGACCTCTGGGGCGTGGGGGGGAGGGGGGCACTGTGTGTAGAAATAACTTATGTGTTTCAAAGTGCAGAGTTCCCTGTGTGCCCAGCACATTTCAGGCAACAGTAAAAATGTCATGTTTATGGGGGTTATTAATGTTCCTGCTGGATAGAGATCAAGAGTTTTGTTTAATGGTAGTTGTGACTCATCATAAGGTAGCGCAGTGGGTTAATATGCCTGCTGCAAATCACAGAACTGTATTTTATGTGGATAGCACAGAGGGTTACTGCTTTTGTTACAGACATCCCTTTGCTACTTGCAGTTCATAAGTTACAATCCTTATTTAGCACAGTGACCTATGCACTGTAATCAAAGAGCTGCATGCAAGCTGCATGGTAGAGGTTAGAACGTTATGTTTTTTCCACAGTCTTTCATTATCCTAATAATGCTAAAAGAGGTTTGTTGGGGTAGAAGTATATTCTTATTAGTAAAACCAACCCCAACCATTGTGCTACATTTTAAATTTCGAGTTTGTGCTTCTCCAGACCAAACACTCTTAAAATATACTGCTTACAAGTATGGATGACATGCGACTCCTGCACCTTGTAACCCTCATTTTCTTATGGAACATTTTCTATAGACTGATTTACACATGTAGGATTCTTTGTCTCCATATAATGTGTGTGTGATGTAAAGTGCTTCAACATCCTACATTGCTATGAATAACGATATAAAACAAATTAAATACATGAGAGAGAGGAGCTAGGAAGAGATGAGGGGCACTATTGGAGGGTGTTAGCGAGGGAATCAGTGGAAAAGGATGTCATTAGGGGGGCACCAAAAAAGATTCTAGCACTGTGCACCACCAGGGCTGCAGCCAGCCCTGAGCAGACGTCTCTTGTTTTCCTTGGGACATGCCCAGTCATGAAAGACTAGTGCCTGCCAGTGTTGCCTGTACCTAAGTACAATAATACTGTCACGAAGACTGAAAGTGCAGAGCCAACCTAGACTAAAGAGACAAAGGTGAACAAGCTCATATAAATAGTCCTAGTCGGTGTTTGAAGTTGTTGTAATAAAGGGTGTGTCCAGCCCGTAATTCCAGCAGTCCTTAAACAGATCCATTACATTCACCCAGCAGCACCCATATGTTAAACACTGACTGCAGCTGGATCTTCTCAAAACACGATGATTTCTACTTTGGAAGGAAAAGAGCAAACAAGGGGGCATTACAGTTTACAGGAAAGACTATTTTTATCATGATAAAGTGTATGTCAGGTTATCACATGGTGCTCAGTTTGTGGGAACAAAACATTGCCAGAGCCAGAATGCATCGCAGGTCAGGTTTTGAAGGCAGGGCGGGTGTCAGGGACTTTGTTACTACGAATGCTGTGATTACTTGCCGGTAATATCATTACTCTGAGTCCTTCTCTCGCTGTGATGACTCACATAGTGAGGCCCCTGTGCCTCCAGTCACAATACCCTCCTAGCATATATAAACCCCTCCTTACTTCCTATTCCATAACAAACCCAAACACCACACAGTTGGAATGGTCAATAGGGTGAGAGAGAGGGCTTGATTTATCATGGTGAGAAAGGGACTCAGAGTGATGCAATTACCTGTAAGTAATCTCAGCATTACCTCCTCTTCTCTTTCGCCATCATGAATCACATAGTGAGACTTACCCAAGCCACAAAACTGACCAGGATAACTGCACAGAATATGCAAACACAAGGTTAATATATAGGCAAAAAACTGTTTACAACACGGAAGCCAAAACTTTGGAACACAACTAGTCCAGAACCTCTGGGCCCTGCACCACCCGATAATGAGTCACAAAGGTAGAAGGCACTGCCCAAGTGGCAGCCCGACAGATATCCTGCAAAGAAGCACCCTGGATCTACGCAACAGAAGCGGACATGCACCTAGTAGACCTCCTCTATGTCCAGAGCAGATGACAGACCAAACTGCTTATATGCGAGCAAAATCATCGACCTGATCACCCTTCTCAACATCTGAGTTGAAGCCTTATCCCCCTTCCGGGCGGGACCAAAGTTCACAAAAAAGCGGAGGATACCCAGAACTCCTTCACCCATTCCAGTTAGATAAGAACCACCCTCCGCACAACAAGCGAATAAAGTGCCACCTCCTAAGGAGACTAAGAATCTAGGAAAAACACTGGAAGAATCACTTCTTATTAAATGGATCAAAGAATTCACCTTGGGCACAAAGCCAGGGCTCAACCTAGGAACAATCCTGTCCTCAAACACACGAACGAAAGGAGACAGACAGGACAATGAGCCTAGCTCCCCCAGCTGGCAAGCAGATGTGACAGCCACCAGAAAAAACACCTTCAAAGTCAGAAGATGTAAGCCAACAGACATCAAAGGTTCAAATCGTGGATATTGGAGAGCCCGCAAAACCAGCTGCAAATCCCAAGATGGACACACCACCTGAGGGACCGGACAGAGATTGGAAAACCCTTAAAGATCCTGGAGACAAGACCCTGATCGCCCACCAAACCCCCCTAGGGGGACCAGAAAGCCTTAATCGCTGCCCAGTGATCATAGATGTAGTGCCACTAATCAGGAGAATTAGGCCTTACCGAGACGGCGGGAGGTTGGGTAGGTTATCAGACCTCCAAGCCCTACGAGAACTATCTCAAGGATTCTCTCAGCCGCATCTCATGGGGATAATTTCCCGTTTCATTTAGATTATTCTCCTGATTAGTGGCACTACATCTATTTTGAAAGGCGACTACACTACACTATCACTCACTGCACATTTACCTTGGTCCTGAAGAAGCGCTTACCATCTCCTCCTCAGACAGTTAGGGCCTGATTCACAGAACTAACTTACGTCAAAAACGTAAAGTTAGTACTTTTTGGTATTCACAGAATTCACTTACTCATTTTGGTATTCACAGAATGAACTTACTCATTTCGGTATTCACAGAAGGTAGGACTCCTAACTTTAGGACTCCTAAATGCCTTCTGTGAATACCGAAAGTCTTAAAGTTAGGATTTTCTCAGTTTAGGAGTAGTAAAGTTAGGACTCCTAACTTTACTACTCCTAAACTGAGAAAAATCCTAACTTTAAGACTTTCGGTATTCACAGAAGGCATTTAGGAGTCCTAAAGTTAGGACTACTAACTTCTGTGAATACCGAAATGAGTAAGTTCATTCTGTGAATACCAAAATGAGTAAGTGTATTCTGTGAATACTAAAAGTACTAACTTTACGTTTTTGACGTAAGTTAGTTCTGTGAATCAGGCCCATACTGCGCAAAACATGTTGACCTCCTTAAAATGCATGGAGTGGAACTTTTGTAAAAATAACGTGAGATGTACAATATGCTTGATATGGATAATTGAAGTAAACAACAAATGGTGTGTTTTAAATTTTTGTAGTTACCCCTGACGAAGGGCTGATAAGCCCGAAATGCATTGGGTTATGTGAATCTGGCTACCAAGGATGACTGATGCATTCCTGCGGGCTATAGAACAAGGCCTGGATAGGCATATCTATAGCATTTTTAAGCAAAGGGAAAACATGATGCCTTCGATGTGGAAAATAAAGAAAAGAATAATTTGACAAACAAAGGAATAAGAGTGATTAAAATGGATTATTAAATTAAGGATGGAGTCTATTGAGTATCCGTGGATGTTGCTGTGCGACTGGATATGGGGTGTAAACTCACTTCATACTTTATGGATTGCTCTATTTAATCGACAGGTTGGTGCTGCAACTGTTTAAAATGTTGAGAGCTCCCAGTGAAGAATGTGCACATCTACACACCCACACAAGCACATGTACCCCAGCTTGTACGATAGCAGTTCAAGCTTCCTTTGCATACACAAAATCGTTACACCATATGCAGCAGCACTGAAGGGGAGTCTGACAGAGTAGGCAAAGGTGGAGAGAAGAAAGGGTGAGATGCAGAGAGGAGTTGAATCAGAAAGAGGGGAGCATGACAGGTAGGACAGTTAGGAGGAGAGGGAGACGTGTGAGGCAGAGAAAGAAAGGTAATTGAGAAAGAGAATGAGGACGATGAGGTGGAGAGAAGAAGGTGGATAAGTAAGAAAGATAGAGGGGGTGAGGCACGGAGTCGGGAAGGTGAGTTGGAGATAAAAGAGTGAGGTTGAGAAGGAAGGGTCAGGTGGAGAGAGAGGGGGTTGACAAGCAGTGAGAGAATGGTGAGGTGAAGAAAGATAGGAGGGTGAGGCGAGGGAAAGGTAAGGGTGAGGCAGAGAGAAGGAGCTGAGACAGAGAGAGTGAGAGTGAGCTGCAGCAGGGAGAGAAAAGGATGAGATGGAGAAAAAGAAGGGTGAGGTCAAGAAAGGGAGGATAGTGTGGAAGAGAGGGAGGACGATGAGGTGGAGAGATGAAGGAGAATAAGTCAGAATGACAGAGGGGTTGAGGCAGAGAGTGAGAAGGGTGAGGTGAAGAGAGAAGGGTGAGGTGGAGAGAGAGAAGGGTGAGGTGGAGAGAAGGGTGAGGTGGAGAGAAGGGTGAGAAGGGTGAGGTGGAGAGAGAGGAGGTTCCCACAAAGTGAGAGGATGGTGAAGTGGAAAAAGAGATGAAGGTGAGCCTAGAGAAAGAGAAGGGTGATGCAGAGAAAGGGTAATGCGGCAGGGAGAGAGGATGGAAAGCCAGAAAGGGGTGAGGTGATGAGAAAAAAGGGTGAGGGGGGAGGTTGCAGATGGTGAGGTGGGCAGGAGAGAAGGTGAAGTGAAAAAAAGGAGAATGTGGTGGAGAGAGAGTGGGGTAAGGCAGAAAAAAGGAGGGTGAGGCAAAACTAAAGGAAGGTGTGGCAGAGAGAAAGCAAAATGAGGAGGAGAAAAGGGGAGGTGAGGCAGAGAGAGCAGAAGAGATTAAGGGGCACATGCATCAATGTAGGCTTTTGCGATTCCTTAATTGCGATTATTAAGGAATCGCAATTAAGGAATTGCAAAAGCCTATGCATGTAGGAATCGCTATAAAATTAGCGATTCCCAAACATTCCTTAATTGCGACTCGCAAATTGCGAGTCGCAATTAAGGAATGCCTTCCCATTCATTCCTATGGGCCTACAGGCCCATAGGAATGAATGGAAATAGTACATGCAGCAATTTGCGAGTACCAATAGGTACTCGCAAATTGCATGTCTATTCAAGGTGCAAGGGTGTCAAAAGGACACCCTGTTGCACCCTGAAATTGATCTGTGCACACATGTTGCGCACACACATGCCCCAAGGGCAAGTGTGTGTAACCTACAACTTTGAAAAATGCACTTTAGTGCAGTTTTCAAAGTTTTTGCAAATACCATCAAGTTCAAATTGATGGTAATTTGCGGCCCCTATTAGCGAAATCGCTATTTGCTATTTCATCATGTTTGCTATTTGCTATTTCATCATTTAAGGAATCGCAAGCTGCGATTCCTTAAATGCAATCGCAATTTAATAAATTGCAAAATATTGCCATTTCTTAAATTGCGAGAGCCTTACAGTTTGATGCATCGCAGAAGCCCTTTTTGCGGGCGCAAACGGATGATTTTTGCGAATCGCACCGTTTGCGCTCGCAAACAAGGTTGATGCATGTGCCTGTAAATATATAGGTACAAATCCCCCAAAAATACAGAATTAAAACTAGTAGTCATAACTCTTCCAGTAGATAAGGTATGCAGTCCATCTCCTTACAAAGGCCATGCAGTATGCATGACCCATCTCGCAGGCACCCTGAAGATGCTAGGCAACACCATTCATCTTCATGGCCCACCCATGTTTCTTCTGGTGCAAAACCGAGCTGACCACCTTTATCTTAGCACATCATGTCGTCAAAGTGAACTTACTTAATTCTGAAGCTCTTAAGCTATTGCTAAAGTTGTAGACAGCACAGCTAAAAAAACAGGGAGCAGTGGTTGCCACACTCCGTTTCTGAGCTGTGCTGTTTAAAGCTTAAGCACTAACATGAGAGTTAAATAGTTAAAGGTATGCGTTTATGCTGCATATCTTAAACAAGCATTGGCAACGCCAAAAGGTCTGGCCTTTGCCACAGAGCTATTGTTTTTCCAATTACTTATTTCATTTGCTATAATTTATTGTTAGTTTAGCAGTAAGCTGTACAAGAAAAAGAGAATGGTACTGACTTTTTCCAAAGACACACTCATTTTTGACCACCTGCATAACAGCGTGCGTCCTAATAGCTGCAAGAACTAATTAGATATGCTGGGTCACAATGCCATGGCTTGCAACTAAACATGGGAATCAGGTACAGCTAAATACCAAAGACAGTTTCATAAAATAAAATAAAATAAAATGGCAAATCTGATAGGCATGGCTTTAATTTACAAATACCGGCATGCACAAATGTTGTTTGTATATGTTAGGCCATTAAATGATTGTATTATACCCCGAAATATATTCACAAGCATGCTTTTTACACTAATAATGCCTCCACTAGTGTGCAACATAATACAAGTTGCAACCTGAATTAGACCAAAGAGAGGGTGCTGCACAGTTTATTTATGACAGCACTTCTGAGAACGATATGTAGCACTGTACTGAAGACACACTGTGACGACACACTGTGGAGTACTACCTTCCTTACAGGCATGCTTAATATCAGAATAACCTGAACTAATGCAATGCACAGCTTTTATGAAGTAAAAGAGGCATTGTGAGCCTGCATGTTTCAATTTTAGTGTGAGGCATAATGATTTTACGGAGTTGCATATGGTTGGGGTGCAGTCTAGCGATTTGAATTTATAAGACCATGGTTGTGGTTGTTGGGATCCGAGAGGTGGGGAGAAAAGAATGAATTCGGTTTTCAGCAGATTACGTTTTAGATGGTTGTGTGCCAGCCAGTCCTGTGTTTTCTCCAGGGTGTCATCCAGTCTCTGGTGTAGAGTTGAGTATCATCAGCATACATGTGGTACGAGATTTTTGATTATTTAAGGATTTTAGAAAGTGGTTCCGTGTATAGGTTGAAGAGAGTTGGTGAAATTGTAGATCCTTGCGGAACGTCCCTGTCGATGTCTGCTACATCCAATAGGATGTTGCCGATTTTGACTCTTTGATGTCGGTTCTGCAAGAAGGAGGTGAACCAGTTAAGGATGGCTCCTGATAGGCCCATTCTGAATTCAAGAGTTTCTCTAAGACGTTTGTGGCCAACCGTGTCAAATGCCACTGATAAATTATTAGGAGACAGGATTCGTTTTGGTCTAGTGAAGTTTGTATATGATCTATAATATATTCTGTAGCACACATAGAAGGAGCAAATTGCCATTAATGATTGTTTATGTGGAGGAAGGTGTCCCTTGCAACATGGCTCAAGGGTGCCTCCGTTGGCGCTATGCAGCATTTTCAGCACTGGAGCAGGGGTGAGCACAGGGATGCACTGTATTCCTGCTAATATGGCACATTCCTGCGTTTCTGAAATGATGCCGCTCAGCGCATCAGATTTGCTTGCGAGGCCACGCTGCACCAGTTCATTGTAAATATACCACAATGTTTGGTCAGTCTGCATTGCCGAGGAGGCCTGGTGCAGATGCTAGCTTTGCTTTGAATAAGGGGGAGGGTGATATTACAAGTTTGAGACCATAGGGGATGCTCTGTGGGGCATTGACTGCCTTGAGGTATATAACGCATTCTGCTGTGCGTCTTGTGTGGAAGGTCAGATCAGTCTTAATGGTTCCGTTTGAGAAGCAAAAATAGGAGTCAGATATGAGTGTTTCAGAGTTGCTCCTTAGAATATTGTATTTGGATTTGTTGCTCAATTTTTGGATAAGTCAGGTGGGTAGTTGAATGAGTGAGTTAATTCCTGAAGGGGATAGGGTGGGATCATTTACATTATTGAGGCCCAACATATTTATTTAATTAGTGAGGCTAATGTTGGTTCCCCTCTATTAGGAAAAAAGACCAGACCTTTGCCGTAACTAAGCGACAAACAGCAACAAGGTCAGTGGTGCCAATGGCCTAAAATTGTTATTTCTCTTGTCTACACGTTGTTGCCTAAAGAATTACTGTACTCCCTGAAAGATTTGTGTCTTTTAACTACCGATGGCCGCAGTTGGGAAGGCTCTTTTTAGAAAATGAACATTTGAATATTAAAAGGAGTGTGCAGATTGTGAATAAACAAATAGTAATACTATAAACAAAGACAATATACCACATTAAATGTATTCCCTTCTTAATAAATCCTGGTTAATAATGATTAGAACTGAGAGGTCTGTTGTAAGGGATGTGCAGCATTAGTCAGATACCTGAAAGCTAAAGACAGAGATGCCTGCCAGGTTAATTTATGTTTCTCAGAAGCCATGGTGTTCCCAGGAAGCATCCTTGAAAGGAAATCCAAAATTCCCTCAGTAAAATAAAAAAATGTTCTGCGCCCCCCAATTGAGTTGAAAACGCTGCTATTTTTTACTGATTCTTTAAGCTGTCATGAGATTTTGGCCTTGTGATTAGTGATGTAATGTGGAGAAAAACGTACACATTTAATCTCGTTATACTATAACACTACTCCGTATACGAATATACAAATATAAAAACTAAAGACACCATTAGAACTGAGTATGCGCACAACACAAACACAGATTGTCATATAATAATAATAATCTAAAATTCACAAAATTTAGCAACAGTTGTAAATGAGAAACAACTTTTGAGGAGGTGAGACCTTAAGTGAATGGTGGGCAGCTCCACGATATGATGGGTATTGTTACAATCAATAAAAAATACATGACAAGAGGATCACTACAAAGATATGATGGGTATTGTAACAATCAATAAAAAATAAATGACAAGAGGATCACTACCCTTCAGCCACAAATGATTCTCATTCGCTATCTTCACCAGACTCACTGTCAAATATATTTGCTTACTAAATGAATTTGTGCTCATTAGCAGGAATACTCCCTCAAAAGTACAATTGCTTGCCCACTAGAGCATGTCTCAAAGACTGGAGAAGTAGCAGACACCAATGATGCAGAGTGATGTTTAGAAACCTTCGAGGGCAGCACCAGGACTAGAGGAGGCTGGGTGCATACTAGTATCCATTTTATGGAACAGGGATTTATTATGACCCCTTCTTTGAATTTTCCATCCTAAAGTAAAAACGTTAGCATCTGTGTTTTTTTTTTTAAGTTTGAAAAAGTACGTTTGTTAAGCATAAGAAACCATACAGTAAGATAGTACAGAACAGCAAAATGGAGATAAGAGAAAAAAGAAAAGCAGGGAGAGAGGCATTAATTGCATAAAAATTACAGTCTGATTATTTGCCCAGCAAAGATATCCAAATACATGACAAACAATAAGTAATATGAAAAAAACAAAAGAGCAGATTCAGGAAATCAGTTTCTGAACGTGTGTAAAAGAAAGAAATGAGTCTTTATCAAACAATTGATTAACCCAAATCAGTCCTTTAGTTCTCCAGGGATGCCAATAAATCAAACAATTCTTTACTTGAATATATTGGTTATGCCAAATAGTAGAGTTGAGAAACGAGGATAAATCTGTGGGAGAATAGGGACGGATAGAAGTTAATAATTTACAGGTGTTTTGAATAATAGGAGTAGAAGACTTTTGAGGTTTTTGCATGTAATGTAAGTACTCTTTAAATAAATAAGGAGACAAAAATGCCAATTCCAAATCTACCCACAGCGTAGTAAACAAGGAAGGAGCTATCCATTGGGAGGATTGTCTCAATAGAAAAGATTTATGATGTTTAGGGAAATCCAGAAAATTCACTCCACCTTCCGCTTTAGGTTGCTGTAACTTGATTAGTGACGTACAAGGTTTCTTATTATTCCCGAGAAATGCAGATAATATTGAATGCATTCTCTTGTAAAACTTAAGAGGAACATGTAATGATATATTAGAAAGAGTAAGAAGTATGATAGGAACTAACATCATCTTAATGGTGTCAAGACAGCCCCACCAAGATAGGTAGAGAGGATGCCATTTGCTGGTTAGGGACGAAATTTTCTGAATGCATGTATCAATGTTGATAGAGATGGACGAAGTGAGGGATGAAGTGAATTGGAGACCGAGGTATTTAAGTTGTTTGGGTTGCCATTTAAAGCTAGATGAGGGGCAAACTTGGCTAAAGGTGAATTTGTAAGGAGCAAAATTTCACATTTATCATTGTTCAATTTATAACCAGATAAACGGCGGAAAAGGAGGTAACTTCCAGTGCAAAAGCAGGAAGTGAAGATTGAGGTATAGATCTCTGAAAATCAATCTACAAAGTGATCGAGAACAGGCCGAATCTTAAAAAGACTGTCACAGTCAGGGTGATCGCCTGGCAACACTGAAGCATTATCAACAAAATGCAGCATCCAAAGCAAAAGTAAATACCGATCACGACTCATAATTGCAGGAAATATAGCCGTTCCCATCAATGGACTGGTAGACCAATATGAAGCCAGGGACGGCTTCCTTATCAAGCCCATCAAAAAAATTAAACCCAAAACCTTCTTCATCTCATTCAGATTTGTGGGAGTGCACCGGGAAGCCCTAGAGTGGGACCTAAGTCTGGCACTGTTGTCCCTCAAATACTGTTCAACAAACAAATTAGCCTGCTCAACAATCTCAGCCAAAAATACATCATCCATAAACTACTGAAACAACTGTATGGGCAAAACAATTTCACAATTTACTCTACACCCTGTATCATTCTTCATGGACAGAAAACTCACTGCCAGAATCTTGCCAGTCAGTCTCATAATCATGGTCAGAGGAAGATTCAAAAAGCATACCAACCACCTGCTGAGCGGTAATTCTGCGGCTAGCCATAATCCTTACTAATAATGGAAACTTGTCAAACAAGTCAATAACCACAAACACTTTGTAAAATAGTTAATAAACAGAATGTAGCCTTATCAGAAAGACCTATATACTCCAAAACAATACCACTCACTTGCCAGAAGCAGCTAGACTCACCACCACCTACTCTGCACAGACACAGTAAGGACCAACAATATCCCACTAAAAAAGAAAAAGAAAAGAAAATTACACATAAGGCAACGCAAAACACATCACAAAGAATTGCAGGCTCAAAACACAAACGAAATATGCTGCTATTATGACACCACTTACAAAAAAATCATTCATGCATAATACTCATTTGGAGTAAAAACAAAAAAAAAATTCTTAGCATATAAATGCAACTACGCAAACTGCAGATCAACCACTGCCGAAACCGCAAACAAGAATCACAAGCTTTACACTAGAATAAAAAGGAGAAATATAACATTACGATCACATATGCAAATAATGCACCAGTCCACACACAATCCACCAGCCAAGCTAGGAGGCTGGTGGGCCTAAAAGCATAAGGCCGATCTGCCCCCAAGGGGGGCAGAAACAGCCAAAATATTCACCCCTGTAAAGGGGGAGCGACCCTTGCCCAAGGGGCCACTTCCCAACACTTAAAAACCCTGGTGTCTAGTGGCTTCTGCCCCCCTTGTGGACAGATGGGCCTAAAAACATATGGCCGATCTGCCCCCAAAGGAGGCAGAAACAGCCACAGTAATCACCCCATAAAGGGGAGTTTTCCTTGCCCAAGGGGCCGCTCCCCAACAACAACATTTTTAAAAAAAAAACTGGTGTCTAGTGTCTTCTGCCCTCCTTGGGGACAGATAGGCCTAAAAACATATGGCCAATCAGCCCCCAAAGGGGGGCAGAAAATGCCAAAATATTCACCCGTGGGGCCGCTCCCCCAAAGATATCCCTGCTGGTCCAGTGGGGCACAATTTATTTTTAAATGGTCCGATCGCAGAAATGGCCAAAATATTGCATCATTAGATGTCATGGGGGGCCGGAAAGCAGCATGACGGGCAGCCACGGGGGGAGCACCAGCCCTTCCCCCGTGGTTGGGTGCTAGGATGGCCGGGAGCCATCCGACGCACACACCCACCATGACGTCGGACGGCTCCCGGCCGTCCAAAGCACGGAAAGGGTTGAAAGCATCCCATACAATGGGAAAAGAAACATCTCCCATCTGAATAAGAAGAAAAAAGTCATGAGCAACAGTATTAAAGGAAGAAGTAAAGGTGGTGTCTAGTAGTAATGAGTTATTGAATCTCAACCGTTTAGGAAAGGTGGATGTGGGTAAGATATCTAAGTGCACAGATACCGGGCCATGATCAGAAATTAAAATAGAACCAATATCTGCTGAATGTAAGGATTAAGTTAGCTGATGTGAAATAAAAACATAATCAATTCAGGATTGTGTATGATGTTTTGGGGAAAACAACTTATATTCCCATAAGGTGGGGTTACACAATCTCCAAGCATCTGTAAGGTGACGTCTTCGAAAAGCTTGTGCAAAGGCTTTTTGTGTCTTGTTTGGTATGTAAGAAGATGAGGAGTTTCTATCTAAAAAGGGATTGCAGGTAAACTGCAGTCACCTGCAAGGACTTGGGTTGTAAGAGCTTCTGTGAAATTAGGGACCAGAATTGACATTCGGGTGCATTAGGACATATATAATAAAAAGAACAATTGGAATCTTATCAATGCACAATTTAAGTAATGCAAACACAAGGAGATGATGGATGGAGCACTGAAATGTTTCAGACACTGACCCCAGTCACAGATCTGGGTTGAATCCATAATAGTTCTTTAGCTCACTTTGATACCCCAGTTCGTACCCAGCCATATGCAAATCAGTCTTGACCCTGTGCCTCATGGGAACAGTCCAGCTCAAACTGCCAAGCCAGGTCTTCCCTGGACCTGAAACAAGCATCCTGGGACCGGTTTTCGGGGTAATACCCCTCATCAGCCAGACTAGCTTGAAATCAGTGGCAAAGTGAGCAAGGGACCCACATCTGGGCACACCCTGCCAACTTAGGGCAAACAAAGCAAACACAAGAAGATGATGGACGGAGCGCTGAAACTTTTCAAAAACTCACCCCCAGTCACAGATCTGGGTTGTATCCATCATCATTCTTTAGCTGCCAAATCATACTGACAAAGCTACTTCCCTGGTAGAGAAAATGCTGCTACCTACCCCAAGCGTTTAGGATGATACCCACATCATTTAGGCACCTCACAGCGGCCCTTTCCTTTTCCTTAACAAAGGTTTTTAGGTCTATTATTTATCCTCTACTTAGATATGAAACCTCAGAGAAAGGGCAATGAAGTTCTTGTTTTCACACATAATATATGTGAGAAGAAGAGAAATCGTAAGTTCTTCAACTCTTTATTTCCAACAAGACAGGATCAACGACCGCAGGTCTCCCAGCACAGGCTCAACTGTTTTTCCCCACGCACCTCCGTTCTGGAATTCCACGGTGGTGGAAGTTCCCTAGAGTCATGAGAGGCATGGTAACTAAACAATACATAAAAGATCATATGTATACAACCCAACACATCTTCCCCCTCTGCAAAAGAAAAACAATTATAAATGGCAAAAACAAACAAAGTGCAAAACATACTAATGCATAACATAGTCATGAAATTTGTTAGGTAATCTGGACGAAGGAACACGGGTATTAGAACCATGGCACACTCCACCTTGATTATGGTGAGATGCAAAATGATTGTGCGTCGAAAGATGGGGTGATTTAGGAACTGAAATCTTGTTTTTGTTCCACCATCTCCCGTCTTCCAATTGTATTGCACTCTTGTTAACTCTTACAACAGATTTAAGATTAGAGAACTTGGATTCGCCCTTGGGCACAATCCGAGAACATTTGACTCTAACTCGATCTCCAACTTTCATATTCAGCTCCCTAGAACTATGTTGAATGTACTTGTTTTGAGCTTCTACTCTTTTCTTGCCTACTTCTTTTATCTTAGCTACTGGTAAATCGAACACACCCATCCACTTCCTTAACAACTTAGAAGATGGAAGACGGCCCCTTAGTAAAATGAACGGGGAAACTTCAGTATCAGAATTGGGGGTGGTGCGTACGGCCCACAACAAGTTTTTAAGTTCATTTTTGCAATTTAGACTACTGGCTTTAGACAATTGTATGTTGTCCTTGATCACTCTGTTGAATCTCTCTACGAGACCATTACTCCTAGGGTGATAAAATGAGGTTTTGGTGTGTTAAATACACATGAAGTCTAAAAACTTCTCAAATTCTGAAGAAGTAAATTGACAGCCACTGTCCGAGACTATTTCATCTGGAACACCTTCCCTGGCAAATAAAAATTCAAGGAATTCTATCACACAAGCAGTGGTGGGAACCTTAACAAATTTCAACTCTGGCCAACGACTGTGGTAATCCATTAAAACTATACCATATTCGGAAACACAACTGTCAGACAGAGTCAAAGGGCCAATAATGTCAATGGCCAGCTTGGACCAAGGCTTGGAAGGAACACTCACAGCTTGAACAGGACTAGGAACTGTCACTTGAGACTTGTCACTTACAGCACAGTATAAACAGTCTCTAACAAAATGCTCCACTTGCTTGTCGAGACCGGGCCACCAAAACTGCTCTCTAACCCTTCTTTTCATGGCACGCATGCCAATGTGACCTTCATGAACAAGGTTAAGCACTTTGTCTCTCATGCTCATGGGAACCACAAGTAAAGAAGAGCGATACAGGAGCCCATTAACAATAGAGAGTTCATCAAAAACATGCTTGAATTTACTGATGGTTTCATCATGCGAACATTCTCTCGTCCAACCTGTGTGAATCACATCCATAAGCTTCTTAATGTTTAAGTCAGTATCATACGCATCTCTCCATTCACTTTCTAAAATGGCTCCATCTGAATGAGACACAGCGTAACAAAAAATCTCAGACTCAAACCTCTTATCGTCATAATCATCCACATCATGCGTACTACTGGGTATCCTGGACAAACAATCTGCTAAGATGTTTCGTATCCCCGGAACATACTCGACATCGAAGTTATGTTCTAACAGCCTATATTGCCATTTAGCAATTTGAGGAGTGGCCTTGTCTCCCCCTTTGGTGGTAAAGAGCTGGACCAAAGGTTTATGATTCACCCTTACAGTAAATTTGGAGCCCCATAGATACTGTTTAAAATGGACGATGCCCCACCAGCAAGCCAACACTTTGCGCTCTATCACTGAGTAAGTAGCTTCGGCACCCTTGAGACCTCTGGAAGCAAAGGTACTACCTCATCTCTGCCATTCCTATGCTGCATGAGTACAGCGCCAAGACCTTTCTGACTGGCATCAGTCATGATTATAGTGTGGTCATTGATGTCAAAAGGCTTGAGAGGAATGGCATGTGCAATTTATTTTTTGATTAATTGGAATTCCTCTGCACATTCAGCACTCCATCTGAAAATGACATTTTTTTTAAGGAGATTTCTCATATGAAATGTTTTGGCAGAACAATTAGGCACAAATCTAGAATAAAACTCGATGAGTCCCATGAAGGACCTCAACTGATCTTTATCACAAGGTGCGTAAAAATCCTCTATAGCTTTAACTAGACTGGCTTTAGGTTCAACACCCTTAGCAGATTTTCTGTATCCCAAATAATCCACAGAGGTCACATTTAATTTACATTTTTCAAGACTTAAAGTGACACCTTTTTCTTTTAAAATAGAAAATACATTACGGAATCTTTCATTGTGTTGAATCTGATTAGAACCATAAACTAACACATCGTCCTGGAACGCCATCACCCCGGGGGTATCCTTGAACATGCTCTCCACAATCCTTTGAAAAACTGCGGTGCGGAAGAAAGCCCAAAAGGCATACGTTTGTATTGGAACAAACCCTCTGGGGTGATGAACGCAGTGTAGTGCCTGGAATCGGGGTGTAAATCAATTTGATGGTAAGCTGATGTCATGTCAAGTAAGCTAAACTATTCACCATTCTTAAGGGTAGTAGTCATCTCAGTGATGTTGGGCAATGGGTGTTGATCAACCCAGATAAGGCGATTCAAATCGCGAAGATCAACACACATGCGCAACGCTCCATTGGCCTTTCGGGCTAGGACAATGGGGGAAACCCAATCGGAAGATTCAATGGGTTCTATGACATCGCTAGAGCATAGCTTATCTAAATCTTTTTTAAGTGCGTCACGCAAAGCAAGGGGTACTCTGCGAACTTTGTGCACCACCGGTTTGGCACCGTCGAGCAATCTGATCTTGTGTTTGAATCCTTTAAATAGACCTAACTTGTCATTAAAAATTTCAGGATACACGGACTCCCATGATTCTTCCTTGACCGTTTGTACACAAACTAAATCCTTCTTCAATATAACTTGGTGAGGATCATTAGGATCCAAAATGATCCCCAGATTACCTTGGTCATGCCACCCCAACAAACAAGTATCATCTTTAGCAACGTAAATTACACCTTGAGCATTACTATCTTTAAAACACAAATTTGCATGAAATTCACCTAGTACTTCAATGGTTTTACCACCATAAGCAATGGGACGGACTGATGAGTGCTTTAAAACAAACCCCTGAGATTGAAACAGATCTTCCCATATTTTGTCACTTATAGGTGTGAATGGAGATCCAGAGTCAGCCAACATCTTGATATCCTTTCCGTTGACAGCCAAAGTACATAAGAGTCGTCTTATTTCTTGCGATACAGCAGAGACGACATCAGCGCTGTGACACTCTGTTATTATGCAGATTTTGTCTTCTTCACTTGAAGACGACTCACCCGTGAGCTGTTCAACACTGAGAACTCTCTTGGAAGATGAATCAGGATTAACAGATGGTTTGCCACTAGATTTACAAACATTGGCGAAATGACCTTTCTTAAAGCATTTGCTACAAGTTTTGTTCAGAGCAGGACAGAATCTGGCATTCCCAAGGTGAGAACTGCTGCCGCAACGGTAACATTCCCAACGTTTATTTGTGGGTCTGGTGGTGGAGTTAGTTCTTTTTTTTTTTGAAAATATTTTTATTGGCATTTTCTTAATCGCAATACAACCATTTAAATTAGCAGCAAAATATTTTAACATCTTCAAGTTAACAGTGGCATCGCATTCAATGAGCAGCGGCATATCAGTCAACAAATGTGGCATACACCAACTCACCATCAAGGACACCCTCCTGTCCCTCAGCCCGGGCCGCCGCCATGGTAAGTCACTCTGAGTCAGTGAGGGAGAGTCCATAGTGTATGAGCCAGGGAACCCATATTTTCCTGAACTTTTTGGGACAACCACGTGCTTTATACGTCGTCTTTTCCCCCAGCATGTACATATCCATACTCTGTTTCCACTCACCCAGGGATGGGCACCGCACCGCCCCCCATGCCCTAGCCAGGTCATGCTTCGCCACCACCAGACCCAGTTGCAGTAATATTAACTTTGATTTGGGAAGGTCAATTTCGGTAGAGATCCCCAACAGGATGAACTGAGGGCTAAGCGGTAGTGTCTCTCCCAGGATAGCTCCCAGCTCCTCCATCAGGGAGACCCAGTATCTCTGTACCTTTGGGCATCCCCAAATGGTGTGCAGGAACGTACCTTCTGACGCTCTGCAGCGCAAGCATTCCGGTGACTCCGCCCTCCCTATGCGGTGTAATCTCGCTCTGTCAAAATATACTCTGTGTAAATATTTAAATTGAATTAGCCGGAGTCGGGACTTAATGGCCACCTCTCTTGGATGCATCAGCGCCATTTCCCAATCTAGGTCGTCCAGCTCCGACTCCCATGTCGTCCTTAGCTTCTGCAGCGTGTGTGGCTTGTTGTTAATTATCCTCCTATATGTCCATGATATCGCCTTTTCCTCTATTTCCCCCATCAAGAGGCGGCCCTCCAGGGGTGCGTATTCCGGGATAGCAATGGTGTCTATATGTTGTGCCCACCATGCATGTGTCAGCTGCAGGTATCTGTAGCATTGATTTCTGTTCATGTCATAGTCGGCCTGAAGTTGTGAAAAAGTGACCAACTCCCCACGCTTTAGTATGTGCTTGAGTTGTGAAATGCCCAACAGATCCCATTGTCGGAAACCCTGCAGTTTCGTGATCTCCTGGAGCCTAGTCCCCACCCAGAGCGGGGTTTCTTTAGTGACCCGGCCATCCCACTTCATGAGACGTTACGCCTGCTTCCACGCCGTTATTACTACCCGCGTTGCTGTTAAGAGTTGTGTTGCGCCCTTTCCCCCATATAAGTAGTGTGTGTATGCGTGTTTAGTGAACTGTGTGTGCTCGAGTGCATAAGTGGGATGGTCCCATTCGGTATGTTGCCATTCGTTCACCACAATTAAATGCGCGGCCCAGTAATAGGCCCGGAGATCTGGTAGAGAGATACCTCCGTTGTATTGATTGCGTTGTAGTGTAACCAATGCTATCCGGGGTGGCCTCCCGTCACACAGAAACGTGCGCAGCGTGCCATCAATTTTCTTGAACACCTCTACTGGTATGAGCTGGTAAGTGTTCTGTAGCACATAAAGGAGTTTGGGGAGCACTATCATTTTATATAGCGCTGCCCTACCTAGCAGTGTCAGTGGTAGTGTCTTCCATCGCTCCGTGTCGGTGCGAAAGTCTCTGAGCACCCGGTAAAGATTACGGTCGAGTGCCATTGTCTTGTTTGTTGTGACGTAAATTCCTAAGTATTTTATACCCTCCCGCGCCAGCTGGAGTTGACCTAGGTCTGTTACATGTCGACCACTCTTATCTACCGGGTAAAGGTATGATTTTCCCCAATTAATTTTATATCCCGCGTGTGTTCCGTATACATCACAGCTGTCCATAATGGCAGGAAGGGTCGTGTCCGGATTAGTGATGTACATTAGGATGTCGTCTGCATAAAGTGAGATGCGTTCGTCAGACCCGCTAGATTCGATACACTGAAACCCTGTTATGTCCGGATGTCCTCGAAGCACACATGCGAGGGGCTCTAGCACCAGGGCGAAAAGCAGTGGGGACAATGGGCACCCCTGACGGGTACCCCTACCTATGGGGAATTCCTGGGACACTACCCCGTTAACTCGGACCCTTGCCACAGGCTGTGCATAGAGGACTGCAATCCAGCGCCTAAATATTGGTCCAAAACCATACTCCTCCAGAACTGACATGAGAAAAGGCCAATGGACGGTGTCAAACGCCTTTTCGGCAACAAGAGACAAGATGAGGTGTGGGTCTGTTCGTTTGTGCGCTACCTCTAGCCAGTTGTGTAACCGTCTCAAGTTGAGCCTTGTCGACCGTTTGGGCATAAAGCCAGTCTGATCTCTATGGATAAGGCCCGTAATCACTGCCGAGAGTCTGTTGGCTAGCAGTCTAGCTAGTATCTTGGTTTCCATGTTTATAAGTGAGATGGGACGATATGAACTACACTCCTGTGGTGGTTTGTCCTTCTTGGGGATCACTGCTATCGTGGCAGTCTGCAAGTCTCTAGGGAGGTTTACTGTCTCGTGTGCCTCCAAGTATAGCTGGAGGAGGTGGGGGCCAAATATCGCATTGTGCTGCTTGAAGAATTCTGGGGGTAGCACATTAGGCCCGGAGGCCTTCCCGGTTTTCAACTGGCCAATGGCCGCCGTTATTTCATCCAGCGTGATTTTGTGGTTTAATGGCTGTGACTCATCCTCTGACAATTTGGGGAGCTGTAGAGCCCGTAGATATGCCTGGGTTTGCGACACCTCTGCCGACTCACGGGGCCTGTAAAAGGCTTCGTAGTGGTCCGCAAAGGTGTTAGCTATGGCACTGGGTGTCAGGTGGGTGTGTCCGTCCTCTGTCTGTATCTGCGAGACCCATCTGCTGTCAAGTTCTTTTCTGCTCAGCCACGCTAACAGTATGCCTGTCTTGTCCCCTACATCGTACAGACGCCGGTACATGGCTTGTATTGCATGTTGCGCATCTTTTTTGGCTAGCGTAAAGTACTCCTGTCTAAGGAGTTGTAGGCTGCGGTGCAGAGAAGGATCACTACTCACGCTCACCTGTGATTCCAACTGTAACAGCCTGGTTTCTAATCCAACAATCTCCTCGTCCTCCTTGCGTCTTTTGTGGGTTATTATATTCTGCGCTCTATCACGCAGCACTGTTTTATATTCCTCCCATAACACAATGGCAGAGTCGACCGAGCCCACATTTTCTTTAAAATACAGCTCCGTATCTACCCTGAGCTCCCTAGCGACCTGGGTATCCTTGAGTTCCCACGGATTTAGCTTCCATTCCGCCTTTTGTCGTTGCGTCCTCGAACCAACTGTGAGCCATAGGGGGGGAGTGATCCGAAAGTCCCCGTGCAAGATATTCTATCTTATGTATCTCTCCTATTTCCCCCGCTGGAGCAAATATGTAATCTATCCTGGAAAATACCTTATGTGCTCCTGAATAAAAGGAATAAGCTCTGGTCTGGGGGTGTTGCCTGCGCCATATGTCTGTGAGTGCTAGTGTGTCTGCAAACCTCTTGAGCAGCGTCTCTCTAGGTGTTGTCAGTGGGATAGTGGTACGGTCCTTTGTGGGGTCTAGTACGTCATTGAAGTCTCCCCCAATAATGTGTGTGTCAGAGCCCGCTTCTAGTAGAATTGCTGCTAGTTTCTCCAAGGTTTGCCCTTGAAGCTTCGGCGGTGCATATACACTGACTAAGGTGATGTGCCGCCTGTCCCACACTCCCTTGACCGCCACGCACGTTCCACTGGGATCTGTCCATGTACGCTCAAGGTGGAAGGGCGGATTTTTCCTGATGAGTATGGCTACCCCCCTTGCCCCATTAGTGAATCCCGCATGTGCCAGCGTTTTGTATGCCCCTCTGCCTAGGAACCGACACTGAGTGCCCTTTAAGTGTGTCTCTTGTAGGAGACTGACATCTGGTTTTAGTCGT
This sequence comes from Calotriton arnoldi, assembly GCA_963921515.1. Lineage (NCBI taxonomy): Eukaryota > Metazoa > Chordata > Amphibia > Caudata > Salamandridae > Calotriton > Calotriton arnoldi. Next base: position 3,214,847 of record CAWUFW010000219.1, on the reverse strand, counting down.
TTAAAGTATGCGGCCACTAGCCCTCGCTTAACCTTGCTACCCATCCCATTCACATTCCAGGAGAGGATCGAGTACATTCCTTCGTTAGGTGTGGCCATCTTGGTGGTGTTGTGTGTCCCGCCCCATGTCGATCCTTCTTGCTCCCCCCTCCAGCCGCTGCATCTGCGATTGCCTATTGCTCAGAGTCCTGTCATTTTGCCACAAAACTATAGAAACAGCCCCGTCTCCCTCCCCCACCCCCCCACACCCCCCCCCACTGTCCAACCGACTATCCCCAGGGTCAACAGGACCAACTTAGTCGCAGTCAGATCGGCGAGGTCTGTCGCCCACCCCCAAAACCGAGAAATTCAAACTCCCTTCTGTCCCTCCAGCCCCCCCGCGCAAGGGTGCGTGTACCAATAGGACTGACAGGGGGTAGGCCCTCAGGTGTTAAGGCTTAGGGCCTGGCTAATGGGACCTGTATTCCCGCTATCACTTGCAGTGGTTCAAACTATACGAACCTGAAATGTGAGAGAGGGGAGAGGTGAAGGACGGAAAGAAATGGGCATACAAAAGTGGGGAAATAGAGAGGATAGGGTGGGGAGCCAGGAAAAGACAGGGAACAAATAATATGAGAGGGGGAAACTGCAAGTGAGAAAATCAGAGAATGTTGAGAACAAGGACGCGGGGTGGCGTGGAATGTCCTTCTGCGGTCCGGTGTCGCTATCGCTCTTCAGGCCATTTTAGTGCTTTTCAACATCATCATTCGCGGATTGGTTCCGAGTGTCTTTTCCAGTCTCCGTATTAGTCTCTCCTGTGCATTCCATTATGGTAATGTTTTGCAGTAGCGGGTGATCTTCCTCAGATTCCGTTGTGAGGTCTTGATCCGTGCAGTCCACCGAACGTTGCATTGTGGACTCCTTAGACCTCTCTGGTCTTCTGGAACTCTCTGGGCATTGCTCATCACTAAACTCCAGCGTTTGTGGTGCTACTGTGTCCTGGCGCCTGTGGCTGTATGGCGTTGATCTAAGAGTCTTACGCAAAGGGGTCGCGGGATGTTTCCTGGTACGCCGTGGAACTGGAGGCCCTTTGATGTGCAGTGACTGAGTCCCCCCAATGCGGGGCAGCCCATCTTCAGGCGTTCGCAGCAGAGGACGCTCCTCCAGCCAGTGCCAGGCCTCCCCCGGGGTGTTGAAAAAAAGAGTCTTAGATTGATAGAACACTTTAAGTTTCGCAGGGAAGAGGAGCATGTACGTGATTTGTAGTTGCCGCAGTTTGTCCTTCACAGAGTCAAACGTTTTGCGCTGCTTTTGGACCTCCCGGGAGTAGTCGGGGAACACCATGATCCTTGCGTTGCCCAACCGGACTTCTCCTTTCTGCCGGAACACCTTGAGAATGACAATGAACTGTCTTGGTAGTTGAGGAACTTTGCGATCAATGGCCTGGGTGGTGCTCCCGGTGGAGGCCTGACACCAGGTATTCTGTGCGCCCTCTCTATGATGAAGCATTGGGAGAATTGGGCCTCCGGAAAAGAGTCCAGCAACCACTTTCTCAAGTATGCCCCGGCGTCCGTTCCTTCAATGGCCTCCGGAAAACCAAGAAAGCGGAGATTGTTCCGCCGGGCCCTGTTTTCCGCATCATCAACTCTCCAGAGGACATCCTTTATGGTGGCTGTCAAGGCCGCGACCTCGCCTTTCAGTGTATGGGTGGTGTCCTCGACTTCTGAGATACGTTGTTCTGCTTGCGTGACTTGTTCAGAAACCTTCCTCAGATCCTGTCGTAGCAGGTTGACATCGATTTTGATCTCGTCGATCTTACCCTCGAGCGCCTCTCTGGAGGACTGAATGGCCTGCAGGATCACATTATTATCAGGAGGGTTCGCCTGGCCCAGGTCAGGAGGGTCCGGTGTCTGTAGTGGCTTGGTGAACTTGTCCATTTTCCCCAGCCTTTGTGGTTTGGGGTCTTTGTCCCGTGCCATTGGTGACGGCCGGTATTTCTTAGTCAGTGGACCCCAAAGTTCCACCTCTGCGGATCACTCTGGTTGCTGCCAACAGTCCGCGCCTGTGCCCACAGGGTTCTCCCGGCCGCCCTTACTCCGCCGGGTCTGTCGTTACTCGACCGTCCTGGCCTCTGGGGCAGATGTCACTCCTAGCGTCGCGGATATCGCCTCACTCCCCCACCTCAGTGCTTCGGGTGTTGTCCTTACAGCCGGGTGATCGGTGGTGCCTCCCGGGGCCCCCACCAGGGCACTTGTGTTGCGGCCTAGATGCCTCCAGTAGGCCATGGTTATGGGTCCTGGGACTCCCCCGCCACACCCGGCTATGCAGCGGTCTCTGCCAGTGGTGTGTCCCCATGTGCGTCGGCCCATGGGAGCCCGTCAGTGTCCTCCTGTAGATTTAGTGTGCAGACCATGCCATACTCAGCACCTAGCAGTTCCAAGTGTCGGAGTGGACCTCAGTCCCAGACCCACCTCGGGCACGTCCCACCTTGGGCTCCGCGTTCTCCCTTCCCGGCCAATCCAGTGTCAGCCTCACCTCTCTTGGGACGTGGAGGAGCACCTATGCTGGCTGCCGTGCCCTGCCGGCGCTGATCGTACGTGTGGGTTTGTGTCCCCGGGCTCTCGGTGCCCTCCACCTTCCCTCAGGGTAACTTGGTATGTGGCCCGTTGGCGCTGCGGTCTGGCGGCCCTATGTTGAGCGCTCCGGCTCGGGGCCCCGCCCGGAGCTAGCCGCGGCGGATCCTCACCGCCTCTGCGCGGCTGTCCTACCTCCGCTGTGGTCTGCGGGAAATCGTGCCGGCCGTAATTCCAGGGACCCCGAGGGCACAGCGCGTCTTCTTCGACTGAGTGCTGCGCAGCCCGCACCCCACACCGCGCCTGCCGTGCCCATCGCGGGTACCCAGTACCAGTTCTGGATCTCGGTTGGTCGTGCCCTTAAGCCCGGCTCACGAACTCCCAGCCAGGGCCCGGCGGTGCCGCAGTCGCTTCTCCCTGTGTGCCGGAGCCTGTCGCCTGTTCTGACTCCCGCCTCTCGAGCCGTGTACCAGCGGAGATGGCGTTCGTGTCCCACCTGCAGCCGCACTGTGCCGCTCACCGTGGGAGGAGTCCTCTCTCGCCTCACAGGCTCCGGGTGCGCCGCTGGTTTCTCTCCGAAGCTCCGTCTGCCGCCATTTTGTGCGCCGCCCAGTTTCTTTCTCCAGCGCCGTTTCAGGCCATTGCGGTGCGAATTTAACCGCACCGGCGCACCCACAGTGTGGTCACCGTGTTCGGACACCCGGTCCGCGTTTCAGTGTGCAGGATCTTGCAGGTAAGCACAGAATATCAGCAGGATCATTTCGCGGCCATCGGAGCTGCGAGCAGACACGTCTAACCCGTCATGCTGCTGGCCACGCCCCCGGTGGAGTTAGTTCTTGCATACCCCCCAGATTTTTCTTGGCGTGGTTTTTCTTTTGAAGTTTTATATTTGTTTTAACGGCCAAAACATTTTGTGTTGGTGAACTAGAACTGGAAACCGACATTTGTTCTAGATACGAGGTGGTACTCTCTATTCTAGTAGCAATCTCCAATGCTTTTTGTAGAGTCAAGTCAGGCTTGGACAAAAGAGCCTCTTGAACTTTTTTGTTATTGGTTTTCTCCACAAGCTGATCTCTAATCATTTCTTCCTCGAATGTTTTATAATCGCATGAAACTGCTAGGATTCGTAAAGCACCTACATATCTAGATGCAGATTCTCCAGGAAGTTGCGCTCTTTTATAGAATTTGTGCCTTTCTAATGTAACATTCTTACAAGCTTAGAACCTAGTATCAAAAGACTTAATGGCCGTGGCATATTCATCTTCAACGCCGTCACCTTCACCCTCAATGCACAAAACTTGCACTTTAGGAGTGTTCTTAAGAATAGTGCGTCCTTCAGAACCAAGGCAATGCCTTAAAATTGCGAATTTTTTCTTATTCGTAAAGGAGTCACCATCGAGGGCATCTAGGTATGCCTTGAAACTTTCCTTCCACTTTTCCCAATCGGACTCAGGAGAGGCAGGATTGGGTGAAAACGCAGGAGGAGGTGACAAAGATTGCTGCATGACTTAGAAAAGTGACTAAATACAAGACTAAAAACAAAGTGCACACATTGAGTGTGTCACCGAAATTGAAAGATTGACACACTTTAGATAAGGTGTGTGTGTCACCGTTGTATTAATGTACTTTAAATGTACTTGTATGTTTAAAAGCAAGGTGCAATTACAATTTTTAAGTTGTATGCAGGATTGCATATAATGAGGAGACACGCAAACATAGAATTTAAGTACTGTGCGCAATAAAATGCCAAACAGCTGTGCGCGTCAGCGTTGAAGGTTTAAATAAGCTGTGCGCATCAGCGATGTCTTTATAAACTGTGCGCAATTAAATGCCAAACAGTTGTGCGCATCAGCATTAAAAGAGACGCTGGCGTTGCTATGGTGAAACAACGACTCGCAAGGTGGGGACGCAGCATAGATCGGCGCCAGGCAGACAGGCAATGCTCACGTAGACTGCAGCACAACTGCGGCACAACAGGAGCTGAATTAGAATTCGGTGGCGCGCACGGCATGCAGCGCGAGGAGGAACACTTGCAATAAGTGCAAGGCAGGCTTGATAATATTAAAAATATATAACGTCTCACCACAACCTTTGTAGAAGACGTGGTTTTTCTCTCCTGCGTGTTTGGAAGGACGGCGTAACAACTTTAGAGTCCTCACAGCCTCAACAACTTCAAGCAGGTCCGTTGCTCCGGGTCGTCGATTGAAGGCAAAAACGAAAGTTGATGAATTGCAGGCACGCGTGGACGTCTTGAAGGAGGAAGTAATCGTCGCCAGTGAAAAGAAGAGAAATCGTAAGTTCTTCAATTCTTTATTTCCAACAAGACAGGAGCAACGACCGCAGGTCTCCCAGCACAGGCTCAACAGTTTTTCCCCACGCACCTCCGTTCTGGAATTCCACGGTGGTGGAAGTTCCCCAGTCCTGCCAAGTGTCACGCATCAGGCGTGACACTAACATTTCAGTGTGGTACTCCGCAGTACCGCACTGAAATGCAATGTCACGCATATGCTGTGTGTCAGCTCCGTCACTAAAAGCCCTGATTAAAGCTGAGCCTGTGGCAGCGCACCGCCTCTGACTTGCGCGTGCTGCTCCAGCAGTCTTGGCAGTCGCACTCAGCTGCTTGCTACAGTATCATGATTGCGCTTTCCAGTACCCGGCGGGCTCTCACTATTGGCCTGACGTCATCGCAGGAGACGTCACGTCACATCCTGCTGCCGGAGCACGGGTTTGTTTTGGGAGCTACAAGGCGTGTGGCTAGTTTGCGGGCAGCGCTGCGTATCATGGCCGGAGTGCTGCAAATAATCATGGCGCAGGCCGCGGTGCTGCTCTCAGCGCTCGCTGCCTACTGCAGCTCGCACCAGCCCGGGTCACCGCCTGCTATCAGCGGTTGTTTATTACCTCTCCCATGCTTAATTCAAATATATATCCAGTGGATATATATTTGAATTAAGCATGGGAGAGGTAATAAATAACCGCTGATATTATCCACACTAGTCAGTCTGTCATAGGATGGCCCCGCCGCCGCCCGGCACTCACAGGAGTCAGGACAGCTGATCGGCCTGGACGAGTCTACCACTGGGCTTGGCCCAGCGAGCACTTACCTTCTTTTCTCTTCCAGTCACACTAGATGGCTCATGCGTCCGGTCCAAGCCTGGATTCAACCTTTTCTCCTCACCCTGCTGCTGCACAGGACTAATGGTGGTTAAATTGGAGCTGTGTGCACGGGGCGCAGCACAACAGGATCTGCCTGCCCATATTGCCACCAGCGGCCACCACCGATCACATTGCTGCGCACTCTAGAGGGCCCCCATGCTGCAGCTGCACCCACCCCCGTGCATTGTGGTTTTACCTCTGTTTCTTCTGGATGGCGCGGGCAGGCCGAGCCCTGCGTACCCGACTGTAAAGGCAGGTCGTCAGGTGCCTTGCACCCAGTACAGAGGCACCAGACTTACGTTCCGGGCACTACAGGTGAGTGCTCACATAAAGCATTTCATTGCTAAATACTGATTACAATTGTTGAGAAAACATGGTCTGCAAGTCGGCAATTTTTTTAAAACTATTTTACTGTTATTAAATAGTTTATCGTTAGTAACAGCGTCGCAGCTCTCTGATTTTAAAGACAGTAGCTGGCCTTCACTCTTAGCAGGACTCAGCTCAGAGGAATCGGGGCAAAATATTTAAGAAACCATCCGGTTCCTACCGAGCACACAGTTTTCTAGAAACAGTGCTCATAGAATCCGGCGCCCCACCTACCAGTCCAGAATGACCTTATACCAGCATCTAATGTTCCAGGGCCTTGACCTGAGATTAGCGATGACAGCTGGCGCAGCAGGCACGACTGGAGTTAGGGACAGTTCAGCCCCCAAAAAACCCATATTCGGGGCCTGACTGAGGGATGTCTAGCTGTCAGTGACTGCTAACTTGAGCAAAGAAAAATAACAGCCATTTGAAACAGTTTAAAGCCTCAATATTATTCCGAGTCATTCTGTATTTTTTTTTTTTTTTATGTAGGCCTTCTGTCGAGGTGCCATGTTTTAAAACTCATTTATGACAATTTTAGACAACTTAATAACACTGTTGATGTATTTGGAGCTTCAGGTTTATATTTCAAAGGGAAAAAATATGAATTCTGAAGAGCTTTCCCCATTTTTTACCTGCATTGGCATAAAAATACCTACCAGGCTGGTGAAACACTGGTAAAATATTGGTCTAGTCTCAACCCTAACGAACATGACTGAGATGACCTCTTTCTCATTAACCGCTGATAGGTTTCTAAATTCTCTAGCATACCATAGTCACTACAGAATAAGGGCCTGATCATTTCTCTCCAAAAGTGATCAGGCAGGAGTCATGGCAGTCATCACAAGGTGTCCAGGCTCTTTCTAGAAATCACTACAGTAAGATCACTTTTGAAATGCGAAATTAGTTAGTGACCCTCCATTTCAGGGAGTTTATAACAGTTCCTAGGCCTTCTGTGGGGCGTCTTACTGCTCAGAAGGCGCTAATTTCTGATATTTATCTCTTTAAATGAACGTTATTCCTGGTTTCTCATGTGATAAAGTGTCGCTCGCAGTGTCACACATTTGCACTACAATGTCACACATAAGTACACTTATTTATTGGAAATGTCACACATAAGCAATCTGAAACCTTGGCAGCTATGGTTCCCTAGAGTCACGAGAGGCACGGTAACTAAACAATGCATAAAAGATCATAAGTATACAACCCAACAATATGGAATCTGCGAGCACTGATTACTCTGTACTTATTTTTGTTTAATAAGCACCCATGATGAATCAGCCGATTGACGTTGCTTTATTGTTATTTTGATAAAGGACGAATAACTGCTGGCTAGTTCACATACCATGGATGAGCACACCCTGGTTCCTCTATATAGGTATCACAACAGAGCAAGTGCACCAACAGGAAGAAAAAGAGTAGATCACCCCAAAACCTGGATTACACAAACCTTCATCAATTTAATTTTCTCTTATCAAACTGAATCCTAAGAAGTTGGCAGGGTTCACCAAATCAGAGCAGTAAATGGACTCCAGCAGAAGGCTCTTACTACCATGGAAGCCTTGCCAGTTAGGCAGACTTTCCGCAGTATGTTTGGGGACAAGGTGTTCATCAGGGAGGGGCCGGGGTGGTCATCAGAAAGACTGTGAAAAGCGAGAAAATCAGGATTGGCCGGTATTCATAATCCCTCCTAGTAGTTTTTCAAACTAATTTGCGCATTTGACAAAAACGTCTTAAGAAGGAGTCTAAATTGGTTGTGAAAAAGTTCCCAAACACCCCTATATTTTGTAGAAGCGCTGGGTAAGGGATTTCTTCACCTGGAAAACTATTTTTCAGGTTGAGAAGAAATGAAAACAAAGTCAATGTGCTAACCCTACCCAATGGGAGGTTTTCTACCACCAGAAAATACGCTGGCATAGGTGTAGGCATGGAAATGTGCAAAATGGGCAATTTCATGCAGTGAGGAGTTTTATGATAGAATATTCAAATAGACATTGATATTAAATGTATAAGATCAGCAATAAACAGTAGGTCTCCTACTTTTAAAAACTGCTTGGTGAATCAGCAAAGTATGTTGCATCAGTCAATATGTACATGAATTAAAATGCTCCCAAAACAAGCATGTCAAATTGTTTAGAGTAAAGAGAGTGATTCATTTGTCACAAGTTAATTTTAAACCCGAATACAAGACAACTCTTCTGCCAAACAAACAGGTATCCACAGTTAATCACTTACATAACATCATAGAACGTGTTCGTTCACCCTCTTCGGCATTATGCAATCAATAAAATAACAGCGAGCAGCAAATTAAAACTCAGAATAGTATAGGGTCCAAAATGTGGAAGAAACCCTAGATAAAGTGTGTATATTCAAAATTTTAACTGAAAAGTGGAATCCTGGTGACATTAGTGGTCGCAGACTGCCTCACAGTGCAGTATATGTTTCAGAAGGTCTTCTTTAGAATATTTTAAATTCAGGGACTATCTGTATTCATTTTAAAAATATAACTAATAAAAAGGTAATAGAAATAACCAAGGAAATCGAAAGGAAAGGGAAAGGATGATCAGGCACCTGATCTCAAGTCCCCTGAATGTTGGAACGAAGCACATAACAGTACAGCTGAAGTGTGGCCTTTGAGATGTGATTCCATCAAAATGTATCCTTACAGATTTAAATGCAAAAAGTAAAAATTCCTGTAAAACGAGAAATGGAAATGACTGGGTTAAGGATGCGGGACATCGACCCGCCTGGTGCTGCCAGTGCCACGCCGTTTCAGGACTGATGCCAGAGATGTTAGGGTGTGCCTGCTGGAAACTCCTGGGAGGGGCTGGGGGTGACTCACACAGCAGAGATAATGCATTCCAAGCAGGTACACCCTGAAGATCACCCTGATTACAAACAAACAGGTGTGAGGACAGCATGTCGTTCAGGATACTGCAGCACCCAGGAATGCAATGCTGCCACTGACTAAGGAACATGAAATGTCCCACTTCAGGTGGAGCGACTGTGCGCCTGTCACACTTGACAACACTACCTGCACCTGGACAGGACTCTCCTCTCGTAGCTCGCTCATTGAGAAGGGCTCAGTGCTGGATCAAGAGAAGAGCGAGGCAAAGTTTCTAATGGAGTCATTTATGTGATTAATCGATGTGTTACAGTGAAAAACATCAGTAATCATAACATCAAATGAGGATGCTGAAGGCTTGAGATGTGGATAATGTCGGGCCGCGCGGTCCGTGGCAGCCATTCTGAGCCCGCCCGCTGCCTCTTACGGAAGCCCCGCTTGCCGCCTCCCACCAGCTGGTGGTGGCGGCGCTTGAGGTCTTCATACGGAGGGGTCCACAAGGGAAACTCGCTTCGCGTTCCAGGTCGGACCCTGCCAGGCCTCCCGTGTATTTCCCCAGTTGTTGCTATCCTACCTGCCGATTTTTTGATTCCACGCCAGGGAGGAGTGTTGATCCTGCGTTCCTCTCCAGGTGTCCTTCTGCTTCCGGTTTGTTAGTATTCTTTCGGGTGCTACTTAATTGGCTCGCAACATTGTTTCCTCTGAGCAATGCAGTGCAGCTTAACTCTTTGTTTCCTAGTTTTCTGCTTCTGAAAAAGGGAAAATAAGGTATTTTAAAGAATCTTTGTTTTGAGTGTTTTGTAAACTACGCTGCATTTTTGTTTCCTGTAACACTCCAATACTTATCTGACTCCTTTGTTGTTGAGGAGTGTTGTCTCCGCCCGGTACTTGCTTCATTTTCTTTGATTGTTTCTCACCCCTTCCTGCAAGAAATATAAAGAGACCACTAATTACTCACATTAGTTTTATAGTTTGACCCAGCATTTTTTTGCCACACATTTTTTCTACATTTTGTTTTCACCTGACTAGGGAAATGAGTTTTTGGGTTTTTTCCTGGTTCAGGCGAACAGGATGATATTTTGTTATGGGTCTATAGATAGCTGAAGGTGGTTCCTATTAAGGTTGGTATATTTCATTTACATCCTTGTTTGTGGTTAAACTCCTGCAGTCCTTATGAATAATAAGTGTGCATTTATTTTCTAGATACCTTATGTGGGTCCTACGTTCTAGTTGTATATATCCTCTACATATGATTAGCGGATCCTTCAACAGGTAGGAAATCAGAATAATCACGATATCTATACCACAGGCTACTAGCATATAAGAACATACTTACCTTTGTGTCTTTTTCATCAGGCGCCTTGGTGATACCTCATCGGACGATCCAGTGGATTCAACCCCTTCTCCCTTTCCTTGTTTTGTCTCCCCTTCTTCCCTACCTTCCCTCTTTTGCTTTGACTGTGTTGGGCGAAGGAGGTGGGTGAGGGAAGTTGGGACCTAGCATCTGTTCCATCCATTTCGCTCCTGCAGAAAACCCAGGTGAGCCTCACAGATAAGGAAAGCTGGATTATTGGTCTTAGCCTATTCTATTCAGCCAATGACATAAAAAGGAGGACAACAGTGACATTCTATGTATTCCAACATGAAAAGTGAAAAATTAGTCCAGTAAACCACACTATGCGGCTCTGTAAAGATATCCAAAATTAAAAAGAAGGTCCAGTCATGCACAGTCAAGATTTGTTGTTTGTCAACAAATATTTATTACAACATATATATATATATATATACTGGTGAGCAAGCCTGCTGCACAGCCGAAACGCATACAATGGTGGCCGACAAATAAAGTTTTAAAGCATCTACACGCGGCAGCGTCATCCTTTGGAAAGGAGATTGTTGATGCAAAACGGACCGTTTCTCGTGTGGTCCAGTACGACGACACGCCCTTTGTTCAGGAGAGCGGCGGGTTTACATGAGAGAAGCACAGAAGAAATATATATATTACCTACTGGCGGTCGCCAGTAGGTAGTTTTAGTTAGGACCTTGTTTCTATTCAAAAAGCGTTTTTTCTTTTGCCAATATCTTTGGCGCCGTTAGACGAATCTTCGCAAAATTTTCAAAACTAATGGTTCACTCAGGTCAGCTGCTGTCTTGAAAGTTTCGGGGTGATTCGTCAAGCGGGCCGAGAAAAAATGGGGGTCCCAAAACACGTTTTCACCATGTTAATTTCCATAGGAATTTTAGACACGGCTACAGCCCAAACTGCTGAATGGAATTACACCAAATTTGGCAAAAAGGTAGGTCTTAGTCCAGAAAGCAACCTTTTTTTTAAATGGTGTAAATCCGTTCAGTAGTTGCTGAGAAATTCAAAAAATAGAAATGTATATATCTGAGCACGGAGGAGGATTCGCGAACCCTCCTGAGCATGAGCTTCATTGTGATTGGCTGCCAACACTCCAAACCAGAATGTGTTAGCAGCCGTCTTGTGACTCGGTAACCGAGTCACAAGAAAACAGTTAAAAAAAAGATAAAAAACAAGAAAAGGGGGCAGGGTAGAAACACCCTGACCCCCTAGCCCTGCTGAGGGGGTTGCACAAGGACCCCCAGGGCCAAAAAAAGCATATTTTTTTTAAACAGATTGACCGAATTTGCGCTGGGTGCGAGAATCCACGCAGGTGGGCCAGGTCCCGGGGGCAATGTCTAAATATGTAGCGGGGGCCCCGCAGCCCTGGGGACCGACACCTCCCCGGGGCTTGCATAATTATATGCGGGGCACGCCCCCCCCCGCAACCCTGGGAACCGACACCTCCCCGGGGCTTTTTTATTAAAATGAGTGGGGGGCTCCTGCCCCCCCACACTACCCCGGGGACCGCCACCTCCCCGGGGTATTGTTATTTTAGGGTGGGGGGCCTCGCGGGTCCCCCCAAGCGCTGGGGACCTCCATGTCTCCGGGGCTTCTTTGTAAAATTGTGGGGGGGGCTCGAGCCCCTCGCACTGCCCCGGGGACCACCACCTCCCCGGGGCACACTTTATTTAAATGCGGGGGTCCGTTGCGGACCGCCGGCCCCGGGGATCACCACCTCCCCGGGGCTTTAATACTGATGGGAGCGGGGCCATGCGGCTCCCCTCCTGGAGCCCTCGATGACCCTGGGGACCGCCACCCCCCAGGGCCGGCTCCTGCAATGTCCCGGGGTGCCCACCCCCGGGACATTGCCGTTTGCCATAGCAAACACTGCTTTGCTTCTTGGAAGCGAGAGCAGGAAACCTGCTCTTGCTTCCAAGAACCAAAGCAGTATTGCTTTTGGACAAGGGGAGCTGCATGTTAGCAGCTCCCCTTGCCCAAAAGCAATGCCGGCTCCCGCAGGAGGCAGGGAGCCGGTAGGGACCGTGGGGGCATTGGGGCTCCCCCCATGGTCCCCAACTTGAGGGCTGGCCCCAGGTGATGGGGTCCCTGGGGCCAGAAGTGGCCCGGGAAAGGGGGGCCACGCGGCCCCCCTCAAAAAATAAAGTGTGGCCAGGTCCTGGGGGATGGGGTCCCCGGGGCCAATAGTGGCCCAGGGAAGGGGGGCCACGTGGCCCCCCTTCCTTATACATTTCTTTTTTTTTTAAATGGTGTGTTGTTAAAAAATAGTGGTATTTTTATTTGTAATATATTTTTGAACTTCTGTATGGATTCGCGGCTCCATCGCGTTGGTGCGTGGTCGAGTCGCGACTCCAAAAAATTCCAGAACCGGTTTGTTCACTTTTAGAACTCAGTTGGCAAGGGTTAATATATCTAACCAATAGAAATGTGTTTTGCAATTTGAAATAATGTAGGAAACAATGTGATTTGTTACTTACATTTATTTGTGTGGAGAAAGAGAGGGAAAGTTTGCCATTACGAGAGTGGTGCATTACATTGATTGTGTGCATAAGAAAATCTTTTATGAATTTGTGATATTTCATATTCCACAAATCAATTTGGAAGGTGAGTTATACATTTGTGAGGTGTATTATGTATTAGGTTTATTTTTAATCTCTAAAAATTATTCACGAACTGTGATGTTTGAAATATATTATTAAATCTAGAGATGTGTATTGTAGTTTGTTTTATTGTAGTTAAATGTTATTTGAAATAGATTCTGTATAGTAATATGTGTATATTTGAAGATGGATTAGTGATTATGGAAGTTTGTTTTAGAGTGTGGATATGTACATTTGTAGTATACCGCATAATTTTAGGTGTTGCATTCAAATTGGAAGTGGAGTCTGTCAAGTTTTAAGGTGTGCATGGACTTCTGTCTCAAGTATGTCCCTACTTGTATATGTATTTTCATATGTCTTATACATTTGAAGGTGCATGATGTATAACAAAGAGGTGTTGTTGCTTTTTATGTGGTAGGCTCAAGACTGTGAGTAGTAGTAGAATGGTGAAGATGCAGCATAATAGTGTGGTTTAAAAGATGTTGACATAAGGTATTAATGATTAGGCTTCTTTTTTAAGCGTGTAGAGAGGTACAGTTGAAATATGCCACATAATGTTTGGTGTTTGCTTGAAATTGGAAGTTTGTTCTGTGAGTTTTTAAGGTGTGGATAGTGTTATGGTACAGACATATGCATGCATGCTTTTAGGAATATGGTGAGACTTTTAGCAAAGACATGTGAAGGGTTCCTGCTTTGTATTTGGGTAGGTGTAACATTATAAGTAGTTGTAGAATGGCAAAGCAGCAGCACAAAAGTGAGGTTTGAGATATGTTTGTAGAGATATTATTTATTAGAGTAATTAGTATGATGTGTGGAAAGGTATATTTCATATATACCACATAATTTTCAGTGCCTGTTTGAAAATTGAAGTGTAGTCTGTGAAGTTTTGAGCTGTGGATGGTCTTGTGACTGAGGTATGACTCTACTTGCACATATATTATGGTATGTGTTATACGTCTGAAGATGATAGATGTATAAAACACAGGTATACATTTATCTGCATATTACTTTTATATATGATGCTGCTAGCAAAAGGCACAGACATATGCATGCATGCTTTTAGGACTTACAGCAGAGACTTGTGAAGGGTTGCTAGTTTATATTTGTGTAGGTCCAATAGCATAAGTAGTTGCAGAATGGTGAAGCTGCAGCTCAAAACTGTGGTTTAAAAGATGTTGGCAGATGAATTAGTGATTAGGGTATTTTGTATGAGTCTGTTGAAAGGCATGGTTGAAATATATCACATTATTTTAGGTGTATATTTGAAATGAGAAGTGCAGCTTCTTAAGTTTTAAGATCTGCATGGTTTTGTGACTGTGGTATGTCTGTATTTACAGATGTATTTTCATATGTGTTATGCATCTGAAGATGCTAGATTTATAAAATACAGGTATAGATCTATTTGTATGTTTCTTTTATATATGATGATAGTAGGAAAAGGTAGAGATATATGCATATATGCTTTTAGAAATATGGGGAGACTTTCATCAAAGATAAGTGAAGGGTTGCTTTGCTGTTAGCTATGCTCAATACCTGATTAGTACTAGAATAGTGAAGGAATAGTAGTAGAAAAGTGATGTTTAAGATATGTTGGGAGAGGAATTATTGATTATGGTACTTTATAAGAGTTTGTGTAAAAGTTCACTTGAAATTTGTCGCATAAATCTAGGTGTCTTTGAAATGTTAAGTGTACTCTGTCAAGTTTTAAGGCCTTTATGGTCTTGTGAGTGTGATTATGTTTCTACTTGCACATGTATTCTAATATGTGTAATGCTTTTGGCAATAGGTATACAAAGAAGCATGCATGCTTTTAGGAATATGGTTAGAGTTATGGTAGAGACATGTGATAGGTTGCTGCTTTATGTTTGGCTAGGCCCAATATTCGTAGAATGGTGAAGCTGTAGAACAAAAGTGAGTTTTAAGACATGTTGGCAGAAGGGATTACTGATTAGGCTACTTTCTATGAGTCTGGGGAAAGGTACACTTGAAATACACTGCAGAAATGTAGGTGTGTCTTTCAAATGTAAAGTTCAGTCTATTTGTTTATTTCTTTTATATATGATGATGATTTCAAAAGGTAGACATATATGCATGTATAGTTTCAGGAATATGGTGAGATTTATAAAAGACTAATGTGTAGGTTTGATGCTTTATTTTCGGTACGTCCAACACCCTGAGTAGTTACAGAATTGTGAAGCTGCAGTACAAAAGTGTACACCATGTCATAGACCTGACTTTTGTGCTGCAATTTCAGTATTCTGCTACTACTCAGGATGTTGCACTCCTCCAATCACTCAGGCACTACCGCAGTACTACTCCAATCAACCAGGCAGTACACATGCACTTATAAAATCAGTCAGGCACTTTCTATGTACTCCTGTAATCTCCCAGATATTGACCGTCAACTCATTCAATCACCCAGACATTACCCATGTACTCCTCTAATCCCCCAGACATTAGTCCTGCAATCATGCAATCACCAATGTGTTAGCTATACACTGGTTTAATCACCCAGGCACTACCCTTGCACTCCTCCAATCACCCTGTCAGGATCTATGCACTCCTCCAATCACTTAGCCAGTGCCCATGCACTTATAAAATCACCCAGGCACTACCTTTACACTCCTCCAATTACTGAGGCGCTACCACAATAGTACTCTAATCACCTAGGCAGTATTGATGCACTTATAAAATCACCCAGGCACTTTCTATGTACTCATGTAGTCCCCCAGATATTGACCGTCAACTCATGCAATCACCCAGACATTACCTGTGTACTCCTCTAATCCCCCAGACATTACCTCTGCACTCATGCAATCACCAATGCATTAGCTATACACTGGTTCAATCACCCAGGCAATACCCTTGCACTCCTCAAATCACCCTGTCAGGATCTATGCACTCCTCCAATCACTTAGCCAGTACCCATGCATGCATCACTCTGGCACTACCTATGCACTTATGCATTCACCCAGGCACTACCCTAGTACTCCTCCAATCACCCAGGTAGTACCTTTGTTCTCATGCAATCACCCAGGCACTACCCCTGCACTCCTTCAACCACCCAGCCACTACCCCTGCAGTCCTTCGATCACCCAGCCCTACCCATGCACTTATATAATTATCCAGACACTACCTTTCCACTCTTCCAATCACGCTGGCACTATCCCTGGTAACCACTCAGCCAGTGCCCATGCATTTATAAAATCACCCAGGCACTACCTTTACACTCCTCCAATCACTCAGGCAGTACCACAATACTACTGCAATCAACCAGGCAGTACCGATGCACTTATAAAATCCCCCAGGCACTTCCTATGTACTTCTGTAATCCCCCAGACATTACCTCTGCACTCATGCAATCACCCAGGCATTACCTATGTACTCCTCTAATCCCCCAGACATTACCCTTGCACTCATGCAATCACCAATGCATTAGCTATACACTGATTCAATTACCCAGGTACTACCCATGCACTCTTCCAATCACCCTGTCAGGATCTATGCACTCCTCCAATCACTTAGCTACTACCCATGCACTTATAAAATCACCCAGGCAGTTCCTATGTACTCCTGTAGTCCCCCAGATATTACCCCTCAACTCATGCAATCACCCAGACATTATGTATGTACTCCTCTAATCACCCAGGCAGTTGCTATGTACTCCTGTAATCCCCCAGATATTACCCCTCAACTCATGCAATCACCCAGACATTACCTGTGTACTCCTCTAATCCCCCAGACATTACTTCTGCACTCATGCAACCACCAATGCATTAGTTATACACTGGTTCAATCACCCAGGCAATACCCTTGCACTCCCCCAATCACCCTGTCAGGATCTATGCACTCCTCCAATCACTTAGCCAGTACCCATGCACTTATAAAATCACCCAGGCACTACCTTTACACTCCTCCAAGCACTGAGGCACTACCACAATAGTATTCTAATCACCTAGGCAGTACCGATGCACTTATAAAATCACCCAGGCACTTTCTATGTACTCCTGTAATCCCCCAGATATTATCCCTCAAATCATGCAATCACCCAGACATTACCTATGTACTCCTCTAATCCCCAAGACATTAGTCCTGCAATCATGCAATCACCAATGCGTTAGCTATACACTGGTTTAATCACCCAGACACAACCCTTGCACTCCTCCAATCACCCGGTCAGGATCTCTACACTCCTCCAATCACTTAGCCAGTGCCCATGCACTTATAAAATCACCCAGGCACTACCTTTACATTCCTCCAATCACGGAGGCACTACCACAGTACTACTCCAATCACCCAGACAGTACTGATGCACTTATAAAATCACCCAGGCACTTCCTATGTACTCCTGTAATCCCCCAGATATTATCTCTTAACTCATGCAATCACCCAGACATTACCTATGTACTCCTCTAATCCCCCAGACATTACCTCTGCACTCATGCACTCACCAATGCATTAGCTATACACTGGTTCTATCACTCAGGTACTACCCTTGCACTCCTCCAATCACCCTGTCAGTATCTATGCACTCCTCCAATCACTTAGCCAGTACCCATGCACTTATAAAATCACTCAGGCACTACCTATGCACTTATGCAATCACCCAGGCACTACCTTAGTACTCCTGCAATCACCAAGGCACTACTCTTGTTCTCATAGAATCACATAGGCATTACCCCTGCAGTCATGCATTCACTTAGACACTACCCCTGCACTCATGCACTTACCCAGGCATTATCCCTGCACTCATGCAATCACCTAGGCATTATCCCTGCACTCATGCAATCAGACAGGCATTACCAAAGCACTCCTTCAATCATCCAGCCACTACACATGCACTTATGTAATGACCCAGGCAGAACTCTTGCACTCATGCAATCACCCAGGTACTATCTATGCATTGTTCCAATCAGTCAGGCACTATCCATGCATTCTTCGATGTACCAAGGCAGCATCTGTGCATTGCTCTAATCGCACTGGCATTATCTTTGCACTCATATAATCACCCAGGTATTACCTATGCAGTTATTCAATCACTCAGACAGTACCCCTGCGCTCCTCCAGTCACTCAGGCACTACCCATGCAGTCATGCAATCACGCAAGCATTACCTAAGCACTTCTTTAATCACTCCGGTACTACTCATGCAGTCCTCTAATTTCATAGACACTACCCCTGCACTCATGTAATCACTCAGGCACTATCCATGCAGTTATCCATGCTGTCAGTCACGACAAAGTGCCTTGAGACCCTCACGGGTGAGTAGCGCGCTTTATAAACCGCTGATTGATTGATTGATTGATTTTATTTACTGATGCAGTCATTAAATCACTCAGGCAGTACTTATGCACTCATGTAATCAGCCAGTTAGTATTCCTCCTTTTTCTGCAATTACCCAACTAGTATTGTTGCACTCATACAAACACCTAGACACTACTGTTGTACTTATTCATTCATGTAGGCACTACTTACACACTCATCTATGCTTTCAGGGTCTATTCATGCCCTTATCCATGCACACAATCTCTGCATCTACACTTATACATTCAGTTAATTAGTATCCAATGTCTCTTGCAATTAAACAGACATTACCCTTGCACTCATACAATCATCCAGGCATTACCCATGGAGTAATGTAATCACTGAGATACACCCATCATATATCTTAGCTGTAAGTCTTAACGTATTACGGAAACCATTTATACATATTTCTGTACCTTTGGGTAGCAATATCATATATTAAAGTGATATACAAATGTATACCTGTGTTTTATATGTCTAGAATCTTCAGATGCATAATATGTATCAGAATACATGTGGAAGTAGAGATATACCTTAGTTACAACACCATGCAGACCTTAAAACTTGACAGATTGCTGTTCAGATTTGTAGCTGATAATGAAAATTATGTGGTGTACTTGAAGTGTAGCTTTCCACAGACTGATACAAAGTAGCGTTATAATTGATTCTTCTCTTAATATGCCTTAAACCTCACTTTTGTGCTGCTGCTTCATCGTTCTATGACTACATAGGGTGTTGGGCCTAGTGAAAGATATAGCAGCAATCTTTCATATGTCTCTGGTGTAAGTCTCACAATCTTCTTAAAAACATGCATGCATATGTCTGTACCTTTTGTTAGTAGCATCATATTTCAAAGAAACATACAAATAGATGTATACTTGTGTTTTATATGTACAGTATGTTCAGATGTATAAGACATATCACAATACATGTGCAAGCTCATACATATCTTAAACAGAAGATCATGAAGACGTTAAAAGTTGAGAGAGTGCACTTTATATTTCACAGAGACACTTAGATTTATTTAGTGCACTTCAAGTGAACTTTTCCAGAGAGTCTTACAAAGTATCATAATCACTAATTTGTCAGTCATCATTTGTTAAATATTAGTTTTCTGGTGCTGCTGCTTTACCATTTTACTAGTAGTTAGGTATTGAACATAGTCAAAATAAATAACTAAGAAGCAAGAGAAGTGCAGACAGAAGGAACAGAGGTGCAGAAGGAGGCAAGAGAAGTGCACAAACAGGCAAAAGAAGTGCAGAAAGATCCAAGAGCAGGCAGAAAGAAGCAACAGAGGTGCAGAAGGAGGCAAGAGGGGTGCAGAAGGAGCGATGAGAGGTATAGAAATTTGCAAGAGAGGTTTAGAAAGAAGCAACAGAGGTGCAGAAGGAGACAAGACAACTGCAGAAAGTGGCAAGACAGTTGCTGAAATACAGAAGAGAGGTGCAGTAAAAGGAAACGGGTGCAGAAAATTCAAGAGAAATGCAGAAAGGGGAGAAGGATGTAGAAAGAGGTAAGAGGGGTACAGAAAGGGTAACAGAAGTGCAGAAAGAAGCAAGAGTAGTAGAGAAAAAAGTAAGAGAGGTGCAGAAAGAGGGAAGTGGGGTAGAGAAAGAGGCAAGAGAAGTGCAGAAAGAAGCAAGAGAGGTGCAGAAAGAGAAAAGAGAGGTACAGGAAGAGGGGTGCAGAAAGAGACAAGAGAGGTGTACAAAGAGGGAAGAAGGGTATAGAAAGAGGCAACAGGGGTACAGAAAGAAGCAAGAAAGGTACAGAAAGAAGCAAGAGAAGTACACAAACAAGTAACAGAGGTGCAGAAAGAGGCAAGAGGGTTGCAGAAAGAGGCAATACAGGTTCAGAAAGAGGGAAGAAGGATGTAAAAAGAGGCAAGAGCGGTGCAGAAGGAGTATCAGAAGTGTACAAAGAAGTAAGAGAAGTGTAGAAAGAAGGAAGAGAGGTGGAAAAAGAGGCACGTGGGGTAGAGAAAGAGGCAGGAGAAGTGTAGAAAGAAGCAATAGAGGTGCAGAAAGAGACAAGAGAGGTACAGAAAGAGGGAAGAGGAGTGCAGAAAGAGGCAACAGAGGTGTACAAAGAGGGAAGAAGGGTGTAGAAAGATGCAAAAGGTGTACAGAAAGAAGCAAGAAAGGTACAGAAAAAGCAAGAGAAGTACATAAACAAGCAAAAGAGGTGCAGAAAGAGGACAGACGGTTGCAGAAAGAGTCAAGAGAGGTTCAGAAAGAGGGAAGAAGGATGTAAAAAGAGGCAAGAGCGGTGCAGAAGGAGTACTGAAAGTGTACAAAGAAGCAAGAGAAGTGCAGAAAGAAAGAAGAGAGGTGTAGAAAGAGTCAAGTGGGGTAGAAAAAGAGGCAAGAGAAGTGCAGAAAGAAGGAACAGAGGTGCAGAAAGAGACAAGAGAGGTACAGAAAGAGGGAAGAGGGGTGCAGAAAGAATCAAGAGGGGTGTATAAAGAAGCAAGAGTAGTGTAGAAAGAACCAACAGAGGTGGAGAAGGAGAAACGGGTATGCTGAAAGAAGCACGAGGAGTGTCAAAATTTGTAAGAAAGGTGCAAAAAGAAGCAATACTAGTGCAGAAAGAATCAACAGAGGTGCACAAACAGACAAGAGGGGTGCAGAAAAAGGGAACAGGGGTGTAGAAAGAGACAAGAGAGATAGAGAAACAGGCAAGAGAACTGCAGAAAGAAGTGACAGAAGTGCAGAAAGAGGCTTGAGGGGTGCAGAAAGAAAGAGGGAACAGAGGTGCAGAAAGAGGCAACATGGGTGTAGAAAGAAGGTAGAGGGTTGCAGAAAGAGGCAACAGAGGTGCACAAAGAGGGAGGGTGCAGAAAGAGGCAACAGGGGTACAGAAAGAAGCAAGAGAGTTGCAGAAAGAAGCAAGAGAAGTTGAGAAGGAAGCAACAGAGGTGTAGAAAGAGGCAATAGGGGTGCAGAAAGAGGCAACAGAGATGCACAAAGGTGGAATAAGGGTTCAGAAAGAGGCAACAGGGGTACAGAAAGAAGCAAGAGAGGTGCAGAAAGAAGCAAGAGAAGTGCAGAAAGAAGCAACAGAGGTGCACAAAGAGGCAAGAGGGGTGCATAAAGAGGCAACAGGGGTACAGAAAGAAGCAAGAGGGGGTGCAGAAAGAGGCAAGAGAGTTGTAGAAACAGATAAAAGAAGTGCAGAAACATTCAAGAGGGGTGTAGAAAGAGTGAAGAAAAGTGCAGAAAGAGAGAACAGGGGTGGAGAAAGAGGGAAGAGAGGTGTAGAAAGAGGAAAGAATGATATAGAAATGGGTAATAGTTAGGTATTGAGTATAGGTAAAAACAAAGCAGCAACCCTTCACATGTTTGTGCTATAAGTTTCATTATATTTCTGAAACCATGCATGCATGAGTCTGTACTTTTTGCTAGTGTACTATATATAAAGAAGCATACAAATATATGTATACTTCTGTTTTATATGTAAAGCATCTTCAAATGTATGACACATATGAGAATACATGTGCAAGTAGAGACATACCTCAATCACAACATTATGCAGGCCTTAAAAGTTGATAGACTGCACTTTAGATTTGATTTGGGTAGCAGTAGAGAAATCCTTTAGTTGTGCTTTGTTATTCTGTTGTATAGGTTGTGATGTCTTCTAATTGTAGGAATTATGCAGTGTCTGACATAGCTTCGGATTGCAATTAAAAATATTTCTTTATTTATACATGAGAATATTTGTATATAATTATTTTAATAATATTAAATTATTTAACGAAACTATTTAAACTTTTCTTTTTTTCAGTTATTCTCCACAATTATTAAGAAAGATTCACTATGACAAGAAAAGTGCAAAAGAAAAGACAACAAAAAAACAGTACTATTTAAAGGAGATAGAAAAGCAGAAATTAGATGAAGTACAACATGTGACATTGAAGAAAAAGTCTTCTGGTAAGAGAACTAAAGAATTTGTTAAAAGACTTTTAAAGAATGTAATGAATTTTCAAAATGGGGAAAAGAGAAAGAAAAGTACTACAACCAATCAGAAGGAAACGAAAAAGGACAAATTAATGGAAAATCAGGTTATGGGAAAACAATCTATGTTAAAAGAAGGATGAAAGAATATAAAGACATTAGGAAGAGAATGTATAAAAGTAGAGTACTACAAAATGTATTGAAAGATTACAAAAAATATAAAAGAAAATCAGCATTTTACAAGAAAAAACAACAGATTGAAAGTGTAGTCGAAAAGGCTTTTGAATTGAAAAGAAGATTTTTTATATTAGTATTGAAGAAAATGAAGACATTGAATAAAACAATGCACTTTATGAAAAGTAAAAGAGAAAGACTGGTTAATAGAACTAACTTTTGCAAAAATAATTCGGATGAATGGAAGCACACTTCTAGTACTGAACCTTTTTTTAATGAAGAAAGCTATTTTCAACAAAATACATTAGCTCATGCAGTTGATACCAATGGTCGTTGTTATGAGGTTAAAAACGGTTATCCAATTGAAAAAGAAAAGATGGTTCCTAGAAATGTGGAAGAAGTAATAGCTGAAGACGTTCAAGGGAGACGTACACAAGCTCCAGTGTATAAGTGGGATTGTAGTCGCATTTGTAGTATACGACAGGAATTTATTGATATATTACGAAATTTCTCACGAGATTATGGTAACAAAAAAAGTGTTAAACAGAAGATTAAGATGTTGCAAGGACTAGATCCCTGTAAAGTGAGAAAATATACTAACTTGCAGGGTCATTCTCTGGCTTGTCTTTCTAGAAAGGTGTGTCGAAGTACTTTTCATCATTTAAGAATGTTAGCAGTACATCACTCAGAAATGCGGAAGTTAGTAAGAAGATTGTACTATGTAAAAAGTCCTGAATTATCTTTAAGTGAAATAAACACAGCTCTTTTGCATGGTTCAGTATTGGATGTAAAAAAAAATTCTGATGATATACAGTTTCGTTTCTTTGGTCCTCAAGAGGAGTGTAGAGAAAGTGAGAGTTTGATAAGTGTAGGTGTTGAAGAAGAGGTGGAAGATAGTACTAATGAGAAGTTTGCAGAAGAAATTACAAAGTAGGTAGTTTCTTGTGAAAAACCAAACTATGTTTGTATTTGTTGTTGACGTACTCACTATAGAAGTCAAACTAGAAATGTTGATGTGTATTTAAAAAGTGAAAAAGAAAACAATGATAAGTGGGAGCAATTTGGTGCTTATTTGTTGGTGGAGGGTCATTTTGAGTTGGGTAGTGATCAACGTATTTGTAAATATTGTTACAACAAATTAGAAGAGAATAAAATGCCAGCTAGAGCTATACATAATAACCTAGAGTTGGTAGCTATTCCTCCAGAACTGGTAGATTTAAATACGTATGAGTCCATTCTTATTCAATCTGTGCACCCGTTTCAGGCTATAGTTCGTATGGAGCCTAAAACAGGTAAGCTGCCTCCAACAGATTTACAAAGAGGTTTAAATGGAAGAGTTGTGTATTTACCTTTAGATTTTAAGAAAAATATTGAAACTGTTGGTGTAGAGAGAGGAAAGTGAACATGTAGTTATTCTAGTTAATGGTGTACCAACAAAGAGTCAGAAAATATGGCAAGAGTTAGTAGATGTCACCAAACTTTAAAAGGCTACATTATATCTTGTACAAAACAATATTTAGTTTAAAAATGTATATGTGGAAGAACAAGAAATATCTTTAGAAGATGATAGAGAAATTTCAACTGGCCAAATAGAAAAAGTGGACAACTCCAGGAGTGAAGAAATTTATGAACATTACAGTATACATCCTCTACATTCAAAAGAAGTGATAGGAAACACTATTGAATTATTCCAAATGAAGAAAACAAAGGGAACTCCCATGAGTGTATGGGAAAAAAGTTTAGAAGCTCGTTGTTTTCCACAGCTCTTCCCCACTGGAAAAGGTGGATGATATGATGAACGACCAAGACAGATTCCAGCTTCAGAATATCGTACAACAAGATTGTACTCAGAAGATCCAAGATTTCAACAGTGTATTCCATATTTATTTCATCTTCTGTTTGAAAGTGACTTGTCTGGACTTTCATATGCAGTGAACCACATATTAAAAACAGGAGTTCATCTTACACATCTTTCTGCAAAGGTATTTTTGGACAAAGTTGAACAAAGAGACGATCATTTAGAATCTCAGTTAATTAATTTGATGGCGCGTCAACGTGGTACTAATGAGTATTGGTATCGTCGTCAAGGATAACTTAAATGTATGTTAAGGAACTTAGGAACCCCTACGTGGTTTGTTACGCTTAGCTGTGCTGAATACGCATGGGACGATTTACTTGAATTTCTACAAGAAGCAAATTCAAATGTAAAAAACATTGAATTGAAGACAGCTGGAGAATTGTGTTTGTTGGATCCTGTAAATGTGTGCAGATATTTTAATCATAGGTTTCAAGCTATGATGTCTTTTATCTGCAATAAAAATAATCCACCTCTTGGAGAAGTTATTGATTTCTTTTGGAGAAAGGAGTACCAAGCCAGAGGTGCTCCTCATATACACATGCTATTATGGATTAAGAATGCACCTAAATTTGGAACCGATTCTGATGAAACTGTTTTGTCTTTCATTGAAGACTATGTTACCTGTGCCATTCCAAAAAAAGGAGGCGAAAACAGCTTAAGACAACAATCAAAGTCATCGATGTGGAAAATATTGTCGATGGAAATACACATCAAAGGGAAAATTTTATACAAAATTTCATTTTGGATTCCCACGTCCAGTAATTTCAAAAGGAAGAGTCAACAGTTTCATGTCAGCAGTAAGACATACTATAACTCAAAAATCTCCGAAGAATACTTACAACATAAAAAGAACTGAAGATTCAAGGATATTAATGTCCACAGTCCAGTGATTTTGGCAATGTGGAATGCAAACATGAATATCCAGTATATTGCAGATAATTTGATTGCTGTTTGCTCGCTATGTTACATCATATATAACCAAATCTGAAAAGACGGAGTTGAAAGAAATGTGGGAAGAAATTTCACAAGAGAAGACTCTTAGTAATAAATTGTCCAGCTTTAGTTTGAAGATGCTTTCCCATCGAGAGATTGGATCCTACGAATGTTCGGATCGGTTGACCTCTGCAAGTTTATATTCAAAGTCAAGAGGAATCATTTGGGTTAGTCTAGGTCTTGCTGCAAAACGAAATTGAGTATTGAAATCTCTACAAGAAATTGAATACTTAGCATTGAATGAACCGGAAAGTACAGATATTGTTAAAACAAATGTGTTGGATATGTACAATCCCAAAAGGAGTCCACATCTGGAAAACATATGTCTCTATGAAGTAATGCAACATTATAGTTTTAAGAGAAATGTTACAGAAAATATAAATGAAGAAAAATATGCAGTAGTTGGATGTGATGGATGTTTGGTAAAACATGCCAAAGGAAATCTTATTAACCACAGGAAACTCAGTTGTGATACTCCAGATAAAAGGGAATTTTTCTATTTAGCACTTTTGCAACTCTTCAAGCCTTGGCGTAGTGAAATGGAATTACTTGGAGATTTTGACTGCTATGAAGATTCTTTTAATGCATGTAAACTTAGCATTGAATGCACAATTTTTCCAAAGAGAGAGATTCTATGAGAGAGAACATCTTTTCTGAAATGAACATCAGCAAAGTGATACAAAATTGGTATGTGTTACCAGGCACTCAGTACTCAACGAAAGAGTATGCCAAAGTATCAACTCAAACTGGCACATACTCAACAGTGATGCTGACCATAATACTAGAATTTTTAAATCAATGTTGCACATCGACATAACAAAAATTTAAAAGACAAATTTGTAAGATCACGTATTTCTAGGGAGATCAAATTTATTCAGAAAACAATTGATGGGAACAATCCAGTCCAAGGGAACCACAAATGCGGTCAATGCAAGGCCTGTGAGAGTGTGATTGAGACAGAAAGCTATACATTGAATGGATACATGTTACAACCAAGAGCCTTTACCAACTGTACAACCATAAATGTTGTCTATTTACTCATATGCCCATGTGTTCATGGGTATGTGGGAGAGAATGGATGCAGTCTCTGTATTCCACCTATGGTGTGGCACTGTGCACTGAGTCCAGGCAACCCTTAGTGATAGTGTTTAGGACCCTGAAAACCAAAGCTCTCAAGGGGTAGCTGTGGAGAGCAGCTAAGGCTTATCCGGGAGGGTTGTAAAGCAGTTGCTTGTAGCTCTATAGTCGGTCAGTAAGCTTTTCACATATGAAAGAACCCCACCAGGTGAGTAGAAAAATACTTTATATTTATTACTACAAACTAGATACTAACTTGGTATACCTCCTACCCGGAGGTATCAATTACACACAAGGAATACTTAGAAAAAGAGGCAAGTAGCATAAAAAACACATAGGGCCCTACCGGAGGGCAAAACCATATACTAAAATAGTGGGATGTGAGGTGAGTACCAAAACGGGACTAGTACCCAAGGTTGGAGGATCACAAGGGAAACAAGGAACCACCCAGGGTAAGTAGCCAGGGACCCCAAGGCACCCGGGTGCAGAGTAGTTACACCGGGTCAGACGTCCATAGGACAACATAGGGTAAGTCGCAGTTGGTAAATTAGAGTTCTGAACCCTTCCCAAAGGATCCGGAAGGAACCACTTGGATCAAGGAAGGTTGAAAAGTCTCTCCACCCGTGGATACCCAGAAGATATGGATATCTGCACCAGGGACCCCAGGTGCATAGGGGTGAAGTGGTGTCAGAAACCTCCCCAGATGCCAATGGAGGGTTGTGGAAGTTCAGCAGCTACAGCATCTCATGAACCACACCAAAAAATCCAGACAAAAAGAACCTGAAAGCATAGGGGGGCACAGTCAAAATAACCCGAAGGTGACCAGGAGGCACAGGAGCACAACATCAGCCCTGGTTGAAGGTTCTTGTTGCAGCTGTGGGGACCAGGTGATGTTGCAGAAGCCCAGGAGCCTTTCACGAGCTGGTTCGCAGGAGAAGATGCTTGGCTGCAGACCAGCAGGTTCTGTGGGGCTAACTCAGCAAGGGTAAGTCGGAGCCAGCCCTCAGCAGGTAGGAGAGCCAGCAGAAATCGATGGAGCCCCCTCGAGGACACTCTGGCAGCAGGCACAGGAGGTTGAAAAGAAGTCCCAGCAGTACACAGGAGACAAGGCCCACGAGGCAAAGAATGCAGGCAGGATGACGTGCTTAGAGCTGTGCAGTGCTGAAGGCAGGGGCCACTAGAAGCTTGAAGATCTTTGGTGGAAGGAGACAAAAAACCTTGGTAACGTCAAACAGACGCAGTGCACTGGGAGGCATTCTACGTTGGCTGGAGAGGGATTACAGTCTCCCATCTTGCAGGGAAGACTGGTCATGCCTCCGGAGAACCAACAAACCACCACCTGTGTTGACGATGTCCGTGGGACAACAGGAACAGCAAACCGGAAGTCGACATCAAGGTGTCTGCAGCTGCAGGGAAGTGACTCCTTCACTGCAAGGGAGATTCCTCAGGCCAGGATGAGGTCCTTGGTGACTCAGGGGATGCATGTCCACGGAGTTGCAGATCTCTGGAGAAGCACAGGGACGGAGATGCAGCAGGATTCTTCCTACCTGGAGCAGTCTTGTCGTGGGTCCTGGCTTAAAGAACAGCAGAGTCCCAGTGACCACCAGCAGAAAGTCTTTGAACAATCTTCAGTGACTGGCAGTCAGTTCCAGAAGTTGTTGTTGGGATGAATCTTAGGACCCATCCACAGGGAAGCCCTTAAGTAACCCTAAAAAGGGGCAGGACCTCTCCTCTGGTGACCCACCTATTAGAGGGGGTCAGGGACACTACTCAAATGTCCTAGACAGTCAGATACTCCCAGGGGCCAAGGTTGCATTGGCATGCTTATTCCCAGGTCTATGTTCCACTGAAAAGTCCATCCCCTGTAGTGAAATGGACCACCTCAAAAGTTTGGGGGTTTCACCCTTCATCTGTTTCAGCCATAAGAGGGGCTTATGGTCTGTCTGAACAATGAAGTGATTGCCAAACAGGTATGGCCCAGACCACAGCAAAAGCCTCCATCTCAATAGCTAACCAACGTTTCTCTCTTGGGATCAACCTTCTGCTGATAAAAGCTACTGGTTGATCCTGGCCCTCTTCATTAATTTGGGACAGCACTACTCATGTTTCTATCTCAGAGGCATGTGTCTGGACAATAAATTGTTTGGAATAGTCAGGGCTCTGCAGGATGGGAGCTGAACACAAGGCCTTCTTCAGGGCATCAAAGGCCTATTGACAGCTAACTGTCCAATTCACCTTTTTAGGCATCTATTATAGGTGAGGTCATTAAGGGTAGTGACAATGGATCCATACCCCATACCAAAGCTTCTGTAGTACCCAGTCAGGCTGAGAAAAGCTCTGACCTGAGTCTGGGTAGTGGGAGCAACCCAATCCGCAATGGTTTGGATTTTGCTCCCCAATGGCTGAACTTGACCTCCACCCACCAGGTGGCCCAAGTATATAACCTTACTCTGCCATATCTGGCACTTACTTTCCTTGAATGTGAGGTCTGCCTTCAGCAGGGCCTCAAGTACAATTTCAAGGTGGATCAGATGATCCTGCCAGGTGGAGCTAAAGTTAGCTGTAGCATCCAGAAATGTTGCACTATAATCTTCCAGACCTGACAGAACTTTATTCACCAGCCTCTGAAATGTGGTAGGTGTATTCTTCAAACCAAAGGGCATTACAGTAAACGAGAAGTGCCATCCAGGGAATGAAAATGCTGTTTTAGGTTTTGCATTCTCAGTGAGTCTGATCTGCCGATAGCCTGCAGTCAGGTCAAAGGTGCTGGAATACTTGACAGAAGCCAGAGTATCTATCAACTCATCTACCCTAGGGATAGAATGAGCATCAGTGACTGCATTGAGGCCTCCGTAGTCTACACAAAACCTCATCTCTCTCTTTCCGCCCTGGGAATGAGGTTTTGGCACAAGGACTACTGGACTAGCCAAAGGGCTATCTGAAGGCTCAATGACCCCTACCTCCAGCATCTTTTGGACCTCTGTCCTGATGTAATCCCTGACATGGTTAAGCTGTCTGTAGATTTTAGTCTGTCACCTGGGTCCACCTCATGTGCACACCAGGTAGTCTCACTGGGTGTCAGGGAGAGGAGTTGGCCTAATGGCTAGGGCGGTCAACCTCGAATCTGGGGAACTGGGTTCGAGTCTCGGCAATGATGCTGAACATCCTGTGATTCTGGGCAAATCACTTAATCTCCCTGTGCCTAACAAAAAATGAATGTGTCCTCATGTAACGCAACTGGTGCTATGTAAAGCGCTCTGATACCCGATACTGGGTCAAGTTCCCGCTATATAAAACTCAGTAAAAAAAAAAGGAAAAGAGTTCAGAGAACTGACTGAGAACATGTCTACAGTCAGCTTGTTGCTGGTCAGTGAGGCTGTCTGCAAAGACCACTCCATCCACTGGCCCGTCAACAGGGTTGTGTGAGAGGGGATCAGGGAGATGGTCACTCTCTTCCTCCTGTCCCTCATCAGTAGCCATGAGCACGCTCATGTCAGCCCTGTCAAAGTACAGCTTTAGGCAGTTCACATGAAGCACCCTGTGGGGGCTTCAATGAGTACCTAGGTCCACCATGTAGGTGATCTCATCTTTATTTTCCAGGATGGTATGGGGGCCACTCCACTTGTCCTGGAGGTCTCTTGGGGTTATAGGTTCCAAGACGCATATTTTCTGCCCTGGCTGGTAAACAGTCAGAAAAGCCTTTTGGTCATACCATAACCTCTGAAGTTCTTGGGTAGCCTCCAGGTTTTTCCTGGCCTTCTTCATGTGCTCAGCCATGCGTGAACGCAGACCTAGCACATAATCCACAATGTCTTGCTTAGGAGGTTTGAGAGGCTGCTCCCATCCCTCCTTCACTAGAACAAGTGGACCCCTAACTGGATGTCCAAACAGCAGTTCAAAGAGACTGTACCCTACTCCCTTCCGTGGAACCTCGCTGTAGGCAAAAAGAAGGCAAGGTAATAGGACATCCCATCTCCTCCTGAACTTGTCAGATAGTCGCATAATCATACTTTTTAGGGTTTTGATGAATCTTTCAACTAATCTGTTGCACTGTGGATGGTAAGGTATGGTAAATTTGTAATTCACTCCACACTCCTTCCACATGGATGTCAGGTAGCCAGACATGATGTTTGCACAGCTAACTGACACAACCTCCTTAGGAAAGCCCACTATGGTAAATATTCCCAGGAGGGCCTTGGCCACTGCAGGAGCTGTAGTGGACCTAAGGGGAATAGCTCCTGGGTATCTGGTGGCATGACCCACCCCCACCAGGATATAACTGTTCCCAGATGCTGTAGGAGGGGCGTAATGGACCAACAATGTCGATCCCTACCCTTTCAAAGAAACCTTAATCACTGGTAGTGGGATTAGGGGGGCCTTTGTAGTGCCACCTGTCTTACACTGGCTTGATCGGTGACATAGGAATGACAAAACTCCTTACTATCTTCAGACATATGTGGCCAATGAAAGTGTGGGACAAGCCTGTCCCAAGTCTTACTTTGCCCAAGATGCCCTGCAAGAGGTATGTCATGTGCAAGGGTCAAGAGGACCTCCCTAAACCTCTGAGGAACAACTAAGCTCTTGGTGGCACCAGGCTTGGGGGTCCTTAGCTTCAGAATAATGGAATCCATCCTCCCAATAGACCTTGTGGGTCCCACTGACATCCCCTGCCTGTTCAGCAGCTTGCTGCCTAAGGCTCTCAAGAGAGGGGCACTATTGCTGCTCCAAGCTCAATTCCTCCCTGGAGCCCCCTTCCTGCTCTGCCAGATCAGGCCCAAGCACCTCTGGGGCAGTTCCCTCACAAGGGGCAAGATCATTTTCCTTAGAAGACTGATCCTCATATGAACCTAGGGGAAGGATAACTTTTTACCCTTCTTACCTCTCTTGTTGGTAGCAGTCTGAACAATAATTCCTGTCTCCACTGCTCCTTGATCTCCCTGTTTCTTGGCCTGTGCTCTAGTCATAAAAACACTGTCTCAGAGATCCCAAGTATGGCTGGATGAGGCCTCAACCCAATTTCATTCCCAAGCTGACGTTTCCAAATCATTGCCCATAAGACACTCTACAAGAATGTTAGAAGATACCATAACCTTTTTAGGGCTAGTAACCCCCCCGCCCCCTCCCCAGCTGAGATTGATCACTGCCCTGGGGTGGCTATTAGTGATATTGTCTGAGTTGGTTACTTTGTAAGTGTGCCCAAGTATGCATTGCTCAGGTGACACCAGTTTTTCAGCCACCATTGTGACACTGGCACCTGTGTCCCTGTAAGCTATTGCTTCCATACCATTTATGAGGAGGAACTGCCTGTATTTCCTCATATTAGGAGGCCAGGTGGCCAAAGTAGCAAAATCAATGCCACCCTCTGATATCAGGACAGCCTTAGTGACTTCTCTGACTAGGCCAGAGGCTACGAAATCATCCACAAGGACTGTGCCTACAAACCGGAGGGAGGCATTGCCATGGTAAACAAAAGCACCCCCCGCCTCACCACCCACTCGGATGACCTCTTGACCAACATGAAACACCTCCACTTCCAGGTCCAGACCAACCCAAACACCACCCTCTGCGGCACCCTCATCTACAGACCCCCTGGACCCCACCCACCCTTCAGTGATTCCATCACTATATCCCCCTCGGCAACCTCAACTTTCACCTGGACAACTCCAAGGACAAAAACACCTCGTCCCTGCTGGAGAATCTCGCCACTGTCGGAATCAAACAACTGGTCACCTCCCAACCCACTCAGGAGGACACATGCTCGACTCCATCTTCTCCGCCAGCGACAACATCACCTTCAGCCACACCCCCGAGCTCCAGTGTACCGACCACCACTGCGTCCACTCCTCCTTCACAAAACCCACGGCACTCCTCCTACTTAGATCTTTCCTGTCAATTTGTTTCCCCAGACTTTACACTACCTTGCGGAGTGCCTCAGGGCTCATCATTGAGCCCCACTCTTTTTAATCTTTACGTTACCCCGCTGGCCAAACTGATGAAAACATTTGGATTCACGCTGGTGTCTTATGCGGACGACACTCAAATCATAGTGTCCATTAACAGTTCGTCCACAGATACTGCGTCCCGGTTTAAAAACTGCAAGAGTCATATAGGGAAGTCGATGCAGACAAACTGTCTTAAACTGAACACCTCAAAAATAGAAGTTATGCTATTTGCAACACTCCTATTGTCTGGTCAGACAGCTGGTGGCCTAGTTATATGGGCCTTCCTCCAACACCAGCTGACAAGGTTAAAAACCTTGGAGTTTGTTCCACTCCAAGCTCTCCTTCGAACCCCAGATTAATCATACCACAGCAACCTGCTTTTTCATACTTAAAACTCTGAAAAAGATACTGCCGTTTATCCCACTAGAGCTCAGGAAAACAGTGGTCACAGCCTTGATAGGTTCAAGACTGGACTACTGCAACGCCCTACTTACCAGTGCAAGCAAACGTAGTCTCCAAAAATTGCAGACTACGCAAAATGCCGCCGCCAGAGTTCTGCTCGGGCTTACTCGCTTCGACTCAGCCTCCAAGGCTCTCGCAGAGCTACACTGGCTGCCCATTGGCAAGCGCATCCAGTTTAAAGCCTTGTGCATTTCATTCAAGGCCACACATGGCAAAGGCCCACGACAATTGTCGCAACTCTTTAGATCTTACATCCCGGGCAGGTCGCTGAGATGTTCCAACAGTGGCAACCTCTCTATCCCCAAGATCTCAAAAGTAAAGTGGGGAGGCAAAAGTTTCTCCTATACCACCGCTAAGCTTTGGAACTCCCTGCACTCCTCCCTGAAAAACGAACACAATCTCCTTCAATTCAGGAAGCGCTTAAAGACCTGGCTGTACTAGCAATACTATTCTAGTAACAACTGTCTTCTGGTGTGTCCAGCGCCTAGATACCTCCGGGTCATGTTGCGCTTTATAAATACCTCATTTCATTTCATTTCACCACGCCCACCGCTACCCTCGCAGAAGCTGAAACAAGGTAACCGAAGAACAGCTCACTACCTCCCTCAGAAAAATCCCTCCACATACATCCACAGACTCCAACACCTCATTACACAACCTCCACCGATGGATCTCTGACTGCGCCCACTCTTTGGCTCCCCTGAAGAAAGCCTCAAGCAAGCAACACTCCAAGAAAGCCAGCTGGTTCTCTCTCATCCTTCATGAGTCCAGACACTCCTGTAGTCGGCTTGCGAAGAGATGGAGGAGCAGCAAGACCCCAGAAGACAACTCAGCCTTCAAGACCACTGTCACCACACACCACCACCTCATTAGAACAATGAAGAAAGTGGCCCTACAAGAAAGGATCAACACCAACGCACTTAATAGTAAAGAACTTTTCGCCGTGGTCAAAGAATTGGCCAGACCCAGCACAGAGATAGCTGACATCCCCCCTCACAAGACCTCTGCAACAACCTTGGCACCTACTTCCATCGAAAGATCAAGGAGGTATACAACAGCTTCAACAGCCTCAATACCCAAGACCCCCCCAACCCCACCAGCAACCACTGCACCCTACGACGCAGGACCCCAACAGTCCCTACTCAGCTGGACTCCGCTCACTGTGGACGACACACACAAGACCATGAACAGCATCCACTCCGGAGCACCCTCAGACCCCTGCCCACATCACATCTTGAACAGAGCAGGCACTACCATTGCCCCGAATTCTGCTGCACCATCAACTCCGCCACCTTCCCGGAAGACTGGAAACACGCTGAGATCAACCCCTTGCTGAAGAAACACTCTGCTGACCCGACGAACATCAAGAATTTCAGACCCATCTCTCTTCTCCCCTTCCCAGCCAAGGTCATCGAGAAGGACATCAATGCCCAACTTTCCAAGTTCATCGAAGCGAACCACATCCTGGACCTCTTCCAATCCGGCTTCTGAAGCAACTACAGTACCAAGACCACCCTCCTTGCTGCAACAGACGAAATCCGCGCCCTCCACGACCGAGGCAAAATGGCAGCTCTCATCCTCCTGGACCTGTTTGCCGCCTTCGGCACCATTTCTCACCGCACACAATGCACCAGACTCTATGACAACGGAATCCACGTTAAAGCCTTGAAATGGATCCACCCCTTCCTCACCGGCCGAACACAGAGAGTCAGACTAACTCTGTTCCTCTCGTAAACCACAGATATCAGCTACGGAGCACTTGGTGCCACCTCTACACCCACAGACCACACACGGAACCTCAGCATCATCCTGGACTCCTTGCTCACCATGAGCCGCCAGAACAACGCTGTATCATCATTCTGCTTCCACACACTACGCGTGCTTCAAAAGATATTCAAGTGGATCCCCACTGAGTCCAGAACGACAGTCACCCACTCACTCATCAGTAGCAGAATCGATTACTGCAATGCACTCTACGCTGGCATCACCCAGAAACTCCTCAAGAAACTGCAAAACATTCAGAACGCCTCTGCCAAACTCATCCTCAACATCCCCCACTGCAGCCACATCACCAGCCACCTCAGAAACCTCCACTGGCTCTTAGTCAGCAAAAGAATCACTTCCAAGCTCCTCACACATGCCTACAAAACTCTACATGACGCAAGAATGAATGAATGAAGCAGCATTTATAAAGCGCATAGCTACCCGTAGGCATCCCAGCGCTGGAGGATAACTGAAGCTTCACAGAATCATTTAGGAAGAGCCAAGTTTTCAATAGTCTGCGGAAGACAAGATGATTAAGTTCCCCACGTAGCTGAAGAGGAAGAGAGTTCCAAAGCTTGGCGGCATTGTAAGAAAAAAGCCGACCACCGCTTCTAACTCTCTTGATTCGGGGGACGACTGCCAGGTGTTGGTCATCTGATCGTAGTCGCCTGTTGGCTCGATAGGGCTTAACCAAGGAGGAGATGATCTCTGGTCCCTTTCCTCCTATAAGTTTGTGGGTAATGCATAAGGCCTTAAAATGGACTCTCTCCCGGATGGGGAGCCAGTGGAGAGCCTTCATATCTGGTTTGGCCGACTGGCATACCTCAACCACCGCCTCGCATTCCACGCGCCCACCAAAGACCTCCGCTCCACCCAACTGGCACTGGCTACCGTCCCATGTATCCACAAGACCA
Organism: Calotriton arnoldi; assembly: GCA_963921515.1. Taxonomy (NCBI): domain Eukaryota; kingdom Metazoa; phylum Chordata; class Amphibia; order Caudata; family Salamandridae; genus Calotriton; species Calotriton arnoldi. The sequence continues at coordinate 3,179,532 of CAWUFW010000219.1, read as the reverse complement.
CAGCCGGTGGAAGATCCTTCTACTGCCTTGCCGCAAAGACCTAGAACACTCTGCCTCTCCACCTCAGGCAATCACCGTCACTGCCTCAATTCAAGAAGGACCTCAAGACCTGGCTCTTCGACTGAACCACATTGCCTTCAACGAACCAGCAGCTTCCTATCTCCAGTGCCTTGAGACCCTTGCGGGTGAGTAGTCACACTTAAAAGCCACCTGACTGATTGATTGATTGATTGTGTTCTTTAAAAAAAAAGGAGCTATGACACTCCACTGATTAATGATAAGCAGGATTTCAATTAGGTCCATTTTTAAAAAATAGTTTTGGGATTAGAAAATAAGACAAGATTAGGAACTTATCATCCTTTATTAAGACACTTTGGCCCTTGAGATCATGTTTAGGACAGAGCTCTAGTTTGAGCTCAACACTCGAGAAATTGAAATTAGTCCACCCCAATATGGCTGTGGGCTAGATATTTTCAAACATAACGATTGCGACTTCTCACCGTTTCATAGGACTTATTTGGTCCATTACATTCTATTGAGGTTAGAGCTCTACATTGAGCTCTATTCTCGAGAATGTGACATTCGTCCCCCACAAGATAGCTGCAGGCTAAATACATTGTAAATGCCAATACAGTCTAACCACAGAGGAAATTGAGGGAAGGCCCGATCAAGTGAGCTCTGCCGACCAGCTTAAACACACCTGCCTTCGGCGTTTCAGTTTGTTGCAAACCATGCATTGTGAGCCTTCGAGGCGATGGTGACGAGGTGCACCCCTGGAGAGTCTATCTACATAAAGATACGTTGCTCCATGCATGCAGCCTTGGGTTCAGCAAAACGCCAAGAGACTCGGCCTTGCCCTGTCTGATGACTCTGTGGAGCGAGCGAGCCTGCACTAATAAAGCAGTATGGAGAGTGGGTGTTTATACTTCCCCGTTGCATGACATTTAGAAAATAATGGGAAACGTGTCTCCCATTCCCCTCTTGTTGCATTCTGCAGGTGCCCCATATAGGATATTAAAATTCACTTGCATGGCACAGCAAGGAACATATCACAGAAAGTTCAAAAACCGGCAGCAATGTCCATGTACATTAGAGATTAAAACATTATATTGACAAGCTGTGTTATATTCCAGCAATACACAGTGGCAGTCCATGATTTGTATATCAAACGCCCCTCCCGTTGGAAAAGTTAGAAGAAAAGCTGGGGTGTCTAAACATTCAGGTACTGCATTCTGCCCTTTGTCTGTTGAACAAGTTACTTAACTTTGGTAATGCATTATCTGGTAGAGACAATATCTAGCTGCAGATTCCTTACCTTTGAATTCCCCAGGCTTCAGGCTGGATCTGGAAACCTTTGCATGAGCAGTACCCCTGCACGCCATCGGGTGGCTCCATTCGGCTCTATGTGACGTTGGTGGCATTGTTAGAGTTGGTTATGATGTGGCGGTACCCTATATACGCGCCACCCAGGCGTGCAGAGGTCAGTTACTTTTATTTTATTTATTTATGCAACTTATAAAGCGCGCAAATACCCTTAGGTGTCTCGGCGCTGCTGACCGGTCAGAGGAAGGCTGGCACAGATGGCTATTGATTAAAGAGCAAGGTCTTTAGTTGTTTTCGAAAAGTGATCAGCGTGGGACTAGTCTTGATGCGAAGAGGGAGCTTATTCATAGTTTGGTGGTGGCGACGGTAAAAGTTCTGTCACCCCAGGAGGCTTTTTTGGTTTGGGGAACAATCAGTAGGTTTGCTGCTGATGAGCGTAAAGGTCTGGTGGGGTTGTAGGGGCAAAGAGTTTTCCTTAGAAACTCCTGTCCGGTGTCGTGGACTGCCTTGTAGGCAATGCATAGCGCCTTGAACTTGGATCTGCTCCTGATGGGCAGCCAGTGGAGCTGTCGTACCACGTTGGATATAGGTTTGAATTTGGGGGTGGCTGTCAGAAGTCTGGCGGCTGCATTCTGCACTAGTTGTAGCTTATTTAGGACTCTTTCTTGGGCATTGATAAATAGTCCATTACAATAATCGACCTTGGACATGATTATTGTGCTGATGAGAGTCCTAGCAGTGCTGGTTGGGAGGAAAGGTAGAAGTTTCTTTATCATCTTGATAACGTAGAAGGATGCCGATACGACTGCGTTAGCGTGGTGTATGAATGACAGCTTGTCATCAAACATGACACCTAGATTTCTTGCCTTTGGGACGGGGGTGATCCCAACTTGGCTGGCCACCAAGAGGGGGACCAGGAGGGGGAGAGGTTACCGAAGATCATCACCTCCGTCTTGTCAGAGTTTAATTTGAGGCAATTGTTTGCCATCCAGGTACTGATGGATAGCATTCCCTCTTGGAAGTTTGCAGCTACCGCCCCTCCGTCATTGTGGACCGCTAACACCAGTTGCGTGTCACGCCGGCGTACTGACGTTAGGCCAATGTTGTATGATTTGGATGACCCTCGCCAGGTCCGACACATAGATGTTAAACAAGGTTGGACTTAGCGAGGATCCTTGAGGGACACCGCATGGGAGGGCAAATGGCGGGAGCTGAAGTCACCAAGCGTCACTGATTGGGTGCGATTGGAGAGGAAGGAGGCTAGGAGGTCCTTGGCTTTGTGTGTGATGCCGATGGCTGCAACACGGTCGATCAAAGTTACGTGGTCGACCGTGTCGAAAGCAGCTGAGAGGTCCAGTAGCACAAGGACCGCGGCACCTCCCCCATCAAGTATCTTCCTGGTTTCATCGGATGCTTTGATGAGAGCTGTTTCAGTGCCGTGGCCCTTTCTGAAGCCGAATTGGGTGTCATCAAGTAGGGTTGTTTTCGTCGATAAATTGTGCTAACTGTATGTTCATGATTTTTTCGGCGATTTTTGCTGGGAATGGAAGTCAGGCAATAGATCTGTAGCTTTTAGTATCTGTGGGATCGAGGTTGTTCTTTTTTAGCAGGGGCTTGATAACAGCTTTTTTCCAGATGGAAGGGTACGAGCCTGTTCTGAACATTGAGTTGCAGATGTTTGCTAGGTTAAGGCCTATGATGTCGGGAATAAGTTTGAGAGTTGAAGGGGGGCATGGGTCGTTGGGGGATCCGGATTTGACTGTGGTAATTAAGTGAGAGATTTGTTCTGGAGAGACTTGACTAAATTCCTCTAGTGTGGGAGAGGTTTGTTTGTCGGTTGGAGTCATTTTGCCGGGGTGGGGAGGGTTTTTGTCTTTGCTGGGAGATCCTGTGGGGTTGTCGGTCGTAGTGTGGGCTGCGAAATTGGCATAGATGTGACTGACTTTTTCTTGGAAGTAGCTGGCCAGCGAGTTACAGAGTGTTTGGGAGGCGATTATGGGGGTGTTGGTCCCTTGTCCTGATAGCTTGGTAACTACCTGGAACATCTGTTTGGCGGAATCTTGCGCCGATTCAACTTGTTTAAGGTAGTAATTGCTTTTCTCAGTGATTAGGAGGCTTTTGTATTTGGTAAGTGCCTCTCTATAGAGGATTTTATGGGCTGGATCGTAGTTTCAGCGCCAACGCCGTTCTTGGTACCTGCATCTTTGTTTCTCGAGTCTTAGTGTCTCTGAGAACCAGGGGGCGGATAGAGTCTTTCTGTTGTTGGATACATTTTTGAGGGGGACCACCGTGTTAACTACGTTCTGGAGCCACTGTGTGTAGAAGTTGGCTGCGAAGTTCGGGGTCGTGGTGGCAGGTCTTGCTGGGTGGAGAGCAGGTGGGATTTAAAGTCTAGCGGTGCGATGTTACCCCACGCTTTGAACTGCCTGGAGGAAAGAAGTTGGTATGATGGGGGTATTCGCTTTAGTTTGGATGTCAAAAGGACTGTGCAGTGGTCTGTCCATGGCAACGGGAGGACGTTCTCTAAGGAGATATGTTGATTGTTGGAGAACAGTCCATCCAGTATGTGGCCGGCGGAGGTGTGGGGAAGTCACTAGTTGCGAGAGGCCTACAGCCTCTAATTCGGCTAAAAGAGCTGACGTGTCTTGGTCATCATGGGCTTCTAGATGGAAATTGAAGTCTCCAAGGATGGAGAAATTACATTCTCCTGCTACTAACTCCTAGAAGGCAGCCCATGGCTGAGAGGAATTCCGCTCGGGAGCCTGGCGGGCGGTAAAGGAGAATGCCTTTAAACGGAAGGGAGTGGAGACCATGATCGTGAAGGCTTCACAAATCTTGGTGGGGATTGATGCGGTCCTAACTGAGTATTTTTCTCGGTGGATGAGTGCAAGGCCTCCTCCTTTTTTGAGAGTTCTGTCGAATCTGCAGGAGGAGTAGCCTTCAGGCGTTGCTGTGCAGAAGTCTGGACCACAGGAGGGGTCACCACAGGTTTCTGTTATGAAAAGAAGGTCAAGCTTGTAGTCTTCTAGTAGGTTCAGTATTTCGTATTTGTGTTTGGGGAGGGAGCGAGCATTTATGAGAGCGCAGCAAATTTTTCCTTGGTGTATGGACTGTAGATTGGAGCGTGTAGGTGAGGGTGTGTGAAGGATATCTAATGAGAATGGGCAGTGGGTGGTGAGCTGATTGGCTGTGGTCTCAAGGTTGAGACGAGGGCAGCTATGTGTGTGTTTGCTGGTGCTGAATATATGTTTGAGATGTCTACTGGTGTAAGTTATTTTCTTACTGTGAGACTCTGTATTAGAAAGGCCAGGGGACATGGCCCTGGGCCCGGTCCAGGCGCGGATGGGTGCAGACGGGCTTGCCTTCGGCGTGCCTTCGGCGCGCCAGCGGCGCGCCCGCTGCACGCGTTCGCTGCGCATAGCAACCAGCATGTGACTTTTAAGGTGTGGGAGAGGAGAACAGCTAGACTGCTCACCTGCGTGGAGTTTCAAACCGGAAGTAGTATTCACTTCCGGTGTGCGGCCCAGCTTCCCTCCACTCAATCTGACACAAATCAGCGGTGGACCGGGGAAGTGCAGCGAGCAAAGTAAAGGTAAACGATTTTAAAGCAGTCTTAAAAACACTCTTAAAAACAGTAATGTGCAATTTTAAAAACAATATCTTGTGGCAATGGCGATTACTTTGTAACGTGAGAGCGCAAGATAGCGGTCGAGGGAGCCCTTTGCCAGGCGCTCCGAATTAGCTTACAATGGTGTGTTCACCAGTCCTCAGCGCGTCCGCATTTTCACTTTTCCACGCCAGAAGCGCAGAGCCATAAAGTGAACTGACGTGTGTGTCACAACTAGGGCCATGAAAAGGGAGCAACTCTAGCCATATCAAATGAGTCCACATAGTGGAGAGTCATGGGTGGGTCTGTAAGGAATCTGCATTTTCTATAATTGTCTTTAAATATTGCCTGTTGAGACATTGTTGTTTGTTATATAAACTAATCACTCGGTCTCAACTGGGTTTAAGGGGACCTTCCTGTAGTCTGTTTCTAAGTCCATTCATAGACATTGTAAGTGCAGCAAAGCCATAAAGAGTATATGGTTTGGTAGTTGGGCATTACGAACCCAACAGCTCCATAATGGCTTTTCTGAAAACTGGGAAGTTTAGTAGCAAACTTCTCAGCATATTAAACCCACACTGATGCCAGTGTGGGATTTAATGTAAAATGCACTCAGAGGGCATCTTGGAGATGCCCCCTGAAAAACGATCAACCCTGGTGTGGTTCTTCAATGGCTGCCCACCATTTGCCATCCCAGACAGGTTTCTGGACACCGTTGGGTAGAGGGCCTCCACTCTCTGGGTCCAGGAACAAAGCCCATCCTGGGCAGAGATGTCATGCCTCCTCCCCCAGGATGGGTGGGTCCACGAAGCGGAAGCTTCAAAGGCCTGCCGCTTTTGTAAGCTGTCCCTGCCTTTTTCTGCCCCCAGCAACTGGCTCCCACCGGTTCTGACCCCCACTTTGGGTGGAAGAATTGGCGGGGAAACCAAGTTAGGAGGAGAGGTGTGCCCACCTGTTAAAAATGGGGGTCTCTAGTTGGCAAGTTGTTACCCTGTCCAAGTAGGGACACTTCTTCCTAGTCAGGGTAAGGGGGATACACTACTGAAATAACCCCTGCTCACCCCCTTGGTAGCTTGGCACGAGCAGTCAGGCTTATCTCAGAGGCAGTGTGTAAAGCATTTGCAAATAACCAGCAGTAATACAGTGAAAACACTACAAAAGGACACCACACCAGTTTTAGAAATAGGTAAAAAATGTTACCTGTGAAAAACAAGGCCAAAGATGACAAAAATCCACCATACAGTTCTTAGATATATCATTTAACAAAAATAGGCTTAAAATACAGTTCGTTGAAGTCGATAGCTTCGTCCGGGGCTACCACGGTGTCATGAACAACAAATCCAAACAGTTGTGGCTGACTGCGGCATTGCAGACCAGCTACAGGTTCGGGAAGAACCTCAAAACAGTACCTTTAGAAATGCAGGGTGTCGGGGACCTCGTGGTGAGCTCTGAAGAGTCGGCATTGGCAGGTGTCGGTTCCGGAGGTCGGTGCAGGAGTCGTCGGGCCCTTGAAGTCACACGCGTTACAGATCGAACTCAGTGCAGTTGAAGTCGGGAGTGACGGCGGGCGTCAGAGATGCTGTGCGAAGTGCAGTGGTGTGGCGTGCGGAGTCCTCGGGTGCAGACAGCGGCTTGGTGATGGTCATCCAGTGGTGTCAGTAAGTCCAGGGCTGCGGTGCGAAGTGGTGCGGTGCTCGTCGCAGTACTGGCAGGTCAAGGTGCAAACAGTGGCGTTGTTGTTGCTGAAGCGCTGTCATTGGCTGATGAACCGGAGTCGATGGCGCCGGCAGGCCAAAGCTGTGGTGTGGCACAGGGCGGTGCGTCGTGTAACTTATGAGCGGTGCCCTCAAACCAGGGTGCAAGCAGTGGCGTCGATGTTGGCATGGAGCGGCGGCATCGGGGATACAAGGGCCAGGGCATGAAGCGAGGCGGTGCGAAGTGCAGTGCCCACAGGTCGTGGTGCAAGCGGTGGCTCGGTGGCGGCAGCATCGGTAAGACCAGGGTTGCAGTACGAAGTGTGGTGGTGCCCTCTGCGGTGCCTTCAGGAGACAGAGCCGGCAGTGGCGTTGTTGATGGCATTGGGTTGCTTTTTCTTCTGTTGCAGCACAAAACACACAGTTCCCAGTGCTGGTAGCAGATGAACTTGAAGTCTTTGCTGTTCCTGAGACTTCTTGAACAGGGGTCAAGCTCTACCTTAAGTCCTTGGAGAAACTCAAACAAAGAAGTTGCAGAAAGTTCAGTCCAGTCCTTTCTCTGCCCAAGACAGAAGCAGCCACTGCAGGCCCACACAGCAAAGCACACATCAAAGAGGTAGTCCCACCCCACAGCTTCTCCAGCTCTTCTTGACAGGTTCCTTGATCCAAAAGAATTCTAAAGTCCTGGGGTCAGGGCCCCAATATTTATACCACATTTATTCTTTGTTCCCTTTGTGACAAGGATCTCCGAGCCCAGTCCAAACCAGTTCTGCCCTTTGTGGCCCAGCTTCCCTGCAGGAGGTGGAGACAGCATTGTGCAGAGGAGACACTGCCTATTCAGGTGCTAGTGAAAACACCTCCCACCACTCTAGATGCAGACCAGGCCTATTCAGCCCAAATATGAGTCACCCAGGAAAAGCAGGACACACCTCAACCGCCTTGTGGCTGTCTATAGTAAATGCACATTCCCAGCCCCTTTGACTCCAAAACCAGACAGTCATTACACAAACCAGCAGAGGCACACAGAAGGGTTAGGGAAGAAATACCCACTTTCTAAAAGTGGTATTTTCAAACACATAGTATAAAAATCATCTTTACTAAAAGATGTATTTTTAAATCCTGAGTTCAGGCATACTAAACTCTATTTCTCTATCTTGCCCCAAAGGAAAGTTCAGCTTGTAAGATGTTACAAAGCATCTCCCATGTTAGCCTATCTGACATATAGTCTGTCAATAATGAAAAACAAAATTAGCAGTATTCCTCTATCAGGAAATGTCACACACACCAGGACATGTCCTACCTTTCACATACACTGTACCCTGCCCACGTGGGTACCTTGTGCCTACTTGAGGGATGCCTTACTTGTAAGAAAAGGAAAGGTTAGGGCCTGGCAAGTGGGGGTACTTGCCAGGTTGACATGGCAGTTAAAACTGTGTGTAGACACTGCAGTGGCAGGTGTGAGACACCTTTGAAAAGCTACTTGTGTGGGAGGCACAACCAGAGCTGCAGGCCCACTAGCAGCATTTGATTTACCGGCCCTGGGCACACTTGTGCACTGTACTAGGGACTTAGTAATAAATCAAATAAGCCAATTATGGAAACACTAATCCATAAACACAATTTAAATGGAGAGCATATGCCCTTTAGCACTGAATAGCAGTGGTAAAGTGCCCAGAGTCTTAAAACCAACAAAAACGAGGTCAAAACCTGGATGCCAAAAAGCAAAAAGTCTGGGGGTGAACCTGCTGAAAAAGCCAAGTCTAACACCACCTTTGCCAACCCCAAGCACAAATCTCAGTTCCCTCCATCTTGAACATGAGGGGACCCAGCCAATTAGAGAGAGAGGCTCATGCCTCCCTCCCCCTAGAGGGTGGCATAATAGGAGGTGCACTCACCTCAAGGAAGGGACCTGTTGGTCCTGACCTGCACATCACTGTAACGCCCCAAAATTTAGTATTTAGGGGGACCCTGAACCATGCCTCCCGAGATTCCTGCAACCTATGAAGAAGAAAGACTGAAGAAGTCGCACAGCAGAGGACACTGTAGAGAAGCATTGACTCAGGCCCAGCCCTACCGGCCTGTCTGCAGTTTCCAGAGATTCTGTGCCAAAATTCGACTTGTCCTGCAGCTAGCAACCTCCAGAACCCCTGGGAGGACTGACTGCCTTCAACAAAGACCGGATCTCCTGCGAACAGCAGCTCTGTTCCAAAGAAGGACTCTGAGCCTGCTGAGGACGAAGAAACTTGACACCTGGAACCACCACTGCACCCGTCGCCTACGGCCTGCGTCCAAGTGGCCCACCGGTCCCAGCGAGGTCCCCCAGCACTCCAGAGTCTGAGTTCACCGTTTTTGGTTCTAGAAATAAAACATAAGTATACCTTTTTTATACTTACCCAATTGGTCTGGATTCTGTCTCTGAGTGTGTGTAATCAGTCCTTGATTGAGTGAATACAATAAATGCTTAACACACCCTACTGATAAGCCTTTGGCAGAGGATGTAGACTAATGGCTAGAGCGGTCAACCTCAAAGCTGGGGAACCAGCAATGGATGCTCAACATTCTGTGATTCTGGGCAAATCACGTAATCTTCCAGTGCCTAACAAATCATTAATGTGTCTGTCTGTAATGCAACTGGTGCTCATGTACAGTGCTCTGATACCTGATACCTTTGAGTCAAGTTTGCGCTATATAAAACTCCGGGGGAAAAAAAAGCCTAATTGCTCGCCCACACTACCACAGAGAGAGCTGTTAGTACTTGTCTAATTTAGCCTCTGCTATACCTCTGGGGATTCCCTGGACTCTGTGTACACTATACCTTATTTTGGTATAGTATATACAAAGCCAGCTTCCTACACGCGCGGTCTACCTTGAACCACAGGTAATGCATGTGGGCAGGCAGGTTGGAGATGTGAAAATACGCATCCTGCAAGTCCAATGCTACCAGACTAGGACTTGGTCTAGGGCAGACAAGACCTGAGCCAACGTGAGCATCTTGAATTTCTCCTTTTTGAAGAAGATACTGATGGTCCAAAGGACTAAAATAGGAAGAAGACCTTTGTTTTATTCAGTATTAGAAAGTAGCAGGAGTAGCAACCACTGCCTTCTTCTGAAATTGGAACCATTTCTATAGCTCCCTTGGCCAGGAGAGCTGTAACTTCCTCTCTGAGTAATGCTAGATGATTCTTTGCCAGCCAGTTGTGAGCTGGCGGCAAAGGAGGAGGAAAAGAAAGAAAAGGAAGAGAGTAGCCTTCCTGAATGATCTGCAAGACGCATTTGTCCGATGTTATGGACCTCCAGCGGAGGAGATGGTGTTGAATTCTCCCTCCGATTGGAGTAACATGGCCTTGCAGAACCAAACTAGGAATGCTTGGAGGCTGAAGCTGCCAAGGGCTGGGTGGTATACAACTTTTAACTACCATTTCGAGGTTGGAATGAACTGCATCCATGTACAACTTGGGGAGTCTGCGCAGGATGGTGGCTGGGATATGGCTGACGTGGTTGAAAACCCCTTCCATTGCCATGAATGGGCCAAAAGCTAGACTGGCCACGAGGTGTAACCAAGGGGTCCAAGGTTCTGGCAGTAGCGCTAGATTCCTTGAAGCGCTCCAAGGCTGAGTCCGCTTTTGCACCAAACTCCGATTCTCGTCAAAGGGCATGTCCATGAGGTTAGCCTGGACATCACCCGAGAAGTCACATGTTCTTAGTCAGGTGATGCGCCATAAGGCCACCATCGACTAAACCAATGCCCAGCAAGTCAGTCGTGTCTAAGCCACACCTAATGGTGAATTTTGCTGCATCTCTCCCAGCTTTCATTGCCTGGGAGTGCATGGGCCAGGTCCTCCTCCAGGACCTGTGGCACTTGAGCAACCGTTTCCCAAAGTGTGTGCAAAAAATGGCCCAATAAGCATGCGGTATTCACCAGCCGCAATGCCAGGCTGGTAGAAGAAAATATATTTTTCCCAAGTGCTTCCAGCCTCTTGGATTCCCTATCCAGAGGAGCAGAAGGGAATGTACCATGGGACGTTGAAGCCTGAACCACCAAGCTCTCAGGGGTGGGGTGTTGGCTGAGGAACCTTGGATCACCCGGTGCAGAGCGATGGCAGAGTGCAAGTGACCTGTTCATAGGAGTCCCTGTGCTAGGCTTGGACCACGTGCCTAGAAGGACATCTGTTAGTGCTTCATTAAAGGGCAATAGGGGTTCGGACGTGGAAGCCCCTGGCTGAAGCCTCAGTCAAGAGATTAGTCCTGACCTGCACATAGGGCAGCTCCAAGCCAAGGATCTCTGCTGCCCTCCTCACCACCATGGCATAAAAAGCCCCCTCCTCTGTAGCCACACTAGGTGGAGAGAGCATATCTGGAGACATGTCCAATCCTCTGGCTTCTCCAAGATCCTCATACCAGTTCAATTGTTCCACAGGAACGTCCAACTATTGTTCTAAAGGGTCCATAGACCCCTCTCAATCCTCACCCATGCCTGAAACTTCCTCAAAATGCACAGGCAACGATGTAGAACCTCTGGGCTCTTCCGGCGCTGGAGTCGACATCGAGCGACGTCGATCCGACTCCGATTTGTCGGGTATCAGGATGGGGCTGGCACTGGTGGTGCCGGAGGCATCGACTTCAGGTCTAACGTCCAGGAAGATCGCATTGGCACAACTGGCACTGACCTGGATCGGAATCAGATCCATGGGACCCCACCGGCACCGTGGCCAGAGCCTACGGCATAGACCCTGGTGGAGCCTCTTCCGACCCCGTGGGGCCAGAAGGCGCACCAGAGGGGTCGGCCCACTTAAATACACGGCGCATGGCCTTGTAAAATTCCTTAACTTGAGCAGGAGTCGCTCCAACTCCCGGAAACGGGGAAAGGCGCAGAGTCGAATCTGGCTCTGGCTCTGCAGAACCGTGCCTAGTGCGTCGATGCTCCTTACCTGTAAGAGCTTCAAAGATCGCTCCCACAAGGCCATCAAAGCCATGGCCCGGCAATCCGAGCACGACTTCGTATCGTGGTCACACCCAAGGCACCATAAGCAGACAAGATGGGGGTCGGTTACCGACATGGCACGGTGACAGGCGCCACACGGTTTGAACCCTGTACATCTAGATGACATCCTCGACACACAAGGAAAAATATCTCAACAAAATGCTGAAAAAGGCCTATCAAAAAGGAGACAGAGGGTTAGCTCTAATCCAGATTAGTGCTTAAATGGCACAGAAAGAAAAGAACTGGCGTCCGCGTGCCAGGGTGGCACCCATATAGGTGACCGCAACGTCATAACCGACGACATCATGCATGCCAAATGGAGCCACCCGACAGCGCGCAGCCGTACTGCTCACGCAAAAGTTTCCAGATGCAGCCTGAAACCTGGAGAATTCAATGGTAAGGAATCTGCAGCTAGAAGTCTCTATCACATAGCACATTTCAGGAATAAGCTTTTCATGTCGCTATAGGTTGCTTTATTGTACTGTATCAATTTCATTTCATTTTCAGAAAAAGAATTAGTCCAGTGTTCTAGACTCTAAGTATGGGGTTCTTTCCCTTTTTCCCCTACCAGAACATCTGTATCATGTTATCTTTTATGGCTTTTGCATTCCCATGAAGGCTGATGGGTAGGTGCATGCTGATATTGATTGATGCGGGATTATCACATTGCATGAAGGGATTGCACAGACTATGGGCACTTGGTTATGAAGCATGTCTATACTGCACAGGGTGTGCTTGTTGGTCAAGGGTCTTTAATATTTTTATTTTTGGCCCTTAGTATTCAGCTTCACTGGTGATGGTTTCTTTTATGGTGCCGGTATTCACTCCTATGGTGTAGGAGCATGTGGTAGGTGTAAGTCCCTGTTTTGTAAGAATTTAACCATTTTTGAGTAATGTATGGCTTAGCAGGGTCTCTGTTTATGCTTGCAGGTCAGTTTAAACATATTGGGGTCCTGATGATGATGCTGTGGCATTCCTAAACAAGGCATTTCATGCTGAAACGCGCATTGAAAATATTTAGTTCAATGTGAAAAATGAAAAATAATGATTTGTTGTTGAAGGAGTTCTATTTCAAATTGTTATTGAATATTGACGATTGTAACAATATGAAAAGAAATCATGGAATGAATAAAATACACAAGACCTTCTTGGAGATGAATACTGCTATATAAAAATTGTTTTATTATTCGGATGTATGTGTGAAAGGGTTATGAATGAAGGTGAAATTTAGTATGTTGGTATATGTGAATGATGTTTTAGGCTAATGTTGTATTGTTTCTGTTGACCTGCAATACTGATATTCAGGATATATTGCCTGTTCAGACAAAAGGGAATGATATTAGATTGGATTTTCTACTGACATATTGATTGACAATAAAAATATATATACAAATAATGTGTTAAACTCTCTGGGACGTACATTGATATATAGAACGGATGTATGTATGAACTTAAGTGGAAATGTTGAGGTTGCCGAGGTATTTTGTCGCTATTCATAATTAACATTCAATTGAACAGATCACCATTTCATGCAACCAATTTGGTTACACAATGAAGACTAGGAATCAGAGAATAAAGTTTAAAGCTACATCCAGAAAAGAATAAGGGAAGCAGAGAGTTCTGTACCTCTCAAAGTCCAAATGAATCTGCTCTCAGTGAAATGTGTGAACATCAGGATACAGAGAAAGCATGAGATTCAAATGGTGTTACCTCGATCATACCACCATCATCCAATGAGAAAACAGTGTTCAGGTGCTTTGGAACATGGCTCACAATTCCCAGCTCCTTGGCTAAGACGACCGTTCTCAGCCTTACACATCTTGACACTCCTGGTACTCTCTGAATAGGAGGCTTGCTTGTAACATGTTAGATCATCATGTTCTTGCCAAGATTTCTTTCCCAGCCTTGCTATCGCTAATACATTGTTCCCCTGACTCTTACTAATGAGGCCACGAGAAGGCACCTGCAAGGAAAAAGTTATTGCAAGCAAAATGAGAAAAGATAAATTCACGTTAAAAGAAATGCAGGCCTAGTCAGGCTAACATTAATACGAACACTAAATGTGCACAAATTTAAAATGTGGCTATAAGTACACATACAACTACAAATAAATGTAAACATTATTAATAATTCAGGATTACACTCATGTTATACTCTTAGTGAGTGCAATATATCTCAGAATATGAAAATGTAAAAGTGAATGAGAACTGCATGTTATACATTATTAATGAAAACATTGGAGCACACAAATATATATGAATCTCTAATTTCTACAGGGAATACGTTTCCATTGTGAAAATGGTTTCTGACAGGTACTACACGTCACATTTCTCATTAATATTAAGCACACAGTGTATATATTGTTAAGTACATGCAAATAATGCACATTCTATGAGTGCCAGGGAGGAGACAAAATCATGCTGCTTCAAGGGTCGAAAGATTTTCGTTAGTAGAAATATTAGTATTCTTTTTTTGGCATTTTTGTTGTCATAAAAGAAACATTTGTTAAAAATATTTAGTTATAGTGATTCAGGGATGTTAAATTCATGATAGTTTAGGCTTGTGAAGCGCAGGCTTTTGTCAAAATGTCTTTTTCTATTTATTGTTCCTTTTAAGGTGTGGTTAAACTGTTGTTGGCCAGTCCAATGGGGTGGGATGCCCCAATGCCCCCACGGTTCCTGCCAGCTCCCCGCCTCCTGCGGGAGCCGGCATTGCTTTTCCACAAGGGGAGCTGCTGACATGCGGAAAAGCAGTCCCTGCTCTCGCTTCAAAGAAGCAAAGCAGAGTTTGCTATGGCAGGGCGGGAGCCATAGCAAACAGTGCGAAATTTGCAAAACTAATGGTTCACTCAGGTCAGTTCCTGTCTTGAAAGTTTGGGCGTGATTCGGCAAGCGGGGGCCGAGAAAAAAGCGGGGTCCCAAAACGCGTTTTCTCCATGTTAATTTCCATAGGAATTTTGAAACAGGCTACAGCTCGAACTGCTGAACGGAATTACACCAAATTTGGCAAAAAGGTAGGTCTTGGTCCAGAAAGCGTGCTTTTTTTGGTGTAAATCCGTTCAGTAGTTGCTGAGAAATTCAAAAAATAAAAATATCAATATCTGAGCACCGAGGAGGGTTCGCGAACCCTCCCGAGCACTAGCTCAATTCTGATTGGCTGCCAACACTCCAAACCAGAATGTGTTGGCAGCCATCTTGTGACTCTGTAACCGAGTCACAAGAAAACAGTGAGAAAAAGGTTAAAAAACAAGAAAAGGGGGCAGGGTACAAACACCCTGACCCCCTAGGCCTGCTCAGGGAGTCCCACAAGGACCCCCAGGCCCAAAAAAAGCTGGGCGTGCGAATCCGGTCAAGAAAATTTTTAAAAAACAAAGCGCGGGCTCCCGCGCTTCCTTGTACTTAACCCCCCGGGTGGGCCAGCTCCCGGGGCCAATCACTAATTAATTTGTGGGGGCCCGCGGGGGCCCCCGCAGCCCCGGAGACCGCCACCTCCCCGGGGCTTAGTTAAATGTATGCGGGGCACGTGGCCCCCCGCAGCCCCGGGGACCGGCACCTCCCCAGGGCTTGATAAATAAATGCGTGGGGTGGTCCTACCCCACCACGCTGCCCCGGGGACCACCACTTCCCTGGGGATTTTTTCATTATTGAGGGGGGCCTCATGGGCCCCCCCAGGCCCCGGGGACCACCACCTCCCCGGGGCTTCCTTCATTAATGAGGGGGGCCTCGCGGGCCCCCCCAAGCCCCGGGGACCACCACCTCCCCGGGTCTATATTAAATGTTGGGAGGGGGGCCACGTGGCCCCCCTCCTGGAGCCCTCGATGGCCCTGGGGACCGCCACCCCCCAGGGCCAGCTCCTGCAATGTCCCGGGTGCCCACCCCGGGACATTGTCCGTTTGCAATGACAGAGCGGGAGACGTGCGGCTCCCGCCCTGTCATTGCGAACACTCGCTTGCTTCTTGGAAGCGAGAGCAGGAAACCTGCTCTCGCTTCCAAGAAGCAAAGCAGTATTGCTTTGGGCAGGGGAGCTGCATGTTAGCAGCCCCCTTCCCCAGCGCTAATGCCGGCTCCCGCAGGAGGCGGGGAGCCGGCAGGGACCGTGGGGGCATTGGGGCTCCCCCCACGGTCCTCATCAAAGAGGCCAGGCCCCAGGGGATGGGGTCCCTGGGGCCAGGAGTGGTCCGTGAGGGGGGCCACGCGGCCCACCTGTTTTATAAAAAGATGCAGGCTGTCCATGCCCCGGGGGATGGGGTCCCTGAGGAGGGGGGCCACGCGGTCCCCCTCCTTATTTGTTTTGTTTTTTTAAATGGTGGCAGGCCCCGGGGGATGGGGTCCCCGGGGCGAATACTAAATAATGGCAGTGGATCGTCGTTTTTTTTTTTTTCCAAGTTTGGAGTTGCGACTCCAACGCGGCTTTCAGCGCGGCCACCCGTGTAATCGCGATGGGTTCGCGAATTCACCTTAAATAAATAATTAAGTAGTATATAATGTAGAAGGTTGTGGTGTATTTGTGAAGTTGTTTTAAAGAGGTACTGTGATTGAAGTTAATGACAAGATTACAATTGATAGAGTTGTTAAAAATATATAAAATTACAAATTAATAGTTAAACTTGAAAAGTGTGTTGTAGTGCATTTAATTTGTGCTTTTGTTTTGTGAATTCGCGTCGTGTTCGCGAATCCGAAAAAAAAAAATTATATGTGTAAAAAAAAATTACTTTTAGTATTATGTTATAGGGTGGCTCTAAAAAGAGCCCTTGTTTTTATTGTGAGTTTGTTGTAGCTACATGTAAGTGCCGATTAGAGCTTAAGGTTGGCCATATCAAAACGTAGATTGTTGTTATATATGGAGCACATCCTGGGGGGCGCTAGTGTGCTGGCTGCAAAATGGCTGCCACATAGTGAGGCTCTGCAGGCTGGACTGTAAATCCGTTGTTTATCCAGCAGCTAGGGGGCCCATCGTGGATTGAAATTGAGAGGAACTGCTTCCAAACTACAGCCGCTATCACTGCGTGTACAAATTGTTGGATTTGGGCTGTATCCAGACCATGGACGGCGTGGAGGCGCAGGTGAGGCCTGTGAGTACAAGATGGCGGCCCCGGCCTGCGCTGAGTAGGAGTGATGGCGCTGGGCTCTGTGCGCTTGCTGCGGCTGTACATGCAGCGGCCCGCCCGATGCTGAGGGGAACTACTGCGGACCCCGAGTTTGCTGGGTACCTGTACGGAGCCCGCTAAGCCCTGCGGAGGAGTGCGGAGGTGGTGACCCCGAGTAACACCCAGATCTGTGGGCGCTGAGGTGAGCACGCTCTGGTGGGGCACTGTCGGCCAAGAGTCCACCCGGCGGTGCGGCAAGAGAGACCCGGGGCTGCGGCTGCACCTTCTGTGACCTCATCCTTCTCTGGGGCCAGAGTGACGCTGTGGGGACGCTGCGGGGGAGGTGCACGGAGCCTCGGGCGGACGCAGCCCGCGAGCACGTTGGCCGGGGGAGCGGCGCTTCCTGAGTACATCCCCTGCCGGTGGACTGGGATTTTGGCCGGAGCGAGCCGGGCCCTGCTCTGCACTGAGGTGGAGCCAGGCCTTGATTCAATAGTGTGTGCAGGGTGCCACTTCCCGCTGTGTCCCCACGGCCATTTACATGCTGGAGCGACACCCTAGTTGGCCTGCTGCACTGGTGCACCTCAGAGAGCCCTCCTGTGGTGGAACCCGTGGTGGGGTCGTCCCCTGGAGCGATACTGGGACTGTGGTGTTACTGCATGTGCGGCGGTGAGACTCCTGGCCCCCCGGAACTGGCGGGTGGCGCTTCGGGGGCCCGGGCACGAGCGGAGCTGGGCCCGCAGAGTGATGTTAGTTGCTGCAAAGTACTAGATGGCCGTTGCTGAGTAGTGGCCCCTGCTGCGCACATGGGCCGGGGACTGTAGATGTGGGCCCAAAAATGCGCCGAAGTGTATGGACTGCCGTGACAGCCATAGGAGCTGGGATCTGTGCTTGCCTGCGCTTGCCAGCGCCCCGCTTTGCTGGCCCTAGTCTTTGTGGAGGGTGTTGAGGCCCCGGCACATCCTGTGGCTGTGCACCCAAAGACGGACTGAATAAGGTGTGGGCCGCCGTAACAGTTATAAGGGTTGGGATCTGCGCTTGCCTGCGTCTCGCCTTGCTGGCCCTTGCCTCTGCGGAAGGTGTTGAAGCCCTGAAACATCCTGATTGAGCCCGGACTCGCCGTGCCTGGGCGGGCCTGTTGGAGAGAGGGCCATCTCCGGTTGCGTGAACGGGCAGCGCACCATGGGCAAGACGGATGTACGACAGCCCAAGTTATCATTTGAACAGCGGAAAACTCCGAGGGGTGGTGCCCCCACGGTGGAGGAGCAGGCAGAAGCCAGCATGACTGCTACACCCCCTGAGCCAGACATCCGTGCAATGCTTGCTGAGTTGAAGCACTCCTTGTCGGCCATTGACCTGAAAATCGACTCGATGTCTGACAGACTTGACCGGCTCTGCGATAAAGTATCAAACCATGATGAGCGCATCGCGGAGGATGAGTAGCAAACCTCTGCGCTGGAGGACGACGGCGCGGCGACTCGTGAAAAACTGCTTAGCATGGAGAAGGTGCTGGAAGTCATCCGAAGCAAGAATGAGGACCTTGAGGCCAGGTCTCGTCGCAACAATTTACGCATTCTTGGGGTCCCTGAGACCACGGCAACGGCCAGAGTGGAGGACTATGTGGAGGAAATGCTCAGAGCTCTTTTTGGCAAGGCCCTGTCGGTGATGTGCATCGTGGAGCGTGCCCACAGGTCCCTCGGCCCTAAACCTCCTCCAGGTGCTCCGGCTCGGCCGATAATTGCCAGACTCCTAAACTATAGGGACCGAGATGTAGTTCTGCGCAAAGCCCGGGACCTTCAGGAGCCGAGATACCAGAGCAACCTAATCTCTTTCTTTCCCGACTTCACCCTGTTTGTCCAGGCCGCTCGTCGGGAATTCATGCCAGTTAAAAGACTGCTGCAGCAGCAAGACATCAAGTACTCCCTACTATACCCTGCGAAACTTTGCATCTTCCACGCTGTCAAAACTTCTTTTTTCATGGACCCCAAGCTAGCTGCTAAATTCGCGCGTGGTCTGAAGCGCCCACGACCGGCGGCACCTGTGGATGATGCCCGCTTGCTGAGGGCCCCCTTGATGAAAACGACTGACGACCCGCTGGGGACCCGCGGTGCTCGAGTAACTGGGGGCAATCACCATACGATAGAGCTGGACCACTCTTTGTGCCCATTTGTAATTACTTTCCACTGTACACGCAGTGATTGTCAATCATCGATCTCATTTGCCTGACTGCTTGACAATGCGCCCGTCATGGGTGCGTTCTGTCCAGCCACCCGGCGCTGCAATGCTGGGGAATGCCGAGCACCCTAGTGCCTTCCCCCGGGATGAGTCCCACAATGCTCTCTATGTTTGGCTTCTTGAGGCCTTGTTGGGGTTGGGAAAATGCTCTCCAGCCATGTTGGGTGGCTGCAGTGAGTGGGGGTGGAATGTTTGGGGGGTGGTTGATTCACCTGTATTTTGCTGTTCCCTCCCCCCGTATTTCCTTCACTTCTCTCCTCCTCTTTCCCCCTCCGACCTCTAGCCTAGGGAAGCTGATCTCTTTGTCGCTCTCAGTGTGTATGGCTACTGTAAACTGCATGAATGACCAACGGCACATATTCTGCATCCACCTGATGCTTTTGACCCGCGCTCCCCTCCTGTGCGTATGGCTGCATGTCGAATGGGCGGAAAGTCAATAGTGGGCTGCTTTGGTTGCGTCAGGGAAGTGACTTCCACTCTCTGCCAATGGCCTCATTCGGTGTGCGTGCCTTATAGTGGCTTGCAACTAGTGGTCTCTGCCTCCCTTCCTGGTGTGCACGGATGCATGGTGCTACGAAAATGACTGAGACGACGGACGGGGTGCGCACGTTAAAGGCTGTAACCTGGAATGTGAGAGGCCTGAATGATTGTAGAAAGATGCGCTTAGTGGCGGCGCTACTTAATCGATGTGGAGCCAACATTTGTTTTTTGCAGAAGCTACATCTTGTGGGAGCGTCCTGTTCGCGTTTGCGGGCGGGATGGATGGATGGGTGAAAAGTTTGTGGCGGGATATTCCAATTATGCCAGGGGCACAGCCATTATTCTCCAAAAGGGCCTCCCTTGGCACAAAAGCTATGCGATTTGTGACCCCCAGGGTCGGTATGTGATAGTGGTGGGAGTGCTTGATGGACGCCCAGTGCGGCTCATGTCGATATATGGCCCCACACAGATGATCCCCAATTTTTAGCGAGGTGTGGTGGCTGGCGGACACCCTTGGCCCCGGGGCGGTGTTCTGGGGGTGATTTTAATGTGGCCTCTCGCAGACCTCACCCTTGTGCCGCGGCGCAATTGCAGGCCCTTATGGAGGATCAGGATTTGATTGACGCCTGGCGTTGCTTTCATACATCCAGCCGAGAGGGGACTTGCATTTCCTCTTCAGGCCCTTCGTGGTCAAGAATCGACTACTGGCTCATATCCCGAGATGCGAACGCCTGGGTCCGCCGCTGTGCTCATCTTGCTCGCACCTTATCGGATCACGCCCCGGTGCTGTTGGAATTTACCATGCCAGATGCACCGACCAGGGCCTTCAGCTGGAGACTTCCCGCTGGGGCCCTTCGGGATCAGGTGTTCCGCGAGGAAATTGGCGCCCCCATCATGGACTACTTTGAAACCAATGCCGACTCCGTGGACTATCCGTCCACACTCTGGGAGGCGTTCAAAGTTGTCATCAGGGGATAGTGCATCGCCAAACACTCTGGTATCCTCCGATCGTTCTGAGATGACCTATGGCGGCTGGAGAAAGAGATCCGGTCTCTCAAATCAGATTTTTTTGCATCCGGCCGTCTCGCGATTCTCGGGCAGATCAAAGCTAAAATAGCAGAAATTGAGGAGGCTGCGCACAGAGAAGTGCACTTCCTGGGTCGGGAAGCGAGCGCTCAACAATTTGGGGAGGGAGACCGGGCCGGCAAAACCCTTGCGGGTCTCCTTAAGAAGCCGTGGGCTAATGACTATATCAGCGAACTGCGTACTGATGAGGACCTGGTGGTAACTGGACAGGAAGCTGTCCAAGCTGAAATGGTCCACTACTACTCCTCTTTGTATGCGGCACGACAATCGGAGGCCCTCCCAGATCTGCTCCCCTTTTTCGACTCCATCGAGCTGGTGTGGCTCAGAGATGCGCATCGGCGGTACCTAGACGAGCCATATTCGGAGGAGGAAGTGATTAGAGTAATTCGGGCCATGCCCGGGGATAAAGCGCCAGGGCTGGATATTTTATATTTTATAATTTATATAGCGCCCGAATCACCCCGTCAGGGGTATCTCCGCGCTGGGACTGCGAGCTACAGCCAGACAAATGCACCTCAGAACAGATAGGTCTTTAGCAGCTTTCTGAATTGTAAGTAGTCTGGACATTGACGTAAGAAAATGGGAAGTTGGTTCCAAAAAAGAGGGGCAAGGTGAGAAAAGCCTTTAACACCCATGCAAGCTTTTTTAAACCGAGGGGTGCAGAGAAGTGATTTAGAGGCTGATCGTAGGGACCTAGAAGGTAAGTACCTTACAAGTTTGTCAGATAGGTAGTTAGGGCCCAGGTCGTATAGAGCTTTAAAAACAGTGCAGCAGATTTTAAATTTGAATCGCTTCCGCACTGGGAGCCAATGTAGTTGTTGCAGAAGGGGTACGGATGCCGTTCTGGGAGGGGCATTTGCTACTAGGCGGGCCGCAGTATTCTGGACCACCTGCAATTTGCTTAAAGAAGCTTCGTTGGCTGAAACCAGCAAGGCAATGCAGTAGTCCAGGCGGCTTAACACTAGTGCCTGGATCAACATTTTTCGTGTGTCCAGGAGGGTAGAAAAGGGAAGACTCTCCTTAGTAGGCTAAGTGTGTGAAAACATGCCCCCGCAATAGTGGTGGCATGCTGTTCTAGAGTGAGTTTCTGGTCTATGCGGACTCCCAGGTTTTTGACCACTGTTTTAGGAGTAGGGGCGGAGCCCAATTCCTCTGGCCACCAACTAGGATGGCCTCACCCCTGCCTTCTATAAGGAGTTTGCGCCGCTTCTTGCCCCCCACCTCCTCGCCATGTATGAGGATTCACTGGAGAGAAGCGTTCTTCCCCCCTCCCTACGCGAGGCGCTCATCGTGACCATTCTTAAGCCGAATAAAGACCCGCTCTTATGTGACTCGTACAGACCACTGTCGATGATCAATGTAGATAATAAAATTCTAAGTTGCTGGCTGCGCGGCTGCTCCCACTGCTCCCTATCATACTTCGGCCTGATCAGTGCGGCTTTGTTCCTGGTAGGAGCACGGCCCACAATCTCCGTACTCTCTTCGCAGTGATGCAGGAGGTGGACCCTTCTCTACCCGCAGCTGCTGTTTTCCTGGATGCGACCAAAGCATTCGATACGCTGGAGTGGCCGTATTTGTTCTCGCTACTAGCTTGCATTGGTCTGAGTCCTTCAAAAGATAGCACTACTCTACACCTCTCCGACTGCCCGTCTGCGAGTCAATGGGGTCATCTCTCCCCGGGTTGTCGTGGCCCGGGGCACGAGGCAGGGGTGTCCGCTCTCGCCCCTCCTCTTTGCTATTGCCATGGAGCCACTGGTCGCTAGATTGCGGCAGCATCACACTCGTAGGGGCCTAGACTTTACGCCCAGGATTATTCTCGAATCAATGTATACGGATGATGTGACCCTGTACGTTAATAACCAGGCCACCAATCTTGCCCCCCTTATTCGGGAAATCACCAGATTCGGCGGCCTCTCGGGGGTTAATGTCAACTGGGGGAAGTCCGTGATCTTTCCTCTCACTGCCGCTACGGACAAGTTTCAGTCAGAGTTCCCGCTTAAATGGACGGACTCCCCTGTGAAGTACCTTGGCATATGGGTTAGTAGGGATCATGAGGAGCTGTGGAGATACAATTATGGCAGGCTCATGGAATGGTTTGAGAGCCGCTTACCCCGCTGGAGGGCACTCCCTCTTTCTCTGGCCGGCCGGATCGCTGTGGCCAAAATGGTTGTCCTGCCTAAATTTTTATATGTTTTTGTGAATCTCCCGCTCCCCCTCACATCTGAGTTCAGGCAACACCTCCGTTCCAACTTGATATCTCTTGCATGGGCAGGAGGGCAACCCCGGGTAGCCTGGGAGACACTCACGATCCCGTTCGAACAGGGTGGCTTGGGAGCGCCTGATATGGAACTGTATTACAGTTGCACACAGGCTCAATTTGGGTTTCATTGGGTGTATCCGACCCTCTTTATGGCACACACCGCTCCCGAGAGTGATCTGGCAGATCCCGTCCCGCTGCACATGATGCTGTTCCGCCCACAGAATTGCCCGAGATCTGGTATCGACACCGTGGGTTCTACGGTATGGGCCTGGCAGCAGCTTCGACGTAGGGCGCATCTGGACACCTTGTTTGCACCATCAGTGCCTCTCACTAGACATCCAGCACTGCCCTTCAAGAACGAAGCGGGGACCTGCCTAAGACTGCGTAGACTCCAGCTACACATGATGGGGCATGCCTTTCCAGATGGCGTCTTTGTTGACCTGGACCCAACACTGGGGGAGGAACATACTGGCCTCCTTGATCGACTGACTTACTTCCAACTACGTGGGGTGTTACGAGCGCTGTATCCCTCGTTTCTGATTGCGCCCCCCACTTTCCATGTTCTGGATTCGTTTTTGACTAACCCCTCGCCCCGCAGGCTCATATCACGCCTTTACTCTGGCATGCAATGTGAGTCCAATTTGCGTCCCCCCAGCCCAACGCGAATGGGAAGAAAGCTTGGGCGCCCCGTTTGAGGAGGGAGTATGGGAGTATTGCTGCGCACAGTCAAGGGACCTATCGCCCAACTACAGATTAAGGTTCATCCACTTTAAATTCCTCCATAGGATATATCGGACCCCTGTGTGGATGTGCAGAGCCGGGTTGATCAGTGAGGCGCGGTGCGTGCGCTGCGGCGCGCCTGAGGCCTCCTTCATGCACCTGGCCTGGGAGTGTGTGGAGGTGTCGAAATACTGGGACAGGGTCTTTGATGTACTGGATGAAATGCTGGACTGCCGGATGGAGCGCTCCCCGCTCACTGCCTTGCTTGGGTATGTCAAGAACCTCCCGGTGAATGTGAGGAGACTGGCTGCTATGATGTTGTTGCTGGCCAAGAGATGCGTTGCTATCTGTTGGGGCCGCAGGCGCAGGCCGCGCAGAGATGAGTGGCTTAAAGATGCTGCTTTCTGTCATAGTCAACTGATGGAGTTTTAGGACCTTATGCTGGCGCAGGCTCGCCCTCACAACATATGGGAACCACTGTTAAGCTTCCTGCAAGCCCATGCTGATGATCATGCACTTGCTGCTGTATCGGAGAGGTGAGCGAATGAGATCCTTTGCGCACTATAATTGGATCTGCCTTACACGCCGGATCACCAATCCTTCCAACTTAGTCGAAGAGTATTCCCTCACCCCCCTTCTCCCATCCCCTCTTTTGCTTCTTTACCCCCTCCCCTCTCTCTCCTATCCCTCACGCTGTTCACCTGAAACCTCTTACTTTCCTTTGCATCGCCTTGTTCTCTCTCTGTTATCGGCACATGGCCGCCAATGTCTAGATGGTTATATGGACTGGCAAGATAGTGCATTGCTTTGGAACCGCAAGCATAATGTAAACTCCTTTTTTTTCTCACTTCAGACATGTTTTGAATACTCGTCTGTCGAATGTAAACGAGGACAATTCTGCACTTACATGTATGCTGTTTGCTATGTTATCTAGACGGCGGGCTGTAGCCTGAGTATGTTAAACTTTCATAAATAAAGTTTAAAAAAAAATATATATATATATATATATATGGAGCCCATCCTATGGTCTCTGAGGTAAGCAGAAACAGCTTTATTGACATTCTTTCTAGTTTCTCAATCTGTGGACAGAATTGATTTGACCACTTCCATTTCTGTCTTTGGCATATGTTAGAGTATACAAAGACAGTTTGAGGTAAAAGCAACATCAATTGTGCAAAGGTGTCCTTCATTAGCATTTCCAGACCTACCCCAGTCAATGTGCCTCGGTCATTGCCACCACAGTGCACAATCATGAGGTCAGGGGGTTGGAGAAGCAAAAAGGTTTTAACCAAAGGCATCAATTGGTGCTACTTTAATCCTCTCTGTGCAATCCATTTAATATCCACATTTTGCAAACCTAGGTCTTTGTCAATAGCTCTGTGTTCAGCATACCTTTTGCACCAGAAAACATAGCTGTGTCCAACAATCCACACTGTAAGCATCTTGAAGGGATGTCTGGAAGTATTGAAAAGATGTTTGTCGTTGAAGTAGTCAGTTGGTAGAATGAGAGGTATGTAAAATGGTGGACAAGATGCTGTTTTTAAAAAAGTATAGAATTGATTGGCTGTTTAAGAACATTGTACATTCAAAAAAGGGTGCATTTTACTTTCTTTAAAAGCATGTTTCTTATTGGTTAGTAAAAATGTTTGAAAGGTACAGTAGATAGGATAAGCTCATATTTTGGAAATGTCAACCACACCTGCTGTTTGCATTTGTAACATTGTGTAGGGAACTTGAAAATATGGTGAACTTGTGACCTGTGAGTTCAGTTGAATGTTCCATGAACTGTTACTATGGAAACTGGCATTAAGCAAAATGGGGAAGGGTTGAAACTTAACTGTGGAATTAAAATGTGAAATTGTAATTTATATATAAGTGAAATCTTATTAAAGTAATATTTCCGAGTCAGTAGTATGTTTAGAAGTGGTGTGTTCTTAAAAATAATAGTATTTTTATTTGTAATATATTTTGAACTCCCGTATGATTCGCAGCTCCATCTGCTAGTAGCACGGTGGAATCGCGATTCCCAAAAATTCCAGAAACAGTTTGGGCACTTTTAGAAGTCAGTTGGTAAGGGTTCATATGTCTAACCAATAGAAATGTGTTTTATAATTTGAAATAATGTAGGAAGGTATGTGATTTGTTACTTACATGTATTTGTGTGGAGAAAGAGAGGGAAACTTTGCCATTACTGGTTTTACCTTGCTGAGACTGGTGCATTACATTGATTGTGTGCATAAGACAATGATTTATGAGTTTGTGATATTTTAAATTCTACAAATCTATTTGGAAGGTGAGTTATAAATTTGTGAGATGTATTATGTATTAGGTTTTTTTTTAATTTTAAAAATAATTTAAAATCTGTGATGTTTGAAATATATTATTAAATGTACAGATGTGTATTGTAGTTTGTTTTATTGAAGTTAAATGTTGTTTGAAATAGATTCTGTATAGTAATATGTGTATATTGGAAGATGGATTAGTGATTATGGTAGTTTGTTTTAGTGTTTGGAATTGTAAATTTGTAGTATACCTCATAATTTTAGCTCTTGCTTTAAATTTGGAGGTGGAGTCTGTCAAGTTTTAAGGTGTGCATGGACTTCTGTCTCAAGTATGTTTCTACTTGTATATGTATTTTCATATGTATTATATATTTGAAGGTGCATGATGTATAACATAGAGATGTTGTTGCTTTTTATGTGGTAGCCTCAAGACTGTGAGTACTAGTAGAATGGTGATGATGCAGCACAAAAGTGTGGTTTAAAAGATGGTGACATAAGGTGTTATTGATTAGGCTTCTTTTTTTAAGTTTCTAGAGAGGTACAGTTGAAATATGGCGCATACTTTTTGATGTTTGCTTGAAATTGAAAATTTGTTCTGTGAATTTTTAAGGTCTGGATAGTGTTTTGGTACAGACATATTCATGTATGCTTTTAGTAATATGGTGAGACTTTTACCCTAGGTATGTAAAGAGTTCCTACTTTATATTTGGGTAGGTGTAATATTATTAGTAGTTGTAAAATGGTTAAGCAGCAGGCTGAAAGTGAGGGTTGAGATGTTTGTAGAGATGTTATTTACTAGAGTAATTTGTATGATGTGAGGAAAGTTATATTCATATATACGGCATAATTTTCAGTGTCTGTTTGAAAATGTAAGTGTAATCTGTGACATTTTGAGCTGTGCATGGTGTTGTGACTGAAATATGTGTCTACCTGCTCATATATTATGGTATGTGTTATGTGTTTGAAGATGATAGATGTATAAAACAAACATATACATTTATCTGTTTTTTTACTTTTATATATGATGCTGGTAGGAAAAGGTATAGACATATGCATACATGGATTTAGAAATACGGGGAGGCTTTTATGAAAGATAAGTGAAGTGTTGCTTTGCTGTTATCTATGCTCTATACCTGTTTTTTGCTAGAATAGTGAAGCAGTAGTATTGGAAAAATGATGTTTATGATATGTTGGGAGAGGAATCATTTTTTATGGTACTTTATAACAGTCTACTTATGTAATCACTCAGTCAGTAGTCATGCTGTTATGAAATCACCCAGGCGTTACCTCTGTACTCCTTTAATTCTTCAGATGTTACCCCTGTACTCATGCAATCAGCAATGCATTAGGTATACAGCGCTTCAATCACCCAGGCACTATCTTTCCACTCTTTCAATCACGCAGGCACTACTTTTGTACTTGTGTAATCACTCAGCCAGTAGTCATGCACTTATAAATTCACCCAGGCACTACCTTTGCACTTCTGTAATCATTCAGGTAGTACCTTAGTTGTTCTGTAATCACCCAGGAAGTACTTCATGGACTTATAAAATCACTCACTTACTTCCTATGTATTCCAGTAATCCTCCAGATATTACCCCTGCAGTCATTTTATCACCCAGGCACTAGTTATGTACTACCCCTGCAGTCATGCATTCATGCAGGCTGTACCTATGCTGTTAAGAAATCGCCCAGGCACTACCTTTGCCCTCCTTTGTTCACTCAGGCACTACCTCAGTAGTCCTGTAATCACCCAAGAAGTATTCATGCACTTTTGAAATCACCCAGTTACTTCGTATGTAGTACTGTAAATCCCCAGATATTACCATTGTAGTCATGCAATCACCCAGGCGTTACCTATGTACTCCTTTAATCCCCCAGACGTTACCCCTGTACTCATGCAATCAGCAATGCATTAGTAATACAGTGCTTCAATCACCCAGGCACTATCTTTGTACTTTTTCAATCACGCAGGCACTACTCTTGTACTTATGTAATCACTCAGCCAGTACTCATGCACTTATAAAATCACCCAGGCACTACCTTTGCACTCTTGTAATCACTCAGGTAGTACCTTAGTACTTCTGTAATCACCCAGGCAGTACTCATGGACTTACAAAATCACTCACTCACTTCCTATGTATTCCAGTAATCCCCCAGATATTACCCTACAGTCATGCAATCAGCCAGGCACTAGTTATGTACTACCCTGCAGTCATGCAATCTTGCAGGCTGTACCTATGCAGTCAAGTAATAACCACACACTACCCTTGCAGTCATAGAATCACCCAGGCCCTACTGTTGCACTCATCTATTCACGTAGGTACTACTCCATGACTCATCTATGCCTTCAGGTGCTATTTTTACACTTATCCATGCACTCAATGTTTATGTGTGCACTCATGCATTTAGCCAGTCACTATCCATCTTCTCCTGCAATTACCCAGTGACTACCCTTGCACTCATACAGTCACCCAAGCACTACCTATGGAGTAATGCAATCACTCAGGCAGATCTATTACATGTCTCATTTTGTAGGTTTCACTATATTCCACAAATATTGTGTACATATTTCTTTTAGATACGATGATGATTTGAAAACGTAGAGACATATGTATGTATGCTTCTAACAATATGGAGAGAGTTGTAGTTGAGTCATGTAATAGTCTGATGCTTTAAAATGTGCTAGGCCCAACACTCATGCAGTTATAAAAACACCCAAGTACTACCCATGCAATCTTCCAATGATCCAGGCACTACATATGCACTGCTGTAATCACTCAGGCATTACTGTTACACTCATGCAATCACCCAGGCACTACCTATGCACTCATGCAATCACCAAGGTATTACCCATGCACTCTTTCAATCATGTAGCCACTACTCATGCACTTATATAATCACCCAGGCACTACCGTTGCACTATTTGAATCACGGAGGTACTACCCTTGTACTTATGTAATGATTCAGCCAATAGTCATGCTGTTAAGAAATCACCCAGGCACTACCTTTGCACTCCTTTATTCACTCAGGCACTATCTCATGAGTCCTTCAATCACCCAAGAAGTACCCATGCACTTATAAAATCACCCAGTCACTTCCTATGTAGTCATGTAAATGCCCAGATATTAACCCTTTAGTCATGCAATATCCCAGATCTATTACATGTCTCAGTTTGTAGGTTTCACTATATTCCAGAAATATTGTATACATATTTCTTTTAGATATGATGATGATTTGAAAACGTAGAGACATATGTATGCATGCTTCTAACAATATGGAGACACTTGTAGTTGAGTCATGTAATAGTCTGTTGCTGTATATTTTGCCAGGCCCAACACTCATGCAGTTATAAAAACACCCAAGTAGTACCCATGCAGTCTTTCAATGATCCAGGCACTACATATGCACTGCTGTAATCACTCAGGAATTACTGCTGCACTCATGAAATCAGCCAGGCACTACCTATGCACTCATGTAAACACCAAGGTATTACCCGTACACTCTTTCAATCATGTTGCCACTACTCATGCACTTATATAATCACCCAGACACTACCATTGCACTACTTCAATCACGGAGGCACTACCCTTGTACTTATGTAATCACTCAGCCAGTAGTCATGCTGTTAAGAAATCACCCAGGCACTACCTTTGCACTCCTTTATTCACTCAGACACTACCTCATTAGTTCTGCAATCTCCCAAGAAGTACCTATGCACTTATAAAATCATCCAGTCACTTCCTATGTAGTGATGTAAATCCCCAGATATTACTCCTGTAGTCATGCAATCACCCAGGCGTTAACTATGTACTCCTTTAATCCCCCAGACGTTACCCCTGTACTCATGCAATCAGCAATGCACTAGGTATATAGTGCTTCATTCAGCCAGCCACTATCTTTGTACTTTTTCAATCACGCAGGCACTACTCTTGTACTTATGTAATCACTCAGCCAGTACTCATGCACTTATAAATTCACCCAGGCACTACCTTTGCACTCCTGTAATCACTCGGGTAGTACCTTAGTACTTCTGTAATCACCCAGGCAGTACTCATGGACTTATAAAATCACCCACTCACTTCCTAAGTATTCCAGTAATCCCCCAGATATTACCCCTACAGTCATGCAATCAGCCAGGCACTACTTATGTACTACCCATGCAGTCATGCAATCTTGCAGGCTGTACCTATGCAGTCAAGTAATAACCCACACACTAACCTTGCAGTCATAGAATCACCCAGGCCCTACTGTTGCACTCATCTATTCACGTAGGTACTACTCCATGACTCATCTATGCCTTCAGGTGCTATTTTTACACTTATCCATGCACTCAATGTTTATGTGTGCACTCGTACAATAAGTCAGTCACTATCCATCTTCTCCTGCAATTACTCATTGACTACCCTTGCACTCATACAATTACCCAAGCACTGCCCATGGAGTTATGCAATCACTCAGGCAGATCTATTACATGTTTTAGTTTCTAGGTTTCACTATATTCTAGAAATATCGTATACATATTTCTTTTAGATATGATGATGATTTGAAAACGTAGAGACATATGTATGCATGCTTCTAACAATATGGAGAGACTTGTAGTTGAGCCATGTAATAGTCTGCTGCTTTATATTTCGCTAGGCCCAACACTCATGCACTTATGAAAACGCCCAAGTACTACCTATGCAGTCTTTCAATGATCCAGGCACTACATATGTACTGCTGTAATCACTCAGGCATTACTGCTGCACTCATACAATCACCCAGGCACTACCTATGCACTCATGCAATCACCAATGTATTACCCATGCACTCTTTCAATCATTTAGCCACTACTCCTTCACTTATATAATCGCCCAGGCACTACCCCTCCACTCATGCAATTACCCAGGCATTATCCCTGTAGTTATGGAATCACCTAGGCATTATCGCTGCAGTATACAATTACACAGGCATTACCAAAGCACTTCTTAAATCATCCAGCTAGTATACAAGCACTTATGTAACGACCCAGGCACTACCCTTGCATTCTTCAAATCACCCACGCACTAGGCCTGTACTCTTTGAATCACCCAACCAGTATCTATGCATTTATAAAATCACCCAGGAACTATCTATGCACTGCTCCAATCACCCAGGCATTACCACTACACTCATACAACCTCCCACACATTGCCCCTGCACTCATGCAAACAGCCATACTTTAGTCATGCACACCGCCAATCTCCCAGATATTACCCCTGCACTTATGCAATCACCCAGACATTAGCCATGCACTCTTTCAATTACTTAGGCAGTACCCATGACTCTGCACCTCTGTTCCTTCTTTCTGCACTTCTTTTGTGTCTTTCTGCAGCTGTCGCTTCTTTCTGGACCCCTTTTAGGTCTTTCTGCACCCCTGTTTCCTCTTTCTGCATCTCTGTTGCCTCTTTCTACACCTCTGTTCCTTCTTTGTGCACTTCTTTTGTTTTTTTTATGTACATCTCTTGCTTCTTTGTGCACCCTTCATGCCTCTTTCTGCACCCCTCTTTTCTCTTTTTGCACCCCACTTGCCTCTTTTTGCACCTCTGTTGCTTCTTTATGCACTCCTCTTGATTCTTTGTACACCTCCGTTCCTTCTTTCTGCACCCCTCATGTGTCTTTCACACCTCTTCGCTTTTTCTATACCCCTCTTGCCTCTTTCTGCACCTTTGTTCCTTTTTTCTGCACTTCTTTTGTTTCTTTCTGTACCTTTGTTCTCATGCAATCAGTCAAGGACTACAGAGTGCACTTCAAATTTGATTTGGATCGCAGAAGAGAAATGTTTTAGTTGTGCTCTGTGGTTCTGTTGTATAGGTTGTGATGTCTTCTAATTGTAGGAATTCTGCAGTGTATGACATACCTTTGGAATGCAATTAAAAATATTTTTTTATTTATATATGATAATATTTGTATATAATTATTTAATTAATATTAAATGATTTAACAAAAGTATTTAAACTTTTCTTTCTTTTCAGATACTTACCATTATTATTAATAAAGATTGAGTATGGCAAGAAAAGATCAAAAGAAAAGAAAAGAAAGAAACAGTACTATTTAAAGGGAAGAGCAAAGGAGAAATTAGATGAAGTACAACATGTGACATTGAAGAAAAAGGCTTCTGGTAAGAGAACTAAAGAATTTGTTAAAAGAGTTTTAAAGAAGATAACGAATTTTCAAAATGGAGAAAAGAAAAGAAAATTAGTACAACCATTCAGAAGGAAACGAAAAAAGGACTTACTAACAGAAAATCAGGTTATGGAAAAACAATATATGTTGAAAGAAGGATGAAACAATATAAGGACATTAGGAAACGAATGTATAAAAGTAGAGTACTACAAAATTTATTGAAAGATTGCAAAAAATATAAAAATAGATCCGCATTTTACAACAAAAAACAACATATTGAAAGTGTAGTTGAAAACGCTTTTGAATTGAAAAGAAGATTGTTTATATTAGTATTGAAGAGAATGAAAACATTGAATAAAACAATGCGTTTTATGAAGGAGAAAAGTAAAAGAAAAAGATTTGTTAATAGAACTAACTTTTGCAAAAAACATTTGGGTGAATGGAAGCACACTTCTAGTTCAGAACCTTTTTTAATGAAGAAAGCTATTTTCAACAAATAACATTAGTTCACGCAGTTGATACCAGTGGTCGTTCTTATGAGGTTAAGAATGGTTGTCCAATTGAAAAAGAAAAGATGATTGATAGAAATGTGGAAGAAGTAATAGCTGAAGAAGTTCAAGGGAGACGTTCACAAGCTCCAGTGTATAGGTGGGATTGTAGTAGTATTTGTAGTATACGACAGGAATCTATTGATATTTTATTAAATTTCTTACGAGACTATAGTAAAAAAGTGTTAAACAGAAAATTAAGATGTTGCAAGGACTAGATCCTTGTAAAGTGAGAAAAAATACTGGCTTACAGGGTCATTCTCTGGCTTGTCTTTCTAGAAAAGTGTGTCAAAGTCGTTTTCATCATCTGAGAATGTTAGCAGTATATCATTCAGAAATGCGTAAGTTAGTAAGAAGATTGTACTATGTAAAAAGTCCTGCATTATCTTTAAGTGAAATAAACACTGCTCTTTTGCATGGTTCAGTGTTGGATGTAAAAAAGGTTTGTGATGATATACAGTTTTGTTTCTTTGGTCCTGAAGGGGAGTGTAGAGAAAGTGAGAGTTTGATAAGTGTAGGTGTTGAAGAAGAGGTGGAAGATAGTACTACTGAGAAGTTTGCAGAAGAAATTACAAAGTTTAAGGTACTTTCTTGTGAAAAACCAAACTATGGGGGTCATTACGATGGCGGGCGGAAGCACAACCGCGGTGCTGGCGGTGGTGGAAAATGACTTTTTTCACACTCCAGCAGCGGTGCTCCCGCCCGCCATATTACAATGGGCAAACATAGCCCATTTTCCATCCGCCGCAGAGCGACGCGAACCGCCAGATTTTTGCACATGCCACCGCGGCGGTGTGAGCCAATAGAGACCCACCGCCGTGCGGAATGATGTCCCACCCGCCATACAAATCACGATGCCACAAACAACCCAGCACACCGCAGCGGAGAAACCATCAATCCAGAGACGGCGGAAACACTACTGCGGAGCGCGAAACCAGACTCACGGTCCCCTCCACCCGGTCCGGACCACAATGGATCCAGCTCTTCAAGCCATTCCGGTGCTGTACCTCATACACTACCAGCAAATAATGGACCGTCGCGGACAACGCCGCAGGTATGCAATGACACAACTCCGCACACAACCACAACACACAACTCCCGTGTTGATATACGGTTCCTGTCCACATCAGACACTCTGGTGGGGACAGGAACACCTCCCCAAGTGTACCCACACATGTCCCACCTGTCAGGAAATCACCCCTCGGCATCCGGGTCACCAATCAACCGCGAAATCACTGCAATGTCCCGGTCACATCACCGCAGCGGTGAAGACGCGGGAAAACATGTGCAAAATGTAGGCAGGGCCGGCGCCAGGCATGGGCAGTCCACAAAGATTCACAGGGCTCCACCTCCACCCTTCCCACACTACGCTTCCCACACCCATTTGGGGCACATGCTGTGTGCTCCCCCTGTGCCCCCCAACACAATTCATCTCCCAGGTATAGCCAGACCTTGCACCTCACACACCAAAGGACCAGGGCGCCTGTCTTGGAAGGTGGGGGTGAAGAGGAACACCCTGCACAGAAGCTCAGGGGCCAGACAACCCTCCTCCTCACACCTATCTCACACTCATGTGAAGCAAACTGAGTCCAATTTTAAAATGAAGACTCACACTGCATAAGAACATCCACTGAACTGTCCACACTGCCTGTCAAGTCACTCACAAACACCCCACACTGACACACAGCCACATACACACACCATAGGTCAGCAGCAATGGAGGACAATAAATGGGCCAGCCAAAAGTGAAGTGGACAGTGCTGGAAATCCATGGAGCAAGCCACATAGCATCTGTACATGACATGCAAGAGAAGGAACATATCACAACACCCTTAGGCCATCAAATTAGACATGGGTGGCACAGTGAGTGAAATTAAACCAAACTGACCTCTGTGCAACAACTCAGGGACACATCAAGGCAAGCCATGCATAGTCACAGAAATGATAGGAAGTGCCTGAAGTCATACAGTGAGCAGCCACACATCTGTCTCAACTGACTTGACATGTGTACATCATCAGTACAACACACATGGCCCATTGTCACACTCCTTGACTGTCAAACACAACTAGGACCTTCACACATACCCATTCTCTACCCACCTCATACCTGCAGCACCCAACACCTGTGAGAAGCACACATAAAGGCCAAAATGGTGTCCTGTGAGTTCAATGACAACCAATCACACTCCCTGTGGTGCACCCACAAACATCACACTAACACACAGGGATGCCTGAACCAATGCAGACACCAAAACAATAGCCAAACACAAAGCTCACAAACAACATACACAGAAGTACAACAAGCCCACACATGGGCAGCAAAACAGTGGAAAGGCTATGTGACCCTTGACAGAACAGGAATACACAACATTGTCACTCAGGACCAATGCACAGACACCATACCTCAACACAAACAAGAGGTGCATCATCAAAAATCTACCATGAACACTAACTGGGTTCAATGGGACAATCAGCTAACACAGACACAGACACCTCACCACCCATGAAGTGGACAAGGTGCCATATTGTACCAGAAGCATGCACATGCACAACCCTGAAAAGTGACAGGCCAAAAATAGGAGGACTAACCACCAATGTGCACTGAAAACAAGCACAGCAACAAGAATCCTCCTTGCTGCATGTGACAGACACACAAGTAATGCACACCACACCTGCAACACACATCTGAATGTATCACACAGCAGCAACCACTCACACACAACGTCATGCAAATAGAACATCACACACACATAGCATCAGTCAGTACAAAGAGCCAACACAGGCCAAACACTGCATACATCCACAACCAAAACACAACAGATGCACAGACCAATCCATCACAATGCAAACTCAGCTGCACATCAGGGGATGCACAACAAGCAAGAACAAGGCAACATACACTGACAACACTGCATGCACACCAAGCAGTATGTGCACAACAACCAAATTAGTAGCACACACATCTGAGTGCCACACCATGAACTCCCACAACACAAATCATCACAGCACAAACATAACATCACACTCAGGAAGTGTAGCACTACCACAGTAAATACACATACAGTTTAGCCATCACCCACAGATGCACAACTCAGGGACATCTAGGTGCAAACAACATGACCAGAGGACTGTGCTGCACAAACATCTGCACTGCACATGAGCAACCATGACAGCAAACAAGTACAAGGAAATAACACATAACTAATTTGCAAACTGTCCTGAGTAGCACATTGGTCCTGGACACAGATCAGCCTCACACAGCATAGTGTCACACTATGAAGTGGTGGGGAGGCTCACACACTGGCAAGCCATGGGGTGGAAGACATGAGACTGAAGTGGTGTGTACTTCAGTAGTGGACAGGTGAGCAGTGTACAGTACACAAACACATAGAGGAGTCACTCACAATGTGTAGGCATCAGAAGCACATATGGGGGATGGCATGACTCCACAAACCACATACCATAATGGAGCCAAAAATGGGTCAAGTGACAGCAATGCATGAGAAAACTCACACATATTGGCAGTGTGGCTGAGCAGTTCTGTACAGTGTGCACAAACAGTAACAAGACACATGGCTGATCAACAAAACACAACACAGACTTGCCTGTTACACACTCTGCATACTCACAACTGGAAGCAACAACAAGTAGGTGTCCCCCAGGAGAGCAAGGACACAACAACACACTGCACACTGCCCAAACTACAACTCCCACATGTGCCCACAATCAGAAACACATGGCAGACAATTGAAACCAACAGGCACTCAGCTTCTGTGTCATACATGTGTGCAGTTGGCATTGCAGGGGCACACACACATTACCTCCTCGTAAGTCTTCCTCGCCACATGTTTAACGAAGTGAGCTTCAGCTCCACACCAGAACCCTCCAAAGCAAAAGTTAGCCGCCCATGCCTCCCATCCCTTCCCAACATGGCCGACCCCTATCACCCCTGACCTCTATAAGAGGAGGGCCGGCCCAACCCTCAGCCTGTTTTTTTGGTTCTGCGCACGATTACTCTCCAGATGCGCCATCAGGTAAGTGGTTCCTGCTGTAGCAGGAACATGGGTCCGTGGTTGGTGGTCCTGCTCTAGCGGGCCCTGGGGATCTAGGACCCCCCCTGCCTTCCCCCGGTTTCCCTTCAGGGCCGGTTAGGCTCTGCCTTAGCGAGCCACAGGTTTACAGGGGGGCCGGCTGGGGTGGTCTGGGGTTCTGCCTTATGGTCCCTTCTGACCCCCCGTCCATGTAGGCAATGTATTTGGGACATTGTCTGTGCCCGGGCCTCCTGTCGGTGCTCCGTGGTTCTGAGATTTGTTTCTAATCACGGGAGATAGGAGCGGGGCGGCTTTCCCCGAGTCTCCAGTTCCTTCACTGGAGGGGGGGGGGCGGGGCGACCCTGCATCAGACAGGCTTTTGGCATGAGTATTGGGCAAGGGGGCCCGGCAGACCGTTCTCCGATCCACGGCCGCGCCCCCATTTGTTTGATTGCGAGTTTTCAGCTCCAGGCTTGCGTGTCGTAGCCCGCAGGGGCCTCGCTGCGGCCGACGCTTTCGGTCCCGAGGGGCTGGCGTTCGGCGCTCGGCAGCGGGGCTTCTCTTCTTGTTTGTTTTTTCCGAGCTCCTCGGAGCTCAAGGGGCTTACCTGCTTGACGCCGGGGCGGGTGCAGTCCCCGGCGCAGGCTTGTTCCTCCCGAGGATTTCCCAAGCAGTCTGGCCGAGGCGCGGCTGTGGGTGTTGGCTGTCCGGGAGTGCTGGGTTTTCCCGGTTCTTCCTTCCCCTTTGCGGGGCCCTCCGCTTCCTGTGAGGATTTTGCGTCCTCTTCTTCTTTATCCCTGGCTCTGGGGTGCTGGTGCCTGCTGGCTCGGGGTGGCTCCCTGGAGGTGTTGGCATGGCTTCGGGCTCGTTTCGCCCGGCTCTTCTATCCTTCTCGCCATTGGTGTGTTTCTGCCTGTGGCCTTGCCTCCCTGTACGCTCCTTTTCTTGTCGGCTCTCAGTTGTTCTGCGGGGTCGGGCCTGGTTGGCGGCTGGCTGAGTGGACACTTGGGTGCTTGCTTCGGCGGCTCGTGTATTACTAGTGGCTCGTACAGGGAGGGTTTGCTTGGCCCCTGCGCGGGGATGTCGCGCTATTTCGTGCAGCGTTCTCCTTGCTGCCAGGTGCTATCTGCTTCCTTGTGCATGGTAACCCGGTGTTGGGCCTTCGCTTTCCTTTCTGTTGGCTTGGCCTTGGGCCTGGTCCCTTCTGATTTTCCTTGGGCGGCCTTACGGGCTTTCCGCTGTTTGCCGCTTTGGTTCCGTTGGTGGCCGGGTTGCTTCGGGGTTGTTCCTGTGGCTTCTGGGGGCTGGTTTCTTGTGCCTGCCTGAGTTCTTTTGCTCCCTTCCGGGAGGTCCTTTGGCCCGCTGGGGTCCATGGCCTGCCTGTTTTTCACCGTGTTGGTGGCATCTTGTTGTCTCTGTGGTGGTGTTGCCCTCTTTTCCTTTGGTTCCGGAGTCTGGGGCTTCTGCTTCCCTCTCACGTTTGCCTGTCCATCGGGCAGTCTTGGTGTGTTTGGTCCAGCCTGCCTCTTCCTGTTGTGGTGCCAGTTTGTTTGTTGCGTTTGGCTCTGTGCGGTCTGGTTCCGTGCCTTCTCTATCCTCCCTCGGTCGTTGGTTCGGGCGGATTTCTGGCGGCCCTATGGGTCTCTGGGGTCCGGGATTTCAGCCCTCCCGGGGTCTCTCTGTCCCGGGCTGGTTCTTCCTGCTCCTGGTTGCCTTTCTCTTGGGTGGTTTCTTCCACTTGTCTGTGGTTGTTGGGTTTGCCATGCTTCTTTGGCATCCCCTTCTGGTCCATTGGTTTCTTGTGAGTTTCCATGAAGCCGCTTGGCTTTGGTATATGCTCACTTCGTTAATCATGTGGCGAGGAAGACTTACGAGGAGGTAATGCCCCGGTTACTTACCGGTAATCTTCATTACTCCAAGTATAGTCTTCCTCGCCACATGAGTGCCCATCCCTCCCTCCCTGTGTTGCTGTCGGCTTCATGTTTCTGCTTGGTAGTTCTCAGGCTGAGGGTTGGGCCGGCCCTCCTCTTATAGAGGTCAGGGGTGATAGGGGTTGGCCATGTTGGGAAGGGATGAGAGGCATGGGAGGCTAACTTTTGCTTTGGAGGGTTCTGGTGTGGAGCTGAAGCTCACTTCGTTAATCATGTGGCGAGGAAGACTATACTTGGAGTAATGAAGATTACCGGTAAGTAACCGGGGCATCAACACTAACAACAAAATCACCCCTTCACACTTCATGAACACACAGGTGCACACATCCAAATGTACCCATGTGACTAGGAAGACAGGCCATCACAAGATGACCATACATCCACACTGCTGATAACACATCAAGAAAGATCACACAGATATGATGGACCCTGGCCAGCCCGCAAGTAATCCTGTGGATAGAATACACCTCTGTTCTGGTATTGCATCATAACATGACATGTGGACAATTTAGCAAACCTGACCATATGATGAGTATGATAATCGTAGATCATCACAAACACCCATCATGCCACCCTCAAACCTCAGAAGAAAGAAGAACTAAAGTGCCCCTCACCACTGCCAAACCCAGAAAAAGTAAAAGAAGCAATTGGCAAAGTGAAGGTGGCATACAGAGCATTTGTCACATGCAACCATACACATACCGAAAACACTTTTATTTTGCAAGGACACTGACAAAGCAGACAACAGGAGTAACTGTCTTTATTACATATCACCAAGATAAGCATCAAAAGTAGACAACAGCAAGGCCAGTGGCCAGTCCATAGTTCAAAGGAGGGACATGTGAACATGAGAACCTGCACAGGGAATGGGCATCCAAAGTTACAAACAGCAAGGCCAGTGGCCTGTCCATAGTTCAAAGGAGGGACATGTGAACATGAGAACCTGCACAGGGAATGGGCATCCAAAGTTACAAACAGCAAGGCCAGTGGCCAGTCCATAGTTCAAAGGAGGGACATGTGAACATGAGAACCTGCACAGGGAATGGGCATCCAAAGTTACAAACAGCAAGGCCAGTGGCCAGTCCATAGTTCAAAGGAGGTACATGTGAACATAAGATCCTGCACAGGGAATGGGCATCCAAATTTACAAACATCAAGGCCAGTGGCCAGTCCATAGTTCAAAGGAGGGACATGTGAACATGAGAACCTGCCCAGGGAATGGGCATCCAAAGTTACAAACAGCAAGGCCAGTGGCCAGTCCATAGTTCAAAGGAGGGACATGTGAACATGAGAACCTGCACAGGGAATGGGCATCCAAAGTTACATACAGCAAGGCCAGTGGCCAGTCCATAGTTCAAAGGAGGGACATGTGAACATGAGAACCTGCACAGGGAATGGGCATCCAAAGTTACAAACAGCAAGGCCAGTGGCCAGTCCATAGTTCAAAGGAGGTACATGTGAACATGAGAACCTGCACAGGGAATGGGCATCCAAAGTTACAAACAGCAAGGCCAGTGGCCAGTCCATAGTTCAAAGGAGAGACATGTGAACATGAGAACCTGCACAGGGAATGGGCATCCAAAGTTACAAACAGCAAGGCCAGTGGCCAGTCCATAGTTCAAAGGAGGGACATGTGAGCATGAGAACCTGCACAGGGAATGGGCATCCAAAGTTACAAACAGCAAGGCCAGTGGCCAGTCCATAGTGCAAAGGAGGGACATGTGTGCATCTGAACCTGCACAGGGAATGGGCATCCAAAGTGACAAACAGCAAGGCCAGTGGCCAGTCCATAGTGCAAAGGAGGGACATGTGTGCATCTGAACCTGCACAGGGAATGGGCATCCAAAGTTACAAACAGCAAGGCCAGTGGCCAGTCCATAGTTCAAAGGAGGTACATGTGAACATAAGATCCTGCACAGGGAATGGGCATCCAAATTTACAAACAGCAAGGCCAGTGGCCAGTCCATAGTTCAAAGGAGGGACATGTGAACATGAGAACCTGCCCAGGGAATGGGCATCCAAAGTTACAAACAGCAAGGCCAGTGGCCAGTCCATAGTTCAAAGGAGGGACATGTGAACATGAGAACCTGCACAGGGAATGGGCATCCAAAGTTACAAACAGCAAGGCCAGTGGCCAGTCCATAGTTCAAAGGAGGGACATGTGAACATGAGAACCTGCACAGGGAATGGGCATCCAAAGTTACAAACAGCAAGGCCAGTGGCCAGTCCATAGTTCAAAGGAGGTACATGTGAACATGAGAACCTGCACAGGGAATGGGCATCCAAAGTTACAAACAGCAAGGCCAGTGGCCAGTCCATAGTTCAAAGGAGGGACATGTGTACATGAGAACCTGCACAGGGAATGGGCATCCAAAGTTACAAACAGCAAGGCCAGTGGCCAGTCCATAGTTCAAAGGAGGGACATGTGAGCATGAGAACCTGCACAGGGAATGGGCATCCAAAGTTACAAACAGCAAGGCCAGTGGCCAGTCCATAGTGCAAAGGAGGGACATGTGTGCATCTGAACCTGCACAGGGAATGGGCATCCAAAGTACAAACAGCAAGGCCAGTGGCCAGTGCATAGTGCAAAGGAGGGACATGTGTGCATCTGAACCTGCACAGGGAATGGGCATCCAAAGTTACAAACAGCAAGGCCAGTGGCCAGTCCATAGTGCAAAGGAGGGACATGTGTGCATCTGAACCTGCACAGGGAATGGGCATCCAAAGTTACAAACAGCAAGGCCAGTGGCCAGTCCATAGTGCAAAGGAGGGACATGTGTGCATCTGAACCTGCACAGGGAATGGGTGACACCGTACACTGCCATGGGAATCACCACAGCTCTGAGGATACAGATGGCCAGTCCAGGCACCGCTGTGGGAGAGATGGCTTTGGGAGGGGGTTTGCCTCAGACTTGGCTGCCAGTTGAACTGGGAGGTGGCTGATTGTCGGGGACCGTTGGCGGACCAGACCTGGGAGAGGGAGGAGCAGCTGAAATAGAGGCATCAGTGGCTTTGTGAGCCGGAGGGCTGCTTGGACCGGGTGGCATGGTGGCACGGGGAGGCTGAGAAATGCTGCTGTGTGACACAGTGTGTGAGGGAGAATGTGGAGGGCTGCCTTTCCACTTCTTGGGGATTCGATACTGAACAATTGTCTTGGTAGGAGTGTGAAGTGGGGCGGGCACAACAGCCTCACTCCCCACCAAAGGTGCTTCAGGTGCAGGTGGTGGCCCTGGGTCTGGTGGTACGCTTGGCCTGGCCTTGCCTCTTCCCCTCCATCCCCTGTTGACCAGGTGAACCCCCCACAGGGCCCTCCTGTCCCAGCTTCACAGGGGTGTGTGTGAGAGTTGAGGTTGTGGGTGAACCTGCCTCAGAGAGCTGTTTATGCGGACTCTTTGCAGGCACCAGCTTCACAGCAGGCACGTCAACTTTTTGCCTGTCGTTGGGAGCAGGTTTTGGAACGGAAGTGTCTTTGAATTGGACTGATTTGGATGCATGTGAGCTAGAGGCCTGCTTCTTGGCTTGATGCCCCTGAGTGTCACCCGAAGGGCTTTTGGCTTTGCGTTCCTGTGTGACTCCTTTTGTTTTTGGGGATGGTGTCTGCACTCTGGCCCGCTTTGAGTGCTGCTGTGTTGTGCTTCGTGTGGAGTACTTTGAGCCTGAGGGCTGTGGTGGGTGGTCACTCTCGTCAGATGGGGCCACTGGCAGGGTGGTTGCCGAAGGGACTGAAGCTGGACCCTGAGCCTGTGCCAGCTGAATGGCTGCTGTCACTGTGGAGGACAAAGACTGGACAGTCCTGTGTAGCCCACCCACGTCAGAATGAATGCCCTCCATGAAGGCAACTACCTGTGCCAACTTCTTGTCATGATCAAGGAAGGCATTCAGTAGAGTAGTCTGACCCCCACACAGCTGGCGCAAAAGCTCCACCGCCTCAACACTGAGGGCAGCAGGGGAGATAGGGCAGGGGCAGCGGTACCTGGGGGGAAGGACACTCTACCCCTCTTACTGCTGTGGGCACGGGAAGCACTAGTGGAACTAGCCGGGAGGGTGGGCACTAGATGATGTGTGGTGGACGAAGAGGCAGATTTCCCACTCCCTGTGTCCGCCAACATCGATGAATCACCGCTGGCATCAGATGACGTTCAGGTTGGTGTTTCTGGCCGTGATTCTTCAAGGGCACTCCGGTCCCCCTCCGAGGCGCTGGTCACATCAGTGTCAGTGAGCTCATGTGTTGCCGTCGAGTAAGATGCCTCAACCCCGGTGTCCGTACCCTGTCCTTCTGTGCCCTCTGTAGATGCTGCAAGAGACAGAGACGAAGGTTCAGTTTAGTGCCATACTCACAAACATCATATGCAAACAAAGCACAAAACCAGATGATGATAGC
This sequence comes from Calotriton arnoldi, assembly GCA_963921515.1. Taxonomy (NCBI): domain Eukaryota; kingdom Metazoa; phylum Chordata; class Amphibia; order Caudata; family Salamandridae; genus Calotriton; species Calotriton arnoldi. The sequence goes on along the minus strand of CAWUFW010000219.1, from coordinate 3,136,740 downwards.
CCCATGTTGAACACACCCCTGTGCAGTCTGCATGTGCAGCCACAATGCAAATATATGAAGATGCATGGGAACATGCATACTTGGCATTGATGACCCATAAGATGTTCACACAGCCAAATAGCTTGCCCGTGCCTCCATGTAACCTGACATACAAATCCCTGTAACCATACCCACATGCCTGTAGGTGAAAAAGATGTACATCTCAAATTGTTGTCACAGTCACATATGGAGTCACTTTAAGGGGACAACACAGATACAGACTCCAAAATGTCAACCTGCAATGGCCATGAGCTCCTACCATCCACCATGTTGTGCTTTGAAGCACAACTACTGTTGCACATTGGTGTCAGATGTATAGTTCTCACAAGTTCGAGGTCAGGCCCTGCACACATCGACGAAAGCACACTAAGATGAGGCACACTGCCGTTCACTGCCCAGTGATGTCCATGACTCCCTAATGCAGCAGATGCCATAAGGCCACATCTCAGCATGCAATGTCAAGGGCCATTACATGAAACACATGAGAAAGTACATGTACCGCAAATGCATGACAGCTGCACTCAACACAGAGGCCACTTACAAGCCATTGCATCACACTAGGAACATCACAGAGCTCTGCACTGGCTCAGGGTTGGGACACATGCAGTCACACACCCCAAAAGTCACCCTTCGCAGAATACTCACCCCCAACTTGCTGCTGATGGGCCCTCAAGCGTCCATCCAGCTCAACCTGCCAGTCCGAGGGAGCAGCCCCAGCGTCATCTCTGCCATGTTCTTGCTCAGCCGGCAGATGTCCTCCCACCTCTTGTGACAATGTGTGTGCCGTCGGTTGGAGACACCCAGAGCCCACACCTTGCGTGCAATGGCCCTCCATATGGCCTTACGCTGGTGGACTTTGAGCTGCAGGCATGGGAGACAAGAAGAGGAGGAAATATAAGTAAGAATGGGTTATGTACCATTGTGTCTCAGTACAGGAGCATGCACAAAATTAGCACAGCTATTCAGACATGCTCAGCAGGGGCCATACAGCATGACACGTAGTACATTAGCATAAGACAATCGTACACAAATGCATGCAGGTATGAGGATGGGCACAGTACCTGGACATCTCATGCACATGCAGAATGCCAGCACAGAAAGCAATGTGTTGGAGGCCCACATCTGCAATGCAGTTTGTGAGGGAGCAAGACAGACATCACATTGTAAATGATGTTCCGTGGCAGAATCACTGTGACCAACAATGCACACCCCTCAATGTCCTTGGGCTGTGAATGGCTCACAGTGTCATGACGGTCACATTTAGGGACATGATCTGACATTCTCACACCCTTCTCACAAGGTCTGTCTTGTGCAATCCACAGGCCTAAGATAGCTCATTGAGGAATAGGGTGACAGACGACACATATGTCTCACTCTGTCCATTCAGTGATGGGTCCCTGTCAATTTGGGCAGTAACTGTGCAGGCCAGGGTGGCTCACACTGAGGTTTAACGTGGGCCATCACAACAGTCACATGCATGTACAATATGAGAGTGCAAACAGTGCCTACACATGCGAGTCAGTACACATAATGAGAATAAGGGAAGGGGGATGTTTCTGAAGTACAACAATCTGCTGTGACATATGGGAATTTCCAACAAGATTGTCACCCTCCGGCAGTTCACTCTTGTGCATACTGCCCACAGATCCATGGTGGCAATAGAAATTCAAACACACTTCCATCAGTACCCTCTGGACGGAAAGTCTTTGTAATGTCACAAATGAGCATGTGAAGACCTCCTGGACTCAAACATCCATTCGCACAGGCAATGTCTGTCCTGAATTCCACTTTCCAAACTTGCAGTGTCACTGTATGGCTGCAATAACACTGCATGTCCCTCCCATCCTGAAATGCAGCCCTGGAAATGTGTAACATAGGCGACAAACCCCATTTTCCTTAAGTCAGCATGCTAGGCAGTGTATCACACAAACCCACACTCTCAGGCACATACTGCAGCAGATCAACTTCATGTGTGCACTCCCTGCACTCTCACTTCCACTCTGAGACACTTACCATGACATCTGGAGCACCATAGAGCCTCCCATACTGTGAGAGCACCTCCAGGTCCTCTGTGGAGAAGGGACGGGCCCTGAGGTTCTCAGTTCTCGCCATCACTGGGTCCAGGAGACAGGAACAGCAGCAGTTGGTGGTGAAGAGTGTCAGGCAGCAGTGTCTGGAAGCAGTGGAAATGTGTGGCTCTCTCCCACACATATATAGCCCCTGGGGTTGTTTCAGTGGTACTCAGATGCTGCAATTGGTGTTCCAGGTCAGCTTTTTTCAAATGCATCCAATGAGCGGCCCCGCGGTAGCGGAGCACGCCTACCGCGATTTTCAAAAGTGCATTTGTCTACCGCGATTACGGCTCCCATTGGCTGTAAGGGCATGGGCATTGGCGGTGATACACTGCGGGGCCCAGGCGGTCGCTACCACAATGGTGCATCTTTCAATTGCATCCAATGACTGGCCCCGCGGTGGCGGAGCACACCTACCCCGATTTTCAAAAGTGCATTTGTCTACAGCGATTGCGGTTCCCATTGGCTGTAAGGGCATAGGCATTGGCAGTGACACACCGCGGGGCCCAGGCGGTCGCTACCACAATGGTGCATCTTTCAATTGCATCCAATGACCGGCCCCGCAGTGGCGGAGCACGCCTACCGCGATTTTCAAAAGTGCATTTGTCTACCGCGATTGCGGTTCCCATTGGCTGTAAGGGCATGGGCATTGGCGGTGATACACCGCGGGGCCCAGGCGGTCGCTACCACAATGGTGCATCTTTCAATTGCATCCAATGACCGGCCCTGCGGTGGCGGAGCACACCTACTGCGATTTTCAAAAGTGCATTTGTCTACCGTGATTGCGGTTCCCATTGGCTGTAAGGGCATGGGCATTGGCGGTGACACACCGCGGGGCCCAGGCAGTCGCTACTGCAATGGTGCATCTTTCAATTGCATCCAATGACCGGCCCCGCGGTAGCGGAGCACGCCTACCGCAATTTCAAAATGTGTATATCACTAACGCGATTGCGGCTCCCATTGGCTGTAAGGGGATGGGCATTGGTGGTGACACACCGCGTGGCCCAGGCGGTCACTACCGCGATTTGGCCGCTTGGCATTGGTGCCTATGGTCGAGATTGTGGTGGCGGTGCACGCAAACCGCCATTTTCAAATATGTATATCACTACCGCGATTGCGGTTCCCATTGGCTGTAAGGGCATGGGCTTTGGCGGTGACACACCGCGGGGCCCAGGCGGTCGCTACCGCGATTTGGCCACTTGGAATTGGTGCCTATGGTCGTGATTGTGGTGGCGGTGCACGCAAATCGCCATTTTCAAATGTGTATATCACTACCGCGATTGCGGTTCCCATTGGCTGTAAGGGCATGGGCATTCGCGGTGACACACCGCAGGGCCCAGGCAGTCGCTACCGCGATTTGGCCGCTTGGCATTGGTGCCTATGGTCGTGATTGTGGTGGCGGTGCACGCAAACCGCCATTTTCAAATGTGTATATCACTACCGCGATTGCGGTTCCCATTGGCTGTAAGGGCATGGGCATTCGCGGTGACACACCGCAGGGCCCAGGCAGTCGCTACCGCGATTTGGCCGCTTGGCATTGGTGCCTATGGCGTGTTTGTGGTGGCGGTGCACGCTTATGGCACCTATGGACACATCATGCTGTGGCAATGGCAATGACCAGTTCTCAACATTGAACAGTAGACTCGCACTATGAGTCATGCCACCAGTTAGTGCAAACCAATGCTAGTGTTACATTTGACTCGCTGATGACTACACATGCAGTGTCAGTGCACAGGATTACATGCATTGGCATGTACTCCCTCACATGTCACTTATGATATTTTGTGCATGTACACAGATCTGTGGTGTGATGGACTCTCAAAGATGTACACATGTCAATGTGTGAGATGGCAATGCAACACACAGTAATGAAGGTCTGGCTACATGATGTGCCTATTTCACTGTGTACATTGCTGAGCTCCTGTACATACTTGATCATTGTGCGCACACTGTGCCCATTGTGTTGTTAATATGTGCCCTGTCGGACTTACGCAAGAGGGTGTGGCAGGTACAGCAGCTACGTTGAAGCCAGCAGTGTTGCTGTTTCACACATGTGCTGTGTCAACTACTCTCAGGGCTGGTGACACAAGATGTTAAAATGTACCTTTTGGCATTCACATAGTCTGAATCTGTTTGGGGGGTACTCACTGTGTGAATACTGGACAAGTGTATGACTGGTTTAGATCAAGGTGTCCCTACATGTAACTTGTGGTGTAAGCTGTAGTTTCATGCCAGTCATTGTTGGCGCTGTGTCAGTCAAGACATAAGATGTTGTGCCCATCTCAGAGGGGAATTGAATTGACATGTATCCCCTTTCCTCTCACCTAGGAGGCGGCCAAATCGTTTTCGTCCATTCACGGTGCTTGTGGACATGGAGGATGAGGACGTCATACGTAAATTCCGTTTGGATCGACCTACCCTTCTGGACCTATGTGCTCAGTTGGAGCCCCATCTGAGGCCTCGCCGAACCTATCCAACTGCTCTGACACCAACATGTAAGGTGATGGCGGCCCTGCATTTTTTTGCAACTGGTTCATTCCAGTACACGGTGGCCAGCGCAGGTGGGATGTCTCAACCAATGTTCAGCATGGTGCTACGTGATGTCCTGTCCGCCATGATGAACTACAAGGACAGCTACATCCATTTCCCCAGGAGACATGAGTTGGCAGCTGTGAAGGGAGATTTTTATGACCTTGCCCACATCCCTAATGTTGTTGGTGCCATTGACTGCACACATGTTGGCCTGGTTCCGCCACAGGCACGTGAGCACATATACAGGAACAGGAAGCATACACATTCCATCAATGTGCAAGTGGTATGCCAGGCGGATATGATACTCTCCCATGTCTGTGCCAAATTTCCAGGATCAGCCCATGACTCCTACATCCTGCGTAACAGCATCGTACCACAGCTGATGGCAAATCTGCATCCAGAGCGTGCGTGCATTGTGGGTGAGTAAGCAGAGTCAAGTAGTGTGCTGTATGTGTGACATGCTGCCCTCTGCCACAGTTTTATTACTAAGTTGATCTGTGTATCTCTCACCTAGGTGACTCTTCATATCCCAACCGGCCTTGGTTTCTGAGCCCACTGCAGAATCCCAGGACCCCGGGTGAAGTCCGCTACAATGAGGCCCATGGGAGGACACGTCGTGTGGTGGAACATACATTTGGTCTTCTTAAGTCTCGATTTTAGTGCCTGGACAGGACCGGAGGTGCACTGATGTACTCTCCCCAAAAGGTCTGTCAGATCGTAGTTGCATGCTGCATGCTCCACAACCTTGCCCTGCGCAAAGAGATCCCACTGATCCTGGACGATGATGAGTAGCAGATGCCGCCCCCTGCAAACCCACACATGTCCAGTGAGGAGGATAGTGGAGAGGAGGAAGGTGTCGACCTGTGTCAACAGCTCATCAACCGCTACTTCCCTTGAAGGTGAGTGACATTGTACAACAGTGCCATTGTATGCTGTTTTTGTAGTTGTAGGAAATGCCTAGGGGAGCTTTGTGACAGCTGCCTGTTGTTGGCTCTGTGCTGAAATGCTGATGTTTCTGGGACAGGGTAGTTATGCACAGCTACATGATGTCTATGTCGATATCGTTGCTCATTGTAATGTGTGCAGGTTTGAGTACCTTGATGATAAGTGTTGTGTAATGGGTGTGATGCCATCGCCTGACAAGTGAATGTTGATCTCTTGTGTTTTCCTAGGTCCCTTCAGCCTCTCAATGCCTCACAACAATCAGTGCACCTGGTACATTGTAATCTGAGTCAAGATTGTACATCCTCTGATAAACATGGAGCTGACACGAAAACATAGGTGTGTAAAGAGTGTTTATTTACACTAAGTATATGTGACAGGGAAGTGATTATTTACAAATAGGTAGGAAGTGAATCAATGAGTTGTCAGTGATGGTAGACGAGACAATAGAGTAGTCACCACATTGATCTGGTGACACAGTCCAACTGACGCCTTCTATCAACATGGCAGTGTGGGTAAGGATAGTCAACAAAGTCAATGGCAAGGTGAAGAGAGGTGCCATCATGACTGGCTCTTTGACTGGTGTTTGGCTGGTGCTTTGCCACGTGATCCTCCCTTGTTTTTCCTCGGACGGCCCCTTGAGCGTTTGGCAGGGGGGGCCTCTGCTGTGGGCTCAGAGGTGTCTGAGGACTCATCCTGTCCAGCTCACACGTCTCTGTGGCCGCAGGTGAGGTGGTGGGACTGTCATCCTGCGGGCCACTGGAGGGAGGTTGAGCTGTCCTTTGGGCCGCAGGCCTGTCCCTCAGGACACCCACAAGCTGGCCCAAGAGGTCCACGATTTGGCCCATACGCGTGTCTATGGACCTCAGCAGCAGGCGGAACTCACGTAATTCTTCCAGAGCCTGGCCCGTGTGTCCCTGGGCTTGTTCGTATGCCCCAAGGACTCTGGCGATGTTTGCCAGGGCTTCGGTCCCAGTGTCCTGTTGATTTTGTCGCACAGTTGCCCTCCCACCTGCCCTGCTGTCCCGGACCTGTGGGACTCTCCCTGCCCTCTGACCCTCCCTGCCCTCCTCAGATTGTGGTGTGGTGTGGGTATCCTCTGAGGCAGGGACAGTGTTGCAGGCAGCACTGGTGGTGGTGGTGGTGGAGGCCACACAGGTCGTTACAGCAGGGGTCAGCGCAGTTGTTGTTGCTGAGGTGGTGGTGGTGGTGAGGACAGTGGGGGCCTGGGACCTGGTGCGCCCTGGCAGGCCAGATGGGCCAGGTTCTGTGTCCGCATCCGAGGAATTTAGGGAGTCTGCATCCAAGAGTCCATGTTCCGGGGGGGGAGACTGGCTCTGCAGGTTGGTGTTGTCATCTGCAGCAGCCAATTCTTGGTCACCTGTAGGACAGAGAAGAAATGGTCATTGAAGTGCACCCCACAAGCTTGGTGTTAGATGTTTGGATGTTACATGTTATACACCACACAGTTTACATTGAGATCACTTTGTATGGCTGCATGGTACTGAGCATCATGACATGATGTGTTGGTACCTACATTACTTGTCCATGGTGTGACATGTCAATAGATACCATGCTCCACGTACAGATTGTGTGATTACAAGGATGTCGTCATCTAACGACTAGCAGCACAACAACTTTATGTGGAGCATCTTTGTTGTTTACTCTGCATGGAAAACCTTCATTCTGGGCATGTACTAGCCATTGTTATCTCATGTATCCCTCTGTCATATCATGTTCTTTGCTTTATTTTTAAAAATGACCATGCTTGTTTTGTTTTCATATGGGCCTTGATGCTCTGCCACCATGGCACTTACACATAGCATTCACTGCTGTGCATGATTGTGCCCTGGGATCCTTCAACGTGTTATTTGGTGAGTCAAACTTTGATTTCTGTGACAGTTACATACGCTTAGCTGTCTGCACACTGGAAGTGGCTATTGGATCTATGCCAAGTTGGGTGACATGTGAGGGCTGGTGTGGTCATATGGCTCCATGCTTTTTGAGAGGAATGGCAGGGTGCATGCACTGTCTACCTACCTGTTCTGTGACACAGTTGAGGGGAATTGCTGCCACATGGTTGTGGGTGTGGGGGAGTGCTCCATCTTGCACAGCTGTGGGAGAAGGGGGCCTGGTGGGAGTTGTAGTGCTGGCTTTCCACCCACAAACACCCCTCCCTGTTAAGATGGCTACCTATCTGTTAGGTGGAGGCGAACAATGCAATGGCTGCCACATGTTTCTGGGTGTGGGGGAGTGCTCCATATTGCTCAGCTGTGGGAGAAGGAGGCCTGGTGGGAGTTGTAGTACTGGCTTTCCACCCACAAACACCCCTCCCTGTTAAGATGGCTACCTACCTGTTAGGTGGAGGTGAACAATGCAATGGCTGCCACACGGTTGTGGGTGTGGGGGAGTGCTCCATCTTGCTCAGCTGTGGGAGAAGGGGGCCTGGTGGGAGTTGTAGTGCTGGCTTTCCACCCACAAACACCCCTCCCTGTTAAGATGGCTACCTACCTGTTAGGTGGAGGTGAACAATCCAATGGCTGCCACGTGGTTGTGGGTGTGGGGAAGTGCTCCATCTTGCTCAGCTGTGGGAGAAGGGGGCCTGGTGGAAGTTGTAGTGCTGGATTTCCACCCACAAACACCCCTCCCTGTTAAGATGGCTACCTACCTGTTAGGTGGAGGCGAACAATGCAATGGCTGCCACATGGTTCTGGGTGTGGGGGAGTGCTACATCTTGCTCAGCTGTGGGAGAAGGGGGCCTGGTGGGAGTTGTAGTGCTGGCTTTCCACCCACAAACACCCCTCCCTGTTAAGATGGCTACCTACCTGTTAGGTGGAGGCAAACAATGCAATGGATGCCACATGGTTCTGGGTGTGGGGGAGTGCTCCATCTTGCTCAGCTATGGGAGAAGGGGGCCTGGTGGGAGTTGTAGTGCTGGCTTTCCACCCACAAACACCCCTCCCTGTTAAGATGGCTACCTACCTGTTAGGTGGAGGTGAACAATGCAATGGCTGCCACATGGTTCTGGGTGTGGGGGAGTGCTCCATCTTGCTCAGCTGTGGGAGAAGGGGGCCTGGTGGGAGTTGTAGTGCTGGCTGCCTGTACACATGCAACCCTGGGAATGTTGCTAGCTACCTTTGGGGTGATTCAGAGGGAGTGAATGTTAGATCTGTGAGACATGTGTTGGGGAGTGTGTGGTGGACATGGATGCATTTGGGCCTAGGAGGTGTAGCTTTGTGGTTGTGCAAGACAGTACATAGCAGTGTGATGGTAGACATTTGGTGTTACTTACCAGCCTCCACTCCCCCGGGTATTCCTGTGAGACTCTCTGGATGCAGTATGGCAAGCACCTTCTCCTCCCATGCGGTGAATGTTCTTGGTGGAATGGGAGGGCCACCGCCAGTCCTCTGAGCCAGCTCACGGTTCTTGTTGTTCCTCTCTTTCACCTTTTTCTTGAGGTCATGCCACCGTTTTACGATCTCCCTCTTGGTGCGTGGGACAGTGCCTACTGCATTGACCTTGCGGACTATCCTTTCCCACATTAGTGTTTTGGTGGCTAATGGTGTCTGTTGGACCATGCTTCCAAACAATTGTGGTTCTACTCTGATTGCCTCATCTACCATGACTGACAACTCATTGTCAGTGAATTTGGGCATTTTCTTCTGTGCCATGGTGTGTGATGTGCAAAGTGGTTGAAAGTGCAGGTGTGAGAGTGGTGGTGGTGATGAAAGTAGTGTGTGTGTGTGTGTTGTTGTGCTGGTGAGTTGTGTGGTGGTTTGCCTCTCCTTTGTGCTGTAGGCTTGGTTCCTTCAGTGGTGGAGTATTGCAAAGGATTGTGGTCAGGGAAGGGGCTGGTTTTATACTCAGCTATGTGAGTGTGTCAAAATGTAGTATTGATGTCAGGTGTGTTGTGTCGGTTGATCTGGGATTTGTGGTTTTTTAACTTGCCATGGGGATGTGTCATTGTGGCGTATTGGGTGTTTTTTGGGGCTGATCCAGGTTGCTGGGTACACTTGGTGGGCATGTTGTGTGTTTTTTTTGTTCGGCCGCCATGATTTTCCCGGAGCGGCCGCGGCGGTGGCTATACGACCGCCCTTCTGCTGGCTCTCCCATTCATCACTGGTTGCGATCGCGGTGGTCGGAAACAGCGGATCGTTCCGCTGTCACCTCGATGGTATCCTAATTTCACGTGTGGTCAATCCGCTGGCCGTGCGGCGGTTTGGGCTTTTTCCACCGCGAATCCGACCGCCGCGGATGGATTTTCACCTGCTCCGCACGCTACCAGCGGTTTTTCTTGGCATCGTTCTGCCGCGGTCGGTTTTTTCTGGCGGTTGATCCTAATCGCACCGCCGGTTTTCCCGCGGTACATGCGGACGGTTGATTTCTGCTACCATGGCGCTCCGGATGCTTTTCCGCCCGCCATCGTAATCAGCCCCTATATTTGTATTTGTTGTCGACGTACTCACTATAGAAGTCAAACTAGGAATGTTGATGTGTATTTAAAAAGTGAAAAGGAAAACAATGATAAGTGGGAGCAATTTGGTGCTTATTTGTTGGTGAAAGGTCGTTTTGAGTTGGGTAGTGATCAACGTATTTGTAAATATTGTTACTGCAAACTAGAAGAGAATAAAATGCCAGCTAGAGCTGTACATAATAACCTAGAGTTGGTAGCTATTCCTCCGGAAATGGTGGATTTAAATACATATGAGTCCATTCTAATTCAATCTGTGCACCCGTTTCAGGCTATAGTTCGTATGGAGCCTAAAACAGGTAAGCTGCCTCCCACAGATTTACAAAAAGGTTTAAAAGGAAGAGTTGTGTATTTACCTTTAGATTTTAAGAAAAATATTGAAACTGTTGGTGTAGAGAGAGAGGAAACTGAACCGGTAGTTATTCTAGTTAATGGTGTACCAACAAAGAGTCGGAAAACATGGCAAGAGTTAGTAGATGTCACCAAAGTTCAAAAGGCTACGTTATATATCATAGAAAACAATATTTATTACAAAAATGTATATCTTGAAGAACAAGAAATATCTTTAGAAGATGATAGAGAAATTTCAACTGGCCAAATCGAAAAAATGGACATTTCCAGGAGTGAAGAAATTTATGAACATTATAGTATACATCCTTTACATTCAAAAGAAGTGATTGGAAACACTATTGAATTATTCCAAATGAAGAAAGCGAAGGGAACTCCCATGAGTGTTTGGGAAAGAAGTTTAGAAGCTTGTTGTTTTCCACAGCTCTTTCCCACTGGAAAAGGTGGACGATATGATGAACGACCAGTACAGATTCCAGCTTCAGAATACCGTTCAACAAGATTGTATTCAGAAGATCCAAGATTTCGACAGTGTGTTCCATATTTATTTCATCTTCTGTTTGAAAGTGACTTGTCTGGACTTTCATATGCAGTAAACTACATATTAAAAACAGGAGTTCATCTTACACATCTTTCTGCAATGGAATTTTTGGGCAAAGTTCAACAAAGAGACGATCATTTAGAATCTCAGTTAATTAATTTGATGGCATACCAACGTGGTACCAATGAGTATTGGTATCGTCGTCATGGAGAACTTAAAATGTATGTTAAGGAACTTAGGTACCCCTACGTGGTTTGTTACGCTTAGCTGTGCTGAATACGCATGGGGCAATTTACTTGAATTTCTACGAGAAGCAAATTCAAATATTAAAAACATTGAATTGAAGACAGCTGGAGAACTGTGTTCCTTGGATCCTGTAAATGTGTGCAGATATTTTAATCATAGGTTTCAAGCTATTATGTCTTTTATCTGCAATAAAAATAATCCACCTCTTGGAGAAGTTATTGATTTCTTTTGGAGAAAGGAGTACCAAGCCAGAGGTGCTCCTCATATACACATGCTATTATGGATCAAGAATGCACCTAAATTTGGAACCGATTCTGATGAAACAGTTTTGTCTTTCATTGAAGACTATGTTACCTGTGGTATTCCAAAAACAGGAGGAGAAAATAGCTTAAGACAAGTTTTACGGTTTCAAAGTCATCGATGTGGGAAATATTGTCGACGGACATACAAGTCAAAGGGAAAATTTTATACGAAATGTCGTTTTGGATTCCCACGTCCAGTAATTTCGAAAGGAAGAGTCAACAGTTTCATGTCAGCAGTAAGACATACTATAACTCGGAAATCTCCGAAGAATACTTACAACATAAAAAGAAGTGAAGATTCAAAGTATATTAATGACTACAATACAGTGATTTTGACGATGTGGAATGCAAATATGGATATCCAATATGTTGCAGATAATTCGATTGCTGTTGCTCGCTATGTTAAATCTGAAAAGACGGAGTTGAAAGAAATTTGGGAAGAAATTTCACAGGAGAAGACTCTTAGTAACAAATTATACAGCTTTAGTTTGAAGATGCTTTCCCATCGAGAGATTGGATCCTAAGAATGTTCAGATCGGTTGACCTCTGCAAGTTTATATTCAAAGTCAAGAGGAATCATTTGGGTAAGTCTAGGTCTTGCTGCAACACGAAATCGAGTATTGAAATCTGTAAAAGAAATTGAATACTTAGCTTTGAATGAGCCGGAAAGTACAGATATTGTTAAAACAAATATGTTGGATACGTACTATCCCAAAAGGAGTCCACATCTGGAAAACATATGTCTTTATGAAGTACTGCAACATTACAGCTTTAAGAGAAATGTTACAGAAAATATAAATGAAGAAAAATATGCAGTAATTGGATGTGATGGATGTTTGGTAAAACATGCCAAAGGAAATCTTATTAATCACAGGAAACTCAGTTGTGATACTCCAGATAAAAGGGAATTTTTCTATTTAGTACTTCTGCAACTGTTTAAGCCTTGGCGTAGTGAAATGGAATTACTTGGAGATTTTGACTGCTATGAAGATTCTTTTAATGCATGTAAAGATAGCATTGAATGCACAGTTTTTCCACAATATTTACAAATGTTGAATGAAGATATTGAACAAGAAACTAGTGTTGCTGCTGAAATCGCTAGAGATAGTTCTCAAGATAGTCAAAGTTCTGCTCCACTAAGTCAAGATCCACTAGGACAACCAATTCTGGAAAATGAAGCAGCAATCGCTGTGAATGAAGTAGAAACGGCAACGCAACAAGCACAACAGGATATGATTGATTTGGGAAACTTGGAAGAACAATTAAATATTGAACAAAAAGAAATATATCAGCAAGTTACACAACAGATACAGCATGGTTTACTGCATGAAAAAAAAAAGAATGCCAATGTACATCATTTAAACCTATTCGAATAGGAAAAAGTTTTTTAATTAAAGTTTTGACCAGTTATCTACATAAAACCACTCAATCACATTTATCTGGTGTTGTAACCGCTCCAACTGGGTTAGCAGCACATAAAATTAAAGGGATTACATTACATCGATTACTCATGCTAACATGAAAATAAGTTGGAATATCACAAGCTATCTGGAGAAGCTTGTTATGAAATTTCAACAGTACTAAAGAAAATGAAACTTCTGATTATTGATGAGGTGAGCATGGTCTCAAACTTAATGCTTGCCTTTGTACATTTAAGAATGCAACAGATTTTAAAAACAGATTATGATGTTTTATTTGGAGGAAAACATGTAATTGTATTCGGCGATCTATTACAACTTACTCCTGTGAAAGGAGAACCAGTTTTTAAAACACTTGTCCATCACGACACTAAGAAATCTTTGGGAAGTATTGGAAATGTGAACATTTGGTCTCTTTTTGAATATAAAGAACTTATTAAGAATATGCGACAAGCAAGTGATGAACATTATGGGAACATTGTTCAAGATATTAGAATTGGTGCTTTGACAAAACATGGTAAAGAAGCTTTACAAAGTCGACTACTAACAAACTTGTTTCCAAATGAAAGTATTGTACCTGAAATAATGTACAAAAAAATTGGAGAAAATAAATCTATAGTTTGTCTAATGCCAACACTGCAAGAGTGTTCTACATTCAATCAAGAACTTTTGAAACTGGAGAAACAACCAATAGTGAAAATGGAAGCGATTGATAAAATGGAACATGAAGGAGTTACTATTCTTCTCTCAGAGAAATTACAGTCAAAATTGGATTCTTTGGAAAAGTCGGTATCTAAGACTGCAGGTTTAGAAAAGACTTTGGGGCCGATTCCGATCCGGGACGGAAATCTCTCCGACCGAGCCGGACCTGGAGAGATTTCCGACCGAACCGGACACCTGCAGTCCGACCGAACGAGTACAATGCAGCCGTATGCTGCCGGACTCGATTCGGTCGGATTCCCATAGAAGTCAATGGGAGCCGGTCGTACGACGCATACACGGGCTCCCATTGACTGAATGGGTACGTCGCGAACAAGGGCGCCCCCTACAGCGGGTACGCGTTGGTGCAACCCGCACCGTACATGCATGTGTAGGGGGGAGGTCCCCCCTGTGTGTGACTCGCAAGGCTACGGGTGAAGGGGGGTCCGACACGGACCCCCGAAGTCCGGCTCCGACAGCTCTTTGGAGCTGGACGGTACGAGTCGGTCGGGCTGTTCGAAGCGTGCATCGTACTTGCTCGGTCGGGTAACGTCTCCATTGCGTGGTGCGAGTCGTGTCCGTACGGGTCGGTTGGAGCGGTTCAGACCCGGAAACGAGTCGGTCGGAATCAACGCGTACATTCGCATTGTACTAGCTCGTTCGGATAGCTGTACGAGTCGGTCGGTAAAAACGCGCACGGCTCGTATTTTTCCCGGGCGAATCCCGTTCGGTGAGCTTCCGGCCGAGATCGGAATCGGCCCCTATATATGTATGTGTAAACTGTCGGGTAATATTACGGCGTAATTTAGATGTTGAAAAAGGTTTAGTGAATGGAGCAATGGGAAAAGTTGTTGATTATGTGAATTTTCAGAACAAAGATGGAATTGAATTTTTGAAGATTAAATTTGATCAGATTGAAGAGGTAAAACAGATTGGACGTTGTGCTGTTCGTTTTTTGCTTGTAAAAGATTTGTATGTTCGTAGAAAACAGTTTCCTCTTTCTTTAGCATATGCGGTGACCATTCATAAATCTCAAGGTTTAAGTGTAGACAGTGCTTTGGTAAATATTGGAAGTACAGTGTTTAAAGAGGGCATGGCATATGTTGCATTGTCTCGAGTAAGAACATTATCTGGATTGTATTTGATTGATTTGGATGAGAAAAAGGTTAGTGCAGATTCAAATTGTGTAAGAGAGTATAATCGGTTAAGAAGACTGTATGCTCCTAACTTAGGTGAATATCCCATATATGAAAAACATATACTATGTCCAAAACGGAAATATGACAAACATTCTAGTGAAATTGAAAAAAAGAAAACAATTCAAGAAAAACATGAAGCTGCCAAGAAAATGAAAATGGACTCTGTTGATGATATTGTAGGATACCAGTTAGAAAATAGTTCAGGTATCAACTGCTGTGCTAATGTAATTCTAAATGTTGTCTTTTATCTAGAAGATCTTTATCATAAAGTTATGGAAAATCGAGAAAAAAGATTCTGTTCTTTATTACATCATCTTTTTCAAAAGTTGGTAAGTGATAGAACTAAAATCCATACTGTTTCTGGCATTCGGCATCTTTTGGATATATGTACTGGTTCTTCACAATTTACACTTAATATACAACAAGATGCACAAGAGTTTCTTATGTTTATGCTTGCAGTATTGGAAGAAGAAGGGATTGAAATTGAAAATGTATTTGGACTAAGTTACAGATGGAATCATAAATGTGAAGAGTGCTCATTTTCTTCTACCACTGAAATAGACATTGAACGATTCATATGATTGACAATACCAGATTGCAAATCAGTGTCTTTTAACAAATTAATAAAAACAGCTAATCAAGATATGAAATGTTCTCGTTGTAAATCAGAAATGTTGTCAACATTATTTATAGAAAGATTTGGACAATATGTCAATTTAATGCTACAACGTTGCAGAGCAGATGGAAGAAAATTGGAAACCAAAATTAAAAATTTTGTGGCAAGTCAACTATCAATTTCAGGAAGAACTTTTAAAGCAGTGGCTATTATTTTTCATGATGGGCCTACTACAACATCTGGACACTATACTGTGTATTTTAAGTGCAATAAAGGATGGACACATTGTAATGATGGCCATTTGGAATTCAAATGTCAGTTGCCTTACGAATTACCAAATTCATATCTAATATTTTTGATGCCAAAGATTTGAAAACATCATTCGGCCTATTGGGAAGATGTGAACACAAATTAACGAGTTTATTTTGGATATTTTGAATGCAAATAGATTTAGAAACATTATTTGGCCTATTGGGAAAATGTGAAGAATTACTGTTTGGATTATTGTTTGTGCTAATTCTTATTGCGTTTGCAAAATTGTGTTTGAAACAAGTAGTTTATATATTTGTTCTTTATATGATATGCAATGTAAATGAGAGTGTATATTTAAGAAAATGTATTTCAGAGAAGTAGATTATTTAATGTAGTTGAAGAATGACATTTTGAAACTGTAGATAGGTAAACAGATACTTCAACTTGTTGTAAATATGTTCAACACAGATTTGTTTTTTTTTACAATCTTATTGATTGTATTTTTCCCCCCGCTGTTATATGATGATCAACATTGAAATCACTGTGTATGGTGAAATTCAATAGAATCTGAAAACAGCAAAAAAGGGAAACTGAATATGTTATGTACTTCTAAAATTATGTTGTGTTCTTTAAACTAAAATATTTTATGCAATAACAGTTTTTTTTCTTCTTTTTTACAGAAAGTAATACTAAAGTTTGAAAATATTTTAAATTTAGTTTACAATGAAACAACTTTAAAATAGTTTCAATGAGTTTGATATCTACTTCAATAAAGAAGTTAAGATAAAATAATGTAATAACCATAATAATATGAAGTAATGTTTACAGTCACTTTTATTGTAGTCATTCATTTTTTCAAACTCTACCAACTCACTCCTCAAATCACCTCAGCACTACCCATGCACTCCTTCAATCACTAAAGCATTACCCATGCACTTACAAAATCATCCAGGCATTGCCAAATCACTCCTCCAATCACCCAGGCACTACTGATCCACTCATACAATAACCCAAGCACTACTCATGCACTTATGCAATAACCCAGGCACTAGCCTACACTAATCCAATCACCCGGGCACTACCCATGCACTCCTCCAATTACCCAGTTAGTACCCATGCACTCATGTAATCACTCAGACACTACCTATGCACTTATAAAATCACCATGCACTACCCTTGCACTCCTCAATTACCTAGACACTACACATCCACTCATGCAATAACCCAGGCACTACCCATGCACTCATCCAATCACCCATGCACTACCCATGCACTCTTCCAATCACCCAGCCAGTACCCATGCACTCATGCAATCACTCCGCCACTACCCAAGCACTTATAAAATCACCATGCACTACCCTTGCACTCCTCCAATCATCCAGGCACTATCCATGCACTCATGAAATCATCCAGGCATTACCCATAAACTCATGCAATCACTCAGGCATTACCCATGCACTCTTCCAATCACCCATACATTACCTCTACACTCATGCAATCACCCAGGTATTACCCATGCACTTACAAAATCCCCCAGCCATTACCAATGCACTCCTCCAATCACCCAGACACTACCCCTACACTCATGCAATCACTCAGGCATTACTGTTGCACTCATGCATTCACCCAGGCACTACTCATGCTCTCAACTATGCACTCAGGCACTACTGCTGTACTCATTCATATATGTACTCAGGCACTACTCATTCACTGCTACAATCACCCAGGCACTACCCCTGCAGTCCTTCAATCACTCAGGCACTACCTTTGGACTCCTCCAATCACCCAGACACAACTTCTTCACTCATGCAATCACTCAGGCACTACCCATGCACTCCTCCAATCATCAAGGCACTACCCTTGCACTTATACAATCAACCAGGCACTACCCATGCTCTCATACATTCACTC
The DNA here is from genome assembly GCA_963921515.1 of Calotriton arnoldi. Lineage (NCBI taxonomy): Eukaryota > Metazoa > Chordata > Amphibia > Caudata > Salamandridae > Calotriton > Calotriton arnoldi. The sequence continues at coordinate 3,119,152 of CAWUFW010000219.1, read as the reverse complement.
ACACACTACCCATGCACTCCTCCAATTACTCAGACACAACCCCTGCACTCATGCAATTTCAAGCACTACTGTTGCACTAATCCTTACACCCAGTCGCTACCCATGTACTCATCCATGCCCTCAGGTACTAATCATACACTTGTCCAATCACCCAGACAGTATCCATGCACTTCCTCAATCGACCAGACACTACCCCTACACTCATGCAACCACCCAAACTCTACCCATGCACTCGTCCAATAATCCAGGCACTACCCTAACACTCATTCATGCACTCAGGCACTACCCCTACACTCATGCAATCAACCAAGCACTACCCATGTGCTCCTCAAATAATCCAGACACTACCCATGCACTCATTATTCCCCTCAGGCAGTACCCATGCACTTATGCAATCACCCAGACACTACCCATGCAGTTGTTCAATCACCCAGGCACTATGCATGCATGCATCCATGCACTCAGGCACTACTTATGAACTCATGCAATCACCCAGCCACTACTCATGCACTGATTTGTCCACTAATTCAAAGACCCATGCATTATTGCTGCACTCATTCATTTACTCAGACAATACTCATACACTCATACAATGCTTTATATATTACAGTTGCAGCAATTCATACAACACATACAAGTTTGTCTATTTTTAACCAAATAGGCGGTTCTAAAAAGAACCATTTTTTTTCTTCTTTTTATAATTTTTTTTTTTAAAGAGGAAAAAACAACAGAATGAACTGAGAAAACTTTGCAATTTAAATAGCATTGCAAAAAAAAATGAACAGCTGTGATTTCTTGCTGCAGATACAACAGCGTCAACAGATTGTTCTCCGTAGCACAGTACTTTCTTACACTTAATACAGCGCTGTTCAAGTGTAGCAAACTCAGGACGAATGTCGGGTCCACGACTTAATGCAGATGAACCTGCGGAGGTGCTAGGCCCAGCAACCTGATCATCTTGCTGTGATACTTCCGCTTCGCGACGATGTTGTTCGCGTGCAAGATGACGTGGGTGTATGGTTTGTAGGTGTTTCATCATAGATGAAGTCCCACTTGAGTATTTCTTCTCGGAGCCCCGAGATAGCACCCCTTGACACAAGATGCAGGTCACCTTGCGGGCGTTCACCTTTTTTTCACCAGCCGGTATTGAAAAAAACGCCCAGACAACACTCTCCTTGCGCTGTTTCACTGGTTACTCCAAATCTTCTTCTGTAGGAATGTCCACTGGTGGAATAGAAGAAGCCATTCTTTGCAGTTGTTTAAAAAAACACCAAAAAAATGCAATAAAACAGCAGAGAAAACACAAGAGCTGTGTCTCCTGAAGATGTCCTTGGAAGAATGAAAAATTTGGGTGGGGTCCTGCAAGTTCTAGAATAAAAAGCTTCTTAACCAATAAAATGCTTTCTTTTCAAGTCACATGGGAGTGGCGCACCCAGCGCGCAACCGCGCGCAGCCAGCGCGATTCCCGAAAAATATATTTAACAAAAATATATCTTTATTCCAATAACAAATATATGATATTTACAATTATCTTAAATAATGTCTTGGTATAATATATATAATAAAGTTATAGTAAAAGTTACTGTGCGAATCTTTAGCCTCCTTCTTTCGGAACAAGGTGGAAGGGATTTTCTCCTCCTTCTCCAAAGATCAGGGAGAGGTAGGGGAAGCAACAATTAGCCTCGATTTGAGGGTGAGGTTGGCACCGGATAGACTAGAGAGTTTTAGTCCGTTACAGATTGAGGAGGTTATAAGCCTTCTTCTGGCTGCCCGGTCAGGCTCGCCCAATGATCCCTGCCCGGTGGCGGTACTTAAAAACTGTCCCGAGGTCATTGCGATGACACTTACCCCAGTGTTCAACTCCATCATTGACTCGGGTAACTATCCTAGGAGGTGGAAATTCGCCTCTATCCTTCCCTTAATAAAAAAACCCAGTCTGGATAAAAACGACCCTAATAGCTACAGACCCATATCCCGTGTCCCGCTTCCGGCCAAATTACTGGAGAAGGCCATAAACAGGCAACTAAGCTCTTTTTTTCAAAGAACTAAGGCACTCGACCCGACGCAGTTCGGGTTTCGTGCAGGACACAGCACAGAACTGGCCTTGATTAAGGCCACTGAGGAGGTGAGAGTGGCGGTGGACCAGGGAGGGGTGGCTGTTTTGATTCTGTTGGACCTATCGGCGGCCTTCGACACGGTCCATCATGGGGTGCTGATGGACCGGTTGTCGAGGGCAGGGGTAGAAGGCACTGCCTGGAGCCTCCTGAAGTCCTTTTTAGCCGACAGAGTCCAGACAGTTGACCTGGGGCCTGATAAATCCAAGCCTTTTGCCCTCCCGTGTGGGGTACCGCAGGGGTCGTCTCTGAGCCCCACGCTTTTTAACATTTATGTCAGCCCACTGGCGGCTCTGATAAGATCCTTTGGCCTGCAACTCACTTCCTATGCAGATGACACACAAATTGTGTTATCCATACAGCGAGGGTCTCAAGTGGATATGGCTGCGAGGTGCCATGATTGCCTGAAAGATATTGCGGGCTGGATGGCCTCGAATTGCCTTAAATTGAATGCAGGGAAGACCGAGGTCATGATATTTGGGAACAATCCTAACATCTGGACACCGGATATGTGGCCTGATGCTCTGGGGATGCCCCCAGTCCCAACGTGCACGGCAAGGAATTTGGGCGTGATCATGGACCAGAAACTTGATTTTGGGGATCAGGTTAGCAGAGTGGTTTCGACATGCTTCCATATCCTTAGGATATTGAGGAAAATTAAATTTTCTCTTCCAGCCGATGGTTTTAGGTTAGCAGTCTCAGCCCTTATTCTGTCGCGCTTGGACTACTGTAACAGTCTGTACCTGAATCTGAAAAAAAAACATCTGCACAGATTACAGTTGGTTCAAAACGCGGCGGCGAGACTGCTGACAGGCATCCCAAGGTTTGCCTCCGTTCGAGAGGGACTCCGGCTACTGCACTGGCTGCCGTTATTAAGACGAGCTCAATTTAAGGCTTTGTGCCTTGTTTTCAAAGCATTGAAGGGCAGTGGCCCAGAGTTCTTGAGTCGGTGCTTCAATTGGTATGTGCCAGGGAGAGCGTTGCGCTCGTCCGAAGGCAGACTAGTTGCGGTACCCCGAATAAAAAAGGCCAGTTGGGGAGGATATAGCTTTTCATACTGTGCAGCGAAGGCCTGGAACAGCCTGCCGGCGCATCTCAGGAATGCCGAGGAGCTCCTCTCTTTTAGAAAGGGGCTGAAGACTTGGTTATTTAGGGAATAGGCCCCCCGTACTCCAGGGACTCAGTGTGCAGCGCCAGGACACCCTTGGGTAAAAGTGCGCTTTATAAGCTCATAATAATAATAATAATAATAATATACATATACTTTTAAAACTTAAAGATTTGCGATGGGTTCACGCATGTGGCGCGATCCATGGAACTACGTACGTGACGTTACGCGGGGCCACGATCCGCGCACTCGTCGCATACCCAATGCACATCCTACACGACTTAACCAATATGGTGGCAAAATTCTTGGATTCGCGCACCAAACGAGACAGGTACACGATCGGTACGCGAATACACTTTTTATTTTTAATTTTTAATTTATATTTTTTTTTAAAGAGAAAACATATTATTTTTATAACAATTCAAAAACTAAAAAAAAATTTGGGGGACATTATACTTAGAAATTAGCATTTAAAAAACATTTGAAATTCACTGAAAAAACCACAGGTTTCAGGGACGTTATAGTTAGAAATTAGCATTTAAAAAACCTTTGAAATTCACTGAAAAAACCACAGGTTTCAGGGACATTATAGTTAGATGGACATTTCACTCGTACAAAACCAGAGAAATTCGGCTGTTATAGTTAGTTGAGCTAACTATAACTTGCGCCCCCGCAATGCACTGCTGATGACATCACATATTACATCACTCATGACATGGTCAGTGACATCACCGATGACATCTCAAATGACATACCTCAGGAAGACGGGCTATGCACTATTGAAATCTTTTTGGAGCAAAGACCGAAACCAGTGAGAGTCCCTAGTGATTTTATAATGCAATTGGCCAGCTTTGTACTCAAGAAAAACTACTTCAAGTTTGGCAATGACTACTATTTACAAACCAAAGGGACTACCATGGGTTGTCCCTTTGCGCCGGAGTTAGCTGTGTTCTACATGGCAAAATTCGAGGAGAGATTTGTTTACAATAACAACCTGTTTTTTCCACAAATTTCAAATTGGGTACGTTACATCGACAATGTGTTTCTAATATGGAATGGTGATGTAAGCGACTTACTGCAATTTCACATCTGGTTGAACGAACGTACACAAGATATTAAATTTAGTTTAAACTACAATTCAAGCAGGATGACATTCTTGGATGTTGAGATATATGCTTCTGATGGAATACTAATTACAACACTGCATAAAAAACTGACAGACAGAAACAAAGCTTTGCACTATACAAGTCACCACCCACGCAGCCTCCGTGACAACCTCCCGTTTGGACAGTTTCTTAGGATCAAACGTAACTGTACATTAAAAATTGAAAATATGCATCACGCAACCAACCTGCTTGAGAAACTAAAAACACCAGGCTACCCCAAGAGATTACTAAAGCACGCCATGAAATGGGCATGGTGGACGCCAAGAGAAGCCCTTTTACAGAAAAAAGAAAAAACCAACACAGAACGTCTCGTGTGCGTGACCATGTTTTGCCCATGCACCAACTTCTTAAAGAAAGTGATTAACCAAAACTGGCACTTAGTCCAGAGCGTATACACATCTTTCACTAGACCACTTTTTGCCCTTAAAAAGGAGAGCAGGTTTGGCAGCCAAATCATTTGTGCAGCATTACCACGATCATCCAATAAGAGCACACTAAGGGAACAACTCAGTTTACCACCAATTGTTGGACATCACAAATGTGGAACTTGCGTCTGCTGCCCTCAAACTATTGAAGGATTGCTGTTTTCATTCAAAGACACCAAATGGAAACACGACGTGTTCTCCAAATGCAAAACAAAAAATGTAGTTTACGGCATTTTGTGCCCATGCCCAAAACTTTATACAGGCAAAACCAATCAGGAGATAAGACAGCGAATAATACAACACAAATCAAGGATTCGCAAAAAAACTGCTAACGCTCCGCTAGTGAACCATTGGTCAGTGAATAATCATACTGAAAATGATTTGAAGTGGACTGTTCTATTAAAAGTTGAGAAGGACCCACGTGGTGGTGATTTAGATAGAAAACTTATGCAGAGAGAAGCAATGCTTATTGTGAAATTCAACACTGCTGTTGATGGTTTAAATGAGCTATCAGAAATCTATAATTTATGACATTTCCTTCTGCCTGCAGATCCCATGCTGCACCACAGTATCTGAGGTAATATGTGTCTAAACCCTTTCCTACCGTTCATATTTAAATTCACAGCCCATTGGTTTCTTCACTGTGGAAACCTAGGGGCCGATTCCGATCTCGGCCGGTAGGGCTCCGAATCGGATTCGGCTTTACCGGATCCGATTCGGAGGCCTTTTTCCCGACCGATTCGTACAGTCGTCCCAGCGAGCAAGTACGATGCGAGCGCACGCGAAATCGCCGACCGACTCGTTACCGGGTCCGAACCGCTCCGACCGACTCGTACGGACACGGCTCGCACCACGCAATGGAGACGTTTCCCGATCGAGCAAGTACGATGCGCGCTTCGAACAGCCCGACCGACACGTAGCGTCCGGCTCCAAAGAGCTGTCGGAGCCGGACTTCGGGGGTCCGTGTCGGACCCCCCTGCATGCGTAGCCGCATGGGTCGCACACAGGGGGCACCCAAGGGTCCCCCCTAAACATGCATGTACGGTGCGAGTCGCACCGACGCGTACCCACTGTAGGGGGCCCCCCTGTTCGCAACGTACCCATTCAGTCAATGGGAGCCCGTGTACGCATTGTACGACCGGCTCCCATTGACTTCAATGGGAGTCCGACCGAATCGAGTCGGGCAGCATACGGCCGCATCGTACTCGCTCGGTCGGACTGCGGGAGTCCGGCTCGGTCGGAAATATCTCCGGATCCGGCTCGGTCAGAGAGATTTCCGGCCCGAATCGGAATCGGCCCCTTAATGTCTGCACGAGAAGTCATTTGAACAGAAAAGCTCTTTTAACACATTTATTTGGTCTTTGTTTTTAATGTAAAACAAAGTTTTCTCCAAAGCTGCCCGCACCACACCCGACAACACGGGGGACGCGGCGATGCGGCAACACAGCATGCGCACGCATCATAGATTTGGCAACTTTAATTTTCTTTTTCACGCTTAGCTCAAAAAGCTTTTAATGCACGTGGACACAGTACGGCTAAGCCTCTTTTTCTACGTTGTATCCCAAAGCAACTCTTGTCTGTACCAATTAACATGAAAATGTGGTGACGTGCAGACGCAGCACGCGCACGTTTTTTCCTCAAAAACATGCTGCGTCACTAAACCCGGAAGCGGCAGTATCAAGTTGGAAGGAGACGCGGGCGGTGATGTACGACAGAAGCGAAGGTAGGCACCCAGCTAGCGATGTTTGTACACGCGGCACGAGCATTTAAAACTATGTCACGAATGGCATTCTTCGAGTCACCTGGACCCTGTGTTATGACATAGCTTAGAGACTAACTGAAGGGCTGCCATTAACTCCGTTCGGCATGGACTCTGTCTGACAACAAAAAAGCATACATTTCTCTTTGTTTAACTATGGGGCTGACGAAGATACCTAAAGGCTGCCTCCTTTTATTTCAGGAAGAAAATAAAAGAGGCTTCAACTCCTCCTTTGAAAACCTTGTGCTCATGATCAAGGGAACGGCTGAAAATAAAAAGGTATTGAGGCACAACACCTCCTTGGTTTTTTCAAAAACAATGGCTAGCGACAGATCACTCATGACTTTCATGTTTCTGTTTTTTAAAGTCCATGAAATACAGCGTCCTCTCCAACTGCATATTGATCATACAAACTATTAAAGACACCTCAACCAGCCACTGCTTCATTTTTAGATTGAACTCGAAGTAAGTGTCCCATGCACCTTCACAACGTCCCCCCCATAAGTGTCATCAACAAGACTGACGCAGCTTTTCCTTGTCTTTCTTACTTTCTTTTCCGCAGTTTTTAGGCAAAGAGCCACACAAACTGTTTTGCAAGAGATTGGATAATCTCACACAAGGTAAACCAGAGCTAGAATTTATAGGGCAGGTGTGCCTTGTATAATTGGTGTTGCAAGTGATAACACGAGCACTTTTTTCTCGTTTCTTTCAGCTCTTTTGTGTTCCAGGTCCTGAGGAGAACTCCGCTCAAAGTTGTTTAGGGGTTCGAAACGGTAAATAGTCAGAATATCGAGTTGGAAATGTTGACTTGCACTAATATAGAGTGCAGATTATCGAGATACAGAAATATCGACTGCAAGAATATCGGGGTCAAGAATATCGAGTTTAAGGTAAGAAATATCGTTTTCAAAACTATCGAAGTGATTAATATTGTTTGCAAAAATATAGCTGTTAAAAATATTGTTTTTTTAGATAGTGTTATGTATTTTAGTATGTATTTTAAATGTATGTGCTCCATTTTTTTGTCTAAGTATTGCATTTGTTTTTTAATATGTGTTAAATTTTTTGAAGTTATTAATTTTATTTTAATAACATTTTGCGTTTTAGTTCCATAGCGGGTTGTGGGTTTATAGGGGAATAGGGTGGTAAGTAATTTAATTATAATAAATTAAATATTAATTTTTATTTATTAGTATTTATTTAATTTTGATTTTATAGTGTTAATTGTGGGAATTAATTTATTATTAATTAATAATTGGCTGTTGATTTTTATTGATTAATTAATTGGTAAATATGTTAATTGTGTCTTTTTTTAGGAGCGGGTTGTGGGTTTATAGGGGAATAGGGTGGGAAGTAATTTAATTATAATTAAAGTATTAATATTTTTAATTAAATAATATTTATTTAATATTTTATATGGTTAATTGTGGAAATGTATTAATTAATTATTTATTAAATGGTTGTTAATTATTATTAATTAATTGGTAATTATGTTAATTGTGTTATTTGTTTAGGAGCGGGTTGTGGGTTGATAGGGAGTAGGGTGGGAAGTAATTTAATTTTAATACATTTATTAATAATTTTAATATACTATTTATTTTATTTTATTTTATAGTGTGTGAATTAATTTATTAATAATTATTTATATTTTGCTTGTTAATTGTTATTAATTAATTAATTAATTGTTAATTAATTATGTTAATTGTGTCAGGTTTTAAGAAATTGGTGGTGGGATTTATAGGGGAATATGGTGAGAGGTAATTTATTTATAATTAATTAATTATTTGTTAATTAATACTAATTAATTAATTAAAATTAAAATATGGCAATTTTGTAATTATTTTGATGTGAGTTGTGGAATTTATAGTGGTAAATGGTGGGAAGTAATTTTTTTAATTAATTAATGATTTGTTGTTAATTGATATTAATTTATTAACGCAAAATTAGTTATGGAAATTGTGTAAATATTTTTAGGTGTGTGTTTTGGTGTTTATTGGGGTAGAGGGTGAAAAGTAATTTAGTTTAAATTAATTAATCATCACTTGATCATTAATATTAATTTATTAATTGATAAATATTTTTGGTAATTGTTTATTTTTTTTGTTTGGGGATTTAGGTTCTATAGCTGTAACGTTTGGTTAGTACATTATTTTTTACCTTTTTAAATGTGTTTTTTAATTATTAATAATTGTTTTATTGATAATTAATTGTGTTAATTATGGAGGTACACTTTTTAAAAAATTTAGATGTGTGTTATAGGGTAGGAAAAAAAATATTACATGCATGTAATAAATATTTTTTTTTATTAAAATAAATTTCTATTACAAAATATTTATTTGTTTGTTAATTTTTTGTTAAATTTAAAAAATTAATCTTTTTATGTAAATTTTAGATTTTTTCTACATTATAATATGTTTCTTTGTTTTGTAAATATTTATATTTTTATATATGTTTTCTTTTTGGCTTTTTTATTATATTTTGTATTGTAGTTAATATTTTGTTTGTTTTTAAATTTGAATTTTATTTAGTGGGAATAGTAATTTTTACCCCTCTGCTCTCCAACACTTTCCCTACTGCTGCATTTGCAGGAGTGGGAGTAGTAATTTATACCCCTACACTATCCAACACTTTCCCTACTGTTGCCCTCACTGGAGTGGGAATAGTAATTTTTACCCCTCCGCTATCCAATACTTTCCCTACTGTTGCACTCGTTGGAGTGGGAATAGTAAATTTTACCCCTACGCTATCCAACACTTTCCCTACTGTTGCACTCGCTGGAGTGGGAATAGTAATTTTTACCCCTCCGCTATCCAACACTTTCCCTACTGTTGCACTCACAGGAGTGGGAATAGCAAATGTATCCCCTCCGCTATCCAACACTTTCCCTACTGTTGCACTTGTTGGAGTGGGAATAGTAATTTATTCCCCTCCGCTATCCAGCACTTTCCCTACTGTTGCATTCGCTGGAGTGGGAATAGTAATTTTATCCCCTCCACTATCCAACACTTTCCCTACTGTTGCACTCGTTGGAGTGGGAATAGTAAATTATTCCCCTCCGCTATCCAACACTTTCCCTACTGTTGCACTCATTGGAGTGGGAATAGTAAATTATTCCCCTCCGCTATCCAACACTTTCCCTACTGTTGCGCTCATTGGAGTGGGAATAGTAATTTTTACCCCTCCGCTATCCAACACTTTCCCTACTGTTGCACTCACTGGAGTGGGAATAGTAATTTTATCCCCTCCGCTTACCAACACTTTCCCTACTGTTGCACTCATTGGAGTGGGAATAGTAAATTATTCCTCTTTGCTGTCCAACACTTTCCCTACTGTTGCACTCGCTGGAGTGGGAATAGTAATTTTTATCCCTCCGCTATCCAACACTTTCCCTACTGTTGCACTCATTGGAGTGGGAATAGTAAATTATTCCCCTCCGCTATCCAACACTTTCCCTACTGTTGCGCTCATTGGAGTGGGAATAGTAATTTTTACCCCTCCGCTATCCAACACTTTCCCTACTGTTGCACTCACTGGAGTGGGAATAGTAATTTTATCCCCTCCGCTTACCAACACTTTCCCTACTGTTGCACTCATTGGAGTGGGAATAGTAAATTATTCCTCTTTGCTGTCCAACACTTTCCCTACTGTTGCACTCGCTGGAGTGGGAATAGTAATTTTTACCCCTACGCTATCCAACACTTTCCCTACTGTTGCACTCAATGTAGTGTAAAATGTTGGTTTAAAAAATATTAAATATTTTAATATTTTAATTTATAATATATATTTTTTTTATCATTTTTATGTTACAGGAGTATGTATATATATATTTATTTATATTGTTTAATATATTTGTAACATTTTATAATTAATTAAAATTATAATTTATTTATTATGTTTAAGTAAATGTATATATATTACATTTTATATATGTATGTTTAATTTATTTTTAAATTAAATGTATTACTTATAATTGTTAAAATTTGCAATTAAATCTAAATATTTTTTTTAAGTTAAATGTATTATTTAATTTATTTAACATTATTTTTTATCCATATAAAAAAACGATATTTTGTACTTCGATATTTTGAACAACGATAATTTTTTTAAATATTTTTGTACTAATCATTATGAAGATAGGAGGTCGATATTTTTTACAACGATATTTATGTCCCGATATTTTTGTATCTCGATATTCTGGTACTCGATATTCTGTCAGTGATCCGTTCGAAACGCGTTGACCTAAATTCTGACCAAACAAGTGAACATGGATTCACGATCAGGCTAACCACCCTTTTTTTGTGTATACCTGTGACTAATCTTTTGAACCATTATGGACATAATTGCCTTGGTTACCTGAATAACACACTGTTTGGTCAGTGCCCTTATTGGGGTTGTGCTGTTTTGTTTTTTTCAAAAAAAGAAACACTGCATTACTAAAATAACTTCCAACCCATTTGGGCTTTTTCTTCCTTTTCCTTTTTTTCATTTTTGTCACCTTTTACGTTTTGTAAAGTTTGGAACCTGAGCTTGCTCATCTATTATCATTGTATGATTTTTCTGTCTAAGTTATGTCAAGTGTCGTCTAATATATGTGACAAATATCATATGTTATACATGTTATATATGTGATGGAACTAGTGTGGTCTATGCAAAATTGATTAATGGACTACAGTATGAACTGATAAAGTTTTTTGACAAAATTGAATTTCAAAATCCTTAAGAAATCAAAGGATTAAAAATTGTTTTTTTTCAGTCACTATGAGTGTCACGTGTGATTTGAGTAAGTAATTTGTTGATCAAGTATCAGTATTGGCATGCGTGTTGTTGCTAGCTTATGAAGATTGGCCTAGCCTTACTGATTATGGGACAGAACCCTCTGTTGTTGATAATAACCTGACATGTGGCAGAGGAATTGACCTCACAGCTGCTGCGTTAAACGGGCATACTTACGTACATGGACAAAACAAAGAAAAGCTATGTTGTAAGAGAGTGGAAATGTACATGATACACGCTTGACAAATGGGAATGTCTTAAATTGTTGGGGATATGTCATGGTGTAATGGCTTATTGTTTGATCTGAAAATGCTAATAAAAAAAGATTTTAAAAAAAGCTTGTTTCAGAATGTTGGGTTCGCAGTTACATGCAGCAGAATAAAAAGTAATACTAAGCTCCTTGTGTGGCTTGGTCATTGGCGGGTGCCAAGGCTGGGAAAACACCACACGTAGGAAAAATATTCACTTAAACGCAATTTCCACACCTTATCGTGCTACCTAGTTTCACACCCTTACCACTCTCTTGGCGAATGGGCACAGCTCATTTGCACCACTTATTCTTTGTGTGAGGTTTGGATTTGTCATAATCCTCATTAGATCAGTGATATAACATTGATGGTGGCACCCCCACTCGGAAAATTGTTCTAGCACCAGTGATTTGGCACGCCGACCTTCAATGGTGCCCGTGTGTGTTTCAGAGCAAAACTCTGGGCACCAACACTTTTTATTATTTAAATGAAGCACTGGCACTGGATGCTTATTGCATGAACATTAGGAAGAGTTTGCCTGCTTCTTTCAGCATCCTGTGATTCAAGGCACATCAGTTAATCTCCCCGCGCCTAACAAAAATGAATGTGTCCTTGTGCAACGTAACTGGGGCTCATGCAAAGCGCTCCAATACCACCGGGTTGACTTCGCGCAATATAAAACCGCAAAAAAAGGATGTGCTCTGTCATTGTGTGTTAATTCGCTCACAGAGCAAGAATTGACTTGCATGGCTGAAGAAATGAGAGCAGCGCATTCACAAACAGGTCCGGGAGCAGCTGATAGCTCACAGGGCCAAGCATGGAAGGCAGGAGCGCTAAGGGCTTTTAAAAGACCTTCTCCGCGGGACATGTGGTCATCGTCCGCGTGCAACCAATTCCATTTACATTCTCCTGCAGCCTGCTCGGGCTGTTTCACCTCGTGCTTTCTGCACACCAGGTGCTCGGGTTTCACGCATATTTTACTGTCACATCGAGATTAATGGCAATAATTTAAAAAAAAAAAGGAGGAACCAAAAGCATAAACTGCTGCTTACTTGGTTTCCCAAGGGGCGCTATCACTCCATGTTAAGCCCCGGGCGTGGACGGAGGGAAGTCGGCGCCCTTGCTGATGGTAGTGAATTAAATGGGGGGGTTAGTGCCTTTTGTGTTCACTGATCAGCACCTGGCTGAGCCCCTGGACTGGGCACTGAACACAAGCATCCCCGGACCTCCCCCAGCTCACCTAAATCACCGATAGCTAAGCTGCCTCAGGCTGATGGTGGTTCTGTTGATGTGCGCCAGCAGGGGTCAGAGGGTGAAGAGAGGGCAAGGAAGGGGGTTGAAGGGGTGTTAAATCGCCGGCCCTATGATAATGTAGGACTAAAATCACGTTAAACTATCATATCAGACAGAAACGAACAGGCATAGACAAGGACAGGGCTGGAACAAGATGAGAAGGCGCTGCTGTGGCATAACCTTAAATCACATAACTCCGTGCGCCCCTCCTGGGCCCAGCTCCCCATGCTAAAGGCCGGCCCTGGTGTTAAGGGTAAACCATGTACTGTTCTATAAATGTCATTCACATAAGAGCGGCTCACTTTCCTCGACATGGTGCCCCAGTCCCCTGAGGAGCAGACCGTGTCACACACTCAGGAACTGCGCTGCCACCGTTTCCCGTGCAGGAAGCGAAGAAAGAGGCAGCCGTGTGACCACGAGTGTACAAACACAATAGGTGGTGTGAAGGCTGGTCGGGGTGTGGCGGACGGGGAGGGGAATGTGCTATTTCAAAACGACGTGAAGGTAAATTCGCGTCAGAAGGCAAAGCCAAGGCGAGTTCAGCTCTGCTCCGGTGAGCAGGGTCGGGGACGCAGGGCAAACTCACCCCGAACACTGCAGGCCGCAGCCGGGCTTCGTCTTCGTGACAGTCATTCAGGGTCAGTCAGACGAGTCTGAAAAGCGAGCTGGGCCTGTCTTTTAGACTGCATTAATCTCGACAACACAGGATGGGCACGTGAACTGTTGAAATACTAATGTGTCCCAGTGGCCTTACAACATTGTTCAGATACGGAACAACAACACAAAATACGGGGCTCTTGACCCCGGCTTCCAGGGGTAATTTAAGACGCTCACGCTAGAGGGGATAGAGCGGAAACTGCAGGCCAGCTTCCAGGTCCTCTGTGCTGGGAAAACGTTTACAGGAGAGTGTTTTAAATGGAAATAAATAAGTGCAGGTAGTCACCGGAGCTTGGGGCAGGTGTAATGGCGGGACAAGGGAGGGGCTAGATTTTTGACCTTTCCAAGCTTTCAATGAAATAAATCTGCAGGCACTGTAAGGATGTCAAATGTCCCCGTCCATGAGTTATTACACTAGTAACTATTTATTTAGCACTTAATAATAAGTGTTTCTTGCTACCCAAATTAACTCTTTTAGCATCATTAAAATAACAAAAGATTGAGGGGAAAAACAGTAAGATTCTAAATATATGCCTTGTCATTTACATGCAGCTGCTTGTTGCAGAATCATAACTCATTAACCACCAGAGTTATTAAAGTGCCATTGTGCCCTGGAACTTGCCGGGTACACAAAGATCTTTGTACACTGTAAAATTTAGCAATGCAGCGTGTTGTGAGCAGTTAAGCCAGAACAGTGGTGGCACTATGGAATTTGTCTTGTTGTCATATTTTTGGAGCAGAGTTTTAAAAAATAAATGTATAAGATCAGACTTTGCTCTTTGTGACTCCATTCACTTTCTGCTGCCAACCCTGGACCCTTGCATCTTCCCGATTAATAAAACTGGTGTTGACCTCATACGCACTCAAAGAAAATCTAAATGCTTTCGCCCTCTTTCACACACATGCTTAAACTCAGTCACCCCCTCTGCACTTAAACACCCATTTCATAGGCTCTGAAACACATTGCTTCACACACATGCACCACTTTTCATTCTCACAGTCATACTCACACGTGCAAACTCACACACTTTTTGCTTTTAATTTCCATCTCTCACAAAATCTCATACACATGCACTACTGGAAAGTGGCCGCTCTTAAAAATGTTAGCAGGTGCAACATCCAGGCTGGGGTCACACGGCATGCATGTTCACTTTATAAAAAAATTCAGAGGCTTGCAGGGATGTGTCTTATTGGGACAGAGGTACCTAGGACATGATCTGTCTGCTCCAAATCACCTAATACGTTTACAGTTCTAAAGAAACATTTATCTATAAATGGCAAACTAAGGAATTAATACTAGTCCTGAAGATTGGTTTTAAATCATTAATGCATGGATTTAAGTGTAGATTCCTTGTTGATATTTGTTTATATTCATGATGTGTGTGGACTCCCACAAATTATATGGTTTGGGGCTTAGTAGCTCCCATGTGCCTCCCTGCTATGCGACATATTCAACCGGTCCCTGATATTTGCCGTCACAGCTTTGTATGATGGACATTTTTAAATCCCTTATAACGAGAAAAGGAAACTACAAGTCCCAGAATGCAAAAGCATTGCCAGCTAAAATCCAGAACTGCCGAAAGTGTCACACATTCCATGGAGCCTCATGTCACATTTAGTGTATGTCTGCTTTTCCATGTGGAACAAAAACTTGTCAGGGTTTAAATGTATTAGACCACTCAGTAAAACGAAAAAAAAAACATTTGCTTTGCCTTTTATGTCAGGAATCAGGAAATTGGTGGAGATGGCAAGAAAATCGCTAATAGGGGAAGATTTTTTGTAATTTAAAACAGGCATGCTAAAAAGTTGTACTGCCCTGAACAATGCGTCTGTCCCGCCCCCCCCCCCCCCCAATTAGGGTTTACATCCACCTCTTTATTCTGCACTGTTTAAAATTCAAGGATAAGCTAAACACTCTGCAGTCACACCCCTGTTCTGATGACTTTCAGAACAGTGCATGCAGATCGCTGTGTCCTTGTGAAAAGAGCTGCTGTTCTGGCGCTCTTGTGCCAACTCAGTCCAGGACATGTTAAAGGTGCTGCTGAGGTGCGAGTTAATGAACGGACCACCACAGCGTCGAAGGCGGGCCCCTATGAGTACCGGTACTCTCCTTATCTGAGGAAAAGTTCTGGTACTCAGGTCGAGAAAATGAAAAGGCACTGGTACTCAGTACTGGTGAGTATCGGCCCATTTAAAGCACTGGCTTACACCATACCGTGGGCTACAGTGTATCACAAATCTCTAATACAATTTTCTCCCCTCTACCCAGTGCTGGAATTGGGAAAAAATACTCTGGAAACCCATAAATTGGGGTTCAAGGTGTGGCAGAGGAAAGTGGTGGAGTCACAAGTGGTGAAGCTGCAACAGCGGAATCTGACAGTCAACCTATAAATCTATTTTTTGTAATATAGTTTTTTAAATCAGCTGCAAAGTAAGTGGCATATCTGAGAGTAAATCTGTTTTAGCTTACTTAAATGGCTACAAAAGGCTGCATTTCAAAATATCTTAGAGGGTTAAGGCACCGGCTGCAGAGATCTTTGTGCCCTCGTCAATTCTGAGAGGATTATAAGAGTGGAAAGATAACTCTAGTGGTTAACACAGTTCTAGGAGAGTTGATCTATTTACCGACATGAAGGAGCTGCATGCAAACTGTAAGCCGTGGGATTAGATCCTTGTTGTTTTTTTCCTCAATCTTTCGTTATTATAAGACTACAAAAAAGGGTTCCTTTGAAAAGTAATGTAAAGCACTCTGACACCCTATACAGGGATGAGTAGCACTGTAAATGAATTAAATAAAAAATTAGTCGGTGCCAATTAATTCATTATTTGCATAATTGCTAAATACACACATATTAATGTTGCATTCTTACAGTGCGTGCACATCTCTTACACAGAGGGTTGAACAAAGTCAAAAACCTGCCTCCAAGTGACAGTTTCTCTAAAGCACTTGTGACATGGTAACAAGATGTGTGTCTTTGGTTCCTTCCATTACATTGGTGTCTAGGTGTTAGGCTCCAGATGGCTACCAGCCAGGGTGATACTTCACCAAAAGAAGGGCTGCTGGCCTTTTACATCAGTCTTTTGTTTCATACCCAGCTGGATGTCAAAATCAGAAAGTAAGATAGCCCCCACCCCACCTGCAGGTTGCTGCAACAAATAGAATGCAGACAACGCACTGCCGCTGCCACATTTTGTCCTGGTGTCCGTAAATGACACCAGGATAAATTCAGCATGTTTCCCTGTATCAGCCGGACCCAGATCCGGCCCAGACATAGCTGCCAGAACTGGGACCCGACAGGATCCCTTACTTTCCAGCACTGCCTCCACCCTTCTCACCCAGAAACAAAAGCTGTATTTTCTGCAACTGAAAATGCTACTATATATTTGCAATATCAGCACATTATCTGAGCTTCACATCGTCAACTCAAAAGATTATACTTTAGTTCTCCGGGGACAACCTTTGGGTACTGAGCTTGAGGCTCTGGACGTCCACACTACACTGGGTCCTTGGAAAATCCAACAGTGATAGCCGCGTTCTACTACCCCACAAGCTGGAAAAAGGAAAACCACAAGGAAACTCAGCAACACTAAAAGACTGCAGCAACACCATGTCAGCACATATAAACAAAGGTGTCATTTATTGTAGAACGTAGCGCCTATGTAGGAAGGGGGTGCACAAATGAAAGAAATGCACCAACTTGATACTGTTTTTATTAGTGATTGCTATAAACCTGTTTCAGTCACAGGTGGTGGGTGATTTTCTTACCGTCCTTCTGCCCAGCATCAGTGTATTGTCTCTTCCCTGCAGACGAGCAAGATAAGACAGAAGGAAAGTTGTTGTCACAGTACTGTCAGCACTCGACTAAAACTGTAGCATTTGAAGCCAACTGTTAAAGTGAAACCTACAACTTTGTAGACTGAAAACACACAGTGGCTCAAAGTACACACAGGAATGCTTAGGAGTAATATTTTGTTGCAAAAATTAGCATCGCTCAATAGTAAGGCCTCATGTATCTGATACTGTATTGACAATATAATAGTATAAAGATTGCGCGTGCCCTACGCTGGCATCTCTTAGGAGTTCTGGCGAAATGGGAAAATAACCTCGTTTGTTGGTGTCATACAAAGTAAGGACTTCTCAAAAAGCTCGGCGAGTGAGCTTATTTTTGTGTTTTACAATTGGAACCAACATAAACTGATTACAACGTGACTAAAGTGAGAAAACACTCGAGTCTCTCACCCCTTTTACATTAATGAACGGTCCGCTAACAACCGAGCTACTGAGCCACACCAAGGCCTCTCAAACCCTTCAAGCAACAATGCATGGCATGCACCACGTGTATCTGCCAATCTAATGACCTGCCCTGGAGGAGGAGGAAGGCCAAACCGGCTGATAAAGGCAAGACCTTGGCGACCTTTGGACAGAGGAATCTACTCTTAGCCAGGGCGTCCTGATAACATCAGGGCAACTGTATCTGGTGGCGCTGCAGATCCGCCGTTACTAGAGGTAAGCGTGTGTCTGTGCGTGCGTGTGTGTGCGCGTGTGTGTGTGCGCGCGTGTGCGTGTGTGTTGGGATTACCACATATCAGAGTGCTCGAGCTCTACCCTTATATTGAAAGCACTAGCAAGTATACTCTTGCTAAAATTAACAAAACATGTCCTCCTGATTACCTAGATTATCTATAATTAGTATTGTCGCCTCATCTAAAAATTATCAAGTTAATCCCCATCGACATTCACTGGTTCCCTACTGAGGCAAGAATTGTGTTTACACTACTGTGCCCAGCCTACACTCACCCCCTCAGCTATGGAGGCCCGTTAACAGGGCACAAGTCCTAAAAAAAGAAGTGGGGGGACTCTCCAAGTTAGGTGGTGTTACAGGAAGTGACATCACGACAGGAAGTGACATCACGACAGGAAGTGACATCAGATGTGCAGCATAGTTGAAGGAATGGTGGCAATCTGCTGACTTGGTCATTCATTCCTTAGACACGATTCTGAGGCATTCCATAGATTTCCATCAATCTTCAGCACCCAAATTGTAAAATTTGAAGAGGTTAAAGCGCTTTTGGATGTTGGCGGCACAGCAGGTTGCCTTTAATGACTGCATTGAGACCTTTCAAAAGTGATCATTTTTAACCCTAAACTTAGAAACATCCATGCTTCCTTGCCCTAACGACAATTCCACTAGGGAACTAAGAGGAAAGTCAATTGGAAAGGTCATGCATGATGTGCGGAGGAGAATTGGTCAAGAGCAAAGCAAAAGATGCAGTTCCTCAAGCTATGTTACGCGCTTGTAAAGTGCAGCTGCACAAAATGGGTTGAAATGATTCCCATGCAAGGTAGGTATGGTGTATTTCAGTTAAGATGGTCTTCCATGTCGGAAAGTGATGGGATAATAGTGCATAACTCGAATTAATACAAATAGCTGCCAATTTTTCAGGGTGCTTATGTGTAAGGCTCCCTGTTTTCCCATTTTATGGATTTTTTACAGATAAATACAGACAGAAAACAATGTGTTTTCTGTCTGCATTTATTTTTAAAAGTGGATAAATACAGAAAATTGTCCTCCTTTTAAGGGACTCTCTGCGCTGTCTTTCATGAATTATAGGCCAGCAGCTGGACAGCATGGAAATTAAAAAACAGGATGACATTCCTTTAAATAATGGCATATGTCAACATACATTTATGGTATAATGCTAGTATTTACAGTGGATGTATTGTAATGTAATATTTGCCAGCTTAAATAGCTAAAACACGACAGACATCAAAGTATGAGTGCGCGTCTATCAGTTAAATAAATATGGAAATGTACAGTTTGACAACTTCATTTATACGGTAAACTGAGTACCAATCACTTGGGTAATAATAATGATACGTGCTATTTACAGCACTTAGTAAGAGAGCGTCGACATGGAGTGCTAAATTAAAAGGAACTTATCGTCATTAAAAACCTTGTTCCTTCGGCGCAGAGGTCCTGTATGTTAATAGAGGCTCAGTTTACATTTCAAAAATAACAAACTGGTACTTTGCCGGGGGCTCTCTGACATCCAAACTGAGTGTTATTGGCCTAGATTACACCAAGGCCTGCGAATAGGAGTTTCGTTAAGGGCTCAACGGTGCAAATCCCGCTGAGTACTGGGTGCAATACAGTAAAGGACTACAACACCTATCTCACGTTTAATCTATGCGTTTGGAAGAGTACAGTCAGACACACTTGATAGAGCGAAATGTTCTTGTGAATTGTAGGGGTGCATCATAATCACTGATAGGCCGCACCCACATGTATTCAGACATATATTCGTTTATATCCATTGTATACTCATGCATGTTTAGCAAAGAATGAATAGTTCACTGAAACGAAGTGAACTATTCAGCAGTATAATGGTGTTAGGATAATGAGGTAATGTAATGCTTTTTGAATTGTGTGAACATAATGCATAGAGGAATTAGTTCGTGTATGAAATGTAATTGCAGTAGTTTAAACGTGCACCATATTAAAGTTGCACATGTAATTCATTGTTTGCATAATGAATCGTAATGAATATGCTTATAGTGAAAAGTAAGAAGTGTGTTTAAAAGTTATATGTAAGGGCCTGACTACATATATGCTTAAGGAAGGCCTGGTATATTCTTATGTTAGCATATAATGTAGGCCGAAAAGGGTTTCTCTTGGAAAGGCTCTCTGGGCACAACCGGTAGATTTAATTAGCACAGTAGAAGGTTTCTGTTGAACGTATCTTTTTGTTGCAGGTGCAAGGACACATGTCTCGTTAGTAAAGACTAACTCTTTGTTTTCAGAAGTTAGAAAGATGGGAGGCATGGTACGGGGAGTGCAATGGAATTTAGGGATGATACTTTCAGCGGAGAAGGCGCCTGGGACTCAAGGTCAACGAAACCGTCCAGGATGAAGTCACCGTTTCAATGGAAAAGCACAAGAAAGAAGACCTGGCCAAGAGGGCGTAAACAAGGCGTGTACCTTTGTAGTATGGTTTTGTATTAGGGTTAGTGCCCTGAGGGAGGAGGCCAGAGAAGCGGTAGGGGAGACCTGAGAGAAGGACAGAGCTGAGCTTAGGTATATGGTGATTGCACTTCTTAGGAAGTCTTCACAGCTGACACCTTTTATTCCTTCTTGCCTGGGAAATTGTTATGTAGGGATGTCACTTAGCATTAGTGTAGGGACAGCAATTGATTTTAAGCTTGTTTAGGCCCATGAAGAGCAACTTAGAAATAGGAGCAATCATAGTCTGGTTGGTCCTCCTAGAACTTTCTATTCTTTTTATTCTGAGTCGGATGAGACTCCTGCGTAGATTATTATTTGTATTAGTGCCCATCTATTTCTTTAACCTCGTGTTGAGGTGCTTGCACGTTCAGTTATTTTTGGCGATAATAAATTCTCAAACTTGAATTCGGAGTCAGTGGTCCTTTCAGACAAAATGAATGCTGATATCTAACCCGATGAGATTCTCTCCTTTACACTATTCAACAGGTAAAAAGATCTTGGCGGCCAGAAGGTTCTTATAGATAATTAGATAAGAATCGGCGTTATCACACTCGCTATGCCAACTCCAGTATCTGGACATGCATCACAATTAGCTGCAGGCTGCAGCTTCTTAGAGCCAACTTCCCTTCAAGGTCATCGGGCAAACATGAGCCCTTGCTTTCCCTCCTGAAACACAGCGTTTATAGGAATTCTGTATCATCCAAGGATGAGCAAACTCCATGCCCATCTCAAGCACAAACGCACCCTTTTCCCCAAGAAAGCAATATTTTCAGAGTTGCTTAAAACACACAGCACATTCAGAAAACACAAAATTAACTGGCAAGCCGATTCAATGCGTTTTAGGTAGAGGACTATCGATAAGACAACTTAAATGCACACTTTATACACAATTATATGTTCTAATTCTATCCTCACAAGCAACTCATTGTCCTCCATGAGACAGGAGGATTCTCCAAGTATAGAATGGGATCCCCAGGGATGTTTCCATGAAGGTCGCCACACCATGAAGAAAGAACAAGTAAACATAAGTTTTCAGATAGTGTCATACTTTAATAAAGGTATGGCAGGATATTGTTATTTATCAATAAGGCTCCCTGTTTTCCGTTTTTACGGATTTTTACAGATAAATACAGACAGAAAACAATGTGTTTTCTGTCTGCATTTATTTTTTAAAGTGGAAAAACACGGAAAATGGTGCTTCTTTTAAGTGACTCTCCATACTATCTTTCATGAATTGTAGCCCAACAGCTGAGCAGATGGACAGCGTGGGAAATTAAAAAGCAGGATAAAATTTCTTTAAATAATGGCATATGTCAACATACATTTGTGGTGTAATGCTAATATTTAGTGGATGAATTGTTACGTAATATTAGGCAGTTTAAATAGCTAAATCACTACCGAGATCAAAGGATGAGTACGTGTCTATCAGTTAAATAAATATGGAAATGTACAGTTTTACAACTTCATTTATACACAAAACAGAAAATAAATATGGATAAATACAGATAAAATGGCCAAAAAATAAATATGGATAAATACAGACGGAAATGTTAAAAAAATAAATACCATAAAACCGGGAGCCCTATTTATCAATTATGAAAGGCAGTACACTAACTACAGATCTCTAAAAAGGACAGTTCAGTAGGCGTGATAGCAAGCGACTCACTGTCACACCATTTACCATGCATGGGAGCAAGAAAATGGAATAACCAAGCTTTGGGCCCCACGCCTTCTGGAACTACCTAAACCCTTCCCAAAGACGGAGTCTCCTGCTACACCTTCAACATACCTCTGTCTCCGAATCACAAGCACAACTTTATCTCAGGTCTCTTTCCTGTGCCACTCACAGAGACTGAAGCATGAACAAAGAAGGTGTTCACCAATTAAGTTTAGAACTGATGGGGGCAGGGTCAAAGGGCAAAGCATAAGTTTAATAGGTAGGTAGCGCTTTCGCGCGCTACACAAGAATCTGGGGAGAAAGGGTGTGAAGGAAGCCGGATGTGTGCCGAGAGCAGCTGCGAGCCCTGTACTGGGAGCAAGGATAACCTTACCAGGATTAAAGTCCCGTAGCCGGGAGTGTTGAAACTACGCGGTAGCCAGCCCTGTCGTTGGGAGATCGACGGGTAAGTCAACGGCCGCCATCTAAGAAAGTTAGGGGTGGCCGTGCGGGCAAGAGACGCCATCATAGAAAGCCCAGCTTTTGAGCAGGGGGACGGCGTCCACCCGGTAAAATAAGTGGGGGGACGCCGTCCACCCGCGTGGTACCCCGACTCATGCCCTGCCCGTTAAACCATCAGAGGGCTTTAGAGGCCTCGGAAGTAAAAACAACTTTTGCCTGGAAAGGCCAACCTTCAAAACAATGCACATTTAACATCAAACGTTTTGAGGAATTTCAAGCCGCCTGTGAACTCTATACCTGTCTGTCTCAGAACTAAACCCACGCTTCTTTCATTCACCTAAAAACACATCTGTTCAGAGACCATCCACTCCTGTCTCGCCCCTTTCCATTTTTACCCGCCGATCTGTCATTCTTCTGAGATTTGCTACCTCTCTACCATCTACCTTCCACCCGATCTATCCCCCGCAGCCACGTTGAAATTCATTGCGCGTTATATCTTTCACCCTATCTTTGATGTTCAACGGATCAAGCCTCAGAGCACCCTGAACTGTTTCTCACAAAGTTGTTTGTAGTTTTGTTTGAATCGTTTATTGAGTTCTCTGGTTTTCAATTTATATCAAAAGCTTCCTGTTATAATGTAAAGCCCCTACATACTTTTTTGTGTATGAGCACTACAAAAAACTTGCAAATAAATAAGTAAATGAATAAAATATTCTCGTGGAACCAGCTCTGAGACAGACAGGCCCTCTTCTAGGGATGCCAAGTGACTCAAATACAGGAACTTTATTAGCTCAACTGCCTCACGAGAGAAAAACAAAACGATGGTCAGAATGCTTTTAGTAATCCCAGTTACGGGCAATTACTCCTAGCCACATTCCAATCCATTGTTTGTGCACCATACTCCTAGAGTCAGGTACCGAGCATATGCAAATTAGTCATGGCCTCGCCAAGTACAGACAGCAAAAAAGTAATGGTGGACGTGCTGTGATTACTTAGCTGTAATCTTCATTACTCAGAGGATTTGTCTTCCCCATCAGAGCCCTTACTCTATGAGGTTGAGCTCAGATCCTGAAACTAGGCAACGTACATGCCCCTCTGTTATATCCTCACTTTCTTGTTTATTCATGTGGTGTTTCTTACTATTGGTGCATGTTGCTTCACACCTTCATTTGTTACCTAGGTGTTAGAATGTCAGCTCTTTGAAAGCTCCAGGTGTGTCAGTTACGGACTGGAGCTGATGACAGGAGCTGCTTTGTGAGGGTCCTAGGTGCTGTCTTCCTATATTAAGAATAAACTAACACTTCTTTCTACAACTACTACGTGGTTTGTCTTCTGTGGACACAACATGAATTGGCGACGACTGGGATTGAAGCCAGCACCCTGAGAAGCCATCTCTACGCGTGGTTACCTTTGCTTCGTTTGAAAACCCTTCAAGGATTATTTTTCATGTTTAGGAACCCTCCAATTTTTTGCAGTCTCTATATCGATAATTACTTTCAAATTTTGCTGCTTTAGTGGAGCTTTCAATGCTTTTTACTACGTTCCCCGTTACTATTTTACTAATCTCCACTCTCATTTGTCTGGTCACTGCCCTGATCGTTTTTATCTTGGTGCAGATGTCATTTTTGAAATTTTATTGAACTTTCTTCTGTCCAATCCTTTATACATGTGCCTCTGTTCAGACAGTTATTTTTCCTACCTGTTCAAGCACCAACGGTTCTCCATGGAATTCTCACTGCTGCCTAACTCCTCTGCACAGCGCTTTGATGGTGTTTGACTTTGTCCTTCACCCGACGACCTCATCTACTTCGTTTCATCCTCAAGTGTTAGATTTATTATAATCTTTCACCAGCTGCCCGGAGTTGCCTGCAGTGTGCCTTTTCACAGCGTCTTTCATTTTTACAAAATGGGTTCACGCAGAATTCCCACTGCTGCCTGACTCCTCTACACGACGTTTGCATGGTGTTTGGTTTCGTCCTTTCTCCCGACGACCTCATCTGTTTAGTGTCATCCTCGAGTGTCAGATTTATTATAAACTTTTACCACCATCCCGGAGTTGCCTGCAGCCTGCCTTTTCACAGTGTCTTTCATTTTACAAATTTAGTCTCACGCAGAGCACGCTCCGGTTGCTGCGTGACGGCCTTAAAGGGGAAATTCATCACCTTTAAATATTCCCCTGCCTGCTTTTCATCAGCATTCAGCGCGGTGACGCGCACACCTCCTCTGAAGACCTGCATTACAGTGAGTTCCACTGTTTTCACTTTATTTGGCATTTTGGCTTTCCTTAGCTGGCGCGGTGACGCGCACACCTCTTTTGGCAACCAGAAGTTTGGTAATTTATCCAAAGCACATTTACCTATTTTTAAATTTTTAATATTTGGAGTTCTAAAAACAGACTTCCTCTGGCAAAATACATTTGCATTTACTGATATTTCATTCCACATTCTCTTTGGTGAGTACTTTATGCGCGGTGATGCGCACACCTCTTTATCCTTCTGCTCTTCATTTATTTCTGTGACACTCTACTGTTTTACTACAATACTGTTGTGGTCAAGCGCGGTGACGCGCACACCTGTCTACATATTTTTCTATTGCATGACTACACACTCTAATTAATTTTTATACAGTTGTTATTATTGTATGCTTTATTTCTGTACCATTATATATATTTTTTCCTTAACATGGCTCTTCAAACAGCTATTCTTCCTTCTTCTTTCTTGTCTGAGCCTGGTACTCCCAAAGTAAAATGGACCCAATGGTATAAATCTTTTAATAGTTATTTACTAGCTATAGATGGTGTAAAATTTTCTGCTGTCAGGAAGAATGCCATGCTTTATAATTGTTTGGGTTCTGAAGGTCAGAGAATTTTTGATCATCAACCTCCCATTGTTCGCCCTCCTTCTGATGACTGGGATGAATTTGCTGAGGCGATTGCCAGGTTGGAAAAACATTTTAAAGATGAACCTAGTGTCATTGTTGAGAGACATAGATTCCTTACTCGTAAACAGTATGAGCATGAGAATATTGATACTTTTGTAGCTGAGTTAAGGGCACTTGCTTCTACGTGTGAATTTGTTGGTCCAATTGAACATTATCTTAGAGATCAAATTGTTGTAAATTGCTATGACTCCAAAATCCAGGAAAGAATTTTATGTTGCAGGAATCCTTCTTTAACAGAAACTTTGGAAATAGCCAGAGGAATTGAGCGTTCCAATACTGCCACTAAAGAATTAAATAAATCCAAGGGCATTAACACTGAAGTAGTAAACAAAATCAGTCAAAAGCCTATTTCTAGTTCTGGATCTAATGTTTATGCTACTAAATCTAATACTATCAAACCTGAGTTTAAAAAAACAGACAGAAACACACATTGTTTCAGATGTGGCTCTAAATCACATTTAGCCAATTCTCCAACGTGTCCTGCGCTTGGTAAACCCTGCACCAATTGTAAGAAAATTGGTCATTTTTCCAAGATGTGTAGGAACCCTAATAAAGTTATGAGCTTGTACACACAAGATTTTCAAGCTGCTTCCTCTGCAAACATTATAGATGGTCAAAGTAAAAAAATAGTTTTGTCTGTTGATATGGTAAAGATTAATTCTAATTCTGATGATAATATTGGGGATCCCATTTGCATTGTTAGAATTGGAAATGTTGACACTAAAGTCACAGTTGATTCTGGTTCCCCTATAACAATTCTTTCTGATACATTTTTCTTGGAAGAATGGAATACATTAGAATTAACCCCACCTGATATTCGCACTATTGCCTTTGGGGGTCAAGAAATAGATATGATGGGTTATTTTCCTGAATCTGTGCAATTTAAAGATAGATTCATTCATACTAAGATCTACGTGGCAAAAAGAGGTTACAACATTTTAGGTTGGAGGGACCAAGGCAAACTTGGCATGATGTTGAGACCTGGTACGGAACACCCCATTTCCCTTGTTAATTCTGTACCTGATAATATTTCTTCATTAGATTCAGTTCTTAAAAAACATCAGCAGGTATTTGATGATAAACTAGGAATGGTTAAAGGTTATGAGCATAAAATTATTCTCAAGCCTGACGCCATCCCTATTGTTCACAAGGTAAGACATGTTCCTTTGAGTATTAGAGGGAGGCTGAAAGAACATATTCAAAAATTATGCTCTGATGGGGTAATTGAGCCTGTGGATTCCTCCTTATGGGTTTCTCCCATTGTGGTTGCTTTAAAAAAGAATTCTGATGAGCTCAGATTATGCATTGATTTGAGGTCTCTTAATAAAAATATTCAAGTTGACTGTTTTCCTTTACCCAGGATTCAGGACATGTTAGGTCAACTTTCTGGTACTAAGATTTTCTCCACCATTGACTTAAGAGCTGCGTATCACCAGATTGAACTTAACAAAGACTCTCGTAACCTTACCACTTTCAACACTCCTTTTGGAGCATTTCGTTTTCTAAGAATGCCGTTCGGTCTCGCTTCAGCGGCATCTGTATTCCAGAAACTTATGTTTCAGCTCCTTGGTGATGAGAAAGATGTTCTTACCTATCAAGATGACATCTTAATTTCATCAAATTCCATCAAGGATCACTTACTCAAACTGGATCGGGTCCTGGGTATTCTTGAAGATCATGGAATGACTGTTAAAAAGCAAAAATGTAAGTTTTTAATGGAGGAAGTTGAATATTTGGGGCATGTCATTTCTTCCACAGGTATCAGACCCAAGCAAGACCTTATGAAAGCTATCAATGATTGTGCTCAACCTACTGATAAGGATCAGTTAAGGTCATTTTTGGGCCTCAGTGAATACTATTCTCGTTTTGTTCACAATTTTGCCTTGGTTAGTGAACCTTTAAGGAGACTTGTTAGGAGCAATGTGAAATTTGTCTGGCAAGAGGAGCAGATGGAGGCTTTCAAGAATTTAAAAACTTTGATTGTTAATGCTCCTTCTCTTCAACCGTTTAATGACACTGCTATGTCTATTGTTACTGTTGATGCAAGCAATTTAGGTCTTGGTGCCATTTTAAGCCAAATGATAGATGGTATTGAACACACAGTAGCCTTTGCTTCACGCAGACTTACTATTGCTGAAAAGAATTATAGCACAATTGAAAAGGAGGCTCTTGCTTGTGTGTGGGGTGTCTATCATTTTGCTACCTTTTTGTGGGGGAGAGAATTTTTGTTGGTTTCTGACCACAAACCTTTAGTTTTCATGTGGAATGACAAAGGTTTAAGCAATGCCAGTCCTAGATTAATTCGTTTGTTTTCAAAACTGTATGAGTATAACTTTTCTATGAGACATATCCCGGGAGGGAAGAATTTCAGAGCTGATTTTCTTTCTAGGTGTCCAGCTAACTCATGTGATGACGTTCCTATTATTGAGGAAGTAGAATGTGTGGTTGGTTTGGTAGATGGATTTGCTTTAGCCAAAGATATCATTTCGTACCAAGATTGGGAACATACCTCTATGTCTGACAATTCTCAAATCATTTTGAAGAAGTTCATCTCGTCTGGTTGGCCTAGGGAAGCTCAAGTAGGAGAGGAATTTAAACCTTTTTTCAAAGTTAAAGAGGAATTAAGTGTTGAAGGTATTTTTCTCATGAGAGGTTCTGTGTTAATTCCTCCTGCTCAGTTAAGGAGTAAGTTGGTTGCCTTGGCCCACAAGGGGCATATTGGCATTACTGGGACTAAAAAGAGACTACGTTTATATTATTGGTGGCCTAGCCTGGACAGCTTTGTTGAGTCTATGTTGAACAATTGCAAAGAGTGTGGTCACGCTGAGAAGTCTCTTCGTACTTTTAATTCGCCTTTGTGTCCTGTGGCCTTTCCTAAAAAACCTTGGGAGAAATTAGGTGTGGATTTTGTTGGTCCTATTGGTGGTTTGAATGGTGGTTTCAGGTATATTCTATCTGTTGTGGATTACTTTTCTAAATGGGTTTCTGTTAAGTTCATGAGAGAACCCAATACTGATAATGTTATAGCATTTTTCAAGAAACTATTTCATTCTGAGGGCATGCCTGTTTTTATTATCTCTGATAATGGAGTTCAATTTGTTTCAAACAACATGAGACATTTTTTCCTCAAGTTTGGGATTAAACATCTCACTACTGCTCTCTATAGTCCTCAGGGTAACGGTTTAGTTGAGAGAGTTAACCGTGTCTTGAAAGACACCATCCAACTAGCGATTTCTTCTGGTTTACATGTCCAAGATGCTGTTGATGAGAGAATTTGGTCTTATAACAACACCCCTCATTCTACTACGGGAGTGTCTCCTTTTGTCCTATTGAGGGGTAGACATTCTTTCAATGAACTTTCTCCAGAGTGGGTTATTTCCAATTCTGGTGTGGATGCAAAAATTCCCAACAGCGACCAAATCAGGTTTCGTGTGGAACATAGTCAAGCTAAATCCAAAATAAGATATGATGATGTCAAAAAAGTCAAGTTGGAGGAATTTCTGGTGGGGGAGTCTGTTCGCATCAGGAGACCTCTCAAGAAGGGTGGTTCCAAGTTCTATCCTGAAACTAAAATTGTTCAGGTGAATAAACATGCTGTGCAAGTTACTGGTGGGAAGTGGTGGGGCAAAAGGAGAGTGGCAAAATTACATAAATCTGCAGTCAATAATTTTAATGCTTGTACTGATGACAATACCTCTAATACTTGTCACGATTCTCTTTCTACTGGTTTTGGGTGTATAACTGGACATGATTTTTATAATTGTGGTTCATCCAATGGAAATTGTTCTTCTGATGTAGCTGAGGGACATTCATCTTTAACTGAATCTACTGATGTGCAAAAATGTTTTACTGTACCTGTTTCTGTCAATGATTCTCCTTCTGTTCTTGAAATTCCCTCTGATGTATTGGATGCTGATGCAAATCTCTCCTTGGTGGAGGGCAATTCTTGTTTGCCTAAAGTTTCATCATTTGTTGATAGTTCATTTCAAGGTGAACATTCTAATTCCTTGATTTCCATGCGAGGGAGAGTAAGACGTCTGCCAAAATATCTTGAGGATTTTGTTATTTGATTTATTTTTTGTTCTAAGGGGAAAGGTGTGTTATATCCTCACTTTCTTGTTTATTCATGTGGTGTTTCTTACTATTGGTGCATGTTGCTTCACACCTTCATTTGTTACCTAGGTGTTAGAATGTCAGCTCTTTGAAAGCTCCAGGTGTGTCAGTTACGGACTGGAGCTGATGACAGGAGCTGCTTTGTGAGGGTCCTAGGTGCTGTCTTCCTATATTAAGAATAAACTAACACTTCTTTCTACAACTACTACGTGGTTTGTCTTCTGTGGACACAACACCCTCCCCTTCCAAAAAAGAACCTTGGTCCTCTGCAACCGAAAGAAAACTAGTTCACCCTAATCCCCAATTTCTAGCTGCATCCTGTGTGACTATAAGAGTGCCACTTGGCCATCACACTTACTGTACCATGCCATGAAAGACAACCCGAAGAGCAACAGTAGACAGAGGCCATGCACGACATGGGGCTGTGACGAGGAAATAATGGCAGCATTAACATCATGTCTATCTTCCTTGTTACAATTCTTATTGTCTACGAGGATGTTCGAAGCGCCACAAAACTCTGATGTGAGACACCAAGTGATAAGCAAGGCAGAGAATGAAGAAACATCCACCACCTATCAACTCGTACCAGCCACATATGTAAATACCCATGAAGGACAAGCATCCCAGAGCCCTGTTGGAAGCCACAAAAGAAGGCAGGACGCCCCACCAATATGAAAACCAACACAACCATCCCAAACCCACAGTGTAAGTTGCTCGTAATGTCCGATGGGCTATGAAGAGGAGGTACTAGGGCTATCAGGATTACAAGTAACCTGGGAAAAATGCTGGCCCAGACAGTTTTCCTGGGCACCTCCATCTGCTTAGAGCAGCCAAAAACATGGCAGAGATTAAAGAAAAGACAGGGACATCGGATGCAGTAAATCTGATTACCCCTGTTGCTCCCAATTTCTTAGTGAATCCTCAGGCTGCAGCTTACATGGTGCTTTTCTACAGACTCCTAGAACTAAAGTCCCAGCTGGTAATGGTAACTCTGGGGCCAGAATTGCCAAATACCAGGGACCTTGTAATGAGGCCCCTGTAGCATCAGAACCTGGCAGTAACCAGGCATCCAACAACAGAATTCCAGTGTACGACAGCAGGTAGGACATGAGGTAGTCAAAGGATTGTAATTGTAATTGTAACTGTCATTTATAGAGCGCGTTATCACCGTCTGGTCTCTAAGCGCTATGAGAGAGAGCCCTGCCCTAACACGTGAAGGGGATGTAAATGATTAAGTTGTGCCCCAAGCTTCCACAAAGAGGAGTGTTTTTAACTTCTTCCTAAAGGGGAGAAGGGCTTGTTCTTTCCGCAGATTCTCCGGTAACTGATTCCATAATACAGGAATTGAGGTCGAAAAGGCTCTGCCTCCTTTAGAGGTCATGCTAAAGCGGGGGCAGGCCAGCAGGATCTAGAAGCCCACCATACAAGATAGACCAACAGAACTGAGGATCTATGGACTGAGAAGGAGCATGATGAAATAAGCCACAGCTTCTCCAAATGACACAGTGGCCCCATAAACAGCCCATAACTGTTGTGCTGCAAAAGACAGACGCTAAACCAACTATGAGATGACCATGACAAGTCACCCTCACACCAGGGGGTGGGCCAACAAACCTCAGCCAATCTGATGCCTGCCTACCCAGATGGTGTGGTGGGCACCAGTAATGCACACACCAGGAAGAACCAAGGGAAGGAAATCATGAATGGATAGAAGAATCTGGCATGAAAGGAGACATAGATGAGCGACTCAGAGAAGGCACTCTACCAGAGCTACTGCCAGGAGAACAGGAGCCACACCCCTCACTCTGCCAGCCCAAAAGAACCCTACAATACCACGGTAACAGATGCCAGTACCCTGAGGGTACAAAGTCAAGTGAGGAGAAGAGCTTAGGCCACGCACTACTGAAAGCCTAATGAAAAGCCACCAACCCAACCAAGGACCCAAAGAAAGCCTTGTTCCCCCCACATCACACCCTGCACAACTGAGAAAACATGTCCATCCTACATGTAAGAGATGCATACTCTGCATCTCCATCTTAGCTCTTTTTAACACTGAGACTTTTGGTAGGAGTTTCTATGCTACACAGTTGCAGTCGGCATGACTCGCGGGTGGGGAGAAGTCGCGCAGGGAGAGGGGGTCATGCAGGGGTTAATTTAATTTAAAAATATATATATAATTAAACTTACCTTCCCGCGGCCATATCCCTCATCTTCTCTGCTCTAATGCTCTCTAGGAACAGGAAGCAGAAGCAGGCAGCCAGGCTCCCTCCCTCCCCTAAGTCAAACTCAACGCTGCAAGCAGCGCTGTGATTGGTCGGGACGCCGCCCAGCCAGCCGCTTATGGGAGGCCATTTTCTCCATGTAGGCTGCATTGCAGCCTGCATGGAGAAGGGCCGAGTGCACTTGACTGGTTTGGGCGGCCCCAGGGAGCCGACCAAACAGTCTTTGCGCACTCAGGAGTGGGCAGGTACACCACTCCTCCCCATCCCTGGTCTCAGAGCAGCCCCGCCCACCCGCCCGCCCTAACCAAACATAAAATGGTAATAACGAAAAAGTTATTACCATTTTATGTTTCTGCTTCTCGCACTGCGGGAAGCAGTGGAGCGACGCTCCTCCGCCCTAGTAGAGGAACTGCCCCTGATGCTACAATCATACTACTCCACAAACGTATCCCACCTTGTAAAAACCTTTCCAGTTACTGCTTCCAGACTTGTCCAGCTGAAGGTTTTAAACCCCCAGAAACTCTTCCAAGTTCAAAGCTAAAAACTTTCAGTGGGATCAACCACCAACGTTTACCCATCCATGGTCACACACAGAGTGATGACAGTGTTTGTATGAGTGCTGCTTCGCTACATTAAACACTGCCATTCTTCACATTTCCCCTAGAATAACATTGAACAACATCTAGAATTGCTTCCTATTGACCCGCTTTTCTATTCTTTATCACTTTTGATCACACAAACGAACAAGACTATGTCCTCTCTTGCTAATAGCCTTACAAGAAAATTGCTCAGGAGATGCCAGCTAATGTATATGTTTTTAAACATTTCAGTTGAAAACCAGATATCTATGGCTCACCACCTGGGAGGGTCTGGGCCCCTCTGGTGGTTGCTCTCTTTTTCCAGGGTTGTTCATAAAGTAGGCAGGGCCATTGAATATATGGACGCAGACCACGTTTTATGACAGAAGAGCTCCTTTATCCGAGTATTGCCCTAGCTAAGGGTGAGGGATGATGCATATCCGTAGAATAGACCCATAGATCGCTGCAATATTCCATGTGATGCTGATCTTTATACCCCCAAAGCAGCAAGTAACCCACTGAGATGGGTATCATGAGGGGGGACGTGACAATTAAGAGTTACAGGGGAAGCTAAACAGTGCTCCTACTAACCTATGTGCTTGTTTGGGGGACAGGGAGCAGTTCCGTCACTGCATAAATCTAGGTGAAGATATTATTTACATGTACATATTGATACCCATCTCTCAATCATCCATACCTCAGGCATATTTAGGCAAGTCTTTCCTCTAAAGCAAAAAAATGGTGCCACCACTGGTCCTGCGAATGCCGTATACTGTGGGCCTTTTTCAATTTGGGGAGGACTGTACTGTACCAAAGGCTGTAATGTCATTGTGTAACCTGTTTTAAAGCGCCATGAGACTGCTCTTAGGTAAAAGTGCTATAAAAAACATGAAGTTCATGTTATTGGATTTTGGTACTTATTGCAAATCAGACAGGTGACTGATTAAAACTCATTCATTACCTCATCGTTACTGGTATATATTACATACCATAACATAACATGTGTATTTGTAAAGCGCACGTTCACTAAGGGCATCTTGGCACCAAATAAATGTTTATTGTTACCCAATTCAATGGTACTATATATATATTTTTTTTTAAATATCTTTATTTGCATTTTCAATTTTTACAGAATTGCAGGATAACAGTAAACATATTTGTAGAGAGGGACAATTGGTTACATTGTACATGGCATAAAATGTCATTTTCAATGCCAAAGCATATCATACTGAGCCGAATGTCTATACTGTATGTCCAGCCAGCTTTACACGTAAGTATCCGTATCTAAGCGTGCAGTCAAATCAAAAGGATGAGGCAAAATATGATATATATTTATAATCAAAAGAAACTAACAAAGCCATTATCTACATGCCGCGCCTGGGTCAGTGTACATGTAATACGTATACTTCATATCCAGTACACCCTTACCATTCTCATCATCCTTTCTTGACCAAATGGGTCCGTCTCGATAAATTCCCATGCTTCCCCATTTCCCTGTGGCATCCCTCAGCCTCAAATCGATCCCATGTCATTAAGGAGCTGCGAGCCCGCGGCCTCCTCTCGTACATCAGCTGCTTGTGAGGATCCATTTCCCCTCTCCCCATTCATGCATGTTAGATCCAAAAGTATGGTATTCCAATATTGTGCAATAGGGTATTTGCGTAGTCCAGCTATTTCCTCTCTGGGTAGTGATGTGCTTTCGGCCTGTGCCCACACTAGGAGCGATTTTTCCAACTATTGATGCCAGGAGGATCAGTGTGTTTCCATCTTTTAGTTATTAACCTCTTTGCGACTACCAAGCCTAGGTCAATAAATCGCGACGTGACCTTGTTTGTCTTTGATCTAGGATAAAGACCTAATATGCAGGCCTCCAATGTGCGCATGATTGTCCTACTGCTGCATGCTGCAAGTGCTGTGATAACTTATTGCCAATAAGTACACAGGGAAGCACAAAACCAAAGCATATGTAGGAGGTCCTCATCTATCTGCCGACAGCGCGGGCACGCCGCGGTGTTGGTGTGAAAATATTGGTTTAGTTTGTCCAGGGAGAGGTATGCCCTCTGCGTTATATATGTCTGAATTAGTTTAAACTTAGAATTTCTCGGAACATTAGTGGGGTTTGCTAGCAATGTGTCCCACTCTCGGTCTGTCCATTGTTGTCCCCTAACTGTTTCCCATCGCGATCGGAGGGCCATCATGGGTTTCATTGTGTGGATAAGTAGCGCCTCAACCAGCCAGTGTACAATGTCAATCAATCAATCAGGCTTTTATAAAGCGCGCTACATACCCGTGAGGGTCCCAAGGCGCTGTGGGGGGGGGTGGGGGGTGCCGCAGCTAGAGGTCGAAGAGCCAGGTCTTGAGTAGTCTCCTGAAGGTCTGAGGGTCCTCTGTCTGCCGAAGGTGGAGGGGGAGGGAGTTCCAGGTCTTGGCGGCGCGGTAGGAGAAGGATCTGCCTCCGGAGGTGGATCTGTGTATGCGTGGGACGGCGGCCAGGGACAGGTCGGCGGAGCGGAGACTCCTGTTGGGTGCGTAGAATGACAGTCGGTTGTTGAGGTAGGCCGGACCGGCATTGTGGAGTGCCTTGTGTGCGTGGGTGAGGAGCTTGAAGGTGATTCTTCTGTCGATGGGAAGCCAGTGCAGGTTTCTCAGGTGTGGGGTGATGTGGTCTCGGCGGGGGACGTTGGTGATCAGGCGGGCGGAGGCGTTCTGGATTCTTTGGAGTCTGCCGATGAGTTTGGCCGGGGCTCCGGCGTAGAGGGCGTTGCCGTAGTCGAGTCTACTGCTGATGAGGGCTTTCGTGTGTTGGTGGGGATCCATTTGTAGATCTTGCGGAGCATGCGGAGGGTGTAGAAGCAGGTTGATGAGACGGCGTTGATCTGGTTGGTCATGGAGAGTTTCGAGTCGAGGATGACTCCCAGATTGCGTGCGTGGTTGGTTGGTGTAGGAGCGGTGCCTAGTGAGGTGGGCCACCATGAGTCGTCCCAGGCTGAAGGGTTGGGTCCGAGAATGAGGATCTCTGTCTTGTCTGTGTTGAGTTTGAGTCGGCTTTCTTCCATCCAGTCGGCGACAGCCTTCATGCCGCGGTGGAGGTTGGCTTTAGCGGTGTGGGGTTCGTTGGTGAGGGAGAGGATCAGTTGGGTGTCGTCGGCGTAGGAGATGATGTTGAGGTCGTGGAGTCTGGCGATGCGTGCGAGCGGGGCCATGTAGACGTTGAAGAGCGTCGGGCTGAGGGATGATCCTTGTGGGACACCGCAGATCGTTTTGGTGACTCCGGAGTGGAATGGGGGAGGCGGACTCTTTGGGTTCTGTCGGAGAGGAAGGAGGTGATCCAGTCCAGGGCCTTGTCGCGGATCCCTGCGTTGTAGAGGCGTGTACGTAGCGTGTGGTGGCATACGGTGTCGAAGGCAGCGAAGAGGTCGAGGAGGATGAGGGCTGCTGTCTCCCCGTTGTCGAGCAGGAGCCTGATGTCGTCTGTGGCGGCGATGAGGGCGGTCTCGGTGCTGTGGTTCTTGCGGAAGCCTGACTGGGAGGGGTCGAGGATGTTGTTGTCTTCTAGGTAGCGGGTGAGCTGGGTGTTGACTATCTTTTCGATGACCTTGGCTGGGAACGGAAGGAGGGAGATGGGCCGGAAGTTCTTAAGGTCGCTCGGGTCCGCCTTGGGTTTCTTCAGTAGGGCGTTGATCTCGGCGTGTTTCCAGCTCTCAGGGAAGGTTGCGGTCTTGAAGGAGAGGTTGATGATGTTGCATAGGTGGGGTGCGATGGAGCTGTTGGCCTTGTTGATGACGTGGTGGGGAAGAGGGTCGGACGGGGCGCCTGAGTGGATGGAGTTCATAGTCTTGCTGGTGTCCTCGGTGGTGGTGCTGGTCCATACTGTGAGGTACTCATGGTCGGTGGTGTCGGGGGGGCCGGGGTGGTGAGGTTGGCGGGGTCTGGGCGTGGATTGAAGCTGTCGTGAATGTCGGTGATCTTGCGGTGGAAGAAGTCAGCGAGGGCGTCGCAGAGGGCTTGTGACGGGGGGATGTCGTTGGTGCAGGAGCTGGGGTTGGAGAGTTCCTTCACGACGTTGAAGAGTTCCTTGCTATTGTGAGCGTTGTTGTCTAGGCGGTTCTTGAAGGCGGCTTTCTTGGTGGTCCTGATGAGGTGGTGGTGGTTCCGGATGGCGTCTTTGAGGGCAGCGTGGCTGTCGGGTGTTTTTTCCTTGTGCCAGGTGTTTTCCAGTCTCCGACAGGTGCGCTTGGAGGTTAGGAGCTCTGGAGTGAACCAGCTGGCTCTCTGGCTGGCGTCTCTGTGGGCGGTCTGTCTAGTTGGGGCGATGGTGTTGGCGCAGTCTTCCATCCAGAGTCTGAGGGTGTGGGCTCCTTCCTCTGGGTCGGAGGGGTTGGTCGGGGGGTTGAGTGCGAGGTGTGTTTGCAGTGATTCCTTGGTGATTTTGCTCCAGTGGCGTCCGGGGGTTTGTAGGGTGCGGTGGTGTGAGACGGGTTTCTGGAAGGTGAAGTGGACGCAGCGGTGGTCAGTCCAGGTGAGTTCGGAGGCGTGGCTGAAGACGACGTGGGGACTGGAGGAGAAGATAGCATCGAGCGTGTGGCCGGCGATGTGGGTGGGCGTCGTGACGATCTGCGTCAGTCCTAGGGTGGAGAGGTTGTCGATCAGGGTGGAGGAGTTGCTGTCGTTGTTGTTTTCCAGGTGGTAGTTCAGGTCGCCGAGGAGGATGTAGTCGGTGGAGGTCAGAGCGTGCGCGCTGATGAAGTCGGCGATGGAGTTGCAGAATTGGGGACGGGGTCCTGGTGGTCGGTAGACGAGGGTGCCTCTGAGGGTGGTTTTCGGGTCCGTGTGGATTTGGAAGTGCATGTGTTCGGCGGTGTTGAGGGTGTTGGTGATGGTGGTGGAGATCCTGATGGTGTCTTTGTGGATGATGGCGATTCCTCCGCCGATGCCGTTGGTGCGGTCCCTGCGGGTGATCTTGTATCCGTCGGGGATGGCCACTGCGATGTCTGGGGCGGAGGTTTCGTTCATCCAGGTCTCGGTCAGGAAGGCGATGTCTGGTGATGTGGAGTCGAGCAGGTCCCAGAGCTCGATGGCGTATTTGCGTGCGGAGCGGGTGTTGAGCAGGATGCATCGGAGTTGGTTGGGAACCTTGGAGGTGGGTGTCTCGGTGGCTACAGTGCAGGTGAAGCGGCAGTTCCGGCAGGTGAAGGGGCCGTGGGTGCGCTTTGGGGCGGTCTTGTGGCAGCTGGAGGGTCGTCCGGAGTTGAGTGCGATGAGGGTGTTGGCGTCGTATTGGACACGGGGTGCCTGGATGCTGCGTGGTCCAGGGGTCGTGGCGCGGGGCGTGGTCCAGGCACGGACGGGCGCAGACGGGCTTGCCTTAGGCGCGCCTTCGGCGCGCCAGCGGCGCGCCCGCTGCGCGCATCCGCTGCGCAGCCTCACCGCGGCCGCCATAAATGCGGGTGTGTGGTGGGTGGCACAGCTGGGGGGTGGGGGGGGGCCGGAGGAGGCCGGCGAATCAGGATCAGGGGGCGGGGCCTCGTGGGGGTCAGTGGCGGGAACAGCGTCGGAGCAGGGCAAGGGCGGCGAGGAAAGAGTTAAAGGCCGAGGCTACAGCGGGCAGCAGCGGGAGGCAGGCGGCGGCGGGAGTACCAGGCAGGCGGCAATCAGGTAGGTGCAGCTGAGCACCAAGAGGCGATAGGCGGCGTCGGGCTGCGGCGGGGGTGAGCGACCAACCAAAGGGTTATGGGTCGCACTCCCCTCTGCGTCGCGGCCGCTTAAATGCGGGTGTGTGGTGGGCGGCACAGCTGGGGGGCGGGGGGGGCCGGAGGAGGCCGGCGAATCAGGAGCAGGGGGCGGGGCCTCGTGGGGGTCAGTGGCGGGAACAGCGTCGGAGCAGGGCAAGGGCGGCGAGGAAAGAGTTAAAGGCCGAGGCTACAGCGGGCAGCAGCGGGAGGCAGGCGGCGGCGGGAGTACCAGGCAGGCGGCAATCAGGTAGGTGCAGCTGAGCACCAAGAGGCGATAAGCGGCGTCGGGCTGCGGCGGGGGTGAGCGACCAACCAAAGGGTTATGTGTGATCCATTGTCCATAACATGCAAGTATTGCATTAGGAGATGCATCTCCAGTTCGGTAGTGATGTCGCCCCATTCCATGGTAAGCGATCTCGTAATTGAATTCTATAATAAGAATTGACCTGCGGGCAAGTCATAATCATTTGCCAGAGTCTCAAATGGTATCAAAGCGCCCTCTGCCTAGAGATCGCCTAAAGTGCTTAACTCTGCTCCATGCCAGTGTATAAGTGTCCCGTTAGAGGTGCTCTCCTTGCCCCTAGGCGTCCCCAGAAGTGGTAGTGACGGAGCGTAAGGGGTTGTATCTTTTGTGAGGTACAGGCTCCTCTTATAACAGCGGTGTGCCAAGGCCAGATAAGTCTGTGACGGGCGCGGTGATCGAGTAATAGGGTGAAACAAGTGATATACTTGGGATTTAGACCACGGCGGTTGCACAGTGGCTGTGTCTTCTAAACCCTTACCTGCAAACCATCTCGTCACCCATTGTAATTGCGCCGCCAAGTAATACAACTCCATATTAGGAACCGCTAAGCCTCCTTTACTGGTGGGGGCATATAATTTCCACAGTGCGATGCGGGCCGGCCCTTGTTCCAGATGAGATCTCAGATCAGTTGTTCGAGGTCACGAAAGGTTCTGGCAGGAACATAGACCGGGAGATTTGAGAAATAGTACAGTAGTTTCTGTAGTATTATCATCTTGGTCAGTGTGATTCTGCCCATCACATTCAAAGGGAGTGATTTCCAAAATTGAGTCTGGGCTCTGACAGCAGATATTGCCCTGTTCAGGTTTCCTTCCAGCACATCCGTGGGGTCTCTATATATGAAGATGCCCAGATACCGAAACGTAGCTGGGTACCATCGGAGAGAGGAGTTGTTCATGCGCACGTTTGTTTTGACCGTATCGTCACGGAATGGATACAGGCCTCATTTTGCCCAATTCACCCGGACACCTGACACTTTCTCAAAATCCTGAAGTGTGTCCGCTATGGTAGCAGGGATATCATGTAGGTCCCTTAGGCACAGTAGCAAATCGTCAGCATACAGTGAAACAGTATGTAAACCGTCTCCCAGAAGGATGCCCCACTCCACCCCCTACCTGCGGAGTCGTGATGCTAACGGCTCCATGGCAAGAGAGAACAGGAGCGGGGACAAGGGGCAGCCTTGTCTGGTACCCCTATTCACCTGTATGCTGTCTGATATGAGACGGCCCGTTCGGACTCTAACAGTGGGGCGTTAGTATAGTAACTGCACCATTTGTAAAAACGTGTCGTCCAGCCCGTATCCTCGCAGCACCTCA
Source organism: Calotriton arnoldi (assembly GCA_963921515.1). NCBI lineage: Eukaryota > Metazoa > Chordata > Amphibia > Caudata > Salamandridae > Calotriton > Calotriton arnoldi. The sequence goes on along the minus strand of CAWUFW010000219.1, from coordinate 3,079,284 downwards.
AAGAGGTATGGCCACTCCAAGGAGTCAAATGCCTTTTCCAGGTCCAGAACCAAGCAGCCAGAGCGGGGCCAAATATCCGCCGCGTAATGCTGCACCCTGAAAAGCCTTTGTATATTAAGCGCTGCACTTCTAGTGGGGACAAACCCGTTCTGGTCCGTGTGAACTAGGTTCCGCACCAGCGGGGTCAGGCGTGCAGCTATTATAGATGCTGGGACCTTGTAGTCAGTATTAAGCAGCGCCAGTGGTCTGTTCGAGCCCAGCACTTCTGGGTCCCTACCGGGCTTAGGGAGAGAGATCAGCAACGCTTCATTCTGCGTATCAGAGAGGGTCGAGTCCTCTATTGCAGTTTCATACACCTTCTTTAGTTGGGGTGCCAGCACCTCCGCATAGGCCTTGCAGAACTCCGCCGGCAAGCCATCCGGGCACGGAGTTTTGCCGTTTGCCAGTGAGCGTATGCTCACCCTGATTTCCTCCAGTAAAATGGGGTCATTGAGCTCAAGTTGTTGCTCGGGCGTGACCTGTGGCAGGGCAATATCTACTAGGTATTCGCAAATGTCAGTTCTAGAGACTTGGATATGAGACTTATATAATGCAGTATAATGTGTTATGAACTCCAAATGTATGCCTTGCTGTGAATAAACTCTATCACCCTGCATCGACCGGAGAGAAGTGACGGGCGATATAACATCATCTTGACGGATCAACCAGGCTAAAAGCCTGCCAGCCTTGTCGCCCAGGTGGTGCATGCGCGCTGAATGCGCTACATAATTAAGGCAACGGAGTCTTTCTTGCAAGCGTGCATGTTCCTCCCTGCTGCAAGTTAACCTCTCGTGTGATCCCTCCACCGCCTCTCTTTCGAGGGACGCCAGTTTCTTTTCTACTACCGTGAGGTCTGTCTCCAACAGTTTACACATGCCAGCCTGTGTGCTGAGGCAGTGTCCTCTAGTAACTACCTTAAAGGCATCCCATTCTATTAATGGCGACGAGGCTGTGTTTGTATTGTCCTCAAAGTATTGTACAGCTACTGTCTCCAATGACTCCCGGAATGCTGTGTCTAATAGCATGTCTGGCTGTAGGCGCCACCTCGGAACCGGTGGCATACTACGGATCCACTCTAACTGCAACGTGTGCGGGTTATGGTCCGAGTGGGTTCTTCCAAGATATTGTGGACGTCTATGGCTGTTAAAAGGTCATTGGACACCATTATTCGGTCAAGGCGGACATGTAATCTGTGTGCCCCGGAGTAGAATGAGTACACCCTATCATGTGGGTTTCTATGCCACCAAACATCTGTTAAGTGCCATTGTGTGGCCCAGCTATTTAGGGCCTTCATGGCAGAATGTGTGGGTGCCCCAGGGAGAGGAGGAAAGGAACGATCCAGGGAGACATCGAGCACACTGTTGTAATCCCCCCCCACTCAATGGTACTATATTTATATAGGTTTGTTCATGCATAAACATACCTAGGAAAGGCAGAACCTCTATCTCATATTGGAAATTTAGTATTATTTATGCATATTTTCGAAAACAGTTAAATCTGTAACACCTGATATCTAACAGTGCTACGAAACAGCAAAACTATAGAAGTAAGTGCTACTTAGAAACACTCTATGAACAAAGTTCAGAAAGAAACACCCATAGCAGAAATCAAGTCGACTAGTTAAAACGGCTTCTTCTCTAACTAGTTGCTAGCGTACTGCATAGCACCCTCGGTGACCTTTCAAAGTCTATAGCTAAAAAAGGGTATTAGTTGCACTTTGGCCTCTATAGAAGGTGTTGAGCAAGGTGTGCGAGGGCTGAAGATGTGCTCTAAACAGGGTGCAGCTGTTTTTGCTATGTATGAAAATGAAATCTTGCATAGAGTGTAAGAATATACACAGTTGCCTACGTGGGTACTTACCATCTCTAGGAGCGGTCAGTATCATCAAGTAGTATCAGCCATCGATGTGGATCCCTGAGGACCATCAGTGAAATCAAATATATAGGATTTCCAGGAAACAACAGAAGCCTCAAACTGGAGGCAATGTTAAATAACAGCACTAACTGCAATCTAACCAGAGGTTACTGTAGCCCAACCCTGAGAGCACTGTTAAAGCAACCAGTGAATATATTATGTGAATTTTCACAGAAGTGACAAAATCACAACCTCTAGTTGCACTATTAGCCAACTTGTCAATATACTATATGGAGTCTGCGCAGGAGTGAAAGAAGCCCAACCCGTGGAGCCACTGTAAATAACCAGGAAGTATAATATGGTTTCCACCCAACAGTGAGTATATCCCAGTCTCTGGAAGCACTGTTAAACAACCAGTGAAACTATATGGAGTCACACAGGAGAGAAATAGTGGATACACAACACATGGGAAACTACAAACACTCCAGTGTAGGTTTTATGGGTTCATCAAGGAACACTGAAGGAGCAACCAACCTTTCTGTCAAAGGTGCTGGAAAGCTGAGGAAAGCAAGTATTCAAATTGATGGACAAATAGGGGGAAGGTAGAGGTAGAAATTAAGAAGAGCACACAATAAGTTTTTGACTTTGTCCAGACTCCAACTGGGAAGATACCACGGGAAGATGTATTAACCTCTCTGTCTGTTACCTGGACACCCTGGGAAGAGAAGTTAAAAAGTGTGAAGTGTGAAGTGCACAATGTGGAGAAGGGAGAGTGACCAACTCAAGAAGGCACGGGGAGGGAATGAAAACAAGAAGCATGTGAGAGGGAGGAGCAAGGAAAGGCACAGCTCACCTGCTGTCACTGGATTGGCCATTGAGACCAGGATGGCAGAGAAACCTGTGGGAGGAAAGGAACATAACGGAACACAAATACAAACCACTATCCCTCACAACAATTGGCTTATTGCATCTTGGCAAATAAGGCAACCCCGGTGTGCTTTAGTGCTTGCAAGCTGGCAGCAGCGTATCCAGTGTGTCATGGGCCCTAGTGGAAAGATGGAACGAGGCCCCCTGGCTGCTTTTTGAATCATACAATACAGCAATAACCAGGTTTAGTGGACTCCTGAGGCTTCTGGGCCCCTGTGACACTGCACCAGCTGCATCAATGCAAGCTACATGCCTGCAAGCCGGCTCATTGAAGGAAAAAGGGCAGCCAGGAGCATAGAACAGTCTGGAGTTCTCAAGCGCTCTGCAACCAAGTTTGTTTTAGACATTTAATCGACTTCTACAGTAAGTCATAGAATTTGCTAATTGATGTCTCATACTTTTTTATGTTTAACCTGTAGAACTTCCCTTGTTTTTATTCCTATGTGTCCAAACATTCATAAACCATGTTGGATTCAGGGTCAGATTGGGATTCAAATTAGGCCTGGGCACCCAAAGAAAAAGTGTCCAACATTTATGGATAATGACCTTTTATTAAACATTTCTTAGTATCTGTGGAGTCATTTTGAGAGAAATCTGTGATAAGGTTACTGAGAACCATGTTCACCTGAAAGGCTCTGATCCCAATGTTTATTCTCAGGCCAAATCATCAGGTGCTCTGCTCACCCGAGGGAGCTGAGGCTCCTGTTCTCTCCCTGTTCCCTCAGAGGACAATGAGGCGAGCAGGAGCTTCAAGGGTATTGCTCAGTTTAGATATCTGAGGCACTAGTTTACCTCCATTTCCCTGAAACAATTGCTCAATCTCATGTCCCTTATGAGCTTGCTTGTCCCCAGGCCTCTGCTCACCCTCAGTTCCCTCGGGCTAATGATCACTCTCAGATACACAAGCTTCCTGCTCATGACTTGTGTCCTTGAAGTTCCCGTCCACATTAGGCGCTGAAGACTCATGATAATCCTAGGGTCACTGAAGTTCCTACTCACTTCACTTTCATGCCCATGAAGTACCTGCTCGCTCTTGAACCAGTGGCTTTCTTGGCCACCTTCAGATCCTTTGAAGCTGCCACCCACCCTTAGGTGACTGCCTAATTCCCTGGGAAGTTGCAGCAATGCATCCACAGCCGTACACATCAGAGTTGTGCAAGGTTTCCTCTTTTAGTTGTCACCCAGACACCTCTCTGCAAGTGATGTGTCTGGGCATTGCATACAGCTTGGTGCTTGATGTCCTTCATATTATGGGGAGAGACTTGATTTGGATCTGGAAAAGCTACAGGAATTCACTCCAAATGGAACCTTTCAATTCATCTCCTAGGAATTATCTGCCCCATCGCTCTCTCTCACAGAAACACACCCCTTTCTCTATTTCACCTCCACTATCACCAAGTGCAACTGATTTTCTAGCTATCTGTATTTCGGTCTATCCATCTATAACACCAACTTTTCTTTTTCTCTCTCCCCGTCTGCCTTTCTTTCCGTCAGTCTCCATACCTCTTTCTTACTTGCTGTGTACATGTCTGTTATTCTCCTTATCAATTGTTTTGCCCTTCTCTGGTTCTTCCTCTTTTGGTCTCTCATTCTCTACTTCTTTTCCTCTCTGTGGTGTCTCTCATTCTATATATGGTCTTCACTCTGTCTCTCTCATTTTCCCTTGTCGTTTCCTATCTTTGTCTCTCAGCCTACAAATCCCCTCCCCCTCTCTCTCACTCCTGTGTCTCCACTGTAGGCTTTATTTCAGTTCTTGTTAGATCTCTTATACCCTTATTCCTCCGCTCATTTGGTATCTCTCCTTGGAGTTTTATTTCATTTCTGTGTCTTGCAAACCTTCCCTTTTTTCTCCAGTCTTGCTCTCTCCTGTTAGTCCCACTCACTTCACTTCCCGTCACCCCTTCAACTGATTTGTATCCCGTACTACACCTAATGTTATATTCTGTTGCGTCCCATTTATTGCCTTGCTGCAGAGGGTAACGGAATGTGCCCCTGTGTTTAGAAGCAGCGCTTAAACCAAAGGCGAATCCTCTGGTGGAATTTTCTTTATCATTCTCAGTGGCGTAACGAAAGTTTAGGGGGCCCTCCTGCCAGGTACACAGAGGGGCCCCGTTCCAGATTTAATCCGGAGCTCTCAGGCCTGAGTACTGTGATGAGGGGCCCCTTGCAGCTCGGGGGCCCCCCTCACCGCGGGGACTGCAGGGGCCTGTGTTACGCCCCTGATCATTCTGCAACTTTCACAACGGAAATTCCACAGGTGGGTTGTACTCTACGTTTCGCACTACCTCATGGAATGCCAACAACCTCTAAGCCGTTGACTGAGGGAGAGAGCTAGAATAGTGCATTTGAGGTGGTATCCATCCTTTGTATTCATAGAACAGGTAACCTTTGACACCCTCTTGCACCTTGATCTCCTCTCCATCATTTCTTTTATCATTCACCTTCCTGTCTCTATCATCTCCACTTTTGCTTTCCAACTTTTGCTCTCTATCTTTACCAGTTTCTGCCCTTCTCTCCACTTTCTTTCATCACTTCTTCTCTCTAATCTCTTCCCCTTTCCTCCCTCTGCATTTATGGCATTTATTTATTTATTTAGTAACTTATAAAGCGCGCAGCTACCCCCAACGGGGGTGTCCCGGCGCTACGAAACAGCAAGCAGTTGTGAGTGTCTCTGTGCAACTAGGGGTTGGTAAACAGCCAGGTTTTTAAATTGCGTCGAAATAAGCATTCCGATTCTGTCAAACGGAGGGACAGTGGCAAGTTGTTCCAGGATCGAGCCGTGATAACTGCGAATGCTCTGCCCCCCATTCTAGAGCAGCGAAATCGGGGAGTACATAAGAGGAAAAGATGATTTGATCTGAGAGAACGGTTTGACTGAGCATGCTTCAGTCTGGCTCTAAGATAGGCCGGCCCCTGACCCTGCATTGCTCTATATGCCAGGACCAGAGATTTAAACTGAATGCGGCTAGTCACGGGCAGCCAGTGTAACTTTTTTAAGTGAGGAGAGATTGAGTGACGATATGGGATGTTACAGATCATCCTTGCTGCCGCATTCTGCACAATCTGCAGACGTTTGACCAGATAGGCTGGTGCTCCGGCATATAGGCTGTTTGCGTAATCCAGGTGTGATGTTATAAGGGCGTGAATAATGGTTCGGCGAACATCCAAAGGAAGGAAAGGGAGAATTTTCCGGATCATGCGGAGTTTACCGAAACAAGCAGATGTAACCCTATTTATTTGAGCCTTGCAAGATAACTCATTATCAAATAAGAATCCCAAATTCCTGGCAGAAACCCCCGGTGCTGGAAGGGGATTCAATTCAGGTGGCCACCAAAGAAGGGGTAGAGGGGGATTTTTGATTAAAAAACAACACCTCGGTTTTATCCGAGTTAAGCCTGAGAGTGTTGAGTGACATCCAGGTAGAGATGTTGCTGAGACAGCGTCTAAAGTTCAAAAACTGGCGTCAGAGTGATCTCTAAATGAAAACACTAATTGTGTGTCATCAGCGTATGAGATCACTCTGACCCCATAAGATTCTGCCACTGTAGCCAGCGGCGATACATAGACATTAAAAAACAGTGGGCTCAGGGCAGAGCCCTGGGGGACACCACAACTAAGTGGTTTATTTTCCGAGACATAAGGTTGAAGGTAGACCTGTTGGGTACGATCACTTAAAAAAGATCTAATCCAAGCCAGAGGGGTGCCCTGAATCCCAAGACTATACAGTCTCTCAATCAATATAGCATGAGAGACCGTATCGAATGCCGCGGACAGGTCGAGGAGCACTAACATTGCTGCCTCGCCTGCGTCCACGCATTCGCGAATAGTCTCTGACACCTCCAGAAGTGCAGTCTCGGTACTATAGCCGGATCTAAAACCGGACTGCGAATCGTGGAGAAGTTGCCCGGACTCAATGTAGTTAGAGAGTTGTTCTTGCACAACTTTCTCCAAGATTTTGGCTGGTTTAGGTAAAAGGGAAATGGGCCTGTAGTTGCTAAACACCGATGGGTTGGCTTCAGGTTTTTTTAGGATGGGAATTAGCATGGCCTGTTTCCAAGACAACGGGAAATGACCAGTTTATAAGGAGGTGTTCCAAAGCAAGTTCAGCGGAGAAATGATAAGAGGGGCAAGTGCACTGAATAATAGTGCCGGACAGGGGTCTAAAGGGGAGCCTGATTTGCATGCCAACATTTTTTGAGAAAAGGTATCAATAGAGATAGCCTTAAAGGAAGTGAAAGCCTCCTCCTTGGTTACCCTGGAGTTGAGAACTGGGGAGTCCATGGGCTGGTTGAACGTAGAAAAAATGTCTAGGATTTTATCATGAAAAAAGTTAGATAAACCATCATAGAGTTCTTGGCTAGGGAGGATCGAGCTAGATAATGCAGATGGTTTAGAAAACTCTTTCACTATTTTAAACAGTGTTTTTGAGGAGTTATCAGCGGAGCTGACTTTTTCAATGTAATACTCTTTCATTATAGCACGTTTCAATTTATTATCTTCTTTGTTTCACATTCCGCCCTGCACTTGATCCACATAGCGCCCTTCACTCTCCACATTGCGCCCTTCACTCAATACATTTTGTTACTCTCCCATTCATTTCTATTCTCCCTTTCCTTTGTCATTGTGTCCCTGGATGAATATTTTTCAGTTACATTTTCCGAAACGAATTGTGTTGTCAAAAAAAGTTTTCTTTTTGCTCCTGTTGGTTATGCGTCATTTTTTATTTTCATTCAATGGAGAACGGGAGCCCCCTCACAATTTTTAAGATGACAAAGTGCCAACAGGCACCCGGGCTCGTCTGGCTGTTGCTGGATACAAAGGCAGAGCCTCTTAAAAGGCCACCATTCGTAATCCGGATCACTGCGCACCCCGTTACCCCCTGCCCCCTGTACCGTTAGTTCTGGCTGTGAAACGTTAGTGCTGGCTGTGATGCTCAAAAACAGCAATGACGCTCCCTGAGGCCTCACTGTTGTGCTAAGACACTCAGGATGGGAGGAGACCCACCACATTCTGTGCCCCCTCAGTTTGGCCCATTATCCTACTGCACATGACAATAAGCCAGCTAGGCTTTGTACTGGGTCTTACTGAACTCTGCTCTAAGGCTGAAGCAGCCTTTCTGTTTGAGCATAAGTGGCCAATCCAGTCTAGGGAGATGTGAGTTTATTTACAGCCAGAAAAAAACGTCTCACCTGCCAGTGGCGGCAGACACTATAAAATACCGGGGGGAAGAAGGAGCCAGCGGGAAGCTCGAGGGGGCCAGCAAGAGGCACGCGGAGGAGGAGCACGCGGCGGATGGTGATAAAAATAAACACTTACCTGGTGCTGCCGTCCACCTTGCGCTCCTCTGCTGCAGTTCCTAGAGTCCCTGGGAAAGCACCAGACTCCCATCCAATCCCCGCGCTGCTCTCATATGAGAGCAGTGCAGGCATTTGGCCTGAGCGGGCTGAAAAGACGCTCTCCTCAGGTCAGGGAGTCTGTGCGGTTTCCCTTGAGCAGCCGGGCTAGAGAAACCTAAGTTGGCATGTGTGTTTAGCCGGCCGGCCAAACACACATGCACACTTAAAAGCGCACATTGCACTCCTCCCTCTCCTTTGCCCCGGCCCCGCCCCTTCCTGCACAAACTGGCTTAGAGCTGGCAAATGAAAAATAAAACGATACTAAGATATTGTTTTATTTTTCACTTGCTGGCTCTGAGCCAGTGGGGCGACGCTCCTCCGAGAGCCGCCCAGTGACACCTGCTGGCCTTTGTCAAAGGCCCTTCGGGCAATGGCCGATTACCCGCCCTGCCAATCCGACCCTGGCTGGATCACTAAGATTATACAGGATGTTTGACCTCAAACCACGCCGCATACATAGGGTGACCAGATGTCTGGATGTCACACGCCAGTCTGTTTTGAGAGACGGTCGATCGGGGGCGCCCACTAATTACAGTGTTATGCATGCTCACGCGTTTACAGGCCACATCGTCACACCATGGACAAAAGTTCATTTCTTCAAAAAGTCATGTGCAGTGCTGCCTCGTCTAATCCACGCAGCACAGCAGGTTTCAACAAAGAGTGAATAAATGTTACAGGCACCAACCAAGGCCAATCCCGACCCTGGTGCCCAATCCAGCACGGGGGAGGGAGCTTTTTCTGATTTATATTGAAGTTCTTCAGCGTCCCTTATTAGTGAAAACATTTAGTCTTAATTTTGCAGCTGTGGATGTGCCCGTTTTTTATTCTGAAAATATGGCCTCGCTAAGCATATATCGAGTTTTGTCACAGATGGGTGCAATGACTCCTGCTCAATTCAATGCTACTTTGCTTCAGTGGGTGTGTAAACCGATGTTGCAGCATGCTCAGCCCTCACGTGCAGCTGCCTCCGTTGTTAATTTCAGTTCGTAATTTGGGCCCTTTCTGACATATTTTTTTTTTTACATTTTAAGTGCAAATTAATTCTATTGATGAACTGAACAACGTCTTGTAGTCGGAACATGAAAGGCTGATTGTGCGTATGTTTGTTAAGATGCCACACTGGTGTTAGTCGGGTCAGCGCAGCCTCTAGCGGCCAAAGATGAAAGTGCACTGTGGGACTTTTTATAAGCCAATGTCTCTCGCAACCGATAACCGGGGAGTCCCTGAAAGGCCAAGTTTTCTGGAGTTCCCCGCTGTGATACTTACCGAAGGAAAATAACATTTTTATATGTACGTTTAGGATGTATCTCGAAACATAATTTTGGAAACAGCTCTCCCAATATAACCACTATGAAACTTCTAGCGACCGAAAACTCACTTTGTAATTAACGTGTGTGATTTTTTGGGCAAAGCATGTTGCTGTACCCCGTGTAAGTGTTACTCTGCACCTGTAGCAGGCCCGCTCGGGGACACGAGCGGGAACTTAAACCTCTCGTTGGTCTGCGCTGGGCGTCTCAACATCTTCCGATGCGCAGCACAGCTGAGGAAACCCCTTCGATCTCTTGCAACCAATGGTTGGCGAGACGGGGCGGGGCGGGGCGAGTGGGCCGCTCTAGGGAAACTTGAACAGTACACACGCGCTCAGAGGGTTCTGCCGGGCGTGGGAACACATGTACTGGACCGCCTGCTCCAGGGACCCTGCGCGCTAACAAGGCACGGGACCGGCTGCGCACACTGGAAAAGTGGCCGGCACACCACAGATAGCGAGACTTCGACGCCTCCTCCAGAGGTCATAAGGGCACAGGACTGCCTGTTTAGGACACCCAGCAAAGACAAGGGCGCATGACTGCTCTGCTTGCTTCATCCATAAGGGACCACAGGACTTCCTGCTCCAGATACCCTAGACAGAACCGGGCACAGGTCTGCACTCCCTTCTCCAGAGATCCTACAAACACGAGAAACGCTGGCCTGCAAGCCCTGCTCCAGAGACCCTGAACTCAAGAGACACGTGGGTGCCCTGCCTGTCCTAGAAATCTAACTGGCAAAGGGATACGGGAGTGCTCTGTCGGCGCCAGAGACCCTGCACACACAAGGCTCCCAGCCTGCGCCGCAGTCCCAGGGCGCACAAGGAGACGCACGGGTGCCCTGCCTACCTTAGAGAGTGCGTTAATGGACACCCGAGAGGGCAAAGGGCTGGTCATCCTGCTGTAGATGCCCGAGCACACAAGGAGGCAAAGGTCTGCTTGCCTGCTCCAGATACTTTTCAGACTTGGAGGAAGAGTTAAAAGCCAGATCAAGGGATCCAGGGCGGACTACCCCAGCTCTGTATGACAGGAGGAGCTGATGACCCCCGGGGAGGAAGGGGGAGGAGGGGCTCACAGCCAGTACACGCCCAGGCAAAGAGCTGACGGCTTCCGTGCACACTCACAAAGTCCAGGCCACCTGGAGGTCGCGCGGTGCCGAGGAGCTGCCCAACAGTGCCCACTGCAACCTTTTCAAAGTCTGTAACTTACGCCCACGGGAGAGCGTGACAGGCTGGGAGCGGGCACCTGGCACGTTCATTAGCAGACCTCGGCAGCACTGTGGAGAACAGGAGAGAGCGATGAAAGGGGCAGGATCCGGGAAAGTGATCTCCCCTGAGGACTTAACCTGACGGGCCACCGAGAAAGCAGCATCATACAACCAACGTCACCTGCCCGCACAACACTTCAAACCACCAAGACCCTCAGAAAAAGCGCACTTTTCCACACAAACAACCCCAACCGGGGCTTACTTTTAACGAACGAAATTCACTGGCTTACATTTCGTTTTAAGACATTATTTTTGGGGAAGTATCAATAAACAGGAAAGCGGATGTGCTGCAATTCTCAACTACATCTTTAAGCAAGATTTGATTACATTGTGACTGCAACCACTTGATTTGTTTTTATCCAGCTTTACAAACGCTGCCCTGCGCAGAAGTTAGGGGGAATTTAAGAAAAGCAACACAAGGTTAATACACTTTTATGTGTTATTTGACCAGACTCCATTTTGGTTGAAAAAGATTGACAACGACAAACTGAACTCTGCGTAAGTTGGGTTGGACCCGCCTACTGTGAGGTGATCTGGATGCTCGACAGTTCTGAGGAGCCCTTCTCCAGCACTGGATCTTGCATAGATTCGCACGCCTTCTTTTTAAAATAGAATTCCCTGTTTCCTAACAAGTTGGCTTGGTTGAATGAACTTCAGAGCAGCTGCGGAGCTGTATCGTGCTAAACTGAAGGATTTGTTCTTGGTTTAAGGCTCCCATCTGTTAAACGCCAGACCAGTACTGCTGAGGACGAAATGGAGGGGGAATACCTGACAGATGTTCTGAACAACTCCATGGGGAACTGGACTCTACAGCCCCTCATCAGCGTGGGGCCGACTTCAGGGTCCAGCAAGTCAATCACCATCCCCGCCATCATGTTCATCTTTGGCGTGGTGGGCAACTTGATCGCCATTGTAGTGCTGTGCAAGTCCCGTAAAGAGCAGAAGGAGACCACTTTCTACACTCTGGTATGTGGCCTGGCGCTCACTGACCTGTTGGGGACCTGCCTGGTCAGCCCTGTCACCATCGCCACGTATGTCCAACAGAAATGGCCCGGTGGGGACGAGCTGTGCGAGTACAGCTCCTTCATCCTGCTCTTCTTTGGCCTCTCGGGCCTCTCCATCATCTGCGCCATGTCCATCGAACGCTACCTTGCCATTAACCATGCCTACTTCTACAGCCACTATGTGGACAAACGCCTGGCCGGTCTTACCCTCTGCGCTATCTATGCCTCCAATGTCCTCTTCTGTGCGCTGCCCAGCATGGGCCTGGGCAAGTCCACATTCCAGTACCCAGAGACCTGGTGCTTCATCGACTGGCGAAGCAACGTGTCGCGGCACGCTGCCTACTCGTACATGTATGCGGGCTTCAGCTCCTTCCTGATCCTGGTCACCGTGCTCTGCAACGTGCTGGTGTGCGCGGCGCTCATCCGCATGCACCGGCAGTTCGTGCGCCGCACCTCGCTGGGCGCGGATGCCCACCACCGCATGGGGGAGCCCGCCTCTCGCCGCCGGGGTCGCAGTTTTCGCCGCATGGCCGGTGCAGAGATTCAGATGGTCATCCTGCTCATTGCCACCTCGGTGGTCGTGCTCATCTGCTGCATACCGCTGGTGGTAAGTACAGAGCTGCACTTGGCTCCTTCCTAACACCCCCAAACTGCCCTGCGTCTCTTCGTACTTTCTTATCTGCTCCACACTACTATCGAGGCTCTGCCTATTCCTCACCCATTACCCAAACATCTCCTGAATAAATATATAAATAAGAGAACCTTTTCCATTCCACTACTGGTAAGAATACATTCCTAGGCCTGTCTCTTTGCCAACACACCACCCCGACCCTCGTCTCATACCCAAGCCTCGCCTCCTCCATTGCACCAGTGGTGGGTTCAGGTCCTCTACCTCACCACTCGATATGCATCCTAGCCATAGAGCAAGCTGTGCGTCTGCCACCTCTGCAGCACATCCTTATAATCTGGCCATCCTAGATTTCAAACATCCAAAATACTATTTAACTTAAGCATATTGCACCCTTATGCGCATACGATTCTGCCCCAGCCACATAATTAGCAAGCATGCCTCCAACATTAACAGCCATCCCAAAACAAGAGCTGGACAACGGCGCATTCAAGCAGAATCCCAGATCCATACATACTACCCACTTTCCAAAGGTGCTCCAGGACCGCAGCATGACTGCCTGATTATTATCCTACACGTAGCAAACTCGCACCTTGCCGCTCCGGTCCAGCCTCATTCACCCCCCTCCCCCCTTTAATCCTCCGGTAGTTAATACATTATGTAAAGACCGTTTTTAAAAGCAACCCATTCTGTTTGTGAAAGGATATTGGTTAAACAACCTGTAAAGTTCTCAATCTATTCCCATTTCGTCTCCAGTATTTCCTCATCCTTCCTTCTGCATATTACCTGTTATTGTGAAATGTGTAAATTTGTAATTTCTAGTGTACTCTGTCTATATCTTGCTGTTATATCACTTGCCGTTCATGACCTAGACACATACATCGAAATGTTATCACCCAAACTTATTTGTTAATAATAAGTAATGAGACACGTCTATTGTGAAGGCTGTCCCGCCATGCATAAAGCTTTCAGAGTTGTCAAGTATCGAAGGTCTATGTGTGAGTACCTCACCCCGACCAGGTTTGTTGCTTTGCATTCTGGGACTTAGTTCTGATTTTTATAAGTGGATGACAGAACTACAAGCCCCATGATACAAAGCAAACACCTGAGCTGTGCACGGACCTAGCAAACTTGAGAGCCCCTGGCTTTACTGAACCAGCTTTGCAACAGCGTGCAACATCATAAACTCACTTTATACAATTATCAAGTGTTAGCTGACCATGTTTGTGCATATTCAGCACTTTTTGGTGCCCTTGTGTTATGTTACACTTTTAGCCAGTCCTAGTTTTCTTCAGCTTACAGAGCTTTTTCTGCTGACTAGACTATGCCTAAAGTTAAATCCAAACCTGCCAGTACAAGCATGCAGCACCTGGAAAGCCACAACTATCGCAGGAGTCGTGCATGATAGTAGCGCCAGTGTGCCCTAGTGTGTTTTAGTGCGAAAGCTGGGTTCTTAAGGGACAAATATTTTAGCAACCTGTCTACAAACGTTTAGTGTCCACTGAACGGTTCCACCTATCTAACCATTTTATTTTTTGGCATGTTTACTGCCTAGCTGCCAAGTGGCATCTTGCCCTACCAGTCCTAGCTTTTCAGCCACCAACACTTTGGATGCCGGGACGTTTGAGCACATACTTACAATGTGAAAATTGTAACTACAGGTTCCAAAGTGCAACGGGATGCTGTCTAAAACGCCGGGATTGGTTGGAAGTCATAGCACCACCGCTTGACAGCTGAGCAACTGTCCTTCCTAGCGCTGTGTTTCTTGGTACATGACCCCCTCTCACAGATCTGGCTGTTGTGAACCCGCCACTGATTCATATAAACAAACATACGTTTAACGTAGGTTTGTTGGTGACTCATCGCTCAGCTCTACCATTACTCTCTTTTGACCTCCCAACTTTCCCTTAAATCATCTACACGGGCCGGACTACAGTGACGTTTTACTAAATGCCAATGCTGTAGACAGTTAAAAGCTCCACTGTCAGCGTTGACCTAATAAGCGGTGTCCATATTATCGCAGAGTTGGGTGTGCATTACAGCCCTCAGGTGCAGAAACGCGATGAGACGGGGAAAGCGCTTTTTCCATGATGTCGTTTCTGGCCCTGGCTGATGATAAACCAGAGTCTGTACAACTCCAAGTCCATACGTGCGGAGCGAACCTCAACTGCGGAAAGAAGCAAACCCGAAACCAGCAGGTTTCAGACGGGTCCCAGCGGAAGGCTTCACTGGGCTGTTCGGCTTCTTTATAATATCGTGGTACTTCACCTTATAGACAGCTACAAGTAAAACAACCTTAACTAAAAATAAAGGTCTGGTCTGCACGAGTAGTCATCCAAGCCGCAGGGCACCTCAGTGTCTCTGCGTCATTCCTATACCAAGTTCTGACACTGTAGAGGTGCCTGGCGGCAGAGTAGAACGACTTGAACATCAGGACGTTGTTACAACGACGTTCACGGTACATTGGGTTATCAAATCCGCGTAGAAGTGAACATTTACAGTCGTCAAGAGCAAACGTCATGGGACGTACACACACACGCAGCCTTTACCCGTCACCGAGCAGTAGGCGTCGTACGTCACGTGCCCATGACGTCGGCGTGCGTGCTTTTTCCAGATCCGCAGGATCTGCCTCGTAATAATAGCTAGAAATACCCTGCGGACGCATCAGGAAGGGAGGCGAGGGGCTTGATTTCTCTCGTGTCACATACCACCTGTCTGAGTCGCAAATAAGGGCTAGATTTCAGTACAGGCTCGTGCCTAAGGGCATCCGTGTACTATGAACCTCAGGCGTCTACCCGTATTCAAAAAACGCCGTGACGACCGATGCTTCAGCTGCTTATCTTACCGCCCCTCGAAAACCAATTACATTGTCTAGCCAGCGGCCTACATGCAGGATTCCGCAGCACAAAGGCCACCACTAGGCTCATCTGCTTTAATGCTTGCATTAGTAAAGCACTTTACCAAGCAGCTATCTTGCCAATGCCACACGTCTTTTAGGTATAGCCCTTCAGGCATTGTCTTGTCAAGCAGGCCACGCTAAGCTCTGCCAGTGATGGCAAATATATATGCCTCACAGGGGGTTATTCATGCTTGCATCCTGCTCTGAGTCTAACGCACCTTAGAATGCAAGCGTACGACGCATAAAAGTTCTCAAAAAATGAAAGAATAGTAACACCCCACCACCCAACTCCATCGTCATTATTACTGCTAGCAATACCAAAAACTCGATGATGTTTAGACCTCTCTTCAGATTGCTGTGTCACGTTCATTTCCCTTAAAACTATGTGTGTGATCAGCAGCCGAGGGACTGATTTCCGCTTTGAGTCAGAAGTGAAATTTAAACCAGTCCTAGTTTGGTTGCTCACTGCTTCTGTCTAGTTTTAAGAAGCAGAGATGCTAGAAGGAACTCATTCGATGTACATGCTACCCATTCAGTTTAGTCGCAGACCTCACACACTCGTCTGTAGAGGCCCCATGCAAAGCACGCCACTGCCACCTCCAGCACGCAGCATTTGCATGTTGCCAGCAATTTGAATATACTCTCCTTTTTGACCTGCAACACAATCGGCAGTAGAACTGATCGGCATTTTGTGGTTGGAGGGAAAAGATCACACACATTCCTGCAGTGTAGCCATTTATGCCAATAACAGGATACTTTTAAGTTTACTTTTAAGGAAGTATAGAGACTTCTTTCACAGGCCCGTGTCCATGAAAAACTGAAAGGATAGAATAGAGTCGGACACCTTTAGGATGTATTTATCCTGCATTGATTCTGTTCCAGCTCTCTTGGCATTCTAATTGTGTGGCAATTGCCCAGTTTTCGTACTGACAATTTCAATTATGTTTTAATCGTCAGTTAAAGAAAGACAAACAGCCCAAAACATCAAAAATAGAAGCCATGATTTCAAAGACTTCCATAGATTGCATTGTTTAAAGTATCACTTCTTAATGCTAAACATTGCTAGTATCAATATTAATTGTAGTTTCCATTGACCAATTTGTGTTTCCCCCATGGGCGTAGGAAGTGTGGGGGATTTATTCCCCCAGATTTTTTTTGGTGGGGGGGTGGGGAGGGAGTGTCGGGGGACAGAAACTCCTGTGCACTCCCCCTGTTCACAGGGCCAATGGAGCATTAAAACAGTACCTAGGACGGCCCTGCTTTCGACCAGCTCTCCTGCCTTCAGTCAGGGTCTGATGTA
The DNA here is from genome assembly GCA_963921515.1 of Calotriton arnoldi. Classification (NCBI taxonomy): domain Eukaryota; kingdom Metazoa; phylum Chordata; class Amphibia; order Caudata; family Salamandridae; genus Calotriton; species Calotriton arnoldi. Next base: position 3,062,666 of record CAWUFW010000219.1, on the reverse strand, counting down.
TTCGCCGGTGCAGGAGGACAAATTCCTGAGGCCAGATGTAGGCTGTTGTTTCTCAGGTTTGGGGCAGGCTCCCCATTTAGCATATACTTGGCCTGCCATGGTCATTCTCCATAGAATAACAATGACCAGCCGGAGCAGGCACGGCATGTGGTGCGTCTCTTCCTATCCTGGGCCAAGGGCACCCAGGGAGGCCTCTGTCCCTGCTTCTGAGTAGAGAATTCACACCCTCCTGGCAAAGGGAAGCCCTGGGGGCTATAGAAGGAGTTCTTCTTTGATCAGGTGATCAACTCACTTCACCTAAAGTACAGGGGAAAGCAAACCTGCTCCTTACCCCTTTACTGTTGATTTGCCACTTAATGGAAGTGCATTGCCAACAGATCCCCTGAGGAATGTGTTTTCTGTGCCTTATGGCAGGGCTATTGCAGTTTAGCCTTTGAATTACTTTAGTGCAACAAGAGGCCTCCAAAAAAGCAATTCGGATGAATCAAACAGATAAAAGTTTGATCGTGTACTCCTTTTTGAGGAAAAAACGTATTCAAATCGAACCAGTGAAACAAAGTTTTTATGTCCTGTAGTTTAATAGTTAAGAAATCACTCTGACTTAAGTGCTTTCTGCTGTGGTGTTGCTAGGGTCAGACTGGCTGGTAGGGCAATATGGTGGTGCCAGAAGCGCTGGTCCATCAGGTCAGTACACAGTGTTTGGCTGATTTTTAGGCTGTGTGGGGAAGTTTTGTGGTCTGGTGAGCTGGTTTTTACTGTTGATTTTCCCTGATGTTACCACAAACATTACTTGTAGCAAGCGCATGTGTATGCGGTCTGCGATACCTAAGGCCACTGGAATTATGCGATTGTTCAGCTACAGGTTTTTCAAATAATTATGCATTCGCCACATAATCCATCTGCTGCACAATCTGCAGATTTTAATGCGAAAAATGCGTGTAGCTCAAACGGTTCAAATATTACTAAAAACGCAATGGCACATGTTGCAGCGCAGTGGAAGACCCTTAGCAAAAATTGACTGTCGCTTTTCTGTTGCATATTGCTGTATTTGGATATTAAACTGGTACTAATGAGGTACAACCAATGCTTAGACCATGTTAATCAGTGTAAAAATGTCAAAATAATGAAATACTTTTACAAAATGTGCTGCATTACACTGCATAATTAGCTTTTTCTTGCCACATAATTTGCTGGTCTCTGCTCCTTAATTTGGCCTTTACCTACCGCATAATTCCAGTGGCCCTGGCCATACCTTGCAAAACACCTATACAGTGTCTTTACAATTTCCGTCCTGCCCCGATTTTGCAAATGTGAGGCACCTTTTTTTTTTTTTTTTTTTTAAGCTACCCGATTCGCTACTTGGCCACATTTATTTTAGTTGCCCGGGCCTGTTTTCTGTCCCAGTCTGACCCTGCCTCCAGGACTTGTGACTACTTGCGGGTCACACAATGAGGCTGCTGTTACGAAAGTTCCCACCCCGAGACGGTGATGGAATTTTGTGCATTCGAAAACTAGGAACTGTGATCCTGAGTACAAAGTGGAGACCGGGTCAGAAATGTGACTACAAAGGGAATGCCCCCTATTTTGGCAGAACCAAAGAAAACCAGGCGCTTTCTACCCTACACCTTTCCCGGGCCTCCCACTGCACTTCAGCAGCCCCAGCAAGGCTCATACATTTTCTGTCTGCACATGCCCACGTCTAGCCCCACTGCTTATCAGCAACCTGTGAAAGAAACAAGCAGATGGGCCCAAACAACCTCATTCTTTCCTAACACACACCATAGTGGCATTAAGCACTATCTCTCCTTTCCTGACTGCTCCACTTCATGATGCACAGACCTGACTGCCCCACTCCATTTGTAACAGACTTCTGAGCAACATGAGGTGCTGCCTTCTCTGATAACCCCAGGCTGTGAGGGGAAAAAAAGACAATGGAAAGGAGAAGATATATCTGTTTCACGGCTCCCAGCTCCAGGTAAAGCTCAGACACATTTTTGAGTGATCTTTCTACCCCCTGTTGCCTCTCTGCTTTGAACCATATTTAGTATGTTTTGTTTAGCATCCAACAACTTTTTAACCAATTCAGAGCACTTTGACACAATACATTTGGAATATCAGCGTACAGTCGGGTGAGTTAGATGTATTCTTCTGGCCATAAATCCAGTTAGGAGAGCTACCTCCTTCTCAAAATGCATTTTGTTGTATTTTATCTAGGGGAGAGGATGTGGCATTATGGCCAGAGATGCCAACTTTGAAACTGGGGAACCAGGATCAAGTCATGGTATAGGCTCAACTTTTTTATTTTTTATTTATGAATGTGATCCTGCGTAATGTAACTGGTGCTCATGTGTAGGTCTCCAATTACTTTGGGTCAGGTTCCTGTTATATAAAACTGCAAAACAAAAAGTCCTGTCCCTGCCTATAAATCGCTTCCAGCCATGTTCTCACAGCCGAATAGAACAGAAGGTTGCAGGGGTTTATATTATACCAACCCAGTAGCACTCCTGTTATAAACCTTTGCAGGATGAAAAACAGATCCTGCAGAGATTCAAACCATGACCTCCAAGTTGCGTGTGGCCTTTGGCAGCAGATGTTTTGACTCCCTGAGCTATGGTACATTAGGCTGTGTTTGATAAAAACCGACCTGAACTTTTTATAGAAAAGATAGCTTATTTTAATATCACTATTTCACTTCAAAACTCTGTGATTGTGCGGGTTTATTGGAGCCAGGGACATGAAGACCACAGGCAATTTTTATTGGGTCCCCGAGGCTGACCCTGTCCCCCTCCCCAAAATTTAGTGTCTCCTTCGCCTGTGTTCCCCCTTCCTCCCACTCTGTGCCTATATACTCTTACAAATCCAGTTCATTGACTGTTCAGCCTTATGTTTTATTGCACAAAAAGTAGTTTCTGGAAAGCAGGATGATGCCAGCTGGAACCTTACCAAACTATTGTTATCTATAATTTTTGTTCCCCCAGTTATTTTACTGCAACCATTTTAAGTATGGCAGTATTTTGACTTTCACAACTTTGAATGGTTTCTACATTTGCCAGCACAGTTTATAAAGTCTTATTCTCCAACAAGGTAAATGCAAAACTACAAGTCTCTGAAGGCTTAATTCTTGTGGCTGAAAAACTAGGACTCTGGCTGAGTCAACCTAATAACATGGATCTAATTGGCAATGATGACAAATTTCTATTGTTGGTCGCAGCTCTGAAGGAGTTAAACTATGATTTCATGGACATGAAATGACCTGTGTTATACTGGGGAGGCTGGTTCTGCAGTGTCCACAAAATTCTCAGATGTAGAACATTTGATAATCTATTTCTACGTGCTTGCCCTCCCAAAGTTTATGTAACTTTGGCGGAGCTACCCAAAGAAGACTCTTGTAGGTAGCCCGGTCACACCCCCTTGCACAGCTGCCAAGTGGTCTATATCGTTTGTGCAAAAGTTAAGCCACTCCTTCGCTTTTTGCTTACCCCACATTGCTCTCTGTGATTAATTGTTTCGTTTCTGACACTGTCAGGACGAGCTTGAAAGTCACAGCATGCAATGTACTGTCGGGAAAGAAGGCAGTACTGGCTGAAGACTTCAGGCATCACATGGAGCCAAACGGCGGTAAGAAGATAAAGAACTAATGATATAAAATATTGTCGCCACTGTAGTAACCGCGCTAATAATCAGCCATCAAGAATGCTTCGATTTAAAAAAAAAAAAAAAAAAATTGGTACCTTTTGGGGTAATGTAGTTGACATAATCATAGCTTTGTTTCCTTCCTGTGTTGAAGCACTGCAGCTCAAAACTCCCAGACTTGTGCGCATTTAACCACCTTCACTTCCTGTGTCAGTAATTGTTACAATATGTTCATACTTTGGCAGGAGTTCTAAATCAGAAGGCAGCCCACACACTGGGAACATATTACACATACGCAGCACTCTGTGCTAGAAAGTGTATCCTGGTCTAAGACCACTTTACTGACTGCCACAGGTCTGATGCACACCTAGCAAACTTTATAGCAGACTATTGGTCCATGCACCGTGTCCGCAGCCCCTAGTCCTGGCTTTTTTATCCAGCATCACTTCCTGGAGCTTCTAGTTTGACTTTTTACAGCTTTAGCATGCAAATTCGTACACCTCTAAGTCTTTTCTCTCTCCAGGGAGGGTGTAAGGAAGTGGTTTTGGAGGGCGAATCCATTGAAATCACTGGAGATTGGAATTGGGGAAACAACTGGTCTTCCCTCTTTACAAAACTACAGAAATCCACCATGAGCTGCTAAATCTGGTATATTGGGGGTGGGAATACATTATTCCTTGTAAACCCAGGTGTCTTTTAAACATGAGTGTCCAGTGAAACCGTGTAATGTACGACGCCTGCAGCCATCCTGACGTATAAGCAACCTGCATGCGACTATCTGGGGCCTGTAATTCCCTTATTAACGTTCTCTGGATTGGCTCACACACCCTAGCATACAACCGGCTGCTGGCTAATGATAAAGACTTTCTGAAAGTGCCATACAGGGCCACTACCACCTTGTTTTCTGTGACCTGGGGGGAAGGCTGTGACCTTTGAACTGTTCTGCACTAGAGACCAGATTCCATTTTCGCACTTTGACTCGCACTCAATAAGGAAATTAACTTTAGGAAAGCATGTTTACATTGGACATCGCTGTGTTATATTAAATAACCGGCAGATACGCCTCAGCCTGGCCCAGTTACAATAGCAGCATTGGGGCTTCTGAGAAAGCAGAGGTTTGGGACCGGTCGAGGCACGCACGGCGGCGCAGTTCAAGTTACACGCCGAAACCTTTTCTTCACTTATCAGCAAATGTCCCCGTGGCAAGAAGCGTTGAGGCTTGTCTTTAAAGAATCCAGTGTAGGAGCAGAGAGGAATGTGTCACAGGCGTGGTGAGGAGTGCAAGCAGTCTGCTGGGGTGGGAGAAAGTACATTTGACAAGCCCTGCTGTCTGTCATTCAACGAGGGAGCGGCTGTCTGCGCGCCAACTCGCTAGACCCTTGTCTCCTCACACGCACGCAAGGGGCAGGGCTTCAGCCTGCAGCTTCAAAAGCGGGGGTCTTATGCATGCAGGGTTGGATTCGGATCAAAAATGGGTCCGGGCACCCTTAATATTGTTTTTTTACAAAAAGTGGAAAGAAAGAGGGAGGTGTAGTGTCCTGCTGGACACGTTCTAGTGTTTCACCCTATATAACACCCACACTAACACCCCACAGGCGTCACCGGTCAGGTGACCCTGCTAATAAAAGGGGCCGGGCGCACGTGCCCTTGGCCCAGTTCCAGTACCCTACTGCGGTGTGCCCGTGTCCATCATTAGCAGCATGTGGGCCCAGGGCCCACAACACTACAGGAGGGAGGTTCTCTAAAAGAGGCATGGTTTCTTAACTTCACTGAGATTTAAAAAACAAAAAGGATATGTTGCCAGGACTCTTTGTGCACGGATTAGTTCACAATGGTGAACCACACCTTATTGGAAGTGGGGCCACTTCTGCTCAGGCCCACTGCTCAATCTGCATACATTAATGGGCGAGCTCAGTGGGAGCGCCGGAATGACCCTCTCCCCCATCCCCCGCCCCCCTCCTAAGAGAAGCCCATCTGCCTGGGAAAGGCCGCTCAGCCCCCACTGGGCCGCTGGCGGCATCTGAAACAGCCCAAATCGGCCACCACCCTGGCCAAAAGGGCAGCTTAGGGCTGCATCTCCGATACAGGCCCATTGCCCGAGTGCCTGCCTTACCAATCTGCCCCTGTTTTGCAAGTGAGCTGTGGGACAATTTTTTTGTTGTTGCAGTTTTATTCAGCACAAACTCGATCCGAAGATATTCGAGCGCTTTCCATCAGCACCAGTTACATTAGTACACAAGGACACCTTTTTTTTGTAGGCACAAGAAGATTAAAATGATTTGCCCAGAATCACAGGACGTCGAACCCACGCCAAGACTCGAACCTGTTTCCCTAGTTGCAACGTTGGCAGCTCTGGACATAACGCCACATTTCTCACCTGGGACCGACGGGAGCAGAAAAAAGGCCAAGGTATCAAAATTAAAGTGCCCCCAATAGCGAATCGAATAGCGGAAAAAGCGTCCCAGGTGAAAATCTGAAAATTGGAGTAGTTTTGAACTTGTAAAGACACGTTGTATAAGTGTTGGCAGTGTACTCCTGCCACTCCACTCAGCTGCACATGGCAGCGCCCGCCAGAGGGGTTCAACAGTCATTGTTTAGTGTTTTTGTTTATGATGTACACATTGGCCACTCCTCCATGGAACAGGGTGCTTACTGTCGCCCTGGGTAAGCGTCCTATTTTACCCCTGTGCCTGTCACCTTCCCTACAATTGCAGATGCTGCTTCCAGGACATTCTTAATGTATTCAGGATGGGATGTATAGGTCTGTCCACTTAATGTTGTTGTGTTCTGTACAACTGGTGGTGCTTTTTGACTAAATGCCAATAAAGAAATGTAAACAAAAAAGTACGTGCTCTGTGCTTTACAAGGCATTGGAGACGGCATCGTGCAGGCAATGTTTGTTGTAAGATTCGGGTATTCAACAGTAAAACCCGGCCCACAGGACCATAAAACAAGCCCACATACAGACAGAAAACCGGGCCACACCGACCTGTCAGACCAGCTCTTCTGGCACCGCCAGATTGCCCCAGGCCAGTCCCACCCTGTCTCTCACTAGTATCTACTATCTAATGATAACACGAAGCCACCACCACCTCGTTTACATTTAATTAACTACGTGCAGCACGCTTAATTTTCTCAGTGGTGAAGGTGCACTTTAAGTGTGCCAATCAAGCCGGTTACCGCCTGTTTCTTGTGAAACGTGTTGACTATGACATTTCTAAGTCCAGCGCCCGATTTTCACAAGGAAGAGATAGCACGAGTTTCACAATATGTGAAATAACTTATTTTCACGGCTGTGTAACTATTGTATTTGTAGTTTGGCACAGTCTTTATTTAATCAGTAATTTGGCGCTTCGGTGCGCTAATTTAAAAAGACAATTTTGCCATCTCCTCCATTCTACAGTTACCAGATAAATCCATGACACCAGGTCCTTAGCTTTCCTTTGACAAATCATTTTCAGGTGTGTTGGGCCAACTGAAATGGGCCAAAGCTACAATTCCCAAAGCATTGGTTGTTCAATAAAAGGCCACACAGACATACAGTGAGTTTTTTGCCCAACACAAATTGCTTAGCCGGTAAATTATTCACTCTTAGTTCACTGAAGTATGCACCCAATCGGATCCCGATTAAGGAGTTCAGATAAATGTCACTTTAATGCTATAAAATCACCGTGTACATCCACTCTGAATCGGCGCGGTGAAAGGTGATCCGGGGCCTTTTTTCTGCCAGGCCCGTGTTTGCCGAAGGCATTACCTGTGTGTTTTGTGAAGCTGTTTGGGCTGGCACCGACCCTTCCTATTTTTACCGTATGCGAGGTGGCACGCAAGTTTGATTATCCACATTACGGACGTGGGAGGAACGTAGTGCTTGAGCAGGACGTGACCGCCACCTACTGGTGGAAAACGACACTAGCAGTGTGTGCCGTCTATATCATTGCCCGAATCGCAAAGTTGTTTTGTTTGCTTGATTTCCAGGAGCAAGTCGTTCCTCGGTATTCCAATCTAACACCAGGGTCGGATTGGTAAAGCGGGCACTCGGACAATGGGCTGGTATCAGAATTGCAGCTGTGGGCCGCTTTCAGTGTGGTGGCCAATTTAGGCTCTGTGGTGGTAAGATGCCGCCAGTGGGGTCCTGAGCGGCTTTCCGAGGCAGATGGGCCTCTTTTAACTTCCCTTTACCAATGGTGCGGAGGTGTCATTCCCAGTCTTGCTATGCGGGCCCATTAATGTATGCAGATTGAAGTGGGGGGTGGGGGTGGGGGCTGAGCATAAGTGGCGTCACTTATACTCAGGTGGATGCCTCTTTACCTTTGGGTAAAGTTCACGCTATATAAAACTGCATTAAATAAATGACTCTTTTAGAGAACCCACCCCCTCGTTCTATTCATGATACTTAAAACACTGAAACAGTGGGGCTTATTTACAAGGCCCTTGCGCCGCCATTACGTCACTTTATCCCATATTAAAAGTGACGCACCAGCAGTGCAAGGGCCTTGTAAATAAGCCCCAGGGCCTCATTTACAATGAGCCTGCGCCCAGTGGCGTAACGAAAGTTTAAGGGGCCCCCCAGCAATGTACGCGGAGGGGCCCCTGCTCTGGATTTGATATGGAGCACTCAGACCTAAGTACTGTGCTGAGGGGGCCCCTTGCAGCTCGGGGGGGGTGGGGGGGAGGGGCCCCACACCGCAGGGGATGCAGGGGCCTGTGTTACGCCCCTGCCTGCGCCACTGGAGCGTCACTTTCTGCAGCGCTCTGGTGGCGCAGGGGCCTGGTCCATATTTATCAGGCAGCAAAGCAACTTTGCGTGGCTTAATGCTGCCTTGTAAATATTGTTCCCTTTAACGCAGTTTTCTGTGTTAAAGGGGCATGCACTGGGTGTTGCTGTAGGGGTTCCCAGTAACAGCCATGTCTTTTTGACGCTGCTCCCGATTTACGAGGAATCGGAACACAGAGGCAGTGCCAAAAACTTACGCCTGCTTTTTTCTTTTGCTGTAGGGCAGCACAGCAAGGCCTGCGGCACAGCCCTATGGCAAAATCTTGTAAATCAGGCCCCCAGTATTTTGCGAAAAGGCGCAATCCACAAATGTGGCCTGCTTTTTATTTTATTTTTAATTTTATTTTTTTATTACCTGGGCTGGTTTTTGATTTGATGAGAATGGAAAATCCTGGCATTTTTGTTTGCTGCTTGCTGGAGTTGGTGCGGCTGGACCATTGGAAACGAGTGTTCGTTGTGGAGATATATACATGTGTGTGTATATGTATTATTATTTTTACTTTTTTTTTTTTTTGGTGACGCCTTTGCTACAGCTGCATAAGCTTTGATATTTTCTTAGTGCAGGGTCGGGTGACCCCAGTTGGGCTGAACCACTTCAAACAATTTTACATTAATTACCAATATTCCTATCTTGGGCAAATCGCCAAAATGTAAAGTTTGTGGTCCCGTTGTTATTTTAGGAGCTCAGGGCTGGGAGCTTTCCAGTCCCGCTTCTGCAAAGGTAGGGGTACAAGACAGCCCTGTTACATCTGACAAACTGCTATTTGGGTGTGAACAGAGAAAGGGCGGTCAGGTAGATTTTCTTCATGGTTTTTAGCTGCTGAACAGTCGGCCATGGTGGAAAAGGATATGGGCCCTGCAATGGTTAGAAGAGGAACTGAAGGACAAGTCCCGTTGTCTGGAAGGGCGTCTTTCATTCAGCCAATCACTAATGTCTTTATGATGGCCACTGTTGGGTTCTATTTATTGTATACATTTCTCCTTTATTTGATCTCTAGAAGGGCTTGCTGTGTAAATGGACTCATGCTGATGGCACACAATTCCAAAAGAAAGTGTTTTCAAGTCCGTTCTTCTTTGCACCCCTGGAAGACTGCTTAGTCAGAATCCAGAATTTGATGGCAGACGTCAGAGAAATAACGTGAAAAAACACTAGATCTTCTTAGGGCGTAAGGAACCCCCCTTACCTGCCCACCTAGGACCCCATTTTTGAGGAATGAGCATTTCCCCTCAGGAGCATAAAGTAAATAACCTACGAGAGATTATAAAGACATTTCCCATAAGCCCCAGAGTACCGCTGTCTGCGGAAACTCTCTCTCATAATGTTCATGTTGAATAGACAAGATTTTGCTTCGGCTTTTCCTACAGAATTGGTCAATTTTCGTCAGTGCCAACTCTATGTAGAACTACTGCAATGCCTTCTGGTCTAAAAAACTGATGATGCAGCATGAGAAGTCTGGTTAGTTTGGGGAATGAGTCTGTGGAAGACTTTGCGCAGCCAGGAGAAAGGAGGACTAACCAGATTCAATTTAACAAGGCCTGATTGGCTTGAAAGGTCACCATCATTTTGGCACACCCTAATTAACAGATGAGATCTTTCCCTACCATTCCTCCTAGAAGCTCTAGGCAGCTCTGTGCCCAAGTGTTTTGATGGAAAGGGGGTGTGCCATTCTGCACACAGGTGGCTAAAACATATAACAATGTCCACATTACTTTACCTCGTCAATGTAATTACCTTTAGGAAATTGCTTAAGAAGCAGATATTTCTCTACCTTCTAGATTGGACTTCACTGGACCCAACGCCTAGAGACCACTTGGTCATAGAATTGTACATATTTATCAAGAGTCAGTCACTAGTGATTGAAACCATATAGTTTGGTGTTCACAATGTGCAACACATAAGATCTTCAGTCTCTCAGTGCCATTGATTTGGGTGGTCATTCTTTGTGAGCGTGAAGGGAGGCAGCATTGAAATCTTATCACTGTTCAAAGAGCTGGCATGCGACTTTGTCCTGAGGACACACGCTTGTTTCCATTTGTGGATGTTCATTTTCAAAATATTTGTTTTCTGGAGAGAGGCTCTATTATGTTCAAATTAACTAAATCAAGACTACGAGTCCCAGAATGCACTTGTGTGGCAAGTTAACGGTTCAGGACTGGAACAAGGTGTACTTGTCACAATGACTCGTATTCAACTGCTGTGCTCATGCAGTATCACAGCAGTGCACTGGTTCCTTCTTCCTGTGCACATCAGCAACCAAAACCACTTATTACTCCTGATACTAGTAATATTACTCTTGGAATTCAGCATTGTCAGGAGCAGAATAGTGCGTCACAGCAAACTCTTCGTGAATTGTGCCTTCTGGTATGTCTTACTCTTACGTGCACTCTGTATCACTCCTGAAATGTAGTATTAAGCCTGGAACACTACAAGAGTAAGTCACGTCGACTCACGCAACATCTTAGTGAATCAGACTCAGCAGTTTTATCAATCGGGCCCTCAGGGTCTGTCCGTGGCACTTATGACCTTAAAATAATCTCAGATGCTTTTGGGAGTTTGTATTTTGTTGCAAACATTCATTTGCTCAAATCCACAAGGGCTGGAATGTCCTTGGCCAAACCAGAGCCACAAAGCGGTCTTTGCCTACGACCGCTGTTCAAATCTGAAACAGATGAGGCGGCCTCCACCGCACTTTCAGTCATGTTTGCTAGAAACTTGTCCTCCCGAATTTGTGTTATAACTATATGTAAAGTTGCAGTTGTTGAATGGGATTTTCACATGCATGATGCCAGTTAGTTATTTTCCATTGCTAAGCTGTGTTTTTCCCCACTTTACAGCCCGTGTTGTGAGAAATCGTAGACAGTCTCGCGATCCCATTACCTGATTTATGCTATTTTTGGCATTCTCAAAGAAGATTATTTGACATTTGATACAAAACCCGATAGAATTAGGTGTGTTATAAAGCTTTAATCTCCAACCTGCTGGGTCAGATTTCTAAAGCGAAGCATCCAGATTTCCCTGAGCCAGCCTTGAAAAAAGTGCACGAGGCCAGGGCTATTAGAGGATCTTATCTGCGAGAGGAATTTCTACTGCCACCAATCTGCAGCAGTTAGACTGATATGGGGTTCTAATTGGAAGGTCAGAAATGTGATCCTTGTGCAATGTTTTTCTCAGCAGCAGGGGAGGAGGTGAATCCCTCTTAACCTTTCATGGAACAGCCCCAGTCTCGGAACCGAATGGAAATGGAGAGCAGCAGATATGGAGACTCCAGACCTCTCAAGCTCATTCATTTCAGGCTTTTTATTTGCAATTTGTTACTTGTAGGCTTGCATTCATAGTGGGATAAACCACACGTACCAGAAAGCAGAGGAAAAACCCTGACTACATCAGCTACTTATGCCTGGAAGCGGGCAACTTAAGAGCTCTGAAACATTAAGCAAATTACTGGGACTTCTCTAAAGTTAATATCGCCTAGGGCGTTAACATTAGTCTGTGCAGGCCCCAAAGTTCAAAGCATCCCCTCGCGAGATAAGGCCTTTGTATTGCAGTAAGATGGCTCCTGGTAGCTGGACCCTTAGAGGACCGTCATCCCCTCTCAGGGCAATAATGGGCCAGACCCCCACCCCATCTTTCATACTTCTCTATTGCTAGGTAGGGCCTTTATGAAGTTCTATTTTATTGATTGTTTCAATTTTCCCTGATCATATCCACTCCATGCTCTCTATTTAAATCTAGACATCCCACTTATATATTCTTTGTTTAGTTCACTTCATTTACTCTCCCATTAGGGCATGGGTCCTTAGAACTCAATGGGGAGAACTGGGGAATAAAGTAATCTCTCTCCCACTGTGTTAAAACTCAACTAAGTTCCTTTGAGGAGGTGTGGCTGTGGCACTCCTTAACATGAGATGCTGGCACTTCTGGCTCATTGCCATAAAACTAAAGCAGAAATACAAAACCAGGCTCCTCTGTGGGCTTTGCCTTTGTGATGCAGTAAGATTATTTTCTTTATCCTCCGAGCAATGTATCCACTTACATAGCCCAGGCAGAGTAACTCGGGGTTTCTGCACTTCCGGTGCCCTGTCAGATTTCTGTAATTTACTATTAGACAGAATGAGCACATGACTCAGCAGTCAGTGTAAAGTTACCCTAACTTGTTGAGTGTGCCAGAGCTTTGGCCTGTGTGATGGGACTTAAAAGTGTTTGATGAAGGGTCTTGTTGGGTTGACTTGGAGCGATAACACGTAAACTTGGAAGCACACTGATGATGCAAAATGAGGGGGTAGTGCCTTTTTAATGGGGACGGGGTGAGTTTTAGTTCATTTATTTTTGTCAATAGCTTGAAGAAGAAATTATCTTGTGAATCCGGCTGAGGGTTCATTTAAAAAGTTCAGTCTTTTCACCGCCCACCTCCGGTCCTCCAAAGGGGGGCCGTGTATACTTGCCACTCTATTGTACAGGCTCTGCATGACTGTTCCCAAGCCACATATTTACACACAAGCTGAGATTTGACCACGAAAGCATCTAGATAGGTAATTTCTTTATATGGATTACGATATAGATTTTTTTTTTTTTTAGACTCTAGGGATCCTTTATATAGTAAAATCCATTCAAAGAAAGCAAAAAAATTGTACCTTAAACTAAGAAAATAATTCATTTGCAAGCGGTCATGATATAAAAACATTTTATCAACGTTTTTCAACTGAGGCTGTGAAACAAAGGTGCACTGCTTTTCTGCAACCAGTCTTATGTGTTCCTGTAACATATAGTGAAACAAGTCGCACTCTCTTCTCTGTCTCGCTCACACTCATTCTCACTGGCCATCGCTCTCTTTCTGTGTGTCTCTCTCTGTCTCTCTTTTGGGTGGTGTTATTGTGTTGTTCAAAATGCAGAAACATAAATCCCCATGTTTCCACAGGTAACCATGAAATATTGTGTTAAATATGCAGAAGCATAACCACCCATATTTTCACAGGTAACCATGCAATATGGAAAACATTTTATGGTTCCCTGTCAAATATGAGTTTCTTCATCATAATGACATTACCAAAACTACACTCCAAAGTTTCGCAATTATCAGAGTCCATGTGATTATGTAGCAAGGTTATCTAAATTATCTCACGAGCTTATCTAAACATGCAACACAGTCTCCGGCAGTTTTATTTTTATCCATTTGAGCTAGATACATTTTTTTTGTGAAATCTGCAAATTATGTTGCAAATGTGGAAAATAATGCTGAAGCTACAGAATCGCATTACTCCACTGGCCCTCAACATAGCCCATTGTTATCCAACAGTTTACTTAAGAAATGTAAATCGGAACATTTTAATTCAAGTTAGTGAAAATTGTTATCTTAATTAGAACAAATCAGCCTTATGAAGTTAACTACCCCAAATTAAAAAAAATGTGTAACTTACATATGTCATATGAACTTACATTGCCATCTCTGGGTTCACTTAAGTTTTGGCATTATGGTCTGTGATATCACCAGAATCTCTCAATGATAATATTGGACCATATTACATGGTTATCTGGTGGCACATATGTATGCCGTGGCAGTAAAAATAGGAGTGCCAATAACACATTTTTTAAAGCAACTGTACTAATAAATTCACATTTACACATTCACTACTACAAAGCAAATGTCAAATTCCAGTTTATTACCACAGTAAAGTGAAATTTACATTAAACACTCTTTACTGCTTCACAGATTGAACATTACAATCACTTTTACACAGGGAAACAGCTCTGCTTATAGGAGGCCTCTTCAAAGTGATTAAATCCTTTTGCACAAATTTAACCCCTTGCATCCTTGTTTTTTTTAAAAATACATTGAAGAAACAAATACACATGAAAAATCCCTGGTACAAACCATATATACAGATGAAGAAAGTGCAATGTGCTATTTATTACCATATTTATACACATAGCATGTGTTTTGTTTCGGACATATACAACATGTCTTCGTTGCTCGCCATGGGTTATATGTTATGCATAATATTAGCTCTAAAATAGTACATAGAATGTGTTTATCGTTAGCTAAGCCAACTAACCCGATTTACCAGACTTGAGAGACGGTGAGCAATCGAGTGGTTGATAGCAACTATTTGTTTTTTTCAACATGTGTCAACAGGTCGCCTTTGAGAGTGATTAAAACATTGCCGTGTATACCCTAGCAATTCCTGCTGCTAGGAAACCTGTTTTGGAAGCAAACTTAGGGCATCTGAAGACCTGTTGGGAAACATGTTTTTCCAGAGTAGCTAGAAAGGGGTCCTTATTAAACAGCGCAAACCTTGGAAGCAAGTTTTCTCCTAATTTATTTACTAACAAAATAGCGCTCACAGGACTGTAGATGTAACTTGGCTGCTGCACAAAGACTCCATAAGGTAATGGCGTCCAGAAAAAGTCTTTACTCCTCAAAATTAAAAAAAAAAAAAAAAAAAATCCATTGTTTTCCAACTACAAACAAATCCCAAAGGTTCATTATTTTAATACACCAGACCAAATGCTGTAATTGTTGTAATGCATTTTGCCAATGCTCACTTGGTTCCAAAGTGCTAGGCATTAGAAGTGAGTCTGGCTTACTTGTAAGTAATATTTGTGTAGTTAGTACTGCCTGGAATATCATATTTAGCTTGCCTAGCAAAGTTATAAAACTTTTCCTGTCTCTCTATCTCTCTCCCAGGTGCGGGTCTTCGTTAACCAGCTGTACCAGCCAGAGGTCGTAACTGATATAGCGAGGAATCCAGATCTCCAGGCCATCCGCATTGCCTCCGTCAACCCTATCCTGGACCCCTGGATCTATATTCTGCTTCGAAAAACCGTCCTCGTGAAGCTGATTGAGAAGATAAAGTGCCTCTTCTGTCGCATGGGCGGGGGCAGGCGATCACACTCAAGGGGCAGCTTCAACTGTGTGGAGGGCAGGAGGACCTCATCAGTCATGTCCAGCCACTCGCCTTCCTTCGTCTCCCGGGAGCTAAGGGAGGTGACCAGCACCTCACAGACACTGCTTTACCCACTGGAGCTGAGTGACTGCAGTATGAAGGGCAGCAACATGTTGCCGGGCACGACTATTGGTGCGGGTCTGTCCAGGACATCGGAGAGGAATTTGCGTGGCTCAGACTTGTCAGACTCCTCACAGGGGACTGATGTGGAGCAGTCCTGTTTAGTAAAAGAAAGCAGACCCACAAGAACATCCAGCAGAACCTCCCTGAAGGGCAGTAACCTTCACGTGACTTTTCCAAACGAACCAGTAAATTTATCTGAAAAATGCATATAGGAGTTGATCAACTGCTCACACACACATCCTCCAAACCTTTACAATGACCTGGTGCACTTGGCAGACATGCACATTGCATCAAAGACACTTCCTTCGCTGGAGTCATCAGACTGTCAGTTACGCAGCCTGACAGGACGTGGTTGTGGACTCTGGACAGATCCGCTGTTCCAGAAAGATGAATGTCAGAGTGGACCATGGTGTTTGAAAACAGATGTCACAAAGGAGCACATTCCAACACAGCTGTTGGTTAAAAGGACATTGGTTTGTGTTGTCTAGAACTTGGTGGTGGTATCCTGTAGTTGGAATGATCTCTACTTTCTTCGTAAGAAGGTCAAGAGTTTTTCTTTTTAGAACTGAAGCCTATTGTGGTTGAAGACGTGGCAGTACTGTGCACTTCTAAGACAATCTGACTACCTACATGCTGATATTGATGTGTCTATGCGTTAAAATGTAAATTTTTATTGCTATGTACATAGGAAAATTATTTATTTTCTTCTCTATGAGAAGGTGTATTTTTCAGATGATCAGCAAGTGTAATTTAAATCCAGTGCCATATTCAAATTACTGTTAATTACATGCGAGTCAGACCAATTCTTCACTGGACATGTTCTGTAGTTTCATGTTGTAGTATCAGTGTACAGTTACAAATGTGTGGGGCCAAGTGTTGTAAACTAGGGCTGATAGAAAGCATATTTGTGTTTGCCTTGTCCTCAGGGAGGAGCTGCAGTTAAGGGATTTACAGTGACCCTGTTTGGGCTAGATCTTTCCAAATAGTTGGGGGTCTTTGGGTATTAAGTCGGGAACCACGGCCATATTTTGTTTGCTTGCGAGGTAGAGCAGGCCAAGCAATTGTGTTCCAGTGGAAAGTGAACAGAGCAAAGCATGGTCGCATCTTCAGCTACTTGAGAAGTTATTTCCTGAGCAAGTTTATTAAAGGAGAAATCTAGTAAGAACAAAAGTCCACTTCCCTTAACCGCATCCCACATTACTTAAAATTACCAACAATAAGGATTTCAGAAATGTCATTTGTTCAATGAAGCTTGATTGGGGTTTGATAACTTTTAGAAAATCAGCAACTAGATGGATTCATCAAGGAGGTACAGTGCCACCGACAGGCTGTCTTGCATTATCCCTGCAGAAGAGCTTCTTTCACAGCAGACCTAGGCTCAGCCATTCCCTTCAGTGCTGTTTCATTTTCTTCCAGACATACCCCACCGCCCAACCCAACATGTGCTACTGTGTCCCAAAGGATGCTCTGACCCTCCTCAGTAAGCACGTACTTTAAGACCAAATTAAACCCACATTATTGGGTGCCATTTTTTTAAGCAAGCGGTCACATTACAAATTTGACTATAATCTTTTGAAAATGGAACATTTTTCTTTTCACATCGTTTTATTTTTGCTGTTGGGTTACTGTCTAAAAAAACAGAACAATATTTGAAACTCATAGGAGTGTATTTAAGGTCTTTGTTGTTATGTCAGCTCCTTGAATATAACAACCCAAATTACTGTCCACTTATCTATGGGCTTGTGAAAAATCAAACCATTCACCATCCTATGAAACTTGCACTTTTGCCATTGTCGCACTGTTGGTTTTCAGCAGCTCTGCGACTTCTGGTTTTCTGAGACTGAAGGGCATAGTATTATGTTTTAGCTATAACTCCATATGCCCAGATAACCCAAAAGAGAATTTAAAGAACCCAATAGAACCTAGAGATCAGACTGCCCTCACTTAAACGCAACTCAAGGGGGGTGGGGGGGTATTGTTTTGTTAAAAGGGGTGTTAAACCATGCCTGTCGGAGAGTACCAATATGCAATGGCAAGACTAATGTATGCGAGTACTGCTATTATCTTGAAAACTTAATAAAAATCTGGTTGGGAAATGAAAGAAGTGCCCCTAAAAACCAAGGTGGAAGATAAGCACATCGATTGAACCACAAATCTTTACATATCCTGAGATTTCCTAAACACAAATTTAAATATCATATATTTTTTTTCTTTTTACTTATGTAATATGGTCCGTGTCCTCAAAAGGGAAATGATAGACAAAAAGTAGCTTTTGTACAAAGACTGTTTTGCAAAGTATCACTTAATTATGTTAATTGTAAAGCTATTAGTCTTTTTGTTGTTGTGTGCCCTGTTTTGGTCATGACATCACAATCTTTGACTCGGCATGCAAGCAATTCAAAGAGAATAGAGGAGGCTACCATTGTGACACTGGCAAAAACATAGCCACAAAATAGTCACCATTTTACAGACAAAGACTTCAGCAAGAGAACAAACCTACTGTATGCAGAAGTACAAAATCAAGTTAAACTTTGCAAAACAGGTCCTCATATGATACCCCATTATAAGGATACACATAAGAAATGCAAATGGATTTCTTAAAGGGAGAATAACTATGGGCTCTTTTCAAGACTTGCTTTAAAGTTGTGAGTACAGCGTTTGGTCACCAGAGCTGGATTTGTTCCTGGAATTTAGGATAGCTAAATACGATACATTATTTCAATAAATCTAAATTGGAACAGTTTACATGGTGGTTTGCCTAAAAACCTGATGTCTGTAATGGTTCTGGCTGTCATGGGCCCAGGTTCAACGTGCCTTGTGGGCAGGCGCAAAACCGCCTGAGTTTTGTTTCCTCATAATTGCTTTAATGCCTATGTGGCAATAGCAGCAAAGAGGCACTTCTCATTAAAACAACTGTGCTCCTGTGTAGCCTCATACACCAACAAATAGTTGATAAACTGAAATGTTTCTATACTCGTTAGCTGTCATCCCTTACCTTCCACATGGTTTACACTTCATGGCCGAACTACCGCTGGCAGTATTCATAGGTTCATGTCTTACTGAAAAACAAGGGACATTCATTTCACTCTGTATTCCAACTGCTTCCGGGGGTTTGGCAAATCCTATCTAAAACCGTTTGACACTTAAAAACTCAAAGGGTACAGTGCAGTGCAATGCAGTAAAATGTATGGTCAGTGCACACTACAGTAGGTTATGTGTTTATTTAAAGCATTTTCAAGTTCCCTCGTGGAATTAGGCCCCATTGTTAAGGTCATCCGAGGGGACAGAAGCTACTGTCTTTTAGCAGGAGTTGGTCCAAGACTGCCGGATCCAGGCCAGCTTTCAGGACGTCCACATGGGTACAACAATGACACTAAATGCACATAATTTATATAGTAGTTGATCAAAGTGAAAATAATGTATGGATTTAACTTTCTGGCACCAGTGGAGGACACACCTGTTTCGAGCTCTAGCAGCATTGTTGCCCATTGTTTCTGTGCGGAATTGTGCAGGGTTTATCAAAACATAATATCGAGCATGTTCTGTTGCTTAAAGTGTTTATGTGAATTGCTTCGTCGTGATTACATTATGAACCCGATGTTGATGGTGCGTCAAGACAGCGGTTGTGCTGGCCAAAATGTTTTTGGAGATCACAATAAAACAGAATTGTTCATTTTACTGTGGTTTTTGTATGTGCTCTTTCAATCAGTAAATTGTTGACTAACTTTCATCAATATTTCTACAAAAAAGAAAATCAGTGAGCGATTTGCAACACCTTGTTATTAATCAAGGATGCATACAATCCATGTCAGTACTGCATGAATAGCAAATCTCTTGCATCACTATAGAAAAGGTTTGCTATTGACAGTATTAAAACCCGGTTGGCTAACATATGTGATGATATATTATCAATTCAATTCATGATCTTTATTCGGATAAACAGTATATCCATTAAAGTACAACCATACAAAGACTGTTGAGATTATAAGACACAGGGGTCGATTCCGATTCGGGCCGGAAATTTCCCCGACCGAGCCGGACCCGGAGAGATTTCCGACCGAATCGGACCCGTGCAGTCCGACCGAACGAGTCCGATGCGTCCGTATGTTATCGGACACGAGTCGGTCGGACTCCCATTGAACTCAATGGGAGCCGGTCGTACAACGCGTACGCGGGCTCCCATTGCCTCAATGGGTGCGAGGCGGACAAGGGCGCCCCTACAGCGAGTACGCCGCGAAGCGCCCGCGGCGTACACGCACAGGTAGGGGGACCCTTGGGTCCCCCTGTGTGCGCCTCGCACGGGTACGCGTACAGGGGGTCCGACACGGACCCCCAAAGTACGGCTCCGACAGCGAGTTCGAGTCGGACGGCGCGAGTCGGTCGGAGCGGTCGAGGTGCGCATCGTACTTACCCGGCCGGAAAACGTCTCCATTGCGCGGTGCGAATCGGGTCCGACCGAGTCGGTCGGAGCGGTACGGTCCGGGTACGAGTCGGTCGGAGCGGTCGGGTCGCCCGGACGAGTCGGTCGGCGAATCCGCATCGTACTCGCTCGGCCGGACTCAGCGTACGGTCCGGTCGGGTAACAGGCTTTCGCATGGCTTTTTCCCGACCGAATGGTATTGGGTGCGCCTCCGACCGAGATCGGAATCGGCCCCACAGTGTCACATGTTAGAATATAATGAATAAAAAGCATTATTTACAGCGTGACCAATCACAGTTAAGAATTCAAGGGTCTAGCATGGACTTACGTGCCCGAATAGCAACTCTCAGAAAAGTACTTAAGCGAAAGACAAGCTCCTCATCAATCAAAGCAAGTATACTTGTATAAGCCAGATCCAAGCTAACAGGTTTCCTTTTTTAAAATAGGGATAATGTATCCCCTTGCTATATTTCATATAATATTTACAAAAGAATAAAAAATGCAGAGTTGTCTGTCCGCTAATTCCGTCACATGGGCAGGGTACCAAATCAATTTTGGGATGGTGACCGAGGGGAAAACATAATGCAAACCTGACTGTCCCTGCTCTGAGACGGAATAACAGACTTCTTTCCCAATGACTCATAGGTAGGGTGAGGTAGTTTGGTAGGGGATAACAATATCGGACTAGTGACATGTAACTAGAGACAAGGGTTTTCTGTGATTCCTGAGCTATACGCTCGGTACTGTAGGATAAGTAGAGTGCATTTCTAAGATCTTTTTTCCGTAGCGTTTCAGCTTTCTTGGGGTTTCTAAAAATGCAACCCTGATTAATACTGTATAAGCTCTGGTAAACTCTGGATAGCCAAGGGATATCCATCCCTTTCTCACACTTCAAACAGTCCATGATAATATCTCTAGTCAGAATAGCTTCCTCATTCCTCCAAACAGACAACCAGAAGAGAGCCGGACGAGCACGTATAAAATCAGTGACCTAATTTAAATTTAATTCTTTATGACAAATATAATGAGATGTCGAGATTGGGGTGCCCAACAGTTTCCTGCAAAATCTATTTTCTTCCCGCTAAATGCAGGAGCTGTTTGTGGTGCCCCAAATCTCCGCTCCATAAGTGGCTACTGGGACGCATTGCAATTTAAAATGGCTAAAATAACGCCAGTATTCTTAGGACGGGGGAAACTAAAAATTGAATTGATGGTCTTTGAGAACTTGCTCCTGGAGTGAGAAAGATGCTCAGTCCAGGAGCCGTTCGCAGCAAAGACCACACCAAGGTAGGGGAATTTACCAGTACACATTAATTTTTGGCTGCCAACGGTGATAGAGGTAAAAGAGTGTTTCCGTGGGCCACAAGACATTAAAAATGATTTTTTTAAATTGGCTCTTAAATCCAGACTGTCCATATGTTTAACAAACGACTGTACTAAGATGCGCAGTGAGTTTGGGGTGCGGCCTATAAGCACCGCATCGTCTGCATAAAGTAGCACCGGCAAAGGTTTGCCGTTGATCATAGGGACATCTTGGGTTGCAGTTATCAATGATTTATTCAGGCCATTAATGTAAATAATAAAAAGAAGGGGGGCCAGAACGCATCCCTGCCTGACCCCCCTTCCTACCTTGATGGGCCCTGAGACCTCACCACCTCTGCCAATTCTCACTTGTGCCTGAAGGTCCTTATGGAGATAAGCCATGAAATGAACCAGAGGAGCGTCTAAACCATGGCCCACCAGGATAGCCCACAGCTTTGACCTGTTGACAAAATCAAAAGCTGAGGACAAATCCATGAAGGCCAGGTGGACAGGGGTTTTACGGGCAATGGTATATTTCCCAATTACAAGGCTAAGATTGAGACATTGCTCGATGGTACCAACCTTCCTACGAAAGCCTAACTGGCAGCGCTCTAAAATGCCATGTTCCTTTGACCATTCCTGGATCTTATTATATAGGACTCTGCCCAGTATTTTTAGAGTGTTATCAATCAACGATATTGGTCTATAATTAATGGGCTGTGACCGGTCCCCCTTTTTAGGTCTCGCCTGAGCCAGCGCATGCGCTGGTCTGGCGAGACATTTAGTAGTGGGTTTCAGAAATGCGACCACTTTTTTTTTTTTTTTGTCCTGGCCTAGAGCATGCGAGTACGCGCACAGTAACGCGCGCATTCCTCGCATGCTCCAGGCCATCTGGCTTTCCTTTCCAACCCTCCTCCTCCTCCCCACCACAGAGCGCTTCTAGCAGCCGCGCGGCCGTGTCACTTTCACGGCCGTGCGTCACTTGCTCTCCCGCTCCTCCCCCTCCCCCACCACAGCGCGCGGCCAATGCTTGTTTTTACAAGGCTTCCAACATGGGAGCACGATTACCTTTGTGTCGTTGTATATTCTGGTCTGTGTACATGGCTTCACCTACCAACATCTGTTTTATTGCTTTACTAACTGTTATTCAAACAATTTTCACTTTACAAACTGTATAATTCTTAGCCTGGCTCTTATAGTAAATCTACAGCGCCAGAACTCCCGCAGTGATAAGATTTCCCAGAGCAGGTTTGGGCGCTTTCCAGCTCTCCCTTGGGTAATCTTGAGCGCTACTGTGTCTTTATTGGTATATATTCCGCTGTCATTAGAAAATGGACACGGACAACATTTAGTGCATTGTACTAATGTTTTGCCCTTGCACTGCATACGTTGAACTTGTTTGTGTGTTAATGACGCATTTGTGCCAAAAATAATTTAGATGTTGCCTTTATTCTTTTTACCGAGTTTTAGATAGCGCGAACTTGACCCGGTATCGGAGGGGTTTACATAGCACGAGTTGCGTTACATGAGGACACATTCATTTTTTTTGTTAGGCACGGGAAGTTTAAGTGATTTGCCCAGAATAACAGGATGTTCAGCGTCATTGCCGAGACTCGAACCGGGTTCCCCAGAATCGAGGTCGACCGCCCTAGCCGTTAAACCAACTCCTCTCCCGTGTGGCTGTTTTCATCTCTTACCATGGATGTAAGCCTGGATGTTAGTGGAATCATTTCACTGGGCAATTCCTAGCGATGATAATACAAATGTCTAAATGAGGCCGCATCTAATTGGACCAGCAAGGGCAATTCATTTATCATTCCACGTTTTCTTTTATTAGCCTGTGGGAGTGTTCTATGACTTATTCAATGAAATAATGATGCATGCACAGCTGTCAAGCACATCAATTATGACATTAGTCATTTATTGGGAACAGGAGACGTCAGCATGTGTGAAAGGGGCTGATCTTTGATTTGGCCACATTGATCTTCACGTCATTCTCCTGGCAGTGCTTTTCTGTCACCTTCAATCATTGGACGAGACAACTCTCGGCGGAAGCAATTACAAGTGTGTTGTCCGCCTCCACGAAGGGCAGAATTACCGGGCCTTGGTTCATAGGCTTCCATCTACAGCGAGGAGGTATTTTTGAGCATTTGTTATGACAGGACTCAAAGAATCTCGCTGAAGCTCCATGGCGAATGTTCTTTATTCCAGAACAACTTCGTGTTAATCACTTGTACTCTACTTGGAGCAATGTATTTTTTTTTTTTTATCTGATCTTATGAGCAAAGTTAAGAATAGCATTTTTCACGCAGGGTCATTGTTTCAAAGATGTGGAAGTTGAAGTGTTGATGCATTTAAAAATTAGGGAATGTAAACAAATGGTAAGCCTTTGAACTTTCAAGTGATTTCAGGACATGCAAAGGCATTAATGAGAATAAGAAAATATTCAAGTTCATGCAGGTAGCCAGTGTGAAATGAATGATAAAGACAGGCCGCAAATAGTGGGTCCACCTGTCCGTAATTATGCGATGCAACAAATGCCTATTCAACGGAGGGGTAGCAAAATGAGCAGCCTAGGAATATTAATTTGGCAGGTTGCTATTTGTGGCCCCCAGTAATTGGCTAACGATGCAGTGATGGTGGACCACAAGGAACTGCAGAACTCCATCCCTGCGTTGCAACTCCAATACTGTTAACATTTTGAAGATACCCCAGTAACCAGTGCTACTTAAAACAAGCATTGGCATAGCCAATAGGTCTCGCCTTTGGGACCTTATAAGTGGTTAGCCAGAGGCTTTGGCTTTGTTTTTAAGTTATGTTGTAGAACAGTGTGGCTGTTGTATAGCATGTTAAAAAATTATAATAAAGAAGACTGGCTTCCTTATTTTGTGGGTACGTGCATGCATTAACATGTGAAATGATGCATGAGCCTTTTTTTAAAAACTTTTTTCACAAAGCCCACAACGAAAAAAAAAAACCACGTTTATGTAGCATTGGGCAGTGGGGCCATTGCTTTGAAATAACGTTATTGGCAATGATTCTAAAGTTGCATACAAGGGTTTCACAAAGCTCATAACGGAAAAAATACAGGTTTATGTAGCATTGTGGTATTTGGCAGTGGGGCATTGTTTGGAATAACGTTATTGGCAATGATTCAAAATTTGCATACAAGGGTTTCACGAAGCCTACAACAAATCATTGCCAATAACGTTATTTCAAAACCATGGCCCTACTGCCAAATGCCACAATGCTACATAAACGTGTATTTTTTTTCGTTGTAGGCTTCGTGAAACCCTTGTATGCAAATTTTGAATCATTGCCAATAACGTTATTTCAAAGCAATGGCCCAATGGCACAATGCTACATTAACGTGTTTTTTTTTTCGTTGTGGGCTTTGTGAAAAAAGTAAAAAAGGCTCATGCATCATTTCACATGTTAATGCATGCACGTACCCACAAAATAATGAAGCCAGTCTATTTTATTATAATTTTTTAACATGCTATACAACAGCCACACTGCTCTACAACATAACTTAAAAACAAAGCCAAAGCCTCTGGCTAACCACTTATAAGGTCCCAAAGGCGAGACCTATTGGCTATGCCAATGCTTGTTAAATATTGGGACTATGAAACTTCTTGCCCAGGTGTCAGGGAGCGGACCCGACATACAGTGATTGAAAACATTCAGGAGAAGGGGAGCCCAGAAGTCCGGGATCCATTTAATGAGATCGATCGGTAGCCCATCCGGGCCAGGGGCTTTATTCCCGATAGACTGATGGATGGCCTCTTCTATTTCAGGGAGTGTAATTTGAAGAGTATTAGGGAGACTATACTCCAGCTGTTCAATCTCTCCCTGCGGGGTAGCATAAATATTTGAGAAATGATCTTCCCAGGACTGACTCAAGATTGTACAGCTAATTGGTGTTAATAGCTGTCCCGTGGATCTAAGATCCCTTACAGCAGTCCAGAATAGGTTGCCCCTTTTTTCCGTGGCAGCCTGCGATAGGGCTTCCCAGCGATCCCTTAAGAGTGCCTCTTTCCAGCTAGTAATAGCTAGTTTGTACATCTGTCTGGCCAGTTTTACGTCATAGGAGCACCTGGGGTCAGCTGACAAAACCATGCGCAGGTTCCTGTTGGCAGCAGAACATGCAGAATCAAACCATCTAGGGCCCGGTTTCCTCAAGGAGGCGGGCTTTGACAGGAGGGTTTTAACTGCCTGACAGAGTTTAGAAAAGCCACCAACTACCTCCTGATGAGGGGCTTCAGATGACAAGCAGGAGGTGATATGGGGTAAGTTATCCTTCGCTAATAATTTAAACAGATCCCCATTATCAATGCCCCTCCAAGACAGTGTTAGATTGTCAGTAGATGGGGTTAGATCTTTAGCCCCACATTCAATTGGGAACACGTGTCGGGGTGCTAATCTGAAAGTGGTTCTAATGGGGTTGTGATCCCCCTGAGTGGTGGCAACAACCTCTGCGGTGAATAAGTAATCCGTGAGTAAAGAAGAGATGAAAACAAAATCTATTACGGATGAATATCCCCTACCTCTAAAGGTCGGGAGGTGGTTGTTAGTCGCGTGAGGTGTGCCCAACTGCTCCATAACATTAACTAAGTTAAGCGAGCTCAGTAGAGCTGCCAATTCTGCTCCCCTGCGAAACGAGGGGCCCATAGTATATGGTTCCGTGACACAATGCCTGTCATAAAACTTTGCATTAAAGTCCCCGCCTAAAATAATCCCAATAGTGTTCCATCCGGATGCCTGGTAGTCTAGGTTGGAAATAAAATCAAAAAGCTCAATAAAATTCTTGTTGGGAACTGATGCAAAATCGTTATTGTAAAAGTTTATCAAATAAAGAGAGACTCTTCTCTTAAAGAGTATTACTTGGAAGTTAGGGCTGTTTGTTGGGAATATCTTATAACTACCACCAGTTGCTACATTAAGACCAATAAGAAGGCCCCCAGATGGTCGACCTATATTATGGCTGGAGGCCGGGACGCAAATACAATGAAACCCTTCAATATATGAATCGTGTGTGGCCCAGGTCTCTTGGAACATAATATCTTGCTCTTTGACCAGGCGCAACCAATCCTGGTCATCGAGCTTGGAGTGCAGTCCTGCTACATTCCAGCTGAGGATGTTCAGATCAGCTCCATTGTTAATACTAGTGGGTGGGCATTCGCCATTGTCGGTAATGGTTGTAACTGTACTAGCAGGGGATTATCAAAAACAGATAACCTTTCCCAATCAATCCAGCTCGGAGGGTAGGTGTGGCTAGTAATGTTTCATCTTATAGGACTCTGTTCTGGCAAACAAAATAAAGGGTGTTCTCCAGTGACCCCTTAAATGGTCAGATAATGTAGGAGGCATGAAGCTACAAAGCCAGTTTTGTTGAAACCAACAGTTGATTGGATTCTGGTGAGGTGACTCCTTACCTGTTATAAGCTGGAAGATTCTTGCAGTGTGCGTTGTATGGTGAAACACCTATACTTCTATAGAACTCCAAAGGGACCGGTGTTCTGATGGACAATGGGGAACGAAGGTCTGTACTTTGATGTACAGACTAGAGTGGAAGTTTCAGACCATATTTCCTTCATGCCAGTGCCGGGATGGTTCTAAACGATGAGACTCGATGAATTTTGCCATTTCCTAGTCTTCTAAACCCAGAGGGCGAATACAGCTGATGGTGCGCGAAGAACATGCCTTTTCCATTATATAATGAAGACAGCTTTCCATTATAGCGTCGCATTGAGAAGGACTCCATCTAAATGTGAACATTTAATCATACATGGCTTTTTACACGTTATCTTTGTTTTGGGAGAAAACAAAAAGAAAACCGCATTGACAAAACAATTACGTCTCCCTGGTGTGTAGTCGATGCCCTCAAAGACACGCACCTTGCTTGAACAAACTCTAGGCGGTAGGTGCACTGGAACTGTGTAGCAGTGGAGGGAAAAGGAGTATGACAGTGTTGACTACATTTCGAAACAAGAAAAGGTAAATTATGCGGTATAATGCAGCGCAATCTGTAGAAGAATTATTTCGCTAGTCTATAATTTTAACACAATACTGTGTGGGCAAAGGTTTCATCACATTAGTAGACTTTTTTTAAGAATACAACAGTGATCATCTCAAAAAGGTGACCAGTCACCCTTTGTAAAGTGTCTGCCACTGTGCATACCAGCGCATTTTTAGTAACTTTTGATCTGTTTGGGTTAGAAACAGCATTTTTCTTTTGTTAAAATCTGCAAATGCTGCAGATGAATGATATGGCAAGCACAGTCAGTCTCTTATTAAGCAGAAACTGCTGTGGGCACAGAATTGCATAGTTTTAGTGGCCCCACTTGGTGTACCTGCATAACTGGCGATACATACCAAATCACCTACAGGCATCAATGCACAAGGAGGTATTTTAGTACCCAGGGATGAAACGCATACAGACTCGCAGTCACACTCAGTAAGGGTGATTCAAAGATAGACAGATGGAAGTGTCTGGGTGGTGACTGGACAATGGGTAGGTATGGATGTATATATGCATAGGTGTGGATCTATAAACGGATCCACAGGTTTGGATTGGTGAATGTGTGGGTGGTCGCCCTCATTCTGTTCTTTCTCCTTTCTTTTTTGTTCTCATGACCTCTCTTTTATACTCACAAAATGTCCCTCCCACAGTTGAAATTATGAGCATATTTCCCCAAAAATTTTCGCAGTGAGAGGCAAATTATTGCTCCCATAAAAAGGGGGAAATTTGTTGACCATGAAGAATTTGGGTCAAGTTTGGATTAACCATGGGAGGCGTGTTGGACATAGGCATGGGGTAAAGTGCTGCTCCCACAGAAGAAAGTTTTTCTTCCAGACCCTATTCAGAAAGCCATTTATTCATGGAATTTTAACATGCATGAATAAATGGTATGATTTGCAAATGCAAATTAACTTTCGTAATTCAATAAATGGGAGTCTGCTGACTGAGATTTATCTGTGTGTAATATAACCCCAGTATGGTTAATATTATGCATGGGCAAATCCTGTGACAAGGGTGCAGAGATGTTGGGCCTTATTACGATGGCGGTTGGACGAGAGTCCAATCACCATCGTCCAGGCACGGGACCATCTGACAAGGAGTCGGCGGTCCTGACAGCCAATTACGATGCGGCCGTCATGGAGGCGGTCGTAAAATGCTGTTTACCATTGCAGCTTGAGTAGCGGCCCAGGAAAAGGGCTACTGCACAAGCCGTAATGGTAAAGACCATTTTTCAAACATCCATGAACCGTGTGCAAAGCACCATGTGTTTGTGGGGGCACCACAGGTGCCCCAGGGCCACTTAGCGGAGGCCCACAGGTGCCCTGCTAGGAGCCCCAAAGTTCTTGCCCGCCTTTACATGGCGGGCGGACTGCCATGGAAAGGCTGTTGGAAAGGGACATTGTAATCCCTATGGCAGTGCCTGCGCAGGCACCGCCTTCATTGTAGAGATTACAATACGACTGATGCCCCAACGGGCTCCTTGAGCCTGTTGGAAGCATTGGCCTGTCCCTCGGACCGCTGCGGTCCGACCGACTGCATCATGATACAGCAGTTGCACTGCTATGCTGGATGTCGGTGGGAGTGCCACAGAGGGCCTGTTGGTGGCGGTCCCACCGACATCATAATCTGGCCTTTAGTGGGTAGTCACAAATTCCTTCCCAAACCACTTCCCTCCTAGAAATAGTAGAGGTTTATTGGAATGGTAAATACCCCCTAACTTTGTGCGCTTGTAGGGTAAAGGGTTTCTCTATAGGTAATAATATTTCCCCAGTTCTTAAAGTGCAAAGCCATTTACACATGTACAATATTACACTATGCATTATTATGTTAGTGGATCTGCTTTCACATAGACCTTATTAGGTATTGGAAAACATTTTCAGGAGGACTCCTAGGATCCTGCAATTGTTTCAGGTTTTCATGGAAACCACTGTGAATTCAGAAGGTTTGTAAATATGCACATAAGCGAGGGAGCCAAACTCCAAGTGCAGATTTGCCAATTTTTAGATCATTTGGCCCCATATTTGATAGTAAAAGACAGGTATTTCCATCCTTTTCTAAAGCATTTTTAAATCGCTCTCCCACAACCCTAAAGATCCTATCAACAACCCAACTCCTGAACTTCTCATCTGCATTGCATGATAACTTCTCTGCTACATTAGGATACAACAACCGATACCAAGGCTGTCTTTACCAGGCCGGCCAGCCATGACATTATTCTCATGTGACGTAAAAACAACCCACTTCATGCTGGGACGCCATTCGTTTTTTAAAATTAATATTTGTACCAGCATCACTTGTAACACGCCCACAACTACACACCCCTCCTAATGACAGCTGACCTTTACCCAGTCCAATGGCAACCATGATAAATAATTGTTGGAAACTTAGCATTTTTAGCCATTGACACATGCTGGACCCTAAACCAATATTACTGCAATCTGTATTACCACTCGCCTATTTGTGGAATGGCCTTACCTGCCTCCTTTGTGGTAAGCAAATACATAAGAGGCTTATGATTCGGTCAGAGCAAATATTTGGGAGCAGGTTTACTTAGCCTTTGCCTTGCCCCTGCGCCACGAAGGCGACGCATTGCAGCGTAAAAGCTTATTTGGGATTTACAAAGCCATGCAAGGCCTGATTTGCATGGCTTTGCATAGCTTTGTAAAAAAAAAATGTAACGCAATGACGCTGCTTGCATTGCGTTACATTTCTTAGTGGTAGGCGTTCCATGGTGGAGCATGGGCGTTCCTGTGCAACCACTCATGGATTTCACAGAATTCCAAATTTCTTAAGGTTTGTAAAGCTGGAATTGCATGAAATTGGTATGCCTACCACAAACCGGCGTAACCAGGATAAAAATCCTTTTTTTTTCTTCATTATTTCCTCTTTCTATGCATGCTGCATTGTGCATGACAAATGGAAAGAGGAAAATGTCTCTTTGTATTGTTTGTGCAGGAAGGAATTCCTTCCTGCACAAAAACAATCGAGTGGTTGTTTCTTCACAAGGTGGGGGGGGGGGCATAAGTGAATGCCTTGAAACACAAAGTAGGAAATGCACAATGTCCTAATATGCTAGACGAAAAGCATCGATGCCTCAGAACCATGAGCTGGTCAGTTTTGAAAAGTTAGTGGTTCTGGAGTTTAAATTTCAAGAGAATTGAAAGTGCAGAATATGGGCCAACCTGTTTTTTTTTCTACTGCACTTTGCAATACAGGGAACCAAAAGGCACTGATGGCAGAAACAGTCCAAGGATTATCTGTGGCCTAGGGCAATTGATCTGTTTTTTTCTAAGGAGCGCTCTCCGTGTTCCAACAAATCAGGCCAGAGAGGAACACTACTATCCAGAGTGCTGTGTTACGTGCAGTACTTCATGCCTGATCATCTTGCAGCCCATGAATGATTGAGGCCTGTTTCAAGAACAGCTGTTTTCAGCCTAGCAGCCGGCAAGCACCAGTGGTATTGGACATTTCACTGTGGTGAATTTTTGGGAGACCTTACTAGGGTTCATACTTTTAGCTCTAATTACCTTAAAGCCAAGCTTAAAGAGAACTTAGAGAGCATGAGAGCTGTTTTCCTTTTTTCACTTTAAATGCATTTGAAACTAGGCTTGTGCTAATAAAATCTGTGTTTACACTGTCTTCCATCTTGAATCACTGTCGTATTAAACCATGTGATGACTAGTATTACCGTTTCTTGTTCTAAATAAAGAAATACACGTTTACTCTAACAAAGAACGTTCCCAGAGACTTTTCCCAGCACGGTGCTTAATCAAGGTCACACTAACTGTCCCAGGCTATTGGTATACAATGTATCAATAGAATGCTTGAATAAACTCTGAGAACAACGAAATCCCATGTAACACTACCAGGAGAGAATCCCTGAATGTATTCTGTAGCAAAATGTTTCCTCTTGTTCCTTATTGGCGCAGATTCTGAGAACCATGGACTTGTGTAGAAATGTATGAAAGTTATTGTCTAAAATCCAATATAAGGATGTGCATCTCTCTGTATTCCGGAACCCCCTTATTTCCCACTTTAGAAGGCAAATCCATGCTGCATTTCATAAAGAACTTTACTAAATTAATTGTACTGATGACTTGTACGCTCACCTTACTGATGGCATATTTCATGTATTTTGCCAAATAACTTATTTAAAATTCCAAATTATAACTGGTGGCTAACATTCTTAGTGGAATGTCTCAGTATTGATCATTGAACTTGATCACAAATGTATTATTGATGGGTTCAAATTGGGGGGGCACCAAAGTCTGCATCAGGTCTACACTGCTCCGGGTCCTAACCGTTGGCGTGCTTTGGCACAATCATTTAAGATAGATTTGCACGCCACAGATCTGATAGTACAGGTGATGGTCCCAATTGGATCCAACCAGTTAGTGACAAACTAATTGGCTGTAGAACCGACTACTGCACTTTCATGGTCCAGACAATTTTCCCTGAGATTTAAATTGACCCATTCCCAACCGGATCCTGGTTTCTCGAGTGGAATCCAGTGGACAATTTGAAAGCAATTATGTTTTTTTAATTTTTGGATTTGTAGGAGCAATAGTTTTTGTGTTCTTAATGATATTAGATTTTTTTGTAAATTGACAAATGTACAAATTGTTATACATATAATATAGAACTAAAGACAGGTACATCAAGTTAGAGCAGAGGTCTTCAGTCTGGGGGGCGTGACCCCCCAGGGGGGCCGTGGAGTCATGGGATGGGGGTCACGCATTCCTCCGCCTCCCTTGTGCCTGGATTCCAAAAGGTTTGTTTTCGTTTTGGAAAAAGACAGCCCACCTGGGAAGGCTAATTTCTCGTTAAAATGCTTCAGCTGCGTCTCCTGTGCTGCGAAAAGCTTTTCCCCTGAAAGAAATGCAAATGTGCCCTATTAGTTAATTTACAAGTGCAAAGGGTGCTCCAGACTCCAACCTTTGTGATGACAAAGATTTTTTTTTTTTTTTGTGGTAGTGCAAAGAGTTAACAACTGGGCTGTGAAGTGCTTGTATTTAATCCTAGTTGTATTTACATTTCCCTTAGTACCCCTAAGGAGGTGTTGAAGGGATGGTTATGTAAAAAACAATTTTTTGATTACATACACCCTGGTATTACTAAAATCTACATTTTGGAAGCACCATTTTATCGTAAAGCTATTTACACATTTTGTATCAGTCTATCTTATACTGTGTGTGATGCAATGCAAGTATAAAATAATGACTTACATATTCACAGTGCTTTCTGTCACAGGCTGTGACCTCTTAGCACTAAAAATACTCAAGGCACTATTCTCCACTGCACCAACCAAGATTTAATTTTGTAGCTCCCTGGTTACGCACAGACCTTTTTTTAAATGTATTTTTCATTTACACTGCCCATTATTTTATATGTAGGTACCTGATTGTGAAAGACCTAATAAACGTACATAATATTTTGAAACTTATTTATGAGAGGCTTGCGCCACCAGAGCATCACTTTTTTGGATGCTCCGGTGGGGCAAGTGTCTCAACCATACCTATGAGGGGGCACAAAGTCACCCTGCATGGCTTTGCATGGCCTCATAGATATGCAGTAAGACAAAGTAGCGCAAGTCACTGCGTAGCCTTACTCTGCGTCATAGGTGTTGCGAGGGGGGTTCTCAAGCAACACTCATGGATTTTTATGCTGCCCCAAATTTACAAAATCACGTAAACCTGGGGCAGCGCCAAAAAAATAAGCCTCCCCAGCGGAGGCGTAACGAGGAGAAATGTTTCTCCTTGTTTTTTCCTTTCCATGTGTGCTGTGTGCTGCAAAACAAAACAATGTTACCCTATACTGAGTGTTATTTGCTGGTATAGAATGAAGTTCAATGAATTTACAATCATGCCAACATGTAAATGTCATGTATATATCATCATATACTTATATTGCCAGGTTTGTTAGGGTGTATGGAGGGAAGTTAAGTAATTAATTAACAATTAGCTATTAACTTTTAATTATGTAATTGATTATCAATTATGTAAATTGTGCTATACTTATTTATTTTTATTATATTTTAGGTGTGGGTTGCTAGATTTGTAGGAGTATAGGTTGAAAAGGTAATTATGCGATAAAGAACCATTCTTTTTAATTGAAAATTAATTATTAGATTGTTTATGAATGTTGTAAATTAATAGGGTTACTCAAATATGTAATGTGTTTGAAGTAAAGTAGTTTACCTACTGTTGCTTAGACTGGAGTGGTAATAGTAAATTTAACCCTTCTGAACTCCAACGTTTTCCCTACTGTTGCACAGACTGGATTGGGAATAGTAAATATTACCCCTCCAAAGTCTAACGCTTTCCCTAATGTTACATGGACTGGAGTGGGAATAGTAAAATTAATCCTTCCGAAGTTCAACGCTTTCCCTATTGTTGCACAGACTGTAGTAGTAAATCTTACACCTCCGAAGTCCAACGCTTACCCTACTATTGCACAGACTGAATTGAGAATTGTAAATTTAACACCACCGAAGTCCAACATTTTCCCTATTGCTGCTTAGACTGGGGTGGGAATAGTGAATTTCACCCCTCCAAAGTCCAACGCTTTCTCTACTGTTCCATAGACTGGAGTGGAAATAGTAAATGTAACCCCTCGGGAGTCCTACGCTTTGCATACTGTTGCGCTATTTGGAGTGGAAATAACAGATTTAACCCGTCCGAACTCCAGCAATTTCTCTACTGTTGCATAAACTGGAGTGTTAATAGTATATCTATTATTCCTAGACTCCAATGGATTTCCTAATATTGGTTACATATATTTCCAAAAATATTTGTGTATAATTGTAATTTTATAGTTTTAAAAAATATATTTTTATTTATTTTTAAATTGTTATATATTTTTAGTAAATGTTTTTTTATTTTAACTTTTTCAATTTTATTTGTTTGGTAGTTTATTAAATGATGAATATTTTTTCTGTTTCATGTAAAAATATATATATATATATATATATATATATAATATATATTTTCGATACCAGTATTAAAAATATATATTTTACATTATCTCAATTTCTTTAATTCTTTAAATTTTCTGCTATAAAAAGCACATTATATATATATATATATATATATATATATATATAATTATATTTATATATACATATATAATGTGCTTTTTATAGTATTACATTTAAAGAATTAAACAATTTTTTATATAATATAAAATATACATTTTTAATAATTCTTTTCCAAAGTATTTAAGATTTACTACTTTAAACGATATATATATATGTATATATGTATATATATATATATATATATATATATATAGGATCAACAAAGTTGGAGAAATGCTGCGCACTCCGGCCAAAATTACTGATGTATTTTTTGTTATTAAAATTAATGAAAACACTGACAACTGGGGGTCGCGTAACTAGTTAGCATGGAGGAGTCTCGTTCGTTATCGGAATTAACCAGCCAAATCGCTCCACCAACTAAGAACAGCCATATATATATTATCCACCAATTGATTCGAGGGCAGCGCGCAACACGGCCGGTGCAGTTGTGCGAGGACGAATCAATCCTCGTGAAAAGTTTCCCACAAAGTAATACTACGCACTCCAGGGATTTGTTAAAGCTAGTTTATTAGCTTGCCACCATCACCAACGCGTTTCGACCTCTGCGGTCTTGCTCATGGTTAGCATTGTTCATTTTTACTTTCCATATATACATGAAAGCCCACATAACCCTCAATGAGGCATTGTGGGACATATAGTTTCTATAACTGTGTGTACATCGTTTCATTACAAACAGATATCGTTATTGCATAATCATACCGGCTTAATTCATGGGAAGAATGATGACAGCCTGATACTCTGAATTGTTGTGGTCATTTCAAAGTCACATATATATTCGTAAATTATGTTACATTTCCAAATTACTGCTTGCCCCTCCGATTACACAATGGGTTATTTGTTTCGTAATGACTAAAAAATACGGGACTAGTGCCCCTTGATTGCACATATTTACCTCAAATTCCATATTATTAATGGCATCGTATTCCCTGGATCATGTACCTCATTGGGTGATCCAACTCTGATTGTATGCAGCTCTGTAACATCATTTTTTACTTCTATAATTCTCGGCTAAGTGCCTTGCTAGTCACCAATCATCATGTATTATCTATGGGCTGTATATTCACTCTTCCTCTGGTGGCTATGTTCTAAATATTTTCCAGCAACATTTATAAGTGTACATATAATTATTCGTCCCCATTCAAGCCATGAGGTTGCTTTGTCCTGAATCTAATAATCAATCTGGAATCAAGGCGTCTTAATTTGAGTGTTCTGTTACCACCCCCTGACTTACTGGTACCGATGCCATTCCCCAGTATTTCATTGTTTGCCAATTATATCCTTGATGTAGTCTCATGTGTTTTGTCATTGCATAGTTCTTGTCATTATTTTGTAATGCCCTAATATATTCTAAAATCCGCTTTTTAATGGGCATATTGTACTTCCTATATACCGCATGCCACACTGGCATTCCAGAGTATATACCACATAAGTTGTTTCACAGTTTATCCTTTCATTTATCATAAATGTTTTTCCTTTGAAATCTTTAATTTCTTTGATGTTTTTCCCTATTTGACATGCTTTGCATTTCTCACATCTATTGAATCCTCTCTGATGTTGTTCTAACCATGTTTCGCTCTTTGGTCTTACATAGTGGCTATGTACCAGTTTGTCCTTAAGTGAGGGGGCCCTTCTGTATGTCACTTCCCGTCTTTCTCCTAGTCTCTCCACCAGATCTGGATATTTTCGTAGTACATTCCAATGTTTTCAGGAGTGGCAAGAGAGTTGTATGCGAGGATGGAAAAGGTGGCAGATGCATGTAGAATCGATATAACCCAGCAAAAGATGTCACTGAAGAATGTTAGGATGACCATGAGCGAGAAGAAGTTAAAACTGTTAAAACTCCCTTCCTAAACTCAAGAGAGAATCTCAAGAAGTGGTGCACACAGATGGAACAGATTATGACCGTTTCCAAGGTCTTGAGGGAAGATTTGGATGCATTATTTGAGGTGGTCCCAAGGGACCTGTGGGCAGAATGTAAGAGAGCAGTTGATTGGGCAACATAAGAACCCCCTAGAGTAATAGGGACCAATGCACCTTCACCCATACTCAAAACTATATATGACAAAGTCAGAAAACATCTAATGACAAAGGTTCCCCAAAAGGAAATGAATTGGCCTAAGATTTTCTGAACCTCACAAAAACCAAAAGAGTTGGTTCATGCCTACTTTGAGAGGTTGAACAGGGAGCACAGCAGAATCAACGACCCACTAGGGGATAATATGGGAGGATTTTCTGCCTCCTTGGTGAAGGGACTAAGACCCAAGATCAGCAACCTGATCATCCAAGGCATCCTATGCTGGCAGAGTAAACCTATTGATGAGATTTTGCAGTATGTGAAATACTGTAGCGACATGCTGGAAGCCAAGAGAAAGTGGCTTAAAGACAAGTATATGAAATCCCAAACCCAATTAGCACACAGTGGAGGGACAAAGGGACTTAAAGTTCTGCTTCAAGGACCCTACGTAAATCCTAGTTACGGGGTGGCAATGTAAGGAGTTTCCCTGACATATAGTGGGAATGCTCCCGGAATGGGAAGAGGTCAAGCTAATATGCCAGGAACCAGCATAAGTGCTCTAAAGAAGGTCACCCCTTGTCACATTTAGGCGAGGCATTGGAAGGGGGAACGTTGTTACAATCCAAATCAGATCATCACTGACACCCAAGCTGCAAGTCTTGCAGGGCAGGGAGAGCTTCTCCTAATATCTAGACTCCCTATGTCAGCCCTGAAGGTCCCAAAGTCTGGAATGTTACCTAATTCCCTCAACCCAGTGCTGATGTAGGGAGGGATTCCACATTCCCAACTAAGCAACTGAGTACCCCAAAACTCAATGATGTCTCAAAACGGCCCAGTCCCTTTGCTGTTTGAGACTTCCATAGATTTTGATCAAGACCAATGACGGTTCCTGATGGGGGATAAGGACTGTGTACTTAGTGCAGTCCTGGAAGTGGACTATATGTGGACAGAGAGGTTGGCGGGCAATCCTTATATTTCATATAGACACAGGAGCCACTCATTCAATGGTGAGAACAGTTGAGGTCCCTAACCTACCCCTCTCAGGAAAAGAAGTCCAAGTTGTAGGTATTACCAATCAACAGCGCACCAATCAAATTACTGCCACCGCTTCAGTAAAATAAGGAGACATCAGAGAGCAACATCAGCTTGTGGTCTATGATTCTAGTCCTGTAAACTTGTCAGGAAGAAACCTTCTTTGTAAACCTAACAGTGACATCTACTGAATGCATGAAGGAGTAGGAATCGAAACGCAAGCGGCTGATGCTGTGTTTAAATTACAGATGACGGAACCTGCTGTCAAGTTAAAACCAGTTATTAAAAATGGAGGACCTACTGGTTGATCTGAGAGTGACAGTCAGAGAGGCTGTCTGGGATGTCACAGGGAGAGAAATTGGATTGATCAAAGGTGCCAAACCCCAAAAGATCACCCTCCGACCCAATGCAGACCCGCCCTTATAAAATGACCACAGAAGCCATCACCGGAATTACACGTCATTGAGAGTATGATTGAACATGGCTTTTTAAAGTAAGTTTTTAAAGGAGCCCATGTAACTCACCGATCATGGCTTTACAAAAAGGAAACAAAAAATTGAGGATAGTTCAGGATCTCTGGAAAAATAGCCAAATTGTTGTCCCATGCTATCCTGTGGTACCAAACCCTGCCATAATATTTTTCCAAATTCTTCTTGAGGCTGAGTGGTTCACGGTCATTGACCTCTTTCAAGCCTTTTTCTCAGATCCCTTACACAGAGAAAGCCAGTTTCTATTTGCATTCTGGTTCCAAGAGAAAACTCTCATGTGATGTTGTGTCCCACAAGGGTATACTGGAAGCCCCTCCTATTTCAATCAGAGGCTTAAAAAGAATCTAGAGCCTCTGCAGCTGCCATGTAGTTCAACCCTACTACAATACATTGATGATCTTTTGATCACATCAATGACCAAGGAAGGTTGTAAGCAAGACACAAACTCTTTGCTCAACTATTTGACTGAGAATGGGCATAAGGCCTCTTCTGAGAAATGACAATATTGTCAAAAGGAAGTCATGTATTTGGGACACCAGATAGAAAAGGGAGTGAGGCGAGTGTCTCATGAGCGCATAGAGACAGTCCTTAAAATGAAGTTCCCAACCACACAGAGAGAAGTGTAAATGTTCCAAGTTATGGCTGGCTACTGCTGAAATGAATTCCGAGGTTTTCTTTTGTGGCGAAGCCTTTACTGAGGCTGACGCACGCCGATGTCAATCACCCGGTACCAAAGGATGACAAAAGCATGGGAGCCGTCCAGGAGCTCAAACATTTACTTTGTCGCACACCTTCTCTTGGAATGCCAGACTATATGAAAGAATGTGTATTCTTTTGTCATGAATGAGATGAGTGTACACTTTTTGTACTAAAACCGAAATTGCCCTGATTATCCAAACACTCAACCTGGACTGCCTCTTTGTCACCGAGACGTGGGTTAGGGACAACTCGGGTCCCGACTTAACAGATGCTGTCCCCCCTGGCTATACCATTCTCAGATGTGACCACCTAGACTGCAGAGGTGGCAGCCTGGCCTTTGGTGGCTCGAGACTCCCTTAGGTGCACCCTTAGCACTGTGGACAGTGACCCTGGTTCTCTATTGGAAGTAGCCTCATTCGAGATTAAGCTATCCGACAATTATAACTTCTCAGGCCTTCTAGTATACCGCACGCCAGGCCCAAGAACCAGGTTTACGGAGACATGGTGTAAAACATTGGAACCATTCGTTACCACCACTCACTTCACCATCTTAGGAGATTTTAATTTTAATTTTGAAAACAAACCGGACAATGACTCAGTGCACCGCCTAGAGCAGATGTCATCTTTGGGATTTGAGCAGCTGGTTCAATCTCCAACCCACACCGCCGGCCACACCTTGGATGGCATTTTTACCAACCACAACAATGTAGTGATTGAAACTGTTCAGCCCCTCAGTTGGGCTGGCCACTGGTTGATTGAGTTCAAAGTCTGTCCTACTCTCCCCTTCACGGTGAAGGAGGGCTCCACTGAGGCGCATACGTTGTAGGGGACTGAACAAGATCACAGCCATAAAATGGGAGCCCACCTTGGCTACGGCCTGTGAAGGGAGGCACATCATGTACCCTCCCACGGCAGAGGGTTTCCGTAACTGGATCAATAAAGCCCTTGACACTGTTGACCCTTTTAAAAACTGCATCATTAGAAGAGAAAAACCAATGGCCCCACTGTTCTCAGAAGTGCTTATATCCCTTAGGCGGGAATGCTGCAGACACAAACGTAAATGGCGTGTTGACCCCCTGCCCAAGGGAAAAAGTCAAGCAGAAATCTCTGCTGCGGAAATACAAACATGTCATCTTCCAAGCCAAATCCTGTTTCCTTACCGAAAAGATCCTGTCAGCAGATAATTCCCCCAGTATGCTATTTAAAGTCATTAAGGAGATCTCCGAGCCACAAGGGACCCAGCTGCTGACTCCCTCCCAAGATTTCTGTGACAGAGCAGCTACTTACTTACAGGACAAGGTCCACCAGATCTTTCAGAAGTTCAGTCCTGCGGAAGGTGATAAACCTGATGCTGAGGAGCTCACCCAGGACTTACCTCCTTCCCGCAAATTACAGTTCAGCAAACTAAATATCTCCTACTGGGCCTTAAATCAGGCGCACCATCGGATCCTTGTATGCCATGCATACATAAACTGGTTCCTGACCCTGTAGCTAACTTCCTATGTAAGGTGTTTAACAATATACTCTTATCTGGTATCTATCCGGCTACCTGGAAGGAAGCTATTGTCTCCCCACTCCTTAAAAAACCTAACACTGGCCCCTTAGAACTGAAAATTTTTCACCCTATCTCCCTTCTCCCCGCCCCTGCTAAAATCTTGGAGAAATTCATCAACACTGAACTGATGAAATACGTGCAATCCCAGGAGATCTTAGACCGCTCGCAGAACGGGTTCCGCGCCGGTCACAGTACCGAGTCTGCCCTTATTGCAGCCACTGATCATATTCGTATGCAGGTGGATCGGCGATGCTGATTATGCTCGACCTATCGGCGGCATTCGACACCATCTCCCCGGTGCGCATGGTTCAGCGTTTGCAGGAAGTGGGAGTCATGGGAAAGGCCTTGCAGCTTCTCCACTCTTTCATGTCCGGTAGAACGAATATCATTAGCTGCGGAGGTTTCAGAGCTAGGGCCTTTAGCCTTCCATGTGGGGTCCCCCAGGGTTCCTCCTTGAGCCCCATCCTCTTTAACCTTTATGTGACCCCCCTGGCCGAGTTGGTGAGATCATTTGGGTTCCAGGTGCCTTCCTATGCGGACGACATGCAAATCGTTGTTTCCATCTCAAATGATTTACAACTGGTCGCAGAGAAATTCAACCCGTGTATGGCCATCATTATCTGTTGGATGAAGGGCAACTCACTAAAGATTAATGCTGACAAGACTGAGGTACTGAACATAAAGACCATGCTGAATCTTATTTTAGAGGAAATAAGAGAAATGAAGATATCTCAAGTGAGCAAAATAGCCTCCCTTCACCAATGCCTCGGAAAGATTGAGGGCGCAGTGGCTGGCATTCCAGCTAGAATACAAGAAGCGGAGTCTAGGATTGCGCATCTGGAAGACCAAATGAGCACTATGCACCAGAAAGTGAATGAAGCAACAAAGGAAAAAGTCGCCCTGGAGAGTAAACTTGAGGAACTCGAGAATCATTCTCGACGTGCAAATTTACGTATAGTTGGGGTGCTTGAGGGGAGTGAGGGGTCTCAAACACTTCAATGGGTGGAGACTTTTATCAAGAAGAATGTCTTGCCTGAATTTACTGGAGATCTCACTATAACAAGGGCACATCAAGTCCCCTCTCACCCGTTGCCAAATTCAAAATTTTCACGTACAATCTTGATTAATTTTGCCGACTACCGTATTAAAGAAAAGATCTTAACTAAGGCAATCCAGCAGAGGCAATTTGCGATCAATGAGGTCTCTAGTTGCCGGAATTGTACTGATATGTCGGTAGCAGCCGCACGCAGGCGTAAAGAGTTTGTTAAATTGCTATATCTTTTTAAGGCTCAAATAAGAAACAACTAAAACCTAAGACTAAACGAATTTTAGATGCAATAATACAAGATCATCAGTTAATTGACCCATGGCGTAAAATCAACCGGGAAGCTCTCGAATATACTTGCTAATCCCGTCAATTCCAAACCGCATCCCGTATTGATTTCTTTGTAGTATCTCGTTCCCTGAAGCATATTGGCTCAGAAATAGGAGGCAACACATTCTCAGACCATTCCTTGGTCAAATTAGACCTAGAAATTGAGGGGGATAGGAGGACAAGAACGAGGTGGCAAATGGATCGACTCCTCCTCTCAAACCAACAATGGGTAGCTGGGATAAGGGAATGGATACAAGAGTTTTAGGGTCAATGAGGGCACCGCTGAACTTTTTTCAGTATGGGGGGGTTTTAAGGCGGCAGTACGTGGGTAAATGATTGCTTTTATGGCTGCTCAGTCCAAAACTCAAAGCAATCAAATAGCCAAACTCCAGCGAGCAGTTGATATTGCTTTGATGCAGAAGAATGCCTCTTTACGGGGTGATGGGTTAGCCGTAAGTCAGCTTGAAAAAGCAAAAAAGGAATTGAGAGAGTTTTTTTTGCTAGAAGAAATTAATAGCTCCCGGACATTCCTACAGCGAGCCTATGAAGAAAGTTAAATGATAGGCAAACTCCTAGCTTGGTCAACCAAGGTAAAACAGGAAGCTGCCTTAATTACTGAAGTTATAGATCCTAGGACTAGAGTTACGGATAAGGACAGGATTGCCCACGTATTCGTGGACCATTACGATCAGCTATATGCTACCAAGTATATGGTTAGCCAAGAGTCAATTCAGCATTATTTTGACGGCGTTAATCTCCCTCATTTGTCAATTACCCAGGTTGAGAAAATTCAACTTGATATATCAGGAGCAGAAATTCTGGCAGCCCTGGATACAATGGCGGGAGCAAAAGCCTGTGGGAATGATAGGGTACCAACAGAATTTTATAAGGTCTTTGCTAAGGAATTAGCACCCTTCTTGACAAAGCTTTTTAACTATATAAAGGTGGGTGGTCTTGTTCCCCCAACTTTTAAAGAATCCATCATTGTTAGCTTTGTGAAAAAGGGGAAGAATCCTAAGGATATTAATGCTTATAGACCAATTAGTCTACTTAACGTGGACTATAAAATGTTAATGAAAATCTGGGCACAGCGTTTTACCCCTTTAGCACAAGAAGTGATCCATAGAGACCAGACAGGGTTTGTCGCCGGGAGGTTAATGTCTGCAAATACAGGGTTTCTAGTACAGGCACTTGACTATTTTAATAGCAATTGTACCCCTGCGCTTGTCATGATGGTAGACGCAGGGCAGGTATGGGGTCCCACCTCAGGTCACAAAAATGCTATGGAATATTTACCGGGGGCACAGGCTCAGGATTTTATCAATGCTAACTTAGCAGGGATAATAAACGTGAATCGGGGGACTGGACAAGGGTGTCCGCTTTCACCCGTCTTATTTACCTTTTTTATCGAGCCCTTGGCCACTAAAATTCGTAATAATATGACAATTAGAGCACCAATATTAGGCATGGCAAAATTAAAGTTGTTTGTGGATGACATCATCCTTTATCTTAGTCCAGAGAGCCAGAATATAGAGCAAGTATTAGCAGAATTTGCTCAATTTGAATTGATTGGGGGCAATAAAATCAACCAAAATAAGAGTGAGATTTTAATCATCAATACGGAAAGTGATTTTCACCCCGAAAACCTTAAACAACAAGCCCGTAATGCCGATCCAATTCGTTATCTCGGGATATATGTCACCAACCAATATGGGGAACTGTATAAATTGAATTATGAAGCCAGCGGAATAAAATTAAAAAACTGCTAGATGAGTGGTCATTATTACCCCTCACTTTGATAGGCCGTGTGGCCCTTATCAAAATGTCTATTCTACTGTTACTCGTTTTTCTCTTCACAAATATACCTATAAAAATTAACACTATCTATTTTAAAGAGCTTGAAAGAATGTTTAGAAAGTTTATCTGGAGTAAGAAGGCACCCAGGGTGAAACTCTTGGTGCTTCAATTGGATATTAACCAGGGGGGGCTTGCACTTCCTCAAATTCGTACATATTATGAAGCTGCTATTTTAGATTTGACAGTTCGTCTAGTAGACTCGAAATGATCAGTAGATAATTCTTTTGGGGGATAAAATGGTGCCGGAGACAGGCTCACAGATTCCAATATTTTTAAAAACAGCAAAACTCCCTACAAAAACTAGGTACAAGACTTTGCAGGAATATTCTTATAGACTGCAGACTTTTTTTAAGCAAGCAGGTGCTACAGGGTTTCATTACTTAAAATTAGGCGAATGTAAAAGTCTGGGTCTTCAAATTCAGACTAGTCATCTAAGATGCTGGAATAACTGTGGTCTGAAAGAGCTGGGGCATTTTCTAATAGAAAATAGAGTGATTACTTGGCAAGAGGTTCAAAACAGAAGTGGTAACTGGAGCAAGCCTCGCTTTTTTGAATATATACAGATCGTATATTTCTTAAATAGATACAATCTCCAGTCAAGTACTGGTCCAACTAAACTTGTGACTGCCCTACTGGGAGCAAAGTTAAGAGGGGTGGGAAACTGGTACCGTCTTTTATGCTCCCAGGGGGAATCAATGCTGGTCAAGAAATTCCTAGAAAAAGTCACCCAGGAGACACAATGTACACTTTCGAATCGGGATTGGCAGGCCATATCTCAGTTGGGTAGTAAGGCCCTAAGAGCTGCCAATTTTAAAAGAATGGCCTTTCTGTCTCGATGGATGACATATTACACACCTAAAGCACTCCATAAAATATATCCAGAATTGGAGAATAAATGCTTCCGTTGTCAGGCAGAAGGAGAGGGAGATTGGCTACATACTTTTTTTTACTTGTCCAAGGCTAGGGCAATTTTTGGAAAGGATTTTCTCGGCCGTTAGTCGGGGATCCAGAAGAGACTAGATCCAGAGGTAGATGTAGCTCTCTCCGGTATTACTAGACAAGGGGTAAACCTAGCAATGACAAGAGGCGAGGAGACATTTATAGCAATAGCCTCCCTTGTAGCACGCTCCCTGATACTACAGAATTGGAGGTCCTACTTATGTGGGATGGCTAAATAAGATGAAACGAACAAGGAAATTTGAAGAAGCGTATGCAAACAGAGTAGGTGCAACTAAAAAGTTCACTGCTGTTTGGAAATATATGGCGAAGTTAGAGATTACGGTG
This sequence comes from Calotriton arnoldi, assembly GCA_963921515.1. Lineage (NCBI taxonomy): Eukaryota > Metazoa > Chordata > Amphibia > Caudata > Salamandridae > Calotriton > Calotriton arnoldi. The sequence continues at coordinate 3,018,050 of CAWUFW010000219.1, read as the reverse complement.
GAAGAAGAAGTCCATATCGCATTCTAAAGTCTTGTTTAGAATGTAAGGGGTTGTTAATAAGGAAGGGGAGAAAAAAACTTACCTTAATATTGCACATTAGGATGAGTAGCTTAGGAGGACTAAGGAAAGTATGCACTGGATGCACTTTAGAATTAAGTAGGGATATTAACCCCTGTATTTATAAAATTTGTATTTAGCCAGGTTATTGCTGAAATTTGCCATTTTCCACTTTACAGTATCTGTTGTTTTATCCAAATGTTTTCGAATATTGGTCAAATGGTATCTTAAAATGCCCTGTTTCTATCGATGGTTGTTTTTTCTTTTTATGCATTGCTCAATAAAAAAAATTAAACAAACTAAAAAGACTGAGGTACTGGTACTTGGCTCGCAGAATTCCATCTGGTCAAATGCCCGGTGGCCGGTAGACTGTGGTCCCCTCCCTGTCAGCACAGCGAAAAATCTGGGGGTCACTTTCGACGAGGGTCTGACCTTTGATGCTCAGGTCAGCCGAACTGTCAGCACTTGTTTCTATATCCTAAAAACCCTTAAAAAGGTGCTGCCGTATATTCTGTCTGAATTACATCGGTCCACCATCATTGCTCTAATCACCTCCCGGCTTGACTACTGCAACGCTCTGTACCTCAACATCAATGCTGCATCCCTGGACAAGCTTCAGGTTGTACAGAACGCAGCGGCCAGGCTGATTCTTAACATTCTGAAGCACCAATCAGCCAGGGAGGGGATTCGTGCCTTGCACTGTCTCTCCATCAGGAAGCGCATTTCCTTCTAGGTCCTGAGCATGGTATACAAGGCCTTGCACAGTAAAGACTCGCCTCAGTTGAAAACCATGTTCCAATGGTATACCTACGGGAGGACCTTGAGATCTTCCACTCCGAAAAAACTGATCTCCCCGAGATATTGCAGGGCTAGATGGGGTGGTCGCTCCTTTTCGGTAGCGGCCACCAAACTCTGGAACTCCTTGACTATCTCCATTTCCAACATGGAATTTCTTCCGGTTTTTAGAAAACTGCTGAAAACATGGCTATTCTCATCCTAGTTGGCTGTTCCGTGCTTCTCTCTACTCCTCTGTCTGCCCAGCGCCTTGACACCCTTGGGATAAATATTATCCTATCCTATCCTAACACAAAACCATTGGAAGACTAAGCGCCTCATCGGAACTTCTCAGCTACTCTTGACCCAGTGGCAGCAACGTTGCCTGGTTTTCTCAAAATGGTTGCAGCTGTGTGTCTTAGCATTCAGCAAACTGAGGTGATAGTGATGGGTTACCCCCTAATCGTGATGGTCCCTCACTCCATTGAGATTCCTATGACCCGTACCTGCATGCAACATTTGACAACCAGCCTCTTAACCCACCATGCTTGACTCATTCTGGCAGCAGACATTTTTTTCCATGAAGAGTTGTAACCCACTAAATGCTGCTTCTCTGTTACCGACTCCAGAGGGAGATGATGAGGGTGAATTTGACCACAACTGTGTTAGCATTGCTGAGTTGTGCACAAAGCCGAGACCTGACGTACTGAATGTACCCCTTTTCAAATCTGATCATACAGTCTTTGTTGATAAGTCCTTTTTGAAAGACCAATGCAGTATTTTGAGAGCCGCTTATGCTGTATGTATGCTGAGAGGAGTTGTGGAAGCGTCCTACTTGTGCCATGTAACGTCTGCACAAGTAGCCAACTGATTGCCCTTACAGGAGTGTGTTGCACTTCAGAAGTCTCATGAGTCACCATTTACACTGACAGCCAGTTTGGGTTCAGAATTGTGTATGACTTTGGGCAGTTGTGGTCTCAACGAGGTTTCATTGCCTCTGCTGGTTACCCATTAAGAACGGACCGTACGTTTCAAATCTGTTGGATGCTTTACAATTGCCAAGGGAAATTGTTGTGGTGAAGTATGCTGCACACAAGAGTGGCAGTGATTTTGTCACCATGGGCAACAACAATGCAGATGAAATTGACTGGTATTGCGCTCTTGAATCTAGCACCTTCCACCTGGTTGAACCATGCAATGCAGAGGGAGAGACTATTTCCAATATGCTACTAAATACCCGACATACCTTCAATGAACTGAGAGAATTGCAACATACGGCCCTAAGACCAGAAAAGGCCAAATGGGAAAATATGGGGTGTGTGAAGGATGCCAGTGACATTTGGGTGACCGGCGACGGGAAGCCTGTTCTCCCTGATTCCCTCCTGCCCACAATGGTGTGGCTCTTGCTTGGCCCAACACATGTGGGTAGAGATGGAGTGGTGTCTACTATCCGGCTTTATTTGTTTAATCCCCATTTCCAATTGATGGTAGAAAGCTTGTACCAACGTTGTGATACCTTCCAGAAACAGAACATGGGCAAGAGAGTTGTTGTGGCCATGAGCCCCATTAGGAAATCCGAGGGTCCCTCCAATCGTCTCCAGATTGATTTCGTGGAGCTACCCTGATGTAACCAAGTGTGCTTGTTCTCACGATGGATTGAGGCATATCCCACTAGGAGATGTGACAGCCTAACAGTTGCTAAACTATTGCTGCAGGAGTTAATACTGTGATTCGGGATGCTAGTTCATCTTGAATTGAATCAAGGAACTCACTTTAAGAGTGAGGTAATGCAGTTTCTGTGTACAGCCTTAGGGACTGACCAGAACTTCCACTGTAGCTACAGGCCTCATGTGTCCGGCATTGTAGAAAGGTTGAACGGAACAATCAAAGCAAAACTAGCTAAAGCCTGTTCCTCTACATCGCTCAAAGGACCTGATGCTCTTCCTTTGGTGCTAATGAGCATCCAAAGTACCCCCTAGAAACAAACAGGATTGTCCCCTTATGAAGTGTCGATGGGGCACGAGACCCACTTCTGGGCATATCCATTGAACTTAGAGAGTCGCACTGAAGTAAACAAAATAACAATGGTTGGAATACTTGAATGAATCTTAGCCACTGGTAATTACTTGGACCACATCGCAAGCCATCATTATTTTGCTCACCATGCCCCCTTGAGTTAGATATAGCTATATGCAAATTAGCCTTGGTCCTGGTCTAATACGAACAGTCTAGCCCGACCTGCCAAGTTAGGTCCTCTCTGAACCAAAACACAAGCAACGAAAGATCCAGTGGCACAGTGAGCACAGGACCCACGTCTGGGCATGCCCATAACACTTAGGACGTCACTCTGAAGTTAAAAAAAATGGCAATGGGTGGAATGCTTCCATTAATCTCAGCCACTGGTAATTACTCGGGCCGCATCCCAGCCATCATAATTTTGCTCACCTTGCCACCTCAGATTAGACTCAGATATTTGTAAATCAGCCTTGTTCCTTCTCATATAGGTAAAGTTGAGCCCAAACTACCAAGCCAGGTCCTCTGTGAACCGGACCACAAGCAACCCAAGATGGTAATTCACCCTGATTGGGGCTCGTCTGTCTGTTGCAGCTTGGTTCCAGTGTAGCTTGGTTCCAGTGGCATAGTAAGCATAAGATTCATACTTGGACATACTCATTGCACTTAGGACGTTGCACTGAAGAAAACAAAACAGCGATGAATGTAGTGCTTGAATTAATCTCAGCCACTGGTAATTACTCGGACTGCATCCCAGTCCATTATTATTTTGGTCACCATGCCACATCAGATTTGACTTAGCCATATAAACTCAGCCTTTTTCCTGGTCCAATAGGAACAGTCCAGCCCAAACTGCCAAACGAGGTCCTCTCCGAACCAGAACACAAGCAACCAAAGATTGTGTTTGCCCTGATTAGGGCTCATCAGTTGGGTGTAGCTTAGCTCCAATGGCACAATGAGCCCAGAGTCCATGTCCACTTAGGGCGTCACACTAAAGTAAACAAAATAGAGATGGGTAGAATGCTTGAATTAATCTCAGCCTCTTGTAATTACTCAGCCTGCATCCCAGTTCATCATTATTTTGCTCACCATGCCACTTCAGATTAGACCTAGCTATATGCAAATCAGCTTCCTGCTCCAATACGAACAGTCCAGCCCGAAATACCAAGACAGATCCTCTCCGGACTGGAATACAAGCAACCCAAGACCAGTTTCACCCTGATTGGGTCTCCTCAGTGGGGTGTAGCTTAGTTCCACTGGCACAGTGAGCACGGAACCCACGTCTAGGCATGCCCATCGCACTTAGGGCATTGCACTGAAGTAAACAAAACAGTGAATGGCGGAATGCTTGAATTAATCTCAGTCACTGGTAATTACTCTGGGCCACATCCCAGTCCTTAGTTATATATATACATCAGCCTTATTTCTCCTCCAGTAGGTACAGTTCAGCCCAAACTGCCAAACCAGGTCCTCTCTGAACCGGAACATAAGCAACCCAAGATTGGGTTTGCCCTGACTGGGTCACATCAGTCAGGTGTAGCTTGGTTCCAGTGGCACAGCAAGCATGGGACCCACGTCTGGGCATGCCCAAGGCACTTAGTGTGTCATACTGAAGTAAAGAATACAGTGATGGGCGGAATGCTTGAATTAATCGCAGTCTCCGGTAATTACTTGGGCTGTGTTCCAGTCTATTATTATTTTGCCTACCATGCCACCTCTGATTAGATCCACCTATATGCAAATCAACCTTGGTCCTGCTTAACAGGAACAGTCCAACCCAAACTACCAAGTCAGGGCCTCCCCTAGCTGGAATGTGAGCAATCCAAGACCAGTTTTGTATACTTTAAAGAACCAGAAGAAAAATAAAATCAATATAATAAAGCAGATAAAGGTGGAAATGTAGTGCAGCAATTCAGAGATATATATATATATCTACCATCACCATATATATTTATGTGTATATGAGGATCATAAGCAATTAATGGGCTTACATTGCTATAAAAATTGGAAAGTAATCCAATTATGATGTGAAGGAGACATATGATACTGGGAAATTGGAAGGGTAATGGCTTTGCTTGATGAAGACAAAATCCAGTTCTTAACTGTCAATCATCCAGTCATGCCAACAATCTACAGTCCTGCCAAGTACCACGCATCAGGCGTTAGACTAACGCATTTCAGTGCGGTGCTCGGCATCACCGCACTGAAATGCATTGTCACGCATATTTGCATATGTCTGTGAGCTGTCACTGTGAAGGCTGAAGCTGTGAGTGTGTGGCTGCATGCTGCCTGTGGCTGCGGTGTTCGCACGCTCTTAGCTGAGCTAAGGCGCAGCTGGCAGGCTCAAGTGCCACAATGTATCTTAATGTGATGATTCCGCGGCACCGCGTGGCTCTCAGTCAGACAACCTGACTTCAGGGCTGGGCCCAGACATGTTGTTTGATATATTTGGCTGGTGGCGCCGTGGGTGACGTCACGTCCTCCTGCTAGAGCGCAGTGGGAAGTTTGAGAGACAAGCCGGCACCGTGGGAGCTCATTAGTGCGGGTGGCGCTGGGCTCTCTCTTTCAGCACTGCAGTTTGCTCGCAGCTGCCCGACCGCCAATGCTCTAGGCCTTATGATGGCCACCACCTGCGACAAATTCTATATTGCGGAGCCCGGCCGAGGGAGAGTGCAGTGGATGTCGTCAGAGTCAGTCCTCACACTGACTGAGCGGTAAGGTTCATGCAGCCGCCGCCAGGAGTGTTAGACAGGACTCACAGCAGGTACAGTCAACCCGGACTAAGGTGGGCGACATTGCAAATCAAAATGATTGCTGCGGGGGGGTGCATCGCAGCCTGAGTCTGGCCCCAGTGCTGCAGAGAGTGGCCGAGTCACGCTGGAGCCTTCCATACCCTTATATCTCCCTGTCTCCCACGTACTCACCACTTGCCCCTCCCACATCTTGTGCCTTGAGAAGACACAGGCCCTCAGAGTTCGAGTACTCACTCCTCTCCGGCCCTGCCCTAAATGCCGGTAGCCGCCGTACACTGTTTGCACAGATTGTGCTGCTCCCCTCAGGTGACAGGGTAAGGCCCCCCACTCGGGCTGTTCTCCTGCCACGCCCTAGGATCTTCAGAGACTTGGGTGCTCACGTGACCCCACGCTCAAGCCATCACCAAGAACACAGAGCACAGAAATTAGCTCAATTCAACTCTGCATTTACACTAGTCTCAACCGGGGCCCCTCGCTTTGTACCTTCTACACTAATCTCTCTGGCTGCTGCAGTGTTAGTAACACAATATGCTTTTCAGGAGTGAGTCCCGGAGTGAGTGACCCCTCAGCCACGTGACATAGGTTGAAGTCGCACAGCACTGTATTTTAATTGGGCGGCGCCGGTGACTCAGGTCAGACTGACGGAACCGACCGATCGACAGTCTAACATCAAATTACTTTCAGCACCCAGCAGCGTCATCAATAAAGCATTGTGTAGGTCTCTGTGAGAGCCTTGCTGTTGTGTGATCTGTGCGAAGGGATGTGGGGGGATGGACCGGGTTATTATTTTTAGTGTCACGGAGTTGAGGGTACATTTTTTAAATAATGCTGCTGGCTGTGAGTGGCCTGTGTACTTCAGTGCTGCTTGTTGCCCAATCAATGCCCATGTCTCTCTGCGGCGGCATCCACGAGTCAGCGCTGACTGTCTTCATTTTAAATTTAGGCACCTCATCTGTCACATGCTCTCTGTGCCTGCAACCTGGGTGTCCCCTTACGAGTGCGAGAGGCACAGTAGGGCCGAGAGAGTGCCCTAAAGCCCAAAGAGGGTTGGAGGTCCTGGGTGACAGTGTGGTGTATTTAAGAATCAAAGCGCCGTGCACATTTACACATGTACCGTGTCGTGTCCATGAGTTCTATAAGTGTGTCTGCAGCCTGGGTGACCCCTTAGGAGTGTGAGAAGCATAGGGTGACCAGATTCTCAAAACAAAAAAAGGGACAGTTCATAGACATAGAAGTAGGACTACAGTTTTCATTAACCATCGACATAAAAGTAGGACTATTTGACAGCTGTCACAGACCTAGAAAAAGGACTACAATGACAGCCGCCTCCACAGACACAGATGAAGAATTACAGACGACAAATCAGATGTGTGACACAGACAGCAATTGATTTTTAAGCTAACGGCATGTGCATTATAGGATGTTGGGTTTTTGCTTTAACAATGCCAAGAACGGCCTCCAAACTAGTAACTTGCAAAAAAACTTGCCCCTTGCCAGAAGTTGAGAAGTGGAAGGGGAAGAAGGAAGAGAAAGGGAGACAAAAGGCACTATGATGAGGGAAGGGCTGAGGAGGGAGGCCTGTCTGTGTCTCTGAGATGAGGGGAGGGATGAGAGAAGGCCCGTGTGTGCCTCAGAGATGAGGGGGAGGGCTGTCTCTGCCTCTGAGATGAGGGCGGGGGGATGGGGATGGTGGCATTTCTCAGGTACAAGGCGAACTCTAAAATAGATGCAGTATGTTACTGGTGATGTCCGCTCTGTGCACGCTGCTGTCGTACATAAGTGTCTCCTGCTGAGCAGCGTTACAAATACCTCTAGGCACTGTGTATGCATCCATTCTTGGATGTGATAAAATCTATGACATCATAGTGCTCAAAAACATTTCCCGAGTGCATTTTGGGGAGTGCCTTTCTTCAGGGGCCAGTTACTGTCCAATTTCAAGCCAGCATTTCTGGTCGTCTGGTAGAACCATCCAGCGCCCAGCTTCCTCCCAGGTAGGTGGTCTGAGTAGTGCGGAGAAGGGTACTATAGCACAGATGTGTTGTAGGTCACAGCAAGCAGAGATCGCCTCTGACCCTGTGTATCTCACCCAACCATGTCCCATGAGACAACTGCACCTGCAGACGTCTCACCACTTCTACATCACACAGATACTTCAGATGTAGTAGAAATACTACCCGAGCAGGCTTGGAGGCTGCAGTAACTTGACCACATTACCACTCGCGCATGACACCCGATGATTCCCCCTACACTCCCTTCAACAACTCATGCACCCTGTGCCCTCCCAGTGCTCCCAAACAGGGCAGCGCACTGAAGTCCCATACAGCGCTCTACAAAGAGCAGGTGACATGACAGAAGTACTGAGGCTTTAAGTGGGATGAAAAAACTGGGGGGGTCTCTCAAAGGGATGTGGCCGATGTAATTAAGGGCTTGGCTTAAAACACATAAGCTAAAAAATCTATGCTTACCATAGTGTCCCGTCCGAAAAATTGCTGCTTCTGTCATTGTATTCAGATAAATAATACAACGTGTAACATTACACCTACAACAAGCCAGGACTATTAGCTTTGTCAGTTGTTGTTAGTTGCATAATATAAATAAGGAACAACTTTGGCTTCGTTGTACATAACATTGAAAATGTTTCAGTTCTGGAATGATGAGACTGTGAAAGAACTATAACGGGTCTCTTTGAAGGCAGTGAAGGGTGGTATTGCTGCAGCAGTAAGATTTTTTTTTCATCTTGAGGGCAAAAAAGGAGAGCCCAATAGAGACCTGTCTCAGCACCTGTGCGAAGTAAGCAGAGTAATGTCCCGGTTTTTAAATAGTGTCTCGGTGCCTGAAGGGTGAGATATGTATGTGTGTGTATACATATATATATGTATATATATATATATATCTTCAAAACCTGCCCCTCCCAAGGAAACAGGACCGACACAGCACAGATTCCCATCACAGCTCTTTATTCAAGCGATACGGGTTGCAGGTAACGCGTTTCGGCCGCGAAACGTGCCTTGTTCACACAACGGGCCCCATTACAACTTCACATTTATATGCCCTGTAACAGTGCACGTGGCAAATAGACATAAAAAAGTAATAGCCGTGTAGCTGCCCTTCATATGCATGTAAATAAATACAAATAACAAACATCATTTGTCATTGTGGCATTAAGTAAAAATAGAACATCGTGCTAGTGCATATAGAACTAGTCTCTCACTTGTGAAAAATCCAGAAAATGAGGACCTCCAGTAAAATACCAAAGACTAGTGTTGGATCCTCATGTTTGAACCCCTACACAGGCAAAACAACTGGATAAAAGCCCACATACAGTGCTAAATTTTAAAGGCAAAAAAAAACCTTTTCGAAAAACGGGTCATTGTTTCTTTCAATGGCACTGAAATGGCAGTCCATCGTAATAGCACATTCTCGTGGTGCTCCGATCCTCTTTAAAACTCTGGCAGAGGGAGGAGAAAAGTATTGATTTATGGAGAGTTACATCCTGCATTCCGCAAAGTTCGCAGAGTTCATTCCTCATTGTTAGAAATGGGATTCTTGGTAGGCTAGGGTGCGGGCCAAAGCCAGGCAAAAACCACCACTCTAGTCAGGATAAGGGAGTTACACTTCTAAAATAACCCCTGCTCACCCCCTTGGTAGCTTGGCACGAGCAGCCAGGCCTATCTTAGAGGCAGTGTGTAAAGCATTTGCACATAACCAACAGTAATACAGTGTACGCACTACAAAAGGACACCACACCAGTTTAGAAAAATATCCAATATTTTTATATAATTAAAACAAGACCAAAAACGATAAAGAACCACAATACTATACTTAAAAGTTCACAATTCAAAAATACGCTGATTAAAAAGAGTTCCTTGTGTGGATAGCGCCGTCCGGGCTACCACGGCGTCGTGAACACACAAATCCAAAGCAGTTCTGGCTGACCGCGGGGTCGCAGGCCAGCTACGGTGTCGGGAAGACCCGCAAACAGTACCTTTCAGAGATGCAGGGCGATGGGGCCCTTGAAGTCACACGCGTTGCAGGTCGATCTCCTCTCTGATGGAGTCAGGAGCGCTGGCGTCGGCAGGCGTTGGGTGCTGCGGTGCGAAGTGCAGCGGTGCGGCCCTCAGGTCGTGGTGCGAGCAGCAGCTCGGTGGCGGCGTCAGATGGCGTCGTCGGTGAGACCAGGGTCACGGTGCGAGATGAAGGCGGTGCCCGTCACTGTGCTGGCAGATCACGGTGCAAGCAGCGGCATCGTCGTTGCTGAAGCGCTGTCGTCGGCTGACGAACTGGAGTCGATGGTGCCTGCGTTGGTAGGCCAAGGCTGCGGTGTGGGATGAGGGCGGTGCGTCGTGTAACTTACGAGCGGTGCCCCCGAACCACGGTGCAAGCAGCTGCGTCGATCTTGGCGGGAAGTGGCGGCGTCAGGCAGGCCAAGGCGTCCTCGTGAAGCCAGGCGGTGCGGAGTGCGGTGCCCACAGGTCGCGGTGCGAGCAGCGGCTCGGTGGTGGCATCAACAGGCGTCGTCAGTGAGTCCAGGGTCGCGGCGGTGCCCTCTGCGGTGCCAAAGCTTCGGCGTGAAGCGAGGCGGTGCGGAGTGCGGTGCCCACAGGTCGTGGTGCAAGCAGCGGCTCGGTGGCGGCATCCACAGGTGTCGTCGGTGAGACCAGGGTTGCGTTGCGGCGTTGCAGCAGTGCCCTCTGCGTTGCCTTCAGGACAAGGAGTTGGCAGTGGCGTCGTAAACGTCGTCGAGTTGTTGTTCGTCGGGTTGCAGCACACAACATACAGTCCCCAGTGCTGCGGGTCGAAGAACTTGAAGTCTTTGCTGTTCCTGAGACATCGTGAACAGGGGGCAAGCTCTACCTCAAGCCCCTGGAGAGACTCACAAATTTAGGTTGCAGAAAGTCCAGTCCAGGCCTTTCACTACCCAAGACAAAAGCAGCCACTGCAGGTCAGCCCAGCAAAGTACCCAGCAAAGCAGTCGTCCCTTTTCGCAGCTTCTCCGGCTCTTCTTCTTGGCAGTCTTCTTGTCCAGATGAGTTCTAAAGTTCAGGGGTCTGGGACCCAGCATTTATGTCCAAAAATCCTTTGATCTCTTAGGCAGAGAGGGCCTGTGCCCGGTCAGGACCAGTTCTGCCTTCTCTGGTGTGAATTCCTGGCAGGAGGTGGAGACGGCATTTGTCAGAGGCAGAGCAGGCCCTTTGAGGTGCAAGGAAATCTCCTCCCCCCCGTTCCCCCATCGTAACCCAGGTGTCTTCAGCCCTTTCCTGACCTACCTAGACCATCTGGCGCCCCTCCTGCTCCCCCAGCCTTCTGTCATCCAAAACCCAGACAGGCAATCCACATTCCAGCAGAGGCACACGGGATGACTGAGCAAGAAAATACCCACTTTCCAAAAGTGGTATTTTCAAACACAGAATGTAAAAATCACCTTCACTAAAAGAGGCATCTTTAGATTCTGAGTTCAGGCATACGAAACTTCATTTTCTTACCGAATTCCCTGGGCCAGTTATGTTCATAAGATGTTATGAACAAACCTCCCATTCTGTCCTATGGGGAACTGGTAGCCTTGCAATAGTGAAAAACGAAATTGGCTGTAATTCACTATTAGGACATGCCACACACACCGGGGCATGTCCTACCTTTCACATACATTGCACCCTGCCCACAGGGGTACCTTGGGCCTACCTGAGGGTTGCCTGACACATAAGAAAAGGGAAGGTTAGGGACCGGCCAGTGTGTGCACTGGCCAAGTCGACATGGCAGTTACAAACTGCGCGCAGACTCTGCAATGGCAGGTCTGAGTTACCGTTTTCAGGGCTACTCACGGGGGTGGCACAACCAGTGCTGCAGGCCCCCGGGTAGCTTTTGATTCACCGGCCCTGGCACACGCAGTGCACTTTACTAGGGGCTAATAGGTAAATCAAATATTCAATCATGGAAACACCAATCCATAACACAATTTACCATAGGAGCACCTGCGCTTTACCACTGATCAGCAGTGCGAAAAGCGCTCAGAACCGTTACACCAGCAAAACAGAGTCAAAACCGGGAGGTCAGAAAGCAAAAACTCAGGGGAAACACGCCAAAAGATGCCAAGTCTAACACTCATTATGCACTTAAACACCTGACCCTTTTAGTGCTTACAAATTCCTCATTGAGCATCTGTTACCCAATAAAGTTCCGGTTTTTAAATAGTGTCTCGGTGTTCAAAAATGTAAGCAGAGAAATGTCCCGTTTTTTTTAGTGCGAGACACCATTTAAAAACTGGGACATTTCTCTGTTTAACTCGGGCACTGCACAAAAACCGGGACATTTCTGTAATTTGGAGCAAAGTGTCGGGACACCGGGACACTGCTCCGAAAACCGGGACCGTCCGGGGAAAACCGGGATATCTGGTCACCCTAGAGAAGCATGGTAGGGCAGAGGGAACGCCTCAGAACTCAGGGAGGGTTGGTGGTGCAGAGGGTCAGGGGTGTTAGGTGCTTACAGTAAAGTGCCTCGCACATTTACACATGTAGCACGAGGCTCCTCCTACTCTCTATGCCTGCAGCCTGGGTGTTCGCTTAGGAGTGTGAGAGGCATGGTAGGGCGCACGGAACGCCCCAGAACTCAGGGAGGGCTGGGGGTCAGCGTGAGGTGCTTTTGATGTATGTCTTTCCTTGTCTTCATTGCTTGATTTTGATCGCGAGAAAGTGTCACTCACAGTTGTTGAAATGTCACTCATAATTGCACTGAAATTATGAAAATGTCACACATAGCAATCTGAAACCCTGGCAGCTATGAATCTATTTCGTACCGAAAACCCAAAAGAACCAGAATAATCTGCTTGGAAGACCAATAGTGGCATCAACAGGGTCACCTTTTGAGAAAAATCCAGAAACTGTGAATATATTCCTAAAGCCAATAGTGAAAATGTTACCACTTATGAAATACTACAGAATTATATCGCAACTTAAAACGCAAGAGCAGCAGCATGCAGATTCTTTAAAACAGGATATCCAAGAAATGTGATTGAGAGTGCAATACAAATAAAAGAGACCAAAAAAAGATTTGCTCATTGTCAAAAAACAAAAACTAAAAGATATGAATAAAAATGAGAAGAAAATTACACTCATTTTGTCAAAAAACAATAAAAGATCTGAAATTCATATCATATTCCATAGACATTGAACATTAATAAAAGATGATCCAAAAGTAAAAGAAGAATTTGGCCAGGAGCCGACAGTAATGTATGAGAAGTCATCTTTAAAAGGAGACATTATCATGAGCAGTCATTTCGATAATGGAGAAAAAACTGGCGATATCTCAACAGAAGGGCTTTTGCAAATGCAATAAATGCAAAGTATCTGAACGTGCAAGGGATACAAAGGATAATCCAGCAAATGAAAGAAAATGTACCTTTGAACAGAGAATTACTTGCAAATATGTAATCGCATGCCCAGGCAGCCTCTGCTATTTGAAAGTACAGCTTGTAGTAAAAAAAGAATAGTGGAATATTTATATGCGACAAGAAACAAAGACCACAGTTCTGCAGTGGTACATCATTATGAGAAATATCATGATGGAAATATGGATTCAATACAATACTATAGCATTAACATTGTAGGAAGCCCAAAGAGATAACCACACAAGCAGCTTGAATTCAAGTATATCCTAATACTAAAACAAGATTCACACTGCAGCATTTATTTATTTTATTTATTTTAAGAGTTTTATATAGCGCTGGCTAGACCCGGAGGTATCAGAGCGCTTTACATGAGGTTCCACATTGTTACACAGTTACATCAGTTACAGGTTAGGTCCGTTGCTAGAAAACATTTAAAGAGCATAGAAGACAAGATAAAAGGAGCGAAGAAGGGTAAAGGTAAAAGGGAGGGAGGGAGATATGGCGGAGAGACGAAAGAGAGTCTGTCCAAAGTCCGGCTGGGTAGGTGACGGCCGAGGGGAAGTCCACAACCCATCTCCTCTATAGCTATCAAGGTAGCTCCACCGGGCATCGGCCAAAATGCTAGGTCTCAACAGTTGGTGGCAAGTTCACGTATTCTATGTCTTGATGGGTGAGCCGGAAGGGGGATAAGCTCGAGGTCTGGTCAAAGTCCAATTTTTGTCCAAAAGTAGTAGCTCATCGTGGAAAAAATAAATGGGGAAAAGTCATTCACAGGGAGGAGTACAGCAGCGGAGAGAAACGGCGAGATCTATGTCCGAGGTCCGGCTGGGTAGGTGACGGCCATAGCGATGAGCCGGAGCCAATCTCCCCTATAGCTGTCGATGCAGCTCCACCGGAAATCGGCCATGCTACTCGGGCTCCGCCGGGTTAGAATGAGGATCCTGATGTGACTGAAGGACTCGGGATCAGAAACGGGTAAATGGAGAAGACGAGGTTGGTAGAATGGGATCGGATATGGAGCTTATCGGCCATCTTAAAGTCAGGCAATTTGAGTCTGTAGATCTCCGCGATTCTGCGGATGGTCATGCCTCTAGTACGGTGAAACTTATTACTCTGTTATGCCTAATATTCACAATGTGACTCCCTCAACTTGAGGGAAGATCCTCCCTCTACGGTGGTATTACCCTGGCGGGCGCCATTTTCGGGTCAGGCTCATCGAGTCAGTACTAGCAAAGTTTTTATGGGGGTTTAATTCAGGCGCCATCCGGTCGTCCGAACTCCCATAGGGCTCACCGGAGGCTATTCTCCACTCCCCCACTTACCGCCTCAGAAATGCATGTGGGACCCTCGCTTCGCCGGGGCAGTCTCCGGCGGACTCCTGAGAAACTCACTAGAGCGGTTGCCATTTTAGAGTCAGGCAGAGTTGAGAGCTGAATCGAGCCTCTAAGCAAATAGGGCTCACAGAGACAGGAATTGATGAGTATCTTATAAGTTGCTTGTCTTGTTGGGAACTTGAGTGGAATTCGGTCCAAAATCCATGCATGAGGGGGAAACCGGAGCTCAGTTAAACAGTAAGCGCCGCCGAGGAGCACTCCGCCATCTTAGGCTCAGCAAACGTGTATCCGATCCGGCGAATTCAAGGCTGATGGAGGCACAGGTCATCGGAGCCCCCCACTGCCTGATCGAGCATGATCAGGAGAATGAATTGAAAGTACAACTGTAATAAGTCCTAGTTTGATAGTTTGAAATAAATTTTCATCATCACCAGTATAAAAACAATTACAAATAAAACTTTTAAAACTGTGATACTTAGTTTTCAAAAACATAAAAACAGCAATGAATATTAAGTTAAAATCATTATAGGCAAAAGTGCATCAAGTCAGACCCCATTTGATCCTATCCTGTTGTGTTGCTTAGTAGCTTTTGCCCCGTTATACAAGCTTCACATAGCAACTTTGACACAGCTACTACGACTATTGTTGATGTGTCAATTTTACAGATTCTATACCCTACTCCTCTTCCCACCAAACTCAGAGTGCGACAAAGAGGCACTATCCACTTGCTTCTGGCTTTTCTGGTTTTCATCAGTTTCTACAACAGATTTACAACAAAAACAATAGCGTGTCCCTGGCTTCACACCCTCCCAGGAGGCAGCACAGGGTGAGGCTGGGAGGGTCCCACATCTAAACTGTAGAAACTCTGTATGTGTGTGTGCTGGGCGTGTAAGATCTAGAAATTCCTCAGGTTTATTTGTGGACTTGTGTAGTAGAAAGGATCTAGTTAAACTGCCTATGTGGCTCTGGTGCTCCCTGCAAGTGGCAATTTTCCCATAAACTTGTTTTCACTATTTGTGCATCCCCTGGTCGGATAGACCATAATTTATCCAGGGCCAGATCACTCCAAGCCTTTTTCACAAAGCCCAATCATTTTACCTTTGCTACCGATTTCATTCTTAAAATTTCTGCAAGCCCCTCTCTATAGTGGCACAACTCACTGGTACTCCAAATATGTGTCCAGTATAGCAGTTGTCTTAGTGCAGCCAACTCAGCTATTTCATGGAAACCTAGATCCAAGCGTAGTGGCATTAATGGGGTGCCCTTGCCTAGGCCAGTAAGAGCTCTGAGAAAATTATTTTCAGCAACACTCTGGACATCCATGTTGCAATGACCCGTTAGCTCAGCTTCATATAGGGCTGCCCCCCTTGCTTGAGCCTTATAAATGTTCACAGCTGGGAGGACTGGAGGCCAGGTAGCTTTTTTTTTACAAACCTGCATATAGCCCAGCTCTATGTTTTAGCGTGATTGAGCTTTTTAAGACATATGCTTCACAAGACCCTGGTTCTGCCAGCTGAATACCTAAATAATCAAACTCCCACACTCTTTCTAGTGGCTCATTCCCAGCTCTGATGACACCCATTACCCTACCTGTCCTTAAGCAGGTCATACATTTAGTTATGGTGTCTGATTTCAAGACCATACTCTACACAGAACAGGCTGAAGCTGTTGATCAAGTTCTGTAGGCCCCTCATAGTTTTAGTCCCCCCTGTGTGTGTCGTCGGTATAGAAAAGCACTGGGATTTTGTGACCCGCCAGGGAGGGGAAATCATTGACAAAATTCCACAGGTAACTAACACAATTGTTGATGTTTACAAGAAAAAGTATGGGTGCTAAAACACAACCTTGGAGATCACCTTGCTCAACTGGAAAAACCTCAGTCAGTTCCCTATTTGTGCCACACCGGATTTTGGCAAAGTTTCCCTCGTGGAGGAGCATAACTATGTGCAGTAAGTTTTGAGGGAACCCATCCCTCGTAGAACCTCCCATAATTTCCCCCTGGTCACCAAATCAAATGCAGCACGGAGATCAATAAATGCCACAAAGAGGTTGACCCCTCCTAGGTCCACTTTTTTTCATTTGGCCAGAAAAATCGTAAGTCCTGATCAGCCGCACTAGTTTTGTGTCTGAAACCTACCTGCAGATTTGAGAGGATAAGATTTCCCTCGCACCAGTCTAGAAGTCGTTCCAACACCTGTTTGCAAAAGGCCTTTTATAAATTGTCAATAATACTGATTTAGTGGTAATTAGAGAGGATGCTGGGATTCCCTTTCTTAAAGACTGGCACAATCTCAGCACCCTTCCATGATGTGGGAATAGGCTCCTACACCACAATTGCATTGGAAATGGCATTAATGCAACAGAATTATCAGATTTAAGAAGGTCTGCAGGGATTTTATTGAGCCCTGGAGCTTTCCCTTATCTAAAAGAGGCCTTAGCACAAGCAGTTTCCTCTAGGGAGAAGACTACTGGAGGCAAATGCGAGTTGGGCGCACAACTAACATCCCCATGGGAAACAACCATCTTTGGTTCATGGGTTGTTGAATACAGGTTTCCAAAATGGACGACCCATTCACAGGGTAAAATTGAAGTCTTGGCTGGTTTCCCGAGTTTCCCCACACCTAGGCTGACTAAATGCTAGAATTTCTTCTGATTGCTGGTAGGTGAAGCATCCAAAAGGTCTAGCCAAATTGTGCTTTCCCATTCTGCTTTGGCGTGCTTTAAACTGGACTGATATAGGGTCCTGCCTTCCCTAATATCCCGGGTGACTCCCTTTTTTATTGCTTCCAGAAGCTTGGTCTTTGCAGTTCTACATGACTTGCTAAACCACCCCTTTCGAGAAGTCAATTTGGGTCGCCCCTAGACTCCATTGGTAAAGAAGTCCCTCCACTTTAGGAACACTGAATTGTGCTCAGTCAGAATTGTTGCATTGTTCCCCCAATTGGCAAGCATAGTCTCCATTTGGGGGGCAAGGGTTAAATATAAGTCTGAAACTGCATTGGGTGAAGAGCTCACCACCTCCCACTTGACATTTCTCCTGTTCATGACTTCAAGCTGGTTCTGGTTTCCCTCCAGTTCAAGAGCAAAAGACAATAAAGTTGAAAAGTCACGCTGGCGCAACCGCACAGCGGGCACGCCGCTGGCGCGCCAAAGGCAAGCCCGTCTGCGCCCGTCCGCGCACCGACCGCACACAGCGCCAGCCATGCTGCCGGTTTGGGAATGAATATTGCGGGGAATGTGGTACACCGCTACACGAGTAAACAACTACGGGCTATCGGTGAGTTGGGAGGTGGGGCCGGTGAGTATAAACCGGCTGAGACTGCGGGAATGGAATCAGACTTTGCAAGAGGGGATAGCCTTAGGTGTGGCCTGCTTAATGTCAGGTCACTGCCAAAGCATTATTTGGAGATTCAAATGTTGTTGGAAACACATGCTCTGGATGCATTGTTCATGACAGAGACATGGACGCACCCTGGTTCAGATCTGGAGCTGGGATTGACCTGTCCTCCGGAATATAAAGCTTTTCACAAACCATGAGTTAGTGGCAGAGGAGGCGGGGTTGGGATTATCTTTAAAGAGAAATGGGATATCACCTCAATGGATATTGATGTGGTGGAAGGAATTGAACTTTTAGGTTTCGCGCTAAAAGACCACAAAGGACATGCACTGACAGGTATAGTTTGCTATAGGCCTCCGGGGGCAGCCAGTCCTCAACAACAGCAGGGTCTAATCGATGTTTTTAGCAATATGGCGATTACCCATACTAGACTGCTTATTTTGGGGGATTTTAACTTATGGTCCAATGGGAGCCTGGACTCAGGCTATAAAAACCTCCTCCAGTCCTGTGAGAACTTGAACCTGCAACAATGGGTCACTGAGCCAACACATAGGGAAGGGCATGTTTTGGACCTAATTTTCTCGGAAAAAAATGTTATAAGAGTAGAAAACATCCTGCCCGTGGGTTGGTCTGACCATTACTTGATCAAATTCCGGGTATATAATCTCAGGACAAATATCTTAAATACTAGTGCGGCAAAGAATTTTCAAGAGAGGGACTGGAATGGACTTCTGAAAAAGGCAACACTTTCCACTGTATTGCTCATCAACAGGTTTTTTGATGCTGATAAACAGGTGGAAGAAAATTATGTGGCCTTTTGCGAACAGATAAGCAAAAGGCTTGATCAGATAGCCCCCTTAAATTTTTTTTAAAAAGTAGGTAGACCGTCAGCCCCATGGTATAATGAAAAATTGAGAAAACTGAAAAAGGACTGTAAGCGGGCAGAACGGAAGTGGAGAAAGGTGTATGCAGAGGAGGATAAAACCGTCTGGAAGGTGACAATAGCTTACTATAAGAAAGAAATTTTCACTGATAAAGCGGAATACTTTGCGGATATTATTCTGAAGGCACCTAATAGTACTAGGAGTATTTTTAAAATCGTGAATGATATTGCTAATCCAGACTGTACAAAAAATAAGATTCTTCCCACACAAAATCTTTGTGACAGTCTAGCAACTTTTTTTGTGGATAAAATTAGCAAAATCATGGATGGGCTGAAAACGGGCCACACGGTTAATGCAGAAGATCACAACGAAATGGCCAGGAGGTCACCACCAAATCAGATGGAGAGGCGGGTAGATGAGGCCAATCTGGGCCTTCTAGATCACTTCGAGATACCTTCTGAGGAGGATTTTAAGAAAGTAGCTGCAGGTGTCTCCTCAGACTCTCCTATGGATCCACTACCTCATAACATATGGAGAGAACTAGGTGTAGAGCTCTTCCTGGTACTCCGGTTGATTTGTAATCAATCTTTGAGTAGTGGGCTGGTACCTACTTGCTGGAAACAAGCAATAATTACACCACTTTTGAAAAAAGCTACGCTTGATCCAGCATGTCCAAAAAGCTACAGACCAATCTCTCTTCTACCCTATCCGGTGAAGATTATAGAGCGTCTGGTCAGCAAGACACTCTCCCAGTTCTTAGAGGTCAATAACAAGCTAGAGGATGTGCAATTCGGCTTCCGACCAGGACATGGGACGGAGACTGCTCTGGTGACCGTTCTGGACGATCTTCGAATGCGAGCAGACAGGGGACAATCAGCTATATTGATTTTGTTGGACCTGTCTGCCGCATTTGATACGGTCAACCATGAGGTCCTTCTGGCGAGGCTGGAAGGAGTCGGGGTGGGGGGCATGGCATTGAAGTGGTTTCAATCATATCTGGACAATAGACGACAGGCAGTAGCTCTCCCCCCTACCGATCAGAGTTTACTCTGCGAGACGGCGGCCCTCATCCTCCTGGACCTCTCCGCCGCCTTCGACACTGTCTGCCACCGCACACTACGCACATGCCTCCACGACGCAGGGATCCGAGACAAGGCCCTGGATTGGACCACCTCCTTCCTTTCCGGCAGAACCCAGAGCGTCCGCCTCCCCCCATTCCGATCCGAAGCCTCCGAGATCATCTGCGGCATACCCCAGGGATCTTCCCTCAGCCCGACACTGTTCAACATCTACATGGCTCCACTCGCACGCATCGCCCGACAGCACGACCTCAACATAATCTCCTACGCCGACGACACTCAACTGATCCTCTCCCTCACCAAGGACCCCCTCACCGCCAAATCCAACCTCCACGAAGGAATGAAAGCCGTCGCCGACTGGATGAAGTGCAGCCGACTTATGCCTAACACAGACAAGACGGAGATCCTCATCCTCGGCTCCAACCCATCAGCCTGGGACGGCTCCTGGTGGCCCTCGTCACTAGGGGCACCCCCGACACCAACCGACCACGCACGCAACCTGGGAGTCATCCTCGACTCAACGCTCACCATGACCAAGCAAGTCAACGCAGTCTCCTCCTCCTGCTTCAACACCCTCCGCATGCTCCGCAAGATCTACAGGTGGATCCCGACAGACACGAGAAGAACAGTCACCCAGGCCCTCGTCAGCAGCAGACTTGACTACGGAAACGCCCTCTACGCAGGAGCCCCGACCAAGCTCATCAAACGACTGCAAAGAATCCAAAACGCCTCTGCATGCCTGATCCTCGACATTCCACGCCACAGCCACATCACCCCCCACCTGAAAAACCTGCACTGACTCCCCGTCGACAAGAGAATCTCCTTCAAACTCCTGATCCATGCACACAAGGCACTCCACAAAACCGGCCCAGCCTACCTCAACAGTCGACTCTCCTTCTACGTTCCCAACCGTCAGCTCCGCTCCGCCGACCTCTCCCTGGCCACCGTCCCGCGCACCCGGAGAACCACCACCGGAGGCAGATCCTTCTCTCACCGCGCCACCAAGATCTGGAACACCCTTCCCCTCAACCTACGACAGACCCAAGACCTGCTGACCTTCAGGAGACGACTCAAGACCTGGCTATTCGACCAGTAGCGGCAACACCCCCCCTCCTCTCCCTCAGCGCCTTGAGACCCTCGCGGGTAAGTAGTGGGCTTTACAAATCTTGTGATTGATTGATTGACTAACATCCAGCATGGCATCCCTCAGGGATCCGCAATCAGTTCGAACTGTTTAATGTTTATATGAGCCCTTTGGTTGCTGTTATTAAGTCGCATAACGTAAATCTTGTAAATTATGCAGACGATACTCAACTTATCCTGTCACTGGAGGGAAATCAATCCATATCCCTGGATAAATTCCATGCTTGTATGCAAGATATGGCACAGTGGTTAAAAAATAATTCTTTGCAATTTAATGGCGACAAGACGGAGATCCTATGTTGTGCAGTCGGAAAAGTTCCACTTTTACTCCCAACTGGGTTTTGGCCTATTCCTTCGGTCACATCACTGATACCTTCAGAGACGCTGCATAACCTGGGAGTTACTTTTAATGACAAGTTGAGTTTGGAAACTCAAGTAAACAAAACAGTCGGGAGTAGCTTCTCCCTCATTAGAGTGCTTCGGAAGATTCTTCCGTTGTTACCAACACAGGCCAGAGCGCCGATAGTAAGGAGTGTCATCTTGAGCCGGCTGGACTACTGCAATGCTTTGCTACTGGAGTCCCCAACATATCTGATTGGGAGACTCCAAAGAATCCAGACAAGTTAGCCCTAATGAGACCTCAACGCTCATCAGCCTCGCAGGCTCTCACGGAGCTCCATTGGCTTCCAGTGCTACAGAGGATACAATTTAAGTCGCTCTGTATTGCTTTCAAAGCTCTGCATGGTCTTGGGCCTAAACCGTTGCAGAATAAATTCGGAGGGTATGTCCCCATCCGTAGTCTTCGCTCTTCCTCAGCTAAATTGGTGAGAGTGCCTAGGTTTAGAAAAACAAAATCGGGAGGAAGAGCCTTTAGCATTGCAGCGGCACAGCTCTGGAATAAACTTCCAACGGACCTTAGACAGATGGAAGACCTGCTGCAGTTTAGGAAAAAAATAAAGACCTGGCTCTATCCCCGAGCATAATTTTAGGCCTCTTCTCCGTTGAAAACTGCTTCTCCTATAGCATCTATGTTCAGCAGGGCACACGTATCTCAGTGCCAGGATACCCGTAGGGTCACAGTGCGCTTTACAAGTCCTGATAACATTAACATTAACAATGTTTCAGTTTGAGTATCAAGGGGTTGTGGTCGCTGTCATCTCACTCTTACACCAGCATGTCGCTCATCTGGCTCCAGAGTCTCACATCCAGTAGGATGTAGCCAATGTAGCTACAATACAACCCTCTTCTGAAGGTAGGGAAGTAATTTTATGTGAGGGTAAGCGGCCATTGCAGGCACGCAGGTCAGAGTAAGTTCCACCACTTGGAGGGCTGCCCTAGAAATGTTTCTTCCCACATGAGAGGTGAGATTGGGGATCCCACATATTGATACCTCAGCTCTAGTCAGATCTAAAGCTATGCCACTCGGTTTAAAGGAGAGGTTGAAATCGCCAGCCACAAGCACATGGTGGGACACTGAGTGGGCAACCAATATTTTGTCGAACAATCGGAAAATTTGTGATCCCTGCTTATGCCCACAACTCCTGTTGTATACGTTAATCAACAGGAGGGGATTGGACTTCAGGTGGGAAAAAATTAGCCTTTGAATATCTGGGGAACCCGATTCAAATTCAGTAATAGGACAGGATAAGATGGTGTTCACCAACATAAGCAACCCGCCTTAAGGGCACCCAGCAAGCGATTTAATAGCGGGCACACTTTAACTCTTAAATCCATCCCTGTGCACTTGCTCAACCACCCATATCTCCTGGAATAGACACATTTCATGGCTCTAAATCAATTGACCCCAATCAGGGTCACCTAACTTGACCCTAATGCCTGAAATATTCCAGTTCAGAATAGTCGACTGTGAGGTTGGAGGACCGGGTGATAAGGCATTGATATCTGCGTCATCCATCCATGGGCGATCGACTAATTCAATAGGAGCCAATTCAATGTCCACCCTCAAATCACCTGGCGTACAAACACTATTAGGTAGGGACCTGGCCTCACAATCTGGCACTGACAAAGATCTTTTACTTAGGGATTTTCTTGTTGTAACACAGTCTACAGGTGGTGACCCATTCTTGCGGTGCACAATACGTGGTAAGTTTGCAGGATTTACTTCGAGGTACAGTGAGGTAACCTGAGAAAGGGAAGAGGAAATTTCCTCTGGGCCAAAAATATTTGAGTGGGGCCATTTCCACAACCACTGGAAGCTGGAAATTACAATAAAGGAAATTGTTGGGCAGGTGTACACCCATGCCTTAAGTGCCGATAGAAGAAACCCAATGGGATGAGAGAGAGATATTAGGGCCTCGCACACCCAATTGCATACAGCTAGCCAATAGATTTTGGGCAATATTGGGATACCTAAAATTTGCAACGATACAGTTGCCTTCCAGAGTCTAAGTCAAGGGGCCGACCCATCCCGTACTCCTAACCATCAGAATATGATTTGATTTTTATATTTGTAAAGCGCAAACTAATTCCCGAGGGCGTGTAGTATGGTAGGCCAGCGTTGATGTGTAAAACCTTGTTTTTACAATTGAGCGAATGACTCCTCAGCACCATCAACTAAACAATGCCATATGGACAAGCATCAGGGGGTAGGCTCATTGATATCGATTTAATTTCAGTGGCCTGACCCATCCTCATGGGTGGTGATGTCCCCCCCACACCGACTTCCTCCCCTCCTCTTCCTCCTGCCACACCCAAAGAGGGTGTTTCCACTCTCTCCTGCTCACACATAGTCACATTGGGTCGGTTAAATGGCATGTGGGTAATAGATGGCTTCCTGCTGAATCAGCAGGGACAATCTCTGCCGTAGAGGGCTGGTCACTGTAGGTTGTAACCACAATACGGGAGTCAACAGGTGGCACCACAGCCGACTGTTGCGTGACAGAGAGAAAGTTTATCTTCCTTAACTCTAATTCTATTGCACTCAGGTGTTCGTAGATTGGCTCCAGTTTGCTCATCACAGCCTCTATCAGTCTATTGCGTAGGTCCTTTATTGTCTCGATTGATTTGATCTCATCCACCACTTCGGAGGTCTTGCCAGAGGAAAGAATAGAAGCACACAACAATTTAGTACCAGTATGAGTTCTTTTCTCGGTGCACCACTGCATGGTTGCGGTTGCAGGTGAGGTTGTATTACCTCCGGCTCCACAATAAAGGCACTAGCTGGTCAGTTTGTGGCACACTCCCCCGAGCTCAAACAGGCACCTGAGGCTCTTATGTCAACAGGCGTTGTTGTCGGAGAGGGCAGAGATGCACAAGGAGGTGGGGGGGGAGAAGAGAGCGATAAACGACTTTCAACAAGCTCAATTTCTCTATTAGTTAGTCCAACTGCCCTCTATAAAAACCCATCAAGAGTGGTACCAGAAACAACTTTAGAGCTACTCTTCGGGGCTTCTGTTTCACCATTTTGAACCACAACCTAGAGTCAAGATTTTTTATAAAAGTAAAGTGTAATCACAGTACCTGGAGCAATCCAGATGAAAGTGGGTGGCCCCTCCAGCCTCCTTCAGGTGATGGCGGGCTTAGACGGGGCTGCTATTGGCCCGGGCACGTCCCACATGCTGCAGGTCCAGGAGCACCTGTTGCTGCAGTGCTTGGGAAGCCTTCCTCAGCTGCACAGAATCCTGGGGGCTGTAGTTCCCCCCCCCACCAGCGACCACAGAAAGCATCCCACATGCTGCGGGTCCAAGAGCACTTTTAAGCATTAGGGCTGCAGCGCCTGGGAAGCCCTCTCCATCTGCACAAAATTCCTGGGAGTTGTAGTCCCCCCACCAGCGACGACAGAAAGACACCACTCCAAGATGGCCATCAAGAAGAGAAAGGGACCTTCTCTGTCCAGTCCTACAGAATCATCAAAGATAGTTGCCAAGCTGGAGGCACAGTTCTCTCTCTGTGTCTATGCTTCATTGATCTCCAGGTTCCCGGTCTCGGTGAGAGAGAGAGAGACAGGATTGCCGCTCTCTCTGGCTCCCTGTACAAGGCATCCCCAATGCCAAGGAGATGATGAGAGCAGACCGGACCGTGTCCTCTCTGCGGACCGCGATCTGCAAAAGACATCAGATCCGGTAAGGGGATGCTAGTGCAGGAGTGCAGGTGGCACTGCCTGAAGCTGTAGGTGGTTCCCCGGTGCTTGCCCAGCTGTGTATCGTAGCCCAGGGGTCACACAGGTTGAGGTGCCTCAGGCTCCAGATTGTAGAGAGACCGAAGCGCTACAAGTGGAGGATTAGTTATGCGGCGAGGGAGCCCGTTTCCAGCCATGTAGCATTTTGGTGTAGCAGTAGGGCTGTGCAGTGCGTGAAAAAGTCAAAGTGGCCTCGGTAGATTTGAAAGGGCGTAGGACCCGGTTGTGCCCCAGGAGGTCTACTCTGATGCCGCCATGCTCCTTGGGCGCCTTGAGACCTCATGTAAAGACAATGAAGAATAGATGATACAAATTACAATAATAAGACTGCTAG
Organism: Calotriton arnoldi; assembly: GCA_963921515.1. Taxonomy (NCBI): domain Eukaryota; kingdom Metazoa; phylum Chordata; class Amphibia; order Caudata; family Salamandridae; genus Calotriton; species Calotriton arnoldi. The sequence continues at coordinate 2,992,823 of CAWUFW010000219.1, read as the reverse complement.
AAGGCTGTACAAGATTTGAGTCAATGAATGCAAAACAATCCCTCATTATGGTTGCAAGATTATTCCTAGGATTTTGGGTTAACATAAAGAATCGATTGAAATAGAATAAACCTTGTTCCCTGTGGCTAACCCCCCAAAAGTGGGCAATCCCTGCTGCGTATGGCAGCGTGTTGCGGAAATTAGCCCGAGGACTTGTCCAAAGGCCAAGCCTTGCACCCAACCAGCCACAGGCAGCTAATAACAGCTGCCCAAAGTGCACAGCTTTGAGGCACACCCTGCGCCCTACCCACAGTGGGAGGCCAACCTCTGCTGCGCTCGGCCAAAGCCCATTCTCAATGGAGTCCACGTTGCAGTTTTTATTGAAAATATTTCCATCAATATGTTTTGGACACAACTTTAAGTACACATAAGTGCAAATATGTCCTCCTTTTGAAGTAAGCAAAGCATAGTGTGTGAATATACATGACTAACATAAAATACTTAACATTTAAAAATAAAAAAGGCAGAATGAATGAATGAATGAATGAATGAATATTAAATTTATAAAGCGCTAACTTAGCCCAAGGGCATCAAGGCGCTGCAGAGGACTAGCGTTCAACCGAATAAGATGCTCAAGCTAAATTCGGTGTAAAGAGCCAGGTTTTCAGGGCCTTGCGGAAAAGAGAGTGTGACACAAGACCCGATAAACCATCAGGAAGAGAGTTCCACAGCCTAGCAGCGGCAGTGGAGAAGGCTCTGCCTCCCCATCTAACCTTCTTATACCTGGGGACTACCAGCAAATTCTTGCTGGCAGACCTAAGCTGCTTGGTCGGGATGTAGCACTGAAACATCGCTTTAATGGCATCAGGGCCAGAGCCATAATAAGCATTATGAGTCAGGCACAGAGTCTTGAAAAGGATTCTTCGATCCAGAGGTAGCCAGTGCAACGAGATGAGGGAGGCTGAAACTGAGTGGTACTTCGGCAAATCCAACACCAGCCTCGCTGCAGCATTCTGTACTAACTGTAACCGTCGCACCAAACCCTTGTTAATGCCCAGATAAAGGGCATTACAATAATCAAGTCTGGACATTACCAAAGCAATCACTGCCTGCTTTCGTGATGCAAACAACAGGAACTGTGAGATTTTCCTAAGCAGCCTGATTATTCCAAAACAGGTAGACACTGTTCTGCTAATCTGTAGGTTCATGGACAACGAAGTGTCGACTATAACCCCCAGATTTTTCCCATGGGATACAGGAGAGGGGCAGCTGCCCATGGTGTCAGGCCACCAGTCATTAGACCATATGTCATGTTGGTTACCAAAAATTAAGATCTCAGTTTTTTCCCCATTCAGTTTAAGATAGTTCTCAACCATCCAGGATGAGACTGCCTGCATACAGTTTTTGAAATTTGCGGCAGAATCACTGATGCTGTTGGTAATAGACACCATGATTTGTGTGTCGTCAGCATAAGACAGCACCTCAAATCCAAAGGCTCTCACGACCCTCGCCAGTGGGGCAACATAGATATTAAAAAGTGTAGGGCTTAGGGAGGAGCCCTGTGGAACCCCACATATCAAAGGGTTAGAAGAAGAGTAGAATTGGCCCAATTTCACTATCTGTGCCCGATCAATAAGGAAGGAGGAAAGAAGCCCGAGGGCAGTGCCCCAGATCCCTATCTCCTTGAGGCGTTCCACCAGCCTCAACGGAGACAGGGTATCAAAAGCTGCGGTAAGGTCAAGAAGGACCAGCAGGGTAGTATACCCTGCATCAACCTGGACCCGGATGTTGTCAAAAACCGCCGTTAGCGCTGATTCAGTGCTATGATGGCTTCTAAAGCCATCCTGCGAGCCATCAAGCAACTGGTGATCCAGTAGATAGAAGCTGAGATGAGAATTCAGATATCTTTCCATAATCTTAGCTGGAACCGGTAGCAAAGAAATGGGGCAATAGTTTTTTAATTCCATAGGATCCAGAGACGGCTTTTTTAAAAGCGGTTTAACCACAGCGGTTTTCCATAGAGTGGGATACTGCCCCTCAGTAATAGCTATATTTAGTACTGAAGTGAGATGGGGAACAATGACTTCACTTCCTATTTTTAAAACCTTTAGGGGGCAGGCATCCAGGGGAGACCCCGAAGTAACTCCTTCTAGAAGGTGACCTGTCATTTCAGGTGAGATGCAAGGGAAGGTGAGAAGCTTTGGTTCGTCTTCCATAGTTACTGAAACATTAGAGTCGATTTTTGAAGGAGCAGATATAGCCTTTCCAGCATTGTAGTCCTCCAAGGTGGAGTATATGTCTGTGATCCTAGTACGGAAAAACTCTGCCATTCTGTCACAGAGTTCTTGAGAAAGATCAGATGAATCAGCAACAGGAGGGGAAATAAGAGAGTTGATAACCTTGAAAAGCTCTCTAGAGGATTTAATTGATTCAGTAACCTTAGAATAATACAATCTTTTCTCCTCAGTAATCGCCGCTTTATAATCCCTCAAGCGCTGTTTATGTAGCTCTCTACCCGCCGGCGCGAGATCTGTATGCCAAATCCTTTCCTGTTTACGGCAGAATACCATGGTGCAGAGGGTTTTTTCCTCGCTACATAATGTTTTTTAACGGGTGCCAAAGTATCTATGACTCCTAACAACCATCTAGAGAGTTCATCTGCTGCTAAATTAGCATCAGAGCGCTCAGAAAACTGAAAGTTCATAAAATAATTAGCAAGAGCATCCTTACTGATATGGCTCAGATTTCTCTTTTCCTCCCCTGTCCCTTTGCCAGCTGAGACAGTGTTTGATGCTGAGGTCAGAAGTTTAAAGGGGATAGCAAAATGATCCGACCATGAGAGAGGTATGGGCAGTCCCACCTCGATCAGAACGTGAGAGAATCCCTCATAGGAGGGTACAACTGACACAGAACTCACTTAAATATATCCTAACTAAACATATGGGACCGACAAACTGGCACATGCATCAAGCTAGGATTTTGCGAATCCTTAATAGCGAATATTAAGGATTCTCAATTAAGGATTCGCAAAATCCTATGCATGTAGGAATTGCTATAATAATAGCGATTCCTTCAGATTCCTTATTTGCGACTCGCAAATTGCGAGTCGCAAATAAGGAATGGCTTCCCATTCATTCCTATGGGCCTACAGGCCCATAGGAATGAATGGGAACTTATGACGCGCTATTTGCGAGTACCAATAGGTACTCGCAAATTGCGCATGCAATTCAAGGGTGCAGGGGTGTCAAAAGGACACCCTGTTGCACCCCTGAAATTGATCCGTGCACATATGTTGCGCACACACATGTCCCAAGGACATGTGTGTGTAACCTTCAACTTTGAAAAATGCACTTTAGTGCATTTCTCAAAGTTTTGCAATTTACCATGAAGTTCAACTTCATGGTAAATTGCGCCCTAGTAGCGAAATCGCTAATTTTTTTACTTTGTTGCATTGCATTTAAGGAATCTCAATTTGCGATTCCTTAAATGCAATCGCAATTTAAGTAATCGCAATTTAGAGATTCCTTAAATTGCGATTTTTGCATTTGGGATGATGCATCCCAAATGCAAAAATACAGGTCGCAAAGGGGCAGATTCTGCGAATCTGCCCGTTTGCGACCCGATTTTCGGATGATGCATGGGGCCCAAAGAGTTTCTGGTGTAAAGCTAAGTTTGTTAACACTGAAATGTAAGAAAGACACTTCTTTTCAGTGTTGTTTATTTTGTATTTTGTCTATTAAAATAAGTTGCATACAAAAAAATGCTCGTGGATAATGCACACGCTGGTGATTGGTGACGGTCAGACGTCTTTGTGAGTGTGGAAATTGCAATAAAAAACACATCAGTCAGAAATTCAATCACCTGTAAAGCCTTCCAGGCAGAATAGAATCCAGTTTTAAAATTATACGTAACAGTTATTGATGTAGTCGATGTCCTTCTTAAAGCTCCCAAATTTGACACCTCCATACTGAGGCACAGTGAGTTAAAATGAACTGCCCAGGAACATACAATTCACTCAATTAAGTGGGATTCTGCATTTCGTACTCAGTTCTCCTTGATTCCAAGTCAGCATAAAGAAATTCCACTAACTCCAGCAGTGCAAAATGCCATGCTCAACCCTGGAGACAGAACAGCTCCTGTGCACTGTCTACCACATACAATATCTGTTCTCCAAGGAGAGAAGATGCACCTGGCGGATGCTGCAGGTGCTGGCCCCTTGCATAGTACCTCCTCCTGCGGTCCGGCCCTCACTGGGAACTGTTTTCCCAGCCTTTGGTTATATTATTATCAGGGCTCAGCTCACATCACGCAGGGCTTGATGTCCTGACACATGGTTAGGTGGTGTTATGGTAGTATGATCCGCTCCCGATGGATGGAAAGAAGATATCCTGTTAAAGTTCAAGACAAAATCTTTCCTGTCGCAGACTGGCGATGAATGATGCTGGTAGCGTGGCAAACCCACTGAGAGCCCATCCATTGTGTTCTGGTACAGGTAGCCCTGGTCCAGGGAGTAAGGTGCCACCCCGAGTGCACCCCCATCGCAAGTGCACCACCAGGATCTAGGGGCAGCTGCTTCATGGAGGCTCCGGGCCCCCGAGGAGCTCCAGTGCACTGGAGGGCTGGCGTAGGGCGAGTGGCAGTCCATTGCGCTGGTCAGGGCAGATGAGGAGGGCAGGGGGCTGATGCTGCCACCGCTTTCAGGGAGGTAGTCCTACCCGGAGGGGCAGCTGGCCATGTAGCTGGAGCCGGGGTTATGGGGCATGTGGTGGGTGCCGCCGAGCCCCTCCATTCCCACAAAGCCGTAGCCCCCCGAGTGGCAGCCCAGCGGGGCACCTGGAAGTCGAAGGCCCCAAAGTCCAGGTCATTGACTCAATGGAGTCTGGGAAAGTGAGACTACTGTGTACCTTTTTTTTAAATTTTCTTTTTTTGGGATTCTTGAATCCTGAGACCCAGTTAGAATCTAGGGTGAGAGAAACTAGCACAAGAATTACGAACCCAGCAGAAAAATATATTTTTAAATATTATTTTTAATGCCAGGCTAGGTTTTGTTGGCAACCCCTTGGGTAAGGATAGTCTCAATATGCATAAATATATATAATATATGTATTATGCAGTGGCAGTCACCACTGGGTAGTTATAGTTAGGATCGCGTTTCAATAGGAAATGCATTTTTTGTTTTGCTAATAACTTTGGCCCTATTTAATGAATTTCCATGAAACTTTTCAAAAAGTGCTACATTTTGACTAGTTAGCACATAGAAAATTTCAAGGTGATGCCTCAAGGAGGTGCCTAGAAAAAAGGGATTCCAAAACGTATTTGCCCCATTTATTTTTCTATAGGAACTTTAGACACCGCTACAGCCCAAACCGTTTACAGCAAATTTGGCAGAAAGCTAGATCTTGGCCCAGAAAGAGTGCTTTTTGTGATTTGGTGTAAATCTGTTTAGTAGTTTTTGAGCAATTAATACTCAAAAGCTATATCTAGGGACGTGGGGCCTCAGCGGATCCGACAAACCTCCTGCTGAGATCTGATTGCTGCCACCACATCTACAAGGAAGTGGTGGCAACCATCTTAGGACTTGGTACTCAAACCCGGCTCCTAAAAAAAAAAAAAAAAGACATGAAGTGGCAGGGTAGTGATACTAAGTGTGGCGTCAAAAATGTTTAAAATAAACAATTGCCGCTAAATTATAGAGGATCCTCAAATTCACTGCAAAATTTCAAAAGAAAAAAAGATGGGCCAGGGCCCAGGGGGATGCTGCTGCTTTATTTATCATGGGGAGGGGGGCACATGACCCCCCCTCCTCAGGCTCCTCTCTCATACCCACTCACACACCCAGTCACATACCAACAAAACCACCAACACACCCACTCACAAACCGATACAGCCACTCACACACTCAACCAGAATCTCTCACACCCACTCACACACCCATCCGGCCACTCACACACCCACAAAACCACTGGCATGCCCACTTATAAACCCATATAGCCACTCACACACCCACTTACTGACCCATACAGCCACTCACATACCCACTCACCCACAGCCACATAACAACTCACACACCCATACAGCCACACATACACCCACTCAACAACCCATAAACACTCATACACCCACTCACATACACATACAGCCACTCATAAACCCACTCACTGACCTATAAAGCCACTCACACACCCACTCACACACCCATACATCCACTCACACACCCACACCCACTAACTGACCCAAAAAACCACTCACACACCCTCAAAACTACTGACACACCCATAGAGACACTTACACAGCCACTCACATTCCCACAAAACCACTCACACTCCCAATCACAGACCCATACATCCATTCACACATCCCTCACCGACCCACAAAGCCACTCACACACCCACATAAACACTCACACACCTACTCACAGACACATAAAGGCACTCACACAGCCACTAAGAGACCCATAAGGACACTCATACACCCACTCACAGAGCCATTCAGCCACTCACACACCCATACAACCTCTCACACAGCCACTCACACAGCCACATAAACACTCACATACCCACTCACAGACATATACAACCACTCACACAATCCACTCAATGACCCATAAAGCCACTCACACACCTACTCATAGACCTAAACACCCACAAAACTACTCACAACCCACTCAAACACCCTCAAATCTACTCAAACACCCACTCATACATACTCACATACGCACAAAACCACTCACACACCTACTCACAGACCCATACAGCCACTCACACACCCATTCACCGAGCCATAAAGCCACTCACATACTCATTGGCCCATAAAGCCATGCACACACCTACTCACTGACCCAAAAAAACACTCACACACCCACAAACCACTGACATGCCCACTCACAGACCCATGCAGCCACTCACACACCCACTCACTGACCCATACAGCCACTCACATACCCACAAAACACTCACATACCACTCACAGACCCATACAGCTGCTCACACACCAAGTCACAGATCCATACAGCCACTCACACATCCACTCACTGATCCATAAAGCCACTCACACACCCATACACCTACCCACATACCCACTCACAGACCCCTACAGCCACTCAAACATCCATTCACAAATCCATAAGACCACTCACACACACACTCACAGACCTATACAGCCACTTACACACCCACTCACTGACACACAAAACCACTCACACACTCACTTGCTGACCCATACCACCACTCTCACAGACCCACTCACACACTCTCTCACGCCCCACACACAACCACTCACTCACCCCTTCACATTCCCACTCACACACTCCCATACACACTCACAGAGCCACACAGTCACTCACAGAGCCACTCACACTCACACAGCCACTCACACACCCACTCACAGACTCACACACCCATTCACAGATCCATATAGTCGGTGGCACACCCACTCACAGACTCATTCACACACTCAAACACCTAGTCACAGACCCACAAAACCACTCATACATCCAATCACAGACCCATACAGCCATGCACATGCCCACTCTATTAAATGTGTTGTTGTTTTAAATGAGTGCTTTTGGTTTGGAACGGATCGGCAGATCTGTCACAGAGCCAAAATGTGTTGTTGTTCTGTATTGAATGTGTGATTTTGGTTGGGGGTCTGGGATGGATCCACAGATCTGAATGAGAAATAAAAAAATACTATTTTAAAAGAAAATTAACCCGTGTTTGGGAAAAGGGTTGGGTCTGAAAAGAGCCTTTGAGTTTATGGTAGGTAGATGATAATTGCAATTGGAACAGGATGCAGTCTTTCAAGTTGTTGAGGAACACCCTGTTGCATCCGTCTGTGAAATGGACTCCATCCTTTCAAAATATTTGTCCATATCGAAGTGTAAGTTGTTGTTGTTTATAGAGCCCATTTTGTGGTCTCGGAGGAATGCAGAAACAGTTTTATTGACATGTTTTCTATATTTGTACATCTGTGGACAAAATTCGGTTGACCACTTCCTTTTCTGTCTGTGGCAAATGTTGGAGAACACCAAGGCAGTATGTGGGAAAAGTGTCATTAATTTACCAAAGTATCCTTCATTGGGATTTCCAGTCCTACCCTAGTAATTGTGCCTAGGTCATTGCCACCACAGTGCACAATCATGAGGTCTGGATGTTGGCAAGCCGCAATGCTTTCATCCAAAGGCAGCAATTGATGCCACTTTAACCCTCTCTGGCCAACCGAAGTAATGTCTACATGAGGTAAGCCTAGGTCCCTGTCAATGCCACTCTTTCTAGCACTCTCTCTGGCCCAAAACACAAAACTATGGCCCACTGTCCACACTCTGACCATTTTGGAGACAAACAGGACAGGAGTAGCACACAGGAAAAGCCTGCAGCAGAATGAGGCAGTTTTGAAGATGAAAGGCGGTTAAAATGGAGGGCAGCACCTAAAATATAAAAGAACATATTTGATTGGATGGTGGAGATGTGCAGGGAAATAAAATTAGGTAGTGACTTTAACAAAAAAAGTAACTACCTCTTTTATTGGCTTTAGAAAATGAAATAAAAAGTATTGTTGTTTTGGTTATGCTTGTAACTGCAAACAGTCAACCACACCTGCTACAGTTTAATTTGAATCTAGTATGCTGTTCAGAGAACGTTTTATGAACTTGTGACTTAGTGCTTGCAGAGACTGCTTCAAACATGGTTACTGTGGAAATGGAGCTAAAAGAGTGTTGGGGGAAGGGAAGAAAAGAGACTGTACTGTGAAGCTTAAAAGCACAGTGGTGAACAAACATTGCTCATTAGGGAGCGTTTGGATTCTAGAGGAGTGTTTTTTACATAATAAAATATAAATACAAAGCATTAACAGCAGATTGTTAAATGCTTATAAGGGATTCCATGTTGATCTGCCACAACTGTATTTGGGGGGTCAAGCTGACCACCACGGTTGATCTGCTAATCCGCCCAAAAACACTACCACAATGGGCTTCTTTCCAAAAAACGCAGAAAGGGTTAAAAACCAGTGACCATTTAGAAGTGGTATTACAAAATTAATACATGAAAGGAAGCCTGGGATTTGCTAAGTACAGCAGTATCAGTGAAAGGAGAGTGGGAAGGGTAGCCATTATTGGTACTTTTGTACTTAGAGTGGAAGAGCATTGCTATATTTCTGTATTGAAATTTGCACTAAAAAGAGATATTAACTGATATCAAGAGAAGAGTTGGGCAAAAGCAATTGGAAAACAGCAAAGGCATTTCACTAGTATGTGAATTAGTGTCTACTGTAAAAAACTGCAAATAAGCTGAGAGAAAATGTGTAATTTTTAATAAAAGGGAAAATAAAAGGGAGGTTAGATGAGGACATTAAGTTAAAACATAGTGACCAGGAAAGGGGAAAGAGGAATGGCTGGAAGTATAGTGATCTTATTACGCCAGCATGAATGAATGTGTTGAAATTAGATGTGGGTGCTCGCTCATAGTATGTAATTTAATAGTATGTAATTTGCACCTGCTCACACAGTCAGGCTGGCACTTACACACCCAGTTACACTCCCACAAAAGCACTTATGTATCCACCACTCATATAGCAGACAGTGACTGACATACTCAGTCACACACCCATAAAACCATTCACACACTCATTTACTCACCTGTACACCCACTTACATAATCATTTGCACACCCCTACAGGTACTGCCACACCCACTCACACATCTATACAGTGATTTATGTACCCAGAACTCAGACAGTCAGTTACACATGCACTTACATACCCATACACCCAGGTATATACACAATTACCCATCCAACTGCCACTCACATACCTATTAACAAAACCATACAACCACTCACCCAGTCAGACAGCGACAGAGGCACTTACACATACATTCACACACCCACAAAGCACTTATGTAGCCTCCACTACCAGAGTCACTTGCACACACAATTATACGACCAAACACCCACTAACACAGACAGTTACCAATACATACAGCCACTTCCACACCCATTTAGACATCCATACAGTTACTAACACACCCAGTCATACACACACACAGCTACTTACACATCCAGTGCAATACCCACAGAGGCACTGATACACTCACTCATATACGTACTCAACCACTCACACACCAAGTCACCCACCCATATAAGCACTCATATAACATGACGTGTATTTGTAAAGTTCATGCTCACCCAGAATGGTATCTTGGCGCTGAATAAGAGAATTTTATTGTTACCCAACTCAATGGCACAAATTTTATTGACCTTAGAAGGATGAAAGGCAGAGTAGATGTGCCAGAATTTGAACCTGTGACCATGAGATCAAACGCAGACCCCCTACAGTGGACACATTAGTACACTAAGCCACCAGACCCAGCTATGCTCATTTATACACGTATAGTCAGAATTTTCATTTATGTAGATACTCACTTGCTTATACATAGTGAGGCTGCCACAGATACACCCAGTTACACTCCTAAAAAAGCACTTATGTACCCAATACTCATATAGCTAGACAGTGACTAAGACACCCAGAAACACACCAATAAAAGCATTCACAGATGTATGTAGTTACCTATAGATCTACTTACATAGTCATTCACAGATCCATACAGGCAATGTCATACACACTCACATATCTATAAAGCCATTCATACACCCAGCACTCAGACAGTTAGGTAAACAGGCACTTGCACATACATTTACCCAGTTATACACCCAGTCACCTATACATATTAGCACTCATATACCTATTTACAAAATGAAACAGTCACTTACACACCCAGTCACACCGTGACAGAGGCAATTGCACATCCCCTCACACACCCGCATAGCAGTTATATATGTAACACTAGCAGAGTCAGTAGTACACACAGTTACACACCCAAACACTGACTGAAGCAGCTAATTACCAAACCATAGAGACACTTGCATAGCCATTTAGACACTCATACAGTAAGTAACACAGCTACTGAAATACCCAGACAGCTACATACAGATCCAGTGACACACACACAGAGGCACTGATACAGTTACTCAGATATCCACTGAACCTGTGACACACCTAGACACCCACCTGTAGTGCGACTTATATACAGATTTATACACTTATAGTTAGAGACTTAGAGAGCCTGTTACAAACTGAGATAAACATTAATATAGCTACTGATTTGCTTATAGTATGTAATGAAGTAGTATAAAATGTAAAGCTACATGTATTCTATATTTTATTTTCAGATATTTACTTGTGTTTAAAGAGGAGGATTTATAATGCTGAGAAACATTCAAATTAGAAAAAAAACTGAGGAAACAGTACTACCTGCTTCAAAGTGAGAATAAAAAAGCACATGATGTGGAGAATTTACTGAGAAAAAAAAGCTGCTGGTAAGAGAACTAAGGAGTTTGTTAAAACATTATATAGGAAAATGCAAAATGTGGATAAAGTTTCAAATAAAAAGCAAGGTTTATAATCAACTCAGAATGGAGAAGGAGTTAGTCATATTGAAGGTAGCAAATGTTACAAAAAAGACACCAAGTTTGACAAGGAGACAGAAACAATTTAAAGAAATACAAATGAGAATGTTTAGAAGTAGGGTAATACAGAATTCGGTAATACAGAATTTGGTACGAAGCATGAGGGAGAGTAAGAGAAGAAGGTCAGCATTGCAGCAAAAACAACATTTTGAGAGTGTGGTTGATCAAGCGTTTGCCCTGAAGCGCAAACTATTTATCCTGATACTGAACAGAATGAGAACGCTGGGCAAAACGGTGTTGTTTATGAAGAAAAAAAAGCCAAAAAAGGCTTATTAATAAAAGTAATTTTTGCAAACTTTTCAAAGGAGAATGGAAGCATATGTCTAGTACTAAGGCTTTCTTTACTGAAAAAAGCTACTTACAAAAGAACACAGGGTTATATTCACAAGGAGCCATCGCCGAATTAACGGCACTTTATCGCAGCCAAAGTCGTGATAAATTTACCCCCCCATTCACAAGCCGGTGTTAACAGCCCACAGCACCAGTATACCCACGATAGCAGCCGCAAAAAACATCGCCACAGAGGACCCTCGCTAATGAGATGCAGAGTAGGCGTTCCCGTGACAAAAGCCGAGACAACAGCACACCTCAACATTCACATCGACCAGTCACATCCGCGATAAAAACACAAAACAGGCGATAAGGCGAGTTAGCACCAGGAAATCTACACCTGCTCTGACCTGGTGTAAAGTCGGACGGCAGCCAGCACCACAAAAGGGAGCACAGCCCAGGGCCACAACCGAAGGGCAACAGATGCCATGGAGCCACACATCATGCAGCCCGGACACCCAAGAGGGCCACAACACCCACCCCCACCACCCCAGGACCCCATCCCACACCCGGAACACCCTCCTCCCCGGACCAACACAGATGCAGCGCAGACAAAGACAGCGGAACCCCAGGAAACGTACCAGCCACACAGACCCAACATCTGACAATGTCACCTTCCACTCCAGGCTGAAAGGGACAACCAACCTACGCATCCTGAACATCATCGACAAACAAGCCTACGGCAACAACACAGTGGACAACCAACATCCCACCCCACACAAAGCTGATGGCGTGGCTGCACCTGTTGGCCCCTGAGACCCCCCATCAACACCCGCCAGAGTCGGAGGAGTCCCACAGCCAGCCACATCCAAGTCCCCCACACCTGTCCTGGACATCACCCTGGTACCCCAGTCCCCATACGTACAACACAATGCGTAGGATCCACTGGAGACCAAGCAAGGACCATACGCCATAGCAGGATGCACGCACGTGTTGGGGGCAACACACAGCACACATGTACTACCTGTGCCCCCTGGTGACACAGCACACAATCACCGCAACAGGAAGCACACGTCTCACACCAATGTGCAGGCAACAACAGAACACCGTGGAACACCCAACAATGTCGCCTTCAAATACACAGCCAGTGTGCATGATACCTTCATCCTCCGACAGTCCATCACCAACCAGCGTTCCCAGGATGGCAACAAGGGAAATGCACAGCCCCTTGGCAATATACAAATGAACACCCCACACAACTCAACTCCCCAAACATGCAACTCACAACGCTGGCAATGCACACGTCACAAAATCACATACAACAGGCACAACAATATGCCCAACCACCAGACACGACAGAACAACTTACAATTCCCACATGGGCAAGCCCTGAACATGAGCCAGCAACGGCATGGCACCTCAGCCACATAATAGCCGAATGTGGGGAGAGGTGGCAACCAGGCATGTGTGCAGGATGCAGGAGAACCATGATCCGGAAAGCACACAATGCCAAGAGTGGCGGAGATGTGCTGGACAGACCGCAGTATGCAGAACACACCCATATGTATGGAGTGTAGTGGACAGTGGATGCCACCATGTCACCACAGCCAGTGGGGGACCTCGCGGAAATGTTGCCTGTCAGGCCCCCCCCCTAAGCTTCACCGGAGTGTGATGGCCTGGCGTACACCACGCCAGCGTAGGGGTGTGAATAAAAAGCACGTAGGCCTGGGCGTGGTCCCCTTCCGGAAAGACCAACGTCTCTGCCAGGGAGGCACCTCCCACCCCGCCACGAGGCCGACGCCGTCCTCGTGAGCCGAGTTGCCTGCGATGCAGTGCGCCTGCCGGATACCGGCACGCTGGACCACGAACACGTCAGGCCCGCCCCTGCGCAACCAAGCCACACTGATCACCTGCCGACACCGGCTTGTGTCAAGGAGGGCCCACCACATGCCGGCGCAAGCTCTAAGCCCGAGTCCCACGAACTTGGCAGTCAGCTCAGACCACCAGGCCTCCACGACACAGGCCTGCTTAAGTCCTTTCTAGTTGACGTACTGCACTGCCGCCTACGGCCCACTCCTCGGACCAGCAGGTCCCACATGTGAAACTGTGTCCTGAGTCATGAATGGCAGTGACCCCAAATCCGGGCCAGCGGCCACAGCACCAGACGCCCCCCGATCAGTGAGGCATAGTTCCATATGGGCTTCTTGCGACACGGGGTGCCACTAACCCTGTTCAACGTCAGCCGGCTACACGTGGTGCCACTAACCCTGTTCAACGCCAGCCGGCTACACGTGGTGCCACTGAACCTGAACAACGCAGGCCGGTGGGGCCATCCATACTATGCCGGTGACACAAGGTGAATGGGCCATGCTGACCACTGCCTCAGGCCTACACCACGGTCAGGTAGGTCACACATTTGGAAATGAGTCTTGATTACACCATGGCAGTGAACATTATTTAAGGCAGAGAACAATTCCCAATACACACTTCGATGTGGTGGCAACAAGTCTGTGCATGGCATCACAACCACACGTGTCTGTGGGCATACACGGACTACTGCCCTCGGCCTACGCTGCGCATGAGTGGGGTCACAGATTTGGAAACGAACATCGGTAATTCAAAGGACAGAATACATTTCTTCGCACGCACGGAGAGGCGTAAGAGGATGACGCGTTGCAGTCCGTAAGGAACAGGATCATCGTTACGGAGGTGATTGAACACTACCGACAACTGCCACTGTGTCACTAACTCTGTGCCTCGCGAGCCAACGACAGGTGGCTGTGGGCCCATGCTGACCGCTGCCTCCGGCCTACACTGCGGTCCAGTAGGTCACAGAGCCTTGATTTGGCAATGTTGGAGTTCACATCTGTGTACCGGCATCATCGCAGACTGCATGCCCTCACATCACCTGTGCCGCTAAGTCTGTTACCCGACATTCATGGACACTCACTGGTCGTACATTGGTGGCGTTTGAGTCTATGGACTAGGGGCTAGTTTTCATCCTCATGTAGCTGATCCCGAATTGTTGTTTCAAACGAGGGTTGCGCTTTCCACTCCTCCATTTGCTGCTTCCAGATAACATCAGACCTTCTGCATCATGCCCTGGAGGACACCTTCCACTGTCCCCCGAAACCCTCCGCAACATACACCTCGGACATTGACGTGGACCCGCTCAGGTCGCATGGCCCATCTGACTGCACCGCAAGTCACCGTCCCGTGGCTGGGTGCCTGTGCCGGCCGCAGTGCATCCGGGACCACTAACTCTGTGCTGCTCAGGCCTGGGACCCCTTCTTCTGAGACATTGAATGGCCTCTGTAGCGATGGTCTTGGGGTCATCAACGCCATGTGTCTGTGGCCCTGCGCTGTCCGCCTCCTCCGGCCCCAACTGCGGTCCACCAGGGCCCACACATGGCATCGAGTCTTGACCGGCCGGGACGTCGCATCACCGCAGGGGGCACACGCCACCACCGTAAGGACCACCTTCAACCGCCATCTGCCAGAGTCGAAGCGGTGGCCCTAACGTGGATGCCATCATCTGCCTGATACCCTGCTCAGCACTCCAGGTGCCAGTGACTCAGTGCACCGCAAGCCATTGTCCGTTACTGATTGTGTTTTGTGCTGTTGTGAGGATGCGCAGCAATGTCACCTCATGCAGTGGGGAAGACCTGGGACTATGATGAGGAAGATGTGTCAAGTGTGCGGAAGGGAGAGGGCACAGACAATGGGAGGGCAGGAGGCAACAGCCCCAAGGCAGGAATGCAGACTGGTGGTGGTAGTCAAGCTACACACCCGGATCTGTTGCTGGGTATTGAGCTGTGGATTGCGGACGCAACTGTCACCTCATGCAGTGTGGGAGACCTGGGACGTTGATGTGGAAATTGATGCAGGTGTAACACACCCCACTGCATCTGCATCAGGACTAACCCGAAGGGACACAATCCTGGCAGTTTCTTCACATGAGCGCGCTTTCTTTCGTGTGCCCCTGCCTCAGTGCATTGCAACTCAAGGAACGTCCAGACTGAATATTGGGTGACCTCTGTCCTTACTCCGGATCCCTCCATGTTGCTCTGCATTTGACTCTGTTATGCTTGTGTTTACTGGTTCCATTGCACTGGTGTCCACTGTTCAGGTTGTTGGCAGCACCAAGCACTCCGTGCGGGCTGGCTTATACTCACCCCACACACATCCAGCACAGGCGTCACTATACATGTGGCCCTGCCAATAAAGGGGCCGGGCGCACATGCCCGTGGCAGTTCAACTTGATATGTGCATGTGTCTCTGTGGAGGTGTGGGTCTCCTTTGTGGGGTGTGGGGGGGCCCTGAAGGGTATTGGACACCCACGTATGTGTTCTAGTTCGCATTCCATGGGTTCGGCAACACCCTCACCTGTTGGGCCACCTCCTTTTGGCGTTCTGCCACCTGGCATTGGGATGCCATGTCTGGG
Source organism: Calotriton arnoldi (assembly GCA_963921515.1). Classification (NCBI taxonomy): domain Eukaryota; kingdom Metazoa; phylum Chordata; class Amphibia; order Caudata; family Salamandridae; genus Calotriton; species Calotriton arnoldi. The sequence continues at coordinate 2,976,611 of CAWUFW010000219.1, read as the reverse complement.
TGGGTGAAGTGTTGTGAGCCATCCATGATTGTGGGTGCTTCATGCTGTGTGGTCTGTTGCAGGGGCTGGGTTCTCCTCTGAGTGGCTTGTCTGCCCTTGTCCTGGTGGTGGGTTGTGTGGGATGTCCATGGGCTGTTGTAGGGCATCGGTGTCAACGGTGTGGTGTTCATCTCCGGCATCACTGATGGGTTGTCTGTTCTGACCTGCTGGAGGTGTTGTTTGTCCCTCTGCATTGTGAAGGGGAGGTGCATGTTGGCATTGTGTTGGCGCCTTGTTCTTGTCGACATGCAGACTGTGTGACGATGTACATTGTGACTGTTTGGGCGGTGGTGGCTATTTGAGTTGGGACAGTGTACATTTGACCTACATGGATGATGTGGGGTTGTAGGGGTAGATGTGCATCTCACAGTTCCCTGCTCTGTCCGATGTGATTGTTCTGTTACTGTGCCTGGTTGGACCCAGTTGTGTCCCCTGTTCTGTAGTGTGGGTGTTGCACTTTGTGCCACATTGTCATGGTATGTGCTGTGATTGCTATGTGTGTGTGCTGCAGTGTGCTACGGGGATGGGGGGCATGTCCCTGGGTAATTGTGGGTGTGCAGTGTGTTACACCTCATTGTGCATGTGTGGCATTGTGCCCATCACCCCCCGTCCCCCCAGTCCCTGTTGGATCCTCACCCTGTTGTTGTTGTGTCAGGGCCTGTCGCGCTGTGTCCGTACTCCCTACTCCTTGCACCCTCTCCACACTGATGACTGTGGCCTGGGTTTCCTCCTGCTCCTCCTGTGGCGCTGGACTGCCACCTCCTGTCGCCGTTGCTGCCTTCCTGTTGGCAGCGGGTTTGTACCTGGTTTAGGTTGTCAGGTCCTGCTGCCGCCGCTTGGCCTCCTGGATTGGCCTCCTGGGCTCTGCGACTGCATTCCAGGTGGTCTGCTTGTGGGTCATTTGCTGGTAGTGTTCTGTCGCCTCCGTGGCCTTGGTCTTGTTTTCCTGCGGTCTGCACCCCGTCTTCCTCTCCATTTTCTCCTTGGCCTTCCCCGACCCACTTGTTCCTTGCTGGTGGTCTGTGGGGGTTGTGGTGTTCGCGTTGCCCTCTGCGCTGGGTCAGGGTGCATGGATGTTGCTACGTGCTTTGGCTTGTTTCTGGTGTGTTGTGCCTGTGGTTTTTATGGTGCAATTGTCCGCCAGACGCGTGGGAGTTGCAGGCCTGAGGCTGCTTTTCGCTGCTTTTTGTACCGCGATTGGCCTCATCGCATGATTTCTCGCGTTTCGCATTTTTTAGGCGTGGTGTTGATTTTCACGCTGGCATTTGACGCGTTATCTGGTGACTATCGCATGCTACCGCCTTGTTGTGAATTCCACGTTGACACGGGGTTATTTTCCCGTGATAGGCTGCGTTATTGAAAGTTGCGTTACGCTACTCTTGCGGTAGTTATCACGCGTTCTTGTGAATATACCCCTTAGTGTATGCAGTTGAAACAATTGGCCGATGCTATGAAGTAAAAGATGGTACTCCCATTGCAAAAGAGGAGATGGTTCCTAGAAATGTAGAGAAAGAAATAGCTGAAGAGGTACAAGGAAGGCATAGACATGCCCCTGTGTATAAATGGGACTGCAGTAGTATTTGTAGTGTTCACCAGGAATCTATTGATATATTAAGACATTGTCTACGTCAATTTCCAGATAGAAGTATGAAGCGGAAAATTGCAATATTGCCAGCTTAGATCGATGCAAAGTCAGGAAATATTCTAATTTACAAGGACACTCATTGGCGTGTCTATTCAGGAAAGTATGCACAAGCAACTTTTATAGTTTTCGAATGTTGGCTGTTCATCATTTAAAAATGCGAAATTTAGTTAGAAGACTTTGCTTTGTGAAAAGTACTACATTGTGTTTGGGAGAAATGAACAAAACACTTTTGTATGGTACAGTATCGGAGGTTGAAAAAGTTTATGAAGATCTTCATTTACATTTCTTTGGTCCTGAAGTGCAGTCTGGCCAAAATAAAGAGTTGGCGTGTTCAGGTATAGAGGAGTAAAACATAGAGATTAGTACTGATAAGAAATAGCAAAGTTTAATGCAGTTTCCACAGAGAAACCCAACTATGTTTGTATTTGTTCTCGACACACCCACTACAAAGGCCAAATTTGTAATGTTGATGTGTTTTTGAAAACTGAAGAAAAAAACAGAGAAAAGTGGCCAGAATGTGCTGTGTATTTATTCGTGGAAGAACATTTTGATTTGTCAACACGCCACATCATCTGCAAGTATTGCTATGACAAATTTGAGGACAACTAAATGCCTGCCAGAGCAATACATAATAAGTTAGAGGTGGTTCAAATTCCTGAGGAACTTCAACATCTAAATGTTTATGAAACAATACTGATACTATCTATAAACCTTTTTCAAGCAATGGAACCAAAGAGTGGGAAACTACCACCCATTGAGCTACAGAAAGGACCTAAAGGTAGAGTTGTGTACTTACCTTTAGATTTTAAATGCAATATTGAAACTGTGGATGTAGAAAGAGATTTCGAAGTACCGCTTGTTATTCTAGTAAATGGTGTGCCCAAAAAAAAACAAAAAAAAACTGGCAGGAACTAATGGATGTGACTGAGGTGAAGAAAGCTACTTTCTACCTTAAAGAGAATAATGTGTGCTATAAAGATGTAGATGATGTCACAAATGGAAGTTGCATGGAGGAGGAAATGTTGCCTTCAAGTGGACAGTTTGAGAATGTAGATAGAAGTAGATCTAAAGAAATATTTTGATAAATTTGCAGGCATGCCAACATGAGTCTAAGGAGTATTGGTATCATCGCCATGGTGAGCTGAAGTGTATGTTTCAGAATTTAGGTGCACCAACTTGGTTTGTAACCCTGAGTTATGCAGAGTATGCATGGGATAACTTACATGACTTTTTGAGAGAAGCAAACTCTAACAATAAAGGCATTAAATTGAAGACATCAGGAGAGCTTTGCTCTTTGGATCCTGCAAATGTTTGCAGGTATATTAACCGCAGATTTCAAGTCATGTTGTCTTTCATCTGCAACAAAATTAATCCACCTCTTGGAGAAGTTACTGATTTCTTTTGGAGAAAAGAGTACCAAGCAAGAGGTGCTCTTTATAGTCACATGCTGTTGTGAGTAAAAGGTGCACCTAAATTTGGAACAGACACAGATGAGTCTGTACTTTCTTTCATAGAGGAGTATAATACAAGTAGCATTCCAAAAGAAACTGAGGAAAAGGCCCTAAAGCAGCAAGTACTGCATTTTCAATCACATAGATGTGGAAAGTACTGTTGGCTGAAGTATACAGCAGAAGGAAAATCTTATACAAAATGTTGTTTTGGATTTCCAAGACCTGTTATTTCAAAAGGAAGAGTGAACAGTTTTATGTCTGCAGTGAGACATACACTTACTTAATCGCCTAAAAACACATACAACCTCAGGAGAACAGAGGCTTAAATATATATTAATGACTACAATTCCTCATTCCTGGAAGGACTCTATGATTGTCCCCATATTTAAAAAGGCAAATAGAAGCCACCCCTCATGTCATGTTTTAGACTCGCCATCAAAGATATTAGGCCATGTCCTTTTAGAGACCTTGGAAAGATGGGCCCTTTTTTTCTGACATACAATACAGCTTTAGGGCAGGGGTCAGGACAGTCGAGCAGAGTTTAAATCTCCTCTTAATTTCAGGGAAATATGCTCAAGTGAGGGGTGGGGCTCTTCACTTGGCCTTTATGGACCTCTCTAGCACATTTGTTATAGTTGACAGGGGCAAGCTATGGTCCATGATGTGCAATGCAGGGATTGACCCCACTCTGGTTGATTTTCTTGCACGCTTGCATAATAACACTAAGGTACAAGTTTGCTATAATTCAAATGGAGATTCCACTGTACCGTTTAACACAGCCAAGGGTGTCAGACAAGGTTGCATCTTGGCACCTTTTTAATTTCTTTTTTTATATAACCATCTTGAGGACATTTTGTAGGCAAAAGCAAAATACTTTCCAGGGTTGGCGACTGTCTGGTACCAGTTTTACTATACGCTGACGATACAGTGTTGATCGCCTACACTGCCAACAGCCTGCAATTGCTCCTCGATATTTTTAATACTTTTATGGGTGAAGTTAATTTAAAAATGAAGAATAAAAAATCACATATTATGACCTGTGGCCCAAAAAAAACTCCCTCCCTCTCTTTCCACATTGATGGTATCTCTATCACAAATGTTCAGAGCTTCAACTACCTTGGCATAATTTTCTCAGACAAATTGAGCTGGAACGATCTATTAAAACAGAGGGCCTAAAGCTTGCAGGGGTTATAGAAGGTATTTTTAGCTTTTCGAAAAAATGAGGACAATAGCCAATAAAGGAGTTATTAACTCTATATAAAAGCAAATGTTTTTCCTAAGGGTGTTACGGAGAAGGTGTGTAGGGGTACACTTTACCAGTTAGCCTCCACAAAATTGAGAATACATTTTTACACAGGTTGCTTGAGACTCCTTAAAGTACGCCCAGGCTCATTGTCCACCTGGAGGCTGGCCTCCCATTCCTGGAGGACCTAGTTCAGTTAGCACCCCTCCATGTTTGGCTCAAGATCTAGCACGCAAGATATACTAGCTTCTCTCGTTCTGTGCTTTGTTTGAGGCAAGATGGGGCCTTTTTAATTCCTTAGCTTGCCCATGTTAAAAGGGGCCTTACTGACATAGGTCTCTCTAATTTATTTTATTCACCCTATGAAATTGATAATTTATCTAAATCTATGGTGAAAACTTTATTTTGCCAATTTAAAAAAACATGAAGGGTTTGATAAGAATCAACGATTAAAAGACAGTGCACTGCTATCTGGACTTAAAGTTGGAGGCAGGGACGGAACGTTATCTAACTTGGGTTACATCTAACCCATTTTAGACTTAGCACCCTACACTTTATTGTAGCTTTTCCCCACCAGGGTACCTGGTTTCAATCCCTGCCCTTCTGTCCTTGTGAGAGCATTTCTAAGCAATCAACGTCACATTTTATGTTCTTTTGCAAATTTTATGATTACCCTAGACACTTATATTTATTACCCTTTTTACCCCCCTTGGTTTTAGATCTTACAAAGATTGTTTACATCATCTCCAACTTTTAGCTAATGAGCATTGTTGCCTTGTTGTAACTAGTTTTGTATCTCAAGCTCTTAGATTCAGGAAAAAGTAAAAGGATGGATGTTTTTCTTAACTAAATTGTGATATTTCATTAATTTTGCTATGCCTTGTATTCATACCGTAAATATTATTATATGGATTTTTAGTATGATTTTACACTTGTTTGGATTTTATCAAATTTTATTTGTAATGTATTATCTTTTATGGCTTTTTAGCTGAATAAAGAAACTTGCCTTACTGACTGACTACAATGCTGTGATTTTGAAAATGTGGAATGCCAAAATTGATATTCAGTTTGTGGCAGACAACTCTATAGCTGTTGCTCATTTTGTTACTTCATACATAACAAAATCTGTGAAGACAGAGATGAAAGATGTGTGGGAAGATATTTCTGCTGAGAAGTCTCTAGGAAAAATATTGTACAGTTTGAAGATGCTTTCGTACAGGGAAATTGGATACTATGAATGCTGTGACCGGTTGAGTTCTGCTAGTTTATATTTTAATTTGAAAGGAATTGTTTGAGTGAGTCTAGGCCAAGCATCAAGTCGCAAGCAAGTTTGAAATCATTTCCAGAAATTGAATATATTGTAGAGTTTGAGCCAGACAGTAAAGACATTGTGAATACAAACATGTTGGATACTTACTATCCAAAAATGAGTGTACATCTAGAAAATGTCTATTTATATGAAGTACTCCAGTACTACACATATGGAAACAATATGACAGAAAATGTAGATGAAGGTACATTTGCAGTAGTTGGTTGCAATGAGTGTTTGGTGTGACATAGCAAAGCCAGTCTAATTAACCATAGAAAACTGAGTTCCCCGACTGCTGAAAAAAAGAGAATTTTTCTATGTAGCACTTTTGTAGCTGTTTAAACTTTGGTGTTCTGAAACAGAATTACTAGGAGAGTTCGACTGCTATAAATACTTTTTCAATGCTTCAAAGGATAGCATTGAGTGCTCAGTGTTTCCAAACTACTTGCAAATGTTGAATGATGAAATTCAACAGAAAGATACAATTGCTGCTGAGATAGGTAAGGAGAGTTCACAATGCAGCCAAAGTTCATGTCCTCAAAGGCAGGATGAACCTGGACAACCAATCATTCAAAAAATGAGGCTGCTATTGCACAGAATGAGTTGGAGTCTGCAATTGAACAAGCAAGACAAGAAACAATTGATTTTGCAGATTTAGTTGAACAACTAAATGATGAGCAAATATACATATATATGGAAAAGAAACCAACTGTTGAGCATGGGTTGCTTCATGACAAGAAAGAGTATGCATGTTCAACATTTAAGCCTCTACTGTTGTAAGTCAGTGGTCAAGCTTGTACTGGTCAAAGTTTCTTAATACAAGTTCTTACAGCTTTTCTACAGAAGACACAGACTAATTTATCATGTGTGGTTACAGTACCTACTGGATTAGCTGCACACAATATCAAAGGTATTAATTTACATCGCCTCTGATGCTGCCTGTGGAACATGACAACAAACTGGAATACCAAAAGTTATTTGGTGAAGCTTGTCATGAAGTGTCAAGAGTGTTAAAAAAGTTAAAACTTTTCATCATCGAAGAGGTGAGCATGGTCTCAAATTTAATGCTTGCCATTGTGCATTTGAGAATGCAAGAAGTTTTGATAATGGATTATGATGTCCTATTTAGAGGAAAACATTTGATTCTTTTTGGAGATCTACTCCAGGTGTCCCTTCAAAAGAGGGAAGGCATGTTCTAGAAAGTCATCGTCTTAAAATTTTTTATCCAACAACGAAAACAGCAGCAGAACTAATGTTTAGTTTTGTACAAGAAGGTAAACATATTGTGTGTCTAATGCCTACTCTGGAGGAGTGTGCATCTTTCAATAATTAATTGCTGGAATTGGAGAAAGAAATAATTGTGCAACTGAAGGCAATTGATAAAATGGAACACAAGGGTCTCACTATATTGCTGAGTAAAAAGTTACAAACTAAACTGGTTTCATTAGAGAAATCTGTTTCATGAACTGCAAGATTGCAGAAATGTTTAAGTGTATGCAAAAACTGTAGAGTGATTTTGCACCGAAATTTAAATGTTGAAGAAGGTTTAGTCAATGGTGCTATGGGTAACGTTTTTGATTTTATTATTTTCCAAATAGGAAAGAAGTAGAATACCTTGTCATTAAATTTGATCAGATTGACAACGCAAAGGAAATTGGACAATCTACTGCATGTTTTATGCTTGTGAAAGATTTATATGTTCGACAGAAACTGTTTCCAGTTTGTCTAGCATATGCTGTTACTATTTATAAACCACAAGGTTTAAGTTTAGATGTAGCATTTATTAATATTGGTAGTACAGTGTTTAAGGAAGGTATGTTATATGTAGCTTTGTCTCGAGTTAGGACATTGTCTGGTTTGTATCTAGTTGCATTTGATGACAGCAGAGCAAAGGCAGATTCAAGTTGTGTTACAGAATTAAACCAATTAAGAAGCCTTTATGCTCCTCCTTTAGAACAGTATCCAGTTTATGAGAAATGCTCCATCTGTTAAAAGTGGAAACTTTCAAAACAGCGTAGTATTGTTGTTGGAAAGCAGGACATGAAAGACAAGAAGGAAGTTGTTAAGAAACAAACAATTGGGAATAAGGGAGATATTGTTTGTTATCAATTGTCAAACACCTCTGGTGTTAACTGCTATGCTAATGCTGTGCTAAATAGATGCAATTGAAAAGAAATACCAGAAGGCATTGTGTTCTGCACTGTGTGTTTTGTTGCAACGTCTGCGTAGTGTCAGAACTAAAACACATTGTGCATCACACATTCAAGACCTTGTAGATATATGCAGTGGGTCTGTACAGTTCACTCCAAATACTCAAGAGGATGCACAGGAGTTTTTAATTGTGATTTTTGCTGTTTTAGAAGAAGAGGAAATACTTATTGATGAGTTATTTGGACTTAGTTACTCATGGAATCATGAATGTAAAGATTTCTCATACACATCAACTACAGCAATAGATTTGGCGCATTTTATTTATTTAACATTGCCAGATTGCAAAAGTGTGACTTTTGACAGATTGCTAAAACAAGCTACACAAAACAATGTATGCCCAAATTGTCAAACAGATCTTGTGTCAACTTTACATGTAGCAAGAAGTGGCAAGTATGTTATTTTAATGCTATAATAATGCAGAACAGATGACACTAAATCAGAAACTGAGATTACTAACTTTACAGCAGGACAAATATCTATTTCTGGTAAAACATATACTATGATCGCTATAATTTTTCATGAAGGAGTTAGTATTACATCTGGTCATTACACTGTCTATCTAAAAAGTAAAAGTGGATGGACAGCATGTAATAATAGGAACCTAAAATTCAAGCAAAGATTGCCTTTTTCGTTATCAAATTCCTATCTGTTGTTTCTGGAACCAAAGTTCTAAGGAGGATTACAGTTGCAAAAGTGGAATAGTCTAGTTGTAGTAACTGCATAATCAGTAGTTATGACATCATGCGGCCTACCAGGGGTGATGTCTTTATAGGGCCTATTAGTAGTCCTAATGATGAAGGTCTCATTTTCAGCATATGTTTCTTTAGATTAGTAGAGCAGGTAAAATGATTGTTAAAAAACTTGTAGTGAGTGAAATGCACAGTGTTGCTTATTTACAATGACATAGTGTGGAGTTCTGGATTTTTTAATACAATCTATATGCTGTTTTTCCCCACTGTTCAACGATGATTCTTTATACAGTACAGCATTTATGATGTATAGGTATAAAAGCTGAGAACAGTAAAAAAGGGGAAATTAAATGCTTATTTTTTATTAGAACATAACATTACAGCATGAGAAATGTGTAGTGATTTATTCCTATTATGAAGTTATGCATTGTTGAAATTTCTAAGTTTAATTTATAATTTTATAAATTGTTTAAGACTAATTCATAGTTGTTTTGTTTCTTTTTATATAGATGAATGGCATCATGTATTGGAGTAATGTGATTTACTAATTAGTTCTTTCAGTGTTGTTACAAAAAATTACATTGTCAGGGTGTTTCAGACTACAAATAAAAAACATACATCCACATACACAGTCAGACACCCACTTATACTCCCATACAGCTGCTCACACACCCACTCACACACTGACACAGCCACTCACACACCCACTCCCTTACTGATACAGGCACTTATACACCCACTCACACACCCACTCCCACAAAGACACTCACAAACCCACTCACACACCCATGGAGCCACTCACACACCCACTAACACAGACCACACTGAGACTCACACACCCACTGGCACACCAATATAACCATTCACACATCTGCTTACACACCGATATAGCCAGTGACACACCCACTCACAACCCGAGACAGCCGTTCAGACACCCACTCACACAGTGATATAGACATTCAAACAGCCACTCACACTCCACATAGCCACTCACACACCCACAGAGACACTTAGAAACCTACTCACACACCCAGACAGCCACTCACACACCCACTGAGATACCCACACAGACACTCACATACCCACTCGCACACCCAGAGATACTCACAAACCCACTCCCACACCCATACAGCCACTCACACACACCCACACAGACACTCACAAACCCATTCACACACCCACACAGCCACTCATATACCCACTCCCAACCCGACACAGACGCTCATACACCCATATAGTCATTCATACACTCAGTCAAACACTGGCACAGACACTCACAAACCCACTCACATACCCACACAGACACTCACTCAGACACTCACTCACACACCCATAGAGACACTCATAAACCCACTCATGCACCCATACAGCCACTCATACACCCACACAGACACTCTCACACCCACACCGACACTCACAAACCTATTTACACTCTCACACAGCCACTACACATCCACTCACACACACAGGTACCCATTCACACACTAACTAGATACTCATGCACCCACTCACACACAGACACTCACACACACACTCACATACCAATACATCAAGTTGCATACCCAGTCACACACTGATATAGACATTCACACCCACTCACACATCGATACAGCCATTTATACACACAGTCAAACTCTGACACGGACACTCAAAACCCACTCATACAGACACTCACACACCCATAGAGATACTCAGAAACCCACTCACACACCCTTACTACCAGTCACACACCCACTGAGACACCCTCAAAGACATTCACACACCCACAGACACAAACCCACTCATACACCTACGCAGCCACTACACACCCACTCACACCCACTCAGCCACTCAAACACTGACAGAGATACTCATGCACCCACTCACACACAGACACTCACACACCCACTCACACATCAATACAGCAAGTCACACACCCACTCAAACACCCACACAAACACTCACACACCCATTCACACATGATACAGCAACTCACATACCCACTCACACACCAATACAGCGGCTCACACACCCACTCTTATAGCAATTCATATACCCTGTCACACACTGACACAGACACTCACACACCCACTCAACAGCGATACAGCCATTCATATACCCAGTCAAATACTAAAACAGACACTCACAAACCCACTCACATACCCACTCAGACACTCACACACACAGCCTCACACTGATACAACCGCTCACACACTGATACAGACACTCACACACCCACTGAGACACTCACACATCCAAACAGATACTCACAATCCCACTCACACACACACAGCCACTACACAACCACTCACACACACTCAGATATTCACTCACACATCCACAGAGATACTCACACACCCACTCACACATACTCACACATCCACTCGCACCACAATACAGTAAGTCTTACACCCACTCACACACCCACACAAACACTCACACACCCACTCATACAGCCATTCATACACCCAGTCACACGCTGTCACAGACACTCACACACCCACTCATGCACTGATACAGCCATTCATACACCCAGTCAAACACTGACACAGACAGTCACAAACTCACTCACACACCCACACAGACACTCGCACACACACACTCATACTGATACAGCCACTCACACATCCAGTCACACCTCAGAAAGTTGTTCTGTAACTTGGGCTTTATAGTTTTGGCAGCGAGCTCACTTTTAGAAATGGCTGTAGACATATTTGTCCCTGCTGTGATAGTTCATGTCAACAATTCATCAATAAACTACAAAACGTACAGTGAGAGAGTGGGCTTTGGGTCAGCCCAGCTCAGCCATTGACCTTTATGCTTTTTTCCACATTAGCCATTGCTTCGACTACCAAACAGTCAAACCCATGGTATTTCTCTATGCTTACATCGTGCCTTTGACTTAACATTTCAGCTTTGGTGTTGTGACATAAAATTGTTAATTACTCTGACTGCACTTGTTACAGTGCCAAAACACTATCAGTTTTTTTGCTCTGCAGTGCCTTCACATGTTAGGAGTTCTCCTCTCATTGACTGTGTGCTGGTACATCAGGGAGCATACGTGAGATAGAAATTTCCAACTCCTCCCCCTGCCTTTCCGCTTCCCAGTGGCTTAGTCTCAGAAGCAAATGAGGGAAGTGCCTGTGATAGACAGGAATACATAGCATTGCTGCTGTGTTTCAGATCACCGCCCCGGCAGCATACAGCACCCAGTGCATGACATTTCAGTGCAAGCCAGCACTACACCACAATCAAGAAAATGAAGAAATGTCCTTATGATTTTTAACCACCAGTGTTCACGAGCTCAAGGCCACCGGAGAGGCATCTGGATGTAGATCTGGCATGGGTATAAATACCCTTCCTGAAATATTCATGCAATAAGTTACCTTTGCTCTCTGCAATCTCAAATCAAGATACACCTATTGCCTGTGTCCCGTTGCCATCCTTCAGTCAATGTCTTCTGTAATTGGTGGAGCCTTATGTAATCTGATCAATCTCTCTTTCACTTTGGGTATTGCTCCCAATGCCTGTAAAAAAGCAAGAGGTTATCACCTCTTCTAAAAAATACCTGTCCAGACACGATCGACTTGAAAATCTGTAGGCTGATTATGACACTGTTTCCCTTCTTCAAAATTATGGATAAGCATATGCCCTCCTGACTCTTGAATCATCTTGACGCTTCAGAGTTATTCAGTTGAGCTCAGACTGGCTCTCCACCTAGACACAGTACTAGGGAATTATTTTGGCCTCTCAGATGAAGACCAGGCCATCAGAGATGAGGGACTACTGACAGTGCTGCTGCTTTCAGATCTGTAGTAATCATTTGATAAGACTGATCATGAGACCCAGATCTGTCAATTAGTAGCAGTGTGGTTAGCTGGCTCTACTTTGAGCTCGCTTTCTTCCTTTCTCAGAGACCAGACACAGATGATTGCATTACCTACATTTTGATCTGCAGAATTTCACTGGACCAGTGGAGTCCCTCAGGGATCTGCTCTTTTCCTCATTCTTTTCAATATATAATTTTAACCTTTGGGGGGCCTTATCCGGTCATTTGGGTTCCATAGTCTGTCATATTCTGTCAGCATTCAACAACTTCTGAGATTTCATCACCAGTCCATTGACTTTATTAGCCTGCTGGGAAACTATCAGCTTGCTGTTTAGAATTGGATATCAATCAATTTTCTGAAGATGAATACTGAAAAGACTGGAATCCTATTGATAGGTCCTACTGATCTTAAAGAAGCTGACCTGAGCAGTTAGAAGTACCTTTTTTTCCTGTAGCCATGGTCAAGAATCTGGGTGTTGTCTTTGACAGTAAGGCAAACACAAGGAGATGATGGACGGAGCTCTGAAACTTTTCAGACACTCACCCCCAGTCACAGATCTGGGTTGAATCCATCACCGTTCTTTAGCTCACTTCGCCACCCCAGTTCAGACACAGCTATATGCAAATTAGTCTTGACCCTGTGCCTCATTGGAACAGTCCAGCCCGAACTGCCAAGCCATGTCTTCCCTGGACCGGAAACAAGCATCCTGGCCCCAGTTTCAGGCTAACAGCCCTCATCAGCCAGGCTAGCTTGAATCCAGTGGCAAAGTGAGCAAGGGACCCACGTCTGGGCATACCCTGCCAACTTAGGGCAAACAAAGCAAACACAAGGAGATGATGGACGGAGCGCTGAAACTTTTCAGACACTCACCTCCAGTCACAGATCCGGGTTGAATCAGGAAGTCATTTTTCAAAACCCAGGTGCAAAAAATTTGGTCTATTTCAAAAGTCCCTGAATACATATTTAGGGGCTTATGCACAAGCCCTGTGTGCTGCCAGAGCGTCGCTTTTTTTGATACTTCAGCTGCGCAGAGTGCAGACCCATATCTACAAGGCCACACAAAGCCACTTTTCATGGTCTTGTAGATATGGTGTAAGGCAATGAAGCGCAAGTTGCTGCGTTGCCTCACACTGCGTGAGGGAGGCGTGCCATGGGCATTTCAGTGGGTGTTCCCACGCAACACCTATGGATTGTGACACATTCCCAGATTTACAACATAGAATAAATGTGGGAATGCACCAAAACCATGCGCCTCCCCAGTGGTGGAGTAATGAGGAGCAATAACTTCATTTCTTCTAGGTTTTTCCTCTTTCTATGTGTGCTACATTTTGCAGGACACATCGAAAGAGGAAAATGCTTCCATTGATTGTTTTTGTGCAGGACTGTGTCCCTTCCTGCACAAAAACAATAATTCCTACAACACGGACACCTTGCACCATGGGGCAAGGGTGCCTGCATTGGCGCAAGGCAGCCATTTGTGCACCAGCGCAGTGAAAGAGGACAAGAATGTGCTGTATCTCACTGATACGTTGCATTCCTGCCCTTTTCTTTTGATGCAGGGCAGCAGTAAGAAGCTTTGCAGCACTTACCCGTGCCAAAATGTTGGAAATGAGGCCCTTGTTTGCTAAGGCTCGATGTGTTGATTGCTATTTCTCTCTTTCTCAAGTGTGGTAGTGCCTCCTAGTGCCAATATACTTTTAGGGTATTTATTTACATTTTTAAATATTTAAATCGATAAGTAAATAAAATAAGATCCCTTTTCAATTTCTAGTACTGGAAGAGGTGTTGTCCTTCCTGTAATTATCTGAATGAGCAGGTCAGCAGTTAGTTCTCTGCCCTTACTGCTGCTGGGCCACTGCATACCATGCAGAGTGCTCAGTGAGCACTTCAGAGCCACCCCAGCACATCTTCAGATGGTTGGTACTTTATCTAGCTTCTTGCATAATTTTCTGTGTTTAATGCCTTTTCTTTGAAAATTAAAGCCATCAAGTATGTTAAGAATTAAGGCCTGAGTGGTGCGATGTGGTTGCTAGGGATGTCAAATGCTTTTGCTCTAATGGCAGCTTTTAGTTTCCATTAGCTGAACAACCCTTGGGTGTGCCTAGCAACCACATCATTATGTGATAGCCTGAGAAAGGTGTGTGACTCGGGATTCCTTGTGCCAAAGGAATGAAGGACAGGTGGCTCTCTGGCAACCATATAGCCTCTGATACTGCTGTCTAAGAGTGCCTGTTGCTTTCTGCAGTCCAGGTCAGCCCTGCGCTGTCTAGGCTCCTTCACTTCTCGTCTCCCCTGTGCCTGTGATTCTGCAGCAGGCAGAGGATGCTCAGCACATCAGGCATCGCACCATTCAAGCCAGGTGCATCCTTCTGCCTGCAGCAGCTGCAAATGGGCATGTAATGGTATGTGTTATGCAGTGTTTCCCAAAGGTTTCGGAACCACGACCCATATTTAAAACATCAAATGTTCACGACCCACCTACCTCTAATGGGCATGAGGCGGGTGATTTTTGAATATAACTGAAGCATCATGTGGTAGTGCATTGTCATTTACAGACAGCAAATTTTCCATTGAAATAGCCACCAAATTTGCACAGACTTACAGTTCTACTGATAAAACTATATTGCACACAAATGATAGTGTGTGGAAATCAGGTTTCTGTGAATAGCATTTGTGCATCACTAAGTAAGTGTCTTGATTTCTTTTGATCCTATTAAAATCTGTGTTTCTAGCATACTTCAAAATTACAAAAACAGTGCTTAATTTTTGCTTTCCTATCTACTGGATTAATACAGTTCATTAGCAGGTTTTTTGTGTTGTTGTGTGTTGCAAAAAACAACACAGTACATTGTCACATAATTCACTTTAAAAACTCCTCTCATTTTGCAGTCTCAGAAAAAAAAGAAAACACCAATCCTCTTGTTAAAAGAAAGAAGCAGCCTGACATTCGACATCTGTCTTTGAATCACCAGCAAGTATGACAAGTTAAACACAGAATGTAAAAGCATCTTTATTTATTGCTCTGACTTTTGCGTCTCACCAAAAATCAGTTCGCAATCTACAGTTTGGGAAACACTGTGTTATATTATACTGTGCTACGTTATGGCATCCTGCATTTCTTAGTGTTTAGATTTTGTTTTTGCTGTTTGGACTACACTGAGAGGTATATATAGATTGTTGCTCTTGCAGATTGAGGATTTTTCTATTGTATGATGAGAGATTTGGGAATTTTTATTATTCAGGTTCAGCATTTTTACATTTCTATTATCATTTCAGTGTAAGGATGGAACAGAGATAGCGTGTCCTATGTAGTCAGACAACATTTTTTTCGCGGTCTGTAATGAGTACAATTGAACTTGTGGGAGGAACAAGCAGTTACAGAATTGCCAGGTGGCCAATGGTCAACACATAAAAGAAAATCTATTGCTTCTGGGCAGTGTAACATCTTGCCCCATGATGCTTTGTGGTGCTCTTGTACAATGTACACCACAAGTCTGAGCACTGAGCTCTTGAGACTCTGCACTTCAGAGTACTGAGTGATGGGACACATTTAAACAAACACCAATCATTATTAGAACATTGGAATGTTGGGAGCGCCATTGAAAACTATGGAGTGCTCCGGGCTTCTAATGGCCGGTAGAAGTTGAGGCTCCAGCAGTCCAATGTTGTCGTTCACAGCTGTTCCTGTGATCAAAGGCCTCGCTGATTTCAATCCCCTTGGGCTCCGTGAGGTCTTTGCTTTATTTGTTAGAACATTCTGCCACTCTAGTGGCAGATTGTTGTAATTGCCTTATAGCCCTCCATAGCTCCCTTGTTAAAGGCCTGAGCCGAAATGCTGGAGCGGGCCTTCAATGACTGGTATAGCCCGCTATGGCGGGTTATACAACTATACTGAATAACGTGGCAAATCTAAACACAGAGTTAAGATTAAAGAGTGATAGTGCAAATCTGAATTTGCATTAAGGATGAGGAAAATCTGAACATGCCTAATGGTAGTAATTTGTGACAAATGGTGGGTACTCTTGGAACAATGGTTCCCACCATCGTTATAATGCTGTTAAATGAGCTGGCATAATGTTGATAATCAATGAAAAATCACCTCCACTTATGAGATAGCCAATGAAAAATCACCTCCACTTATGAGATAGCCAGACTGCCACTTCGCATAGCATTGTATGTCACAAATGCAGAAACGCAAAGCGTTTCAATAAAAATGAGACCACCCTTCATAATTTCCCTAAAATGATGTAGTCAGTGATGACCAAAACAAAAAAGTAAAGTACAAAATGTAGAAGCAAAAAGTAGAAGTTAAAAAACCATATATAGCTTACTGTTTTCTATAGCAATAACACAAATATTGCCATAAATAGGCCGACCTAGCACTATGCAAACAAACTTTGTAGCTGGAATGTATGACTTTTCTCGACATTTTAGTTCAAAGACCATTTTAATAAACATTTTATGCTTTATACATTTGTCTTCTTTTATTAAAACAAATTTATTTTTCCTAATCTGTACTGGAAAATGCGAACCTGTGCCATTTGAGACAAAGTATAATAAATAGACCCCTTGGAGTGGGAGAGGTTGGAACCATAACAGACCACTCTAAACCTAAACTCTAAAATGTTTTCTTTTCCAGGCCAGTGTTATCCGTTCAATTGGGGACACAGCAGGGCAGCCTGACTGGGTCATTGAGCGTCGTGCAGATGGAAGGTTAAAAGAACAATATCGTTTCTGTTTATGAAGCATACATTAGTTCAACCTATGACACATTCATCCTCAGAATATTAAACAATTGCATTGATCTATTTGATAAACTTTGCAAAGCATGTTCATCTCACTACAGCTTGAAACCAAGGGAAAAAAGTTGAACAGTTCTTAAATATTTGATTTAATTAAGCAACAGTGGCAAGGAAGGAGGAAATATGAAACAATTTTCTGTATGGATCATATGACTCCGTATTAGGCTTTCTTTGTTATGGAAAGACGGAACGAGACATTTTACCACTAATAATACAGGGATCATGCTGGGGGAAAGCCCCATATCTTTGTGGCAAAGAGAATTGTGGCCTAAAGAAATGAGGCTGTTATTTAGCTATGGTGACAGAGTGAACAACTTGATAGTGACATTCAGTGTCACGCTAATTATTCACAAATGGTTTCAACCACTGTCAGAAGAGGTTCAATAATCTGCGAGTCATCCCAAAAATATTTTGATGTTTAAGCTCTCCTTGGCTTTTGCAAGCACTTATGGCTGTAGTGCAGCCCAAAAAAATGCAAACAGTATCTACCAGGGCTCATACTAATGTCTTGTCCGAAACTTGGGGGACTTGCATAACTCAATTCTGATGAACATGTTATGTTATGAGCAAGTGTTGCTAACGCTCAGCATTTTACACTGCTTGCCCATTCTGGAGAGCGGGCACTTTACATCTGTATACATGGTCAATGGAACCATTCATCATCAGTGCCCGAAGTTGATAGAATTTTTTTGTTTGTTTTATAAATCGAAAAAAGCCTTCGTGTCTTTAGGAGACGGAAAAATGTAACATGTGGGTATTGTAAAAGCAGGAGTGGAGCACAACCATCCTCCTTCTTCGCTACCCAGAAATGGGTTGCTGTTATCTGCCGCTTCAATTAAAGCTGATAGACAATCACTATGGTTTTAGACATACCAAACCAAAATCAATAAATAAACACCTATTCTACGACTAACAAGTGTGAATTACCTGTTCGTGATGTCATGAGGCCGATGGACAGGAAATGCTGGACCCAACTATATCCAATAACATATATATAAGCTGCCTGCTTGGTTCAAATGGAGTTTGTAACTCACCTGCAGCTGTGCGCACACAAAAGGGACAAGATCATCCTATCTCCCCAAAAGGGACAAGGATGATTATATGAATGGCCAAATCTTCACTTTCGCCCGCAAGTACGATACATTTAGGAATGTCTCTGCAAATAAAAGAAAGCTCCAAACGGAAAAAAAATGCTTATCAGGGTGAGATAACATCAGCATCCGAGCTTAGCTCTGCATTAGAGAGTGAATCCGAGACGGAAGCAGCAACTAGCAAACCCGACCAAAGTGCTATTAAACTATCACTGGGGGAAGAGCTAGACTACTTAAGAAGAAGCAGAAGGGAGACGTTAAGCCCGAGAAACAACAGACCGGCAAAAAACGACGGACTGAAAGCAGGCGAGAACGAAGGCAGGCAGCCAGAAAACGCGGGCAACAGTGGCAACTCAAGGCCAGCGAGGGGACGGGGGCAATGGAGACGCAAATAGAAACGATATCCCGATCCCCTAAGACCGCTCCAAATGACAATACCATTATTAATTTGGCCAATGTGAACCTGGACGCAGCAGAACGACAGCTACTCTCTTTGGGACTTTCTTACTGCCCGGAAACTAATTTTGATTACACCAACACACGGGCAGATATATATAAGTTCATTAAGATATTGAAGCTTAAAAAATTCCATCAGCTTCAAGCCAGTTCTAGAGAGCGGGCACTGGGCACTCCCACCCCAATTTCAACACCAAGTAATTCCATGACGTCAAATTTAACAGTAGCAGATCTAGGTTTACTAAGGGACCTTCATAACCTGGAACAGGACGAGGGAGCAGTGGGGGGGCGATGGGGGGGTTAGACACGGGTCATGAGTTTGAAGGAATTTCCCAAAGCTTTTTGTCACCTTCGCATGAAACTTGCGCAAAGCCTGTTACACCGTTCAAGGTGCGATCCAAATTTGCAAACACAAGGAGATGATGGACGGAGTGCTGAAACTTTTCAGACACTCACCCCCAGTCACAGATCTGGGTTGAATCCATCATCGTTCTTTAGCTCACTTCGCCACCCCAGTTCAGGCACTGCAATATGCAAATCAGTCTTGACCCTGTGCCTCATGGGAACAGTCCAGACCGAACTGCCAAGCCATGTCTTCCCTGGACCGGAAACAAGCATCCTGGGACCGGTTTCGGGCTAACAGCTCTCATCAGCCAGGCTAGCTTGAATCCAGTGGCAAAGTGAGCAAGGGGCCCACGTCTGGGCATACCCTGCCAACTTAGGGCAAACAAAGCAAACACAATTTGTTCCCATCATGCCAAGAGACTCGCTTGACTTATTTAATGAACAAGTGGTGGCGCATGTGAAGAAATTGAACATTGAAACTAATAAACTCAGTAGAAAAATCTCTAATCAAGAAAGAAAATATTATCAACTGATTGAGAAACTCAAAAAAGAAAAAGAAGTAGTGGTCAGGAGTTCTGATAAGGGGGGGGGGACATTGTGTTGTGGCCCCTGAGTGATTATATGGAGGAAGCAGCTTCTCAGTTGAATAATCCTGACTGCTACAGGAAAAGTTCATTGCAACGGTTTAAAAGCACACAGGACCTGTTCTTCACTAAATTGTTGGCATGGAAGAGCTTGGGCCTTTTGAATTTGGAGGAATATAAGTACTTAAAAAAGGAACATCCAACTATACCTGTAATATATTTTGTTCCAAAAATTCATAAGTGCCTAAATAAGCCACCAGGAAGACCTATCATAGCTGCGTGTGCTGGGCCACTTGAAAATATGTCTATTTATATCGATTTTTTCTTACAAGAGCTTGTAAAAAATGTAAAATCATATGTGCAGGATACTAGTGATTTTTTACGGAAAATAGAAACTATACAATGGCAAGCTGGTTACCAATTGATAGCATTAGATGTATCTGCACTTTATACATGTATCAAGAATCAAGATGGCATTAAAGCAGTGGAGTACTTCCTGGCCAACAGGCCAATGAAATTTGCCCAGCATAACAAAATGTTGCTAGACATGTTGTTGTTTTGCTTAGAGAATAATTTGTTCCTGTATAAAAATCAAATGTACCAGCAGATACAGGGTGTGGCCATAGGGGCCAGCTTCTGTTCCCAGCTATGCATGCCTTTTCATGGGCTGGTGGGAGGAGCTGTTCCTCATAAAGCAATATCAGCACACGTACAATTAAAGGGTAATATCTTGGCTGAGATTTATCGACAATTTATTTATTGTGTGGAAGGGTTCTAAGCAAAGTGCGAATGATTTTATTAGACAAATCAATGATAACAATGTTAATTTGAGTTTCACTTCATCTATCAGTAATGTGAGCATATCCTTTTTGGATGTAAGGGTATATATAGCGAATAATAGATTGTCAACATCGCTCTTTCGTAAACAAACGGCTGGTAATGCAGTATTGCATGCATCTAGCTCACATCCCCCTCACCTTGTACAAAGCATCCCCTATGGGGAGATGCTGAGGATAAGGCGAATCTGCAGTGAAGACAGTGATACGTCTATCAAACAATCTGAATTCAAAACAAGATTTCCGGAGAGGGGATATAGTACTAAAACTATTGATGCAGCAATTTTGAAATCAAAAAGGCGAGCTAGACAAGATTTACTCCAGTACAAGTCCAAATCTAAACCCCAGGGTGCAAATGATAAAAGACCAGACGAGCCAACAAGATTGATTCTGTCATATTCAAGGCAAGAAGGACAGATTAGGTCCATTATAAGACGAAACTGGCCTATAATATTGGGAGATCCAATTATAAGTGGTCTCCTTCCCAAGAAGCCTGTTATAACATATAGAAAAACTGCGTCAATGGGCAATGCATTGGTCAGGAATAGCCCCGAGGATCAAGAAGCTGGTACGTGGTTGACAGCTAGAAAGGGTTTCTATAAATGCTCTAGCTGCAAGGCTTGTCAGTATGGTATTAACAAGACTTCATACCAGACGGCCTTCAGTGACCGTACGCACGCGATCAACCAGCATCTGTCCTGCAAGACTGAATATGCAGTATATGTTTTAATATGTAGCTGCAATCTGTATTATGTAGGCAGTACTAAGTTGGCCATTCATAAAAGGATTCTACAACACATCAGGGCCATCGCAAATAATGACCCTAGTTACCCTGTTGCCAGGCATTTTAAAGAAACACACAACAGTATTCTTAAACTATTTAAATATTTTTGTTTTAGATGCAATACCGCCACAGAGAAGAGGAGGCAACAGGGAGGCCAAACTTAGATGCCTCGAGACCAGATACATACTGGAACTAGACACTAAGGGGTCGATTCCGATCCCGGTCGGAGGCGCACCTAATACCATTCGGTCGGGAAAAAATCCAGGCGAATGCCTGTTTCCCGACCGATCCGCACATACGTCCGAACGAGCAAGTACGATGCGCACAACTGCCCAAATCCCGACCCAGTCGTACTCACCCAACACAGGACCTGAACTCAGACCGAGGCGGATCCGGAATCGTAGAACCGAGCTGCACGGAAGCAAAAATGCAGCCCCGTCCGGCCGGACAAGTACGATGCGCTTCCCGTACGCGCCGAACCCGTCGCTACGCACGGCACGTCAAAGCATCCGGGAGAGGCGCACATAAGCTCCGATTCGCGCCACAACACGATCCACGGCTACGAGACGAACACGCCAGCGACGAGGACGAGGCGAAGCAAAGAGAAAGACGAACGAGACGAACCAACCATGAATCCCTTCATGCCGATCCTACCAATATTCTACCTTTATTACCGGAACATGCACGGACGCGTACAGCGCAGAAGGTAAGTCAGACACCAACAACAAAAACAAACTACACGTACCCGACACATCACACACAGAGGGATGCAGAAATACCTACACCAGCTGTGAGAAGTTGGCCTGGTATATGCTGTCCACTAATTATAGTGGGCACCTTGCACCAGTCCAAACAACCCCTTATTGGAGATAGGTTAAAGACAACCTTATTGAAAGCTATCCTAGTGGTAGCTATGGAGAGCAGCCTTCAGGCTAAGTCTTGAAGGAATGTAAAGCAGCTTGTTTTACCAGTCTATAATCTCTTGAGTGATCAAATGAAAGAGCACCACACCAGGTATATATTCAAAATATATGTATTTATTGCTAAACACACCCCTCTAGTCTCTTTATGAGGCTAGAGTTCGAAGTACATAAGTTAGAAGTTATTTAAACACAGTAAAAGCACCGATGTACTCACACAGGCAGAGTGCATGGTTCCTATGTGAGAGGGTGCCCCTGCATGAGCAGGGCCCCTCTGCAGCATTCGGAGACCCTTCTCTGATGCTGTTTGTAGTGCAGCCTGACCATATACTCTTAAGCGCATTATAACCTCGCGTTAAATGCTAACTTTGGAATGGCTGCACCTAACATGTCGTGTTTGGTGTCAAACATCTTGGAATACTACCCCCCCGCCAATTCTGGCGGCGGGGGTAGCATTCCACCCTTCTAGAGGGAAAGACATGTTAACTCTGGCTAGCCCGGTAACTTCTTTCTAAAGCCCTGGCATCACAAACTGGATGCTGCTGCCACAGACACGAGTCTGGCCTCCTGCTGCTGGACGAAACTCCGGCAGGGGAGGCCTGGACAATAGGTTTCCTGTCCCAGGGAGGTGTGACTTACAAGGGCACTCCAGATCCCAATCAGTGATGTGCCTAAGGCACATGGAAACCATTTTAGAGAGGAAGCAGCTAGGCTGGGGTTCTGATTAGCAGGGTCCCAGCCAGACTAATGTCGAAAAACAGTGAAGCATCAGCAAAAAGTGGGGGTACCCATGTGAAGCAGATCCTACTCTCCTACACAACCCCCCAAACGTAGGGACATAAAACTAACCTTGCCCAGTTAAGTCTTCATGTTCTAAGTGGAAGTACCTAGAGAGTCCATCTGCATTGGCATGGTTACTCCCAGGTCTATGTTCCACTGTAAAGTCCATCCCCTGTAGGGAAATGGACCACCTAAGCAGTTTGGGGTTTTCACCCTTCATTTGTTTTAGCCATAAGAGGGGCTTATGGTCTGTCTGAACCAGGAAGTGTGTACCAAACAAGTATGGCCTCAACTTCTTCAGAGCCCAGACCACAGCAAAGGCCTCCCTCTCTATGGCTGACCAACGTTTCTCTCTAGGGGTCAGCCTTCTGCTAATAAAAGCTACTGGCTGATCCTGACCTTCTTCATTCAATTGTGACAGTACAGCCCCTACCCCCAATTCAGATGCATCAGTTTGAACAATGAACTTCTTGGAGTAATCAGGACTCTGTAGAATGGGAGCAGTGCACATGGCCTGCTTCAGGTCATCAAATGCCTTTTGACAGCTAACTGTCCACTGAACCTTTTTGGGCATTTTCTTAGAAGTTAAGTCATTCAGGGGTGTCACTATTGATCCATACCCCTTGACAAATCTCCTATAGTACCCAGTCAGGCCTAAGAAGGCTCTCACCTGACTCTGGGTAGTGGGAGCAGTCCAGTCCATGATGGTCTGGATCTTGCTCTGCAAAGGTTGAACCTGGCCTCCACCCACAAGGTGGCCCAGGTACACAACCTGACTCTGCCCTATCTGGCACTTAGTGGCCTTGATAGTCAGGCCTGCCTTTTGCAGGGCCTGTAAAACATTCCTGAGGTGGACCAGGTGATCCTCCCAGGTGGAGCTAAAGACAGCAATATCATCTAGATATGCTGCACTATAGGCTTCCAGACCTGTGAGAACTGTATTCACCAGCCTCTGGAAAGTGGCAGGTGCATTCTTCAGACCAAAGGGCATTACCACAAATTGATAATGCCCACTAGGGGTTGAGAATGCTGTTTTGGGCTTTGCAGTATCAGCTAGTCTGATCTGCCAGTAGCCAGCTGTTAGGTCAAATGTGCTGAGATATTTGGCAGAGGCCAAAGTATCTATGAGCTCATCTGCCCTGGGTATTGGATGGGCATCAGTCCTAGTGACTGCATTGAGACCCCTGTAGTCCACACAAAACCTCATCTCTCTTTTTCCACCACTGGTGTGAGGTTTTGGTACAAGGACCACTGGACTAGCCCAAGGGCTATCTGAGGGTTCAATAACTCCCAATTCCAACATTTTCTGGACTTCAGTCCTGATACAGTCCCTGACATGGTAAGGTTGCCTATAAATCTTATTTTTAATAGGCAGACTGTCCCCAGTGTCCACTTCATGAGTGCACCAGGTGGTCTGACTGGGTGTCAGTGAAAACATATGTCTAAACTGATTGAGAACTTGCCTGCAATCAGTTTGTTGCTGGGTAGTGAGGCTGCCTGCCAAGGCTACACCATCAACTGACCCATCGTCAGGGTTCTGTGAGAGCAGGTCAGGGAGTAGGTCACTCTCTTCCTCCTGCCCTTCATCAGTAGCCATGAGCAAGCCCATGTCTGCCCTGTCCACATATGGTTTTAACCTGTTGACATGGAGAACCCTGTGGGGACTCCTGGGTGTTCCTAGGTCTACTAAGTAAGTGACCTCACCCTTCTGCTCAACAATAGTGTGGGGTCCACTCCATTTGTCTTGGAGAGCTGCTGGGGCCACTGGCTCCAACACCCACACCTTCTGTCCTGGCTGGTAAACAGTCAGAACAGCCTTTTGGTCATGCCAGGCCTTTTGAAGTTCCTGGCTAGCCTCAAGGTTTTTGGTTGCCTTTTTCATGTACTCAGCCATCCTGGAGCGGAGACCAAGTACATAGTCCACTATATCTTGTTTGGGGGCTTGAGAGGTAACTCCCATCCTTCCTTCACCAAGCACAGTGGACCCCTCACAGGGTGGCCAAACAGAAGTTCAAAAGGGCTGTAACCAACCCCTTCTGAGGCACCTCCCTATATGCGAATAAAAGGCAGGGCAAGAGTGTGTCCCATCTACGCCTAAGCTTTTCTGGGAGCCCTTTAATCATGCCCTTCAAGGTTTTGTTGAATCTCTCAACTAAACCATTGCATTGTGGGTGATAGGGTGTGGTGAACTTATAAGTCACTCCACACTCCTTCCACATTGCTTTTAAGTACCCAGACATGAAGTTAGCACCCCTGTCTGAGACTACCTCCTTAGGAAAGCCCACTCTTGAGAAGATTCCCAGGAGGGCCCTTGCCACCGCAGGTGCTGTAGTGGTCCTGAGGGGAATAGCTTCTGGGTACCTGGTGGCATGATCCGCAACCACCAGGATAAACCTGTGCCCAGAGGCTGTTTGGGGATCCATGGGACCAACAATGTCAATCCCTACCCTTTCAAAGGGCACCCCCACCACAGGTAGTGGTATCAGGGGGGCCTTTGTAGTGCCACCTGCCTTGCCACTGGCTTGGCAGGTTACATAGGAGCGACAAAACTCCTTGCTGTCTTCAGACATGTGGGGCCAGTGAATGTGAGGGACAAGTCTGTCCCAAGTCTTGTTCTGGCCCAGGTGACCTGCTAAGGGAATATCATGGGCTAGGGTCAATAGGAAGCCCCTGAACTTCAGAGGTATAACCAACCTCCTGGTAGCACCAGGCTTGGGGTCTCTACTCTCTGAGTACAGGAGTCCATCATCCCAATACACTGTATGGGGACCACTAGCTTTCCCAGCAGCCTCAGCAGCAGCTTGCTGTCTGAGGGGTTCAAGGGAGGGGCAGCTCTGCTGCTCCTGGCTCAGATCTGCCCTAGAAGGTCCCCCTGTCCCCAAGAACTCAACCTGGTCAGGTTCAAGTTCCTCTGGGACAGTTCCTTCTTCAGGGCTGAGATCATCCCCCTCAAGGGACTGATCTTCCTCCTGAGCCAAGGGGGAAGGCACTGCCTTAACCCTACTACTCCTCCTCTTGGAAGGCACTTGATCCATTCTTCCAGAATCCAAGGCCTGTTCAGTGCTAGACATTTTGGCTTGTGACCTGGTCACAGCAAACACATCTGCAGGGATCCCCAGCATTTCTGCATGGGTCCTGAGCTCCACTTCTGCCCAAGCAGAAGTCTCTAAGTCATTGCCAAGCAAGCATTCGACTGGTAGGTTTGCACTTACCACAACCTTCTTAAGGCCAGTTACCCCTCCCCAGGAGAAGTTAACAACTGCCAGAGTATGGTCTGTTCCTACATTGCTAGCATTGGTCACTTGGTACATCTCACCAAGTATAACTTGCCCAGGATTCACAAGGTCTTGTGTCACCATTGTGACACTTGCCCCTGTGTCCCTAAATGCCAAAGCCTCACGTCCATTGATTAAAGGCTGTTGTCTGTACTTGCCCAGATTACTGGGACTCACAGTGGAGGTCACATCCATGCCTCCATCACAGACTAACACAGCCTGAGTCAGTTCTCTGACTAGGTCAGAGCCCAACTCAGTACCCAGGGTGAACCCTACTAAACCCTTGGCTGGAGCACTCCCACCAACTGTACTAGGGGGAACAGGTGCCTTAGGGGCATTGGTGGGTGCTGGACTGGAGTCTTTGGACTTGGTGCAATCACTGGTCCAGTGGGTCTTTTGCTTACAGACCTTGCACCATGGTTTTCTTTGGCCTTTCCCTTTGGTAGACTGTGAATCCCCACCAGAAGAAGATTTTTGGGGGCCTGATGAAGACTTTTGATCTTTACCCTTCTCCCCACCCTTGTCAGAGTTCTTAGCATCTTGCTTCTTGGTTTCCCCACCTTGGTTCTGTACCTTCTGCTTCACCCTGGTTCTGACCCATTTGTCTGCCTTCTTTCCCAATTCTTGGGGAGAGGTCAGATCAGAGTCTACCAGGTATTGATGCAACTGCTGATTTTGACAGTTATTAAGAATCTGCTCCCTCATTATCAGATTGTACAATCCTGAGAAGTCACACACCTTACTGCCCATCAACCAGCCTTCCAGAGCCTTGGCAGAACAATCCACATAGTCTACCCAGTCTTGAGTCTGTGCTTTTTGGGTATCTCTGAACTTCAACCTGTACTGTTCAGTGGTTAGGCCAAACCCATCAATAAGAGCACTCTTCAAGACCTTGTAATTATCAGCAAGCTCCTCTCTAACAGTGAGGAGCTTATCTCTACCTTTGTCAGCAAAGGAGAGCCACAAGATTGCTGCCCACTGCTCCTGAGGGACCTTCTGTACCTTACAGGCCCTCTCTAGAGCAGTTATCCACTTGTGGGTGTCATCCCCATTCTGATAGGGAGGGACAATCTTGCTCAGGTTCCTATGGTCATAGGACCTTTCCCTATCTCTAGGGACATGGCTGCCACCATGGGACTCTAGTCCCAACTTTCTTCTCTCTCTAAAGAGATCTAGGGACTCCCTGTCTATGGCTAGTTGCTTCTTTTTGAGTTCAAGCTGAGCTTCCTCATATTGAACCAGCCTCTTTCTTCTCTCATGAGAGGATTCCCTCCTATGAGATGAGACAGAGCTCCCTATTGAGGTGCCAGAGTGGTTAGACTCCTGAGAAGAAGATCTAGACCTTCTGGGCACACTCACAATCCTTCCTGGGGGACAAAGGGGGCATCATTCTGATCCTCCTCTTCATCTTCCTCAGGAGGGGTTGGATTATCCTGGTCAGGGCCATTGTCGCCCTCCTGGTCAGTTTCAGAGGGGGCTGGGGGTACTGGTACCCCTGGTCCCATCCTCATCTTCTGCCCCACCCTCAGCTCCTACCCCTTCAGTCCCCAAGGGCTTACTAAGGTCATAAGCCACCAACAACTCCTTGAGGTGTTGGGTGGTGGGGCTTTGGCCTGTCCTTATTTTTCTCAAGTTGCATAAAGCTCTCAATTCCAAGAATGGGAGTGTATCATACTTGGAGGGTGGAAGCTCAATGGCTTCCTGCAAGGATTCTTTAGATCCTACCCTTAAAGACATTACTAGTGTGGTGTGGTGTATGCACTACCTACTCTAGTGTGGCCTACTAAACTCTCTTGAGTTGTAGAAAGGGTTGTGCTATCCCTTAACACACAACTCTAAGTTCAGTAGAACTTACTGTATTCTAAGCTTAAATTATATGTACCTTAGGTACCTTTAGTGGTTTTCAGTTGATCAATTCAATTGAGATTATCTGGTAAAACAATAGCAAGCTGGAATCCCACACGCTGCACACCAATGTGAGAAGTTGGCCTGGTATATGCTGTCCACTAATTATAGTGGGCACCTTGCACCAGTCCAAACAACCCCTTATTGGAGATAGGTTAAAGACAACCTTATTGAAAGCTATCCTAGTGGTAGCTATGGAGTGCAGCCTTCAGGCTAAGTCTTGAAGGAATGTAAAGCAGCTTGTTTTACCAGTCTATAATCTCTTGAGTGATCAAATGAAAGAGCACCACACCAGGTATATATTCAAAATATATGTATTTATTGCTAAACACACCCCTCTAGTCTCTTTATGAGGCTAGAGTTCGAAATACATAAGTTAGAAGTTATTTAAACACAGTAAAAGCACAAATACACGTTTGGGCCCTAGGGGCGTACCAAACCATATACCAATAAAGTGGTATAAGAACCACGACTGAACTAGACACTAGGCCTAGAGCCTCTAGAAGTGCTTGGACCACAAGGAACCACCCAAGGTAGTGACACAGGGGACCCACGGGAGACGCGTGCAGTGTAAATACACAACCGCGATACGCCGTTGACTTCTATGGAGAAAGTCGTGATCGGGAAATTAGAGAAAAGGGACACTTAAAAGAGGACTTGGACCAAACCCTTTGAGATCTAGGACTTTGAAGAGTCTCTACCCACGGGAGCACCGGAGTACTCGTGTTACCTCACCCAGGGAAGCCGGGTGCATAGGTGCCTTTCGGGGTCGGGTTTCGTCGTCGATTTGAATGGCGATCTGCTGCAAAGTGCTGCTGGCGACCAAGAGAAAAGTGTCCGGGTGGATCCAAGAGTGGATCGGAGTTCTGAAGAACCTGAAAGCAGAGGGGACAGAGTCTGGGTCACTAGCCAGTGACCAGGAAGGCGATGGACAGATGCCCACCGATGTCGAGTGCTTCAGGTGCGTTGACGGTCGTCTTGACTCTTCAGCCACGAGGTCCAGGAGGCGTTGTCGGCGACCAGGAGCAGGATTCGGGCTGGTACACGATGTCTGTCGAGTGCTGAGGTGTCGGCGACCGGATTGGACCCAACAAGCCTTGGCAACGGCAAGTCTCGATGCAGAGGAAGATCGTCGATGGTGCAGACCAGCAAGGTCTGGGGAACTCACCCAGCGAGGGTAAGTGAGGGCAGACCTGGAGCAACCAGGATGCCAAGTTAGAAAAAGATTGGCCTTCGTTAAGGGCTACTAGCCAATGGGCTAGCGACCGCGAAAGAGCCTCGTGACGCCGCACGTGGATCTGGCTTACAGGACACTCGTGGAGTGGGGGCCAGTGATCTTCGGTGCAGGTGGTGCTGGAGGCTAGGGCTACTCGGAGCCCAAAGCACGACTTCTTGGGAGACCCAGAAGAGGATGCACTTGCAAATGTGCTTGGTGTCCAGGGGTCACGGTCTCAAGTCACCCACGATAGCCACGGGCCTCAGCTTTGCTGGGGACTCAGGGTAGCCTCGGGGAAGTCTGAGAATCCACCTCTGGTGATGCGATGACTTCGGCGTCCGACAGGAGCTTCAGAAATGCGAACCAGACAGATGCTTCTTTGGTGCCTGCCAAGCAGGGGAGTCACTCCTTGACCCCAAGGGAGATTCTTCTGTCCTCTAATCGTGAGTAGAGCGTCGAAGGTCCAGGATTCAGTTTCAGAGTTTCGTCCAGGGATAATCTAAAGTCCTAAGGACTGGGTTCCTATACTTATACTAAGGATAGGGGTTGGACTACTCTGTGGCCCCACCTATGGGTGGGTCAGGGCAGAGGGGTGGCTACACCCCTTTCCCTTTGTCCAGTTCGCGCCAAAGCAGGGGCTGCAAGCCCCTGATCCGGTTTGAACTGGGGTATGCACAGGGACACCAAATGTGCCCCCAGTGCAGGACTTCAAAGCACCCGAAAGTGCTCCCGCCCAGCCCCAATACACATTATCCTGTCTGGGGAGGTGGTCACACCTCCCTGGGACAGGAAACCTATTGTCCAGGCCTCCCCTGCCGGAGTTTCGTCCAGCATCAGGAGGCCAGACTCGTGTCTGTGGCAGCAGCATCCATTTTGTGATGCCAGGGCTTTAGAAAGAAGTTACCGGGCTAGCCAGAGTTAACATGTCTTTCCCTCTAGAAGGGTGGAATGCTACCCCCGCCGCCAGAATTGGCGGGGGGTAGTATTCCAAGATGTTTGACACCAAACACGACATGTTTAGGTGCAGCCATTCCAAAGTTAGCATTTAACGCGAGGTTATAATGCGCTTAAGAGTATATGGTCAGGCTGCACTACAAACAGCATCAGAGAAGGGTCTCCGAACGCTGCAGAGGGGCCCTGCTCATGCAGGGGCACCCTCTCACATAGGAACCATGCACTCTGCCTTTAGGATTGATAAGGCCTGCCTTAGGAGTGACTTATAGGTTTATATGTGTGTATGTATTTAGTGATATAGGTAACCTATATCACAGTAAGGGGTGCATGCACCACCTTACCCAGGCTGCAGTAGCAGACCTGTGGTGTCAGTTTGGATGGCCTTCCAGGGGTGGCATAATACATGCTGCAGCCCCTGGCAGGCCTCTGAGGTACCTATGCCCTTGGTACATAGTATACCATATACTAGGGACTTATAAGGGCACTCCAGATCCCAATCAGTGATGTGCCTAAGGCACATGGAAACCATTTTAGAGAGGAAGCAGCTAGGCTGGGGTTCTGATTAGCAGGGCCCCAGCCAGACTAATGTCGAAAAACAGTGAAGCATCAGTAAAAAGTGGGGGTACCCATGTGAAGCAGATCCTACTCTCCTACACCAGCAACAGCAGCACCAAAGGGGCGGGATGGCCCTCACCAATGCCACACATACACATAGGGGCCTGTATGCCTACCACTACTACCACCCCTACCCAGGGTGGGCTGGATGCCTGTCACTACTACCACCTCTACCCATGGGGGGCTGGATGCCTACCACCACTACCACCCTTACCCAGGGGGTGCCAGATGCCTGTCACTAATACCACCTCTACCCATGGGGGGCCGGATGCCTACCACCACTACCACCCTTACCCAGGGGGTCCCAGATGCCTACCACTACTACCACCTCTACCCATGGGGGGCTGGATGCCTACCACCACTACCACCCTTACCCAGGGGTGCCAGATGCCTACCACTACTACCACCTCTACCCAGGGGTGCCAGATGCCTACCACTACTACCACCCTTACCCAGGGGTGCCAGATGCCTACCACTACTACCACCTCTACCCAGGGGTGCCAGATGCCTACCACTACTACCACCTCTACCCATGGGGGGCTGGATGCCTGTCACTACTACCACCCTTACCCAGGGGTGCCAGATGCCTACCACTACTACCACCCTTACCCAGGGGGTGCCAGATGCCTACCACTACTACCACCTCTACCCATGGGGTGCCAGATGCCTACCACTACTACCACCTCTACCCATGGGGGGCTGGATGCCTGTCACTACTACCACCCCTACCCATGGGGGGCTGGATGCCTGTCACTACTACCATCTCTACCCATGGGGGGCTGGATGCCTACCACCACTACCACCCTTACCCAGGTGGTGCCAGATGCCTACCACTACTACCACCTCTACCCATGGGGGGCTGGATGTCTGTCACTACTACCACCCTTACCCATGGGGTGCCAGATGCCTACCACTACTACCACCCTTACCCAGGGGTGCCAGATGCCTACCACTACTACCACCTCTACCCATGGGGGCTGGATGCCTGTCACTACTACCACCCTTACCCAGGGGGTGCCAGATGCCTACCACTACTACCACCCTTACCCAGGGGGTGCCAGATGCCTACCACTACTACCACCCTTACCCAGGGGTGCCAGATGCCTACCACTACTACCACCCTTACCCAGGGGTGCCAGATGTCTACCACTACTACCACCTCTACCCAGGGGGTGCCAGATGCCTACCACTACTACCACCCTTACCCAGGGGCTGCCAGATGCCTACCACTACTACCACCCTTACCAAGGGGGTGCCAGATGCCTACTACTACTACCACCCGTACCTAGGGGGTGCCAGATGCCTACCACTACTACCACCCTTACTCAGGGGGTGCCAGATGCCTACCACTACTACCACCCTTACCCAGGGGCTGCCAGATGCCTACCACTACTACCACCCTTACCCAGGGGGTGCCAGATGCCTACCACTACTACCACCTCTACCCAGGGGGTGCCAGATGCCTACCACTACTACCACCCTTACCCAGGGGTGCCAGATCCCTACCACTACTACCACCTCTACCCATGGGGGGCTGGATGCCTGTCACTACTACCACCTCTACCCATGGGGGGCTGGATGCCTACCACCACTACCACCCTTACCCAGGTGGTGCCAGATGCCTACCACTACTACCACCTCTACCCATGGGGTGCCAGATGCCTACCACTACTACCACCTCTACCCATGGGGGGCTGGATGCCTGTCACTACTACCACCCCTACCCATGGGGGGCTGGATGCCTGTCACTACTACCTCCTCTACCCATGGGGGGCTGGATGCCTACCACCACTACCACCCTTACCCAGGTGGTGCCAGATGCCTACCACTACTACCACCTCTACCCATGGGGGGCTGGATGCCTGTCACTACTACCACCCTTACCCAGGGGGTGCCAGATGCCTACCACTACTACCACCTCTACCCATGGGGGGCTGGATGCCTGTCACTACTACCACCCCTACCCATGGGGGCTGGATGCCTGTCACTACTACCACCTCTACCCATGGGGGGCTGGATGCCTACCACCACTACCACCCTTACCCAGGGGTGCCAGATGCCTACCACTACTACCACCCTTACCCAGGGGTGCCAGATGCCTACCACTACTACCACCCTTACCCAGGGGGTGCCAGATGCCTACCACTACTACCACCTCTACCCATGGGGGCTGGATGCCTGTCACTACTACCACCTCTACCCAGGGGGTGCCAGATGCCTACCACTAATACCACCTCTACCCAGGGGTGCCAGATGCCTACCACTACTACCACCTCTACCCATGGGGGGCTGGATGCCTACCACCAACACCACCCCCACTCATAGGATGGACAATGCATGACACAACCAGCACACTACAACCTAGGGAATGCAAGAAAAAGACATCCTCCCAACACCATGACAAGCGTGTGTAGACTGTGTCAAATGCCTACAACACTGAACATGACTTTGAACATACAATGTGACCCCCTATCACATGTGCCACACATATATGTGTGTGGCCCCCACAATGCAAGCAGGCCATGACCATTGTGGCAATGGGGATCAAAACCCCATCATCACAGTGACCAAAAGGTAAGTGTGGGGTCCATAGCTGAAGCACATTTTGAACATTGTGGCAATGGGGTCTAAACCCCCATCATCACAGTGACCAAAAGGTAAGTGTGGGGTCCATAGCTGAAGCACATTTTGAACATTGTGGCAATGGGGTCCAAACCCCCATCATCACAGTGACCAAAAGGTAAGTGTGGGGTCCATAGCTGAAGCACATTTTGAACATTGTGGCAATGGGGTCCAAACCCCCATCATCACAGTGACCAAAAGGTAAGTGTGGGGTCCATAACTGAAGCACATTTTGAACATTGTGGCAATGGGGTCCAAACCCCCATCATCACAGTGACCAAAATGCAAGTGTTGACAAAGAAAAAGCTGCAACTGCCAAACTGCATGGATGATTCCTGGTCACAGAACATAAAACACATCAGTGGCAAAGTAGTGCATGTGTCCCATTGCAACATAGATTGGGGGAGGCAAATACTGCAGTGCAAATAAGACATACCTTTGGCCATGTGCAGACAAACATCACCCATGGGGGCTGACACTGTCAACATTCATCAATGACACAATGACAGAAGTGACCATCAGAATGCAGACCCACATATTTGCACCAATGGGCACACAAATGCAGATACCCTGTGGAGACTGTAGATGTGAGGTGAACAGATACCATACCATGGCAGCAATGGGACACACAAACCATGATCATTGTGCTGACCGATGACCTAGGAGTCCCAGGGACAGCAGGGGAAACCCACCAAACAACATACAGCCAATGGCACACCAAAGATATGCCAATGCAGTGGTGCAGATGCACAAACACAAACAGGCAGACCCACACTGCACAACAAACACAACAGGTGAGGGGGGTGCCAGTGTCCCCAGGCAACCACACAACACATGAGGAGGCCTGAATACCAATTACACAGATGTGCATACAGTGCCACACAAAGGTAACTCATGGATCCAAATCCCCTATGTGGGCAATCAGGCATTGACAGATGAGAGGGAGCACAAATCACACATGTCACACAAGCATGTAGGAACAGCAACTGATACAGCAAGACACAGACACACCACAGCACTACCCCCAGGGCCCCCACAATGTGGTGACCCTGGGCTGCATTACAATCCCACTGTGATGACAAAGCTAAATGTCGTTCACACTGTGAACCACAGTCATGTGTCCTGAGCAACAAACTACCATCACACCTACACAAGCACAAATCAATCAGCACGGCCAGTAAGCCAAGGCCAACATGGAGGCAGGGGTCTAGCCGGGCAACAACTCTCATCTGCACACACTCAACACCACACACCTCGACCTCCAACAATGTGCAGCAGTGAAGCACACATGCACTGGTGACATTGCACATGCACCCATGACAATCCCAGGGTGGTGGGTGGGAACCAAGGTGCAGAAACACATCACACATGGCCACTCAATAAGACTCCTGAATGTCTGACACACTGCACACTACGCTGTACATGGACATGACGGCAATACCACACCAACCAATGGGATCCCAGCCACAGTCCCACACCAATGAAGAAGCCAAGGTCACCCACAAAGAACACACATAGACAACTACCAACATTGCAGCCCTGACCCTGAGGAGTGCCAGCAGTCACACACACAACGTGTCACAATCACTGAAAGATAACACAAACTGGAAATCACATGACAGGTGTAAACAACAAGTGCCACGGGGAATCCTGATTGTGACCCATCTGCGTCTGCACACAAACTCAGCCCTGACAGCAAACACACCTATGGGTGACACCCTGATGACCAGTAATGTGCCATGCACCCACATCACAGAGAATCCAGGGAGAAGACTTGGGGGGAACATAGGTCAACTCAGCAAGCCTCACAAACAGGTACAACACTAGGGATCCCAGCATGCACAGCAAAACGGAAGTGAACACACAGACATGCTCATACAACACACACCTTGGGCGCAGGCAATGTCACAGGAGTACACACTGCCATGAGGGGACTCCACTCCTGTGTGAGGAAAGCTGTGCCATATGTTGCCTCAGTAGGGCTCCATCATGTCAGCTGAGCACTTGGTCACACAGTCAACAATTAGCACCAAATGAAGGCTCCCGTCACATCAGCCTGGTCATGGGAGTGCCAACGAAATCATCAGCACAGATCCAACACACTTGTATAGCAATGTTGCACTGACAACACAGATGAGTCCTTCCCCATTGATGCCCAAACCTGCATGTCCAGTGGAGATGGCCACACGGTCAGGGAAGTAGACTAATTGAACAATGGCAGGCACAACAGATGTGCAGGGGTGGAAGCCACAGATGTGAAATTGCTAATGTAAGTAGGAAATCCCATTGCCAAATATTGAACACATGACACCCTCAGATGCCGCTAAGGATGACATGGATACACCACAGGATAGGACACATTCCCCCTGGACCACATGTGTTCCTGCACAGTAACACTTCATTATCATGAGACCAAATATCAGCATCACTGCAGCAAGGGCATGGTTAGCATCATCAACAACATGTACATCAGAAGCAAAAGCACTAGAGAACAGAAAGGTGCTTTATTCAGCATATGTGGGTCTAACAGTTGATGTCCAGCAAAATATTAACAAAGGCCAATGGCCAGTCTAACATGAAAGTCAAAACAGGGTGACAGTGGCAGATGTCACCCTACGCATGCCTGCACTGATGAAAACCAGGGACAATCCCCTCGGAGGGGCATACGGGGGGCAGGCCAGGCACCGCAGGGACAGGATCATGGCTTACCAGAAGGAGGCAGGGAAGGGGTGGTGGGTGCTGGAGAGCCACTGACAACTGCAGTGGAGGTGTCTGACATGGTGTGTGCCGGCACAAGTGGGGGGCATGACTCTGATGGTGTGGGTGCCGGCAAGACTGCAGGGGACCGTGCAGATGGAGTGGACAGGTTCCCCACTGCAGTGCCCAAGTCAGACAGGGTGGTAGTGGACTCCACTGCAGTGCTTACCTCCAGGGGAGGAGAATGGGGATCAGGTAAGGTGGGCAGGACAGAGGGGGAGGACACCGTCTCCACACCAGTGGCACAGACAAACGCAGCGGGGGGTGTGGGGCCGGAAGAGCAAGTGGCAGGGGGAGAAGGCCGGATCCTTTTGGGGATGGTGTATCTGTGGGTGAGGGAACCTGGGGCAGGGTGTGGTGGGGGCACCTGTGGAGTGGGGGCCTGAGGGATGGAGGAAGGAGACTTGGTGCCTGAGCTGCAGGGCGGCGGCGGGGTCTTGCTCTTCCGGGTCCGGGGGGACTTGCGGATGGGGGTGTCAGTCGGTCTGCGCCTGGGGGAGGGTGTCCGGTGGCGAGGGGCACTCCGCTCCGTGTGGGTGGGCTTCCTCTTCCCCCTGAATGCTGTATCAGCTGGATCGGAGGGGAAGAGGCCGAGGTCACTGAGGAAGAGCCGCTGGGTCTTTGGGGTTGCAGGTGAGGCAACGGAGGGGGCTTTGGAGGGAGAGGCAACTGTGGACTGCGCAGTGCTCGTGGATGCGTGTGTGTGTGACTGGGCCCCATCCCCAGTGAGTGTGGTTTCAGTCCCCTGACTGTGCGTGCGTGTGCGTCTTGTCTGTGGCGTGTGTGTGCTGCTCGTGTCTGTGCTGGTGTGTGCCTGTGCCGGTGTGTGTGTGCTTGGGACAGGTAGGTGCTGGGGAGTGTGGATGGGGCAGAGACAGGAGGGGTGAGGGACTGTTGGAGGAGGGACACTGCTGCCGTCAGGGAGGAGTCCATGGACCTATTGCCCCTCTGTAGGGCAGACATGCCCGATGAGATGCCCTCCATGAACGACACCAGCTGAGTCAACAGAGTGGTGTGTGCATGGAGGACACTCAGCATCGCTGTCTGCCCTACATGGAGCTGGCGAAGGAGGTACACAGACTCCTCACTCAGGGCAGCAGGGGACACAGGGGCAGGGAGTGCGGTGCCTGGCCCGAAGGAGACACGCTCCCGAACATGGGAGCCTCCACGGACCTCGGGAATGGGAGCCGATGGGAGGGCGGTGGTGGTGGTGGTGGCGGGGACAGCAACACTAGCTGGGGTGTGGTGGCTGCTGACACCCGCCTCCATAAGGGAGTCATCCTCCGAGCTGCTGTGGTCCTCAGCTGAGGTGGATGGTGCTGAGGACTCCTCGGTGTGGCTCCCCTCGCCCTCCGTGCCACTGGGTCCCTCCGACCACTCCTCGGCTGCTGACCCAGTCTGGCTCTGCGGCTCCTCCTGGTCCGTGGAGCTGTCCCCTCCTGTGGCCGTGGATGTATCTGCAAACAATAGGGAAACAGACAGACAACAGTCACCTGCACCGAACGCACACACCACAGTAAGTACAGCACAATACAGAGCAAGGCCTGGCATCCTTAGTTGAACATTGCTAAAATTGCCCAAACAGAATAGGAGAAGCCAATTGTCAGTCTGATCGTCAACCATGGCACTCACATCCCACCTGGCCTTGCACCCATCTGTCTGGCGTCCGTTGGCTGGCAATACCCCAGTGTGGACACATGCACCACCTACACAGTAGTTGGACGGTGCAGAGAACACGGTGAAGCATGTGAACATGCACACATCACAACTCTTGCCACTGAGTCAGTACAGGTGTCCGGATGAAAGTGATGCCCAGAGTCAGATATATGAAATGCATGTGATGCATACCAGCGACAGACACCATGATGCACCCATGTGCTGATAGCCATTGCCACTATGGTGTGCATGTAGCACATGTCACTCCCCTGCAGGATCACTCATAGGAAGTCACATGCCATGGCACAGGCATGCCTGCTAAGTCATACATCACTGTCTCCAGTCACATGGGCAGGGCAGCCACACAACAACAGTCTGCACTGTGTCACAATAGTAGGTCATGGGGAATGCAAGTCCTGGAGCTGAACAAGTGCACATGTACATCCCCCACACACCACATCATCTGAACCCTTATCTGTCCAGGTCATACTGATTGGACATATGGGTGACCTGTAACACAAGCCTCTGAACCTGAGCACCTCACAATCTGCTGTGAATGGGAAACAGCTGCATGGACTTCACATTCGCATACCCCAGTCTGCACGGTCAGGTGTTCAAACACCTATGTGTCACACAAGTATCGTCTCCTATGGTCACATCTCCGGTGGCATGCTGAGCCCCAACCGATAAACACCCCAGCAGTCCTGACATCGAAGCCACAGCACACTGACACAGAGGCTGACACCTGAGGGGACATATCACTGAGCACAACGTGTCAGCTGATACACAGGAGTGGGAGTACAGAGTGCATTGCATGGCCTGGAGTAGGCATGACTGTCCTGCCCCACATGAATGAGGGATGAACCCTGGACAGTAGGCAGCTGGCTAAGTATGTGTGACACACGTAATATACACACTCCTGGGGCCCAAACATTGTTCCCACCCGCAGCTTGGGTGTGTGCCAGTTACCCCAGGCACATGTGGTGGATCAGCTCAGCAATTGGACCACATATCAAAGTAACATGCAGATTACATGTCAGAACACAGGCATTTTGTAAGCAATGGACCCACCCATGATGCCCACCACAGTTAGGGGAACAGATGCTGTCCCCCACCTTGAGTCAAGCAAACTGCAAGGACACAGTACCCAAGTGACACAATTCCCTGACTGCAAGGGCCACACCTGGGTATCAGATGAGGAGTGGGCAGTGCACAATCGAGGGACATGGGTCCTGGACCACATGACTGATGTGCTGTGGAAGTTTAACCAGGCCAGAGGAGGGCACATAGCATGGCAGACAAAGTTCACAATGCAGTCATGGACTCACCCCCTCCGTGCTGCTCCCTGGCCTTCAGCTGCCCATCCAGATCAGGGAAGACCACCGCCAGGATCCTGAGCATGTGGGGGTCAGGGTCCGGTGTCCGCCCCTCCTGCGAGGAGGCGACAGCTTCAGCTGGACCCGTGCGATCCTCCGGGTCCAGCCCCGAAGGTCCTGCCACCTCTTCTGGCAGTTGCGGATCCGGCGCTTGTAGTCCCCCATGGATCTCACTGCCCAGACGATGGTCAGCCATATCTTCTGCTTCTGGTGGGCATCAACCTGTGAGGATGACAAAGTGAGAATGCTATTACTACACATGCAACATATCCGTGCATTACACAGTTGTGTATACATGTCTCAATCACAGGGGCACATGATGTACACAGGCAGTGCAACGATGGCCATGGACAGTATGCCAGCAGTTACTACATGGTATCATTGCCTGGGAAGTAAAACCTTGTTTAAATGCACTGTCACTGCACTATACCTGTCCAGTGCATGTAACTACACACTATGTAACTACAACTACTCAGTGAGCCTGCTAGCCAGTGGCGTGCAGACTGTTAGCCTTGCTAGTCAGACAACATGCACATTTAGGAAGGCAGTGGACAGAACACTCACCTGCTCCCCTGCTTTCCCATACAGCTTGCTGTACTGTGGAAGGAGGCTGTCCAGCAGGGCCTGGTTCTCCTCAGTGCTGAAGGCTGGGGCTCTCTCCACAGTACGTGCCATTGCAGGGTCCAGAGGGTGCAGATACAGCAGCAGTGGTGGTGGCAGATGTCGTCCTGGAACATGTAGTGCAGGCAAGTGAGCTCTCAGGGGAACAGCCAGCATTATATGTGTGCTGCAGAGGCAGTTACTGTCCCATGTGTCCAAAGTGATAGGTCCAAGTCGTTAGCATCTTCTGAATCTGGCCAATCCATGGAATTGCACCACTTACACACGCCCACAGCATCCTTCAAAAGTTCAACTTCATGACACCCATGAATTTGCAACATTGTTGTGGGTGACCAACTGAATTTCCAGCATCAGACTCGTTCAAGATTTGAAAACGCGTCCATTGCCAGGCCAGGCCATAGCCAATGGTTGCGCACCGATCGGTCCATTGGTGTTCAACGCGTACCTAGGATACAACGCGTACCCGCACACATTGAATGCAATGGGCCGGCCGGGCACACCGATCGGTCCATTGCTGTTCAACGCGTACCTAGGATACAACGCATACCCGCACACATTGAATGCAATGGGCCGGCCGGGCACACCGATCGGTCCATTGCTGTTCAACGCGTACCTAGGATACAACGCATACCCGCACACATTGAATGCAATGGGCCGGCCGGGCACACCTATCGGTCCATTGCTGTTCAACGCGTACCTAGGATACAACGCGTACCCGCACACATTGAATGCAATGGGCCGGCCGGGCACACCGATCGGTCCATTGCTGTTCAACGCGTACCTAGGATACAACGCGTACCCGCACACATTGAATGCAATGGGCTGGCCGGGCACACCGATCGGTCCATTGCTGTTCAACGCGTACCTAGGATACAACGCGTACCCGCACACATTGAATGCAATGGGCCGGCCGGGCACACCGATCGGTCCATTGCTGTTCAACGCGTACCCAGGATACAATGCGTACCCGCACACATTGAATGCAATGGCCAATGTGTGCGC
This sequence comes from Calotriton arnoldi, assembly GCA_963921515.1. NCBI lineage: Eukaryota > Metazoa > Chordata > Amphibia > Caudata > Salamandridae > Calotriton > Calotriton arnoldi. The sequence continues at coordinate 2,935,618 of CAWUFW010000219.1, read as the reverse complement.
ACCGATCGGTCCATTGCTGTCCAACGCGTATTGCGAATACAACGCGTACCAGCACACATTGAATGCAATGGCCAATGTGTGCGCACCGATCGGTCCATTGCTGTCCAACGCGTCCCTGTACATGTCACTGGCATATGTCACCATGCCTGTCACAGGTGAACATATGCCAGCCACATATACTTCCCAGGGAGTGAGGGGCACACCTACAACACCACAGCCTGTCCAAACTGTATCCTAAGGCATGTAAGGCTGCATTACCTATTCCGTGTATGGGGGTGAACATGTTGTTCTGTGGGTGTCACTTGGGGCAGCCACCCCCAGGCTGTGCACGTGTTCATGGGGACAGTATCCTTGGTGTTTCGGGTACATGACCACTGTGATGTGTAACTGTTCATATCTGAGCATGTGGCATGGTCACATTTCACGGTGGTGTATGTGTATGTCATGTCACATGGCCCCTGAGTCCCATGTGGGACGGTATGTTTAACCCAGGGTGACCCATTGGCACAATAGTGATGGTCCTCCACAGTCTGTGTGCATGTTGTGTTTACAATGTCTCGGATTTCATGTGCACAATGGGAGACAGTCTCCACATCCACGTTGTTTGTGCATGGACTTTGATGTTGTGCGTGTGTGTGTCACAGACGTCCATGTCTGTCCTGCCGAGGCAACAAGGACCACTACCTGTGGGGGTCATGGTTGTTTTGCTGTGGTGTATACATGATACGCCATGTCATGCCAGTGTCCATGTGGAAATACAGGGTCCCTGGGAATCTACTTGTCGTTGAGCTGTGATGCCTGGGGCACATCTGTCCTCACATGTCACTGTGGGGTGTGTTTGTAACGTGGCAGCAGGAGATGGGAAATGTGACACGTCCTCATGATACCCAATGGCACAACCTGGGACTTATTGATGCCACTTGTTGAACTGTGATGTTGGATGTTGGCCATGTATGTGCCATACATGTCCTTACGGAACTGCACACATCATGTACTTGTGCCTCATAATGATGTATCGTGTGATATTGAGTGTGTACAATGCCACATATATGGGGTAAGTGACAATCTTTCTTTCTTCACCTATGCACTGCAGGGCACCAGCTGTCCATAGACCATTCCCTGACCTGGCAACGATGGTGGAACGTGACAGCATCCGACGGTACCGCTTCACCAGGCAGCTGATTGATGGTTTGGCAGTGCGCTTGGCACCACACCTGCAACCTGGCCGGCCGTACCCTACAGCGCTGACCCCCAAGGTGAAGGTTATGGCAGCCCTACACTTCTTTGCCACCGGTACCTTTCAACACACTCTGGCGACTGCTGGTGGGATGTCACAGACCATGTTCAGCCGTGTGCTCCGCGATGTATTGGAGGCTATGTTGATATACCTGAACCAGTACATCTATTTCCCTAGACTCCAACAACTCACTGACGTGAAGAGTGACTTCTATGCCCTGGGGAGGATGTCGCATGTCATTGGCTCCATTGATGGGACACATGTGGCTTTGGTACCACCACAGGCCCAGGAGCAGGCATACAGGAACCGCAAGCACTACCACTCGGTCAATGCACTGGTGGTCTGTCTTGCAGATATGACCATCTCACACGTGTGTGCCCGTTTCCCCGGTTCTGCACACGATGCCTACGTGATGAGGAGTAGTCGCATCCCGAGGATGATGTCACAGATGCGGAACCAGCGTGCCTGGCTTGTTGGTGTGTACTGACTTTGTATCATGTGTGTGTTCTGCAATGTAGTGTTCCACCCTCTTTTCCAACTCAGCTAATGTGCAATTGTCTGTATGTAGGTGACTCCGGATATCCCAACATGCCGTGGTTGCTGACGCCCCTCAGGAACCCTGTGACACCAGCCCAGATGCACTACAATGAGGCACATGGTCGGACGAGGAGAGTGATTGAGCGGACATTTGGTCTCCTGAAGAGCCGCTTCCGCTGCCTGGACAAGACAGGAGGGGCCCTCCCATATGCCCCGGCGAAGGTGTGCAAGATGGTCATCGTCTGCTGCATGCTACACAACCTGGCAGTGCGGAAGGAGTTGCCTCTCATCCTGGATGACGATGACCAACGTCCGCCACCTGTGGAGGATCCTGGCCTGGACCACGATGCCAGTGATGATGATGATGGTGATGTCCGCACACAGCTCATCACCAACTTCTTCAGCTGAATGTAAGTATCCAGAGATGTCATGTAACTGATGTGAGTTTGCATGATATGTGTTGGTGGTGCTCTGGTGCTGTTTGAGTGTGTCCATGTGCTACATGACTGCATGCGTGTAGCGATGTGTCCTTACAGGTAGTCTGTACTCCCCAACAGTGTTGACATGCTAACTTGGTTCTGGGTGGGTATCTTGTGACATGTATTGGGCATGAGTATTGCAGGTCTGTCCTGTTCTTCAGTGCTTTTGACTGTGTGTCATTTCTGTCCTTCACAGGGTACTTTCAGAGTGGTTTGGTCAACTGTGATCCCCGACACCGTGATTCGACTTCCAGGGTGGTAGCTGTTGTGTCCCTACAGGTGATGTGCGCCACACCCATGGACTTCCTTCCTTCTACACTTGTTGACTGTGTGCCCGCTGCCAGGTGGGATTACCTTGCATCTGTAGTGGTTACAACATGTTGCAAATGTGTAATAAACCTGTGCTTCACTTTGTGATGTGCGTTGTCTGTGGTCACACATTTGATTGACATTTGCTTACTGCACCAGTGGGCTAGTTGACTAAGACTGGGAATAGGTGTTGTGTCTGTGCATTGCACCGTATTTCCTGGCAACATCAGTGTAGGCAATGAGTCAGATGGCCTAGGTGTGTATTTGTTGTGTAGCCGTGGTGGTGAGTCCCCCTCATATGTGTCACGTTGCCATGACTCACATGCCTGTGTTGTACTTGCTGTAGCAGTTAGCATGCACAGTGTAATTTTGCTGGTCATCATCTCCATGACAGTAACCACGTTGGAATCACGACAGAGGCAGGTATGGTGTATTAGTGTGTTTATTGTAATACATGTGTGCGAATAGTGCACAGGATGGTGAGTGCTGTACATTTTGATTGCAATCCTAAGTTCCTAGATGAATTAGAAGTCCTGGTAGCAGAAATGTCCTGTATCAAGTCCACAGTCATCTGAGACATTGGTCCAACTTGTACTCCCCATGTCATGTGGGGGGGTTGTGTTGCAGTCAACAGGGTGAACAGTTTGCGCACAAAGGTGATTATCCAGAACAGGTGTTGGCTTCCTGGGGGTTGCACATGGCCATCGGCCTCTCACTTGCCCCTCCTCGGACAACCCCTCTTCTTTGGGGGGACCCTCAAGTGCAGGCTGCTGCGGTGCAGGGGACTCTCCGCCAGAGTCATCCTGCCTCCCTGTGGCAGTTGCAGTTGTTTCAGCAGCAGATGTTGTGGGCACACAGGGAGGTGTTGACTGGTTGCTGCTCATCTGGCGGAGGCATTGTAATATGTCCCTATGCACCGCCGTCATCTCTTGCAGTGTGTCCCACTTGGACTCCACGCGGGACATGTGTGAGTCCAAGCGGGCATGATGGGCAGCCTGCTGCTGTTTAATGTCCCTGAGGAGCCCCACTACCTGGCTGAGCTCTCCGGTGCTGGACTGGTACGCATCGGCTATGCGTGCCAGTTGTGGGTCATCATGCAGTCCAGACCCCTCTGCAAGCAGCGACGTATGTCTCCCACCCCTCCCACCACCCCTGGCGACACGTGCAGTACCTGAGGTGGCAGGCACAGGTGACCCTGGGCCCCCTTGGGGGTTGTTGGTGGTGTTGGTGTCCATGGCCCCACGTTGGTCCAGGGTCCCTGTGCTGGTGGTGGTGGTGCTCCTTGGTCTTTCCATGTCGGCAGGGGTGGTATGTGTGTTGACAGTCGTTGGAGGGGTGGGTGCAGGGGGTGCAGCTGGTGGTCCTGCTGGTGCTGCATGATGACTTGCTCCGGAGGTGCCAGGTTGGTCTTCTTCATCCGAGGAGGGCAGAGGCTGTTCCACACCAGTGAGCTCCGTATCCTCTTGAGCCTGGGACGGGGACTCCTCAGCGTCTGCTGCTGTGTCCCCATCATCACCTGTTTTTGGGAGACACACACAATGTATGTTATGTTTCTGCAGGCATCAATGGTTGGCACACCTGACAGTTGTGACTGTGCCTCTGGATGCGGGCCTGTACATTGCATTGTCCTAAGTTGTCACAGTCAGGGGGTGATATTGGTGTAGCACATTGTCCTGCATTATTTGGGCATTTCTATGTGAATGTTGGGGTGTGTACATGGTCTGCATTGGTTGTATTTGGTTGACATCCGGCCCTCCTTCCCACCCAGCCAGATATCCCACCATGGAACGTGCTTCCATTGCAGGGAGTGCAAGTTGTCTTTCAGGATGTCAGTCAGTGGTGTCCTGCTGTTGGTTGGTGCACAGTTGCCAGCAGGGCCTTGTGCTCCCCACAGCAGTAGCCAGTGTCAGCCATCTTGTCAGTTGTTTTCCACTCCCTGTGATGTGGGCATGGTTCATGGTGGTGTTGATGTGCGCATTGTGAGGGTGAGCAATATCTGTGACTACCACTCCCATCATGCTATTGCCTCCACCCCCTTCCCAGCATGCCCATACTTCCTTCCTTTTGAGTGTACTTCACTGTGTGTGGGTGTGACAGCAATGGCAAGATGGCTGACAGTGGTGTCCTGCTGTTGGTTGTTGGCCAGTTCCCAGCATGGCCTTGTGCTCCCCACAACAGAGCACCAGTGTCAGACATCTTTGTAGTGGCTTTTGACTCCCTGTGAGGTGTGCATGCTTGGGTGTGTTCTTGCTGGGCCATGTGGGTGGGGGATGTTGGGCTGTGACTACCACTCCCATCATGCTTTTGCCTCCACCCCCTTCCCAGCATGCCCATGCTTCCTTCCTTTTGACTCTGCTTCCCTGTGGGGTTGTGTGCCTGTGCTGACAAGATGGCTGACAGTGTTATCCTGGGGTTTGTTTTGCTACAAGTCCCATGTGTGTCCCTGTGCTTCACACTGCATGACCCAGGGTTGTGGTTCTTTGTGGGATATTTGATTGGTGTGTGAGCCAATGCTTTCTCCCAGGTGAGTTGTGTGTAGTTTGTGTTAGGGGGGTGTGTGGGTAGAGCTGCTGGTGACTATGGTCAGTGCTGTGAGTCCTCCTTCCCACCCAGCCAGATATCCCACCATGGAACGTGCTTCCATTGCAGGGAGTGCAAGTTGTCTTTCAGGATGTCAGTCAGTGGTGTCCTGCTGTTGGTTGGTGCACAGTTGCCAGCAGGGCCTTGTGCTCCCCACAGCAGTACCCAGTGTCAGCCATCTTGTCAGTTCTTTTCCACTCCTTGTGATGTGCGCATGGTTCAGGGTGGTGTTGATGGGACAGTTGTGGGGGTGACCAATATCTGTGACTACCACTCCCATCATGCTATTGCCTCCACCCCACTTCCCAGCATGCCCATTCTTACTTGCTTTTGGGTGGACTTCACTGTGTGTGGGTGTGAGAGCAATGGCAAGATGGCTGACAGTGGTGTCCTGCTGTTGGTTGGTGCCCAGTTCCCAGCAGGGCCTTGTGCTCCCCACAGCAGTACCCAGTGTCAGCCATCTTGTCAGTTCTTTTCCACTCCCTGTGATGTGCGCATGGTTCAGGGTGGTGTTGATGGGACAGTTGTGGGGGTGACCAATATCTGTGACTACCACTCCCATCATGCTATTGCCTCCACCCCACTTCCCAGCATGCCCATTCTCACTTGCTTTTGGGTGGACTTCACTGTGTGTGGGTGTGAGAGCAATGGCAAGATGGCTGACAGTGGTGTCCTGCTGTTGGTTGGTGCCCAGTTCCCAGCAGGGCCATGTGCTCCCCACAACTGAGCACCAGTGTCAGCCATCTTTGAAGTGGCTTTTGACTCCCTGTGAGGTGTGCATGCTTGGGTGTGAGCTTGCTGGGCCATGTGGGTGGAGGATGTTGGGCTGTGACTACCACTCCCATCATGCTGTTGCCTCCACCCCACTTCCCAGCATGCCCATTCTTACTTGCTTTTGGGTGGACTTCACTGTGTGTGGGTGTGAGAGCAATGGCAAGTTGGCTGTCAGTGGTGTCCTGCTGTTGCTTGGTGCCCAGTTCCCAGCAGGGCCATGTGCTCCCCACAACTGAGCACCAGTGTCAGCTATCTTGTTAGTTCTTGTCCACTCCCTGTGATGTGCGCATGGTTCAGAGTGGTGTTGATGGGACAGTTGTGGGGGTGACCAATATCTGTGACTACCACTCCCATCATGCTATTGCCTCCACCCCACTTCCCAGCATGCCCATACTTACTTGCTTTTGGGTGGACTTCACTGTGTGTGAGTGTGAGAGCAATGGCAAGATGGCTGACAGTGGTGTCCTGCTGTTGGTTGGTGCCCAGTTCCCAGCAGGGCCATGTGCTCCCCACAGCAGTACCCAGTGTCAGCCATCTTGTCAATTCTTTTCCACTCCCTGTGATGTGCGCATGGTTCAGGTTGGTGTTGATGGGACAGTTGTGGGGGTGACCAATATCTGTGACTACCACTCCCATCATGCTATTGCCTCCATCCCACTTCCCAGCATGCCCATGCTTCCTTCCTTTTGACTCTGCTTCCCTGTGGGGTTGTGTGCCTGTGCTGACAAGATGGCTGACAGTGTTATCCCGGGGTTAGTTTTGCTACAAGTCCCATTTGTGTCCCTGTGCTTCACACTGCATGACCCAGGGTTGTGGTTCTTTGTGGGATATTTGATTAGAGTGTGAGGCAATGCATTCTCCCAGGTGAGTTGTGTGGAGTTTGTGTTAGGGGTGTGTGTGAGTGGAGCTGCTGGTAACTATGGTCAGTGCTGTCAGTCCTCCTTCCCACCCAGCCAGATTCTCCACCATGGAACGTGCTTCCATTGCAGGGAGTGCAAGTTGTCTTTCAGGATGTCAGTCAGTGGTGTCCTGCTGTTGGTTGGTGCACAGTTGCCAGCAGGTCCTTGTGCTCCCCACAGCAGTAGCCAGTGTCAGCCATCTTGTCAGTTGTTTTCCACTCCCTGTGATGTGAGCATGGTTCATGGTGGTGTTGATGTGCGCATTGTGAGGGTGGGCAATATCTGTGACTCCGACTCCCATGATGCTATTGGCTACACTGACTTGCCCAGCATACACAAGATTCCTTCCTTTCAGTGGGCTTCACTGTGAGGTGGTGTTGTAGTGGTGGCTACATGTCTGGATGTGTTTGTTAGTTATATTTGTGCCACTGCCTAGCTGTAGTTGTAGTTGTGTTTGTACATGTGATGACACAGTTACATATCACTATGAGATGGCATGTGTTGTGTTTATCTGACTGACATACACATTTTGGGATGATTCTGTTCTGGTTGGTGTGTATTTGCTTAGGGTGCATGGTTTGACTCTCCCCTTGACAGTGATGTGTGTGTATTGTGGCACAATATTGTGTACATTTGTTGTGTACTCACCAGGCTCTGGGATGTTTTCTAGTCCATAGACGCTCACTGGTGGTAGGATGGCCCGCACCTTCTCCTCCCAGGGCCTGAGGTATACTGGTTTGGCAGGAGGGCCACTGCCGGTGTGTTGGCTCACGATGTAGTCCTTCTTCAACAGCTCCTTGACCCTCCTGCGCACGTCATACCACCTGTTCTGGATGTCTACCTTTGTGCGCAAACATGGTGATTGTGCGTTCACCCTGTCGACGATCCTCTCCCACATCTTGGTTTTCTGCGACATGGGTGTCTGTTGGACCAATGTACCAAACAGCTGTGGCTCTACCCTGAGGATCTCATCTACCAGGACTTCCAATTCACTATCTAGGAACTTGTGATTCTTCTTTGGGGGCATGGTGTTGGGTGGTGCTGGTGTGTGATGTGTGTGTTGGTGTGCAAGTGAGGGTGTGTGAGTGTGTGTTTTCCTGGGTGTATGTGAGGGTGCTATTTGTTGTGGTGCTGCTGGTGTGTGGCTTGTGTGATGGATGAGCTGTGAGTGTGTGTGTGGTTGCTGTCTGTTGGTGTTGAGTGCTGGCAGGTAATTTGAATTTGCAAAGGATCATGGTAGGGATTTGTGTCCTTTATATGGGTGGAGTTGTGGGTGTGTCTTTGTTCCCTGTTTCCCCACCCAGTATTTATTTGCTTTGTGATTGCTTGTTTGGCCTATTTTTGTGGTTTTTTTTCCTTGGTTCTTTTTGTGCATGTAGGAGACGTTCTTCTGACCGAGTCGGACCCTCCAGTTGTCTCGTGCGAGCCTCTCAGATTCGTGCACGCTGTGTTTGTGCTGTTTTCTGTGCTGCGTACGCGTCGGTCGCGGGGTTTTGGGTTGCTTCGGCTCGCTGTTTTGAATGCGTGTCGGTCGTGCGGCTTGGGACCCGTGCGACTCGGTCGTGTTTTCCACGTGTTGCATCGTACTTGGCGGGTAGGAGTTCGCGGGTACGTTTCATTCGGGATTCTTCCTGGTGCGTGTCGGTCGGTTAGATTTGCGTGCTTTTCCGGCCGGATGGCTGTTTTCCGCACGGTTCGGTCGTTCGGCTTGTGTTCCGTACGCGTCGGTCGTATTTTGCACGCTTCTCATCGTACTTTGCGGGTCGGGCTGCACAGGTACGTGTCGGTCGGTATTTATTCCGGCTCCGAGTCGGTCGGTACATTTTCCCGCCCGAATCGGAATCGGCCCCTAAGCATCCAGGGGGATTAAATACGAGTGAGGACATGTATACATACATGTAGGTCCACAATGTCTGACTAATGCTTGATAATGTTTTGCCAATCGTGTTTAAGCAAATTTTATCTAATTTTATGCAGTTGGAATGAATTTATAATAATATTTATATTATATATTTATATAGTCAAAAGATACTTTATTCGGTTTGTGCAACAACCATAAAAGCAGACAAAGTTAAAACACACATATAAAACATTCATTACATATACAATCCAAATAATCATATTACATAAGACAAACAAGAATAAAACATACATATGAAACATTCGTTACATATACAATCCAATTAATCATTACATAATACATTCCCTAGCAGCAAATTGTATACAAATTATCCGGTACATGAAGACAGCCCAATCAAATATCAAGGGTAATTGATTTCCTTGCATCAATTGATTTCAGAATAAAAGAAGCCACATAGAAACATAAACCCGCATCATTAAGAGAGACCAATATATTCATGGCAGCATGGAATCTTCTCACTTTCAATTTTAGGAGTATAGGTTTTAGGTAAAATAATCTTAAAAAAGAATAAAACTTACAAAATAGCATAAAGTGACTAGTGCTCTGTTTTGATATCCCGTCGCAGGGGCATGCGATTGACGGGCATGTTTTCATAGTTGGAAAAGCAACCAAGTGATGCACTATACCTAGTCTCAAGCGGGTCAGAACAAAACGATGTGATGACCTGGTCACTACTGTTAGATAATCCTGGAAACCTCTCCCGACCTCCAACTGTTGATAAAATACAAAAGTTTGTTGCCTCCTATTCACTCTCTCACAAATCTCTTTTTGGTGGGCCAGTAAGGAATTTTTGATCTCTTGTTTCGATATATTAATCACTGAACCTGAATCACCCTGGATCGAGATATTGAATAAAGTATTGAACCAATCCCGAATATTTCTGAGCCAGGGGATGCTGTAGCATTTATCCAGGAGTAAACAATCTTTAATAATGGTTTGAGTGAATTTGGTTTGCTCTTTAGCCCAGATCGATCTCCACAATAAAAGGGGCCGCAGGGTGATGAGGTCCGATAGATGGTTAATGCCTACTTCCCGATGTATAATTTCAGTTGATGCTGATGGAGGTAAGCACAACAGAAGTTTTAAAAAGGAATTTTCTTCCAACTGTAATATCTGGGGTTGGTTATTACCCCAAACACCTGCACCATAAAGGGCAATAGCGACACATCTGGCCTTATATATATCAATCATATCCTTAATACGTCTGCTACCTAGCTTAGCTGCAAATCGAAAGATCCCATGGGCACTCTTCGCCATCTTAGAGCGTACATTAGCAAATTCATTCGACCATTTCCCATTTCCTGAGAAAGTTACACCCAGGTAACAGAAAGTATCAACCACATCTACAGAGGAATTCTCTATATAAAATGTATTAATGCCTTTCCTTGCTTTCTGGCCACATGTCATTACAAAAGTTTTTGTTTTATTAATAGACAATTTCCTGTTCTTGATAAAAAGGCTAAAATTATCAATTAGTCGCTGCAGGCCAACTTGAGTCCGGGATAACAGCACTGCATCATCGGCATACAGTAAAATAGGTATAGGTTTGCCAGCTACCTGTGGTGCATCTGCCTGTACCAACCTCAGTGTTTTATCTACTTCATTTATGAATAAAGAGAAAAGTAACGGAGCTAGGACACAGCCTTGTCGAATGCCTCTTTTGACATCAAAGATTTGCGTGCATTCCCTCGCTGGCCATATCGCACTTTGGTTGAGAGTTTCTCATACAACCTTGCTAAAAAATAAATAATTTCTTTCGGGGCACCTAAGTTAAGAAGGGTAGACCATAAAATAGAGTGGTCAACGAGGTCGAAAGCACTGCTAAGATCTGCAAAACATAAAAACAGTCTGCCCTCTTTAGCATGCGTATATTTGCCTATTAAAAGTTCTAGATTAATACATTGTTCAAGAGTGCCCATCCCTTTTCTAAAACCGTATTGGACTGGGGTGAGAATCTCGTTCTCTGTGGCCCAATTTTCAAGTCTCTCCAAAAGTACTCTGCTCATTACCTTAACTGAAGAGTCCAAGAGGGAGATAGGACGGTAATTTTCGCCTCGGATTTGATACCTTTTTTGAAAATAGGGACAATCACAGATTGGCCCCATGACGATGGTATGGACTCTGTCACTGCTGAGTTAAAAACTCTAGTTAAAATTGGGCTCCATAAAATTACTTCACTTTTATAAACATCTATAGGGACCCCATCAGGGCCTGGTGCTTTGCCCCCCTGCTACTGGTCAAACCATCATGTACTTCTTCTATAGTAATATCTAATGGTAGCACGGGCCACTGATTTCCTGAAGTGTTTTGCAGGTTAAAAGTGTCACACACAGGGTTAAAAATATTAGAAAAATGATTCACCCACGCATCACAATTGACATGCGAGGTTAGTTCGGGTAATGATTCGTTCTTTAAAAACGGAGAATTAACCGTATCCCAGAACAACTTACTGTTTGCTGTATCAGCAGCCTGGGATAGCCTTTCCCAAGCTGACTCTTGAAGTTTAGTTCTTCTTGCTTTAACTACTAGTTTATAATTGCGACGTAGGTCCTTAATGACCTCACAATTTCTAGGTCGATGGCCCAGGGCTTCTTTAAGTTGTTTTAGAGCCTGGGTACAATTATGGTCAAACCAACCTCTATTATGACCATCATTATTCCTGAATGGTGCAATCAGTATCCCCTCGATTACGACATTAATTTTGCAAAAGTTGGCTAATATCAGGGAGGGATTAACATCCTCGCTAAGGCAATAAGTGATCTCTGTGTCGCATTTAACAAGAATTTCTTTTAAAACTTTTACGGGGTCCACACCAACCCATTTGATACGTGTCCCATTGGGCCTAATAGGAGAAATGTCAGTTATACGATCACAATTAACTATCATTTTGGGACCCCATCTTAATGTTAACATAGAGATACTATTATGATCGCTCGATACCTGTTCAGTAATCCATGGTGTAGAACACAAATAACTGCTGTTGGTAGAGACAAGAATATGATCAATAGTAGAGGCCGCATTTCTCCCTGTAAATGTAGGGATATGAACCCCATGAATATCTTGTATACATTGTAACAATTCAAGATCATATTTGACCATTAGCAGATTAAGAGCTCCACCATAGTCACTATGCACAAAATGCCTATTATTGTCATCATCCCCACCAGTGTTCCCGCAAACCTTAGTCATAGACAGGGGGCACGCTTGGATATTAAAATCCCCTACCCAAATTATAACAATAGATAACCTTATAATACTTAACAATTTATCTAGCTCATGATCTAATTCAGAAACAACAGTACGTCGAGTCGAGTCAAACACATTGTTGTAATAATTTATCAAAACCATATCCATACCTTTTTGGCTATGTAGCCATAAGATCTGTGAATGAATGCCCACTCTAATACTTCTTTTGACAGAAAGAACTGATAACTTATTTGAGATAAGGGTCAGAAGCCCCCCTTTGGCTCTGCCAGGTGGTGAAGGCACGGCCTGGAGCCAATATGATGTGAACCCTTCTACATATAAAGGTTCTGTGCTCCACGTCTCTTGGAGGCATATTATGTCATGATCATTAGTGATAAAATCCTGCCAAGACGGTAAATCTTGTTTACCTTTGAAGCCTGCAACATTCCAAGTAGTAAAAAGGTAGCCATGCTCAAATATATCCCCTGATTTTGATCGAGTATGCTTCCCATTGTTACCATGGACTCTATTTTCAAGTGCGGCCTCTAAAGGTGTACCTTCTGTGTGTACAGTGGCTATAGGCTTAATCTTATTCAATTCATATAAAGGTGAGCTTCCCACATCTTTTTCGGCAACCCAATCTCCATTTAGTGGTAATTCAGGTCTGGGCTCGTTAGTATCCTTATGTCAATCATTTACTTCTAGAGAGCTCAGGGCCTGATATCTGTTAAAAACTGGGGGGCATATTATCAACGGCCAGCGATAATTATCGCTGGCCGTGCTTAGCGATAGATTTCTTATCGCTGGCTATCTCTGGAAATTATCGCCCTGGTAGCGCGTTATTAACAACACGCTTCTCCAGGGCGATAAAAATTCCAGAGATAGCGAGGTTATCGCCGTTTTGCAGGGAACATCGCTGGTTTTCCCGCGATGTTCCCTGAAAAACGGCGATAACCTTGCTGATACGACCCTGTGGTCGTATCAGCAGAATCCACCCCTATGTTAGGGATGGCTAAGTCAGGATTTTAGCAGACGTTAGATTTTGGCGAAAACGGCCGTTTCGCCAAAATCTAACCTCTGCTAAAATCATGTGGGCTGCCTTGTAAATATCGCGATGTGAACATCAGCGATATTTGCAACGTAGTCCATCCTGGGTACGCCCAGTAACGCCCACTTTGCATCTCATTAGAGATGCAAAGATGGGCGTTGGGGGAAAGGGCGATAATGCAAGGATTCACGCGATAGCGTGACCTTGCTGATTAGGCGATAAAATTATCACCGCTTTTCGTCCGAAAACGGACGCAAAAGCGGCGATAATTGTTTATCGCCTCGTTGATAATATGCCCCTGGTACATTTAGATAGAACGGAGTTGATGATAATTGGTTCTTACTCGGGGGGTATTGGATAAAAACTGCTGGGTCTTGGTAGGGTAAGGTCAATGGAGGTAGGATCATACTCTGTAAGGTTTGGTCATCTTTGATGGCATGCCTTGGCCTTAAGTGCCTATAGAAAAAGCCTAATGGTAGGAGTGTCATAGTCGAATCCAGCTGAAACCATGGAGGTACTCTAGTTAGGATATTTCTAGCCCAGTTAGGATTCCGAAAATTAATGATAATACAGTCTCCTTGGAGACACTTGCTCAGAGGGCCCACCCATCCTACTCTTCGGGTCAGGAGGATCTGATTTGCTTCGGCCACAGGGAAGTCACAGTTCTTATTCAACCAGTGAACCGTTCTATTTTTAGGGTGTTATGGTTCTCTGATTGTCCCTGTTGCAGTGGAGGTACGTTCACCAGGACAGCAACATATGGGCAACACTCTGGGGGCAAGTTGATAGCAACATCCTCTCTCCTCTCTTGAGTGACATTATGGCCTGGCTTATTCAAGGTGACAGTTGGACGGTCTATATCCCTCTCCTTCATCCATACCCCTCGAACAGAGTGATTAATCTGGGCATTCTGTCTTAAGGGATTTAGTGTTAGAGATTCACTCTTTCTACCAGTAGATCCTGTGCTTATCATATCGTTCCTTTCCCCGGAGGGTTCATTACCTATACATATGTTAATTCTATCAGCACTAGATGTAATTATCTTAGAACACTCAGCTAACCCTCTCCCACTTCCAACACTCTTTGTCACATCACTACTAGCCCTCAGTAAGTCACAGATCTTAGTCACCTCGCAAGATAATTTATCCATTTTCTCATAAACAGGCCTAAGTAACTCCTCGATTTTAGATAAAACTGTGGCTAACATTGGTGTCGATAGTGGATCAATGATATTGTCTTGGCCATCTTGGTTGGCACATGTCTGATTTTTAGAAATCTGTACCACGCTAGGTTTGCCTTTCGAGGTACCCAGCCCTGTTTGTCTCCTTTTACACCCTTTCTTCCTCTTCGTGGTTGGCGATCTATCCAGGGTATGTAATTGAGGCGAGTCTGGTTGGATAAGCAAGACTTGCACGGAGTCTAATGCAGTTGCAGAAGGCCCTGATATTCCAGGGGCTATATTGGGGACGACCTCTGCAGCAAGATTTATCTCGCCGTGTTTGGTTACACTGATGTTACCTAACAATGCCCCCTCTGGCAAATTAGGGCCTAAAGATAGACGCCGTTCTGTCCTGTCAATTTCATCAGAAATTACGCTAACTGCTCGCACCAAAAATGAATCTATAGTGGAGCTAGGTTTTTCAATGATAGCTTTAGTAGTTTTACGTCTAGCCATGATGACTTATTAAATTAGGGTTAAGGCAAGATGTATACAGGTATATTCAAGAACCACGAATCCTTCCACAATATCAGTGTAAAGTGCTAGGTGTAATACAAAGTGCTATAAGCAAATAAGGTGCTAAGTGCTGGGATCTTGTAACGGACACAAGAGACACAAGGGACAGAAATCTAAACGTACCTAATATCTATATAAAATACTAGGTGGATTACAAGATGCTATGAGCAGATAAAGTGCTAAGTGCTAGGGTCATGTAACGTACACAATCAGTGATAAGATTTAAAAAGAAAACATATTTGTGCAAAGGCGCAAAGCTATAGTCTAAGAGACAGGCTAAAAATTAGAGAAACCCTATGACTATATAGGGTACACACATATAATGCACGACCGAGTCCTTGAAAGGTATGAATAAACAGTACTTTCGTTAAAATATATAGTATAATTTTTTAAAAGTGAGATAAAGGAGATCAACAATAAACAAATGGTCACTCAACTTAATCTCATTGTCGAGTTCCGCTTTGTTCCATGCTATAATCTCAGTATCAAGTGTTAGTGGCACAATAGCGCAAGTACTGCTCCTCTTAGGGGAGGGGAGCAAGGGGAGCAAGGGCCAAGTCCAGCACAACCCAGCCTCGATCGTCCGCGGACGGGCTCCTCCTGGCGCAACAGGATGACATGAGCGCCGCGAAGCAGCAGGCAGGCTGGTCTTTGTGGTCCTCCTGGGCCCAGCGGGAGCAGTTTGGCGGGAACAAGGAAGACGCGGTCGAAGGTCAGCTTAGCATCTGCCGAAAGGGGCACAGGCCGGTGCATGGCGCCGAAGCTCATCTCGGTCTCAGCAGTAGTCTAATTACACCGACAGAAGGCAAAAACAAGGCTTTTCTCGCAGATAGATGAAATGTCTCAGTTCCACACTCGACGCGCTCCTGCGCGGAAAATAAAAGGATCGAATTACACTTGTCCGAGAGTTTGCCAGGAATCAGCCCCACTCTTAAGAATGCACTCCAGCGTGGATGTAGCAGGGTAGCTCCTCTCTGTCCTCCGACTCGAATTGTCAGCGTGTGGTATTCCCGCCGGTGCCGAGGCCCGCTCCCGGGCTCTCCCCGCTGCTCCTCAAGATGCTGATTCAGTCATACTCCCAAAATAAAAAATAAAAATAAAAAAGGGGGGGGGGGAAAACAACTCCCTCGAGTTTTTGCCGCTTACTTCTTTGTTAAAGATGCAGTTGTATCTTATTTCAGCCTTTTACTCTCACCACGCTTACCGGCTGTAACTGATGAGGCCTCACTCTCCCACAACCTGCTTTTGAAGTGTTTTGCTTTACTTCACTCCCAGCAGCGGATTCCCGAGTGCAGTTCCCCAGATTAGGTCCATTATAAGACAAAACTGGCCTATAATATTGGGAGATCCAATTATAAGTGGTCTCCTTCCCAAGAAGCCTGTTATAACATATAGAAAAACTGCGTCAATGGGCAATGCATTGGTCAGGAATAGCCCCGAGGATCAAGAAGCTAGTACGTGGTTGACAGCTAGAAAGGGTTTCTATAAATGCTCTAGCTGCAAGGCTTGTCAGTATGGTATTAACAAGACTTCATACCAGACGGCCTTCAGTGACCGTACGCACGCGATCAACCAGCATCTGTCCTGCAAGACTGAATATGCAGTATATGTTTTAATATGTAGCTGCAATCTGTATTATGTAGGCAGTACTAAGTTGGCCATTCATAAAAGGATTCTACAACACATCAGGGCCATCGCAAATAATGACCCTAGTTACCCTGTTGCCAGGCATTTTAAAGAAACACACAACAGTATTCTTAAACTATTTAAATATTTTTGTTTTAGATGCAATACCGCCACAGAGAAGAGGAGGCAACAGGGAGGCCAAACTTAGATGCCTCGAGACCAGATACATACTGGAACTAGACACTAAGCATCCAGGGGGATTAAATACGAGTGAGGACATGTATACATACATGTAGGTCCACAATGTCTGACTAATGCTTGATAATGTTTTGCCAATCGTGTTTAAGCAAATTTTATCTAATTTTATGCAGTTGGAATGAAAATATAATAATATTTATATTATATATTTATATATTTATATCCTCATTTGTGGGAATCAACTGTAAAAATTGGATGAATATTGTGTTTTAATACTATTGGTACCTCTTCATGATATTGCTAAAAGCACACAAGTATGGATTCATCTAGTATTACAGCAATAGAATAGAAAGCAAACTGTACATGTAATTGTCTTATTGAATTTTTCCAAAAGAACTTAGGGCAGTTGGAATGTATTTTATAAAGATGTGTATATAACTTTGTTTCACATATTTATATATTTATGTATTTATATCTGCATTTGTGGGAATCAACTGTCCAAACAGTATTGAATAATGGAATTGCGTATTATCGGCGCCCCTCAACAAATCATCTGGATAAGTGAACATGGATTTATCCATGTGTACTATTGTTATATTACAGTAACTCTATATACTGCTGAGACAAAAATGAAAATATTTTGCACACATATTTTTGCACTTTGCACTTTATATAGACTTGCACTTTTATGGGGATCAAAGCACGGGTCACTTTAATTTTTAATAGCTAAGTGTGTATGGACAATTATAACAATACCAGTTTACGTGGAACTTTACCATATGAAAATCTGTACAAAATGAAAGTTTTAAGACAGGTTTTATAGGGATGCATTATGACTTTTTAACAACTTTTTAACAATGTATTTATACTCGTTATTATTATTGCATTCATGCAAATATTGATATGCACGATAGTATGTTTTCCATGTCTAGCACCAAAGCTATTGAGCACTGTCACTTTAAAAGGGGAGATCCTACCCTCTTGCGTTGTCATGTGATCAAGGCCGGCAACGGCCGAAACGCGTTATGGCAGAATGGTAGAGTGCTGAATAAACACTTCATCGCACCAAATTGGGTCCACTCTCGTTTTTCTCTGCGTAAGAGAGGAAAAGCAGGCAAGCGTTCCAGATATATATATATATATATATATATATATATATATATATTACCTACTGGAGGTCGCCAGTAGGTAGTTATATTTAGGACCTTGTTTCTATTAAAAAAGCGTTTTTTCTTTTGCCAATATCTTTGGCGCCGTTTGATGAATCTTCGCAAATTTTTCAAAACTAATGGCCCGCTCAGGTCAGCTCCTGTCTTGAAACTTTCGGGGTGATTCGTCAAGTGGGGACCGAGAAAAAAGGGGGGGCCCAAAACGCGTTTTCTCCATGTTAATTTCCATAGGAAACTTTTGTCACAGCTACAGCTTGAACTGCTGAACGGAATTACACTACATTTGGCAAAGAGGTAGCTCTTGGTCCAGAGTGCACTCTTTGCTTTAAATGGTCCTGAGAAATTCATACTTAAAAAAATATGGATATCTGGTGACCGCGGTGGATCCGCGAACCCTCCAGATCACGAGCTGACTTCTGATTCGCTGCCAACAATTCAAACCAGGAAGTGTTGGCAGCCATCTTTGACTCAGTTGAACCGAGTCACAAGAAAAAAGGTTAAAAAAAAAGAAAAGGGGGCAGGGTAGAAACACCCTGACCCCCTAGGCCTGCTCAAGGGGTCCCACAGTGACCCTGAGGGCCAAAAGAAGCATTTTGTTTTTGGCAGGATTCGCGTACGGTGCGCGAATCTCGGCGAAATGTTTTTTAAAAAACTAAGCATGTTCTCCCGCGCTTCTTTTAATTAAGCCCCCGGGTGGGCCAAGTCCCGGGGGCAATGTTATAATATGGTGCAGGAGCCCACGGGGCCCCCGCAGCCCCGGGGACCGCCACCTTCCCGGGGCTTTGTTTATAATTAATATGCGGGGGCATGCAGCCCCCCGCAGTTCTAGGGACCGCCACCCCCCCCAGGGCTTTAATATTTAAATGCGGGGGGCTCGCACCCGCCCGCAGCCCCGGCGATCACCACCTCCCCAGGGCTTTTTTTAATTATGAAGGTGTGGGGGGGGCACCTCCCCCACATACTGCCCCGGGGACCACCACCTCCCCGGGGCATTTAATGATTAACATACAGGGGTCCGTAGCGGAACCCCTCCCGGGTACCACCACCTCCCCAGGGCTTTAAACCTGTTGGAGGGGGCCACACGGCCCCCCTCGTGGAGCCCTTTGAGGCCCTGGGGACTGCCACCCTCCAGGGCCGGCTCCAGCAATGTCCCGGGTGCCCACCCCCAGGACATTGCAGTTTGCTATGACAGGGCGGGAGCACTGCTCCTGCCCTGCCATAGCAAAATCTGCTTCGCTTCATGAAAGCGAGACCAGGAAAACTGCTCTCGCTTCCATTAAGCGAAGCAGAATTGCTTTTTGGTAAAGGGAGCTGCATGTCAGCAGCTCCCTTGGCTTAAAAGCAATGCCAGCTCCCGCAGGAGGCGTGCAGCCGGCAGGGACCGCGGGGGCCTTGGGGCTCCCCCGCGGTCCCAACAAAGAGGTCAAGCTTCAGGGGATGGGGTCCCCGGGGCCAAAAATGGCACAGGAGGGGGCCCACTCGGCCCCCTCTCTTTTCTTAAATAAAAAAAAAAGGCTGGGTCCCGGGAGATGGGGTCCCCGGGGCGAAATCGGCCTGGTGAGGTAGGCCGCGTGGCCCCCCCCTTTACAAAACAATAAATGATTTTTAAAAATGGCCAAACCCTGGGGGATGGGGTCCCCGGGGCCGAAAATGGCCCGGGAGGGGGGCCGCCCCCTTCCTTTTCATTAAAAAAATGGCTCAGGCCCCAAGGGATGGGGTCCCTGGGGCCCAAAAGGCTTAAAGGAAGGGGGGCCACACAGCACCCCTTCTTAAATAAAAAAAAGAAAGAAACCGGAAACTCGCCGGAGGCCCCGCCCCCTCCCTGCAAGACTCTGCAAACACCCCTCCTGGCTCGCTTTCGGTTGGGGGATTAAGTCCCTTTTGTTTCTAACGGTCCTTATGGGCCAACAAGCCCACCTGGTACCTCCAGTAAGCCCCACACATTGGGATTGCTGAGAGGTGGTCCGAGGCCACGCCCTTTTTACAACACTCTGCAAACACACCTCTTGGCGCACTGCTGGTGGGGCGATGAGGTCCTCTTGTGTCCTGTGGACTTCAGGACTAAAGTGGATTTCATCCCCCAAACAGCAGTGCCCAGGAGGCGCGTTTGCAGAGTGGTGTAAAAAGGGGGCATGGCCTCTGACCATTCTCAGCAATCCAGCTGTGTGGAGCTTACTGGAGGTAACAGGAGGGCTAGTTGGCCCCCAGGCACCATCAGGAAGCAAGGGGACTTCATCCCCCAACCAAGAGTGCACCAGGAGGCGTGTTTGCAGAGTGGTGGAGAAAGGGGGTGTGGCCCTTGTCCACCTCTCAGCAATCCCACTGTGTGGGGCTTACTGGAGGTAACAGGTAGGCTAGTTGGCCCCTAAGGACCCCCAGCAGCAAAGGGGACTTCAATCCACATTTAAGAGCATGCCAGGGAGCGGTGGGCAAAGGGGGCGTGGCCTGCTATGAGAACTTAGCATTCCTGCTGTGTGTGACTTACTGGAGGTAATTGCCTCTTTCTGCACTTCTCTTGCCTCTTTCTGCATTTCTGTTGCTTCCTTCTGCACTACTCTAGCCTCTTTCTACATTTCTGTTGCTTCTTTCTGCATGTCTGTGGCCTCTTTCTGCACCCCTGTTGCCTCTTTCTGCACTTTTCTTGTCTCTTTCTGCACCTCTGTTGCTTCTCTCTGCACTTCTCTTGACTCTTTCTGCATTTCTGTTGCTTCTTTTTGCACTTCTCTTGCCTCTATCTACATTTCTCTTGCTTCTTTCTGTACTTCTCTTGCCTCTTTCTGCACTCCTCTTCCCTCTTTCTGCACCTCTCTTGCTTCTTTCTGTACTTCTCTTGCCTCTTTCTGCACTCCTCTTCCCTCTTTCTGCACCTCTCTTGCTTCTTTCTGCACTTCTCTTGCTTCTTTCTGCATCTCTCTTGCTTCTTTCTGTACCACTCTTGCCTCTTTCTGCACCCCTCTTGCCCTCTTTCTGCACTTCTCTTGCCTCTTTCTCACCTCTCCTGCCTCTTTCTGCAGTTCTCATGCCTCCTTCTGCACCTCAGTTGCTTCTTTCAGCACTTCTCTTGCCTCTTTCTGCACTTCTCTTGCATGTTTTTGCATGTTTCTTACCTCTTTCTACACCTCTGTTGCCTCTTTCTGCACCTCTCTTGCTTCTTTCTGCACCCCTCTTGCCTCTTTCTGCGTCCCTCGTCCCTCTTTCTGCACCTTGCTTGCCTCTTTCTGCACCTCTTTTGCCTCTTTTTGCAGTTCTCTTGCCTCTTTCTGCACCTCTGTTGCTTCTTTCTGCACTTCTCTTGACTCTTTCTGTACTTCTCTTGCCTCTTTCTGCAACCCTCTTGCCTCTTTCTGCACCTCTGTTGCTTCTTTCTGCACCCCTCCTGCCTCTTTCTGCACCTCTCTTCCCTCTTTCTGCACATCTGTTGCCTTTTTCTGCATCCCTGTGCCCTCTTTTTGCACCTCTCTTGCCTGTTTCTGCACCACTCTTGCCTCTTTCTGCACTTTTCTTGCCTCTTTCTGCACCTCTGTTGCTTCTTTCTGCACTTCTCTTGCTTCTTTCTGCACCCCTCTTGCCTCTTTCTGCACCCCTCTTCCCTCTTTCTGCACCTCTCTTGCCTCTGTCTGCACCCCTGTTCCCTCTTTCTGCACCTCTCTTGCCTGTTTCTGCACCTCCCTTGCCTCTTTCTGCACTTCTCTTGCCTCTTTCTGCATTTCTGTTGCTTCTTTCTGCACTTTTCTTGCTTCTTTCTGCACCTTTGCCTCTTTCTGCAGCTATTGCCTCTGTCTGCACTCCTCTTCCCTCTTTCTGCACCTCTCTTGCCTTTTTCTGCACCCCTGTGCCCTCTTTCTGCAACCCTCTTGCCTCTTTCTGCACCTCTGTTGGTTCTTTCTGCACCCCTCCTGCCTCTTTCTGCACTCCTCTTCCCTCTTTCTGCACCTCTCTTGCCTTTTTCTGCACCCCTGTGCCCTCTTTTTGCACCTCTCTTGCCTGTTTCTGCACCACTCTTGCCTCTTTCTGCACTTTTCTTACCTCTTTCTGCACCTCTGTTGCTTCTTTCTGCACCTCTCTTGCCTCTTTCTGTACCTCTGTTGCCTCTTTCTGCAACTTCTGCTTGCTCTCTTTCTGCACTTCTCTTGCTTCTTTCTGCACTTCTGTTGCTTCTTTCTGCACTCCTCTTGCCTCTTTCTGCACCTCTGTTGCTTCTTTCTGCACTTCTCTTGATTCTTTCTGCACCTCTCTTGCTTCTTTCTGCACCCTCTCTTGCCTCTTTCTGCACCCTCTTCCCTCTTTCTGCACTTATCTTGCCTCTTTCTATACCTCTCCTGCCTCTTTCTGTAGTTCTCTTGCCTCCTTCTGCACCTCTGCTGCTTCTTTCATTACTTCTCTTGCCTCTTTCTGCATTTCTCTTGCCTGTTTCAGCACCTACCTTTCTTGCCTATTTCTGCACCTCTGTTGCCTCTTTTTGCACCTCACTTGCTTCTTTCTGCACTCCTCTTGCCTCTTTCTGCACCCCTGTTCCCTCTTTTTGCACCTCTTGTGCCTCTTTCTGCACCTCTCTTGCCTCTTTCTGCGCCTCTGTTGCCTCTGTCTGTACCCTTGTTCCCTCTTTCTGCACCTCCCTTGCCTGTTTCTGCAACTCTATTGCCTCTTTCTACAGTTCTCTTGCCTCTTTCTGCATCTCTGTTGCTTCTTTCTGCACTTCTCTTGTCTCTTTCTGTACCCCTCTTGCCTCTTTCTGCACTTCTCTTGCTTCTTTCTGCACTTTTATTGCTTCTTTCTGCATCTCTTTTGCTTCTTTCTGCTCCCCTCTTGCTTCTGTCTGCACCCCTCTTCCCTCTTTCTGCACTTCTCTTGCCTCTTTCTGTACCTCTCTTGCCTCTTTCTGCAGTTCTTTTGCCTACTTCTGCACCTCTGTTGCTTCTTTCAGAACTTCTCTTGCCTCTTTCTGCACCTCTCTTGCTGTTTCTGCACCTCCCTTGCCTCTTTCTGCACCTCTGTTGCCTCTTTCTGCACCTCGCTTGCTTCTTTTTTCACCCCTCTTGCCTCTTCTTGCACCCCTCTTCCCTCTTTCTGCACCTTCTCTTGCCTCTTTCTGCACACCTGTTGCCTCTTTCTGCACTTCTCTTCCCTCTTTCTGCACTTCTCTTGCTTCTTTCTGCACTTCTCTTGCCTCTTTCTGCACTTCTGTTGCCTCTTTCTGCACCTCTCTTGCCTCTTTCTGCACTACTCTTGCCTCTTTCTGCACCTCTCTTGCCTCTTTCTGCACCTCACTTCCCTCTTTCTGCACCTCTGCTTCCCTCTTTCTGTACCTTCTCTTGCCTCTTTCTGCAGCTTCTCTTCCCTCTTTCTGCACCTCTCTTGCCTGTTTCTGCACTTCTCTTGCCTCTTTCTGCACTTCCCTTGCCTCTTTCTGCACCTCTGTTGGTTCTTTCTCCACCTCTCTTGCCTCTTTCTGCATTTCTGTTGTTTCTTTCTGCACCTCTCTTGCCTCTTTCTGCATCCCTGTTGCTTCTTTCTGCACTTCTCTTGCCTGTTTCTGCACCTCTCTTGCCTCTTTCTGCACTTCTCTTGCCTCTTTCTGCAACTCTGTTGGTTCTTTCTGTACTTCTCTTGCTTCTTTGGGCACCTCTCTTGCTTCTTTTTGCACCCCTCTTGCCTCTTTCTGCACCCCTCTTCACTCTGTCTGCACCTCTCTTGCCTCTCTCTGCACCCCTGTTCCCTCTTTCTGCACCTCTTTTTCTGTTTCTGCACCTCTCTTGCCTGTTTCTGCACTTCTCTTGCCTCTTTCTGCACATCTATTGCTTCGTTATGTACTTCTTTTGCCTCTTTCTGCATTTCTGCTGCTTCTTTCTGTACTTCTCTAGCCTCTTTCTGCATTTCTGTTGCTTCTTTCTGTACATCTCTTGCCTCTTTATGCACCCTCTTGCCTCTTTCTGCACTTCTCTTGCCTCTTTCTGTACCTCTTTCTGCAGTTCTCTTGCCTCTTTCTGCACCTCTGTTGCTTCTTTCTGCACTTCTCTAGCCTCTTTCTGCATTTCTGTTCCATCTTTTTGCACTTCTCTTGCCTCTTTCTACATTTCTGTTGCTTCTTTCTGTACTTCTGTTGCCTCTTTCTGCACCCCTCTTCCCTCTTTCTGCACCTGTCTTGCCTCTTTCTGCAGTTCTCTTGTCTCTTTCTGTACCTCTGTTGCTTCTTTCTGTACTTCTCTTGCCTCTTTCTGCACTCCTCTTGCCTCTTTCTGTAACTTTGTTTATTCTTTCTGCACCCCCTGCCTCTTTCTGCACCCCTCTTCCCTATTTTTGCACCTTTCTTGACTTTTTCTGCACCCCAGTTCCCTCTTTCTGCACATCTCTTGCCTGTTTCTGCATCTCTCTTGCCTCTTTCTGCACTTCTGTTGCCTCTTTCTTCATTTCTGTTGCTTCTTTCTGCACTTCTCTTTCCTCTTTCTGCATTTCTGTTGCTTCTTTCTGCACTTCTCTTGCCTCGATCTACATTTCTCCTGCTTCTTTTGGCACTTCTCTTGCCTCTTTCTGCACCCCTCTTGCCTCTTTCAGCACTTCTGCTGCTTCTTTCTGCACTTTTCTTGCTTCTTTCTGCACCTCTCTTGTTTCTTTCTGCACCCCTCTTGCCTCTTTTTGAACCCTCTTCCCTTTTTCTGCACTTCTCTTGCCTTTTTCTGTACCTCTCCTGCCTCTTTCTGCAGTTCTCTTGCCTCCTTCTGCAGCTCTGTTGCTTCTTTCAGCACTTCTCTTGCCTCTTTCTGTACTTCTCTTGCCTATTTCTGCATTTCTCTTGCCTCTTTTCTGCACCTCACTTGCTTCTTTTTGCACCCATCTTGCCTCTTCCTGCACACCTATTCCCTCTTTCTGCACTTCACTTGCCTTTTTCTGCACCCCTGTTCCCTCTTTCTGCACCTCTCTTCCCTGTTTCTGCTCCTCTCTTGCCTCTTTCTACACTTCTCTTGCATCTTTCTGCACCTGTTGCTTTTTTCTGCACTTCTATTGCTTCTTTCTACATTTCTGTTGCTTCTTTCTGCACTTCTCTTGCCTCTTTCTACATTTCTGTTGCTTCTTTCTGCACTTCTCCTGCTTCTTTCTGTACCCCTCTTGCCTCTTTCTGCACTTCTCTTGCCTGTTTCTGCACCTCTCTTACCTCTTTCTGCACTTCTCTTGCCTGTTTCTGTACCTCTATGTCTTCTTTCTGCACTACTCTTGCCTCTTTCTGCATTTCTGTTGCTTCTTTCTGCACTTCTCTAGCCTCTTTCTTCATATCTGTTGCTTCTTTCTGCACTTCTCTTGCCTCTTTCTGTCCCCCTCTTACCTATTTCTGCATTTCTCTTGCCTCTTTCTGCACCTCTCTTGCATCTTTCTGCAGTTCTCTTGCCTCTTTCTGCACCTCTGTTCCTTCTTTCTGCACTTCTCATGCCTCTTTCTATATTTATGTTGCTTCTTTATGCACCCCTCTTGCCTCTTTCTGCACCCTTTTCCCTTTTTGTGCACCTCTATTGCCTCTTTTTGTACCTCTCACACCTCTTTCTGCAGTTCTCTTGCCTCTTTCTGCACCTCTTTTGCTTCTTTCTGCACTTCTCTTGCATCTTTCTGCACTCCTCTTGCCTCTTCCTGCACTTCTCTTGCCTCTTTCTGCACATTTGTTACTCTTTCTGCACCTCTCTTGCTTTTTTCTGCACTTCTCCTGCTTCTTTCTGCTCTTCTCTTGCCTCTTTCTGTCTCACCTCTTTCAAATAGGAAGTGTACGCTGTCAAGTTTAAAGGTCTGCGTGTTTTCGTGACTGGGGTATATGTCTACTTGTATATGTATTCTCACATGTGTTTTGCATCTGAAGATGATAGCTTAAAAAGCGGGTAGCTTCTCCTATAGGTGGTTAAATGTTCTCAGGTCCTGCTCTGTCATTCGGTTGCACAGGTAGACATGTCTTATGTGTATAGGTGTTATAGAGCCTCTCAAATATACTATTGAATACCCATGTGCCCTGTATTATGAGCAAAAACAAATACATGCATCTTTTTGTACACAATTTTACAGAGTATGCTGTTTGAAACACAGGTATTCAAGTATTTCTATGTTTATTTTTATGTAACATGTCACTAGGTAAAAGCAGAGACACATGCATGCATACCTACTTGGTCAGACTTACAACAGTGATATGGTTAGGATTGCTGTTTTACATTAGGTAGGCCTAACATTCTGAGCAGTCGATGAGTAGTAAACCTTCGAGAGAAAAGTGAGGTTTAAGACATCTTGGGAGAAGGATTAGTGATTAGGCTGCTTTGTATGAGTCTGTGGAAAGGTACAGTCGAAGTTCTGCACCTCTGTTGCTTCTTTCTGCACTTTCTTGCTTCTTTTTGCACCTTTCTTCCTCTTTGTGGACTTCTGTTGCCTCTTTCTGCATTTTTCTTGCTTCTTTCTGCACCTTTCTTCCTCCTTCTGCACCTCTCTTGCTTTTTCTGCACTTCTCTTGCTTCTTTCTATGTCTTTCTTCCTCTCTCTTTACATGTCCTACCTATGTAGGCATAGTTACAAATTAGCATTTGAAAAACCTTAGGAATTCACTGAAAAAAACATAGGTTTCAGGGACATTATAGTTGATATTAGCATTTAAATACCTTAGAAATTTACTGAAAAAAACACAGGTTTCAGGGACGTTATAGTTAGGCTGACATTTCACTCGGACAAAACCAGAGAAATTCAGTCATTATAGTTAGCTGAGCTAACTATAACTCACGCACCCGCAATGCACTGCTGATGACGTCACATATTACATCACTCATGACATGACATCACTGATGGCATCTCAAATGACATCACTGATGACATCATCCACTTAATATCTGATGTACCTCCTCACACCCTAATATAACCTTTCAAACACCTACTCTAAAATACAGACTACCATTCTTGAAACCATAGACACACCAATACCAGTTAGTACATACCCACTCACTGATTCATAGGTCTACACACACATCCACTCACCCATATAGTCACTTATACATGCAGTCACTCATCAATACAGCCACTGATATGCACTCATACACCCATACAGATACTCACACACCGCCACTTGCCCAGAGTTATTCACACACCTAGTCAGTCACCCAAAGAATCAGTCACACTGCCATTTTCTCATTATACAGTTATACACACACCACGTCACTTATTCATACAGATACTAACACATACTTACTCTCTTATACAATCACTGACACAAGCACATACTCATCCATACAGCCACTCTCACAATCACTCACTCTCACATATAATCACTTATGTACTCCAACACTCACATATACTGCCTTTCACATATGTAGTGACTCACACATGTACCACTGAGACATCCATTCACTCACCAACACAGCCATGCACACACTCACCTACCCATACAGCCCCTTGCAGATGCCCTCATGAACCCATACACCCAGTGAATCACCCACTCACACATCCATGCAGGGAGTCACCACCCCACCCACCCACACAGTCACTCAGGCACCCATACAGGTACTCAGACAAACAATCATTAACCCTTATAGACACTCATGTAGCTATTCACCAACCCATGCAGCCACCTACACACCAACTGACAGACTGATACAGACATTCAAACAGATTATTCATTCACCCATGCATTCACTAAGACACGTTTAATCATTCAGTTATACAGTCAGTCACGCACCCACTAAATCATCCATTCAGACACTCATACACCCACTCATTCTTCAATACACCTTGGTATGTATATATACGTATATATATATATTCACAGAAAAAAACATAGGTTTTACAGACGTTATAGTTAGAAATTAGCATTTAAAAAACTTTAGAAATTCACTGAAAAAAACCATAGGTTTTAGGGACGTTATAGGTAGTTGGACATTTCACTCATACAAAACCAGAGAAATTCCACCATTATAGTTAGTACAGCTAACTATAACTCGCGCACCCGCAATGCACTGCTCATGACGTCACATATTACATCATTCATGACATGGTCAGTAACATCACTGATGACATCTGAAATGACATCACTGATGACATCACTGATGTCATCATCCACGTGAAAAACTGATGCATCTCCTCACACTCTAATATAACCTTTAATACACCCACTGTAAAATACAGACAACCATTTTCAAAATCGTTAACACACCAATACCAGTTACTACATACGCACTCACTGATTGCTAGGTCTACACACACATCTACTCATTCATCCATACAGTCACTCATACATGCAGTCACTCCTAAATACCACACTATCATATGCACTCATACACCTATACAGACAATCACACCGCCACTCATCCATGCAGTTACTCACACACCTACTTAGTCATGCAAAGAATCTATCACAGTCCCATTTACTCACCTATACAATTATACACACACCACCTCACTTATTCATACAGATACTAACGCATACTTGCTCTATTATATAATTAGTGACACAAGTACAGACTCATCTATACAGCCAGTCTCAAAATCACCAACTATCATGTAGAGTCCTTTATATACTTGAACTCTCACATACACTGCCTTTTACATATGTAGTTACTTGGACATGTACCACTGAGACATCCATTCACTCACCAACACACCGATACACACACTCACGCACCCATACATGTGTTTCCACATGCACTGTTGAACCCATACATCCAGTGAATCAACCACTCACACATCTATGCACAGTCACACACCTCAGACCCACCCACACACACACACACTCAATCTCCCCCAAAAAATACTCAAACAACCAATCAATAACCTATATAGACACTCATATAGCTACTGACCAACCCATGCAGCAGCTTGCACAACAACAGACAGACTGATACAGACATTCACACAGTTTAGTCACTAACCCATGCATTCAGTAAGACACATTTAATCACTCACTTATACAGCCAGTCACCCTCCTAGTAAATCCTCCATCCAGACACTTATACACCCACTCATTCTTCAACACACCTAGGAATATATATAAAAAAAAAATTAAAATTACAGAAACACACAGTCACGGGATGATGTCATCAGTGATGTCATCAGTGATGTCATTTGAGATGTCATCAGTGATGTCACTGACCATGTCATGAATGATGTAATATGTGACGTCATGAGCAGTGCATTGCGGGTGCGCGAGTTATAGTTAGCTGAACTAACTATAACGGTGGAATTTCTCTGGTTTTATATGAGTGAAATGTCCAACTAACTATAACGTCCTTAAAACCTATGTTTTTTTCAGTGAATTTCTAAAGTTTTTTAAATGCTAATTTCTAACTATAACGTCTGTAAAACCTATGGTTTTTCTGTGAATTTCAAAGGTTTTATAAATGCTAATTTCTAACTACAATGTCCCTGAAACCTATATTGTTTTTAACTAAATTTTAAAAAGACGTGCATACTTTTTGTAGTGAAAAACTAACTGTAATAGTAGTCTGTTATAAGTTATAATTTAACAATGTTTAAAACTTAATTAGCACTAATTAACATTTAAGTGTGGAAAATGTGTGACGCAGCAGCTATGATACCTGACTTTGAACAACAGCGTTCACAGTTCGATTCCCGGCTCCAGCGGCACTTTAGCCCACCACTATGTCACTGTGGGCAACACCTTGCTTAATCTTCCCGACGCCCCCGAGCGCCGGCACACTTTTCCAGGGGAAGCTGTACGCTTTACAAATGCTGGCATTTTTTTAATTTAAAACCATAGTGAGGAGAAATATTAGCACGTATTTTTTTTTTCTATTCTGAACGATATTTTTTTTATGTCTTCTATTTAGAATTACGGCAATTAATAGATGTTTGTAGTCATGAGAATAGAAATGACAGGGTTTGCTGGGTAACAGTTTTTAAGCTCTCCAACGTATGTACATATTAAGGACCTTATACGTGTTAGGATCGAAATTGAAACCTTTACCGCTTCACATTTTTTAACTTTTCCCAACACGTGCACAAGTTAAACAGTGAAAACGTGAGCACGTGTCAACTGTAAAACGTGACATCTAAATGGGCGGAGCCGCATGTTCCTTCCATAGACTACTCAATAACCAAAAAGTATATAAACCACACCCATTGTTTGATTAGTTTCGTTTATGCGAGTTATTTACGCGTGTCCATTCTGTGATGCACGTTCCGTTTTCTAGCGTCGGATTCTTGTTTTGCGGCAACAAAACATATTCCAGAGTTGTAAGTTGTTTGATTATGGCATAGTAGATATTTATAATACGTAGCTATTTGTCAATATTTAAACATTTGTATTTAGAAAAAAGTGTTATTGGTTGTTTTTGCCATTTGTATGTAACGTCAGCAGCTTGTTTTCAGAAACAGACAGAATACAGCAAACATTGTTCCTTTTCTGGCTCCTTTGAGATCATATAGTGTGACTTCGTATATTATAATATTGACACTGTACTTGACCTCAGAGGTGTTGGTGACCCGTCGGCGCAAAGACTAAAGATTTATATGTAACGTCAGCAGCTTCTGGTTCTTACTCTGTTTCCCTGTTGGGATCATATACTGTGAATATGTATATTAAAATATTAACAGTCATTGTGATCTCAGAGGAGTTTATGACCCGTCGGCGCGAAGACTAAAGATTTATATGTAACGTCAGCAGTTTCTGCTTCTTACTCTGTTTCCCCTTGGGATCATATAGTGTGAGTATGTATATTGTAATATTCAAAGTCATTATGATCTCAGAGGAGTTTATGACCCGTCGGCGCAAAGTTGAAAGATTTCGAAGTCCCGGATAAAAGAAGCTCTGAACATATTCACTGCTGGAAAGTATTTCGTTATTGATCTTGTTTTGTGTTCATGACTTTATTTTCCTTTTCTTTTTTTGAGTGCAATCAGTGTCACTCTTTATATTGTAATAGAGTGTCATATTTTCACACAACAGGAATTGGAGATTTGTCGCCGCCAGGAGTAAACCATCTGAAATAGAGCTTACTGACCTTTATAACTTACTTGATCAGATATTTTTACAGTGAGAATATTTTTCGAAATTGCAGTTTAAAAAGATTGTTTGCATAGACACTTTCTTACTGAATGCCTTTGATAAACCCTACATTTTTAAATGATTTTTGGTATTTCTCTTTTTCTCTGTTGTGGTTCCTATTCTCGTTCTCCCTATAGAATTGATAGGAATAGTAGTGTATATATTACTACTATCCTATATGTTCTTAAAGGAGTCCGTGATCTGTTAGCGGAGCAGTGAGCAACCTCTAAGCACTACGACTGAACTTTCCAGATTTCTACAGAATAAAAAATTGTAAGAAATGATGAAGCGTACATTTCTATGTAATATAAAGTCATTTGTGTTTAACAGTTTTTTACTTGTTAAGACAAAGTTGGAGTGGTGCACTACTCAAGTGTTATTTCTCAGAAAATCCCATAGACTTGTTTAGTTGTGTCAGTAAATCCTTTATTGCTCAATGTCATCCGACAATTACAAGTTCCAGCCAACGCGTTTCGTTCATTAGGAATGAACTTCTTCAGGGCAATGCATGGTGTGTGGGCGGTAGGGAAAGAAGGTCCATGGATCCCCAAGTGTCGTCCCACGGACAGATAACGAGCTTGATCCTGTATGCTCGTGGTGAAAGTTGAATAAATAGTGTTTGCTGGGTAGGCGCAAATTATTGCGAAAGCGAGGGCCTCCCTGATAAGGGCCAGCGAATGGTGATTCTGTAGAGCAGAGAGCTTGAGGCAGTCCTAGTCGAATCCGACCGCCAGTAGATAATATATATATATATATATATATATATATATATATATATATATATATATATATATATAACATTCTTAAACTTTTAAGAAAAACTCAGTCACTGGATGATGTCATCAGTGATGTCATTTGAGATGTCATCAGTGATGTCACTGACCATGTCATGATTGATGTAATATGTGACGTCATCAGCAGTGCGTTGCAGGGGCGTGAGTTATAGTTTGCTCAGCTACCTATAACGTCTGAATTTCTCTGCTTTTGTACGCGTGAAATGTCAGCCTAACTATAACGTCCCTGAAACCTGTGGTTTTTTCAGTGAATATATATATATATATATATGGCAGCACAGCAATAAACTATTGAAGATCGACTAAACCTGGGTCCTTGTCCGTAATTTCAGCGGATTACTTGGAGAACGCGGAGTTCGGAGTAAAGTTATATATATATATATATATTTCCCAACAGTGATCCTTATGTTCCGAAAGCGCTCAACAGCGGGTGCTCTGCAAGGGGGCCGGATCCAGGCCCAATGTATTAATTCACAAGACAAAGATGCGGCACTCTTTAGCAGACTTTTTCGTGCAAGTTTATTCAAGATAGTCACTCCACCAACGCGTTCCAGCCTCACTCGGCTTTCTCACGGTCAGTGAGTCTTTCTTCTACAAACATTAATACTTGCCACGTGGCCCTAAGGTGGCATTGTGGGATTTGTAGTTTGGAAGCGTAATTTAAAACTTTATACATATATACAAGAAAGACACAGCGTCTTATGTCAACATTAGCGGTCATATGCAGCATTATATCTTGAATAATTCAATTTGCCTTGTTCAGACCTTGTCATGTTATATGCACTTTTCAAATATTAAACATGGTATAGTACAAAAATATTCAAATATGATCAATAAACTACAGTCTGCATTGATATTGTATACTGTATAACAGGGTATAGTACCCCTGTATAATATGCAATTGGCATTATGAGACAATGAATAACATACTTATATGTCAATTAGTCCAAATGTACAAAAGTTCCTCGTCATTATTGATCTCCCTTGGGCTTTTTGTCCTGAGTCTTATAATAAGGCGGGATTCTGTTTGTCTTAACCTTTTAATTCTATCCCCACACGTTCACCTTGTGGGATCATATCAATTCCATAAAAAACCATAGATTTCCAATCTCCATTTTGGCATTTGCTCATGTGTTTAGCTGTTGCATATGTCATATCCGTATTTTGACAGCGCGTATGTGTTCTAATATGCGCTTTTCAACATGCAAGTGGTGCTTCCAATGTATTTCATACCACATTTACATTCTATGACGTAGATCACAAATTTCGAAATGCATGTAATGGTTTGATTTATCATAATCGATTTACCATTTGGTTCCACAATGGAGGTGACATTTTTGCCTATTTTACAAGCTTTACATGAATTGCATTTTCTGAATCCTTTCTGTTGCTCTATCAGCCAGTTAGTTTGTTGAGTGGGTTGAAAGTAGCTCTTACTACTCGGTCTTGAAGTGATGTTGCTTTCCTATAGGTCACTACCGGTTTTATGCCCACCAGTTTGCCTATATCTGGGTCTTTTGAGATTAAATGCCAGTATTTCCTCATTTTATTCACGATTCTCCCACTTTCTTTACTGTATGTAGTAACGAATCGAGGTATATGATTCACAGTAATCTTCTTTGGTTTCTCAATTAAGATTTCTCCCTTGTTTTATTGTCAATTCGTTGTTTACATTTTTTCAGTGTTCGATCGCTGTAGCCTCTCTGTTTAAATCTTTTCCTGCTTTCATCAATCTTTGTTCTGCATCTGATTCTTTTGAGCAATTTCTCTTCATGCGTGTGAATTCGCCATATGGTATGCTATTGATCAATGGACGTGGATGAAAAGATGTCCCATGCAACTACACTGTTGGTGGCAGTTTTCTTTCTGAATAAGGTAGTTTGTATTTTCCATCCTCTATATACACTTTGACATCTAAGAAATCAATTTCTCTTTTGTGAGTTGTGCATATGAACTTTAGACCTATTTGGTTGTTATTTTAGTTTGGGAAAGTATTCTCGAAATCCCATTTCTGTTCCATTCCAAACTACAAATAGATCATCAATGTATCGTACCCATAGAATGATCTTATCTAAGACATCCTGGTTGTCTGAGTCCCATGCAATCATCCTTTCATCACCACCCATGGTGATATTTGCATAATTTGGGGAAAAGAAACTCCCATGGCAGTGCCACACTCTTGTCTAAACATTTGCTTGTTAAACAGAAAAATGTTGTTAGTTAGACATATTTGTATCATTTTGAGAGCATTTCACGTGTGTTCTAGTTCTGATACATTACGTTGTTTAAGAAAATACTAAGCATGCAAGTATTTTCTTAAACAACGTAATGTATCAGAACTAGAACACACGGAAATGCTTCTCAAAATGATACAAATATGTCTAACTAACAACATTTTTCTGTTTAACAAGCAAATGTTTAGACAAGAGTGTGGCACTGCCATGGGAGTTTCTTTTTCCCCAAATTATGCAAATATCACCATGGGGTGGTGGGAAAGGATGATTGCATGGGACTCAGACAACCAGGATGTCTTAGATAAGATCATTCTATGGGTACGATACATTGATGATCTATTTGTAGTTTGGAATGGAACAGAAATGGGATTTCGAGAATACTTTTCCAAACTAAATAACAACCAAATAGGTCTAAAGTTCACATGCACAACTCACAAAAGAGAAATTGATTTCTTAGATGTCAAAGTGTATATAGAGGATGGGAAAATACAAACTACCTTATTCAGAAAGAAAACTGCCACCAACAGTGTGTTGCATGGGACATCTTTTCATCCACGTCCATTGATCAATAGCATACCATATGGCGAATTCACACGCATGAAGAGAAATTGCTCAAAAGAATCAGATGCAGAACAAAAGATTGATGAAAGCAGGAAAGATTTAAACAGAGAGGCTAGCAGCGATCGAACACTGAAAAATGTAAACAACGAATTGACAATAAAACAGGGAGGAAATCTTAATTGAGAAACCAAAGAAGATTACTGTGAATCATATACCTCGATTCGTTACTACATACAGTAAAGAAAGTGGGAGAATCGAGAATAAAATGAGGAAATACTGGCATTTAATCTCAAAGACCCAGATATAGGCAAACTGGTAGGCATAAACCGGTAGTGACCTATAGGAAAGCAACATCACTTCAAGACCGAGTAGTAAGAAGCTACTTTCAACCCACTCAACAAACTAACTGGCTTATAGAGCAACAGAAAGGATTCAGAAAATGCAATTCATGTAAAGCTTGTAAAATAGGCAAAAATGTCACCTCATTGTGGAACCAAATGGTAAATCGATTATGATAAATCAAACCATTACATGCATTTCGAAATTTGTGATCTACGTCATAGAATGTAAATGTGGTATGAAATACATTGGAAGCACCACTTGCATGTTGAAAAGCGCATATTAGAACACATACCGCGCTGTCAAAATGCGGATATGACATATGCAACAGCTAAACACATGAGCAAATGCCAAAATGGAGATTGGAAATCTATGGTTTTTTATAGAATTGATATGATCCCACAAGGTGAACGTGGTGGGATAGAATTAAAAGGTTAAGACAAACAGAATCCCGCCTTATTATAAGACTCAGGACAAAAAGCCCAAGGGGATCAATAATGACGAGGAACTTTTGTACATTTGGACTAATTGACATATAAGTATGTTATTCATTGTCTCATAATGCCAATTGCATATTATACAGGGGTACTATACCCTGTTATACAGTATACAATATCAATGCAGACTGTAGTTTATTGATCATATTTGAATATTTTTGGTACTATACCATGTTTAATATTTGAAAAGTGCATATAACATGACAAGGTTTGAACAAGGCAAATTGAATTATTCAAGATATAATGCTGCATATGACCGCTAATGTTGACATAAGACGCTGTGTCTTTCTTGTATATATGTATAAAGTTTTAAATTACGCTTCCAAACTACAAATCCCACAATGCCACCTTAGGGCCACGTGGGCAAGTATTAATGTTTGTAGAAGAAAGACTCACTGACCGTGAGAAAAGCCGAGTGAGGCTGAAACGCGTTGGTGGAGTGACTATCTTGAAATAAACTTGCACGAAAAAGTCTGCTAAAGAGTGCCGCATCTTTTGTCTTGTGAATATATATATATATATATATATATATATATATATATATATATATATATATATTGCAGATTCTCGCTTGAAGTATCCTCGAAGAAAAAACGAGCGTAGTCCCAAATCAGTGCAAGATATTCTTTATTGCCACCAAGCTAGTCCGCCATGACGCGTTTCGGCCGTACCTCGGCCTTGATCACATGACACGGCTCAAACTGTGAGTAACTAATTTAAAGTGCTAGTGCTCAATTTGCATAAAAGGACATAGACAACATACTATATACATTTTATACTCTGGAATTATACATTATAAATAAGTAAAATTCTTGTGTGTATATATTTAAAATAATCTGTATATATTTTAAAATTCTTATATGTATATATTTACAATAAATCTCCCAGTTTAACATTTTCTGCATACAGATCCCTGAAATGCTGAATTATGTAAAGTTGCCTCAACTCTACAAAGGCAAATTGGTCCGCCTAATATATGCTTGAATGCTTTGCTGCCAAACAGGCGGAGTCTATCTATCTAATGTCCGCAAAAAGTTTCTAAAGTGCATATGTGTAGTAGATAAGTGTAGTGAAGCCCTATGAATGAAGTGCATAAATAAGATAAAAATATATAAGAAAGAAAGGATGTGCTGTATACCATATATTGCCGTACAACCGTTATGATATTTTCTGGGACGACAATATAATATTCATTATAAATGTATAAATACATAAATTGATCTAATCAATTAAATCTGTAAGCACATCCGTATATTCCCATATAATAATGGGCTATGGGTATTGTCTTAATGACATATGCTTACGGATGCAGATTCAATGGGGCCAGGGAAATCAATGCAATCAATATCAGTAGGTGGGATCAAGCAGCTGTAAAAACCTGATTTTATGGGGTATGTGAGATTTTTAAACATCTATATTTAAATTACGATACTGATTCAACCTCCTACTGTTAAAATACATAAAATACGATATACAAAGAAAATATTTTTCAAAATTTCTCAAAAATTTCAAAGAATTAATAAAATACATATATATTCTCACAATAAATATATTCATAAAATACTGTAGATAAATATTAATAAATATAAATATGTGCAAAATCAGATCTCATAAATGCAATAGATGAGAGATATTACCTCTAACCAGAACCTATATAAAATCGCCAAACCTATAGATGTCTAATTGTGGCACATATCTTTTACATATTATTGACTCATCAGAATTTATAAAGTGCAAGTGCTATCATCCTAAAACACAATGGGAGAGTTACATCTAAATATCATAGGAATCCATACAATAATAAAATCATATAAATACCCATAAAAAATGATGATGATGATGATAAAACCTCCTAAAATCACATTAATATTTTGTATGTGACATTATAAATTTTGTGTAATATTTGTGTAATTATTAATAGGGTCTCACATTCATAAATAGGTGTGCAAATCTTCTGTATTATTCAGACCTCCTGGGTGCTTGGAGTCGAATTCTAAAATGTATCTTGTTTCTAGGCGTCTTAATTTGCCTTCCCGATCACCACCTCTCTTATGGGGCGGAACCGACTCTATAGCATAGTATTTAAGATGTTTGAGGTCACTATCGTGAAACTCCTTAAAATGTCTAGCGACCGGGTAACTAGCATCATTATTTGTGATGGCCCTCATGTGCTGCAAAATTCTTTTGTGCACTGCCAGCTTAGTGCTACCTATATATTTTAATTTGCAACTACATTCCAACACGTATACTGAAAATTCAGTCTTACATGTAAGGTGTTGGGTAATATTGCGTATTTTATCATCGAATGCAGTGCGATAAGTACTGGTATTGACACCCTGTTGGCATGCTTTACATGTAGTGCATCTAAAAAATCCTTTCCTTGCTGATAACCATGTGGTCCTTCCCT
The DNA here is from genome assembly GCA_963921515.1 of Calotriton arnoldi. Classification (NCBI taxonomy): domain Eukaryota; kingdom Metazoa; phylum Chordata; class Amphibia; order Caudata; family Salamandridae; genus Calotriton; species Calotriton arnoldi. Next base: position 2,898,076 of record CAWUFW010000219.1, on the reverse strand, counting down.
GATCTTCTGGGCTGCTTCTTACCAATGCATTTCCCATACTGGTAGTTTTTCTAAAAGTAATGGAAGGATTAATAGGTAATAATTTGCCTATGATCGGATCATCACGCACAATGGGCCAATTCCGTCTAATGATATTTCGAAGTTGTTTTCCTGTTTTGAGAAACCTAATATAAGTCTGATCGGTTCCATAGTTTTACTTTTGTCTTCAGACTTATTGTTATACTTTAGCAGGTCTGACCTCGCCTTTTGCTTTGATTTTGTTATAGCCGCTTCAATTACCTTGGTTTTATATCCCCTTGCTAAGAAGCGGTTGCGACATTGTGCTTGTATAATGTCTGCATCATCCTCATTGCTACATATGCGTCTTATCCGTAGCATTTCACCATATGGGATGCTGTTAATAAGGTGAATAGGATGTGCACTAGATGCATGTAATAACGTGTTGCCTGCCGTAGGTTTCCTAAATAAAGTGGTCGTGAGGCAGTTGTTCACTATTTTGATTTGCACATCTAAAAATGTAATTTCTGTTTTACTGATGGAATATGTAAATTTAAGGTTGACATCATATATATATTTATCTCCAATAAAAGCACCTCTTGCTGGGAACCGGAGACCCGAGGGGGGTGGCGCGTCAGCCGTCGGAGCAGCCGGCAATGTAATCCCTAGACAGAAACTAAGTAAGACGCAGTCTCAGGAACGACACAGAAAAATCCACAACAAAATGATTTATTCCTTCATAAATCGCAAACGTGACGCGTTTCAGCCGTCAAGGGGCCTTGATCACACACAAGTGACAGAGTGAGACAAAGCCAGTTACATGAACAGATTGTAAAACAGAAGTAGGACTACACGTTATGGTGCAACATAAACAGAGGACTAGCATCCACAATGTGGCCGCCATATTGTAGTGTTGAGAAGTACAAAATTGCTCAATATCACAAGGTCTCTTCATAACGTGCATAACAGTGTCTACTTATTGCTTATGGTCTACATAGATTCTTAGCTTAATGCGTCCACAGTGCATCACCAAAATAAACGTCCACAGTTTTAAAAGGTGAACATTCGTGTACACTATTCCGACATAGTGTCAGAGCGGTTGTACTGGCATCACTCCACATGATATTGCGGTATAGACAACATGGAATGTGCACCGTGCAGATCAATTCGGATTCATGTAAAACGTGAACATAATTATAAACGCCAGTGCTGTACAATTAGGAATCACTGAAAGCGAGTTATGGACGCAGTCCAGACCTGTTGTGCACAGACACTAATGTATTCATATGAGTGAGGAGTAACGACATAGTGTTAAATAGTAACAGGGCAGGGATCCATGGCTGATGCATAACATTCTGCCCCTAGTGGGCTAAATGATTTAAGATCCATGTAAAACGTGAACATTATTATGAACGCAAGTGCTGTACAATTTAGAATCAAAGAAAGCCAGTTTAGGACACAGTCTAGACCTATTGTGCAAAGACACATATGCAAACCTATTTTTTGTGTAACGACATGGTGTCAAAAGGTAACAACACACTTGTTCCATGGCTGATGCATAATATTCTGCCCCTGGTGGGCCAGGGGGATTTGAATAGTTGTTGTGGATTTTGGGGAGGAGATATAATACTCGGAGCTTGGGAAAGTCTTTTTTGAGGAAGCAAAATTCTTCCCATTCTAAGAGACCTTTGTCCCTCCAGTCACAAGGGAGGGAACGTGGTGATTCTCAGCAAGGACATGTACGTAGCAGAAGCCACACAACAGCTCAGTGACCCTTTGTTCTATGTTAGGACTTACAAAAATGAGTACACCAAGAGCATAACGGGCATCTGGAACAACCTAGGTGACTGGAGGGACAAAGGTCTCTTAGTATGGGAAGAACTATTCCAATCCCTTGGCCGTCCAATAGTGTCTCCCAGAGGTAGTGCCTTTGAGAATGTGTCGAGATATGTGGACCACTTTCTGAGGGATCAAGTGGTCACACTACCCTCGTACGTGAAGGACACTAAAGATTTCCTTGTCAAAATACAAGGGGTCGAGTGGCAGAATTACTTTTTACTTATCACCATGGATGTCAGCTCATTATATACGATTATTGAACATGAGCGTGGCATCTCGACATGTGCCAAATAGTTATCCAAGAGACCTGTGAGACATATGGAGCATACCAATATGATCATTGAAATGATTAGATACTGTCTCAAAAATAACTTCTTTCTGTTTGATTGCAATATTTTCAAACAGTTCCTTGGCACTGCCATGGGGACATGCTTCGCTCCAAGGTTTGCGAACTTGTTCCTTGGAGCCTGGGAAGATGAAATCAGGAATAACATCAAGTTCAGTGAGGATTTCAAAAAGGTGATCCTATGGCTCAGGTATATTGATGACCTTTTTGTGATCTGGAATGGCACAACCAGTGAAGCCAATGATTTTGTGCATAGATTGAATCTTAACAACCTCAATCTTAAACTTACCAGCAACATCAGTAACAACACGGTTGAGTTTTTAGATGTGAGGGTCGAAATTGTCAACAACACCATTCAAACCAGTTTGTTTAGAAAAGCTACAGCTGGTAACAGACTTCGCCACGCTATGAGCAGTCATCCAGATAACCTCAAATGAAGAACTCCTGAGGGCTAAACGGAACTGCAGTACAGATGAGTCTTTTCTGACTGAGCAGAATATCATGCTTACTAGATTCATGGAGAGAGGGTACCCCAGTTGGGTGCTATGCAAGGCAGTTGAGAAAGTTGAACTGGTCAACAGATCCATGACCTTAGAGAATAAGGACAATACCAGCCTATCCAATGACGTTAACCACACGAACCAAGTCATACTAACTTACAATGGCAACTCGAATGAAATTCAGAAAATTCTTGCTAAGAACTGGGAAATGTTGAGGAAAGATCCTGTTATTGGTACATCAATTCCCGAAAGACCACGCATCACATATGAAAAAGGGCGCAGTCTCAGGGACATACTCGTACACAATGATATCACCAGGGTTGATGATACCAAAGGTATTAACTTGCAGGGCTTGTTCCCATGCGGCCACTGCAAAGCATGTCGTAGTAGCCACATGAGAAAGGAGTTTCTCAACACCAGTACCAATGCCACTACACATATCAAACAGTTCCTCACATGCAGCTCCTCCTTTGTTGTGTACGTCTTGGAATGCCCCTGCAATCTATGCTATGTTGGTAGTACCACACTGATGGCCAAAAAGAGGGTCCTTGAACATATGAGGACCATCACCAACAAGGATCAACACTATCCCATAGCAAGGCATTTTGAGACACATCATCACTCGGACAGTTCCAACCTGCATTATTTCATTATTGAACAGGTAACTACCAAACACAGACGAGGCAATAGGGTACTGCTACTTAGGAAGCGCAAATCTAGTTATATCATAGACCTGGGAATGCTCTACCCTGGGGGGCACAATATAGATGAAGAGATGGCCATACACCTACTTGAGGATTAGTTGTAGCCCATTGTTCCTTGCACTGCGCTTTCCTGCTGATTTACTACCAATCGATACAGTGTGTTTTAATCTCCTGTCATCATGTTATCTAACTTTAATTTCTATCTTTTCACAGGAGGAAAGGAAGGGACCTACTGGACTGGACCGGTAATTCTACCTGGGCTCCCTACCTTTTTTTCATGACATCATCTTCCTGATGTTCCGGTCACCCCAGCTAAGAAATGTTCTTCCTTTTATTTATTTTCTTTAACTATGGTGTATCACATGTTTTCACTGTTGTACTTTTGACGGAGCCTGTGTAACCTTAGTACAATTGCCATTCTATAGCCCACCAGGGGCAGAATATTATGCATCAGCCATGAAACACGTGTGTTGTTACCTTTTGACACCATGTCGTTACTCACAAATATGTTTGCATATGTGTCTTTGCACAATAGGTCTAGACTGTGTCCTCAACTGGCTTTCTTTGATTCCAAATTGTACAGCACTTGCGTTCATAATAATGTTCACGTTTTATATGGATCTTAAATCATTTAGCCCACTAGGGGCAGTATGTTATGCATCAACCATGGATCCCGGCCCTGTTACTATTTAACACTATGTTGTTACTCCTCACTCACATGAATGCATTGGTGTCTGTACACAACAGGTCTGGACTGCGTCCATAACTCGCTTTCAGTGATTCCTAATTGTACACCACTGGCGTTTATAATTATGTTCATGTTTTACATGAATCCGAATTGATCTGCACGGTGCATATTCCATGTTGTCTATACTGCAACATCACGTGGAGTGGTGCCAGTACAACCGCTCTGACACTATGTCGGAATAGTGTACACGATTGTTTACCTTTTAAAACTGTGGACGTTTATTTTGGTGATGCACTGTGGACGCATTAAGCTAGGAATCTATGTAGACCATAAGCAATATGTAGACACATTTATGCAGGTTATGAAGAGACTTTGTGTTACTGAGCAATTTTGTACTTCTCAACACTACAAGATGACTGCCACATTGTGGATGCTAGTCCTCTGTTTATGTTGCACCATAACGTGTAGTCCTACTTCTGTTTTACAATCTGTGCATGTAACTGGTTTTGTCTCACTCTGTCACTTGTGTGTGATCAAGGCCGCTTGACGGCCGAAACGCATCACGTTTGCGATTTATGAAGTAATAAATCGTTATGTTGTGGATTTTTCTGTGTCATTCCTGAGAGCACGTCTTACTTTGTTTCTGCCTTGGGGGATATATATATACATACATACATACATATACATATACATACATACATACATATATATATATATATATCCAAATAACTCCCACTCTTCACTCCTCTTGGAAAAGACAACGGAGCACGGACCTCAGGTAAGTGCAGATTTTCAATTTATTGAGCTCCACATCAGCACTAGCAGCATAACGCGTTTCAGCACTCAAAGTGCCTTGATCACATGTGTATATATATATATATATATATATATATATATATATATCCAGTAGGTAGTTATTATTGATAGGACCAAAGTTTCCATAGGAAAAGCGTTTTTTGTTTTGCCAATAACTTTGGCGCCGCTTGACGAGTCTCTACAAAAGTTTCCCAAGACTTCGCCTTTTTGGTTCAGTTGCTCTGTTGAAAGTTTTGGGGCTATCTGTCAAGTGGGGGCCGAGAAAAAAGGGGTGCCCCAAAATGCGTTTTCCCCATGTTAAGTCTATCAGGATTTTTCATTTTTTAAACAAGAGTACAGCCCAAACTGCTGAACGGAATTACACAAAATTTGGCAGAAAGCTAGATTTTGGTCCAGAAAGCGATCGTTTTGTGTTTTGGTGTAAATCCGTTCAGTATTTTCATAAAAATGAAAGCTTAAAAAATATAGATATCTGGGGACACGAGTCCTTGGAGTGGGCTCGCGGATCCTACCAAAATTTGATTGGCTGCCAACACTTCAACCACGAAGTGTTGGCAGCCCTCTTGGGACTCGGTTTGAAGCCGAGTCCCAGAAAAAAAGTAAAAAATAAGGGAAAAGGGGGCAGGGTAGGAATACCCTGACCCCTCAGGTAAGGTGTGTGGTCCCACATGGACCCCGCTGTGTTATAAAAGCAATTTTTTAAAGCTTTTGTGGCAAAATTTTAAAAAAATTAAAAGCTCCTGGGAGGACCAAATCCTGGGGGCATGGTAAAAATAAAGGTGGGGGTGCATGGGGCCCCCCTCCTTGGTCTAGTCAAAGCCCTGGGGACCACCACCTCCCTAGGGCAGTGATATAATTACATGCAGGGGTGCCTCGTGGCTCCCCCGCTGTCCCGGGGACCGCCACCTCCCCAGGGCACAAATGTCATAATAAAATAATGCGGGGGAGGCCCTATGCCTCCCCCGCAGCCCTGGGGACCGCCACCTCCCCGGGTCAGTAACTTACTTAGCGGCAGGGGACACTCACGGCTCCCTCGCTGCCCCGGGGACTGCCACCTCCTGGGGCACAAATGTCATAATAAAATAATGTGGGGGGGATAGGGCCTCCCCTGCAGCCCCAGGGACCGCCACCTCCCTGGGACACAAATACAATAATTAAGGGGGTCCATTGTGGACCCCGGGCCCCTGGGACCACAAAAAATTTAAACAAAGGAGGGGGGCCACGAATCACCCCTCCAGGAGCCCTACATGGACCTGGGGACCGCCTCCCCCCAGGGCCGGCTCCAGCAATGTCCCAGGGTGCCCACCCCCGGGACATTGCAGCTTGCTATGGCTTAGCCAAGCCATAGAAAACAAGTGCTCTGCTTTTAGCAAGTGAGAGCACAAAATGCTCTTGCTTGCTGAAAGCGGAGCACTGTCTGTTTCCCTGCCCGCTGTGAAGTGAGCAGGGAAACAGATACATTGCTTTGGGAACCAGGGACCTGCATGTCAGCAGCTCCCTAGGACCCAAAGCAATGCCGGCTCCCACAGGAGGCGGGGAGCCGGCAGGGACTGCAGGGGCCTTCAGGCTCCCCCGCGGTCCCTAACATTCCAAAAGAGGGTGCCTTGGGTGGGACAAGGGCACCCACACTACAGCCAGGCCCCGGGGCTGAAAAAGGCCCAGAAGGGGGGCGTAAGGCCCCCCTCCCATGTTTTAAAAATACATAAATTTTAAAAAATGGGCAGGCCCCGGGGGATGAGGTGCCCGGGACCGAAAATTGCCGCAGAGGGGATTCACGCAGCCCCCCTCCCTTTTAATTTTTTTAATTAATTTTTTTTAAACGGGGTAGGCCCCGGCTCTTGAAGGTCCTTGGGGGCCAACAAGACCTCCTGTTCCCTCCAGTAAGTCCCACACAGCAAGATTGCTGAGAGGTGGTCAGAGGCCACGTCCCCTTTCTCCACCACTCTGCAAACACGCCTCTCAGGACACTGCCAGAGGGGGGATGAGGTTCCCTTGCCTCCTGAGGGCCTCAGGACTAAAGTGGACTTCTTTCCCCAAGCAGCAGTGCGCCAGGAGGCACGTTTGCAGAGTGGTAGAGAAAGGGGGCGTGGCCTCGGGTGACCTCTCAACAAACCTACTGTGTGGGTCTTACTGGAGGTAATAGGAGGGATAGTTGGCCCCCAAGGACCCTCAAGAGCCAAGGGGACTTCATCCCCCAACTAGTAGTGTGCCAGGAGGCCCGTTTGCAGAGTGGTGGAGAAAGGGGGCGTGGCCTCGGGTGACCTCTCAACAAACCTACTGTGTGGAACTTACTGGAGGTAATAGGAGGGATAGTTGGCCCCCAAGGACCCTCAACAGCCAAGGGAACTTCATCCCCCGACTAGTAGTGCACCAGGAGGCATGTTTGCAGAGTGGTGGATAAAAGGGAGCGTGGCCTCCTACAAGGTTTCAGCAATCCAGCTGTGTGGGACTTCCTGGAGGTAACAGGAAGTTTAGAGACGGACACCTCCCCAAGTAGGCACATGCTTCCTCGCTACACCTCTACATGATGTGCTATAAAGTGTTCTCCGTCAAACAGATGAAGAAAGCAAGGCTCAGAGTAAAAGTGTAATGGGGCAGACCTGGCGTAATGGCCAGAGCTGCCATCTTTGGAGCTATGGAACCAGGTTCAAGTCTCGGCGTCTATGATTCTGGGAAAATCACTTAAACTCCCCATGCCTACCAAAAAAATAAATGTGTAGTTGTGTAATGTAACTGGTGCTCAAATAAAGCGCTCCAATACCTTCAAGTCCATCACGCTGTCAAAAAAGGCACTATTCTGGCTTTTGTAGAATAAGGCTTTTCCAGCTTTCACAAACGCAGACAGGTACAGCATTGCAGCACCCATACACAGCTTCATTCAACAGAGAAAATGTACAGCGCATAGAGCTGCATTGCAAAGTCTAGTTGAGATACAACACAACATTCTGTGCCTAGTAGCTGCCACGGCGTGATGGCAATAAAACTACAGTACATCTGAAAAATAAAACGTAAGTGCAATTTATACTACAAATAAATAATGTTAGTAGCTGCAAACTGTACATTTAACTCTTTCCATATAGAGGAATCTGTTTAGGATGGAGAGGGTCTGTAGTGGAAACGATATAAACATAGGCCAGTCTTCTGTGCGCTTGCAGCAAATGGTCAATATGAAAACCAATTGAAATTGAGATGTATCATTTTAGATTTTTAACAATATAAAAATAACATTGAAAGTAACCGGGCACCGACAAATTCCTTTTTAAATGAGAATATAGCTGAGCTTGGGAAATGTGTAGCACAAAGAAGTCATTGGTTAAAGCTTAATTGAACACAGTAGGCTTCAACATTTTCTTAACGAACAGCATACATTGTCCACAAGTAAAAGACTTTATAGTAAAAATATGGATGCCGCAGTTGCACGGCTTAGATTTTCACCAACCACGCCAATGCCTGTTCAGACTCAACGATATTATCCTGCTCCTTTACATCATCAGAAAAAGTGCGATCTAACAAAGATGATAACAAGGTGCCACAGAATTATCAAGCTCAGCAGCATTAAAAAAGCACCACACTGGACAAGAAACCAGGAACCATTTAGAAACCTGATACCTAACTCTGCCATCTGCACAACCACACCACGCTAGTCTTCTGCCCCAAATAAATATCATTCGGAGAGTTAAGGTATTTTTTAACACTGTACTGCATAAAATGTTCAACTTCAAATACTTAATTTCCATCTTTGCATGAGCGAAAGCTTTCAGGAAAGACACTTAGAGAACAGTTGTATGTGTTTTTTTAACCATAAAATACCTACAACCCTAATGCTAAATGTCAAATTATATCAATGCGTTTTATGGGAAAGTTTGTGTCGGTAATGAGTATCAATGGGAGAGAGAGGAACGGAAAGTGGATAGTTCACTTCCACTGGTATATGTATGAGAATCAAAAAGGACTAGCTAATGGATAGAAGCTCGAGATGTGTGTTCGAGAGTAAGGAAAAAAACATTTGTTTTTTATGAAGGCGCTCACCCACCAACCTAGTTGGTGGCATGCTTCATCATCGGGCCCCACCCCGGGCACCGAGTGTGCCTTAAGTGTGCTGCAACGCCTGACTGCAGCGGAGCGGGTTTTGTTAAGTGAGTGTGCGGTGATGGTGTTGAGAGTGTAGGTTAAAAACTGTCCTAAGGGTCCCAATATCCACACGGACTATTTTAATGGTGGGCCCTTGGCAGTGTTAAAAGCAAGGCGGCGGATGTGAGTGGAGGTGACTAAGGACTCCCACATCTAGTGTGGTCAACATGTTTCAGCCAGGCCTCATGTTAAATCTGGCTTTCATCAGGACCTTATGTGAAAAGTGAATTAAAAAGGTGGTCTACAGAATATGTGTGACCAGCTATGTGACGCACTCGCTAAGGAGCGATATATGTGAGAGGATAGTTTCCTCTAGCGGTTTTGTACCTGTAATGGGTAAAAAGCACATAAAACAAACAAACACACATATATGGTGATTAGCTTCAAATAAGGCACATTCAAGTTATGTGACTCCGTACCGTCGTGCCTGTGCTCTAACCGAGATAAGAGCGGTAGTGAAATATGGTACGTGACGGTATGTGATGCATAATGGTCGTCCGAACAATATGCGCTACTGTGCCCAGAAATCAATAGAGAAAGGTGCATTAATTCACTAGAGTGGCAATTGTGCAAAAAGATACATAAAAACATATTAATTCTTACTCTGGTATTGTCAGAGAAGAACCCCATGAGTTCCGGGAGGGGGCCCGACTTTTAGTCACACACTGGCGGTGTAAAAAGGAAAAAGAAAAAAGAAGAACATACCAAACATCACTGATGCAGTAGTATGATTTCAGGAAAGACCTCCGTGGTCAGAGACTGCAGCAAAGAGCCCCCCCGGCATCCCCACTTACTTCATCAAAGCACGCGACCCGTGTGTCAAACCTAGTTGGCCTGCATCGGAACTCCGTCGATGCTGGCACCCGGTCGTGGCGGGGTTTAAGTACCCTCCATACTTCACAGGTGAAGACAATCTCCTGCCCAATGCGAGTAGCGTCTGTGGAAAAAAGGTTGAGACAGAAGACAGACACATAGCTGCGTGTATGCTGGTGGGAGCTGACACCCGGAAATGTGTGGGCGTGACCTTCCCTCTGTCTATCAATGGAGACTTTACATGGAATTATTTAGGCTACTGGCAAGGTCCGAGCAAAAAGATGTATCGGAGCAGTGGAATATGTTTAAAGCGGCAAGAAGTCACAACAATAAAGTGAAGTGACTGGGCTCCTTAGCTCTGTAAGTTACATGTACTGCCTAGGTGTTGTTAAATAGGGAAAAGAGACTACGTTCTTGTAGTTCTCATATTGTGTAATTTTTATTAACTGAGAAAAAATGTGTGAAAAAGCGCTTGATTAAGGTAACATAGCACTAATGTGGTGTCAGTGGTTGCGCAGTGGCACAAGGTGTTCTGCTGATTAAAAATGGAGATTAAAAATATAGTTAGTATAGACACCAAAGTGGTGTCAGCAAGTGCGTTGAGGCGCAGAGTGTCTTACTGAGATATCTACACAGAGAGCGGCCCACAGGTGGTAATGAAAGTGTAGCGCAGTGCCTTGTCGGAATAAGGCCAATTATGTGCTGTGCCAGTACGGTATGATAACCAGTGTAGTTTAGTCCAGTGGATCTGAGAAGTATATACTCAGGGCACAGAGAAACAAGAATGGGCCTCTTCGCCTAGGTGGAATATCAGTTGTTCAGGCTGTTCCATGGGATATTGTAGCTCAATCCCTGTTTGTGGGTAGAGAGAAGAGTTTGTGTCGGGCCACAGGTTATCCTGACAAAGCACTGTCTTACAGTTTTTAAACCAGTAATCAAGTAATCAATACTGCTTTATGTAACGCTTGGATGTGCCTTGTCTCAGTGAGCTTTCATCCACAAGAATATGATGTTTACAGCAACACAAATATAACAAGTAGACCTTACCCTGCTGTATTTTGCCATGTGTACCACAGGACAATTCTAGTCAGATCGGCAAGCACCCTTTGGGACTCTGTTACGCTAGGACATGGCTCCGGGTTCGGTGTCGTTTGGTCTGCTGTGTTGGCCGCTTTATTCTTACTCACGGTTCTAGGCTATGTTGAGGATTACCTGGTGGGGATCACGCCAGCCATCGTACCCACTGAAAGACCGGTTTAAATATGCAAACTGCAACAGCCACCCAGTGAGAGCAGACGTAAAGAGGAGAGGGTTTCTATTAATTATACTGCTAGCTGCCACCACACTGTAGAGGTGGAGCGAGAGAAGTGGCATCACTGGTTCGGGTAGATATGTAGCAGATTTGAAGCGCCTGTGCGATGGCCATGTTGTATTCCGGATCAACAGCTTTTCAATATTCACAAGTTTTGAAAATAAAAAAAAGAACGCAAATCCGCGCATGAAATAAAAAATATTTGACCAACTCAAGTATCTGGTCGTGTTGCGTTGGTAAATGCAACAAAATATAATACAGCCAATAGAAATGGAGGAAAGGTAAGTGGCAAGCACAGGAGCCAATGAGAAGCCAGGAAAGAGAGGAGGCAGGATGTAAGACCCTTTTAAGTTTATATTAAAAACAATAGATTTCTCTTGCGCTGTGCATGCAAAACCTAAAAACCATAGAAATTCATTGAAAAAAACAAAGGTTACAGGGACGTTATAGTTAGGAATTAGCATTTAAAAAACCTTAGAAATTCACTAAAAAAAAACAAAGGTTACAGGGTCGTTATAGTTAGGACAGGGAAAAAAAAAACTTTGAAATTCACTGAAAAAAACAAAGGTTACAGGGCGTTATAGTTAGGCTCAGGTTTCACTTGTACAAAACCTGTGGAATTCAGCAGTTATAGTTAGCTGAGCTAACTATAACTCGTGCCCGCGTAATGCACTGCTTATGACCGCACATATTACATCACTCATGACATGGTCAGTGACATCACTGATGACATAACTGCTGAACGGAATTACACCAAATTTAGCAAAAAGGTAGCTCTTGGTTCAGAAAGCGACCTTTTTTTAAATGGTGTTAATCCGTTCAGTAGTTTCTGAGAAATTAAAAAATTTAAAAAATCGATATCTGGTGACTGCGGTGGATCCGCGAACCCTCCTGAGCATGAGCTTGATTCTGATTGGCTGCCAACACTCCAAACCAAAAAGTGTTGGCAGCCATCTTGTGACTCAGTAGAACCAAGTCACAAGAAAAAAGGTGAAAAAAAAAGAAAAGGGGGCAGGGTAGAAACACCCTGACTCCCTAGGCCGGGTCAGGGATCCCACAGGGACACCCAGGGCCAAAAAAAGCATCCGTTTTAATGAGCCCCCAGGTGGGCCAGGTCCCGGGGGCAATGCGCATAATATATGCGGGGGCTGCATGGGCCCCCGCAGCCCCGGGGACCGCCACCTCCCCGGGGCTTTATTAATAATGTGCGGGGGAACGCGGCCTCCCACCGCCCTGGGGCTTTATTTTTAAATTAAAAATGGCATGGGGGCTCCTACCCCCACCCCGCAGCCCCGGGGACTGCCACCTCCTCGTGGTAATAATTATTAAATGCGGGGGGCTGCTACCTCCCCGGGGCATGCTTTAAAATTACAGTGTGGGGGGACTCGAGCCCCCCCACAGTGCCCCAGGGACCACCACCTCCCCGGGGCACTAATTATTTAAATGTGGGGGTCCGTTGCGGACCCCCATCCCCGGGGACCACCCCTTCCCAGGGGCTTTAAATAAGATGGAGGGGGCCGCTCAGCCTCCCTCGTGGAGCCCTCCTTGGCCCTAGGGACCGTCACCCCCCAGGGCCAGCTCCAGCAATGTCCCGGGGTGCCTACCCCCGGGACATTGCAGTTTGCAATGACAGGGCGGGAGCACAGTTCCTGCCCTGTCATTGCAAACACTGCTTCGCTTCATGGAAGCGAGAGCAGGAAACCTGCATGTCAGCAGCTCCCCTTGTCCAAAAGCAATGCTGGGACCGCGGTGGCATTGGGGCTTCCTCCGCTGTCCCCAACATGAGGCCAAGCCCCGGGGCATGGGGTCCCCGGGGCCAGAAGTGGCCTAGGGAACGGGGCCACGTGTCCCCCTCCCGTAGTTAAATACATTTAAAAACAATGAAAGAGGCAAAGCCCCGGGGGATGGGGTCCCCAGGGCCAAAAAAGGCCTCAGGAGGGGGGCCCGCATCCCCCCTCCTTTAACAAAAATAAAAAATATATATATAAATATCTGGCCATGCCCCAGAGAATGGGGTCCCTGGGCCCGAAATCAGCCTTGGGAGGGGGGCCGCACGGGCCCCTTCCCATTTTTTTTTTTTTAAATGGGTCAGGCCCTGGGGTATGGGATCCCCAGGGCCCACAAAATATTAAGTGAAGGGGGGCCACACAACTCCCCTTCTAACAAAACAACAAAAAAAAGAAAAGCCGGCATCTTGCCTGAGGCCCCGCCCCCCTCCCTCCTGGCGCGTTCTAAGTTGGGGAATTAAGTCCCCTTGAATCCTGAGGGTCCCTGGGGGCCAACTAGCCCACCATGTACCTCCAGTAAGCCCCACACAGTGGGATTGCTGAGAGGTGGTCCGAGGCCACTCCTCTTTTTTCACCACTCTGCAAACGCGCCTCTTGGCGCATTGCTGGTGGGGCAAAAAGGTCCTCTTGTGTCCTGAGGACCTCAGGACTAAAGTGGACTTCATCCCCCAGGCAGCAGTGCACCAGGAGGCGCGTTTGCAGAGTGATGTAAAAAGGGGGCGTGGCCTCAGACCACTCTCAGCAATCCAGCTGTTTGGGGCTTACTGGAGGTACCTGGTGGGCTAGTTGGCCCCCAGGGACTCTCAGGATTCAAGGGGACTTAATCTCCCAATCCAGAATGCGCCAGGAGGCGCGTTTGCAGAGTGGTGGAGAAAGGGGGCGAGGCCTGTGTCCACCTGTCAGCTATCCCATTATCTGGGGCATACTGGAGGTATCAGGTAGGCTAGTTGGCCCCTAAGGACACCCAGCAGTGAAGGGGACTTTAATCCCCATCCAAGAGCGCGCCAGGAAGTGCGTTTGCAGAGTGGTGGGGAAAGGGGGCGTGGCCTGCTATGAGAATTTAGCAATCCTGCTGTGTGGGACTTACTGGAGGTTATAGGAGGGGTAGTTGGCCCCCAAGGTTGGCCTTGGGGGCAAACTACCCCTCCTGTTACCTCCAGTAAGTCCCACACAGTGGGATTGCTAAGAGGTCTTCGGAGGCCACACTCACCTCTCTCCACCACTCTGCAAACGTGCCTCCTGGCACACTACGGGTTGGGGGATGAAGTCCACTTTACTCCTGAGGGACTTTGGCGGCCAAGAGGACCTCCTGGTACCTCCTGTAAGTCCTATGCAGCGAAACTCCTGAGCGCTGGTCAGAGGCCCAGGCCCCTTTCTGCACCACTCTGCAAATGTGACTCCTATGTTATAGTTAGAAATTAGCATTTAGAAAACCTTAGAAATTCACTGGAAAAAACATAGGTTTCAGGGGCGTTATAGTTAGAAATTAGCATTTAAAAAACCTTGGAAATTCACTGAAAAAAACACAGGTTTCAGGGACGTTATAGTTAGTTGGACATTTTACTCGTACAAAACCAGAGAAATTCGGCTGTTATAGTTAGTTGAGCTAACTATAACTCGCGCCCCCGCAATGCACTGCTTATGACGTCACATATTACATCACTCATGACATGGTCAGTGACATCACTGATGACATCTCAAATGACATCACTGATGACATCACAGATGACATCATCCAGTGACTATGTGTTTCTGAAAAGTTTAAGTATGTTTTAGATATATATATATATACGCCAAGGTGTATTGAAGAATGAGTGGGTGTATGAGTGTCTGAATGGATGATTTAGTAGGTGCGTAACTGACTGTATAAGTGAGTGATTAAACATATCTTAATGAAAGCATGGGTTAGTTACTAATCTGTGTGAATGTCTGTATCAGTCTTTCAGTTGGTGTGTAAGTGGCTGCATGGGTTGGTGAGTACCTAGATGACTGTCTATATGGGTTAATGATTGGTTGTCTGAGTACCTGTATGGGTACCTGAGTCTCTGTGTGGGGGGTGTGGGTGATTCACTGGGTGTATGGGTTCATGAGTGTATCTGTGAGGGGTTGTATGGGTGGGTGAGTGTGTATGGGTGTGTTGATAAGTGAATGGATGTCTCAGTGTTACATGTGTGAATAACTACATATGTGAAAGGCAGTATATGTGAGTGTTGGAGTATATAAGTGACTATATGTGAGAGTGAGTGATTGTGAGAGTGGCTGTATGGATGAGTGTGTGCTTGTGTCAGTGATTGTAGAAGAGAGTAAGTATGTGTTAGTGTCTGTATGAATAAGTGAGGTGGTGTGTGTATAACTGTATAATGAGTACATTGCAGTGTGATTTATTCTTTGGGTGACTGACTAGGTGTGTGAGTAACTCTATGGGTGAGTGGCGGTGTGTGAGTATTTGTATAGGTGTATGAGTGCATATATCAGTGGCTGTATTGATGAGTGACTGCGTGTATGAGTGACTGTATGGGTGAGCGGATGTGTGTGTAGACCTATGAATCAGTCAGTGGGTATGTACTAACTGGTATTGGTGTGTGTATGGTTTCGAGAATGGTAGTCTGTATTTTAGAGTAGGTGCATGAAAGGGTATATTAGGGTGTGATGAGGTGCATCAGATATTAAGTGGATGATGTCATCAGTGATGTCATTTGAGATGTCATCAGTGATGTCACTGACCATGTCATGAGTGATGTAATATGTGACGTCATCAGTAGTGCATAGCGGGGGCGTGAGTTATAGTTAGCTCAACTAACTATAACGGCCGAATTTCTCTGGTTTTGTATGAGTGAAATGTCCAACTAACTATAACGTCCCTGAAACCTGTGGTTTTTTCAGTGAATATATATACATATATGTATATCAATATACCAATTCACCCTCATATTGCGTCCATCCGACGGAAAAATAAAGGGAAAGGGCCAATACTCCAATTCCAGCATGTTTATTTTGTACAAAATGCAGCAAAAACAGCCCGACGCGGTTCGTAGCAATCGGCTTCTTGATCACGGGTCCCGTGAATTAGTTTGTTGGTGTAGGGAAGGGGGTCGCTACCGCACCGCAAGCTTGACGCAATTAAGTGGCTTGGGGTATCAGTGACATCTTGGTAAATATATAAAATATATAAATATATATATATTTTTTTTTTTAAAGTAAAATAACTAAAGTAGAAGATTAACTGCTACAGGTCGTGTACTACAATCCGGCTGATAAAGTGGAAGAAGCGGTTCACGTTGCAAAGCACATGGTACCTCTCTGATGTGCCCTACAGGTATATTTCAGCAGTCAGCCACAGGTATGTCCTCGAATTACCTGCCCAGATTCTTTTGAAACCTTGGAACAAAGCACCAGCAGGGATTCAGAATGAGACTACTGTTCTCTCTGCAGCATCATTTACTACAAGTCGATCAGCAGGCACGCTCAGCAACACAAAAATATGTTGATATACTCTGATAAATTACATGAAACCTGCTACTGATTGTGGGAATGCAAGAGAGGCTTAAGTAACTCTGTATATAGTGAATACCAAAGATTGTAAAGTTCCAGCAACTGGTGTCAGTTTCAAAGTGAATACTAATACCAAATGTACAACCTTGCTAGACATCGATAGTGAGTGGCCAGCAATTAAGGGGCTAAGTTTAATGTTGAGGACATTTTGATAAAATGTGTGGACATGTACAAGCTGCCAGTCAGGCATACCACCCTATGTGTGGGGAGACCACCAAGTCTTTGCTAATTTAAAATGTTCCTAAAAGCTAAGGGGCATATTCACAAGGACCTACCGCCGATTTATCTCCACCTTAACCCATCAAAAGTGGAGATCGATTTAACACCCCATTCACAAGCGGGTGCAAACTGCAGACATCGCCAGTATTCCCGCGATAACTGCCCCAAAATTTATCTCCACGGTGGACACCACCAACTAACCCTAATGAGATGCAGAGTAGGCGTTCCCGTGCAAAAACACACGAAAACACCACAACACCACTTACACAACGAACTGCCAGATCTGCGATGCGAGTCAAAACCACGCGATAAGCCGCGGTAGCAGCAGGGATTTAACACCTGCCTTTTGCTGGTGTAAAGCAGGACGACTACCTGCAGCATGAAAGGGAGCCCAGCCAAGAGCCACATCTGAAGACCCACAGATGCCATGGAGACAATGATCATGCAGCTCCGAGACCCATGAGGGCCGCAACACCCACCGCCACCCACCCCAGGCCCGCCACAACCCCCAGGACCCGTTCCACCCCCCCCGGGAACAAAGACAGTGGACCCCAAGACAGTGGACCCACCTGAAACGCACCTGCCGCCCAGACCCAACGCCAGAGGAGGACATTGCCCACAACAGGCCCAAAAGGACAACCAACCCCCGCATCCTGACTCACATCCCCCACCCGCTGACGGTACCAACCCAGCGGACAATCAACATCCCTCCGCAGACAAAGCTGCCGGCTGCGCAGCACATGTCGGCCTCTGGTACCATCCAACCCACAACTGCCAGAGTCGGAGGAGTCACACAGCCAGCCCCATCCAAGGTCATCACACCTGTCCTGGATGCCAACATCAGCCTAGTACCCCAGCCCCTCCACTTCACCCACACTGCGCAGGAGCAGCTGGAGACCAAGCAAGGCCCCTACGCCATAGCTGGGTTCCCTCACGTGTCAGGGCCAATCAACTGCACACATGTACCCCTCGTGCCCCCTGCCGACACTGCACACAACTACCACAACAGAAAGCACACCATCCCATGAATGTGCAGGCAATAGTGGACCGCCCGGGACCCCTCAACAATGTTGTGGCCAACTCCCCAGGCAGAGTGCATGATTCTCACATCTCCCGACAGTCCATCATCACCCAGCGCTCCCAGGATGGCACCCATGGCAATGCAGTGCTCGTTGGTAAGTCCAAAATGAACACACCACACACCTCCAGCCCACAGTCATGCAACTCACGACACTGGCAATGGGCACGCAGCACAACTACATTCAACATGCCACACAACATGCCAACCGACCAGACACGACAACACGACTCCATTGGGAACTTGGCCTTGCCATGCCCACAACCCAGCCACGGCATGGCACCATAGACACACAATAGCAGGATGTGAGGAGAGGCATGGAGCAGGCATGTGCGAGAGCGGCAAGTGACTAAGGAATGTGAACCTATCCAATGCCAGGTGTGGCGTGGAGGTGCCGGACAGACCACAGCGTGCAAATCACGGAAATCGCCATCTGGAGATCAACTGCTGGTGCATGGAGTGTAGTGGCCAGTGGACGCTACCATGTCCCCACAGGCTGTGGGGCAGAACGCAGAAATGTCGCACGTTACGTCCCCCCCTGCATGCGCGGGCGGAGTGGGTTGGACCTGCGTACACCAGGCCTGCGTAGGGGTGTGAACAAAAAGCCCGTCGCACTGGGCGTGGTTCTCATTCGAAATGGACAACGCGTCTGCCAGGGCGGCGCCTCTCAGCCCGCCACGAGTCCTGCGCCGAGCGCGGCGGGGCCTGCGTCCCTGTGCGCCTGCTGCACCCCGGGCCGCTGGTCCCCAGACCCGTCATGCCTGCCCCAGCGCACCAACGAGGCTCCGCTCACCTGCCGACACCGGCGTGTGTCAAAGAGGGCCCACCACGTGCTGGTGTAAGCTCCAAGCCCCAGGCCCGCGACCTTTGCAGCCTCCGCAGACCATCGCTGGCCTCCACAGCGCAGGCCCACAGTACTCCTTTTTCATTGACATACTCCACCGGCGTCCTCTTCGGCCCAGTCGGTCCCACATGTGGAACTGTGTCCTGATTCCTGAATGGCAGTGAGCCCAAGTCCGTGGCAGCGGCCACAGCACCAGACTCCCTTCGATCAGTGAAGCATAATTCCGTATCGCAGGCCTGCGACACGTGGTGCCACTAACCCTGTTGAACGCAAGCCGGCGACACGTGGTGCCACTAACCCTGTTCAACGCAAGCCAGCGACACGTGGTGCCACTAACCCTGTTCAACACCAGCCGGCGCCACGTGGATGAGGGCACAGGCCTACACAGCGGTCCAGTGGGTCCGACATGTGGAACTGTGTCCTGAGTCATGAATGGCAGTGACCAGATGTTTATTGCTGAGTTTATATCACTAAACTCCCATCTATCAGTGAAGCAAAGGTATGCAACGCAAGCACACGACACGTGTCTGTGGGCCTGTGCTGACCGCTGCCCCCGGCCTACACTGCGGTCCAGTAGGCCCCATATCCAGCACTCAGTCGTGATTCATGAATGGCAGAGTCCATACCAGTGAACGCACGGAGAGGAGTAAGAGGAAGATGCGGTTCAGTCCGGATAAAAGCCGGATCCTCGTTACGGAGGTGACCGAACACTAGCAACAACTGACCTGGTGCCACTAACCCTGTTCACCGCAAGTCCGCGTCCCGTGGTGCCACTGAACCTGAACTACGCAGGCCGGTGGGACCATCCAACCTAAGCCGGCGACACTCGGTGAATGGCCCCTGCTGACCGCTGCCTCAGGCCTACACTGCGGTCCAGTAGGCCACACATGTGGAACTGTGTCCTGGGTAAGATATGGAGGAGTATACACCATTGGACATGCCTCATCGCAGGCGGCATCCCCTATCAGCACTGGTGCCACTAACTCTGTGCACAATGACTCATGGGCACTCTCTGGTTGAACTTTGGTGGCGTCTGAGTCCATGACCTGGGGGTTGTCTGCATCATCATCTGGCTGGGCCGGACTTGGTGTCCGACATGTGTCTGTTCCATTCATCTCCACCATAGTGACTGTTTCTGCGTGGTTCTGCCCTCTGCATCATGCCTTGGGGGTACACCTTCCACTGTCCACCGAGACATTCCGCGATAACCCCCTTTGACATCTACGAGAACCTGCTCTGGTCTCGTGACCCTGCCCCAGTGCACCGCAAGTCAGCGGCCCGTGGCTGTAGGCCCGTGCAGGACGCTGTGCATCCAGGGCCACTAACTCTGTGCAGCTCAGGTCATGGATCCTTTATGGTTGAATGGTTGTGTCCTTTATGATGTACATAGTTGTCGTTTTTTGACTGCACCAGGCACTCCATGACGGCTGGTATACACACACCCCACACACATCCAACACAGGTGTCACTCGACATGTGAGCCTGCTAATAAAAGTGGCCGGGCGCACTTGCCCGTAGCCATTACCAACATCTAAGCAAGTGTGTCCGTGTGGTCATTATGTCAGCATGATGGGCTGGAGCCCTGCAACATCACAGTGTGCTGTCTTCAGCGGAGGATACCACGTCACCTCAGCAGTGGCTGAGACCTTGGACATGTAGCTTCGCCCGCCCCCCCCTGCATGCACAAGCGGCATGTGCTGGTCCGGCGTACGTCAGGTCAGCGCAGGGGTGTGCTGATTCGGCAGGGGGATCAGGGCGTGGCTCTGGTCTGGCCTTGAACAGGAAGTGAGGTAAGTGTGTCTTTGTGTTGGGGTGTTGTCGCCACCAGGGCCACAGTAGTCGATGTTGCAATGTAGCATGCACCCGGAGGGCGGGCCCGCACGTACGGGGAAATGTAGGCGTGCAAGCCCGCTCGGGGTCTTGGCACATGCATGTCAAGTGTTATGTGTACCAGTCCTGCGGCTGCATGAGTCAGGTGTCTAGCCCCAATCGCGGCGCGATCACAGCCAGCCATGGACTGTACACCTGTGTCCGCCCTGTCCGGACCATTGGCCTACACTCACGTGGCCGCACACCCTCAACGGCCAGCTTACAGGTGTTGTTGGCATGCCGCTGGACATGCGCGGACAGGCATGACAATGGTGTGCCGTAGGAGTGCACGTGATACAACCGCGCAGCGCACACATGTGTGGGGGCTCGTGGGAGAGAGGAGCAGCTGTGAGGCAACGTAACACACAGTGAGGCCGCTCATGTGCCACGTGCTAGGCATATCATCCATGATTCCCTGGGTCGCAGACATCCCAACCCACCCACGATAGGCCTCTGTACATCTCCTGTATGCATGCATGGTGAAGTTACTGTAGGGATGAAAGGTCCTTTGTCTGCACTATCGGGCGGTAGCACATCTGCAGCTCCTAGATGGGACTTGCATGTGCCCAGCACCCCCACGATAGCATTTCCAGGTGACTCCCACACTACGCACTGCCCGACGTGAGGCCAACGTGTACACATCCCACACACAGAAGCCCTTGGTCGTAGTTAGCGTGCGTGAAATGGCCTTCACACGTACTCCCACCACACCCCAGGCCTGCACCCGTTGCACACAGACACTGCTCATTGCTCCGAGCTGTGGCGTTTCATCCACAGGACTGGCGCAGGTCAGCACAGTGCCGCTTCAAGCAGTGCCACTGACGCAATGGCAGACCATCCCGGACACATGCTCAACTCCAGTCACGTGGACCTGTACCGTGCACGTCTGCTGCATGTACTGGGGGCACTGCCATTGGCAGTGCTGCGGATCAGTTACAGGCTGAGCTTCCGCATTGCCAACGTCATCTGCGTTCAGCCTGTGTTGCACTGTCGCTCTGGCATATTCGAGTGGTCCATGGATGTCTGCCTCTCCAACGTTATGGTAGCTGACCTGGATTTCGACGTGTGTGTGCGCCCCCTGTTGGCCCACGACCAGGAGTGTCACCGTGATGCCCGTTTATGGCATGCCTGGATGTTTGGCATGAATGCTGGCAACTGGACCTGGGAGATTGCGCGAGTCGTCGTGTGCAGTGACCACATTGAGCCGCTCCCCGATTGGGCTTTCGTGCATATTGGGGCAGAGGTTGGAGTCAGCACATCTGTCCGGGACAGCTGATGGGTTACGTCGCCGACATGTCAGATGTGGTGGACAACGATCTCGCATTGGAAATGTTGGGCTACGCTCCTGCACTCGCGTTCATGGACGAGTGACAAGGTACCTGCAGCCAGGACTGCATGTGACCCATTGCACGTGTCCAGACGCCTGGTTGCATCTTGGGGATCTGGTCACATGTCCCTAGACGACAGTGGACATGGCTGCATTGGCCTGGACTCCTGATCCATGCGCGGACAACATACGCGGGTTGGCAATGACTTGTATTGGTGATGGACTCCCCGGGGTGGACATGGGCGCTTCCGACGTTCCTCATTCAGACATGCTGCTGCATTGGTCTGCATGTCGTGGCACTTCCCTTGGCCGTACTGACACGCAATTGTTGATAAAGTTTCCGCACGTTCACTTGTCTCCAACTGTGTTGAGTGTATTTGTATGCCAATGTGTGTGTCACGGCCTATCTGGGTCCCTGCCTTACATGCATTGCTACCCCATCAGGGCTGCGGGTTGGTACTTGTGCATTATCATGTCCCTGTTTCGTGCTTTGCTAGATGCGTATGGCCATTTACAGGCCACAAGCGGGTGCACTTGTGTCCTGTGTTAGGTTGTGCATATGTTGGTGTTTGTACCACATTGTGTTGGATGTTGGGGTGCTCTGCTTCCTATGTGTGTGTGCTGCATTGTGTGTGAGATGTCCCTTCAGCTCTGATTTGGCTCACCCTTCTCCCTTTCAGGCAGTGTGGTTTTCACTTCTGTGCTTGTTCAGTGGTGTGGTATTGCCGACTTGTGTGACTTGTGCTCTTGGTTGGTGTTGTTCCTCTTGGGCATGGTTTGTCTGAAGTTGTGCTGTGCTTAATTGTGCATGTGTGCCATTGTGCCCATCTCCCCCCGTCCCCCCAGTCCCTGGTCGTTCCTCTCCCTGTTGTTGTGTCTGTTGATTTTGAGCAGTTTCCGGTCCCCGACTCCTGCCACCATCTCCAGACTGATGTGGTGGACACCATTTCCTCCATGTCATCCAGCTCCTGGTGTGGCGCTGGACTCCCACCTCCGGTGTGCATTGCTGCCTTCTGTTTGTTGGCGTGTTTCTGCTTGTTTGTGCGTTTCGCATCATTCCAGCTGTTCTGGTTTTCTGCCGTTGACCTCCTCCGCTCTCCGGCTGCATTCACCTTGTCCACGATGGCCTGCCATGTAGAATGTTTTGTTGCCAATGGTGCTTGTGGGGTTGTGTACTAGCTCTGACTGCCTCCATTGTGCTTCGCTGTTTTCTGTTTGGTTTGTCTTTCTTTTTCCTGCTTTTGTTGTGCTTATTCCCCCATGCCGTATATGTGTCGCGGGCCTGGCGCTGCTTATCGCTGCTTTCCTCCTCGCAAATGGGCTCATCGCATGTTTTTTGGTGTTGGGGTTTGTGTTTTTATCTCCGTCGCGGTGGTTGTATCGCGGACATTGGCCGCGTTTTCGGCAACCTATCGCATGGTACCACCGTGTTGTGAATTCCAGGTTAACACAGGGTTATTTTCCCGCGATAGACTGCGATGTGTAAAGTTGCGTTGACTTTTTTTGGAGATGTTTAGCGCACGTTCTTGTGAATATCCCCCCAAGCTGTTTTAAATGATTACAACTATTTTCAAAGTGAAGCATCATTAGTTATATAAAAGTAAGGTTCTCACGACACACAGTGGGATTCATTCTGAACTCTGCCAGGTGTATCCGGATTCACAAAATGGCACAGTAGGCCGAAAAGAAGCCACATTAAAACCACTATTTTCCATCCACAAATAGGTCACAGGAAATGAGGAT
The DNA here is from genome assembly GCA_963921515.1 of Calotriton arnoldi. Taxonomy (NCBI): domain Eukaryota; kingdom Metazoa; phylum Chordata; class Amphibia; order Caudata; family Salamandridae; genus Calotriton; species Calotriton arnoldi. Next base: position 2,874,511 of record CAWUFW010000219.1, on the reverse strand, counting down.
GGGCTGCAGCAAGCAGTACAAACATACATTCATACTCTACTGTAAACTCCATGGAAAATATTAGAAAATCTAGTTGCAAAAAGAGTTTCTGTTCATAAGAGTTTGCTACGTGTATCAGACTGCCCATGTGACCATGTTCACCGACACACACGTGACGAATAATCCCTGTGCCCAAAGAATCTTGCAAAGAAACTTTCACAAAAGAGGACACGGGCAGCATTTAAATGGGTTCATACAAATGTATTTCCGGCCAGGCGTACTGTGATGACCAGGGTTTGAAAGTCATACACAGGCACCTCCTGATTTTTTACATTTTACAAAATATGACAATTAAAGTGCACAATTCAAAATTGAAACTGACAGCTCAGTGACGTTGTTAATCTCACATAACTATGATGGTGCTCATGAAAATCAATGTATTTAAATGAACAATTAACATATTACCATGATATTAAGATTTATATTTGGACTCATTCTTCCGATCCACCAAGGTCTGTGGAGAAGCATGAAAATATATTATGTCTGATTTTTCTTCATTTTTTTTAGTTTACATTTTATTTTTATGGCCCAAAGCATTTAGCGCTGCAATCCCGATCCAGTCAATGAGCCTGCTCTATATTTATGATGCAGCACAAAGCCACTTTTTTTGGCTTAATGCTGCCTCGTAAAGGCTTGAGCTGCCACAAGATGGCCGCGTCCGGCTGAGGCTCCGCTCGTCGAACGGGACGCTATCTCTACCCGGAGCCGCTGCAGCTGAATCCCGATGCCGTGAACTGAATGCATTTGAGGAGCGTGCGCGGGGGCACAGGTAGCTGTCTTTTAAAAAAAAATGTGAGCAGTTTTTTGCCTCTGTTTCCTCCGCGCGGCGCACCCCTCAGGAATTTCAGCAGCGCCCGCCATTTTGCCTGCGCTGTGATGTGGCTGAGTTTTATGACTTTCCTTGTGCTGCCAAAGGTGCGGTTTTGAGGCAACGTCGCTGCTTATTGTGAGGAGCTCTACATTGACTGTGGCAGAGTCATTTGGTGCTAGAGCAGTGTCCTCTACTAGCGACTCTGTGGAGAGAAGCCTGTATTATTGAAATTCAGTATAACTTGGAGCCACCAAATGAGAACAAAGCTAAGCTTTATGAGGGGAACGGCTTGAATCATCACAAGATGGCCACGTCTGGCTGTGGCTTCATGCTTTGAACTGGTTTTGCCCCTTTTGCGGGGCTGTTGGAACTGAGTCCGGATGCCACTAATTAAGTGTGCTCTCCATATGAGTTCTGGCATCATCCGACGCTTTGTTCTCAGTGGGCTTTTGCGGTGATCAGAGGACCTCCTTTTGCTGCCTGCTTTTGGGAACGCTTCAACCACTCTTATCAGCCAGTCATCAATAATTTTATGATGTACGTTAGCAGTTTTTGGATCCCTCTGTGCTGACTCTAAAACTTCTCAGCTCCAATTTGACCATTAGAGTCGCCTCTAGATGTTCTGCACGGTTTTGTAGCGAAATTACAAGATAAAGGTCTGTCTCATTTTTTCCTTTTAGCAGTTTCTATAGGTTCTGCATTATTTTCCTATATACTGCCTGTCTCTTTAGAACCTGCTACATTATTACATTCATCTATATGGAGCCTTCCTCCTCCCTCGGTCAGAAGAGTGCCTCTGCAAATATGTCCTCCCTCCACAAGGACTCCAATACTGCTGCCTCTTCCAAACGCCAAAAGAAGGAACCCAACTCCCCTACTAAATCCCCATTACCCATAACACTGGATGACCTCATGGAAGAGAAAAAGCTTCTAAAACCATTTGTGATTGACAGTAACGCTACCCTTCAGAGGCTAGAAGAGAAGTGGTCTAATCTAGATTCGAGAGTGTCTGCGGTGGAACAGAAGATCAGCTATACTCAGGATGCGATTCCTCAGATTGCAGCTATGTCTAAAGAGATTGCTCTTCTCAAAATGCAAACGGAGGACTTAGAAAATCGCAATAGGTGCAACAACCTTCGAATTTATGGTATTCCTGAGGGAGAGGAGGGGTCTGACATGCTCACCTTTTTAAAAACACACATTCCTAAAATTGTTGGTCTCAAGGACGGCACCACTCTTAATTTGCAACGTACCCATCGCATCGGACCTAAATCTGGAGGTTCATCTTCTACTTCATCAGTTAATCGCCCCAGAGGGATAATTGTTTTATTTCTGGAGTACACTGACTTGTTAATGGTTCTCTCGGCGGCAAAACAAAGAAAGCAGATGTTATGGTCCGGTCAAAGAGTTTTTCTTTCTCAAGATGTGGCTCGTGCCACTGCTGCACGTCGCAAGGTGTACCTCTCTTTTCGCCCGGTGCTTCGATCCATGAATGCTAGATACGGTCTGGTGCATCCTTGCTTTTTTAAAGTCACTCATAAAGAACAGACGTACTCTTTTGATCGTCCTGAAGACTTAAGACAATTTATTTCTCGTCATAAAGGAAAAGAGATGGACTTTGGAGGGGTCTGAGCACTGTTTCCTCTGTTCTGTCTTACTTTCTCTGGTTTAACTTTTTCCATTCTACTGGCTCTGGTGATATGCGTCCTCTTTTGCTGTTGTTAGCTGTTGCCTGTTGTTTTTATTGCTGGGTGCTGAAGTTTGTCTGCCTTCTCTGGAGGCCATTTCTTATTACATATTTGGTTTCTCTCCACAGATGTCTCCCGCCCGTACGGACTCCTTTCCCTGATGTTTTTCTTCCTTCCTGCCCTCCCACCCCACTCCTAATGTTCATAGTTACTCCTCATATTTGGTAAGTGTTAACTCTTCCATCTGATACCCTGGGTGCAGCTGTTTGTCTGTTATACATTTATCTTTTTCCTTAAATGTTTTTATGTCGTCTGTTTCAACCCTGTTGCTACCTCTTACTAGGCTCCCCGTTTTTTAATATTTTTCTATCTATTGGTTCCTGTTGTTTCCCGTTGTCCTCGCTGGCTTTGCCATCTGCCTTCCTTTTGCGGCTCCCCGCCTCCCCATGATATCCTCTTTAGTCCGGATATGTATTCCGTTTTTCTTGACTGAAGTCCCCCGGCTTCCTGTCAACTTCTCTTTTTCTATCATTTACATTCTTTACTTTTTCCTCTTTCCATATTTCTTCTTTTCTTACTTTCCTTTTTCTGTCTCTTCCCCTTTGGCTTCTGGCCCCTTTTCTCTTTTTCCTTCCTCAGATTTATCATCTTCTACTACTCTCTTCCTTTCCGTAACCCCTACTTTTCTTCTCTTTCACATCCTTTCTTCCTATCCGTTTTTACTTCAATGGTACAACCTTGTTGACTTCAAATTTTTGCATGTTGAGTTTTCAACTTTTTTCAATTTTAAAATACTCATGGTGTTGTTTAATGCCCTTTCCCCTTTGCGATGACTGATACTGTTCGCATTATCTCTTGGAATGTAAAGGGTTTACGTAATCCTGTCAAGAAACAAAGGGTACTTACACATCTTTCCAAATTACAATGTAAGATTGCGATGTTACAAGAAACACATCTTAATGACAAGGATATCAATTCCCTTAAAAAACAATGGGTAGGCTATGTTTATAGTCCCCGGCTAAGGATAGGAAAAATGGTGTGGTGATACTAGTCCATAAGTCCCTTTCCCTTACTATAGAAATGGAGGAAAAGGATACAGATGGACGTTGGCTTCTTCTCCATACTCTCATAAACGGATCCCATATTTCTCTCCTCAACATTTATGGTCACACAGGTATTGACTCACTGTTCTGGCAATCCATGTCACTCATGTTCTGACTCTAATCTCATAGTGGGTGGGGATTGCAATCAGGTCATGGACCCTTTTACTGATAGGAAATCCTCTTCTAAGTATATTCCCAATAAAATGCAAAAAACCTTTGCAAGCACAATACGTTCGAGAAGCCTGGTAGATGCCTGGAGGATATATAATCCCGACTGTTTGGAATTCACTTTTTATTCTCCCACTCATAATTCTACATCCAGAATTGATTATATCTTCTTGAGCCCACACCTTCTTCCCAATTGGTTCCATACTTATTTCCGATCATGCCCCTGTCTTTATCAATTTAGATCTTCCCTCCTTACCTTCCAAATCCTGTAGATGGCGCTTTAATAACTACCGTCTCAAAGATCCTACTTTCATTGGGCGCTTTAAAGATTTCGTGTCAGAATTCTTTCTCCTTAATGCCAGTCCGGATATGCCCTTTCATACTAGTTGGGACGCTTTTAAAGCTACAGCTAGAGGTTTTATTATTGACTATGTAGCTAGCAAAAAGAAACAATATCGTAAGGAGTCTGCCTCCATTTTGTCTTCTATTAAGCAACTGGAGTACGCATATTTTTCTTCCAACGATGAGGTTAATCTTAAGAATTTAGTACAAGCAAAATTAAATTTTAATAGAAAATCCACGGAGGAAGCTTCCGAGACGTTACTAAAAATTAATTCTAAATTTTATGGCGGTCGCAATAGAGCTGGTAAATTGCTGGCGAACTATTTGAAGATCAAGTCTCAAAGATCTAGAATAGTTAAAATCATTGATGATAGTGGTGTTAATCGCTTTAAAGACGAGGAGATATTGAAATGCTTTACAGACTTTTATAAGACTCTATACACCCCTGAATCTTCCCCTTCTGATGCTGCCTTGGATTAATTTTTTGATCCGCTACGTCCTCGCTCTTCCCCTTCCCCCGATTGCTCTATATTAGATGTAGACATGTCCCTTTCTGAGATTAAGTCAGCCTTAGCTAAGTTACCTAAAGATAAGGCTCCTGGCCCGGATGTCTGTACGGCCGAATTTTATTCCTGCTTCTCACAGATCCTTTTGCCCCATCTTTTATCTCTTTTTCAGTATTTTATTTCTCACAATGAGGCTCGAGGTTCTTTTCTTGAAGCTATGATTTGTTTAATTCCCAAAAAAGATAAAGATCCTTCTTTATGTGCCAATTATTGCCCCATTTCATTAATCAATTTAGATTGTAAAATCTTTGCTAAGGTACTGGCCCTCCGTATCAACCAGGTACTTCCAGAATTGATTGGTTTTGAACAGACGGGGTTCGTTAAAGGAAGGACTTTAGCTGATAATTCCAGAACTTTTCTTGATATTATTCATCTAGCTTCTAAGAGTTCCTCCCTTGTTGCAGCCATAACCCTTGACGCGGAGAAAGCTTTTGACCACATTCACTGGCTTTTTATGATGCGCGCCCTCAAATGGCATGGTTTCGGTCCCTCTATCCTGTCTCTTATCAATTTGTTATATTCCTCCCCAACCACTTCAGTTTTTGTTAATGGATCTCAATCTTCTTATTTCACTTTACAACGAGGTACTCGTCAAGGTTGTCCTCTTTCTCCCTTGCTCTTTATCCTCTCTCTCGAACCTTTTCTTAATTCTCTGCGTCACTCGTCTACTTTTCGAGGTTTTAAACACAAGGCAATTGAAATCAAATTTACCACTTATGCGGATGATATTATGCTATACATTTCTGATCCCTCTACCTCTTTGCCCGCCTTCACAGATCTCTTATCCTCTTACGCCGCCTTGTCTGGATACAAGTTAAATTTTTCTAAATCCGAAGTGCTCCCATTAAACAAATATTGTTTAAAAAGCATGTTTGATGGGACTGATTTCAAATGGAATACCAATAATATCACCTGCCTGGAAATTAAATATTCTTCTTCAATTGTGAGGACGGTTCAGCTTAATTTGGAAGATGTTTTATTAACGCCTTCGCTGCGATCGGAATTCCGCCCAGGTGCTGGACATTCCGATCGCGGGCGCGGTCGTGACGAGCTCAGCTCGTCATGCGCACAGCCCAACCGTGCAGCATGACGAGCTGAGCTCGTCATGAGCAGGGAAGGGGTTAAAAGTGAATAACATGGCAGGAAAATGGTCTCCCTTATTTTTGTCATGGTGGGGTAGACTGGACGCAATCAAAATGATGATGCTCCCTGTTATCAACTTTTATCTATCCATGTGACCAGTGAAACTTCCATTAACATTTTTTAAAACCCTTAATGGTGTTTTGAGTAAATTCCTCTGGAATAGTCGGAAAGCCCGTATATCTTTATCTTTCTTGTCTGCTCCCAAGGATCGGGGAGGTGTCCATTTTACCAATTTTCATCAGTATCACTCCTCCTTTTTAATCCGTCAAGTTTTACCTTATTTGTCCTCTTCAGAAGAAACTCCCACATCAGTTTGGCATAGATTGGAGGAATCCTCGATTCATCCTTTCCCTTTTTCCTCATTAGCCAACTTTACTCATCCTCCTCGTTCTCTTAATTCCCCGACTATTTCACAATTTATTTCAACCTTCTATCCGGTCATGTGCAAATCCCATACACCTCTACAAATGTTCCTAGACTCACCTCATTGGCATAATAAATCCATTAAACTTTCCAATCGTACTATTTTTTGGAAAAAGTGGGCGGCTAGGGGGATCCTCCAAGTTAAACATTTAATACACGGTTCGCTTTTTCTTTCTCCTCAGGAAGTTCAATCTAAGTTCGGCCTGCCTGCCTCCTCACTTCTTAGGTATAACTCTTTAAGATTGCTTTTAACTAATCAGTTTTCTCTCCTCTCTGGATCTCCCCCCTCCGCATCAGACCCCATTTTAGAACCTTTATCCACCTCTCTTTCCCTTCGGGCCTCTCATATCTACAAATATCTTCATTTCTCCTCTCCTAACCGCCCCAAGAGTAAAGGTGAACTTTTATGGGAATCTGATTTGCAACATACCCTTTCTATTCACACATGGAACTCTATTTGGGCACGTATACATCATACCTCCTGCACTGCCAGCATCACTCAGACTCTTTATTATTTCTATCAGAGGTTATTTTTAACTCCACTATCTCTCTCCAAGTACAGTTCCGATTTATCCCCGAATTGCTGGTCCTGTAAAAACACCCCTGGCTCATTTACACATTCCTTTTTTCTTTGCCCCAGCATTACTCTGTTTTGGACCAAAGTATGTGAATCAATCTCCTCCATTTGCTCTATCAATTTTCCCTTTGACATTTACTCCATATTCTTGGGAAGTAATTCTGTGGTTTGGATCTCACAAGGTGGGCATTTTTATGGATTTGTTAATTGCTATTGCCTTTCAGGTAATTACATCTAATTGGAAAGATGCCACCAAGGTCTCTTTTTCTGCTTGGTGGAACCTTCTCTGCTATCATCACAGGCTGGATAGAGCCTCTGTCATCACATCTCAGCAACTTCTTCGAAAAGATGCTTTCTGGTCTCCACTCACCAATTATCTATCCTCCTCTTCATTACGTAACAAAGACAGTTCCTTCGTTTTCCAACCGCCATGAGTATTATTTTGTTTCATCTCTCTCATGTAGTTCTTATAAGTCAATATATGGTTCTTACTCTGTTTTCAGAAATGTTATAATAATTGTACCTTGATAGTCTTACATATGATATCTGGTAAGGATGTTGATTTCTTTTTGCTCTTTTTGGTTAATCTTTTTTCTTCCTTTCTTTTCTTTTCCTTTCTTCTCCCTCTTCTTTTCTTTTCTCTTCCTCTAGCTTTCTTTCCAATCTGAAAAATGTAAAATGCTATTTTGTTTCAAGGTGCAACCTTTCACTATTACTCTCATCTTTTGGTTTAAGTTGTTTGTCAATGGTAGTTATCTTAAGCTTTCATTCTTCCTCACTATATATTTTGCTTGTTATTTTTTGCCATTTCTTTACAATTGTTGTTGTAATATTGTACTTATGTTCTTATTTGCTTCAATAAAGCTCTTTAAATTGAAAAAAAAATACTGCCTCGTAAATATTGTTCCCTTTAACGCAGTTTTTTGCGTTAAAGGGGTGTGCAATGGGTGTTGCTGGGGGCGTTCCCAGCAACATCCATGGCTTTTTGACACTGCCCCAGATTTACGAGAAATCGTAAATCTGAGGCAGCGCCAAATACTTACGCCTTTTGTTTTGCCGTAGGGCAGCGCTGCAGGAAGGCCTGCGGCGCTGCCCTTTGGCAAAACCTCATAAATGAGGCCCAAGAGGTTAGTGCCATAGGAGTTATTGGCGCATCTTCTGTTATGTGATGGAACTAGACTTGGAGACACTGAGGGCCTCATTTATGAGGTTTTGCCCTAGGGCAGCGCAGCAGGCCTTCCTGCTGCACTGCCCTATGGCTAAAGGAAAAGACAGGAATGCGCTGTATCTATCAGATACGGAGCATTCCTGTCCTTCTCCCTTGCGCCAGCACACAATGGCCTACCGTGCGCCAACGCAGGCACCTCTGCACCATGGTGCAAGGGTGCCTGCTTTTGTACAGGAAGGGGAACCTTCCTGTACAAAAATAATCACAAGAGGCTTTTTCCTCTTTCTATGGGGCATATTCTCAAGGACTTATCGTCGAGTTATCGGCACTTTAGCGCAGCAAAAGTGGCGAAAGAATTATCGCCCCATTCCCAAGCTGGTGCAAACTGCCCACATTGCCAGTTTACCAGCGATAGCTGCCGCAAAAAACATCGCCACGGATGAGAGTGACAACTAACGCTAATGATATGCAGAGTAGGCGTTCCCTTGCAAAAACACACGAAAACACCACTTCGCGATATTCTCAACTTCCAGCCAGATCTGCGATGCGAACCAAAAACAGGCGATAAGGCGCGTTAGCAGCAGGGATTTAACACCTGCCTTTCACTGGTGTTAAGCAGGACGACAAACTGCAGTAGAAAGGGAGCCCAGCCCAGAGCCACATCTGAAGACCAACAGATGCGATGGAGACACTGATCATGCAGCTCGGAGACCCAAGAGGGCCACAACACCCACCGCCACCACCCCCAGCCCCTCCCCGAACCACCCCCCCCGACTACCACCGAGGCAGCGCAGAACAGGACAGCGGACGTCCCGAAAACGGCATGGGCCCTCAGCCACACAATAGCAGAATGTGGGGAGAGGTGGGAACCAAGTATGTGCGAAGCAGGCAAGTCACCCATGAATAAGAATGCACACAATGCCAAGTGTGGCGGTGATGTGCTGGACAGACCTCAGTATGCAGAGCACAGACCTATCCATATGGACATATACTGCAGGTGTTTGCAGTGTCGTGGACAGTGGACGCAACCATGTTACCTCAGGCAGTGGGGAAGACCTCGGTCATGTAGCTGTGCCGTCCCCTCTTGTAAGCGTAAGCGGAGTGGGCTTGTCCGGCGTACGCCAGCCCAGCATAGGAGTGTGAATAAATAGGCTGGGGCTCTGGGCGTGGTTCACTTCCGGGATGGCCAACGCGCCTGCCAGGGCGGCGCCCCTCACCCTGCCACGAGTCCGCCGCCGTGACCGCCAGCCCCCTCAGCCGAACGCTGGCTTCCGCGACACAGGCCCCCAGCGCACCCAGCCGCACAGCACCACAGAGTTATGTGTGTGCTGGATACTGCCTCTGGCCTACACTGCGGTCAGCAGGGCTCACAGTTCAGATTGAGTCGCGATTGCAGAAGACGCAGTCCAGTAGGCAACAGACATTGCCACCAGTGCGGCCCGCCCGGACCACACATCATCGCCGGCTGCGCACCCCCTGAGCACCACAGGTGCCACCAACTCTGTGCACCACAAGGCAACGCCACGTGGCCATATTGAGGCAGAATTCAATAGGCAAAAGACATTTCTCACAGTGCGGCCCGCCCGGACCACGCATCATCGCCGGCTGCGCACCCCCTGAGCGCCACAGGTGCCACCAACTCTGTGCACCACAAGGCAACACCACGTGGCCATATTGAGGCAGAATTCAATAGGCAAAAGACATTGCTCCCAGTGCGGCCCGCCCGGACCACGCATCATCGCTGGCTGCGCACCCCTTGAGCGCCACAGGTGCCACCAACTCTGTGCACCACAAGGCAATGCCACGTGGCCATATTGAGGCAGAATTCACTAGGCAAAAGACATTTCTACCAGTGCGGCCCGCCCGGACCACGCATCATCGCCGGCTGCGCACCCCTGAGCGCCACAGGTGCCACTAACTCTGTGCACCACAGCTCATGGACCCTTTATGATTGAGTCACGTGCTGTGGACTGCGGACGCAACAATGTCACCTCAGGCAGTGTGGAAGACCTGGGACGATGATGATGAAGATGAGGCAGGTGTAACACACCCCAGTGCAGCTGCGGCAGGAATATCCTGAAGGGACACAATCATTGACAACTTCTTCACATGAGCACGCCCAGCTCTGGTGCCACTATCTCAGTGCACCACAAGTCATGGCCCCTTCTGATTGAATATTGGGTGACCACTGTACTTGCTCCGGCTACGTCCATGGTGCTTCGCAGTTGTCAGTGTTATGTTGGTGTATTCTGTTTCCGCTTTAATAGTGATCACTGTTCAAGTTGTTGCCAGCACCAACCACTCACTGAGGGCTGGCTCACACTCACCCCACACCCATCCAGCACAGGCGTCACTGGATATGTGATCCTGGTAATAAAAAGGGGCCGGGCGCACGTGCCCGTAGCCAGTTCCACTATCTATCCAAGTGTGTCTGTGTGGTCATTATGCATGAATGATGGCACCGGGCCCTACCACATTACATTGTGCTGTGGACAGCGGACGCAACCATGTCACCTCAGGCAGTGGGTAAGAGCTTGGACATGTAGCTAAGTCGTCGTCCCCTGTAAGCGACAATGTTGCAATGTAGCATGCTCCCGGAGGGCGGGCTCGCACGAACGGAGTAATGAAGGAGCGCAAGACCGCTCGGGGTCCAGGATCATACATGCCAAGTGTTGTGTGTAACTGTATTGCCGCAGCATGAGCAAAATGCCCAGCCACATTAGCAGAGCCAGTTCAGCCAGGCATGTACTCTACATCTGTGTCTGCCCTATCCTTTACATAGGCCTACACTCACGTCGCCCACCACCTTCAACGGCCAACATCACAGTGTCGTTGTCAGGCTTGTGGACATGCGCAGACAGGCATGACAATACTGTGCCGTAGGAGTGCAAGTGATGCAATCGCGCAGCGCACATAAGTAAATGGGTATGGGGGAGGGAGGAGCAGCTGTGAGGCAACGTAACACACAGTGATGCCGCTCATATGCCACATGCAAGTCATGTCAATAATGAATCCCAAAGTCCCACCCCACCCCCAACAAGCCACTTCACATCCCATGAATGCAAGCAGATTACAAACTTACATTAGGGATGAAAGCTCCTTTGTCTTAACTATCAGACGGAAGCACATCTGCACCTCCGACCTCGGAATTGCATGTGCCCGGCACCCCCTGACAGTGTCAAACCACGAGAACTCCTCAGGATCCGAGCGATGCTCAAAGGGGTCCACCTCTCGACATCCCCAACTCAAACACTTATGTTACAGAGTTTTGGGGCGATCAAGTGAGGGAAAGGAATTAGGGTGGGAACAGCCGGGAAGGGAACCTGTAATCAAAAACAAAACACAACAATTAATGCATGCCTAAAATCATAGCTACTCTCAAAAGGTCTCACTAGAGGAGGACTAATACCTGTAATACAAGTTCCACCGGCCTTGGTGTTCCTTTGGACCTCACTACCTCAAGCACGATTCCTCTCGCACCGGAGGAGGATACACCTACAACACAAAGCACACCGATTATTCCACATTCACCACTTCGCAGGCCCTTATGTACCTCCCACTAATTGTACCTACCCTTGTTATTCAATTCCCTTCTTTAAATTATAAATGCGCCAGAATAAACAGGAATGCCACCAGTATATATATAGAGTGAAGGGCACTGCTCCAAAGAAAAGCACAAAGAACAATTCATAAGGGCTCTCAATAACCCATGTAGTCTCGGAACAAAGAGATCCGGCCAATAAGTCATTCGCCAGATCTTGTGAATTCCTAATTCAAGTTTCAGATAAAGGATCCAGTGACACACTCTCCTCCTCTAGACTGAAGGCATCCCAGGAAGGTTCATGAGCACTCTCAGCTGAGCAGCCAAAAGTGGAATAAGGATAGGAAAAAAGAAAACCAAAAACAAAGCGTTATAAAATGGAGCGCGTTCAGTTCCTACTGAACGCTCCACTCACCCGAGAAATACTGTTGCTCCAAGGAAAAACGAAGCTTAACCACAGTCACACTCGGGAACAGCTGAAGGCAGCCTCGGTGCCCCTCTCTAGGCAACGCCTCCTCGGCGCTCGCAACAAGAATACCGCAGACTCCGGTTTGGATAAGAACCGCGAGTCAGACGAAGAACGAGGAAAGGCTTCGCTAAGTCCAGGTGGCAGCCATGATGAGAAGTGTGTCCGCTCCTTGCTTCAGGACGAACGTGTTTCCTCCATACAGATGCCTCTCCTCGAATCCAGAATTACGCACACAACGTGATGCGTGCTCCTTCCTTAAATAGCATGTGACTCCTCCTCCTCCCCATGTCATTCTGGGAGATGTAGTTCTTTGTAACTGATAACAGAACGGCCCATAGAGCAGGCGCACCAGGTCATACCCTGACAGTACGCCCACCCCCAAGCGCCTCCTAGAACCAGGCTTGCCAGGGCAACGCGCGTGAAAGTCGCGCACCGCACGTGGAGCGTGCACATTCGTACATGGTTCCCAGGAATCATCTTCCGAGGAATAACCCTTCCAGGAGATGAGATACCATAGCCTCCCTGACGATATTTAGAGTCCAGCACCCGACGCACCTCATATTCCAGCTGCCCATCCCTGAGCACCGGAGGTACCGCCTTGCGCCGTGCCCCCTCTGCAGGCTTTAGTAGGCTGCTATGGAACACCGGATGGATTCTCAAAGAAGCGGGCAACTTGAGTTTATAAGCCACTGGGTTGATTCGGCGTAGCACTGTGTAGGGACCGATATATTTCGGATGGAACACGCTGCGAACCTTGAAGCGTATGTTCCGGGTGGACAGCCATACCCGATCACCTGGCTGATAACAAGGGCCTTCTTGCCGGTGCGCGTCTTCCCATTTTTTATACGTTTGTTTGGCACGCCTCAAGCTGTCCTGCACCTTTTTGTGAACGTCCTGTAGTTTTTTAATGTGCTGCATCACCGTAGGTTGCGTCACCACCTCACCCGGGATGGTTAGAGGTAACATTTTAGCATGAAATCCTGCATTGGCTCTGAATGGCGTTTCATTGATCGAGCAGTGCCAGGCATTGTTGTAGGACAGTTCGGCTAACCATAGCAGGGATACCCATGAGTCGTTAGCTTCCTTGGAATAACAACGGAGGTATTTCTTCAGCGACTGATTTAGCCTCTCTGTCTGCCCATCGGTTTGGGGGTGGAAACTGGTTGACAAAGCTGCTTCGACTTGGAGTGCCTTACACCACATTCGCCAAAACCTTGCGATGAATTGCGGCCCTCTGTCGGACACAATTACTCTTGGGAGCCCGTGTAACCGAACCACGTGCATGAGCAGGAGTTGAGCGGTCTGCCCTGCGGTTGGCAAGTTTTTGCACGGAATGAAGTGTCCCATTTTGGTCAAACTGTCCACCACTACCATGATGGCATCATACCCCTGATCCTTTGGTAGCCCAAGGACGAAATCCATGCTTATGGTTTGCCATGGCTGCTCCGGTGTGGGAAGGGGTATCAGTTTTCCTCTACTCCTGACTGTCTCACTCTTGTTGCGGGCACAGATCTCGCATTGTGACACCCATTGTGTTACGTCCTGAGCCATTTTTTCCCACCAGAATTGTCTCTTCACCAGGTGTAATGTTTTAGTGCCTCCTGGATGGCCTGCCAGGAGCGAATTGTGGCACCAATTGAACGCTTTCAACCGAAGTTCTTGAGTTGGTAGGTATAGTCTGTTCCTGTATAACGGCAATCCATGTTTGAGAGAACGGTCAGCCTCCTGATCAGCCCATCCTTGCCACCAGGCCGAGGTCTTATGTTTTGTTATATCATCCAAAAAATGATCTATGGTTATCGCACAAAGCACCTTGCTGGGATCAACTATTGCCTCCATGATGCCTTGCTGAGGTTCAACTACCTCATTCTGTCGTGAAAGAGCGTCCGCCTTTCGATTTTCCGAACCAGGACGGAAGGTAATCACGAAATCATAGTCTGAGAAGAATAACATCCAGCGCAGTTGTCTTTGTGTGAGTTGTCTGGCCGTTTTCATATACTGCAGGTTTCGGTGATCTGTGTATACTGTGACCGGATGTTGGGCCCCCCACAAGTAATGTCTCCACTCCTGGAATGATTTCTTAATGGCTAACAATTCCTTTTCTGCCACAGTATAGTTGAGTTCAGCCGCATTCAGTTTCCTAGACAGAAAGGCCACCGGATGTAATTGTCCTGTATGTCTGTCACGTTGTGACAGAACCGCCCCTATAGCTTCATTGGAGGCGTCAGCCTCTACGATGAACGGGGCCTCACTCTGTGGGTGTCTCAGTATGGGAGCTGTGGTGAAGGCCTTTTTTAAATACATAAAAGCATCCATGGCTTCAGTGCTCCAACCGAAAGGTATTCCCTTTCTCAACAGACGTGTGATGGGTGATACCAAAAGAGAGAAGTGCAAGATAAACCTTCTATAGTAGTTGGCAAACCCCAAGAAACACTGCACCTCTCTCACAGTCTTTGGAACAGGCCACTCTTGTACCGCAGCTACCTTTCTCTCAGCCATTCTCAAACCAGACTGACTCAGAACAACTCCCAGAAACTCCACCTCCGATGTGTGAAATACACATTTGCTCAGCTTGCAATACAGGCTATGTTCCCTGAGTCTCTGAAGTACCTGAGATACATGTTTCACATGTACATCCTGATTGTTGGAATAAATCAGGATGTCGTCTATATAGACAACCACAAACTTGTCTACGAAGTCTTTGAGCACGTCATCTAAGAAAAACTGAAAGGCCGCAGGGGCATTGCACAGCCCGAAGGGCATTACCAAGTATTCAAATAAACCATAACGCGTTTTAAAAGCCGTCTTCCACTCGTCTCCCTCACGGATGCGAACCAGATGATAAGCCCCCCGTAGATCTAATCGGGTGAAAACCACTGCTTCCCTCACCTGGTCCAACAACACTGAGATGAGTGGAAGAGGGTATCGATTCCTTACCGTGTTCTTGTTAAGCATACGGTAGTCGATACATGCCCTCAATTCTCCGTTCGCCTTAGAGATTAAAAAAAGAGGCGAAGCCGCAGGGGAGCGAGAAGGCCTAATGAAACCGATTTCAACATAATGGTCTAGGTACTTTCTTAGATGTTTTGTTTCAGGATCTGACAAAGCATACACACGACAAGAAGGGATGGTAGCCCCAACAATTAAGTCAATTTGGCAGTCATAGGTTCTGTGTGGGGGTAGCTTTTCTGCCATTTCTTCACTGAAAACCTCCCTGTAACACTCGTACTCGGAAGGAAGCACTGTTTCTTGTTCCGCAGCAGTAGCTATATGGAACCTCTGTGAAAGGGCCAGAAGATGATTACTAGAAGCATGCAAGCAGTTCATTCTGCACTCATCAGACTGGAACGCTACGGTCTTTTTCTTCCAGTTCACACTAGGGTTATGTTGCCATAACCATGGCATTCCCAAGATAACCTCATATTGTGGTGCTTCTATGATATTCAACGTGATGTCTTCTACGTGGTCTTGTTGCTCCCCCTTCGTAACCAACCCTATTCTCTCCGTCTGTTCGATAATGGGACCTGACTTAATGGGTTTACTGTCCACTGCCAACACTTTCTCCGGGGTTTCTCTGGGTATACGTCCCAACCCTAACCGTTCTACTAACCCAGTATCTATAAAGTTCCCAGTGGCCCCTGAATCAATCATCACCCACACCTGATGCATCTGTTGCCCAGCGGTAAGAATCATAGATAAAAGCATGTGGGATTCCGTGTCCTTTGCGTTAATAACCGCCAGAGAAGGCAACAGTACATCCTGCCTCGAAGATCCCTCTGTCTCTGCTCCCCCCAAACAGGCTTTCTCTTTAACACTAGCAGTGACTGCCACTTTCTTGTTGGGGCGATATAGGCTCGACCCCTTGGGTTTATGAGGGCATTCCCTCACATAATGTCCCTTCTTCCCGCAGTACATACAAAGGCCCTGTACTCTGCGGCTCTCTCTTTCAGCCCTGGATAAAGGTGCTCTGATAGCCCCCACCTCCATATGTTCTGGTCCTGCCTCACCGGAAGTGCTCATCGATCTGTTCCCTTTCTCACCATATCCACTAGCCCTTTCTCCTCTCTTACGCTCCCCGCCCCTTTCTGCCAGACGATGATCCAACCGTAAGGTCAAGTTCATCAGGTCAGTATACGTGGTGGGTTGGGGGTCAATTTGGGCCAACACGTCCTTCATGTCGTCTCGTAGCCCCTGGTAGTAAAGAGACATACGTTTTTCTTCGGGCCACGCGGTCTCAGCTATCAACCTGTTGAAAGTAGTTAGGTAAGTGACTAGATCCTGCTTCCCCTGCCTCAGCTCCAACAGTTCCCTGTCAGCACTAAACGTGGTCGCCCGACGATCGAACACCTTTTCAAACTCCCTACGAAATGCACTCCAGTCAGACAAAACCGGATCGTCACGTTTTACCAAGGGGACCGCCCAATTGGCAGCGTCCCCTGTCAGGTATGATATGGCGAAAGCCACCCTTGAATGATTAGTAGGGAAGGAGGCGGGTTTGCACGAGAAGTGCAACGCTATCTGTGTCAAAAAGGTCTGTATTGTCCCGGGATCTCCTGAATACCTTTCAGGGCTAGCCAAAGGTATAGGCGGAGGAACGTGTACTTGGATTTGAGAGGTGGAGGCATCAAACGGGTTCCTTGATTGCCTATCCACTCTCTCCCTAAGTGCAGCCGTTTCAGCTCTAGAGGCTGCTAATTCCTGCTGTACCGCAAGCAAGGCCTGCAACACCTCGTCTAAAGACGCCATCCTCTGAATCGATCGAATCGGGAGGAGATAATTTCGTGGGTGCGTAATTCTGTCAAACCACGAGAACTCCTCAGGATCCGAGCGATGCTCAAAGGGGTCCACCTCTCGACATCCCCAACTCAAACACTTATGTTACAGAGTTTTGGGGCGATCAAGTGAGGGAAAGGAATTAGGGTGGGAACAGCCGGGAAGGGAACCTGTAATCAAAAACAAAACACAACAATTAATGCATGCCTAAAATCATAGCTACTCTCAAAAGGTCTCACTAGAGGAGGACTAATACCTGTAATACAAGTTCCACCGGCCTTGGTGTTCCTTTGGACCTCACTACCTCAAGCACGATTCCTCTCGCACCGGAGGAGGATACACCTACAACACAAAGCACACCGATTATTCCACATTCACCACTTCGCAGGCCCTTATGTACCTCCCACTAATTGTACCTACCCTTGTTATTCAATTCCCTTCTTTAAATTATAAATGCGCCAGAATAAACAGGAATGCCACCAGTATATATATAGAGTGAAGGGCACTGCTCCAAAGAAAAGCACAAAGAACAATTCATAAGGGCTCTCAATAACCCATGTAGTCTCGGAACAAAGAGATCCGGCCAATAAGTCATTCGCCAGATCTTGTGAATTCCTAATTCAAGTTTCAGATAAGGATCCAGTGACACACTCTCCTCCTCTAGACTGAAGGCATCCCAGGAAGGTTCATGAGCACTCTCAGCTGAGCAGCCAAAAGTGGAATAAGGATAGAAAAAAAAGAAAACCAAAAAACAAAGCGTTATAAAATGGAGCGCGTTCAGTTCCTACTGAACGCTCCACTCACCCGAGAAATACTGTTGCTTCAAGGAAAAAACGAAGCTTAACCACAGTCACACTCGGGAACAGCTGAAGGCAGCCTCGGTGCCCCTCTCTAGGCAACGCCTCCCTCGGCGCTCGCAACAAGAATACCGCAGACTCCGGTTTGGATAAGAACCGCGAGTCAGACGAAGAACGAGGAAAGGCTTCGCTAAGTCCAGGTGGCAGCCGTGATGAGAAGTGTGTCCGCTCCTTGCTTCAGGACGAACGTGTTTCCTCCATACAGATGCCTCTCCTCGAATCCAGAATTACGCACACAACGTGATGCGTGCTCCTTCCTTAAATAGCATGTGACTCCTCCTCCTCCCCCATGTCATTCTGGGAGATGTAGTTCTTTGTAATTGATAACAGAACGGCCCATAGAGCAGGCGCACCAGGTCATACCCTGACAGACAGATTCTTTAGCAGCTGATGACGACTCGCACACTACGCACAGCCCGACGAAAGAAGAACGTATACACACTCCACACACAGAAGTCCTTGCTCGAAGTTATCTTGCATGGAATGGCCTTCACACTTACTCCCACAACATCCCAGGCGTACAACCGGTGCACACTATAACAACTCATTGATACGAGATGTGGCATTTCATCCACAGAACTGGCGCAGGTCAGAACAGTGCCGCTTCAACAAGAGCCACTAACGCAATGGCCGAACATCCCGGACAAATGCACAACCCCTGTCACGTGGAACAGTACCGTGCACGAATGCTGCATTCACTGGGGGCACTGCCATTGGCACTGCTGCGGACCAGTTACCGGCTAAGCTTCCGCCTTGCCAACGTCACCTGCATTCAGCCTGTGTTGCATTGTCGATCGTGCATGTTCGAGTGGTCCATGGATGTCTGCCTATCCAACAGGACGGTAGCTGAACTGGATTTTGACAGGTGTGTGCGCCCCCTGTTGGCCCACGACCAGGAGTGTCACCGTGATACCCGTTTATGGGATGCCTTGATACTTGGCATACATGCTGGCAGCTGGACCTGGGAGATTGCACAAATCCTCGTGTGCAGTGACCACATTGAACCGCTCCCATATTGGGCTGTAGTGCTAATTGGTGAAAGGGAGTGGACGCAGCACATCTGTCCGGACCTGCTAATGGATCGCCTCGCCGTCCTGTTTGATGAAGTCGACACCGACCTCTTGTTGGAAATGTTAGCCTACAAAGCTGCAATCGCTTTCATGGACGAGTAACTACATACCTGCAGCCAAAACTGATTGGAACACATTGTACATGTCCCGACACCTTGTTGCATCTTGGAGATCTGGTCACATATCCCACGACAACGGTGGACATGGCTGCACTCGCCTGGACTCTGAAAACATGAGCGGACAATAGCGCGTGTTAACACACACCTGTGAAAGGTGAGGCACTCCCCCGGAGTGGACAGCGGCGCTTGGCAAGGTTCCTCATTCTGACATACTGCTGAATTGGTCTGCATGTTGTGGCACTTATCTTGCCCGTACTGACACGCATATGCTAATAAAGTCTATGCACCTTCACTTGTATTCAACTGTGATGAGTGTTGATTTGAATGACGATGTGTGTCTCAATGCCTATCTGGGTCACGGCCATACATGTGCATTGATAGCATTACCCAGGGAGTGCCTCTTTTGTGGAACCACTGTCCCTACATTCATCCATACTTTCATTCTTAAATGGTCATGGCCATGACACATCAGTGTGAATTGGGATGTTTTATTCACATTCAGTGGAGTGTTGAAGCTGGGTCAGTACAGGGACATGCAAACCCCACTTTACATTGTTGCCCCGTGGAGGGACAGCCAGAGTCCTTTTGGGATTGACAAGTTCATAGGGAGTGGAAGACTAGAGTCCGCAGTGTGATTGCTGTGTCATTGGTAACCACACCAAATATGACAGTCCATGTCGAGGTCCAAGGTGAGTGTCGCTCGGTGTATGGGGGGTCAGTGGGAGGTGTTATTCCAGGGCATGATGCAGAGGGCAGAACCAAGCTGAACACGGCCATATGGCGGAGATGAATGCTAACACTTCATTCTAGCCACAAAGCCATATTCATCATCATCTTCGTGTGATGTGTCAGGTGCCTCACATGTGGGTGGTGGTGTTCTGTCTGCATCACTGTGTGGCAGTGACACATCAGGGGACGGAGGTGGGAAATCTGCCGCACTGTGTGGCACTGACACTTCAGGGGGAGGAGATGTGGATGTAGTAGTGGCACCAGCATCCATCCGCGCCAGGCCTTGTGGTGGCAATGCCATGATGAGGATCTGCAGGGCATGGAAGATCACAGCTACATCTCGCTGGTGTGCAGCCGTGGCACACATTCTTTCCGCCTGCATCTGCTCCAAGCTCTCCATCATTCTCCTTATGTGTCCCAACTCACGGATGACATCGCTGGGGCCACTCTGACTGAACAGTTGTTCTTGTCTCAGAGTCATGACTCCAGCGATGTCAGCCATGGCTTGTTGTAGAGCAAGGAGCGGACAGTGGGTGTCCGTTAGGGACTGTGAGTGGTCCTTGATGGGACTTAGACACCGATGTATGGCATCCAGGTTGGCTGCCATGAGGTCGAACCCCACCCGCAGCTGGTCAGACATCTCCTCCTGGCACCCTAACACACGGCGTTGGGAGGCCATATGTTGGTCGTGGGGGTCCTAGGAGACAGCCGTAGTGGTGGGTGCTTCCTGCTGTGTGGCCTGTGCAGGGTGTGGGGTCTCATGGATGCAGCTGGGCTGCCCTGCTCCTCGAGGTGGTGTGCCGGAGCTGTCCCTGAGCTGTTGGAGTGCGTCGGTGTAGATGTTGGGGAGGTCCTCTTCATCATCAGTGCTGTGTTGTTGGGTCTGCTCTGCAGGAGGTGTTGATTCTCCCTCTGCAATGTGAAGGGAAATGCAGATTGACATTGTGTTCACATGTATGTTCACGCATTGTGCAAATTTACTGTCAGACTGCATGGCAATGTACATTGTGACTGTGTATGAGGAGACGCTTATTTGAAGCGGGACACTTGGCATTTCTGCACCAACAGGGATGTGAGGTTGTACTTTTACATTGTCATCTCACATTTTCCTGCTATGCCAAATGCGAATGGCCATTTTCTAAACACAGGCGGCAGCAGTTGTGTCCTCTGTTCTGTTGTGGAAGTGTTGCAGTTTGTGCCACATTGTTGTCAATGTTGGGGTGCTCTGCATCTTGTGTGTGCTGCATTGTGGGTGATTTGCCCCTTCGGATCTGATTTTGCTGGCCCTTATCCCTTTCAGGCGGTGTGCCTTTCACTTCTGTGCTTATGCAGTGCTAAGTTGTTGCAGACTTGGGTAAATTGGGCCCTTGGTCGGAGTTGTGACTCTTGGGCATGGTTTGTCCTCAGATGTGCTATACTTACTTGTGCATGTGTGCCATTGTGCCCATCTCCCCCCGTCCCCCCAGTCCCTGGTCATTACTCACCCTGTTGCTGTTGGCTCAGGTCATGTTGTGCAGTGTCCGGTCCCCCGACTCCTGCCACCGTCTCCCCAATGATGGTCCCAGGCTGGTCCTCCGTGGGGCTTGTGGGGTTCTGGTTGTCCTCTGTTCTTGCTCCGGCTACCTCCATGGTGCTTCGCAGTTGTTTGGGTCTTGTTTGTGTTTTTGGTTGCCGCTTTTATAGTGATTTTGGCCGCCTGACTTGTGGGACTTGCAGGCTGGCGCAGCTTATTGCTGGTTTGGTATCTCGGTTGGGCCCATCGCGACTTTTTTCGCGTTCGGGTTTGGATTTTTATCGCCGTCCTGGTGATGTTATCGCAGCCATTTGATGCGTAATCGGGAGACTATCGCATGTTACCGCCGTGTTGAGAATACGACGTTAACACTGAGTTATTTTCCCGCGATAGACGGCAATATGAAAACGTGCGTTAGCCTTTTTTGGTGATGATTATCGCAAGTTTTTAAGAATATCTCCCTATGTGTGCTGCAAAACGCAGCACACATAGAAAAAGAAAAAACGAGGAGAAATAAAGATATTTCTCCTCATTGTGCCTTCCTTACGCCTGTCCTGGGGAGGCATACTTTTTTGGCGCTGCCTCAGAGTTATGATTTATCGTAAATCTGGGGCATTGTCAAAAAGCCATGGATGTTGCTGTGACCCCCCCCCAGCAGCACCCATTGCACGCCCCTTTAACTCAGAAAACTTCGGTAAAATGAACAATATTTACGAGGCAGGATTAGACCAAAAAAAGTGGCTTAGTGCTGCCTTGTAAATATGGAGTAGGCTCCTGACCCACGGAATGTCACAAAAAGTGACGTTCTGGTGGCGCAAGGGGCCTCATAAATGAGGTCCTGAACATGTAGATTGGAGGAGGTAAGTAAATGCGCCAGATATAAGTTGGCATACTTGGTTCTCCATATGCCTATGCAGTATCGCCCTAGAACTATGCTTAAAAAGAGGTGTCATGGTTCTAAGTATAGTTTTGTGTCCAAAATACCCGTTTGACCACCCAGCCGCATGGTAAACATCACCGGACAATGTTATGTTAAAATTCTTGGTGGCGCTCACGCCTCAGAGTTTAAGAAGGCCCTCAGTCCCAAGACAGTTCGTCAGTTTCCAGTGGACATATGTATGCAACTGTTTCATTTTATCTTTCACCTTCCAATTCTAAATTAGCTTCTGCTTGTTGGTTGAAATGGAGCCTGGGTTTGCAGGATTAGTATTGGCCATAATCCTTAACCACACACCTCTTAGCATCCCAAGGGGCATTGATCTTATAATTAAAATGATGCCTGGAGCTGCTTGTATTTCTTCTACAGCGAGATCATGCAAAAGCCTGGTGCTTTAACCCTTTAACCAGATGAGCTCAACGTCCACTGCAAAGACCAAGAATTCACAGACACCTCAACAGAGCTGACCTCACCGTTTTACTGTCTTGAGGTAGGTTTAAGGTTCACATTGGGTTGACTGTGTTGAGTATTACCTCTCATTTAAGGTGAAATCACTTGGTTGGTGGCATAAGCTAAATATTGACTTTCATCATCAAAGTAGAGGCTGCACTGAATACTTACCCCCCCATTTCCAAATTTCATGTGCCATCTTATATTTTTACATTTGTCTTATAGGCATATGGAAAAGAGTGAGCTGCTGCAACAAGGGTGGAATTGTAGGGGAGCCGGTGCAAGGATTCATCTGGAGGCTGGAGGACAGAACCAAAACAACACATGGGGCTCTATGCAGGTAGGTTCATAGTGATACTGCAACAAGACGACGCCGGGACGACAAGACAGAACAGAACTGCATTTGTGGGACAGACAGGAGGAGTAGAATTGCAAGGTGCTTCTTGCAAGATGGGACCGAAGTGCATCAGAAGGCAGCTCTAGGGATTCTTGGAAATTAAGGTCTCTGGATCAAGGTGCCAAAGTGAGAGCAGGACCAACAGCATCCGGCCCCTCTGCAGGCAGGAATGGGTGGGGAAGTACTAAAACAATAAAAGGGAAGAACTCTACTGTACTGTGAATACTCTGTGGGGATGGTTGAACAAAATAAGCATTGGAATAAGAAACCACTGGGACTAGTTGCACTGATGTAGGTTGGAAAACTAGACTGTACCTTCTTAGATGCAAAGCTAATCTGTACACTGCGTGCCATTTGTCGTGATCCAGGTGTGTTTGATAGCCTATGGTCATGGATCGGGATTAATTAGTATCAAAGCTGATCGTGTAAAATTAGACAAACACAACTAACCCAAGGATATCAGAAAGGCACCTTTGAATAATGCAAAGGATCTTTATCCTAGAACATGGCTTAAAGGCTCTAACTGATGTGGACGAACACTGGAGACCACCTGCTCATTGCACAAAGTTCTTTAATTGGACTCTACAGCTCTGTCATATATGTGTGGGCATAGAATGTAGCTGCAAATGCAAGTAGTAAGGCCCTTGCCGGTAATGGCCCTGCTTTTATTTCTTCTAAATTGCAGCGTTACGCCCCTCCTCGAGAACTGCGTTCCTCCACTCTCAACTTATTGACTGTCGTACCTTTCAAGCGTAAAAAGCATGGAGGACTTAGATTTGCGGTCTTAGCCCCTCAACTTTGGAATTCACTGCCTATTGAAGTAAGATCAGTGACCCTTTACTCCCAGTTTAGGCAAAAGCTCAAGACCTGGCTGTTCTCTCAAGCTTATCAGTAACACTGCCTCTTCACTCTCTGCACCGTCCTCTCGCCCTGAGCGCCATGAAACCGTTTTCGGTGTACGTGCGCTTTAACAAGTACTTTTAACATAACGTAAGCTACAAACATTACGCAATTTCTAAAGGAACAGAGGTCCTTTATGTGAAGACTGTTAAAAAAAAATATACAAAGAAATACAATGAAGTCTACGTATGGTATCCAAATAAAATAATCATAAATATTTATTAAAGCAGAATAAAAAACGATCCTGTGCAGACACGAACCGGCCAGACCCTCGTGTGATCCATGATATCGCTTCTCACATCCCCTGCTACTAGCCCAGCATCCTTTAACATTCTACATATCAATGTACATAATTTGTCGTGTGACAATTGTGTCCCCCCCCTATTAAGGGCCTTCTTCCACGAGGCTCAGGAGCACTTCCTTCTGATGTGGTCACTGCCTGCGGTGCCATTGTGCCCCGCTTCAGCAAATACTTGCCGCAAATCCTGGCACACATTTTCTTGTGATGATCCTCCCCCCATCAAGGGCCCTCTTTCACGAGGCACGGGACCAATTCCATCTGACGTGGCCCCTTCGCATCCCTGTCCGGGGTATCACTATGACCCTCTTCAGCATTTCCGCGCTGTTACGTTCTTTGAACGGCCATCACTGGCTCCCTTCATGCTGCCATTGGGTTACACATGTCATAACCCTAATATTGACTCAGGCATAACCTTGTATGTCCTGATGATGATCCCAATAATTCACTAAGGGATCGATAAGTCATCGACTATGGTATCTTGACTCAATTGCTAAAACTTTTCATTATAATATGTGAACATTGGTACTTGCAGTTTGTGTCCTAACCATTGCGTTCTCATTCTTGTCACATTGATATGCCTGAGTTTGGAAGCTTTATGTGACCTTCTGTGTGTGCGTCTTCCCACTACAATGTTTTTTATTCCGCTTTAATAAATGTTTATGATTATTTCATTTGGATACCATATATAGAATTTATTGTATTTCTCTGTATATTTGTTTTTTGACAGTCTTCACATAAGGGACCCCTGTTCCTTTACAAATATTTAGACCCCTGGTCCCTTATCACCTATGGGTTTCCCTTGTCCTTTAGAAATATAAAAATTATGCTATGCAGCACAAAAGTGTGAATAGACACCACAAAGGTGATTTCTCAAACGCTAAATGGAACACACAGAAGAATACCAAGATCTGCAAAGAAATAATGAAGAAATTGATGAATCAGTAGCAGATTCCTCTCAAGTGGCTGCACATGAAGGAGGACGAAAAAGGAAATATAAATTTACTCCAGAAGAGGTTGAAATTTTAATAGCAGAGGTGTCAAAGTATCAGCATCTACTTCTTGTCACTTCCAAACTGCCTTAAGACAAAAAGGCAGCTTTATGAATAGAGATCCCCAAAAAATCAATGCAGTAGCCCCAACTGTGAGAACAGTTCATGAGTGTGAGACAAGGTGGCACAACTGCAAGAGGAGCACAAAAGAAACATTAACACACAACTGTCATTGTGCAATGGCAAACGGGGGGGGGGGGCAGAGTGTCTTGTGCCACTACCAGAAATTGAGGAGCTAGTAGCTTTACTAATTGGTCTGGAACTGGTTGAAGGACTTGAAGGGCCAGATACAGCTATGATTGAAGACAACGTAACTAATAGTAAGTGTATCTGCAGCATATATATGATGTTTTAACTAAGTAAAATATTCAAAAAGTGACTAAATAATTTGTAATGATAACACACATTTCACATATGAACTCCAGTATCAATGTTACACTGACGAGTAAGGTGACATGTAGCCATAGAGCCATAAAGCAACCAGGAATAAGCAAGCAGTAATACAGATACAATGCAACAATAGGTTTCATAAATTCGAGATCGCGAGGTGACCACATGAAAATAGTCAAGCTGAGTTCCTCAGGGTTACTACTGAAGTAATTTGTCCAGCAGAAGCATTTTCACTTCATTTTTGGAGGAGGTAGTCAAGGGGTTTGACCTGATTACAGGTAGCAGTGCATTCCATATTCTTGGGGCTAGACTGGAGAAGGAGCGGTTGTAAGTTTTCTTTTTGTTGAGCTTCTGTGTTTTTAACAATAGGGAGTTAGTGCTTCTTAAGAAATAATTACCCCCAGACAGTTCCAGCTTATTAGCCAGGTAGACGGGAGTGTTATGGTGAAGGGCCTTGTGTGTCATGCAGGCTATCTTCAACTGGATCCGTGCATAAGACAGGAGCCATTTTAGAAGTTTTATTTCTGGTGTGATGTGGTCAAATTTTCTGGATACAGTGACGAGCCTAGCCACTGAGTTCTGCATGGCCCTTAGCAGCACCAGCCTTGCTTTGGATAAACCTGCAAGAGTCGCACTCCTGTAATCTAATCGGGAGATGACTAGGGATTGGACCGTTAATTGAAAGTCATCAGGGGGCAAAAAAGGTTTGCATTTCCTTAAAATGTTCAATTGGTAATTGGCTCCCCTGGTGGTTGCACTGATATGATCTTACATATTCAGGTATTTGTCCAACGTTATACCTAGTGATCTAGTAGAGTCAATGACATGGGGGGTGAAATTGAGAGCTGTAAGTTGTTTGAGCCATTCTTCTATGGGGGCAGCGTGCTTGTGGGGGGCATTCAAGAGGAATTCCGTTTTGAGTGTGTTGAGCATTAGGTGGTTGCTGGTTAACCATTGTTAGGTTTTCAGTAGGGCACAGTTGACAGTATTGATGTCCTCAGTGATGAAATTTTCAAGTATAATTGGGTATTATCAGCGTACATGTGGTAATGAATATTTGAGTGCTTTTGAATTTCGGTGAGAGGTTCCATGAAGTAGTTGAATAGCGTGGGTGAGAGAGTGGATCCTTGAGGCACTCTAATCGAGACCGGAGTAATGTCGGAAAGGGTCTGATTGACTTTGATTCTGTGAGCTCTGTTATGTAGGAACGAGGCAAACCAGTTTAAAATGGGACCGAATAGCCCCACCCTTGCTTGACTCCAGAAAGTCATTCATGCTGCCATGTTTGACCGTATCTAACGCAGAGGAGTGATCAAGAAGTATCAGCAGGCACGGTTCATCTGATCAAGCAATCTCAGAGCATCGTCTACAATGTGTGTTAGAGCTGTTTCAGTGCTATGTACAGTTCTGAAGCCAGATTGGGAATGATCAATGTGGTTGCAGAGTTGCAGGTGTACGCATTTCTCTAGTAAGTTTGCTAGTATCGGGAGGTTGGTAATGGGGCAGAAATTATTGAAGTCAGACTGGTGTGTGTTTGACTTTTTTAGGATGGGGTAACCTTTCCTATCTTTAGGCAATCAGGAATCAAGCCCTGAGAGTGAGATGCATTGACAATCACAGTCCAAGGCGGGAGTATGGAGGATCTAAGCTCTTTGACGAGTTTTGCGGGCAGAGGATCATTGAAGTGGTTGGAGAGTTTTAGTGATATTATTGTTTTGAGTATGTCAGCTTTGTCTGGCATTCCAAGTAGCATTGGTTTTAGTAGTAAAACTAGTATGAGGGGATCTCATCAGTTGTTGCACTGGGAGGAGATTGGGCTGGGAATGGTTCATTAGACGCCGGGAGGTGAGTTGCAGTTCTGACTCAATCTTTTTTATCTTTTCCATAAAATAGCTGGAGAAGTCATCCCCACGGCTAATGGCCCATTATCTCCCGAATGGTGGTTACATTTGCAAGTTGCTTGTTGTTTGATGATTTCAAATAGTTTTTTGGGTCTGTTTTTAGCATTGTCAAGTTATGCCCAAAAGTATTCTGCTTTTGCTCTTTGGATGTGTGTGGTGTCCTTCTGTTTGACATGCTGTTTCCATGTTCTGGCTGCGTTGCTAAGATTGCATACTCCATTCCAGAATGTGTCTGTAATTGGAATGTTGATGCTTGAATCTTGTCAGTTACAACTTGGACCTGGAGGATGAGGTCTCTATGGATGTATCCTACATTAAACCTTCTGTCTACTGCTACAAACCTGTGCTGCAGTTCTTGCTAAAGGGTGCCACTTACCTCAATGTGTTTATTGTAGGAGCTTCTTGTCGAACTCAAGTGTTTGAGGTGTGCTAAGGAGGGAGAGATTCTCCATGATCTCTATGCAAGCCGTAAGTTGCACTTTTTCTCATTAAGGTTGCAGCTGAACCAGGGTTTGGAATGCCTACTGGGTATTCTTTTTAGCTGTTTTGAGTAATTGTATCAAGTATGTCTGACATGGATTGGGAGTAGCGTTCTGTAAGATCATTAACATTCTTCATGTTTCTGGGGGCAGGTAAGAGGTTGTTGTTAAAAGAAGTTGCATTAGTTAGATTGATATTTCTCATAATAATAATATTAATAACTAGCTACATTTTGTCCCAAAGACCTTGTTGTGTGTCCTGTACTTGTACATTATGCATTAGTATATGCTTTATAACAGTGTAACGAATCAATTTGATGTAATAAATGCATCCAGTCTGCACTGTGTACCAGGCTTTTGAGCTATCTTTGTATTGGGTTATTTTGAGGTCTCAGTAGGGAAAATAGTAATGGAAAAAAGTGAACTGCTCATCTATCCCAGCAAAAATATAACATGAATCCTTAGAGAGTTTGTTAGACCTGGCATCCTTGGCCTTGTTTCCCCCTAACATTTTGCCTCCAGACCTCCTGTTTTGCTGACTTTGTTGTTGCTGGCCTTAGGAGTCTGCAAACTTTACCGCTGCCAACCAGTGCAAAAGCGTTTGTGTTCTCTCCTTAAAACATGGTAGACTTGGCTTTCACACAATTGGCATATATAATTTGCTTGTAGGCCCCTAGTAAAGTGGCACTACCTGTGCCCAGGGCCTGTAAATTAAATTAATGCTACTAGTGGTCTTGCAGCACTGATCGTGCCACCCACTTAAGTAGCCCTTCAAACATGTCTCAGGCCTGCCATTGCAGCATGTGTGTGCAGTTTTAAACTGCAAGTTCGACCTTGCAAAATAAACCTTTTGTCAGCCCAAACCTTTTCTTTTTAATACATATAAGTAACGCCTAGAGTAGAACCTGGTTAGCACAGAGGGCGGCGTGCTATTTAAGCAAAAAGTAGGACGTGTGTTTATATGTCCAGATAGTGAAAAACCTTTAAAATTGTTTTTCAGTGCTGCAAGGCCTACTTCTCCCATAGGATAACATTGGAGTTGCCTTATTACATTTAATAAGCTGTAATTTCCAATTAGGAACAGGTACCTAGTTCATGTTTGGTGTCTTTGGAATTGTAATGAAAAATTCTAACTGATGGTGCAGTTGGATTTTAAATTACAATTTTGAAGATGCTATTTTACAAAGTTGCAAAAACAACAAGGTGATGGATGGAATGCTTGAATTAATGTCAGCCACTGGCAATCGCTCGGGCACCACACCCCAATCAATTGGTTTTTTCCCCACCAGTCCACCTAAGTTTGGACCCAGCCATAAGCAGATCAGTCTTGACCCTGCTCCTCATGGGAATAGTCCAGCCCGAACTGCCAGGCCATCCATCACTTTTTTGTATACTTTAGTGTGTAGCCCTAAGGGGGACGGGTATAATCAGATGTGGGTCCCGTGCACTGTGTCACTGGAACAAAGCTGTACCAGGCCGATGATCCTATAACTTGGGCGAAACTGGTCCTGTATTGCTTGTGTTCCAGTTCAGGGAGGACCTGGTTTGGCAGTTTAGGCTGGACTCTTCTGATTGGAGCAGGGTCAAGACTGATTTGCATATAGCTGGGTCCAAACTGAAGTGACATGGTGTGCAAAAAAAGATGGATTGGGATGCGGCCCTAAGTAATTATCAGTGGCTGAAATTAATTCAAGCATTCCATCCATCACTTTTCTGTATAGTTTAGTGAGTCACCCTAAGTGGGACGGATATGCCCAGATGTGGGTCCTGTGCACACTGTGGCACTGGAACCAAGCTGTACCTGGCTGATGAGCCCATAGAGGGCGAAACCGGTCCTAGGTTGCTTGTGTTATGGTTCAGGGAGGACCTGGTTTGGTAGTTCTGGGTAGACTGCTCCGATTGAAGCAGGGTCAAGACTGATTTACATATAGCTGAGTCCAAACTGAGGTAACATGGTGTGCAAAATAACAATGGGTTGGGATGCGGCCCTGAGCAATTACTAGTGGCTGAGATTAGTTCAAGCATTCCATCTCAAGGAGCTTGCACCACCAGTCTGTGTTGTTTAATCAGCGCTGGGATGCCTCCGGGTCGCCATGCGCTTTATAAATTAGATAAGATCCATGCCACACAAAAAGATGATGGACGGAATGTTGAACCTTGTCAAACATTCACCCCCAGTCATAGATCTGGGGTTAATCCATCGTTATTTTGCTCACCACCCCATTTCAGTCTGGACCAGCCATATGCAAATCAGCCTTGGCCCTGTTCCCCATGGGAACAGTCCAGCCCTAATTGCCAGGCCAGGTCCTTCCTGGACCAGAAAACAAGCATCCTGGGATCGGTTTCGGGGCATCACCCCTCATCAGCCAGGCTAGCTTGAAACTTGTGGCATAGCGAATGGTGTAAAAGCGACGCAAACCTTAAGTAAGATTTCTGAAGCCACGCAAAGCCACTTTGCATGGCTTTGAGTGGCTCTAAAAATCAGGAGTAATGCAACGCAGCGCAAAACGCTGCGTTGTGTTTCTCTTTCCTGGGTAGGCACTGCTTTGGTGTTCCCACGCAACTCCCATGGTTTTTGACGCATTCCCAGATTTACAAGACTTTGTAAACCTGGGAATGTGTCAAAAAGATACGCCTCTCCAGGAGAGGCGTAACAAAGAGAAATATATTTTTTTTTGCCTCGTTTTTTCCTCTTTTTATGTGTTCTGCACAAAAACAATCCTGCCTACAACACAGGCACCCTTGCACCATGGTGCAAGGGTACCTGTGTTGGCGCTAGGCTGCCAAAACGATGCCAGCGCAATGGGAAAGGACAGGAATGTGCCATATTGGATAAATAAAGCAAACACAAGGAGATGATGGACGGAGCACTGAAACTTTTCAGACACTCACCCCCAGTCACTGATCTGGGTTGAATCCATCATCGTTCTTTAGCTCACTTCGCCATCCCAGTTCAGACACAGCTATATGCAAATCAGTCTTGACCCTGTGCCTCATGGGAACAGTCCAGCCCGAACTGCCAAGCCATGTCTTCCCTGGACCGGAAACAAGCATCCTGGGACCGGTTTTGCGCTAACAGCCCTCATCAGCCAGGCTAGCTTGAATCCAGTGGCAAAGTGAGCAAGGGACCCACGTCTGGGCATACACTGCCAACTTAGGACGAACAAAGCAAACACAAGGAGATGATGGACGGAGCGCTGAAACTTTTCAGACACTCACCCCCAGTTACAGATCTGGGTTGAATCCATCATCGTTCTTTAGGTCACTTCACCACCCCAGTTCAGACACAGCTATATGCAAATGAGTCTTGACCCTGTGCCTCATGGGAACAGTCCAGCCCAAACTGCCAAGCCATGTCTTCCCTGGACCGGAAACAAGCATCCTGGGACCGGTTTCGGGCTAACAGCCCTCAACAGCCAGGCTAGATTGAATCCAGTGGCAAAGTGAGCAAGGGACCCACGTCTGGGCATACCCAGCCAACTTATGGCAAACAAAGCAAACACAAGGAGATGATGGACGGAGCGCTGAAACTTTTCAGACAATCAACCCAAGTCACAGATCTGGGTTGAATCCATCATTGTTCTTTAGTTCACTTCGCCACCCCAGTTCAGACACAGCTATATGCAAATCAGTCTTGACACTGTGCCTTATGGGAACAATCCAGCCCGAACTGCCAAGCCATGTCTTCCCTGGACTGGAAACAAAAATCCTGGGACCGGCTTCGGGCTAACAGCCCTCATCAGCCAGGCTAGCTCGAATCCAGTGGCAAAGTGAGCAAGGGACCCAAGTCTGGGCATACCCTGCCAACCTAGGGCGAACAAAGCAAACACAAGGAGATGATGGACGGAGCGCTGAAACTTTTCAGACACTCATCCGCAGTCACAGACGGGTATGCCCAGACGTGGGTCCCTTGCTCACTGTGCCACTGGATTCAAGTTAGCCTGGCTGATGAAGGGTGACATACCCCGAAACCGGTCCCAGGATGCTTGTTTCCGGTCCAGGGAGGACTTGGCTTGGCAGTTCGGTCTGGACTGTTCCCATGAGGCACAGGTCAAGACCGATTTGCATATGGCTGGGTCCAAACTGGGGTGGCATAGAGGGCAACAGAACGATGGATTTAACCCAGATCTCTTGACTGGGGAAGAATGTTTGAATCATTCAGCATTCCGTCCATCATTTGTTGCAGAATTGGATAAATAAGGCTCATTCCTGCCCTTTCTCTGTGATGCAGGGCAGTGCAGCAAGGTGACAGTTTAGACATGTAATAGTATGTGACTATCTAAGCTTATTTGGTGTTGTCTTGCATGCAGTTCAGTGAATATTTGGTTTCAATTTGTTATGTAGACAATACAAAATATTTTTGTTCAACATAACATAATAGTGAAATATAGCATAGCATAATAGTGAAGTACATGGTAATAAAATTGAATTACGTCTTCTGTAAATACTTGGGGGCAGATTTTCAAAACTTTTGCGCTGGTTTAGCATTACAAAAGTGATGCTAACCAGCGCAAATTTGTTTTTGTTGCTATTTTCTTTCCAGCGCAAAACTTGTTTTGCGCTGGAAAGCACTCTTTAAGTAGCGCAAAGCACTGCTTTGCGTTACTTTGTGCCAAGGGGGTTGTTACATGGGTGGTACATGGGCGTTCCCATGCCACCACCCATGCCTTTTGACGCAAAACCATATTTACAAATATTTGTAAACATGGTTTTGCGCCAAAAGTTAAAGCCCTTTCAAAGGAGGCGCTAGCAGGAGAAATGCTTTCATTTCTCCGTGCTTTTCCGACTTTGCATGCGTGCTGCACTGTGCAGCACGTATGCAAAGTGGGAAAAGCTTTGCATCGTGCCTTGTATAGTATTTTGTACAGGAAGGGTATCCTTCCTTTACAAAACCTATGCTACACTCATGCACACACCCTAGCGCTGCGGCGCTAAGGTATGTGCATGGCGCACGGCAGCTGAAATCAGCGCCGGCGCAAGGGAAAGGGGAGGAGAGAGCCATATCTCTGAAGATATGGCGCTCTCCTGCTCCCTCCCTGTCGAGCAACGTGGTGCAGCCTCGCGGGGTGCTGCGCTGCATTGCGCGACTTTTTTGAAAATCTCCCCTGGAAGTGATATGTAACAGATTGCATCATTATCACTATGCTTACTATTATATATGTCATATAATAACTTTTGCTGTTGCTTGTTAGTTTCAATGATAACAATATGACAATGTACATAAACTTTATATGTAATCTAACTTCACTTTAGTGAAAACTTTCTCAAAATGGATTTATGATTTAGCTAAATATTTGCTGTTGACTATTATGATTTCAAATGTCATTTAATGTCTGTGCAATAATAAAAGGTTAAACTAAACACAACTGTCTTGTTATGATACATT
Source organism: Calotriton arnoldi (assembly GCA_963921515.1). Lineage (NCBI taxonomy): Eukaryota > Metazoa > Chordata > Amphibia > Caudata > Salamandridae > Calotriton > Calotriton arnoldi. Next base: position 2,841,222 of record CAWUFW010000219.1, on the reverse strand, counting down.
TCTAACAAGTTGTAAGTAAAGAATCTATGGAACTGTTTAAGGTAACAGGCTGATACTATTAGGTTCCTACTATCACTTGAAGGCCTTACTGTCCTTAAGTGTATGCCCTTATGAAAACAAAATAGTCTCAATAATTTATCAGGTTAGAGAGTATGTAACAAGTAAACAAAACTCAGGTAAGGCGTCCTTTGCAGGAAAGGGAATACATTGAATGATAAATGTTGGTTTATAATGGCTGGATAGATTTTAAGAGGATTTACACTTAATGTTGTGACTTTAGAGATAACTATGAATAATGTGGTTTAAAAAAACCTTCCTTGTAACACCTAACCATGGATTGGTGAACCTCAAGTACAGCATTTAAGTATTAGCTTTAATAGGGAGGCACACATCAGGAACAACATCTACCACTCTTGCATGCACAATTAGTCCCTTACATATAATGACCTCCAATGTTATAGGGATCCATGCCTCATCCCCCACAGCATTGTATATTAACATAGAATAAGTGCAATTTTTGTTTGAAGAGGAGTAAGGAATCACCCACAATGCATATCAGTTGTGTTTACTTGGTGCAGAAAATTGTGATTTGACCCACACTCTTAGCTGGTGATCTCAAATAGACATTAAATAACTTGGTTATTACTCATTCGCTCATGAGAGAGGAGGAAACGGAATGCTGGCATCCCTGCTCTATCACCTCCTCTGCTTACGAAAGGGACCATGACACAAATCAAATTGTATATTTTATGTTTGTACGTGGTCTTCAGGCTTGTAAAAGGTAGAAGAACATAAGACTGAGATTTGGTATTTAATTGTAGAATCTGGAAGAGCACCAGTGAAATCAAACATATATCACTACATATACGGTTATGGCACAAGCTCTGACATATGGTGTTAATATCTAGCAGGTAGATTGATCAAAATGCACTGACGTTTTCCCTTAGGAACACCATACTCATCTACTTATAACTAAAATATGTACCTCATATCCCAATAATCTATAGTAACAATAAAAGAAATTTGAAGTGGTCCTTGACATGGTGACAGACAAAATCCGCCTGCAAGTTTTATTTGACAGTTGTGGAATATCGTGCACAATATGTGCTTTACTTTGAGAATTAGAATCAATGAATCAATCAATCGGCATTTGTATAATACTACACTGTCATCCCGAGGGGTATCTGGATGCTGGGGGAGCCATGTCTCGGTCAAAAAGCCAGGTCTTGAGTCTCTTTCTGAAGTCCGCCAGGGAGGTTGCTGTATGGAGGTGGAGGGGCAGGTCATTCCAGGTCTTGCAGACGCGAAAGAGAGGGGCTTCTTGTGTGTGGCAGGAAATGGCACCAATCAAGTGTGTGTAAAGTTTGTCAGATGCAAGTGAAGCGGTGCAAACAGGTGAGGTAGAACCCCTAAGCCCTCCAAAAGAAAAAGACCCTGAGGTCAACATATGATTATGGCAGGCCTGTGTGTGAGAAGTTGGCCTGGCATATGCTGTCCCTTAGTTATAGTGGGCACCTTGCACCAGTCCAAACGACCATTATTGATGGTAGGTTTAAAGACAACCTTATAGAAAGCAATCCTAGTGGTAGCTGTGGAGAGCAGCCTTCAGGCTAAGTCTTGAAGGAGTGTAAAGCAGCTTGGTTTACCAGATTATAACCTCTTGAATGACCAAATGAAAGGAGAACCACACAAGATATATATAAAATATATGTATTTATTTCTAAACACTCACTACTAATCTCTTTATGAGATTAGAGTCCAAGATGCACAATATCACAGTATTAAAACGACAGTAAATAGCACAATATACAATGGGCTCCAGGGGGAGACCAAACCATATATTAAGAAAGTGGTATAAGAACCACGACTTGACTAGACACAGTGCCTAGAGCACGTAGAATCACTGGGACCCCAAGGAACCACCGAAGGTAGTGACACAGGGGACCCACGGGGGACGTGTGCAGTGTGAGAACACAGCCACGAGCACCGTAGGATTCAATGCGGAAAGTCGCGGTTCGAATTTTGAAGATAAAGGACACTTAGGAGAGGACTTTCAGCAAACCCCTTTAGACTTAAGAGTTTCTAGGGCCAACACCCACGTGAGCACCGGAGTACTCGAGTTACCGCACCCAGGGAAGCCGGGTGCATAGGTGTCAAAGAGTGTCGGGAATCGCGGTCGTTTTCAATGGCGATCTGCTGCAAAGTGCTGCTGCCGTGAAGAAGGAACGTGTCCGGGTGTATCCAAGCCTGGATCGAAGATGTGAAGAACCTGAAAGCAGAGGGGACATTGTCTGGGTCACTAGCCAGTGAGCAGGAGCGGAGCAATCGAATGCCCACCGATGTCGGGTGCTTCAGGTGCGAAGAGGTGAAGCTTGACTCTGCAGCCACAGGGTCCTGGAGACGTCGATGATGACCAGGAGCCGGATTCGAGCTGTCCCACGAAGGATGTCGAGTACTGGGGTGTCGGTGATTGGATTGACAACAAGCCTTGGCACCAGCAACCCACGCAGGAAGAGAAAAGATGCTTCTGTGCGGACCAGCAAGGTCCTGGGGACTCCCCAAGAGATGGAGAGTCAGGACACGTCTGGAGCAACCAGGGAAGCCCAATTAAAGTTAGAGTTGCCTTGTTGGGGACCCACAGGTCAACGGACCAGGGATCGTGAAGGGACCTCGAGGGGAATCACAAAATGGCGGCCCGCGGAACACTCGTTGAGTGTAGGCCTGCAATCTTCGGTGTGATTACTGCTCGGGGTTAGGGCTACAAGTAGCCCAAAGCTCAGCCTCAGGGGTCACCGGAAAGCTGATGCTTCTGCAAATGGTCGCGGTGTCCAGGGGTTCAGGTTGCACGGTCTCCACAAGGGATACGGGCCTCAGACTTGCTGTGGGCACAGATCGACCTCAGAGACCTTGGAAAACCCACCTCCTGTGTGGCAATATTCTTCGGAGTCCGCAGGAGCTTCGGAGATGCCAACCGGTCAGTTGCGTTAAAGGTGCCTGCCTTGCAGGGGAGTAACTCCTTTACTCCAAGGGAGATTCTTCAGTCATCCAGCATAGTGTAGATCATCGAAGTACTTGGTTTTTGGTATCAGAGTTTAGTCCAGGTGTAATCTAAAGTCCTGTAGTCAGGGTTTCCTATTTTATGCCCAAGGAAGGGGTGGGACAAACTCTGGGGACCCACCTACGGGAGGGTCAGGAAAGAGGGGTGGCTACACCCATTTCCTTTGTCCAGTTTCGCGCCAGAGCAGGGGCTGAGCGCCCCTGTCACCGGTTTGAACTGGACTATGCACAGAGACACCAAATGTGCCCCCAGTGCAGACTTCAAAGCACTCTTGGAGTGCACCCACCTAGCCCCAATACACTAGAGCCTGTCTGGGAGGTGGTCACACCTCCCTGTTACAGGAAACCTACTGTCCAGGCCTCCCCTGCCGGAGTTTCGTCCAGCAGCAGGAGGGCAGACTTGTGTCTGTGGCTGCAGCATCCATTTTGTGATGCCAGGGCTCAGAGAAGCTGGTACCGGGTGTACCGGTGCTGTCATATCTCTCCCTCTAGGAGGGAGGAATCATACCTCCCACCCCAGTACTGGGATGGAGGTATGATTCCAAGGTGTTTGACACCAAACACAACATAATTCCATGCAGCCATTCTCAAGTTAGCATTTACCGCGAAGTTATAATGCACTTAAGAGTATATGGTCTGGCTGCATCACAAACAATCCCGGAATGAAGATTCCGAAAGCTGCAGAGGGGCCCTGCTCATGCAGGGGCACCCTCTCACATGAAACCCAGCACCCTGCCTTCAGGATTGTTAAGGCCTACCATAGGGGTGACTGATAGGTTTACATGTGCAGTGATATGGAGAGATATAGGGAACCTATATCTCAGTAAGGGGTGCATACACCACCTTACACAGGCTGCTGTAGCAGACCTGTGGTGTCATTTTGAAAGGCTTCCCAGGGGTGGCACAATACATGCTGCAGCCCCTGGTAGGCCTCTGGGGTACCTATGCCCTGGGTATATAGTATACCATATACTAGGGACTTATAAGGGTACCCCAGAATCCAATCTGGAGTGTACCTAAAGTACATGCAATCAATTTAAGGGGAAAGCAGATAGGCTGGGGTCCTGAATAGCAGGATCCCAGCCAAACTAAGTCGAAAACCAGCAAAACACCAGGAAAAAAGTGGGGGCAACCATGCAATCAGATTCCACCTTCCTACACTGTGCACACACTAAAATTTCAATGCTTAATTGAACATTAGTACGCAGTCCTCACAGAGTTAGAAGGTACAGGCTTCCGGGTCATTTGTGGAACCTCGGAGCGGCGTTCACCACGGCCAGCGTACTCGCTGTTCCAAATACTCGTACTCGGCATACCACGATTCTCTTGATGTATTCACTTGGACACCGCCTGCAGCAGAATACACCTAATTAAGGACCTCGTCCATTACCAGGACAACATTAAAGGAGGTTTTGTTTCACTCACCAGTCGGGACGGAATTATAACCGGCAGAGAGTCCTTCAGATCTGCAAGTATTGTCAGAAGCCCTGAAGAAGTTGTGGGGCACATCCCCAGACGAAACACGTGCTGGCTGGGCTACTGTTCGGATTAAAGAAGACAATATAATCACAACCACACTGTTTATGACTTCATTTGTATGATACATGTACCTTTTAACTCTGTGAGGACTGCGTACTAATGTTCAATTAAGCATTGAAATTTTAGCGTGTGCACAGGCCTGCCATAATCATTCCAGGTCTTGGAGGCGATGTAGGAGAAGGAACAGCCACTGCTGCGGTAGATGCGGGGGATGTGTGCGAGGGCTAGAGAGGAGGAGCGCAGAAGGTCGATGGAAGTTCAGTCGATGGTTGAAGTAGGATGGTCCTTGATCATGGAGAGCTTTGTAGGCGTGCGTGAGGATCTCCAGGATGAGTCTGGCTGCAGCGTTCTGTATGGTCTGGAGCATAGGTCTCCAACCGGTCGATCGCGAGCTACTGGTAGCTCGCCAACAGCTGGTCAGTAGCTCGTGGCCTGACTTTCACTTTAGTACCCTATCGTCATCATTTTGTTTATATTTTAGGCTTTTTCAGCCCTCTTGCCTGTGCCCACCTTCATAGGAACCTGCTGCTCCTGCTGGTTATTGGAGCCTATCTGGGGTGTGGCGAAGCTGTGACGTAGGCCCAGCATGACTCATGAGCAGTGTTAGCCTACCCATGGAGAACCACGATGCCTGCCTTCTGCTGCCTGCATCGTGCTTTGATTCTGCCTGACTTCGAGGCCGGAGCCACAGTTTGGAATGCACAATTGGCTCTGCATACCACAGCGCAGGAGATGCAGCACTTGCCACGTTAGGCACTACCAGACCGGCTTTAGGTTTGTAACCAAGAGGAACGTATTTTGTTTTAAAAAAAGAAATGCCTGTGCAATGTTTTTTTTGAGGCCTCTAAAACCCAAGCAGTTTTCAATGCTCAAGAATCTTAAGTGCCTGAAAAAACACGAGAAGGTGGGATTGCATGATGTCCCAGTTCTTATGGGTAAATCATGCACATGGAATTTAATCAGTGACGACACTTTAAAATCACTAAATACCCCCTGTCAACTTACAGATGTGTTTGGAGACAAACCTTTCAATACCTGCAATTGCATCTGCTAAAGTCTGTCATAGATGTAACACTCTTTGGTCGACATCCTTCCAAACGTGGCTATGACTAGGAGTAAGATGACATCATTATGTCGAGTAATAGGGAAGTTTCGCTTTTGATAGCCATAAGTGCTCGTGTGAAGTCGACCTAGGATAATGGCTATACATTGTCTGGTTTACATTGTGATTTGTGCTGTAATGAAGTTGAGGGTGTATAATGCAATGGTAGCCATACATTGATACAGTATTATTTATTTTTTTAATCCATTTGAAACACTTTTAATTTCATCGTTAAATTAAATCAGCATTTTACAGGCATCTTTTATTTTTAAAGAAATAATGTACCTTGCACATTATTCCTGGCCACAAAACGGAACCAGGAACATAATTTTACATGTCTATTCATTAAATTTTAATGAAATAATGGGAGATATGTAAAATTAAGTTCCTGGCTCCGGTTTGTGCACAGGGAGAACTTCCAAGAGGTGCTTTATTTAAAAAACAAAAAATACCTGGAAAACAATGCTTTATAATGACATAATGCAAGAAATTTAAAATGAAGTGTTAATTTTATTACACAATGACAATAAGGCTTAACACTTCACTTTAAATTTATCCCATTTAAAAAAGTACCTCACCCCAGCAGTGGCCATATTTTTCTGTTGTAAATAACAGGGAGAGCTGAGCATGGTTATAGAGAACACATTGTAGCCTTTGAAAAATCTGTTCGACGGGTATTATAATTTACACCTAGGTATGGCTCTGCTTAATTATCTAGTCATGCCCACCTATAAGTGTTCCTCATTGTTAAAAAATTATCAACCATCCACAGCTATTCTCACACCCACCAAAGACAAAATAATGCAAGTCATGTGCACCATACATGTAGCAGTGATTATTATTACATAAAGCAAATGTAGTCTGGCAAGAGAGATTTTTGTACAGTGCACACCCTGACCTCCGGCATTTCAAGGTCCTGGCGTGTGATAATTGAGAAAAAGAAGGTATGATGCAATAAAATAATTGTATTGCTGCATTTATATAGTGCTTACTACCCTTATGTGGGGCACTGAAGCACATACCTACATGGTCAGCAAGCTAATTCATGTAGGCTGTGTGGTTGGAAAGGTGTTGTCTTTATTTTGTGATTCTATGTGGTACGTGTTTCCATGTTGTGCGTGATGACCAGTGAGGTGCGGTTACCGAGTTATGGAATGTAGTAGTGTGGTGGATAAGGAGGTGTGAGAGACAGATGTGTAGTTTATGGTTTTTAGCCCGCTGGCAGCTGTGAAAAGCACTGCAGCACTGCAGGTCTGTATGATTTCTTATGATTGTAGTCTTCTTAGCTGGTTACTGCAGAGGTCAGGAGCACACAATGTGTTGAAGAGGGACGCCAAGACTAATAGCAGGCTTTCTGGTTTCATATTGTGCATTGCAGGCACTAAATGGATATCTCTTTATCCTTAATCAGTGAAGCTGGGCGTGGGCGGGACTTTGGGAATCATGCACATATTACTCGGCCTTTGGTAGCTCACGATGATTTTCACGGATCAGAAGTAGCTCTCAGTACAGAAAAGGTTGGAGACACCTGGTCTGGAGTCTTCTGAGAAGCTGGGTGGAGATGCCGGCGTAGAGCGTGTTGCAGTAGTTGAGGACGAAATCCTGAGTGATGGCCTTTCTGGTGTTGATAGGGATCCATCTGAAGATTCTGTGGAGCATGCAGAGTGTGTGGAAGCTGAAGGAGGCGACTGCGTTGACTTGTAGTTTCATGGTCAGTTGGCTGTTGCGGATGATCCCTAGTTGCGCGCATGTCTGTTGGTGTGGGAGTGGGTCCAAGTTCAGCTGGCCACCAGCTGTGGTCCCAGTCAGAGGTGTTGTTCCCAAAGATCAGTACTTCTGTCTTGTTGGAGTTGAGTCTAAGGCAGTTGTCACTCATCCACTTGGCTACGTTGGTCATGGCGTTGATGGAATTGGTTCTGGCGTTGGCAGGGTCCTTGGTGAGCGAGAGGATAAGATGAGTGTCATCTGCGTAGGAGATTATGTTGAGTCCGTGGGATCTGATGACATTTGCGAGTGGGGTCATCTAGGTGTTGAACAGGGTGGGGCTGAGGGATGATCCTTGGGGTACGCTGCATATGATATTTTTGCGTGCGGAGGTAAAGGGAGGCAGCCGGATGCTCTGTGTGCATCCTGTAAGGAAGGAGGTGATCCACTCGAGGGCATCTTGCTTTCTTGGCTTCTTTGATGTGCAGGTGATAGTTGCGGAGGGCTGTCTTGTAGGATGCTCTGTCGGTGGGGTTCCTTGTAGCACGCCATCTTTTCTCCAGTTGGTAGCAGTTGCGCTTGGTGGTCCTGAGCTCAGGGGTGTACCAGCTGGCTCTTTTTGAGGTTTTGCTGTCTTTTGTAGGTTTCAGGGGGGCAACTCTGTTGGTGCAGTTTGTGATCCAGGCAGAGAAGTTCTGGACGGCTTGGTCGAGGTCTGTTGAGGGTTCAGGTTTGGTGGTGGTGAGGGCCTGAGTCCACTGACTTCCGGTAACCTTGCTCCAGCTACGGTGGGAGGAGGTGTGATGCTTAGTGATGGTGTGCTGGGCGTCGGAGATGGTCAAGTGTACGATGGTATAGTCAGTTCAGGTGAGTTCTGTGGTTTGGCTGAATTTAATTCTGTCTCTGGAGGTGAAAATGGCTTAGTGCGTGGGTTCTGTGACCAGTTGGGTGAGGCCAAGGTTGTTCAGGTTCTCCAGGAGGGCAATGGAGGAATTGACGTCACTTAGTAGGATGTAGTGGGGGGAGTCGATGGTTATAGGGGCGATGAGGATGGAGATGGCATTGCCTTAAGGGGTCTGTAGGCAAGGGTGCCCTATATTGTGGTCTTCACGTCTGCCTGTAGTTGGAACTTGAGGTGTTCCATGAGAGGCGTGGGGTCATCAATGGTGATGGCGAATCTGATGGTTTCCTTGAAGATGATTGCAACGCCTCCGCCTTGTTTGTTGGTGCAGTGTCGGTGTTCCATCTTGTAGCCTTCGGGAGTGGCAGTGGTGATGTTGGGGTTCGAAGAGGGGTTGAGCCACGTTTCAATGATGAAGGCAACGTCCTTGGAGAGGGTGGTGATGGTGTCCCAGATTTCCATGGCGTGTTTGCAGAGGAAGCGGGCATTGAGTAGGATACATTGAAGAGGTTCTGTGTCATTCACTGTCTTCTTGGCGGGGGTGGCACGGGATCCATTGTCTGTTGTCCATTGTGATGCAGGAGAAGTGGCAATCTCGGCAGGTGAAGCGTCATTTGGTTGAACGAGGTGCGGCGGAGTAGCAGTTGACATATCAGCATCGTTTGGTCCAGCTCCAGGAGTTCTTGGCGGTGTATCGGAGGGCGGCGGTAGGGCCAAGCATGGATGGGCACAGATGCGCCTGCCTTTGGCGTGCCTTCAGTGTGGCCGTGCAGTGGACTCCATTTGTAGTCCTGGGAGGTGAGAGGGGTTAGCAGGGAGATGGGAGGGTAGGGAACGAGTATGGCGGGGGTGGGAAAAAAGGCGGGTGGGGGGGTTGGTGACTGCACGCAAATCACCCGGTGGAAATAGGGCAAAATAAAGAATAAGGGCACAAAAGAAATAAAGAAAAAAAGCTAAAATAAAATAAAGTTCAGATACGGACACACATGGAAGAGGTGAGGTTAGGGGAATTTCAATCATAAATGGTCACTACATGCAGTCCAAATATTGATTTTTAAAAACATTGGTAGAAATAAAAAATCTTTGGCAAATCAAACTTAAAAGCATGATATTGTACCTATAACAGCTGTAGGGAACCCAAAACTAGATTAATAGCAGCAATTACAAATGGAAGCAGGAAGGATGTAGCTGTTGCTAGAAAGGAGTACAATTCTAACGAATTTAAGTAGAATAAATAGGGAGAAAGCAATATGGCATGGGTTCTTAATCTACTTGGCGATGCGACAAGCGCAAGATAAGTGGTTTTATTAATTTTTTAATGTAATTTTACCTATCCCGTCATCTGTCGACTTCCCCCCAACCCCGCCCCACCCCGACTCACCGCTCTTACCTGTGCCAGCCACAACTGCAGAGAAATCTCAGCTGAACCTCTCTACGCCATCCCATAAATAACCCTAAATCTTCTCCTATAAAGATGATATGTGAAGAAAAGTAAACACACTCCAATGGAAATGGTCCTTCCTGACTGTTAGAGCGAATTTAGTCAGCCTGGTCCCTTACTGCTCCAACATCTGAAAACTCATTTATGGAGTCACACTAGGACTCTCTTCTACACATACATAATCATTCTTGCAACTATCATCTACTCCCCATACCTTCCGTATTATAATATACAAGTTAGCCATTTAAGAGGCACTAACCAGCCCTTAGGGCAGCGTGCATTGTATATAACAATTATGATTTGTGCTTTTTAATTTTACATGTACTGGTAGTAAGAGCATCCTAAATCAATTTAGCAAAACAGTAAGGACTACTTCTCCTTTTGAATACATTTGGAATTGCTAATGACATAACATATGTGATAAAAGTGGAATGGGGGCAGGTAGGAATGTCTAGTTTACACTCAAATGATTTGAAATTTAAATCCTACTTCAATTGTACCTTAGGATCAAAATTCAGTAGATGCAACCATAATACAGTTCACAAATTGTTGTCCTAACCATTTGGTGGCTGCTTGCAGTGTCCAAGTTCACATGCCCCTGCTGTTAGGCTTTGTGTATTCCTCACAGACAGTGACAAAAAGGCCTTAGTTGTGGGCCGGATGGGAAATCCTGGCATGTGGGTGGATCTGTTCTCTGCACCACGTGAAATTTCTAAGGAGTTGGCTCCCCACTCACAAGGCAACTCTAGTTTTATGTTTGCTCACACTTCTTTGAGCCTGGCAGGGGAATGGAATAACTATCCATACTTAGATGTGGGTATTGTGCAGGTTGTTTTACCCACTGCTAACGCTGACACCAGGTAGTCATATTAGTCCCGTAGAGACATGTGTATGGGCACTCCTAGACCATTGGGCACTATAGATAATTTACTACCCTGCTGCATGAGTGCTGCATTTCCATCTGAAAAGGGAGACTGAACTTTCACCTTCATCCAAGGCTAGCTGAGTGACTCCAAGGGTCCGTTGGCTGACCTCCTGTTCTGAGCTACAGGGACTCAAAATCCTCCAGTCAAAATACAATTCCTATAAAATTGTGTTATAATATTCTTTTGGCTTACGAAAAGATGACATGATTGGGTCATGATATTTCACATTTCTGAGACATAAACGAAAAACCCAAATACACTTGTCCCTATAAATGTTTAGTATCATAAGCACTCATGAAAGACCTTGGAAGCTTGGGCCTCACCCAATGAGTAAAGGGACCTACCCACATTGCCAGACACCTCCAGGACCCTATTTTCACCACCTTCAATAACATCAGAGTCATAGAGCCTACACCTCTTTCCTGGGTAGTTCATGCCCTCGTCAAGTTCAGCATTCCCGCGCCGGTCCAATGCACACATACCACCACCAGACCAGCCCCCAATACTGGAACAGAATCATTGACAAGGACTGAAACACCACCCTCAACACCCACCGACCCAAACACAGCAACAGCCTTCCCAAAACCATCAACATTTTCAACAATTGGATCTCCTCTTGTCTTCCCTGGCCCCCCACAAACACAGCAATACAACAAGATCTAGACCCAAGGCCAGTTGGTGCACGGAGGACTCAAATTCATAAAACGCCACTGCTAACAACAGGAGCGCAAATTGAGAATGAGCCAGGCCTATACAGACAGAAGCACTTAAAATACGCCCTCAAGACGTTAACACCAAATGATCTGGACCAACATACATGCCAGAACCAACAGAAGCAGATAAACATTTGACATTGTGAAGGATTTCACCTCACCGATGGCTGCCGACAACTCTATCACCCCCTCGCAGGACCTCTGCATAATGTCTTTCCATTCTTCTGCCACAATATCACCGCCATTTACAGCAATTCCAACCCGCAACCAGTTCCAACAGACCTTGGCAAACACCTCCCGATCACATCCAAAGAATCTGTGCTAACCACATGGCCCATCATCACCCCAGAAGAAACCACCGCCACTATGAAGTCCATCCGAATAGGGGCACCATCGGACCCTTACCCCCACCACAGCTACTCTAAAGGACTGCAACCGATTAGCACCATGCTCACAGCCATCCTGATTGCCCTCATTTCTTCCGCAACCTTCCCAGATGCTTGAAAACACACAACTGTCCTCTCATTGCTGAAGGAAACCTCCGTGTGCCCTTCAAAGTTCACAAACTACTGACCGATCTCCCTGCTACCATTCCCAACCACAGTACAGAAACTGCCCTCATAGCTGCCACAGATGACATCCGCATGACCCTGGACAGAGAAGACACAGTGACCCTCATCTTCCTAGACCTCCCTGCAGCATTTGACATGGTATTCCACCCCATCCTAATCAAACGCCCACACAAAATCAGAATCCTAGGACATGCATCCTGATGGATCCGCTGCTTCCTGACTAAAAGGACCCAGTCAGTCAGCCTGCCACCATACACCTTGGATGCCCACAACCCTCATCTGCGGAGTTCGGCAAGGATTGTCACTGAGCCCGACCATCATAAATGCATAAATGATCCCTCTAGCCTGCATCATCTGTTCTCATGACATCAACGTCCTCTCCTAAGCCGACGACACGCAACTTAGGGAGACCTTCCTGCACATAAATAATCATCCCCTCAACACAGGCACCCTTGCACTATGGTGCATGGGTGCCTTCATTGGCGCTAGGCAGCTAAAGTTAGCGCCAGCGCAGGGGGAAATGCAGGGCTGCACCATATTCTAGTAAATATGGTGCAGCCCTGCATTTCTAAAGAGACAAATCGTGTCGTTAGGCTTCTTGGCTTAACGACACGCTCCGCCACTTTATTGTAAATATGCCCCACAGTTCGGATACAGGAAGCATGTTATTCATGGTGAAAACTTATATTTGACATTAAGTAACTTGTGTGGATGGAGTCCTCAGCAACTGAACATTAGTAAGGGCAGGCTCCAACCTGGATCAGAAGTGGGGCTCATGTACTGTGCCTTTGAGTAGCTGTGATCCTCAGGGTTATGGCGGGAAGTTAGGGGTTCTCAATGCGGACAGGGAAAAGGTCCAAGGAAGCAATATCAATATCCTTGAACCAAGGAGGCATCAACAACAATGTATTGGTGCTGCCAGTGTGTCATTGTTAAGTTCTGTACAATCCTACTTTTTATTGACGTCTGGACAGCTCCATTGTGGCAAAATGGTCACTTGATTCACACTGGCAATTGTAAGACATCCACAGTTCTTTGGTAGCCTCTGCTTGTTGTCTGGACATCAACACAGTATACTAAAGTGGACAAATTCCATTTAAATTTTGGAGTCTAGTAGTAAACCCTTACTTTAGCCAGTAGGCCCGGACCTGCAAAGCAACTCATGAGGGATATGGCTCACTCCAACAGAGCCCAGTGGCAGGGTCAAGAGTAGTTTCACTTTGTACTAATTAGCAGGAACAATGGTTTATTTCCTGAGTATGCCCTAACTTAGCTTATGTTGGCCCTGTAGCTCACACATGCCATCAACCAACTGACTCTTGATATCACTTCTGAAGGCAAGCAGGCCATGTATGCCTTCCAAATTTAGACAGCTTGCCATTCCTTCTTCAGAGTCTTCACAGGTTAAGGAGTATTCTGATTTAGATTTCTGCCCTTGGCACTTGTTTTGGTCAGTGGCTGCCTATGGGTGTTGCACTAATCCTTTCAGTAACTCTATGCTAGTTATGATCATTTACTATCTATTACCTGCGCTTGCCTCCAGCGTAGGTAGTGATCCAAAGGCACGTGCTAGCCTGGTGTCAGGTTCATTTGTGTGTACTGGGAGCCAGCACCTTTGAAGTTTAAGATTGATAAAGCCTTTATTCAGGGAAGTCAACAGGCCACTCTGCAACTTTACTACAGGCTGCAATTGGCAGGACTCTGACATCTTATTATTGGTCTACAGTATAGGGTGTTTTAAGTAAATAACGTGTGGCAATCATGGGTATTCCAATGATAACATGTTTAAAAGGACAAAGCAGACACACTTTAACAAGTTTTGGCAGGGGCAATAGGAATAGAGTAATAATGTATACTATTAAATGTGTTATTACACTATGGGGTAGATTTACTAAGATTCCGTGCCATGTTTGTGTCACAAAAGTGACACAAATTGACCCAAAATCGTTTTTTCCCAATTTACTTTCCAGCGCAACTTGTTTCGCACTGGAAATTCACTTGAAAGTAATGCAAAGCAGCGCATTACGCTGCTTTGCATTACTTAGCGCCAAGGGGACTTTCCAAGGGTTTTGCATGGGCGTTCTCATGCAACCACCCATGGTCTTTTTTTACACAAAACCCTATCTACTAAAAAAAGTGGACAGAGTTTCACGTTGTGCCAATCTCGTAGGATGGGCAAGCAATAACTATCATGGTCAGCTATCAAAACTATGCACAGCGGAGTTCCAACGAACATTCTACTAGGGAGAAAATAAGGGAAAGGGAGGGGAGAGGGCAGGAGGGAGAAACCAAAGGAAGAAAAGGAAAAGCTTGACCAGGATACAACGCATCTCCTTCCTAAAGGGGAACAGGAAATTTTAAAAAAAGCATAAAGTTTTGCAGAAGGAATTGCCTAACAGAGTAAAAGGATTTGTGCATGCAGGAGGAGGTAGACTAGCTGAGATCATAATCTTTGTGCCATACAGGTTTAGTGCATTGCCTCCTCAGAGACCTCTTGTCATTGCCACATACACCTTCTTCCTCTTCCTCCTCATCAATACTTGCAGTTTTATCTTTCACAATTCTGTCCATACTCCATGTTTGATTGTTGTCTAGTACCGCTACATTTTTCATTACCTTACAAATCTTCCTGGGAGCTGAAAAGTTTGTAGAACCAGAATAAACAGAACGGGCAATTTCACTCTCACCATACTCCCACCTCCCAGTTCACAGACTTATGGCTTATTTTGCTGTTGAACTTATCAGAATATTTCTGCTGTTAGGTCTCAACTCTTTCCATGACCTTCCCACGATCAGGGGTATTCCCCATAAGCCACTGGGGACACATCTTGGTATCTGGAATCCTCCCTTTTAAGGATAAGAAAGGAGAAACCCTTGTGACTGTGTGAGGAGTGACGTTGTAAGATGGATGGAGAAACCAAAGGAGGAAAAGGATAAGATTATACAGGATACAACACAAGGCGCAATCGAGGAGAAATTATTTTATATCTCCTCTCTTTTCGGACTTTGCATGTGTGCTGGACTGTACAGCAAACATACAAGGTGGGGAAAGTTTTAAAGTTAGTCTAAGTATAGTATTTTGTAGTGGAAGGGTATCTTTCCCGTACAAAACCTAGTCTAGACTCTATGGTGCAAAGGATTGTGCGCCGGAGCTAGGGAGAGATATAGAACAACAATTGGCCCTAGGATTCCTTTTTCGTGCAATAAGTCAAACTAAGTTTGTAATTCAAAAACAGTTTTCATGCAGAAACATATTCAGCATACAGTATTCAATACACGATGCACTTCGCGAAAGAGAGAATAGATACCCACTATTTTAAACACAAAATGTCTATTTTATTCATAGTATCAAAAAAACACAAGATATGTCATTAAGAAACAAGTAATTTGTCAGGAGGTTGCTCCACAGAAAGGGGGGAAGTGAAGAGAGTGCTCTTGTGGGTGAAAGAAATTAGAAGGACACAGAGTGGAAGCGGTTCAATAAAGAAGGGTTACAATGATTTGACGCAGACAACTGGTTATTACATTAGTACCAGTTGGTTGTGGCCTGTCCATAAAACATCATTATTTCAATAGTTCAAGAAAATTCATATAGGGGGGGCGCGGGGCTGGTCGCGGTCAAAGATGGCCACCTAAATTGCAAGCTCCGCTGCGAGGGGGGCTTCAAACGGAGTCAGCGCCTCCTTTATGCATGACTCGCAGCATAGTTTTGGTGTCGCGGGTGATGTGGTGAACTCGGGAAGCGGATGAGCCGTTTCTTTGAAGTATCGGCGGCGTGGTTCCTGAACAACGGGAGTTACGCAATATGAAAGACTCTCGGCCTGAGAGTCTGCCTGCAGCCTCGACTCTGAAGTTCCACAGCCTTCCGTCCTCAACATTCCATTGCTCTTAATTGAGCTCCCGGCTTCTCTGTGAGGCAGCTGGGCCTGTGTGTTACATGACGTTGTTGGTTGATGACAGCACTGCTTATCAACGATCCCATGAAGCCTGACTGTTACAGAGGCATCAGTATCAACAGCTCTAAAAGCGGGTGAGTGTTATGACTGATATTAAAACTGGCACTCTGCTTCTTTGATGGCCAATGCGAAGTGCTGCTCCTGAGGAGACATTTTGGTCTTAGTTCTGGAAGACTTTAAACAGCACACTTCACTTCGTTTCTTGCTTGATGCCTAAAAGTAATCGTCCTTTTCCACTCAGATGGACTAGAGATGTTCGTGAAGTGATTAAATTAAAACTTTATTCCTATTCATAAAATTCGCAGTTCTGATTGGAGTAAATGAATGAATAAAGGATTTTATGCCATGGTTCAAATCTGCGGCTGCCACGCAATATTTACATTTAATTTTTCACATCCAGTCACTTTATTGAAATGCTCAGGACTTTTTTTCAGTTTATACATGCAATTATTGTCCGATCAGCCGCTTTAATTTAAAGATATTGCAGTACTCCTCAAACCTCCTCAAAGTCATCTGCCACAGAACACTTGTCGTTGCATTCATAAAAAGTCAGAATTCTAACCTGAAACCTGACAAGCAGACTAAAAGGAAGATGTTTAAAGTAGAACTGAGATATTGAGAGACTGATAATTTAAAGTGATAATTTGCATGTGATTTTGTCATCACTTCGTGTCTCTACATTAACTCATTGCTTCAATACATTGTTTTGGGTTCTTTTAAAAGACAAAAGACAAAATGTCTACTGCCAAGCATGGAAAAAAACTTCTAAACAACCTCTTTTCGCGGATGTACTCAAACAGCCACAAAACACAACTGCAAAAAGTAGTCCTCCTACAGCAGAAGGTTCACTACAGGTTAACCCAATCACGCAAGGAGAAACTATGAACCGTATTCTACAAGAAATTTCTGCGGTCAGTCGGCGACTTGAAGGAATGGATTCAAATATATCCTCTTTAGCAGCAGAAACTAAATCAATACGAGCAGATATTGCAGGGTTCCATGCAAAAACAGAAGGACTCGACCATAGGCTAACAGTCGTGGAAACACGTCTAGAATCGATACAAACCAGAGACCAAGAGATACTATTTCTACGCAGTAAGCTGATTGATTTGGAAGATCGAAGTAGGAGGGATAATGTTCGCTTTTGCGGTATTCCGGAAAAATAGAAGGCCCAAACGCTAGAACATTCCTCCGAAATATTCTTCCAAGTTTAATGGACATTGCTTTTGATCCTCCATTGGAGATACAGCGTGCACATCGAATTGGTCCATTACGCAAGGAATCTGCAGTATACCCGCGTCCTCTCATTGCTTGTTTTTTAAGGCATGAGCAGACAAGACAACTATTAATATCTGCACGCACTCATGGTCCATTTACATATGATGGACATGAAATTTGTATTGCAGCCGACTTTTCTAAAGAGACTAATGATCGTCGCAAGGCATTCCTCTCATTGAGGCCTCAATTACGCCAAATGGACATTAAGTATGGTCTTTTCGATCCTGCCCGCTTCCGCATCACCAAGGATGGAATCTCCAAAGATTTCTATGATCCTGAAGACCTACGTCTATTCATAGATCGCTGGAAACCGCAAGATATGGAAACTCAGCACTCTATTCCAGAATTAACACAATCCAATTCCTCTATACAAACACTGGGCAATGCACGACGGAATATCAACAGTCCTCGGCAGCGTGGCAGAGATCTTGAAAGAACTATTCGAAGTCACGAAGACAAGGCTGCAGTCCTTCAAACTGTATCTACTTTTACTAAGGAGCAACATAGGGATAAGTCCCGCTCTCCCTTAAAATTTGCTCTGGACGTAGAATGTGGATAAATTAGTACTCCTTTACAATCTCGGTCTGAGTCATAGCTGTGTTCACACTTATCTCCTTCTAGGCAAATGAACGAACTCAATGAACTCAAATTATCGAGAAAAATGAAGAACACCCAGTCATCGGATAGTTGAATATTGCAACTGTTGACCTGTTTAAATTATATCTGATTTTATTATATTTATTATATTAATTGTATTAACTTTGAATAACAGGTTTAGTACTACATTTATTCTCACATACATGATAGACATCCTTCATATTTATTAATAGATTTTATGATTGTTGTTACCACAGCTCTACATGAAATAGTTAATATTATTGTTGATAATTCAATCTCTTTTATCTTGATTGTATTGTTTATTTCTATACATGCAAATCCTTTTAACTCAAGGGTTCAATAGCATGTTTTGATATTATAACATAATGTTACATCCTCCATTAATAATAATATACACTCCGTTCTATGCATTATAATGGCCCTTTTGGTTCTATACTTGTCAATCATTGTTTTACTCTCCCGATGGAGCCCCTCCTCGTAGCGATGCTCCAAAGTGTCTGGACCCACGGTTAAAAGTTTGAGGTCCCCTGTGCCGTCCAATAATTGGCACTCCCTTCTCCCTATTACCCTTCCTTGTTATCCTCCTTCATTCCAAACCTTTTCCTTTCTCCCTTTAACAACTTGCATTACCTACTATTCTTCTTGTTGATAGAGACCCAGCTACATACACATACGCTCTCTTTGGTTAACAATTATCATTACTCTTTTGGTTATCCTATTATCCATTTGACTCCTGTTACGGACCAGGGTTCCTCTGCTATCCACTTTCTCCTCTCCCGCCTCTCTTCTTACTCCTTTTCCTTTCTCTTTTCATACTTTTTTTTTTTCACATACCTAACAATACCTCACGAATTCTTTTAATTTATTGTGACACATTCTGACATTTATAGTAGTCATTTACTACTAGCCACTTCCCTTTGTTTGGCATGGTTATATCACTACCCTTCGTGTAGTAACATGGAATGTTCATTGATTAACACACTACATTAAAAGGAAAAAAATACTCTCTTATTTACAATTAAAACAGGTGGATATAGCTCTCCTCCAAGAAACCCACCTTGATACTAAAGAATCTGAAAAACTGCGTAGAGACTGGGTGGGAAGGGTGATTCATAGCAGTATACGAAAGGGACAAGATCCAGAAGCGACTCCTACTCGTAAATGTGGAGTTGCGATTCTTATCCGTAAATCCCTACCAGTGACAGTGTTAAAAACTTGGACAGATCCGGACAGCCGATATGTCTTTACCAAACTACGAATTGGTGAAACCCATATTTGTGTTGGCTCAATATACGCTCCAACTGGAGCGAAAAAATCATTCTTTCTCCAGTTGAACCGCCTTCTAATTGAGATAGGCGCCTCTCAACTGCTTATCGGCGGAGATTGGAATTTAGTGCGTGACCCGGTCCTGGACAAAACAGGCCCTTTAGATAAGTTTAATGCGGCAGACAGAGCTTTGATGAATGATATATTGGCAGTCAGTGGTTTGGTAGATCACTGGCGTCTCTCTCATCCGGCAGATACAGAATACACCTTTGCCTCACCTACTCATGGTACACTTTCTCATCTTGATTATTTTTTAATCTCTCAAAACGTGGTTCAACTGACACAAGATTGACAAACCTTAGAGGCAGCACTTTCTGATCATTCCCCAGTCCTGCTTTCAATGGAAATTGGATTGGCCAGACCGGGACGTAATCCCTGGCGTATGAACACCGAGCGTTATAGAACCCCTAAGAACAAAGTTCTATTGCAATCTCATCTTCAAGATTACATCTCTGTCAATCGAGGATCCGTTAATTTGGGCAGAACTCTATGGGCAACAGCAAAAGCTACTATACATGGACAGCTCATGAGAGATGCAGCACAAGCTAACAAACAAACTGCTGCTCGACAGAAAGAACTGGAACAAGATATTGCGAACTATACTCATCTATACACAGACAATCCAACACTTTTGCATCGTAAATCCTTAGAACAAGCTCGCATGGCTTTAAATAATCTTTTTGCCTCTCAGGCAGAATATGCCTTACACAGAATGAAAGGGAGACATTATGAGCAGGGGGAAAAAGCGGGTAGATTATTGGCAGCGCAGTTACGACAAAAAGAAGCTGCCATGGCTATACCGGCTATAAAATCAGCGGGAGGCATTACGTTAACTAGACCTCAAGACATTGTTAATGAATTTGGTATGTTCTATAAATCTCTCTACACTGATGAAACTCAAATTGAGGGCGATAAATTAGACACTTTCCTTACACAAGCAAATCTACCTTGTTTATCAGATGAAGATAGAGATTTACTAGAGGGAGAAATTACCACGGAGGAAATCTCACATGCAATAGCTAATTTACCTTATCATAAGGCCCCGGGTGAAGATAGTTTCCCTGCAAAATTTTATCGTTGGGCAGGGACGGAAGTGATTACTTCTCTTCAATCTGCGTTCCAGGAAGCAGAACAGGGGACTTCCTTGGGCCTCATATCTAATAAAGCTGTCATTGCTGTATTACCCAAGCCTTGGGAGGGATCCTTTACTTTGTGGCAGTTATAGACCTATCTCGCTATTGAATTGTGATATTAAAATTGTAGCTAGCAGTTTAGCCTCTTGCTTACGTAGAGTTCTACCCTCTCTGATCAATCCTACACAAGTCGGATTTGTTCCAGGACGTTCATCTAGGAACCATCCTCGCTCTTTAGCCCACACTCTATGGTATGCCAAAAGTCTTCAAAATGATGCACTAGCTTTGTCACTTGATGCGGAAAAGGCATTCGACCGCATTGAATGGGAATATCTTTTTAAAGTGTTACAAAAATACGGGTTGGGTGATCAATTCATAGCCAAAATACGTCTCCTATACGATAATCCTACTGTCATACAGTCTGCAAAATATTCACAGCTTCGACAATCCTTGCAGAGGAGCTTAGGACCTCAACCCTGGCTACTACAGGCTTCACCAGTAGTAACATATCTCCATACCTGGGGAAAGAATAAGGGGGTTACATCTGGTTTGTATCAAACACTCACATCCCATCTTTTTTCACAACCTCTCTCGCAGGAGTTGCGTACTAGATGGTAAGCCAAATTATCAATTTCATATAAGGATGATGAGTGGTCAGAGATTCTCGATGATTTAAATAAGGGTACACGTGAAGCACGATTGAAATTTTGTCTGTTCAAAATCATTCATGATTGGCATTGGTCACCAACAAAACTACAAGGAGCTGGCTTAATTTCCCATACTAATTGTTGGGGATGTGATAGTAATGCTTGTGACATATCTCATATCATTTGTGAGTGTCTGTTGATACAACCTTTCTGGCATTATGTGGGTAAAACCTTACATTCTACGATGCCTCTGAAACTTCCGCTCTCGCAAGCCACTATTCTTTTACATGATACACGTTAATCACAAACACTCTCTAAACCTCAACGCCGACTTTTGCACACAGCTTTAGCTACAACAAAAATATGTATATTGCTGCAATGGAAATCACCTAATCCGCCGTCACAGGAAACTTGGTTGGTAGCCATGATTCAAACAGCTTCTTATGAACGTATTATATACAATATACAGGACCAGACTGATTAGTATGGTCACCCTTTCTAGGTTCAGGCAATGATAATAATTAATTTCTGCAATGAATTACTCAAATTAATCAGTGATCGTATTGGCTACTAGTAGATAATTCCTAACACATACCGTATTTAATTATCATCTTCCATCGCTTCTGGAGCTTCTCTCTATGAGTGTATACGTATATGTTTACATATATAAGTATTTATGGTATCGATTCACCTTTATCCTTCTCCATTCCTACATGATTCGATTAACTAGGCTTTGACTTATTTACCTTACACCTTCCCTCTATATACTATTATTTATTTTTATATCCCCATTCTCTTCATATTATTCTCTCCTTTGACCCTTTTCCCCCTGGATCCGTAACATTATACCAATGGGGTTGTAATATTTAACATTGTTTAACCTTTCCTTCCCCCTTCCCCTCTAGATTAATACATACTCTCTGTAGAATGGTAAGTATTCATTCACTTACATTATCACTTATTATATTAACGTGCATCAGGCACATCTATTCATTTTCGTCCTATAGTTTTCCATATCTTAATGTTCCAAAATGATCTATTACAAACATGTTACATTAATTTCTTATCAACTGCAATTTACTGTTTTTTAATCCTTTTATAGGTCACTTTTCATATTATTGTTATTGATATCTGTATATTCAATAGCTCTTGAACCTTCTTATATTACTCCCCTCTCCCTCTTTCTTTTTCCCTCCCTACTCCCTTCCTTTTCTTTCTGGGTTCATCACCAAATTAATTAATTATTTATATATCTATGTAGTTATATATCCTTGTTAACTATTAAGAGACCCAAATTGTATCTATTCTTATCAACCTATTTATATATTTATTGTAAAATAATTTGAGTCATTGTCTTCATGATGAAATTATATGCAAAAGTTTAATCAAAAATTACAACACAAAAAGAAAATTCATATAGTGTTGCAGAGAAGTATATCATCTGTTCAAAGGACGGGATGGAAATTATCATGTGGTATAGGCCCTATTGGGGGTATATGTCGACGTTTCGGCCCGACTGAGGCATAGGGGTACTTTTTAACCTCCGCATGCGGGTCTTCCTCAGGACAGGGAAGGGAGGGGGGCAACCTACAGGAGTAAGTATGAGAGTTTTAGGTATATATAAAACCTTATGGCCGATAAAAACAGTGGGATCTGAAAGGTACTAGGTATACTGACCTAAATCAGGTGCCTGGCGTTGGAGGCCCTGCTGCCACCTCTCAAGGGCACATAGTCTGTGGGGTAGAGGTGCATATTTTAGATTGCCCATGCTGAATAAGGGTCATAAAATCCGAATTAAAATTGATTGTGATTAAATGTCCTCATGCACTTACCCGCATCTGATTCGCGGATGGGGTCGGCCGAAAACACTGATAGTAGTCGGTCGGTAATCTTGACTCAACCAGGAAATGAATCCGTTAATGGTGAAAGAATCACCCTTTTAATCTGCAATGCAAGTGAGGCATTCTATTAAAAACCGATCAGGGCTGAAAAAGCTAAACCAGCCTGGGCGGGGGACCAAGCCAATCTCTACAATTACCTTCGTTTATTCCAAGAAGTCTCAGTCGATCATCCGTCCATACGAGCGACATGAGACTGACAAGTGGGAAGCTGCCGGTTATGTAGGCATGCTCCGGGCGCGTGTACGTTACGAAAAGAACACCGTAAACGTACACCGTCAAAGGATGGAAGAAAGACTGCTGAGATGTACGTGGCTGTACTCCAGCAGGTGGTTTTCTCAATACGTAAAAATGGTATTGTTGGCAAAGAAAGGAAATTATTCAAAAAGCTACTAATGATACTGAATGCGGAGTGATTCCAACATTAGAAACGGAATGAAACGAGTAATTCCATGACAGAACTTATATGATCTTAATTAAACTTTAGTGACATTTGGACCGCAAAAGATTCCTACATTTAGAATCCGAATGAGATACGGAAAGGTTCCATCAAAGAAATGCAATCATTTAACACTAATATTGAATGCGGAGATATTCCAAACATTCAAAATGAATCATGTTTTAGTGCATACAAGTAATTCCAAGAGTGAATTACAATAGTCTAAATAAACCATAAGTGACACTTTGGCGGCAATTACACGGACACATACATGAAATTACGAGAGTGAGGTGTATGATATAGTGACGTGGTGTAATTCCATGACAGAACATCACTGATCTAAATTACACATTAGTGACATTTAGGCCGCAAAGATTCCCACTTTAGAATCGGAATGAGATAAGGAAATGTTCCATCAAAGAAATGCAATTATTTAACAATGATATTGAATGCGGAGATATTCCAACCAAAAATTAATTAATCATATATTGGTGCATACGAGTAATTCCAAGAGTGAATTACAATGATCTAAATAAGTGACATTTTGGCGGCAAATACAAGGACACATACATGAAATTACGAGAGTGATGTGTATGATACAATGACGTGGTGTATAATACTTAAGACAAAATAGACAATATTTACATAGTGTACATCGGAGAACTACACAGTTGAATGGAGAATATTTACATAATGTACATTGAAGGATAATAAAAGGGGGTTAATATGTAACCCATCCGATAGAACAGTAACAGTCTAATACACAATGGGAGGGGTTAGTGTGTAATACGCCCTCAGCCATTGTTTAATGATGCTACCTGCCTTGTAATCTCCTCATGTTCATTCAAACCCCTTAGGACTGAGTCAAAAATGTGAATCCATTTGCATTCTCTTACATTAAGGGTGTTAGCAAAATTCCCTCCCCTGAGGTTGACCTTCACTTTCTCAATCACCCACCATTTGAGACTCTCGGCCGAGTGTTCAAAAGTGGTAAAGTGCTCAACAAGAGGGGCGCCCTGGACCTTGCATCGGATCCTGCTACAGTGTTGCAGTATGCGGGTTTTTATTTTCTGTATGGTTTGTCCGACATATAGAAAATCACAGGGGCGTTGGTGTGTTCCTGTAACGTGTGTGTATAGCCATTGTGTGTGAAATGTTTGGTCTTCTTATTCATGGGACAGGCCTTGCACTGTCCACACTTAAAATGGCCTTTCGTGGGGGGTATGTTCCAAAGTGACATTTGACTGTCCCTAGATCTTGTAGGGAGAAGGGATTTGACCACAAAATCCCTCACATTCTTGCCTTTCCTGAATGCATGCATTGGGGGGTTCTACGATCCCTATTTCGTCAGCCACTAGATGCCAATGGCGGTTGGCGATCTTTTTGATTTCGTTGCTCTTGGTGCTGAACGTCGTGACGCATACCATGCGCTCCTGCTCAGCCATGTTCTTACTTTTGGGTTCTAAAAGAAACTCTCTATGGCAGAACCAGGCTCGTTTCCATGCTTTTTTAGAAGGCTCCCCGGGTACCCTCTCTCCATCAAACGAGTCATAAGGTCTGCAGATTCCTCGAAGAAATCGTGCTTTTTTGTACAGTTCCTACGTATCCTCAGGAACTGGCCGAAGGGCAAATTGTCCCTGAGGTTACGAGGATGATGGCTAGAGTATCTTAGCAGAGTGTTCCTCTCACTTGATTTCCTATACAGAGTGGTGTGTAGCATACCTTCTTCACCCTTGATTGAAATGTCTAGGAAGTGTATGACCTGATGGCTGAAATCAAGTGAGAATTGAATGTCGCTTGACCTGGCATTCAGCCAAAGATGGAATTCATTGAGTTGTTGCTCACTGCCTCGCCATACCATCAAGCACATCATCTATATACCGTTTCCAAATCTCTATACATTCCCTCTAGGGATTCTGATCGCTCAAGATGTGTGTTCATAATTATCCATATAGATGAGCTAGGGAGAGAGCAGGAGAGTGCTATATCTCTGTAAATATGGCGCTCTCCTGCTCTCTCCTTCTCATGTAGCAAAGCACAGCATTTTTGACTGCTGCGCTGCGTGAGAATTTGGTAAATAGACCCCTATATCTCTCAAGTTGGGATAAATCTGGGGGAATACCAGCCAATACAATGGTTTAACACATAAATTCTTGGTTACACTTATGGTCCATTTGTACAAAAAGTAACCTTTCTTTCACAATATGTTCGAAAATATGCAATACTCTAACAAAACAGTTCAAGGATTTCACTGGCATATTTATAAACAGAGACACACATTTGAAATAAATGTGAATATGACATCAAGAAATAGTGCTTTGTGCATGTGGTGTGGTAGTTGTGTGATTATAATTGTATGTACACTGGTTGACTGAGTGTTTCTGGGTCTTTTTGTTGTTTTGTGTGAACAATGGCTAAATTATACCTTGTGATGTTGATGTTTAATTTTAACATAAGATATGGTGATATCATTTACCTATGTAACCATACTTTCATTCTTTTTAAATCACTTTAACTTATAAAACTGTGTTACATACATCCATACAATAAAATGCTTTATTTGAAGAAAATTAGAATTTATTGTTTAATTGTTCACACACATTCTTGGGTGATTAAAAACACAACACAAAGACAAATCAAAATGTACATTCCTTTGATGATTTTACTCACTTGTATGTAACATTCTTATGAGATCATTTGAAACATGAGAGATTTTCTGTACATATTAGAGACAACCACACTGTGATTTTAGAGTTTCTATTTCTGTTATTGTCTGAGATATAATATAAATCAACCTACACAATATGTAAATTACCTTGTGATTATTTTTTTTATTGGTTCAACCCCAATCAGAAGAATTGATCATACTTTATGAAAACAATAGCAACTATTCCATTCCTTTTAATATGTCCTTCATGCGAATCCATTTCTACATCTAGGCCAACATCCATATTTGACATGGTGGATAGATTGTCAGCAGTATATGGTTCTTCCAAAATATATATTTTACCTCTAATCGCAATGTTGTGTTAGATGCAACATACAGTAATCAGATTGCACACTGTTGTTGGCTTATACACAAACCGCCCATCAGAAAGATCTAGACATCGGAATCTTGACTTCAATATGCCAAAGCAATGCTCAATTATTCCTTTTGTCCTACAGTGGGCAGTTTTATATGCTTCCTCTGAAGTATATCTTGAATGAGAAAATGGAGCCATTAACCATGGCCTGAGAGCATATCCCTGATCACCTTCAGAAAAAAAAAAATTATTAAAACATTAAAAACAGTTTACTGTTATGATAACAAAATCTGAACACTTAAAACAATGTTAAGTTTTATGGAAAACATGTTTATTACATAGAGAGATAAGTATAACTATTTTTCCTACAACAAAGCAATAATGAGAGACATGTTAAATATTTTCCACTTTACAACATACATAACACATAAACACCAAATTTAAATCACATACACTGAAGTGCTAAAACCAATATTAAACATTTACTGCAAATGCATTATTTTTGAAAATAATTTGACTATGCATTTATGTATTTGAATATACGTGATACAATCCACATGGAAGGAATAAAGAAAAAATATATTTTTTCCGTTCAACAAATTTATCTCTAACTTCAGACACACATACATACCAAGTGGTACTTCACTTTTTGAATTTTTAGACCAGGGCCTATATTTATAAAAAGAATCATGCAACGCAACCCAGCAAGGCATCTTGCTGTGCTGAGTGAAAGGGCAGGAATGCACTGTATTTACTATTATATGATGCATTCCTGTTCTTTCCTAGTGCTGGTGTACTTTTGACGGCCTAGCGCCAGTGCAGGCACCCTTGCACTATGGTGCAAGGGTGCATGCGTTGTAGGCAGGATGTATTGCTGCAGGAAGGGGCACCTTCCTGCACAAAAACAATCCTCAGAGGCATTTTCCTCTTTCTAAGTGTGCTGTAGAATGGCCTTGCGTGGCTTGATAAATCTCATCTAGGTTAGGCGTGGCGCAAGGGTGATACAAAACCTTGATAAATATGGGCTCAGGTTGGGGGAAGCTGATGTGCTGTGGTGTAAGTTTCAATATAGCTTCCAAAACTGTTGGCAGAAAGGTAGACAAGGCACCCTACGACATACCAGCCATTGCTGCTACTGTAGTCTGGAAGGATCCAGAGGCTAATAGATTTAGCACTGCCAATAGTTTCACATGTGCTGGTATAGCATGCGATTTGGTAGTGGCAGGTTCAAGTGCAGGTGCAATTTGTTGAAGAAGACATAAAATCATGTCCCTGCTTAGCCTATATTTCTTAATAATATCTTCCTCACGCTGGTCAAACAATTATACTCTCTGTTTGAATATATTCTTCATACGTTGTCTTCTTCCTCCTTGCGCAAATAGACAACGCCTATATCTTATAATGAGTATCTCTATTTTGCTTCCCTTCTTATGATTCTTTTATATGATGTTCCCTTTGCAGTCTCTTGTTGGTGTGGCAAGACTACTTTTGCCCCTGTTTTGTATGTGCGATAATTTTCTGACGCAGATGACGCATGCGCTATTTTGCTGCTATTTGTGTGACTTTTATAAATAGTGTATGCACTTGTTTCAACTTTATTTAGCCCTGGAAACACCCTACCACACCCACTTTGCATACATTTACATATTTGTTACGCAAAACAACGCCAAACTTGTTTTGCGCCACGCAAGCATAACAATATGAAGCAAAACGATTTTTGCGCTTCATTGTAAATTGATGCGTGACTTTGCAACGCTTTGCATCACGCAAAATGGCACACTAATATCTAGTAAATATGGGCCAAAATCGCGAATTTTGCCTATTTGCCTTATTTTGGTTTCTCTCTCTCTCTCTCTCTCTCTCTCTCTCTCTATATATATATATATATATATTCACTGAAAAAACCATAGGTTTCAGGCACGTTATAGTTAGAAATTAGCATTTAAAAAACCTTACAAATTCACTGAAAAAACCATAGGTTTTAGGGACAGTTATAGTTAGTTGGACATTGCACTCGTACAAAACCCGTGAAATTCCCCGTTATAGTTAGTTCAGCTAACTATAACTCGCGCCCCGCAATGCACTGCTGATGACGTCACATATTACATCACTCATGACATGGTCAGTGACATCACTGATGACATCATCCAGTGACTGTGTGTTTCTGTAAAGTTTAAATATGTTTAATATATATAGGGAAAGGCGTATTGAAGAATGAGTGGGTGTATAATTGTCTGAATGGATGATTTAGTAGGTGCGTGACTGTCTCCATAAGTGAGTGATTAAACGTATCTTACTGAATGCATGGGTTAGTGACTAAACTGGGTGAATGTCTGTATCCGTCTGTCTGTTGCTGTGTAAGTGGCTGCATGGGTTTGTGAATAGCTACATGAGTGTCTATATGAGTTATTGATTGGTTGTCTGAGTATCTGTATGGGTGCCTGAGTGTTTGTGGGGGTGGGGTGTGTGTGACTCTGTGCATAGATGTGTGAGTGGGTGATTCACTGGGTGCATGGTTTCAAGAGTGCATCTGTGATGGACTGTATGGGTGGGTGAGTGTGTGTATGGGTGTGTTAGTGAGTGAATGTATATCTCAGTGGTACATGTGTGAGTAACTACATATGTGAAAGGCAGTATATATGTGTGTTGGAGTATATAAATGGCTATAAGTGAGAGTGTGTGAGAGTGGCTGTATGGATGAGTGTGTACTTGTATCAGGTTTTAGGGACAGTTATAGTTAGTTGGACATTGCACTCGTACAAAACCCGTGAAATTCCCCCGTTATAGTTAGTTCAGCTAACTATAACTCGCGCCCCCGCAATGCACTGCTGATGACGTCACATATTACATCACTCATGACATGGTCAGTGACATCACTGATGACATCACTGATGACATCTCAAATGACATCACTGATGACATCATGCAGTGACTGTGTGTTTCTATAAAGTTTAAATATGTTTACTATATATGCCAAGGTGTATTGAATAATGAGTGGGTGTATAAGTGTCTGGATGGATGATATAGTAGGTGCGTGACTGACTCTATAAGTGAGTGATTAAACGTATCTTACTGAATGCATGGGTTAGTGACTAAACTGGGTGAATGTCTTTATCCGTCTGTCTGTTGGAGTGTAAGTGGCTGCATGGGTTTGTAAATAGCTACATGAGTGTCTATGCGTTATTGATTGGTTGTCTGAGTATCTGTATGGGTGCCTGAGTGTTTGTGTGGATGGGGTGTGTGTGACTGCACATAGATGTATCAGTGGGTGATTCACTGGGTGCATGGTTTCAAGAGTGCATCTGTGATGGACTGTATGGGTGGGGGAGTGTGTGTATGGGTGTGTTAGTGAGTGAATGTATATCTCAGTGGTACATGTGTGAGTAACTACATATGTGAAAGGCAGTATATATGTGTGTTGGAGTATATAAATAGCTATAAGCGAGAGTGTGTGATTGTGATTGTGAGAGTGACTGTATGGATGAGTGTGTGCTTGTATCAGTGATTGTATAAGAGCGTAAGAATGTGCTAGTATTTGTATGAGTAAGTGAGCTGGCGTGTGTATAACTGTATAGGTGAGTAAATGGCAGTGTGATTAATTATTTGCATGACTGACTAGGTGTGTGAGTACCTCTATGGATGAGTGGCGGTGTGTGAGTGTCTATGTAGGTGTATGAGTGCATATGATAGTCCTGTACCGAGTGACCGTAAGTATGAGTGACTGTATGGGTGAGTGAGTGGATGTGTGTGTAGACTTAAGAATCAGTGAGTGGGTATGTAGTTATTGGTGTTGGAGTGTCTATGGTTTTGCGAATGGCTGTCTGTAATTTAGAGTGGGTGTATCAAAGGTTATATTAGGGTGTGAGGAGGTGCATCAGATTATCACGTGAGTGATGTCATCAATGATGTCATTTGAGATGTCATTAGTGATGTCACTGACCATGTCATGAGTGATGTAATATGTGACGTCATCAGCAGTGCATTGCGGGCGCGAGTTATAGTTAGCTGAACTAACTATAACGGGGGAATTTCATGGGTTTTGTACGAGTGCAATGTCCAACTAACTATAACTGTCCCTAAAACCTATGTTTTTTTCAGTGAATTTGTAAGGTTTTTTAAATGCTAATTTCTAACTATAACGTGCCTGACACCTATGGTTTTTTCAGTGAATTTCAAAGGTTTTTTAAATGCTAATTCCTAACTATAACATGTCTAAAACCTATGGTTTTTTTCAGTGAATTTCAAAGGTTTTGTAAATGACAATTTTTAAATGTATTAATTGTTATATATTTTTTTTTATACTGATTTACTACATTTTTTTAAACTATTTATTTTTAGATATTTTATTTTTTAAATTACATTGTAATTACATTATACATTACATTACAAAATATACTTTCTCAGAATGAATTACTTTAGTTTAAATACTTTGCAAATAGGCAATAGTCTTTTAAGTACAGTAGTTACAGTTGTTGCAATGGGCAACACAATTTCAAACACAATGCAACATTAAGCTCAATGTGAATTTCTAGTTAAATGCAATTAGTTACTTTATGGATTACTTTTCTAACCACAGGACTGGATCCTAGATTCAGTCCTGGGACATCTCCTGTAAACAGTTGAGTAAAAGCGTTTTGGTTACAGTAGTGATTTTTAAGGAATATTATTGTATTTTAAAAGTTGACACACAAACTTTTTCACAGAGAATCACCAATGTTATCCTATGGAAGGAAATTCACTTAGCAGGTAAGTAGTGTTATCGTTACTTTTTCTTACTCAGTGGTGGATCCTGGATCCAGCACTGGTGCATCTCCTGTAAACAGTTGAAAGAATGCGTTTAAGTCATACAGGCGATTTTTAAGGAATATTTGTAGTTTGTGAAAATCGACACAAACTTTTCTGCTGAAAACCAGACAATGGATTCCTATGGAAGGAAATACAAGTTACTGGTAAGAACGGTTAGAATTACTTTTCAGAGTCAGTGCTGGGCTAAAAGATGCAGCACTGGGTTCTCTCCTGATAACAGGTGAGTAAATCGGAATTCGTAGTTCGGCTGATTTTAGAGGAATATTATAAAGTTCCAAAACTCCACACTTAGAAGAATTTCCAAGTGAAACCAGGCAATGATATCCTATGGAAGGAAATTCAAGTTACTGGTAAGTACGGTTAGAATTACTTTTCAGGATCTGTACTGGGCTCAAAGATGCAGCACTGAGGTCTCTCCTGATAACAGGTGAGTAAATTGGAATTCGTAGTTCAGCTGATTTTAGAGGAATATTATAAATTTCCAAAACTCCACACTTAGAAGAATTTCCAAGTGAAACCAGTCAATGTTAGCCTATGGAAGGAAATTCAAGTTACTGGTAAGTACGGTTAGAATTACTTTTCAGGATCAGTACTGGGCTCAAAGATGCAGCACTGAGGTCTCTCCTGATAACAGGTGAGTAAATCGGAATTCGTAGTTCTGCTGATTGTAGAGGAATATCTGTAAGTTTAAAAAAGCGACACTTAGAAACTTTTTCAGCAAAAAGCAGGCAATGATATCCTA
This sequence comes from Calotriton arnoldi, assembly GCA_963921515.1. Taxonomy (NCBI): domain Eukaryota; kingdom Metazoa; phylum Chordata; class Amphibia; order Caudata; family Salamandridae; genus Calotriton; species Calotriton arnoldi. The sequence goes on along the minus strand of CAWUFW010000219.1, from coordinate 2,809,401 downwards.
TGGAAGGAAATTCAAGTTACTGGTAAGTACGGTTAAAATTACTTTTCAGGATCAGTACTGGGCTCAAAGATGCAGCACTGAGGTCTCTCCTGATAACAGGTGAGTAAATCGGAATTCGTAGTTCGGCTGATTTTAGAGGAATATTATAAAGTTCCAAAACTTCACACTTAGAAGAATTTCCTGGTGGGCTAGTTGGCACCCAGGGACCCTCAGGATTGAAGAGGAATTAATTCCTGAACTTAAAACACGCCACGGGGCCTGTTTGCACACATGTCACCTGAAGCCCCGCCCCCTCACTTCACCACTGTGCAAACGCGCCCCGTGGCGCGTTTTAAGTTGGGGGATTAACTCCCCTTGAATCCTGAGGGTCCCTGGAGTCCAAGTAGCCCACCATGTACCTCCAAAAAGCGCCACAGAGCTGCGTTGCAGAGAGGTGTAAAAGGGGCGTGGCCTCTGTACACCTCTCAGCAACGCAGCTCCCTAGCGCATACTGGAGGTTCCTGGTGGGCTAGTTGGCCCCCAGGCACCCCCAGTATTCAAGGGGAGTTCGTTCCCCATCTGCAAACGCGCCAGGGGGCGCGTTTGCAGACTGCTGCAGCGAGGGGGCGGGGCCTCTGGCACGATGCCGGTCTTTTTTAAACTTTTTTTTTGTATGGGCGGGGGGCTGCGTGGCCCCCCTTTCCTCGGCCACTTTTGGCCCCGGGGACCCCATCCCCGGGGCCTGAGCATTTTTTTTTTTTTAAACGGGAAGGGGGCCGCGTGGCCCCTTCCCTGGGCTTTATTGGCCCCGGGACCCCATCCCCCGGGGCATGCCCTCTTTTTAAATAAAATATTCGGAGGGGGGCTGCGTGGCCCCCCTCCTCAGGCCATTTAAGGCCCCGGGGACCCCATCCCCCGGGGCCGCCCTTTGTGTCTTTTAAAAAAAAAATATATTATTCCTTTTTTTGGGAGGGGGGCTGCGTGGCCCCCCTCCCGGGCCACTAATGGCCCCAGGGACCCCATCCCCCGGGGCCTGGCCACTCGTTGGGGACCGTGGGGGGGTCCCCAATCCCCGTACGGTCCCACCGGCTCCCCGCGTCCTGCGGGAGCCGGCATTGCTTTTCCATAAGGGGAGCTGCTGACATGCAGCTCCCCTTATGGAAAAGCAATTCTGCTTTTGCTTCATTGAAGTGAGAGCAGGTTTCCCTGCTCTCGCTTCAATGAAGCAAAGCAAGTTTGCAATGACAGGACGGGAGCCGCGAGGCCATTGCAAACAGCAGTGTCCCGGGGGTAGGCACCCCGGGACACTGCAGGAGCCAGCCCTGGGGGGTGGCGGTCCCCAGGGCCATGGAGGGCTCCCTTCATTAGTAAAGCCCCGGGGAGGTGGTGGTCCCCGGGGCTTCGGGGGTCCAAAACGGACCCCCACATTTCTTTTCTAAGTGCCCCGGGGAGGTGGCAGTCCCCGGGGCATGTGGGGGGGCTGGAGCCCCCCCACACAGCTGATTACAATTTAAAAAAAGAAGCCCCGGGGAGTGGCGGTCCCCGGGGCTGCGGGAGGGCGGAGAGCCCTCCCGCACCATTTTTTTTATAAAGTCCCGGGGGGTGGCGGTTCCCGGGGCTTGGGGGGCCTTAGAGGTCCCCCACATAAAACATAAACCCACCCCCGCATGCCCCCGGGACTTGGCCCACCCAGGGGCAAAATTACCGCGCTTCGATTTTTTTTTTTTTATCGCCTGGATCCGCGCACCCAGCGCGTTTTTTGCCGATTTTTAAAAAAAGGCCTAGGGGGTCAGGGTGTTTCTACCCTGCCCCCTTTTTGCGTTTTGCGCACTTTTTTTACTGCTTTCTTGTTCCTCGGTCTACCGAGGAACAAGATGGCTGCCAACACTTCCTGATTTGGAGTGTTGACAGCCAATTAGCATACAGCTCGTGATCGGGAGGGTGCGCGGACCCTACGCGGCCATAGATATATATGCAATTTTATTTTTGATTTTCTCAGGAACTACTGAACGGATTTACACCATTTAAGCAAAAGGCACGACCCTGAACCAAGGGCTACCTTTTCGGCAAATTTGGTGTAATTCCATTCAGCAGTTCGGGCTGTAGCTGCGACTAAAGGTTCCTATGGAAAATTGCATGGGGAAAACACGTTTTGGGACCCCCTTTTTTCTCGGCCCCCGCTTGCCGAATCACCCCGAGACTTTCAGGATAGGAGCGGACCGGAGCGCCCCAACAAGTTGGAAACTTTCGCGAAGATTCGTCAACCGGCGCCAAAGTTATTTCAAATAGAATGTTGCGGATTTCCTATGGAAAATAGATCCTAACTATAACTATCTACTGGCGACCGCCAGTAGATAATATATATATATATATATATATATATATGATGTCATCAGTGATAACATAAATAATGGCATAGAACATGTCATGAGTGATGTCATATGTGAGGTCATAAGCAGTGCATGGCGAGGGCATAAGTTATAGTTAGCTCTGCTAATGTTGTCACTGACAAATTCACCTAACTATAACCTTTTCAGTGGATTTCTAAGGTTTTTTTTTTTAAATAAAAAGAACTTTTTATCACACCTAACTATAACGTTACTTTAATCTTTGTTTTTTTCAGTGAATTTCTAGGTGTTAAAAAATGTAAAGTAATATTAAATTACAATATGAAAATCCAGGCCTTCTGCCCTGTGCAGTGGGGGGGGGGAGGGTTGGCTAGACAGTCCCCATCCCCAGGCACCCACCATGCTCTCATTGAGGCAGCGGGGGAAGCGCATAGGCTGCTGTGGCCGGCAGAGAGAGACGGCATTGCTCCCGCCTGCAGAAAGAAACTCCTAATGCTGCTTCTCCGGGAGGGAGCAATATTTTGATCTGTTTCCCTGTCCGCTTCAGCATCTGAAGCATCTGATAGAGTGTATCCCTTATGGAAAGATGCTTCGATTACGTAGGATTTGCAATTTGGAAAGTGATCTGTTACAATGTCAAGCAGAAGCTAAACAGAGATTTAGGGAAAGAGGATACACAGAACGCACAATTGACAATGCCATAACGAAAGCTAATGAGACACCTAGAGAACAGATTTTATTTGGGGAGATTGAGTCGATTGAGCCACAACATAATGTTGTTTCTCAGATCAGTGGGTCTGAAAAGATAGATGTGCGTTTAATTACCACATTCAACGAACAGGAGAGAGCCATCAGATCTATTGTAAACAAACAATGGCCCATTATTTTGAAAGATCCAGTACTAGGTCCCATACTACCAAAACGTCCAACGATCACTTAACGTAGAGCATACTCAATGAGAGATGCGCTTGTTAAAAGTAGTCCATAAGTGATCATAAAAACAAACTGGCTGTCAGCTAGGAAAGGCTTTTTCAAGTGCAGCACATGCAGGGCGTGTCGCTTTGGAACTAATACCACCCAAGTGACAATACCATTCCATTCCAAACCAGTGGAAATAAAGAGATTATACATGTGTAGAACGGAATATGCAGTATATGTATTGGAATGCACCTGTGGGCTCAGATATGTGGGCAGCACTAAGCTCCAGGTGCACATGAGAATTTTACAACATTTTAGGGCCATAGTCAATTCTGATCACACATACCCGGTGGCGCGTCATTTTAAGGAGTTTCATAATAACAACTTAAGTCAACTTAATTATTTTGTCATTAACGATGTTCCTGTTTTGAGAAGAGGAGGTAACCGCGAAAAGCTGTTAAGACAGTTAGAAACATGCTATTTATTAGAGCTTGACTCGAAAACACCCAATGGTCTCAATATTAGTGAAGATCTATATAACTATTTGTAACAACCTGTACATAATTTTATAATGTTTTTTTATATCGTTTTTCAGTATTTAACTCAATTTGAAGGGTTTGTCCATAATGAACTTTATGGTAATGTGAGGAGATAAGAATAGTGATAGCCACTGTGCAATTAATGAATATGGGCAGATTCAAAGCAAAGGAAATGTAAATTAAGATGTAAATTCGACATGATTACTTTCGATACAACAGCTGCTGCACTAAGCTCTTTATGATCTATATCTTTTTTGTGATTTTATTGCACAATTTTTAGACGGCATTAGCACTTTAGATGGGAGCACTTTAGAAAATAAGCACTTTAAATTCAATGGCGTGGATTGGTAGGTTTTCATCATATTTAATAACAATACAATGTTACCCTATACTGAGTGTTATTTGCTGGTATAGAATGAAGTTCGATGAATTTGCAATCATGTCAACATGTAAATGTCATGTATATATCATCATATACTTATATTGGCAGGTTTGTTAAACATTTCTAAATTGTAAGTTTTAGAATGCAACTCTGGGGTTGTCAAATATTTTAATATGTTTTCGCATAAATTACAATCAATTTAAAAATGATGGTTTTAATATGCACTAAGCAGTAGGAAGCATGTATAATATATAAATAATATACAGGGTATTGTAACATATATCTGATGAAATCTATGTGGTTAAAAGAGCCCAGATGGTTGGGTAGTCTTTTCACTATATCCATAGCCGATTGCATAGTGGTCAATATCACGTGTTTGGTGTAAAAAATGCCCATAAAAATGAAGCAGGAGCGATGCAGCGCACATGTGATCAAGGCAGCAGACGGCGGACGAAAAGCGTCATATGGACATGTAACGGACAATAAAGCATTTTTCAGTTCTGAGTGTGTGCCCGATCGTTTGTATATGCCAAATTTGGGATTGTGTTTGATAAATATATATATATATATCAACAAAAATTTTGCAATGTCCAAGGAAAAAAGCACGCGCACTCCCAGCAGGTAAATTGCAGATTGTAGTTTAATGCGCAGCACGCTCTATGCGTTTCGACACCAAAATGGTCTTGTTCACTTTTGGTGTCGAAACACATAGAGCGTGCTGCTCATTAAACTACAATCTGCAATTTACCTGCTGGGAGTGCACGTGCTTTTTTCCTTGGACATTGGAAAATATTCGTTGCTGATGTTACTGGGATCCACACTCACGCGATACTCTTGGGGGCCGGGAGCTTTGTGGAAAACCTTTTTGCCGAGTTAAAATGACATTATAGGTAGGTGAAAATGTCAGTTAATGTAACACTTTAAACTCACTGACATTCACCAGGTATAGTATTATGAGCTAAATATAACTACACAATGGTAACTGCCACTGTGTAATATATACAAATCTCTCTCTCTCTCTTTATATATATATATATATATATATATACATGCATATGTATAGATATATATATATACACACACACATATATATATATATGGCTCTGTCGAAGGCTACGGCTGAAACGCGTAGGCCATTTCAACTTGGTGCTATGTAATATACCTAATAAATTAATATCTTGAAGAAATACCTCTTTGGTGGTGCCGTGTCCTTCTGTGCGCGAAGTGGATGCGGTGCGAGGGCGCTACGACCGCTGCAGATATATATATATATATATATATATATTTTCACTGAATAAACTAAAGGCTACAGAGACATTTTCAGTAGGCTCAGATTTCACTCGTATAAAATCAGTGAAATTCAGCAGTTCTAGTTACCTGAGCAAACTATAACTTACATCCCCGCAATACACTGCTTATGACCTCACATATTTCATCACTTATGACATGGTCAGTGGCATCACTGATGACATCACTATAATATATCAAAAAGTAACTGGGGTAAATGCATGCAATTTGTTTTCTTGAAAGCACATGACTAATTGCAATAGCCAACAAGAATCACTAACCTTGGGTTTTGGAGTAGCGTGTGACATGCTGTAAAGCGATTCAGTGTCTTGTCAGGGGGAGTTACCACTATAAAAATCCAATTACAAATACATTGGTGGCAGTGGTGGGAAAATGACTTGATTGCTACTGGATGCAACTCCTTCACCATCGCTTACCTTCCTAACCTTTCCAAGTCCGCTGATAAATCCTTTAAACATTCCCTCCTGAGAAGACACCCTGAGACTCTGATGTCTGACCTGTACTTCAACGCCGACAGGGGCATCATTACCAATGACCTTATTTTCTATACCATATTTAACGTACTTAGCGTTCACAATGCCAGGAACATCCCCCATGGGTCCAAACTCACGATTGTGCCTTCCCAAACCCTTAAAGCCGACCTTACCATTACCGCTTACAAAAACGGCATCGTCATGATCCAAGCATCTGACATGGATCTCAACAAATTCTCTGACTTCTTCCCCATCCTCAAGAAACAAGAACTTCACTCCTCCACGCACCCCCTGGGCCAGCCGTCGCCCCCTGACTCCCTTCGCAGCGCCGGTCCACTCAACTCCAACTCCACGAGTAAGGACCCCCCATCTAGACCTACTAATGCTGCTGCTACTCCCTCTTCCACTCCCTCTCTCACTCCCACAGGTCGGATTGGCACGAACCCTCCCAACGTGTTCTCTAATCAGTCCAAATCCAGAGATAGTATCTCCCCTATTGCGTTCAGAGATCTCCCCTCCACTCCCCCAACCCCTAGCATCCGCCAATATGTCTCTGCCGCCGCCCCGCCTCCTTTCCTCGCTCCTCGCCCCCTCGCCTAGCGGCTAACAATCACCTCACCCCCAGCTCACCTAACTTTCCCAGCCCTCCTCTGCCCCCTCCTCCCAGTAACCTAGACATAGGGGAGTCGAGCTCCCCCGCCTACCCGACCGCTCATGCCTCCAGACCCTGTCCTGTCCCCCTGGTCCCTTGCCCGCAAGCACAACCTACACCTCTGGACTTTGAAACCCTGAACACCAGAGCATCCATCATAGTTCAGAAAATCCAGAAATCCTATTTGATCTGAAGAACATCCTTCTCCTCACTGAACACTCTATTGCCACCTTTAAGCCCTCCCTTAACTCAGCCCTTCCCCTGCTCACCATTCCCACCCTCCAGCCCATGCCGCTGGCCAGCAGGCATCTTCGCCCTCGCAAGCTTCCAAACTACCTCTCGGAGAAGAAAACTCTAGCCCTCCTTACATCCTACATGACCTCCCCCGACGCCCCCCGTCCTCCTAACAAGGAAGTCGATTGCCTGATTCCCACTATCGCAATCAACACCAATAGATCATCTTCCATTCGTAATAGAGGGGTAAACAGCAACAACTTAACACAAGTACTCTTAACCTCCCCTTCTTACAACACTCGTACCGATGCTCCACTCTCTGGCCTCCTTATTAACTGTCGTTCAGCTGCGAAACACGCCTCGGACATTGGCGCCCTCATCCTAAGCCATAAAACGGATGTAGCTATCCTAACCGAGTCGTGGCTCAATGATTCCTCATCTCCTTACCTTGATTTTTTGGTCCCACCTATCTATAACATCATTAGACTTGATAGACAAATAAAAAAAGGGGGAGGCATTGCATGCATCTACCGCTCAGACCTCCTTGTCACAGAACTCCAAGCAGAACCCACGGACTCCTGTGAATATCTTGCTCTCTCCATTAGTAACAACACTACTCAGTTATGCAAATTGCATGTTCTCTACCACCCCCCGGGCAAGAACAACACTTTCACAATTTCCTCATGGAAATCATCACTGCTAAGGTCTCCCCCCACTCCAATGACATTTTCCTTGGTGACTTTAATCTGCATTGGAACGACCCCAATGATTCCCAAGTCAACGCTGTCAAGGTCTTCCTCGCTGACCAATCACTCACCCAGGCATGCACCCTACCTACCCACACTAAAGGCGCCACTTTGGATTGGATAACCGCAAATGCATCAGCGGTCAGGCTGAATTCAATTGAGCCATGCGACTGGTCAGACCACCACGCCATCACCTTCACAATACCTGACTACCGCCTGAAATGTCTTGGGCAACCGGTGAAACCAAAACGCTGGCTCAGAGACACTACGGGGCATATTCTCAAGAACGTGCGATAACCATCGCAAAAGTTACTTAACGCAACCTTCAACATCGCAGTCCATCGCGGGAAATTTACGCTGTGTTAACCAAGTATTCACAATACGGCGGTATCATGCGATAGTCCCCAGTTAACCCGACAACTGTCCGCGTTAAAATCAACGCCACACCTCAAAAATGCGAAACACGAACGCAAAAAAAGCTGCGATGAGGCCAAGCGCGATACAAAAAGCAGTGAAAAACAGCGGCAGGCCTGTAAATTCCACGCGTCTGGCGGGAAAATGCACCATAGAAGCAACAAAAACAACACACCAGAAACAATCCAAAGTGCGTAGCAACATGGATGCACCCTGACCCAGCGCAGAGGCCAACGCGAACCCCATAAGCCCCACAGACCACCAGTAAGGACCAACAGGGTCAGGGAAGGCCAAGGAGAAGAGAGAGAGGAAGACGGGGTGCAGTCCGTAGGAAAACCAGCGTCACGGATGTGCAGAACACTACCAGCAACTGACCCACATTCAGACCACCTTGAATGCAGCCGGAGTGCCGAGGATGCCAATGGAGGAGGCCAAGAGGCGCTGGCATGACATGAAAACCTAAACCAGGCCCAAAGCCGCTGCCAACAGGAAGGCAGCTACGGCGACAGGAGGTGGGAGTCCTGCGCCACAGGAGGATCTGGAGGAAATGGAGGCCAGCCATCAGTGTGGAGACGGTGCAAGGAGGTGGGAGTACGGACACAGCTCGAGAGGACCTGACACAACAACAACAGGGTGAGTAACGAACAGGTCCTGGGGGGATGGGGGGACATGTGCACAATGGCACACATGCACAACGACGTGTAGCACACTGCACACCCACAATAACCCTGGGTCAATTCCCCCATCCCCATGGCACACTGCAGCACACACACATGGCAATCACAGCACATCCCATGACAATGTGGCACAAAGTGCAACACCGACACTGCAGAACAGGGGACACAACTGGGTCCGCCCATGCGCACAAACAGGCCAATCACATCTGACAGAGCAGGGAACTGTGAGATGCATATGTACGGGTACAACCTCACAACAGTCATGTAGTCCAAATGTCCACTGTCCCCCCTCAAATTGCCAGCACCGCCCAAACAGTCACAATGTACATTGTCACACAGTCTGCATGTCTACAAGAACAATGCACCAACATAAATGTCAACACAATGTCAACATGCATCTCCCCTACACATTGCAGAGGGACAAACAACACCTCCAGCAGGTCAGACTAGACAACCCATCAGTGATGCAGGACATGACCAACACAGCTTCGACACCGACGCCCTACAACAGCCCATGGACATCCCACGCAACCCACCACCAGGACCAGAGCAGACAAGCCACATAGAAGAGAACCCAGCCCCTGCAACAGACCACACAGCATGAAGCACACGCAAGCACGGCTGGCCCACAACACTTCACCGACCCACACATGGCACCCCAATGCCAGGTGTCAGAATGCCAAAAGGAGGTGGGAGAACTTGTGCGGGTGTGGTCCGAACCCATGGAAGGCGAACTAGATCACATACGTGGGTGTCAATTACCCTTCAGGGACCACCTACACCCCCCAAAGGAGACCCACACTGCCATAGAGACACACGCAGATATTATGTTGAACTGGCTACGGGCACGTGCGCCCGGCCCCTTTATTGGCAGGGCCACATGTACAGTGACGCCTGTGGGGTGAGCATAAGCCAACCCGCACGGAGTGCTCGGTGCTGGCAACAACTTGAACAGTGGACACCAGTGCAATGGAAACAGAAGACACATGCATAACAGAGTCAACTGCTGAGCAACATGGAGGGAGCCAGAGCAAGTACAGAGGTCACCCAACATACAAACAGAAGTGTCCGTGAGTTGCAGTGCACTGAGTTTGGGGCACTAGAGCTGTGCGCGCTCATGTGATGAAAATAACTTGGATTGTGTCCATTCGGGATATTCCTGATGCAGATGCAGTGGGGTGTGTTAGACATGCAGCAACTTCCTCATCAACGTCCCAGGTCTCCCACACTGCCTGAGGTGACATTGCTGCGCAACATCTCCACATCACAAAACTCAGTCAGTAACGGTCCATTGGTTGCGGTGCACTGAGTCAGTGGCACCTGGAGTGCTGAGCAGGGGATCAGGCAGATGATGTCATCCACGACAGGTCTGAGCAACTCCGTCAGTCTGCCAGTACCACTGTCTCGACTCTGGCAGATGGTAGTTGGAGTTGGCCCTGGCGATGGTGGTGTGTGCCTCCTGCGGTGATGCGACGTCCGGGCCGGTCAGGACTCGATTTGATGTGTGAGCCCTGGTGGTCCGCAGTTGAGGCCGGAAGCAGCGGACAGCGCAGGGCCACATGCACATGGCGTCGATGACCCCAAGACCACCGTCACAGAGGTCATCCAATATTCATTCAGACAGGGTCCTGGACTTGAGCTGCACAGAGTTAGTGGACCCGGGTGCACATCGGCAGGCACAGGCACACCGCCACGGGACGGTGACTTGCGGTCCAATGAGGTAGGGCCATGCAGACTGAGCGGATCCTCGTTTATGTCGGAGGTGAATGTCGCGGAGTGTTTCGGGGGACAGTGGAAGGTGTTCTTCCAGGGCATGATGCAGAGGGCAGAAGCTATCCGGAAGCAGCAAATGGAGGAGTGGAAAGCGACTGCCTCGTTGCCACCACCAATTCGGTATCAGCTGCATGAGGATGAAAACTACCCCCTAGTCCATAGACTCAAACGCCACCAATGTGCTTCCAGAGAGTGTCCATGAATGTCGGGGAACAGACTTAGTGGCACCGGGGCTGAGGGGGGATGCAGTCTGCGATGATGCCGGTACACTGATATGAACTCCGGCATTGACGATTCAAGACTCTGTGACCTACTGGACCGCAGTGTAGGCCGGAGGCAGTGGTCAGCAGTGGGCCACAGCCACGTGTTGTAGACTCGTGATGCATAGAGTTAGTGACATCAGGGCAGTTGTCGGTAGTGTTCGATCACCTCCGTAATGATGATCCTTTTTTCCTCCCAAATGCAACGCGTCATCCTCTTATGCCTCTCCTTGCGTGCAATGATTCGTACTCTGCCTTTGAATAATCGATGTTCAGTTCCAATTCTGTGACCTACTCAAGCACAGCGTAGGCCGAGAGCAGTAGTACGCGTGGGCCCACAGAATCTTGCGGCTGTGATGTAACACTAAGACCTGTTGGCACCAGATCGAAGGGTGTATAGTGACATACACTCAGCCATGATTTATGTGCTCTGCCATGGTGTAATCAAGACTCAGTTCCAAATGTGTGACCTACTTGTCCGCTGTGCATGCCGCTGGAGTACGTCAACGTGAAAGAAATACTGCGGGCCTGTGTTGCGGAGGCCGTGATGGTCTGAGGAGGCTGCCAAGGTCGCATGCCTCGGGCTTGGAGATTGGCTGCGATAAAGTGCCGTTAACTCGGCGATAGCTCCTTGAGAATATGCCCCTAAGAGCCTTGACCTCGAGAAGCTGACAGCTCGCTGTGAGAACGACCTTCACCCCCCCCCTAATCTTTCTAAGGTCAACGACCTCACAGAGCACTACAATTCGACTATGACTAACATTTTGGATGATCTGGCCCCGTTAAAGCTCAAAAGCTCCCAAATTAAAGACCAAAACCCCTGGTTCAGCGGACCCTTCAACAGCGAAAGGAGAGCTCTCCGACTTAAAGAAAGAAACTGGAGACAGCACCCCTCAGCCTCCCATCTTAAACTTCTCCGCCAGGCCAGAAATACTTACAACAAGAATATCCTCTTGTCCAAAAAAGAGTTCTTCAAATCAGAACTGGAAAATGCCAAGAACACACCCCGCAAACTCTTCGAAATAGTCAAACTTCAATCAAACAAACTAGCGAAGTCATCAAAAGAAACAACTATATCCCTAATAACCTGTGATGAATTCTACTCCTTCTTCACAACCAAAATCAACTCGCTAGGTAACAAACTCAATGCCACCTCAAACTGCCCTTCTCCTCTTACTGGAGCCCTTCTCCCCTCTCGTCCCCTCCAAACATCACCCAAAAACAAGGCTCACTGGTCCAACTTCGAACTTTATGATGACCAGTCCATCTCTAAAATTATAGCCTCCTTAAAACCTAACACCCACTTCAACGACCCTCTCCCCGCCATCTGCTTGGCAGTGACCTCCCCACTCATCGTTCCCATCTGGACTACAATTATCAACGCTTCCCTTCTTCAAGGTTCCATACCTGACTCCCTGAAAACCGGGCAAGTCATCCCCATCCTAAAAAAACCCACTCTGAACCCGGAAATTCCAGACAGCTTCAGACCTATTTCGAACATTCCTCTTCTTGCAAAAGTGCTGGAGAAATGTGTGCAGCTACAACTAAGCCAACACTTCGCTGATTTCAATTTACTTGACGATTTCCAATCTGGGTTCAGGCCTGGGCATAACACTGAAACCACTATTCTTCACATCGTACCAAGAATCTGGAACTCGCTACCTCCCTCCATCAGAAGAATTCCTACTTTGTTGCGCTTCAAAAAGGAAGCGAAAACCTTCCTAATGAGCAAATTCCTCCAATAACTCTCCGTTATTGCGCATTCCGCCTTTTCATGGCCTATGTTTCTGTGCATAATCTAGTGTATTGCTTGGCCCTCTCTATGTATGAATTGTTCCCCTTGTTTTATTTCTGACATGTCGCTCGCTGATTTTGGTTCTGTACTGTTTATTGTATATAGCTCTGACTTTTGCCCTACTGTAGTCAATTCCCTTACCCCATCCTTGTATTCTGCCTATGCATATACTGTACGCAACGTGTTTATCCCTGTAAAGCGCTCTGATACCCTTACGGGTCATGTTCGCGCTATATAAAACCTCAAATAAATGAATAAAATAAATAAATAAATAAAAATCAATCATGGAGCACCATACCAATGTTTTATCATGCAGAACAGGTGAGTTGGAAGGGTATCACATGAGATATTTCTTACAAAACAGAGGACATCACCGGAATTATTTCTTATTAAATACATATCAAATTCAGGAAATGAACCAAAATCTCTGATACTCACATAAATGATCAAGACGTGAAACCTGATTAAGAGTTTTGGAGTGGATTTAACTCAGATAAGCCAAATAGGGTGAACAACTGTCAGAAAATCTTTCACTGCTTGTATCATATGGTGGAATATCAGCCAAAGTGTGCGTGGGTGTCCCTCTAGTTACATGGTGTTTATTGGCAAAGGTAACTCAACTAGAGATGTTGGGGATTCAGCCACTCCAGAGTGAATGATTGATCACCTACGTTTTTTGGCAGAGTTTCTTCTTGCCCTCAGAATAAAAGAGAATAATATGAGGTGTGTTTTTGAGCGCACATTCCCTCCTTCGGATTTCATGACGCTAACTAATAGGTGGCTTTTTACACCCAGTGATAGAATATGGGGAAGTTCACTGGGAAGTGTCCCGTCTACAAAGAGGCCAGTAATGCCATTTGGAGGTTCTGACAGGAACCCACAAGTTCCACCACAGATTTCCTGTTATCGCAAGCCCTAAACCAGCCTATTATGTTTTTAACAGGTTTATGGTTTCTCTAGTTAAAGCGCGTATTTACTACACAGAGAGCATTACTCAATGTCATTGAAATATGGTTAGGAAACAGTACTGACACTACCCATCAACACTTTTTTTGCATAAAGGTGTTCAAAAGATATTTGTCTCCCCTTGGAAATACTGATAGCCAGGGCCGGTCTGGGAACAAAAACCAGCCCTGGCAATTCAGATGGACCGGCCCGGGGAGATGGGGGGGTGCTAGTGAGAAGCACTGCTGCTGCTTTTGTTACAGGGGGCTGATATTGCAACACTGCTGCAAAACTGGCCCCCACCAGCCAAAAACCGGGCCACACCCTTCCGGCCCACTGGGAAAACGCCCGGTGCCCGCTACGGCCAGTCCAGCCCCGCTCATTACTGATGATAAAAGTATCAGAAATCTACCTCTTGTACACAGAGGTTTAGTTAAAGGATCAATGAATTTGTTAAATGCATATTTGATAATAGTGGCTGTCCAGCTGGGCCTTTGTCATGGAACATGCAGTTTGCTGATGCTGTTTGTATTCAAAGCCTTTCAAGAACATAACATATATTTGTTCAAGCTGTAACCCTGGTAGAAATTCCAGTTTACCATTTACAAACGGTTTTACCAGTTCTCGTGGGATGCTGGCATGTAAATTGACCGCTATGAAGAAACTTCCTGTTGCATTCCCTACCATGTATTGCTGTCTGACCTCTTTTGGTTTGGATTGGTGTCTCTTTGCCCTGTAATGGTCTCATAGTTCTATTTCTGCTGAATGCATGCGTGACAGAACATGAAACCATATGAAACTTTCCCAATGGAATTTACACCAGGGGTCATTAAATGCCAGCAAAGGTTGTAAAAAGAAGATATTGAACATGCTGTTATCAGGGTTGACAGAAGCTGACAGAACATAGAAAGCACTTGAAAAGCTACGCAGCAGACATGTTATAAATAGAGTGTGTTGTGGTTACAGAAGATCTAAAATTCCTGATCTAATCAGCAGGTGCAAAGCACACTGGAAGAATTTTACAGGCCACAGTTTCTTTCACAGCCAATCAGACGTCTTTTGATTGCGAAACTAGGTGCAACTGGCTTCAGGTGAATTTCATAGAGTTTGCAGCTATCACTTTTCTTAAACCCTCAAAACTCTAACCTTATTGCAGTATAATAATGCTATAAAGTGGCTATAGAATCACTGTTGCGTCACCACAAAGCAATAAATAAAGCATGTTTTAATGATTACACTTCCTCATGTCTACGGGTGCTGTTATGATGTGGTAACGAGTCTTGCAGTATGGGGTCTAAGAGGTATTAAAGGTACATACATTATCACCAGACTGCCATGAGTCATCTCTACTGTTCAGCCACTCTAGGCACAATACAATCTGGAATTAAATATTATTATGCAAGTGCTTGGTTGGTGCACGCTTATGTGGCAGGCAGTCTTGCTATGATCACCAAGTGAGATTTGCCTCGTCCAACAGACCTGATTTACTCAGCCTCGCCTTAAATAAATACTAGCCGTCGTCCCTCCCACAGCTAAGAGCTACAACACACTGGCACCACCCCTGCAGGCCGGTCTGTTTTTCACCTTGCATCAGGCTATGCTTATCCTAACCGCAGTAAGTTCTGGCTGTCTCTGGTCTGCAAGCTGCCTGTAGGGCTGTGCTTTAGCTAGTGCTTGGATCTCTTGTGGGCCGGGGTCCTGCTCAAGCACAACTCACTCTCCTTCTCACGCAGCCTGACCCCACTCTCCTATCGCGCTCCGCTACCCGCGGATTGGGTGCTGTTATGGCCCCAGGTTTTGGGTGTCTGGGAGCTGTTAGCTGTAGGGAGCAGGACTAGATAGCTGCACTAGAGCAAGTATGTGGGGCAGGCCACACACATTGTTGTCTGAATAGATGATTGGAATGCCTTGGTGTACTCAATGGTCTTCATCCACTGTCATAAGTACTCACAGTGGGGTGTCGTCATTTGTGGGCTACCTGTCCTCTGGACCACTGCCATTGCCTGGTTTTGTCATGGCAGCTGTCTGCAAACGTTTCGGTGTTTCATGACCTTTTGGGTGCCTAGTTGGCAAGTGACATGGAGTGTGTTCCTCAGCTACAGTTGCATCTTGTTCTGCTCCAAGTATTCTACTGTCTGGAACCACATACATGCTCTAAGAAGTGGCAGCATAAGTCAATGAGCTCTCACAGTCACTTCTGCAAAGCAGGTGGGCCCATGGCCATGAGTTGGAAGGGATGCACTGTGTCAATAAAATGAAAGACTTCCACTTTCACCTTGGTAGTTTCGAGCTTTGAAAGATGAGAATGAAGTGGAATCATGCCAGTCACAGCTCCCGTCAGCATCACTGTTGTGGTATGTCATTTGTAAGGCAGCAGCTGCTTACTAGCGGGTGTGTGTCACTCTCACACTCAGCCATGGTGGAAGGACTGGATGACCCAGGTCCCAGGGCCGATCAAGCTGAGGGGAGCTACGAATGTCCTTTGTCATCTATGCTCCAGTTTTGCTTTTCTGTCACCGGCTTTGCCTGTCAAGAAGAATTCTTTTTCCAGTAATACTATGGTAAGAGTGAGAGGTGCTGCCCTGGGAGTGGAGAGAGCATACAGATTATGTAGGAGATTCATGTTTATTTAGGAGGAAATTGATGATAGTTTAGCTTAAGTTAACAGCAAGATTCATTTGCTCCAATTTTGTTTGCTAAATCTCCTTTGCAGTTACTACTTTTTGGCATGCAAATGAATGGGTGAGAAACCTGCCTTCTCATGTTTCTTCTCCAAGTGGTATCCTCTGGCTCACTTTGTTGACAGGTTCCCAGTTGTGGTGAAAGTGGACTCCGTGATGGTTCACTTTTTCTTCACAGCTACACCTCCAGCTTTCATGATGGCATCTATGTAGATGCTCCTAACACTGGTTGCCCTTGGAGATTGCTCGCCCCCTCTGGATTTCCTCAATGCCTCTATCTTTATTTGTCCCACCTTAATTTCAGATCATTGTTCCGAGGGCAGTGCTCTTCTTTTTAGACTAATTTTGGCACCTGATGTGTCCTAAAAGAGCTTATCATCTTTGATTGGGGCATATGAGGGTTTCCTTGTTTGAATGATGGCTTATTGTGGCTGGTCGGAGAAAGGGAAAACAGGCCAATGTCTGTCACTCGTTTCTATCTCTAAGTTAGGCCCATCTAGATTTAGAGTGTTTGCGAGTCAGACAACCCTGTCAGAGAAATTCTTATAAACAAGGGGAATTTGTATTTGTGCAGATCCTTACCCTGATCCATGAAATTAGCAGACACACACAGCAATTGACATTTATGATGATTAATTATTTATTATGTCCAATCAGCACACAAACCCCCGTGTACAATAATGATAAGAACTATTATTATTATTTCAGCAGCCATCGTATAAAACAAAATGAATAATAGAAAAACCCAAAGCATTTTATATTGACATTCCCACTGTCCAAAGTAATTAGTTTAAAACCTACCTATTTTTATACCTATATTATCATGAGCCTCTCAACTATGGTTGTGGCTGAATTGTCACATCATCTCTTTCTATTTTATGCCAAGCCATGTCTTATCCCCACATAACTCCGAAAACCTTTGTATTCGGATATCAGCTCTCTGGAATTCTCCCCAAGTAACCAGTCTTCATGATTGCCCATACCTAAATTATAGGGCTATTTATACCTTCTTCCTCAGTGATTCTCTAGGGGGAAGCTGTTGGTGTAGTTTCTTGCATCTATATTGCTGCGTGAACAATGCCTCTGATAAAAACATATCTGAAAGGAAAGCAATTGACAAAACATGCTTCCTTCCACCTTAGTTCTGTGCTCCGCCAGACGACCTTGCAATGTGCTTAGTGCGCATAGCTTCCTTAACAGCAGATTGGAAGAATTTCTCTTTTCTGTATCCTTGTTATTTTTGTCACAAGGACTACCATTGACCTTGGTTTGATCTGTTCCTATCATGGGCACTAGGCTTAGACATACAAGTGGGGCAGCGTTTTTATCAGGACAAGTCGGGAAACACTAGGTGGTAGGAATTTTGTGAAGCCTTGCATATTCCGGAAGTTTATGTCACAAAAATGCAAGGAAAATGTATGATTTTAGGCCTAGTTTGAGGTTTGCAATGCATTGTGGGTATGAAACCATTGTGAGCTCCACAAGAGGCACTGGGTGGATCACACACACCATACTTTTTCTACAACAATAAAAAATATCCCTGGTGTCAAGTGGGCTTTATGCCCCCCAGGATGCAGAGTTAATCTCCTTCCATCTATCCTGTGGGGAAGGAGACTAATGGGTGTGGTCTGGGATTGGGGCACAGCCTGGGCAGACATCCCCCTCATAACTTCTTTTTTTTGCAACCATACTTTCTCTGGTAGTCTAGTGGGATTTCTTCCCCCGGAGGCAGAAAAAATGAATGGGGCCAAGGTTGGGGGAGCACAGGCCCATGCCCTTGGAGGGATCTTCCCCCCAAAAAACACTGCCAAGTAAAATTCACTGGTGTCTAGTGGGCCGTCTGCCCCTCCACCAGAGGATGGGGGGCAGATTGAGGATGACAACACCCATCCACCTCCCAGGGGGACAAAAAGACTAATGGGACCTAGAGCAGGTGGCCCAGGATGGGTGGGAGCACAGGCCCATGGCATTGAGGTCACTCCCACCCAAAAAAAAAAATAATGTAATTGACCGATCCCTGGTGTCTAGTGGGCTTTCTTGTTATCTCCATCCACTCCCCAAGGGGGAAAGAAAGAATAATGTGGTCTGGGGTGTGGGAGAGTACAGGCCCATGCCCAGCGGGGCACTTCCCCCCAAAAAAATAAATCTCTGATGTCTAGTGGGCTTCTGCCCCTCTTGGGGGGACAACATTTGCCCCCCGGGGCTGTAGAAAGACTAATGTGGGGTGGGGGAGTGCAAGCCCATGCCCAGGTAAGGGAGCTCCCTGTCAAAACAATGATGGCTAATTCCTGGTCATGTTGTTCAAATCCAACAATGAGTTGATTATTGTCAAGACAATGGAGAACTTTAACTCAAAAGGCAGATGACCTCTGTTCAGAGTTGAACATACTGGTTAAAAAGGATAAGGCAGAGTGTTGACCCTTAGTAGAGACCTCAGGAGGTTGGTAGCAGATGGAGCAATAGGGGGGGATGTTGGTATCTGTGTTCACTCAGCAAGAAAGGATATTGTGAGGCAAAGTCTAAAATTCCTGATTCTGCAAGACAGTTCACCATGATGGAGTGGCTGACCTAATCAAATGCAAATGAGAGACCGAGCAGAAGGAGCTGTGCCTGTTCTCCCTCATATTTAAGCAAGAGCAGCAACCAGAGCTAAATTAGGGTCAGCTGTACTACCATTAGTAATAGCGATTACAAAATAGCAATTTTTTGCGAATCGCTATTTGGTAGTCGCTATTACTAGTGTACTAAAGTTATATCTGGCCATCATTTCCTTATAAGCGATTCATATTGAGTCGCAAATAGAACTAACTCATGAATATTGATGAGGTGGGTCGTAATTTGTGACCCACTAGGATTCGATGCCATCACAGGGATGGTGGCCTGCTGGTATCAGCAGACCACCATGTGTGTAATTGCTTTTTAAAATAAAGCAATCTTTTTTTTAAATGCAACTTATTTTCCTTAAAGAAAAATGGGATGCATTTAAAAATGAATTAAACATTTTATTTTATTTTTTTAAGAACAGCCAGTGGTCCATGGGACAAGTGGCTGCTCTTAAAAAATAAATTTTAAACATTCTCAAAGGGGGAGCCGTTCCAAGGAACCCCCTTTCCATTTGCAAATGGTTTACCACCAACTTAAAGTTAGTGGTAAAGTACACATGTTTTGTGACCACAATTTGGTCGCAAAACGTTAGTACATACCATTCAGATTCCCTATTTTGAAAAGACACCCTGAATACGTCCCTTCCAAATAGCAATTCTGTTTTTGGTTACAAACCCAAACTGCGATTCACTAGAATCGCAGTTTGGTGTTTGCACATTTGAAAAAGCTTTTTTTGGTTGCAAATTGCTTGATTTTGCCATTTGTGTCTCAATAAATGCAAATGCTTTGTACATATGGCCCTTAGACCTATGCCTAGGCTGGAACCCAGCCTGAGTCCTGGCCACTTGGCAAGATGTTTCTTCTTAATTTATGCTATGGCCAGGAGCGTACTCAGCCTTTAGCTTGTCATGGCTGCTGGATCAAAAACAGAGTTCTTCAAGAGAGTGCTAATCATTCCTCTCTTGAGTACTGTTGAGAAACAGCCAGGGGACAGCGAACACTTGATAATGTTGCAGATTATATGAAAATGTATGGTTAGGCACTTCTCTATGTCTAGATATTGGGAGATATCTGAATCCTGAAACACAAAGGAATTTAAGCAAGTAGAAGATGTATGTTTTTTTTAAGTTTAAAAGAGCTTTATTGAAGTAAATAAGAACAAAGGGTACAACATTACAACAACAAATATAGGAAAACTACAAAAATAGTATACAATATGTATGTCCATAGTAGAATGAAAACCTGATATAATTGCTATTGTAAAAAACAAAACAAAAACTAGGAACAGTAATACAAGAATAGGCACCTTAGTGACTTAGCATTTTAAGTTTTATAGATAAAGAGAGAAAAGAAAGAGAGAGAAGAAAAGAAAGAAGATAAAAAAAGTGTGACCATTTCGCTGACATATGAAGCACTTTCAATAAAACATCCTCCAAGTTAAGTTGAACAGTTTTGGAGATTGAAGAGGAGTATTTGACCCCCAAACAAGTAATGTAGTTGGTGTTCCATTTGAAACCCGTATCTGCGAACATGTTTTTCAAGCAGTATGTGTTTATTGGGGGAACTTCAGATTTTGTAAAGTTTAACTTATACCCGACAACGTGGCATATGAATATAAGATGTCAGTGAAAGCAGGTAGAGAGACAAGGGGATCAAAGACATATAACAAAATGTCATCTGGGTAAGCAGTGAATTTGATTTCCATGGATTTGAAAATAAAACCCCGGAATAAGGAAGAGTGTCGTAAAGAATGAAGAAAAGGTTCTAGGGATAATATAAAAAGCAATGGAGAAAGAGCGCAGCCTTGACGGGTGCCCCTTTAAAGGGTAAAATATGAAGATTGAAAACCGTTAACAAAAACCGAGGTAGTTGGGGAGGAATAGAGCAAACTTATAAAAGACAAAATAACAGGGCCAAAACCATGCCATTTAAGTGCCCGCATCATAAAAAGCCAGTGAAGGTGCTCAAAGGCTTTTTCAGTGTCTAGGGTAATGGCTGCCAAAGGTGAGGAACTCTTGGAGGCAAGATGAATAATATTCAAAAAGGTTCTGGAATTATCTGCCAAAGTTCTACCCTGACAAAGCCAGTCTGGTCGGGACCAATCAGGTTTGGAATTACCTAATTAATGCGACAGGCCAACACTTTAGCAAAATTTTGCAATCTAAATTTATTAGAGAAATAGGACGGTAGTTGGCACAAGATGAGAGATCTTTATACTTCTTCGGGATTAAACAGATCATAGCTTCTAGAAAAGTGCCACGGGCCTCGTTATGGGAAATAAAGTGCTGAAAAAGAGATAGGAGATATGGGAGAAGAATCTGTGAAAAGCAGGAATAAAATTCGGCAGTAAAGCCATCTGGGCCAGGATCCTTATCCTTAGGTAACTGAGCTAAAGCTAGCTTTATCTCGGACAGAGACAGGTCTTTATCCTAAAAGGAACACTCAGGAGAAGGAGAGGAACGAGGAGGTAGAGAATCGAAAAACGAATCCAAAGCGGTGTCTGAAGGAGAAGACTCTGGAGTATATAAATTCTTTTAAAAATCTGTGAAGCATTGCAATAGCTCTTCATCTTTAAAATCATTAATACCTTTTTCATGGATGATATTCACTATTTTGGATTTCTGAGATTTGACTTTCAAGTAGTTTGCTAGCAATTTACCAGCTCTATTGCATCCATCGTAGGATTTAGAGTTGGTCTTTAGTAACGTCCCAGAAGCTTCCTCAGTCGATTTCCTATTAAAATTTAATTTAGCCTGGACTAGCTGTTTGAGAGTAACTTCATTATTAGAGGAGTAATATGCATGCTCAAGTTGTTTAATAGAAGATAATAAGGAAGAGGATTCCTTAAGAAGTTTTTTCTTCTTGACAGCCACATAGTCAATGATAAAAACCTCTGGCTGTCGCTTTAAAAGCATCCCAAACATTATGGAATAGTGTGTCCGGGCTGGTATTAGTAAGAAAAAATTCTGATAAAAAACCTTTGAAGCGCTCTATAAAAATGGGATCTTTAAGTCAGTAGTTGTTAAAGCGCCATCTACGGGGTTTGTAAGGTTCAGAGGGGAGATCTAAATCAATAAAAACAGGCGCATGGTCAGAAATAAGTATGCATCCGATTTTGGCATGTGTTAAGTTAGTGAGAAGATGGGGAGTCAAAAAGATGTAATCAATTCTAGATTTGGAGTTGTGTGTGAGAGAGTAAAAGGTGAATTACAAACTGTCCGGGTCATATATCCTCCATGCATCAGCCAAACCTCTCGAATGGATAGAGCTTGTAAAGGTTTTTTTTAGGGATGTATCTAGAAGCGGATTTCCTGTCAATGAAGGGGTACATAACCTGATTACAGTCACCACCCACCAGGAGATTGGAGTTAGAACAGGAATGCAAGACAGGCAACATAGATTGCCAAAACTGTGAGTCTAAACCAGTGGAACCGTAAATGTTAAGGAGAGAAAGTGGGGAACCATTGATGACACGGTGAAGAAGAAGCCATCTTCCATCAGCGTCCCTCTGCTCCTTTTCTATAGTTAAAGAAAGGAACTTGTGAAATACTGTCACCACTCCATTCTTTCTTTCCCTTGCCGGGGAGTAAAACACGTGCCCCACCCAGTGCTTTTTAAGAGAGCAAATATAATTTTCATTAACATGGGTTTCTTGTAGCATCGCAATCGTACATTGTAATCTAGATAAATGAGTAAGTACTCTCTGTTTCTTAGTGGGGTTACGCAGATCCTTCACATTCCATGACACAATACGAACATTATCAGTCATAATGAGAAGGGAAGAACATTACAAGCAACCATGAGCATTCTAAAATTGGTAACTGTATGAAATCAGCATGCAAAAATATTAAGCCAACATGGAAAAAAAAGTGGAATAAGAATAAGTGCCAGAAACGAATGTTAAAAAGGTACATAGGAAAAATAGATGGAAAAGACTTGAGATAAAGAATTAGAGAAAAAAGAGGAGAGAAGAATTACAATTCAAAGAATAAAGAATAAGAAAAATAAACCAAGGATAGAGTAGAAGAGAAAAAAGGAAAGAGAAGAAGGTGCGAATGATAGAGGAAGATAAGTTGACAGGAAGCTAGGAGACTTCAGTCAAAGTAGACAAAGTACACTTCCAGTGTGGAGAAAACAACATGAAGAGGCGGGGAAATGCAAAAAGGAAGACAAACGACAGAGTCAGCGAAATCAAGGAGAAACTACAAAGATCTCTAAAAAGGTCAATGAATAAGAATAGAATAAGGAGCAGCAGTTAGGAAGAGATAGTGAGCGGAGTTAAGCAGAATAAATAAATGGTACAAAAAACAAACATAAGAAATGTGCATATTCAATGAGGGGAGTAACACTTACCAACATATGAAGAGGAACTATAAACACTGGGACTAGGAAGGGAGGCACAGGGAGGAGGGAACATCAAGGAAGGGTATCTGTGCTAGACAAGAGACATCTGTAAAAGAGAAACCGCAAAAATTGATAAATAGGAGCAACCTATGAAAACAGACAAGCAACAACTACAGATTAAACAAGAGAACAGAGGCAATAACTATTCTTTCCTGTAAAATAAAGAAAGGTTATGTGAATGAGAACTGAAAAATGTTAAGAGAGTCCATATTCAGGATTTCCCGAAGTCCATGTCTTGACCTTTGTGGCAAAATATAAACTGTCTATAGTCCTCAGGGCAGTCAAATGAGTAGGTCCTTTCCTTGTAAGTGACTTAAAAAAACCAAGGATGCACTAGACCATATCTGGCATTGATGGAACGAAGAGCAGGACGAAAGGAAAGGAACTCCTTACGGCGGGCGGCAGCAGCACGAGCCACATCTTGAGAAAAGAGAACTCTCTGACCAGAACATAACATCTGCTTTCTCAGCTTCGCCGCAGAGAGAACCATTAACAGTTCAGTATATTCCAAAAAAAGGACAATTATCCCTCTGGAGCGACTGGCAGACGATGCAGAAGAAGACCCTCCAAGTTTGGGTCCAATGCGGTGCGCACGTTGCAAGTTGAGACTAAGGCCCACCATTTTAGGGATATGAATTTTAAGAAAGGCAAGCATGTCAGATCCCTCCTCCCCTTCAGGAACACCATAAATTCTAAGGTTATTACGGCTGTTGCAATTCTCCAAGTCCTCTGTTTGTTGTTTAAGAAGAGCTATTTCTTTGGACATAGCATCGACTTTAGGGATCACGTCCTGAGCATCTCTGATCTTCTGCTCCACCACCAACACTCTAGACTCTAAACTAGACCATTTCTCCTCTAGTCTCTGAAGAGTAGCGTTGGTGTCGATGACAAAAGGTTTCAAAAGTTTTATTTCCTCCATGAGGTCATCCAGCGTTAAGGGTAATGGAGATTTTGTAGGAGAACAAGGCTCCTTCTTTTGGCGTTTTGAGGCAGCAGTAGTGGAGTCTTTGCGGATGGAGGACATGTTCACAGAGGCACCCTTTTGACTGGAGAGGGAGTGAGACACCATGTAGAGAGAAAAGAAGGTAAGCCACGTTATGCACCACAGCCACAGATAACACTCAGATATCAAGTGCCTATCTCAATTCCGAAGCACCAGAGGAACTCCAAAATCTGAAGAGAATGCAGCTGGGAGCCAATCTAGCAGCTCTTGTGAAGAAACAATGAAGTTATACACAGGTGAATGGCAGAAAAAGATAAAAAGCAAAAGAAGCCCATGAAAAACACACCTGGTAAAGCCATAGGTTTGAAAGGCTTATAAGACGGTGAAAAGATGGCTAATTTGACCAGTGCGCCGCCAGAGGGTAGTTGAAATCTCCTTTAAAAATGTTTTGGCCATGTATAGTAGCCAGAGGTGCGCGTCAGCGCATTTAAGGGCAGTTCACCGCCGCATTCCGCAGTATGCAAAATGGCAGCCGCAACCGGCAATTCTGAGGAGAACGCAGCGCAGGGGAAACAGGTTAAAAAAATGGCCTAGTTGAAGCCAAAAATGTAAGCTACCCATGCCCCCGTGTCCGCGCGTTCAGGACCTCCACTTCATAGTACCAGGAGACAAGGGCTGTCGCTCCGAGAGAATAATGGTCTCGGTCGAGGAGCGGAGCTTCACTGAGTCGAGGCCATCTTGCGGCGGCTCAAGCCATGCGCCCCCAAGATGTATGTTTTAAATAAATAGAATTCTGTATATTTTTGAGAATTTCCTAGCATTCCAAATGGGAAGATTCAATTCTATTATGGACACGGAGGTGAGGTTTATGCTCAAACTTTCTTAATTTATTCTATCCAGCAGTGTTTAACTTCAAAACTACCTTTCCCATCAACCATCGGAAAAGGACTACAACAAAAGTTCATCCAATAACAACCAAGGACATGTCCATAATGCTGACTGCATACTGTTCGACCTCCTCTTTCTTGAGTGCGACCAGACGTTCCCAATACCATTTTTACTGCCCTTTGGTTAACTCTGAACCTGAGGAAAAAATAAGAACCATCACTAATATATTCAGCTGAAGTAAATTCTTCAATGTAGACAAGGAAAAAATAATGTTGAACAAGTGATTCCTGGGATTCATGTACCATAACACAATACTTGCAATAAAAAGAAACAGAATAAAAGTACTTAGACCTTACGACCACATGGGTCCCGGTTGTACTGTTTCCAGCTAAGCTCCTGAGGATGAGCCATTCTGGGTGGGCAGTTCGGTAGAAACCTGGGCGGGAATAATCCTCGCCTCCGTGTTCTTAATAGAATTGAAACTTTCCGTTACAAATGCTAGGACATTTTTCATTCTATGTCAGGATGGGAGGCGAGGATTATGCTCGTTCAAAGCTTGTCAACCACCAAAGATGCCATATCAATTACCGGTATAAAATAAAACCATTTAAACATAGAGTCTGAAGACCAGTCTGCCGCATTAAGGATATCCTCTAGATGGGCCCCTAGAGTAAAGGCTTTAGAGGCCATTGGCCCTCTAACTGAATGAGCCCCAAACTGTGACACGTCAATGCCTGCCTCTTGAATGACCAAACGGATCCATCGAGCAATGATGGGGGAAGAGACCACTTTTAAAGGTTTCTTTAAGGCGATTAATAACTGCCGTGCTCTAGGAGGATGAACATCTTCCGTCATAGCCTCGTATGCCTTCAAACATCTCACTACACACAATTTGGAAGACTTATCAAACGTCGGGTAATAAATCTCTCTGGAATTAGATTTTGTTCTCCGACAGAAATTAAATGTAACTCCTTGAGGAGCAAAGACTCTCCCGGTAATGTTGAGGACTCTAACATCAGAAACCCTGCGACACAAGATTAAGCATAACAGCATTGCCAACTTTACGGACAATTCTTTATGTGACAGAAAGTCATTCATTTGCCACAATTTGAAGAGGAATAATACTTTGTTAACGTCCCATAACGATGATTAACGTGGCTCCCGGGGAAGAGCTAATCGGATCCCCCTCATCAGTTTACACACCAGGGGATGTTCTCCAACATTCACACCCTGGATCGGCATATGACCCGCTGAGATCGCTGAACGATATGAATTGATTGTGTGGTACGCCATGCCCTTATAACCTAACGAAGCCAAAAAGTTTAAGATGGGGACAATCTAACCCCACCAGGGATCTTCATTGAATTGAATACATCAACGCACCCACTTGGACCACGCAGATTTATATCTTCTCATGGTACCCTCTGCCCAGGCGGTGGCCAGCATTGCTTCAGCTGCTCGTGAAAGGCCTGGAATTCGCCAGCGTTCCCTGTAATCCGCCACACCATGAGGGGCATTCTCTGCTGCAGGATAAGTGGGTAAGTATTGTCCCAGGGATCACGCAGGAGATCCAGAGCATATCGTAGAAGGATTGGAGAATCCCAAGAAAGTTCCAGAAGGACTGGAAACCATAAGTGCGATCTCCAAAGCGGAGTGATCAGCACCAGGGACACTCGCTGATGTCGTACCTGGGTCGAGAGGCGCATGATCATCGTAAAGGTGGGAAACGTGTTCCCTGCTCCCCGACCAGTCCTGGAGAAAGGCTTCCATCGCCGTGGCTAACGGGTCTGGCTCCCAGCTGAAGTACCTCGTGACCTGGTGATCCAATCTGGACACAAACAGGTCGACTGTGAATGGGCCCCAATTTTCCTCCAGTCTCTTGAATGCTCTCAGATCTAGTTGTCACAAACTCGAGTCTGACCATTCTTTCGAGTACCAATCCGCTACTTTGTTGGGCGCACCTGGAAGGTACTCCGCCATCACTGACACATTGTTAGACAGGAAAAAAGGCTCAGAAATCCTTGGCCCGGTTTGCTAGGAGTTTTGACCTGGGGCCTCCCAGGTGATTGATGTAGCAAACCACGGAGCGGTTGTCCATCTTGAGCAGGACACAGCAGGTCGCTTTGTCCTTCGTCCAACACTGGACCGCAAATGAGCCCGCCATCAATTCTAGGCAACTGATATGCAATGCTCCTCTGCGGACCATTTTCCGCGCGTAAAGGAATCCCCGCAGCGAGCCCCCCATCCGGATTTGCTCGCGTCAGATTCGATGACCAGATCCGGATCAGAGCTGAAAATGGCGCAGCCATTCCAAGCCTCCATGTGCGTCAATCACCACTGCATCTCGTCCTTGACCTCATCCGTCAGAGGGACTTGTTCCAAGTATTGGATACCCCGCCAGAAGTAGGAAGCTTTGAGACATTGAAGAGCCCTGTAGTGCAAGGGGCCCGGAAAAATAGCGTGGATTGACGATGATAGGAGCCCTACCACTCTTGCGATTTGTCTCAACGAGGTTGAGCTCCTGTACAGTGTCTTCCGAAGCTCTGGTCAGATTTTGGACAATTTCTGAGATGTAACATTTAGCGTTTTCTCCTCGGAATCGACCACAAAACCCAGAAAGGTGGTCTGTTTGGATGGGGTCAGAAGTGACTTCTCGTTGATAATGAAACCTAACCCTTCCAAGAGCCGAATTGTCCTCTGTAGCTGGAGCGTGAGAATGGATGGACCTTGGTCCATTAGCAACAGTTCGTCCAGATAGATAATTATGCGGTAGCACTGGGCCCTGAGGTGTTCAATAGCTGGTTTAAACACCTTAGTGAAGCACCAAAGGGCCGAAGACAGACCAAATGGCAGGGTGTTGAATTCGTAAACCTGACCCTGCCATTTTAACTGCAGGAACCTGCGGTGGGGGGGAAAAATGGGGATCGTCCGGTAGACGTCCTTGAGATCCAGGCGTACCATGCAGTCGCCTGGTCTCAAAAGATCACGCGGAAGGTGTATGCCCTCCATCTTGAAGTGGCGATGCACAAGCCATCCATTGAACTCCTGGAGATTGATCACAGGCCTCTGACCCCCATCCCATTTCTCCACCAAAAACAGATTTCTGAGGAATCTCCTTGGGTGAAGGTAAGTAGGGGAAACTAGTCCCTTCCTGAGCAGGCCCACCAACTCCTGATCTATCAGGAGCGCTTGGGTATCTGAAAAAACCAAAGGACTTGGGGGAGAAGTCTGGGAGGGTGAACCGTAAAATTCTATGTGGAAACCTTGGATGGTTTGCATCAGAGGTAAGCACCTCCCAATTGTGCAAAAATAGAGCCAAACTACCCCCACCTGCAGCCCAGAGGAACTGAGTACACTCACCAGATTGGGACGACTGGAACTGTCCTCTGGAGGCACCTCTATGATTACATCCCTTGAATCCTCTTCTAGTGGGAAAGAATTCCCCGGAGTGGGACTGGTCCAGCCTTTTGTGGAACCCTTGAGTGTAGAACCAGCCAGCTGAGCACCCTCTGCCACGGCTGGCCCCCACAGAAATTCGAGGGGGGAAAACTTTCTTAATTGAGGCCTGGGCCTTCTCCAAAGAGAAAAGAAAATGTGGTGACAGATTTGCCCAATTCGTTTATGAATGGCTCTCCGAACAGCTCCCCTTGTGCCACTGCCCCTGCCTCTGTGGTCCCCAGATCTCCTAATTTGGGGTACACCTTTATGAAAAGGGATCGGTGGTGCTCAGCCAATAGCGCGTAATTAGCGTTCCCCCAAAAAACAACTACCCTGTGTGCCCAGCCTGACAGGCATTCTGGGGAGATTGCCGTCCCTGAAGCTTTTGCCTCTTCCGCCAGCTCCAAGAGCTTAGTGAGGGGGACCAACTACATCTAGTAATTTGTCCCTACAGGACTTCCAAGATCTGTCGATCCCTTTCTTGGGATCGCGAATATATTTGTGGAGAAATACCGCCATCCTGGAGTCAATCTCCGGTGTAAGGGCCACTTTGCTGGCAAGGGAGGGGCGCAAGCATTCAGCTTTAAGGCGGGCATGTGCCTCCTTTTCTAGGGGCCTCCTTAGCCGGCTTACACCTGCCTTGGGGGATGGGAACAAGTCTGCGGACCTCGGATGTACCAGTTCATCCGGGTCCAGCATGTCTGAGATGTCATCCACTGTGGCTGAGGGGATCTCCTGGGAGGGGTCAGGCAAAGGGCGCCAGGATTTGGAGGGGCCTGCCTAATCATTGCATTCCCCTTGGGAATCCTCATATTCCTCTAATGGCGAAGTCTGGGGATAGGCAGATCTAACTGAGCATCAAAGTTGTCTCCCAAGTCTCCCTGGGGATCAGAGCACGACAAGAAGGCCTTTTTAAGCACCTCAAAAGGCACTAAGGTCAATGGAAGGGTCTCCCTTACGTTTATGGGGCCGCCTTTCCTGCAGCGCTCTGGAAGGTGCTGGCTGCGGTTGGGACAGGTCTAAAGGTTTGGCATAAGAATGCGCCAACTTCATCAGGCATCTCTCAAAGGGCCCCATGGCTGCAGCAACAGCCGAATGGATTAAGGCATCCACAGCCTCACAGAATTCATCATCCAAGGGAAGTACCAAAATGGACTCTTCCTCTTGGTAATCCTGCATGGTAGGTATGGGGGAAAAACAGCAGTATTACCAATACAGGCGCTCGGTAGAGCTAGAGCTCAGTTCATGCAGCCTTAAAAGGCTTGATTTGGTACTGAACAACACCAGATAGCGATTTAATGTGCACTATGCACCCTGTTTGGGGTCTGAGCCCCAGGGCTCACATCCCTGTATCCCTAAACGGGATTACAGTCACACCGCCTGGGTCCCAGCCCCTCACAGCGGTCATGTGCGCAACGTGATAAATAAGAACTCTGAATTGCCTTCAGCTACAAACCCAGCAACACACCTGTCATCAGCCGCTGAAGAAAAAATGCCTCTACGGGCTTATTACAGACCCCAGCAGGGCATCAAAGGGCTTCCAGGTGGCCCGAGTAGGCAGAGGGCTCTGCGGGAGGTTGGCTCCTCAAGTGTTCTCGCTGCTGAATGAACACGACCCCCGCGGAGCAGCGAGATGCACTTGAGTGGTCCCGGGAGGCAGTGAAAAATAAGCCACGTATGGATCACTGAGTCGTGTTCCCGTGGCAGGGAATCTGAAAGGAAAAATGGTTAAAACAATACTGCTATAGGATTAAACATTATCGTTAAGAGAAAGAATGTAGTACTCATCTTTGTTGGAGCAGGAAAGAAAGAGGAGGTCGAACAGGATGCAGTCAGCATTATAAACATGTCCTTGGTTGTGATTGGATGAACTTTTGTTGTAGTCCTTTCCCAATGGTTGATAGGAAAGGTAGTTTTGAAGTTAAACACTGCTGGATGGAATAAAGAAAGAAAGTTTGAGCATAATCCTCTCCTCCGGTCCTGACATAGAATTAGACTGAGGATGCTTTGATGGTTCAATGTGAAAGCTTATGGTGCAAAAACGTACACTCCAAAATATAGACCACCAAAATCTCAACCTGACACACCCTACAACAATATCAGCTAAATCCTTTTAAGCTCACTGGTGACATATTTTATGAATATCATAATTTTGTATTCAAACTCTTGGCTTCGCACATTTTGGTTCAGGCGCTTTATAGTGGGTTTAAGTGCAGGCCAATATTGTAGTAAATAGATATTTATGTAAGATTGAGATTTTTAGAGTCTATTTCCATGTTATGGAATCTAAGTGTTTGTTTTCACAAGCTACTGTTTTGACTTGTGACCTGGAAGCCACAGATTCTGCGAGATACATCTGACTGATGTTGATGTAAACGTTTGCTGTTTAAATTGCTAGAAAATTGAAAAACCTCGACAGCTTTCACTATATAAAATATGTTATTATTAAGCTGTACAACACTATCTCACGGTTAAAAATATCAGCCTACAATTATATAACACCTAATATACCTACCACTGCATCATCATGGTGAGTATATAATTATTATTCTGTGCACATTTACTTGCCTTGTGACATAGTGCTTAGGTTAAGACAGGTAATGCAATGTTATTGTCATGTGATATAGTACATGCAATATAATGGAGGGGTTACTTTAATTTTACACAGTTTTGATTGTAAAATGGAAAGTAACATTGGAGCTTCTTAAATAAGGCATATGACTTCACAGTGCTGGTGCTCTTGGAGACCTCAAGGGGGGAGGGAGCACACTGCCTCTCATCCCAGCACAGTTCACCCATTCTATTCTGGTAAATGCAGTATGCTTACTTCAAAGTTGTCGTTTTTCACCAAAGTTGGTGCAGGTAGTGCAGATAACTCTAGACATGTGTTTCTGGGTTTAGCCCTTCATCAGTAGAGAGCAGAAGTGGCTGGGGTTGCTGAAATGCTGCTCAAGTCTTCACAGGTCCCAGTACCACTCCAAAGGCATACAGGTGCATCCCAGGTGAGCTCATCAGCTCGTTGGCTCAAGGGAGCCTCATAACATAAGGGGGGAGGGTGCACACTGGCACTCATCCCAGCACAGTTCACCCCATTGCATTCTGGTAAATGCAGTACGCTAACTTCAAAGTTGCTGAGAGTTGTCCCAGTGCGCCTTTCTCACTGCTGTTCACTTTTAAGCTGGCCTCAACAAGGAGATCTCATGATCACACTTGA
The DNA here is from genome assembly GCA_963921515.1 of Calotriton arnoldi. Classification (NCBI taxonomy): domain Eukaryota; kingdom Metazoa; phylum Chordata; class Amphibia; order Caudata; family Salamandridae; genus Calotriton; species Calotriton arnoldi. The sequence continues at coordinate 2,777,786 of CAWUFW010000219.1, read as the reverse complement.
TCCTGATCATCTCAAACAGGTGTTGAGGTATGAGAATAACATTAGGACAGTCATGGAGAATAAGGAGATGGGTGATCTGGAAAATAATTACCGGGTGTGTTCTAGGACCAGTTAGGCCTTTTTAAAAGGGTTCTCACATAAAATCATCTTGAAAACAGGTGTAAATCCCCCAGTTCACAAAATGAGAAACGTATGCCTACTTATGCGAGAAAGACGTAAGAATTAATTGGACAATTTGTGCAACAAGAGGTTAATAGTCCTCAAGTCATATGAAAAAATCAGCCTTTGTGTTGGTTTGCGTTACCTAAACAAGTGTGTGTGGGCGCATCGCCATTCCTTACCAAATGTTGATTAAATGTGGTCAAAATTGGGGGGTGCTGAGCTGTTTAGCACACTAGATTTATCATAGGCATACCATCCGATAGCCTTGCATGAAGAATATAAAGCTTTAACATTGTTTATTGCCCCAGAAGGCGTATTTAGGTACAAGCGAATGCCATTTGGGGTAACAGTATAAACTGTTTTCCAAGGGATGATGCATCAGTTATTTAAAAACCCATCAAATGTTATTTAAGCAGAGCACCTTTTGTATTACCACGATAATTTGAGCCTGAGTAATTTTGAGCACGACAAAATAAAAGTGGTTATCTTGGAACAGCATTATATTTATAATTATAGAAATTGTCTATTTCAATATGTATGGTTTAGGAGCTTCTTGAGGATTTTGTCTTATTATGGTTCCAATTAGAAACAGCGGCATTCCTTGTGGGCAGTTGCATATACTAACCTGGAATATTAATGGGATTAAGTTGCCACAAAAACTTAATTGGCTTGTGAAGAACTGAATATACTTGACCACAAATCCTGTGCTTGCAAGAGACGCATCTGTCTCAGACGGAGACCGTATTGCTAAGGGAGCCTGGCTATCAGGTTCTCTCCACTTCTTCTTTTTCCTCCGCTCAGAGGAGGTGGTGCTCCTGGCACGCGATAGTACTTGGCAGGTTTTACGACATAAGTCCGACCCGGGTGGGGGGAGGCGATGGTTGGTGGTGACTAGCCAGAGATATATTGATCGCTTCCCTATTTGTATAGTTTATAAACCAAAGACGGATGATCCAAAGACACTGGACCTTCTACTGTCTGAGTTACATCTATGGGCTCCAACGTATATCATTTGTGGGGATTTTAACGTGACGCTCCGTCTTGTCAGCGACTCTGCGTCTCAGACCACATCCCACTTTGTATCTCCCGACCTGCTGAATAATAATCCAGCTCACGGGGGAAGTATCGGCTTCGTAGTGGGGTAAACCAGCTAGTTTCTTCATATGCGCTGGTCGATATCTGGCATGTTAAATGCTCTAAAGAACAAGGATATATGTTATATTCTCCTCCTCATAAAGCCTTGTCAAAGCTGGGTATGTTTCTGGTCAGTAACACTTTAGTCTCATCCTCTAAGGTGTTACTTAATCTGCGGGTTCTATCAGATCATAATTCAGTCTCATTACTTATCTCAACAGGTGAACCTACTCAGACATCAGTGTCATGGGACTGGACTTTTAAGCGGAGACTACTGCTCGAACCCGATGTTGTTAGTGGAATGAACATTCATATGAAGAAGTTTCTAGAATTTAACATCGGATCAACACCGCTTTTCATGGTCTGGGATGCCCTTAAGGCGTCCTGTTGTGGACACACCTTCCAATTTGCGTCACAGCAACGCAGGCTAATACTCGTGGAGGAGGCGGCGGCCCGACGGACTCTCAGTTTACTGGAATTCGAGTTGGGACAAAGTATCAGGTTTAACTGTGGGTTTCGGACCAATCAGCTTCTGGGGCAGTCCACTCTCCTTAAAGTCTCCCTCAAAAAACAAATCTGGGAAAGAGTGGTTACAAATGGTAGGGCATGAGAGATGGCTTATTTTGAAAATAGCGAAGAGATGGGATGAATCCTTTCTTTTAAGGTCAGAGATAGAACTAGTTACAACACCAAACAGCAGATCAGGGATGTGAATGGCGTTCTTACTACCAATCCAGCCTCAATATGTGAGGTCTTCCGCCAATTCTACCAGGATCTTTACAATGAGGATTGCTCCACTTCCACCGAGGAGATCTCTCGATATATTAGTCAATACATTGACCAAAAGTTGACAGTTAGTCAGCAGTCTAAACTGGAGGTACCTATTACTCTGATGGAGGTTTAAAATGCCATTGGCTCTCTGGCCAGTGGGAAGGCGTCTGGCCCTGGCCAGATCCCATTAGAGTTTTATTCTATCTTCATGGAGATTTTGTCTCTGGTTTTATGGGATCTGTTTAATTCCTTTGAGTCTTCTGATGGGGTTCTGGAGTTGTGGAGAGAGACAAACATCGTAATCTTTCCTAAAAAGGGGAAAGACCCCACTCTCTGCGGATCATACCGTCCAATCTCCCTAATCAACGCAGACGCTAAAATCTACACACGATTCTAGCGAATCGTTCGTCTGTCATTATTTCTGGGTTGGTCGACCCAAACCATCATGGTTTCATCCCTGGCCGGGACACAATATCCCATGTCAATACAGCAATCTCGGCTCTGGGGGTTGCTTCTCCAGGTGGGGGTAAAGTAGGCATGATCTGTCTGGATGCGGAGAAAGCATTTGACCGGGTCTCATGGCCCTTCCTTTGGCGAATTATGGAGTCCGCAGGCTTATGTTTAATCTTTGTCTCCAAAGTGAGCATTTGTATACTGCTCTTAAGGCACGGATTTGCAGCATGGAGCTAGTTTCAGACCCAATCAATATTCTTCGTGGTACACGGCAGGAATGTCCTCTTTCCCCTCAGCTATTCGCACTATATATTGAGCCATTCATTCATTATCTCAAATGCTCAGAAGAGATACAGCCTTTGAAACTGCACCTCTATAAGGTTTGAATTCTGGCATACGCTGATGATGTGGCTGTTTTGACACCTGCTCCAATGAGCGGTCTAGGAGCAGAAGTTTTAGCTGCTCAGGCATTTGCGGCGGTATCTGGCTACAAGTTAAATTCTGACAAGACCCAGGTATTATAAATTGTTGTTCCATCATTACAGGATGCAAGGTGGGTCCAGACACTGGTCTATCTGGGGGTTATCTTAACTATCAATATCCCTCAGATCCACAAGAATAACTATGGGAAACAGTTTCAACACTCTGTTGATGTTTTTCAGAAGTGGAATCCTCTGCACTTGGGACTCATCTGGGGCGCTGTAACCTCATCAAGATGGTCATCCTCCCTAGGTATCTCTACTTTTTTCGAAGCATCCCACTTTGTCTCCCTGTGGCCTTTTTTTACTAAAGTGGAGGCCTAATGGCAGAAGTTTATTTGGTGCTATCGGAAGCCCCGCTGGAAAATTCAGTTTTTACAGCAACTCAAGGAAGATGGTGGGGTCTCACTCCCAATTCTTAGGTTCTATTATCTCGCATAATCTTTTTCACGTATGCAGCTAATATTGGGATGGGGTCAGAGGTAAGCCCGGGCGGAGACCTCCGCTCCGCCCGCGGAGTGTGCAGAGATTTGCCTCCTCCGCGTTCCGCGGAGAAGGCGGGCGCGCGCGCATGCGCAGTTTTCTCAAGGATTACCCAGACTGCGAGGAAGAGGAGGAGGGCAGCCTGGGGACGCCACAGTACAGGTAAGTGGTTTTAATTTACTTTTAAGTAATCGAATTACTTGTTAATATAGGGGGGGTGGAGGCGGGTGGCGTAGCGTAGCGGAGTTCCACGGAGTTTGTTTGCAACTCCGTGGACCTCCGCGTAGCCCCGCTAAGCCCACTACTCCCAGGGTTAGTAAGAGGCTCCGGGGGCTCCTGTTCCATGAGTTCTTACCTTTGGGTCACTCTATACTGCCCGGAGTGGGGATTGTCGACACCTCATACTTTAAGCGAAACCCGCTTCAAAACTTTAAATGTTTTTCATCTTATTCTTATCTGGAATTCATGTAAGCTGCTTTTTTCAGGTATTACTCAATTTAATCAGCTTACGTTTCTGGACCACAATCCTAATTTCCCTTATTGTGTTCATGAGGGCTTCAGGGATGCCTTGGGAAGGGGCAACCAACTTATCTTAGGGCAGCTATTTGAAACAAATGTTTTCTCTTCATTTTCGAGAATACATCAACAGTTTTCTCTTCCATCCACTGTCTTCTTTAGGTACCTTCAGATGAGGCACTTTATCTTTAGTCTTAAAGATGAAGATCTTTGCTGCACTGATAGCGCCGACCTGGACTTTATCAGGAATGCTCCCTTTAAGAGAAATACCGGGTTGGTTTATAAGGTGATTTATCGGTCATTACAGAATAATATTGTCGATCCATTCCAGACACGTGTAGATAAATGGAGTTTTCCCCTCAACACTGAAGTAACTGTTGCAGACCTTAGACGCTATTATGTTCTGTTCCATCTAGCCTTGAATGTATCTTGTATCAAGGTACATCACCGTAAATGTATCAATGATTGGTATTACACCCCTTATCGTCTCTTCGTAATGAAGCTTCGATCAGACGATCAGTGTTTCTGTTGCGGATCGGCCGGAGCTAACATGCCCTATGTTTTTGCATCTTGCTCCGCACTGTGTCAGGGAATTTGTCTTCGGTAAGCTTTATGCTATCTCAAACCTAGTAGTGGTAGCGGATCCGAAGTTGATTTTGTTGCGTCATTCACCAGATATTTCCTCCTATCTATCGGGTCTATACTTCTTTTCTATCTCGCTAGCAAGACTAGTTCTGGCACGATTTTGGCTTGCCAGTGAGTTTCCTGATCCCTGGATCTGGTGGCGTGAATTACTGAGCATAAGTAGATTGTCCTAATTGAAAATAATTCTAGCAGAAAAATAGCTCATTCGGATTTGGGATCCCGTTCAGGGTTGGTTGGCCAATGTAGCTGCCCTACAGGACATGTCCGCCTAGATATAATTCAGTTGTTTTTTCTTTTCTTTTTCTCCTCCTCCACCCAAAACATGTTTTCTCTGGGTCAGTGTATTATGTTTTAGGTTGTTATTGATTGTGCTCTTACAGAAATACTCTTCTTTCTTAAGGATTGTATTTGGTTCCCCTATCTCTGCTATGTTTTGGGTTTCTTTTCTTGTTTTACTGGTAAATACACACACACACACACTAAAAAAATGATAAAGATCTCTGTAATAAAGACCCTTTCAACACATTAAAAAAAACACACCAAATCTAATGTACTTCCAAAATAATATCTTAGTTTTCGGAAGGGACAAGGAAGAACACAATGCTATGATGCATAAGATGCTGTCTATCTTATAGAATGGTTTGACAATAACAAATAATGTGTACGATTGCCATACAAAGTGTGGAGTATTTGGGTCATACTCTCAGCAAGAAAGATGTATTACCGAAAGTCAGTTTGATAGAGGCAATAGTATTTGCCACAAATCCTGTTGACAAGGAACAGTCGAGGTCTTTTATGGGGTTATTTGACTATTATGTAAGATATGCACCAAATTTTCTGGCAAGACTGTCATCACTGGAAAATTATTGAAAAGAATTATCAGCTCTTGTGGGGTAAAGCGTGTCAAAATACATTTATGGTGCATAAGAAAAGATGGCCAGTGATGCTGACTTGAGGCCATTTGATACCAACTTAAAAACTGTGATTATCACCAATGCTAGCAATACCGATTTAGTGTGTGGTGTTGTTCCTAGAGCACAAAGGTCAGTGAGAAATTGTGGCTATTGCTTCAGTGCCATTGAGGGGTGCAGAGCTAAAATATTCAACAATTGAGCAAGAGACCGTTATACTATTGAGATATGGAACATTATTGCCAGTATGTGTGGGGAACTATGTTATGTTATGCTATGTTAAAATATTTGTAAGGCTCATGGCTGCCCCAGCAACGGGGTATCCCAGCGCTAGTCTCAAGAAGGGCCGCTGTAAAAGACAGGCAAAGGAATCACAGGCGAGGTTAAGCAGAAAACAACCAGGTCTTCAGGGCCTTCCTGAAAGCCCAATGGTTCTGAATGCTCCTAATAGACAGAGGAAGTGCGTTCCAGAGAGTAGGTGCTTTGGTGCAAAAAGTGCGGTCTTCTGCTCTTGCTCTTCTGACACGAAGGACACATGCGAAGTTGAGATTGGCTGAGCGCAGAACCCGCAAGGGAAGATAAGGGCGAAGCAAATTGGACAGAATGGAAGGCCCCTGAGAGGCTAGGATTTTATGTGCAGTGCACAGGACCTTGAAATGGATTCGCTTATCCACAGGGAGCCAATGCAGCCTGTGGATGAAGCTAGAGACCGAGCAAAACTTAGGAAAGGAAAATAGCAGCCTTGCCACAGCATTTTGGGCCAGCTGGAGTCTTCTGGTCACCGTCTTATTAGATCCTAGATACAATATATTACAGTAGTCTAGCCTCGAAAGGATGGTAGACTGAATAATAACCTGGCATGTGTGTGTTTTCGGTGTATCCATATCACAGGCCTCTTGTGGATTTGTTATCTATCAAGATTGGGTGGAGAGCAACTCCAAGAGTTGTGAAGTGGTAATCCAGGATGCAGGACTACAATTTCGAATTGTCATACATGCCCGGTGGCAAGAAAGTGAAGGGTGATTGTTTGTTGCATTTGCCTGTTGATAAATGGATAAGTGGAGCTTTGGGTAGGAAGAGGATGATGTGGTTGCTAATGTGTTTGAGGGTACACTGAGGGGGAATCTATAAAGAGGAGTGGTTGCAAGAGTTTGAAAGAGATGATATCATAAAGCGATTATTTGGTTATGCTGCTAAAGGGGGGGCAAGTAATTGAAGAAAACGGATGAAGAGGTTGTAAAATATTTCATTGCCATGAAAAAGCTGAATGTTTAGGATGGATAATTATATAGAGGAGAGTTATTAGTGATTCTGGATGCTTTGAAAGGAAGAGTGTTGGATTTAGTACATGAGGTTCACCCTTGGATGAGTGGGACAAAATGCATATTTAGGTACAATTTCTGATGGTCACGTGTGGACAGATCTGTGGAAGAGTAGGTATATTTTCCTGCAGTTTGCACGTGGAGTGACAAATTGCAGAGAACAGGCTAATGAAATGTAAAGGTCTACAAGAGCATGGGGGATGGTCAGCTTGGATATCTACGGTTCTTTTCATGTGAGAGATATAGGTGCGGGGGCATTATGGTGATGTGCATCTGTTTGTAAAGGGAGAGGCAGAAAACCTTGTACTTTGTTATGTCAACCATGGAAGGACGTTGTGGTGGATAATCACTTGTCAGAAAAGTTATCAGAAGGTGAAAAGGATGGTTTTGAGTTAGGTTTCAAGGATGTTCAGAGGAAAAGATGTAAGATGAAATTTAACGCTGGAGATGTGAGGGTAAAATTGGGCAAATTGGGAAGAAAATGGATGACTAGCTTTACAGATCATTTGGCAGTAAGAAGAGTTGGAAGGTTTATGGTGGAAATGAGTGACGATAATGTTTGGAAAATGAACAAGGTTGTAGTGGTTCTTCACTGTTTGGTCAGTTCAAAGGCTGGGAGACCAAATGTCACTTTGTTATTGGGTTCGGCTGCCATCGTTAGCTGGACATTACATGTATTACACATCTTTGATCATTAGGGTTTAACAATGTTGTTGTTGTTACGATTTTGTTTCAAATTGTTTATTTTTTTACTAACTGAAGGAGATGCATTGTATTTTAACATGTTTCTTTATGGAAGGTTCACTTGTCTGTTACATTGTCTGAGCATAAAAAACAGGTTTAACAGTCTACATGACTCACTCCCCTGCATGAGATTTAATTTATGTTATGGAATAAACTATTAATTTTAAGTTACCTTGGAAGCAACTTTGATGTTTCATTTGCCTACATCTAGATTGCCAAAAAAGTTAAAGGATTAATCCTGCATCCACAATAGTGCTAGCAGTATAGGCGATTTCATTAGTAATTGATTGCCACATTGAGGTGGTACACAGTCATTGCACCACCAGTCAGCACCCCTTGGAAGGTGGTATGGGGGAGGGGGGGTCCCGGAGGACATTTGCTTTGGCATGCCTCATTCAAATTCACCTATTTCTCTCTCTAATGAAAGCCTCCACTAAACTACGCTACATTACACATAAAATCAGGACAGGGGAGGCCCTCAGGCAAAGGTCTCTCTAAAGAAATAGGATAGCTAAAAGTGTTTTATTTATTGCATGGTCCTATTGGGACATTTTGCAACAAATACAGGGTGATGTCCATACATAGGTGCATTATTCTATTTTCACTTCAATAGCAGTTTCATTCAGTTCCCCCACAGTCCATCTGCTCTTCTATCTTCCCTGTCATATTGAAGTAGCCCATGCCTTCAATCTTATAAGTTCCAAAGTATGATACAGGTGACCTTCCCCAGATGACATCTTGCCACTTTTCTGATGCCAACCGAGAGGTAGCAGAGTGCTGAAGAGTAGGGTGCCAAATAAACAAGACCTCTAGGAAGAGAGGGTAGGCATGGACCAAGAAAAGAGAAATAAAACATCTCTCAACTAATACCTGTAAGAACCCAAATACAGATAGGCAGTAATAAGCAAAACAGGTAAGGTAACAAGAAAAAGCTGATACACACTACTGGAAAGAAACAGGGGAATTCAGTGCAGTGGGGCAATGAATGCGATGTAGATGGTTCTCACAAAGTATTGCGACACACTGCATTCACATGTTATCCATAATTTATAGAAGGTTCTTGGTGGCACTTCTTGTGGTGACCTGGAATTATATACAAATATCTTGAATAATCTTATTAAAGCATTACTTATAGAATTGGTCAGGGCCTAATCCTCCTACCACTAGAGGTCTCTGTCATCAGGAAAGCATGTCTGTATTCAACTCTCCGCTTTTGTGAAGTCTTTAAATCTTCTACACGACTCCCAATCAGGGTTCAGAGCGGAACACAGCACCAGGTCCGCCCTCCTGGGAGTTACAGAACACCTCAGGTGGCTCCTAGATGAGGCGAGACAGCAGCGCTGGTTTTACTCGATCTCAGGGAGACTGGCATTATTGGGGATCCAGGGAACGGCTTTGGCGTGGCTATCCTCTTTCCTAAAGGGTCAAACCTTCCAGGTTTTCTCAGGCAGCTCCTCATCCTTGAGTCATGTATTGACCTCAGGGGTCGCTCGGGGATCAACTCTGAGTTCAGCACTTTTCAATAATTTTCTGGAACGCTCTGCCGGAACATCTGCGATCCTGCATCTCGCTGCCCTGTTTTCTCAGACAACTAAAGACGTGGCTGTTTTTGAATCCCGTTGAGCTGGGAGAAACTTTATCTGTTGCGAAAAGGACCGGGAAACCCTGGATAGCTGTTTGCGTTATATAAGCACTTTAACATAACATTTAACATTTGTCATAATGTAATACATGAGTCTGAACACTTAGCATGTGGTCTAATTCTTTTGTGCATTCTTTGGACCCAGAAGAAATAGGTTATACTTCTGAAATATCCACCCATCCGAGGTAAATGCTTGGTGCTGAGGAGCTGATTCCATAGCCACACACTATGTCCTTGAAGTTCTTGAAGTCCTTAAAGTTCTTGAAGTATCTGTATTGCCAGACAGCTTCAGGGAGAACACCAGCAGCTCAGGTTGTCCATGCTGTACCCTTCACTGTCTCTTTTGCTAGTAGAGAGAGACTTCAGGAGTGACACAAGCACATCTGGACCCCAGGACACAAGCCTTCTACCAGAGGGAAGCTTAAATGGAGCTATGTGCATCTTAATGCCTCGGCAATGCAGCTCGGAGATTAAATTTATTAGCACCTCACTTTTTCTTGTATTTTTTAAACAATTTCTTCAAGAAAATGCATAGTCATTTTCGAATATCAGCCATATTGTATTTAACTTCTCAGCATATTTATCTTTTGTCTCCCCCCCCCAACTCTCCTCTCGGCACTCCTCTTTATACACACACAAAAATACATACACATTTTCCAATCACAATATAAACCTTATGTTTACGTTCTTTTCAGCACACTTGTCTCTCCCTCTCTTCTTTTTTAAGGGGTTTTCTTTTTTTCTCATCTCCGCTGTCTCTTTAATTCTGAAACATTGGTACCTTGGGAAAGCTCTCTTCTTCATTCTACACCCCACATATTTTATCGTCTAATGTCCGCTCACTTTTAGTCCCTCCTTTAGTGTCTGGGCCAGACAAACCCACATCACACCACACCTCATGAATCTTAACTGGCTCCCAATCCAGAAGAGATGCCAGAATAGATGCTGACCCACGCATGCAAAGCCCTGCACAACAAAGGACTAGCGTACATCAACAAATGCATGACCATCTACCAGCCAACCAGACATCTACGATCTGCCTCCCTCTTCCTCGCAGACATCCCTCACATCCACTGAGGCAACAGCGGAGGTCGCTCCTTCTCACACCTGGCGGCCAAGGCTTGGAACAACCTTCCCCTGCACCTGAGGACCACCTCATCGCTCCAGGAATTCAGGAAAGGACTCAAGACCTGACTGTTCAAATAAACAGATCACCACGAAGCAGCTAGCAACTCCAGCGCCTTGAGACTCTAACGGGTGATTTGCATTTTGCAGCGCTCTATAAATGCTGATTGATGGATTGATTTGCCCCCAACTATGTAACTACATTCACAGTCCATTATCACCTTTTGTACTTTTTACGCTCCACTTCATCATTGTCTTCTAGCCCTTTTTTTTTTTTTCTGAGTTTTATATAGCGCAAACTTGACCCGAAGGTATCAGAGTGCTTTACATGAGCACCAGTTGCGTTACACAAGGACACATTCATTTTTGTTGGGCACGGGGAGATTAAGTGATTTGCCCAGAATCACAGGATGTTGAGTGTCCCTGCCGAGACTCGAACCTGGTTCCCCAGCTTCAAGGTCGACCGCTCTAGCCGTAAGGCCACAACCTTGCCCAAAAATGACAGGAGCTAGTACTCAGCAAAACCTTATCACCAAATGGCATCCCTCCAGCTACTCCCTCCGATCAATGAGAGAATCTGGAATGCCTTGGAAGGCTCGGCAGAAGAAACATTTTTTCCATATTTTCTTCAGTTTTTAAAACTTTGGACATTTGTGTATTGTGTAGTTTTTAAGCACACCTCGCAGGGGTTATGGATGCTTCTGTTGCTTGCTAGCCTGGACTCTACATAATGTATGTGTACAATAGGTATACTGCCTGGCATCTGTGGCTTACAACTGCTTACAAATAGACTTTCCGCTATGTTTAGCAATACATTATAGTGTATGTTTGGCCTTTCCAAAGGTTGCATAGATTTACGTTCTCAGTTGTAAACTTCGGAAATCCAATAATACCCCCCGGTCTTCATTTAATGTTTATTTGGTGAGCACTAATCCTAGACGTGTATACTTCTGCATAATCCATGCAGCCAAAAGACTCAGGGAGAGCTCCAACAGAAAAAAGTATCTTTGTTTTTTGCATTCATTTGCAGTTCCTATCAGGAAGTCAAACTGACATGGATATGTGATATTTAATCACATAAATACCTGAAATCCATGTATAAAAACCTATCTAGAGGTCTTATCACGTCTGGTTATGACATAACTACTCTCCTGTAACTCGAACACGCAATCACTCTCAAATGTAATTTATTGCTGGGTGGTAGCTTCACAACAGCTGGTGTAAGAGCCATATGATACTTTTCAGAGCAGAATTACAAGCGTCACTTAAAAAAATGAAGGGTTTATTTTTCAAATCCTTCACCTTTTTAGCTTACATTGAAAACGTGTCGTCATTAGCTATAAAGACAGGTATGGTATTGTGTTTACGGAACAGCAGGAGCCATGTTACAGACACTTTGACATCACAAAAACAGCAGTGGAGAGAAGGCCCCACACTATCCCTAATGCACATCTACCTAATCATTGTAAGAGCAACTCTGAATTAAACATAGTGCTACGACAGACCATACCCCGGCTACCATGAGGTGTAACTGAGGCAGTCACCACTGGGCGCCTCAACAAGATAGAAAACAAATTGTCCAGAGCACACAACTTACACAAATCAGATAATTCAAAAGCCTAAAAGGATGATTGAGATATGAATAAGAAATAGCATTTTTAGTGTCGCTTTACAAATAAATAACATCACATGAAACATACAAAAAATGAGCCCAGATACAAAGCTAAACAGCCACTTTAAAAGTTGACTCATATAGTCACCTGGGCGAAACACTAGTTGGCTGTATGAATAATGCTTATGGCACGTACGGAACAAAATCCTAATGTGTTGTAAAATCTTCAGACAAATCAACATTTTTGTCTTTTTCCTGCTTGTGAAATGACTAGATGAATGCATGTTTTCTACACGCGCGGAATAATATCCCGTAGTGCTGTAAAATCTCCAGACATATTAACACTTGTGTCTTTTCCTGCTTGTGTAACTAACCACTATATTAGTAAATTTTTATAGTGAATTTTTATCTTTGTATCTTGGCTCATTTTATGTATGTTTCATGTAATGGTATTTATTTGGGAAGGGACCCTGAAATGCTATTTTATATTCATATTAAAATCATTCTATTAGGCTTTTGCATTATATGTATTTGATTTGTGTAAGTTGTGTGTTATAGAAACTTTGCACTGGTACAAAAACAGGGAAAATCCTTTAGCTCTATTTTTGCTGCTTGTGTAGTGGAGTTAGTTTTAGTTAAAGTCCATGTTACAGAGACATCTTTGCACAAAGGTAACGTTATGAAACCATATGTAACGTGTCTTGGTAACACATTATTATAATGTGTAACAGATATTTAAACATTCAAAGACCTTCAAGTCAATGAATAAACACTACATACAGAACAACTGATTTTACACTGTGTAGGCTGCTTAAAAAGTAAAAATAATGGAACATATGATTTTGACTTTAATATAGTCGCCGCATTCACATTTGAAAAGCGGAGAACGTTCATTTCCCCCACTTCTTTAACTACAAACACAGCACAAATAGTGTGAAATCAGTTTGTGTCACATTTACACAGGTACAAATATTTTTTGCTCTAAAAATGGTGGCTCAATTATTTCTTTTTTTGGACCAATGCAAGGTGTTTGTACTATGGCTCCTGGGAAACCGGTCCCAGGATGCTTCGCCCTAAGTTGGCAGGGTATGCCCAGACGTGGGTCCCTTGCTCACTTTGCCACTGGATTCAAGCTATCCTGGCTGATGAGGCGTGTTACCCCGAAACCGGTCCCGGTCCCAGTCCCAGGATGCTTGTTTCCAGTCCAGGGAAGACCTGGCTTGGCAGTTCGGGCTGGACTGCTCCCATGAGGAACAGGGTCAAGACTGATTTGCATATGGCTGGGTCTGAACTGGGGTGACGAAGTGAGCTAAAGAACAATGATGGATTCAACCCAGATCTGTGACTGGGGGTGAGTGTCTGAAAAGTTTCAGCGCTCCGTCCATAATCTCCTTGTGTTTGCTCTATTGGCAGGCTAAAACAACTAAGGAGATTTTCATAACTGCAAAGGAGCTCTCTGATTCTGTATGCTTGCAATCCAAAAATAAGTCTTCACTAAAATTCAGAGTTTTTTCAAACAGAAAATTGAAAATAGTTGTCAGCTGCTGTCTATCCTTGTTATTTCTGATGTTCCTCACCTTCATTGGCTGGGTCCTACTCTCTTCCTTTCACATCACCACAACTGAATCAGTCAAAGCAGTTTTTACACTTTAAGGTCTGAGTGTCAGCTTGCCCTATACATTGTTGCCCAGCTCAAAAAGGCTTCTTTGACTACTGTACCTCCCTTGACATCGTTTTTTAATATATTTCGAGAGACTGATACAGCTCTCTCAAATTTCAAACAAGCTGTTGCCACACCCGATCTTTTAAAAAACTCTTGCTGATCCCTGTAGCCTCTCCAGTTTTCAGCCTATGTCCTTGCTTCTTTTTGTGACGTGGTGAATTCATGAGTGAATTTTAAAACTACCTCCAGGATATCTGCCCTTAGGGAAAATATTTTAATTGTAGATTCCTCTGGTAGGGTTAAAAACAGTGATAGTGGATGTGTAGTGAGAAATTAGTGATTTCTCTCATCCTAGTGTTAGGTCGACATGTTTAAGCCAAATATGAGTGCTGTTTGAGTCACAGTGGCTTTCTTCAGGACCGAAATGCTAGGGATTGCCTAGTCAGTGAATGCACACACACTAAGGCATGCGTATGTATGGTGGACCAATCGTAACTTACAATTTTCACCCAACTTCTTATTAAATTTTAGTTGCTACTAATTAGGGCAACATGGATCCGGAGGGGGGCGGTGCCTATAGTCACACTTTCATCAAGGCGACCTGCCCGCTGTAGTACCTATTACCGTCCTGCTCGGGATCGTATCACAAATCCACCACATCATAAAAAGAAACCAGCTCCGCTGTTATCAGGCATGGTAGCACACCTAATATGCATTTAACATCTTAGGGTAGGAGCCCAATGATGAAGCATGCAACCAACAAGGTTGGTGGGTGAGGGTTCTTTTAAAAAACCGAATGGTGTGTCTGAGACATGAGTGAAAGACATGTATGACAGTACATTGGGATGATAGCAAGCTCATTATCATTTGTTTGATATATTGATGAGGGAAAGAAGAACAAGCTCTTCTCTTCTTTTCACTCTCTTCTTTGTTTATAGTAGGCTAACTGTTGTGCAGGATGTGAGTCCTGCGCAAGTAATTGGTTCACAATTGTCTCCTTACTAGGAACCAAGTACTCTACTATAGCACTTGACTCTCTCACGGTAGCGAAGCAGAACAGTTTAAGGCCTAGTGTGGCTAAGAGCTACTAATGTCCATTGGAAGGCATGCAAGAACACCACTCAATACATTACTGTCCAGTCAGTAAAATATACATTTATTACACACACTACTAAATATTACGCATTAATTTACAAATATATACAGCAGGTAGATGAAATTCCTTTGGTGACACACATGTACCTCATTTGACCTCCTAGTGTATCATGACCCCCATAATCACAATACTCCCCAACCAATACCAGATGCCATATCACAATATAAATGGGTGTCATTTTAAATAAAGTAGGCCTATTGGATTTGTCAAGGGGTCACCACATTAAGACATAAGGCAGACCTATTCAATCAATCAATCAAGCATTTGTAAAGCGCACTACTTACCCGTGAGGGTCTCAAGGCGCTAAGGGGTGGGAGAGTGCTGCTACTGTTCGAAGAGCCAGGTCTTGAGGAGTCTTCTGAAGGTCAGTAGGTCTTGGGTCTGCCGTAGGTGGAGGGGGAGGGTGTTCCATGTCTTGGCGGCGAGGTGGGAGAATGATCTGCCGCCGGTGGTCACTCTTCGGATGCGGGGGACAGTGGCGAGGGCGTGGTCGGCGGAGCGGAGCTGACGGGTGGGGGTGTAGAAGCTGAGTCGGCTGTTGAGGTACGCTGGTCCGGTGTTGTGGAGTGCATTGTGTGCGTGGGTGAGGAGCTTGAAGGTTATCCTCTTGTTGACGGGGAGCCAGTGCAGGCCTTTCAGGTGGGGTGTGATGTGGCTGCGGCGAGGGATGTCGAGGGTCAGGCGTGCGGAGGCGTTCTGGATGCGTTGGAGTCGTTTCAGGAGTTTGGCCGGGGCTCCTGCGTAGAGGGCGTTTCCGTAGTCCAGTCTGCTGCTGACGAGGGCCTGGGTGACCGTCCTTCTCGTTTCGGTGGGGATCCACTTGTAAATCCTGCGGAGCATACGGAGGGTGTTGAAGCAGGAGGAGGAGACGGCGTTGACCTGCTTCGTCATGGAGAGGGTGGAGTCGAGGATGACCCCTAGGTTGCGTGCGTGGTCGGTGGGCGTAGGAGCTGTTCCTAGTGTGGTAGGCCACCAGGAGTCGTCCCAGGCCGAGGGGTGGATCCGAGGATGAGGACCTCCGTCTTGTCTGAGTTCAGCTTCAGTCGGCTGTTTCTCATCCAGTCGGCGACGGCCTTCATTCCCTCGTGGAGGTTGGTTTTGGCGGTGTGGGGGTCTTTGGTGAGGGAGAGGATCAGCTGGGTGTCATCGGCGTAAGAGATGATGTTGAGGTCGTGCAGTCGGGCGACGTAGGCGAGCGGTGCCAAGTAGATGTTGAACAGCGTTGGGCTGAGGGATGAGCCCTGGGGTACGCCGCAGATGATCTCGGTGGCTTTGGAGCGGAAGGGGGGGGAGGCGGACGCTCTGTGTTCTGCCGGAGAGGAAGGAGGTGGTCCAGTCCAGGGCCTTCTCTTGGATCCCGGCGTCGTGGAGGCGTGTTCGTAGTGTGCGGTGGCAGACCGTGTCGAAGGCGGCTGACAGGTCCAGGAGGATGAGGGTCGCGGTTTCTCCTTTGTCTAGCAGGGTTCTGATGTCGTCGGTGGCGGCGATGAGGGCTGTTTCGGTGCTGTGGTTGCGGCGGAACCCGGACTGGGACGGGTCCAGGATGCTGTTCTCCTCGAGGAATCTGGTCAGTTGTTTGTTGACGGCCTTCTCGATGACCTTCGCCGGGAACGGGAGCAGGGAGATGGGTCGGAAGTTCTTGAGGTCCTTGGGGTCCGCCTTGGGTTTCTTCAGTAAGGCCTTGATCTCGGCGTGCTTCCAGCTCTCTGGGAAGGTTGCTGTCTCGAAGGAGATGTTGATGGCTTTCCGGAGGTGGGGTGCGATGGTGGTGCTGGCTTTGTTGAAGATGTGGTGTGGGCATGGGTCTGCCGGGGATCCGGAGTGGATGGAGTTCATGATCTTGATGGTGTCATCGTTGTTGATGTTGGTCCAGGAGGTCAGGCGGTTGGTGCGGGTGGTGGTCGTGGGGGAGGAGGTGGAGGTGAAGGTCTCGGTGGTTGCAGGGGCGGTCGCGGTGTTGAAGCTGTCGTGGATGTCTGCGATCTTGCGGTGGAAGAAGGTGGCCAGCGAGTCGCACAGGTCTTGCGAGGGTGGGATGTCGTCGGAGATGGAGCTGGGGTTGGAGAGTTCTTTCACGATGTTGAAGAGCTCTTTGCTGTTGTGTGCGTTGTTGTCTGGGCGGTCTTTGAAGGAGGCTCTTTTGGCGGTTCTGATGAGGTGGTGGTGTCTGCGGGTGGCGTTCTTGTGGGCTGCGTAGCTTTCCGGTGTTCGTTCACGGATCCAGTTCTTCTCTAGCTTTCGGCAGCTTTGCTTGGAGGCCTGCAGGTCTTCGGAGAACCAGCTCGCTTTCTTTCTGGTGTGGCTGTTGGAGGGTTTCTTGAGTGGGGCAAGGGTGTTGGTGCAGTCGTCGATCCACTGTCTGAGGTTGTGGGCTGCGGCGTCGGGGTCGGTCGGGTCTGCGGGTGGGCTTCGGGCGAGGGTGGTGGTTAGCTGGTCTTCGGTGACTTTGCTCCAGCAGCGGCGAGGCATCTGCTGGGTGCGGTGGTGTGTGGTGGGTTTCCGGAAGGTGAAGTGGATGCAACGGTGGTAGGTCCAGTGGAGTTCGGTGGTGTGGTTGAAGAAGACGTGGGAGCTTGCTGAGAAGATGGGGTCAAGCGTGTGGCCGGCGGAGTGGGTGGGTGTTGTGACGAGTTGTCTGAGTCCGAGGTTGGCGAGGTTGTTGATCAGGGTGGAAGAGTTGGAGTCGTTGTTGTTCTCGAGGTGGAAGTTCAAGTCCCCGAGGAGGATGTAGTCCGTGGAGGCGAGGGCGTGTGTGCTGACGAAGTCGGCGATGGAGTCGCTGAACTGTGTTCGGGGTCCGGGGGTCTGTAGACTAGTGTTCCTCTGAGGGTGGTGTTGGGGTCGGTGTGGATCTGGAAGTGCAGGTGTTCGGCGGTGCTGAGGGTGTCATCGGTGTTTGTCGAGATTTTGAGAGTGTTCCTGTGGACGATGGCAATTCCTCCTCCTACTCCGCTGGTGCGGTCCTTGCGGGTGATCTTGTAGCCTTCCGGGATGGCTATGGCGATGTCAGGTGCCGAGGAGGAGTTCAGCCAGGTCTCCGTCAGGAAGGCGACGTCTGGGGTGTTGGTGTCGAGTAGGTCCCAGAGTTCAACGGCGTGTTTGCGGGCGGAGCGGGTGTTGAGAAGGATGCATCTGAGGTAGTTGGCTTCTTTGGCGGGTGGGTTGGCGGGCCGGATGCTGGTGTAGCTGCAGTTCCGGCAGGAGAAGGGACCTTGGGTGCGCTTCGGGGCGGCCAGGCAGCAGGTGCGTGATCGTCCGGTGTTGAGTGCGTGGAGGGTGCTGGTACGTAGCGGAGACGGGTGTCGTGGCGGTCGCGGGGGCCAGGGGTTCTGGCGCTGGGCGCGGTCCAGGCACGGACGGGCACAGACGGCCTCCATATGAGGGGAGGTGGGAGGGAGGAGCAGCTGGGAGGCGGGAGCGGGGTGGCGAATGAGAGAGCAGGGGGGCGGGGCCGCAGGGAAGCAGCGGCGGGAAAAAAAACGGATGAGGGACGGCGGGGGGAGCGAGGGAGAAAAACTGGGCACAAAGACAAGTAATGCACAAAAAAAACGGGAAGGGAAGCAAGGATTAGGCACACAGTAGGCTGAAAAGGCTGTAAATAAGAGGGAGTACAAGTACAATAAAAGAGTACAGGCAGTCAAAATCCGGCAGAACCGTGCAGCGGCGTGGGGGGCGACCTGCCTGCGAGCAGGGTCAGAGCTATTGGCTTTGTCATGGGGTCATCACCACAATGATAAAAATAATAATTACATTTCACCATTAACACAAATGGACCTGGGAAACACAGAAACATACATTCAATATTAATATATGCATTTCAATGTTCATTCGTAATCACAGTCATTTAAACATTTTTGAGTCACAAACATGTATCAGTCTTTCACTCCAGGCCACATAATGCATCCATGGGGCAAACCACTAGGGGTCGCTGCACTCCTGAGTTCCAGAGCACCAAGCTCCCAGCTCTGAAAAGGTGTAGATAATGCTGAACCTCTCCTGGAGGTTATACTTTTCATATGCACTGAGACCTCGGGGGAGTTTTTAAATCACCTTAAAAGGGGGCTGCCGCACTCAGTGCAGCCCCCACAACACTGAAAAATAACATTGGTGGTGCCCCTGCCTCTCCTTGTGACACCCCAAGGGCCACATAATATGTTAAACAGCCCTCCTTGAGCATTATGTTCCAAGCCAAAACCATGAATATTTTATGAGTGACTTTGTCCTGTCCTGCAGCCTTGAAACCCATATTTAGCAAAATGAGTAGGGGCTCCATGCACAAACCCTCCGAAAGGGGGTAATATAAATGAAAAGAATGCATGTTGAACTGACCCCCGGGCACTGGCCCACCCCAGGGGTAATTTTAGGAAGTAGCAGCAGAGCCCCACATGCTCCATTTCTCATTCGTTGTGGTGTCAGTTGGCACATCTTTCCAACTACACACCCATTGGGCAGATTACTCCTGGTGGCATTCTGTAGCCATTAGGAGCATTTTCAGCTGGCCTCCTGGCTTCTACAGTGCACCTTTTGTGGGGAGCTGGTTTTACTGGATCCTTGAGCCAATCTTCTCCTCCGTTGGAACGCCCTGCCGGCCAGTAGGGTTTTTTTGTGCAGCTGCACCGCTGCCAGCTAGCAGAACACTCTCCTGCTAACACTCCTAAGTCCCAGAGCCTACTTGCTCTCTTGCAGGGTAATTGGGTGGCAGTGGAGTACAGATCTACCCCCAATTGGTCGTAAGGGGGCATGAGGGGCCAGCACCACTAGCCCTGGAAAGTCCCTTCAATTCCTTGGGTCAGCTGCAGATAGCATCCTTATTCCATCAGGGGCATGAGGTGTCTTCTCCTTGCAGCTGTCCATGGTTCTGCTGTAATCGCCTTCCAGGTTTAGGGTCTTGTTCACTGTCTCTCCCTTGTGCAGGGACTTTATAAGTGGAGGGAAAGCTGTAGATACCACATACCCCTGGCCAATACTAAGATGCCATATTATCTTTGCACCCCAGTTCCAACCCCCATGCACAGCTATCTGGGACAATCCAAAATGGTGCAGTCAAGTTTTCTCTGTGAAGAGCCCTTCTGTGGGCCTCAGCTCCATCACTAACTGACATCACTGCCAGATACCTTTCCACCAAAATTTAAAAGGGAGCACCACCAGTTTTGGCTTCAGGTGTACGGGCTTCCTCCTTTCTTGAGTGGGCCTGGTTAATTATCAGATGCAGATTTTGTCCCCATCCCTGCCATCTCAGGAACACTGATAATTGCTCCCTTTGTGTGAGAGGCCTATGTTCCCTCTGCTGGGGAGCAGAGTAATTAACTTGGCCCAGGAGGTGGGACAAAGGCCTGGAATCTGATTATGAGCTGAGCCAGAGAAATATGACAATTCTTGACCACTCATAAGATGTATATGCATGTCTGCAACTGGAACCTGCAAAATCAAACTCAGGATGCATGTTTTTATCTGAATTTGACATGGTCGCTGGATTGTGTATGCATAAATGGAGTGAAACTGAACTCTGAGGAAGATTTCACCAATATGTATAATACAGTGAAAGCACTACAGATTTTCCAGTAAACACTACAGACCTATTTACAAACGCCACTTATATTATAAGGCCTACCCTCTTTCTTTGCTTTTGAACTGAGCAGACTCTATGTTAGACTGTCTGCTGATTTATCTCTTTTCTCGGAGGCATACTAAATGTTGGCCCTCTTGTTGAATACTCTCCCTTAACTTAGGAAATGAGTAGATTTATGCTAGTTCATTATTGAACGATGTTTGGTTATGGCTAATGGCCTATCGCAATTGGCTTTATTGGTGCTGATTTGAATCTGACTAAGTAACTACTTCTTTCCTTCTGTAATAATTCTTAAATTTTGAATAAACGTTTATGGTTTTGACTTTAAATTTTGTCCTGTGAAGGTTTTCTTTATTTGTTCAAGGCCATCAGTCCTTTGTGACTCACGTGTCCCCTATACCGCTCTTTGGCCAGTCGTTAATTTGTAAAAGAATGAGTGCCGGCGCCCAAAGCTGTGCTAATGAGCCCATGGCAGGTGCTATTAAATGTCAGCATGCCAAATAGCAGTCGTGAATCCACCCTCAGGCCTCTTTAATTCACTATCAGACACTCTCTACCCCTTCATCTATCTCTCTCACTCTTGCAGATTCCTGCTTTCTCCCCTTTTGTGATGGATTTTCTGTCTTTCTCTTCCTCCTTCTTCCCACTTTGTTGGTTTTTCCTCGCTTGTTCTCGGTCAAAGTTGGATATAGACAAATTAGTGCAAGTTCCCAAAAATTAGTGCCAATGGCCCCATCAGCAACCACTACTCAAATTAAGCACTGGCATCATCACTTTACATTTATTAGTGTAAATCACCGACAATTAAAAAATGAGTTGGCATGTTTCATAATTTCACCCATGTTAGAGGAGGAAGCTGTTACTCTAATGAATAGTACACGTGTTAGCAACCTAAGAAAGCCAAGGATCGCTGCCAAGATTCAGACCAATAACTGCAACGTATCAGAGAGAACAATTTCTGCAGCAATCAAATGAACCTGCTGAGATGTTTTGGTACCAAATTATAAAGGTCTCAGTATACTAGTAATAGGTCTGTAAAGATGATTTGAAATAATTAAAGATGAAACATTATGGAAATAAAAACATATACATGCTTACACTTCAAAAGGACTACACCATTCATAAAAAAACTGCACAGATTAGTACAAAAGTGTGACTTTGGTCTCTGTGGCACCAACCTACAGGCTTGCAAAGATAATCATAGTCTAATGTATCACCTGTGCTTACACACATCTCACTAAAATAACCAGTTTACCTGATACAAAGCTTTCCAGCACGCAATCCTTCAATCTTTCCTAGAATGTTGACTGCACAACTAGCTCAGCATGTGGTTTCACCCCAACGGCGGAGAAGTGGCTTTCATGATCCGCTTGATGGAAGACATCTCCCTCCCTCATCCTTTCCTCCTGAAATCACCTTTGTTATGAACTGCAGTGACATCTGCCTTGCTCAGATTGATCTGGACGAGACGAGGAAAAAAGGAGGTATGACATGGAAATCTCAGAAATTCAAGAGTAAAAATACAGAAGGTGAGGTGAACATATTCAGAGCATGATTCTAGAGCAGGGGTCTCCAACTGTTTCTGTAAGAAGAGCTACTTATGTTTAATGTAAATAATACCAAGCTACCAATATTATTAGTGTGATAATAGTGACCACGTCAGACAAGGTGGCCACCCCATTCAAGAACACTAGCAGTGATCACCTCAGTTCATCAGGCACGGTTGCCAGCCTTGATGTGAAAAAGGCTTTATCAATTTGGGATGTCAAACATTGTATATACATGATGGCCATAACTGCAATGTCCGTGCACCAAGTTAATATTATGGGTAATAAGTCTCCCAAATGCCTTTTGAATAATCACTCAAATATCAGCTATATATATATTTTGGAAATCCAACCATTTTTCTCCAAACATCAATGTATGAGTTCTGAAAGCACACACTTTTTTGTCTCAAATACACGCTTTTCAATTTTGTGATGCATATATTAATTCAACCAAGCAAAAGCTTCTTAATTTAATAGGCTGGGCTGAAAATAAGACAGCTACTCGCTGGAGAAGTCTGTTTTCACAATACTTTGGCCTACAACAAAACTTACTGATGGCTGGGGTAGGAGGAACAGAAGAATGGACTTCTTCACAGAGAGTGGTACATATATGCAATGCCTTTCCAGAAGAAAGTGGTGCATACAAACATGAACTGTATTTTTAAACAAGGATTGCAAATGTGATCGTTTTACCTTTTGCCTAGTGTATGCACAAACTGATGCACAACACCCATCCAGGTACAGCAACCACCTCCTCCTACTTACAAGTATCCACGCACAAAGACCAGCAGACACAAAAGTACCCAGGCACACAGATTTACAGGTATCCAAAATTACAGATCACCAGACCAACATGCATCTTTGCACATCGGCCAACAGATATAGAGCCAAAACCTACTCTAAGGGTGAGCAAGAGAGAAAGATAAAGAGAGAATAGTCCATCCTCCCTAATCATGATTCAATATTCTAGTGTACTACTTTCTGTGTGTGATCATCCTGGTCAGGCCCTGACTACTACTACTAATTTTGGGTATTCTGTTGGTGAGTATGCAGGTAGAATCTATTTATGAAATGTCATCACCCACAAGGAGTGGAATGCTTCAACACTGGGCCTGCTCCCTATAGGTCTGGACATCCACTAGCCACTGGGTGGTGTATCAATGGTATAATCTGAAAGAGACAATTAGTTATGGATTCCTCATCTTAGAATTACCCCCAGACGTCAGACTGGATCCGGAGAATTTTTTCCTCAGCAGTACCTCTGCGCGTCGATAGGTGGCGTCGGTCGACTCCGTATTCGTCGTTGGCGTCGTGGTCGCTGGAATGACGTTGCGGTATCTACTTAGAAGCCGCCCTCGCGCGCTGACATCAGTTCTTTCTTCTTCGGCGCCAGCCAGCGAAGATCCGGAGAGAGCGGTACCTCGAGTCACTTTTTGACTCAGTTTTTACGACTTTTGTCGACACCTTTTTTGAGTCGATCGACACCTGGTGCACGGAGGGATGTCACGTCGGACCGGCTTCAAGGCTTGCGACTCCTGTCGCAAATTGATGTCGGTCACAGACCCGCACCTCGTGTGCCTTTGGTGCTTGGAGCGCGACCACGACCCGAAGTTTTGCTCCGACTGCTGGGCCATGAACCGGAAGTCTTTGCGGGAGCGGTCCCGAAAGCTTCTCGAGGCCTGGCAGTCCGCTCTGCGCCGTTCGAGGTCCCGGTCGAGAGGGAGGTCGCAGGACCGGTCGCGGAGCCACCACCACCACTCGTCATCGAAGTCTTCGTCTTCGGGTAAGTCGAAGCACAAGAAGAAGGCGAAGAAGCATCGTCACTCTTCAAGTTCTCCCGGTCCATCGGCCGATGCGATGCGGGAAGCGGAAGGTAGTCGTCAGGCTCCGCCTGCGGAGCCTGTTGGGTCGACTTCGGCCTTCCCTCCCTTATCCGGGAGCCGGAGCGACCCCTGCCCAGCTTCGCAACTTTTACGAAGCATTACATTCCATCTTCGGGCTGCCTGACTCCGCCGGCACGCCCTCGGGCCCTGCGTACTCGGTTGGGGGCTCTAGGCCTTCGATGCCGGAGGCTTCGGCTCTGACGCTGCAGGGCCCCCAAGGATCCAGGCCTGGATCCGGATCAGCACCGGTCGACCTCGTGAGACCTCGTCCGGTGCCGAATCCAGTGACGACACCCCCGCCACCTCGAACGCCGGTTGTGTCCCCAGCCGGCGTCGGCCCCGGCCTCCCCCTCGATGAGGACACGGAGCCGGACCGAGGTCATCCGACGTCGGGACCAGCGCCGGCCGGTACTTTTGTACCTCTGTTCTCCCCTGATGTTTCCTACCGCCCTGAGTGGCTACCAGGAGAGGGTGAAGAGGACTGAGAGGGGTCTGTGGACCCTCTTGGAGACTAGTTAGAAGAACCGGACTGGAGAGAGGAGTTGGGTGATACCAGTGGTCTGGACACCTCCCCAAACCTTGGCATGCTTTCTCCCCCTACCGTGGCTACGGAGGAGGGTGCATCTTACGCAGTGGTGTTGCGTAGGGGGGCCGAGGCCTTAAACCTCAAGCTTCCTACGGTGGCGGTCAGGACTAACCTCCTGACTGAGGTGCTTCGGCCGGCAGCAGCCTCTTTGGAGCCCCTGCTGCCGTTCAATGAGGCTCTCACAGACATCCTTTTGGGCTCGAGGTCCAAGCCCAACACAGGGGCTTCTGTGGATAGGATGATTGCCTGACGCCACCGCCCAGCTCCGGGCGACCCCATCTTCCTCTCCCAACACCCCACCCCGGAGAGCTTGGTGGTCCAAGCCTCAACCTCCAAAGGCGCATTCCCTAACGCACCACCTGATAGGGAATCCAAGAAGCTGGACCACCTTGGGAAGAAGATGTTTTCTTTCTCCAGCTTGGGACTGCGGTCGGTGAAAACCGCATGTCTATTGGGCCGTTACTCCCACTCGGTGTGGGATACGGTTGCGCAGGTGCTGCCACAGTGCCCGGAAGAGGCCCGGCCGTGCTCTCCCGTGCAGTTGCCGAAGGGAGAGACGCAGTGAAGTTCGCCATCCGATGTGGGCTGGACACCGCCGACTCACCAGGCAGGACGATTTCCACGTCCGTAGCCCTTAGATGCTACGCCTGGTTGAGGTCTACTGGCTTTTCGGGTGATGTCCAAGCTACGCTTTTGGGCATGCCCTTTGATGGCTGTCGCTTGTTTGGCAACAAGGTGGACAACGCGTTTGAGCGCTTTAAGGACTCCAGGGCTACGGCCAGGTCCTTGGGCCTTGCATCCACCTCCCGCCCAGCGCAGTCTGCCTTTCGCCCCTTTTGTGGCTTCGGAAGGGGTGCCCCACCACATCCCGCCCAGAGCCACAGGCCTGTGCAAGCTGTCCAGCCTCTGCGCGACAGGGGACGTGGGTCTGGGGGCCAGCAGGCAGGCCAGTCCACCAGCGCCCCCTCTGCAGGAGCCTCCAAGCCCTCCTAGTCCGACCTTTCAGGGCCACCTTTTGCCAGTGGGCGTCAGGATTCGCCATCACCTCCCCCACTGGCTCAACATCACGTCGGACAGTTGGGTTTTGCAGATAGTCCGAAGGGACTACTCCCTCCCCTTCGAGACTGCCCCTCCATCCATGCCACCTCAGACCCATCGCATGTCGGAGGATCACTTGGCCCTTCTCCAACAGGAAGTTACGGCTCTCTTGGCCAAGGGAGCCATCGAGCGAGTTCCTGCCCCAGAAGTAGGTCGTGGTTGTTATTCCCACTACTTTCTGGTGCCCAAGAAGGACAAGGGCCTGCGTCCTATCTTGGATCTCCGGATCGTCAACCGGAAGGAGAAGTTCAAATGTTGACACTGGCTCAGGTCCTGTCTGCTCTCGACCCTGGAGACAGGATGATGGCGTTGGGCTTGCAGGACGCTTATTTTCACATCCCCGTCCTGCTGGCCCATCGGCGTTACCTACGGTTCACGGTAGGCCACAAGCACTTTCAGTTTACCGTGCTCCCCTTCGGCCTTACCAGCGCCCCTCAGGTGTTCACGAAAGTGATGGCGGTGGTCGCAGCGCATCTGCGCAGATCAGGGGTTCCAGTCTTTCCCTATCTCGACGACTGACTGTTGAAGGCGGGCTCGCCCCAGGCTGTCATCTCCCACCTCCAGACTACGGCCGGCCTCCTGCATTCGCTGGAGTTCACCATCAATGTGCCGAAGTCACACCTGATTCCCTCTCAGAAGCTCCTTTTCATCAGAGTGGTTCTGGACACAGCGCAGTTTCGGGCTATCCTTCCGAGCAGCGAGTCTGGGATATTCGGGCTATGATTCCGATCTTTCAGCCTCTATCCCGGGTTTTGATCAGAATGACCCTGAGGCTACTGGGCCTCATGGCCTCCTGCATCCTGCTGGTGGACTATGCCTGGTGGCATATGCGGGCTCTGCAGTGGGACCTAAAGTTCCAGTGGGCACAGCAACAAGGGAATCTTTCCGATTGCGTCCAGATCTCGGAGGGCACAGCACATCAATTGCAGTGGTGGCTAACGAACCGGGATTGGGTCAACGGCAGATCCCTCCCCCTTCCCCAACCAGAGTTCACAGTGGTGACAGATGCATCAATGCTGGGGTGGGGTGGGGCGGCCACATGGGAGAGGCAGAGATCAGAGGCCTCTTGTCTCCGGCAGAGTCCAGGCTCCATATCAACCTTCTGGAGCTTCGGGCGATTCGTCTTGCACTAAAGGCATTCCTTCCCTCTGTCAGGGGACGAGTAGTGCAGGTGTTCACGGACAACACCACCGCCATGTTGTACTGCAACAAACAAGATGGGGTGGGGTCGTGGACCCTATGCCAGGAGGCTCTCTGCCTATGGACATGGCTGGAACATCAGGGCATATCTCTGGTGGTTCAACACATGGCAGGTTATCTGAACGCCAGGGCGGACGAACTCAGACGCAGGTGCATGATGGATCACGAATGGTGTCTTCACTCGGAGGTGGTGCAAGGTCTTTTTCAGCAGTGGGGAGAGCCTTGGTTAGATCTATTCGCCACCGAAGAGAACGCGCAACGTCAGCAGTTCTGCGCGTTGGAATTTCCAAGGCGGCATTCGCTAGGCAACACTTTTCGTCGCGAGAGGAGTTGCGGTCTTCTATATGCCTTTCCGCTTATACCACTTCTGCCCAGAGTGCTGAAGAAGATCAAGCGCGACCCGGCCCAAGTAATTCTTGTGGCACCGGATTGGGCACGAAGAGTCTGATATCCCGAGCTCTTACACATGGCCATCGATCCTCCTATCAGACTGCCTCTTCGGGAGGATCTTCTGTCGCAGCAGCAGGGGACGGTCCTCCACCCGAACCTGTCCAGCCTCCACCTCCTTGCGTGGAGATTGTGCAGCGACAGTTGACAGCTTTCAACCTTCCTCCTGAAGTCTGTAATGTTATCTTGGCAGCCAGGCGTCCCTCCACCAAAACGGTATATGCCTGTAGATGGAACAAGTTTGTGGCATGGTGTGCAGCTAAGGCTGTGGATCCCCTTTCTTCCCCCCCTTTCAGAGCTTCTCCTCTTCATTCTTTCTTTGGCCCAGCAGGGCTCTGCTCTGGGCACTCTCAAAGGCTATATTTCGGCCATTTCGGCCTTCATTCGCCTGCCTGACCAGCCTTCTCTTTTCAAGTCCCCTATTGTTAACCACTTCCTTAAGGGCATTACTCACTTGTTTCCTCCAACTCCTTTCATGATGCCCCAGTGGGACTTGAACCTGGTTCTTACTTATCTTATGTGTGCTCCTTTCGAGACGCTACACAACTGTCCTCTCAGGCTCCTGACTCTTAAAACTGCCTTTCTGGTTGCCATCACCTCTGCTCGCAGGATGAGTGAGCTACAAGCCCTTTCTTCTAAGCCTCCTTTCCTGGCTGTTCATCTGGAAAAAGTTGTCCTCCGCACTAGGCCTTCTTTCCTTCCCAAAGTGGTTACCTCTTTCCATATAGGGCAGACCATCACTTTGCCCACCTTCTTTCCGCCTCCGCATCCTTCAAAAGAGGAAGAGAGGCTCCACCGTCTGGATCCAAAACATGCGCTTTCGTTCAATCTGGATTGCACAAAACAATTCCGGGTGGATGACCAGCCAGTATGCTGCAGATCACGTTATTAGCAGTATCTGCAAAACAGAAAAAAAGTAAAGTATACTAGTGGAATACAGCACTTTGGCAAGGATTTGCAGAAGGAATCTTGCCTCATTAATATTTCAGAGGCAGTATTACCATTAATGCTTGAGAATGGCATTTTTATGCTGCACTAGCTTAATACATCCGACAACGTACAAATAAAGATTTGTTTGCATCACAGACTGGTGGTTTAACAAGCTCCATTGCCTCTTAAGATGATTTACCCACTCACAATCAGTAGTTTATACAATCAAGCTCCAAATTTGAAGAACGGTAGCTGGAGATGCAAGATTCACGACAGAAACATGTGAGCCTGACACTGTTCTTACAGCGTTTCCATGAAACTCAGCTGCACCACTGACAAATACACATATACACATATGCTGCTGTGCCCATGTTAGGGTAATTTCATTACTAGGTGAAGGGCATCCACACGCACCTACATCTCTGAATATCAAAGTTCATGGAAACGAAAGTGTAAAAGGGCACACTCAAATTTGTAAATATTCGTAAATCATAGAAAGACCTCAGAGTACCTAGTTTTAAATAGCTTCAAACAATTCTCACCAAAAGCCACATTTACATATACCAAATTCTATATATGCAAAGGTTACTTTAAACTAGCTCTAGTTTGCACTACTGGTGTTGCTTCAGTTAAATTTAACCTAAAGAATAATATGAGACAAAATGTCCTTGTTCCCCCTTTTTAGGTCTCGCTACATACAACTTTAGCTGTTTATCTGGCAAACCTATTGCTACCAATATTTTAACACATACTCAAAATAGGTGTTGGATCTGCCTCTTCCTAATGGTTCAGCCTTCTTATCTATGACAGATTCCTGCTCCTGATTAAATAACTTTCTTCTCTATTCTTGTGTTACTCCTACCCAGTAGAACATTTTAGTTTCACTATTTTTTGATTGGTTGAGTTGTATCTCTCCACTGCTGATGTCAGGGAACTATTCATACAGGGAATTATTCTTGTATGTTTTTATAGCATTTGACAATTAACACTCAAAGGGAGTGCATGCAAATTCCTCTTTCCTCTTTTATGTCCCTCCCACCCCTCTCTCTTTTCTCTGTGTGTGTTGTATACTCAAGATTTCTCCCACACCTTCCTGTCATGGCTCACTCTCTGGGTAATGCTGCCTATTTAGAAAATGCCAATTTCATCTTTTTTTATATATATATATTCTTTTTATTAAACCAAAAAACAAAAAAACATAATTTCAGCTTTTTAAGGACACAACAATGTGAAATCCAGGGCTTCAAGTTTTTTAATCTGGACATCAAATTTTTAACATTTTCTATCAGCAACAACTCATTTCAAGGCTTTAAGTATAGAGATATAGAATTTAAAACACAATTATATGCCAAAGATATGTTGTTGATAATTTTAAACCCAGGAAAGAATATTGTTGTTGGACCTGGCCCCCTCTGCAGGGTCACACCCAAACTTTTTGTCTTTACCTTTCACTTTTTGCTGAATTTGTTTTGTTGGCCTAAGGATTCTATGCATTTTACCACTGCTAACCAGTGCTAAAGTGCTTGTGCTCACTCCTCTAAACATGGTATAATTAGCTTACACCTAATTGGTATATTTAATTTACTTATACGTTTCTTGTAGTGTGGTATACCATGTACCCAGGACCTGTAAATTAAATGCTACTAGTGGGCCGCAGCACTTATTGTGCCACCCACTTAAGTAGCCCCTTAAAACATGTGCCAGGTCTGCCACTGCAGCCTGAATGCAGTTTTAAACTGCCAATTTGACTTGGCAATTCAATCCCTTTGCCAGTCTTTAAACTCCCCTTTTATTGCATATAGGCCACCCCTAAGGTAGGCCAGAGGGGACCCATAGGGCAGGGTGAATTGTAAATAAAAGACTGGACATGTACGTTTAAGTCTTACATGTGCTGGTAGTGAAAAACTCCTAAAGTCGTTTTTCACTACTGTGAGGCCTACCTGTCCCATAGGATAATATTGGGCTGCTTGATTACATTAATAAGTTCTTTCTTTTGATTGTGAACAGGTCAGCATTTCATGTTGGACATCTATGAAATGGTCATTAAAAATCCTCTTTAATGGTAAAGGCGGCTTTTAACTTACAATTTTGAAAATGCCACTTTTAGAAAGTTGTCATTTTCCTGCCCTAAACTATTTGGTGCCTGCAGCATCTCCTGGGTCAAATGACTGGGTGTAGTTGGCAGATGGGCTTTGTTTGTTCCTCCCAGACAGCCACAGAATAGAAGGATTAGGTGTGCCTGAATGGGACACTGGCAGGATGGGGGGGGCAGAGCTGGGCACAGCCCCACTTGCAACTGAAAAGGCTATGCTCTGCCTTCACACAAAGGATGTTGCCTCTGCATTGTTCATGGAGCCAGCCTGGAGCCAGGTCAGGGGAGTAAAGAAACTTCAAGCGTCTCAGAGGGATTTTCTAGAACCTCTCCTACTTCAAACAAGGCACCATGTATAAAAAAGGGATCCTCAGAACCATTCTTCAGTTCACTTTCTGGACCTGCAGAAGGATTGTCACAGGATTGGCTGCTGCTATGGACTGCTGTGTAATCCACAAGACTACTTTGCTGCACCTGAAAGGACTGCTTTGCGGTCTGGAGCCTACCTTGAACTCTCAGAGGCCTGCCCTGCTGCTTGAGCCCTGCTTCATCACCTGAACTCAGGACTACCAGAGTGAATCCAAAGGCTAGTTTGCTGGCTTCCTGATCAGAGCCTCAGGGGCAAAAAAGACTCCAACCATCTTGAACCTGCCCCTGGACCCACCCTGAGTGATTCTTACACCCTCCCACCCCAAGTGGTGCCCTTCTAGTCCTGGACTCTTGGTCGTGGTGCGAAAGGTGCCCAGTCTGTTTGCCAATCTGCCCAGGGTGCATCGCCAGTTGGCCTGACTTTGTGTTAACTCCCCCTATGTTCTACTCTGCAGCAGCCAATCTTGATCAGCGGTCCATCAGCGAAGGGGTATCCAACCTCCTGGAACTCTCGTCGGCTGCAGCCTCCAGCTTCCTCCCATGGAAGATTTTCAACTTCCAAAAAAGAGACTAAGTCCGTACGTAGAAATCTTCACCACAACTTTGTCCAGCGGCTCCCTGACTACAATTGCTCCTCCTCAGACACCACGTACAGCCTTGCCCCACTTAGCTTTACCTTCTCAGAACTTTTTCTTCAAAATGTATTCTAAGTCCGAAGATAAGCGCTGACCGGGCCCAATCCACTCTTTGTATCCGACCTACACTCCATTGCGGTCGGCCATATTTTTCAACTTTGACCCAGTCGTGTGCGGCTAGATGTCCGAGGTCGGCACTTTGATCTTTTAGGTGCTAGATTTTACTAAAAACGTTTAAAATTCATAACTCCGGTTCTACTTATTGGATTTTTTTGTTTTGCTATCAAATGGTTAATTCAATTGTAGACTATTTTTCAAAATTGGTGTGGAATTTTTCTTGTATTGCGTTTTCACTTTGTCACTGTTTGCGTGCTGCATAAATCCTTTACAAATTGCCTGAAAGTTAAGCAGGGCTGCTTTTGTGCCAAGCTACCAGAAGGTTAAGCAAATGTTAATTTAGGACTTTTTGTAGTTCAACCTGATGGGGATTGTGGCTGTTGCTTGAATAAGGGTCACCCCCACTACCCCATTCAACCAACAACATAATTTCTCACAGTTCTCTTTTGTTGGTGACAAAGGAATCTATCTTAGTGACGGTTAAAAACTTTAAAGAGTTCTGAATGTTGCTTTTTATTGACCATCACAGATGTTTCACAGATGGAAAGTACAGGAGACCCAGGCTAGAGGATCATGAATTTCTTGTCTGAATGGGACCAAACTCCAAATGATGTTTAAAGGAAACAATGAAATAAGGCTCCAGGCATGTTTGCCCTGCACTTAAGACACATTAGGAGCTCGATCAAGGTAATACCCATACACACCATTATTAGTAATTGCTTATTATACTTATATGTGAGTTTGATCTTCATTAAAGAAACAGTTATCCATGGTCAGCTCCCTATACTTTAGTGAATGTGCAAGGAGTGTTATACAATGTCTGAGCACATAGAAACCATACCTTATTTTGTCCAAAAAAATCACATCTGTGAAGGGATAAATACTCTTTGATTGTAAATTCAAGATCTCGGTCAGCCATTCCACTTGGTCCAAAACATTACCAGTTCTCAAACACATGCAACAAGGACAGATAGAAAGAGTTTTTAATATATTGCATGGAATCAATTTATAGTCTTGAACTATAGTTATCAAGCTGATTGCTTTCACAGTATAAGCTAATGACCCAAAATATCAAAAATAAAATTACTAACACAACTTGTCTAGGCTGAGCTGCAACTCATGTTGCTAAACCATGAGGCATGAAGGTGCACCCTCATGCAGCCAGCAATCAAATGGTCATGGGAACTGGTTGTGTCAACATAGTTTGTTGTTCTTGGCTGGGAAGAATAGGTTGTGCATCAGTGTAGGGCAAAGGTCTTCAATCTGTGGGGCGTGACCCCCAGGCGGGCCCTGAGTCATGGGAAGGGGGCGTGCATTCCCAGCCTCACTTCTGCCTGGCATCAGGAAAACGACAACCGTTTCTGAACGGTTAATTCCGATAGTGAAAATGCTTCAAAGGGTCTGTCATTCAGGGAGTGTCCTGTGATGTGAAACCGAAGCCAGTTAGACAGCTAAACAAGGTTTCCTGCCAGGGTGCCTGCTTGCCTGAAAGAAATGCAAATGTGCGCTAAGAGTCAATCTGCAAATGTAAAGGGTAATCTGCAAATGTATAGGATGCTTGGGAGCTGGTATTGTCTTTAATTGATCAACTCCTTGAAGCTTTGTAATGACAAAGATATATTATTTTTGAGTGGTAGAGTGCAAAGAGTTAACAACTGAGCTCTGAAGTGCCTGCTTTTCATTGCAATTCTATTTACATAGCGCTTACTATCCCTGAGGAGGTGTAGAAGGTGAGTACTGAGCAAGAAACAGAGAAAGCCTGGACTAGGGAGGGCAGGCTGGAAAATAAATTGTGGTGAAATGTGTTGGAAGAATAGGAGTGTTATATTAATAACATTTTGGGGGTTTCAATGTAAAGAAAGGAGGCAGGCTAGACTGTTGGGCAGGGCAATATAAGGCATGGGGATGGGTTAGAGTCAAGTGTTAGTACAATTGTAAAGAACCAGTATGTATGGCTCTACCGAAGGTTCTTATTCTTTTTTAGTATGAGCTCTGCATGCTTCCAAACTACGCAACCTTTTCCAAAAAACTTAAGCATTTCCCGAGGTGTTAAATTGTTTTCTGATTTACCCACGTTAGGAGTTTCAACTGAAGCAACTTAGGAGTATAATAGAAACAAACATATACCCAGAGAGGTACCCAAACACCCTGGCAGGCGCATTAAGAATTCCTGTTCTGACTTTCCTGTAGCTGACTTATGATCAGCGGATCAGTAGCCCCGAAGTGTTTTATGGGAGCTGACAATTAGTTAAAATGTTGGGGTACTTCACTTTCATATTCAAATTAATTTTCACAAAAAGTATCAATGTACTGAAATACCCTACTAGAAAAGGTGTTTCAGAATGGACAACTGAGCTCTGAAGTGCGTGCTTTTGATTGTGAGCTGTATTTACATAGTGCTTACTATCCGTGAGAAGAAGCTGAAGGAACAGTTATGTAAATAAAAAATTGCATTACGTACAGTCTGGGTATTACTAAAATCTATATTTTGGAAGCATCATTTTATCGTTAAAATGTTTACACATTTTGTAGCAGTTTATCTTATACTGTGTGTAATGCAAGCATAAAAGAATGACATATATTCACAGTGCTTTCTGTCACTGGCTGTGACCTCGTAGCACTAAAAATACATAAATCACTATTCTCCACTGCACCAACCAAGATTTAATTCTAGTTACACACAGACCTTTGCAGTGCATTAACTAACAGAGGTTTCATAATGTAATATAATGCATTTCCCACTGAGTAACAGGTTTTTTAATTTTTTTAATTTTTCATTTAAGCTGCCTGTTATTTTATATGTAGCTACCTGATGGTTAAAGACCTAAAAAATGTACAGAACATTTTATTTTTAGCCACACTTTTGACCCCACCTCCACACCCAGACGCTCAAGGCTCTCCAGCCCCCCCAAACATGACTGAAGTCAACAACAGCAGCAAACTAATATAACCAGGAGTCATTTTTTTCTAAAATAGAAGCGTCTGTTTTCATAATGTTAAAAATAAAAACCTTTTTAGAAAAACAGTGTGAAAGAAGATTAAGGGACCACTTCCTCCCCTGGAATTAAAGAAAGCACCCATCTAAGGCCTTTTAGTTCATCATTAATGGTTGTTCAAAAAGGTGTTATCATTCAAATAAGTTTTGTAAAAAACATAAAGTACCATTGTGCATTTTTGGGTAATTCTTTTTAGATACTTTTTGTTTGAACTGTGTGGCAAGCCTCTGACACCGAACCACAGTCACCCACAAACCATTGGTTTGCTAAACACTGTTTGATATTATTTCCTCACCGTAAAAGTTATTTGCCATGGGAATTTAAGATGCTTATGGTTGTCGATGATGAGGAGTATCAGGTTCTAGAAATTATTGTTAGGAGAGGGTCATTACGCCTAAAGAAGTTTGATGGGGGGGTGGGGTCTCAGCATCAAAACGTTTGAAGACCTCTGGTGTAGGGCAATGCAATATACTTTAAAAATAAAGAAACAACAATTAGTAATGGTCTTGCATGTGAAATATATTTGGCCTTGGATTCAAACACAACGTGTCAATGCTTGTTGAAGGTTTCATATTGGCACAGAAGAAAATGTGTGCTTCAAATCCTGCCATAGTTTGAGCTTTGCTCACAAATTGAATTTTAGACATATTACCTTAATCTATTTCCCCAATTCAATTCTGCATCTGTAATTAGCCACCAATAGAGTAAAACTGGGGACTTCGATTGATGTGCTGCCTTAAGTAAAATCCAAGTCATTTGTGACACTAAATGAAATGCAGTGTTTACAAATAAATGTCTTATGTTCATATAATGCTTACCAGGTTTTAAGCTCAGTCTATATCGGATGTTAAAGCCATTCTACCAAGTAGGTCCTGGTGTGTATAATGTTTCCTTAATGGCAAGGGAAGAATCCAGGTACAAAATTAATACAGTATGAAGTCTTGTCAACTGCCTTCTGTCTACTCTCCATTCAAATACAGCCTTGGGGAAGAATGTGCAATGAAGGTTTCACAGGAAGAGTAATCAAAAGTTTGGAGATGCGTACAGTGAAGGATCAAATTCTGAATGAAGAAACCGTGTGTGCAGAAATTGAACTTTCCAACTGAGAACGTGCTTTTATGTCCCTTCACTCACAAAGGAGTATGCTAATATTTGTTTCTCCTCTATGGCTGCATTATAATTTACTCCACTCCAGTCCTATGTGTTGATCCAGGGTAGTGTACCAGACATCTTTCTATACTATGATAATAATTAATCAGTGAGATTAAATTGTCCTCCTCTGTGAGACTACAGCCCACAAAATGGGAAGGACTCGCCTTTGAGGGTGAAGTTAAAATGGTCACTGCTTTACCCTTGAGATCCTGACTTGGCCGCCTACCACCATGATGTCTTTATAATGATTTTATATGCATAAAACTGAATTCTTTCCTCTGTTATCAAAGAAACCCTGATGTTAGCCAGATGTCCAGAAATGGTGTTACATATAATTTCATGTCTGTATTTGTTGCAGACTTGTGCCTGTTTCCGTTACAAAAAGGTGAAACTAATATGTATCCTATTCATAAATTGATATTTCATAATTGTACTATATATAAATTGATGGAAAGTTTTAAAGATATGGACCAAATGATTCTATGAATTCAGTAGGCTTTGTTTAACCACCCTGGTTAATACCTCAGTAATTTAATAATAAATACACAATAACCATATTGTCAAAGACAGTGATGTCTACTTGCTATGAATAAAAATCCTAAATTAACCCAAAATGACCTTGGATAATTTTTGAGTATTCTTCCCTAAAATACCTTAAAAGTTAGTCAAAAGTTAGTAATTCAGAGAGCACCAGCAACGGTTTCACATCAAAATATATATAATTTTTTTTTAAGGTATTTGGTATAGAGAAAACCTATATCTAAACACCGGTTAACACTCTATCGAAGAACATTTCGTTGAAAGAGACCGTCCATCTGAAACTTAATATGCTTATCAAGGTTCATACTGTGTGCCTTTGGCCACTTGACATTGGAATACTGAACCAGAATGCAATGGCGAAGGATAGTGTCGCAAAATCTAATTGCAACAGTACAACTGACACTTTCTTTTTACATGTTTACACTGCAAGCATTTACACTAGGTAGCTTTTACATTGGTTTGCCTATTTACATTGCACATATTACTACAGTTGAGACAGTGATCTAAAGGCAACACAGAGGACGTTTAATTTTGGTTATGCGTTGAAGCTGATATTTAGAAATTTGTGTTCCAAGGTTACCAGGCGTAAACCACCTTTTCTCGTAATATTCAGTGTGTCACACCCTTTAATATTCAAGCAATGCTTAAAATCCAGCCCTAGCTTTTCGGAGTTAAGCTGTCATGTTCATCCAAAATATCAGTGAAACGGAGTAGAAGCCAAAAGGAAATCCTTAAGCACCTGATCGATACCATTGGTGAAGAATAGTCTTAGGACTCTGACCATCTCAAAAAAGGAAAAGGTTAGCAAGTATGCAGAGCGAGACAAGTTGTGCCTCATGGCTAGTGTAGGTGTACATTTATAGGGAAATGTGGTGTGGAGTCTTTAGTCCCCTCAAACATTTAGCAGGTCACTTTCAAGTCTGAGATGTGGTGGAAGGGCAACACAGTGTGTGGAACGTGTACGGCTCTCTAGGCAAATATTGCACATCTGGCGGAATCAAAGAGCTGACTTAAGTCATCTAGAGAGCAATAGGATTGGGAACTTGGTGACATAAATAGACATGGCCCTCACAAACCTTGAGAAGTAGGGAAAAGGTGTTCAGTTGCGATTTCTTGCAATCCCTTCATGACTTTGAAAGACACACCACCACACTGGTGTTCAACATGAATCAGGAAAATTATATTTAAATAGCATTTTTATAATGGCGTCACTTATAAGATCAAGGTCAAGACACATCTGGGTACCTAGATAAAATCTAGTGCTTTTTTGCCTAAATGCAACCTAGGTTTAAAGAGCACAAATGCGCCCAGTACGCTGCAAGTGTTGAGGCAGAAGTACCACCGAGATGGAGATTAAAAGTTGGATTGATGACATAAAATTCAGTAATTCAGTCACTGACAAAAAGAAAGGCTCAAGGTAAAGATATTAAACAGTATTTCACATTCTGGTGAGATAAGAAGAAAGACCCCAAAACTAAAAGCTCTCACAAATAATTTTTCCTCATTGTAGACAGAGTAGCAGGCTGTCTAGTATTTTAAACATCTAACTCTCTTGCGGATTCTTGCAATATTGGTACTTTGCATCTATATTATTTTCAATAAGAATTTTACATAAGAAATATTTTTTTACCCATATAAGATACCACCAAGATGGGATATTGCAAAAAAAAAGGCAGATGATACTCAACAGTACCGTAAATAATCGCTCACATTATAGATCTTATTCAAAGAGAAAATACAATTCAAATTGCTGAGTTTTAAAGAGCATCATTAAAGAGAGTAACTACTTGACCACTCAAAGCTATGTTAGGCACTGAGCTAGTAACAGGTTGGGGTCTTAAAACGTGGGTTTCCAGATGCCTGAGGGGCTTGTCACTTAGTCAATCAGGTGACTTTTTGTCTACCAGACCCCTCCATCTCTTGCATTTCTTCGTTTCTCCCTCTCACCCAAACGTCTCACAATGGAAGCATATGACACAAAGCACTTCAAACATACAAACGGACAGTGAACATGTGAGACTGTAGAAAGGTAAAAGAGATTCATGACTTATTTTCACACAGCTCCTTACAGAGCCCACTGTCATGGGCACAAATAGCATCCTTGGAGCTGCACAATATCACAGTCATATGCAGAAATTATGTATAAATAGAATTTGAAATGCAGCACTTTTTGTAAAACACAACTTGTCAAGCTTGGTACCTCTGCACTCAAGACATACATGATTCGTGTAGTAAAGTGGTGAGAAGCAGAAGCATGACTCTGACATTGTAGTAGGTGTAGTGTCCTGCTGGACACGTTCTAGTGTTCCACTTTGTGTTACACACACACTGTACACCCACCCATCACAGGCGTCACTGGTCAGGTGACCCTGCTAATAAAAGGTGCCTTGTGGACGTGCCCTGGGCCAGTTCCAGTACTCTACTACTGTCTCTGTGTGGTCATTTCTGCAGCATGAGGGCCTAGTGGCCCAAGACACCACAATGGCGACGGGTGAGGGTCTGACCCCACATTTGCTGACAGCATAGGGGCTGTTCTTCGCAAGGGGAAAGTGGACCCATGTCTAGGGCACCGGCGTAGCAGGTACCGAGAGCCGCGCCAAGGGGAGAAGCGTCACAGCGAACAGACCAGCAAGGGGAGTGCCCAAGGCATTAGGAAGGCTGCCGTGGCCTGGATGGGAAGCCGCAAGCGGAAATCGCCCTCTCCCACACTTGCTGCCATCACGATGAAGGGAAGTCGGGGCAGAAGACAACCCATCAAGCACCTCAGAGTCGAGCGGTAAGGCCTCTGCAGCCGTCGGCATGCACATGCCCCCGGTGCCACCTACCAGTGTAGCCCCGCGTGGTGTACATGAACTGCTGATTCCCAAGTGCACCCCCTTTTTGCACCTTCTCTCGCTGCCCGCGTGAGGGGCGACTCGCCAGCAGTGTCAGGAAGCTGCTGCAACACTAGGCACCTTGAAGGCAGCGGCCCTGGCAGAACAACCGGGAGACCGCGTCTGCACCGATTCTCCACCCCGCGCCATCGATCTATGCAGCACATGATTGAGCGAGACGACTGCGCCAGCCCTCCAGCACCACAGGAGCCCGAAGGTTAAAGCAGCCTGGCCTGGGCGAAGAAAGGAAGGCAGCCAGCATAAGTCAACCGCCATAGCGCTGCCCCCCGCAGACTCTTACCTGCCCAGCGAGCACATCCACCCCTCTATGGTGGTGGGTTACGCTGCTGCCATCGCTCCCGCACCGGGTGAATGCACTCACAGCAACACAGAGTGGTGGCTCACCACCCGGGGCCCAGGAAGTTTGCAGTGAGAGCATGCGGCTCGAGTAAAGGCCCAGTTGAATGTCAGCATGAAGGGCCAGTGCACGCGTATGCACTGTAAGCCCCCTAGTGGCAGGTCACCACTAGCGCGGGAAGACTGAAGACTGTTTTGGCCTCCCGCAAGGAAAAAGAGAATCGGGGGCGGGTGCATGGAGCACCTTCAGTGCCACCTGGCGGCCCCATTGCCAGACTGCACCCCGGCTCGAGAGATTGCAGGCGGGGCAGGTCTATAAAACAAAAAACACAACGAGGGAAGAATGGACAACTTAGCCACTACTCACGTGCCGTGGCAAAGTAGAGTGCTGGTTGTGTCCCACACAGGAAGACACGAGTTCTCGCCCAGCAACAAGTTTTGACCCACCTGAGTGCCCACATAGGCAGAGGCTGCCCTCTGTTTCCCCCACCGCACCTGCACAGAGTGTCTCTACCTACACAGGCACCCTCAGCGCCCACATGGACCGCGGTAGTCAAGAGCAAATGAAATGGCCTCTCTGTAATCGCACACAGCGCCACCTTGTGGCCACAGCGCCACACAGCACCCTGCTTCCTTGTGTGAGGCTGCACCAGCAGGAAATAACTGTCCCAGCATCCCCTCACAGAGGCAAAAGGACCCTAGGGCATCAGGAGAGCTGACCTAGCATGCAAGAGGTGGCTGCAGCGCTAGCTAGTGGTGAAGGATCAAACTGCGCCAAGGCCCCAACTTCAATCAAGCATGGTGCTGTGATCTGCATCTACACCTGGGAAAGGGTAAGCCAATAGCCTGATGCCCCCCAGGACCTAACAAACTCAAGAGAAGAAAGACTGTCACACCCCAACAAAAAGCCAGAGGCAGCACCAGCCTAGACAACCGTCAAGCAGACAAGAGCAGCAAACCTCAAGAAGACAAGCAAGCCCCACTTGGAATTACATGGAGGACATGCACAGAGCGTGCGACCCCCAGAGGCTTGGGCGCCACCTCAAGCTAGAAGATTGCGCCACTTACCCTCAGGGTTGAACGGACATCACCGCAAGCTACAGATTGGGCACACCTTGTGCCAAGAAAAGGTGCTGTGAATGGAGAACCTCTACATCTCCAGCGCACCAGCGAAGCCCTGCCGTGGGCCAAAGACAGCAAAGAGTGTCCTCCCGCACACCGCCTCAAGACGGAGTCACCAGTGGCCCCAGACAGACAAGAGGAGAGTCGCACACTCCATGTGGCAAGCTGCCACTGCAACCTGTGCTCTGAAAACATGCAAGACACAGCCGGACGCCACAACGCACAGCAAGCAAGGAGTTCGCACACGAAGTGACCAACCCCGCCAAGCATACCTGAACAGAGACAGGCGCTGTGACGGCATAGGCTCGAGGCGCAAGCACAATGCCCTCAAGCAAAGAGGTGACCTGCCATCCTGTCAGAGGAGCACTGCGAAAATCCCTGAGGAGGGGAAGGGGCCTGCAAGAGGTCCTCAAGGAGTAGAAGCACCTCCTACCAACAGGACAGACCTGCAACAGGTCAGCAGCAAAGTAAAGACAGTTCCAAGAACCGGACACGACCAGCGAGATGTCCATGTGGTGCAAACTTGAGACATGTGGCAGGACACTACATCTAAGTGAGGAACCTGGTCGAAAGCAAAGAAGAACGTGGCAGGGCACCACATTGCGAAGAAGGAGAAGAGCGTGGCAGGACAC
The DNA here is from genome assembly GCA_963921515.1 of Calotriton arnoldi. NCBI lineage: Eukaryota > Metazoa > Chordata > Amphibia > Caudata > Salamandridae > Calotriton > Calotriton arnoldi. The sequence continues at coordinate 2,736,823 of CAWUFW010000219.1, read as the reverse complement.
CACTTCGCGAAGGAGGAGAGGAGAGTGGCACGACGCTCAGGGCGAACAACCACCACAGCCGTGCAAGAGGGAAAAGGAGAAGAGCAACAGGACAGAGGACTCGTGTCAGCACTAGAGAAGGTGTTCATCAGCACAAGCCAGCCACTGGGGTGCAGAGAAGTCACTGGAGACAGCTTCGCGTGAGGACCAACCGTAAGCCGCTAGCAAGCGCGATATGTGTCCAGGCCCCACGCTTCACAGTGCGACCGTCCACTCACCTGTCAATGGCTGCTTGGCATCGATGGCACTACATCTAGCAAGTGCACCTACCAGGGAGGTCGCAGACTGAGACTGGTCATCTAAAGACCATCTGACGGAGGCATGTGAATCCAAGTCCTGAGGGCGAGAGCACACAGACTCAGAGACACCACCTTCTGCGGCTACATGAGCGATTTGGCTGTGGTCCTGTTGGCAGTTTCTCAGCGACGCCTTCGCTCGGCCTACGAAAGCCCCGCACAGTCCACACGGTCCCATGGTAGCCCGGCAGGAAGGCCCTCCAGGAGACTCCTGTGAGAGGGGAGTCCAGGCAGCAGAGGCAAGTCGGAAGTTGCTTTGCCAGCGGGAACTGGGAAGCATCATCGCCTCCAAGGAAGGCCTTCATCCGCCAAGGTCGTCCTCAGTATTTGCAGGTTGGTCTTCCACTGGAACCTGAGCACCTGCAAGAAGATCTCCAAAGTGAACTCCACCACTGCTCCAGATGCACAGCTATTTGAGCTGTATAAATAGAGTCTAACGCCACGAGACCAGGCCGATCTGAACTACATCGCTGAGGTGGACTAAAGCCTCCTGACAGTGCAAACCAGAGACCGAGCACTGCCCGGCAGAATGCCTGAAGAGACTCATTGGTGCTGTGTATTGTTGTTTGTTTTTCTCATAGGTTAGACTTTTGTTTGTTTCTTTTCCATTAAAGTTTGGGAGGGATTTAGTGTCCTGCTGGACACGTTCTAGTGTTCCACTTTGTATTACTCCCACACTGTACACTCACCCATCACAGGCGTCACCGGTCAGGTGACCCTGCTAATAAAAGGGGCCGGGCGCATGTGCCCTGGGCCAGTTCCAGTACCCTACTACTGTCTCTGTGTGGTCATTTCTGCAGCATGAGGGCCTAGTGGCCCAAGACACCACAGTAGGTACACAAAAGCTACCCTGTTTTGCCTGGCATTTAATGAATTTTTATGAATGTCATTTCTAAGACATTCCCGTTCCAAAAGTGGAATTCAAGTTCCGTGTTATTAGAACATTTTCGTCTATCAGTGCCTTCCGCGCATATCAAATAAAAAGCTTCAGTTCTGCTAACAGATAAAACTATTTGTGATATTATTGCAACGCAATACCTGGAATTTTTAAATGTAAAAATATACATTCACAAAGAGTTCAGTTGCAATAAAGGAACGCGAGTGCACTTCGACAGGGGTTTGCCTCTGAATAACGAGGTTTTACTTATTTTTGAGATTCACAAAACCTAGAAGTGTGTGCCTGAAGATGCTGTGATCTGAAAAGCATCCTTGGTGTGCACCTGCAGTCTTGTACTTCTGACTGCGAACTGCCCAAAGAGCAGGACTTCTGCAGCCGTTCTATAAATGTGCAAATGAAGTGTTTGTTATTAATTGTTCGTATTAAAATATTTCATTCATGTGAAGGAAGCCCCTTCGCCACTTCAGGGAAACAGGTGTGTCTTGGGTGTTTTATCACGATCATTGGACCTCTGCAACCTAATGAAGTAGGCGTTAGCAAGGTTTATAAGGAGAACAAGTGTGCAAAAAAGTGCCTATGTATTAGAGTTCTACATTTATAGGTGTACACCTCATTGACAATGCTACTTCATATAGCCTCTCCCCCAGACCCCCTCCATGCCCAACCCCGCTACCTCTGCGGGAACGCCTATTTTTCAGACCAGAGACCACATTTACCACAAACGAAAAAGTAGCAAACTAGTAGATGTTCTGCAGTAGAAAGTTCCAGCTGTAGCTGTAGACGTTAGCAGAGCCTTAATCTGCCCTAAAGATCACACTGAGATGGGACATCCCAGTTTCTAATGAAATGTTCTAAGCGGATACTATTTTTTACTTTCACAGTGTATTGCTCTACAATAATGTATGAAATTAAATGAAATTTGTACTTGTAAAGCGCACTTATACCCCCAAAGGGGTGTCCTGGCGCTGTACGCATACCGCTGTGGAACCCTTCCTGGCTTTTCCCTGTGAAATGTCCACTCCTGGGCACCCCCAGGGTGAAGCCAGGCATCCCAGCGCTGTTGGGGCCGTTGTGGAGATTAAGCAAGCTATTGCCCAGAGTTGCAGAGTGGGACCCATGATTAGAATAGGCACCGAGGCGAGAATTATCAGGTCCGAGGAAATTGAGCCCAAGACCCGCCGAGGCGGGAATTGAACCCTGGTCCCGGGCCAGATCTTTGCATCAGGGTCTGCCGCTCTAACCATTGAGCCACACTTCTCCACTTTGGTATACTTTATAAAATCAGTATAATTTCCTGGTGCATTATATCAGCGCACATTTTTATAGTTCTTATGTAGATACCTTAAGTCAAGCTTATTGTTTAAACGATTGAATACACAGGCACCAGAACATACAAGAAAAGCATTTTTTTCCCCTGAATCAATGCTACTCCTCCGCCAGATCTGCCTTATTGAGCCACTCGCAAAATGGTGTACAAGGAGCACTTCAAACATAATGCAAGGAAGGATTTAACTATGTCCCAATCAGATATAGGGAATCAAGACCATACTCTACAACAATATTTGACTCTTAAACATGTTTTTGGCCGAGAGGATTATCAATACTTTCTGGAACTAATTTAGATACTAGTGTGTAGTGTGTGAAAATATATTTTTGTATTGATAATCTCCTGAACTATTTTGTCCAAAAAAGTTCACAAAATATGTATAATTTATATCCATCTAGCTAACATTTCATCCAATTTTATGTATGATAAATAGTTTCAATAAGGAAAGAACACTCGTACTAGTTGGATGAATGAATGAATGAATGAGCAATTTGTAAAGTGCATGGCTACTCGACAGAGAGTCCCGGAGCTGCAGAAAAGATCGAGGTACTACAAGACTGACCACTAATAAGATGAAAATAAGTGAATTTTAAGAGAATTTCTGAATGGAGATTCTTTCAAAATGCACCGCAATGGCTGGGGAAGCCTGTTCTGTTCTTTACTTGCCAAGACCGTGGAGGACCGACCACTCTGTCCGACTCTGCAGAACACTGAAATCTTGACTAGCAAAGCTGACGCAAACATAAGGTTCCTATCCGAATGGAAATGCGCTACACACCTATATGGCCATTTTTATAGAAGGCTCAGTGAATGGTAGTAAGGGCATTAACTAGAATTTTTACCTAACAGGAAGCCAGTGCAGATCTCTTAGATGCTGTGAAACCGAGTCCTATTCAGGAAGGTCCAAACTTAGTTGCACGGCTGATATTCATCCATTTTTCCAGAAGACCAAGATATAAGAAGTTAGCGTAGTCTAGTTTCTAAGTTAAAAGTGCATGCACCAGAGTCTTGTGTGTTGTGTAAGGAAGAAAGTGCAGAAAACTCTTTTAAGGAGCACAGAAAGGGCAACACAAATTCCAAGTGTGGCCAAAATTTGGGGCTGAAAAGAAAGCTTGTCATCAAACCTGATACCCAAATCTTTGGGTGCTGGAGGTGGAGGAAGATCATTAGGCCAGTAATTATTAAACGACTGATCTCTTTCTTGACCAAAGAGAAGGATGTCAGTTTTCTCTGAATTGCATTGTAGATGATTCGCCCGCATCCAAAGCAATACTTCAGTAAGATAAGTTTTAAGAGCCGAGAGTGGCTGTAGATGTAGGGTCAAAACTAAGTAGCAGCTGAGTATCATCAGCATACGAACCTGTTGTTAAACCATATGATTTACTAAGAAAGGCTAAGGGGGGCTCAAATAGATGTTAAATGTGGGGCTCAGGGAGAAGCCCTACGGCACACCATAACCTAGCTGTTTGCTGGCTGAAGTATAGGGAGCAAGCCAAACAGCTTGTCCTTGTCCTTCCAAAAATCATTTGATCCAGCTCCAAGCAGTCCTGCCAATGCCTATCTCAGCCAAACACTGTAAGAGGATAGGATGAGATTCAGAGTGGAACACTGCAGAGAAACCCAACAAGATCAAATCAGCGTTCTTGCCCTAATCCTGAATCCCTCTGGTCTTAATTACCTCTGAAAATATCAGTATAATGAGTTCTACCTGTAGGTTAAATAGAACAAGATGGCCAGTGCTGGCCATAGAATGGTCACGGATGGGCGCAGACGGGCTTAGTAATCTGCATTCTACTGCCTTCTTCCAAATGCACAGGCTATACCCATTAAGCAATAAAAATCTAAACTCAGAGTCTACCAGAGCCTGAACTGTCCGGCCCTCAATCTGTACCATTTGATAATAATGTTTGGAGAGTAGTCCATATATAGGGCTCAAGCTTTGCAAAGCCAAATTTCCATTGGTTCCAGGGCAAACGTTTGTGGGGACAATTCCTGGTGCTGTGGCGCCATTCTCCACAACTGAAACATTGTGGTCCTGAAACCTGGGAAAAATGTATCAGCCTGGTTTGAGAAGCTTTCCCTGGGCCTTTTATCCCATCAATTTTTTCCTGAACTTCGATACATTTTCATTGGATTTCCAATATTACCGTCTCACTTGGGGTCTGAACTCAGGAGATCGGTGATAAGCACAAGTGATGTCTATAGCTTCTGAAATGGCAGCTCATGACGTTGGTAAATCCAGTTCTGTCCAGAAGGTGGTAGGGCGCCTAAATATTTTTCTAAATATATTTTTTCCAACATCTGTTGTAAACTAGCAGTACTGGCTTGGAACCAATGATCCCCAAAATGTTTGACTTTGTGGTGGGGTTCATTTCAATTCTCTAAACCATGTCTGGTAGGTTTCTGAATCCCGATCCAGTCTCTCCAAGACTGATTTTTCTTATTTCCACATAACAACTATCGCCTGTAGGATTTGCTGTATATGTGGCTTGCAACTCTCCTGAAAATTGGGGTGCTATATAGTGCCCTCACTGGTAGTCAGGTGCCACTAATAGCCAGAATTAATTGAGAAAATAAATCAAGGTCCTTTCTGGGATGATATTTTTGTAATACAGAACTGAGCACATTAAGCAAGACCTTTGATTTTGTATTCTCACTTGCATCAGTTAATATTAATATTGCTCTGTCCTGGACTTGCTGATTACTGGTAATCAGAAAGGCCAGATCTCGCAGAGCTGCCTTAGGAGCCCTGGTTTTCTGTCAGAGAAGTATAGCTTTTTTTCAACACAAGGGGGCACCCAGTATAAGTCAAACCCAAACACTCACAAGCTTACAGTGAGAGCTCTAATGAGAGGGAAACACATGTCTCAGGAGTAGCTTCTATGCATTACAAGTTGGCTTAGATAGTATTTTACTAATCCAACGCTGTAATACTGTGCCTATTTTGGTAAAAGACTTTTGTCATTTTTCATGTCTGTGGGATCGCATGGGCTGATTCTATACTTGAAGGCTTTGCTGCAAACATGACAAAAAACGTTGTGGCTTTTGTAGCTCAGCATGAATAACACTGTGCTAATCCTATGCTTGAAAACTCTGCTACAAAGACAGACATTTGAGGTGAGTCGATTTTGAGTGTCGCTGGAATTGTAGATGTACTCCAACAAGATCAGATCTCCACTTAATTTTTAGAACTACTCAAAATTCCTAGCCTTGTTTCGCATAATTCATGTGGCACTTTAAGCTTGTGAGTGTTTGGTTCGGACCCACACTGGGTGGCCCCTTGTGTTGAGACAACGCTATATATCTTTGACGAGTTCTAATAAGAGCGAAACACGTGTCAGGAGTTGCATTTATGCATTTCAGTTTGGCTTGGATAGTATTTTACTAATGAAAAGCTATAATACTGTGCCTGGAGTGGTAAAATACTTTTGTCAATTTTCAGCTCAGCATGATAGCACTGGCTAATCCTCTGCTTAAAGACTTTTTTGCAAAAATGACAAAAGGCTTTGTTGCCTTTCAAGCACTATGCAAATCCTATGCTTAAACAATCAACTAGAAAAACAGACATTTGAGGTGGGCAGATGAAGAGTATCGCTGGGGTTGTAGATGCACTCCAACAAGAGCAGCTCTCCACCTAAACTTCAAAACCCAGAGTTCTTAGCCTTGTTTTGCACTAATTTATGCTGCACTCTAACTTGTGAGTGTATGGTTTTGACCTGTACTGCTTGGCCCCTTGTGTCGAGACAAAGTTGTACTTCTCTGACGAGCTCTAATAAAAGCGAAACATGTGCCAGGAGTTGCTTTTATGCATTCCATGTGGATTTGGATAGTAATTTCCTAATCCTAAGCTGTAATACTAATGGCTGGAGTGGTAAAAGACTTTTGTCATTTTTCAGCTCAGTGTGGATAGCAAAGCCTTATCCTATGCTTAAAGTCTTTGCTGCAAAAATGACAAAAGGCTGTTGCTTTTTTAGCTCGGCATGGATAACGCTGTGCTAATCATATGCTTAAAAACTCTGTCAGAAAAACGGACATATATATATATATATATATATATAATGCAAATTTGTTTATATATATCCCCCCAGGTCAATGCAGTCACCACGTCCTGTTTTAACACCCTTAGGATGCTGACAAAGATCTACAAGTGGCTTCCAAACAACAGCCAAGCCCTCATAACCAGTAGGCTGGACTATGGGAACTTCCTGTATGCAGGAATCAACAAGCAACTTACAAAGAAGCTACAGACTATCCAAATTGCAGCAGCTAGACTCATCCTCAACCTCTCATGCTGGACTCACATCATACCACTCCAGACATCATCACACTACCCCTGAGGCTTTACTGGCTCTCAATTCACAAGTGAGCACGATTCAAGCTCAACAACCACACATTCGCGTTCCCGGCCAAGGTCATCGAGAAGATCGTCAACAGACAGCTAACCCGATACCTCGAAGAAAACAGAATCCTGGACCCTTCCCAGTCAGGGTTCCGCAGCAACCACAGCACCGAGACTGCCCTCATCGCCGCCACCGACGACATCAGGACCCTGCTGGACAACGGTGAGACCACGGCTCTCATCCTCCTGGACCTCTCCGCCGCCTTCGACACCGTCTGCCACCACACACTACGCGCACGCCTCCACGCCGTAGGGATCCGAGACAAGGCTCTGGAATGGACCACCTCCTTCCTCTCCGGCAGAACCCAGAGCGTCCGCCTCCCCCCATTCCGATCCGAAGCCTCTGAGATCATCTGCGGCGTACCCCAGGGATCTTCCCTCAGCCCGACACTGTTCAACATCTACATGGCCCCGCTCGCACACGTCGCCCGACAGCACGACCTCAACATAATCTCCTACACCGACGACACTCAACTGATCCTCTCCCTCACCAAGGATCCCATCACTGCCAAATCCAACCTCCACGAAGGAATGAAGGCCGTCGCCGACTGGATGAAAATCAGCCGACTGAAGCTGAACTCGAACAAGACGGAGGTCCTCATCCTCGGGTCCAACCCCTCAGCCTGGGATGACTCCTGGTGGCCGACGGCACTGGGGGCACCCCCAACACCCACCGACCACGCACGCAACCTGGGAATCATCCTCGACTCAACGCTCTCCATGACCAAGCAAGTCAACTCCGTCTCCTCCTCCTGCTTCAACACCCTCCGCATGCTCCGCAAGATCTACAGGTGTATCCCGACAGATACAAGAAGAACAGTCACCCAGGCCCTCGTTAGCAGCAGACTCGACTACGGAAACGCCCTCTACGCAGGAGCCCTGACCAAGCTCATCAAACGACTGCAACGCATCCAAAACGCCTCCGCACGACTGATCCTCGACGTACCACGCCACAGCCACATCACCCCCCACCTGAGAAACCTGCACTGGCTCCTCGTCAACAAGAGGATATCCTTCAAGCTCCTCATCCACGCACACAAGGCACTCCACAAGACCAGCCCAGCCTACCTCAACAGACGACTTTCCTTCTACATCCCTAACCGCCAGCTCCGCTCCGCCGGCCTCGCACTCGCCACCGTCCCTCGCATCCGAAGAACAACCACCGGCGGGAGATCCTTCTCCCACCTCGCCGCCAAGACCTGGAACACCCTCCCACTGAGCCTACGACAGACCCAAGACCTGCTGACCTTCAGGAGGCTACTCAAGACCTGGCTGTTTGACCAGTAGCGCCGCCCCCTCCCAGCGCCTTGAGACCCTCGCGGGTATGTAGTGCGCTCTACAAATGTCTGATTGATTGATTGATTGACATACAAAGCACTTCACAATTCAGGCACAGCCCACCTGAACAGCTGCATACATTTCCACCAACCCTCCAGGAACCTCCGCTGGGCCGAACTCTGAGTAGCACACATCCCATGCATCCACCAAAACAGCTCCGGAGGTCAAGCCTTCTCATACATAGCTCCTAAAGTGTGGCACAAACTCACACTCCACATCAGATCCTCCTCCTCTTTTCTGGATTTCCGCAAGAAGCTGAAGATCTAGCTCTTTGAGTAAGTTCACCTGTCGAGGCTAGCTTCACACACCTCAAAGTACCAGTATACCCTCATGGTAATGGTGCGTTGCACAAGTTACTTACCTTCGGTAACGATATATCTGTAAGAAACATTAGTTAGTGATAGATTCCTTACCTTAGAATACCCCCAGGCGTCAGACTGGATCCGTAAAGTTTTTGTCAGCAGTACTCCTGCGCATCGGAAGGTGGCGTCGTGCGGCTCCGCGTCCGTCGTTGGCGTCGTGATCGCCGAGATGACGTCGCAGCAGCTACTCAGACGCCGCCCTCGCGCGCTGACGTCAGTTCTGTACACGACTTTCCGCGCCAGGAACGCAGAGCCATGCAAGATACTGACCACTGGTGCATTCAAACTAGGGCCCTAAAAAGGGATGACCTTAACCATAGAAATCAGTTCGCAGAACGGGGAGGATGGGTGGGGCGGTAAGGAATCTATCACTAACTAATGTTTCTTACAGATATAGGTAAGTAACTTGTGCATCTGAAAGAAACACGTTAGTGATAGATTCCTTACCTTAGAATAGATACCCCAGCAATACCAACCCCGGTGGTGGGTCTGCGAACCAAGATCACACCAGGAAGTCCCGGAGAACAGAACGGCCAAAGAAGCAGTCTCTCCGGACTTGGCTGTCCAGGCAATAATGCTTAGTAAAAGTGTGCAACGAGGCCTACATAGCTGCCTGACAGATGTCTTGTAAGGGGACACCACGTCCCAATGCCGTAGTGGCAGCCGTCGCCCTGGTGGAATGGGCGCGCAGCCCCACCGGAGGCTCCTTTTTCGCCAGAGAATAACAGGCTTTAATACACAAGACGACCCATCGGGAGATAGTCTGCTTGTGTACGGCCCGACCTTTTTTGGCGCCTACGTAGCCAACAAAGAGCTGGTCATCCACCCGGAACTGTCGTGTGCGATCGAGGTAAAATGAGAGCGCACGTTTTGGGTCCAGACGGTGGAGCCTCTCCTCCTCTCTAGAAGGATGCGGAGGTGGAAAGAAGGTGGGCAAAGTAATGGTCTGCCCGATGTGAAAGGCAGTGACAACCTTTGGCAGAAAGGATGGACGTGTTCTGAGCACAACCTTGTCCGGATGGACAGACAGAAAAGGAGGTTTGCAAGAAAGAGCCTGGAGCTCACTCACTCTCCTAGCAGAGGTGATGGAAAGCAGTCTTCAAAGTCAACAGACGAAGAGGACAGTTGTGAAGAGGCTCAAAGGGAGCGCACATTAAATAGGTGAGAACCAGGTTCAACTCCCACTGTGGCATTACAAAAGGAATAGGAGGGAAAAGATGAGTAATGCCTTTGAGGAATCTATTTACAACAGGGGACTTGAAAAGAGAGGGCTGATCAGAAAGCCTAAGAAAGGCTGAAATAGCCGAAAGGTAGCCCTTGATAGTGCCCAGAGCAGAGCCCTGCCGGGCCAAAGAAAGAAGGAACAAAAGGACTTCTGAAAGAGGGGCAGAAATGGGATCCACAGCCTTTACTGTGCACCATGTCACAAACTTGTTCCACCTGCAGGCATATACCAACTTAGTGGAGGGACGCCTGGCTGCCAGAATGACATCACAGACTTCAGGAGGCAAGTCGAAAGGAATCAACTGCCGCCGCTCAATCTCCACGCAAGGAGGTGGAGACTGGACAGGTTCGGGTGGAGAACCGCCCCCTGCTGCTGCGACAGAAGATCCTCCCAAAGAGGCAGTCGGATCGGGGGATCGATGGTCATACTGAGTAGCTCGGGATACCAAACTCTTCAAGCCCAGTCCGGAGCCACAAGAATGACTTGGGCCCGGTCGCGCCTGATCTTCTTCAGCACTCTGGGCAGAAGTGGTATAGGCGGAAAGGCGTAACACAGACCGCAACTCCACTCGCGACGAAAAGCATCGCCTAGCGAGTGCTGCCTTGGAAATTCCAATGCGCAGAACTGCTGACATTGCGCGTTCTCTTCGGTGGCGAATAGATCTAACCAAGGCTCTCCCCACTGCTGAAAGACATCTTGCGCCACCTCCGAGTGAAGACGCCATTCGTGATCCATCATGCACCTGCGGCTGAGTTCGTCCGCCCTGGCGTTCAGTGAACCGGCCAGGTGTTGAACCATCAGGGATATGCCCTGATGTTCCAGCCATGTCCAGAGGCGCAGGGCCTTCTGACATAGGGTCCACGACCCCACACTGCCCTGTTTGTTGCAGTACCACATGGCGGTGGTGTTGTCTGTCAACACCTGCACTACTCTCCCCTTGACAGAGGGAAGGAATGCCTTCAGTGCAAGTCGGATCGCCCGGAGCTCCAGAAGGTTGATATGGAGCCTGGACTCCGCCGGAGACCAGAGGCCTCTGATCTCCGCCTCTCCCATGTGGCCGCCCCATCCCGGGAGGGATGCATCCGTCACCACTGTGTGCTCCGGTTGGGGAAGGGAGAGGGATCTGCCATTGACCCAATGCCGGTCCGTGAGCCACCACTGCAGCTGTTGTGCAGTGCCCTCCGAGATCTGGACGTAATCGGACAGGTTCCCCTGATGCTGCGCCCACTGGAACTTCAGGTCCCACTCCAGAGCCCGCATATGCCATCTGGCATGAGTGACCAGCAGGATGCAGGAGGCCATGAGGCCCAGCAGCCTCAGGGTCATCCTGACCGAATCCCAGGATAGAGGCAGAAAGATCGGAATCAGAGCCTGAATATCCTGGACTCGCCGTTCGGGAGGATAGACCCTAAAGTGCGTCGTATCCAGAACCGCTCCGATGAAGAGGAACTTCTGAGAGGGAATCAGGTGTGACTTCGGCACATTGATGGAGAACCCCAGCAAATGCAGGAGGTCGGCCGTAGTCTGGAGGTGGGAGACGACTGTCCGGGGCGAGCCCGCCTTCAACAGCCAGTAGTCGAGATAGGGGAAGACTGGAACCCCTGATCTGTGCAGATGAGCTGCGACCACCGCTATCACTTTGGTGAACACCCGAGGGGCGCTGGTAAGGCCAAAGGGGAGCATGGTAAACTGAAAGTGCTCGTGGCCAACCGTAAACCGCAGGTAGCGGTGGTTGGCCTGCAGGATGGGAATGTGGAAATATGCATCCTGCAGGTCCAACGCTACCATCCAGTCTCCAGGGTCGAGGGAAGATAAGACCTGAGCCAGAGTTAACATCTTGAACTTCTCCTTCCGGAGGAGCGATTGACGTCCCTGAGGTCTAAGATAAGACGCAGGCCCTTGTCCTTCTTGGGCACCAGAAAGTAGTGGGAATAACAACCACGTCCTACTTCTGGCGCAGGAACGCGCTCGATGGCCCCCTTGGCCAAGAGGGCCGCAACTTCCTGCTGAAGAAGTGCCAAGTGATCCCCCGACATGCGGTGGTACTGGGGTGGCATGGCTGGAGGGGTAGTCTCGAAGGGGAGGGGAGTAGCCCCTTCGGACTATTTGTAAAACCCACCTGTCCGAAGTGATGGTGCGCCAGTGGGGGAGGTGATGGCGAATCCTGCCGCCCACTGGCGTTTGATGGGCCTGAAAACTCGGACTAGGAAGGTTTGGAGGCAGTGGTGGCCGGGGTGGAGGTGGACTGGCCTGCCCGCTGGCCCCCAGAACCGCCTTGGCGGGTCCCACGTCTGCGCTGAGACTTTTGCTGCGCAGGCCTGTGGCTCTGAAACGAACGTGTCGGGCGCCCCTTCCGTGGCCACGAAAGGAGCGAAAAGCAGAAGGCAGAGGAGGGTGCGTGGCGGACAGGCCCAGGGACTTGGCCGTAGCCCGCGCGTCCTTTAAGCGCTCCAACGCACTATCTGCTTTTGTGCCAAAAAGGCGAATGCCATCAAAGGGCATGTCCATCAGGGTGTTCTGGACATCCCTAGAGAAACCAGTAGTCCTCAGCCAAGCGTGGCGACGAAGCGCCACTGTCGTGGAAATCGCCCTGCCCAGCGAGTCGGCGGTGTCAAGGCCACATCGAATCGTGAACTTCGCTGCATCTCTCCCTTCAGCAATAGCCTGAGAGAGCACTGTCCGGGCCTCCTCCGGACACTGAGGCAGCACTTGTGCCACCGTATCCCACACAGAGTGGGAATAACGGCCCAAGAGGCATGCGGTGTTCACAGCCCGCAGCCCTGAACTGGCGGAAGAAATAAATTTCTTTCCAAATTGCTCCAGTTTCTTGGATTCCCTGTCCGGAGGTGCGGTAGGGAATGCGCTTGGGGACGCAGAGGCTTGGACAACCAAGCTCTCAGGGGTGGGGTGTTGGGAGAGGAAAAGGGGGTCGCCCGGGGCCGGGCGATGGCGTCGGGCCACGTTCCTATCCACAGGAGCCCCTGTGGTGGGCCTGGACCAAGTGCCCAAAAGAACGTCGGAAAGTGCATCATTAAAAGGCAGCAGTGGCTCCGCAGAGGTAGCTGCCGGCTGAAGCACTTCTGTCAGGAGGTTAGTCCTGACGGCCACTGTAGAGAGCTCGAGGTGGAGGGCTTCGGCCGCCCTACGCAAAACCACTGCGTAACTTGCACCCTCCTCCGTAGCCACGGTAGGAGGAGTGAGCATGCCAAGGTCAGGAGAGGTATCAAGACCACTGGCATCCCCCAGCTCCTCTGCCCAGTCCGGGTCTAACTCACATTGTGCTGTGAGAGGGTCCTCCGACCCCTCCCAGTCCTCCCCTTCCTCCGAAGGCTGATGAACAGGCCGAAAATAAGGAGGATGGACATAGGGATAGAAAGGTCCCATCGGCGTCGGAATCGGTGTCGTGCGACGCCGTTCCGGCGTCGTGTCCACTTCGGGGCTGAAACCGGGGACAACGTCGTCCGGTGGGATGGGCAACGTCGGAAGTGGTGCTGGAGGGGTCGACGTCGGTGGAGGTGTCACAAGGTCAACCGGCGTCGACTGGGATCCAGGCCTGGATCCATGGGGGTCCTGTGGTGCCGGGGCCGGAGCCGACAGCGATGCAGGGGCCGGAGCCGCAGGCAGTAAAGAGCAAGGACCCCCAGTGGGACCAGCGGGCCCGAAGGCGCACCGGCGGGGCCCGACGGCCCAAAGAGGCGAGCCATGGCTGACAGAAATTCCTGCAGCTGGGCCGGAGTCACCGACGGACCCGGGAAAGGCGGGTAGGCCGACGGTGACTGCGTAGGCTCCGCCGGAGCCTCGGGGGAGGCACCACCCGCACCCTCAGCTGCGAGGGGAAGTCGGACAGCGATGGCGCTTCTTCGACTTCTTGGGACGCTTAGTCTTACCTGACCCCGAGTGCGAAGACTTCGATCCCGACGAACGATGGTGTTGGCTCCGTGACCGGTCCCTCGACCTCCCACGGGACCGGGACCTTGAGCGGCGCGGAGCCAACTGCCGAACTTCAAGCATCTTTCAGGACCGCTCCCGCAAAGTCTTCGGCGCCATGGCCCGGCAGTCGGGGCACGACTTGGGGTCGTTGTCGCGCTCCAGGCAGTAAAGACACACGCGGTGCGGGTCCGTCACCGACATCATGCGATGACAGTCCCCGCAGGACTTGAAGCAGGGCATCCCTACCGCACCAGGATCGACTCGAAAAATAGAGACAAAAAGCTCTCTCCGGATCTGCGCTTGCTGGTGCGGAAAAAGAAAGAACTGACGTCAGCGCGCGAGGGCGGCATCTAAGTAGCTGCCGCGACGTCATCTCGGCGACCACGACGCCAATGACGGAAACAGAGCCGCACAACGCCAACTTCCGACGCGCAGGGGTACTGCTGATGAAAACTTTCCGGATCCAGTCTGACGCCTGGGGGTATTCTAAGGTAAGGAATCTATCACTAACGTGTTTCTTTCAGATATACAAATATATACATACATGTCTGTCTATCTATCTATCTATCTATCTATCTATCTATCTATCTATACATATATATATAGAACCTACTGGTTTGTAGATATAGTTAGGACCTTGGTTCCATAGACAAAGCCTTTTTTGTTTTGCTAATAACTTTGGCGTTCTTTGACTAACCTTCACGACATTTTCAAAACTAGTACGTCAGTCACTTCAGCTGCTGTTTGGAATGTTTCGTGGTGATTCTCCAAGTGGGGGCCGAGAAAAAGGAGGGGTCCCAAAACACGTTTTCCCCATGCCCTTTTCCATAGGGATTTTAGACACGACTACAGCCCGAACCGCTGGACGAAATTATACTAAATTTAGCACAAAGCTATATCTAGGTCTAGAAAGAGCTGTTTTGTAGTTTGGTGTAAATCCGTTCAGTAGTTTTGGAGATATTAAAGAAAAAATAATTATGCATATCTAGAGACGCAGATCCGACAGATCTCAAAATGAGGTCAGATTGGCTGCCACCACTTCAACCAGGAAGTGGTGGCAGCCACCTTGGGCTTCGGACTCAGCCGAGAAAAAACATTAAAAAAAGACAAGGGGGCAGGGTAGGAATTCACCATGACTTTGTGTGGTCTACCGTGCTTGTCTCCCCCCCAGTGAGCCAGGTCCCGGGGGGATTAATATACAATTTTATGGAGGAGGGGGGCGTGCGAGGCTCCCTCTCCCAATCTGAATTAGGACCTAGGGACTGCCAACCCCCCTGTGCCCAGACTTAGTAATAGTGGGAGGGGGCACATAGCCCCCCTTCCCGGGCCGATTTCAGCCCCGATTTCACCCGCCCAGGGCTCGGCTGTGCAAAGTGAGAGGGAAGGGGGCCGATTTCAGCCCCAGGGCCAGGCCGTGTGAAGAATAGGAGGGGGGAAGCACAGCCCCCTCTCGAAGCCATTATTGGCCCTGAGGAACCCAGGGCCAACTCCAGCTATGTCCTGGGGTGCCCAACCCTGGGACATAGCGGTTTCCAAAACCTGTGTTAGCTCTCGCTTGGCGGGAGCAATTTCAAAGCTCCCGCCCACAGGGAGCAGCATTGTTAGCTGCTCCGAGGGTTGGAACAATGCCGGCTCCCGCTGGATGTAGGGAGCCGACTGTGGTCTACGGGGTCTTACAGTTCCCCAAGTTGCCCCCATCGCATCCCCTTTAAACAGATGGAGGGCCCCCGAGCCAAATAGGCCTGGGGGACTGCATGCTCTCCTCCCCCTCTACAGTAGGGCTGGACCCCGGGAGATGGGATCCTCAGGGCAGAAATAGGCCTGGGGAGGGGGCAGCCTGCCCACCTCCCCCAAATACACAGTTGAGAGCACCGGGGGATGGGGTTCCCGGGATGACTAATGGTCAGGGAAGAGGATCACATACACCCTCCCCTAAAAACAATGCGCCAGGCACTGAAGGGGGTCCCCGGGGGCCAAAATTATCCTAGAGAGGGGGACATGTGCCCCCCCACAAAATATGCCGGGCTCCGGAGGATGAGATCCCCAGGGCCGAAATCAGCCTGGTTGTAGGGGCTGCATGCCCCCTTCCCGAGTTGGCCAGAGGGCCTGGCCACCGGTCAGTCCTTGTGGCCTACTCACTTCTGTGCACAGCCAAAGGCCGTGCTCGTCGTGGTGTTGGCTGTATGTGGGGGGGGTTGGCCTAAGGCCAGACCCTGCAGCCAACCTCCACCGCGAACCGCCAAAGACCGTGCGCAGCAGCGGTTGGATTAACGTATGGTAATTAAATATTACTTTACGTTAAAAAAAAAAGAGAAATTCCCTGAAAAAAACAAAGGTAACAGGCATGTTATAGTTAGGAAATACCATTACCAAACTGCGAAATTCACTGAAAAAAACAAAGGTTACAAGGACGTTATAGTCAGGAAATAGAATTAAAAAAATCTTAGAAATTCAATTAAAAACCAAAGGTTACAGGGATGTTATAGTTAGGTTCAGATTTTACACACACAAAAGCATAGACATTCAGTAGTTATATTATACTTGTCTCAAGAAAGGAAACTATAACTCGTGCCCTAAGGTAACTATAACTCACGCCCTCACTATGCACTGATAATTACTGCACATATTAGTCATGACATCTTCTATGACATCATTGATATTACTGCAACATTTGCAATAAAATGATTGATGAGAAAACTGTGCATGGCAGGGCTGTAACCTTTGTTTATTTCAGTGAATATACATATGTATATATTATACACATTTTCATATACATGAAATTTGTATGTACTCTGGTGGCATCACCTCTCTATCCATGAGGCTTGTTGGGTACTTGTCCTGCATAAAGTTACTAAATTGTTGATTGTAACAATTAATGTAGGTATCCACCCGTTAATCTATTTCCCTTTTGGCTCTTTTCTATTCCTTTCTTTTCTTTTCTTCTTTCTCTTCTCTCCTCTTTTTCTTCTCTCTTTTTTCTTTATTTAAAACAACAGTTGATGTAATTGTATCGTCTCCAATGATGTGTTTCATCGAAAGCATAATGTATATTGATTTTAATAGGTTTGTTCTGTTTGTGTTTTTTATATTTCACATAGGACCTGCCGTCATGTGGTAAACAGTGAACTGTACATTTGGGGGCATATTCACAAGGACTTATCTCCTAGTTATCGCCAACTTAACGCAACAAAAGTGGTGATAGATTTAACACCCCATTCACAAGCTGTTGCAAACTGCAGACAACGCAAGTATTCCCGCGATAACTGCCTCAACATTTACTTCCACGGGTGACACCACCAACTAACCCTAATGAGATGCAGAGTAGGCGTTCCCGTGCAAAAACACACCAAAACACCACTACACCACTTTCACAACGAACTGCCAGATCTGCGATGCGAACCAAAACAGGCGATAAGCCGAGGTAGCAGCCGGGATTTAACACCTGCCTTCTGCTGGTGTTAAGCAGGACGACTACCTGCAGTATGAAAGGGAGCCCAGGCCAGAGCCACATCTGAAGACCCACAGATGCCATGGAGACAATGATCAAGCAGCACGGAGACCCAAGAGGGCCACAACACCCACCACCACCACTCCCAGGACCCCCCCCCGGACAAACACATACCGTGCACGACACAAGAGCCACAAAAAGCGCATGACGTCGCACAATGACAAACAGAAACACACATGTGTGATCAGAAGAACGAGAAACAGTCACCCATCATTGAAGTAACAACCAAAAACTTTATTGAATACAACACAAAACACCAATGCGGAAGACTCCTGTCGGGCCCGTGCGGGACAATCATGATGTCACAGCCTGGAAAATAAAGCACAAAATCAGAATGTGTGTCATGCGCACATCAAAGGAGCGAGACACAGAGAAACAGAGAATGAAAGAAAGGCAGAGAGAGAAAGAGAGAGAGAAAGATAGAAAGGGAGAGAGAGAAAGAAAGAAAGAAAGGGAGAGAGAGAGAAAGAAAGAAAGAAAGGGAGAAGGAAAGAGAGAGAGAGAAGGAAAGGAAGGGAGAGAGAGAGAAATGAAGAGCGAGAAAGAGAGAGAGAGAGAGAAGGAGGGACACTGCCGGCCCCGCGCACCCAGGCACCACTGCTCACTTGCTGCCACCTGTGTGTCTCCAACCAAGTCCCCGGATACACTGCAAGCCACCAGGTCTGCCATCTGTAATCGAGGCAAGAGTCAATCATGGCAGAGTCCATCCCACAGCACACGACAACAATGCCGGTCCACCCCTGCGCACACATGCAGCCTCACCCTACCCCCTCCCGCCGGCCAGCGCTGGCTGTCCACCCTTGCGCACCCGGGCCCCACAGCTCACCTGCCGCCAACGGTGTGTCCACCAGTGAACACACCCGTGCCCGTGCAAGCTCCAGGCACCGGTCCCGCCACCATGGCATGCTCCACATCATGCGGACCAGCACCGCGGCCCAGCAGGTCCCACACATGGCGCTGAGTCCTGAGGCATCAATGGCAGAGACCACATCACTGCACACGTCATCATCGCAGGCTGCACACCCGCTCAGCAATTTCGGTGCCACTAACCCTGTGCCACCCCAGTCAGCGCCACGTGGTGGTAGGCCCGTGACGGCCGCAAGGCCTTGGGTGCCACTAACCCTGTGCGCAACAACTCATGGGCCCTTCATGATTGAGCCCCGTGGTACGTCCGTCATCGAGTCACCTCCGGCAGTGGGGAATGTGACGTTGCCGGCCCCTGCGCCGGATGGGTGTGGTGTGTGTGCAAACCTGCCCTCAGGGTGTGGCCGCAACATGCTGACAACTAGACCAGCGACCTGCAGAACACTAGCGTGTCAACCTGTGACATGTGGTTATGGGGCCCCCACCTCGGAGCGTAAGCGGATTGGTCTGTCCTGGCATACGCCGGGCCTGCGCAGGGCTTGCAACAATGACTCGGGGGCTCTGGACGTGGTGCAGTCCATGTCCGGACAAGGAAGTGACTAATGCGTGTGTCCCTGTTGTGGTGTCTACGGCACCCGCAACGCAATCGGCAACGTAGCACACTGTGACTGGAATCCCACTAGATGAGCATCATTGACGTTAGGGGGAATCACTGACCCTACATTCATCCACACATTCATACTTGAATGATGAAAGACATGACACAGCAGTGCGTTCCTGAATGTTTATTGCACATCCAGTGGAGTCTAGCAGCTGGAGCAGTACAGGGCCATGCCAACCCCACTTCACAATATGGGCCCGTGGAGGGCCAGCCAGAGTCCATCGGGGAATGACAAGTACAGAGGATGAGGAAGAGTACAGTCCGCAGTCTGGTCGCCGTGTCATTGGTCACCAAACAGGACATGGAAGTCCATGTCGCGGTCCAAGGTGAGTGCCGCAGAGTGTATCGGGGGTCAGTGGGAGGTCATGGGGCCATGTGCGGCACCAAGGAGCAACAGGCCAGGTGCCGGAAATGAATGCTAGTGCCTCCTTCTGATCCCAAAGCCAGCCACGTCCTCGTCCTCGGATGTGTGCCCTGCCCCACCTGTGGGTGGCGCTGTTCCGGCTGCAGCACTGTGTGCCACTGACACATCAGGGGCCGGAGGTAGATTGTCGGCCGCACTGTGTGGCAGTGACACATCAGGTGCCGGAGTGGAAACGTCTGCCGCACTGTGAGGCACTGACACACCAGGGGGCGGAAATGTGGATGGTGTAGGGGCAGCAGCATTCATCCGCGCCATGCCTTGTGGCAGCAATGCCATGATGAGGACATGCAGGGCATGGTAGATCCCAGCTACATTTCGCTGATGTGCAGCGGTGGCTGCCATCCTTTTCGCCTCCATCCGCACCATGTCCTCCATGAGCCTCAGCATGTGTGCCATCTCCCGGCTGAGATCGCTGGAGCCACTCTGAGCGGACAGGTGCTCTTGTCTCCGAGTCATGACTCCAGCGATGTCAGCCAGGGCTCGTTGGAGACCATGGAGCGGCGTGTGGGTGTCCGTTAGGGACTGGAGGTGGTCCCTGATGGGACTCAGACACCCATGGATGGCGTCCAGTTTGGTAGCCACGAGGTCGAACCCCACCCGCACCTGCTCAGCCATCTCCCTCTGGCCCTCCAACACACGGCGTTGGAAAGCCATGTGTTGTTCGGCGTGGTCTTGGGAGACAGCCGGGGTTGTGAGTGCCTCCTGCTGGGTGGTTTGTTGAGTGGGTGGGGTCTCCTCGATGCAGCTGGGCTGCCCTGGTCCTGGAGGTGAGTGGCGGATGAGTTCCATGATGTCTTGGAGGGCTTGGGTGTCGATGCTGGTGGTGTCCTGCTCGTCATCAGTGAAGAGTGGCTGGGACTGCTCTGCAGGTGGCGTTGACGGTGCCCCTGCAATGTGAAGGGGAGATGCTGTGTTACAATGTGTCCACATGTATGTGGCCGCATGGTACATGTTCACATTCAGACAGCATGGCGATGTACAGTGTGACAGTGTGTAGATCAGGGTCATGATCCAGAGTCATGGTGGGTGTGCACTGTGCTCTGCTTGATTGTGCATGTGTGCCATTGTGGCCATCTCCCCCCGTCCCCCCAGTACCTGGTGGTTACTCACCCTGTTGCTGTGGTGTTGTGTCGTCATGTCGAGCAGTGTCCGGTCCCCCAACTCCTGCCACGGTCTCCACACTGATGACTGTCGACACCAGCTCCTCCATGTCATCCAGCTCCAGCTGTGCCGCTGGGCTCCCACCTCCAGTCTGCATTGCTGCCTTCTGGTTGCCTGTGAGTTTCTCCTTGGTCTTGCGCTTGATGTCAATCCATCGCCTCTTGACCTCGTCCATTGACCTCTTGTGCTCTCCGACGGCATTCACCTTGTCCACGATGGACCGCCATAATCCATTTTTGGTGCCCAATGACACATTGGAGGCGACGAACAGTTGTTGATGGTGTTCTATCACCTCCGTGACCAGGATCCTATTCTCCTGCGGACTAAACTTCGTCTTCCTCCTCTTCTTGTCCTTGCACCTTCCCTGTCGCCGAGGTCCCGGGCTGGTCGTCCGGGGTGCTTGTGGGGTTGCGCTCGTCCTCTGCGCCTGCTCCGGCTGCCTCCATGATGCTTCGGTGTTGGTCATTTTGTGTTTGTGTGTTTTTTTTCCTTTTGTAGTGATTTTCCCGCCTGCCGTGTGTGTATGGCTGGCCTGGCGCTGCTTATCGCTGATTTCCTCATCGCGAATGGGCTCATCGCACGTTTTTTGGTGTTGGGGTTTGTGTTTTTGACTCCGTCGCGGTGGTTGTATCGCGGACATTGGCCGCGTTTTCTGGGGACTATCGCATGGTACCGCCGTGTTGTGAATTCCAGGTTAACACTGGGTTATTTTCCCAAGATAGACTGCGATGTGTAAAGTTGCGTTAACATTTTTTGGAGATGTTTAGCGCACGTTCTTGTGAATATACCCCATAGAGAGCAGAGCAGACACAACTTGGGTCTGGACACTTTTTTTCCCTTCTTTCGTTTGAGGCTGAAGAATTACCCACAGACAGTATGAGAATATACAGTGTTTTACTATCCATATTTCAATGTTCTCCTCCTGTAAAGAATGACCTATACATAACTCTTTTTACTTTAGTCTATTATTTATCTATTACTATCACTCCTTTTACAGTGAGGTCTGTTTGGAGTATTGGTGCTATAATAGGAGGGTAATTATAGGTACATATGGCTGTGCTACCTTACACATTGCCCACTGGGGCTGAATTATATATGTATAATTTGGGGGAGTCTTTTCACAATATGAGTTGATTATTGGGATACTAGGCTCAATCTACGAATATCATGGATGGCCACTAGGGCTAGCATCGATGCCCACTGGGGCTAGATTGTATTATATTATGTATTATACATACTTTCCTGGAGTCCTTTTCAGGAAATTCTCAGGACAATTTTGTGCCTACCTGAGTTGTGCATGTGTGCTGTTACTCTCGATCATAAGAATATGCAAGCATACCCAGTTCTTGTTTACAGTGTTAACCACCACAGCTTCTGCTCTGCCAGGCTGTAGCCCTTGCCAGATGGAGAAACTCAAGGATATCAGGAGTTCGACCATCGTCCAGAGTAGTCTACATCTGACTGTAGTGAGCCACTTTGAGGAGCTAGTCATTGAGGTACGAGAACACATGTATTCCCAATTTCTGCAGGTGGGAAGTGACTACTGCCGTCGCTTTCGTGAAACCCATAGGGGATGAACTAAGGCCGAAGGAGAAAAGTCAATTGGAAGTGCTTCAACTCTGCTAAGAACTGCTGATAATGACTGGGGATTAAAGGTTGGGTACACGAAAATACATGGCCTACAAGTCCAGGGACACCATTACAAATCCTGGGTCCTGAACAGAAAGAATCTAAGACGGTAAACATCCTGAATTTTTCTTTAAGTTGAAAGGCATTCAGTTAGGGGGAGGCACAGCAAAGGCCTGAGGCCAAGATCCTTCTTCAGTATGAGGTGGTGTGAATAGCAACCCGCTCTCCTCTCTCCGAAGCCGGAACCCGCTCATTTACACTCTTGACCAGCAGAAGGTTGACTTCTTGCAACAAGATTTTAGAACTGTCTGCTGACAATCTCTCTCATGTGTTGGGAATACGGGTCAGGGAGGCAACAAAGGAAAGGGCATATCCTCTTTGAATCATTTAACGGGAGGAAATATCATAACCTGCCTCCCCCTGACTGAGTATGGGCATGTGAGGACACAGTGCATGATGGCTACTGCAGTAGAAGAAGAAGAGTTACTAGAGAGCTGCCGCTACTGGTGCAGAATGAGTTTGACATAGGACCCGTCTTCTGCTTTAACCTCTGCCCAGAAAGGACTGGGCCTGATGCTGCCCCTTACCAATGCAGCATGTACTCATGACTGTGGAGAAGTGGAAACTCTCCATATGGATATGAAGTAATCAATGAGATGTTGATCATGTAATAGCCATACTTGGCAGTGCTTACAACCCAGAAATTTACTGTGGGATGAATATGAATGCATAATAGCAGATAATACAGGGGGCCTGAATTACAAAAGTTAGTTTTCATGTGTAGTTATACTCGTGTAGATCTACCCCTACATCTAAGTGTAACTGTCCACTTCTTCTGCTAGTCATAATTTCCAAATAAAGATTTACTCCTAAATGTAGAGTTAGGACTCCAACTCACTCAAGTGATGGGTGTGGAGACTCCTACAGCAAATGTATGTGTGTAAAGTTACAATTAGTAACTTTCCACCTGTTTGTGAAGATCTGCATTACCGGAGCCGAGGTCTCTCAAAAGGAAACTATAGAGAAATTTTATAAACTGTATTACTTAAAAAAAAAAAATAAATAATGTAAAATAAAAATGTAGAAACATTTTAAATAAATAATACTAACCTAGGAGTATCTAAAGAATACATTATAACACACTACCGCCTTAAATTAACTTTGTATTAAATTGTAAATTAATTGAAATATAAATTATTGTTTTCATATTATTTTTTAAACAATACTTTAAAATTAAAATGACCTACATCTTGATTTTTATTTAATGTGCATGTTTTCAATTAATGCTAATAAATTTGTACACTTGTTTAACGTTAAATAATTATTACTTTTAAATTTCAGTGTATTAATAAACAAATAACATTTAGCATTAAGTATGCTCATGTTTTTTAGCTTAAACGATTACATCACAAACACACACACGCACGCACACACACACACACACCCACACACACACACTCTCTCTCTCTCTCTCTCTCTCTCTCAGGCTGGGCTGGAGTACATTTAAGCCACTTATGGCATTATTAGTATTACAGTACAAATAGAAGTGTATTTTGTGAATAGCAATTGTCTTATTCTCATGTGGGTGTGTGTTCTGCATTAACATATTCCTCCATCAATCCCTCCTTAAATTGCCCTTATTATTTTCCTAACACTCACTCTTGTCCCTCCCATATTTTCTACTAAATCCTTTACTGACATAGGTGGAGATCTCTGCTGCTTGGAGAAAATAGTGGAGGCAAAGATCTACGGCCATAGTTTTGTGAATTGCATTTTGAAGTACATTAAGTAGTACTACTGGAGTACTACTTTACATATTCCAAAATGCCTTTTGCGAATCAGGCTTATGATAATAAAGGTAGTGGAAGCAAGATCCGCCCGGCACAATGGAGGTGGAATACAATTGATTAACTACAAATAAAAGTACATCAAAATAACAGGATTTTGGAAATTATGAAAAAAGAAAGAAAAATAGGACATTAAAGACTTTTGCAACATTATTCTCAACTTTATTTTTTCCAGTCTTGGCCTACACACACCACACTAAGTGGAATAAGAAAACATTACAAAATAATTTGACAAGCCAAGTGTACAAAAACAAATACACAGCTAACAAGGAAATGGCTAAAGTGCTAGCCACATGCTGTAGTTTGAAAGAGATAGTGGGGTAATTGGTGCTTTAAGACGTCAAAGTCTGTAAAGTAATAAAAAACAGATACAGGTCGATGGCAAAAACCTAATAAAATGTAGAACTGAAGGAAGAACAATCTGGGCTAAGATGAAATACATATAAAATATTAAAAACACAAACATAAAAGAAGGTCCACTAGCAAGAGTGTCTCTATGGGGTACATGGGAATACAGAATCCATAGATCCAGTGTAGTAATGAAGAATGATAAATATTAATGTGGAGGTAAATGGAAGCAGAAGTACAAAGTAGTGCTACATTTTTAGCCAATAACAAGTAATATTTTAGCCAGGGTGATTTTTTATTTTAAACTCATAGAAAAGTGGGTAAGATTGGCTGAATAGAAAATGTGCATGTCTATGGGTAACGGCCATTAACAAAAAATGAGGACTCAAAAGGGTGTCCTTTGAATGGAACCCAGCTGACTCTTACTGAGGAAAGCAGAAAAATGGTTTGAGATTCTGTGATGGAAAGATAGGTGCTGGAAGGAGGCCCTGTGAAAGCAAAGGCCTTACTAGGAGAAGTTGGTTGGCTACTTAAAATCTACTTGAAGGCTGGTCCGCAACGTTTTTGCCTACTATGTCCAGCTAGTTACAGAACTTTAAATTTGTAGGGTATACTTATTTTGTGGACATTTGCTCAATGAGAGAAAATTTCTGCATTAAGAACTTTAGATTTGGAGGAAGAATTCTAGGAATTCTTGGTGGTGCAGTCTGTAAACGTGCCACACATTTGTATGTTTGCAGGTATTCACATACACCTTGCAAGCATTTCCCACCCTGGGAAATCACATAGATTTGCTCCTGTAACAGCAAGAGTAAGTCCATTTCTATGGTGGGACTCAGGAGAAAGAAAATCCCCATGTTAAATGGGAGTGAAGGGGTAATTATTATTCGGGACACAATATTCAACCCATGGAGGGAAAAAAACGGTATAAAAACTCACATTTACTAATGCTGAATCTTCCATGTAATAAAACATTTGCATGAGTAAATCTATGACATTTGAGTACTACAGGTATTTAATGACTATCGTAGAGATCATGAAGTACTCTAAGGGCCCAATTCACGCAGACATTTTCATTTATAAGCTTATGTTTGTGACAAAAAGTGCCTTCATATACTGCTGTCAGAAATTTGCAAAGGAATTTGTGACATGCCTAAATCGTTTTACTACAGCCGATTTCCCCCCAACAAGTGTAGAGAAATCTGCAGAAGTAAATCCCGTGCAAGGGATAGGAAGTTGAGGATCAAGTGGTGGATTGCCTTTTGTAGGCGACATAAACTGAAATTTGGCCCCCTCCCACCATGGAATTTGTCAGAGATTTTTTCCATCCAACTGCTGTGGTAACTCTTCTTCCCAGATGGGAAGGGGAATAGCTTCCCACTGAGCACAGTTTTAGTCTATGTAGACCTCCACACAGGGCGATTAGGCAGCCTAGAAAAAGTCACACAACATGTGACATGACATGGGAGCAATAGTTTGCATTTAAATCTGCACCTGACGTGGCTTTTCAGGCAACTATTACATCTGTTTGGTTAAATAGAAAAAAGGGTAAAAGTAAGTTTAGTCACAGAGGTAGAACTCCGCCCATATTTTTACACCTTTCTTTGTGAATCCAGCTCTTAAGATATCCGAAGTCAGAAGTTTACTTCAAACCTAATGGTAAGAGAGCAAATGTCCAACGTACAATCAATGAGCATTGTAAACTAGGCCCCAAATCCTCAGGTGGAATTCAGTACATAGTTTGGTAACATTTGCAATGACTTGGCTAGGAAAAAGTTTAGAAAATAAATGAAGTGAGTAAAAAACTCACAAGTGTTAAAAGGCTTCTAGGTTTTGTGATAGGAGTGTTGAGGTTAAAGTATCGCTGGTCAATGTTGGAGGCAATGGATAAACTGAAATAAACTAGCGTTAATTTGCAAATAGGGCGGTCAGCACAAGTGTTGAAGAATGAGGGGAAGTAAGGGTTGTAAGTGAAAGAACAAAACCCAGTCTTAAAGAATGGCAGAGAACAAGGCAACAATTATGTGCAATAAACAAAGGTGAAGGCCTTCCCTCCACATTTCCGTCAGGTGGGGGGAAGGGTGGCTAACGGCTAGAGCTGCCAAATCTTGAACTGGGGAAAATTAGGGAGCCAGATTCGAGTCTCGGCGTTCGCTCAACATCCTACGATTATGGGCAAATCACTTAATCTACCTGTGCCCCAAAATAGGATTTGTCCCTGTGTAATATAACTGGTGCTCATGTAAAGCGCTCCAATACCTTCGGGGCAAAACTTCAAAAAATACAAAAGTCTAGAGCGAAGTCTGAAACAAAGAAGAAACAGGGCTAAAGATTACGAGTTACGTTTTTTGAGGGTCAAGAGAGTAGAAACAAATCGACTCTTGATGCAAAGTGAAGGGGCGTGACCTCAGGACAAACTCCTTCACCTCTGAGCCTGTTTCCATGTTTACCTTTAACACTCAATAACAGTCCTGAACTCAGATTATTGATTTACAAGGGTAATAAGCTCAAAGTCCTCCGAACTAAACAGCTGTGTCGCAGGTGGCACCCGCTTGGAGAATACTTGTTTTTGATTTGAGATTAGATGGAAGTTGACCCTTACACTACAACAAACAACTTCTAAAGGCGGAAGACTTCTCCAACATTCACCACAGCCTGGTGATCTGTGCTGTCTTTTATGTCACAACGACTAGTAACAATCATGCAACTAGTAAATTGAAATGCTAAGCCCAAGGGACGTGAGCCAGACGCTTCTTCGTTCATGTCTAGTCTGCACTGCCACTTTTGCAAGACCTTAGCAATGTGCACAGATCTGGTGAGATACAAATAAATCATTTCACACTGATAAAATAATGTCAGCACATTATAGGGCTTGATTAACTAGATATTTTTTCTAAATGAAAACAATTAAGGATTGAGATAACGGTTTACTGTACCTTGTACACCCAATGCATGTAAAGCTACCCCTTCAATTAATGCACAATCTGAGGACACAAAAAGGGCATTTAATAATTTGCTCGTAATGTGACAGATTGCAATAAACCACAGTACCATGTAAGGTATGAGGGTTGTTACACAAACGTGCTGCCTAACATGACCAGAGTGCCATTGACTCAGACAAACTATGTCTCTTGGAAGGGGTTAGGCAATTCTACCTCTGGAAACTGACAGGAAGGGGCCTACTCCTAGGCCGTGAGAAAATACATGTATCTTGTTGTGAATCATAGGTTGAGAACACATCCAAAGCCACATCTCTGAACATATGAACATGTTCCATGTAAGGCACCCTGGATCTTGAGCAGCTAGTATGTTAAACTTTTGAAGATTAGGTGACTGGTTCGTTGATGAAGCCCCACAGAGTCCCACACTGCTGATGGTACTTGAGCATAGAATACAAAATGTGTTTCTTATTCTTAAACAGATCCTGAAGGTGCCAAGAATGTAGCAGAACGGCTCGGAGGTGCTAAGAATGCAGCAATGGGAGAATAGGTTTCGGGATATGTAGATAATCCTTGGACAACTTTTCTTAAGGAATGTAACGCAGATCTACAGGATTGCCCGTATGGTTTGAAATGTCGGTCTATAATTCAAAGCATGGAAAGTCCACTGAATATGGAGTTTTATATCACCATCGATGTATGAGGCTAATGAATTGATAAATTACCATTGAAAACTGGTCCGAATATATGAATTGGACAGTTCACTTCAATATGGAGCTCACTGCGCCAACCAGGATCAGTCAATAAAGACATGCTGTACAATTCTCACTTGTCAGCTTGTTCTCAGAAACAACACCCAGCCAGTGGATGGTGTTTTTCCTTCACTTCAAGAGATGACCATCAAGATCCAGGGGTGTGGGAGGAGCACCCTGAAGTACGATTGCAGCTAGGCACCTGGCAGGATTTACCAACCTAGTTTCAACACTTCACAGATACTTTTCCATAACTCATTACATTCTGCATCACCTGTTTTGACGTTGGAAAATAATTAATATCACACTCTAATTATTTATGTGCGGGAATCAGAATCACTCAGTAGCACTTCTTGGGAGAGTGCAAGTTCTATATCACTCTATCTTTGTCACCCTAGTTTGTGCAGTGACAAGACGGCCATTTTCATTTGAATATTGAATGTCAGCCATGATGACCACAGTTCAAGCTTCTTTTGGTTGCATAATCCTCCGGCTGCGGACACCCATTCCTTCTTTACTGCCTGTTGAATACTCTTTAGGTTGCTCTTATTTCAAACCACTTTATTCACATTTTACGTAGCTTAGTCTGAATGGCTCAATGCTGGTACCACTCATTCTGCTTTAAAGTACTTCCAGCATCTGTATGGGCTGGTTGGATAGGTTGGCACAGTGGGCGTAATGCAATGGCTTCCTAGACTCTGAACTTTATTCTCCATTGGTATTGAACACCTTTATATATATCCATGTATATCCATCAGATCTAGTACATTTCACTTCATTTTTTTCTAATTATGTTCACTCTTTCCGGCATGATCCATCACTCTCTCAAAGCCTCAATAAAGCAAGTTCAGAATCTTCCTTTCAACAACAAAGGAGCACACAAATCTAGGTCCCTAATTCAACATTGTTTTTTTTATTTTATTCTTATTCAAAATGCTTCACATATTCTAACCTTGAGGCGCTCTATGGCGTATCTCCTCCAGGCTTCAACTTTCAAGAACAATGTCCTCATCAACAGCACCACCATTTCAGAAAAAACTCAGTTGTACTCTAGGCTGACTGCCTACTCAGATAGGACTCTAGGTAATTTGTCTTCAACTTTATATGGAACACATTTAAGGGAGATACTATTTAAGGTACAATTACAACATACTGTTCTTGTTGTTACCGTGACCCTTTTACCATATGTTGTATAGAAATATATCATAATATATACAAAAATATTTCCATGTGCCTGCTAAACCGTGACCTGTTTACTCTTGATGAATATATGACTTTACAGATGTGTTCGATACATTGGCTATCTACAGCTTGTTGTCAGCCCAGAGCAACAGGAATCTCCTTTTAAATAGTAAATTTTTAGAGACCAGATCTTACAGTAAGAACTAGCGCTACACTCTGCACAAACCATCGCCAGACCGCTTCAGTGAGGATTTTCCATACAAATGGTTGCTGGAAGGAACAGTAGTAACAATGGTCGGTTACTCTGATGAGGCTACTATGAAGCAATAGCCCTTCCTGAGCACTAAGTAGTATAATCTGATTTTTTTTTCTTTGTATATTGTATTTATTTCATAACATCTATGTAAAATTAACAGAGAGAGCATTAATATGTATCACTAATTATAAAACATGTATTTTCCACAATATTCCGCAACAGGACTTCTGACGCAAACAATTCAGATTTCCTCCTCTGCCGCCTCCAGGGAAACATTTTGAGAGCCTTATTTGGCTTTGATGAACATCTCCTTGTCAGGAGTGGTGACATTCTCAAACCTCTCAGTCCTGGTCTCCACAGTGCCCGACGCAGACATAATGAGCACTGTCTTGTCATCTGTGTGCGCAGCCTTTTGCTGCTGTGCAATGGCCGCACAGACGGCCACGATCTCATCACTTTCAAAGTCATAGTCTGGAATCAGTTCTCGGGCGGATGCAGCTCTGTCCTCTGCCCCTGGCAGCTCTGCCTTCTCTGCTCCTATTTTCTTCTCCAAAAGTTGCCGCGCCCATGCCAGGTCTTCCTCCCACAGTTCTCGGCTGTCTGGAAAGATGTGCAACGCCACTTGGAAACTTCGAATGGCCTACAAGAGAGAAGGACACGTGTCGATGATCTTGCAAGATTGCACACTTAGCAAAAATCACAAATGCATTATTTAAATCGTATATTACTAGAAGCCCACTCTACTGTATGTGCAAATCCTGTGTGAAACATTTACCTTTTTATAATTAAGTTTTAAAATTAAATTACACATCATGTATCCCGTTTCTTTAAGGCTTTGCATTCCCAATGTGGTCTGAAAGCAATTATTTTATAAACATGCCTGCTTTTATTTGCAGACATAGAAACATAGCTATGCCTTTATCAGCTTTAATACCCTTCATTAGCAATCAATCTCTTAAGTAAACGATGCAATAAATGTGCTAGTCATTTCAGACACGGAGATCCGGGAAATTGGTGCACTTTTCTCCTGAGTGCCAGTACACAAACATATTGGTGCCCCTGGGCTTTATTTAGTAGCACAGAAACCTTCATCTATGAGCGCAAGCTCCTATTCCTGAGTCACAAAATCACGATTGGTGAAAATGTGCACTCCTAAATGAGATTTAGTACGGCATTGAACCTGTGCAAATAACTTCCAACACTGAATTGACTCAAGCCAAGGGCATAAATAATTCTGAATCCAGGGCTGAAATCGGGCAAGAAATTGGTGATATGATCAGTGCTTAATTTGAGCCGGTGGGGTTCACCGGCACTCATTTTTGGCGTCTGGCACTTATTTTCCCTGAAAGGACATTTTCCGAGAGCAAGAGAGGGAAAACACACGTGAGTAAAGGAGAAAGACGGAAAAAAAGTCACAAAGGGAGAGAGCAGGAACCTGCAGGAACGAGATAAACGGGTAGGAGTGTCTGGTAGTCAGATAAAGAGGCATGAGGTGGTTTCCAGACTAAGCAGTTTTGGCATTCGGTACGCTGACATATAATAGTGCCAGTCGTGGGTTTCTGGGCAGGGCTTTGGGCAATGTCACTCATTCCTTTACAAATGAAGCACTGGACATGACCTTCACTGAAATCCTGGGGAGGAGATTGTGGGAGAGAAAGCATGAAGACTATGACATATAAAATTTGATCTCACAAGCTGCTATATAATTCTAAACTACAGTCCTTTGTTATCTGGACTGTTACCAGTACCAGGCTCAGAAGTTGAGAGGATCTCAGTACATTCTTAAACTGTATTCCTTTTGTTCAGTTCGGTGTTTATACATCATACCTTATTTCTACAGAGCAGGATGACTAAGTCCGTCGCAAAACAAAGCAGTTTTGTTGTTGCCCTCATCTACCCATAGTGGATGGCCCACTCACCAGTTGATGGTGTAGCTATGGGCCATTCATTGCCACAAGATGTAAATTTGAGCAAAGACAACACTGTGTTAAGGGAGTACTTACTGGCCTTTCTTACACATTGGATATTTAAGTTGTAAATTTTTAAGTCAACTTGCTAATTCTCCTAACGATGCATAAAAAAGTAATAATGGTGTTGGGGTATGATTCCAACATGTTTGATACCAAACATGCCCAGGTACTTAATGAGGGCTGATGTGGACACGTCTTCAAAGAAACAGCAAGGATTCCAAACTGGAACACACAGACAAGAGAGCAAAAAGTATTGGAAACTAGGATGCTTCATATCACTCAATTTACAGGAGAGGCAGAACTTTACAGCACTCTTTAATTTAAGGTCAGTTGGTCAATTCAAAGGGTCATTTGGTTAAATGGCATAGGTAATCCATTGTGGAAAGCCAAGGGAGAGTCCTGTTAAAACTGTGTGAGACTTGCAGAGAGGTTGACCATCCACATTTAACCCCAATTAATAAAACAAGCTTGCTTATCATTTATTTTTAAGGAATTTTGTATGAGCATTAATCAAACCGCTGTACAAAATCTAGATAGATGGTACATTTGAGACAAAATACAGGAACAAACAACAGTAAAGAGCAACTAGACAAAGGAGAAATCCTGGTAGCAACACACAAAGACATCAAAAACATGTTTATAAAGCATAAACATACAACAAGAATAATACTGAATTTGTATACAAAGTTCTCAAAACATAACTTTTCGTTATGAGAGAGACACCCGATTGTAACAGTTCAAGTCACTAAATATGCAGCAGATCTGCAGCCTGTAGTTCACGGTGACAATCCATATTTGCATAACAACTATATTATATACACCACTGTCCAACAAGTGCACATCAGTTTCCATCACCACACGGGTATTAACAAGATGCAAACCCGGCAAATAGAACTGATATGACGTTGAGCCTGTTGCAGCGTCTGCTCCCTCAGATGGCAGCAACAACACCAGAGGTCCACACAACTGCTAAAGAAATGCTTGCAGGCCAACAAACTGTCCACTTCATAGAGCATATATAAATAATTTCTCGCCCCAACTGGCCCCACTGTACATAGAGCCAGGCAAACCAGCATAAACAACAAACAGGCAGCAGGAAGTTCACATACATATGGTGATGGACAAAGGCAGAGAGTCCTGGTGCCCAGTGCTGCTGCAAGCAAGAGAACCCTCTCCACAAACGTTGCAGAAGGCAAGACCCCGCTGCTAATTACTTTCAATACTCTTGATCCAGAATTATAGAGCTTCAGCTTGTCTAGGCATCCAGGACAGAAGATCCCAAAGTCACATAGAATATCAGAATTCAGAACTAGAAGATGTACTAATATCAGCTCTTATGCAGATGTCCTGGGAATTGTATTGAATCCTTGTCTGTAGCAAGTTTGCTACTTTTTGGTCACAGCCTATTCCCGAATTGTGGCAAATAGGATAATCCTTTGCCCCTGGAAAACTGAGAAACAGCATGATGTTTATACCACATGTCAGCAGTGCAGGTATGCTATTCACAATGGTCAGGCACATCTGCTCCTGTGAGTACTCTATAAACCCACCACAGTTAATTGACTTCAACAAAAGCCTGACAAAACATCACCTGCTAAAATAAAGCTATAAAGGTAGGCGTAGGTCGAAGGAGATGCCCTACTGTCATCCAACTCTCTTCTATATTTAATATGTGGGAGGAAATGACCCAGTAGGGGATGTTTTGTGAGGTTTAAATACTGGTGGGTCAAGCCATGCTTCAGGTCAATTGTAAGTGAAGACCAGCTTCGCCAAGCTGCATATTCTGAGTATCACAGAGTTTCTTCAAGATAGAACAGGCATTAGGATTGAATTCAGTGGTGGGATTAAGTATGGAAATACATGCTATATGAACCCAAAATTCCGGGTCACTTGTTTGTAATTGAATGTTAATTATTTGTGGTAAACTATGTGACTGTGGGGTTCCTTAGTCTGTTATAAAACATCCTCGTAAAAATACATTTCTCTTGCTTAAGAACATTGTTGTTTCAATTATCACCCCCATCTTAATGTTCAATGAAAAGTATATGTTTTTGTCGTGAGTGTTTTGAGTTTTTAGGCTCTGCAAAAATGTTTCTCTGTATCAGTATTAGAGAATGCCCCTTGTTAAACAATCGATACATTACTATGCTTTCAAAAAAGGACAACAGTCTAATGCTTTTGTATTAAGACAGGTGTTACAAGTGCTATATGTAGTTGATATATGAAATCACAATTGAAGTTTGAATTGTTGGGGAGGAGAGCAAGATGGTGTCAGACTGATTCCTCGTCGCTCTGCTGCGCACGCCGCACTACTCGATAATCGGCTATGCGGTCTGCTTCACGATGCCGCTGCTATTGCCGAAGCCGCCGAGACTGAAAGCAGACAGGACACGAGTGCAGCTCCTCTGCTTGTCCCGAAGGAATCTGGATTTTGCCTCCAACGCCGTCGCGCTGGGTGAAACGCTGGGAGAGGCGATACAATCTTTCAATCGCCTATTAATCCTCTGCCACATTGTGTCGGCATTGGCTGAGTTCCTATTGGGAATTCTATTCCTGGACTTGAGAGGGAGCAGGACGCGAGGGCTACGGTTTTGCCCTCGGAACTGGGGGGACGTGAGAGGTGGAAGATACGCTGCGCTGGGAAGCGTGCTTGGATTTTCTGGCTGTTTTTTCCTTCTATGCTGTTCGACCCCCAGGGTCTGTGCCCTGAGATCCATCTCCCCAATTGGAAAACCACATCAGAAGCGGCAGATGTCGTCCAGGGCCCCCAGAGTTGGGAAAAGCAACAAACCAAAGGTATCTCAGCCCACATTAAATAGCAACACTACAGGAGAGGGTGCTGTACCTGATATTTCTATAAAAGGTAAAAGGGAAACTATCTATTTGAAACGGGCCTCTGGGAAAACTGGGAGCTGTGGGAGCATTCGGGGGGCTAAGGAAGGTACTCAGCCAACAATCGTAGAAATGCTTGCGGGCCCTAAGACACTATCTACTAACCCTGATGCTACTTTGAGAGATGCTCCAAACCCCACACTCCTTACTGTGCCCGAACCAGATCCCTCGCTTGTAGATGTTGAGGAGCACTTGAATCCTGGAGCCAATCCGAGGGAGTCTCAAGAAAGTGGCACTCTTTCACTAACCTCTTTTGGCGAGCAGGCTATAGACCAACATAACACAGAGGGCTCAGTGGCTTTGGAGAAGATACCCGCCAATTTACTTACTTTAGTACCACCCTCTGAAGATGCTGCTAGCCCCCCAGACTCCATCAAGCCAATGGTCGGAAGTGGAAGTGGGGTTAATTATCCAACAAAAGGCATCACTGACTATATCCTTAGAGTAGAACCCAATCCCGGCCCCAGAGCTCCCTGGACTCCGGAAGTAAGTGGCGAACATTTTTACTCGGTCTCGGATGGCTCTCTATCCACCTCTGACGGCGAACAAATTAGTTCCACCTCGAGTGAAGATATCAGTGTTGACCCCTCTAAAGACACTGGGACAGTTCAACGTCAGGCGAAGAATAGAAACCCCCCAAAAGGCGGAGTCAGCTCAAGTGGGACTATTCGGATTCGCAAATGTCTTATCATCCATGTGAAGAAGAGGGACAGGTCTGGGAAGATGCAAAAACTATAATAGAACCCACGATAGAACCCTCCTTATCTTCAATCTTGGCTTCTATTAAAAACTTCCAAGAAGAGGTCCGCTCTGACAATCGAGCTGCCAAGGGGGCAGCCAAAAAGCTCCAGGGGGCCTACGAAAATTAAACAAGCTATGTACTGACATGAGCGACCGGGTTAGTATGGTTGAGGGTCGTACCGAAAGCCTGGAAACAGAAGTAACCACTTTGAAAAACCAGGGGTCGGCTCATGAGGCATGCCTGGCTGATGTCAGGGTGAAAATGGAGGAACAGGAAAACCGTCAACGCAGGAACAATCTCCGATTGCTAGGCATTCCGGAAGGCGTCGAAGGTGACGACCCAAGGCGCTTCATTGTACAACTACTGCGTGAAACTTTCCCGACTCAAACAAATTGGAACTGGGAGCATGAAATCCAGCGAGCGCACCGATTCCCCTTCAACATCAGACCAAACCGAACTGGCAATACTCCTTCTGATGGAAAGCCTAGAGCATTCTTAGTGTTCTTTGGGAACTTCCTTCTCAGGCAATATGTATATGATCAGGCCCGTCCGAACTCTCCGAAAGGGGCTAATGGGGTGATGTTTTTTGCCAAACCTGACTTTTGCCACACAACGGTAGAGCGTAGATGGCATCTACGCCAACTTATCACCCCATTTCAACAGCTAGGTGCCCAAGTGTTTTTAATGAATCCTGCCAGACTAAAGGTGATTCTGAATGGGACCACACGAGTCTTTATGTCTGAGGTCAAGGCAGGGGAGTACCCAGGAGAGATAAAGGCGAAAAAAAGATAATAAACAAAAGTCTAGTAGGGGGAATTTAGAAAAGAAAAAAAAGAAAGAAAAAAAAATGCCAAAAGGGGTTAAAAAAAAAAAAAAGTATAAAGAGATAAATTAAGAAAAACAAGCAATAATCTGATGGTGTAATTTGATTAGTTTTTTCCCCCTTTCCTTCTTTTTTGCGAATCTGGGCGATTGGGGCTTAGAAAGTCGAGATATAAAGCCGATAATGCATCCCGGCTAATTTAAAGGCGTAGCCAAGCGGTGATGCATCTTTACTGACAACCATCATTCAGGACATTCCTGATTGCTCTAATTTGGGGGGTTAGGGGGCGGAGGGGGGGTCACCACACGAATCATTGGTGATGGGGATCACAACATTGGTAAATCTGATATCAGATAATGAAAATAAAATGCAAAAAAAGAAGGCTAAATCACAAGGTAATAGAAAAGAAAACAGGGAAAGCGGAACCAAAATGTGTAAAAAAGTAAAAATATCAGTATATTGTAAGAACCTTCATAGGCCTGATAAGCCAGGACATATAGCCGGGAGAAAGGCAGTAAAAATATGGCAGACAATATGAGTAATCAATGTTCCTTAAAAATTGTGTCTGTCAATATATGTGGCCTAAATGATGTTTTAAAACGGCAGAGAGTAGCCCAGGGCTTACGTTTTTTGGGAGCTGAACTTATCACCCTGCAAGAAACACATGTGGAGGGATCCCAGAAGCACTTATTAAAATCACTGGGGTATAGGATTATAGGGGGAACATCCCAGGGGGCAAAAACAAGAGGAGTTGGAATGTTGTGTCAACATAGACATCCATTGACTTCCAACAGGGTTAAATCTGATCCTCTGGGGAGGTGGGTTATCGCGGGGTGTTATTTCTCCCCTAGTTCGGCCTTTACACTATGCTCCATTTATGGAAGCAACACAGATGACCCTGGGGTCATCAACTGGCTCACGGGTGAACTTGCCCACTGGCCTCTACCACTGGTAATTTCTGGGGATTTGAATATTAACCTACCCAGCAACTGGAAGGCAACCGATCACTGGTCATACACTGACAGGAAGCCAAAAGTCTATCAGGCCCTACTTAATCTAATACAAACACATGGACTCTGTGACGTCTGGGCTAATCTAAAACCCACTCATCCGGGGTATACATAATTTTCAGCCCCACATCTCTCACTTGCTAGATTAGATTATTTTTTTGTTTCTACTTCAATACTCCAAAACTGCTCTATCGAGCTGGCCCCACGATTTATGTCAGATCACAACCCCCTTATTTTAAACATTAGTGGGTTAGGGCTTAGAAAAGAAACCTCGAACTGGAGCTTTGAAAAAGCTTTATTATATGATGAGGGTTACCGATCACATATGCAGGGGTGGATTAAGGAATTTTTGGAAATTAACACAGGATCAGCAGTAGTGAGATCTGTATGGGATGCAATGAAGGCGGGCATTCGAGGGGAAACCCTGCGGTACTCCATCAGACAGAATAAAAAGATAAAGCACAACTAGCAAAAGCTCACGACAAGATGAAAAAAGCTGAGGAAGATTTAATCTTAGCAGTCAATCTAGGGGTAGAAATTGAAAATGCTCAGTTGGAAGTAATAGCCAGTAAGGCAGAAATAGGGTCCATATTTGCGGAAAAAACTGCTAAGAAATGGGCTTCTGCCAGGGAAAAAATATATGAATGTGGCGATAACATTGGCCACCAACTCGCTCTTAGAATTAGACAACAGGTGTCTGCTAGTGAAATTCAGTCGATCCAGCTTAACACTGGATAAATCACAAAAGATGCTAGTAAGATCCGAAATGCATTCTGTGATTTTTACCAGAGTCTTTGTTCAGAAGATAACACAGGGCCACCAAAACTGAGAGAAGAGGAAAGTCTGGCCTATTTAGACCAGATTACCCTGGCGGCACTTAACTCTGAAGACTATGACCAACTTGAAGAACCCCCTGGATGGGAAGAGATAGCCAAAGCCTTAGGAAGCCTTCCGGATGGGAAGGCGACAGGTGTAGACCACATACCAGTGGAGTTTTACAAAATATTTGCCCCCAGATTAAAGACATTCTTAGTGCACTGGTAGAATCTATCTTTAATGGAGCACCTCCTCCAGACTCTTGGTCTAATGCCAAGATAGTGATTTTCCCCAAAAAAGATAAGTCTCCTTTAGAAATGGGTTCATACCGGCCAATCACCCTTATTAATTGTGACTCTAAAATATATGCCAAGGTATTTGCTGCAAGACTATCATTGAGAATAGAGTCCCTGGTCTCGCAATGGCAACACGGTTTTATTCCCAAAAAAAGTACAACTGAACATATTCGTAGAGCCATCACACTGTTGGATGCAGCACAAGTAACGGGAGACCCGATCTCATTAATTCTACTCGACGCTGAGAAAGCGTTTGATCGGGTCTCCTGGGCGTATCTTTGGGCGGTCATGAAGAAAATGGGCTTTGGACCAAAAGCAATACAAGCCATACAAGCCCTTTATAGTAATCCCACAGCTAATGTATTAGTTAACGGGACCCTGACGGAGCAGATCAAAATATCGCGAGGGACTCGTCAGGGGTGTCCGTGTTCACCTCTGCTCTTCGCTCTATATATTGATCCTTTTATAAAGGCTATAGAAAGTAACCAAACCATTAGAGCGGTGAGCAGACTCGGTCTAGATACTAAAATCATGGCTTACGCCGACGATCTGGCAGTGGTCACCCCTGATCCTGTGACCGCCATTAGCGCCCTGGAAATGGAGGCCAAAAAATTTGGGAAAGCATCAGGATACGCGCTTAACCAAGGTAAAACCCAGATCATCAATAATAATCAAATAGACTGGGTAGATACCCGGGTGGTACAGTCTGCAAAATATCTGGGGGTCACTTTAACGGCTGATATCGATCTAATTGCAGAAAAAAATCTGACCCACTAGCTATTGAATCTAAACGGGCACTTAAACGACTAAATAATTTACACCTTACCATTGTAGGGAGATGCAACGTCATTAAGATGACCTACTTTCCCAAACTGCTCTACTTTTTTAGGGCCATCCCCTTGGAAATGAACAAATTAATGCTACAAAAATTTGATCACATCTTTTCTCAATTTGTTTGGGCATTCTCCCGGCCAAGGCGAGCTTTTAAACTACTATCTCTTCCCCTAGAGAGGGGAGGTTGGTCACTACCTAATTTGAAATTTTATTATTGGGCTGCGGCCATGCAATACGGTGCGGAATTACTGCAAGAACAGTCATATACTCCTGATTTAGGCTTACCATCACCTTATCAACTGCTTCTGGGGGAAGAGACCCGTGGATGCCTCTGGAGGCAGCTCTCCTATGGCTATTACAAGCGGGTAAGATTTAAGACTTTAATCAATATCTTTAAAGTCTTTTCCAATATACGGAAAACTTTTGGGTTGGGCAATCTAAATTATTATACCCCTCTTAACAATAACCCCAACTTACCATAGATATTCAACGCTTCTTACATGTCTGAATGGCATAGAGCAGGCTTACTGAAAATGGGTGATTTGATAACTTCTGATGGTATTAAATCCTTTGGTGTTCTGAAAACCAAATTTCAACTGGGGGAACATCAGTCGTTTAAATATATGGCTGTAAGAGACTTTTTATCTCGTAAGACTGGGGGGACCGCTGGTTTCTCAAGAGTAGACCTTATCGACAAACTTCAAAACTCTATCCCGCCCAGGATTGGTTATATATATACTAAACTAGTCGGCTTGATGCCTGATGATATGCTTGCTACTGCCAATAAATGGCAGAAGCATTTAAAAATTCCTTATAACACATTTAATCAAGCCATACAATCAGCCAGGAGTGATTTGTTATCAGCAAAACTGCAGGCACAATTTTTTAAAACTGCTTTTTTCTTATATATTACACCGGGTAGAGTTGCAAAGTGGGGGTCGGGCCGGGTACATTCTGTCCCAGATGTGCAGAGTTTAGTGCGGACTCGATTCATATGTTCGCTACTTGCCCCCAACTTACACCGCTATTGGGTCAGATAGAGGACTTTTTCAAAAAAGTTCTGTCACAGGACATTCAATTAACACCCTCGACTATTCTATTGGGCATGCAAGATAAGGTCTGCAGAAAGAATGGCGGCGCACTTATCTTTGTTGCTATGACTATTCTTCGTCTCTGTATAGCGTCATCATGGAAGGACCCCAATCCTCCACTATTCTCTCACTGGTTAGCTCGATTGATTTCTACTCATAATTTGCAAAAGGCTATATTCTCCAAAATGGGATACAGGGGGAAGAAAAAGGGCCTTGCTATTTGGCTACCATTATCTGTTTGGCTTAGATAGACAGGCAGTCTTAAGATGGACTTTTGGAAAAGGTCTTATATTACTATGGTATTATTGAAACACTGTTGGATATTTTGCACAATAGCTTCTTTTTCTCTTAGACATTTCCCTCTTCTTTTTTTTTTTTTCTTTTTCTTCTCCTGTTTGGTGTTTGTCTTCTTGATCTTCGAAATATCAGATATGGAATAATTGTAATAGAATACTCATCAACCAACGTTTATATCGCTGTTTTTAGATTCGGGGGGTGGGGGGTGGAAGGTGGGTAGGGAGGTCACGACCAGATTGGTTTTTCTGTATCTTTGTATTTATTTTTTTACCTTCAAAAAAAAAAAAAAAAAAAAAGATGAAGTTTGAATTGTTTATGACTGATAACGTCGATAATGCTTATAGGTCTATCTGCCTTAGATTAAACCTTACCAAGCCTGCTAATACAGGCTGTATTACTGATTCATATACAGTCTTAACAGCATATGCACGTGGTAATACCAGTGCACACAAAAACTACACACCTTCCATACAGAATACATCCAGATATAAATATTCCAATAAATTTGACTGTAGGAAATATGGGTTACTGGTAGAGGGGGGTGAGACCCTACTCAAGCAGCAACCACAATCTCTGTCAGGGTGTAACACAAGCAAGCCCAAATTAACCTGTGCTTAACCCTCTGGGCTTGGCACAAAAGCAATCAGGCTTAACTTAGAGGCAATGTATACATTAATTAGGCAGTTTTTCAAAGAGTAATAAAGTGAAAACACAAAATAAGAAAAATCCCACACCTAGTAAGGAGTATATAGAGTCAAATGTAATAAATTGTTTGAGACCAAAACGACAAAAATCCAATCAGTAGAACCAGAGATATGCAATTTTAGATTTTGAAGTAAAAATAGTGCCTAGAAGCATAAATCGCCATCTTTGGTTATCTGGTTGCGTTGGCCTGGGACAAAGTCACAAGTTAAGGCTGAGAAAGATGAAGCGCCGGCCTGATACAGGGGCCAAGTTAGGCCCACTAAAAAAGCCCCTTAAATCCCGGTTGCGAAGCGTTACGAGATCTCGCGCTGAGAATGCGCCATGCAGCAGCAGTTCTGTGGAAGCTGCAGGGCTAAGATGCGGAGTACTGCGTCATCGTGTGGATGCCGTCAACAAGGAGCTTGCGATGAGAAGTCCTGTATCATGCAATAGCAATTGCGAAAAAGCTGCTGGCCTGCGATGTGAAGTCCTGCATCATCATCGAGGATGCCGTCAATGAGGGGCTTGCACTGCGATGGCCTGTGTTGAGGATGCATCACGCAGCAGCGGTTCCAAGAGCTGTAGGCTGCGATGCGAGGTCCTGAATTGTGGATGCATCACGCAGCGGCAGTTCCGATACGGCTGCGAGGAGGTGTGTCATGCTGTGTCGGCTCTGCTTACAGGACCACAGCTGGGCTGGCACAGCACCTTCAGGCACACTTCAAAGGGTCGAGGACTGGGGTGGCACCCTTCAGGGGTAAGACTCACAGTCGGTCCAGTGCTGGGTTCAAGATGGTTGGAGCCTTTTCTTTAAAAAGAACACATGAAGGACGGAATGCTGAACAATACAAACATTCACTCCCATTCACAGATC
The DNA here is from genome assembly GCA_963921515.1 of Calotriton arnoldi. Lineage (NCBI taxonomy): Eukaryota > Metazoa > Chordata > Amphibia > Caudata > Salamandridae > Calotriton > Calotriton arnoldi. The sequence continues at coordinate 2,695,109 of CAWUFW010000219.1, read as the reverse complement.
TGGGTTTAATCCATTGTTTTTTCGCTCACCAAGCCTCCACAGTTTGGACCCAGCCATATGCAAAGCAGTCTTGACCCTGCTCCTCATGGGAACAGTCCAGCCCAAACTGCCTGGCCAGGTTCTCCCTGGAATGGGAAACAAGCATCCTGGGACCAATTTCGGGGTATCACCCCTCATCAGCCAGGTTAGCTTGAATCCAGTGGCACAGTGAGCACGGGACCCAAGTCTGGGCATACCCTTCCCACTTAGGGCGACACAAAAACAGATGATGGACGGAATGCTGAACAATGGAAACATTCACCCCGTCACAGAGCTGGGTCTAATCCATCGTTTTTTTGCTCACCAAGCCACCCCAGTTTGGACCCAGCCATATGTAAATTAGTCTTGACCCTGCTCCTTATGGGAACAGTCCGATGGATTTAACCCAGATTGCCCCTTCAATAAAAAGTGTAAAGCGACCCCGGGTAGATGACCGGAATTATGACACTATATCTGGATCCCTTTCCCCTTCCTTTTGGATAATTCCTGCACTTTTCCTCAGTGTGTCACAAGGGCCCGTCCGCCGCTAGAGGATTCTCTGGCGAGCACGGGATAGCCGATGATGAAGCATGACACCCGGGGAGTGTGTGAGGCCATTTCTTGTATTTTTATGATATACCCTCTAGGTCCTATTCACAGGAATTGGAAATTTGAAATCATCCTGGACTGGGCAATTACTCTCAAATTAGGATTTGGGGCTCTCACATATGAGAACCTATTGAAGGGACACATTTGTTTCTTGTGTGTTTTGTTTTCGAACAAGCAAATGCAAATTTTCTAAAAGTGGAATTTTCAGAATTGTGACTTAAAATCCAACTTTACCATTAAAGAGGGATTTCAATTACAACTCTTCAGACACCAAACTCGACATTTCTATTTGCTCAAACGCTCCGTCCATCATCCCCTTTGGTATCGCTTTGTTCGCCCTAAGTTGGCAGGGTATGCCCAGACGTGGGTCCCTTGCTCACTTTGCCACTGGATTCAAGATAGCCTGGCTGATGAGGGTTATGAACCCGAAACCGGTCCCAGGATGCTTGTTTCCGGTCCAGGGAAGACATGGCTTGGCAGTTCGGGCTGGACTGTTCCCATGAGGCACAGGGTCAGACTGATTTGCATATGGCCATGTCTGAACTGGGGTGGTGGAGTGAGCTAAAGAATGATGTTGGATTAAACCCAGATCAGTTGACTGGGGGTGAGTGTTTGATTTGCTCAAACGCTCCGTCCATCATCCCCTTTGGTATCGCTTTGTTCGCCCTAAGTTGGCAGGGTATGCCCAGACGTGGGTCCCTTGCTCACTTTGCCACTGGATTCAAGATAGCCTGGCTGATGAGTTATGAACCCGAAACCGGTCCCAGGATGCTTGTTTCCGGTCCAGGGAAGACATGGCTTGGCAGTTCGGGCTGGACTGTTCCCATGAGGCACAGGGTCAGACTGATTTGCATATGGCCATGTCTGAACTGGGGTGGTGGAGTGAGCTAAAGAATAATGTTGGATTAAACCCAGATCAGTTGACTGGGGGTGAGTGTTTGATTTGCTCAAACGCTCCGTCCATCATCCCCTTTGGTATCGCTTTGTTCGCCCTAAGTTGGCAGGGTATGCCCAGATGTGGGTCCCTTGCTCACTTTGCCACTGGATTCAAGATAGCCTGGCTGATGAGGGTTATGAACCCGAAACCGGTCCCAGGATGCTTGTTTCCGGTCCAGGGAAGACATGGATTGGCAGTTCGGGCTGGACTGTTCCCATGAGGCACAGGGTCAGACTGATTTGCATATGGCCATGTCTGAACTGGGGTGGTGGAGTGAGCTAAAGAATGATGTTGGATTAAACCCAGATCAGTTGACTGGGGGTGAGTGTTTGATTTGCTCAAACGCTCCGTCCATCATCCCCTTTGGTATCGCTTTGTTCGCCCTAAGTTGGCAGGGTATGCCCAGACGTGGGTCCCTTGCTCACTTTGCCACTGGATTCAAGATAGCCTGGCTGATGAGGGTTATGAACCCGAAACCGGTCCCAGGATGCTTGTTTCCGGTCCAGGGAAGACATGGCTTGGCAGTTCGGGCTGGACTGTTCCCATGAGGCACAGGGTCAGACTGATTTGCATATGGCCATGTCTGAACTGGGGTGGTGGAGTGAGCTAAAGAATGATGTTGGATTAAACCCAGATCAGTTGACTGGGGGTGAGTGTTTGATTTGCTCAAACGCTCCGTCCATCATCCCCTTTGGTATCGCTTTGTTCGCCCTAAGTTGGCAGGGTATGCCCAGACGTGGGTCCCTTGCTCACTTTGCCACTGGATTCAAGATAGCCTGGCTGATGAGGGTTATGAACCCGAAACCGGTCCCAGGATGCTTGTTTCCGGTCCAGGGAAGACATGGCTTGGCAGTTCGGGCTGGACTGTTCCCATGAGGCACAGGGTCAGACTGATTTGCATATGGCCATGTCTGAACTGGGGTGGTGGAGTGAGCTAAAGAATGATGTTGGATTAAACCCAGATCAGTTGACTGGGGGTGAGTGTTTGATTTGCTCAAACGCTCCGTCCATCATCCCCTTTGGTATCGCTTTGTTCGCCCTAAGTTGGCAGGGTATGCCCAGACGTGGGTCCCTTGCTCACTTTGCCACTGGATTCAAGATAGCCTGGCTGATGAGGGTTATGAACCCGAAACCGGTCCCAGGATGCTTGTTTCCGGTCCAGGGAAGACATGGCTTGGCAGTTCGGGCTGGACTGTTCCCATGAGGCACAGGGTCAGACTGATTTGCATATGGCCATGTCTGAACTGGGGTGGTGGAGTGAGCTAAAGAATGATGTTGGATTAAACCCAGATCAGTTGACTGGGGGTGAGTGTTTGATTTGCTCAAACGCTCCGTCCATCATCCCCTTTGGTATCCCAATTGAAAGTTAGCACTTAAATGTAATAAGGTAATCCAATGTTATCCCATGGAAGAGGTAGGCCTTACAGTAGTGAAAAACAATTTTTTCACTACCAGGACATGTAAAAGTCAAAAGTACATATCCACCTTTTTAAATACACTGCACCTTGCCCTCTGAGCTGTTCAGGGCTAACCCTAAAGGTGATTTATGTGTACTAAAAAGTAAGGTTTAAGCCTGGCAAAAGGTTTATTTTTCCAGGTCGATATGGCAGTTTAAACTGCACACACAGGCTGCCATGACATTCCTGAGACATGTTTAAAAGGCTACTTAAGTGGGCAGCACAAACAGTGCTGCAGGCCAGTAGTAGCGTTTAATTTACAGGCCATATGTACCTGTAGTGTCACTTTACTAGGGACTTGCAAGTAAATTAAATTTGCCAATAGGGTGTAAGCCTATATTTTCTTGTTTAAAGGGGAGAGGACAAGCATGTCAACACTGGTTTGTCAGTTGTAAAGTATGCAGAGTCCTAGGCCTGCAAAAAAGAAGACTACAAAAACAGGAGGATGGTTGGCTAGAAGTTGGGGGTGTTATATGGGGTTATGTGGCCCTTAGATACATTGTCGACATTGCTAAGTTAGCATGAGTTTTGCTTGCCCTATGCTGCTGCTTTTGCGCACACCTCTGCTAAGAGTTTGTTTTCGCGACACTTTGCCTCTGCCCTGTACATGATAACAGATTGTTTTTCACGTTCTCAGCTTTCCCTTCAATTCTGTCTGAACATAATGTGCAAGGTCGATCAACAATGTCTCTTGGTATTCTGTTCTGGTCAGTCCCTATTACCTAGACAAGACATGTTACCAACAGCTGCAGTAAGGAAGAATCGAGCTTTGATATAGCGTTGTTGCATGTTTTTGAAACACACTCGAAGAAAGCCGTTCCATGGAGCTGAGCTCTGCTCTTCCTATGATGTAAACCTTTGCGTTTAGGCTTTCAGGTAGGGGGGGTCTGCTAATAACGCCTCGAGATCTTCTGTTATATAAAATAACTTCTTACTACCAAGGGGAGGGTGATTAGGCCCAGTTATTTTGCCTTTTTCACAGTCTTTATAACATGACGACTCCTTTTGTATTCTATGGTATTGTAACAATGCTAATGATGCTAGCTTTATGCATTTTGCTGCTGGTCGTGGTTCGCATACTGTTTTATGAATCACTATAGTAAAAATAAACATTTTGAACTTATTTAGTGACTCTGATTATTCTTATTGTGGACAAGTACATGAGAGCGAAAGATTGTCTTGTTCCCGCGACTCTGAGGTGAGTCGGGAGTGCTCGTGTTCTGGTTGTCTAAACATTCGTAGCTCCTTGATATTTGTAGGAGACCGAATGAGACACTATTGCTAGTCGGTTGGGATTTTGGGTACTAAGGTGATAGGAGGTACACCCCTATTTACTGAGGTCCTGTTTTCTTGTGCATAGTTATGTGTATGAGCAGAATCCCCGCAACATGGCGCCGCCAACGTTTGGTCTGGTTCTTATCTGCGAGATGCTTGAGTAGTGCTCGTGCTGGTCCACAATACCCTCACTTCTGTTTCCGGAGACAGCTGTGACGGAGTAACCTCCTATATTGACATTTTTATAGGTTTATTCAAGCTTGAAGTTTTAAAAGGTATTTCTTTTCATATAACCCGAGTTTGCGCTGCCACTCTAAGTTGTTCTACTGTCTTCTCCATAATGGCTGTAGTTGATATTCCGGCTCATAGCAGAGCCGTGCTGAGGGCGCACTTGACTCGTTATGCAGTCCCTGATGCTGGGGCCGCGCTTATTTTGGTGGTGGAAGCCGATCCGGCTCACCAGTTTGAAGTTTTTTACTCTTGGGTCACCTTACCGGCGGTGGATGGAACTGATATGTTTCACACATATACTCCCACTGCCGTTCCTCAGCAGTATCAGCCTTATAGAGCTCTTGAGATTCCGCTTACAGCGTGGCAACACCGTATTTGGTTTAATGGCGCCCTTCCTCACCCATTAACGGCAGTCCGTTTAGGCCCTTTATCTATAGATGAGGCCACATGGCCCGTTTTGGCTGGGTTTACCCCACACCCACGTGCTTTTACAACTGCAACTCTGGCAGAGCTCCGCATCTTACATACATCATTATTACGCGTATATAGAGCGGTAATACAGTACGTAACCCGCACCGTCCAGGTGGGACCACCTGGCGCTGCTGTACAACCTGCGGGTCCTGGTGGCGTGACCATCAATCCCCTTATGGTTAATGCTGTCATGGGCAAACGCCCACAGAATAAGGATGAATTTCCTTATTGGCTTGCCGAGAAATTTGGACAGATAGAAGCTGCCTTTCCTAATACAACTCCTGTGGAGAAACACAGGATCTTAACTATTAGTTTACCCAAAAACTTAATTCCCGAATTGGCTGATTGTAACACCTGGGGCAGGGTGTTTGCAGCGGTATATTCTATGTGTTTCGGCACTCCCTCCATGACCGTACTCCCTCTGTGATTAAACGCGTTCAAGATGAACACGGAGCCGAAGCGGCTGTCGAGCTGGGGATGAGACTGGTAGGAGTGTTCGACGTGGTTGCTGATATGATCCTTGCGAATGTCAAGGGCGATGCCGTTAGCTTTCAAGTAGCAAACCGCTTAGAAGCGGTCGCGGAGGCTGACAGACCACGAGAATTACCTAAGATTATTGCAAAGGCTTATAAAACCATAGGCCGCAATAGTCTGGGAAATAAGCCTACGACTCAAACACAAACGCAGTCTCTAAATCAACATAAAGCCCAGCCTGATAAGGATGGGCGCCCTTTCTTTCCTAAAAAGAATTGGCAAAGGAATAAGAAACAGGGTTCCCAACAGCAGAAGCAGGGTTCGCGTGCCAGTTCACCGACCCCTGAAGCTACTGAACGTACTTATGACTTGCGCGATCGTGCTAAAATGAAGTCTCATAATAGATTTCAGGTTCCTGATCAGCGTTCTCCTCGTTCTTTACAGGAAACATCAGGCTCACAAGCCGGTGGAGGTGATCGCCAGGATCGGGGTACAAGTCAACCTGCGTCACAACCTCGTGAACAGCCTTGACAGTTCGAAGTCAATTACAAGCAGGGTGATTTCCCTCGTACCCGACCTCCTTTTCAAAAGAAAAAGGTTGCCGCATTAACAGCGAGATATGCCACAGACGGTGAGAACGCGACTCCTGGATTGGACATGGGCAGTGACTCTGCTCGACAGCACGGCAGAAGTTACCATAGTCAGGGAGGCTCTACGTCCCCGTCTGGATGTGACAGCAACTGACACATTTGTTACTATTGAGACTGCAGATACCCGGGTTGCCCCCACGGATAGACTCTACGAAGTCATTTTCCAAATTGAAGGTGATATACTGCGTCCCATTAAGGTGGTTTTCTGGGAGAATTTAACCGCTACATATGACATTTTATTGGTGGAGAGGGATTGGCCTCCACCCTTTGTGTTAGCCTCTTCTAGAGGGGAAGATGTGATACTTCCGAGTTTTTTACGTTGTGTCCCTGAGGACCGCGCACAGGATTACTCAGAGGAATGGGCTTTGGCCTTAACTCCAGCGGTGTATCGCAATCAGGTGGGTTGGGACATTGATTCACCAGCTCATGAAATACCGTTGCGCTCTATGCCACAACCTCAACCTCGATATCCCATCAAACGTGAAGCAAAAGCTTCGGTTTGTGACATTCTAAGACAATTGGAGTTTCAGGGGGTAATTGAGTCATGTACATCAACTATGAATAATCCTCTCTTTACTGTCCCTAAACCTGATGGTTCATTTTGGATTGGATTGGACTATAGAAATTTGAACAGCCATTGCCGCACCTTTGCGGTGCAAAACACACACAGCTCGGCGCTGGTGAATAATATTGTTCGTAAAAAATACAAGCCGACACTTGACATTTCCAATGGTTTCTACAGTCACAATCTCGACCGTGCGAGTAGTGACCTGACAGCATTCAGTGCCGTCGGAAATCAGAAAACATTTACACGATTGCCTATGGGGTATAAGAATAGCCCCGGGGCATTTGCGGCGTGCATTGTGTCTTTGTTGCATGACATTGACCCTGAGGCCTTGTTGTATGTTGATGACATCTATTTGACTGACGACAACCTCGCCCCGCATCTTGACCGAGTCGACCACATAATATTTGCCGACTACGGTTATAAGTTCTATTTTGCAAACTCACACATTGCCCATCTGGCTGTGCTCTTTTTGGGCTATGAGCTCAATAACGAGGGAAAGGGTTTAGCACCTCACTTCCTAGAGAAATGTGCACATTTGCAACCACCTTCTTCTTTGAAAAAGTTTCAATCCCTGCTGGGTTTTTTGAATTTCGGGAGGACTTCCATTCCCGATTATGCCCAGCGTATCAAACCGCTTTATGCGTTGATACAACCTAGGTTTTCATCTGCCAGCTGGCTTCCGGAACATTCTTCTGTTCTGCGGTCTTTGCAGGCGGATTTGCTTGCGACTAACTTCTTAATGACTCGTGATAACACCACCAACCTGGTAATACGTATCGTTTCAGGGGCAGTAGGTTTCACGTACTTAACACTCAATGAAGGAGACACAATACCTATTGCATACAAATCACACTTGTACACTGCGGCTGAAATGCGTTTTTCCTCTGTTGAAAAAATCTTGACGGCAGTGCAGATGGCGATTCTAAAGGAACGCTCACTGGCGCAGGGCAAACGCATTCTTATGGTCACCCACTTCCCTGCTTTGGAAGCGGTGACTAAAGCAAGTGTACCTAACTCGAAGGCATTACACCCACGTTGGATTCAGTGGGCTACTTCTTTGACGTCTTCGGATGCCACATTTGTCTTTGATCCATCACTTCAGACTCAGGAATTTTTACAGTATGGATTTGTTCATCCGCCTCCTTTGTCGCTTCTTCCTCTGAGTGAATACAAATGCATCATTTATACCGATGGCTCGGCGCAACTGGCCACGGGTTCCAAACATGCTTATTCAGCAGCTTGCGCTATTGTGGCTGGCTCCATTGAAGATGGAGAGTTCAAGTCTTCCATTGTGCACACACAGGCACTTGGAGACTGTACGGCGCAATTGGCAGAGCTGCGTGCTCTTGTTCTAGCTTTAGAGTTTGCTGATCCTCTTGTGAATACCCTTATTGTGTGCGATTCGTACTATTGTGTCCAGTCGTTCAATGACAACTTATTCTTTTGGTCTCAAAATGATTACCGCGATTCTAAAGGCAGCGCAATTAAGCATAAAACGCTTTGGGTTCGAGTGGCAGATCTTAAACAACGTCTGCCTCTCACACATGTTATTCACACTCTTGGTCACCAGCGTGTCGGAACGCACGCTCTTGGTAATTCTTTGGCTGAGGAAGCAGCCAAGTCTGCAGTAGCCACGTGTAACGTAGCAGCAGTTACAAGATCTACGACTAAGATTGATAATGAGATTCTGGCAGCGGTCGCTGCAACTAGGGAGGGAGGTAATTATCCTGCGGGTTTCCCTTCTAAGTACTCTTATCATGTAACTCCCGAACAGGTTCCTTATGCTACCATTCCTTCGGTTGGGGATCGGCTGATTCCCAACTCTAACCACAGACAAGCTTTGATCAAGGCCGCACACGAAGGCATTGCTTCGGCCCATGCTGGTGTGCCAGCAACAGTCTCTATTCTTCAGCAACGTTACTGGTGGCGTGGTTTATGTAAACAGACTCGTAACTATGTTCTTTGCTGCGATGTTTGTCAACAAATCAAACCTTCTACGGTCCCACGTCCGCCACAAACTCAGTTATGTATTTCTAATAGACCTTTTGGCTGTGTCTTTCTTGATCACTGCGGTCCTCTTTCTTCTGATACTGCATACAAGTATATCTTGGTTGCGGTTGATTCGTGCACTCGATTCCTGTGGGTCTGGCCACAACGTAGTGCTGACGCTCGAAATGTCATCAGGGATTTGCGTGTCTTTATCGGGATGTTTGCCTGTGGTACCTTCCATTCTGACCAAGGTCCAGCATTTGCCTCTAAGGCTTACAAGGATGCGATGAAGTCGTTGGGGGTACAGGTGCAGTTTTCGTCTCCATACAGGCCTGAGGGGGATTCAGTTGTGGAGCGAATGAACCGTGACTTAAAGCAATCCTTGACAGCTAGAGTCTTAGGTACCGGCAGGGACTGGCTGTCCCACTTGTATGGGGTCCAACGTGCACTAAATAATCTCCCTAGAAGATCTCTGGGTGGGCGGACCCCTTACGAAATGCTCTTTGGCTTTCACATGTTTGTTCCTGACCTTGATGGTCTGGACATTGTGGCGGCTGCCTCTAGGTTTGACGTAGATAATCATTCTGCTATGTTACAGGATCTACAAAAGGCACGTGATACTCTGGCAACTGAGCATTTACCATCTTCGCCTGCTGATGCACTACTGAATCCTGTTACTGGTTGGCTTCCTAAATTGGGGATCTGGTGAGAGAGAAGATTGAAAACAAAAAACAATTTGGTCCCTCTTACCGGGCTCCAGTTTCAGTACTTGGACTGAAGGGTACTCGTACAGTCATTCTACCACTGTTGCCAGGTCGCAAAGACAACAGGTACATCTCAGTGGACAATGTCAAGTTACACTGTGTGGCCGATTCTGAATAGTGTGACACCTGCAGTTTCGTGCAACGCAATTTCCTTAGCGCCATTGACTTTGACATCATCTGCTGCCACACGGATGTCTGATCATATGATGGACACTGTAATTGATCTTTTGCGATGGATATTGTGTGCCCTATTCCGGCTATTGATTCCATGAGTGAGCTGCCATCAAGCCCACGGGTACGAATGGACGATTCGGCACTTTCGCCTTTGCTTGCAAGTCAAGTGAGTGCCTGTGATGGAGATCAATGCAAAACCAAAGGGGATGATGGACGGAGTGTTGAACATTGCAAGCACTCACCCCCAGTCAACTGATCTGGGTTTAATCCATCATCATTCTTTAGCTCACTCCGCCACCCCAGTTCAGACATGGCCATATGCAAATCAGTCTGACCCTGTGCCTCATGGGAACAGTCCAGCCCGAACTGCCAAGCTATGTCTTCCCTGGACCGGAAACAAGCATCCTGCGACCGGTTTCGGGCTCACAGCCCTCATCAGCCAAGCTATCTTGAATCCAGTGGCAAAGTGAGCAAGGGACCCACGTCTGGGCATACCCTGCCAACTTAGGGCGAACAATGCAAAACCAAAGGGGATGATGGACGGAGTGTTGAACATTGTAAGCACTCACCCCCAGTCAACTGATCTGGGTTTACTCCATCATCATTCTTTAGCTCACTCCGTCACCCCAGTTCAGACAGTTTCCGGTCCAGGGAGGACCTGGCTTGGCAGTTCGGGCTGGACTGTTCCCATGAGGCACAGGGTCAAGACTGATTTGCATATGGCCAGGTCTAAACTGGGGTGGCATGGTGAGCAAAAGAATGATGGACTTAACCCAGATCTCTTGACTGGGGGTGAATGTTTTGATTTGTTCTGCATTCCGTCCATCAATTGTGTGTCTTTTGCTTTCTCGCCCTAAGTGCGCCAGGTATGCCCAGACGTGGGTCCTGGGCTCACTGTGCCACTGGAATCAAGCTATCCTGGCTGAAGAGGGGTGAAACCCGAAACCGGTCCTAGGATGCCTGTTTCCGGTCCAGGGAGGACCTGGCTTGGCAGTTCGGGCTGGACTGTTCCCATGAGGCACAGGGTCAAGACTGATTTGCATATGGCCAGGACTAAACTGGGGTGGCATGGTGAGCAAAAGAATGATGGATTTAACCCAGATCTCTTCACTGGGGGTGAATGTTTTGATTTGTTCTGCATTCCGTCCATCAATTGTGTGTCTTTTGCTTTCTCGCCCTAAGTGCGCCAGGTATGCCCAGACGTGGGTCCTGGGCTCACTGTGCCACTGGAATCAAGCTATCCTGGCTGAAGAGGGGTGAAACCCCGAAACCGGTCCTAGGATGCTTGTTTCCGGTCCAGGGAGGACCTAGCTTGGCAGTTCGGGCTGGACTGTTCCCATGAGGCACAGGGTCAAGACTGATTTGCATATGGCCAGGTCTAAACTGGGGTGGCATGGTGAGCAAAAGAATGATGGATTTAACCCAGATCTCTTGACTGGGGGTCAATGTTTTGATTTGTTCTGCATTCCGTCCATCAATTGTGTGTCTTGTGATGGAGATCAGGCACACCTTTCTTCTGCCGCGTCCTCCTCATCATCCAGTTTGTCTGATGCACCCCTGTCTAAATTGCGTATTTTTTACTCCTGGTTCAAAAAGACATACTTCGTTCCCCCATGGACCTACATTTGGTTGATGCTGATCCTAATTTTCCTCTTCATGTCAATTGGATTTGTGACAGTGTTCTTTTTGCTCATAAATGGCCATTATCTCCCTGAACGCTCTGCAGTACAAATGGTCGATGGAACTTTGGCTCCTCACACATGGTCCCATGCCATGAAACGTGACCAGTCTTTTGTGAACATTTCAGCGTTCCCAATTCCTGAAGGCATAGTTTGGGATAAAGTAGCTTACGAAATTCATGGCCCGACTGAGGTCCTTCGAGTTCCATACGTGTTTCGCGTCTCATTAGGAGATGTGGTGACACGGGACAGACATTCGGATGATTGGGATGTGCAGGCAGTTCATGCATTGTTTTCAGATTTAAAATATTATGCTGCCTTTGATGCTGAAGATTTGTATTTAAATTCTGCCAATTATGGTGATCTCTTTTGCTATCAACATAATGGGCATCTTTTTTTTTACACAAAACCAACACAATGAGACCCGTTTTTAATTTTACCCAATGGGAACATTGTCCAACTCCCTTGGAGGAGAGTTCTAAAACTCTTAGAAATAAGTTCACCTATTTTTCAGATTATGATTTGACTAATCCTGAATCCTATTTTTTTAGGCTTCAAAAATCCCCTACATCTAAGTACCTGTTATCACACACTAAACTGATTTACGCCAACTTGTTTAGAACACAGTTGGCTACACACGGTTATGACCATTGGAAACAGGCTATAGATTTAAAGTCAATCTGGGGCACGAAGCCATGGCAGGTACAGGGCACTGAGGCATTACATCCTGCCTGCCTGATCCCGACTCAATTGTTATTTTTAAATGAAACCTTTTACCAAACATCCTGTTATGGCCTTGCAACTACCAAAAACCTGAATACCCCCTCTATTCCTTCACTAGCTGAATATGACAAATGGCGGTTACATAATAACTACTCCATTGAGGCTTTGCAGGCTCTCCTTCAAAATGCCTCCTTTAATGTTTCTGAGGTTGATTCATCAGGATGGTTGGTGTGGCAAACTAATGCAAATGCATGCCAGTTGCGTTTCGATAATGTTACACCTGGTTTTATTCAGACTAAGCCTGACCCTCGTTATCCACCTCATCATTCTGTGACTACATAATCAGTAGGTAAATTGTGCCAGCAGTGGTTAGAACACTCTACCCTGGCATCTGTGAAACAGCACCTTTCCCTCCTATCGAACGATATAAATTTGGCTGATTTTCTCCTGGGCCCACGTAATCCAAGGGCCAAGCGATTTATTTATGCCGCTTATAATGAAATTTGGAAACTTTCACAGATGGAAGCAGCCTTCTGTCTGCATCAAATTGATCAGGCAAATTTAGAAAAAGTCCTTGCTGTAGTGGACAACAGCATTAACACACTTTTTTCACGCATTTACACCTTAGACAATATTGTTTCTTCTGTAATAGATATTGTGCAAAGTGGTGTTTCTGTGTTATATCATGCTCAGAATCAGTTAAGGTCGGTCATGCAATTTGCTTGGACGTTGCAGACACTGAAAATGGGTAAAGTGCCTTGGGATTATTTTTGCCTTTTAACCTGACTGATAAACAGAGGTATATGTCCATGAAAGATGCTGTATACACGCTGTTACATATTGAACAATTGGAACCTTTACCGTTTTCCGTAGCGGAAATGGACTCTGCTGTTTGGTTAATTCATGGGGTTATCACTTTGCCCTTTTCGCTTTTTCATTTTACATCATGTCTGCAACACTTTCCTGTTGGCTGCTTTGAACCACTTGGTAGTGCTTTTCTGCATGAATTATGGGCCCTGCCCTTTGCTTGTCGGTGTCTGAGGGAGCATAAAGAGGTTTTCCTTACAGGGGAGGAGTGTGATTCGACAGTGGGTCACTCTCTTGTGTGCAAACACGTTAAACTGCACGGCGAGTGTAACGTGTCAGCTAGCTTGCTTTTTAAGGGGGACCCCAGTACCATCCATCACGCCTGTCTTTACATTGCTTACTCATGGCAGCTATCTCATTTTAAACAATCAAGACTGCTGTGGTTTGCGGGCGGGAGTCCCATACTGGGTAACAGTTTCCCAGCGAGTAACTTGCTGTAGAAATGTCCTTTTCCTACCCCTGCAGGGGAGTTTAGATTCTACGCTTTGGCCTTCCATTCTGACTTTGAAAACAAGTTGAGCAGGCTTAAAGCCCTTTTATTCCAACAAGAGGTGGCCCTCACTTCCGCCCGAGAAACATTAAAATTGCAGGTGGCTCGGACCTCGAGTGAGATACAGTCCCTTCTTAACACTAACCTCCCACTTCATTTTGGGGAACTAATTCACCAAATATTTAATGCAAGAGACGACAGGCCTTGCACATTTTTTTAAATGTGTGGGATCTGGCCTGGTCTCTTCCTTTCAAACTATATACGGGGTAATACCGGCTTTTATTCATTCTATATTTTCCAGCGTTTTCGGAGGGTTCCCCTTAATATTGGCGCTGGCAGCTGGTGTCCTGCTTCTCCTCCTTGTGCTTCGTAATGGATGCTCACTTTGTGGCTCTGCACAAGCCGGCCCAGCTACAACTGTACCGTAATCGCCTATATGAGGCTTTTGGATGCTTGCCTTTAGCAACGCTTGGCGTAAGTTACGACTTGACATTCCGCTTTGCCTATTTTACTTGCGTGCAGCCAGTGCTTAATTGCAAAAGATGTCATTTCTCCTGGGTGATGGAACTTTGCTTATCGAACACGTGGTGTCCAATCCCTGATTTCAGCCGGTTGATGGGTCCCTTAGAGGCGCATGACGAGGCTTGTTCTGTGGATGGTCAAATGACGCGTGCAGCTTTACTTGGAATCTTGGATCAATGGGATATCTGTGTGGCTGCGCAGACTTTCCTACAACGAAGTTTCATTGAATATCACGCAAGTTTCCCATTTCTACTTTTGGATGCTCCTGCTTGTGAGGAACATTATTGTTCCTTTGACTTACTAAATTGGATGTCATCGCTTTTTTCTACCAATGACAAGGATGAACTATTGGAAGGAATTGCATTCCTTTGCACCCAAACCTTCATGGATTGACTACTTGGGTCGTCCCTACTCCGCTGTCTGGAATACAGACTCTTTTTTCCAGCTCAAAGTGCCTTTAGCTTTTTCTTCAAACTTTCCCTTTTTTCTCCGATTTGTTTTTTTTAGAAAGTCCCTCACCAATATTCTAAACACTGCCTGACTTTTGAACTCTGTTTTTGTTCTTCTGTCTATGTCCTACTGACTTACCAGGAGGAGGGTGTTATATGGGGTTATGTGGCCCTTAGATACATTGTCGACATTGCTAAGTTAGCATGAGTTTTGCTTGCCCTATGCTGCTGCTTTTTCGCACGCCTCTGCTAAGAGTTTGTTTTTGCGACACTTTGCCTCTGCCCTGTACATGATAACAGATTGTTTTTCACGTTCTCAGCTTTCCCTTCAATTCTGTCTGAACATAATGTGCAAGGTCGATCAACAATGTCTCGTTATTCTGTTCTGGTCAGTCCCTATTACCTAGACAAAACATGTTACCAACAGCTGCAGTATGGAAGAATCGAGCTTTGATATAGCGTTGTTGCATGTTTTTGAAACACACTTGAAGAAAGCCGTTCCATGGAGCTGAGCTCTGCTGTTCCTATGATGTAAACCTTTGCGTTTAGGCTTTCAGGTAGGGGGTCTGCTAAGAACGCCTACAGATCTTCTATTATATAAAATAACTTCTTACTACCAAGGGGAGGGTGATTAGGCCCAGTTATTTTGCCCTTTTCACAGTCTTTATAAAATGACGACTCCTTTTGTATTCTATGGTATTGTAACAATGTTAATGATGCTAGCTTTATGCATTTTGCTGCTGGTCGTGGTTCGCATACTGTTTTATGAATCACTATAGTCAAAATAAACATTTTGAACTTATTTAGTGACTCTGATTATTCTTATTGTGGACAAGTACGTGAGAGTGAAAGATTGTCTTGTTCCTGCGACTCTGAGGTGAGTCTGGAGTGCTCGTGTTCTGGGTTGTCTAAACATTCGTAGTTTCTTGATATTTGTAGGAGACCGAATGAGACACTATTGCTAGTCTGTTGGGATTTTGGGTACTAAGGTGATAGGAGGTACACCCCTATTTACTGAGGTCCTGTTTTCTTGTGCATAGTTCTGTGAATGAGCAGAATCCCCGCAACAGGGGAAAACCACGCCAACGATGTCAGGTCCAACACTGACACAGATTGTATTTGAGAAGGTTACACACTCATGCATCTGCTGTTTACTAATCTAAGCTCTCAGTTTGCAAAATGTTGACAGTTCTTGACTATAAGCAAACATGAAACAACATCAACATTGCCTAGGAGAGCCGGAGGCAGTAGCATGCAGGGTCAACAAACCCAGTCAACAGGTCACAGAATAGCCACGTGGAGGGCTTTTCAAGTAGATACCAGCTGAGCACTTTTTGAGCAGCTACAAGGAAAATGTTCTAACCTCGCTTCAAAGTGGAAGTAGTTCTCAGCAGTCAGAAATATGGAGTACTGGGCCCGAGTGTGATAGAATATTCCTGTAGTCCAGTGTATACATAATTGAGTTACTGAAGGGCGTTCACACCCACTGCACTGCTATTGCATATGCTATATATATATGCCCACAATATTTATTTATTTACTAGTAGTTACCAGGGTAACCCTAGTGAACATCTTTGCTTTTGTAATGACATCCTATTAAAGTCAAAGGGGTAACCCTGTGTCCCTCAGAACCTGGGTATTGTTGATATAGTCTACAAAAAAGTTCAGTTGGGTAAAATCAATTATTAAAAACATTTGTAATGACATTAGCAATTAAAACTTACAATGCTGCAGGCTCTAGTAATCTAAAAACATATTTACTACTACTACAGCTATTTCTACTACTACTAATAATTTCAATAACAACAACTATATTATCTTGTTAGACCATTCTCCTCCACTAGGTATAGTTTTTAAACACTTCACTTAGCAAAGAGGTAATTTTCTATTCTGTGCATATTAACTAATCCTTTGGAGAGGTAATTTTTAGGAGTCGTCCACAAACAACATTGCCTGTGGTCGAAGACCTAAGACCAATTGTGGACGGTAACTTAACTTACAGAGGACTTGCTTACTTTGCAGTCAATCTCATTTGCTTGCTTCTTATTTGATGGCTTTCTTTCTCTTCTTTTGTTTGCCTTACCCCCAGAGCATAGCTGCTTCGCCATTCTTTTGATTGGATGACTTATATTCTTCCACTGTTCACATACAAGGAACACCTTTTTTCTTTTTCTTTCACCACTACATGGGAGTATATGTTTTGTTCTTGTGCTCTCCCTCGTCTGTTGCTTTAAAAGTCCACCTCCCAGCCTGTGTTCTTCCTTCCTCCTTACCCTCCAGGTTGTCTGTTGCTTCCCCCACCCCTTCTGGATTGGTTTGCTTTTATTTTTTTAATTCTCCTCCTCCCTGCGGATGTCCCACCCTCCTGGCAATAACTTCTCCTACCACCCACTCATCTGTTGCTCCCCTACCCCTTCTGTTGCATTCTTTTAAAAATAAGAGTTTTTTTCTGAAGGGCCCTGCTGCTGAGCTACTTCTTTAGCTCTGATGAGTGTTCACTCATTTTTTCCCAAAAATGTATCACCCTTAGATTAGCGCCCACCAACTTGGAACAGTAAGTTAACAGTAAGAAAAAAACAATAAAGCACCGCTTGACATGACGAATACATGCCTGTGTGCGGAGAACTGTGCATGTATACAGCACCGAACTGTGGCTTTTTTTGTTGCCCTATGCTCTCCCGCATTGGCACAAAGGCATTTTTTTCTGTTTGCCAATGTGCAACAACATCAGCAAAGCCAGGCGGTTGGAAACACGATTGGAAAGGTGAGACCTTTTGGCTTTGCCAAAGATTGTTCTGCATAGCAACTATTTTACCCAGCCAATCCGAGGTTTTCCTTTTCTATTTGGCTGGTGCATGAGTAACCTATGATCACCTTTCCTAAGTAGACAAGCAATTTCTACTACATTTTTGACTGTGGTGTGTGTAACGAACGATGTAGCATGTGCTGCTAGCTCGTATAGATTTATAAATGTACATTATCTAATTTTGTTTGATTTGTTTGTTTGATGAGTTTTACATAGCGCTGGCTAGACCCGAAGGTATCAGAGCGCTTTACATAAGGAAACAGCGTGTTACAAGTTACAAAAATTTCACATTAATTACAGCATGATAGCATATTCAAGACAGTAGTTAATAAAGGACACGAAAATTAGGACCCAAAAAGACCGAGGATATCTGGGAGTCCACATGAAGGAGACAGGAGTGGAGAAAATGATGAGACAAATGTCCGAAGTCCGGCTGGGTAGGTGACGGCCATAGCGGTGTGCCAGTGCCAATCTCCCCTATAGCTGTCGGTGCAGCTCCATCGGGAAACGGCCAAGTGGATTCGGGCTCCGCCGGATTAGTTACAACAGTTTCACATTAATTACAGCATGATAGCATATTCAAGACAGGAGTTAATAAAGGACACGAAAATCAGGACCCAAAAAGACCAAGGAGATCAGGGAGTCCACATGAAGGAGACAGGGGCGGAGAAAACGATGACGGCCATAGCGGTGTGCCAGTGCCAATCTCCCCTATAGCTGTCGGTGCAGCTCCACCAGGAATCGGACAAGTGGATTCGGGCTCCGCCGGATTAGAGTGAAGATCAGGAAGTGACCGAAGGTTTTGAGTCCAGAGACGGGCGAGAGGAGATGGCGAGGAAGGCAGGATCGGAAAGGGAATGTATCTTGGCTGCCATCTTATAGTCAGGCAGGTTGAGTCTGTTAACCTCCGTGGCTCTACAGCTGGGCTTGTCTCAAGTTTAGTGGTTTGATAACTCCATTTATCCATGGTAGTGCATCGGGACCCCCATTATCAGATAGGACCACTTCCCTCACCGGTGGGAATACCTTGGTGCGCGCCATTTTAGGGTCACGCTTAGAGAGTTCCGATTTAAAAAGTGGTTGCCGAGTTAATATAGGGGATTAAATTAGGCGCCAGAAGGTTCACAAAGCCCACATTGGGATCGTATGTGGCAGTTTATTTGTCTCCCCATTCACCGCCTATGAAGGGCGTCCGCTGTGGATCGCGGAGGACACTGCCGGTCGTGCTCAAGTGCCCCTCCCTCTCCAGCAGTAGCCGTGCCTTTTTAGCAGAGCGGGAACGCGAGATGATATCAAGCGGTGGAATCAGCAGGCAATTTGAAGTGAGGGCCGAGGGGTGGGGGGGTAGATTGCTGGTTGGAGCGGAGGCCGGAGGCATTACGGTGCACTTCGTTCAGCCTCAGGCGCTTGTTTGCAGCTCCCCCGGGCACCATCTTAGAATATTGGAGGGAGGGACGTCACAGCAGATATTTCAGCTGAGGCCGATCAGGGAAGGGCGAAAATAGTCTCCACGAGATCCGTCTAAGTTCCGGTTGTGGAAACTTGGTAGAGGAAGGTTGGCAATGCAGTGAAAACGCCGATTCGGAGGCTGGATATAGGGTTCACCACGGAGCATCAGCTCCGAGGGGCCATGATGGGAGCTGGCTCCTCCTCCTGAAGTCAAGTACTGCTAACCCGCGTACAAGTTTGTTCATGGGAATTGAACATTTAAAGAAAGAAAAAAGCAGAGAAGTGACCCATCAATGTAAGTAAATAAACGAGTATGAAAACAACAGCTGACACACGTTTCGCCTGATTAGAACTTTGTCAAGGCTCATGTGCGTATCACATGTGCCTTGACAAAGCCTTGAACAGGAAAAGTTTGT
This sequence comes from Calotriton arnoldi, assembly GCA_963921515.1. Lineage (NCBI taxonomy): Eukaryota > Metazoa > Chordata > Amphibia > Caudata > Salamandridae > Calotriton > Calotriton arnoldi. The sequence goes on along the minus strand of CAWUFW010000219.1, from coordinate 2,676,091 downwards.
GTCAGCTGTTCTTTTAATGTATGCTTATTTATAATTACTTCAGTTATTTACATCTGCTCTTCTACCTTTTAAATATTTCTCATCAATAATTTGCTGTGTAATTATGCGCACAGCTTGCTTTTACTACTGTACGCCTCGGGTGTAGCCTTCGGAGCTGGAAAACTGTACTTGAAACGGCATACACAGAGAGGTGCTACACAGGGCCGTAGCTTGGTCAGTAAGATTTGGGGATGGGGGGGGGGGGATGTGAGCTTCAGTTTTTCCAACAATCAGGCTGGAACATAATGTTAAAATACATTATATGAAAAGCATAGTGCATGAGAGAGGCCTAGGGGCAGTAGAAAGGGAGAGTACTGAGGATTAGTAGGAGTACTAAGAGAGAAAACACAATATTTTGTAAAATAACCAACAGTTTTGAGGACTTTCAAAACAGAGAGGGAGATAGTGTTTGCGTTTTTGTCTGCGTGTAAGTAAATCTGACGGACATCTCACCATACCCAACTGAAAGCACCTGTACCCAACTATTTATCAGAAAATAAATTTATTAGGGGCTGTAACACTCCATCCAACCAACACGCCCCCCCCAAATAAAGCTACACCTTCTTAGCGAAGTTAATGCTGAAAGAAGGCAGGGTCCTGAGGCCCCAAGGGCTGACGTCATTCACTCCGAAGAAATCCCCGCTTCTAGTAGGAAATCACCCGTTCACTTTGAAAAGTCAGGCTACATTTGAACTAGAGTGACGTCTAACAGTGACAGCACTGAGAAAAGCAGCAACAGACGCACAGAGCTCGGGTTTCCCACAGCACGTTAAACTAGGATTTATGGGCTCTAAAAAATGTAGACTTGCAAAAGACTTCTCTTTCGTGCCAACAAAATAAAACTGCCATGTTTCAGTGATTAACAGCTGTCCGCACTGCAGGCCACCCGTTGCTGTTCATGTGTTCAGAAGCTCTATCATGTTACTTTATTGACTTTGTGGACTACTTGAATGAAAGTGTGCTGTCGGTAGAGTGTCTAGTTTGTAATGCCACTACTAATTACTAATTGGTTTAAGTACATTCCCTGTTTTCAAAGTGCCTGGACACTCTTTCTAAGTAGCTGTGCGCTATAGAAGAATCCTTCATTCATTCATTCGAATGCATTCTTGCTTGCATGGGCCTGGTTAGGAGAAAACTACCTGTATGCCAATATAATTTGTTGCTTCATATACCCTGTAAAAACAGGATATATGGGTACATTTTCCCATTTCTTTTTCTCGTAGATTGGTCTCTACCAGTATTTTCAACAAATTAATCAGTCAGACTCAAACACAGATCAGGTAGATTCGAGCTTATAGGGCAGATGTTATATATAGCTGGATTCCTACAACGCAAAGGCAGCAGAGTGCTATATATTGGTGAAAGTCTAGCATAAAGTCAACAAATGATAGGAGAGGTAGCTGGGTTGTGGATGGTTAATGCACTGTGATGTGTTTTTAAAGGAGGTGCATCTTCAACTCTTTCCTATATTGAAGCAGTGCTGGAGAGGTCCTGATGGACACGGGGATGTTGTTCCAGATCCAGAGTGATTAGAAGGAAAAGGCCTGCTGTCTGGTTTGACTATTTTACGCTTCTCAGTCCTGGCTGGAGGTGTGCCGAGAACCACCAGAAATGCTGAGCTGTCTACAAGATAAGTGGATGTGTTAGGCATGATAGCTTTGTAAATGATGCATCTGGTTTTGAAGGTGTCGGCCGACAAGGTGAGCCAATGGAATTCTACCAGAATGGGGTTATGTTCATATTTCTTTAGACCCAGGATGAGACATGCTGTGGCGGGAGTTCGGGAGGTCATGGAGTAGGGCATTAACACCATCCAGATGCGAAAAAGTGAGGCCTTGAACAAGAATTCTGAAGTTGCTGTCTGGAAGAAACAGTATCACTTGCTTTAGAAATGAAAGCTAGTACCAGGCGTCTTTGTGTTTTTGTTTGGAAATGTGTTCCCTGAAAGTGAGGTTGGTGTCCAGATGGAATCCAAGTGACTTTGCATTTGGTGAACGTATGGGTTCAAAACCATTAAGATTCATGGCATTAAGCAAGGTTTGTACTATTTCTTGGTTGTTGTTCTTGGCAAATAAAGAAGTCTGTCTTGATTTGGTTGAGCCGCAGGGCCTCAGGTAGGCACTGGACATCCAGGTCGGGATGATGTTCAGGCAAGTGTTTGAGGTGCTGCATGTCTGAAGCAGAGCAAAGTTTTAGGTAGAGTTGTGCATCATCACCATATTGACGAATTTTGATGCTGTTTTCTTAAGTGATCTTCATGCTGTTATCCTATTTTGCACCTAATTCACAATTAATTTCCCACTATTTTTACACTCTCCTGGGAACTTCCAATCATCCAAGCTTCCAATCTGAAAGACCGGAAAAACACTGCGTATGAAGATGCAGTCTTTGCATAGGTAATGGAAGGGTTCTGGCTCTGTGAATTGCTGGAATTTTACAGCATGACTCACTACAATGCATGGTATAAGCTTATGTTACTTGAGAGCTTTTGCTTCAAAGTGAATCTCTTGATTATTTGTTATTCACACTGAAGTAATTAACAGGTGTTGGGCCATGTCTAACCAATTGTTAAAAACCAGATCATTGACAAAATGTCAAAAGTAGCAAAAATGACATTACTCACTTTTGTCCATCTAATGAGATCCAAGGAACTTACATCATGTGTCATTTGACCTTGATGACATCACAGGAAGTGATCAGATAGCATCCAATAGTGTTTCTTACATATAGGAACGTTTCTGGCACATTACAAAAGAAAATCATTTCAGAGATTGGTAGCATTTTCTGTCGAGAGGACAGATCTGAGGTATGACCACCCACTGCCTCTGCATATGATCCTCGCCGATATAGCTATATGCCGCTGGTGAAATAAATACCTTCCCTGAGAATGGCAAAAAAGACATGCCCATGCCTGTATCAGAATTTGATAAAAAATATTCCGAAGGAGGGCACTTAATTTAGAGAAACAATCAGGCCTATTATTGGCTTTATGCACCTTTTGTTGACATGACCAATAGGACATCACTTTGCTTAGAAAGAAAGACAATTATGCTATATGCTGAATGCTGTGTTATGCGTATCAGTATACATAAAGACATCCATTGATATTACATTTTCTAGACTTTAGCTAATTGGCCATTATGGGCCAGATGTACGAAGCTATTTAGCATTTCTTAACGGGACGAATTGCTATTTCGGACTGTTAAGAAATGCTAAATAGCCTTTTGGCATGTACAAAGGTCATTTGGGAATTGCAAAATGTGATTTCTACCCAATATAAATCGCATTTTGCGACACCCAAATAGGAAATCGCAAATAGGGATTTCCTATTTGCGATTTCCTTTACACATGTACAGAGCATTTCCTAAATGCGAATTGGGCACACATAAACGCGTAGTCGAGGGTAACCATGTGCAATTTAAAAAAAGCACTCCAAAATGTATTTTTTAAAGTGCAATAAAGCGCACACATGCCCCTAGGGCATGTGTGCACTTTACATGCGCACCACTTTTTTCGGGGTGCAGCAAGGGGGTCCTTAGGCTGATTGGCACCCTTGCTTTAACATTTCCTAATTAGGAAATGCAAAACGATTGGTTCCTATGGGCCCTAAGGCCCATAGGAACCAATGGTTTGCTATTACCTAAATAGCATTTCCTAATGGCGATTCCAACTCTATAGGAATCGCTATTAGGAGAATCTCTGTTTTTGTACATACCATTTTGCAATTCCTAAATAGCGATCTCAGATGAGTCGCTATTTAGGAAATGCAAAATAAGTATTTCGTACATCTGGCCCTATATACCTTAATTGATCAAAGTGTCATGAATGAGAGACACCTTCTGCACCCAAGGTTGACCTGGACCACCCACTAACTCATTAACCCCTTCCAAGGGAGTACAGGAACCACTCTTAGGCAGCTTACTTTAATTATGTTGAAAAACAGTAAAAAGCTAACTGAGTTCTGAAATTGCATTGAGCATAGCAATGTTGTGGATTGATTTTCAGGTTGGTGGTGGATTGGCAGTGACATTTTAGGCAACCAGCAGCACTCCCAAGCGCATTTTATAAGAAAGGAGCATTGCTTATTTACTATTGAGACTGTGTGCAGGCTGTATTTCTCAGTTTGGGTTCCTTTTTAGGTCGAGCCTGGGCAGCGCATGTGCTGCTCTGCGAGCCATGCTGTATTGGAGTATGTACTTGAAGTCCCGCCCATATTTGTCATTGGCTTGTGTCATTGTCCTTCGCAAATGCTGCCTTCTGATTCGTTATTAGGCTTGTTAGTCCCTCCAAAGTGCCGCCTTGTCTTCATTTGTAACCTCTCATGAGGACTGGCCTTTTACTTTGGTTGTTACACAGTACGTCTTAAGCACTATTTTTTTTAATGAGTTTCTCTTACTGCAGGAGGGTCTCTTATGCGCAGTTGTGACCACCAGCTTGTTTATTTAACTCGCAGCAAACCGGGAACTCTTCAGGGGCCATGGGAGACAGAAAGGGGCAACTCAGCAATGCCTTCAAGCATTTGGAATGCAATAGGTCTCGCATTTGCGAGAGTTTAAGCTATTGGCATTGTAAATGACAATGCCTTTTATTTATGTTTTAAAAACCAAAACATAAATAAAAGGCATTGTCATTTACAATGCCAATAGCTCAAACTCACGTAAATGCGAGACCTATTGCATTACCGATGCTTGTTCAGATTTCCCATGCAAGATCTTTATTCCATCTTGCCCCGCCTCCTCCACGTCAATTCCAGAGCATGAGCTTCCATTCAACGTACTCAGCTGCACTATTTTACACGCTTCCTGTGGGCCCTCCCACCTTTTTCCACACTTGTTTAAACTCGCACAAAAGGAAGCACAGGTAGAGAGCGGAGAGGTTAAAAGGCATCTCCCTGTTCAAGTATCTACTCTTTGGATCTATTAGGAGTGTGGCAGGGACATGGACCTGAACTGCTGTTTTTCTGAGCTTTACTGTACTGATTGTAGGCCCATTCCATGTATGTGCCCAATACCAGTCATAGGTGGACCCCATATAGTCCCTATTGGTTGGTTGAGCCTCTTAGCTGGTGAGACTTTTCCCGTCTAGGTGCTGAGCCCTTTTTTTATTTTTGCTTGGGACACTTTGCGCTTAATCTTTCATAACTTGTTTTCCATAAAGGGCATCTAGGCCAAATGTGCATCCCCCCGTCCCCCCTCTATGTTGGCGATTCGGAAGGTACTGAGGGTTTGTGGATTAATCTGGAGGGAACAAAAAAAAGAACCAAATGGCAAAGAAATGCTGTGAAAAAGAGTGTATGTTCTAAAAACATCCACAAAAGCTTTGCTGTGCTAACATCACCATCTTTCCAGCTTTCAGGAAAACGCAGAGTTGTAAAAAAAACATTTTTTACCACAGTTTTTGCATTTTTCCAAGTGGTACTCCACTTTTCCTATTTTTTGTGGATTCAGTTTGTGGTGGAAATCGGTGAGAAATCCATACGTGAACCCCGAAAGCTAAACATTTATAAAAACTAGATACAAGTCTGAATACAGCCAGGGATATAGATCATTCATGTTTCAAAGATATTAATAGTTCAAAAAAAATAAATTATGAAAATATGTAGGAAAAAATAGCAATTGATGTCAACATTTTCGCCAATGGCCAATTTACAAAAGAAATACATCATAGCATTTGTGAGACTCTTTTGGTTGCAGATATACAGAGTGTTTGTTGGTTGTTCAAAAGCACATGGTACATAGACCTAACAAATGAGCTAATGATTTTTTATTGTGTACCAGCAAACCATGCAGCAATCTAATGAAAGAAAAATGAGTATGAAGGAAGCATGCATATTTTTTTAATGTGCCCAAGATACTAAGTTTAGGAATAATGGTTATTGTGGTTATCTATACTATCAAGTGATTCAGAGGGCACTTTGAAAAGTTTGGTCTTTCGGACACACTAGCTTACATTTGGAAGCCAAAAATAAAGAGAAATCCAATTGCAAAAAAAGAATATTCTGCTACCCTCTGTTTCCAGACTTCTCCCAATAAAACGGTACCCTACCTGTTTGTGAGGGCCTGCGACACAAAAAGGCCTCAACCCGCAACATAAAGAGAAATAATTTTCATCATGAAAAATTACCCATTTTAACAATATGGGTAACTGCGAAATTTGGGCCCGAGCTTGGCCGCTAGCCAGAGCACCCTACCAAACAGAGACATTTCTGAAAACTGGAGACCCAGGAAAGTCTATAATGGTTTGAATTGTGTGGATCGCCCTACCTTTTCTTACCTGGAATGCCCTGCAAATCTCAAACCTTTGCTAAAATCACAAATTTTCCTTATATTTCTGAGGGAAAGTTTGGGAATCCACAGAGATCCACAAAACTGCATTCCTACACTTCTTCAGAAAAAAGAGTAACTCATTTGTTTGGGTGGCCCTATGGCCCGCAGCAGAAAAGGTGTCAAAACACATTGTGGAGACATCAAATTTTTGTCATGAACAATAACCCATTTTGGCGATGTGGGTAGCTACAGAAGTTAGGCCCAAGTTCTGCTGCAACCCAGGGAAACCTACCAAACCCAGGCATTTCTGAAAAGTAGAACATGGAAGTCAATCCTGGGTGGTGTGACTTGCATCCATCCTACTACTTTTTCTTAACCAGAATGCCCGGCAAACTTCAAACTTTGGCTTAAATTACACATTTGCCTCACGTTTCTGTGAGGGGAAGTTCCAGAATCTGAAGGGATCCATAAAAGTCCTACTATTCAGCATTCACAGACCTGTCCCAATTAAAACAGTACCACACTTGTGTAGGTGGGCTATTGCCAGTGAATAGATATGCCCCAAAACACAATGTGAAGACCTCAAATTGCCATCATGAAAGATGACTCATTTTGGTGATGTAGGTAGCTGCGGAATTTGGGCCTGGTATCAGCTGCCACCCAGGGACACCTACCAAAACAAGACATTTCTGAAAACTAAATACCCAGGGAGTGAGGGTTGTCTGACTTGTGCGATTCCCACTATCTTTTCTTACCCAGAATGCTCTGAAAACTTCAAATCTTGGCTAAAATCCCGCATTTGCCTTACATTTCTGTAAGAGAATGTTCCAGAATTTGCAGAGATCCACAAAATACCTACTATGCAGTATTCCCACACTTCTTACAAATTAAACAGTACCCCATTTGTGTGGTTGGCCTATTGCCCCCAACAGGAAGAGCCCTAAAACTCAATACAGGGACATAACATTTTCGTCATGAAAATGACTGCTTAGTCAATGTGGGGAGCTGCAGAATTTGGGCCCAGACTTTACCACCACCCAGAGAAACTTACAAACCCCAGACATTTCTAAAAACTAGACACCAGGGAGATCCATGGTGGTGTGACGTGTGTGGATCCCACTACCTTTTCTTATACAGAATGCCCTGCAAACTCGAAACTTTGGTTAAAATCTGATATTTTTCTCATATTTATTTGAGGGAAAGCTCTGGAATGTGTGGTGATCAACACAATTCCTACCACCTAGCATTCCAAAACTTTTCCTAATAAAAACAGCATACCATTTGTGCGGCTGGGCTTAGCGCCCATAACAGGAACAGACCAATATAGGAACCATGCAAAGAACACATTGACTTAATACAGTTAAAGTTTTCACATGTCACAGTGATTGAAAAGAAAATTATTTCAGAATGCAAGGAAATTTCTTTCCCTGAGAAATAATTTTTTAAAGAGAAAATCATTCTGGTGCAAGCATCAGAGTGATTTTCTCAGGGACTGCAGAGGACGAGATGTTCACATCCTCCGCATTGTAAAGGTTAACAGTGGCTCCAATGAGTGGGCCCCGCCACTCCTAAGTGTACTCCAAATAGAACTCTCCTTGGTTGGTTTAACAGTGCCTATGGCGAGTAGCAACCAAGTTGTTCCCGAATGGACTACATACAGAACCATCTTGGAGGATTTAATAGTGCTTCCGTCATGTATGTCCCCTATCATTCCTGGGTGGACTCCATATAGTACCCTATAAGTTGGTTTATACATGTCTCAAATGGGTGGTCCTCTATCGGTCCTAGTGGGACCCCATGTGATACTTCCCTTAGTTGTTTAACAGTGCCAATGGGCAGGGTCCCCTGTTGTTCCTGGGTGGACTCTATATAGAAACAACGTGTGATATTTTACATATATTATTGGATTGTCAAATGGTTTTAGATATACGGAAAGAGATCTTATGTCCAATTTTTAAAAAGTACGGTATAAATAATAGGGCACAGGCAGCAGATCTTTTAATTGAAGTGAGCAACCTGGATTTAGCTTGCGCTTTGGGGAAGTTCATTCTAAAAGCCAAAGAAAACCTGAAATGTGATTAGTACTGAAATGCTTGCCTTATCATATGATATGAGATATGTTATATGGATCGAAGGAAGGATCAATGAATTTAAACATGCATTTTATGATGTTTTTAATTTAAACATTTGTGATTTTAGGAGTTGTATTTATGACGATTTTATATGTTTAAGGACTATCTAGTCCAAATAAACTTTGCTTTGAACTGAACTGAACTATATAGAACCACCTTTGGTGATCTAATAGTACTTCCAACAGGTGCACCCAGCCCCCATGGAACCTCAGTGGATTCCATATAGTACCCCATTGGTTGGTTTTTAGAGAACCAGAAATGGGAGTGCCCCCTGTTGCTGCTGAGTGGACTCTATATTGTACCCCTTAGTTGGCTTAACAGGGTCTCCAATGGGAGGGCTCCCTGTTGCTCCTGAGTGGACTATATTGGTTGGTTTAACCACACCTTCAATGGGTTGCTTCTGTTGATGACAATAAATGATCACCATATACCCTGGTGGACCCCATAGGAGCACATCAATGGAAGGGTTTTCTTCTGACAGAGTCCACTCTAAAGTTGGTAAGTACCTGCATGGGCGACAGCATCTACTCTCCCATTCTCTGCAACACCCCATGCTCTTGTACAGCACCAATAGACACAGCATGCTTCCGCCTCATCATTCAAACCTGAAATACCTCACTCAACATGGTGCATATAGGCCACACAACACCCTTTCACACCAAAAGGATCCCAGGAACCCGACACAAATAAGAGCACTACACAACCCTCCCATGGGAATTGAAGGTCTATATAAACAATGAAATTGAATCACCCAGAAAGCGCTTTAGGCCTTCCAAGTGGTATTGAAAGAGCTAGTTAAATGAAAAAAATAATACAATAACACTGCAGTTTCACTCTATCTGCAGGAGTAAAACGAGGAGTTCGAAATTCATACCCAACTTTTTAATAGACAGCATATTAGTAGATTGCACATATATTTGGCATGCATATTTCTCCTTACTTGAACACAAGCTATGCAGCAGCATTGCAATACCATAAAAAAAAACTTTTAAAAAAATGGAAGAACATTTGTTTCTAAGAAGTAAAATATTCCATGGGGGTTTTTAAAAGTTGCATTTTCCTTTTAACTACAATAGGAATTCCTGTTCACTAACAAAGCAAAAACCACTGATGAAGCACCACCAAACATGGACCCGAACTAGGTATTTGGTTCATCTTAAACTGCTTCTTTCGCCTGGTGGCGCAAATGAGACTAGTGGTTTCTTAAAAAACAAAGCAATATTTGCACGCAATTTTGAATGTTAGGTGCAAATAACATCTTTTATGAGTGCAAATCGACTTTTGTGCACAAAAGTATTTTTCACATTCGTTAAGGGTATTTACTCAGGTTTCTTCATGAGTAAATCTTCTCATGCTAGTGACACGAATGTAATGGAAGTTTGTAAACACCCACAAACTTACGAGTTTGTGGATATCAATGAACACCTCTCTAAGCATCCCTCTAAACCAGGGCTTTAAATGTGATGAAAAAACTGGGGGGTCTCTGAAAGGGGCGTGGCCGATGCAGTTATTGGCGTGGCTTAAAAACGTGTAAGCTAAAAATCTGTGCTTTATATTGTGTGCCGCCCGATTGGTATTTTGCTGCTTCTGTGATTACATCCAGGTATAAAATACAACAGGTAACATTACCGCTACAACCAGGGCTTTAAGTGGGCAAAAATAACGAGCCCGATAGGTACCCTTCTCAGCACCTGCTTTTTAGAACTGCCTGTGCTGGGCACCGGCAGGACCCAGTCCACTTAAAGCCTTCCTCTAAATCCTTTCTTGGAGGGGAAATGAAAACCGTTAAAATTGATAGGGGTGTACCAGGGGTTTCTGGGGTATCACTGAGGAAAAAAACCCATTACCAGCTAGACAGTGTAGTGGTATGGTCATCGGGGAAAAGACCGCTTACTGGTATTGTTTGCATGATTGCCAAGTTAGACCTCGACCGTCACTGAAGGTCAAGGGAAGCCCCTCCCTTTCCTGAATGGCTCAGAGGAATGGATTATTGCTCCATTACGGCGGAGTCAGTGTACAGGACAAGAGAAACATACACAAATTGGGTGCATGGCAGGGGAGGTTTCTCCATTAGGGCTGTGGAGCTGCCCCTCTCTGAAAATTCCTACACATTTACATTAAAAAATATAAAATAGATCGATTTATTTAGAGATAGGATCGGATCTCTAAATAAATTGATGTATTTAAGTCTGGGTTGTCTGATTCAGGCTGCCTGCCCGCCTCACTCTGAAGCAGGAGACGGAAGACAGGCAGTAAATCAACTTTCTTAACGTGACGGCACCACACAGGTCTTTCTGTTTTAAAGCCCTTCATTGCCATTGGGGTCTCTGGTTGCATGCACACTGTAGGTCAGTGACGCAATAAGCGTCACGGTTTCGGGCGTAGGAGACTTCATCCATGCGTGATTTCAGACATCCGTCATTCGAAGACGTAGATCCCACCCTTTCATCATACGTGAGAGTGGATGCAAGCACGTCTGATCCGGTGCCTTGTTCTCAGTAATGGTAAGTGTTTGCAAGCTAATGTTGTGTTCTGTGTATTGTGCCGAGACCCCTCATCATGCTAATCTTCCCCACTGTGACACCCCAGGCCCTCGCTGCACATCACTCGCTACTTTAGAAGCGGAGCTGCGGCATTTGCTCCCTTGTGAAATGGTTCCAAATAAGGAGCAGGGTTCGCTCTTGTTCCCTTGCGAAATGGATCCAAATATCCGAGTAAGGCCCAAAGCGAGAGATATGTGCTTACTGTGTATGTCATGTGCTTACAGTGGCCAGTTCTCTGATGTATGGCATTAAAACTGGCCCTGTGTACATGCCCCTAAGTTAACACTGATGCTTAAAACATGGATTGACTTGCAAACAATGAATGTTAAAAACGTCGAGGGAAAGCATTTCAGCGATTTAGTTCCTCTCTTATTTTACATGCTTTACTTAATCTTGCATTCCCCACGAGTTAGCTATTGTAAAATGTTGTTGTTTATCTGTATTTTTTTCTGTGCATACTTTGAAGCTTGAGCCATGCCAGGTGGTTATAAGGGGCTTTGATTGAGCGCTCAGGCGCTAAGGCCAAACAAAGTGCCTGTCAGTGGATTGGCCTCTCTGCAGAGCACACAACGTTTGTGTACTCCATTTGCAACAGAAATTCTGTGGATGTGTGTGAAGGGGGTACACTGATGTCAAAATATTGCAAGGCAAAAGTAAGAAATTAAAGTGCTCAAATTTGAGGGAGTGCAGTGCATGTTGGGGGTGGTGAAGTGACAGATGCGAGGAAGGGCATTCGGGGAAGAGTGAAAAGAGGATACTGAAGAGGAAGGAGAGGGGGTTGAAGATGTGCAAATGGACAAGAAATGAGGAGAAAAAGAGGATACATATCTAACATGAAGCACACATAATTGAAGGCCAAACTCCTTCCACAGGCCTCAATGCTATTTAATTCACAGACTCACTATTTCAGAATTTAAACATCTCCAATGTTAATTATTTATAAGAAATCATTGTTGTTACTCATTTATCTTAAACAGCTAACACCCAGTGACAAAGCCAATCATACTGACAGGCTTTAGGTGTATGTCAGTTGCTGTGCCATTTATCTGGATAAAATTACATCTCAAAGAGACACCAAACTACCGGTCTGATGGCACACTATGGGAATCACAGAAATGTATTTGGCATGTTCCTTCTTAGAGAACACCCACGTTTTTCATCTCACTTAAAGACCTGTCTGCACATATTTCTATACGACTGGTTACAGCTAGCATCTGTGGGTGCTTCTCGAAGTCTGGTTAGAATATATTTTACAAAGTTAATGCCTCATGCAGTGCAAGACACTGGGCAAGCATACATTTTAAAGGGCTAAAGTTGTCATGCAGAACTATTTACACATTACAGTAACTGTAGAACAAATGAATGCAAGAAGATATGGGGCAGTTTTTAATGTGTTTAATATTTCAAGACTATACGTTCCCACTGCTTAATTAGCTTTGATTTATCGCTACATTCATTTGCTTTAAAATACACCATTTGCCAATCTTTTTTTCATTTCTTTCTCAGGGAGGGACTCCCCCTGGACCCTAGGTATGTCCATAGAACTTGTTCACATCGCTTGCTATGTAAAAATCAAGCCCAACGTTTACGCCTCACCACTTTCAAATGTCACCAGCCGCCACTGGTGCATGGTGGGAACACTTGAATAAAATCAGACCACATTAATTCTCACCTACCACTTTCAAATGTCACCAGCCGCCACTGGTGCATGGTGGGAACACTTGAATATAATCAGACCACATTAATTCTCACCTCTACGGGCAGAGTCAACCATGGAATGACTGGTGCATCAAAGGACTTTTTTCTAAATCACAGCCCAAATTGATATAATGTGGTTATTGGCATGCTTCACAATATTGTTTGTGCTTAAGATGGAGAATGTGGTGTGTACATACATGTGTAAGATTTGTTAAGTAAAAGTTGAAAATGACAATAAACATACATTAAAAAAAAACTAGCTGGTACATTTGCACTTGCCCTTTTGTTTCCTTAGAAGAAAATATACAGTTGTATATTTCCACATAAAAATTAAATTCTCAACACCTTACTAGGATTTCATGTGACTTGCACAGGCTTTTAGCCGTAACTTGGAAAGTTCTGATAATTCCAAAAGTTCGTAAATCTACAACGCAGGGAGGTAATACACCTGACGGTGCAGATTTGCGAATATTTCCTGTGAATCAGGCCCACAGTATTATAACAAGTATAAAAAGTCAATACTATATGTCAGTTGGATTATAGAGCCAGTGCGTGAAACAAAAAATGTGAATCTGAGCTGCACATATAAAGGGGGTTCCAAATCTCTTTCCTAAAAACAAATAACTGAGCCATCTGGGGCCCAACGGCCAGACCCACCCCGAAGAAGGAGGAATCATACTGCCCCAAAGCACTGCTCACAACACCTCAAATAACATTGTAGGTGACATCACACATGAGATCATCAGTGACATCATTGGCTGCATAACATCTAACCGGACATGTAAGCACAAGGATGAAAGTCCCCAACTGCCTGGGCGGCTGTCCCATCACTGCCACTTCCACCACTGTCACTGTTCCCCTGCATTGTTCGTGGGAGAGTTTGTAGGGCATGTAGCCAGAAAAGTCTCCCAAACTGCTGTAGAGCACACCTACAGTTCCTTTAAACTAAAAAGTCGGGTTACAGGCTGATTATCACTGATGGATCTGTCAGACATCTTGTTACGGACTCCTTTGAAAGCAAAGCCTCTCTTGGAAAATTCTATTTTCAATGAATGACGCAGAGCAGCACCTGAGTGGAAAGGTTCATTCAGTACCTCCAGTAAGTGCAGAAACGACCTCACACTTTCTCCTGCTCTGCTCTTTGTGTAATCTATGCAGGAAGAGATGGCCAGTTTGAAATGATGTTCACATCAGAGACATGCAGTCAGCACTTCAGCTACACAAAGCCACTCATCATGAATTATTAATGATAGATGTCTCCAAGTGCAGGGGGGCACAGAAGGCACGGCGGCGCTCAGTCTCCCTGGTGTAATGCTAGTCCAGTTTCCTTGTAAACTGACGCCTAGAGAAAGCATATGAATACATTTATATATATATTCTACTTGTATGCTCCTTTATGACTTTCTGTACAATTGTGTTGCTAATAAAATAAGTAATTTGACAATTGTGATTGTAAAGATGTTTAACATTTGTCTATTTTAGTGCCTCCTTGAGAACATATTTCAAACATTCTAGTATTATGTAGTGTGTCATGGGATAATGGAAGAAAATGCTAAAAATGCACAAGCAACATATTTAACATTAAAACAATGACTCATTTTGTAATTAATTTATAAATGTGTTACATAGGTGGGCGAGGTGGCAAGATGGCGCCAACATTCTTTAAGTGCTGGCACCTGATCCCCACAAGAAATCCAAAGGCAGCATGTGCCTAGGAGATACCCGGGGAGTCATCAACATGCGCATTACACTCCCCGGAGCCAGGTGGGCCAGACGGAGTTCCTGTTTTGCCCACCCCCCGCCGGTGCAGAATGCACACAATCCAGCGCAGAAATTTGCAGGGTGGAGCTGGCCCACCTGTTTTCACCCAACAAGCCTCTTCACAACATGCTGCAGGGAGAGCGGGTTGCTGAGGGAGAGGAGGTGAGACGCTGGAGTGTGGAAGTTTGAACACCCCGCTCTGCTATGCTGCAGGGCCACGGATGCTCCCGTATCGACCTGAGGCCCTTTGCTGACTCCGTCAGTAACCACGGAATGAACATCATATCCTACGCAGAAGACACCCAGCTCATCCTTTTCCTATCAGAAGGCCCCTACACCATGAAGGCCAACTTCCACAGTTCCGCATCACCAATTGGATGAAAACAACTACCTCAAACTCAACATGGACAAGACAGAAGTGCTGATCTTCGGGAACAACACCTCTCTGTGTAATGACTCCTGGTGGCCTTCAGAACTAGGACTAAGACCTACTCCGACACAACACGCACTCAACCTTGGCTTCATCCTGGACAGCAAACTCACCATGAAAAACCAGATCAACCCAGTTTCCTCTGCCTGCTTCCTCACTCTTCCCAAGATCTTCAAAATGGCTACCCGTCAACACATCACTGAAGCCCTAATCACCGGTCGGCTGGACTACTGCAATGCACTTTACACGGGAATCCCCACACACCTCCTGAAGAGACTACAGACCATACAGAATTCAGCGGCCAGACTCGTCCTCGACCTCCACAAACGGACCCACACCACCCCCCACCTCAAGAAGCTCCACTGGCTCCCCATTCAGAAAATATGTCAATGCAAGATGCTGATCCACACCTACAAGGCTCTTCACAACCTAGGACCAGCATCAACGACCGCCTGAAATTCTACCACAACCTAGGACCAGCATCAACCACCGCCTGAAATTCTACCAACCCTTCAGACACCTGCCCTCCACTTCCCGCTCCCATGTGCACACCTTCCACATTCGTTGAAGGAACAGTGGAGGACACTCATTCTCGTACATTGCGGCAAAGGCCTAGAACAACCTCCCCCTTTTCCTACGGACCTCATTCTCCCTTTCTGGAATTCAGGAAAGGACTCAGGACCAGGCTGTTAAACTAACCCCTTAACAGCTATGCTCAGCACCTGGATACCCTCGCGGGTGACTAGTCATGCTATATAAATCCAATTTTGATTTGATCCGTTACCTCTGGGACCATGGGTGGGGACTGGAGGTCCCGTAGCCAAGGGTGCAGCGTGGAGGCTTTGGCCTGATGTATTCGGCAATATTCCATTCCAAGAGGACCATGGGGAAATTATAGAAGGTTACTTTGCCTCAAACTGGCATTCTGCTGGCTCCCGGTGTACAGAGTAGCAAGCATTAAAAGTGGTAGCTCATGGGGAATGCCTTTCCAAAACCTGTGGCATGCACCAAGATTTAGATTTAGAGGCAGAACGAGACATGCCTAAAGACTCTGCAGCATGAACCTCCGGGCGGAATGGTGTGGGTGGCCCACTGGTAGTGGCACGGAGGAACTCCAGAACACTTGGGATCACCTCGATAAATTCACCAGACAGGAACATTGGCATCGCTTACACCGCGAGGGTGACAGATCAGGTTGTCTGCTAGCATTGTTGCTCAAAAGGGAGTGGCGCCACCCACAGATCCTAAGCCTTGTCACAGCGGAAGGAGGTACGGCGTGCACCAAGATGTTCATTAACTCCTTGCTCCACAGACACCTTAGGTCTGTGTATAGCGCCGCCAATCCTGTAGCCCCAGAGGGGACTGTGGACTTTCTGGACCAGGTGGAGGTCTATAAATTGACTGGGGAGCACTGCGCACAGTTGGAGGCAGACCTGCAGAGGGAGGAACTGGAGGAGGTCCTAAGACAGCTGCCAAGGTGCAAGGCGCCCGGGACTCACAGCCTTATGGTGGAGTGGTATCAACTGTATAAGGCCCAGCTGCTCCCTAGACTCATGGAAACCATCCAGGAGGTGCAGCAGAGGAGGGCTCTCCCCCTTTCCATGCACTAGGCGATGATAGTCATGATCCCAAAACTGGATAAGGACCCTACAGATCCGTGGTCCTATAGACGCATATCTATTATTAATGTTGACTGTAAGCTTCTCTCGAAGGTCCTGGACACCAGATTCAGGGGGTTGCGGGGGGTAGCCCTGCTCTTGGTGCACGAAGACCAGTGCGACTTCTTACCAGGCAGGGGCATGCACATGAACTTGAGGGGCCAGGGAGCCCCTCCCGTATGTGGGTGCTCTCTGGGGGATGAATGCCTTCCACTACACAGGGATTCAGGTGGCTCAAACACTGGGGTGGCAGTATGATCTTAATATGGGGAGGGTGATGCGGGGACTTGAGATCCTAATTGCCTTTTGGAACACCCTGCCACTCTCTATCATAGGGTGGGTGGCACTAAGTAAAATGGTGCTACTTCCTCGGTGCCTGTAAGTGTTGCAGAACACTTTCTGCGACATCCCCCGCACCACATTCGTCACACGTAACCGCCTCCAGACGTCCCTGGTTTGGGCGGGAAAACGGAGCCGGATGAAACTCACTGTCCTGCAGCTGGACCTTGATAGGGGCGGACTGGGGGTGCCGGATCTCCACCTCTATTACCTGGCGGGACACTTGCAATATGAGGCACTCTGGTGTGAGGAGGGGTCAAACTGGGAGAAACGAATACTGGGCGGACTGATCGGTGGTCTGGACCTCCCACGGCAACGTCACGGGCACTGTGGCCTGTCTGCGCATTGTGCGACAGGTGGTGACAGCCTGGAACCCGGCGATGTGTGGTGTCCTCTGGCATCAGCCCTACACTAGGCAGCTGCCACTCTGGTGGCTGGGTCCACTCCAGCGGATGCATATGGTAATGGGCATCACCCGCTGGACAGAGAGCAGATGTCGGATGCTGGGGCATCTCTATGAGGGCGATACCTTTATCACCTTTGCAGAGGGCGGGGAGTACTTCAGCCTCGCGGAAGCGCAGTTCTTACAGTACGCCAAGATATCTCGCACGATCTAGGAACTATGACCTGCGTTTTCCATGGAGCCACAGGTACTGAACATCATCCTAGACATGGGATCCAGCAAGGACCTGAACTCGTGGCTGTACATGGCCCTCAAAATTGACGGCACACAGATCCCATATGCATGCGCCACCTACTCGGACTTTCACAGCCCACTGACTGACAGAGAGTGGGATAGAGCAGGTGCACAGGTGAGGGAAGTAGCGAGCAATGCTCGGTTCAAACTTAAACAATTCTACTATCTACTCTGCACATATCTAACTCTCCAGAGACTAAATAGAATCTTCCCTGTGTGCAGTGAGGGATGTCCCAGATGTGCTGGCAGCCAGGCAATGTTCTTCCACATGACCTGGGACTGCCTGCTACTGGTGCACAGCCCTTGAGGAGCTCTGGGGTGTAACTGGCATGCGGCTGGAAGCCTCTCCCAGGCACTGCTTGCTTAGTCTCATCCCAACCCCTCAGGCCAAGGTGAAGATTTGCGCATGGTTCGCAGCCCTGGGGCTGGCCAGGCAGTGCATAGACATCCACTGGACTGTGGCCATGCCAACCCTGGTGGGCATATTATAATTATTATTATTTAAGCATTTGTTAAGCGCATAGCTACCCGAGGGCATCCCAGTGCTGAAAACGGTGCAAACACAGAGACTACCAAACCAAATTAAGAAAAAAGCCAGGTTTTGAGGGCTTTACGGAAGGCCAAGTGATTGGGTTCAATACGCATGTAGAGGGTAATGGATTTTCATAACCTAGCGGCATTATATTTATTATTATGGCAGGGGGACTTGCAGAAGTGGGCTTCGGCAGAGGAGATATGGCTGCGCATGGTCCAAACTGATGAGAATTTGGAAAGAGACCTTGAGCGGTGGGAGGAGATGGTCAACCAGTTGACAGCAACAGAACCAGATGATACTCTACCGGGGACTGGTTGTGATGTATCCCCTAGGGCTGCCTCTTGAGGATACATGGAGGAATCTGATGAGGAGGGGAGGAGCTTAAGAGAGTAAGTGCTGGATAGGGATGTGTGCCCGATGGGTTATGGACAGGGAGCCAGTGTGGCTTCAACCACATTCTTTACTGGGACCTGAGGTGAAGGCACCTGGGACTGTGATGTTCAAGGAATGTGTGTGTTGCAGCCCTGGCCCCTCCATGGTCTACGTGTCTACAGCATGTGCCAATGCCCCACTGCACTGGCCCGATTCCCTTTTATTGCAGCTTCCACTGTTCTTATTGTTCATTGCTGTTTAGTGTTTTGCTACAATCCTCAATGTTTGTTACCAACGGTCTGGCCAACAGTGCCCTTCTTGACTTACAGATTGCTGAGGACACTGCATTTATTTGTGTATCTTATGACTGTCATATCTGTTCCGCTCACTGTCCCCCCTTTTTCACAACTTGCCATCATATGGGTTCTATGACCGTTGTATAATATGCCTGGCGTGATATATGTTACAAATAAAGTATTTTAAAAAAATGTGCTACAACAAGAATCAACTAATTGTTATTTAGTTTATTTCTTTTATCAATACTTACATTCGGGCAGTGGCCTGTGTTACAATGCTATATAATAGGTATAAACATTTAGATGTTTAGAATAGGTGGATAGGTGCATACATCATGACAGGGCACTACTCAATGTATCCATTAAGGGATTTTTTTGCAGCAGGCATTAAGTATTTTGGCACTGATATGAGACCAGGAGTCAAATTACATATAGGGCACACCGTCCTTATTTGCACCATGGCGCACATTTAATTAGGGGTACCGGTTGCAAACAGGGACAGTGCGCCATACTACAATGAATGTGCTGACCCCAGGGCAGCCGCGAACTTGCGCCGCCCCCAGATCAGTGCATTCAGTAAAAATCGGGGCAGCTACTTCAATGTCGCTGGTGTTTCATAGTGCAGGCAGCAACCTGCCTGCATGTTAGAGGGAGGTTAGAGATCCCCCTGCAGGCGGGTGCAGTGAGTGACTGCACCCATCTGCAGGAGGATGTCTGGGGGGACCTTAGGACTCTCTTTCAACCCCCAAGAGGGCTGCTCTCGCACCACCTTTTTGTGGCACACTGTAAGTGAGCCTCCTAGGGGCATGTTTGCCTCTGCGCCTGTGCCGGAAACTCGGCGTGAGCGCAGAAGCAAAGTGATTCCCTCATTTGCATGGGGCATGCAAATGAGGGAATGCCCTATCAGGAAAGCGCTGGCAGTACATATGCGCCAGCACTATCAGTATTACAGACAGGGTTGCACAAGAGTCTCTGGCACCTTCTGCAGTACGATAATGCTCCAGAGGTGCAAAACGTGGGTGCAAACACCCATTACGCCACCAGAGCACTATGCGTAATGCGGCCCCAGGTGCATTTTTAAGCTATTTCATGAACGATGATTTATGTTGTTTATGATGTTTATATATTGAATTCCAGAGGCATCGGTAGATGTTCTCAGACTCAAAGAGTAACATTTGTAGAGAGCACATGTGTGCTTGTTCATGAGATATATGCTCAAAGTTGAGGTTCTGGTAGGATATTGAAGTTTGTTCCTATAAAATATTATGTGACGGGTATTTTAAGAGTAGTCAAGATCTGATGGGCAGGAAGTGGAGCACAGGCGTGATGTGCTTTTACTTTCTTGGGCTAGCTACCAGTCTATCAGATGTATTTGTATTTTGCAAGATCTGCTTCCCTCAGGCAAACATTTAACCTGTTTTAACAGTTAATGTGCT
Source organism: Calotriton arnoldi (assembly GCA_963921515.1). Taxonomy (NCBI): domain Eukaryota; kingdom Metazoa; phylum Chordata; class Amphibia; order Caudata; family Salamandridae; genus Calotriton; species Calotriton arnoldi. The sequence continues at coordinate 2,655,889 of CAWUFW010000219.1, read as the reverse complement.
AGCAAAAAAAGGCATGCGTTGATGTTTGGAAACAACTGCAAATAACAGAAAGAATATGAAGACAAAGCATTGGTGCATCTCAAGGGGACTTGTTTTGTTGGAGATGGCTTCTACACTTGTGTATCTGTACTTATTTTTCATCTGAGCATCTCAGATAGAACTCCCGGTAGAAGGAATCTAGAAACATAGGACTTGGAGGTAATCAAAATCTAATGTCTGGTAGAGAAAGTTATGAGTGAGAAATTATAAGGTAATTCGAGCAATTACATCAAACGCTATACAAAGTACAACCTTTTATGACTCAGTGGTTTTACATAATAATAAATATCTGACCTTCGTCAAGTCCTCACCAATTTCTAACAGTAGATACATTTAGCACACACAACTTTTACTAGGTCTTTAGTCATTAAGCAAATAATTAGCCAACATTCATCAGCGTTTCGGAAAAACTAAGTGCTCTCTGTGATTTATTAATGTGCGAACCCCCCATTAACAGCTATAACTTTAAGTACATGTCTCCTGTAAGAATTTACCAGTATCTGGCACCACCTGGGAAGAATTCCGGTCTTCACCTCCCTGCCAAACTACTTAAGTTCGGTAATTCTTCTATGCACAGTTCTCAATAAGTCCAATGTATGGACTGCCACACGGTAGGTACACCAGGCGAAGAGCTCAGCAATTCCCTCTGTGAATGACGAGTGCTCATTAATTTGAGCAATGTCTGTGAAGGGGCAGATTGCATTTTAAGAAAGCAACTATGCACATGTGCATGTTGCCCATGTTATTTTAGTGAATCAGCACATTTGAAAGATTAACTTTTTTGTTATAACTGCATGTTCCTGCAGCAAGACTGCAGACACCGTTTTAAATGTCTAACATAGACAAAAAAACATACCTTTTGACAGGAAAGTTCTAACAAAACCAAGCTTACTTTATGATTTTAATTTCCCTTTAAATTACAAAGCTTGCCTACCCTCATCCGAGCTCTGACTGTACAGGTAAAGAAAAGACAACATTATGACTTCCCTGCCACGAGGAAGAGGACGGATTTGTCTCTAGTTTTGTCTTGAGTCTCAGGGACTGGAAAGATGGCTCAAAGGTTGAGGGTGTCAGTCTCTTGTTGACCACCCCATTGACATAGGACACAGTAGCAGTCACATAAGCTTGTTTGATCCTGTGAAACATCTTTCCTGTAGCTGGCAACTGAAGGGACATACGGAAAAAGAGATACTTGTGGCCTGCCTGGAAGAAAAACAGTAAGCAAACTACAGATTGGCGTTTCTCACATCCCATTGTGCAGATGATCCTGTTTACAAAGGGAACTTCGGCTGCTGCATAGAACTTCCCAGAACTAGCTGGAAGTGGGTAAAGGCCTGTGGAGCAGAACTAGAGCTGTGAGGAGCGCACACATCCAAGGCAAGCACAAATCGTCCTTCCCTTTCAGACTTATTTGGAAACCATTGGGGTGTGCACTGCACTTACAAAAGAAACCTAAGAGATAGATGGAACCCATGCAATGGGCGGGCACTCGTCCACGGATTTACTCGACATGTTAAGTAGTCTGAATTTTAAACAGCACGTGTTTTTCCCCACCCACAATAAAGGCCATACATTAAACCAGGTGTGGCCAACTAACATGTTTGTATCTAACCTTATGGTTATGCCATGAGCATGGTCTGATCATTATTTAGTTAAATTTTTACTTACTGATCTGGTCCTTCCTAAAACTCCCACTAACACAGGAATTCGCTCTAGAAATTGGGCCAGCGCTAACACTGCATCATTCTGCACCTCACTTACAACTTCTCCTGACATAAAGACCAATATTAACCAGCAGGAGGAAGGAATTATTGCTTGCTTAACAGAAGCTAGCAACTTGCATTCCCCTCTCTGGAAAACCATACCAACTACGACACAATGCATCTAAATGGTTTTTAGGTCGAGCCTAGAGTAGCGCGCAAGCGCTGCTCTGCGAGACTTTATGTAAGGGGCTTCAAAAAGCTGACCACACGCTCGTGCACAATGGCCTTTTCCGTGCGGTTACCCGCAAGGCCGCCATCTGTTTCCAATTATCGTGCCCAGACGCGGTGGCGATAATTGAAAACACATGGCCATTGTGCACGAGCGTGTGGTCAGCTCAGCAGGCTGCCGCGCTCGCTCGCCCCCGCTCCTCTCTCACGCTGCCGACGTCTCTGCTGTCCAGCGCTTCACTTGTTTTCTTTTTCCGTGAGCTCATCTCCAGGACCACATCACAAGTAACCAACAACGTGAACGGACGGGCTGAGCTCTGAGTAATTGCTACAGCCGGTTGGATTTTTTTTGTTTGCATCCCGCCTGAGGCAACAACTAGTTTCTGGTGTAACCGTCGGGTGTACTTATAGTGTGTTTAATAAAAAGGAGTTATAGTTATCGATGTATGCTACTTTTTCAAAAACCTTTCGATGTATTTTTGGGATTATTTTTGAAGGGGGCTTCGTTAGTGCCGTTTCCTGTCAGGCGAGTGATTGTTTACGTTTGTGTTTCAGCATGAAAGCTGCCGCTTGCGAGATGTATTTATCTTTTGGATAGAAATGCCAGTTTTCGCCATAAATGCCCCTCCAGATCTTCATCGGAGCGACTGGCCCAACCATTTATTATTTGTGGGGGTGTCCGGGGTCTCCTGGATGGGTGCGTTTCCTGCTCTGAGGCAGCAATGGATTCCTCCTGGAGAGATGGCCGGCACCCCGAGCGGCACTTCGCCCCGCGCAGGCAGACCAGGTGTAACCACTCCGGGCTACATCTGTACACACTCTTAATATCTGGGTGTGCAGCAACCTGCACATTAGCCTCTCCCTCATGTCTGCCAGCTGCGCCAAGCCCTGGTACTAATGACCTGTTTAGGAAAACACAAACCCTTCGGACATGTCAAAGCAAGTTCTCAGCCCCTCTCCTCCCCCCGCAGCCGAATCCTGCTGCTGACTAGGGGTTTTCGAGGCGCTGCCTGCGTTCCGCATGGCTGGGTTTTGGGACAGCACTGGAGCGTGCAGTGGGCTCGTTGTGCCCACAGATGCAGGAATGCGTGTGCAATTTCGGCCTGTGTTTGCGGTGGTGAATGTATATGTAGGTCCGATGTGTTTTCTGGTCTCTGCTAGCACACCGCTCCTTCTCCATATATGTTGTACTCGGTGTGTATAGAAACATCGACTATAGTGTAAAATATGTGCTCACACTTGATGGCTGCCGTGCATTTGTTCATTGTGCTGCTTCTATTTTCTTGTGTATGTGGTTTCACTCAGCTGTGCCACCGTCGGCGCTACAGGATTATGCGGCATGGTAAACCACGTCATGCACCAAGATTATCTCTAAATGTATGCCTGGTAAAAAAAAAAATACAAATGAAAGGTACATTATCTGCAATATTTTCCTCCATTTGAGCTAGATTCTTTGTTTCATGCGGCAAAGGCAGTAAATCCATAGTTATGTGGGCACTGTGGCGTTCATCTTATGAACAATGTATTAATGAAATGTAAAAAGTAACCATTTTAGTTCCACTGTTGGCTTATTATTGTTTTTTTAAACCTGCTTTTTCAAGCGGACTACTTAAAATAAGCACGCATTTATTTATATATATATAAATAGAATTAACGGTGGTATATGCACCTATATTACCATCTCGGGGTTGTGGCGACAATGCATCGGGTGTAGTGATGGGTTGCCTGTATATGTTCAAATACACTTTGCACGGAAAGTTTGCGTTTGACAATTTCACTTTGCACGGAAAGTTTGCGTTTGACAATTTCAAATGCATTGGCATAGCCAATAGGTCTCGCCTTTGGGACCTTATAAGTGTTTAGCCATGCAACAGTTAATGTTGTTGCAGTAAGGATATTGTGCTGCATAACTAAATACTTATAAGGTCCCAAAGGCGAGATCTATTGGCTATGCCAATGCTTGTTTGAAGAGTTGAGAGCAGCTAAACTTGAACTACGTCGCGCTGAACGCAGTTGGTGGAGGGATTATTCATTTAGAAAAAGGGTAGCCTATTTCATCTTAAAAATATAAAAAAAATCCATCATCCAAGCTAAATCTGTCTTCTTCTCAGATAAAATCATAAATTCAACTAAGAAATCTTCAGAATCGTCACTGAATTGTCCAATCCTGACAGAGTGACCACAACAATCCCGCCCACCCAGACTCTGCGACGCTCTCCACTCTTTCTTTATTGATAAGATCAAAATGATCAAAGACTGTATCCCTCTCAAACCTCCCCCCCCTGCAATAACCCTAATCAATGACTGGAACCCTTCTATACTGTCTGAGCGGCCCGCCATCAGCAAGTCCTCCAAAGGTCCTAAAAGAGGTATTCTCCTTCTTTTCGGACCCAGCCTTATCCCTCCTCAATAACTCTTTAAATCAAGGGGTGGTCCCAAACTCCTTCAAGGAGGCAATAGTGGTCCCGCTATTAAAAAACGTCAGGGGTGACCCACACATGCAGAAAAACTATTGCCCCATATCTTTGCTACCGTACCTAGCAAAGGTTCTGGAGACACATGTGGCCAGCGGCCTTTGTTCCTTCCTAGAGGACACTAATTTTCTCAACCCACAACAAGCAGGCTTCCAACCAGCTCACTCTACTGTTGTGGAAGACATGAGGGAAGAAGCGGACAGGGCAGCCCTCAGGCGCTGGTACTCCTTGACCTTTCAGCAGCTTTCGAAACTATCAATCATGAACTTCTGATCGACCGTGTCGGAGCTGCCGGCTTACAGGGCTCAGCACTAGACTGGATCGCCTCTTTCCTGAAAGACCGTTGTCTGTCGGTCAGCCTACTCCCCTTCAGCTCCTCCAAGGCCCAACTCTCCTGTGGAGTGCCCCAGGGCTCCTCTCTGTCTCCCCACCTCTTCAGTCTATATATACGCCCTCTTGTATACTCTCTGGTAAAGATGAAGGTTAAGAGCTACAACTATGCAGGCGATATGCAATTGCTCTTTGCTATCGACAGCTCGCCAAAATCTAAAGCTGCCTTTCAAAATAAACTGCTATTCATCTGGGACTATATACATAGCAATCAACTCAAACTGAACTCCGACAAGACAGAAATCGTCATTACCAGCACCAAGCCTGGCCAGCAGCAATTGCACCCCGCCGCAGCTCAAGAGTGCAGTGAAGAGCTTCGGGGCCCTCATTGACCATAACTTGTTCATGAAACCTAGTAGGGGCCATACTATCATTTTGCTTCCTGCAATTGCGTAAAATAAGAAAAATAGGTAAATTTCTCACTTTCGAAGCCCTCATCCAGATAATCATTGCATTAATGATCTCTAGGCTAGATTACGCAAACTCTCCTTACCTGGTCCTCCGTGAAGGTCTCAACCACAGGCTACAACTGGCACAAAACCAGGCAGCCAGGTTAATCTTTCATAAACCTAAGAAATGTCACTTCACCCTCTTGATGAGGGAACTGCACTGGCTACCGGTGAAACAGCGTTCAGTATTCAAGACTGTCTGCATCATTTTTAAATCCGTACATGGCAACAGTCCTGTGTTCATCTCTGCTCGTTTCCAAAAATATACATCCACCCGCAATTTAAGATCCTCTCATTTTCTAACTATTTCCTCCTTTAACACCTTGGCTGCGGCGAGAATTCCGCCGGAGTGCTGGACATTCCATTCTTGGGCGTGGTTCGGACGGCCCCCGGCCGTCGTGCGCACACGCCCACCGTGACTCGAAGGGGTTAAAAAGAAGAGGCTCAGCGGCCCTAGGTTTTCTGAACTAACCCCTCTAATATGGAACTCTCTGCCATTAGAAATTAGGAAAACCCCTTGTTTCATCAGATTTAGAAGCTCTTAAAAACAGCGCTTTTTAAACAGGCATATGACTAAAACTGCAGGCACTGTGCTCTGTTATTCAAGCGTCAAGAAACAATCTGGTGTACATGCGCTCTATTAGAAATGGGGTTCCTGGTTGGCTAGGGTATGCACCTAAGCCAAGCAGAACCCACCACTCTAGTTAGGGTAAGGGAGTTACACACCCAAGATAACCCCTGCGCACCCCCCCTTGGTAGGTTGGCACGAGCAATCAGGCTTATCCCAGAGACAATGTGTAAAGCATTTGCGCAACACACTTACACAAGTGACACAATAAATACACCACAAAAGAGACTCCACACAGTATCATATATAAATACATTTCTTTATTGCATATAAACATAGACCAAACCCACACAAACCAATAATCACTTTGCCAACTAGGCAATTGCCAAAACATCACAGTTAGTACAATAAGGTAAAGACTTATATGTTGCACACGTCATGAAAACACCATCACTGCGCACCCAAATGCACATCCTGAAAAAATACTCATTATCCTGACAATGCTAGGTAACAATGGCACCGATCATAACAACAGGGCATGAAAGGCAGCAGTTAGGTTACGAAGAGAACACCTAAATCACCAAATATCATCATAGTACATGAACACCATAGACACAGGATCAATCACCTACAAATGCAGAGAACCCATAGAGACAGCATGCCTGCGCTTCTCTTACATGTTATGCGGTAGCTTAAGCACCAAACGCAGGGCAAAACTGCACCCCGGCGTGCCTTTTACCACTAATACGGTGATTTATGCTGTTCCCGAATGTGGCTAACTCCTAGCGACGAGGAGTGCCGTGCAATCACGTTGGGACTACTCGGTAGACCCAAGTGAATAAAGGAAATTAAGGTACTTATGCGGCAGCTGCGCGGAGCAGAGAGCGATCCCTGAAGGCCACTCAGATCACACAGTACCCCCAAATTGCGGTGTGAAGCGTGATACAATCCGCAGGCCCGCTCGGGTCCAAGACAGGCAAGTGGCTCACCTGTCTGGTCATGCTGCATAGGAGATGGGCAAAGCCACTCGGAGTCAGGGCCTGCCTGCGGCTGTTGTGCACCAAGTACATGGTGCGCTCTCTGTAGGCATCAATGCTTCTCTATGTTGCCGCTGTTGCGGGGAGGCTCCTCGAGTTGGGGTGTTGCGGTCGACTACTTCAACCACTGTAGACTCCAGTTCCGTGTGCGAAGGGGCTGCACTGAGGGGGGTTTGCGAGATGCGGCAGAGAATTTGGGCAAGACGCTCTTGCAATGGCACTCATAGCTTCCGTGCTGGTCAGGGAGGGTATGCGGACGGCTCTAATCCTTATGGGAAGGCACCTCATCCACGGCGTCCTGAGCCCAGCTGATGAGCAGGCAGCACCGTTTGCAGCCAAACTCCAGGAGAGTGGATCTCTGCAGGACCAGGAGTACATTACAGTGCTAGTCATGCACTGTTTTTAGGCCAGAACAAGGGAGAAGGCTAAAAGCGCTCCCCACATGCTTCAGAACTGGGTCCCATGAAGTGTTCCCCACGTGCTGGACCTAACTGCACAGGGAGGAGGAGCCCGCCATCCCTGAACAGCACTGGGGGCCCAAGAGCAGAGAACAGGCCAGCACATCAGGGACCTTGCAGCAAAGTAGCAATCCTTCTTGCAGCCTAGCAGGTCATAAGTCAGCACAACAAGTAAGTAAGTCCAATGGTGGTTCTTCCTGATAGCGTAGCAGTTCCTTCTGGCAATGTGCAGTCTGTAGAGTCAGCAGCGTCTGGTTACAAGTCCATGCAGTGTTTAAAATCATGGGGTCACAACCCCTGTATTGTCTTTGATGTGGACGTGACTTCAAAAGAATTTTAGGGGCGCAAAACACCCCCAGTCAATCCCAGCCCTGGCTCCAGACATCAGTAAGGGGTAAACGAGCCCTTTGAGTGAGGGCAGGGCCCAGGTTATACAAATGTAAGTGCGCTCCACCTCTCTCTCTCCCAGCCCAGGAAGACAATTCAGTATGCAGATGAATGGAGATGCAACCCTGTTACACCCAACCCTTCTTGTGTGATGACTGTCTGGAAAGTATGCACAAAGCCCAGCTGTCACTCTGCCCTAGACGTAGATTGGAGTCAGGCTGCAAAGCACAAACAGTCATAAACACATAGGAATACCCACTTTCTAAAAGTGGCTTTACTCCAATAGTAATGAAAATTCCACTTACACCAAAAAGCAGGATTTATCACCACTATCCCAAACATGACAACGCTACTCCTTTCAGATCAGGAATTACCACTTAAAGACTTTTAAGGGAATTCCCAAAGAAACCCTATGAGAGGAGAAGCACTCACAGTAGTGAAAAACTAAATAGGGGTTTTGTCACTACCAGGACATGCCCCACAATGAAGACACATGTTCTATCTTTTACCTTCACAACACCCTGCCCATAGGGCTACCTAGGGCCTACATTAGAGGTGTCCTATATGTAGTAAAAGGGGAGTTTCAGGCTAAATAAGTAACTTTAAATGGCAATTCAATGTGGCAGTAAACTGCGCACGCATGCCCTGCACTGGCAGAGGCCTGAGTCAGGTTTGAAATCTTACCTCTGTGGGTGGCGCAATGAGCGCTGCAGGCCCACTAGTAGCACTTGATTTACAGGCCCTGGGTATATAGGATACCACTGTACAGGGGACTTAAAGGTACATTAAATATGCCAAACAGGTGTAAGCTAATCATAAAAAGTTTAAAGGAAAGAGCGCATACACTTTAGCACTGAATAGCAGGGTTAAAGTGCCCAGAGTCCTAAAGCCAACAAAAACAGGTTAGAAAAAGAATACAGGAGGAAGGCAAAACGTTTGAGGATAACCCTGCAAAAAGGGCCAGGTCCAACATGCTCTGTAGATGTTTCTAGCATAACAACATAACATGCACACTTGTCCCAGGAACTAGTCATGAAACATTGGAAACATTTGGAATCAGAAAACTGAAGTTCATGAACTTTTGCTGAAGTTATAACCCTAAGTAATTTCTGGAAAACTAGAACAATGTGATAAGTCTACCGTAAAAAACCCTCAAACCAGCTGACTTTATCTTAGTGGTTTTTCCTGCTCAGTGTTTCTGGTGCAAAGTTGAAGGGCACAGTGGGACTGCTCAGCAGATGCACTCCTTTACCGCTAGTAGCTACCAAGAACCCAGCCTTTCCCCAGGAATATTTCTTAGTAGACTAGTAGAATTTTTCACTGGCACACCACCAACTTTTACCCAGCGTGGCACTGAACGTGACATGCCAAAGATGCTCAGGGCCAGTCTAAGGCATCCATAGAAAAACACCTTTCCACTGGTTTTTAGGAAGCACATTTTGCTTTTGCTCCTACTCTTTTTTTTCTTCATGTCTTTGCCGTTTTACTTACTAAATTTTTCTATTTAATCCAACTTTCTTCGATGAAATCCCAATTGCATTTTTCCAAGCTAAGAAGAAAGAACCAATGTTTTCTAACAGAAAACAATTTACCTGGAGAGTGTGAGGCTGGTACTTGTGCAAACTCAACCACCTGTTTCATCAAGACTGTGGAATCTGTCGCCAATAGCTTAACAGTCCAGTGAGCAGTGGAACACATTTATTTGGATTCTAAGGTCTTGTCAAATTGGATCTTTGAATTTAATGTCAAGAGAAAGCACATTATTAAAAGTATTTTAAGAGCTGAAAGATTTCAGCCACACACCACTAAATTTGGGCTACCATATATTTAGTTTGTAACGATTAAGCATTTTGTATATGATAGTACTAATTTGAGAACTACAGGTTAAGAAACGCAAGAGAAAATTTGTATGAGAAACTATAATCATATGCCTTGTTCACTAAGACAGTGAAATAAACAAGTCTGGTTATCCCTGTGAAACATCTTTCCAGCAGATGAAAATTGAAGGAATATCTGGAAAAAGAGAAACTTTCTTCAGTGGATCAGGGTGCTGTATACCGAGCCTGTTGCCAGAGTTCTCGTCAATTGTTGGGTGTCGTAGGCCTTTCCTATTGGTAGGGGCACGCGGCAGGGTTGCCCCCTGTCAACGATGCTTTTTGCATTGGCACTGGAGCCCCTCGCTTGCAAGTTGCACCAGCTGCATGCATCGGCTGCATTGCGTTTCAAACAGCGTCCACTCGTAGTCTCGCTCTATGCAGACGACATGCTATTATATGTCCGCGAGCCCGCAACCTATCTTCCGGAATTGCTCCGCGAGTATGTTAAATTTGAAGGCTTCTCCGGCTTAGGGATCAATTGGGCTAAGTCGACGGTGTTTCCATTGACGGCTGGTACTCGCAAGGTGGAATTGGACTTCCCCCTGTCCTGGACCCGGGACCCGGTGAAATACTTGGGGGTTTGGTTGCACAGGGACCCTGAGCAGGTAATCTCCATGAACTATGGTCGCACTATCACACAGATTACGGATAAGGCTGAGCGTTGGGTCCGGCTGCCCCTTTCACTTGCAGATCGCATTGGGGTGACTAAAATGTTTATTTTACCCACATTATTATATTTGTTTGTAAACATTCCTATTCGCCTGAATATCGCTACCTTTAAGGTGCTGCAATCGGCCCTATTGTTGTTTGTCTGGGGGGGCAAGAAGCCTCGCTGTAGCTGGGATACTCTGGTACAACCATTTGATCGTGGCGGCTTCGAGGCACCTGACATGCGTCTCTACTATTTGTGCGCTCAGGCGCAATTTGCGCATTATTGTTTTTTTCCGCAACAGTTTCTACCCCATGCGGCGATCGAGGCTGATGCAATACTCCCACGGCCGCTTGTGGCAGCAGCACTTTCGGGTGGTGGTGGAGGCCCCAGGACAGAAATTAACCCTGTGCAGTGCACTGCCTGGGCCTGGCAGGCCCTTGCTAGATGGGCACAGCCGGATTATCTTTATGCTCCAAAGTTACCAATAGCGGCGCATCGAGATATCTCGGCGGCACAGGAGCGCTCCGCTTTACGCGTGCTGCAGGCAGTCGGGGTTACGCGGATGGGTGACCTGTAAAAACAGGGCCAGTTCCGCTCGCTGCCAGACGTACAGGCGGGCCGGACTCACGGTTCGATGCTGTGCTTCACATATGTGAGGGTGCGACAAGCGGTCAGAGCTATTTACCCCAATTATCCGGCTGAGCCTCAGACATTGCGAGCACTGCAGGCGTTGCTGGCTGGAGAGGAGCGTAAGGGTCTGATTACTAAATTGTATGCTGCGTCCCTACATGAGAGGGAGCCGGAGGAACATCCTTCATACCTTAAATGGAATGCAGCGTTGGGATACACATTGTCCCCTGATCATTGGAAATTCTGTTGTCACTAACTGGGCGCCTCACGGCTAACTGTAATCTTCGTATCATTCATTTTAAATGTTTACACCAGCTATACTACACTCCAATGCAATTGCGGAGATTTGGACTGCGAGATACAGCTTGTTGTGTGCGATGTGGACAAACTGATGCCGATTTTTTACACTTATCATGGCAGTGTGCAGGGATTGCTGCCTTTTGGTCCACGGTTGCGAGTGTGCTGACGGATGTTGTGTTGGAACGGGTGCGATGTGTACCGGAGGTATGCCTGCTGGGTAACGTGAAGTCCTTGAAACCTTGTAACCGGCGTCTGGTTGCTGTGGCGACATTATTGGCCAAGCGAGCTGTAGCACAATGTTGGGGCGCAAAGGGTTCATCCACTGTTTGGAAATGGATCCGAGATTTAACTTACTGCAGGGAGCAGTTGGAGGCCTATGCGGAGGATCTGCCTGAGCCATCTCGCACAAAGATTTCTGGGCCCCACTGAAGATGTATCTACTGAGTCATCCTGATTTGTGAGGTGTCATACATTCTTTTCTGTGCCTTATTGGGACCTAATGCAATTGGAATTATGTATTTGTGTTATCTTCCGTGTGTGTCTATAGTATTCAAGATCTGTTGCATGTATGGTGTCACATCTTATACAGTGCTGGGGGGAGACTGGGGGGGGGGGGTTTGTTGGCTCTTCAGGAGATGATTGTTCTATGTTCGTATTACATATTACTGTTGCAATTTTCGGAACTAAAAAATGCTTGTATTGATCCCTGCGATGCGATGCTGCTGGCTCTACTGTGGAGCTTATGTATTGTACTTACAAGCTTTTCAATAAACAAATATATATTAAAAAAATAAAAAAACATCATCACTTTCCCCTGTTTGCCTTCAAACCACACAGCATTGAGAGAGTAGTTCTGCACAGATAAATTAGCTGTCAGGCTTTATTTAATTTCTATATCAACCTTTTCCAAAGAGTAGATCGTGAGCTACTAGTAGCTCTCCACCTATCTGTGAGTAGCTCTCCTGTGTGCAGCCCAGCCTATTAAATTAGAGGCTTTTGTTTTGTTGAAATAATATATGTATACCAAAACTTAAGTGTATATTCAAGATAAAAATGTGTGCATTTTCAGAACCCATAATTTCCAAAATATATTTAATGCTGATATTTGAATGATAAATCATGCAGCATTGGAAGACTTATTACTAATAATATTACCTCAGAAGTATTACTTCGGTGCCAGGGGCAATGCAGCTGTCAGTTATCTGTATTACCAATGTAGAGGCATTCCTAATTGATAAACCCTTGTTTACATTACTACTGGCAATCCTGCGCTGAGATGACCGCATCAGGTAATCTTGCATTAGGTGGTCACTAACTAATCTTGTTTGATGTGTACAACACTGGCAATATTAGTAGCTCTGGATGATTTTCATTGAACATAAGTAGTTCTTATTACTGAAAAGATTAGAGACCCCTGTTCTATATCAAATCACGCCCAGAACTCATCAGTACTTTCAACCTTACATGTTACAATTATGCTGAAGATACCCAGGTAATCAAATGACCTTGAGCTCTTAAAATTATTTGGCTGCTTCAAAGCCACAACCAATGGAATATAGAGTCACCTCAAACTTAACATCTCAAAAACAGAAATCATAACATGGGGGAATGGAAAAACGACAAGACACTATCGAAGTGGCCTGAAAGACCAGGAACGCCACCAACATCCTTCTCACAGGAATGGAATTTAGCAATTAGCATGAATTCAGCCCTCTCCATGATCCCACAGGTAACAGATTTTACCAAATGCACATTCCACATTAGTGTGACACTAAGGCACATCTTGCCTCATCTTCGATTCCCACAGAAGGTTCAGGCAACCACCTCACTCATTTGTATCTCACCTAGATTATGCCGATAGACTATACCATGAATGATCAAAATCTACTATGCAACAGCTCTAAAGAATTTATAATGAAGCGGCAAAGCAGCTTCTGCACCTCAAGATTCAAGACCACATCTCATTCGGTCAGAAGGCTCTGCACTGGCTACCTTCAAACTGCTATGCATAATGCACTAGGCAATAAATGGAAAAGGACCAATAGTGTTACAGATGAACTCAAGAAATACTCCCAGAAAAGGACACTACCAGGCCTCAAAAAATCAAACATTTTTTACTACACCTGCAGGTCTTGTAACTTGAATAATCTACTCGACCTAACTGTAGTGTACTTGACCCATAAGCTGTTCTCTTTATGTCATCCTAGGCAAATATTTTATTTTGCAGAGCAACCTTTTCCTCTTCATTATCACATGAGAGCACCTTCCGATATGTGAGTTCAGCTTTCCTGCTGTACAAAAAGCCTATTTGGTTTGATTTAACAGACTACATTTTTGCTCCATGCATAATAAACAATAAACATCTACCCACATATAGGGTAGACATGATCCCTGACTTGCCTCTTAGTTCACAAACAGCATTACCATCATAGTGGGGGCAGGAATGTTTCTCAGTTCTTGTTTAAAAAATCACTTCTAATAAATATATTACAAAAGCATGTGATGGTAGTGCGCTGTCATTTACTGACAGCACATTTTCCATTGAAATGGCCAAAAACGTTCCCACTAACATGCAGTTTTACAAATAAGATGATACAGTGTATAAACAATCTGTGGAAATTGGGTTTCAGCAAACATATTTATCATCTGCACATCACCAAGTTAAGTTTCTGATTTGTTTTATTCTATTAAGTTTCTTTTTAGAATGCAGAATTAGAAAACAAGGGCTTTTATAACTACTGGAATGTATTTTGAAATGTTCGCACAGTTCACTTTTTGCTATTTAAATGTGTGTTAAAATAAGACACAACATCCAACAGCCTTACGTTTCACACTTTTTGTACAGCACGTTTGTCAGACCGTTCGTTTTAAAGTTGAGCAAGGATCCCACTAGCATTAGTAAGTGGGGTCCTAGTGTACCACCGAGAAATTAGATGGATGGCCTACTCCTGTCCAATACCATGAGTGTATCTGAGAACAACATATTTAACACAGTATTGAAAAAGATGGAAAAGCAGCCTACATCTGGGAAGGAAAATGAAATCTTGCCTCTATCATGCACATCTACAGAGCCACAAACAGCAGCAATAAAATTCTGCCAACTTTCAGTGCCATATATTGTGAAGGAAACAATCCTGTAATTAAAGATAAACAAAACCAAAATGTCGTCTGATACTTGAACTCTTTGACATGACACAGCAAGTAAGCTATCACCTAAATGTGAATGACTTGCACACCAGTCTTATGTATTTTTACTAACTGAACCCATTGCATGCCACATTTCTTTGTGTACTATACTGCTTGCCCTTCAAGACTAAATCCAATGGAGCTCTTCCCACCAGACTCACTGACCCAGCCTGTTAAACCACGACCTAAAATGTGTATAACTGTATTTTCCAACAACACTGCTGTCATCCAATAACACAGTGCACTCGGGCAACCACAGAATTAGGAATACAAATTGATACGTAACAAAAGCATATTCTTCAATGACCACAATGAACAACTTACTTTCCACAACACTAGAAATTGCATTCAACAACTCTGTGTACCAACTATAACATTGTTGCCTATTATACGACTAACTGCAACAGTTGTAACTAACACTACAAACACATTCTGGGCTCCACCGAGTAGCAAAGTGTTCAAAACATTGCCAGAGGTAGTAAGTGCTATATAAATGCACAATACAATGCGAGTATTAAATAAAAAACGAATCAGTGGTTTTATAACTGGTGAAAGGAGACACTTGATGCTACAGAGGGCATCCAAACAAGAGTGCAACTCCAAACCACCACATACAAGTGCATGTGAGCTGAGTGATAACCCTGCCTGGTGAGGAGACACTGCCCTGTGCTGATGTTTGCTTTATTGTTCTCCCCTCACCCCCATCCCACCCCTTTTGAATCTCCCCTTAGTCTAGTACACAGCATTCATAAAGCTCCGGAAACAAATAGTATACAGGCACTCTGCAGAGCCAAGTCAAGGGCTGGACATCAAGCCACATAATGATTGTTTACTATCAAAAGTGAGTTGGTCCCATAAGTGTGCGCTCACAGGAGTCTGCCATCCCATAATGCTTCTGAAATTGCAGAGCAAGTATTAGCTGTAAGGTTTTGGCTATAAAATCTTTTGTACCAATGAAATCATAGTTTCCAGTATTTTGGGCAAATTTGCAAGATGATTTTATAAAGTATTGCAAGGGTTATAAATTTGATTTGTGATGCAATGGTCAGCCCAGACAGTGGTGGCTCGTCCATAATTTGTGTTAGGGCTCCACCTTACCTTTAATAAACAGGGCAGCAGAGATCTTACACAAAATCCCCCAGTTACTTAAACAAAGAGTGAATTTTACGCTCTTAGCTTAGGTGTGCATCTTCCAGCAACAAACATTGTTTGTCTGTGCATGTGTGGGCGTTGCTGCTACACCCCTAAATCACCGGGGCAGACATGTTCAGCTTCGTGGGACAAGAGGGAAAGGTAACAGCCAGGCTAAACACAGCCCCCTTGGGTGCATGGTGTAACAGCCCAGCGTCGGAATAATGACGTCAAACATGTCCTATTGATCAGACAGAAAACAGAAGAGCTGCTGCTGTTACAAGCATGTCACCATGCTGATAAATGCGTCTGAAGATATGGCACATTTCAACACTGCTATTTGAGGCACCAATGCACGTAATAAGTTACTGTTTTGTTTACCTGCGCACACTCCATGACAAGGGCACACGTCATCTGTACTGAAAACTAAACATATGCCGCAGTCCGTGCTACGTTCAAACCGCAACAAAAATTAAATTCTATTCTTGGACATGTCAGAGATACAGCACACTCCCACAGTTAGTCATAAATAAAACCTTTGTCCCAAATCATCCATTTTAAGAGAACCTCCTTTCTCTGCGCATCACCCTACATTAAAACAGGTAAAGTGGCTTTCAGGGTGAACATGTTTATAGTTGAATTTTTAGCCTGAACACCTACAATGGAATTTTCTGCACTGCACCTCAACCATAATGTAGTTGATATAACAAACGGCTGGTCTACTTTTAAGAAACTTAAAAAGATTTTCTTTTCAGCTGGAAGCCCTTTTCATATACTCTTATTTTTGGAAGCAATTGATGAGTTTTCACCTTGAGTTGATGTTGTATTCTTATTGTGCATTCTCGAAGTTCTGCTTCATCAGTACAGAACCCTATCTATGGTAAAAACACACTTTGTGGTCTGAGACCGGATGTTGACCCATGCCCCCTTGTGCAAGTCCAAAGATAATAAATACTCCTTATAATATTCCATACAACACTGCCGTTTACAGTCCTGTCAATGGGCCGCTCTCCTACTTTCATCTCTGAAAGAAACTGTATTATTATTATTATGGGCAAGTGGCTATCCACCTTAAGGAATAATCATAGTCCTTGTCAGGAGAATCCCTCAAAGTCACTAAATGAACCTGAGCTCAATTCCCTTGCAGCAACAGCACAGAGCAGACAGGCTTAACGTAGGGCAATGTGTAAAGAATTTAAGTATTTATGCAGTCCCAAAACAGTAATAAAGTCAAAATGCAAACCAATAAAACTCCCAAACCGAATTAGAAAAAGAGAGTACAATTTAATCACATAACAGGACACCAAATGCCAAACATCCAAAAAGGGGAACCACAGAAATGCATGTTTTAAGTTTTACATTGCAATAGGTCTAAAACGCACAAAGTGCTAATGATAGCCAATGGTCGAGGTAGGCCAGGACCGTGGTGCAATTTGAGGCTGACCATGATGGAGTGAGGGTCGGATACGCCAACCAGGTTCATCCTGTTCACTGTTTTTACCTCCTGACTTAGTCCTTTAATTTCCAATCCACCACAGGAGTACAATTCTGAAACCCCCCAGGACCTCAAGGGGGGCACCTGGAGATTCACAGGGTGCCAAGCAGAGGCCAACAGCAGGTTTCAGTCCAGGTACCACTGGTCAGCTGGGCCCTTCCAGGAAAAGGTCTTTTGTAGCTCGTTGTATCTCTGTAGCATGAACAGAAGGTCAGCCTTATGACCCTTGGAGTCTACTTGCTTGCCCTGGGTAGAAGAGGAAGCAGGTCCAGTCTTTCAGGATTCTTCTCAGGTCACACACAGCAGGTTCAGTCCTGTTCTGATCTTCCATAGGTCCAGAAAGTGCTCTGGAATGGGTGCATGAAGGTGCCACATTTATACCCGGCACTAGTGAGTGGATGGAAATGACTCCTGGGCAAGCCCTAACTAATGGGGTAAAGGTTCCTGGGGCCAATCCTACCCACCGTGGGCATTTTAAAGATGGTGAAAGGCTTCAGCCACATTAATCTTGGACTCTGAGGGCTCGGTGTGTGTGGAAAGTGCACTATGGTAATCCTAGTGTCCTCCCACATCTAAGACTAACATCCAGTTTAAGGCAGCCACTGTACCCACAATAATCCCAGAGACAGAAGGCTGGAAGAACAAAAGCAAAGTAATTCAGCAACCGGACAGTCTATACACAAGAATGGTCTTGGCATCATGTTCTCCCCCCCCTATTCAAGTGTACCTCAGGAGTTACATGTGGCTCCACAGACCTGCCAAATAGGATTTGACAGAGGGCTGTAAACAGGATGGACACAGCCCTCACCTTTCTGCTGAACTCAAAGTAGTCATACCTGTCCATTCAGGTCGACCGGTCAATCAAAGTGACCTATTGTGTAGCTCATGGGAGGAATTTCACAACTCATTCACACCATACTCAGGCCATGAATAGGCTGAGAGAAGGTAGAGAATTGAAGCAAATTAGCCTTCAAGAACGTCAGTGAAAAGGTAACTCTCTACAAGTTATTTTCTCTTAAAATATATTAAAATCTGACTTCAACATTGAATAGGATTTTGATAATTATTACAAATAGTTGCTTATTTATTTTTCAAGCTGGTCCCTTTCCTGAGACAAAGTAGTTTAATCTGTATTCTAGTTTTCTACATAGAACACCATCTTTGCACTGCCACGTAGTGGAAAGCACAATAGGTGCAGCAGTCCACTGTGGGCATTTAAGTTCCAGGCACCAGATACTAGGGAATTGTAGGCAAATCAAATTTGCCAATTAGGAGTATGCCAATTTGACCATGTTTTAAATACACTTTACTACTAGTTAGGAGGGATAAAGGGCACATAGTTCGAAAGCCAGCAAAACTATAGGATCCACTAAGAGGAGAAAAATCTGGGTGACAACGCAGAAAAGGCAGATTTCCTACAACTGCCTTTCCAGCAAGCACCCTGTTGGAACCGGAGTTACCGAATCCGTTACGGTAGCATGGCGCAAAGCGGGGAACGGCACGCGAAGGCAATGTGTAAGGCAGTTGTGCAGCACACTCTTACTTTGACTCAGATATGCGGAGCAATAACCGGACACCACACCAGGCTTGTGTAATTAAAAATCAAGTTCCTTTATCAGTCAAGATTACGTTAGATTATGCAAATTAAACATTACAGTTCCTTAACTGGTGCACATTCTTTTAAAAAGACCCTCAACAGTTCTGGCCACTAAAAGGCCGCAGAAATCATCCTTTAAAAACACAGCACCAATAATGATTCAGGTGCACTAACAAATTAGGGCCTAGAACATGCACAACACTTTTTGGGCATTAACATCCCTGGCCCCTGGGCACATACATCAGGCCTCGGTATTCAATACAGCCTGGGGTACACTAGGCGGGAGGGAATCCTATAGGGAACCCCTCAACATGTCCAGCAGCTGGGGCTTCCCTATGAGGGGGGACTCCTATATCTCCCAGGGGAGGTGAGGGTTAAATTAGGCTAGGGCCCTTTCCCACCAGGTGCCTCGCCTGGTGCAAAACGTCATTTAAGGCCCCTCCTCCTTATTCCCTTGTGAATCGTGGCCCCCGGCCTCCAGGGGCTTAACCTAGAGCCCTAGGGGCCTCCTGGGCTCACCTGCGGTGCTGTTGCTGGTTGCGGTGCCTCTCGGCGGACTCTCCTCCGGGCCAGCCCTCTGTTGGACGGGGCGGGGCCCGGCGCGAGTCTCACGGCCCTCCGGCCGGCGCTGCCAACTCCCTCGAGGCTTTGGAGCCTCTCGCGGCGTTATCCTCCCGTTGGGGGGCCGGTATGCCACTCCTCCGGCCCCCGTGGAGTCAGGAGAGAGAGTAGGGACCCGGAGCGGGAGCCGGCAGTCCTCTCAGACGGCTCCGGCTTCCCGCGAGTACACAAGGAGTTCTTCCTCACCTCCGGAGAGACTGGAGGGGCGGGCTCTCGACGGCGCCCAATCCTAGCGCGGCGGCGATTCTTCCTGGGGCTCCCGTTGGCAGTGGAGCCCCTCGGACGTCTTCTCGATTGGCTCCGGCTGGGCCAATCGCGTCGCGGCCTTCTCCTCTTCCGGGGGCTCCCGTTGGCAGTGGAGCCCCTCTGACGTCGTCCCGATTGGCTCCGGCTGGGCCAATCGCGTCGCGGCCTTCGTCGGTTGCTGGGCGACGCCTCCCGCCTCCTTCTTCTTTGGCTGCGGGCTCCGGCGGGGCCAATCCCGTCGCGGCCTTTTCGGGGCGCGACCTATGACGCGGTCAGCGTCCCCGGCCCCACGGCAACGGCGTCCACGGGCCTGGAGGCCGCAGTAGGCCTCAGCTTGGTTCACGCGGCCCTCGGGGGCTGCGGCGGTGTTATTCTTGGCCGCGCTTGCAGCGGCAGGGGTCTCGGGCCTGGCGGTGATTTCTGTGGGCTACGGTGAGGGCGCGGACGGCGCACCTCACCACAGTTATGCACGGGGGAGAGGTCCTCCTCACCTCAGCTCCCCTCTTCACGCGGCGACGGCCGCGGCGGTCTTCCGGTCACAAGGTCAGTGACTGGGGGGGGTCAAGTTCTCCCACGTGAAGTTGCAGCGCGGGGCGCGCTGACAGCCTTAGTCACCGGGCTGTGTGGGCAGGCTTCTTGGGGGACAGTCCAGCTGTCGGTGTAGATAGAGAGGGGGTGAAGGCCTAGCGCTTAGGACACAGCGCTTCGCCTCGTGATCCCCATTCGACGATTTACTTAAGTTCCTGTTACTCTTTGTTTAAAAGTTCTTCTTCTTATGAACAGGGCGGGGGGGGTTGTGAGTTGGTGATTCTGGGAGTGCGTGATGTTCCTCCCAGCACGCTGGAGATGGTTCCCTGGGTCCCCTCACACTGGGCAAGATCAGTGGGTGGTGGGCGTTCCTCAGCTGTCTTACGGCAGCAGGGCCTTGACCCTGTCAGCAGCAGTAGTGTAGGTCTCCCCCCTAGGCCCTAAAGTCTGTACTCCGGCGCAGGTTCTCCCAGGTTCAGCGGTGCCTCAACCTAACTAACTAAAAGGTTTTCCCTCCAAGCCTCTTATACCCCTAGGTCAGGTGACCCTCCTAAAGGCGGCAAAACGTAACTCCTCCCACAGCCCGGAAGGTTCTGGAACCTTCCACCTACCTAGCTATGGGGCCCAGAGGCGGGGACGGGATGGCTACTGTATCCCTTGTCCCAGCCTGACTCTGGCGACTAGCGTGTATGTGTGGAAGGCCCTCTGCTGTAGCAGGGGCCTGTGGCAGCCATCTTTAGTGAGAGAGCACCTGCACCTCAGCACTGACCAGCAGTGGCAAGGCGCCCGGAGACCTAGGTCCAGTAAAAATATGGTGGCAAAAATGAGGCGCAAAAGGGAAAAAAACAGGGCAAGACCACCCTAGGGCTGACAGGTCTAACACGCGTCCCCCCAGCCGAAAGAGGGGAGAGCTTCCCAACCTCTAGGGAGTTCTCTTCACTAAGGCGGAAAAACCAGGAGAGACCGTCAGCGTTGGCGTGGTCTACACCGGGTCGATGTTCCACCCGAAAGTCCATCCCCTGGAGGAAATGGACCATCTCAACAATTTGGGATTTTCGCCTCTCATCTGCATGAGCCAGCGAAGGGGTCTGTGGTCGGTCTGGATCAAGAAGTGACAACCAAAAAGGTATGGCCTCAACTTCTTCACAGCCCAAACCACAGCAAAGGCTTCCCGCTCGATGGTACTCCACCGCTGTTCCCGGGGAGTAGTCTTCGGGAGATAAAGGCCACTGGCTGGTCTTGGCCATTGTCATTCAGCTGCGAGAGCACAGCTCCTATGCCATGCTCAGAAGCGTCTGTCTGCACGATAAACTCCCGTCCGAAGTCTGGAGTCCTGAGCACCGGGGCGGTGCACATGGCACGTTTAAGAGTCTCAAAGGCATCCTGGCAGGCAGCCGTCCAGATTACTCTGCGTGGCTGCTTCTTGGAAGTCAATTCCGTCAATGGGCCCACGATGGTTCCATACCCCTTGACGAACCGGCGGTAGTATCCCGTGAGGCCGAGAAAAGCTCGGACCTCTGTTTGGGTCTTGGGGGCTCCCAGGCCATGATGGTCTCAATCTTGGCTTGGAGGGGTTGCACCTTACCTCCGCCCACCAGGTGTCCCAGGTACACGACAGATCCCTGTCCAATCTGGCACTTGCTGGCCTTGATGGTTAGACCAGCCCGTTGCAAAGCCTGTAGCACCTCCTGGAGATGCTGCAGATGGTCCTCCCAGCTGCTACTGAAGACAGCTATGTCATCCAGGTAGGCAGCAGAGAAGGCCTCTAGGCCAGACAGCACCTGGTTCACCAACCGCTGGAAAGTGGCTGGAGCATTTTTCAACCCGAAGGGCATCACCTGGAATTGAAAGTGGCCCTCGGGGGTGGAGAACGCAGTCTTCTCCTTTGCTCCTTCCGCCATGGCGATCTGCCAATAGCCTGATGTTAAATCAATGGTACTCAGATACCGGGCTGCTCCCAGCCGGTCAATGAGCTCATCCGCCCGAGGGATCGGGTGAGCGTCGGTCTTGGTGACTGAGTTGAGTCCACGATAATCCACACAGAACCGAAGTTCTGGTGTGGTGCCCGGGGGGCCGCTTTCGGCACCAACACTACCGGACTAGCCCAAGGGCTACTGGAAGGCTCAATCACCCCCAGTTCTAGCATCTTGACAACCTCACCCTGGATACTAGCCTTGACCTTATCGGACAGCCGGTAAGACTTGTTCTTCACTGGCGGACTGTCCCCTGTGTCCACATCATGGGTACACAGGTGCGTGATTCCAGGCGTGAGGGAAAACAACGAGGCGTACTGCCCCAAGACCTGGCGGCAGTCCCTCTGTTGCTCTGGGGTCAAGGATGGGGCGAGGACTACTCCCTCTACCGAACCATCCTTCTCGTGGACCGCCAGAAGGTTTGGCAGAGGCTCACTCTCCTCCTCCTCACTTCCATCCGTTATCATCAAGAGAGTGAGCTCGGAACGCTCCTGGTGTGGCTTCAGGCGGTTGACGTGGAGCACCCTGTGGGGTTGACGGGGGTCTTCATGTCGACGACATACGTGGTCTGGCCTTTCCTTTCCAAGATCTCAAACGGCCCAGTCCACCGGTCCTGGAGGGCGCTAAGCTCTCCTGGCTCCATGACCCACACCTTCTGTCCAGCGTCCAACTCTACCGTCCGCGCGTTCCGGTCATACCATTGCTTCATGACGGCCTGACTCGCCTCTAAGTTGTCCGAGGCCTCCTTCCACAGCTTGGCCACTTGGCTGCGGAATGCCAGCATATAGCTGACCACATCACGGGGAAGCTTCGAGGAAGACTTCTCCCACCCCTCTTTGACAAGACTGAGGGGCCCCCGAACGGGGTGGCCATAGAGCAGCTCAAAGGGGCTGAAACCGACTCCCTTCTGCGGCACCTCTCGGTAGGAGAAGAGCAGACAGGGTAAGAGGACGTCCCACTTTCTTCTCAAGTCCTCGGGTAGGCTCCTGATCATCCCCTTCAAGGTTTTGTTGAAACGCTCCACAAGCCCGTTCGTCTGGGGGTGGTAAGGAGTGGAGAACCGGTAGGTCACCCCACACTCCTTCCACATGGCCTGCATGTAGGCCGACATGAAATTCGTGCCCCTATCTGACACCACGACCTTGGGGAATCCCACTCGGGTAAAAATCCCCATGAGGGCCCGCGCCACCACCGGTGCTGTGATGGTCCTCAGAGGGATTGCCTCTGGGTACCGGGTGGCGTGGTCTACTAGCACCAAAATGAACCTATGCCCAGCTGAAGTCGGCGGATCCAACGGCCCGACAATGTCAATCCCCACTCGCTCAAAAGGGGTATCGACCACTGGGAGAGGTTCTAGAGGGACCTTCACCTTAGTCCCTGTCTTGCCGCTTGCTTGGCAAGTGGTGCAGGTCTTGCAATAAGTGTCAGAAGTGACGCGCATCCTGGGCCAGTAAAAATGTGGGACCAAGCGCGCAAACGTCTTGTCCTGGCCCAGGTGTCCTGCTAGTGGTATCTCATGCGCCAACTCTAGCAGAAAGGCTCGGTGGCATTGGGGGACCACCACGGCCCTTGAGGACCCATGCACCGGAGCCTTAGGCTCACTGTAGAGGAGACCATCCTCCCAGTAGACATGGTAATTACCAGTCTCTGTTCCAGCTGCTTGGGCGTCGGCCTGTTGCCGTATGCCATCAAGCGTAGGGCACTCCCTCTGTGCCCGGCAAAATTCTTCCCGGGTAGGCCCTCCTTCCACCTGCCACTCTGCAGGGGTCGGCAGGTCCCCCACGGGAAAACCAACCACCTCAGCGGACTCCGGGGTCACCTCCGCGGGCTCCCCATCCATCTCACCGGGTGTCTCCTCCCGGACATCTCCTCGTCCAGCAGTGGGCTGGGCCCTTCTTTCAGGCTCCACCCCGGGCTGAGTTCCTTGTCGGGCAGCCATGGACCGCGTGATAACGCAAGTCCACCCTGGTAACCCCAACATCTCAGCATGGGCATTGAACTCTACCTCTCTCCAGGCAGTATGTTCTAAATCGTTGCCCAGCAGACAGTCAACTGGCATGGCAGGGCTCACCGCAACCTTCATCAGACCTGACACTCCTCCCCACTCAAAGGGAACTTGGGCCACGGGGTAATGACCCAGGCTATTATCAGCCATCACAACCGGGTGGAACTCCTCAGGAATCACCTGCTCTGGGGACACCAGCTGACGTCTCACCATCGTCATGCTGGCACCTGTGTCCCTCAGAGCCTCCACCTCCTCCCCGTTCACCAGGACCCTCTGCCGATACTTGGCAGTGTTCTCGGGTACCTGCACCCTTGGGATGATCTCCCTATCCCCCAGGGAAACTAAGGTCAAGCCTGTCCACTCACCTCCCCTACCTAGGGACAACTCCTCCCCAACGCTACACTGGCCACCCCGGGGTCTTACCTCCTGTGGGGGCTGGGGTTCTCTTGCGACACTGGGCATCCCCCTTGTAGTGTCCAACCTCCCCGCACTCGTAGCACCGGACAGTTCTGGGCTGCTGACTCCTGTCAGGGTAAGTGGGTTTCTGGTATCCAGATTGGGATGGGAAACCTACCCCTCTCCCAGGCGGTCTATTTTGGGGACCTTTAAAGAACTCCCTCTTTTTATCTCCCCCTCTTTCTTCTGGGGGAACACCTGTCCACCTTTCGGGGATCCGCCCCGGCTCCCTTGTGGGACACCCGAGTGCTGACCCACGTGTCTGCCTCCTCTGCAAGCTCCCTTGGGTTGGTCAGCTTGCGGTCCACCAAGTACTGGCGCAGCTCCGGAAAACATTTCTCGAGGAGGTGCTCTCTCAAAAACAGGTCGTACAGCCCAGTGTAATTGTCAACCTCGCTGCCACGCACCCAACCCTCCAATGCCTTCCGGGCATAATCATAAAAATCTACCCAGGTTTGTGTGGTGAGCTTGTGGCTGTTGCAAAACTTTTGGCGGTACTTCTCTGGGGTGAGGCCAAACTTCCTGAGCAGGGCCTCCCTCATGATAGGGTAGTTGGTTCGATCCCCTTTTTCTAAGGTTAAAAGTGTGTCCCTGACTAGTGGAGGTATGTACCTATAAAGTCCTCCTCCCCAGTAGCTCTCAGGAACTCTATGGGCCACCAAAGCTACCTCGTACGCCGTCAACCACTTGTCGATGTCATCGCCCACACTAAAGCTAGCCATCACTTCCCTGGGTAGATAGAATTTGGGCTCCTGTGGAACCCCAGCAGGTACGCTGCCACCATTTCCTTTGCCTTCCATTTCCATTTGCAAGGCTCGGAGCTCCAGTTCTTTCAGGCTAAGCTCATGTACAAGCCTTCTTTCCTCCATGGCTAGCCTTGCCTGTTCTCCTTCCCTTTCCATCCTAGCCAACTCTAATGTCAATTGCCTCTGCTGCCTCCTGTCCTCGAATTCCTCTGCTGACACACTCCCCCCTGACGCACTACTGCCTGCCCTGGAACGTCTTCCTGGCAACACATTCTCGCTGACGTCAATGTTCAGTAGGCTCAGTTCTCCTGGGTCGTCTGTCTCCCTCTGCTCCTCCTCCCCTCTTCCCTCCGGGTGGGCCATTACCCATGCCCTCAAAGCTTTCTGAAGCACCTCCTTCTTGGCACCTCGCTTGACGGCCACCCCCTCTCTAGGCAGAACTCCTTGAGCTGTGCCACCGTGTACCTCTCTAGGTCGGCTAACTCAAACTCCATCCTCCTAGGTGGGGTCCCGGACAATTTAAGGAAGGGGTTCTAAATAGTAGGTAGCAGGTCTTAACACAGGACTAATACCATCGGCAATCACAAAAGAGTTCCTTCTTACATTTCACTAGGTGTCTAATTGCGGCGCACTCTGAGTCACTGTAGGGTGCTGCACAAATACCAGTCCTTATCTCACCGCTGAACACCAATGTTGGAACCGGAGTTACCGAATCCGTTACGGTAGCATGGCGCAAAGCGGGGAACGGCACGCGAAGGCAATGTGTAAGGCAGTTGTGCAGCACACTCTTACTTTGACTCAGATATGCGGAGCAATAACCGGACACCACACCAGGCTTGTGTAATTAAAAATCAAGTTCCTTTATCAGTCAAGATTACGTTAGATTATGCAAATTAAACATTACAGTTCCTTAACTGGTGCACATTCTTTTAAAAAGACCCTCAACAGTTCTGGCCACTAAAAGGCCGCAGAAATCATCCTTTAAAAACACAGCACCAATAATGATTCAGGTGCACTAACAAATTAGGGCCTAGAACATGCACAACACTTTTTGGGCATTAACATCCCTGGCCCCTGGGCACATACATCAGGCCTCGGTATTCAATACAGCCTGGGGAACACTAGGCGGGAGGGAATCCTATAGGGAACCCCTCAACATGTCCAGCAGCTGGGGCTTCCCTATGAGGGGGACTCCTATATCTCCCAGGGGAGGTGAGGGTTAAATTAGGCTAGGGCCCTTTCCCACCAGGTGCCTCGCCTGGTGCAAAACGTCATTTAAGGCCCCTCCTCCTTATTCCCTTGTGAATCGTGGCCCCCGGCCTCCAGGGGCTTAACCTAGAGCCCTAGGGGCCTCCTGGGCTCACCTGCGGTGCTGTTGCTGGTTGCGGTGCCTCTCGGCGGACTCTCCTCCCGGGCCAGCCCTCTGTTGGACGGGGCGGGGCCCGGCGCGAGTCTCACGGCCCTCCGGCCGGCGCTGCCAACTCCCTCGAGGCTTTGGAGCCTCTCGCGGCGTTATCCTCCCGTTGGGGGCCGGTATGCCACTCCTCCGGCCCCCGTGGAGTCAGGAGAGAGAGTAGGGACCCGGAGCGGGAGCCGGCAGTCCTCTCAGACGGCTCCGGCTTCCCGCGAGTACACAAGGAGTTCTTCCTCACCTCCGGAGGAGACTGGAGGGGGCGGGCTCTCGACGGCGCCCAATCCTAGCGCGGCGGCGATTCTTCCTGGGGCTCCCGTTGGCAGTGGAGCCCCTCGGACGTCTTCTCGATTGGCTCCGGCTGGGCCAATCGCGTCGCGGCCTTCTCCTCTTCCGGGGGCTCCCGTTGGCAGTGGAGCCCCTCTGACGTCGTCCCGATTGGCTCCGGCTGGGCCAATCGCGTCGCGGCCTTCGTCGGTTGCTGGGCGACGCCTCCCGCCTCCTTCTTCTTTGGTTGCGGGCTCCGGCGGGGCCAATCCCTCGCGGCCTTTTCGGGGCGCGACCTATGACGCGGTCAGCGTCCCTGGCCCCACGGCAACGGCGTCCACGGGCCTGGAGGCCGCAGTAGGCCTCAGCTTGGTTCACGCGGCCCTCGGGGGCTGCGGCGGTGTTATTCTTGGCCGCGCTTGCAGCGGCAGGGGTCTCGGGCCCGGCGGTGATTTCTGTGGGCTTCGGTGAGGGCGCGGACGGCGCACCTCACCACAGTTATGCACGGGGGAGAGGTCCTCCTCACCTCAGCTCCCCTCTTCACGCGGCGACGGCCGCGGCGGTCTTCCGGTCACAAGGTCAGTGACTGGGGGGGTCAAGTTCTCCCACGTGAAGTTGCAGCGCGGGCGCGCTGACAGCCTTAGTCACCGGGCTGTGTGGGCAGGCTTCTTGGGGGACAGTCCAGCTGTCGGTGTAGATAGAGAGGGGGTGAAGGCCTAGCGCTTAGGACACAGCGCTTCGCCTCGTGATCCCCATTCGACGATTTACTTAAGTTCCTGTTACTCTTTGTTTAAAAGTTCTTCTTCTTATGAACAGGGGGGTTGTGAGTTGGTGATTCTGGGAGTGCGTGATGTTCCTCCCAGCACGCTTGAGATGGTTCCCTGGGTCCCCTCACACTGGGCAAGATCAGTGGGTGGTGGGCGTTCCTCAGCTATCTTACGGCAGCAGGGCCTTGACCCTGTCAGCAGCAGTAGTGTAGGTCTCCCCCCTAGGCCCTAAAGTCTGTACTCCGGCGCAGGTTCTCCCAGGTTCAGCGGTGCCTCAACCTAACTAACTAAAAGGTTTTCCCTCCAAGCCTCTTATACCCCTAGGTCAGGTGACCCTCCTAAAGGCGGCAAAACGTAACTCCTCCCACAGCCCGGAAGGTTCTGGAACCTTCCACCTACCTAGCTATGGGGCCCAGAGGCGGGGACGGGATGGCTACTGTATCCCTTGTCCCAGCCTGACTCTGGCGACTAGCGTGTATGTGTGGAAGGCCCTCTGCTGTAGCAGGGGCCTGTGGCAGCCATCTTTAGTGAGAGAGCACCTGCACCTCAGCACTGACCAGCAGTGGCAAGGCGCCCGGAGACCTAGGTCCAGTAAAAATATGGTGGCAAAAATGAGGCGCAAAAGGGAAAAAAACAGTGCAAGACCACCCTAGGGCTGACAGGTCTAACACACCCTGTGCCCAGTAATAATTCCACATTTAGCAGGTTGTCCTGCTCTTGATGCCATGTCGCTGTAAGCGTGGAAGGAAGGAAGATGGGCTTGCAAGCTTCGCTCACTTGACCCAACTTCAGTCAGGAAATTAGGCCCCTCCATTTTCAAAGTTCACCAGCCTCGAATAAACAAATATGCAGGCCATCCACCACATCTGTGAATAAATGCATGACAATTTTTTAATGGCTAGTAATTATCTTTTTGATGTTCCCAAGAAAAAATAATTACACTAGTTTAGGCAAGAGCTGTTAATGGCAGCCCTGTGCTTTTCTTCCAGAAATGGTCTTAATTTAGTATGTGTTTTCAGAGAGGAAATATAGCTCTTATTTGATTGGCTAGTTGTTCCAAGTCAAATTGTGTGTCAAATGAGGCACCAAAGACCTCATTACGAGTGCCCTTGTAATTCTGATGGGGCCAATAATAGGGGTTACTGGCCTCCTGGAATTACTAGATCAGTGGATCTGGTGTGCTTGATCTGGAGACTTTGCCTGCACCAAGCAGGAGAAATCTCGGATCAAATCTCAGTGGTAAAATGAGGAATTACCGGAAATGGGTTTGCGATTGCCGATTCCATTGTAGTTCCTCATTTCTGAGGGAACAACTAACACTCTCACCATATTCCACCTGCTGAGGACAAAGAATTATCAGAATACTCTGTGTCTCTCTCCCTGCCGGTAAAGGAAGCACCCAGGCTCCCCTAACCCAAGCACAACGCTGTAATGCAGCATTGTGATTGGTCTGAGCGCCGTGGTTCAGCGCTCAGGCAGGGACTGGAAGCCTGGGCATGTTCTCAACCCAGGCTGTAATGCAGCCTGGGTGGAGAACATGCAAAGTGCACATGACTCTTTGGCCGGCCCAAGACGGCCGGCCAAACAATCTTGCGCACTTACAGAGTGCCCACCACTCCCCCCCTGCTCCTCTGTCAGCAGAGCAGCGCCGCCCCAAAAATCTGCTTCAGCAGGAAAAAATAAAATGATAATAACCAAGTTATTATCATTTTATTTGTCCTTTATTTACACTGCTGAAAAGCAGTGAGGCGACGCTCCTCTGCCTTAGCGGAGGAGCCGTCACTGGGCACAGGGTCAAGACTGATTTGCATATGGCTGGGTTCAAACTGGAATGGCATGGTGAGCAAAAAAACGATGGTTTTAGGCCCAGATCTCTGTACTGGGGTGAATGTATGACATTGTTCTGCATTCTGTCCATCAATTGTTGTTTTTGCATTTGTCACTGGGAGTGAGTCAAAAGTGTTTATCCCACCATGGGGGCAAGTATTACAGAGGGACCTTGCATGCAGGAACTGTCAGTGGGCAAAACTGGACGGTGACCATGGCAGATGTTAGGGGTAGATGTGTGAAATTAGACTGATTCTAACTTCACACATCTAGACTGTGCCACTGTGAAATGAGGGGGTTTCTGAGTGTGCTCCCCATTTATTTGGGCCTTTGCATAGCACCTGCTTGCCTCCTTGATTTTTTATGACGCCCAGGTGGACCCCTGGAGACTCAGAAGAAGGGACTTTGGGTGGGCTGCCACCTACAGACTGTCTGCGGTAGGGCTGCACCTGAGACCTAGATGAAGTGCTTGCTGCTGGGTATAGCACCCGTGTGCCTCTTGCATCTGGGTGCCTGTGCACAGTGATCACTCTCCTGATTCTGCGCAGTCGTTGCTGTCACTACCACGTGGTGCATCACCTGTGCCCACAGTCAGGTTAGCGCTTCACCAGGCTGGTTGGTGTTTGTGTCTTATGTGAATGTGCATGGATGTGCGGGTGAAAGAAGGGCACAGAACTGACTGGCAGGTTTTAAATGATCTATGATTGGATTTTTAAGCTTTCACTTTCATACAGTTCGTGGGGGATTTGACCAGTTTGTACACGCATAGGGGATGATGGTGAACAGCCCCGCTTGGAATGTATTAAAAATGTGCACGCCAGGCTTGAATTGCCCTGGAAAACTACTTTTGCTCTTTATGTATCTGGATTAGAAGCGCCAGGAGCAATTCACAGGTTTATGCTGTGGTTTTTTGTTTCTGTCTACCAATGTGAAAGCGAGAAATTGGGAGGACTATTGGGACAGTCTGATAGAGGCCAAAGATGATGTCCTATTAGTGTTTTTAAGTTACTTGTTTTCATGCAGCTTTTATGACAAATGTAACCATTCCGTGCAAGCCCAGAGTGATACTAAGGAGCCCATCAACACTGCCTTCTTCTCAGCTAAATAGGAGCATAGATAAACACTCATTGTGCTGTGCTCTTTGAAAGCTCTTGGCTCTTCATTTCCCTCTGATATTTATTTGGGAGTGAAGGCGAATGACCCAGAGCCCTTTGCTCTTTGTCTAGATTCGTTTGAGGTCATGTTTGATTACACACGTTTCGTTTTTTCAAATCCATGCTACGCATACTCACTCGCCCATGCATCGCCCTTCCACATCCATAGATCATCGGTGTCCTGGTTCCATGGACGAGCAGTTCATCCAGTCTTTGCCCAGATAATAATACGTTGTATTCTATATACTGAAGATTATAATGGTATAAACAAGACTACAAATACCCAAATGCAGAGACATCCTGGACTGGAGGAGCGACTCGTGCATGGAATCGGGGACATTGCGAACTCACTACAAAATCCCTAAAACAACTGCATGGCCCAACTCCTTCCTGCCCCACACCGCCTCTGCTCCTCCTCTCAACCCCGCGTCACATCTCCGCTGCACAGCTCTACTGAAAGTGACACCACTCGGTACCCACGGAAACTCTGTCTGTAGTCCACACTGATATTACCCATTGATGCCAGATGCCTTTTTCCTCATGCACATCTGCCACCTGACATTAATATTTATATACTTCCTCCCTTCCCACACACAGGGTTGACTCATTCGTCCATTTCAAATTGTTAGATAAACTACAGCTTCTACTGGTCCTTTAAGCCACCTATATTACACCTGTTGAATGGAAAAGAGCCCTTCACCACTAAGATCCACATGCTATCTTTTCAGTACATCATTCATGCTTATGAACAACCATAAAAAATATCATACAAAATTGGCAATGCTTATTTCTATTTTTAAATAGGTTTCTGCAGAGACATGTGAGATAGTGACACACGCCACTATAATTATGAGAGGTGTAGAATTGCCTTTCATTGGTCAGCATTTGTTTACATTGGACATTTGGGGCTGTAGCATCAAAGGGGTCACGTAATAGGGAGCTTGTTTGCAGTATCCTTAGCTTCCGTGATTCTAATGAGAAGGGTGTGGTTGGGGAAGCCCTAACACAGCAGAGAACCAGGCCTAAAACAGCCAGTATTGTGGACATTTGGTTATATGCCTGGAAGCATGTCTCTGGAATGAGAAGCGCCCTAGAGAGAAAGGAATATTATATGTCTTTTATGTCATGTTTCAAGTACGCGCTGCACTTTTCTATATGTGGCACGGAAGAGAGGTTGAGCGGGCGTCCAAGCGCTCACCTGAGCGGGAACATGGATACTGCGTAACCTGGATCCTAAATTTAACAACTCTATTTCCTTGCGTTTCTTTGTTGCTGATTAAATATGTGCACCTGTCATGGGCCATTATTTCACAGCGTATCTATTTGTATATGTTTTATGTAATATTAAAGCATTGTACTTGTACATGAAATAACATCCCTCACTGGACATTCTTAGCTTTACTGGAAATGTGAAAATTGTGCTGGAAGGTACCTGGACGTACCCTTCAAACTAGGACCATTAGCTGGGCCTTGACTTCTAGACCAACCTACTTAGAGAGTCAAGGAGGCTGGAGGCTTACTTTCTGTCACTGACCAAGTACCCAGAGTTCTGGTTACTGTGGAGCACCTGAAATCTTATTTTAATAGGCTGCCCCTGTGACTGGGTAGGGAGAAGAAGCCTGACACCATGTGTCTCCAATACTAAGAGCTAGGTTTCCCTCGTCATCGTCCGTTGAAATTTCCCTACCCGGCCCTACCGCACCACCGCTCTTTCCTGCAAGGGCCACAGCTGGTCTCCACATAAAGGATAGCTATCCTTTCTAAACCCAGTGTATTATGCGTAGACCAGTCTGATGAATGCAGTATTAGCAACAGCAGACCCACACCCACTATGTACTCGAAATAGCTGTTTACACACAGCACAAAATTAGTTTGCTTTTGTCCAAATTATCCTGGGGAACCTAGAGCATTCTGTATCCTTGGCCAGCTGCATTGGATCTGCCTGTCATACTGAAGGAGCATAGCAAAATACATGCTAAATGACACACCTCGCACAACAAACACCCTTACCAAACTAACCTTACTGAGGCGAACTGAAGAACTCCTCGAAATATCCTATTTCATGCATGTGTAGTATTGGTTGATCTGAACAGTAAAGTATAATACTACACTCCCCTCGGGAGGTATGTCCGCGCTTTATAAATACTCCCAATAAAATAGAATAAGGTGCTCTGAGTGAAGCTTGAGAAATTGTACAACAGATCAAAAAGCAATAGAGGTAATGGAATAGAGCTCACAAAAATCAAATATTATGTAATTACTACAAATATCAATAACGGGAAATGGAGATAAAACACATCAACCGTTTCAATGAAAGACAATTAGGAAGGCCTTAGAAGCACAATGTTATCCTTTGGGCAGCATTTAAAAGTCAGAAAAATGTATTGTGTTGCTAATATTGTTTATTACAGAATAGGCAGTACTTGGAGTTCCATAGAGGGCCCTTGAAGGGGGGCCACAGCAGCCTCTCCAGCAGCAGCTCGTCACTGCTTTCTAGCAGAAGGAGCTCAGGAGACAGTGAGAAATGTTTCTGTGTCTATGTGGACAAATACAATGACCTACCAATGAAACGGCCGGATGGTGGTAAAGAGGAAAAACTCCATGTCATTATTAAGAGTTCTAACTCCCAATGGGTGTAATGTGGGCTGATCAAAATGTGAATGACACTTCCAACAAGCAACTGCTGAGGGAGCTGACCCATTGCCCCTCTCTTGGTATTGTGTATTAACTGCATAAGCTCTGGAAAACAGCTGAAGGTGTCTCTGGTGAGACCTAAAAACCAGCACAGAGTGAAACAAAAAAATACAGAGATAAAAGAAATATAACAAAAGAATGAAAAGTGAACATCTGGTCAAGATGTAGGATTCAATATGTATTAATGTTACACTGCTCCAATTGTACTCACTTACTATAGGTGTATTTAAATGTACTCAAATAGAATCTAAGGAGCAGGAGACACTGTCTTGGTGATGAGTATGTGTAGTCATGTCAGATCTAAGGAGCAGGGGACACTGTCTTGGTGATGAGTACGTGTAGTCATGTCAGATCTAAGGAGCAGGGGACACTGTCTTGGTGATGAGTACGTGTAGTTATGTCAGATCTAAGGAGCAGACGACACTGTCTTGGTGATGAGTACGTGCACTCGTGTCAGATCTAAGGAGCAGGGGACACTGTCTTGGTGATGAGTATGTGCACTCGTGTCAGATCAAAGGAACAGGGGACACTGTCTTGGTGATGAGTACGTGCACTCATGTCAGATCTAAGGAACAAGAGACACTGTCTTGGTGATGAGTACGTGCAGTCATGTCAGATCTAAGGAGCAGGGGGGACAGTCTTGATGATGAGTAGGTGTAGTCATGTCATATATAAGGAGCAGGGGACACTGTCTTGGTGATGAGTACGTGCACTCGTGTCAGATCTAAGGAGCAGGGAACACTGTCTTGGTAATGAGTATGTAGCAATGCATATACAGCACGATATGCAACATGATCATCATATGGTTTCAATCTTCTGCATGTGTGAGAGTGGTAAACAACTTAACACTTTAAGAATGTACTACTCATTACTTTGGAAATAAGCAGAAGAGCCAAACAATGTACAGGACATTATAAGATGATGGATGCACACCATATGGGCAAAATTATTTCTGTCACAGAGATGCAATAAATATATGTTTTATTGCCCTAAAAGTACTCTGGGTATGGGTGTTCTGAAATAATCTTTTTTCCAAGGGAAAATGCAATGTCTTCCCAATACAGAGTGTGCAAAAAAGCTGTACTTAAAATAAAACAATGAGGAAAATGCAGTGCTTGCAAAATTGATATTGACCAATTGATAGCATAAGAACAATCCTTAACAGTAAGCACTGATGATTTGCTCATGTCAGCAATGAAGATGTTGTCAATGAATAACTACCTCTGACTCGAAAGAAAATGCAAGGACGAGGCCTCATTTTACTGTGCTAGCAATTACAGCTCTTTATGATTAACTTCTTATGATTCCTTGCTTGTGAGGATTTGGTTGCATCGTATGGTATGGTTGTGCAGCCTTACCATGGAATACACTCGCAAAAACTGTATGGGTCCAGTCAGGCTAGTTTGAACAACCTTAAGCTCAACCCTGGGTGGCTCTGGCTTCGAGCAGCAAGGCTTGAACAAAGGAACTATTGTAAAGCGTTTAACAGTACCAAACAACTAAATTAGAAAGCCACAAAACATTAAAGTAACACAACACCAATTTATAAAAAATAGATTATATTTTTATGAATTTTTAGAGTCCTTGATGAGCAAAGTCCACCAGAGGGTTTCAGAGATACAGTTTAAAAAAAATGTTTTATCACTTTTTAATGCAACCACAAACAAGCATTGGTCAATCAAAAGTTTACAAACTTTTAAAACGTTTGTGAAAGTTAGTTTGGTCATTTCAGCCTGGCTTGAGCAACCAAATCAGACAGGTAAAAGGTCAGGGGAGCCAATGGGGTAGGTTTGGACAGTTACCTGGCTACCAGAGCGTTTTCCAGTCCAGTTCCAAACGTAATGCACGACCACCATAGACTATAGTGGAGCGGTCCTGATGCTGAGGATAGAAGATGAAAAGATGCTCAAGGATGCTCCAGTTAAGGTGCGGTCTACGGGGGTGCCTTTGTGGGGATTCCTCGGTCCACAAGTCATGTGGGGCGAGGGAAACATCCTGTACAGCGCAGTTAATACCACAATGTACCTTTACACCGCAGTCACTACCCCGACTGCATGAGTTCCTTTACCACGCAGGTCGTTACAATGACTTGCTTTAGTGGACGTGTTGTTGGACTGGTGTTGGATTTTAAATCCAACACCATCCCCAACAATACACTGACTGGAGTTGGAATAGTAATTTATACTATTCCAAAGTCCAGCGCCCCCCTGAGGCAAGTCGTTGTAACAACTTGTGTGGTAAAGGAATTGGTAACGTCGCAGTCGGGGTACTGACTGCGGTGAAAAGGCATGCATGGGAAATGCATGCAGGGTTCCGTCATACAACCGCAGGGTTACTTTGACTATAGAGATCGGGGTCCCTCAAAGTACTCTTTGAGACCATGGAAGGCCAGCTGATGCTGGGCTACTGGTGTCTGTACACCCCAGTCCTAGTAAAATCTTTCATGGGGGATGGTGTTCCTCTTGGGCGACCAATCCTGACTTTGACGCACTCCTGGGTCCAGCGGATTCGGGTACAACTTTTGGCCACTGAGAATTAGTCTCTTGGGGCACCTAACAGCAGCTAGCAGCAAATCTAATGCGGTGGCTAGCAATTCGCCGTTGTGGGCTATTTGAGCTGTGCTGACCGGGTGTGAGTTCCAGGGGGTCAGTCCACAATTGCTTTGAGTCACTCCTTCAGTCTGGGGATGGGGCACGACTTTTCCCTGAGCAAGGAGCTGCAGGAACAGTCCTCTCTTCGCTAGCCCAAGGTGCAGCAGTTACTGCCCAGCAGACAGTGCAGCCTCTCTTTTGTGCAGTCCAGGGCAGCAAGGCAGTCCTTCTTCGGTCATTGTTCCAATTCCAACGTAATCTGAGGTTCAGGGTGCCAGGAGTGCCATATTTATTCCCAGAAACTGCCCTGGGGGAATTACGCGGTCACGAGCCAAAGAGCTACCAGGTCACCTCCCTCTTGGTGACGACTTCCCGGCTATGTGTGGCATCTAGCATATTCTAGAGTGCCCTATTCTATCCCCTCTTGAGATGTCAGGACCCTTTCTCAGATGTCAGGAGCTTGACAGCCCACCCCAGAGGTGTCGCTACCTGAGGGCAACACACTCACGGGAAAAAGGGGTTGGGCACTGGGTTTCCCTCTCTGTCCCAGTCTCCAGCCTATCTACCTGAACAAAGGGCAGCCCCTCAGCTGGGTGAACACCATCTGCGGCTTCACCTTTGAAACTCGCCTTTTGGGGTAACACCCTGAGTGGCTTCCTGCGAAGGGCAGGCTGCTATTGTTCCTAAGCTAAGGAGTCGTTCGCACGACCCCCCAGGTGGCCATTATGCTGTCTGTTGACCAGTGCCTGTGTGAAGCCACTGGACAACTGGGGCACAGAGTGACAACTTTCTAAAAGTTGCCTTTCTTTAATAGTGGTATTAAATTTGTCCTGGCCATCAAGTAGGATTTAATGCCACAATTAATTTGATATCTTACAGTACCTTGCTAGGCAGTCCCATTCATAAGTTAACTAAGCTGAGGGGTCAGCCGGCAACCCTGTGTTAACCAATGGGCCTTTCCACAGCAAAACAACAATTTGGAAGTGTTGCTGTTAAGACATATATAAACATGCTTGTCTTATTTAATAATATACAGCTCCCTGCCTTGGGCTCTATAGGCCTTACTTAGGGGAGGCTTATATATATTGTTAAAGGAAGTGGGGGCTATAACATACGTTTAAATGGCAAAGTCAGATTAGCAGTGTTACCACTGCTCTTCCAGTCTGCAGTGGCAGGCTTGGAGCCATTTTTAACTTTGTCACACACAAGGTGGCACAAACAGTGCTGAAGCCCTGGGTGGACGCTCTGCCTTACATTCCCTTGGTACCCTGGGTGCCATATACTTGGGATTTATGAGTAAGTGCTTGTCAATTTGGGGATAGCCAATTCAACATATACTTTGTAAGGGGTTAGAACACTGGCACTGAGTTATGGCTAGCAGGCCTCTGTGCACTTTCAAAGTCGATAACCCAGCAGCATCAGTCCAAAATTGTGGAGGTGAACATGCAAAAAGAGGAATTTCTTAACATTGTCTAAATGATATTCGAAGGTATATGGTGAGCACAAGTACAATAAAAGCAGGGAAGATGATTACTTGAACTGTTTAAATGTAAAATCAGAAGATAAACAAGAGTAATTGTAACTGACATTGTAAGGCAACCGTTTCCGTATTATAGCCAGCACCTTTTAACAAAATCCAGGTGTCACTGTAAAAAGGCTGAAAAATTTAAGGTGATCCAAGGGGGTATTCACAGATCTAAGAAAAAGAACAGCAGTTAAAGTATGGCGTACCAGAGAATGGAAATGCACAGACAGGAAGCTACAATGTCAACTATATCACATCTGCTTGGGTGTACCTTAAGAATTTTCGTTGGCAAATGATTCAGACAGTGCAAAAAGAATCAGCATGCAGCCACTGCTTAACGACAAGTCATTAAGGCCCTAATCACAAGTGCCACAGAGGAGTCTGAGATAATTATCGCACCAGGTGTAATTCGATACCACCAGGTTCGGAATTTCCTGGATCATGTACGTAGGTAGTAAATTTGTAATATGTGCATCATTTTCCACGTCGGATTAGTTGTGCTAAGTTTGCTCTTGAGATCTCATGCATTTACTTTGGAGTTTTGAACAAGGATAGATTATTTGAAGTGGATTAGTAAAGGGAAGATGTGAGGTGTTATTGGGAGTGGTGGCAAGTGTGCCAGTTGGCGGGATGAGCAGGCAGAAAGAACGAAGAGCTTGGAGAGCATATTTGGGGGTCCATTGTAGTCTGAAAAAGTTGGGATGAGTCTGAGAGTGGAGGGAAAGGGAGACGTGGAAGTTCTTTATATATATAAAAGATTTATATATACATATGCTATACAAATGTCATCTAAAATTTGTCAAATCGGTACGATCCGGAAAATATAAATTTGAATATTGAGGATTGAGTAAAGTAGACTTTGACGTTTCCTTGCAAAATGTAAGGTTTTCTGTGTCTATTGTGAGCATAACATTATGGTGGCCTGGTTTTGCTGATATCTGGATTGTAGCCGCCTCTATTCTCACTGGAATGTTAATTAACTGCCTTCAGCGTTTTCATATTGGATGTAGCCTATGGACCAACAGGAATAATGTCATCTTCTCACAAGTGAAGGATTGCGATTTTTGTAAATTATTGACAACTCCACACTCACAGCACTTAGAGGCGACATGCATATAAATCTTAGTAATCTTATTATCATAGGGACCATCAAGCAAAACCAACATTGCTAGACAAATTTACGACGTCCAAACACTTAGATAGGATCTTAGTGCAGAAACACATTGCGTATAGTCTCTCAAGCTCTAAATGCTGCTGGCCTGCGAGAAAAAAAGAACAAAAATAAGGAGTGGGGCTCATTTCATAAGTCATATAAAAGTGTGAACTTATTCAATGAAAAACTTCCATTTTTTTATCACATGGAAACCCCACTGCCCATAAGGCCGTTCAGTGACACTGGGCATCTTTCCGAGTTTTAAACACAGTGGTCCCTAAACATGGCCAATAATCGTGGAAAAAGATGAATATAGACTCAGAATCAGTACTATATTTAAAGCTGTCCAGCCAGACAGAATTGCTTTTAATTTGTAAAATTAACACAAAAGCAATAAAGTGGGACACAAGCCTGCATCCTACTGAACATGTATAAAGAGCATAAACAGAAAACAGAAAAACAGGGAAAGGCTCAGGCAGAGCGATTTGCTTGTATGTTACATATTCAGATAGCACAAGCAAATGCTGATGATGAAGACGCTTTGATTCCAGTGCTTCTATAGCACGAGGTCCATCGATACCTCCGGTCAAGCATACCATTTGGCTAACCACGGACGCGGTCCACATCTTTTCAACTGTATAACTACAGGAATACAGTCACGTTGAATAACTCCACATCGCTTACCTCGCCTCCTTTAGGTCCTCCGAGATCGTTGCTTAAGCCCATTCGGGGTGATACCGCAAACGCGGCTCACATCTCTACCAGGTGTATCTGTACTGGTAAACGGCAATTTTATTCAGGCATGTAACATTATGTCCTGATGATGATCCAAAAAATGTTAAAAAGGGATCGAAACGTCGTCGACTCAATGTACACCGCAAACGCTTTTCTAATTAATATTATTTATGTGTAACGGTGTCCCATCACAGCCTTGCTTGTGCTATCTGAATGTGTAACATACAAGCAAGTCGCTCTGCCGGAGCCTTTCCCTGTTTTTCTGTTTATGCTCTTTATACACGTTCAGTAGGATGCAGGCTTGTGTCTCACTTTATTGTTTTTGTGTTAATTTTACAAATTAAAAGCAATTCTGTCCAGCTGGACAGCTTTAAATATAGTACTGATTCTGAGTCTATATTCATCTTTTTCCACGATTATTGTCCATGTTTAGGGACCACTGTGTTTAAAACTCGTAACTACCCAAGGCCCCTGACCAATTGAATTGGGTTCCCTTGTCCTTTATAGCACACTGGGCATCTTCCCAGCATAATATGCCCCTGCATAATAAGCAGTAACAGACATATAATCAGCCCTATGCAGAGGCCACCAAAGTATGACCTATTGCTCGATTCAATACAGGCAATATTACTATAGCTCCAGTGCTTGTTAGACCCTACATCTAACTTCAGCTCTTCTTGTACAGACCACCTCTCGCTTCTTTCTTGCACAGCAGCCTCATACGAACACCCTTGCAGGGTTGCATCCTCATTCCTGATACCCACCACATGCATCCTGAGCACTCGCTCCCACTAGCATACGTGTCGATTGAGACAGGGTGCGTCAAGCCCTCTCGGTGGTCGCTCCGGGGTAGTTTCTCGACTCTGAGGTTGGAGTTCCCGTGGCGCTCATGGGGGTTAACTGTTGGCTCTTGGTCTTTGCTTCCAGGAACTTTGAGGAACATGGTTAGACTCTAAGATGCCCAACTCTGACGGTGGAGCCCCACGTTCAGTACGAACAATAGACTAATACCGGTATGCTGCAAAAAGCGCTTAATGTCAACTGTGCCAAATGCACTAGATTTTGGGGGTGCTTGGTCCCAATAGGCGACTCGCCGAGTTATAGCCAGCCCTAAATTTTGGGGCCCCTCTCACTCCCCTACATGCTGGCTTCATCCTAAGATGGCGGTCCCCCTTCTAAGTGAAAGGGACAGAGGACTTGCCATTCACATGCACACTGAAAGTAAAGAAAGGCTCTAGTCATAAGCAGGTACACTGAAAGTAAAGAAGGACTCTTGGCTCACCAACAAGGAAGGAACTCCCTAGCCTAAAGGTGTGGCCATATTTGAACAGTATTGGGGTGGTCTACTACTTGGCTCATCGACAGCAATGAAGGCCTTTGTACAGGCAGTGTAACTGAAAGTAAGGAAGGACTTCCTGCCTCCTAACCTGGTAAGAGCCCTGGATACTAATGGAGCGGCCATATTTTAATGGTTATTTTGATACTTCCTCATATTAACTCTGTGGGGTATACCCTGGCATCTGCTGCCCATCCACTGCAGCTCAAACCCAAGTGTCTCCCTCAACATCCCCTCCCACCAGCATGACTTATGACTCCCATCACTGACTATGATTAAAGATGCGGTGTGACCAGTGCAAGTAGTCCCTACTCTAACACCTCTACCTACACGAGTAGTAGGTCCTCCTTCCCACCAAGAAAGCTGATGTCCGTGAGTTTAGGGATCCAGGGATCTCTATCCTGCCTGTAAACCTGAAAACAGTAAGCTTAGACAAAAACAGTATATGGACTCACAGATTGTAAGACTCCCTCCATCCTGTTACTGCTATGAAGATGGCAACTTAAAAGTCCTACTGTCTCTGTTCCTCCCTCCCTTCACCCACTCGGTATAACTACTCATTCGTTTATTTGGGTCCAGCTCCTCCATAAGACATGGATCCTGTTTCGCTATATGCACTCGACACCAAACTGGAATTGGATGGCCGCAATGCCCATAAAATTAAATACCCACTCAATCTAACAAAAAAGGCATTGAAGAGCTACAAACACAGACTTCTCAATTCACAGCCAGAAACCCTATTCTCTGACCCCTATTTCTGCACGTCTAAAGGGACCTTAATAAATGATCTCATCTTCTACACGAAAAGAAGAGCTCAATGGAGGAAAGCCCTACACTCAATGCTCTTGATCACTACATCCAGGAAAACTTTGCATGGCCTAAAACTATCCTTAGCTCCCTCAACCTCTTTCAATGCAAAAGTAACCATCTAATTGTGTGTGTTTATAAATTTGTGCAAGTACAATGTAAATTTAGCTGGGAAGCAACAGAG
This sequence comes from Calotriton arnoldi, assembly GCA_963921515.1. Classification (NCBI taxonomy): domain Eukaryota; kingdom Metazoa; phylum Chordata; class Amphibia; order Caudata; family Salamandridae; genus Calotriton; species Calotriton arnoldi. Next base: position 2,614,262 of record CAWUFW010000219.1, on the reverse strand, counting down.
TGCTGAGTAGCAACCGAGAGCCCAGGAGTACGATTCAGATTGGTACAGTAAGGAAGACCGAGTTTCAACTGAGTAGGCCAGAGTTCTTCAAAATGTGGGGCGTGCCCCCCTGGTGGGCCGTGGCTGCCTTTCCAGGGCGCGCAAATGCGTCTTCAACTATTTCTTAATGATGCTGGCATGGAACCGTGATTTTGTTTAATTGGCACACCTTCAAGCAATCCTCATCTACATAAAGTGTGTGAACTGCGATCCTGAGTGCAATGGGCAAGGTTCAAAGAAGTGACTGAAAAGAGCAAAATATTCTGAATTATCTTTTCACTTTCTTGTGGCACATATAAAATAACAGGCTTATGTTCAATGAAAAATAAATGCAAGTTAAACTAATGGGTAGGAAATGTACTATTTTGAGCTGTGAAATCTCATTTGGCTAATGTGTTCACTGCAGAGTACCTGTGTGTGACAAGGCAGTCACAGAAAGTAATCTTTGTTGCGCACTGGGAAATACTGGCTGTGTTTTTATAGTGCTACGAAATCCCAGCCGGTAACACAAAGCACTTTGAATATGTCAGTCAATATTTATATCTCTATTGTTAGAAATGGGGGTCTCTAGTTGGCAATGGTTTACACCTTTGTCCAAGTAGGGACCCTTCCTTCTAGTCAGGATAAGGGGGATACACTCGTAAAATAACCCCTGCTCACCCCCTTGGTAGCTTGGCATGACCAGTCAGGCTTATCTCAGAGGCAGTGTGTCAAGCATTTGCACATAACCAACAGTAATACAGTGAAAAACACTACAAAAGGACACCATACCAGTTTTAGAAAAATAACCAATATTTTATCTGTGCAAACAAGATCAAAAACGATAATAATCCCCCATACAGCTCTCAGAAATCTCAATAGTCAAAAATAGACTTAAAATACAGTTTCTTGAAGTCGATAGCTCCGTCCGGGGCTATCACGGCGTCGTGAACAACAAATCCAAACAGTTCTGGATGACCGCGGCGTCGCGGGCCATCTATGGTGTCGGAAAGACAGGCAAAAAAGTACCTTTTAGAAATGCAGGGCTTCGTCGACCTCTCGTTGAGCCCCGAAGAGCCGGCATCCGCAGGCGTCAGTTCCGGAGGTCGGTGCAGGAGTCATCGGGCCCTTAAAGTCACACGAGTTGCAGATCGAACACCTTGCGGTTGAAGTCGGGAGCACCGGTGTCGGGGCTGTGGTGCGAAGTGCAGCGTGTCGTGTCCTCAGGTCGCAGTGCATTAAGCGGCTCGGTGACGGTCGTCCAGCGGCATCAGTGAGACCAGGGCTGCGGTGCAAAGTGATGCAGTGCTCGTCGCGGTGCTGGCTGGTCACAGTGCAAGCAGTGGCATCGTCGTTGCGGATGCACTGTCGTCAGCTGACGAAATGGATTCGATGGCGCCGGCGTCGGTAGGCCAAGGCTGCAGTGCGGGATGAGGACTGTGCGTCGTGTAACTTACGAGCAGTGCCCCCGAACCACAGTGCAAGCAGCGGCATCGATGTCAGCTTGGAGCATCATCATCGGTGATACCAGGGCGGCAGCGGGAAGTGATGCGGTGCGGAGTGCGGTGCCCACAGGTCGTGGTGCAAGCACCGGCTCGATGGCGGCATCAGATGGCATTATCGGTGAGACCAGGGTTGCAGTGCGAAGTGCGGCGCTGCCCTCTGCGGTTCCTTCAGGACACGGAGTCGGCTGCGGCGTCGTTGACGGCGTCGGGTTGCTTTTTCTTCTGTTGCAGCACAAAACACACAGTCCCCAGTGCTGGTAGCAGATGAACTTGGAGTCTTTGCTGTTCCTGAGACTTTGTGAACAGGGGGCAAGCTCTACCTCAAGCCCTTGGAGAAACTCACACAAAGAAGTTGCAGAAAGTTCAGTCCAGTCCTTTCACTGCCCAAGACAGAAGCAGCCACCGCAGGCCAACACAGCAAAGCACACAGCAAAGTTGTAGTTCCTCCTCACAGCTTCTCTAGCTCTTCTTCTTGGCAGTCTTCTTAGTCTCAAAAGAGTTCTAAAGTTGTGGGGGGGGGAGGGTCTGGGCCCCAATATTTATACTCAAAATGCCTTTGTTCTCTTGTGGCAGAGAGTGTCTGTGCTCAGCAAAAACCAGTTCTATTCTCTCTGGCCCAGCTTTCCGGCAGGAGGTGGAGAGTGCATTGTCCAAGGCAGACCAGGCCCATTCAGGTGCAAGGAAATCTCCTCCCACTACTCTAAATCCAGCCCAGGTCTATTCAGCCCAGCCCTGACTCATCCAGGAAAAGCAGGACACACCTTGACCTCCCCAGTGGCTGTCTGAAGAGATTGCACATTCCCAGCACCTGTCATTCCAAAGCCAGACAGTTAATCCACAAACCCAGCAGAGGCACACAGGATGGCTAAGCAAGAAAATACCTACTTTCTAAAAGTGGTATTCTCAAACACAGAACATTTCTTTACTAAAAGGTGCATTTTTACAATCTGAGTCCAGACATACTTAACTTCCTTTTCCTATCTTTTCCCAATGGGAAGGTATGCTTATAGTAAACTCCCATTCTATCCTATGGGACAGATAGACTTTCCATAGTGAGGTATGCTTATAAGATGTCATAAGTAAACTCCCATTCTATCCTATGGGACAGATAGACTTTCCATAGTGAAAAACGAAATACACTGTAATTCGCTACCAGGACATGTCACACACACCAGTACATGTCCTGCCTTTAACTTACACAGCACCCTGCCCACAGGGGTACCTTGGGCCTACCCTAGGGGTGACTTATATGCAAGAAAAGGGAAGATTAGGGCCTGGAAAGTGAATGCACTTGCCAGGTCGACATTGCAGTTACAAACTGCACGCAGACACTGCAGTGGCAGGTCTGAGATCCCTTTATAGGGCTGCTTGTGTGGGTGCCACTGTCAGTGCTGCGGTCTACTAGCAGCATTTGATTTACAGGCCCTGGCACTCTCAGTGCACTTTACTAGGGTCTTACTAGTAAATCAAATATATCAAACATGGAAACACCAATCTATAACACAATTTACAACAGGAGCACTTGCACTTTGACACTGAACAGCAGTGAGAAAGTGCGCAGAGACACTAAACCAGTCAAAATCGGGAGGTCAGAAAGCAAAAAGACAGAGGAAATATATATACATATATATTTCTCCAACAACCTGCTCAAATTAAAGAACAGGACCGACAACACAGAATCCCCTTGCACTTCTTTATTCAGACACGGTCCACCATTCTGAACGCGTTTCGGCCGCGGTTCCGGCGTTTTTCAACATATATATATTAGTAGTAAGCAATCAGACTATACCTCTGCACATTTTTATAAATGTCCATTATTGTCCACACTTCAGAACTCCCCTGGTAACACCATCACAATAACTCTCAAGAAGATATTTGTCACTGTGGCGTTCCAAGTAACTCCACCAGGTAAAGTTTATACTGGCTTCTAAACATTCTTTATATTTGGTGATTAACCAATTGCACACATTTACCTTTCAGGTAGCAGAGATGAGATTTTTAGTTTTGCACAAAGGGGCAGGAAGTCTGCTTTGTGTCTCAGGCCTAGGAGTGATGGCCCAGTGGAGTGGGCAGAGCAACCAGCCTGCTTCACAGAGTTATAGGTATAATTGGTGCGACTGGTGCTGTGGCACCAGGTCACAATGGTACGAGGAGCCAGCTAAACCCCATGTCTGTTTTACGATTCTTCCTAATTTGCATTAGGGCCCAGTAGCCACTTGCTCTGACACTGTTGCTTTGGGCCTCTGAGTAATGGGAGAGGGGTGTGGAAAATTGTAGCAGAGAAGACACCTTACTTTGGGCATCAGAGAGAAGACATTGACTGGGATGGGGCAAAATTGGAGCTCATGCTTTTAACAAAGGGAGACATCTCACTTGGCGAGGCAGTAGCTATCATCGGTGAAGCAGGTACAGCAGCACTGGGGTCCAGGGGTCTGTGGACCCCATTGTATTACAATTATGTCTAACTTTAAATTTAAAAAAAAGGGTTTGGGGGTCATTTTCCTTGCTAGCATTAGGGCAGAGGGCACCTTTGCTGCAAAAGGGAGGGGGTGGCAACAACAAGTTCATTTTGTGGCCTAATGAACAAGTTACTTACCTTCGGTAACGATATAACTGTAAGAAAAATAGGTTAGTGATAGATTCCTTACCTTAGAATTACCACCAGGCGTCAGACTGGATCCGGAAAGTTTTTCGTCAGCAGTACCCCTGCGCGTCGGTCGACTCCGCGTTCGTCGTCGTGGTCGCAGGGATGCCGTCGCAGCAGCTACATAGACACCGCCCACGCGCGATGACGTCAGTTCTTTCATTTTCCGCGCCAGCAAGCGCAGATCCGGAGAGAGCGGTACCCCCAGTCATTTTTTGACTGACTTTTTTCTCGACTTTTGTCGACACCGTTTTTTGAGTAACGACTCCTGGTGCACGAGGGATGCCTGGCTTCAAGGCTTGCAGTTCCTGTAACCGACCGATGTCGGTGACGGATCCGCACCGCGTGTGCCTCTTCTGCCTGGAGCGCGACCACGACCCCAAACCGTGCTCCGACTGCCGGACCATGAATCCGAAGTCTTTGCGGGAACGGTCTCGAAAGCTTCTTGAGGCCCAGCAGTCGGCTCTGCGCCGTTCGAGGTCCCGGTCGCGTAGGAGGTCGAGGGACCGGTCACGGAGCCACCACCATTTTTCGTCCAAGTCTTCGCACTCAGGGTCAGGTAAGTCGAAGCACAAGAAGAAGTAGAAGAAGCATCGTTGCTCTTCGACTTCTCCCCGTCCGTCGGCCGATGCGACGAAGGATGCAGGTGGTGCCCCTCCCGCGGCTCCGCGTGCGGAGCCGGAATGGTCGGCTCTGGGTTTCTCCCCTTCCCGGGACCTGGAGCAAACCCTGCCCAGCTTCATCAGTTTTACGCAGCGAAGCATGCCATCTTTGGGCAGCCCGACTCCGCCGGCGCGCCTTCGGGCCCCACAGACTCAGCTGGGGGCCCTGGGCCTTCGACGCCGGCGGCTTCGGCCTTGGCACCGCAGGGCCCCCTTGGATCCAGGCCTGGATTCGGATCGGGCCGGTTGACCTTGTTACGCCTCCCCCGGCACAATTTCCACCGGCCCCACGTCCACAGCCGGCGTCGGCTGTGTTCCCAGCCGACATCGCCCCCGGCCTCCACCTCGAGGTAGACACGGAGCCGGACCGGCGTTGACCGACACCGGACCCGGCGCCGACGGGTACTTTTGTGCCCCTGTTCTACCCTGGCTCTTTGAGACCAGATTGGCAGCCAGAGGAGGGTGAGGAGGACTGGAAGGGGTCTGGAGACCCTTTAACCGACCAGTTAGTTTATGAACAGGACTGGAGAGAGGAACTGGGGGAAGCCAGTGGTCTGGATACCTCACCAGACCATGGCATGTTGTCTCCTCCTACCGTGGCTACGGAGGAGGGAGCGTCGTACGCAGTGGTGTTGCGTAGGGCGGCCGAGGCTCTCCAACTCGAGCTACCTACGGTGGCAGTCAGGACTAACCTCCTGACAGAGGTGCTTCAACCAGCGGCGAGCTCTTCGGAACCCCTGCTGCCGTTTAATGAAGCCCTGACGGACATCCTTTTGGGCACCTGGTCCAGGCCCAAAACAGGGGCTCCTGTGGACAGGATGATTGCTCGACGCCACCGCCCGCCCCCAGGCGACCCCACTTTCCTCTCCCAACACCCCACCCCTGAGAGCTTGGTGGTCCAAGCCTCCACCTCCAAGGGCGCATTCCCTACCGCTCCACCGGACAGGGAATCCAAAAAGCTGGATCATCTTGGGAAGAAGATGTTTTCTTCCTCCAGCTTGGGACTGCGGTCGGTAAACACTGCATGTCTATTGGGCTGTTACACCCACTCCATGAGGGACACGGTTGCGCAAGTGCTGCCTCAGTGCCCGGAGGAGGCCCGGGCCGTACTCTCTCGGGCGGTTGCCGAAGGGAGAGACACAGCGAAGTTTACCATCCGCTGTGGGCTGGATACCGCCGACTCACTAGGCAGGACGATTTCCACGTCAGTAGCCCTTCGACGCTACGCCTGGTTGAGGTCGACTGGTTTTTCCGGGGATGTTCAATCCACTCTTATGGACATGCCCTTTGATGGCCGTCGCCTTTTCGGCGACAAGGCAGACAACGCGCTGGAGCGCTTTAAGGACTCTCGGGCTACGGCCAGGTCCTTGGGCCTCTCCACCACCCGCCCTGCGCAGTCTGCGTTTCGCCCCTTTCGTGGCTACAGAAGGGGTGCCCCGCCACGTCCCGCCCAGAGCCACAGGCCGGCGCAAGCTGTTCAGCCTCTGCGCGGCTGGGGACGTTGGAACCAGCGCCGTTTTTCTGGGGGCCAGCGGGCGGGCCAGTTCACCACAGCCCCCTCTGCAGCAGCCTCCAAACCCTCCTAGTCCGACCTTTCAGGGCCACCAAATGCCAGTGGGCGGCAGGATTCGCCATCACCTCCCCCACTGGCGCACCATCGCGTCGGACAGGTGGGTTTTGCAGATAGTCTGAAGGGGCACTCCCTCCCCTTCGAGACTACCCCCCCATCCATGCCACCTCAGTACCATCGCATGTCGGAGGATCATCTGGCCCTTCTCCAACAGGAAGTTTCGCCACTCTTGGCCAAGGGAGCCATCGAGCGCGTTCCTGTCCCAGAAGTAGTTTGTGGTTGCTATTCCCACTACTTTCTGGTGCCCAAGAAGAACAAAGGCCTGCGTCCTATCTTGGATCTCAGGAACGTCAACCGCTTCCTCCGGAAGGAGAAGTTCAAAATGTTGACGCTCGCTCAGGTCTTGTCTGCCCTCGACCCTGGAGACTGGATGGTAGCGTTGGACTTGCAGGACGCTTACTTTCACATCCCCGTCCTGCCGGCCCACCGGCGTTACCTGGGGTTCACGGTAGGCCACAAGCACTTTCAGTTTACCGTGCTCCCCTTTGGCCTTACCAGCGCCCCTCGGGTGTTCACGAAAGTGATGGCGGTGGTCGCAGCTCATCTGCGCAGATCAGGGGTTCCAGTCTTCCCCTATCTCGACGACTAGCTGGTGAAGGCGGGCTCGCCCCAGGCTGTCGTCTCCCACCTCCAGACTACGGCCGACCTCCTGCATTCGCTGGGGTTCTCCATCAACGTGCCGAAGTTCACACCTGACCCCCTCTCAGAAGCTCCTCTTCATCGGAGCGGTTCTGGACACGACGCAGTTTCGGGTTTATCCTCCCGAGCAGCGAGTCTGGGATATTCGGGCTATGATTCTGATCTTTCAGCCTCTATCCTGGGTTTCGGTCAGGATGACCCTCAGGCTGCTGGGCCTGATGGCCTCCTGCATCCTGCTGGTGGACCATGCCAGATGGCATATGCGGGCTCTGCAGTGGGACCTGAAGTTCCAGTGGGCACAACATCAGGGGAATCTGTCCGATTGTGTCCAGATCTCGGAGGGCACTGCACACCAATTGCAGTGGTGGCTTACGAACCAGGATTGGGTCAACGGCAGATCCCTCTCCCTTCCTCAACCAGAGTTCACAGTGGTGACCGATGCATCACTTCTGGGATGGGGCGGCCACATGGGGGAGGCGGAGATCAGAGGCCTCTGGTCTCTGGCGGAGTCCGGGCTCCACATCAACCTTCTGGAGCTTCAGACGATTTGTCTTCCACTCAAAGCATTCCTTCACTCTGTCCGGGGAAGAGTGGTGCAGGTGTTCACGAAAAACACCACCGCCATGTGGTACTGCAACAAACAGGGCGGGGTGGGGTCGTGGACCCTATGTCAGGAGGCCCTCCGCCTCTGGACATGGCTGGAACATCAGGGCATATCCCTGGTGGTTCAACACCTGGCAGGTTCCCTGAACACCAGGGCGGACGAACTCAGCCGCAGGTGCATGATGGATCACGAATGGCGTCTTCACTCGGAGGTGGTGCAAGGTCTCTTTCAGCAGTGGGGAGAGCCTTGATTAGATCTATTCGCCACCGAAGAGAACGCGCAATGTCAGCAGTTCTGCGCGTTGGAATTTCCAAGGAGGCACTCGCTAGGCGACGCTTTTCGTTGCGAGTGGAGTTGCGGTCTTCTATACGCCTTTCCGCCTATACCACTTCTGCCCAGAGTGCTGAAGAAGATCAAGCACGACCGGGCCCAAGTCTTTCTTGTGGCTCCGGATTGGGCACGAAGAGTCTGGTATCCCGAGCTGCTCAACATGGCCATCGATCCTCCGATCCGAGTGCCTTTTCGGGAGGCTCTTCTGTCGCAGCAGCAGGGGACGGTCCTCCACCCGAACCTGTCCAGCCTCCACCTCCTTGCATGGAGATTGAGCAGCGGCAGTTGTCGTCGTTTGACCTGCCTCCCGAAGTCTGCGATGTTATCTTGGCAGCCAGGCGTCCCTCCACTAAGACGGTATACGCCTGCAGATGGAACAAATTTGTGGCATGGTGCACAGTAAAGGCTGTGGATCCTCTTTCCGCCCCTCTTTCTGAGGTTCTCTTGTTCCTCCTTTCTTTGGCCCAGCAGGGCTCTGCTCTGGGCACTCTAAAAGGCTACCTCTCAGCTATTTCAGCCTTCCTTCGGCTTCCTGATCAGCCTTCTCTTTTCAAGTCCCCTGTTGTAAATAGATTCCTTAAGGGCATTACTCATCTTTTTCCTCCTGTTCCCTTCGTAATGCCCCATTGGGACTTGAACTTGGTTCTTACCTATCTTATGTGCGCTCCCTTTGAGCCGCTACATAACTGTCCTCTCAGGCTTCTCACTTTGAAAACTGCCTTTCTGGTGGCCATCACCTCTGCTCGCAGGGTGAGTGAGCTACAAGCCCTTTCTTCCAAGCCTCCCTTTCTGGCTGTCCATCCGGACAAGATCGTCCTTAGAACTAGACTTTCCTTTCTTCCTAAGGTGGTTACTTCTTTCCACATTGGCCAAACCATCACTTTGCCCACCTTATTTCCGCCTCCGCATCCTTCCGCCTCCGCATCCGCATGCTGACTTTGGAACAGGGGAACTTCGGGGGGGGTTCAAGTCCCAGCGTTCACTCAACATCCTGTGATTATTGGAAAATCTTACTTTGTGTAATGTAATTGGAGGAGATTTCTTGCTATTGAGGGCCACAGTTATCATTACGGCAGCAGGTGCAGTTGCATTGGGGCCGAAGAGTGTGACAAGCTCACAACACCCCAATTATGGGTTAATTTATGTTTTTGTTTGATGAATTTGCTCTTTTATAAGTCTCACATTTATTGTGGATTACACGGCATAGAAAACATCTCCGTGCAACGGTTTAATAAGCACTGCCCCCATGCTCAGCCCTCCCCCTCAATCCTTGCCATAATGATTGGAGGAGGCCCGGACTCCAAAACATTTTATTTGGGGGGGCTTAAAACAAAAAAGTTTGAAGACCTCTGGTGTAGGCACAGTTAACGTTCCGTAAACAGATGTGCTTTCAATTTCTTTCTGAATTGTAGGAGGGTTAAGTCAGGTGTGATGTTGATGGGACTGTTGTTCCAGATCCAGGTAACCTGGTTTTCTCTTTCTTGTAATTTGTCTTTAGTTAGATAATTTCCTGGCTCCTGGAGTGACGAAGAACCACACCTGAACAGATAATGTCTTGGCCATATTTTGTGTCATTTCTGATGGCCTTCAAAAGAAGTGTTAGTCTTGAAGATGCTATGGGCCTGCACGTGGAGCCAGTGCAATTCTTCATACCCTTGATGAGATAGGACAGCTTTTTAGGATACCTTTCGTGGGGGCCAACACTGTGTCCGGGAAGCTGTTAAGCATAGCACTGCCTCTATTCGGATAGGAGCGAACAACCCTTGCACTATTATTCAAAAGTTGGTTCTGGCAGTAAGGTTTCAACTTTCTTTGAGAGGGAGTGCTGGTACCACGCTGCCTCGGTTTTCTTGGCTATGTGTTCTTTGAATGTTGCTGGAATTACATCTTTAGGTGCATCTTAGCCCAAACTGCCAAAGTGAATTTTTAAAATAGAAGGCAAACTTCACCAATGCAAACTTTCACAAGCAGTGACAGAATCTTTACATCCTCGTAATTTTTAAAACAAGCAAGTTGGTGCAACTTCTATGTTTTAAATCAGACAATTATGCTACTATGATTTATATCTTGAAAATGAGAGAGTGCAAGGACATTGTAACACTAAGGTTTTACCTGCAATGTGATAGGGCTGCAAGGCAGAATATCTATTGTGCTTTTCATCGTATATGTAGGTGCCTGAAAGTTTTGATGCACTCACATTGGGTATTTATCTGGTACACCCTGGGCCCGATTCACAAATGTGTACTTAGACCTGGAGGTCTAACTTTACCTTTGTGAACTGGGCCCTTAGACTTCAGGTCTAAAGCTTTGTGAATTTGGCCGCATGTGAGCAAACCTTGCACACATTTACTGTGGACGTTTATGCTGCTCAAATATGCCAGTTACTATGTTTTGCAGAAGAAAAAAAACATTTGCACTGACAGAGATCCAAAATACTAGCATGCTGGGTTCATAAGTATTTAAAAATCAGCCACGCTCTGCGATGGCGAACCAGACTACCTGAACATGAAAGGGTAGCCATGATCATTTTGCTTCACGCACAGGATGACTCACTACAACATTAACATGAAGAGAACTGAAAGCTTCAATAAGCCACACAAATCATCGACAATAACTGCCCACTTCGACCCAGAAACTAGGATAGCAACTTCTGTTTTTTTTCCAAGGACTAAGGAAGGAAGTGGCTGAAAGGCAAACAGAAGTTGCTGATACTCACTAGAAAATCAATGAAGGTCACATCTCCAAAATCAATGGAATCTGTTACAAATAGAGTATCTTTCTACAAAAGGTAATAGAATCTAGCATTTAAAAAAAACATCAGTATACAATACTCAGACCACAACTGTCAGCTAACAATAGTTCAATCCGTTACAGAAACCAAATTCCACCAGTAAATGGAACCTGTGCTGTCTGAAACAGAATGGTGCTTTTGGATTATAAGTACACCTTCAGCCTTCTCGCTAAGAGGCCAGCTGCCCTGTGACAAAAGATCTATTGAATTACTCTTTCAATTGCTGATATAACAAAACGTTTTCTTTCAGATGCCAACGATTTGTAATGCTGGTTTATTTATACCCAAAGTGTGCAGAAAATAGGTACAGTGTGCGCTTCTCGAAATTATATCAGGCATAACTGAGGACAAGTGACTGACTCATTTATAATTATTTGTTTTAATTACATTTGTGCACATTAGTAAGACGTTGATGCATAGAATGGATTTCGTTGGAGACAGCACCGAAACTTACTAATCATGTTATGCAGTGATAAAATGTTACTTTGGCGACAAATAAAATTTGGTATCATCAATATGTTTCATGAGAAGCACAACGCTTGGTAAGAAGGGATTACTTGGAACAGTTTGTTTTTCTAGTTAATAAAAGTTTAGATTGCTGAACATCTATCTGATTGCCAAGTCTCTGGCGTAGACGTTCACAGAAGACTAAGTGCAATCAGGACTGATCCCGTTGATTAACACTCTGAAGGTACATGCAAGGTAAATGCAGGTATTCTGCGTTGATTCACAGTATTATTATCGCCTACATGTGACCTAAGTTGAAAATAAACGCATCCATTTTGAAGGGGCGTGGCTGGCAGCCCTTGGAGTAGACCAGGTTATCTTCTGGCTCAGCTGCCGACTGCCCGGCAATGAAATTAATCTAGCAGAATTTCCCACTCTAGAATGTGGAGACACCTAGTGTGTCTGGGGAACCAATGCTGGGCGTTGGGACTTTACGCAGAGAGACATGACTGGAGAGCCCCTGCCTCCGCGAACTCAATATGGCAGCGAGGGAGATGGGTGGAGTGCATATGGAGGCAGAATAGCAGCAGACCTAAGGGTTTGTGGACCCAACGAGACTCCAGCTAGGTGGCCTATTCTGGAGCTCTAGACTGACTATCTGCCCAGCATGTGCAAAGATATGGTCACAGCCAAGTTCGTAGGTGTGGGACAAACTGTTCCCTCTTGGAGCAAAGTGCCGGATTCCTTTGTGGTGAGACCAGGCTCGCACACTTGAAAATACGGGGTGAAATGACAAGGGTGGAAACAGGTTGTTGCACCCCCTGTTTGGAAAGATGCACCAGTTCTTGAGCTAATGAAGAGGGCGAAAAGCTGACCTGCCAGTCTTTGCTTTGGCCTTGCGGGAGGAACCGAAAGAGGAGCTCATGAGTTCTGTGGGGCTACTTACAGCTGAAGGGGAGCTACTTACAGCTGTAGAACCAATGATAATCCAACTGGCATTATCTCACAACCATCCAAATCTGCCCTCCTTTGATGCCAAGCACACACCAGTACCAACTGCACACAAAGTATTGGTTTCACAATAGCATCCACAAACTAAATGACTTTGGGGTGCCATATGACCAAACAGTAGCACAAATCTTACTAGAATAGCCTGCTTGCTTTAGATTCTGCAACAGCTGGGGTCCAAAGTCCCTTGCTCACTTTGCCACTGGATTCAAGCTAGCCTGGCTGATGAGGGGTGTTACCCCAAAACCAGTCCCAGGATGCTTGTTTCCGGTCCAGGGAAGACCTGGCTTGGCAATTCGGGTTGGACTGTTCCCATGAGGAACTGGATCAAGACTGATTTGCATATGGCTGGGTCTGAACTGGGGTGGCGAAGAACGAAGATGGATTCAACCCAGATCTGTGACTGGGGGTGAGCGTCTGAAAAGTTTCAGTGCTCCGTCCATCATCTCCTTGTGTTTGCTTTGTCCAAAGTCAATGGGCCAGAGGACACAGATAGGGTCCCAAGCCACCTTGCAAAATCAAAATGAGCAAAAAAAAAAACAGATGAAGCATCAAACTTCTGTTCCATTACCTTCGCCACAAAGGACAGCAAAGCAGCTCATTCCTTATCTCTTAAAATCATAGCAATGACGAATGAGGTTAAATTAGACAATTTAGACACTAGCCTGAAAGCCATAAGGATAACAGAGGCACTGGAAAACAAAATCGATACTGTGCCTATTAAGAGCGAGTCAGAATCACGCAGTGGGAAAGACTGACCATGAAAGAACGCCAATTGAATGCATCAATCCCAGAAATGAAGACACCACAAGAACATGTTGCTGTGTTAACAAATAGAGCCAGTTTTCGAGAGGTCCGAGATGAACACATCTAAGTGTGCTTAAGAACGAATACCATCAGACTGGTGGGCCTACCTGAAGGGATAGAAGTTGGCAGATGTAAGTGTTCCTGGAAGATTGGTTGAGTAAGACAAGAAGATTGGTTGAGTAAGACAATCACTCATGAGGGACTCTCTAACTTTTTCATGACTAAGCAAGGCTCACCACGGACAGTGGTCTATTACTTCAGAAAGTCGGGCAAAATGGATTCTTTGAGGTGGGAAACAGCAAAGTATTCCTCTTTCTGGACTACACAGCAGTGCAACAGAAGAGAGCTCCTTCAGAGAAATAAAGACCACAATATATAAGCTTAGACTTTGTTATATGCTGCTCTTCCCTGTCAAGCAATTCTTGATGGAGAGAAAACAAGTTTTTTCAAGGATACCATGGAGGCTCACAGAAGGAAACGGTGGGCTGCACCTAATGAAAAGCATGTGGATTCAGAACCCCTGCCTCAATGGAGTTGCAGGATCCATAGATGACAGAAGCAACAGTTTTCGGGCCCCCTGGGCATGATCTAGAGAAAGAAAAGACTCAAAGCTCCTTCAGAGGTGCGCAGGCAAGACATGGTGCACAGAACCACAGCCTTAATTGATTTTCGTGCCACTCCATTGGATGCAGCTACAGACACCGGGCTGATGATGGAGGCTGCTACACTTACCCCCAGATCTGCAGACCACTTCTTGCAAGGTCAGTAGCGATGAGATTAGGACAGTGGCCCCTTGCAAACTTCTGATGAGTTTTCTAAATAGTTGAATTTGTTGCACAATGATAAGGGGAAATCAACATCCAACCTCACTAGCTCGGGTATCTGGAGAAAGTGAGAGTTCATGACCCACATGGGAACCGGGTTCTGAAACATATCGTTTTTTGGGGGGGAACAGGCAGGCAGTTACTAGCTAGGGTTGTGTGAGTCCATCTAACAGGTATATGGAAGCAAAGGCATCAGCATGGCAGTGCAATTAAAATCCAGAAACACAGTAAATGTCATACATGACTTGGGAACCACTTTGGGGAGTTAGACAAAGCGTCATTGTTGCACATCACTAGGACAACACAATCCAAATATGTCCTTTTCCAGGAAAGTTAGGGGGGCCCAGGATCCTATCAAAGAGATTCAAAATTCACACACACTAGAAAAGAAGGCGGTGCAAATTGCTTTCCTACAAAAGACACATCTCATAAAGTGAAAAGCTGAAAAAAAAGAAGGGGACGGCAAACATTTTACACAATCCACTTCGCATAAGCAAGTGGCACTTTAATATGGTTCAACACGGACATTGACTTTGTATTGAGGAAAGAACACAGAGATGATGAAGGCAAATGTATACTCATCCCGGTAGAACTGGATCTTGGCCCATCTGTAATACACAATCTCAATATTTATACACCCAGTGTACCATAACCTCACTTCCGAGATCATATGTCAACACACATAGCCATAGTAGTTCATCTCCCATGATCCTGGGGAGGGAGATTTCAAGAGTCTAGTAAATGAATACCTGGACAAATTAGCCAACACTGGGCACAACTGCATGTAGTGTACAACACTGTCATATTACTGGGGCAGGTCTCACTTTTCACCCTCTTATCTGCAGTCTAAACTGGTACTGCTTGGCCCTATTTTGAAAGGGGGTCAGAGCTTATTATGCACATGGAATCATGAATTCCATCATTGATAGTACACACATATACGCTCAAATTTATATATTAAGTGACAGCTCTTGGCCACACTCTTAAATACGCCATACGCCGACGCGTTTCGGCCTTCAGTGTGAGCCGGTGGTGTGTTTAAAAGAAGGTCTTCCTCAGGGCTGTGAACTTTGTGGACACGTGAAAACTGCTGAGTTCAGCTACTTTTCCAGAGTATCTGAGAACTTCCTTTGTTGATGGGTTATTCCGTGTTTAGTTTCAAGGTTTGGCCCTTAAGCCAAGGTAGTTTTAGGCACTTCAAAATGAGGTTTTTTTTAATTTTTTGCGCCTTGGATCCTACTTAAGTTCAGGCGGTCAGCTAACTCTGGAAACCGATTCTCCGTATTAGCGTGTGCCGCGATGGCGTGCCATTCCTGCCTCTAAGAAGCACTCAAGGTTGTGATCTGGGGGTTAGTCAGTGCTGCACAAAATATAGGCTTGCAGACATTGGAAGCTGAATTAAGATGCTGCACAAAGCTAGGAACGAACAATCCTGAAAAAGTAACTAGCCTCAAAGCGTAGAGAAAACTGCACGTGTGTTAGACAGATTTTAGGTATTTGATTATGGGGAATATAATGCAAGACAATATTCTCATGGCAACACAACTGGTTATTTTCTCATTTAGATGAGCTAGGGCTGCCCAGTCACAACATTACAGCTGGCTTTGATCTTGCAACTAGAAATGAATGCTACTTTTGACAAGTATTACACATTGCACAAGCACAAACCTGGACCATAATCTACTAAGCCTCTACTTTTAGTGAGTCACATTACATGCACTACAACTGGACATGGGAGAAGCACTGGATATATCTCTCACCATAAAAGAAATAAAAGGAGCAATGACACACAAATATACTTGAATGACTCCTCTGCCTCAGACATCCAATGCCTCAAACACACATTATCCAGACCTGGATGCCCAGGGCCTACCTGAAGCTCAACCCAACCAAGACAGAATTCAGGTTATTTTTTAAGAACAACAAACAAGAAACCTGACTTAATGACACAAACCTTGATACCTTCGAACACCAAGTTTCACCAAATACCAAGTCACTTGGATTCACCATGGAAACCAATTTCACCCTCGAGGAATCCACTGCCAAATAAAAAAAGACTCTTTGTTAGCAGCTCTTTCTTCTAATGAAACTGAAACTGTTTCTTCTAGAAAGCAACTCCAGAACTTTTGCCAAGCCCCCTGGATTTTTGGGAATGTCATGCTTCATGGCCTACCCTACTCCACACTGGCACCAATTAAGGGAAATCCCACACACAGCAGTACGTCTCATCGATGGCTCAAGGAACATGATCACATCAATCACACATCCTGATGGAACTCCATTGGCTCTCCTTGCCAGCCCCCACCATCTTCAAAACCAGCTGCATAATTTACAAAGCTATCACGACCCCAGATAATCTTGCAGACATGCTCCCCACTTTTGGTGGTTCTTGGCACATCTAGGACACCATCGGACTGCAGGCTAAAAGGTGTACAAAAGTAAAAACAATGCAGCAGTCCTTTTCTATTTATGTACCCAATATCTGGAACAACATCACTGCATCCATCAGGACAGCCTCAACTCTTCTCCAATGTATTTATGTATTTATTTAATCTTTAAATTGCATCCCTAGATTACAATTAAAAACCACAACAATAAGTTGGCCATTAAACTAAATTGCATCTCACCACTTAGTAAGAACATACAACCCAGCTGTAATCTTTTTATTTCTAAATAATGTTGCAGGTCAAGCTGGAAACTACGATTTTTAGCATGCTTTATTAAATTACATTTTAAGGCGTAACTGGATAGATACGATCTCGCTTCATCATTATTTAGGGCCTACTGCTGTAAACAATAGGAATACACAGTCCCAAAAGTGTAAGCCTTTTTATTATCCCTAGCGAGTTCCTGCCAAATTACTTTTTTCAATGAATTTTCGGCACTCCTTAATAACTGATAAAAATATTGAATTATTTGACAGAAGGCATGAAAGGTAATACCCATCAAGCCCAGCTCAAGAAGAATCCTTTCAACAGAGCTGGAGGAGCTTACACCAAGGTAGAGCTTCAATAATACAGATTTAATATTGGAGATGGAGATAAATGAAGAAAGCAACATTGCTTTTATTCCATTTAAAGCAACAGGAACAACACTAGAAATGTACACCTTTAACAGTGAATAAACATCACTCCTTCCTTGTGCATTAAAAAACTGTAAAAGCCCAATTCCTGTAGACTTTGATTTTGCAGCCTGATAGGTGTTATATGGGACCCAAGACAAATTATTTGAAATGTTTACACCTAAATATGTATATTCTTTTACCACCTCCAATCTTTGTTCATTAAAAAACCAAGATCTAGGAGATTTGATGCCTCTGGCGCCGATTATCATAACTTTAGTTTTCCTGTTATTTACAGTTAGATGCTAAAATGTACAATTGTTTCTATAAGTCAATTGAGGTACGAGACAATAGTACTAAATCATCCGCATATAATAGGATAGAAACCTCCCTTGATCCAAACTTAGGTGGATCAGTAATCTCCTGTTTTAAAATAATGGGAAAGTCAGGCATATATAAAGAAAATAACAAAGGAGTTAAAATTCAATCTTGCTTAAGGCCATTATCAACTGCGATTTTACAAAAAATTCATTTTCTTAGCCCAAGAGGGCTGAATCTTCAAATTAACAGAATGAAGGGAGATCAGTGGAGACAATACTTCAGAGAGTATACCTTGTCTCACAACTTTATGCCAAAGAATAGAAAGATCAACAGAATCAAAGGCACTGCTGAAATCAACAAATGCCTTGTAGACCTTCATTTTATACAACCTCAATCTATTGAGGAGTTGAAGACACTGCTCCTTAAAGAACACTCAATACAATGCATTCCACAGTCAACAAACCAGTTACCTCTCCTATTACTCAGTGATTTTATGCTTGCCTTTGACCGTGTATAGCACTCTGCATCCTTTTGGCTAGGTTTGCGCTACAGATATACCACATACATGTATACAGCAATGATGCAATTAGCCAGGGGCAAGGGGCTGGAAAGCAGTGGCTCCCCTATTGAGTTCCATGCCACATATAGGGACATTCTGGTGCTGAATAGTAGTGTGGCCCTAGCATTTGGATACAGACATGGTCACACTACCCCACACCAGGTAAGCGGTTATTTTGTTATTACCCAAACCCTGCTGTGATCTGACATATGTGACATCACATTGCCCGCTATCATTTCTCAACTTGAAAATACTGGGAAAAAATTCTGGCTACAGGTCTTGCATTTGCTTGTGCACTCCAGAGCATATCAGTTTCGTTCTGAGAAGGAGCACCACCCCCAATATTTGCATATTATTTCACATTTTGGGCGGTCCTCGACCAGGGCCACACGGCGGCCCACATCCTTCTAGACCTCTCTGCAGCCTTCGACACCGTCTCCCACCACACTCTTATCGCCAGACTCCACGATGCCGGCATAAAGGGCACTGCCCTCGACTGGATCCGCTCTTTCCTCACCGGCCAGACCCAAAGAATCACCGCCCTTTCCTCTCCGAACCCACAGAGATCAACTGTGGAGTACCCCAAGGATCATCGCTCAGCCCCACGCTCTTCAATATCTACATGGCCCCCCTCGCCGCCATCGTCAAACAGCACGGACTCAGCATAGTATCCTACGCCGATGACACCCAGCTCGTCCTCTCCCTCATGAAGCAACCCGACACCACCAGACTCAGCTTCCAGGAAGGAATGAAACACGTCACATCCTCTACTCGGAGAAGACAGAAGTCCTCGTCCTCAGACCCACCCCCTCAGCATGGGACAACACCTGGTGGCCCACCACCCTCGGCAACCCCCCCCACTCCGACCGCCCACGCCCGGAACCTCGGCATCATACTCGACTCCTCCCTCACCATGACCCGACAGATAAACGACGTCTCCTCCACATGCTTCAACATCCTCTGCATCCTCCGCAAGACCTTCAAGTGGATCCCCCCTGAATCCAGGAAGACCGTCACCCACGCACTCATAACAAGTAGACCGGACTACGGAAACACCCTCTACGCCGGAATCAACAAATCCCCCTGCTCCGAAAACTCCAGATCATCCAGAACACCGCTGCCAGACTAGTCCTTGGCATCCCACGACATGAACACATCACCCACCACCTACGAGACCTTCACTGGCTCACCATCGAGAAGAGAGTTACCTTCAAGCTACTCATGCATGCCTACAAATCCCTCCACAACACCGGACCCCAATACCTCAATGAAAGAGTCTCCTTCCACGTACCCAAGAGAAACCTCCGCCGCCCTCCCCTCGCCGAAACCCTGTGCATCTGCAGAGCCAGAGCCGACGTAAGAGCCTACTCCTACATCACGGCAAAGACCTGGAACGAGCTCCTGCTCAACATCAGACGTTCCCCCACACTGCACACTTTCAGGAAGAGCCTCAAGACCTGGCTTTTTGGCTGGTTTAGAGCTGCATGCCTCCCCGCGCCTTGAAACCCTCGTGGGTGAGTAGCGTGCTTCACAAATCCCTGATTGATTGATTGATTGTGGCAGAGGGGATAATTGATGCAGCAGTGGCTTCGATCAAGACTTCAAGAGAGCTGCATGATATTGTTCATGTTCTCGGTCTGAAGTCTTTAAAAAGCAAAATTCTAGATCCAATAAATGTTTTCTTTTAGCATTTAGCAGCTTGAACCTATCTCTATATATAAGCTTTTACGACAATCTTTTGGTGAATTTTCCAATGGAAATGCCTTTAGGTCCTCATCTTTTGTGCTATGTCTAAGCATATCCAAAAAGCAATGTAAGCTGAAAATATAAATGGTGTAAATATGCCCCCTGCCTCTAGAGTATCCGAGATTTTGCATTTTACTGTACCTTGTTTTAATCTCTACTACAAACTACATTTTGAGATCTTTCTAATAACAGCCCTCTGGTGCTTTTGTTAAATGGATGAAATCCTTCACCCCAGTGAAGAAACATGGATAAAAAGAACGAGGCTGAGCCCTATCAGTCAGAACCATGTAATATAGTTGTGAGACAAAGGGCACATCTACCACTCTTTCAGTGACCGTAGTCTGCTCACTTTTAAAATAAATGTGGCAATATCTTTTAATATCAATGCATGTGCCTTGTGTTGGCATTTGCAAATATGAAGAACAAACAGATGCTTACAGGCAGCTAGATCAATGAGCTCTAAAATGAACTCCTTGGTGGGAGCCCCTATATGAAAGCATGTTGAATTAAGTTTAATTGATTAAACTCAACAATGTGAAATTAGTTCAACACGATTTTTATTCTAAATTATATGTACATAAAATGACTGACTCCTGCTGGCACTTAGGGACTGGAACTCCTCTACAAGTGTCAAGTGGATGGCCTCCTGGGACCTGTTACAGGGACAAAAAAGAAGAAGGACCCTTGACTGCAAGAAGGCCCAACTAACCACTGAGGACTGGAGCCTGCAAGAGCGCTGACTGAAGAGAGACCTGATGCATAGAAGATTGACCTGATAACCTGGGGCTGCTAGAGTGACCAGGAGAAACTTTTCTAACGTTTTGCAAAAAGTTGGATTTAGTAATTTGTTCTAACTCTGGGGCATTGGGGCAACATGCTCAGGCTTCTTGAGGGAGGGTACAGTTTCAGCAAGCAAACAAATAGAAACAGCTTTGTCCCACTCATAGATTTTTGACAAGCTGAAAACAGTGAAACTCAAGTGAAAGGTGAAGGCTTCTAGCCTTGTGGAACCTTGAACAGCAACAGTTCTAGCCTTATGCTACAGGTGCATATTGAAAAGGAAAAAAGTGACTAAGCCTGAAGGTACAACTTTGGATCGGGGTGAACGTGCAAATGTATCCCTGCGACGAAGCGATCTTAGCGGCTAGGGAATCCAGTGTTGTCCTGCATAGAGCTTTTAGTGCCAAAACAAACAGCTTCAGCAGGAAATCAATGATGGCCGATTCAACTTCAAGAGACCTTCGCCGATTTCAGCCTTGGTTCTTGCCCCCACTGGAAGCCTCTGAGTTCCATAAAGTAGACTAAGTTCCAAGGTAAAAACTGAACCCAATTCTGTCTGCTTGCTGTAGCCGAACTCCACTCCATAGCAGTCAGCCTAAAATCATGCCTAGATCATTTTCATCTGCGAACAGATACCTTGCATTGATGCTTTACATTTTTTAGGAATGTTTTGCCTTAAAACTTTAAAAATTCACATCTCCAGTTACCTTTATCTGATTTTAATCGTTCTGGTGTATTTTTCCTCATTAGTTTTCTCCCTATGTTTCTAAATTGGATTGGACATTTTATTGTTTTGTTTTAAAGAACAAGTTACTTACCTTCTGTAACACTCTTTTTGGTAGAGACTATATTTAGCTGCAGAATCCCCACCTTTTGAATATTCCCTAGGCATCAAACTGGATCCAGAAACTTTTTGCAGTACCTCTGTGCGCCGGTAGGTGCCACTGTGTGGCTCCGCACTGACATTCGTTCCACTCTGGAAATGCGTGTGGGGCCAAAATAGGTGCTACTTGCACATGCTGATGTCAATTGCTTTCGAGTATGTGCCCGTCCCCAGACACAGAACCCAAAAAGCAAATTGGTATGACCAGAATGCAGATTCCTAGACTTGAGATGTTACTAATGGATAGAGTCCAATCACAGAACAGGGAGGCTGGGAGGGTTGTTGAGGAATCTGCAGCTAGGTAGAGTCTTTACCAGAAAGAGCTTTACCGAACATAAATAACACGTCCTTCTGACAGAGATTTCTAGCCGCAAATACTTTTGAAAAAATACCAAATCAGTACCAATTTGGAGGTGGGTCTGTGACTGGACTCAAACCAGAAAGTCCTGCAGGATCAAGCGGGCAAAATGCCCCTCTCGGCGAACCTGACTGTCCAGACAATAGTGCATCATGAACATATGGAGGGGGGCCCACGTAGCTGCATGGCAAATGTCCCGTACAAGGACTCTGTGTGCCAAAGCAATGGTAGCAGCTTTGGCCCTGGCAGAGTAAGCATGCAGTCCTTCCGAAGGCTGCTTTTTAGCTACTGAGTGGCAGATCTTAAGGCAGAGCCTAATGCAGTGGAAGATGCTTCTGTTCTCTAAAGCCTTGCCTTTCTTTGATCCAAAAAAACCCATAAACAACTGATTGTTCACCTGTTATTCTTTGGTACGACCTGTATAAAAGCTGAGCACTCTCTTGGGGTCCAAGCAATGGAGTCTCTCCTCCTCCTTAGAGGGGAGCAGTGGAGCAAGGAAGATCGACAAGGTGATGCCCATGTCCACAGAACCAACTTGTCTGGGAAGAAGGTGGTGTATGGTGGGTTGACACAGCGAGCTTCAAGCTCACTCACACGCCGTACGGATGTTAGGGTGATTAGAAACACTGTCTTAAGGGTGAGAAGCCGTAAGGTGCATTTGTGAAGCTGCTTGAAAGAAGTGCACATTAGAAAAGTAAGGACCGAGTTAAGGTCCCACAGTGGGATGACAAAGGGAGAGTGAGGAAACAAATGTTGTAATCCTTTAAAAAAATGCATACCGACTGGAGACTTAAACAGAGGGCTTATCTGGCAACCACAAAAAAGGCGAAAGAGCCAAAAGGTACCCTCTAACTGTGCCCAGAGCCAAGCTTTACTGGGCAAGGGGTAAATTAAATAACAAAACGTCACACAACCTAGACTGGAGGGGATCCATCTGTGGAGTGCCGCATCAAGACACAAATAGGTCCCAATGACAGCCATATACAGTTTTTGTCAAGGGGTGCCTGGCAGCCAAAATGATATCGACCACCTCCGGACGAAGGTCGAAGGTGATCAGCTGTTGTTGCTCAATCTACAAGCATGAAGGTGGATGCTGTGAAGGCCCGGTGCTGAACCCTACGCCGTTGCTACGACTGCAGGTCCTCCCAGAGAGGCCGCGTAATTAGAAGACAGATGTTCAAGCCCAGGAGTTCCTGATGCCATACTCTCTGTGCCCAATCCAGAGCCACATGAATGACTTCGACCCAGTTGGTCTTGAATCGGCTGGAAGGCATACAGGGGTTCTGAGTTTGGAAAGAGGCGGATCGAGTCTCTAAACGAGAGACGTCTTGGAAATTTCAACACACAGAAGTGCTGACAATGCACATTTTTGGTGGTGGCGAACAGATTGAGCCAACGTTCTCCCCATTCACGGAAAAGACCTTGCGCCACCTCCGGGAAGAACTGCCACTTGTGATCCACTAGCCGCTGATGGTTGAGCTTGTCCACTCTTGCGTTTCATGATCCTACCAGGTGGTTCACCACCAGGAAAATTCCTTGGTTGTCCAGCCATTTCCAGAAGTGCAGGGCCTCCTGGCACAGGGTCCGTGACCCACTCTATCTTGCTTGTTGCAATAACACATGGCAGTTGTGTTGTTTATGATCACCTGCATCAGCCTTCCCTTGATGGATGGAAGGAATATTTTCAATAAGAAGTGGAGGGCCCTCAGCACCAGCAGGTTGATATGAATACAGGACTCTGCCAGAGACCAGAGGCCTGTGATCTCTACCTCTCTCAGATGGCCACCCCAACTCAGATGAATCAGTAACTAATGTCAGCTCTTGGGTGGAGAAGGGAGAGGGGTCTGCTGCTGACCCAATCGCGGTACAGTAAGCACCAGTGAAGATCATTTGCAGCGTTCTCCAAAATCTGAACATGGTTAGAGAGGTCCCACTAAGACTTAATATCCCACTGCAGAGTCCACATATGTCACCTTTCATGCACAACCAGCAGGATGCCATTAGTCTCTGCAGCCTCAGATTCAACCTCACTGAAATCCAGGACAGAGGTTGAAAGATTGAGATCATAGCCTGAATGTCCTTGACTCTCTTCCCTTGGAGAAAGGCACGAAACATAACCATGTCGAGAATGGAGCGTCTGAGAAGGAGTCACATGTAAATTTGGCACATTGATGGTGAACCCCAAAGCTAACAGGAGGTTTGCCGTACTCTGGAGGTGGTTAACGACTGCCTGGGGCTAGTCTGCCTTCAACAGCCAGTCATCGAGTTAGGGGAAAACTGGCATCCCTGACTTCCCGAGTTATACTGCCACCACTGCCATCACTTTGATGAAGATCCAAGGGGCAGTGTTGAGACCAAAGGGGAACACAGTGAAATTAAAATGCTCCTGTTCCACCATGAACCGCAGGTAGCACCGATGGGCCTGCACGACGGGTATATGAAAATAGGCATCCACCAGGTCCAACAACACCATCATGTCTCCAGGGCCAAGGGCAGATTAGAACTTGGCCAGAGTGAGCATTTTGAATTTCTCCTTCTAGAGGAAGGAGTTGAGAGGATGCTGATATAAAATTAGGAAAAAGGCCTCTGTCATTCTTGGGCACCAGAAAGTAGTGGGAATAACAACCACATCATAGTTCTGGCACGGGCACCTGCTATATAGCGCCCCTTTGACCAAAAGTGATTGCATTTTCTGCCACAAAACAGAGAGATGGTGTTCTTCCGTCAGTCACTGGGGGGACGGTGGAAGGTGTGGTGGTGAGGAAGGGTAGGTCTTAACCTTTTTAAACAATTTTCAGGAATCACCTGTCTGATGTTATGGCCTGCCAACGCAACAAGAATTGCCGCTAAAGGCATGCTAAAGGGGTTTGGCAGATAAGGATGTGGGAGGTGGTGAACTGGAAGACCCGTTGATTTTGACTGTGAGGGCTGTGGGCACCATGGCCTCGACTGAGAAACTTCTGGGCACCTTGTGGAGGTTGGATTGGCTGGGTGGTATGGGGCGCCTCTGATGAAGCTGCTGATGTGGTTGGCGAGGTGAGGCAGACAAGCCCTGGGAATGTGCCGTGGCCCTGCACTCCTTGCAACGCTCAAGAGTGCAGTCTGCCTTGTCCCAAAACAGGCGAATCCTGTCAAACTGCATGTCCATGAGTGACGACTGAACATAGCCTGAGAATCCAGTGGACAGCAGCCAAATGTAGCAGTGAATTGCAACACTCATGCCAATGTCTCACCCTATGGAACTGATGGTGTCCAGGCAACAACGAATTGTGAACTTGGCACCGTCATGACTGTCCAGTATGGCCTGGACAAGGACTAGTCGAAGCTCTTCAGGGATCCCTGTGAGTACTTGACTCAAAGGGCATAGGAATAACAGGCAGCTGGAATTCACTGATGGAAGCGCCAAACTGGTGGACAACAAGACCCGTTTCCTGAATGTCTTCAACAGTTTTAACTCCTGATCAGGGGGAGTAGTAGGGAACGTACTGTTGTTAGTCTTACTTGCACCACCAAGCTTTCCGGAGAGGGGTGCTGATATAAGAATGCAGGGTCGCCCATGACTGGGCGGTGGCATTGTCAATCTGGAGGTTGACTGGGGGGATGGTGGGGCTCAGAGCAAGGTTTGACCCATGCACCCAACAAAGTATCCGTAAAGGCCTCATAAAATGCAAGAGGGGCTCAATGGATGTTTGCCCTGGCTGAAGGCCCTCTGTAAGAACATTGGTCTTTACCTCCAAGGTGGGGAGCTAGAGGTCAGGGACTTCAGTCACCCTATGCATTTACCATGTCGTAAGAAACACTCTGTTCAGTAGCAGGACCAGGGGGTGAAAGGAGCCCCGACTCAGGGGCGATCTCAAGGGCACTGGCTTCCTGCATGTCGTCATACCGATTCTCCTCATAATAAGGTTGGTCAATCTCATCCCGCATCGTAATCATTTTCCAAATCCGTGCCAAACAAGGAATGCAGGCTGTGCATCTGTCTTAGCCAAGGCAGATCTAATGGAGGTAGTGGGGCCTCCACAGCGGCAAAGCGGGGCCTCGGTCAAGGTCGAACCACACCGACTCTGCATCAGAGAGGACAATGGGGGCTGGGAACTGGTGTGGACAGAGGCGGGGGACTAAAGCATGCCAGAGGGAGTCAGCAGGGATCCAAAGAGTCAGAACATGGCCTTGCGGAACTCTTCGATCTGTTTAGGAGTAGCGAACGGCCTGAGTTGTGCCGGAACAAGTTGTGGGATCAGCTCCAAAGTCAAAAGACTTCTGTAGTGAGATCGAGATGTATGGTGCCACTCCTGTGCCTTATCAGAGGAGTGTGAGTGGCGGGAAGGGGCCAAGTCCAGCTTAGATTCCTGGTGTTTTTTCTTCGAATTACCTGAGGATTTTCATTGAGAGGAAGACTGGTCTTTGGAATGAAATTCTTGACATCTGGAGCTCGACTGGGACTGTGACTGAACTTTCAACTTGGACCGGTCTTGTTGTGGAGTCTTCTGGTGCTCAGGTATGTAAAGTTTTGCCTCGCATTCTTGTATGGCCTTTGGGTTCATCGATGCAAAGTCACTGCAGTCCTTAGGGTTGTGTGCTCAACCCCAGACACCACAAACAATTCTGAAGAGGATCTGCCACAGACATTTGTTTTTGACAGTCCTTACAGGGTTTAAACCTGCCGTTTTGGGAGGTTACATAACCTTGAACACTGTAAAACAATATTATGACCAAGGTAAGGGTCTCAAAGAGATGAGAGGTAGCTCTGGATCCTCATCTGGTGGCACAGAAAGAAAGAGACTGACGTAAGAACATGGGAGTAGCGCCTTTTCAGGCCCTGCACATCATTTTTATAGTGAAACGGCTTCACTGCAGAGCTGCAAGGTGCCACCTACTGGTACACAGAGTTGCTGCACAAACATTTCCGGATCCAGTCTGACACCTGGAAAATATTCAAAAGGTGAGGAATCTGTGTCTAGAAGTCTGTATCAGAAATTGTTAATACTGCATGACGTTTACATGCATTTCTCTGGGGATTGCCAGCTGCTAGTGACAAATCTACTAGTGTTTGAGCAGATGTTCTCTAAGAACTTTGTTTTAGCCTGTCCAGATTATGTTTATTATGTTGGTAGGTGGTCCACTCCCAATGAATAACTCAATTGTTGACACCTACTGTCTCTAAGCTCAGTATATGGCGATCTACCCCTGTTCTGAAAGATGTATATACTTTCTTTTCAAGCAAAATGGGTAGTGAATCAAAGAGGGGGGGGGAGAGATCCTGCTAGAGGAAATAGATTTTTGCTATTCTGGAGCAAGAAGAAAGTTAGCTTAAAGTATGAATTTGGCTACCTTCCCCCAATGTGATTTCACCCGAACTGCACAGTTCACACCATATTAAAGGAAGTGTTGGCCAGGTTAGGGAAAACTCAGATGTGCCTTGATGCCTTCAAACGTACATAACTAAGATGAGGAATTTCCTATTTTAGGTATCTATCTAGGCACCTTCCTGGCTTGGACCAGGGTCCATCCTGGAATAAACTTGCATACTTGAGATGGGCAAGCCAGCTTTTAAAATTCTTCTAAGCACGTTGGAGAAATTTGCCTGTCTGCTGCTTCTGCTGAAAGTATACAGAGGAGCACTGGAGTAGAAATGAACAGAGGGGATAAGGACAATGGAAGAGGAAGCTCATTCGGGTTCACAGCGTGCCTGTTCAGAGTCTGTGCCCTCTCAAATGCAAAAGGAGTGAGAGACATTGGCACCTATGCACGTTGTTTGGCTTGACCATCAGGCAACCAGTCTGAAGATATCCTAAGTATGGATATCCCCTACACTATTGACCCTGTGAAACTTATTTTGGGGACTAAAAATCTGCTAACAAATAGCTCAGGATTCTAACTCAGTCGAATGTCTTTTCCATATGGACCTCAACTTCTGACTTTATTGGTCGATGATGAGACTTCATCACAGCTAGGCCCCCATTATGAGCAGCCTTTTAACTCCATGGGTCCAGTAACAGCATTTACCAGAGCCATCAGAATAAGGAGTTCAGCTGGGACACCGGTGCTCACTTGTATTCTATCGAAGGATTTCACATGCTTCAAGCAGGCAAAGCCTGCATGGGGCATACCGGGAAAAATGTGGAAATTAGCATGGGAAGTCTGATTTCTGCATGTTATTCCCCAAGAACAGACCTCCTAATCCCCATTATCCCCCCTCCCTCTGAAATTACTTAACCAAGCCAACATATATTCAGAAAGAAAGTGGAGTTCTGTCCTTTAGGATAATTCTATTACTGCCAGTATGATGCGACGGGGTAGGCACTTAAAGCCACATTGCTTACCTTCAGCAGCCTGTTTGTATGATGGGAGATCTCTCCCCGGGACAAATTCAAGTCGAATATTGCCAGACCCCCTCAGATGAATACCCCACCGAACACAACTATTTATTTTGACCTAATGCAAGTACATGCTGTAACAAATGTTTACATAATCACTACATAAATAAGCAGTGTTGGGTAAGAGCAGCTTGGTGGAAGCTGGCTCTTGGCAATACCCCAAAGTGGTGTGGGAGTCTGAATGAAACACGGTACAAAACTATATTGTGCAGACAGAAATATGATACTACTCAAAACAGAAGGCTTAAGGACAATCTAATTACCATGGAAAAGCATATACAATTCATGAACTGAGAAAAGCCGAAATCTCAGCAACCCTTAAGTAGAAATAAATACCGGTATTTTCCAAAGTAAAATATTTAACTCTCAACGGGAAGCTGTTGTGCCAACTAGGGAAGAAGTAAAACTAAATAGCTGCAATAGCGTTGCTTTAAATTGAAGAAAAATGCTAATCTGAATACATTAATACACAGAGAATACGGAAAAATAACCGATATTGAAAGGTGAAACCCAATAAAGGATGCAGATTTCTAATAACTGTCTATATTAAACAACCTATTCTATGTTACGTATAGTAATAAAGTCTTTTAAATCAGTTTTTCTTCCTTTTTTCTTTACAATTACAGCACAATAAAAGACCTCAAGATGAGCAAAAAATAGATTTGATTATTGAAGAGGTTTTTCACAGTAAATATAAAAAAATAAAAGAGAAAAACACTATTCACACCATCTTCGAGTGGAAGCAACGATTGGCACCCATAAGGCATCCTGTTATAGGGCTCCTGTGTTAGAGTTAGCATCTTGTATTTTGTTGGGTCATAGCTATCAAATTTACGGTAACTAAGCTCTCCTTAAATTAGCTTTTTGGAACAAGATGATATCAACATATTATAAGAACGTATTCTAAGAATCATTTGGACTGAAGGGTGTGGCCTCGGGCCGCCATGGCCGCTTGGAGCTGAAGCTCTGTGTCGAGCCTGCACTCCAGGCTGCAGAAATAAGCTTTCCAGCACTCCACTCCGGAACAAAAGGCAGGTTCCGGCGCCGGAATATGGTTGGAAGCGCTTGGGCATAACATCGCTGCCCTAACCTGAATAACTGGCCCCGAATCGAGAGTTCACGGTTCCGAGCACCGGTGAGCAAGATGGCGCCTACCCCGAGCTGACTTGTTGTGGACTACCCTGGTCCCGGCACTGCGCCGTAGATGGGACCCTGAAGCTGGGGCGGATCTCCTATAATCATCTAGCAAGTACCACGTTTCTAAATCTGGAGACTACACCGACCCTCATGATCTTGGGTGGCGGTTCTCGCCGGCGTGTGCATTGTCACTGGGCCAGCGGCGTGATTGCGGAGACAGACGGAGTGACCAGATGTAATCGATCAAACTGGCGCCCGCCGTTCCTGGTCTCGCCTAGTGCAGCTTCATGCCCAATATCCAGCAACAGGACCGGTATTTAGTTTACAGTAAGCCCCGGGGCACTGCGTCATTAGACCGGCGGCTGGGCTCTGCACTGCTTTGTGAGACGAGGGGCGGGGCTGACTGGCGGGAGCCCGACATCAGCTGTTGATACGCTGCCGGCAGTGTCCTCCGAGAACCACAGCAGGTGCTTCTGAGGCGGTGAGTGTGGAACGAAATAACAGCCACATACGATCCCTTTGTGGGCTTTGGGAACCTTCTGGCACCTAATTTAATTCCCAATAAGTGTTCGACAATCTACTTTCAAATCTGAACTCGCGGAGCCTGATCCTAAAATGGCGCCCGCCTAGGTACTCTCACCGTTGAGGGAAGATGTCCAATCAGCTGAGGGGGCCCAGATGTTCTCCCAGGATAAATGACATAACTGAGTTTAACGAAGCCATAGAACTTGAGCCATGCCCAGCTGCTGAATCACGGTGACCGATCAGACTCAACTTGCCTGACTATAAGATGGCAACCAAGCTACAAACCCTTACCTATCCTACCATCCTCGCCATCTCCACTCGCCCGTCTCTGGACTCAAAATCTTTGGTCACTTCCTGATCTTCACTCATCCGGCGGAGCCCGAACCACATGGCCGATTACCGGTGGAGCTGCACCGACAGCTATAGGGGAGATTGGCTCTGGCACACCGCTATGGCCGTCACCTACCCAGCCGGACTTCGAACATTTGTTCTCGTCGCTTTCTTCGCTGTTATTTTCTTCCTATTGACCCTTTGATCCCTTGGCCCTGGACAAGTGTCTCAGCTTTGACGCCTATTTGTAGGGAATGAAACGTTCCCCCGGCTGTGGAGACCTAGCTTTTTTTACCATTGCCCGGTGGAGCTACCTTGTTAGCTATAGAGGAGATGGGCTGCGGACTTCCCCCTCGGCCGTCACCTACCCAGCCGGACATTGGGCAGACTTTCCTTCGTCTCTCCACCGTATCCCCTCCCTGTAAACCTTTTTCTTTACCCCCTCACCCTTCTACGCACCACTAATCAACAGATGTAACTTGTAACGTATGTATTTTTTTGTAACAATGTTTTTTTTTTTGCAACCGATGTAACTTTCTTCATGTAAAGCGCTCTGATACCTCCGGGTCTAGCCAGCGCTATATAAAACTCTAGTAAATAAATAAATAAAAATCTTCAATCGCTGAGAATCTCTTTCCACTTGCCAAAGAGAAACCTCAGATCCGCCAACCTCGCCCTCACCGAACCCCCGCGCATCCGCAGAACTAGAACGGGTGGATGAACCTTCTCCTACATCGCGTCCAAGACCTGGAACGACCTCCCGATCGACATCAGATGTGCCCCCACGCTGCACATCTTCAGGAAGACCCTCAAGACCTGGCTCTTCGACTGACCGGAGCTGCACCCCCCAGCGCCTTAAGACCCTCAGCGGTGAGTAGCGCGCTTTAAACCCCCTGATTGATTGATTGATTGACTGTACATTTTTAGAATTTAAATATATAGTTTTTATCATTTACATCAGTCTCAACAATATATGATGCAGAACAAGGTGAGTTAATATTAAAAGAAAAATGTAGCTGCATAGCTGCATTTTAATCATCTGAAGCAAAGACTCCAAACATAGACTCCTCCCACATGAGCCCACCGTCCAAAAATGGAGGCATCTGTAATCATAGATAGTTAATAGAAGTGTTAGGAAAAGAGGATACTTGTTAGAAGTTTGCTTAATCGCTTTGTAGACAAAAGAATTCTTTCTAGTATATGCACAATTTCTTCCAACTGATGTTATGGTTGACACTACGAAGGCTTTTCTCAGAAGTAAATTTATACATGAGTAAATCTACACGTGTTAGTTTACTCTTAAACTTTGTAGTAAATGTACTACTTTTGGCTGTGCAACATTTAAGAGTGTAGATTAACATGTCCCCACTCCCTGAAACAACATGGAAGAGCCATATTTATGAGTGTAAAGTTACTACTAGTAACTTTTTACACATAGATGGCGATCTCTGCCTTGGGGCAGAAATCTTCTGATGGTAAAGTATAAGGAAAATGTAAGAAGTTTATTATGCTTTAAAAAAATTGCGTAATATTTTTATGTTAAATGTTAATTTTAATTCGCCCGAAAGTTAGTACTCTTGACCAAATCTTTAGGTTTAACCTGATCTATTGAAAAACCGTTCTGCCGAGTAAAGGGCATCTATGTGTAATTTTTGTCGATTTAAAATTGGCATTTGATACTGCCCCGAGACATAGATTATGGGAGGTACTAGCAAACATGGGAGTTCCAACTCAAATCTTAGGAGTCCTAAAGAAAATACATGAGACTAGTATAGCACGGGTGAGGTATGGGAGGAACGGGGAACAAACAGAAGCTTTCAAAATAGAGAAGGGCGTATGCCAGGGTTGCGTCCTAGCCCCGACACTCTTCTCTCAGTTTATTAATGATCTGGAAGAACACTTGATCTTTGATAATATTAACGCCCCTAAGTTTGGCCTCATGAAATACCCAGTATTATTTGCAGACGACATGCTTCTTATTTCAAAGACCCCAAGAGGCCTACAAGCAATCCTGAATCGATTTCTAGATTTTTGTGCTAATCATGGTCTAGAATTGCTTGGCTTTTAATTCCTAAAAATCCACTAAACCAACTCTAATTGTTAATACCATTTAAGAGCAGGTCTCGGATTTTACTTATTTGGGGGTGACTTTGTCGCACAATCTTAGATGGAAGACAGAAATAAGCAAACCCTCTTTGAAATTGCAACAAGAGTCAAGGGTCATCAAAAAGATGGCAAAAAAAGTTAAAATCAATTGGCATAGTCCCTGCGCTTGAGGTATATAATACCAGAGTGAAAAATGTTGCCCTCTATGGCGCAAAGCTCTGGGGCCACGAACCGGCCAGTGAGCTAACAATAGTGGAAAACAAATTCCTCAAATACCTAATACAACTTCCATATAGCTCCCCAACTCTTCCAGTTTTGCAAGACTTGGGTCTATTCCCAATCTGATTCACTATTCAGGTGCGCCCACTATTATTCTGGCATAGATTATGGTCAACACCAGAGCTGGAGCTCTATAGAGACCCACTCAGAGAGATGCTAAAAGCAGAGGCCATCTTAAGATTCCATGGCTGTTATATGCAAAGAAGATGCTTTTAGAATATCTCTGGGGAGAGATAATAAAGAAAAGCAAACTAGGGAGCTTAACAGATCAATTTCTTGATCATAAGATTGTCCCTCTATATGAACCCTCCCTTGATGTCATCCAGGGCTCGCTACCTAGACCGCTGTATCGCAAGTTCAGATATGGGATTCTGCCAAACGCAAGAGTTTACAGCAAGATGGGCGAACGCAAAGACCAATAACACCAGCTGCCCTGTCTGCGGCATTGCTCCTGGATCATTAAGCCACATATTATTCTTCTGCGAGGCTTGCAAAGTTTTGAGGAGGAAATGGATTATTCCCCTCTGTAGATTACTAGGCATAAGGACATTGAGCACTGCAATAACGATACTAAAAATAGATACACGGGAGCCGATTGTTATTAGTCTAGCGAAATACTTGCATGCAGTATGGATAATTAGGAACCAGTGGATAAAGCAACAAAAGATGATCCAGGACTGAATGCGGGTAGTATATAAGTAGCCGGACTCATATTATTATACATACACTTACCAGGATGCTGTAATCCTAGATCTATACTTCTCTCCAAGGCAGACTCATAATAAGCCTGCTTTGAATTAAAATTGGTATAATTTAATATACAAATTATTATATACAATGAGATTGGGATAGAATTGTCTATTTTGAACTTTTTGTATGTGCGAGAATTTATCTGATTGTATTTAGCCGTACATGCATGACACATTACTTTAACCTATGCAAACCTTATGGATTTTAATTTGAAAGCAGTAATAATAATAATATAGAACATAAATCGTATGGTGTAAAAGGAAATATGTGGGCTTACTTTTGCATCCGTAGAAAAAAAAAAAAAAAAAATAGAAAAAATCACGGGGAGAGCAAGGGATAAGACTAGGGGTGCGTCCCGTTCCCCAAAAGGATACTAAACTTAAACAATGTGGACGAACCCACTATGTATATGTAATTTAATCACTGTATGTAGTCCTGGGACTACGGGGGACCGATTCAGGTTTGCAGCGGATGACTCTCCAAGACCAAATTGGAACTTTGGATGAGTACCCTACCCTCCCGAGCCTCGATAATCTGCCTAATTTCCCTAAATATTGTATTTTTTCAAGTGTCAGTGAGTACGCCGACACTTACACCACACACAGCGCGTGTGTAGGTACCACACAGGTTTCACGTGGCATCTTTCACCTTTGCCACTTACTATTCATTCACCTGGTCCTGAAGAAAGCCCTTTCACTTTTTTAACGGGCTGAAACATGTAGACCGCCACACATAGTCAACTTACGGTAATAAGTCCTAAATAGTTGCACTACACATATTGCTTTTAACCATATCCTGAGTCGCCAAGATTAAAATTAGGGGCAAGGATTCTCAGAGATATTTTTAACTGTAGTAATTCACCTCACATCACATATATGCACAACACCAGCTCCGCTGTAATCAGGCGTCGTAGCACAACCGGGCAGCACTCGGCCGCCCGGTTGGGACCCCAATGATGAAGCATGACACCAACTAGGTTGGTGTGTGAGGGGTCTTTTAAGTACACCTAATGGGTCCATGTTCACACTACATATAGTGATTAAATTACTTACTTTTGCATCACCTAATCCAATTGCCCAGCTTCCACTTGAAGGAAGCTGATCGAAATGTTAGAAGTTGTACATAGTCTTCATATTGTTCTAAACCATTTTAACCGCTCTGACCCTAGAAATCCTATAGAATAATTGTATTTAGATTTGCCTAATGCATTTGTACTGACGAAGATGATCTTTTATATCAACTGTTCTGCCCTAAGATTATTATTGACCTTGTTGCACTTCGATTCTAAGTAGTTAAGCATTTTTTACTGTCATATAGAATTATACCATCATGTATTTATCTGCCCGTTATTAGATACTCCTTTTAATGTGTTTTTAAATATGTAGCCTGTGTTCATTGGAATTTGTACCGCTAGGTGACTTTTAACTGCTTTTTTTTTCTTTTGATGTATACATATTTATATCTTTTACTTTTATGGCCTTCTGGCTGAAATAAAGTTAAAAAAAAGAAAATCATATACATTCATTTTAAATGTAGACGAAAATAAAAACTGCTACAGCACTATTAATGTTATTTAAAAAAAAGAAATTATTCATTCAGATATATTAAATAAATTTGTTTTTTAAAGAATTATTAACTCAAATTCTCACCTAAAGAGAAATGTTTATATTTATTTATTGTGTACTAAAAAGTACTAAAGGTTATGTATAGAAGTAATTTAAATTAATTTAATTATGTTTTTTAAAAAGTTACTTTTGTTTAACAAAGGTTATCAAAATGTTTTAAAATAGAATACCATTAATTTGTAATTTATATGTAATTATTTTAACATTAAATTGCATTCATATACATTTTTAAAAGTAGAAATGAATACAATTTATTTTAACATTATTTCATATGGAGTCCTATTTTAAGTCCCTAACTCCATTATTTTCTTTGGGAGGGTTTTACAGTGCCAGTGCTTGGGTATATGTGGTGCTAAATCTAATCCAGGTCGGAGCTGGAGTACATTTATGGCTCTTGTGGGTCCTTTTTTGGCTGTAATCACTTTAGAGGTGCAATTTGTGAATAAGAATCAGCTTACTCTTTTGAGGGTGAGTGCATGTCCCTACCTAAACCGCTTTCTTCCTGCCCTTACTGCCTCTTCACTCCTCCCTTAACCCCTCATTTAGTCATACGTTTTCCCCCTTTTCCACCCCACGTCCCTCCACATTTACTACAAAAACGTATACCTACATGTGTGGAGATGTCTGCAGTGGGGCCGGAGATCCCCACACAGAAAAGATAGGCAACATTCGTTAGTGAATAGCATTTGTAGTATGTAAGTAGCACTACTGTAGTACTACTAAACATACTACAAAATGCAGTTTGTGAATAGGCCTCTACAACTCTTTCAGAAATATCTCAATATCCTTACACAAACATTTGGACAATGAAGGCCCAGCACACCTTAGCTATTTCCTTTAGAATGAAACCTCTACTCTTTATTGAAGTACTATATAGAATTCTGTAGAGTACAGAAGGATTCTCGTCATTTGGTCCAAACTGAAAAACATGTAGTAATTTGAAAACATCTACCAGATATTCCTAAGAAAATATTGCATGTGGGCACATAGCAAACAGTTTAGGTGCAATGGATTTGAGAGTGCATTTGATGCTAAAATATAGCCCCAAATGTCATTTTTGCACTTTTTTTTTTTGCACATTTGGGCAAAATTTTACTGAAATTTTCCGTAATTACAGAAAAGCAAACTACGCAAATTTTGCACCCCCAGTATATCAGTAACATGCACAGAGGTAAGCTGAGCACCGGTGTTTCCCTTCAAGTGTAGCCTGTGCTGATATTAGAGAAGGTCAATAGGATTACACAGGAAGGTTTGACACAGTACTATGTAGCACTTTTTAAGTCAGCTGTATGGATTAAAGGTAACATTTATCCAGCTATATATGTTTAGAGATATGCAGTTGTGTGTAGGATATTTTCCCAAAAAAACTAAATGTCTCGTGTTTTCTTCCATGCCACACAGGCAGCAGACATATTTGCGTCTACAAAAAATATATTCCGGCCTACATTAGTAATTCACAGCTGGTATCAGATTTTGAGTTGATTGTTACACAATTTGTGTAATTTGGACAAAATGTCTAAACCCAAAACAATTTTCAAATATCTCATTTGGTTGCAATATTATGAGAGATGTGATCTTTCCAGCCAAAAGGGAATTAAAGGCCAAATCTATCCCTGACCTGGAGAGAGAAAACAACAACATAATGCAGCTTTGTGTGCTCTCTTCATTTTCAAAGGCTTCCTGGCCAACCAGGAGAGTTTAGAGAACGGACACTTCTGCATGAAACTGTGAATGAGGTGCGAGCAGCCATGTCATACAGCTCTATTCAGCACAGGTTTCTCCTTGGGCTGTTTCTCCAATGCTTGAGGGATGATTCATGCCCATTGTTTATATGTATTGCACAAGGTTGTTGTACTGGTTACTGAGTGAAAGGAGCATAGCTCAAAGGGTGTACAGTTACTGCTGAGTTCCTTCCAAAAATGCATTTTGCTATACTGAATTTTGCAGATTATTGAAGTTTGTTTTCTACAGCCATAGGGAAAACCTCAAAGAACTTGGATGACATCACAGTCTCGAGAAATGGGGTGGAATACTTTAGAAACATCTAGACACTGGTTAACATTAAGGTGGCAGGTTAGTCTGTACCCCTTAAAATCCCTGAAAGCTGAAGTGCTTCTTGGACAAACCACTGGAAGTACAAAATGATGGAATAACCCTTGCCTGAAGAGAATGATTCCTGCTTTGACTTCTGGATGAGTAGAAGCAGAGCTGTCCTTTACATCCAAAATGAATCTGTTTCTCCAAGAATTTGCTCCAGAATTGTGGAAGACCACTTTCTGTGCAGACCCGAGGGCGACATAGGCTTTGTTTTGTTCACCAAGTTGTTGAATCAAGTGTATCTGATTTCAGGCTTCCTTCCCCTGATACTACTGGATTCTGTGACCTGCTGAATCAAAATTACTTCCAGAATGTTTTCTCTAGGAATGAAGGTAAAAACTCTGACCGTCACAAATATCCAACATCTATTGTAGCATGAGCACGTCGGTTTACCTCATCATCTAATTTCTTTTAAGATAGTCTTCAGTGGCCAAAGACGTACTGTATACCCTGTAAGTCAGATTCCCTACAGGGCTACTATAAAAGTTTCTGAATAATGAATATCTGGACCAACCTGCAGATTTAAGAGCACACTCCAAACTCTCTTCCACTAAAATGGCCTTGAACTGTGTTGCTTCCCTCAGAGGGATGAGACCGAAAAAGGGAAATGTCCACACAAGCTTAAACCATTTGTTATATAACCCAGTGAGCTGGGACAGGAGAACAGACAGAAGCATCTGATGAAGTAATCAGAAGTTAAGAGAACAAGGACCTTCTTACATCTGTAGCCCTGTACTTGGGCAACAAACCATACATAACTTAAAATTATACAGAAAACAGCATATCCTGCACATAATGAAGGACATTGGGTTCCTTTGAAGCTCAGAAAATTGTATTGGAAAGCTATTAAGCCAGAACATTAGACGCAAAACTATTCTACTCTCTACTTTAACAAGGGAAGTATAAGGGTATGTCTGTCTAGTGCATCAAATAGTTATTGATTGTCACGTACCACCACATACGTGGTGACTCTATCCTTTTTGAGTGAAGAATTTAGAATGTAGTTCTTCAGTCATAGGATACTTCCCTTTCAAAGAAACAGAACATTTGGCCAGGTTGATATGGTTGGTAAAACAGCTCCTGCCTTTACCACCCCTGATGAAAATGATAAGCCCAAACACCTTTTTTAAGGGGAACCTGACAAGGGGCCATACATATCAGTCTCATCTTGGAAAAAGTTGCATGCCTAACTTTAAATCAGTTTTGTTCAGAACCACTTGCAGTCTTTCTAGAAAAAGCTGAGTTTGTGAGAACCCCAGCAATACCAGAAATCAGGTTCGAACTATGATATTCCTTGGAAGATTCTTATAAACCTTTTCATTTACTTCTAGGTTAGATGGCCTCAGGCGTGATCAACAAGAAATATACACATGCAGAGAACCTTACACAGCAGGACAGACGCCCTCTCCTAAAAGCATGTGTACCACAGTAATCACTCAAACTAATTGGGCACTTTTTACTTCCAAAAGACGTGGGCACTGATGGTTTCTGAAAAATGAATAAACTGGAATCTACTTCCAGTAGCAGGATGAGTCAGGGTCAAATGGTACACAACCTGGGCAAAACAGTTAGCTGTATGCTTAGCGTGATATCATTTCCCTGTTTGCGGATAACCTGCTACTTTATTTGGCAGAATGCCGTGAGGGGTTCATCTGGGGCTCTCGACCTCCTGTCGGAGTTTGAGCATTACTCAGGACTGAAAATTAATAAAAACAAAACTTATTTGTTCCCCATATCCCTGGGGACTTCTTGACCACAGGAGCTCCCTATAGATCTTAAATGGGCGCCGACTACCTTCCGGTACTTGGGAGTACAAATATTCCACTCCCTAGAGGATTTGAGGGATGGTAACCTGGGGAAAGTGCTCTGTTCACTCCGTTCTGCCAATCCCTTCTGGTGCTTATTACGACTGCCGATAATAGCCCTCATTTCACTGTCCAAGATGGTCATGTTGCCACGCCTCCTTTACTTCTTTGTTAACACATTGGGCTCCCTGCATTAGTTGACTTAAGTTTATGTGGTTGAAGAGTGGATTATAGGCCTCCCATTTGACATCCTTTTTCGTTGAGGCTGACCCTCTATGTGATGCGGAGCCAGTGTAACCAGCAGATGAATGGGGCCCTTATATGTCCCTTATTGTGCATGCACCACGTAGGGCTTGAGGGGCGAGGATCATCATGAGTCTGATTGTATTGTTGAATAGCTCCTGAGCTGCCAACTATTGGGGTGTGTGCATCAATGTGGGAGACCTCTTCCTTCTAGCATGTGGAAATACTGTGAATATGACATCTGAAGCTGTTACGGCTGTATTTGTCTAACCGTTGCATATGATAAAATACCAATAAAAAAGCAATCAGTGACATGTGGTCATATATAATCTTGGTTACCGAATGAGAAAGTAAATTATAAATAAGGGCTTCTCTGTGTTTCAAACTCAACTCCTTCCCGAGTACTAGATCAAGCCATGGAACTCTCCAGAGCCATATATTCCCAAAATGTGCACCAACAGGGAAATGACCCCACCACTGAACATATCATTGAAACGCAGAGTTAATAAGGCACAAAGTATGAAGCCAGAGTATTCACACATAGTTTAAGGAAAGTGAGAAGCAGTACAAGTGGTTTGTGTAATGCTGAGGCTGCTTTATGCCTAGAAACAGCCCAAACAAATTGACAATGCAGCCATTGTACTAACAGACCAACATAGATAAATAAATCAAGTAAAGCTGCAAGAAAGTAGGGCGTGCTGGTTTATTTAGAGGACTATAAAAGTACTTTCACCGTTTGGAGGCCATTGTGCAAGACAGTTGCTCCTGGCCTCAACTGTAGGGGCTGCAGTTGGTTGCATTTAATGTCCTGGGGTGCATACTACAATGGCGTTGCAAACTGAGCCGAGTACAATCCCTTCAGCGCTTGTCTCTCAGTGGTAGCGATGGCGAGCAGTCAAGGCTTCCAGCGAGGTAGTGTGTAGTTGTGAAAGCACAGGACTCAACAATCACACAACAGTGTAATAACTGATTGCACAACCCAGTGCTTTACTTTCAAGAAAGAAAAGTATTTTAATGCACACCAGAATGGACAACCATACACATGATAGATGCAAGATGGAATTTAGTGCCATGAGGGTTGAGGTCAGGCTGTGCCTAAATCCGCTAAGTCTTCTTTGTGCCCTCTTACTCCCTTTCTGGTTTAGGCAGTTCTACCCTAGGATTAAAGAAATAGTGTAATTATGGTTCAGATGCAGATTGCCCCCTCTACTGTGCTCATCCTCTCACAGTTTAATTGCCAAGTTCAGTTACTCAGCTCTTACCACCCACGGTGGATCAGTTAATTTGGCGGTCACTTACTTTCTTATTCACGCGTCTGCTCCTTCCTGCTTCTGAGAAGGAAATGGTGCGCACCGGTGACTGTCTGGGTTTCACCATTGACTGCAGGCACTCGCCCATCAGGTGCGTCCTCAGTGATGCTGCACATTTCCCATTACTGTAGGCGGCGGTCTTTCAAGAAGGGACTGCGGTCCCTACAGTAGACTGGATCACACATGGAATAGGTGGGTAGGTTCTCTGGAATTAGTTAAATATAGATAGCCATGTGTTTACTGGCAGCTAAATTGGAAGAGGCAGACGGCGAACTGTGGGAGAATAGAGCCCATTCAGGTGCACATCTGCTTTGTTCCCTCAGTGCTTCTGATTTTTGGTGTGTGTGTGTGGGGGGGGTTGGGCTAATATCTTTATTTTCCTTGATTGTAAGAGACACAGGGAGCCCCGTGGGAGGATGGAGGCCATTCAGAACTGAGGTTGCTTATGTTCCCTCAACACTCCTGATTTTGGGTGTGTGTGAGGGGGAGGGAATGTTCTAATAGCCTTACTGCCCTTACCTGCAAGACAGTAACAGCATTAATTACCCCCCTCATTATGTTACCCTTGCCTGCGGCTCAGGGGATTACTAAGCAGAGGGTAAATAACAGCCGTTATTGGTCGCAAGTGCGGGCAATAACGCTTAATTACAATTGATGCTGTTCTATGTCGAATGCCAGCAATACAGTACATTGAGCTGTACAGCAATAATTAGTTCACATATACGTTTTACATTGACTAGACACAGCCTCATGTATTTCCTTTACCCTTCCAACCCTCCAAATAACATGACACATAAAAAACAGAGAAAAGTATGGTGACTTTTTTCAATTCCTTTCTTAATTTTGACTGATACTTTTTTCAGATTATCCCTTCTGTAGTCATGCCCTTAACCATATTGGGTCATTAAGCACTTGAGAGACTTATTAACCTACACTTCTATCCTCTCTCATGTGCTTAATATCATATAGGGCACTCACTCTTCACAGATGTAAATATACATATGTAGACTTGCTCAAAGGTATATTTACAACTACATCTAGTAGTAAGTTTACACTTTCTGGCTATTCACCACTTCCAAGTGTAATGCTATTCCTACTAGTAGACTTACGTGTTTCCATCCCCTAGTGGTGCATCATGCACCAGCATTCATGCATGTAAGCAGAGATCTCAGCCACCATGGTGGAAGGTTTCCATATCGGAAAGGACGGGAAAACTTTCCCACTTACTGAAGGGGTTTTCGCATTGGACTTCACTTACCAGCATGCATCTGCCCGATAAAGCGCAAGGTGAAGTACAGATTTAAGGCAGAGGAGGGGCTGAGGCACTACTGCACTGGGAGTGGTCAGTGTATCTACAAATTGACCCCCAGGTAAAGGTACCTGCCTTTGAAACCGGGAATGAAGAAAGCCGCTACTCGGCTGAAACGCGTCTGTCACAGCGTTTCATGGACTAATGAACCACGAGCTGAGAATGGTTGCTGAATAAATCCACTTCGTTTAACCTGCGCTGTGTCGGACTCATTCTTACCAGTGAGTGAGTTCTGGATTCTATGTTTGGCCAGTATTGCAGGCACTGGCATCGGCACGCCCTCTCGGTCTGGTGCAATGCGTGAGCCAGCAGTTGTTGACTTGGTATTTAATGCAACGCGTCACCCCCCCAGGTAGATTCATTGCCACGGCGCAACACATCACTGCTAGGGGAGACAGGCAGCAGTATTTACTGCATGAGGGTTACAAGTGGTTTCAGCCTTGGCATCTGAGACAGGCAGCTGCGGCGGAGTGCAGTCCGAGAGCCAACATGGTTGGGACACCACTGGGTGTTCTGAATTTCCCACTTACTGAAGGGGTTTTCGCATTGGACTTCACTTACCAGCATGCATCTGCCCGATAAAGCGCAAGGTGAAGTACAGCTTTAAGGCAGAGGAGGGGCTGAGACACTACTGCACTGGGAGTGGTCAGTGTATCTTCAAATTGACCCCCAGATGAAAGTACCTGCCTTTGAAACCGGCACTGAAGAAAGCCGTTTCATGGCTGAAACGCGTCTGCCACAGCGTTTCATGGACTAATGAACCACGGGCTGAGAATGGTTGATATACATATATATATATATATATATATTGACTATGTTTGGTGCATATTTTCACGCCGGCCAGAGGCGTGTTTAGAGGCCCCATCCTGCAAGTTGGCTGAGGTACTACTGGCGCCTGCGGCTGCAGTGTTCTGTTTTCCAAGGTATTGGATTTACCTCAGCCCGCCTCTACGAGTGAGCTATGCAAGGGCTGCTGTGTTTACAGCTCGTGACTTCACGAGGAGCAGGACACATTGTTCTCCTGTTCACGGCCCGGCGGATACTTATTTTTTGAGGCTGGGATGTTATGGGGACTCAAGGAAGCGGTTTTTTGTCATTAAGGACAAATATTAAGATCGGACACTCTGTGTTCAGTCCTGCCCAGCAAGCATTCATCTGGATTGATATCTTCGAGTCCATCCCCACGCAGCATCCGTCCCAGTAAGGTGATCCCTGGGAGTTGTAGTACTCAGAGTACTCCCGCTGATGGCTGATCATGTGTTGGGGGATTGCCACAGCTCCCGCCAATGGCAGGGTGCAGGACTATTTGAGGACACAGGTGGGGCAGCACCTTGATTCACAGCGGCATCCAAAGAAGGCTGAAGGAAGCCGAAATGCATCATGCCATATGCTGTTTCAATAAAGCGTTTCCGAAGAAATCCCGTGTGGCCTCTACCTTTCGTGACTGGAGGGGTCTGGTGCATATTTTCACGCCGGCCAGAGGCGTGTTTAGTGGCCCCATCCTGCAAGTTGGCTGAGGTACTACTGGCATCTGCGGCTGCAGTGTTCTGTTTTCCAAGGTATTGGATTTACCTCAGCCCGCCTCTACGAGTGAGCTATGCAAGGGCTGCTGTGTTTACAGCTCGTGACTTCACGAGGAGCAGGACACATTGTTCTCCTGTTCACGGCCCGGCGGATACTTATTTTTTGAGGCTGGGATGTTATGGGGACTCAAGGAAGCGGTTTTTTGTCATTAAGGACAATTTTAAGATCGGACACTCTGCGTTCAGTCCTGCCCAGCAAGCATTCAACTGGACTGATATCTTCGAGTCCATCCCCACGCAGCATCCGTCCCAGTAAGGTGATCCCTGGGAGTTGTAGTACTCACAGTACTCCCGCTGATGGCTGATCATGTGATGGGGGATTGCCACAGCTCCCGCCAATGGGAGGGTGCAGGACTATTTGAGGACACAGGTGGGGCAGCACCTTGATTCACAGCGGCATCTGAAGAAGGTTGGAGCAGCCGAAATGCATCATGCCATATGCTGTTTCAATAAAGCGTTTCCGAAGAAATACCCTGTGTGGCCTCTACCTTTCGTGACTGGAGGGGTTTGGTATATATATATATATATATATATCAGGCCGCCCAATTATTTCATCTATAGGGAGCCTGACTGAACACATCTCAATTTGTAGATGTTTTTCTTGCCCCACTTGTGAAGACACTGTCATCTCATGTCCGTGATACTACAGATTTCATCAGAATTATTTCAAATATTAGCTGGGAACCGGACATGTTGATGATAGTATTAGACATAACTAGTTTATATACTAGTATAGACCACAATCATGGCATCAAGGCAATAGAATACTTCTTGAAGGGCAGATCTTTACATCTAGCTGAACATAGTCAAATGCTGATTGAATTTGTAACATTTTGCCTCACTAACAATATTTTCCTTTTCCAGCAACAATTGTACATACAATTAAAAGGTACGGCCATGGGAACCTGCTTCGCCCCCAGCTACGCGAATGTATTCGTGGGCTGGTGGGAGAAGCAGGGGGCCTGGGCAGATGAACATCAGAAGTGGGTCTCCTATATAGTTGGGTGGCACCGCTATATAGATGACCTATTTATTTTGTGGAAAGGATCAAAACAAGAAGCAGAAGAATATATTGCTATCCTAAATAACAATGAGGTGAATCTGCATTTTAGTGGGGAGATAAGTGCTACAGAGGTGAACTTTTTAGATCTTAAGGTATTCATTGCAGATGACACTGTCTGTACTTCCTTGTTTCGTAAACCAACGGCTGGTAATTCTATTTTAGAGGCCAGCAGTAGTCATCCGGCACCGTTGATCAAAAGCATACCCTATGGGGAATTTTTAAGATTGAAAAGGAATTGTACTAGACAGTCAGACTTTGAAAGATCGGTACTAG
Source organism: Calotriton arnoldi (assembly GCA_963921515.1). NCBI lineage: Eukaryota > Metazoa > Chordata > Amphibia > Caudata > Salamandridae > Calotriton > Calotriton arnoldi. The sequence continues at coordinate 2,569,833 of CAWUFW010000219.1, read as the reverse complement.
AAGCCTCAAACAGATTTAGAAGACGAGGATATTCAGAAAATATATTACACGCAGCTCTGGAGAGAGCTGAGAGAATCCCTAGGAAGCTACTTTTGAGAGATAAACCACAGAACTCACATAATTCAGATAATCTAGAATTTAGATTAATTATGACTTTTACCGACGAGGTTCAAAATATCTCTAAAATCATAAAACGTAATTGGCACATTCTAAAAACTGACTCGGTAATAGGGAAAAATCTATCCGATTATCTTAAAATTACATATAGGAGAAGTAGATCACTAAGGGATAGTTTAACCCAGAGTCATTTGGATAGTCAAAAGAAAAATCCACGTATAAGTGAGCTGACTGGTTTTTACCCATGTTTAAAATGTAAAGGCGTGCAAAAATAGTACCAAAATAGCAGCCTATAAAGTACCTGGCTTAAAGAAATTGAGAAAGATCACTAAATTTCTCACTTGTAACACACCATATTGTGTATACTGTCTCTCTTGCCCATGTAATCTCCTATATATAGGTAGTACAATCCATCCCACCAAGAAAAGAATCTTAGAACATGCTCGAGCAATCGAGAAAAAGGATCCTACATATCCCATTGCCAGACATTTTGCCCAATCACACTCCAGCAACAGGAACCTTTTACGGTTCTTCTGCATTGACCATGTCCCACCAAATGAAAGAGGGGGGAATAGGGAATTGTGTCTTCGCAGATTAGAATCAAGATACATTATTGATTTGCAGACTAGAACCCCAGGAGGTTTGAATACAGAGGAAGAATTGGCCATCCATGTGGGCTGAGAAACTGCCGTTAGTATGTTGTTCTTGTTTAAGAGATAGATTGTTAGTAATGCATCATTGGAAAGAATGAACTACTAATTATTGTTCTCTGGGTTTTTCATTAATCAAATGTATCTGGGAATGAGCGCAGAAATTTAGTTGTTTTATGATTACATCTTGAGTTGTGAATAATAGACAGTCACTTATATGATATTAATGAAATGGTAAATTAATAGAACAATGCTCATACAGATCATGCTATTTTATAATGAAATGCTCATTCAGAGCGAGATTTTTTTGTGGCAGAAAATGTTTACCTTGAAGCACTATTAAATTTGTATTTGATTGATGGCTCATCCAGAGCGGTATAACTTTACCTTACAAACATTAATGGAGTTGAACGTTTATTTTAAAACGCTACTTGATAAGTGACTGTTGAATATAAATCAATATAAATTTGTATAATTAGAAATTGTAAATTGCAAATTTTGTTGATTGACAAGCAGATTTGCTACTTACTTTATAATTTTCACACGGTTGCGTGGTTTTGGAACTAAAGAACCCCACTACAAAATGGCGCTCAAAAACAGTGTAATAGAAATCTAACCAAGTCCGCTCTCTTGTTATGGCTATATGCATGTGCGCATGCTCGTATGTATGATAAAATGGCGTGTTGTTTCTGTAACATTTGTGGTCGAGAAAGGCGTTAGCCGAAACGCGTCCCGTCTTTGTGGAATAAACGAATGAATTCACCCGTGAGTGCGACGTCTTCTTTTCTTCGGCGTAAGGAGCTTGAGCGAATATATATATATATATATAAGAACTCACTCACTGGTAAGAATGAGTCCGACACAGCGCAGGGGATATATAGATAGATAGATATATATATAGATATATATATAGATATATATAGATAGATATATATATATATATATAGATATATATATATATATATAGATATATATATAGATATATATATATATATATATATATATATATATATATATATATATATATATATATATATATATATATATATATATATAATCTACTGGCGGTCGCCAGTAGATAGTTATAGTTAGGACCTATTTTCCATAGGAAATCCGCAACATTCTATTTGAAATAACTCTTGCGTCGGTTGATGAATCTTCGCAAAATTTTCAAACTTTATGGCCCGCTCCGGTCGGCTCCTATCCTGAAAGTCTCGGTTTGATTCGTCAAGTGGGGGCTGAGATAAAAGGGGGGTCCCAAAACGTGTTTTCTCCATTCATTTTCCCATAGGAAACTTTAGCCACGGCTACAGCCCGAACTGCTGAACGGAATTACACCAAATTTGGCAAAGAGGTAGTTCTTGGTTCAGAAAGAACCCTTTTTGTTAAATGGTGTAAATCCGTTCAGTAGTTCCTGAGAAAATCAAAAGGAAAATCACATATATATCTATGGCCGCGTAGGGTCCGTGCACCCTCCCGCTCACGGGCTGCATGCTAATTGGCTGTCAACACTCCAAACCGGGAAGTGTTCCCATCTTGTTCCTCGGTAGAACCGAGGAACAAGAAAAGAGAAAAACAAGTGCGCAAAGCGCAAAAAGGGGGCAGGGTAGAAACACCCTGACCCCCTAGGCCTGCTCAGGGTGTCCTACAAGGACCCCCAGGGCCCCAACATTTTTTTTTAAAAATCGGCAAAAACGCGCTGGGTGCGCGGATCCTGCCGATAAAAAAAAAAAAACGAAGCGCGGTCTCCCGCGCTTCGTTGTTAATTGGCCCCCGGGTGGGCCAAGTCCCGGGGGCATGCGGGGTTTATTTATAATATGTGGGGGCCTCTAAGGCCCCAAGCCCCGAGGACCGCCACCCCCGGGGCTTTAAAAACAAATGGTGCGGGAGGGCTCTCGGCCCTCCCGCAGCCCCGGGACCGCCACCGCCTGGGGCTTTCTTTTTAAATTAAAATTGCCTGTGTGGGGGCTCCAGCCCCACACGCCCCGGGACCGCCACCTCCCGGGGCATTAAAGATTTAAATATGGGGGTCCGTTACGGATCCCCAGAGCCCCGGGGACCACCACCTCCCCGGGGCTTTGAATAAGTTGGGAGGGGGGCCGCGCGGCCCCCCTCCTGGAGCTCTTGATGGCCCAGGGGACCACCACCCCCCAGGACCAGCTCCTGCAGTGTCCCGGGGTGCCTACCCCCGGGACACTGTAGTTTGCTATGACAGGACGGGAGCCTTGCGGCTCCCGTCCTGTCATAGCAAACTGCTTTGGATATTGGAAGAGAGAGCAGGAAACCTGCTCTCTCTTCCAATATCCAAAGCACATTGCTTTTCCACACGGGGAGCTGCTAACATGCCCCCCACGGACCCCAAAGGATAGGGCCAGCCCCGGGGGATGGGGTCCCCGGGGCAAGTAGTGGCCCGGGAGGGGGGCCACGGGGCCCCCCTCCGCAAAAATAATAAAACAATTTTTTTTTTTAAAGGCCGGCCCGGGGGATGGGGTCCCCGGGGCCAATAGAGGCCTTAGGAGGGGGCCATGCAGCCCCCTTCTCCAAAATTATTTTTAAAAAGTGGCCATGCCCCGGGGGATGGGGTCCCCGGGGCCGGAATAGGCCACGGGAGGGAGCCACGAGGCCCCTTCCCCTACAGTATTATCTTTTTTTTAAAAAGGAAAAGGCATCAGGCCCTGGGGGATGGGGTCCCCAGGGCCCCAAAAGTAAAAAGAAGGGGGCCACACAGCCCACCTTCAAAAAACCAAAAAAAGAAAAAGACGCGATCGAGCGTCAGGCCCCGCCCCCTCCCTTAACCACTCTGCAAACGCGCGCTGTGGCGCGTTGTAAATTGGGGAAATAATTCCCATTCAATACTGGGGGTCCCTGGGGGCCAACTAGCCCACCAGGTACCTCCAGTAAGCGCCACAGGGCTGGGTTGCAGAGAGGTGGTCCAGGCCACGCCCCTTTTTACACCTCTCTGCAACGCAGCTCTGTGGCGCTTACTGGAGGTACTTGGTGGGCTAGTTGGTCCCCAGGGACCCTCAGGATTCAAGGGGACTTAATCCCCCAACTTAAAACGCGCCACGGGGCGCGTTTGCACAGTGGTGAAGGGAGGGGGCGGGGCTTCAGGTGACATGTGTGCAAACAGGCCCCGTGGCGCGTTTTAAGATGGGGATTTAAATCCCCTACAATTCTGAGGGTCCCTGGAGGCCAACTAGCCCACCAGGTACCTCCAGTAAGCGCCATGGAGCTGCGTTGGACAGTGTTGTAAAAAGGGGCATGGCCTCTGAACACCTCTCTGCAACGCAGCTCTCTGGGGCATACTGGAGGTACCTGGTGGGCTAGTTGGCCCCTAGGGACCCTCGGGATTGAGGAGGAATTAATTCTCCAACTTAAAACGCACCACAGGGCGTGTTTGTAGACGTCACCTCAGGCCCCACCCCCTTCCTTCACCATTGTGCAAATATTCCTCTAAAATCAGCCGAACTACGAATTCCGATTTACTCACCTGTTATCAGGAAAGACCTCAGTGCTGCATCTTTGAGCCCAGTACTGATCCTGAAAAGTAATTCTAACCGCACTTACCAGGTCTTGAATTTCCTTCCATAGGCTAACATTGACTGGTTTCACTTGGAAATTCTTCAAAGTGTGGAGTTTTGGAACATTATAATATTCCTCTAAAATCAGCCGAACTACGAATTCCGATTTACTCACCTGTTATCAGGAGAGACCTCAGTGCTGCATCTTTGAGCCCAGTACTGATCCTGAAAAGTAATTTTAACCGTACTTACCAGTAACTTGAATTTCCTTCCATAGGATATCATTGCCTGCTTTTTGCTGAAAAAGTTTCTAAGTGTCGATTTTTGAAACATACAAATATTCCTCTAAAATCAGCAGAACTACGAATTCCGATTTACTCACCTGTTATCAGGAGAGACCTCAGTGCTGCATCTTTGAGCCCAGTACTGATCCTGAAAAGTCATTCTAACCGTACTTACCAGTAACTTGAATTTCCTTCCATAGGATATCATTGCCTGCTTTTTGCTGAAAAAGTTTGTCGATTTTTGAAACATACAAATATTCCTCTAAAATCAGCAGAACTACGAATTCCGATTTACTCACGTGTTATCAGGAGAGACCTCAGTGCTGCATCTTTGAGCCCAGTACTGATCCTGAAAAGTAATTTTAACCGTACTTACCAGTAACTTGAATTTCCTTCCATAGGCTAACATTGACTGGTTACACTTGGAAATTCTTCAAAGTGTGGAGTTTTGGAACTTTATAATATTCCTCTAAAATCAGCCGAACTACGAATTCCGATTTACTCACCTGTTATCAGGAGAGAACCCAGTGCTGCATCTTTGAGCCCAGTACTGATCCTGAAAAGTAATTTTAACCGTACTTACCAGTAACTTGTATTTCCTTCCATAGGAATCCATTGTCTGGTTTTCAGCAGAAAAGTTTCAGTGTCGATTTTCACAAACTACAAATATTCCTTAAAAATCGACTGTATGACTTAAACGCATTCTTTCAACTGTTTACAGGAGATGCACCAGTGCTGGATTCAGGATCCACCACTGAGTAAGAAAAAGTAACGATAACACTACTTACCTGCTAAGTGAATTTCCTCCCATAGGATAACATTGGTGATTCTATGTGAAAAAGTTTCTTAGTGTCAACTTTTAAAATACAATAATATTCCTTAAAAATCACTACTGTAACCAAAACGCTTTTACTCAACTGTTTACAGGAGATGTACCAGGACTGAATCTAGGATCCAGTCCTGTGGTTAGAAAGTAATCCATAAAGTAACTAATTGCATTTAACTAGAAATTCATATTGATCTCAATGTTGCATTGTGTTTGAAATTGTGTTGCCCATTGCAACAACTGTAACTACTGTACTTAAAAGTCTATTGCCTATTTGCAAAGTATTTAAACTAAAGTAATTCATTCTGAGAAAGTATATTTTGTAATGTAATGTATAATGTAATTTAAAAAATAAAATATCTAAAAATAAATAGTTTAAAAAAATGTAGTAAATCAGTATCAAAAAATAAATATAACAATTAATACATTTAAAAATTGTCATTTACAAAACCTTTGAAATTCACTGAAAAAAACCATAAGTTTCAGACATGTTATAGTTAGGAATTAGCATTTAAAAAACCTTTGAAATTCACTGAAAAAACCATAGGTTTCAGGCACGTTATAGTTAGAAATTAGCATTTAAAAAACCTTACAAATTCACTGAAAAAACCATAGGTTTTAGGGACAGTTATAGTTAGTTGGACATTGCACTCGTACAAAACCCGTGAAATTCCCCGTTATAGTTAGTTCAGCTAACTATAACTCGCGCCCCATAATGCACTGCTGATGAAGTCACATATTACATCACTCATGACATGGTCAGTGACATCACTGATGACATCACTGATGACATCTCAAATAACATCACTGAAGACATCATCCACGTGATAATCTGATGCACCTCCTCACACCCTAATATAACCTTTGATACACCCACTCTAAATTACAGACTGCCATTCGCAAAACCATAGACACTCCAACACCAATAACTACATACCCACTCACTGATTCTTAGGTCTACACACACATCCACTCACTCACCCGTACAGTCACTCATACTTACGGTCACTCAGTACAGGACTATCATATGCACTCATACTCCTATATAGACACTCAAACACCGCCACTCATCCACACACCTAGTCAGTCATGCAAATAAGTAAACACACTGCCATTTACTCACCTATACAGTTATACACACACCAGCTCACTTACTCATACAAATACTAGCACATTCTTACGCTCTTATACGATCACTGATACAAGCACACACTCATCCATACAGTCACTCTCACAATCACACACTCTCGCTTATAGCTATTTATATACTCTAACACACATATATACTGCCTTTCACATATGTAGTTACTCACACATGTACCACTGGGACATACATTCACTCACTAACACACTCTTACACACACTTACCCACCCATACAGTCTATCACAGATGCACTCTTGAAACCATCCACCCAGTGAATCACCCACTCACACATCTATGCACAGAGTCGCACACACCCCACCCACACAAACACTCAGGCACCCATACAGATACTCAGACAACCAATCAATAACTCATATAGACACTCATGTAGCTATTCACAAACCCATGCAGCCACTTACACAGCAACAGACAGACGGATACAGACATTCACCCAGTTTAGTCACTAACCCATGCATTCAGTAAGATACGTTTAATCACTCACTTATAGAGTTAGTCACGCACCTACTAAATCATCCATTCAGACACTTATACACCCACTCATTCTTCAATACGCCTTTCCCTATATATATTAAACATATTTAAACTTTACAGAAACACACAGTCACTGGATGATGTCATCAGTGATGTCATTTGAGATGTCATCAGTGATGTCATCAGTGATGTCACTGACCATGTCATGAGTGATGTAATATGTGACGTCATCAGCAGTGCATTGCGGGGTCGCGAGTTATAGTTAGCTGAACCTACTATAACGGGGGAATTTCACGGGTTTTAAACGAGTGCAATGTCCAACAAACTATAACTGTCCCTAAAACCTATGGTTTTTTCAGTGAATATATATATATATATATATATATATATATATATATATATATATCAATCAATCTCCAGGTGTGAGCAAGGCAGGAGACACTGCCAAAACGCGTAACAGCGAGCATTCAATAAATTATGCGGAAACTGCTACCGAGTCTGCTGTGTTGATGTCCGGTTTGGAGGAGTAACTGGAGATTGGTATTTCTGTTTAGCCGCTGACTGCCGAGCGCGGCTGCACCGACACGCCCTTGTTCAGGCACTTCATGGAGATCGGCAGACCTTAGGCGGATATATATATATATTTTACTTCTTATGGGTAATATTTTAAGACCCTGCCTCCACTGTTTTTTGCAACTATGGCAATGTGTTGCAGTACCTGTGAATGACCATGTTTGGGGGTGGGCTTACTCCAAGCTTGGGCTGGAGTATATTTACTACTGTTACTGTTTTGACACCTTTTTGGCTGTAGTAACTTCAGAAGTGTAAGTAGTTTGTGTTTTGCAATAGGTTTACTCTTTTGTGGGTGGGTGTTTGTAATTATCTGTTCTTCCCTAAGCCTCTCCTAACCCCTCCCAGATACCCTTCCATTTAGGTGTAAGAATTCCAGGGCAGTTGGCACAGACAGGTCAGTCACAGCAACCCTCCTGGGGATCTAAAATGTACCTGTTGCATTTCGACTTGAGGAACCAGATTATGATATTGCCCCAGGAAAACTCAGGAGGCTAGTTCAAGTGGGCCCGAAGGGGCAGAATCATGAAGTCCCTGGCATATGTTTGGGTCTTCTGAGCCTCAGCTGAGCACAGGCAGTGACATGCAGTGCACTGAGGCTGGCTGGAGGGCTCACTAATTGGCAGTCAGTGTCCAGTCTTGGCACAGAAAGTGCAACACTGATGTTAGGGACCTTCAGCTTTCAGCTATTTTAAGACCCTTTAAGAACTTCTTATTGCTCAAAAGCTGGTTATTTCTGATATTTATTTCTTTACATGGACTTCATCGCTTGGTTTTACTCGTGGGAAAGTATAACTTAAAGGGTCTAACATTTTACTATAGAATATCACTTATATGCACACTGAAACGATGGAGATGTCACACAAAGCAATCTAAACACTTGGCAGCTATACCTGAGTATGGCCCAATGGCCAATGGCGCTTACACATAAGACAAGCTCTGGTGGAGCAAGAACCAAAGATTGTTCTCTGAAAGTGAGCTAAAAGTCAGACGGCCTGCGTGTGCTGGCAATGAATATCTCACATCATATGGCATCACGCCAAAGTCCGAACTAAAGGCTCACCGCCGACTGCACGTTAAAAACAAATCGTTAAAAACTATGTTGCTTTACTGTACTCCAAATGCCACAAGGTAATTGTGCTGGTCGGTACTCATCGTGTCTGAAAAGAACAAAAGTAAAGCAGTATGAATGGAAAGAATGTGCTTCTCTGTAACAGTTAACTGGAGTAGAAAATATGCAACTGGGATACTTAAGCCAAATGATTGCTTTTTCTATTTATAGGATCTGCGATTTGTGGCAGGAGTCTCCAATATTAAATCCAGGGGTGCAACCTGTCTGGGATCATGGAGACAGCTTTCATAGTCAGAGGATGCAGAGCAGCATGGCCCCTTGGAGGGAGACCCTAAGGGTTCCTGGCCCTCCCTGAGGGTCTTTTTAAGGGCTTCCCAAATAAAGACCTAGGTCTGGAGCCGGGCTTCCAGAGAAGAAGAGAAGAACAAGTTACTTACCTTCGGTAACAATATATCTGTAAGAAACATTAGTTAGTTATAGATTCCTTACCTTAGAATTACCCCCAGGCGTCAGACTGGATCCGGATAGTTTTTTCGTCAGCAGTACCTCTGCGCGTCGGAAGGTGGCGTCGGTCGGCTCCGCGTCCGTCGTTGGCGTCGTGGTCGCCGGGATGACGTAGCGGCAGCTACTTAGACGCCGCCCTCGCGCGCTGACGTCAGCTCTGTACATGACTTTCCGCGCCAAAAACGCAGAGCCATGCAAGACACTGACCACTGGTGCACAAAACTAGGGCCCTGAAAGGATGTCCTTAACCCTAGAAATCAGTTCGCAGAACGGGGAGGATGGGTGGGGCGGTAAGGAATCGATAACTAACTAATGTTTCTTAAAGATATATCGTTACCGAAGGTAAGTAACTTGTTCATCTGAAAGAAACACGTTAGTTATAGATTCCTTACCTTAGAATAGATACCCAAGCAATACCAACCCCGGTGGTGGGTCTGCGAACCAAGATCACACCAGAAAATCCTGGAGAACAGAACGGCCAAAGAAGCCGTCTCTCCGGACTTGGCTGTCCAGGCAGTAGTGTTTCGTAAACGTGTGCAGCGATGCCCACGTACCAGCCTGACAGATGTCATTCAGAGGAACTCCTCTCCCCAAGGCAGTAGTGGCTGCCGTCACCCTGGTGGAATGGGCGCGTAGCCCCAATGGAGGCTCCTTTTTAGCCAGAGAATAGCATGCTTTTAAACACAAAACGACCCATCGAGAAATGGTTCGCTTGTGTACGGCCCGACCTTTCTTGGCACCCACGTAGCTAACAAAGAGTTTGTCATCCACCCGGAACTGTTTTGTGCGATCCAGATAGAAAGAAAGCACACGTTTTGGGTCCAGACGGTGGAGCCTCTCTTCCTCTTTCGAAGGATGCAGAGGCGGAAAGAAGGTGGGGAAAGTGATAGTCTGCCCGATGTGGAAGGCAGTGACAGCCTTGGGCAGGAAGGATGGACGAGTTCTAAGGACAACTTTGTCCGGATGTACAGAGAGAAAAGGAGGCTTAGAAGAAAGCGCCCGGAGCTCACTCACTCATCTGGCAGATGTGATGGCCACCAGGAACGCAGTTTTGAGAGTCAAGAGCCGCAAAGGACAGTTGTGAAGCGGCTCGAAGGGAGCACCCATTAAATAAGTTAAAACCAGGTTCAAGTCCCACTGAGGCATAACGAAGGGAATAGGAGGAAAGAGATGAGTTATGCCTTTCAAGAAGCGACTTACAACTGGGGACTTGAAAAGGGAAGGCTGATCTGGAAGCCTAAGGAAGGCAGAGATGGCCGAAAGATAGCCCTTGATAGTGCCCAGAGCAAAGCCCTGCTGGGCCAGAGAAAGAAGAAACAAGAGACCCTCAGAAAGAGGGGCAGAAAGGGGATCCACAGCCTTTGCTGTGCACCATGCCACAAACTTGTTCCACCGGCCGCCGCATACCGTCTTAGTGGAGGGATGCCTGGCTGCCAAGATTACATCACAGACTTCAGGAGGCAGGTCGAAAGACGGCAACTGCCGCCGCTCAATCTCCACGCAAGGAGGTGGAGGCTGGATAGGTTCGGGTGGAGGACCGTCCCCTGCTGCTGCGACAGAAGATCCTCCCAAAGAGGCAGTCTGATCGGAGGATTGATGGCCATATTAAGCAGCTCGGGATACCAGACTCTTTGTGCCCAATCCGGAGCCACAAGAATGACTTGGGCCCGGTCGCACCTGCTCTTCTTCAGCACTCTGGGCAGAAGTGGTATAGGCGGAAAGGCGTACAACAGACCGCAACTCCACTTGCGACGAAAAGCGTCGCCTAGTGAGTGCCGCCTAGGAAATTCCAACGCGCAGAACTGCTGACATTGTGCGTTCTCTTCGGTGGCGAATAGATCTAACCAAGGCTCTCCCCACTGTTAAAAGAGACCTTGCACCACCTCCGAGTGAAGACGCCATTCGTGATCCATCATGCACCTGCGGCTGAGTTTGTCCGCCCTGGCGGTCAGAGAACCTGCCAGGTGTTGAACCACCAGAGATATGCCCTGATGTTCCAGCCATGTCCAGAGGCGGAGGGCCTCTTGACATAGGGTCCACGACCCCACCCCGCCCTGTTTGTTGCAGTACCACATGCCGGTGGTGTTGTCCGAGAACACCTGCACTACTCTTCCCCGGACAGAGGGAAGGAATGCTTTCAGTGCAAGACGAATCGCCCGGAGCTCCAGAAGGTTGATGTGGAGCCCGGACTCCACCGGAGACCAGAGGCCTCTGATCTCCGCCTCTCCCATGTGGCCGCCCTATCCCAGAAGGGATGTGTCTTTCACCACCGTGTGGTCTGGATGGGGAAGGGAGAGGGATCTGCCATTGACCCAATCCTGGTTTGTGAGCCACCACTGCAGTTGTCGTGCAGTGCCCTCCGAGATCTGGACGCAATCGGACAGATTCCCCTGGTTCTGTGCCCACTGGAACTTCAGGTCCCACTGCAGAGCCTGAATATGCCACCTGGCATGATCGACCAGCAGGATGCAGGAGGCCATGATGCCCAGCAGCCTCAGAGTCATTCTGAGCGAAACCCGGGACAGAGGCTGAAAGATCGGAATCATAGCCTGAATATCCCGGACTCGCTGTTCGGGAGGATAGACATGAAACCGTGTCATGTCCAGAACCGCTGCGATGAAGAGGAGCTTTTGAGAGGGAATCAGGTGTGACTTCGGCACATTGATGGAGAACCCCAGCGAATGCAGGAGTTCGGCCGTAGTCTGGAGGTGGGAGACGACTGCCTGGGGGGAGCCCGCCTTCAACAGCCAGTTGTCGAGATAGGGGAAGACTGAAAACCCTGATCTGCGCAGATGAGCTGCGACCATCGCCATCACTTTCGTGAACACCCGAGGGGCGCTGGTAAGGCCAAAGGGGAGCACGGTGAATTGAAAATGCTCGTGGCCTACCGTGAACCGTAGGTAATGCCGGTGGGCCGGCAGGACGGGGATGTGAAAATAAGCGTCCTGCAAGTCCAACGCTACCATCCAGTCTTCCAGGTCGAGGGCAGACAAGACCTGAGCAAGCGTCAACAACTTGAACTTCTCCTTCCGGAGGAAGCGGTTGACGTCCCTGAGGTCCAAGATAGGACACAGGCCCTTGTCCTTCTTGGGGACCAGAAAGTAGTGGGAGTAACAACCACTACCTAATTTTGGCCCAGGAACGCGCTCGATGGCTCCCTTGGCCAAGAGAGCCGTAATTCCTGCTGGAGAAGGGCCAGATGATCCTCCGACATGCGGTGGTATCTCGTTGGCATGGCTGGAGGGGTAGTCTCGAAGGGGAGGGAGTAGCCCCTTCGGACTATTTGCAAAACCCACCTGTCCGACGTAATGGTGCGCCAGTGGGGGAGGTGATGGCGAATCCTTCCGCCCACTGGCGTTTGATGGGCCTGAAAGGTCGGACTAGGAGGGTTTGGAGGCTGCTGCAGAGGGGTTGGTGGACTGGCCCGCCTGCTGGCCCCCGGAACCACGACAGTTGTTCCCACGTCCCCGGCCGCGTGAAGGTTGGGTAACTTGCTGCGGCCTGTGGCTCTGGGCGGGACGTAGCGGGGCACCCCTTCCGTAGCCACAAAAGGGGCGAAAAGCAGACTGCGCAGGGTGGGTGGAGAGGCCCAAGGACCTGGCCATAGCCCGTGAGTCCTTGAAACGCTCTAGAGCGTTGTCTGCTTTGTCACCAAAAAGGAGACGGCCATCAAAAGGCATGTCCATCAAGGTGTTCTGGACATCCCCTGAAAAGCCAGTTGACCTCATACAGGCGTAGCGACGAACTGCTACTGACGATGAGATGGTCCTGCCCAGAGAGTCGGCGGTGTCCAGCCCAGAACGGATGGTAAACTTCGCCGCATCCCTCCCGGCAGCGACAGCCTGGGAGAGCACTGCCCGGGCCTCCTCCGGACACTGAGGCAGCACCTGCGCAACCGTATCCCACACCGAGTGGGAATAACGTCCCAAGAGACATGCGGTGTTTACCGACCGCAGTCCTAAGCTGGCGGAAGAAAAAATGTTCTTTCCAAGATGGTCCAGCTTCTTGGATTCCCTTTCCGGTGCACAAAAACCCCTCTCGGCGACGGATCCGGCGTCGGGTGACGCCGTTCCGGTTCCGGCGTCGGGCGACGCCGGTCCGGGTCCACGTCGGGATGGGGGCCGACCGGCGTCGAACGCTGTAGTGGTGCCGGAGGAAGCGGCGCCGGTGGAGGCGTAATCAGGTCAACCGGCGCCGATCCGGATCCAGGCCTGGACCCAAAGGGGGCCTGCGGCGCCTGGGCCGGAGCCGTCGGCGGAGAAGGCCTAGACCCCCAACCGAGTCCGCGGGGCCCGAAGGCGCGCCGGCGGGTTCGGATCGCCCAAAGGTTCCATGCATCGCCTCGTAGAACGTATGAAGCTGGGCGGGAGTCACTCTGGGTCCCGGAAAGGGAGGGAAGAGCGGAGTCGACTCTTCGGGTTCCGCGCACGGAGTCGCGGGAAGGGCACCACCCGCGTCCCTTGTCGGGTCGGCCGACCGACGAGGAGAAGTCGAGAGCGACGATGCTTCTTCGACTTCTTATGCTTCGACTTACCCGACCCCGAGTGCGAAGACTTCGAAGACTTGGACGAATGGTGGTGGCTCAGCGACCGGTCCCTCGACCTCCCTCGTGACCGGGACCTCGAACGGCATGGAGCGGACTGCCGGCGCTCAAGCAGCTTTCGGGACCGCTCCCACAAAGCCTTCGGCGCCATCGACCGGCAGTCGGAGCACGACTTGGGGTCGGGGTCGCGCTCCAGGCAAAAGAGGCACACGCGGTGCGGATCCGTCACGACATCAGTCGGTTACAGGAACCGCATGCCTTGAAGCCGGGCATCCCTCGTGCACCAGGAGTCGAAGACTCGAAAAAGAAGTCGACAAAAGTCGAGAAAAAAGTCAGTCAAAAAGTGACTGGCGGTACCGCTCTTCCCGGATCTGTGCTGGCTGGCGCGGAAAAAGAAAGAACTGACGTCAGCGCGCGAGGGCAGCGTCTAAGTAGCTGCTGCAACGTCATCCCGGCGACCACGCGCCAACGACGGACGCGGAGCCGATTGACGCCACCTTCCGACGCGTTAGAGGTACTGCTGACGAAAAAACTTTCCGGATCCAGTCTGACGCCTGGGGGTAATTCTAAGGTAAGGAATCAATAACTAACGTGTTTCTTTCAGATGCAGAAAGCACCCGTTTCAAGCTTCTGCTAAAAAGCATTCCAAAGAGGTGGTCACAGAGATCATACTGCGAGGTTCAGGTTTATGGCGGAATGCCGATATCATATCAGTATCAGCAATGTTAGGTCACTGCTGACAGTGGTGATATGAGAGCTTGTTTGTCTTCCCTACAGTGGTGGCTGGCATGCAAGGAGGGTGGTGGGGTGGGGGAGGGGAGGACAAAAATAAAAAAATGAGTAAAAAAAATCATTCCACTTCCCTTCCTGGCGCGATGTCCTCCTCGCTCGGGTCTTCTCTCCAGGCAGGCAGGCTCCAGGAAACTCCAGTAACCAATCCTGGTGCTGCTCTCATGCTGTATGAGAGCAGCACCAGGATTGGAGGGAGCAACCGCTCTCGCCCCTCCTGAGGACACTGGAGCCCTATGCTGTCTCAAACCCAGCTGTCTTAGACAGCTTGGTTAAAGACAGCCATGGCCCGTGCAAGTAAGAGCAGTGGGGCTGTGTGGGGGTATTTCGACAGACGATGACGAGGGAAAATTAATTATTTATTTAATTTTCCCTTGTCATCGTAATGCATTCTGTAAATTGGTAAAGCGCTCTGATACCCGCAAGGGTCATGTTCGCGCTATAAAAAAACTATCAAAATAAATACATAAATAAATCGCCCGTCGAAATACCCCCCACACGGCCCCACCGCTCTTACCTGGACGGGCTGCGGCTGGTTAAAATGCGCATGTCTGGCTGGCGGTCACAAAACTGCCAGCCAAAAAGACATGTGCACTTTAAGTTTAAAGTGCCCTGCCTATAACTGGCTTCAGCAGAAAGCCCTGTACCCCCCCCCCGTTCTGAGGCTCGGCTCGGGGTGTTGGAAAATAAAATTGTAATAAATTAACTTTATTACTTTTTTTCCCCCATCTCTGGGGCAATTTTTTAGTGGGGTGACGCTCTTCTGCCTTACGGAGGAGCCACCCCTGTTTCCCCACACCCTCCCCTTCCCCTTTGCCTTGAGAAACATGGAGACTCTTTGCCTTACTGCCACTGGCACTGCTCTCTGTATGCAGCTGTGTAAATCATAAATTACACAACTGTGCACGTTCATTTCTAAATTAAGATATACTTACTGCTAGATGTATTAAAATAAGTGCTCCGTTTCATTGTTTTTGTATAATTACAGCTCATAAAACATTTACTTCCCATAATATTTCCACCACATGCCTAAGTTTAATGCACATTAATCGAAGTGCACCCGCTTTAAATTTGTTCACATAATCTAAATTAACTTCTCATTCAATACACCACTGCTTGTATTTCACTTTTTAAAATGGAGGCTGCTGGAGCTTCTGAACACCAGTATTCTGTACTGGCTACAACCTCTAGGGGAAATTCGAACTTCTCAGTAAGCGGACCTTTGTGGCTATGAAAAAAACAGAATATGTACCAATGGTGATAAGAACTACTGCAGGGAGTTTTCTGCTGTCCCTTGAAGAAACAAATCAGATGTAACTCGTCCCACAGCTGGCTTTATTACGAGATAAAGTTAACCATATCTGCAAACTGATAATGGTTAATTTTAGCTTGCAATAAAGCCAGCTTTAGACCAATGAATGGCGCCAAAGCATTGAATACAGTCCCATGGTAATGAGCAGCACCTCATTCTTACTGAGTGACTATAGGACAGATCACTTCAGAGTTTTGGAATTTCAAGGTTGAAGAAAGCATCAAATATAGGAAATTTCTTAAAGAGTTCAAGCTAATAACCAGTCACATCAAACAGCAGAGTTCCGGAAGCTATTGCATACTGTGACCTGATTAGTGGAAACTGACTCAGCGAACCCCTGAGTCTAATCTTCAAAATCGAATGCGTCGTTATCAGAGCTGATACATATGACCTTAAAGCAGATAGAGTCGTCAGAGTGGGCAGTGCTTGAAAAAAGTGTTAGTCCGAAACTTATCTCAAAGTCTCAAATTTGGACTACTCCACCCAAGGTGAAGGTTACAGGGTTTGATCTCAAACGACAAACACGAATTGAGACGCCCCGAGGCTCACATTTTTCGTAGAAGAGACACCACATATGGAGCAGTGCAACTAATCTGTTTAATTAGTTAATTTGAGATCTATAAAAACTATATACTTTAATATACAAAAAATAAAAATAGCGCCGTTGGTTGGACATTTGTTTTGTCCTTTAAAGAGAGTTCTCTCTTAGCACAGTATTTCAGAAGTTTGGTCTTAGGCAAACTTATTCAATACTCATGACTATCAGTGAAGATCGCATGATCGAGAACGGCATTTATTACCAACAGTGGCGTAAGGCAAAGTGAAGGCCCCCTCCCACCCTCAGCCCCCCCGAATATGCAGTAGGGACAGTGAGTCTAACATGTATCTCAGATATTCATTGCCCTTTGGCTGAATGGGGGTCCCCTGCTGACGGCTTAGAGGGCCCATGAAGTGCTGCCTCCCCACTTACCGCAGGGGCCTGCATTACGTCCCTTATCACCAAAAAGAACCAATGTGTTCTGCTTTTCATTAGGTCAGAGAGTAGGAATATGCATTGGCCATCTGGGGCCATATTACAGAAAGTTCCCCAGGGGCAGAAGAGGCATGTGCGCCCGCTTTGCACGCCCCTGAGGACGTTGGTATTACAGAAGGGGCCACAGACGCCCTCTGTTATACTGAAAGCACTGGTGCACATGTAGCACCTGTGCTTTTTCAAGAAGGCATTCCCTCATTTCCATGGGGCGTGGCCCCATGCAAATGAGGGAATCCCTTTGCCTCTGCACCTGAGCTGAACTATAGACACAGACGCAGAGGCAAAGAAGCCGTCAGGAGGAGCACCGGCAGTGTGCCACGTCAATGCGCCCCCTGATGGCATCCCTCTGGATGGGGTAAACTGGGTCCTATGGACCCCCCCAGACATCCCCTTGCAGGCGAGTGCAGTCACTCACTGCACCCGCCCACAAGGGGTTCTCAAATCCCTCATTAAAGTGCAGGCGGGTTGCCGCCTGCTCAGAGAAACACGGAGCAGCTTTTGAACAGCTGCTCTGTATTTCTCTTGAATGCGCTGCCCTGAAGTCAGCGCATTCTACATGATAAGACACACTTTTCCTGTTTGCACCCGGCACATCTGCTTAAAGGTGCGCTGTGGTGCAAACAGGAAAAGTCCCATCTATATTAGGGCTCCTGGGCCCGTATTATGGAAGTACCCCGGGGGCGCAACGGGCGTTTACACCCGTTTTGCACACCCTCGGGGCACTTTGGTAATACAGAAGGGGCCGCAGACGCTTGAGCGACCCCTTCTGTAATACCGACAGCGCTGGTGCACGTAAAGCGCCAGTGGTATCTTCAGAGGGCACTACCGTATTTGCATGGGGGTATGGCCCCATGCAAATGAGGGGATCCCTTTGCCTCTGCGCCCACGTCCTATTATATACGCAGGCGCAGAGACAAAGAAGCTGTCAGGAGGCGTACTGACAGTACGCCATCTAAAAGGTGGCGTGCTGACAGTGCGCCCCCTGGTGGCAGCCCTCTGGCGGCGGTAGACCCCACAGACATCCTCTTAAAGGCGGGTGCAGTCACTCACTGCATCCGCCGGCAAGGGGATCTCTAATCGCCTTTAAAAGTGCAGGCAGAGGGGACCATTTCCTTCCTGTACTCCCTCATTCGGGCGCTAAGCCCACTGTCAACCCCGAGACACCGAAAATTCTGGGACTCTATCCTCACCACTCCCTTGGGGGAGAAAAAATGGGGCTCCCTTTACAAAGACATTGCCAAACAGAACCACTCTATGTTCTTGAGAGAGGCCCACTATAAAATTATGTATGACTGCTACCTGCACCCCCAGAAACTACACAAAATATTCCCCAACACCACGGACAGATGCTGAAGGGGTAGCGGGCTTTTGGGAGACTTTCGCCACATCTGGTGCGACTGCCCCTCTATCCAGCCGTTCTGGAAGGAGATGCTTTCTCAAATTAAACCGATTCTAGGCTACCCGATTCCAGACACCATAGATCATACCCTCTTGGGGATCCGGGACCCCAACCTGAAACGTGAAACGGATGGGGATCGCTCCATCATGTGGCTGTGCCTGGGTGCCGCCAAAATGGCAATAGCTGCAGCTTGGAAAAAGGCGGAGGCCCCATCCCTCACACAATGGCACACTAGATTGTGGCAAGCACTAGCAATGGAACGATTGACAGACATAGCAGATGGATCAAGAAAGGGGGTCGAGTATATTTGGTCCCCACTGGTGGAATATCTGTCAGAGGGCCTGCCCCTGGTTGCATGTGGCCCCAGATTAAGAGCTCTTCACCTCTTTCATATTTAATAGATTGGAGGTTCTCATAAAGTAGGCATAGGGTGAGAGAGAATCGGTCCCTGCCCCGCCCATTAAACGGCCCCACCATTCGGCCAGAGACGCAACATAACCACCATGATGCATAAGTTTTGATAATATGTGGTTTTTTTCTTCTTTTTATTTTCTTATAGTTCAATGTTTGGGGAAGGGGCACAAGTGCCAATCAGCTACTGTCCCATATCAGGGCAAATTTGATATATGATGCACGGCAACGTATGGATTAATCAGACAGGGACACAAATGTAAGAATTTAAAGTAGGCTGAGACCTTGGAAACAAGCTGTGTGTATTTTTTGGATATCTGTAACTCTTGGCCTGTAAGCTATGCTTGTTGCAACTGCAATTTTTTGTATTGGTATAAAATCAATAAAAAAGATTTTGAAATAAAAGTGCAGGCAGTTTGCCGCCAGCGCAGTGAAACATGGAGAGGCTTCAAAGCAGCCGCTCCGTTTTTCACCTGAATGCGCTGCTCCCAGGGCAACACAGGTTCGCGGCTGCCCTGGGGGCAGCGCATTCCATATAATAGGGTTCAATTTCCCTGTTTGCGCCTGCGTACCAATTTTAAGGTGCGCCGGGCGCAAATAGGGAAAGTGCGCCCTTTACATCATAGGGCCCAAGGTGTGCGCGCCTGAAGAGTCAAGACACCGCGGCATCCAATTCCTAGAACCGCTGGCACACACTCACCTCTTCAGAGCTGTGAGAAGAATGCGCTTTAAGCCCTGTGTTTACTGGATCAGTGGCATGGCCGCTCTCTCAAGTGAAGAGGCTTCAACCTGCTACACTGGTGTCAACACATAATTACTCAATGCTAATCTGAGTTTTAACTTCGGTGCATTAACAGACAGAACCATTTTAAAAGGCATTACCTGCACAATGTAGACAGATTATGTTTTTACTACACAGTAAAACAAAGGTTTGGCATCAGCAATGAACATTCTGTACTCCAGCAATTAAAAGACTGAGTCATTTGTTCTCGCTACCATCCCTGACATTTTTTTCAGGTTGGTTTTCATTTGTTTGTCGGGTGATTGCAATCTTGGTGAGCCCAACGCATGGTACAACGGACTGCGTTATTGCCATGGAAGACAAGGTTGTTTAACAACAAAGCAGCAGCACAGGAGGCTTCTCAGAAGGCTATTTTCAGCCAATGTATATTTTCTGAAATACTTGAGAAACAACACTGTACTGAGGTATTTGTCATGTCGTTTGACTGGTGTATGAAAAGGGTACAATATACGTCTTTTCTTTGAGATCACAATTTAATTCCCTAAAAAGGCATTTATTGTCAACAAAACATTAGTGTCAGAGACCATATTTAATCCACGGTGCATGGATGTTTAGATAATAAACAAACATGGAAATATAAAGCTGGGTCTGCTCACAATTGCAGGCACCTACCAAATGTGTATTGAATGACCCTCATTGGTTGGATGTGGGGTGTGGGGGTAAAATAGGGTTCTTGACCTTAGCCACTCCTCCTAGCCGGCTGCCCACCCAAAGACTGGCTATACTCTCAAACACCATAACAATGCTACCAGGCGTGCCACAGGCCCTGGTGTCCTGGGCGCATGGCGGATGGCTGCCATTCCTTCCTGGTTACAAGTTAGATGCAAGCCGGCAAATACAAACAAGCATTGAAAATGCAATAGGTCTCGCCTTTTATTAAGTTAAAGCGATTTGCTTTGCTAATGGTATTGTATAGCAAAGCAAATGGCTTTAACTTAATGAAAGGCGAGACCTATTGCATTCGTAATGCTTGTTTTGTTTTTGTTGCAATTTTATTTAGTGTAGCGCGAACTCGACCTGAAGGTCTGTTGTGCTTTAAATGAGCACCAGTTACACTACACAAGGACACATTCCTTTTTTTAGGCGAGGGGAGATTAAGTGGTTTGCCCAGGATCACAGGATGTTGAGTAGATGCCGAGACTTGAGCCAGGTTCCCTAGCTCCAGAGCTGGCAGCTCTGGCCCAAACCCCGGGGTGACAGGTGAACAGTGCTTTGCTTCAATCAGCGCACCCCACAGGTTCGGAGCTAGCCTCAAATCCGCGGGAGTCAGTCTGCCCTTTCAGGCATGCCAACTTGTGCAAACCTTTCACCTTTGGAGGAGGGGGCGGGGCTGTGTGCCTATCACAGCCTGGGGCACGTTAAATTCATCACACACCCCACACCATCCCCCTTCCTAGGGAGATCTCACACCTCCTGTGAACGTCGGCTGCACCGAGCCTCGAAACTATTACACTATGTATTACAGCCAGTCTTAGTGTTTCCATCCGGGAGCTGGGAGAGGGCACACACACGGCGGCATTGCCAGAGAGCGGATGCTATAGGCAGTGTGAACAGAAGAGGCAAAGGCGACCATTATAAGCAAGTGGAGGGGCAGGGAGAGGGGAAAAGAGAGCCTTCCAAACACTATGAGGCGAGGCAATGCGAGTTAACAGGCGCACAAATGATGCAGGTAGAATTGTATGTAACAGGACAGTGACCGATTAGGGCAGAGCAGAGACAGGAAGAAGTTCAGGCCGAAAGGAGGGAGTGACGGGTTCGGGCAGACAAGGGACAGTGATACGTTCGGGCAGAACGGGGGCAATGAGAGGTTCGAGCCGAAATAGGACAGTGAGAGATTCGGGCAGAGCGTGGATAGTGAGAGGTTCAAGCAGAAAGGGGAAAGGAACAGGTTCAGGCAGAAAAGTGACAGTGTGAGATTCGGGCAGAGCGGGGGGCAATGAGAGATTCAGGCAGAAATGGGACAGTGAGAGGTACGGGCAGAACGGAGACTGTGAGAGGGTCAGGCAGAAAGGGGACAGTGAGAGGTTCGGGCAGAACGTTGGCATTGGGAGGTTCAGGCAGAAACGGACTGTGGTCTGGGTGGAGCTGCACACAGAGGGGTCATGGGGCGCAACCACTGGTGCAAGCAGGGGGAGCAGAGGGCAATGACAAACAGAGGGACGCAGACAGTGAGGGGCAATGGGCACGTGGGCATTCCAGAGCGTGTGCACAGTGAGGTGTACAAGCCGTGAGAACAGTGGGCATGCGGCTGTGGGAGCTGGGAGAGGGCACACACACGGCGGCATAGCCAGAGAGCGGATGCTATAGGCAGTGTGAACAGAAGAGGCAAAGGCGACCATTATAAGCAAGTGGAGGGGCAGGGAGAGGCACAGGCCGGCATGGGCGAGGGGCAAAGAGAGGCTTCCAAACACTATGAGGAGAGGCAATGCGAGTTAACAGGCGCACAAATGATGCAGGCAGAATTGTATGTAACAGGACAGTGACAGGTTCGGGCAGAGCAGAGACAGGAAGAAGTTCAGGCCGAAAGGAGGGAGTGACAGGTTTGGGCAGACAAGGGACAGTGATAGGTTCGGGCAGAACGGGGGCAATCAGAGGTTCGGGCAGAAATAGGACAGTGACAGGTTAGGGGACAACAGGGACAAGGAGAGGTTCAAACATAAAGGGGAAAGTGACAGGTTCAGGCGGAAAAGTGACAGTGTGAGATTCGGGCAGAACGGGGGCAATGAGAGGTTCGAGCAGAAATAGGACAGTGAGAGATTCGGGCAGAGCGGGGACAGTGAGAGGTTCAAGCAGAAAGGGGAAAAAGACAGGTTCAGGCAGAAAAGTGACAGTGTGAGATTCGGGCAGAGCGGGGGGCAATGAGAGGTTCAGGCAGAAATGGGACAGTGAGAGGTACGGGCAGAACGGAGACTGTGAGAGGGTCAGGCAGAAAGGGGACAGTGAGAGGTTCGGGCAGAACGCTGGCATTGGGAGGTTCAGGCAGAAACGGACTGTGGTCTGGGTGGAGCTGCACACAGAGGGGTGATGGGGCGCAACCACTGGTGCAAGCAGGGGGAGCAGAGGGCAATGACAAACAGAGGGACACAGACAGTGAGGGGCAATGGGCACGTGGGCATTCCAGAGCGTGTGCAAAGTGAGGGGTACAAGCCGTGAGAACAGTGGGCATGCGGCCGTGGGAGCTGGGAGAGGGTACACACACGGCGGCATAGCCAGAGAGTGGATGCTATAGGCAGTGTGAACAGAAGAGGCAAAGGCGACCATTATAAGCAAGTGGAAAGCCGATATCTCCCCACAGCTTAAAAAGACACAGATCCCTTTTATTCCACAGAGTGCGCAGGAGGTGATAAAGAGGCGCATTCCAAGCCGATGAAACAATTAACCTGAAGCAGGAATGCATCCAGCCCACCATCTGGCACACTGCGGACTGCCCATCCGGACTGGATCTCGAGGCTTGTTTATATAACATCCTCATAAAGGTAAGAAAATGCTTCACGACAGCCGTGAAGCAGGCGATCCAGTCCAGATGGGCCGGACCAAAAGGCCAAAGGGAGGCAACCCAAAAAGCTCATTTCCAATGGCAGGCCACCGTTTAGCATAAAGGGTGACGCCAGCCAATGGAAATGAGGGGCGGGGCTTAAAGCCCTCTTCAGAAAATCCTCATTAGCAATAAATCTCGCCGAGCGAGCTGCGCATGTGCGCAGCAACGCTAGGCGAGACCTAAAAAGGCGGTGCACCAGGGAGCTCGGGTAATTTTCTGAAAAACAGTAGGACATCATCTTGTAGTCTGGGGTCAAGCTGCTGAGCATTTTATTTTTAGTGAGGTACAGGTTGAAGCTGGTGTTGATGTTATCTGGAACTTCGCTGTGCATGTTATTCTATGACACTGAAATATCACGACACATGGTGATCTATGACCCTGGAACATCGCTGGGCCTGTTACTCTATGATCCTGAAGCATCACTGTGCCTGTTACGCTATGATCCTGAAGAATCACTGTGCCTGTTTCTCTATGACCGTGAAGCATCACTGTGCCTGTTACTCTATGATCCTGAAGAATCACTGTGCCTATTACTCTATGACCGTGAAGCATCACTGTGCCTGTTACTCTATGACCCTGAAGCATCACTGTGCCTGTTACTCTATGACCCTGAAGCATCACTGTGCGTGCTGCAGTTCGACACTATGACCCTGCAGCAACAATGTGCATGCTACAGTATGACACAATGACCCTGATGCATCACTATGCCTGTTACTCTACGACCGTTAAGCATCACTGTGCATGCTGCAGTATGACTCTATGACCCCGAATCATGACTGTGCGTGTTACTCTATGACTCTGAAGCATCAATGTGCATGCTGCAGTATGACACTATGGCCCTGAAGCAAAAATGTGCATGCTACAGTATCTCACTATGAGCCTGAAGCATCACTGTGCATGCTGCAGTATCACACTATGACCCTGAAGCATCACTGTGCATGTTACTCTATGCCTCTAAAGCATCATTGTGCATGCTTAAGTATCACACTATGACCCTGAAGCATCACTGTGCCTGCTACTATATGACAATGGGCCATCACTGTGCATTCTGCGGTATGACACAATGACCCTGAAACGTCACTGTGCATGCTGCAGTATGACACTATGCCCCTGAAGCAATAATGTGCATTTTTCTGTATGACTCTATGACCCTGAAGCATCGTTGTGCATGATGCAGTATGATACTATGACCCCGAAGAATCACTGTGCATGCTGCAGTATGACACTATGACCCTGAAGAATCACTGTGCATGCTGCAGTATGACACTATGACAACGAATAATCACTGTGCATGCTGCAGTATGACACTATGACCCTGAAGCATCACTGTGCCTGCTGCAGTATGACACTATGACCCTGAAGCATCACTGTGCATGGTGCAGTATGACACTATGACCCTGAAGCATCACTGTGCCTGCTACTATAGGACTCTGAAGTATCACTGTACCTGTTACTCTATGACACTAAAGCCTCACTGTGCATAAAGCAGTATAACATTATGTCCCTGAAGCATCACTGTGCCTGCTACAGTAAGACACTTTGAAACTAAAGTAACACTGTGCATGCTGCACTATGCCATGGAAGCAACACTGTGCATGCTGCAGTATGACTCTATGACCCTGAAGCATCACTGTGCGGGTTACTCTATGACCCTGAAGCATCACTGTGCATGCTGCAGTATGGCTCTATGACCTGAAGCATCACTGTGCGTGTTACTCTATGACCCTGAAGCATCGCTGTGCTTGCTGCAGTATGACACTATGACCCCGAAGCAACACTATGCCTGTTACTCTATGACCTTAAAGCATCACTGTGCAGGCTGCAGTATGACTCCATGACCCTGAAGCAACAGGATGCCTGTTACTCCATGACCCTAAAGCATCACTGTGCATGCTGCAGTATCACACTATGACCCTGAAGCATCACTGTGCCTGTTACTCTATGACCCTAAAGCATCACATGCATGCTGCAGTATCTCACTATGACCCTAAAGCATCACTGTGCATGCTGCAGTATGACTATGTCCCTGAAGCATCACTATGCCTGTTACTCTATGACCCTGAAGCATCACTGTGCATGCTGCAGTATGACTCTATGACCCTGAAGCATCAGGATCATAGTGTCTGCAGTATGACACTATAACACTGAAGAAACAATGTGCCTGCTACAGTGTGGCACCATGACTCCGAAGCATCCCTGTGCATGCTACACTATGACACTATGAGCCTAAAGCATAACTGTGCATACAGCAGTATGACACTAAGACCCTGAAGCATCACTATGCCTGTTACTCTATGACCCTAAAGCATCACTGTGCATGCTGCAGTATCTCACTATGGCCCTGAAGCATCACTGTGCATGCTGCAGTATGAAACTATGACCCCGAAGCAGCACTGTGCTTGCTGCAGTATGGCACTATGACACTGAAGCAACACTGTGCCTGCTACTTATGGCTCTGAAGCATCACTTTGCATACAGCAGTATGGCACTATAACCCTGAAGCATCAGATATCTGTAACTTCACTGTGCATGTTGTTCTATGACACTGAAATATCACTGCACATGGTGATATATGACCCTGGAACATCGCTGTGCCTGTTACTCTATGATCCTGCAGCATCACTCTGTCTGTTACTCTATGTCCCTGAAGCATCACTGTGCATGCTGCAGTATGATACTATGACCCTGAAGCAACAATGTGCATGCTACAGTATGACACAGTGACCCTGATGCATCACTATGCCTGTTACTCTATGACCCTGAAGCCTCACTGTGCATGTTGCAGTATGACTCTATGACCCTGAAGCATCACTGTGGATGCTGCAGTATGACACTATGACCCTGAAGCATCACTGTGCATGCTGCAGTATGACTCTATGACCCTGAAGCATCGCTGTGCATGTTGCAGTATGACACTATGACCCTGAAGCATCACTGTGCCTGTTACTATATGACAATGGGCCATCACTGTGCATGCAGCAGTATGACACTATGGCACTGAAACAACAATGTGCATGCTACAGTATCTCAAGATGACCCTAAAGCAACACTGTGCATACTGCCGTATGACTCTATGACACTGAAGCATCGCTGTTCATGCTGCAGTATGACACTATACCCGGGAACATCACTGAGCCTGTTACTCTATGTCCCTGAAGCATCACTGTGCCTATTATTCTATGACCCTGAAGCATCACTGTGCATGCTGCAGTAAGACACTATGACCCCGAAGCATCACTGTGCATGCTGCAGTATGACACTATGACCCTGGAGCATCACTGTACCTGTTACTCTTTGACCTTGAAGCATCACTGTGCCTGTAACTCTATGACCCTGAAGCATCACTGTGCTTGATGCCCAATGACAATAGGACCCCGAAGCATCACTGTGCATGCTCCAGTATGACTTTATGACCCTGAAGCATCGCTGAGCATGCTGCAGTATGACACTATGACCCTGAAGCACCACTGTGAGTGCTGCAGTATGACACTATGACCCTGAAGCATCACTGTGCCTGTTACTCTATAACCCTGAAGCATCACTGTGCAAGCGACAGTATGACTCTAAGACCCTGAAGCATCACTGTGCCTGTCACTATAGGACATTGGGCCATCGCTGTGCATGCTGCAGTATGACACTATGCCCCTGAAGCAACACTGTGCATGCTGCAGTATGACTTTATGACCCTGAAGCATCGCTGAGCATGCTGCAGTATGACACTATGACCCTGAAGCATCACTGTGCATGCTGCAGTATGACACCATGACCCTGAAGCATCACTGTGCCTATTACTCTATAACCCTGAAGCATCACTGTGCATGCTGCAGTATGACTCTATAACCCTGAAGCATCACTGTGCATGCTGCAGTATGACACTATGCCCCTGAAGCAACAATGTGCATGCTACAATATGACACTATGACCCTGAAGCAACACTGTGCAAACTTCCTTATGACTCTATGGCACTAAAGCATTGCTGTTCATGCTGCAGTATGACACTATACCCGGGAACATCACTGAGCCTGTTACTCTATGACACTGAAGCATCACTGTGCCTGTTATTCTATGACCCTGAAGCATCACTGTGCATGCTACAGTATGACACTATGACCCCGAAGCATCACTGTGCATGCTGCAGTATGACACTATGACCCTGAAGCATCACTGTGCCTGTTACTCTATGACCCTGAAGCAACACTGTGCATACTGCCTTATGACTATGGCACTGAAGCATTGCTGTTCATGCTGTAGTATGACACTATACCCGGGAACATCACTGAGCCTGTTACTCTATGACCCTGAAGCATCACTATGCTTGCTGCACAATGACAATATGACCCCGAAGCATCACTGTGCATTCAGCAGTATGACACTATGAACCTGAAGCAACACTGTGCATGCTGCAGTATGAAACTATGACAATGAAGCATCACTATGCCTGTTACTCTATGA
Organism: Calotriton arnoldi; assembly: GCA_963921515.1. NCBI lineage: Eukaryota > Metazoa > Chordata > Amphibia > Caudata > Salamandridae > Calotriton > Calotriton arnoldi. Next base: position 2,542,374 of record CAWUFW010000219.1, on the reverse strand, counting down.
CCCTGAAGCATCACTGTGCATGCTGCAGTATGACAATATAACCCTGAAGCATCACTGTGCCTGTCACTATAGGACATTGGGCCATCGCTGTGCATGCTGCAGTATGACACTATGCCCCTGAAGCAACACTGTGCATGCTGCAGTATGACTTTATGACCCTGAAGCATCGCTGAGCATGCTGCAGTATGACACTATGACCCTGAAGCATCACTGTGCATGCTGCAGTATGACACCATGACCCTGAAGCATCACTGTGCCTATTACTCTATAACCCTGAAGCATCACTGTGCATGCTGCAGTATGACTCTATAACCCTGAAGCATCACTGTGCATGCTGCAGTATGACACTATGCCCCTGAAGCAACAATGTGCATGCTACAATATGACACTATGACCCTGAAGCAACACTGTGCAAACTTCCTTATGACTCTATGGCACTAAAGCATTGCTGTTCATGCTGCAGTATGACACTATACCCGGGAACATCACTGAGCCTGTTACTCTATGACACTGAAGCATCACTGTGCCTGTTATTCTATGACCCTGAAGCATCACTGTGCATGCTACAGTATGACACTATGACCCCGAAGCATCACTGTGCATGCTGCAGTATGACACTATGACCCTGAAGCATCACTGTGCCTGTTACTCTATGACCCTGAAGCAACACTGTGCATACTGCCTTATGACTATGGCACTGAAGCATTGCTGTTCATGCTGTAGTATGACACTATACCCGGGAACATCACTGAGCCTGTTACTCTATGACCCTGAAGCATCACTATGCTTGCTGCACAATGACAATATGACCCTGAAGCATCACTGTGCATTCAGCAGTATGACACTATGAACCTGAAGCAACACTGTGCATGCTGCAGTATGAAACTATGACAATGAAGCATCACTATGCCTGTTACTCTATGACCCTGAAGCATCACTGTGCATGCTGCAGTATGACAATATAACCCTGAAGCATCACTGTGCCTGTCACTATAGGACATTGGGCCATCGCTGTGCATGCTGCAGTATGACACTATGCCCCTGAAGCAACACTGTGCATGCTGCAGTATGACTTTATGACCCTGAAGCATCGCTGAGCATGCTGCAGTATGACACTATGACCCTGAAGCATCACTGTGCATGCTTCAGTATGACACCATGACCCTGAAGCATCACTGTGCCTGTTACTCTATAACCCTGAAGCATCACTGTGCATGCTGCAGTATGACTCTATAACCCTGAAGCATCACTGTGCATGCTGCAGTATGACACTATGCCCCTGAAGCAACAATGTGCATGCTACAATATGACACTATGACCCTGAAGCAACACTGTGCAAACTTCCTTATGACTCTATGGCACTAAAGCATTGCTGTTCATGCTGCAGTATGACACTATACCCGGGAACATCACTGAGCCTGTTACTCTATGACACTGAAGCATCACTGTGCCTGTTATTCTATGACCCTGAAGCATCACTGTGCATGCTACAGTATGACACTATGACCCCGAAGCATCACTGTGCATGCTGCAGTATGACACTATGACCCTGAAGCATCACTGTGCCTGTTACTCTATGACCCTGAAGCAACACTGTGCATACTGCCTTATGACTATGGCACTGAAGCATTGCTGTTCATGCTGTAGTATGACACTATACCCGGGAACATCACTGAGCCTGTTACTCTATGACCCTGAAGCATCACTATGCTTGCTGCACAATGACAATATGAGCCCGAAGCATCACTGTGCATTCAGCAGTATGACACTATGAACCTGAAGCAACACTGTGCATGCTGCAGTATGAAACTATGACAATGAAGCATCACTATGCCTGTTACTCTATGACCCTGAAGCATCACTGTGCATGCTGCAGTATGACAATATAACCCTGAAGCATCACTGTGCATGCTACAGTATGACACTTGGACCTTGATGCATCATTATTCATACTGCAGCATGACACTGAACCCTCACTGTGCCTGTTACTTTATGGCTCTGAAGCATCACTATGCCTGTTACTCTATGACCCTGAAGAATCGCTGTGCTTGCTGCAGTATGACACTATGACCCTGAAGCAACACTATGCCTGTTACTCTATGACCCTAAAGCATCACTGTGCAGGCTGCAGTATGACTCCATGACCCTGAAGCAACACTATGCCTGTTACTCTATGACCTTAAAGCATCACTGTGCATGCTTCAGTATCTCACTATGACCCTAAAGCATCACTGTGCATGCTGCAGTATGAGTCTATGTCCCTGAAGCATCACTATGCCTGTTACTCTATGACCCTGAAGCATCACTGTGCATGCTGCAGTAAGACACTTTGAAACTAAAGTAACACTGTGCATGCTGCACTATGCCATGGAAGCAACACTGTGCATGCTGCTGTATGACTCTATGACCCTGAAGCATCACTGTGCGGGTTACTCTATGACCCTGAAGCATCACTGTGCATGCTGCAGTATGGCTCTATGACCCTGAAGCATCACTGTGCGTGTTACTCTATGACCCTGAAGCATCGCTGTGCTTGCTGCAGTATGACACTATGACCCCGAAGCAACACTATGCCTGTTACTCTATGACCTTAAAGCATCACTGTGCAGGCTGCAGTATGACTCCATGACCCTGAAGCAACAGGATGCCTGTTACTCCATGACCCTAAAGCATCACTGTGCATGCTGCAGTATCACACTATGACCCTGAAGCATCACTGTGCCTGTTACTCTATGACCCTAAAGCATCACATGCATGCTGCAGTATCTCACTATGACCCTAAAGCATCACTGTGCATGCTGCAGTATGACTCTATGTCCCTGAAGCATCACTATGCCTGTTACTCTATGACCCTGAAGCATCACTGTGCATGCTGCAGTATGACTCTATGACCCTGAAGCATCAGGGTCATAGTGTCTGCAGTATGACACTATAACACTGAAGAAACAATGTGCCTGCTACAGTGTGGCACCATGACTCCGAAGCATCCCTGTGCATGCTACACTATGACACTATGAGCCTAAAGCATAACTGTGCATACAGCAGTATGACACTAAGACCCTGAAGCATCACTATGCCTGTTACTCTATGACCCTAAAGCATCACTGTGCATGCTGCAGTATCTCACTATGGCCCTGAAGCATCACTGTGCATGCTGCAGTATGAAACTATGACCCCGAAGCAGCACTGTGCTTGCTGCAGTATGGCACTATGACACTGAAGCAACACTGTGCCTGCTACTTTATGGCTCTGAAGCATCACTTTGCATACAGCAGTATGGCACTATAACCCTGAAGCATCAGATATCTGTAACTTCACTGTGCATGTTGTTCTATGACACTGAAATATCACTGCACATGGTGATATATGACCCTGGAACATCGCTGTGCCTGTTACTCTATGATCCTGCAGCATCACTCTGTCTGTTACTCTATGTCCCTGAAGCATCACTGTGCATGCTGCAGTATGATACTATGACCCTGAAGCAACAATGTGCATGCTACAGTATGACACAGTGACCCTGATGCATCACTATGCCTGTTACTCTATGACCCTGAAGCCTCACTGTGCATGTTGCAGTATGACTCTATGACCCTGAAGCATCACTGTGGATGCTGCAGTATGACACTATGACCCTGAAGCATCACTGTGCATGCTGCAGTATGACTCTATGACCCTGAAGCATCGCTGTGCATGTTGCAGTATGACACTATGACCCTGAAGCATCACTGTGCCTGTTACTATATGACAATGGGCCATCACTGTGCATGCGGCAGTATGACACTATGGCCCTGAAACAACAATGTGCATGCTACAGTATCTCAAGATGACCCTAAAGCAACACTGTGCATACTGCCGTATGACTCTATGACACTGAAGCATCGCTGTTCATGCTGCAGTATGACACTATACCCGGGAACATCACTGAGCCTGTTACTCTATGTCCCTGAAGCATCACTGTGCCTATTATTCTATGACCCTGAAGCATCACTGTGCATGCTGCAGTAAGACACTATGACCCCGAAGCATCACTGTGCATGCTGCAGTATGACACTATGACCCTGGAGCATCACTGTACCTGTTACTCTTTGACCTTGAAGCATCACTGTGCCTGTAACTCTATGACCCTGAAGCATCACTGTGCTTGATGCCCAATGACAATAGGACCCCGAAGCATCACTGTGCATACAACTATGACCCTGAATCAATACTGTGCATGCTGCAGTATGACACTATGCCCCTGAAGCAACACTGTGCATGCTCCAGTATGACTTTATGACCCTGAAGCATCGCTGAGCATGCTGCAGTATGACACTATGACCCTGAAGCACCACTGTGAGTGCTGCAGTATGACACTATGACCCTGAAGCATCACTGTGCCTGTTACTCTATAACCCTGAAGCATCACTGTGCAAGCGACAGTATGACTCTAAGACCCTGAAGCATCACTGTGCCTGTCACTATAGGACATTGGGCCATCGCTGTGCATGCTGCAGTATGACACTATGCCCCTGAAGCAACACTGTGCATGCTGCAGTATGACTTTATGACCCTGAAGCATCGCTGAGCATGCTGCAGTATGACACTATGACCCTGAAGCATCACTGTGCATGCTGCAGTATGACACCATGACCCTGAAGCATCACTGTGCCTGTTACTCTATAACCCTAAAGCATCACTGTGCATGCTGCAGTATGACTCTATAACCCTGAAGCATCACTGTGCATGCTGCAGTATGACACTATGCCCCTGAAGCAACAATGTGCATGCTACAATATGACACTATGGCACTAAAGCATTGCTGTTCATGCTGCAGTATGACACTATACCCGGGAACATCACTGAGCCTGTTACTCTATAACACTGAAGCATCACTGTGCCTGTTATTCTATGACCCTGAAGCATCACTGTGCATGCTACAGTATGACACTATGACCCTGAAGCATCACTGTGCATGCTGCAGTATGACACTATGACCCTGAAGCATCACTGTGCCTGTTACTCTATGACCCTGAAGCAACACTGTGCATACTGCCTTATGACTATGGCACTGAAGCATTGCTGTTCATGCTGTAGTATGACACTATACCCGGGAACATCACTGAGCCTGTTACTCTATGACCCTGAAGCATCACTATGCTTGCTGCACAATGACAATATGACCCCGAAGCATCACTGTGCATTCAGCAGTATGACACTATGAACCTGAAGCAACACTGTGCATGCTGCAGTATGAAACTATGACAATGAAGCATCACTATGCCTGTTACTCTATGACCCTGAAGCATCACTGTGCATGCTGCAGTATGACAATATAACCCTGAAGCATCACTGTGCATGCTACAGTATGACACTTGGACCTTGATGCATCATTATTCATACTGCAGCATGACACTGAACCCTCACTGTGCCTGTTACTTTATGGCTCTGAAGCATCACTATGCCTGTTACTCTATGACCCTGAAGAATCGCTGTGCTTGCTGCAGTATGACACTATGACCCTGAAGCAACACTATGCCTGTTACTCTATGACCCTAAAGCATCACTGTGCAGGCTGCAGTATGACTCCATGACCCTGAAGCAACACTATGCCTGTTACTCTATGACCTTAAAGCATCACTGTGCATGCTTCAGTATCTCACTATGACCCTAAAGCATCACTGTGCATGCTGCAGTATGAGTCTATGTCCCTGAAGCATCACTATGCCTGTTACTCTATGACCCTGAAGCATCACTGTGCATGCTGCAGTATGACTCTATGACCCTGAAGCATCACTGTGCCTGTTACTCTATGACCCTGATGCATCACTGTGCCTGCTACTCTATGACACCAGGCCATCACTGTGCTTGCTGCAGTACACACAATGACCCTGTTGAATCACTGTGCATGCTGGAGTATGACACTATGACCCTGAAGCACCACTGTGCATGCTGCAGTACGACTCTATCTCCCTGAAACATCACTATGCCTGTTACTCTATGACCCTGAAGCATCACTGTGCATGCTGCAGTATGACTCTATGACCCTGAAGCATCACTGTGCCTGTTGCTCTATGACCGTGATGCATCACTGAGCCTGCTACTCTATGACACCGGGCCATCACTATGCTTGCTGCAGTACACACAATGATCCTGCTGCATCAGTGTGCATGCTGGAGTATGACACTATGAACCTGAAGCAACACTGTGCAGGCTGCAGTATGACACCATGACCCTGAAGCAACTGTTGTGTAGTTCCTATAAACCTATATAGGATCTGCGCATTTAGACAACATAGACTGTGGGATTGGTGTCCAGGCTGATTCCAGACACCCCCACCGGGTATGTTCGCCTGTATACCATCTAGCTCACAGTGCCACTGTAATCTCCTCTTACCAAGGAGAGAGTAGTTCTTGGCAACTATCGAACATGACAACCCTGTCCCATCAGGGATTGTGGAAACAGTAATGTACTTTTAGCTCAGTCACTCGTGCTCACTTTGTCTCAGAGAGATACACAGAATAAACGGTGGGGACGTTTTTCAATACGTTTTTTTTTAACCAGCGTCATTCTAGTGTAAAATAGGTGTGCTGAAACAACCATTAGACAGAGACAGATATAAATGATTATAAGCACCAATAGGGTAAATGGATGGTAGATTCCTACCATAGTGCTAAAACAATTAATACAGGCAGGTATAAAAATACATGACAAGAGTAATGCGTACTCTTACGATGCAAGCCTAACTAGATGTACCTAAGTGTACCTAGCATGTATGTAGGTGTAGAGCCAAGAATCCCCCTAGGCTGAAGCCAACCCCATTACCTGAAGTGAGAGACTGTGGGACCCCGTCTTGGTCTCGAGATGGACACCCCGTGAGGGATGTCAGACCACTGTGAGCTGGAGTCTCTGCGTGCAGGAATCTCAGAGTCACGCGTCAGTATGTCAGCATGGAAGTCTTTCTCCTCTGCCTGCCCCAGCAAAGATATGGTGTATATATACCCAAAAGGTACCCTCAGGGGTTCTAGCTTGCTGTGTCATGTCGGCCGAGGATGACAGAAGGGATGACCCTTATACATAGTTATTATGCAGAATATGATAATCCTGCTGTGATTCTGAGAATGCTCATGCATAATAAATGAGGCTAGTTTTCTGGGAAAACCACATGACATTTATGCAGCACCTTAACTAGGCAAAAAGTCAATACCAAAAACCGTTATGTAGTACAATGGCAGGGAAATGCAGGGTGACTACCCAAGCCTATATTGGGGTACATTACAAAACATAACACCAACTCCTCATCCGACCAAACGATTTACTAAAAGCAAATGTTCAGCTAATGAATCGTAAAATATTCTAAAAAATGTTCAGATTAAAAATCTCTAAAAAGGCTTATTAAAAAGTTACTAAAAAACTTTATAGATCCTTTATATTTTAAAAAGTCCTGTAAGTCCTTTAAAATATGTTCATATATATGGCTGGAATAACAGAGAACGTCTGAAAGCCATGGTCCTCAGCAAGAGTAAAATGAGAGGAAAAACATTTTTGTTTAAAATTCCAATTTCGGTTGTTTTGGAAAAAGGCAGAATTCTTCCCAGCACACAGAGAGCCAAATGTTTGTGTGTCATGTGTGGGAGATGCAACATCACTGCTGCCTTCGCAGACGACGGTCCCTGTAACACCTCACAGATCAGGTAAATCGAGCAAAGGTGATCTTCAGTTCCCACAGCCGATGCTGAGGGGGCAGTTGAAACATCAAAAGCCTGTGGGCCTGTAGTAGAGCCGGTATCCAGTCCAACAGGAGCTGAAGAATCCAGTGGTGGCTCTAAGAATGCCAACATCAACATGGGAATACGCTGGGGACACTGCAGTACGTTGGCAGTTAGCGGGTCCAGTAATAAATCTACGTCCGGTGGCGCAACCGATGGAAGTGTCAGACAGAGATCCAACACACATTCTTGTCCGCAGAACAAGCAGCGGAGAACAGGCAATCCAGACTCGTCGAAATGATAGGAACCAAGACTCGCTTAGCTCCTGAAGTCGAGGTGTGCCAAGATGGAGTACCAGGCGATCACGGTAACATTGCTCCAAAAGCGTTTTTCCCATTTCCTTGGTGACTGGGACGTCCATTGCGTAGCAGAAAAATTGAATTCAGGATACCCACTACCAGTAGCAGGATTAGCAGAAGCCCTCCAAAAATGCTTCTGAATACAGAGAGTATTAAAGCTGGAATCACTCTGAAGACTGTATGAAAGGTGCTTAACAGTCCAGAACCTATGGTCTTAAATAGGTGTACTATACCCTTCGTAACAGACATGTTAAAGATACCCTATACCATTTCTCCGAAATGGAAAAGGAAAGGGCAGTTAGTCCGTACCAGTGCCTGTATCTCAGCAGAGGACCTAGCAACCTGGAGATCAAAATTCTCTCGGACTGAGGTTAAGGGGACAACTTTCTGTAAAAGCATGGCTTTCATTTGGCTCAGAGTATCAAATCATATAAAGGAAACATTCCCTAACGGCGCCTCCCTGACTGTGTGGGTCGGTGGAAACAATACTTGCATACAAGAAGTAACCCTGGAATTTACAGTGACAGGATATGCGATGCCTGGAAGCATCCCACAACAACCTTGATCATTCAGCATTAAGTAACTCCCACTCAAGAGCATCCTGAACACTGGATTAATCACGGCAGCTGAGGACCCTTTCAAATGACAGGACAAGTTTGCAACTGAACCATTGCAGGCCCCATGAAGCATAATATCCTGGTAAATGAGAGATCCACTCAAAGAACTCTCAAAGTCTGTACCACTGAGAAACACTTCAGTGTCCCCGTTCCTGCATCTAAATATATACGGCAATTCCCAAGATTCATGGATGAATTCTGTACCCATTGCTTCATACCTAGCTACCTGGTGGCGTTCTAGGCAATACTGAAACTGGAAAGTTGTTACCGGCAATGTTATATGGCCATGAATTAACCATTCTGTGGACGGTGACTCTGCAACGGCGAAAGGTAATTGGTCTAATTTTTCAATGCGCAGCATGGAATATTTCGCATCCCTTTGTGCCATTGTTATCTGCTTTTCAGTCAAATTATATGCAGAGAACAGAGTCGAAATGTTGATGTATCGCCAGGGCACATAACCAGAGCGCAATGATTGTAGCGTCCAGCTCAATGATACAATAGAACGAAATTGTAATTGTCTGTGTTGTAAGATTGACAGATCCTGCTCCATTATATCTATAGCAGAAGATACAATGTTGCCCAGTGAAAAAATTCTGGATGTGAGTGTGGTTATGCCATTGTCAACCACAGCCAAAGCCTTCTCTAAGTTAATTCTGTCAATTTCACGCAATCTCTCCGCAGCTTCCTGTTGAGAGGCTTTTCAAATTTCATTATAAACCGCATATAAGAAGCGTTTCTGACGTGGCTTTCGGGACCTAGTAAAAAATCCCTAAGATCCATATCATCTGAGAGTAGGGACAAGTGTTGTTTCACCTGAGACAGAGTCGAGGTTCTTAGCCAGTCTAGGCATAACTTCCCAACACTGTATGATGTCACCACCCCTGGATGTTCTCGTTGTACATAGCGTAGGTCAGGCCTATGGATACTAAACCCTTCAGTGGTACCCCTGAATCTTGACTGACACCTATTTGTGTCGATAGGCCAAACTAACCATCCCTTCCAATTGGGGTCTGTTGAATTGTATGAAACACCATGCATGATGTCATCTAGTGTACCCTGACCATTTTCTGTATAGTTTTGCCATCCCTCCAAGTGTGAATGCAAGGGACTACGAGGTGTGTTCAAGTCCTTAATCTTGGCTAACCCAAGGAAAATCATTTGTTGTGGTATGAGGCATGCTCTAAATAGTGCCTCGGTTCCCTGAACCTGCCATTCTTTAGTCCCCCAGACTGATTTAATGTCTATAGTGTCTTTCCATAAGCCGAAATCCTGTTCAGACAGTTGGGCAATAAAGGATGCAGAGTAAATCTGTTTCGTGTTAGTGAACATACTTTTCTTTGCAGATATAGGTGCAAGCTTATAATGATATGAGCGTGGACCCGATGTATTGAATCCAGAAAAATAAGCAAACTTTTGGGCAATGCTCCCATTGGTGGTATGCAAAAACAATACGTGGTGCACTCGTTTTATGCAAAGAATTATGACCATAGTGTTGACAACACTACATTGCGTTAAAATCAGAAGAGCCATCAAACATTTCATTTTTGTAAATGCTGTAGACAATTCTAAATCAGACAACATATTATTAACAGTTTCAAAATCCCAATCAACAGAGTATGTACTGGAGTTAATGATATCATTTAACGAAAGTTTGAATACATGTGGTATTTTCAAAAGTTCAGTGGGACCAAATACATCATATGAAACTTTATCTCAAACTATTCTGTCAGGAACTGGAACTGCTGTAATGTTCACAAAGGACAGGTCTCTTTGTTCACGATGAGATGACGTATGAGGCTTCAGTACTAAGAACACATTTGATGCTGAGGAGCGTTTTGGAAAATAGTGTCCATTCATGAGTAAGAAAAAGACAGTCACTAAACCTATCCAAAATAGTAGGAACAGTATTCCAGTTATTATCCAGAGCTGTAGCCATGGTGAGACTAGGTATGTCTTTTTCAGGAAAATTTAGAAATCATGAAGCTGTTCCTTGCGGGAAACTGGAGCTGGCGGTGACTCGGGTTCACTTGGATCCAGAGAAAACATGTCAAAATTGATGAAGTAGCCAGATACAGTTCTATCTATCTTTGGTAGCTCAGCTGGTTTTGTTGAACTGGCAGATGTCTCCTGTAGAGGCATATTGATGTAGAAGTCGGTGTTAGGCCGAATTGCTATCTGTGTATCATTTGTATTTTGATGTTCAATTTCAATAGGAACGAGTTCCATTCCATTGTTGGAAACTCCATTACTTCAAATTGTAGACTCTTCGAATGTTATAAGGCTTTCTGCCTGAACCTACTGTATGGTAGCGAGAGGAGAGCGGCGGCTACCCAGGAGCCCACATTGCCTGCTATTCAGGATCGGCCACATAGTGTGGTTTGATCAGATCAATGGAGACGAATCTCTTTTCGCTCTTGCCGGCAAGAGGCGGAAGAAGTACTGTTCTTGTTCCTCCGAAAGCCAGGACAGGTACAGACATTCTGTAAGATGGCCCAAATTCTTTCTTGTCCACAATCTTTTCTCTGACCAGATCCCTGACTTTTGGGATCCAGGCAGGTCTTGCTGTTACTAATTTCACTTCCCCAGTGGCAGTGCGTTTCACTTGCATGTTGCTTTGTAGTGCCCGGAATTCATTAACCCTTTCGCTGCTTCTGTCGGCCAACGGCCGTCGCAAGCACTACCTCCGTAGTGCTGCGCACGTCCGTTGGCCGACGCGGCCCCGCCCACTCCGCTAAACCGCCGCACCGCGGCGGAATTGCCGCCGCGGTTAAGTGGTTAAGATCCTGTAAAACAGCCAAATGTTTATTGAAATCAAACGGTTTTTCATTCGCCAGTGTGCTTTCATAATCGAGATGAGGTACTCACATTCTTGTCCCAAATAGGACTTCGTATGGGGTGACACCTCCTAGGGAACTTCTTAGCATATTATTTAGTGCCCTCTGGACCCCATATAGGTGATTGACCCAACTAACACCTGAACCTAATACCCTTGCTGTTAAAGATTGCTTTAAGTCCTGTTTTTTCCTCTCCACGACCGAATTTCCCTCAGGATGGTACGGAAAGAAGTACTGCAATGCAACACCCAAACTTCCCATGGCTTCCTTGTAAGCCCTAGAGCTAAACGCGGGGCCACGGTCAGAATATAATGTGCCAACTGCGTATGTCCCTATGAAGACTCGCAAATCTTTCAGAACAGTTTGAGCGTCAGCTGCGCGCTGAGGCCAAACCCACAGGAATCTAGAGCATGAATCCACTGCCACCAAGATGTAGTTGTAAGCCCCATCGGATTGCAAGGGGCCGCAGAGGTTCAAATAGACACATGCGAGAGGTCTGTCTGATTTTAGTCATGGTGTTTGTGCTGGACGTGCTACAATGGAACCCTTCATTTGCTGACAGGTGTCGCACTTAAGGACAAATGCTTTTGTCTGTTTTGTTAAACCAGGCCACCAATAGCGTTGTTTCAATAGAGAAACTGTCACGGTAATCCCTGCGTGTGCAGAACCCAGACCCTCGTGTGCAGCTAGAATTAAACCTAATTTGCGATCCATGTTGGGTATTACTCTATCCCCCACTCCTGGAATTTGAGCATACGGAATATTATTTGCATCTAACTTGTAGGAGTACTTGAGTGGAAAACCTTTCGGCAAGGCAGTGCTGTTTTTGCGTGAAGCAATGACAGCTACCATTGTGCTTCAGTCTATTCTCGTGCTAGAAGGAGTGATTGCAGCTACGGCAGCAATTTGCACTGTCGCCTTGGCGGCTTCATCAGCAAAGGAATTCCCTTCAACGTGAACGCCATCACGTTGATGACTCAGCGTGTGTATCACGTGAGCTCTCTGCAAGTCTTTTTTCAACTCTGCCACTTGTTCCCAAAGCATTTTGAGCTTTATTGTGCAGCCTTTTGAGTCTTTAAACCCATTCTGACCCCAGTAGTGAAAATATTCATTGTAAGACTGGACACAGTAAAACGAATCGCACACTATAAGTGTGGGGAATTCCTGATCAGTTTGTATTAGTGCCAGTAATAGGGCTTTTAATTCTGCCAGCTGTGCCGTGCAATCTCCTAGAGACTGGGTCTTCGTACTGCTAGGATGGAACTTGCCGTTCTGCATACGTCCTTGCACAATCGCACAAGCTGCGCTGCATTGTTGTTTACTACCTATGGCAGGCTGAGCAGAACCGTCAGTGTAAATAATATATTCAAACTGATCTAGAGGTATTATTTCATTTGGGAAAGGATATTCTTGTTCGTATTGCAGGAATGCTTGCCTTTTTAATGTAGAATCAAATTTGTAGTCCACATCTGTTGCAGTGAGAGAATTAGCCCATTGTATCCATCGTGGACGTAGCGCTTTTGCGTTCAGGACGCTAGCTTTTGTAACAGCCTCTAAGGCCGGTACTGAGGTTACGACTATTATTCGTTTCCCCTGAGCCTGTGCTCTTCCTCTCACCACAGCAGTCTGTACTGCTGACAGAATTTTTTCTGTAGTAGCAAAGCACATTTCAACGTTTGGGTACAAGTGTGATTTGTATGCTATGGGTACTGTTTCACCTTCAATGAAGGTTAGGTAAGTGTACCCTGATTGACCCGCGATTACACAGATCACAAAATTTGTGGTATTTACACGTGTGTGTAGGTGTTTGGACGATATTATGTCAGCTTGTAAGAAACGAAGGATATCCGTGTGTTCCTGTGTCCAATGTCTAATTAAAAAATCAGGTCTGATTAAGTTGTCGAAAGGTTTTACCTTTTCTGCGTAATCCAAAATGTAATATGTTCTGCCAAAATTTAGGACTCCCAATATGGATTGTAAATTTTTCAGAGTCTTTGGAGGTTGGAGCAGCGTGCACTTTTCTAAAAAGTTAGCTGCTTGGCTTTTCCCTTCACTTGATAACTCGTATTCCCAAAATAGAACATTGAGGTGGGCTATTTTCGATTGTTTAAGGTTGAATTTGTAGCCCTCACAGGCGAACCCCAAAATTATGTTGCTCACCCTGGTCAAATGATCCATTAAATCATCATCCGTCAGATAAATGTCATCTACATAGGACAATACCTCTTCATCAAAATTTTGAAGTAACTCTGTTACCCTAGCTGAGAACAACCCGGGGCTATTCTTATACCCTAGGGGCCGTCGACAGAATTGTCTATGAGAGCCTAAGACTGTGAATGCTATCAAATACCTGCTCGCAGTCACTATATTTTAGCAGAAAAATCCATTTGAAATATCTAGTGTTGTTTTGTATTTTTTCCGCACAATGTTATTCACTAATGCAGCACTGTGTGCATTCTGTGCTGCAAATGTCTTAGTGCATGTGTTCAGATGTCTGTAATCTAAAACTAGACTGTATGAATTGCCGGGTTTCATTACGGGAAACAAAGGATTATTCATTGAAGAGGTGCACTTCTCTATTACACCTTGGTGTTCAAGTTGATCTAAGATCTCCCTGACTCGTTTTTTCGCTTCTTGTTTAATAGGGTACTGTCTCTGTGGTGTTGAAGTAGTTTTTACTGGAATTACCTGGTGAGGTGACTCAGCATCCCACCCTACATGGTTGCGATATAATGCTGGAGCAAGTGCTACCGCCCACTCCTGCACGTATGAATGTTTTAAGTATACTGGAACGAGGTCGGAAAAATCCAGTAAAATTACCGTTTCTCACCTTTGGGCAATCTCAGACGGCCAATCTTTTTCAGCCAAAAGAATGTCATAGCCATAAGTCAGGTTCTCCCAAAAAAGACCTTTAATTTTTCTCGGTTTGTCCCCCTCCATTTGGAGTGTTATTTCATATAACGGGTGTGGGACACTTACCCTAGTATCAGGTGTCTCCACCGTGATATGTTCATTCAACGCCGCTGTCACCCGAAATTCCATCAGGTTCTGATGAGCTATTGTTACTTCTGCTGCGTTGTCTAGCATCATAAGAGCCCATTCCCCGTTCAGAAGTTGAGTCCTCAGTATCCTTGGCATGTCTGACTTTAAGACCAGCTACTTTCTTCTTTTTAAATTGAGGTTTTGATTTTGGTTTATATTCTTTTTTGATATTATAGTCCGAAGTACGATGTGTGTCTCTCGACTTTGTCCGTTCTTCTTGTCTGTGTTCTGACCATCCTTCCCTCTCGGAGTTTTTTGATGAACCCTGAAAGGAACGAGAGGAACTTGTATCAGTATCCTGATACCTGTCAGGTTTTTTAATGTTATCACTATTCCTAAGGTTGTACATCCTTTTGGAGGGCTCCTGTTGAGGAGACCCACTCCGTGATTGTGATCTATTATCTCTTTTCTTTTGTTTTTTATTGTCCCATTTCTTCTTGGAAGAATCAGGTGCTTGCTTGGTGTTATCCTTTTCAGGTCCACCCATGAGTTGAGGTTTTGTTGCTCTAGTTCCCAAATAATCCTTACCTAATTCGGCATATGTGTCTTCGATAATTTTAGGTAATTCACGCTCCTGTTGTAAAGGAGTGAAATCCCTAAGGCGTTGGCGTATTGGCACAGCTGCTGCTGCCTCCCCTTTTATATTTGCTAATATAATAGTTGATACCTGGGCAAAATGTCCTAACAATAGGTTCAGAGCAGGTTCTGCTCCATACTCATTCTGAATTTGTCTTAATACATCTGGTATTACTGCTATTGAAGGGATGCCATGAGTACTGATATATGTGGCAGCGAAAACTGTACCCCAAGAGGTACAATCCTCTATCTGGGGAGCTATCCCGATTGGTAAGCAGATTGTTAGCATTTTATGTTTTTCTTGGGGCTTGTGTGTGGAAACACTGCCTCTAACTGTGTTATTTTCGGAGCTATGCGGAATGGTATTTGCTCACATCTAGTGGGCATTTTACCCATAACTGCATTTAGTGATTGTGGAGTTATTTTAGTTGCAGACCCCTGAATTTGTCCTGCTGGTGTAGCCATTGTTGGCTGAAGTGTGACTACTCATCACGAACTGTGTCAGGTTTCTGTAAAGTTTTATTATTTCTTTGTGCAGTGGACGTAAGTCTGCTACCAGCATTGTAAATATCTGGATGCGGTGTGTAAGCCCCTAGGACCGGCCAAGTCGCTCCGTCTCTACCGAGCAGACCGAGTCTTACTTTACCTTTTGTGTGTGGGAGGGCGCCTTTAAACCAGTTTATGTGCTCCTGGTAGGTGAGCAGAACTTCAATGTCCTCGTATGGACAATATTCCTCTGGTGTTTCATCTTCAGTGTAAGAATTAAATGTGTTTGTGAGTGCATCTGCTGGTGGGAATTTAACCCATGAGTAGAATACCTCTGTCCTGTATGACTCGTGTGCCTCTATCATGAATGTTACTGTCCCACCCCTGGCTCCATAGTCTGCTAATTTTAAAGTAAGGGCAGTTCTGACATTTTCCTAAATTATTTTGCCTTCCTGTTCTTCCTCAGCTGCATTTGCATGTAGTGCTGGCGCAGCAATGTCTTCGTCAGCAATTGTTGAAAGAGTTTCAAGGAAACTGAGATAAGGTTTAATACACAATAGGAACTATTTGTCCTTCAAGCTTGAATAAACCTACAGCCAATACCTAGGATATGCCTACTCAGCTGTGGCGGATTTTCCCTTTCCACTCCAGACATCTCTGGGTAAATGTGAGTAGGGGTCTCTGAGAAAAGCATGACTGAACTACTCAGATTTGACCGTTAAATAAGTACCAAACCAACGTTGGCGGCGCCAAGTCATGTAGTTCCTATAAACCTATATAGGATCTGCTCGTTTAGACAACATAGACTGTGGGATTGGTGTCCAGACTGATTCCAGACACCCCCACCGGGTATGTTCGCCTGTATACCAGCTAGCTCACAGTGCCACTGTAAACTCCTCTTACCAAGGAGAGAATAGTTCTTGGCAACTATCGAACATGGCAACCCTGTCCCATCAGGGATCGTGGAAACAGTACAGTACTTTTCGCTCAGTCACTCATGCTCACTTTGTCTTAGAGAGATACACAGAATAAACGGTGGGGACGTTTTTCAATGAGTATTTATTGAACCAGTGACATTCTAGTGTAAAATAGGGTTCACTGACAAAATATCGATGTTAAAAATATAGAAGTAAAAAATATCAATGCAAAAATATAGAATGCAAAAATATCGACTCACTATACTTAAACAGGTATGTACAAAAATATCGAGAAAAAAAATATAGTTGTAAAAAATATAGTTGTACAAAATATCGAATGTTATATATATATAAAATAAAATAATAAATATTAAATGTGCTAAATAATAAAATTAATATAAAAATAAAGTAGATTTAATATAATTTAAAAAATATAATAAATGAAGTTAATTAAAAAAAGATAAACACACACATAATAATTCATATATATTTACTTTAAAACAATTCATAAACTATTAATTGTAATTTATTTTATAATTTTAAAATTATATACAAATTTACAAATATATATATATATATATGTGTGTACCAATAACATAAAATCGATTAAAAAAAACATTCTATTATAAATTAAAACATTAAACTATTTCAAAATCTTCAAACCTAAATTTCCCAATCCAGTGAGTGCAACAGTAGGGGAAAGTGTTGGATAGCGGAGGGGTAAAAATTACTATTCCCACTCCAGTGAGTGCAACAGTAGGGAAAGTGTTGGATAGGGGAGGGGTAAAAATTACTATTCCCCTTCCAGTGAGTGCAACAGTAGGGAAAGTGTTGGATAGCAGAGGGGTAGAAATTACTATTCCCACTCCAGTGAGTGCAACATTAGGGAAAGTGTTGGATAGCGGAGGGGTAAAAATTACTATTCCCACTCCAGTGAGTGCAACATTAGGGAAAGTGTTGGACAGCGGAGAGGTAAAAATTACTATTCACACTCCAGTGAGTGCAACAGTAGGGAAAGTGTTGGATAGTGGAGGGGTAGAAATTACTATTCCCCCTCCAGTGAGTTTAACAGTAGGGAAACTGTTGGATAGCGGAGGGGTAAAAATTACTATTCCCACTCAAGTGAGTGCAACAGTAGGGAAAGTGTTGGATAGCGGAGGGGTAAAAATTACTATTCCCACTACAGTGAGTGTAACAGTAGGGAAAGTGTTGGATAGTGGCGGGAAAAAATGTACTATTCACACTCCAATAATTGTAAAAGTAGGGAAAGTGTTGGATAGCGGAGGGGTAAAAATTACTATTCCCACTCCAGTGAGTGCAGCAGTAGGGAAAGTGTTGGATCTCAGAGGAGTAACAATTATTATTCTCACTCCAGTCAGTTCAAAATTAAAAACAAACAAAATGTTAACAATAAAAATATTTAAAAAACAAAATAAATTAAAAAATATATAAATATGTTAAAAATTCAAATACAAATATATTTAATATTAAAAATAAAATAAAAACATATTATAATGTTAATTACATAACACATACCTACAAATATTATATTAAATTAAATAAAAATAATTTAGAAACAAATAAATATTTTTCATTAAAAATTATTTAGAAACAAAAACATTGATTATTACATAAATGTACTTTTTTAAATTTCCTACCCTATAACACCACACAATTCACAACCCACATCTAAATTTAAAAAAAATGTACTTCCTCAACTAACATAATTACCAATCAAAGACATATTAATTAAAAAACAAATTAAAACTCATAAAAATTATTTAACTTCCCACACTTTACCCCTATAATCCCCACAACCCACAGTTAGAATTCAACTGAAAAAAAAATAATTACACAATTAAAACTTATTTTCAATTAAAAAACTAATAGTATTTAATAACTAATTATAAAGTAACATTAATTTACTCCCCACTCTGTGCCCCTATAACAATAAAACCCACACACCAAAAAATATAAACAAATACCCTAATTAAATATAAATTAATTAATATTAATGATCAACTAATTTTTAATTAATTAAAAATAAATCCCCAGCCTTTACCCCTATAAAGCCCACAACCCACACCTAAAATTAATTACACAAATTCCTTATATAATTTTCAATTAATTAATTAATATTAATTAACACCTAATTATTAATTAATTAAACAAATTACTTCCGACCCTTTACCCCATAAACCCCACAACCCACATCTAAAAAAAAAATCACACAATTAACATAATTAATTATCAATTAATTAGTTAATATAAATTAACAACTAATTATTAATTAAACATAAATTACTACTCACCCTTTACCCCTATAAACCCCACAACCCGCACCTAAAATGAATAACACAATTTCCATAATTAATTTTCAATCAATTAATTAATATAAATTAGCAACTAATTATTAATTAATCAAAAATAAATTACTTCCCACCCTTCACCCCTATAAACCCTACAACCTGCACCTAAAAACATTACACAATTAATTATCAATTAATTAATTAATATTAATTAACAACCAATTAATAATTAATTACAAATAGATTACTTCCCACAAATAACGCTATAAAATCAAAATTAAATAAATAAAAAATAATCATTCATTTATTATAATTAAATTACTTTCCACCCTATTCCCCTATAAACCCACAACCCCCTACGGAACTATAAAATGCAAAATGTTATTAAAATAAAATTAATAACTACAAAAAATTTAAAACATATATTAAAAAACATAAACAATACTTATAAAAAAAACATACATCACATACATTTAAAATATAAACTAAAATACATAACACTAATTAATAAATCGATATTTTATACATCTATATTTTAGCAAACAATATTAATGACTTCTATATATTTTTAAATGATATTTCTTACCTTAAATTTGATATTCTTGACCATGATATTCTTGTTGTCGATATTTCTGAATCACGATATTTCCAACTCGATATTTGTGTAAGTCGACATTTCCAACTCGATATTCTGTCTCAGCACCGTAAAATAGGTGTGCTGAAACAACCACCAGACAGAAACAGATATAAATGATTATAAGCAGCAAAAGAGTAAATGGATGGTAGATTCCTACCATAGTGCTAAAACAATTAATACAGGCAGGTATAAAAATACATGACAATAGTAATGCGTACTCCTATGATGCAACCCTAACTAGACGTACCTATGTGTACCTAGCATGTATGTAGGTGTAGAGCCAAGAATCCCCCTAGGCTGAAGCCAACCCCATTACCGGAAGTGAGAGACTGTGGGACCCCGTCTTGGTCTCGAGATGGACACCCCACGAGGGATGTCAGACCACTGTGAGCTGGAGTGTCTGCGAGCAGGAACTTCAGCGTCTCGCGTCAGTGTGTCAGCATGGAAGTCTTTCTCCTCTGCCTGCCCCAGCAAAGATATGGTGTATATATACCCAAAAGGTACCCTCAGGTGTTCTACCTTGCTGTGTCATGTCGGCCGACGATGACGGAAGGGATGACCCATATACATAGTTATTATGCAGAAGATGGTAATCCTGCTGTGATTCTGAGAATCCTCATGCATAATAAATGAGACTAGTTTTCTGGGAAAACCACACGACATTTATGCAGCACCTTAACTAGGCAAAAGGTCAATACCAAAAACCGTTATGCAGTACAATGGCAGGGAAATGTAGGTGAAAGGTTAGGTGACTACCCAGGTCTATATTGGGGTACATTACAAAACATAACACAACAATGTGCCTATTACTCTATGACACTGAAGTATCACTGTGTATGCTGCAGTATGACACTATGCCACTGAAGCAAAAATGTGCATGCTACAGTATCTCACTATGACCCTAAAACATCACTGTGCATGCTGCAGTATGACTCTGTCCCCGAAGCATCACTATGCGTGTTACTCTATGACCCTAAAGCATCATTGTGCATGCTGCAGTATCTCACTATGACTCTAAAGCATCACTGTGCATGCTGCAGTATGACTATGTCCCTGAAGCATCACTATGCCTGTTCCTATATGACCCCGAAGCATCACTGTGCATGCTGCAGTATGATTCTATGACCCTGAAGCATCACTATGCCTGTTATTCTATGCCTCTAAAGCATCATTCTGCATGCTGCAGTATCACACTATGACCCTGAAGCATCATTGTGCCTGCTACTATATGACAATGGGCCATCACTGTACATGCTGCAGTATGACAGTATGAACCGGAAGCAACATTGTGCATGCTGCAGTATGACTCTATGAGCCTGTAGCATCACTGTGCATGCTGCAGTATACCACTATGACCCGGAAGCAACACTGTGCATACTGCTGTATGACTCTATGACACTTAAGCATCGCTGTGCATGCTGCAGTATGACACTATGAACCTGAAGCATCACTGTGCCTGCTACTCTATGACCCTAAAGCATCACTGTGCTTGCTGCAGTAATGCACTATGACCCTGAAGCATCTGTGTGCAGTATGCAGCCTGAACACTAGAACATCACTATGCCAGATGCTGTCTGTCTCTAGAAGTTAACTGTGTCTGCTACTTTATGACACTGGTCCATCACTGTGCATGCTGCAGTATGGCACTATGCCCCTGAAGCAACAATGTACATACTGCTGTATGACTCTATGAACCTGAAGCATCACTGTGCCTGCTACTCTCTGACCCTGCAGCATCACTGTGCATGCTGCAGTATGTCTCTATGACCCTGAAGCACCACTGTGCATGTTGCAGTATGACTCTATGACCCTGAAGCATCACTGTGCATGCTGCAGTATGACTCCATGAACTTGAAGCATCAATGTGCCGGCTACTCTATGACCCGAAAGTATCACTGTACATGCTCAGTATGACACTATGACCCTGAAGCATCTGTGTGAAGTATGCAGCCTGAACACTAGAACATCACTATGCCTGATGCTGTCTGTCTCTAGAGGTTCACTGTGCCTGCTACATTATGACACTGGTCCATCACTGTGCATGCTGCAGTATGACACTATGACCCGGAAGCAACACTGCGCATGCTGCAGTATGACACTATGACCCGGAAGCATCACTGTGCTTGCTGCAGTATGACAGTATGACCCAGAAGCATCACTGTGCATGCTGCAGTATGACTCTATGACCCGGAAGCAACACTGTGCATGCTGCAGTATGACTCTATGAACCTGAAGCATCACTGTGCCTGCTACTCTCTGACCCTGTAGCATCACTGTGCATGCTGCAGTATGACTCTATGAACCTGAAGCATTACTGTGCCTGCTACTCTATGACCCTAAAGCATCACTGTGCATGCTGCAGTATGACTCTATGACCCGGAAGCAACACTGTGCATGCTGCAGTATGACTCTATGACCCTAAAGCATCACTGTGCCTGCTACTCTATGACCCTAAAGCATCACTGTGCATGCTGCAGTTAGACTCTATGACCCTGAAGCATCACTGTGCCTGCTACTCTATGACTCTAAAGCATCACTGTGCATGCTGCAGTATGACTCTATGACCCTGAAGCATCACTGTGCCTGCTACTCTATGACTCTAAAGCATCACTGTGCATGCTGCAGTATGACTCTATGACCCGGAAGCAACACTGTGCATGCTGCAGTATGACTCTATGACCCTAAAGCATCACTGTGCCTGCTACTCTATGACTCTAAAGCATCACTGTGCATGCTGCAGTATGACTCTATGACCCTGAAGCATCACTGTGCCTGCTACTCTATGACCCTGAAGCATCACTGTGCCTGCTACTCTATGACCCTAAAGCATCACTGTGGTTGCTGCAGTATGACACTATGACCCTGAAGCATCACTGTGGTTGCTGCAGTATGACACTATGACCCGGAAGCAACACTGTGCATGCTACAGTATGACTCTAAGACCCGGAAGCAACACTGTGCATGCTGCAGTATGACTCTGTGACCCTAAAGCATCACTGTGCATGCTGCAGTATGACACTATGACCCTAAAGCATCACTGTGGTTGCTGCAGTATGACACTATGACCCGGAAGCAACACTGTGCATGCTGCAGTATGACTCTAAGACCCGGAAGCAACACTGTGCATGCTGCAGTATGACTCCATGAACCTGAAGCATCAATGTGCCTGCTACTCTATGACCCGGAAGCAACACTGTGGTTGCTGCAGTATGACACTATGACCCTGAAGCATCTGTGTGCAGGATGCAGCCTGAACAGTAGAACATCACTATGCCTGATGCTGTCTGTCTCTAGAAGTTCACTGTGCCTGCTATTTTATGACACTGGTCCATGACTGTCCATGCTGCAGTATGACACTATGACCCTGAAGCAACACTGTGCCTGCTGCAGTATGACACTATGAACCCGAAGTCTCACCGTGCCTGCTGCTGTCTGACACTGGGCCGAAACTGCGCATGCTGTTCCGTGACATTGCTGTGCTTCCGCTGAGAGATTCCTACAAATGTCACTCATCCCATACCCTAAGCTGGGTATGTTCCACTACTGAGAGAGACGTTTTGGAAAGATAACAAGTAGGTCTTTGACTTAGTTGAACTGGCAAGACCATTCAGATAGAGGCGAATCTATTGTATATGATGGCACTGTGTTATTGGGTGGAAGTAGACAACATGAAATAGAAAATAGATTCCTTACAGAAAAATGCTCTCCTCAAAAACACGAAGGTAAATCTGAACTTCTATTTGAGACTAATATCAAATATCAAAGTCTCTCATACACGAATAACACGTGGACTGTATCTTAAGTATGAGTATCACTGGTTCAAGAAAAAAATACAAATGTATGTTTTGATCCAGCTCAATGTGGCTGATGTCTTTTGCAGTGTAGTTAATCTGTGTCTCTTGCGGGATTCAATTTTAAAGTACTCTCCTCATCTCTCATTCCCACCTGAAGAAGGAACAGAAGACTGTCTGCAAAGAGCCAGTGAGATCTGCACTTCTTTGTTTGCTATGATAAGAGGATCCGCTGTTACTTAGCAAGGAGGGCCACAGATGAAGGGCAAGTCAATGGAAACCACAATAACATGCAGTATGATGGGAAAATGAAACATTTATTACTAGCTACCGAAACGTCTTGAAAAAACATCAAAGACAATTGATAAAAGGAAACCATGGGAATGTTGACTAAAAGAAGAGTCCAAGTTAACCTCCGTTAACAAGACCTCATAGAAACCATCTCCAAAAATCTCACGAGCTGCGACAGCCATGAGCTATTCTGCAGTGCAAACCACAAATCCCGCCTCTAAGTGCTGGTAAAATCATGGCAAGTAGGGCTGATAAATCTGCCATATTTAAAGCAGGAAATCCACTACAATGTTGGCAGATTCCATTCTAAAAATATCTACCAGAAAAACGAAACAGGAAATGGAGGAAAGAATATTAAAATGACAATGCAGAGGTTCCCACCAGCTGTGGGTACTCACAGGCTATCTTCTGACCAAAGGTACATTTGCATCACTAACAAATACAGACAGAGATCCTGATCTGGCATCAGCTATTGGATTAGATTCCACTGGCGAATCTGACTACAGGCTAAATCCGCTGAAACTCAAAGTCACTTTTTCTGTTACCCGAAAAACAAAAAAAGCTGTTAATAAACTGAATCAGAGCTTAAACATGCAGAAGAAATATGTGTGAACATAGCTTTTGGGAACAACACAGGAAAGAGTTGTGTAATAAATGGTATTGTATCACCTATATAGCGCTTCATACCCCGAGGAGGCCGTGATACACTTTGATTCTATATTATGTTGAAGTAGAACAGTTCTTTTTCAGTGACTATTGCTGGTGACAGAAGCTATGGAAATAAATGGTACCTTGACAAGAAATTTCTCCAGTGGGCAAGTGCCAGCATTTTTCACAGGGGTCCTTATGGCGAGAATTACTGCTAGAATGTCAGGGCTTGCATTTTGCCATGGGTGCCCTTCCTTATGGCAAGATTTATTTCCAATATGTCAGCAGCAACATTTTACATTGGGTGCCGCCATAAGCCCAGAGTTATATTGAGCATGCCATGGCCAGTGGTAGACATACAATCATAAAAGGCACATATACAGGCTTACACGCTTACACTCACTTCCTCTCACATTCACTCTCTTTCCCCTCTCATTCTCACACTTACTTACTCATTCTCAATCCCACTCAGTGTTACACACAAACATACACATACACACTGGTTCTCACTCTTACAAACACACATACACACCCTTTGACAATCACAAAGTCCGGTGCAACTGCACCTGCTGCATCATTGATAGCTGTACCACCCTGACTCACTTCCACTCCATCTCACAATTCCAATCACTCACTCCTAACACACTCACACTCCTTCACTCATTCCTAACACACACACTCCTTCACTCCCTCTCTCACACTCACTTTCACTTATTCATACACACTCTCAAACTTAGATTCTCACTCACTTCCACAGACACTCTCACACATACACCTTCCCTAAATCTAATTTGCTCTCAATCATTCACAAACAAGCTGACAAGCACATATACACATTCATGGAGAAACATTTGTTTTTTACTTCCTTTCGCTGGCAACTTGGAGGCTGTATAGCAGCAGCAGAGCAGGAATCTGGTGCTGGATATTGACAACCACATTCCTATAGTTGAGCCAGACAGAGCAGCAAGGCCAGGTTTGAACCGTTTTTGGTTCTGAGGACCCCATTCCCTGGGGCCCAATTTAGTTAATAAGGGGAGGGGGCCCTGCGGCGAGCCTCAAGCCCGGAGTGAACAGCATAAATAGCTGCTCCCTCCAGGGGGGAGTAATGCTGGCTCCCGCAGGGCGGGGGGAGCTAGCTGGGGCAGCGGTGGCCTGGGGCTCCTCTGTGACCCCCAACACTGTGCTCGGTGGGTGCTCCGGGTGGGCATCCCGGTACCCACCTTTAAATAAAAGAAGCCCGGGCGGATGGGCTCCCGGGGCCAAACTAGGCTCTGGGAAGGGGACCATGTGGCCCGCCCTCCCCTTTGAAAAAAACATAGATGGCCCAGGGTATGGGGTCCCCAGGGGACTGAGAAGTCTCAGGGAGGGGGCCATGTAGCACCCCTCTCCTTCTTTATTATATTTGGCCCATGGGGATGGGGTCCCCGAGGCCTAATAAGGCTCGGGAGAGGGGGTGCACGTCCCCTCCCCTTAGATTTTGATTCTGGGAGAATGGGGTCCCCAGGGCCCAAGAAGGCTTGGGGAGGGGGGGCTGCACAGCTCCCCTTTTTTATTATATTTGTCCTGAGGGATGCGGTCCCCAGGGCCCAATAAGGCTTGGGAGGGTGGCCACGCGTCCCCCACACCTTTTAAATAAAGCATGGTCCTGGGGGATAGAGTTCCGGGTCCTATAAAGGCTCGGGAGGGGAGCCGCACCGCCCTCTATTAATTACCTGGCCCTGGGAGGGGGGTTCCCTGGCGCTAATAAGATTCGGGAGGGGGGCCATGTGGCCCACACCCCTTTCTATTTGCATTTTGGCCCTAAGGGATGTGGTTCCCAGGGCCTAATAAGGCTCTGGGACGGGGGGCACCCCGCCTTTGATTAATTACTCAGCCCAAGAAGGGTGAGGCCCCTGGGGCCTAATAAGGCTCAGGGAGGGGGGCCGCACAACTCCTCCACTTAGATTTTGGCTCTGGGGGATAGGGTCCCCAGAGCCTAAGAAGGCTTGGTGAGGGGGGCTGGGTGCCCCCCCCCCCTTTTAAATTATATTTGGTACCAGGGATGCGGTCCCCTGGGCCTAATAAAGCTTGAGGAGAAGGACTGCACACCGCTCCTCTTAGATTTTGGCTCTCGAGGATAGTGTCCCAAGGGTCTAAGAAGGCTTGGGGCGGGGGGCTGGGTGGCCCCTCCCCTTTTTTGTTGGATTTGACCCCAGAGTAGGTGGTACCCAGGGCCTATTAGGGCTCGGGGAGGGGGCCCCTGTTTAATTGTATTTGGCTCCAGGGGATAGGGTCCCTGGGGCCTTTTAAGGTTTGGGGAGGGAGGTCGCATGGCTCATCTCTCCTTCTTATTGGAACTGGCTCGAGGGAATAGGGTCCCCAGGGCCAATTAAGAGTCAGGGCGGGGGCTGCACGCTCTACTCCCATTAATATATATGTTTTAGACGCTGGAGCCCTCGGGCCCAAAGGCCAACCCTATGCTGCGCATGCCAAAAGATGTGCGTAGTGTGGGTGTGGCAACCTGCTGAGGGCCTGGCGGCAGGCTTAGCCCTGAGGCCAACCCCCCACTATGCATGGCCAAAGGCTGTGTACAGCATGGTGTTGGCTGCCTGTGGGGAGTTGGGAGCAGGGCATAGCTGCAACACAATCAAAGGCTGTGAGCGGTGTGGAGTTGGCTACCTCTGGGTGGCTGACTGCTGGGATTTGGACGCAGGCCCTGATGCAAGTCAGGCCCTGTGGCCAACTCCATGCCGTGTGCAACGAAAGGCCCTGTGCAGCGTGGGGTTGTCCGTCTCCAAGGGGCTGTGCACAGTGTGAGGCTATCTGCCTGTGGACAACCACCGGCCACGCACAGCCAAAGGACGTGCGTGAGGGGGGGTTAGCTTTACGTATGGTAATAAAATGTTAATTTACATTAAAAATACCCTAGAAATTCACTGAAAAAAACCAAAGGTTAAAGTAACATTATAGTTAGGTGTGATAAAAAGACCTGTTTTTGTTTTTTTAAAACCTTTGAAATTCATTGTTAAAGTGAGATTACAGTTAGGTGAATATCTCAGTGAAAACATTAATGTTTCGAACTAAAAAAAAAAAAAAGAAATTCACCAGTTATAGTTTGCAAAGCTAACTATAACTTGCTTCCCTGCCATGCTTATGACCTCACATTTTACATCACTCATGACATGGTCCTGCGGCAGTGTGTGGCCGCAGGGTCTGGCCGCACTCAGGGCCTTTTTTTTTTTTATAGAAGCCCCACTCCCCAAGCCTTTACAGTCCCTGGAGCCCCATCTCAGAGGGTATTTATGTTTTTTAAGTGGAGGGGGCGTGCAGCACCCCTCAACCCTCTTGGGGATTCCAGGGACCCCATCCCCCAGGGCTTCTTTTTTTTAAATAGGGGCAGGGAGCACATAGCCCCCTTCCCACGACTTCAAAGCCCCAGGGACCCATCCCCTGGAGCCAAACCATATATTTAGAGGGGAGGGGGAACGTGGCCCCCTCTCCCCGAGCCAATATGGGCTTCAGCTACCCCATCTCCCAGGGTCTTCTTTTTTTATATAAAGAGGAGTAGGAAGCATGGTCTCCCTTCCCAAGCCTATAGTGGTCCCAGGGACCCCATCCCCAGGGTCTTATGAGCTTATGGGTGGGTACCCCGGTGCCCGCCCCTAATACCCCCTCCAGGGCACACATGAAACAATATGCTGGCGGATTTGGTGGGAGCCCCAGGTCACCCAAGGGCTTCCTGCACCCATCCAGGGTGCTGCGGGAGCGGCACTGATCTTGCCTGGTGAGAGCAGCTGTTTCTGCTTGCTCCCGCCGGGCGGGAGCAATCTGAGATTCCCTGCCCGCAAGAGTGTGGGCATGGAAACAAAAGTTTGCTCCCGCTGGAAGGGAGCATATTTCCTTTCCCTGCGCTCCTGCAGGCAGATAGACTACTGTGTCCCAGGGGTGGGTTCACCAGGACAAAGTGTATGAGTTGGCGCCAGGGGACAGGTTCTTTTAA
This sequence comes from Calotriton arnoldi, assembly GCA_963921515.1. Classification (NCBI taxonomy): domain Eukaryota; kingdom Metazoa; phylum Chordata; class Amphibia; order Caudata; family Salamandridae; genus Calotriton; species Calotriton arnoldi. The sequence continues at coordinate 2,514,197 of CAWUFW010000219.1, read as the reverse complement.
GGTTCACTGAGCTGCATGCCCCCTCCCTATACATACTTGCTGGCCCTGGGGAATGGGGTCCACTGGTGTCTCGGGAGGGTGGATGCTAAAAAACATATATTTTGGCCCTGGGGATGGGGTTTCAGGGGACTATACAGGTTCCAGGTGGGGTACTACGTACCCCCTACCCCACCCTTTTTAAAAAAAAGAATTTTGCCCCAGGAGATAAGTTCCCTGGGGCCATAAATGGCATAGGGAGGGGGCAGCACACCACCTCCATTATGCTTAGACTTCGGCCCTGGTGGATGGGGACCCCCAGAGCCTCGATGAGGCTAGGGTATGGGGAGCGGGTGCCCCCTCCCTTTTGTTTTTCACGGCGGACCCCGGCTGCCATTTCCTTTTTTTTTTTTTTTTAATTTATCGCAATTCCTCAGAAGTCCTAAGGGGACCCCCTTATATTATTTTTTAAGATTAAACACTGGACAAGGGACTAAGTTCCTGGGTCCTGATATTACTGCCGATAATATTTTTCTTCATGTTGCAGGCAGCCAATCAGAGCACTCACGAGAGCGTGTCTCCTGTGAGAGCGAATTGGCTCAAGGGGAAAAAAAAGTCCCCTGGCTCAATCAAAATACTCTATTTTTTATAATTGGGTTCGAGGGACTCTCACAAGTGTCCCTCGAACCCAACCAACCAGATATACAAATATGTTTTCATCCTAACATTTAAAAAACTACTAAATGCATTTACACCAAATAACAAAAGGCATGCTTTCTGGACCAAGATCCAGCTTCCTGACAAATTTAGTGTAATTCCGTTTAGCAGTTCTTGCAGAAACACTGACTAAAAAAGTCTATGGAAAATGCATGGGGATTTTGAGTTTCCTTTTTCTCTGGCCTTGCTTGATGGATAACACAGAAACTTTCATTGCAGAAACTAGGCAAAAAATAGCACTTTTTTGGAAAGTTTTGTGAAGATTTGTCAAATGGCACCAACGTTATTCAGCAAAACAAAAAAGGCATTGCCTATGGAAACGATAACCTAAGTATAACTATCCACATGCATTTTCCATAGACTTCTTTATTTTTCACTGCTTCATAAAGGAGCGGCCCATAATGCCCTGCTAGGGCTTTTTAAACATTTTGGGGGGAGTTTGGTGATGCCCCTAAAGTAGCAGGGGCACCACACAGGGGCATCACCAAACAATTTTTTTTTACATGTTGTGGGGGCTGCAGGGAGTGCAGTAGCCCCCAACAAAAATAAAAAAACAGTAAGTCTCTGGGTGTTTTTTTTATTAAACTTTATTAAATATTTGATGACAATCACTTTTATTAAACATTGCACTGTGTGAAGTATTGAAATATACATTTAATTGCAAATATTGGTAATTTTTTAACAACGACAATACATGTGCTTTATATATGTTGATATTCTGACACCTTCATGAATCCAAATAGGCCCACTTTTCATATTTTGGTGTGCTGATCCTCTGACCAAGTCAGTAGGTCTGCCTTACTTAAAATGACACCCAAGCCATATGCTCAACCCTTGCTGCCCTTGGCACAGGGGAGGTTGAGCACCAATGGGCATTGGGCGCAGGGCTTGGCCTGTGGGCAGCCACAAGCTGCCCATGGCCAAAGGCCGTGCATGGCGTGGGGTTGGCAGCAGGGCTTGCTCGTGCCCGGCATGAGGTTGGCGTTACGTATGGTAATACAGTATTACTTGATGTTAAAAAACATCCCTATAAATACACTTTAAAAAACAAATGTGAAAGTGATGGTATAGTTAGAAGAAAATGTCAGTTACAACATACAGTTTAAAAAAAAAAAAAACACTGAAATTCACCAGTTATAGTTATCTCAGGTAACTGTAACTCGAGTTCTAAAGGAACTATAACTAGTGCCCTAACCATGCCTTGCTAATGACCTCCCATATTACATCACTCATGACATGTTCTGGAACATCATTGATAATGTGACAGCAACATCGGAAATGACATAATTGATGACAGCACTGTGCATGGCAGGGGTAGCACATTTGCCACTTTATTTGCTACATAATTATCATAATTGCAGATTTCAGAAAAATGTTTCTAGTTCAGGTGGATAAAAATAATACTACAGGCGAATGTGCTGCATACTTTGCATTTTTGCAGTATAATTTAGAATGCCTTGACCCATGATCTGGTCCATAGTACATAATACTAGTAACCCTGACAATGGTAAAGCTATAAAGAGAGGTTTGAGAGTTGTCAATATGATGAAATTAGTATTTGAAGGGAACAGTGAAATCCTTCCATATTTCACAGTTTGCTGTGAAATATGGGTTTTTACCACTGTATTTTGTGTAAAATAGCACTCAAATGTGTGTGTGTATATATATTTCTGAAATTCACTTAAAAAGCACATTTAAAAGCGTAAGCGTGAACTTGTGAACTGCCCCAAATATTTAAAAGGGCCCAACCCTGGGAGGGAAAAGCCTTAGCACTTAAGAGGTTAAGGGTATTATGATATAACATTTGTGATTGCATCTAACTCATCAACGTTTGAGTCATGGGCATTGCATTTGGTGTGTGAGCTATAATTCGCTTGTTTAGGTATAAGGGACTCCCTTGAATTGTGCCTTGAACTCACAGGGACCTGCTTCCGTGTTCTGGCATTTCAAAACTCGCTTCACAATCTGAAGAGAAATCAGCCACTGAACAATTTGGCTGCATAGGGGTGTATGTCTGTTCCAGTATGACTTAGAAACAGTGCGATTTTTGTTTTAAATTTGATTCTTAGTTCCACTGGAAGCGCGAGAAGCGTAGCATGGCTGGTTTCACACAGTTACATTTACTCAGGTACAGTAATGATCCTGCTAAGAATTTCTGCCACCTTCACATTATATACTTTAGAATTTGGGGAAGCCCATTGTAACTTGCATTACATTACACCAAGCACATCATCACCTGTGCTCTCATCAACACCATTCGATGGCCAGTTTGGAGTAGTTGAGGGCCTGTATTATAAGCGTGTGGATTCAATGGTTATTGTGGACAGCCCTGGTGCGTGTCATCTGATGACAGGGCTCTCTTTATTTGTCATAAAGCAAACAAAAGATGTATTTAACATGAATCTTTAAAAAATGAACAGCTGCAAAGCGACATTGCTAGTTGTTATGTCATTGCCTTTAGTGGTCAGCCTTTTCATTTCATTTGATTGAATTTCTCAATATCTGTTTACATTTGTCACTTTGGCTGTTGATAGTCTTTTTTATTTTTTCATTTTTTACCCCTTGTGTTTTGTTAATGTGCACTTCATTTCTGAGTGGCTTGATATTTGCTTATCGCACCAGGTGTGGGATAGCTGACTAGGTAGTCACAGAAGTATTCAAAGATTCGTGATTACTTTGCAACTACCTTTGCCTCTGCAGGAGGGCAATCACCAACTAAGTAACTAAGCACACCTAAGAAGGTTTCCCCGGGTACATTGGGTTCTCTGCCTGCCTGCCATCCCTGGACTTGAGGTAATACAGTCAGGGGTCTCCAACCAGTAGCTTGTGAGCTAGTGTAGCTCTCCAGCTACCTCTGAGGAGCTCACCTGTGTGCAGCCCAGCTTATTAAATTAGAAATCTTTTGCTTGGTTGAATTAATATACATATAACAAAATTAAAATTATACAACACTAATACTATAGGCCTGCTTATGCACTTCTATGACAGATATCGCAGCTTGAGCTTTACCAATTGGCATGCATTCAAGGTTAGTTACACATGGTCACATTTCTGCATGTAGAGTTATATTCTGGATCCCTAGAACCAGCGTTTCTACAGTCAAAAATGCTCCGATTCGGCATTCGCAACTGTAAAAATGCTTTTTAGGATGCACTAATATCATTTTAGGAGTCAGAAAATATTCTCCAGCTCCTAAAATAGGATTGAGAATTGATACCAATTGGGTATCTGGAAGGGCGTGTTATAGACGCCCCTTCCAAATACCAAATCAGTATGCTTTGTATCAAAGTTTGGCGACCGAAACTGGGTTGCAAAACACTGAAAGGATACCGAAACCTTAAAGGAGGCGGTCAGCCATTTGCAAAAAATGAAGGCCTTCTTTAAGGACCCTTTCCTCTTTGTAAATTGAATAAAAAAATGTTTGGGAATAAGCAGTGGTCCACGGGACTACTGACAGCTCTCAAAAAATAACACACATGTTTTTACTGATCATTTATATTCATTGTTTTTGGTTTTTGCTTAAGGCAAATCTGTTCATATTTGACCCTTCAGTTGATGATAGCACTCTTTCCATTTTACTTTTCGTGTACTTAACTCCCTGGGAGTTTTGAGCCTTGATTCTCACACAAAATCTGGAGCTGCAGTCTACGGCGGTAACAGAGGTACTTATCCATTGTCTTATCATGCTCACTGCTGTCACTATTTTTGTAGTCTTGCTACATCTTTGTAACCATGCTTTTGCTTATACTTAGAATGGCTTTGGGTATCCCCCTAGCTCATAAGTGGCTTCCTTGTTTGACAATTTCAGCACTCTTCTCAGCATTCAAAGGCTTTCATCCCTACTCTTGTGCAAGGAGCATTTTGTTTTTGCTGTAATCTGATTGGATGAGTTGTATCCTTCCACTGTTGATGTCAGGGAATTATTTTTCCTTTTCCAGGTTTCTATGACAATACACTATTTACAGCCACGAAGAGTGTATTTCTTGCATGTCTGTATCCCCAGCGCACTCTGTGCCCACACGTGACTGTCACCTCACCTACTCTCACACACTTTCTCTACACATTCCTCGTACCTGCTGCTCACACTCCTTATGTCCTTGAGGATGCACATTGGTTCTCTCCCACCCTTCCTTTTATCCCTTGTGTCCAATGTGCATACTGGAACCCGTGCACAACAAATATGGTCTCCAACCAGTATTGGCTTTGCCAATGCTGGTTGCATGATGCCATTTTGAAACGGTACAAGAATAAAGTATAGAAAACACAATTTCAAGATGGCCACCGAGTGCTACAGCTTTTGCAAATGTTTTCTGATAAAGGAACCATTGGCCAAGCCATACCAGCAAGTTGCAGCTCGCATTTCTACAAGCATTAGCAAAGCCAAATGGGCAAGAGAGACTGATTAACTGTGCCAATGATTGTTGCCTCTGCTGACCACTTCTGTTGGAGGGAATCATCCCCCGAAAACAACCAGAACACAGGTCCACCACTTACTGTCTGGGTTCACTACACAGATTCACTGAACGTGGGTTTGTACAGATTGTAGGTCTGCCTACGCACAGTGTGACCTTTGGGATCCCCATGCAACATGAGCAAGCTATCATAGCATGATTTTTAGGCATACAATTTAGTGTTGGCGCTCTTTTGTGTAACTAGGGCAAAATTGGTTCTAAGCAGTAAGAAGGGAGACCTCTGGATTTAGATTGTGGGATTCGTCACTTTCTGTACCTTCATTCAAAGGGTGCATCATATGGTTATGGGATAGGACTGTATAAAAATTGATGTTGTGGCCATATGATGAAGGATTGCCTTTAACTAAGTGCGTAAAGCAGCCTTTAACATAAAAGAAAAGCAGATCATTTCTGCAAGCAAAGCGTCAACAACAATGTAGGCTGTTACTATGTGTATAAAGAGCAGTAGCTGTTATAGTAATAGTTGTAGTAAAGTTTGCTAAACATTTATTTTTCTTGTCTTCACACTGAAATCTTAACACATCAGGCTGAAAAACTAGTTTCAGTTGGATTAAGTGCAACAAGTATTTTCAGTCCAGATGGGTTATTGTAGGACTTCTGACTGGCATAACTTTTGGTCAAGAGGTGTTGTTGATTCCTCCCCGTCACCATTTGTGTATTTGATGCAATGCCATAATTGGCCCGGGGTATGCCCAGACGTGGGTCCCTTCCTCACTGTGACATAGGACAGTGGCGGCTCCTCCGCTAAGGCGGAGGAGCGTCGCCCCACTGCCAGGAGTAGCAAATAAAGGAAAAAATAAAATGATAATAACGGAATGTTATCATTTAATTTTTTCCTCCTGCTGCGGCAGTGCGAGAGGGGGCGGGACAGCTGGAGGAGTAGCAGACTCCATTGGAGCATTGTGATTGGCTTAGGGGTGGGAGCCTGGCTGCCTGCTTCCTGTTCCGACCTGGAGTCGGACACAGGCAGCAGGTAAGTTTTATTTTAATATATAATATATATTTTTTAAAGCATCCCACGAGTCACCCCTCCCGTGCCCACACCCCTCCACCCGCGAGCCGTGCTGGCCACACCTGACATAGGATCCCCCTAACTTCACTGATGAGGCCTAATATGGCCAAAAACTGTCTGGGGTCGCTTGGGTTCCCTTCTCAAAGAGTCCTCGCCTGGCAGCTCAGTTTGGACTGTTCCCATGAAGACTAGGGTCAGGACTGATTCACATAGGGTGGGACTCAGTCTAGAGCAGCACAATGGGTGAAAAACGCTGGGTTGGAATGCTACGCAGTGCGATTGCCAGTGGTTATTTGCAAGCATTCCTCACATCACTTTTTGAGTGTTTGCTACAAAAACTGTCCATGGCTTCAAATCAGAGCTCTAAATGTCACAAATAAGTCTATCTTTCAGTGCAAAGAATCACGAGAGTCCATAAATTCCAACTTCTCAGCAGTGCAGGACTATATGACCTGTATCCTCATAAAAGGTTCTGTTAGCAGAGCAAATGGCATCTCATACTTAGACGGCTATTACCAATACGTCTCCTTCTTGACATTTTAGGAGTTTACATCATTCAGAATGAAATTAAGAAGAACATTTCTCTCACTGGCAAGATGCCAATCTGCAGTAATGTTGATGGCTGAGTCAGTTTAATGGACAACCTGCACATGTTCTCTGCCACGTCCTACCTACAGCTCCCAAAGAGCTCACTCGTAAAATCGCCGTTTTTCCTTGCCACACACAGATGATTTTGCTAGTTTGTAGGTGTCATGCACTTTGCAGTGCAGCAAGGTGCACTATACTCCTGCACAGACACGCCATTAGCGTCCAATGCTATTTCAGAGCCACGTGAAGTTGGGTTGAAATGACACTGCTTTTCGGAACTCTAGGAAATCCAACCCAGGCTATAATTGCACTGTCATGTGGGCCTGACGCGGATTAATACAAAGCACTCCACAGCTGGTACCATCTGAATACCTGCTTGGTTACTATTGATGGAGCAGGGTTTTCGTAAAAAATTAAACCTGCTCGGATTGAAACCCCTAGTAACATTTTCTAATTTTTCTAACAGTGTGCAGTGAAAAAACGCGTGGTTTTAATAACTAACATGAGGGAAAATAATACTGCGCAAGTGCGTACTAAAGCACTGAACTAGGCCGCAAATGCTTGACTAATGAAAATAAAGGGACTAATGCTGCTTTTATGCACGTTATTAACGTTTGCTAGGAAAATAATATGGGTTGCGCAAGGTTAAATGCAGCATTGGGAGGGTGCGTAAAGAAACATTTCAAAATGAGTAATAATGCTTGTTTTATTTTTCGTAGAAGCATGGGTTAAGAACAAAAATGATTTATTAATGGAAAAAGCAAAAGAGAATGTGGAGGGAAGGCAAAGGCGAGCGACCTTCGAATTTATGTGTGCCTGCCAAAAGTTAAACGTGAAGACGAAAAACAATCGGCAAGTGATGAACGTTTCCTCTGGAAGCGCACGAGTGGCACAAGAAGTGACAGAACTGGAAACATTAGCGGAGAGAAGGAAACTGAAGTCTGATATTAGTATACTTGTATTTCCTGGGATGATGTAGTCGTGATGTTGAAAAAACAAAACAATAGAACATTGAGAGAGATGGACATGCCGAGTGTGGTGTGACAGTAGACCCCCTTCCTTAACCAATCAAAATGTAGAATTGTCTCTGAATCGAAACAAGTGTGGGTTGGACATTTGGGTTTTAGGGTATAATTGAAGTGCCTTGGTGGGAGGGGTTGCTGAGGTGTCTGCTTGCGATGCTGATGGCGTTAGGTGTGATCGTCGCTGTCGTCAGTTTGCTGTAGAGGCCTACCTGTTTCCTTCCTGTTCCTGATTCCTGACTTAGACTTTGCCTTTTCAAATCTTCTTGAGGGGCCTTGCTACTCTCGTGGCCAGAGAGTAGATTTCCTGTTCCTCCTGGGTTAGTATAGATAGAAACCTGAATTTGCATAATCATTTGCAAATGTATTTTTGTTTTTGAACCTTTTCTCTCTTCGCCTTTCCACTCCTTCAATGCACTGTCAATGTGATGTGAATTTTGACTTTTCTCTTTGCAAATGTTTATTCGGTGATATTTCATGATTTGTACTGTGTATTGGTACTTGATGAGCATTTATTTCACATTATTTAGATAAACATTATAAATATACACACTGTGTCCGTCTTTATTCAGGGTGTGTTTATAGATTATTGCCTATAACTATTCAACTACAAAAAGATGTCATCGCCACATTATTTTCTATGAGAAATGCAGGTTCGGTTGGAGATTGGTAAGTTAGGTCTGAACTTTGCATTACACTGAACCCAGCGTGAAGGGATTTGTTGGGTAATGTAATTGGGCTTGTTCATTGCAAATTTATTGATCCCTGAGCGCTGGATCACTACCGATCTCTACAATGATCTGCTGGGCAGTCACAACAGATTATTCTGATGTTTCGGGTATTTCCTGATTCTACGACTAATAGCAATTATAATCTTAATACTTTAAATAGCAGACAATAAAGATAACTGTCTACGGAAGATAACTTAATCGTATCATAAGCAAACTCAATGGTACTCATTTTATCAATCTTTTTAAGAATGAGAGGTTGATTGAGCTTCACAGGATGCAACCTTCCAGAGGAACATGTGCTAGTAACGCCCATCTTTTTTACAAATTAAACTTTTTTTTAGCTACCATGCTCTCTTCACATTTAAAATTCCCAAAGCAATAATGCCACAATAACTCTGTGCAGTTGTGTCTTGTTCCTTGTTATATTCGGACCCATGGATAGCAGATCCTGTCTGGCATGTTTGCTGGATCCTGCTAGAACCACATAAACCCCTTATTATTTACACACTGACTTTCTGCAGTATGTGGGTATTGTTATTACTGATGTTTTGTGTGTGGCGCAGTAGTGCCAGCCATACTGGAGAGATACCTCTGTGAGCTATACGTTTGATACTCGACAAAGCGGTGATCAGCAGGTCACAAGATAAAATAATGGCAAGGCCGACTCAGCCTTCCTTCCTCCCAAAGGGAAGAAAATTGCGGATCATTATTGGATACTAGCAATAGCTGTTATTCGTAGCGCTTAGAAATGGCAGAAGTGCAGTATGAAGCGCTACAAAAACAACACACGTTATTACTTTCGCCTTTACAGGCTGACCACAGATGTTCACCTGAAAGACAGTGATTGACAAAAATATCACCCTAAGGCATTCAACATAAAAACTAAGTATGAATGCTTCATTGATAATCAATTCCCTGATTTACAAACAGGTGGCTTCCCCTAAGGCATCGCTCTTACAACATCCACCTAAAGTTTGTGGGGTTGGATTTTCAGCTGCAGTCACATGAAGGAATTGGTTTATAAGAATTGAGGTGCTCGGAGCTGTGGGGCACTGAAGGGAGAACAGAACAAGCACCAGAGTAATAAAGGCAATCATAAGCAGCATACAGCAGCCATTAGACACTGCTACCAGGCGACGAGAGTGAAATACACTTATCCAGGCTACACACTTGTATATCACAATACCGAGAACAACTCTATATCTACTCCACAATATCGATTACCAATATATCTTCTAGGTAAGTATACATAGAGAAGTACACATTTACTATTCGTAACTGCACTGTATACATAATTGCATATCAGCCACAAAGGTGTGTGTATTAGGAGCCAAGAATATTGATTATTGTTCATTACTTTAGAGATGCACACACAGGACAGATAGGAATGGGCTCAACAGTCTCCAGCGAGTAGTATTTCAAGCAGCTGAAAGTAGTTACCCTTTCAGCAGGGCAGGGTGGTAGATAAACACTGGAGTGTACTGTGTCCTGTTAACCTTCAGTTCCAGAAACATAAGTTTCAGTTTATTAACACAGAGATAGAGAGTGGGTTATACAGAGATGCTCTTGGATGTCTAAAGTTGGGTTAGCTGTCATGTTTAAAATGGTACATTACTATAGATATCAGTGGTGAGCCGTGATGTGCAGCAGGAGTGGGGTGGAGAGGGACACAGAGACACACACACGCACACACTAGCACACCCATTCAAAGCATGCACACACAAACATTCACACAAGCATGCACATACGTACCCAACATTACAGAAGAAGAAACAGACCGGGCCGCATCTCGAGTGGCAGCACCTTTTGATGCTCAGCTGCTTTCCTGTCGCAGGGTGTTTTATCTGTGCACCGGCACAACAATATGTGGCTGGAAAAGAGCCCAGTTCTGTGGCCGCAGGTGGGAACCTTTGTAGGCTTCCCTGAAGCAAACTTTCCCATTTCGCCTACCTACAATGGCTAAGGACTTCCCATTGCCTATCCCTAGTCATAGGCTTTAGCAGAGGCCTGAAACTCAAAGGAAAAAAACTGATAAGATCAAGAGTAGAAAGCTTGACACCAGACTCAGTTCTCTTGAAGGGTGGGAGCTGATGCAGAGACCTAAACTCAGATCACATGAGTTCCTGCCTTTTTTATGAGTCAGTAAGTAGACACTTTCAGGTATTGCTGCAGATGATTGATTACATATTTCAGCAACTTCAGATAAGGGTTCTGCTGTTGTATTCCGCTTTAGGGGTCCGTATATAGGTTTTCCTGAATCATGTCCTTATATAGGCACAATTCGCCTTGCCCTTATATAGGCATAGAATCCCTGTCCTTATTTAGGCATTAACCGTTCACTCCAAATACAGGCATGGTCACCGACATCCGTCCACCCTAACGTCACAACGAGTTCTTAGAAACCAGACCCTTAAAGCTTCGGGAGTTCCCCTAGCACAGGACTATTGATTTCTCCAAGAACTCATCTATTATGTATGCACCGTTATACCTTAAGGGTTCATTCCTGACGTCTTCCTCTGTCCGACTTCACGTCAATGCTAACATTCCACGACACCTACCAGGTATAAATATACCTTCCATTGCCCAAGCAAGTGAGAGGAGACCTCGACTTCAAAGGAGCCCGTATCCCGGCCTGACGCACTGAGAAGACGCTGTCATTCCTGCACGCAGACGAATCCAGCTTCCAGTGTTCTGACTCCCTTCACGGGGTGTTAAGAGTTCCAGATCCGGCAGGAGATTCCCACCTCTCTCATTCTCAAGGTATGGAGCTGACTAGATCCTAGAGGGACTCTTGGCATACTAGACTTAACATACTCTTAGTCTACCATACTAGAGAATACTCCACCTACTTCTACTCTTCCCTACACCTAGACTAGGTTAGGTACATTGGGGTAGAACTAGCTTAGAGACGCATCGTATGAGTACTCGCATTCTTAGCTCATGTTATTTATGTACGTGAATATATGCTAAAAGTTAATGCTAGCGCAGTATTATTTATTTCTACTGCTTACACTGTACATTATTTATCTTGCATACCGTCTTGTGATCATAACAGCACATATCTCTTACAAGAGAAACAAGACTGTTCAATAAAACCTTTTTATTGAAATGCCCGTCTTTCCTTTCTGTGTAACTCTGTAGAAACTAAGCATGCACGATTGAATGAGTGAAACTGTTATCTATTGTTTCCACGATTCTGAGATGTGTTCCGCTTCTAAAGGGAAACAAAGTTGTCATGTTTTTCGGTTGACAGAAACTACTCCCTTCTTGTTCTCAAGGAGTTTCTAGTGGCCTCTGAGCTAGCTGGCACAGGTAATTAAGTTTAATATAATCGATAGGGACATACCGACCTTAGTCCTATGTCAAACCTATAGGTTATATTATTCCAATGCGCAGAGCCTATTAGAGAAATAGGAACTACACTACATGGCGCCCAACGGTTTGGTAAGGCAGTAATTTAACGCTAGATACTGAGTAACTCATTCGTGCTTTTCTCAGAGACCCCTACTCACATACTCCATAAGACGTCCGGAGTGGATAGGGTTAAAAATCCGCCATAACTAAATAGGGAAGCACCCTATAAATGAGTTGTTTGGTTTGTTCAACGTTGAAGGATACAGTGTTCCAAAATATTGTGCACCTTATCTTTTTGTTTCCTTGAAACTTATTCTACATTTTTCAAAAAACAAATGTCCAACCGGGACAATGCCACCGACACCGGTGGAGCTGCGGCTGACCCAGCCATAGCAGTTTTTAACTTTACAGGCTTAAATGAACCTGAGGAGTGTGTCATAGACATCAATCCAAACTTAAGAAGAGCCATCACTCTAAAACTTATAAAACACGGCCTACCACCAAGAGGAGGTAGAGCAGTTTTCGTGATACAGGCACACGAATCCTTTCAGACAGAGGTATTCTATTCATGGATAATATTTCCTGAATCAAATTCAGTAACAAGACTGTTTCACTTCTACAAAGAAGATGATCCACCAGAGGAATATATTCCTTTTGAGGATATTGAAATTCCACTAACATACCAGGAGCATCAGCTCTGGTTTAAAGGCGCCCTAAAACATCACAGAAACATTACCAGGCTCGGTCCACTATGTAGACCAGGAGCAACATGGCCGATCCTAGCCGGCTACACTCCTCATCCTGACCTCGATATAATGTCAGATGAGGAACTACTTACTCAACTACAAGAGTTAATAAAAATCTACAGACAATTAGTCCAATATGTCATGCGGACTTTCACAGTCCAACCACCATTGACACTTCCAAATCAAACTCCTCAATCGGGGAATACACTAAAAATTACACCACAGACTCTATATGCAGTCATGGGAAAAATGCCCGCAAAACGTGAGCAAATTCCATTCTGGATAGCTCAAAACATTACTCAAATCGAAGCAGTATTTCCAAATACTAGCCCGTATGAGAAACACAGAATCCTAACAATCTGTTTACCGATGGGGATCACACCACAACTGGAAGACTGTACCACTTGGGGCTCAGTCTTTGCTGCCATCTATACTAAAACACATGGTATTCCATCAATTGCGGTAATACCAGATGTCCTGAAACAAATTCAAAACGAATACGCGGCAGAGCCTGCTCTGAATTTGGGTATGAAATTACTGAAAAATTTCGACCAGGTCTCAACAATAATATTATCTAATATTAAAGGGGAGGCAGCAGCAGTGGCGATCCGCCAACGATTAAGGGAATTCGATGTTACAGAACATCAAACTGAGCTACCCAGAATAATAGAACAATCATAATGCAGAATTAGGCAGAGATAGTTTGGGTGGAAGACCAGTGAAGCCAAAACTATCTGAAAGTCCTGAGAAGGACTCTATTAAACAAACTCCTACATCTTCTAAAAAGAAGTGGGAAACTAATAAAAATAATTCAGAGAAACGTTCTCAATCCCGAGGTAGGTCTCCTCAAAAGGAGCCCTCTGAAAGGAGGTATAACCTCAGGAATAGGGATTATTTGAAAAAGCCTGACAGGTATCAAGATACTGATACACGTTCCTCTCGTACCTTTCAGATCTCGTCACAGACATCGGAAAGAAGAGGATGGTCAGAACATAGAGAAGAACGCGCGAAATCGAAAGACGACAAACACGTTCCGAAAAGTAAATCTAAACCTCAATTCTCAAAGAAGAAGGTAGCAGGTCTGAAGGTCAGACATTCCGAGGATACTGAGAACACAACTCAAGAACGGAGAATGGGCTCAGACAATGCTGGACAGTGCAGCAGAAGTCACAATAGCTCGCCAGAACCTGAAGGAACTTCTGGAGACAGTGGACTTGAATGAGTACATTACAGATGAGACTGTAGACACCAGGGTTAGTACTCCACAAACGTTATATGAAATAACACTCCGGATGGAGGGAGACATACCTAGACAGGTGAAAGCACTTTTTTGGGAAAAACTTTCAAGGGGCTATGACATACTTCTAGCAGAAAAAGACTGGCCACCACAATTTGTCAGGGAGTGCCCACATGGCGAGGACATTATTATGCCTGCCTTCTCTAACCATATTCCAATTCATCTAAAATATACTCATGCCAGGAAATGGGCAGTAGCCCAGGCCCCAGCATTATACAAAAATCATTTAGGATGGGATGAGGATTCACCTCACCATAAAATACATCTGAAAAATGAACCTACTGCAAAAAGGCAGTACCCAATAAAGCAAGAAGCTAAAAAACAGGTCAGGGAGATCTTAGATCAACTTGAATACCAGGGGGTGATTGAAACATGCACCTCTTCAATGAACAATCCTTTGTTTCCGGTCTCCAAACCAGACAATACCTATCGTCTAGTTTTGGATTACAGACACTTAAACACTTGTTCAAAAACATTTGCAGTGCAAAATGCACATAGTACAGCATTAATGAATAATATTGGGCGTAAAAAATAAAAAACCACATTGGATATCTCAGATGGTTTCTTTTGTCAAAATATAGCACCTGGAAGCAGGTACTTAACAGCTTTCTCAATAATGGGGACCCAGCGTCAATTTTGTCGACTCCCACAAGGGTTCAAGAACAGCCCGGGGTTATTCTCAGCGAGGGTAACGGAGTTACTACAAATTTATGATAATGAGGCATTGTCATATGTCGATGACATCTATCTGACAGACGATGACCTGGACAAACACTTGAACAGGGTGAGCACCATTATACTGGGCTTCGCCTCTGAGGGCTACAAATTCAACTTCAAAAAGTCCAGAATTGCCCATCTCAATGTCCTGTTTCTAGGATATGAGCTTTCAAGTGAAGGCAAGAGCTTGGCAGCCAACTTTTTAGAAAGGTGTGTGCTGCTCCAACCTCCAAAGACGCTGAAAAATTTACAATCCATCCTGGGTTTCCTAAATTTTGGAAGAACTTACATTCTAAATTACGCAGAAAGGGTTAAACCTCTATACACATTAATCAAACCTGATTTTTCAATCAAAAATTGGACACAAGAACACACAGAAATCTTGCGTTCACTCCAGGCTAACATGTTAGCAACAAATCACTTACAAACACGCGTAAGTCAACACAACTTAGTGATCCGAATAATTTTGCGTCAATGCGGATTCACCTACTTAACATTTAATGAGGGTGAAAAAGTACCAATTGCATACAAATCACATTTGTATACACAAGCAGAAATGCGCTTCACTTCAACAGAAAAAATTCTGACAGCAGTTCAAACCGCTGTAGCAAAAGAAAGAGCTCTAGCCCAAGAGAAACGCATTATTGTCGTAACCCCAGTACCGGCCTTAGAGGCGGTAACAAAAGCGAGCATTCCAAATGCTAAAGCATTACATCCTAGATGGATACAATGGGTTAATTCTCTTGCTGCAACAGATGTTGAATATGTTTTTGATCCCGATCTAAAAACACAAGCGTTCCTCCAATATGAACATGAATGTCCTCTGCCAACTGAGATTCTGCCCCTCGATCAGTACGAATTCATAATTTACACTGACGGATCCGCACAACCCGCAACAGGGAGTAAGCAAGCTTACAGTGCAGCGTGCGCAATCGTTAAAGGTTGCATGCGCGATGGCAACTTCAGACCTATGGTCACAAAAACCCAATCTCTAGGAGATTGCACAGCTCAGCGAGCTGAACTACAAGCATTCAAACTGGCACTTGAAAGTACAGATCGAGAATTCCCCACGCTAATAGTGTGCGATTCTTTCTACTGTGTGCAGTCGTATAATGAATATATACAAACTTGGCTTGAAAACGGGTTCAAAGATGCAAAAGGTGGCACAATAAAGCATAAACGCTTTGGGAACAAGTAGTTCAGTTAAAAAGCGAACTACCAAAGGCTCACGTGATCCATACACTGAGTCATCAACGTGATGGCGTTCACGTTGCAGGGAATTCATTGGCTGATGAAGCCGCAAAGGGGGCTGTTCAGACGGCTTCCGTAGCTGCGATCACTCGTTCAAAAACGAAAATAGACAGTGAGATAATGTTGGCTGTCAATGCTACGAGCAAAGGCAGTGGTGCAGCGTTACCAAAAAAGTTTCCACTCAAGTACTCTTATGTAATTGATGCGAACAACATTCCTTTTGCTCGAATCCCTGGAGTGGGGGATAGAGTAATTCCAAACATGGAACGTAGAGCAGCTTTGATTTATGAAACACATCTGGTGGAGGGTCTGTCACATCAAGGGATCTCTAAAACAATATTGACATTAAAAGAGATGTACTGGTGGCCTGGGATGAATACAGAAATACACATATTCATCAATAACTGCATAGACTGTAAAATACAGCGAGAAAGCCACCAGACACCATGCTACGAATGTAGCTGCCCAGTACAGACACCATTGTTAGACAGCATTAGACTATCTATGCATAGGCGTCCTCATGGACAAGTGCAATCCCACAAATACTAAGTCAAGGTTCCTTTGGATATGGCCTCAGCGCTCGGCTGACGCTCGAACTGTTATAAAAGATTTGCGAGTCTTTATCGGCACATACGCAATAGGCACGCTACATTCTGACCAGGGCCCTGGGTTTAGCTCTCGGGCTTACAAAGAAGCCATGGCCAGTCTGGGCGTTGCATTGCGGTACTCCTCTCCGTTTCATCCTGAGGGAAATTCTGTTGTGGAAAGGAAAAACCGGGACATAAAGCAGTCTATAACAGCTAGGGTATTAGGTTCGGGTGATGGTGGGTCAAACATCTATATGGGGTCCAACGCTCATTAAACAATTTGCCAAGAAGTTCTCTAGGGGGGGTCACTCCATATGAGGTCCTATTTGGGACAAGAATGTGGGTGCCCGATCTGGAATGTAGAGGCACAGTGGTGGAAAATAAACCCTTTGATATCAAAGATCGTTTGGCTGTTTTACAGGACCTAAATGAACTAAGATCGAAACAAAGCAACGTATTCCTGCAGCCAACCACCACTGGGGAAAAACCGGCGGTCCCAGCAAGGCCTGTCTGGATTCCAAAAGTTGGGGATCTAGTCAGAGAGAAGATTGCGGACAAGAAGGAATTTGGACCTTCTTACAGACAACCAGTACCTGTCCTAGCCATACACGGAACAAGAACAGTACTTCTGCCGCCCCTTGCTGGAAGAAAGGAGAAAAGATTTGTGTCCATCGACCTCATCAAACCACAGTATGTGGCCAATACTAAATAGTAGGACTTGTGGACTCCGACCTAGTAGCAGACGCACTCCTCTCGCTACTATCCAAGAGGTTCAGACTGAAAGACTGATAACCATCGAGAATTCAGCAGTAACAGATGAAGGACTGAGCAACAATGCTATGGAACTCATCCCTCTTGAAACACAAGTAACAGTTCGTCCAAATACACCTGTCTACACCAATGTAACAAGTGATCAACTGGTCCCAGCGATTTCTACAAATCCTGATCCAATTCCAACAATTGACAGAACTGCTTCTGGCTACTTCATTAACTTTGATACGTTTTCTGAGGATCCGAGTGAGCCCGAGACGTCGCCAGCATCAAAAACTTTTAAACAGCAACTACAAGACTTTTTACATTTTTTGAAAAAGACTTATCTAGTTTCACCATGGATTGAACTTTGGGTTATTTCTGGAATATTTTTCTTCCTGCTTTGGCTAGCTTTGGTTATGACTATGAGCGTGCTTATAAATGGGAGATACATCCATTTGGACATTGAAAGAAAAGAAGTGAACTTACTTTTGAAACCTCACAAATCATCCCATCGTGAAACAAGAGACTTGTCTGCAGTGAACATCACAGCCGTTCCTATACAGGATGGTATAGTGTGGGACAAAACTGATTTTGATATTTTTGGCCCGACGGAACATTTGAACATTCCACATTTATTTAAGATCTCACTAAGTGATTTTGTTTCATCCAGTACCTACTCTGATGATTGGGACTTTGAGACTGTAAATAACATGATGTTTGACCTAGAAAAATCTGCTGCATTTTCTAATAATGAATATTTAGAGGGTTCATCAGATTATGAACAGCTGTATTGCTATAACCACTATGGTCATCATTTTTTGCATAAATCTGCAACACCTAGAAATGTGTTTATGTTTAACCAATGGGAGCATTGTCCTACACCACCAAAAGGTAGTTCAAAAACATTTGCTAAAAAGTTTCCATATTTTTCAGGATACAATACATCTGATCCAGAAACATTTTACTATAAAAATGTAAACAAAACAGGACTGAAAATTATGTTAACGAATACAAAACAGATTTACTCTGCGGCATTTATTGCCCAACTGTCTAGACAGGGTTTCGACTTATGGAAAGACACAATAGACACAAAATCTGTCTGGGGTACTAAAGATTGGCAAGTGCAGGGGATAGAAGCTTTATTTAGAGCCTGTATCGTCCCTCAGCAAATAATGTTTTTGAATGACACGGTCCAACAAACGTCTTGCCTTGGGTTAGCCAAGATTAAAGACATGAAAGCACCTTCTGTACCGACACCTGCAAGTGATAACAATACACAGGCAGCGGTTACAGTTGACACCATACTACAACTCAACAGAACAAATCCTGATTGGAGAAATGGTTGATCTGGCCCACAGACCCAAACAACTGTCAAGAGAGATTCCTGAATAAAACACAGGGGTTTACTATTTATAGGCCAGACCCACGATACGTCCAAAGACAACATCTGGGGGTAGTAACAACATACAGTGTAGGAAAATTATGCCTCGATTGGCTGCAAAAATCTACACTTAAGGATTACTTAAAGAAGACGCAGACTTTAGGGAATTCTTGCTTGGACCAAGAAA
This sequence comes from Calotriton arnoldi, assembly GCA_963921515.1. Classification (NCBI taxonomy): domain Eukaryota; kingdom Metazoa; phylum Chordata; class Amphibia; order Caudata; family Salamandridae; genus Calotriton; species Calotriton arnoldi. The sequence continues at coordinate 2,495,406 of CAWUFW010000219.1, read as the reverse complement.
ACCGCGTCAAAAACGTTTCATATATGCCGGCATTTATGCTGCTTATAATGAAGCATGGAAGGTGTCACAGATGGAGGCCGCAGAACGAATACGTGAACTTGATCGTATTAACTTAGAGAAAACTCTCTCTGGGGTCGACAATGGGTTAACAACTTTGTCCTCCAGAATTTATTCATTGGACAGTATTGTATCCTCTGCTATCGACATACTGGAACAAGATGTAGCCATGTTACAGCAAGGCCAGACTCAGTTACGTTCTATTATGTTATTAAGCTGGACGCTGCAATCTTTGCGTGCGGGCTATGTGCCTTGGCGTTTTATTAACACGACGGCTCTGTTTGCAGAATACAATCTAACTGATAAACAGATCGAACTGGCACAAAGGGGAGCAAAGTATACAGTACTGAGCATTGAAAAACTTGAAAAATTACCATTCACAGTGGCAGAAAAACCAGCTACATAATGGCTTATTCGTGGCAAAATTAGTCTACCTGTGACTACTTTCCAGTTTCAGTATTGCCTTAAACAGATGCAAGCAGGCAAATATGAAAGGTTGGATAAAGAATACATTAAGACATCCTGGAATTTACCTTACACCTATAGATGTTGGAGTGGGGATCGTGAAGTGTTTCTAAGCGGTACACACTGTGAAAGTGCACTAAGCGGTTCACTGATTTGTCAGGACATTTCTTTACACGGGGCTTGTAATGGTTCTGTGGCAAACTTGTCCTGCCACCAGCAGGGTACACCAGCTGCTGTGATTAATCCAACGTTTGGACAACTTTCTAATGGGAGTTACCTCATGTTGAATGATCAGAGTTGCTGTGGCATGTTGCCAGGCATCCCATATCTAGTAACGGTCAACTCCAGGGTCACTTGCTGTATGCAAGTATTGTTTGCCCCAATAGACACAGTCAGGGAGTCGCCTCTATGGCCTTCATTGAATGTCTCTTTTATACGATTTGATACTTTAAGCAGAATGAAAGCCATGCTTATACAACAGTCAGTGCCTTTGACCTCGGCCAAAGAAACCTATGATCTACAAGTTGCAAGGACTTTGGCTGAGATACAAACTTTAATTCATACAAACTGCCCTATACATTTCGTAGAAATGATAGGACATATCTTTAATATGTCAGATACAAGCGGAATTGTACATGTATTTAAGACCATCTGTTCCGGACTATTAGCACCTTTCCAGGCTGTCCTCGGAATCATCCCAAACTTTGCACATTCGGTGTTTGGTGGTGTGCCATTAATTCTAGCACTTGTTGCAGGAATTCTGTTTCTATTCCTCCTACTACGCTATGGCAAGCCTCTTCGCCAACATCACTCCGAGCGATGTGGAGAGAGCCCTCCTTGAACGGAAATGCCATGAGCGAATAGTACAGCTTTTGGGCATGCCTCGTCTAAGGGAACTTAATACAACGTGGTTCCTGTCATTCAGACCAATCTGGCAAGATTGCATCTTACCTGTTCTACGCTGCCTGTTTTGCGGTGAAGAATGCATGCTAGACACCTGTCTAACACTCCCATCAGTCATGCCAACGGATATCGATACTCTGCTGGACCCGATAACGGCCCATGCTGTGTGTTGTCCCCAGAGGCTTCCAATCCTGATGGCGGCATTCATTGAGATCTCACAGACGCTTCCGGTAGCTGCTGAGGTACAAGATGGATCAACGGGCACACAGGTAACAATGGACGCGAACATTGCATCTTCTGCTGAAGGCGATGTTTCTCATCTCTGTGCAATTAACCTTCTGAACGAGGTGTTCCAAATGTCGCCAACTTCGGTGGACGATATTTTGGCTACGGAAATAGATGATCTAATGTTTACGCCAGACCCATACACTGACTTTGATTCGGCTCACAGTGTACCAGGGCAACAATGAAATTTGGCCTTCATATTTTTCAAACTTGGAACTTTTCCCAAAATTGAACTTTTTTCTTTTTAAATTTTTGAAATGACATGGCAAATGAACAATCTGCTTACAGTAGAACTAGTATTATAAAACGGACTTCTTTGAATACTTCCAGGGACACATTGTCACCTTACTTGTCTAACATTTCATTTACTTTCATGATATGCAATGGCTTTGATTTTCAGAACTTATCGACCATGTCATCATATGTATATATTACTGTTTCATTCACGTTGCATTCTATTTCCGTTATATGCTTAGAATGAAAACAATGCTTTAATGTACAGTACCTATGGCATTTCAACAGTTTTGAGCTTTTTTTAAAATGCTTTTAGAAATGTTTTTAGTAATATGTGGTACTCAATTTTATGTTTAGCATTTAAAATGTTTAGCATTTAGTATTATCGTTCAATCGAAGATGGAGTGGGTGTTGTATTCCGCCTTAGGGGTCCGTATATACGTTTTCCTGAATCATGTCCTTATATAGGCACAATTCGCCTTGCCCTTATATAGGCATAGAATCCCTGTCCTTATTTAGGCTTTATTTTTATACAGTTGGGTGTATGAGGCACACAGGTTGCGAGAGTGAAGCTTTTTGCAGGGGTCCGACAGGAGGCCCCGCGGACAGTTGAGTTAACTTCAACACCGTAAACACACAGGGGCAGATTTACAAGCCCCTTGCGCCACCCGTACGTCACTTTTCCAATGTTAAAAATGACGCAAAAGTGGCGCAAGGGGCTTGTAAATAAGCCCCACAGTGTCTGAAAGCGCAGGGGAACTGAGACGCTCTGTTCCACGCTGTAGCTTTGTAAACAAGCAGGGGCGGTAACAAAGAAGCACAATTCCTAATCAGAAGCTAGTAAACAAGCTAAAAGCACACCCTTCTAACAAACAATATGGCGTCGGCCTGTTCAAATGGGCCGTCCTAAAATTGGACAGGGTGGTAGCAAAAAACCCGATTTCCAATCACGCGCCAGCGTTTAACATAAACGATGACGCAAGCCAATTGAAAACAAGGGCGTGGCTTAAAGTCCCCTCCTGAAACCGTATCGATTCCAAGAAGCCCTCGCAGAGCGAGCAGCGCATGTGCGCTGCAACGCCAGGCGAGACCTAAAAAGGTAATGAGGCAAGTTTTCAAAAGAAGATGAATAAGACGTCAGAAAACTAGTGTTTGTTTTGCTCGGAAACAGTGGGATGCTCGGTGTAGGCCATGTGGTCTGAAGGCTGCAGCATGCTATCACTACCAAACTGTGAGAGGGGTTTGTTTGTTTTATAGCCCTCTGAAGGCATTGTCCTGTACACTACCTTGGATACACCACATGCGTGAGAGTGCTAGAGGGGGATGGGTGCAAAGAGGAAGAACAGGTTGGAGGTTGCCCTGGGGAGGGTGCCATTTCTGTCTTAATGTTTTGTAGGGAGTCGTTTACATGCTTTCCAAACTAAGCTTGCCCAACAAAAGGCATGTCCAAAATTGTAGCCAATATTTCTGGATGGAAGTCGCTGATTGAAGTCATAGCTGCCTGCACAGAACAGCTGCCCCTTCTAGTTGTCGAAACATCTGCATCCTCAGAGGTGAGACAGCAAACATATCCCTCCAGTTGCACAGAACCTTCGGCTTCAGATATGTGACAGCATACCTATCTCTTAATTTACAAAGCTTAACAAGCTAAGTCGTTTTATAGCAATGCCAGCCCACAGCACAGGCATATCTGCTGACTCAGATATCTGAGAGAAAATATATTGCTTTAATTATTCAGCTCTTTCAGACTCCTGCTTATGACCCAAGAGATGGAAGCGAAGCAGGTTTAGTCGGAGACAGAACTCTGCACGCGGAATTGTGCAGCTTATTTGAGTTAAAGAGGCCTATATATCATCATCATGAACAAAGTGTTAGTTAGGAACATTCAATGAGGTAAATAGAGACCAGTGGCGGCTCGCACAGGTAAGAGCGGTCGGGCGGTGTGGTGGAAGTCGACAGACGATGGGATAAGTAATATTAAATAAATAAATAAAACTACTTACCTTGAGCTTGCCGCATCGCAGACCGTCGACTTCCACCACTGCCCCGCCCGCCCCACCACCCCCATGCTCTTACCTGTGCGAGCCGCTACTGATGGAGACCCATGGCTAAAAATCTTGATGTAAAAGTCTAACTGCAATGCCATAATTATAGCCCCAACTACACTCTGATTAGAACAGAGAAGGGAGTAAAAGTCTTGTGAAAGGGGCAAAACCTGTGAAGCACTAGTCACACAGTGATAAGATACAAACGGACTTAGCTACTTATGTAGGACTGTGAAAACTCAGAATACAAAGGACAATGATTTAAAAACAAAAACAAAAAACCCTGGCCCAGAAACAATTATTAGCAAATACCATCATACACTGTTGTCAATCAGTTACAAACGTGGTTATCCCTCTGGTTTTGACAGTGACTACACACATGTTACGTCTAAGACACACATACTTCTTTCATGGATTGACACTCATATATCAATGAAACAGTCACATAAGATGCACCAATGCATTCCTTTTCTCCCATATTTCATAGAATAGTACACTAATTCTGGGACTCTACATTGATCTATATAGTGTACCAAGTCAGGTGAAACACCTAAACAGCTCCTATTACCTATCTTTGATATTTCCAGTGCATCAGTTATTGTCTCTGAGGTTCTCTCTGGGGCATGAAGAGTTCAAAAACACAACACATTGAAAATGTTCGACGTCACACTTGATTCAAAAGGAGAGACCCACGATAGGTTCTACAATGTCCAAGTGGCAGACTTGTCCTAAGAAGTGAAATCAATATTTACCTTGCCATTTGAACAACAAGAAGAACTTCCACAATGCGGAGAAGATACCTGAGGAATAAAATCATAGACCTTGAGGACCAATCTTAGTAGACACTGTCCACTTTCATGGTGTATACGAAAAGATTGGAAAAGGAGGGCAAGAGAGGCGTTCTCATTGAACACTAATCAAAATGTTGGGTATTACATTCACAGAGCCTTTGGAATTCCAGAGGGCCTATTGGACCAGACCATAAAATTCTGCAACAGGGAGCCAGCCATGACCCATCATCACTTCCCTCTTGTGACACCAACATACCTGTGCAGTGCTTCACACAGCCAGGAAAAAGAATGGGCTATATCGCTTTGAGGACCACCCCATATATATTTCGGGTGACTAGACTTCTGAAACCAATGTGAAAAGGAAACAATTGGTTGCATTATGGTTCAAACAATCACAATGGGATGTTAAATAAGTCCCACTTGATTCTACAAGCATGATCATAACTGTCGATGGAAAACCAAAGTACACTGAACTTGAGGACATTTTTGGAAACATTGGATAACAAGGCAATGAAGACTAGCTCTAGCTCCAACCCTCCACAGTCAAAAAGGACATGGGACTCATCACAACTATGCCAGCCATATCATCACATTATAGGTAAAAAGCTGAAACAACCTGCAGGCACGCTGATATAGCTGTCCAGAACCAGTTCATGGAGACTCAAGTAAAAAACAGAAATAAGTTGAGATCCCTCTTGAAGGAAGACTCCAAATCTTGTGATTTGTAACCTATATCTCCTACCCTTTGTACCACCCTCCTCATCTGTTTTCCTTATTTTCCATGAACTCAATGTGGGACATCATTTATTATAATATTTCTTGAAAACCTCTGACCATCCTGGGCTCATACTGTACTGTACAGACACAAGAGATCATTCTAAAAATATCTGCTGGTGTGCCGAACAATCCAAAACACATTTTAGATTTGTGCCTTGTACTTGGGAAACAACAGATATATCTTGATGTACTGACTCACTTCTAACCCTATTACGCACCACAGTGCTATTGGAATTTTTATAAAGTTGAACAGTCAAAACCATCCTGTCCCCTCTTCTGCCTATCAGTCCATTATAACCATGTCAGGTGCTGATCTTCGAAACAGGAAATCACTTCCAGTTTAAAGTTAGCAGTATGTGAGCGGAGGTGCTTGACCAATAATAATCTTAAACTCAAAATTATTATACATTCTATCCATTTCAGCGGGGGGTGAGAAGTGGGGGCTTCTTGATAAGTCAGGTTCCTTGACAACCTACCCTATGCATCCATACCAGAATTGCTAAATTGTAAAGATTGGCCTACTTATATAGTTACAAAGGTGGTGGTGATATAAGTTTGATACCAGCATCTTAGTTCTCATTTTACAGCTACAGACCCACCTTAGCACCGATTTCATCTGGCATTAGAGGCATGATATGGAGGACAATGTTGTTCTATTCAGTCTTCCTCTGTCACCCCTGCAGGATGATGCCATAAAGTCACCCGAGCAAAGCAGTGAAGATTAACTACATGCATGCCAATGGTTTGTCACATTAAGGGAAACAGAAAAATAAAATTAATTACTTCAATACTAAACACTACATTATTGCACTCTTAGAAGAGACACACTTATCCAAGAGGAATTACAGAAATTGAAACACGACTGGGTGGGGACAGTTGTAAGTAGTAGCAACACCTCAAGGAACTCCCTTTGACTCCCGCAACAGCTCAAAATAGTGTGGAGTTATAGGAAATCTAGAACTGAATAAGTGACACAGGAACATAGTTTTAGAGACCTGACGGAACAATATAATCAGGACCCAAGAGGGCCGGCCAAACAGTCATGCGCACTTAAGGAGTGCAAACCACTCCTCCCCTTGCTCTGGCCAGCCTGAGCCACGCCCCGAGAGCCACTGACTTCAATAGGAAAAATAAAATGATAATAAAGATACGTAATTATCATTTCATTTTTTCTTTTGAGCAGTGGGGCAATGCTCCTCCGCATTAGTGGAAGAGCCGCCACTGATGAAAGAGCAGTGCCAGAGCTTTGCGGACATTTCACAATTTCAAACGTGCTCCTGGCATAAGACAGATGGTGGAACAAACTGGCCTTGCTGTAGTAGGTGATGTCAACATGAAAAGCAGATGTAAGCACTCCAAAGCTGGCGTTGGAAATTATCTACAATTGCTATTCAGTCTTGGCAGCAGCAGGGCCATGCATTAGTACTCTCTGCTTTGGGCTGAAAACATCAAGAGAGGCATGGATTCAAAAGCCTGTAAAAACAACATCTCGCTTTCTAAGAACAAAGGGCCTGCAAATTTCACAACTGGAAATGAATAGCCTGCAACAATGGCTGCTACCTTTCATTATGAAGGTCTGGCCTTCAATACAGGGCTTCTCTACAGATGTTCGTGCTCGAGGACCCGAGTTCTATAACTTGTCTCGAGTTTTAGAGACATTTACGGTTATCATTTTATGCTTTCTTCGTTTCTGTCTGATCTCTCTGGATTTCTGTATTTTTAATTCTGGCTCCTGGTTGCCAGCTCGTTCCTACGTGTATTGTAGCAATTATATATCGATTCAAGCCCCGTTACGGGGAGCCAAGCCACATGTTCGGATGTAAAGCATTTTTCAGAATTACTTGCATCTAAATCATTTTTGAATTTGTACAATACAAACCCGATTGATGTTTCATTTCCATTGTGCTGATCTGCATTCGAATAATATCCTTACTTCTTTTCTGAGAAGTGTTTGTCAGAACTTAGCTAACAGGAAAACGAGAAGAGCAGTCACTGTTTCTCCTTAACCTAGGAATGACAAATCCAACCCCATCTTGGTTTTGGTACTTGGCTGAAGGCATTGTATAATTTGTACAAGAATATGTGCTGTGGCCCAAAGCTCTGCTCAGAAACCTGTGGCCAGTGCTATTAAATGTCCGCGCATCCAGTGCCAAGGCAGTGTAGTCATTAATCCACCTCATGCCACTCTAAACCAGCATGGGGCACACCCTGCCCCTTTATCGCACTCTTCCGGGTTCCTGCTTTATCCCTTTGTAAAGGGTTTTCCGTCTTTCTCTTCCTCCTTTAACTGTTGTGTGTTTCCCTGCTTTAATTAAGCACTTGCCGTGTGTGCTGACTATCACCAGGGCTTGCTGCCACATTGGAGGAGCGCTCTTTCTGCTACATTTAAGGCATTGCCTGATGCTGTGGGGGCCCCGTTTTGCACCAGTGAGTAATCATTGTGAGATATCAGGGGTTGAGCCGCTGTAAGATGCAAGGAGCAGCCACTGGGGACTACATTGCCCATAACCCCTGCACGACTATCAGCGCTTCCAAATCCACACTACTTAAGGACCTCAGAGTCCAGCTGCGCCAGCCGCGCCTGGGCAAAGCCCAGGCTAAGGGCATGCTGAAGTATCTTCAAACACGGATTCATGAAGGAAGGTAGGTTTTATTAGGAGAAGACAGCTTAGACATCCACAGCTGGCAGTAACACCTTTGACGCCCAACGGCTTGTGTGGAATCTCCACGGGGTAGAATGCAAATGCCATTCTAATACCATGGATATTCTAGGTTGGAACACCACACACCTTCCCCCTTTTTAAAAAAACAAAAAAACAATACAGTGCAGAGCAGAGTGAAAAACAAGTAAAGAGAATTAATATTCAACAAAATCTTTCATCTTGACAGGAGTACGCTTAATGCAGGAGCTTTTCCTTAATTCAAATCCATGACTCTCAGATTCAGAAATACTATCACCAGGTTCGGTTGTATTGTCCTGAGAGGTAGTAGGAAATGTACTCTGAAAATTGTCAGTACTGTTAGAACATGACTCCGAAAAATTTGAACTGGGCATAGAATCATCATATGAATCTAAAAAACTAGAACAGTTATCATTCTCTTCACTACATCTAGAGACAAAAGGTTGAGAGACCAGTTTCGAGCTTCCAAATCTACATAAAGATATTCGTCTAAAATTCCAAATTTTTCCCCCATCCACACTTACTGCTTTGCTGAAAACTTCCACTATTTTAACAGGATCAGACCACCTGGCCCACTTTTTGCCACAAAGACCACCAAACTTGACACGCACAAAATCTCCCACTTTAATTTTGGAACTAGAAAATTGATGTCTTGAGACACTGTCCTTCATCTTCTCTTGATATTTCTGGACACGCTCCCTAACTTGAGACAGATCCAAAGTAGAATCATAAGAATTTTTCACCTTCAGCCACCAAGGCAAGAGCTTTGAACCAGGTTTTCTTCCTCGTATCATCTCAAACGGAGATAACCCAGTAACAGAATTGGGAGAGGTGCGATATGACAATAAGGTAGCACGTAATGCCTTTTTCCACTCAAAACCACTTTTTATAGCAAGTTGGATAGATTCTTTAACCACTCTATTAAAGCGTTCAACTTGGCCATTGGCTTGTGGGTTATAATTGGACACTCTTTTGTGCGAAATACCACATCTTTCAAGGAAAAAATCAAACTCCTTACTAATAAATTGTGGACCATTGTCAGAAATTAGTTCTGCAGGCAACCCTTCACGGCAAAAAACTTCATCTAAAAATTCAATCACCTGAGTTGAAGTCACCTTATCTACAATCTTCAACTCAGGCCATTTAGAAAAATAATCTATTAAAACTAAAGCATAAACGTCCTTGTTAAGAGACAAACCAAGGGGACCAATAATATCAATACCCAGTTTTCTCCAAGGACCTTGAGCGTACTCAATGGGAGTGACCGCCACAGACAGTGGTTTGACCGACTTATCACTTTTAGAACAAGGAAGACACTGTCTGACCCATTTGTCAACCATACCATCGACACTAGGCCACCAGTAAAATTCTCTAATCCGTCTTTTAGTGCTGGACATACCCATATGGCCTTCATGAGCCATGGTCAAAATTCTTTCTCTAAGTTTACATGGAGGAACAATTTTATCCCCTCTTGTTAAGATACCTTCAGAAAACATAAGCTCATCCTTAATTTTGCAAAATGAAACAAGTTCCCCACTTAATTTCCTTTCTTCTGGCCAACCCATTTGTAAAAATTTCACAACACTGGTTAAAATACTGTCCTCAACCATGGCATTCTTCCAATCAGTTTCAGAAATAGTTTCTGATGACAATACATCAATACTTCCACTATTAACATCATCAATGGTGTATGCTACATCAAAGTCAACACCATTGTTGTCAGTATCAGGTACGTCTGACAAAGGTAATCGTGACATGCAATCTGCATGCACATTTAAACGCCCTGGAACAAATTCAATGACACATTGGTATTCTTGTAATTTAGCAGCCAACCGTGCTAAGCGAGCTGTTAATGTTCTACCCCCACCAGCACCTAACATATTGATCAAAGGCTTATGGTCTGTTCTTAAGCGAAATTTGGTACCCCACAAGAATTGACGAAAATGTTGTACAGCCCATGTACATGCTAACAGTTCTTTTTCGATGGTGGAATAATTATATTCGGCTCCACGTAACATTCTAGATGCATAAGAGACAACATATTCATCGCCCTTGTTTCTTTGCATTAACACAGATCCCAAGCCCACATTACTGGCGTCTACAGCTATGATACACTCTTTCCCAATTTCGAAAGGTCTCAAAAATGGTGCATCAACAATTTCTTTTTTTAAGAGCTCAAAAGCTAATTGTTGATCCCTGTCCCAAGTAAACTTTGCATTCTTCTTTAACAATAATCTTAAAGAATGTACCTTTGAAGAATAATCTTGTACAAATTTACTATAAAATTCTGTCAAACCTAAAAAGGAAGACAATTGTTCTTTGGTCGTGGGAGCAGGAGCATTAGAAATACTTTGGATATGATTGAATTTAGGTTTTATACCATCACTAGAGATTTCATGTCCCAAATATTCCACTTTACTTTGCCTAAATTTGCACTTAGAAAATTTCAAAGTCAAACCTTTGTTCTGTACACATCTTAGCACATTTTCTAAATTTTTGTCATGTTCCTTGGAGTTCTTTCCAAAAATTAAGATGTTGTCCTGAAAGGCAATTGCTCCAGAACATCCTTCTAAGACCTCCTTCATGAGTCTTTGAAAAACGGAAGCAGCGCTGGCTAAACCAAACGGCATGCGTGAAAATTGAAACATACCCTCAGGCGTTACAAATGCTGTCAAATATTTAGATTCTTCATGTAGAGCTACCTGATGATAGGCGCTGGCTAAGTCTACTGTGGAGAAAACGCAGGCACCTGAAAGCGTGGAAATCAACTCATGTATGTGGGGTAAGGGATGTCTATCAATCCAAATTTCTTTATTCAGACTACGAAGATCAACACACAAGCGAAGGTCGCCATTGCTTTTAAGAGATAAAACAACCGGAGAAACCCATGGAGAAGATTCTATAGGTTCAATGATGTTCTTAGTAACCAAATCGGTTAATATCTCCTTAAGTTTATCACGATATGCCAATGGTACGTTTCTTACTCTGTGTCTGACTGGAATAGCACCCTCCTTGAGGATAATCTTGTGTTTAAAATCTACAAATTTCCCTAGAGAATCATTAAAAAGTATAGGAAACCTATCTTTTATTTCAGTCGCAAGATCCTCATCATTGGATGCCACGACATAGACGGGTGGCGAAGCATTGGGATCTAATTTTATACCCATCTCTTGTTGATGAGGCCAACCAAGTATAGATACACCTTTGGTGGCTACATACACTTTGCCTCTGGTTCTCCTGCCTTTAAATTCTAAATCCGCCCACATGAACCCTTCAAGATCAATCTTGTGACCAGAATAACCACCAGGTTGAATATCAGGTGGGAGTAACTTTTCGTTCTCCATAACTCATCAAAAACATTTCTGCCAATAATACTGTACCAAGCACACGAATCCACTAACATAGAAACTTCTATACCATCAATTGACACTTTGCCAGTAGGAAAACCCTTGCAATTCGTATCGCCAAGACACAGTAAAGAATTGATCTCTGGGACAGATTCACTCTCTTCGTGTGTCATGAAATTGACTCTCTGAGTTGACCTGCAAACTTTACTAAAATGACCAGTTTTCTTACATTTAATGCAAATTTTATTCCACGCAGGACATCCTTTGTAACTTCCAACGTGGTCAAAACTGCCACACCTATAACAAACTATTTGGTTTTTTTTTCCTATAAATTTGTTATCCCTTCCCGCAGAGTCTTTCTTAGGGGAAAAGGAGGAAACTTTTTGGGAATTGCTTGATCCTTTACTAAAGAAACTTCGGAAATAACATCATTAACTTTGACAACTTGTCCCCTAATTTCACAAACAAATTTCTCAGATTGTTCAATACCTTTAGCGATATTGACTACAGCACTTAAGGACGATTCAGTACCCATCCATAGTCTTTCTTGAATTTTCTTGCTCTTAGTTTTCATCATAATCTGATCCCTTAAAACTTGCTCAAAGTTAATAGTTTCAAAAGCGCACGATCCCGCTAAAGTGCGTAAAGCAGCCACATAGTCCTCAATAGACTCATCCTCCTTTGGTACACGAGAATAAAATTTAAACCTTTCCATGACAGTGTTGATTTTCCTACCAAATCTAATGCTCATCTGTTTAATAGCAACATCAAAAACATTGGTATCTCCAGAACCTTCAATAGGTGGCAAATTCGCAAATTCTTTCAAACTTGCCCCTCCTAAACAGTGCCTTAAAAGTGCAAGCTTTCTCTTAGGAGAACAACCGTCCTCTTCTAGAACATCAACATATGCCATAAACATCGGATACCACAATTCCCATTCCATTTTAGGTTCACCAGCAACTGGCAGGAAATGTGGGGGTGCAGTGATATTAGACATGACAAAAGTACAGTAGGTGAAAAATGGGAAGTTAATAAGCACTAAACTGTACCTATGAGCATTTAGTCCAATAAAATGAGCCAAATTTATGAAAAATAATAATTTCAAATAGTCAATAGTTTGTATTGTAGATATCTGAAAATGAGAAGGATTATTAAAATAAATAAATTAAAATAATAAAAGTAGTCACCGAGGTCTGTGTAGGTACAGATTGCAGCACTTAGATCTGTAAAGCTCCAACGATTGGCAAAGTCACGAAGAAACAATTGAACGCGCTAACATTAATGCAAGGATGTCAGAAAAAAAAACTTCCACGCAATAAGAAATGGTGGTGCGCTGCTGTGGTAACAAACGCTAAGCAATGATGACACAGGCGCGTAGCACGTCACAACGTGATGGAATTCCCAGCATGCTTCGCGCTGTGACGTGTGATGGAAGCTGAGATCTCTTCGAGAGCCACGCGAAAGAAAACAGCTTGTGCACGAGCCGGTGAGTAATTTCGAATTAAAACAATGACGTTGCTGCAGGCTTGAGGCTAAGTGAATTTCCACCGCAGGAAAATAGTTCTACACGACAAATAGGTGTATGACGAAGCAGAACTAGTACCATGAAGCGCTTCCAGCTGCCGCAGTCATACTGATTATGAAGCAGCCGCAGGTGCAATCAATACACTTGTAGAAAATGGTACATACTGTAAATAGGTACACGTAGACTCTAATTTCTCAAGAGAAATTCCATACAATTCCAGGAACAGCCGCTGGTGCTATCAGAGCACAATTAAATCCAAAACCATCCGCTGGTGCAATCAAAACACAGGATTAACATGAAACAAATACCTGTTGAAAAACGTGAGCGCTGTCTTTCCTTAAATCCCGATCGTCGCCAAATTGTGAAGTATCTTCAAACACGGATTCATGAAGGAAGGTAGGTTTTATTAGGAGAAGACAGCTTAGACATCCACAGCTGGCAGTAACACCTTTGACGCCCAACGGCTTGTGTGGAATCTCCACGGGGTAGAATGCAAATGCCATTCTAATACCATGGATATTCTAGGTTGGAACACCACACATGCCAGTCCTTGCCCATCATTGCCAGGAAGAACAGGGCAGGGCCACTGCCCACCCCCTTGATTCTTACATGGACCATCCTTACCGGTAAGCCACATTAGTGTTCTTAAATTGTTCTTTAAATGTCTGTGGCTGCCGGTGCTATCCGCTTTGTGCATATATGCAGGAATGGTCCATTTTCCTGATATCTTGGTGGCTGAATGTGGGTCCTTTTGTGATAATTCAGTCAGCCAGCGCGACCCACGAGGGACTGAAGGAGCAATGTTGGCCAAGGGACATGCCTTTATGACTTACGGGATTGATTTGTGTTTTGGATTGTGTGCCGGCAAAAAAAGGAAGTCTTGCCACCTGGCACCGGTTGTTGACTCGATCCCCTAATTGACACTGGTTCCTTGCTGCATAGAGCCAAACCGCATTTGGAGCTTATTTTTATTTATTTTATTTTATACTGATTTTTCATCTGAATTTGCCCCGTAGCTAGTGTTTGATTAAACACTTGCTGAAGGAGACCTGAAGAGTTTATAAAGATCTAGACAACAGAAATACAGGACAAGAGATGAAATGTGAACAGATCATAAATAGCACAGTGCTAAAAAAGTTCAATATGAAATATTTCATTATCATCAATCACAGCAAAACTGCTCAGTCACAAGCGTTCTGGCGCGCCACCACAATCTGGGGTCCTGATGACATCAAAAGTTATGGCATTGAGAAATCTCTTACACACAAAAGCTGCTGGAAGGAATGCTTGTAATAAGTCTAACCGTTGGCAATCTCTCGGGTCGCGTTACTATCCATCATACTTTTTCCCACCGTACCACCTCAGTTTGGACCCAGCCTCATGCAAATTGGTCTGGACGCTGCTCCAATAGGACCAGTCCAGCCCGAACTGCCAATCCAGATCCTCCATGAATGTGAACACAAGCAACCGAAGACCAGTTTAACTCTGATAGGGGTGCTTCAGTCCAGTGTAACCTGGTTCAAGTGGCATAGTGAGCACGGGATCCATGCCTGGGTGTACCCTTACCATTAGAGCTATTGCCAGTGGTTATATCTGTTTAGGATGGTTAGGGCAATGGTTAATCTATGGTCTTACATGGTCTCATTCAAGGGCCTATTTGCCTTGATGGAATCCATTTAATCAGGTTATACCCAACCCATACCAATTCGTACAATATTTCAATCACACCTGGATCTGCTCTTTGAGCAATCTTTTGTGGGTGACTATGCCTGGTGATGACCTGGAGTCACTTCCATTCACTGTGGGTGTGGGTGTGATGATTTCTAGTGCGACTGTAGTGTGTGATTTGCATATTCTAGCTAGTAGAGCGCTATGATACTACCATTATTAATCTTTATTGTGAGGAATTGGGTAGTTCTGGTCAAGCCAATCTTTTGTGGCCTCATCTAAAGAAGAGCTAGGTCTTTACTGTTGTCACTGGGCCGTCAGGTCAACCATACAGTGACAACTTGCTTCTAGATGATCAGAATGCTGAGGAAGATATTCCCGTTTATGGCCCTTCTGGCCTGTAAACACGTCGCTCTTGCTTTGGTTTCCTCAAGGATATACTACTGCAATGCGCTCTAACTTGAGACCAATAAGTCGACTCCAGCAAAACTGCAACTCGTGCAAAATGTGTTGTTGGATATTCCTAAGCAGTATTCAGTGTTGAAAGGTCTACGAGAACTGCACTGAATTCCGCTAAAGAAGCGTATTCGGTTTAAGTCTTTATGCACTGTACATAAAGCCCTCTACGGGGCAAGCCTAGTTGACATCCAAGCCATGATCCAACGGTATGTTTCTGCTAGAAATCTCCGCTCAACGCACCAAAATTGGGTAACTGTCCCCAGAGTCGGGAAGAAGAAATCGGGAGGCAGAGCCCTCTCAGATGCAGCCACAGGCTCTGGAACACTCTTCCCTACTATCTCACACCCATGAAGTTGTATCTCCCTTTTAGAAATGCCCTAAAAACCAGGCTGTTCACCCTAAAGGTATACACAGCACAGTCAGAAGTTTTATTTAGTTGTTTTATTTATTTATATAAGTTTTATATAGCGCTAGCTAGCCCCGAAGGTGTCAGAGCGCTTTACATGGTGGGGAGCGAATCCAGTGAAACAGGAATACAATAAACATATGGGGATAGACACAGTAGATAAAAGTATACAACACAGCACAATAACAAACAAGCAAATAGCCAACTATGACATAACTTTCAGACCTGTGAACAAGATAATAGACCAAGAACAGTAGTCTAAGAATTAAAGTATTTGTTGAGGAGGAAGAGTTTCAGGTCTCTTTTGAAGCCAGGGAAGGAGGGGTTGCATCGCAGATTGCTAGGTAGAGAGTTCCATATGCTCTGAGCATTTCTAGAAAAAGAGCGAGACTTGGTAGATGATTTTTTTGATTGGGATGTAGGAGCAAGTGTGTTGGAGCTTCTCAACGATCTAGAAGTCCCTACTTTCGTAAGTTTGTTTTCTAAGTAGTTTGGGGAATGTAAGTGGAGGGCTTTGTGGATGATACAGGCAGTCTTGAAAGTACATCTTCCTTCGAAAAGGAAGCCAGTTGAGGCGCTTGAGAGCAGGAGTGATGTGTTCAAACCGTTTGACATCAGTAATGAGCCGGGCTGCCATGTTTAGAACTGATCTCAGTGGTGCGAGGTGAGATTTTGGAGTTCCAGTGAGAATGGCATTTCCGTAGTCTAGTTTGGAGAGGACCAGAGATTGCACCACAATCTTGAAATCATCTGCGGGAAGATTGGTTTGAGCTTTTTGAGGTGTTTTAGTGTGTAAAGCACTCCTTTGGCTGAGTTTGTAATGTGTGCTTTCATTTACATGTTGTTGTCCAAGCAGATGCCCAGGGATTTCGCGGAGTAGGATGGAGAAAGAGAGCAATTTAAGGCGTTCAGGTCTATGATCCATTCGTGAATAGGAAGATGGTTGCATATGGGGGAGAATAGGATTATTTCTGTTTTGTTGGGGTTTAGCTTAAGGTGATTAGAGTGAAACCAGGAATGAATCTTGTTCAGAGTGACGTTTAAATGTCGAATGTCACTGGGTGATTTGATTTTGTAGTAAATTTGAGTGTCATCCGCATAGAGGTGATATTTGATCCCTGCTTGCTTCAAGATGACCGTAAGGGGTTCCATGAAGACATTGAACAGGAAGGGACGTTGCATGGAGCCGATGTGAGCGGACACAAGCTGTGGAGCTCCGTCGGCCGTATCCCCCAATTATAAACATCCTGAGCCCCGGGCGCGGATATTTGCCTAAAACTGAAAACCGGAGAGTCCCAGGACTAAGAGGAACTAAATAGCGGGCTTCAGCTGCCCTTGCAAAGGGAATTAAGTCAGAAAGTTCCTGTCGGGCGGCTCGGGCGAGGTGAAGCCAAGATGGCGCCCACGGAGTAACGTGCCGAATATCGCTGCGACAAGATGCTGAAAGTTGCAGGTAAACAGCCCCCGGAACATACCTGAGGCACTGGGTGATTCTGGACTGGCCCCGCTGCAAAAGATCCTGGGAGCGACTCTCTTGGGAGCCGTAGCTGCGTGCTGATGGGCGGCCGAGGAGCGTCTGAGAGGGAGCTGGCGAGACGGGAGCGTTCCTGGAAAGAGTAGACGAACTTGGACAGCAGGATTGTCTCCTCTGAACGGGAGACGCGACGTGTGAGAGCACGGCTTAAAGCCGGATCAATCCTGACGTACCTGGCGACCATCTACTAGTGTTGGGACACGGAAACGAACCACGCCGGGGGGCTGAGTGCTCTCCTTGCTGCGGAATTGGAGCGGCGGAGGAGGGAGCCCGCTGTGATCTGATCAGGGCGATAAAGGCTGCCCAAAGGACTCTTGATGCATGGTGAGTGACTCATACCCCGGGGTATTGGTGGTGAACAGGACTAAAAGGGCAGACCACTGAAACGCATCCTGCCAAGGGGCTACGCGGGCCACACTGACATAGCACCCTGGGCCCGGTATCTGGGGCGACCCCCTGAACCAAAGCCCGAAAGGAGAGAACTCCACAAGAATAGTTATAAACGCTGCGCAATCAACAAGGCACGGCTCATAAGCTCCATGGGGGTGGAGGCGACGAGCTAAATTTGCTGAGAAGCCAGAGGAGGAACACTGCTGCCAGCTGAGCTGGGATTGCAGATACCCTACCACAGCGAGCAGTGCTACTCCACACAATTATTACCGCAGGCAGCACACCGAGTGTACTCCCAACGCTGCGAGACCCCCCCTGTCCGAAGTGGGTCCCCTGGGCTCAGGAGAGTGAGTAAACAGATAAAAAAGGGGAAAGTTCAGGGGAAAAAGGGATATGCTGTCCAGGGCGCAGGGGGCGCTGGGAATCAAACAGACGAAGATGAGGAGCTGACAGAGACGGGGGGCTCGGCTCCCTTGAAGCCTAAGCTAGCGGATATAATGCAGGCTATCACAGCCTCCAGAGAAGTGCTGGAAGGGAAAATTGATGCCATAGGCACGGACCTAGGCCTGTTGAAAGACGATCATCGCAAGCTTAAAGAGCGGGTCGTAGCCACTGAGAAAGTGTTGGATGACCTCCCAGTCACAGTGACCACGCTGCAGAAATCAGTCACGGAGCTGGAGGCTAAGGTTAAGATACTGGAATTCCGGGCTGAAGACAGCAAGGGAAGATCACGCAGAAATAATGTACGAGTCATTGGAGTGCCGGAGAGGGCAGAAGGAGTGAACATGGTGACTTTCATGGAGGACTGGCTCCGTACCGAAGTGGCCCCAGAGGGATTATCACCCTGCTATGCGCTGGAAAGGGCTCATAGAGTGCCGGCCCGGCCGCCCAGACCTGGTGCGCCTCCTCGGCCGATAGTGGTGCCCCTTTTGCACTTTAAAGACAGAGACCACATCCTACAACAAGCCCGCAAAAAACAAAATCTACAGATCGACAATAGTAAAATAATGATTTTCCCGGACTTTACTAGGGAAGTTCAACGTAATAGAGCATCGTTCCTAGCCGTTAAAAAGAAACTTCGACAAATGCAACTCCCATACGCCATGCTATTTCCGGTGCGGCTGCGAGTGGCCGATCCGGCGGGAGCAAGATTTTTCACCACACCACAAGAGGCCTAGGAATGGTTGGACACTAGGCGACCCCGGGACCGTCGTAATTCGTCGCCGGAGATATCCCAGCAGAGCACCATCAGCAACAAGAATGTGTCCAAGGCCCCCTCCCCCAGAGAGCTCAGCTTAGAACGACGCAGAGTACTGCAAGCTGTTGCGGAACACAGTCAAAATGTACACAGTCTCGCGTCGAGTAAAAGTGGAATGGAAGTGGAACGATCTGAGGGTTCATTGATACTTAGTGAAAATGATGGCTCGGTGACAGAACTACCAGTAGTCACGCCTCAGACGGCGGATGGCATTGTCTGACAAGTGCACTTGGAAACAATCACCTGAAGGTGGCAATCACCTAACGAAGCAGCGCCTTGGATTAGGGAACTATGGGAGCTGACGATGACACCGTTGTGTTGTATATCTGTGGAAGATTGCTTCGAGGCTGATTACCTAAATTGATTATCCGGGGCGGGTTGATGGGGCTCCGGGTTCAGAAGAGCAGGCTACATACCTCGTATATGCCATTCCTGAGATACGGAGTACTCTCCTCATCTCATTCTGCTTCTACGTGCAGCTGGATCTTTTTGCACTTGACCAATAAACAAGTTTTATGGAAATTATTTGGCGCCGTTTGGCTGTATGACCTGCAAACCATTTGGGTATTCTCTGGTTTTTATGACGACTTCATAATTACTGAATTATAGACATTACGAGTTTGATACTTTTGGTCGTTTTTTGTGTGTGCCCTGAGGAAGTCTTGGGTGAATGCCCGCATAAGACGAAACACGTGTTGGCTCGGTGGCTTTTGTGTGTTGGAAAAGAAAAGGAAAATAAGAACGGAAGCGTTTACTTGAAAAGATTGGTCACAATTAAACAACAAGAAAAACACTGGAGAAGAACACGGTGTGGACTAAAAATTGTTTTTGCGTTAATATATGAGTTTTGCTCAGGACATTGAGTTTGTTTTTTGTACATACCTCGTAACCACTAGAAGACTCTAAGAGTTCAGATTAAGTTTGGATGGGGACTAGTTTTAGAGTGCTTGTCCTGGGGAGGGGGAGTTGGGGGTTTAACTTGGTTAAAGGGTTGTTAGTTGGGGTCAGGCGTGCCACAATAGGGGACATCAGAGGAAGCGAAACTCTATCAATGCAATGGCTCCCCCCCGAGATTTAAAGTGTATGTCTTGGAATATCCGATGGATGCATTCCATGTTACGGCGCCATAAAATTCATGCATACCTGATCAGGAGGGGGTTCAAGTTGCACTGCTCCAGGAGACCCACATAATGGCGAAGGAAGGGGCTGCACTGCAGCATCGTTGGAGAGGCCAAGTCTTCTACACCAATTATTCAGCATTCGCCAGGGGGGTACTGATATGGGTGAGGGCGGGCGTGCCATTTCAATGTACGGGCCAGATCATAGACCCGGAGGGGAGGTATGTTGTGGTGACCGGGCGATTGGATGGCAGGGACATAGTGATTGGGAGTCTATACGCCCCTAATACGGAACAGACCGCCTTTCTGTCACAGCTGTCTGGGAAATTGGCATCAGTACTAACGGGTTCAGTGATATTAGGGGGTGATTTTAACTGTATAGCCGATGTCGAACTTGATCGCTCGCATTCACCACTTCCTGACGCACCTATATATAAAATAGCAGAAGCGAGGCGACACTGGCAGCAGAGGTGGGGATTAGTGGACGCATGGAGAGCCCAGCACCCTGCGGATAGAGATTATTCCTTTTTTTCTGCCCTACATGACTTACACGTCCGTCTGGATACTATACTGTGCTCCCCTGATGTACATGAGGTGGTGCACACCAGTGAATATCTCACTAGAACAATTTCAGACCATAATCCAATATTATTAGGGATTCTGTGGTCATGATCGAGGCCCAAAATACCACATGTCGTTTGCGACCTGACGTACTAGATGATCAGGTCTTCCACAAGGCAGTGGGCACTGCTATTGCTCAATACTTTCAGGACAATGCTAGTACAGCAACAAACTCACTAGGAGAGTGGGATGCGTTTAAGTCGGTCATCCGGGGATGGTGCATCTCAGAGACGGTGGGTGTGCGCAAGGTGCTTTTGCAGGATATACAGAGAGCGGATCAACGAATGCGTGAGTTAGAACGGGAAAGACCTGAGAGGGCAGACAAGCAGGGGGAGCTATTGGAGACCAGGGAAGCAGTGGCAGCAGGCGTGGAGCGTCTTCGCTGCTTTGATTACAAACAATATATAACTCAAGCTCATGCTGAGAGAGACAAGTCCGGAGCCCTACTGGCCTGGCTAGCTAACCCGGCCAGAAGAGGGTCGGTGATTCTAGAACTCAAGAGGACAGAATGGTGAAGTTTGTTATGGTCAGCAAGGTGTCAATAATTTGTTTTATGACTACTACACAGAACTGTATAGAAGTAGGTTAGACCCAGAGACTGAAGCTCTAGATACGTTCCTGAGAGATGTGGACTTGCCAGTTAGGAGGAGGAAATAGCGGACATCCTAGGTCGGGAAGTGGCTATAGGCGAGGTGAGAGGGGCTATTAAACATATGGCCAGAAATAAAACACCGGGAACGGATGGGTTACCGTCGGAATTCTATTTAGCATATATTGAACTTTTAGCACCAAGGCTTGTGCAGCTATATAATGAAGCGAAACAAGTGGGGCACCTCCCTGACACGATGCGGGAAGCAATTATCATCCCACTCCTTAAGCCAGGGAAACCGGCCTGGGACATAGCGGCTTACCGGCCGCTCTCCATGCTTAATTTAGACTACAAGATTCTGAGCCGTATTTTGGCCACCCGTCTCCTCCCCTACATGACAACCTTAATACACAAAGATCAGGCGGGGTTTATCCCCACCAGAAACACGGCCCTAAATGTTCGGCGGCTCCTCCACGTCCTGGAGGCAGATTCTTACCAGAAAGAAGAAGCGACTGTCTTTTCGGTGGATATTGAAAAGGCATTTGACACCCTTGAATGGCCTTATTTGTTCCGTGTGATGCGGAAATTTGGAATAGGGGCTGAATTCGTGAAATGGACGGCTCTCTTGTACAAAGATTCCACTGCCAGGGTAAAAACTGGGGGGCTAATTTCTGATGCCTGTGATATTGGCCAAGGGACGAGACAGGGGTGCCGGCTCTCTCCCGTTTTGTTTGCCTTGGCCATGGAGCAACTAGCGGCTCGAGCCAGAACGGGTCACCACTATCAAGGCCTCAATGTAGCCGGGCGAGTCCATCACATCGCGCTTTATGCAGATGACTTACTGATGTTTCTGGCAGACTCAAGAGCAGCACTTTACGGAGCTAAGGGATTACTGCAGGATCTCGGCAGGGTTGCGGGGCTCAAAGTAAGCTGGGCAAAGTCTTGCCTTTTCCCTACAAAGGTGAACAGAGTGGGCCCACAAGTGACCGATGGGGTGAGATGGGAAGACCGCTGCTTGACGTACCTAGGTACGCAAATTTATCACACCCAGGAAGACTTATTGGAGGGCAACATCGGGAGAGCCATAAGGGGAGCGAAAAGCAGCTTTGACTTTTAAGAAACCCTCCCGATGTCCGTGACTGGCCGAGTAGCTCTTATTAAAAATGATTACACTCCCGAGACTACTGTATTATTTTGGGACGTTGCCGGTCTGGATTCCAGCGAAATTTTTTGCCCAGCTAAAATCACTGATCTCGGGCTTTCTATGGGGGACTGGAAGGCGGAGAGTAGCTCTTGGGGTGCTTATGAGGTCACGATCACAAGGAGGACTGGCTGTGCCTGATTTTGAGGCCTACTACTTGGCGGCGCAACTACAATGGCTCACGAGATGGGTGGCGGGCCGGCTTAGGGGGGACAGAAGAGCTGCGCGACGATTTCCCACCCCTGAGACTGCTATCCCAAATTGTACTAAGGCTCCCCATGCAAGCTAGTACTCTTCCCTTGGAATTGAGAACGTGCTGGAATAGGATCCTGAGAAGAGCGCAGATCAAACGCCCATATGCCCCTCAAATCCCGTTACTAATCTGTGAGGCTTTACCTCATGGAGGAAACTGGCGGGGGCTGGAGGCCTGGAAAGAGAGGGGGCTAACAACACTAGGAGACTTATATGAGGAAAGTGCCATGATCCCATTCCATGATCTTCAGGAGAGATATGATTTGCCCGGAGATTTCTTATTGCACTCCGCACTCACTGCGGCCATACGAAAGCACTGGGGAGAGGGGTTGACTGAACCGCAGACCTCAAGGGGGTGCCAATATGTGATGACAGCAGCGGGGACCTCTAAAGCGGTCACATGCTTATATAGGCGTATGATGCAGAAAGCATTGGTACCTCTGACTGAACTACAGCAAAAATGGGAGGCGGCCTAGATAGGTCATTCCAGACAAAACCTGGGGGGAGCTAGTGGAAAGAACATGGAAGAGCACCAGGAATGCTAGATTCCAACTAGTAAACTTTTATATTTTGCATAGAGCGTATCTTACCCCAGCTAAGATTAACTAATATTTTGGGATCCAGACGGCGGCCTGCCCGTGCTGCAGTAGGGAGGGCGCAGATTTTTGCCATATGTTCTGGGGCTGCCCACAGATGGGGAATTTCTGGGAAGAAGTAACTGCGGTATTGGCCGATGTAACTGATAGGGAAATAGAGGAAACCCTGAGATCCTGTCTTTTGCACTGGTTCCCCCATACAGCAAAGAATAAAGTAACAAGCAAGTTTTTAGATCTGGGGTTCTTACTAGCTAAAAGAGACATCACTATGCACTGGAAGGCAAAAAGGGCCCGAGTGTGACCGGATGGCAGATGGAACTTGTTAAATTAGCACAATGTGAGGGGAGAATCAGAATGCAAGCAGAGAAACGAACAAGGAATGAGAGGGCATTGGAGACAGTGAGGGCGTGGGAAACACTGGTGATATTACTAAGGAACCTAGACAATATGAGAGTTGACGATCAACTAGTGGAGGCCCCCGAAGAAGCAGGGTAAAACATGCACGATAGAGCATGCTACCGAGCTGGGTTCTTAGACAACTGATGTAATGCACGGTCATCCCAGCTGTGGAACTATACCTGATGCACCGGTTTCGAGATATATGACAAACAAGGGGGGAACTACCCGGCTGCAACAAAGCAGCCACTCAATGGAAAGTGGCACGCCTGGAGGGAGGGTTGGGTGGGGGCAAGCGGGGTAGGGGTACATAGAGAATTGAGGTTAAGAACTAATTGGGTCACACTACGGAAGTTTAGACCTGTATGTTATTGTTAAATTGCAGGGGAACGAGAGTAGAATGTCTTTCATTGTTGAGACATCTCTCCGATGTACGAGACACGAGAGAAATAGCGGACTTTACCTCCTGATTTAATGACATTTGTATTGAAATGTGGCAAATGAATATGCATGTAAAACCCAATAAAGTTTGTTTAAAAAAAAAAATGAAGAGATTGAACAGGGAGGGGGAGAGAATAGAGCCCTGTGGCACTCCCAGGATGAGCCGTGTGGGTTTTGATAGGCATGAGTTAGTCAATATGTATATAATCTTTATTGCTTGATTAATTAAAATCATTGTAATCACAACATCTTACAACTTCAAGAAAAACACATTTACATTACAAACAAAACATCTTCTCATCACGTAATAATAAAAGAACTGTCCCATAAATACAATTTAAAAACTTATCAATAAACCCAAATCTAACCACCTTACATCCCTAATTACAGGATACTATTGCACATTTTACATTTTAAAGTGACGGCGTGCATTGCATACTATTTCCATGTATATAACGGAAAAATATTCTAACAAATAACCATTCATTTTCACTATGAAACACTACACATGCTATATTTCAAAGTGCTAATGGTAAAGTGCAGAAGTGACTAAAGCGAAGAAGTTTCTATTATACATTTCTTGCACCCATTACCTTTCAAAGTGCTAATGTGCAATAATTGCAACGACCACCATATCAAAACAATAAAAGTGCATCAATTTACTGTGATGGTAACCCAGCTATTGTTACATTTCAAATTAATACCCTCGCAACAAAAGTTATTAGGTGATAAAATTTATGAGCTTGTTAAAACTGTTAGTCACCAAAGCCATAAAAATGGTGGGGATCTGCCTTATTATATTAGACATTTTTCAACTGCCATTAACATTTTTTACCAGTTGACATAGTAATGGAACCGATTCACCAGACAATGACATGATTAAGGCCTGTCGAGCAGATCTCACACCACTCATCAAAAAGTAAGGTCTCAAAACTAAACGTCTAAGATTAATCAGCTTGGGGCATACACATACTATATGTACAAGAGTTTCCTGTGGCCATCCACAAAATCTACAGTTGGAATCCGGCCACTGCTTGATCCAAGATTGAGTGCCCTCGTTTGTTGGGTTTATTCCCATACGTAACCTTAAAAACGTTTTTTTAAACTTCGCAGAAAAGAAAACATTCAGATACGGCTGAACACGCAGGGATTGGTATGAATTAATCACATACCATGCATAATTTTTCTCAGCTAATGCATTTTTATCCAATTTAAACGATTCAGCTTTGATATGCTTTTTTAAAATTAACTTATAATTGGGCATTTTCAAATCTCGCAGTCCACTTTGCAGGCCGATATCACGTAGGGAAGTTAAAATATAAGATCTCCATTTAGCCGCGTAGACAGACTTGTCTATTTCTTCCCAACAAATATTCCCTAAAGATGCAGGGGTTGACGTTGACAATGCGACCATACATTTTAAAAAAGCTCCCTTTGATACCAGGCACTGTCTTTGGAGACCGAATTCCAATCTTACTGCTGCTTGACACACTGACCTGGCAATCCCAAAAGTTGCTTTGAAGACCTTGACAATCAATAGGTCAAGCACCTTCACATCTTTCCCTCTAGTAATGGGGGAACCATAAATGAGGGTTGGTTGTAACTTGGCTTTGATTTCTTTAAGAATAAACTCATATGATTGACAGTTCAGTGATTTTTTTAAACATTTAAAAGCATGGATCAAGGTCACAGCCTTGGCCCTTAAATCCTTAAAATGAAATTTAAAAGACACGCGATTGTCAAACATCACCCCTAAGTATCTGTACGTTTTAACAATATCAATTGTACCTGCTCTGGCCTTCCAGGGATAAAACTTCTGTTTAACTACACCAATTTTCATCACTTTGGTTCTTTTAACATTCAGTTCAAGGCCATTCTGTTGTGTATAGTCATCAAAGGCAGTAATAAGTTTTTGTAGGCCGATAGGAGTATGACTCACAAGAATTGTGTCATCGGCATACTGGAGGTAACTAATTTGCACCCCCCATCCTAGGAACATGCCCATTAACAACATCCAAATGCTGAGAAAGATCTGATAAAAATAAATTAAATAAGCAGGGGGCAAGGACACAACCCTGCTTTAGGCCATTATATGTTCTAATCTTCCTTGATAAGGAATTGCCCTCCCCAAGCTTAACTTGAACCCAAGTGTCGGTATACAGAAGTATGATAGCTTTCAACAATTTCTTTGATATGCCCGATCTGACAGTTTTTTCCATAATAAGTTTCGTGGCACAGAGTCGAAGGCTGCCTTAAGATCAATAAAAGCAATATATAAATTTTGTTTATTCAAGACAGCCCTCTCCGCAAGTAAGGTTAGAGCCAACAAATTTGTAGTAGTGGATTGTCCTTTCCGGAAACCAGTCTGATTAAATGGAATAATACCCTCCTGCATAGCCCAATCTTCCAATTCTATCAGAAGAGAAGAAGCAAACACCTTTGCATCGACATCAGTCAACAAGATTAGTCGATAATTAGCAGGATTTGCCACCGGGCCGCTTTTATAAATAGGTTGCACTATGCTACCTTGCCATGATTCTGGGACAACCCCCAGGGTCAAGACTTCCCTAAATAAATTATGCAGAATGCCGGCCCACATGTCACTATTAGCACGAAACAGGGCATTAGGTAGCCCATTAGGTCCAGGGGCTCCATTTGCTCGAAGCCCACGTAACAGGGTCAATACTTGATTACAACTTGGAATTTCTAAGTCAAGATTTGGATCTAGACTAGAATCAATAACATGATCTATGGAATTCAAATTGAGACACTCACCATTCCCCACATTGGTTGTTGATATATTATTTACCTCACATACAGCCAACCTGTCTGGTTGATTTCCCATCTGAACCGGTAAACCATACAAATTGGCTATAAACGTTACCCAACTGGATTCTGATATATTTACAGAAAAAACCCTACAGCCTCCCCTTTTGAGCTTATTAATAACTGCCCAAAATTTGTTTGCATTATTTTGCTTAGAGGCGGATAATAAACTATTCCATAGCCCAGTTTGATATTTAAGTTTAGCTTTCCATACTTCTTGTTTGTAGGTCTTCTTAAGTTCCTTCAGATTATCTTTATACACTAAATAGGTCTGACAAAATCTACGGGCGTATGCCTCACGGACAACTCTGTTAAGTAATTTCTTTAACTTTAATAGTTTGGGGGAAACCATATTTTTTGAATATTCAGATTGGTATTAATTTTCCTAGTCTTTGCAGTTGCAAATTTCCCCACGATGGACGTTGTAATAAAATTCCATTTATTAATCATATTCGTATCGCCCTGAACACCCTGATCACATTCCTTAATCAATGCCTCAGCTGTTTGCATAATTTCCTCCTTTTTGGCTAAATGCCATACCAGCCCCTTCAGGCTATATGCAGAATATGCCATGTTGGGAAGATCATTAGATTTAGAATGACATTCTACAGAAAAATAAAATTTTACAACCTGGGGGTTGTGATCACTTTCTGGCCGGCCGATTACCTTATATTCAGACATACTTGATCTCAAATTGTCTGACATAAATGTATAATCAATGATTGAACCTTGCTTAGAATTCTTAAACGTGGGAGTAAATCTAGACTTTTCTTTTAACTGGCTGGCTCCAGCCTCAGACATAATGTCACAGCAGTCCTTTGCCAGACCTCCCGACTTACAATTAGATTCTGAAAACCGAAATAGTTGCAAATTAAAATCACCTGATACTATTAAGCCAGCATCTGGATATTGGATTATTAATGCGCTCAGTACATCCCGCAGGATATACAACTGTGCAGACTTATTTTTATTGGCACTCAGGTACACGTTAAGAATAACTAAACTTAAATCAGTTGTGTTTACCACAAGGCATTGTAGCCAACCCAAATTAAAGTCTACCACTTTCACAACTAGGTTTAAGTCGGTCGCAATATAACACGCCAAGCCACATTTTGCACGGCCAAATTTATTGGTTTTTACTGCCGGCATACTATATTCATTAAATCCAGACAAAGGAGTCATTTGTTCGCACCATGTTTCTTGGAATAATAAAAATGCAAATGAGTTTAAAAATAATATCGTATCTGGGTAAGACAATAAATGATTCAGTCCGTGGACATTCCAGGAGCATAGACTTATTTCATTTAGGTTAACATCAATAGTTCCGGCTATTCAAATACTATCTCCACGGGGCACCTTTGCCAATGATGCTGGCAGCCAAGACCAGTCCTCCATTCTCACATTGTTTTTGGGTAGCCACTCGCAAAACCGACCCCCTGACTGGGGATTGGTAATCAACAGACCAGAACTGCAAGATTGGTTATTTATGGACCAGCTGCTCCTCTAAGTACTGGATTTGGCTTGTTACTTTCAACTATTTTGCAACCTTTATCCACCTTAAGGGCCAATACCTTCAAGATCGGGGGATATTGTACACTGGCCCAGATCTCGACCTTAATTCCACATTCCATAAAGTGCAAACTTGACCCTAAAATCTTAGTAACAATATCACTCGAGGACCAAGTTGTAATAGTGGACTCTCGAGGAGTGTTGGGCTGTACCTGTCTAAATTGTACTGACACCAAATCAGTGGATTTAATAAACGCTAAGACAGGGATAGTTGAAATGATTTTCAATATTAAACCCGGTTGAGGCTATCATAGGATCCCTGGGATTCATACAAGGGGTGCATTACTAGTTTGGTGTCCCCATTTCTACAACTATAATCCTGTCTGCCACACATGGGGCTTAATAAACCTGAATTACTTTCTTTAGGTAAAGTAGATTTAGGGAATATTTTTAATGGTGATAGACTCTGGGCATTAGTAGATTCCAGCATTTCTACGGTACTTAACCATTTCCGTGTATCAACAACTTGTTCTTTGGGCAAAAGTCCTGGCCCCTGGGGTTTATTATCCAATTTAATCACACATTCCTTACTGATATCTACCAAATCCGATTTTATTATGCCATTAGGTTTAAAAGCATCAATATTACTACCATTTGCAGATCCCTGATCATTATCCCTCATTGGTAATGGCAATACTATAGAGGAATCCCCGCCTGCTTCAACATCGACCTGAGGTAAGCATTTCTTAACAGCTGGTTTAAATATAGGATAATAATCCTTAGGCTTTGCTGCTGTAGCTGCTAAGGCAGCTGTCCTTCTGGCCTTCTTCCGCTCTTTCCGCAGCCTTTTCCTTGAACGTTTAGATAACAGGAGACAATCACTTAAACTTTCCCCTGAGCTTATGCAGGATAGGCATGAGTTGATTTTGATTTGTTGCACACGGTGTTGTAGGAAGGATGTGAACCATTTGAGGACGGTACCATTTACACCAAAGCCAAACTTTAGAGATTCAAGTAGGGCTGGGTGATTAACGGTATGGAAAGCCGCAGATAGGTCAAGCAGTATAAGAAGGCAAGCATCTCCCTCGCCTAAGGATCTGTGAATGTCATCCGATATATTGAGAATGGCAGTTTCAGTACTACAGCCTTTCCTGAAACCGGATTGGAAGGTGTCAAGGAGGGAGAATTTATGTATATGATGATTAAGTTGTTGTAAGACACATTTTTCCAACGTTTTGGCTAGGAACAGATGGTTGGAGATAGGTTTGTGGTTGTTGAGATCATTAGGGTCAGCCTTGGGATTTTTGGGGATGGGTTTTATTTGACCTAGTTGGAGAGAGATTGGTACACAGCCTGTGGAGAGAGAAGAGTTGATGATTAGAGTCCAGAATGGGGCAATGGTGTGGCTGAGATCTTGGACCATCGTGGATGGGAGGGGGTCCAAGGTGTGGGCCGAAGGTTTTAAAGTTGTGATTATATTGAAGACTTCCGATTCAGTCAAGCGTTTGAAGTCAGCCCAGTTGGCGTTATTTTTTGGCTTGGAGTGATTAAGGTAGCCTTTAGTATCTTTAGTGGTTGTTTGGTCAAAGATGGGATAAAGAGGTGGAGCTGCTATGGGTGGAGGTTGGTTGCTGCAGGTGGTGAGGACGTAGGGAAGAGTGGAGACTTGTAGGAAGGATTGCTCAATTTTGGCGACTTTGTCAGAAAAAAGCTAGCGATTTCTTCACAGCGTTCATTAGTGGCGATTATTACTTGAGGGGGCGAATGCGAGGTTTGGCGTTTGGCGTTTGACGATGTGAAAGAGCTCCCTGGGCCGATTCTTTGCAAGGCCCAATTGGTTGTGGAAGAAGGAGGCTTTTTCTCTAAAGATGTGTTTTCTTGTATGAGAGCCTGGTTGTTGTAAGAAATGCTAGGTGTTTTGTCGAGGGGTTTTGTCTCCATGTCCTTTCTGCTTATCTGAGCAGTCTTCTTTCACAGTTTAAATCAGCATTAAACCACGATTGAGATTTTGTTGATCTCAGTTGCTTTAGTTTAGGCAGAGCCAATTGATCGAGGACCTCTTAGATCGCTGTGCTGTAGTGTGTAGTGAGGTCTTCAGCGGTATACGAGAGGGGGGGGCATTGTAGTTGTTCACCAATCTTAGATTCAAGTTCAAGAATAGGGGCTTTTTGATGTTTCTGGATAACTGCTTCGGTTTCTTGATCACCTCCAGTAGGGGCTCGACTGGGGTATTGATGTTGAAAAGGATTTGATGGTGGACAGACCAGTCGATGGGAGCGATCAAGCTGATGGCGATCAGGTCATTTTTAGTGATAATCACATCTAGAGTGGAGCCTTTGGAGTGTGTTGGTTTATTGCAGAGATGATTAAGATCGTGAATTTCAAGAAGGTTTGTAAGTAGTCGGACAGAAGTGTCATCTTGGTTGTTCCAATAGATGTTGAAATCGCCCAGGAACACATCTTTCGTGTCAGTTAGAAGAGGGCTTGATCACCCGGAGGGTGGTAGATGGTGTGGAATTTGATAGAAGGGGAGTCTTTGCTTAGACGTTCAGCTCCAAGGTATTCGAAGGACGAGTAATCTGCCTTATTTAAGGTGTTGAGTCATAATCCTAATTTGTGAATTATGGCTAGGCCTCAACCAGATCTTTTAGGTCTGTCTTGTCTAATGATGGTGTACCCGGGAGGGGTTAGCAGGTCAAGTATGGGGGAGGCGTGTTCATTTAGCCAAGACTCGGTGAGGAAAGCGATATCTATTTCTTCCCTACGAATAGATTCTGCTATATCCGTAGCGTGCTTAGCAGCTGATCTACAGTTTAGGAGCATGCAAGAGAGCGGGCCAAGCTTTTTTTTAGAGGAAGGAAGAGTTTGGATGGTGGTGAATTGAGCTGGCGGTCTGGGTTCGTTTATGGTCATGGGGATTCTATTTGAGCTCACGATAACAGGGATTGTGGAGGGAGGTTTGGACAACCTAGTTTGGGATAAGGTAGGATTCGCTGAGAGCAGCGGCTTCGAGATCAGATAGGGTGTGGAGGGCACCATGAGGTCTGTGGGGTAGACGACATAAGGGTGTGTGGGGCCAGGGGATGTGATTAGAGTCTATGGAAGGAGAGCCTGAGAGTGAAGGTAACTTCTCACTTTCGGGTGTGAAAAAGCTGGAAAGCTTAGCCTGTCTAGAGATGTCAAGTCTAAGGAGTGTTATGTCATTTGTCAGGTAGCCAAGTTTCTATTCCATCCGAGACAAGATCTGTGTGAGAGCGCGATTGACGCTTTCCGCATTGTGAGCGGGAGGATGTGATTCCAGTCCAAAGAATAGAGGAGCAGAGCGTGTTTTTAAAGGGGAGGGTTCCTTATCATTTGGACTAAGTTTGTGGATTGTCCAGGGGGGTACAATGCAGCGTGCGGGACAGCAGGACTACAGCGTCTAGACGCCTACGGGCATTTGTACGCTTTGATAAATTTTGGTCATATCATTTTGGCCATATCAGATTTTCTAACCTCGTCAATTCTAAGAGGTTGTCAGTAATTCTTATCCTTGCTGGAAGTAAGTGGAGACAAATGACAAGAGACACCAGGCACATTTTATGTTTACCACACTAAACATCTCCTCATCTTAGGTCAGCGCAGTGATAAAAAATGCATGAAAGGATGCTTTTACAATATAACATTGTAAACTAACAAGAATCAGTAAGGGAATGTTAATGTTACCCACCTCAAGGATCAAAGTGATGGACAAAATGTGTGCTTCGGTCTTGTTGTCTAAATCCCAGTTTTTCTCATGTAATCACATAAAAATGTATATGCCAGTTGAGCATCGAGAATATTGCTTGGTACACATATCACGAACTGGGTAGTAATTATCTTAAGACATATTACATTTTTGGCTATTGATGGATAAAGACTGACAAGAACCATTAATCCAATGTAATATACTCCTTTTCCTGCCTGCACAAACACCATAGCTTCAGGTTAGTCTCCTTTTCTGTATTTGCCCCTACATTATGATTATTCTGGTGTTTTTCCTTTTTATTTCTACCACAGACAGTGATGGTGCTCTCCATGTGTAAACCATCCTTAGCTGAAGAACTTCCTCGAATTTTCCCTAATGATTCCTTAACAAGACCTAAGTAGTGACTACTGCCTTGCATAGCACTGCTCCTGCACTGAAATATGCACTTTTCATTTACCCAGTTCATATGTGTAAAGACCGAATTGTTACAAAAGTAACAAGCATTGGAAAACACAATAGGTCTCAGCATTAAAAGGCTTAGCAAGTGGCTTGGCTAATGCTTTTTGCCAATCAAATGCATGTGCAGGACCTCTGCAACAAACTCAGCTCCTTCTTCTACTACAAGATCAGGACACTCTATGGCAACTTCGATGACCAAGACAAAGGCACCGATTCAACACCATCCACCAGCTATGCCACCCAGCCGACCCTCCTCACCTGGACCCCTGTCACCACAGAAGACACCGCAAAGACTATGAAGAGCATCCACTCCGGAGCACCCACTGACCCCTACCCGCCGCATATCTTCCACAGGGCCGCCTCCGCCATTGCACCAGAAGTACGATGGACAATCAACTGCGCCCTTGAAACAGGCACGGTACCCGATGACTGGAAACGCGCCGAAGTCAAATCCCTCCCCAAGAAGCCCTCCGCAGACCCGACAGACCTCAAGAACTACAGGCCCATCTCTCTCCTCCCCTTTGCCGCCAAAGTCATCGACAAATTTGTCAACAGCCAGGTAACGCACTCATAGAAACTAACAACATCCTGGACTCATCTCAATCCGGATTTCGCAGCAAACACAGCACCGAGACCGCTCCCTTAGCCGCCACAGATGACATCCGAACCCTCCTTGATCAGGGCCACACCACAGCCCTCATTTTACTAGACCTCTCAGCAGCCTTCCACACTGTCTCCCACCGCACACTAGCCGCCAGACTCTACGATGCGGGCATACAGGGAACTGCCTTAAACTGGATTCGCTCTTTCCTCTCTGGCAGAACACAAAGAATAAGACTCCCCCCCCCCTTCCTCTCCGAACCCACAGAGATCAGATTCGGAGTACCCCAAGATCGTCCCTCAGCCCCACGCTATTCAACGTCTACATGGCCCCCCTCGTAACCATCGTCAGAAAACACGGATTCAGCCTAGTATCCTACGCCAACGACACCCAGCGCATCCTCTCCTCACCAAGGAACCCGACATCACCAGGCACAGTTTCAAGGAAGGAATGAAGGACGTCGCATCCTGGATGAGCAGCAGCTGCCTGAAGCTCAACTCGGAGAAAACGGAAGTCCTCATCCTCGGATCCACCCACCCGCTGGGGACGACACCTGGTGGCCCCCCGCCCTTGGAAACCCCCGCACCCCCATGGACCACGCCCACAACCTCGGGATCATACTCGACTCCTCACTCACCATGTACCGGCAGATCAACGCCATGTCCTCCACATGCTTCAACACCCTCCGCAAGACCTTCAAATGGATCCCCTCCGACTCCAGAAAGACCGTCACCCATGCACTCTTCACCAGCAGGCTGAACTACGGAAACGCTCTCTACGCCAGAATCAACAAATCACTCCTTCGCAAACTCCAGACCGTCCAGAACGCCGCAGCCAGACTCGTCCTTAGCATCCCTTGACATGACCACATCACTCAGCACCTCCGTGACCTCCACTGGGTCACCGTCGAAAAGAGAGTTACCTTCAAGCTGCTCACACACGCCTACAAAGCACTCCACAACACCCGACCCCAATATCTCAACGAAAGAATCTCCTTCCACATCCCAAGAGAACCCTCCGCTCCACCGACCTAACCCTTGCCAAAACCTCCGGCATCCACAAAGCCAGAACAGGTGGCAAATCCTTCTCCTACATCATGGCCAAGACCTGGAACGAACTCCCCCTCAGCATCAGATGAAGCCCTACACTGCAAGTCTTCAGAAAGGACCTCAACAACTGGCTCTTCGGATGACATTGGAGCTGCCCGAACCCCCCTCCCCCTAAAAGCACCTTGAGACCCTTACGGGTGAGTAGTGCGCTGTATAAATCCCTGATTGATTGATTGATGTGTCAGGATGCATGCATATGCATGGCCAGAGCTCTTGCAGTGGATTTTATATAAAAGAAAATCCATTCAAAGACTGTTGCTACCACGCATGTACGCGCCATGATGCATGCGCACTCTTGGGTCAGGACGCACAGCAGCCATTTGCACTTCACCAGTCTTACATGGCGGGCGGCCATGTTAGCATGGTAAACAAAATTAAAAAAAGAAAAAGTGCAAAACAAGTGAATGCGAAACATAAAAAGGGAATCAAGGGGGCCAAGGAGAATTTTGGACCTGCCACGCTATCGTATTACAATAAAAAGGTATACACAACAGTTTAAAATTTAACACACTGAGCTGGGGAGGTGAAAGTAAATGCAGAGCATGCGTGGGAAGGCAGAGAAGAAAGTACGGAGACGGAGCAGGGAAACACATGCACTCATATTAGTTACCAGCCAGACATATTGGCATTGCCAATGCTTGTGCTACCCTTTTATGTTTTAATTGGAAAAACTCAATGGAAAAGAACATCAACAAAAATAATTGAAGTCACGTGAAGTCAAAAGCCTGAATACCTCTAAATCACTACTGAATTGCTGTAAAACACAAATTCGGCTTGAAATATAAACTTGGAATAACTCCTACGCTAGTCTACATAACAAAAACTCTTCTTTAAGTTTTCTTTAGAAGAAACAAATGCTATAGATTTGGAGACGAACTTCG
This sequence comes from Calotriton arnoldi, assembly GCA_963921515.1. NCBI lineage: Eukaryota > Metazoa > Chordata > Amphibia > Caudata > Salamandridae > Calotriton > Calotriton arnoldi. The sequence continues at coordinate 2,460,255 of CAWUFW010000219.1, read as the reverse complement.
AAACAGTGGAGAAGTGAAAATAACATTGGTTTTAAAATTAAAACATTTACCAGCTAAAATTTCAAAGAGACGAGTGTAGTTCAGGGGTTGAATTACGTAAACTACATAAAAGGTATAGTATACGGTGCAAAGGTGTAATTTTGCTGAATTTCTATTTAGTGGGTCAGTGATTTCTTACAGCAGCTAATATCGATGAATGCATTATGCCTAAGTTGGCAACATACGAATAATGAGTTTTGCAACCATAAAACAGGAGACTGCCAATAAAAGAAATGGCCAACAATTGAATACCCCCCCCCCTCCCGCACACACACACACACACACACACACACCACTTTGAAAAATTCGCTCTACACAGCACTTTATGTACTCCGGCTCCAGGTATCAAATAAATAGTACTTCTGTCCCTCCTAACTACACTTGTGCTTGGTAGGGTTCCGAGTGCATGCATCACAGTTTCACACAGTGTAATGCAACTGCTTCAGCGTAGAAAGTTCAGTGATTTCAATTTAATGATGCACATCACTCAATAATAATTCAAAAGAATTGTAAACTATATTCACAAATGTACTATAACATTTGTTATGAACAGTCCTGTTCGCTGCGACAAGGATCTTGAAAGAAAGTATAGATTTTAAGAAACACAAGGCAGCAGCAGCAGAAAAGTGCACTTGTCTGACCATCTCTATGGTTACGTCAGCCTCAACCATCTGGGCAGGGTGGGCCTGGTTAGGTTTGGTTTCCCTAAGCAAACACCTTAAGGTAATTCTGTGATCCATTTTAGTTGGACTTGCGTCTAAAACTTCTTTCTTTTCATCAACTGAAGTGAGATTTCCCTGTGCGCTGTGCATGAGCCTGGTAAAAGAAGGTAGACAAAAGACCCTGGGGGCAAAGTTCTGCCCCAGTCCAACTGGCGAGTCCTGCTTTGTGTTTAGATTTGCTCATGGAAGGAGAGAGGGGGAGAGCGTGATGCATCCCTTTTGGATTAAGACCGCGCCTAGCTCAACCTTCCTCATAGCTTGTGGCCAGCCCGCATAAGCAAAATTCAGTTTTAGGAGACAACGTAATACACACAAGGGACTAGTGAGTTATGAACACGGTGAGATGTAAACTTGTATTTTTCCTACCTGCGCGTCCGCAGTTTGGAATTGAATCCGGCCCTAATTTTGCAATTCCTGTTGGACAGCACAATGTAGTAAAGGAAGACACATGATCCAGCTGTATAAGTAGGATACTTCTTTATTGTAGCTTGGTTCTAGGATGGGTGAATAGGAGAAGATAGAAGGTACAGATGCAGCCCCACCAGGAGCAAGCTCCTAGCAGCTCAGCCTGAGTTGACCAACTGACACTCTAACCACAAAGAGGCACTCAGGCATTCTATGAAGTCATGGTACATTCCAACAGAGCAGTACAGTGGGGAATGGTAGAGTAGTAGTTTACTACACATCCTCCTTCCTTGGGGAACAACAGCAGAAATAAGGAGAAAGACAAATGAGATACCTCAGAAATAACATGAGCATGAAATGAACACATTGAGATGCAAATATCTAATGGTGTAGAACATGAGGTATCAGGAATAACACTGGCATGAAAAGAAATGCATTAAAATGCAAAACATCATTGAATATATTAAAATTGCAAATATCATTAATACACGCCCCATCCCCCTCCCTTAGGGGAAAATAGAGAACAAGGAAAGACTTAGGTGGATAAACCAATGCAACAGAGAAGGGTGGTCACCCCCGCAATCTCCCCGTAAGCGGGTACACCCCAGGGTAGTCACCCTGGCAAAAAAAAGGTGGAGATTAACCGCCCTTACAACTTCCCCATAAAGGGTACACCAGAGTTGACCCTTGGGACTGACAAACAACATCTCCAAGAGAAGAGTACCCCAGGGGGTATGAGTCACCTTAGATAACAGTAAGAGTACACAAGGATACACGACCTGGAAGTTACACAACCTCCTCTAAGTAGGGTACACCATAGGGTTCGCGCTCTGAAAAACTGGTTTGGGGCACTGACTGCCCACTAACAATACAACCTCCCCTACGTAGGGTAAGCCTAGAAGGGTACACACGCAGGGTACTCACCCTGGAAACTGATATGGGGCATCAACTACCCACACACAACACAACCTCCCTAAGTAGGGTAAGCCTAGAAGAGTACACCGCAGGGTGCTCACCCTGGAAACTGATATGGGGCATTGACTACCCACAAACAACACAACCTCCCTAAGTAGGGTAAACCTAGAAGAGTACACCGCAGGGTGCTCACCCTTAAAACTGAAAATTACAACCTCCCCTAAATAGGGCACACCACAGGGTACTCACCCTGGAAAATTACACAATCTCCCCTAAGTAGGGTACACCACAGGATGATCACCTTAGAAAAAAAACTACACAACCTCCCCTAAGTAGGGCACACCACAGGGTACTAACCCTGGAAAACTGAAAACTACACCCTCCCATAAATAGGGTACTGATAAGTGGCATCAACTACCCACAAACAACACAACCTCCCCTAAGTAGGGTAAGCCTAGAAGAGTACACCGCAGGGTGCTCACCCTGGAAACTGATATGGGCATTGACTACCCACAAACAACACAACCTCCCCTAAGTAGGGTAAACCTAGAGGAGTACACCGCAGGGTGCTCACCCTTGAACACTGAAAACTCCAACCTCCCCTAAATAGGGCACACCACAGAGTACTCACCCTGGAAAATTTCACAACCTCCCCTAAGTAGGGTACACCACAGGATGATCACCTTAGAAAAAAACTACACAACCTCCCCTAAGTAGGGTACACCACAGGGTACAAACCCTGGAAAACTGAAAACTACACACTCCCATAAATAGGGTACACCGGAGGGTACTAACCCTTAAAACAGCACCATGACGGAATTGGCGCACTTAACACCCCCACAACCTCCCCCAAGGAAAAAGATACACTCTATGTTTAGTCTCACAACACACTTTCCATGAAACCTGAGTTGGAGCACTGGGGCACTAACCGCCCGTTCAAGGCACTATATTATAAAGTGAATTGATGTAGTGAGTGCCCCCACCCCTTACACGCCAATACGGGAAATGCAATATGAGTATAAGCATTATAATCAAGGAGAAATTGTTAGGCTCCGGTGAGCGGTCTCTCACCCGAGGACTCCACACACGGCTTCCCGCAGTTACCAGCATAGCGGTGTAGTGAAGGTACAACACTTGAGTTCCTTCAGTGAGCATTCGCTAAACTCCGCCGTTGAAATGAAGTGCCACAACGTTCAAAAGTTTTGGTGTCTGCAAAACTTTATCGGCAACGCAGTTGGCAAAAGGTGTACACCTCAATGAAGATTGCCAAGGAGAAGGGAAACTTCCAAACACAAAATTACGGCATGCATCCCTGACGCTGTGCAGGGTGGCTTGTGGCAGGAGTGTGCGCCAAAGCGTCCAACACAGCAAGGAGCTCGAAACAAAAGTGCCGCTTTTCTGAACACTCTTGAGTCCTCTCCAAGGCTGGCGCTTACTCTCGAGCAGGCGTCAAGCTTCACTGGCAGACGGATACGCAGCGTTCTGGAAGGATGTTCCCGAAGAGAAAGTTGGGGCCAGTTCTCTCACAGTCCAAGTTGAAGTTCTGAACCAAGTGTCTCGGTTCTGGTTCTCTTTCTCGGGTTATGGGCCTATTCCTGTGGTTCGGGCTTCTATGTTACTTTTATTTTTCTTCTTTTATTTTCCTGTGGACTATCTGTCTCAGTACTGTGGGCTATAAAGCCCGGTTCCCGGTTCTGAGAACCTCAGAGTCACGATTTTCTGTTGTGGTAATGGAACTTTGTCCTGGTTCTGGGAACCGCTCTTGTCACAAAACTGAGTCGTGTTTTGGAACTCGACCTTTGGCCACACCTTGTTCTGAGACGACCTTTGTCCCCTGCTGGTTCTGGACGACCTTTGTCCACTGCTGGTTCTTGGACCTTGGGGCGGTCTTTGTCTACCTTAGTCCTGGTTCTGTTCGGAACCTCTCTGTCACGAATCTCTGTCGTGGTTCTGGGACCTTAGCCCTGGTTCTTCTGTGAACCCCTTTGTCACGATTCTTTGTCGTGGTTCTGGGACCTTAGTCCTGGTTCTTCTCGGAACCTCTCTGTCACGAATCTCCGTCCTGAATCTGGGACCTTAGTCCTGGTTCTTCTCGGAACCTCTCTGTCAAAACGCTGAAATAGGGATGAATCACTCTCCTGCCCAGAAGATGTTGATAGCTGCCTAACAGGTTTTCCCGATTTTTCCCTAGTTTCACTTTAAAAAAAAAAAAAAATGAATTGGAACAGGTCTTCATTTGAATCCCGGTTTATGGCAGTGAAGGGAAAATGATTGCAAGTGAAAGTCTTTCTACGTTTCAAGCCACTGAGATACATGACTTTGAACTGCTTCCACACAGTTCACAATTATCCTCAAAGTCTGCCAACATTCCTCGAAAGTACACAAAGCTTGCACGCGCTCTTACCTTCATCCAGCGCCTGTCTTTCATTTCTTCTGAATTCTTATGCGATGCTCCTCTCAATCACGCTGCCATATTGCGACGCTGTCGATTGGCAACGTTTGCTGATGTGGAGAACGCGCATGGAGAAGGAAGAGCGTGACACTGTTGCCTGGCAACGCTTTGGACATACCGAGATCACGCATACCAAAGGAAGCGCGCGCACTCGGTAACTGACAAAGGTGCGTCAGGAGTGCTTCGCATGTAATGCCCTTAATTCTCGTTTGTATTAATTTTCAGTTAACACTGAGGCCCGATCTTTGCCCCCGAACAACACCATACAGCTGACTCACAGTTTAGACAAGTGACGACAGGTATTGTGGCATCTAGTTTCTTTTGTCCACATTTGTGACAGAAGTTGGTTTAGACATGTAGGGGGAAACGCACGCACTCGAAACTGACTCACGGTTAGAAAATGTGACGTCACGAGTGCCTCCAAAGGGTTTTCCTTCTCATCACGTTAAGTGCTTAAACTGTCAAACACCATTAAACAACGCTGGGGCCTGAACCTTGCCCCGATCATTCTTTTCAGATGCAAATCTTCAGGGTGCTTGACGTTCACACCGGGGCGCTATCTCTTGACGTTCACACCAGGGCCCGATCTTTGCCCCCAATAAACTCCTTAAATAATGTCAATGTCACTACAAACATGATTATTTAGCGTCAGGGTTAACTTTGCTCTGGCTTGGCACTTTCACAGTGTAAATGCACCATCTAGTGGTGAACAGTTTAAATGACGCATGCAGGGATAAATAAACCTTGACAAGTAACTGACTCACTCACGATTCATACGAGTCACGTCAGAAGGGCTTAAGACCAATTCCTTCTATTTTTCCGTTTCTGCCAAATATTTCAGAATGTTTGACTTTCACGCTGGGGCCTGTTATTTGCGTGCAATCAACTCCTTTCACGATGTTAAACATTACAGCCAAACAGAATCAAATAGCATCGGGTCCAATCTTCGCTCTTGCTCGCATTACCAAAGTATCAATAGACAGTTTTATGGTAATCACGCAGACAAGCAATTGACGCGCTGCCAGAGACCAGTAATTAACTCACGGTTGGAGTGACGAACGAAGTTACTTGCTTCTGGTTTTCTGGTCTTGACTCAGGGTTGACAGCAGTTGCGGTAGTTGTGACAGGTTTCTTGATAATTTTCGTTTAAAATTTTCCTCGCGTTACTCAGGTTACCAGTTCCTTTTCTTGTTTCCGGAAACTTGTAGCGCCTGTGGGAAATATGTTGCTGGAGAGACTGTTCACTGTAGAAGTCTTCCAGGTGACAGTAGGGTACACTACAGTAATGAGAAGACAAATGCCCAGGCTGCAGGCTGTCCGGATGGTAGAGGACACTGGTGGGGCTGACCAGGGCGTGTCTTGTGAGTGTCAATAGACGTTTTGAAATCCTTTAATATCCTTGGTTCCTTGTCTTTCGGTTCCTTGGGGCTGTTCCTTAGTTGTCCTTACTCCATACTCCATACTCCATGCGTAGGTTCAAGATCGTCGCCAAAATGTAGTAAAGGAAGACACATGATCCAGCTGTATAAGTAGGATACTTCTTTATTGTAGCTTGGTTCTAGGATGGGTGAATAGGAGAAGATAGAAGGTACAGATGCAGCCCCACCAGGAGCAAGCTCCTAGCAGCTCAGCCCGAGTTGACCAACTGACACTCTAACCACAAAGAGGCACTCAGGCATTCTATGAAGTCATGGTACATTCCAACAGAGCAGTACAGTGGGGAATGGTAGAGAAGTAGTTTACTACACACAGCTGTTCCATGGTCAGAGCACAGGTTGCACTACACATAGGTAAGGTGTTCTCTCGGAGGGAGGCCGTGCTGTCTACTCAGTGGAAACTGCAACAGCACGTCTCTTGTTCCACAGTAGGACATTCTTCTGCGTCTTCGATGAGCTTTTGGGCACTGCAGCCATTAATTTGGAAATCTGTAGTCCGGAAGCCTTATGGAGTTGTGAAAATACACATGGGTGATCCTTCATCAATATCCTATGCCATTCGTGCTCCTTCACAACAAGATGAGTGCATCTTCAAGACATAGGTGCTGCATACTCACGCAGGAGATGTGTGTGCAGGGTGTATCGCCAGAATAAGGAATGCAAATAACCTACCTGTACATGATATAGACATTATGTTTGTAAATTTAAGCTTAGCAGCAATTGCATTGGTTTTTTTAAGCTTGCCCTCCTGGTGCTCTATATTACTGACTGACTGAGAGGAATGACGCTTTGCTTTCATCAGTTTAGTAAGGGTGCCAAGGGCCCTCATGCGATCGCCTCCCTGCCTCCTGGCGAGGTAGAACCAGGAAGCACAATAGGAGTGCTGGGACCCTCCTCACACTATTGCTCCCCGAGTCCAAAGCACCTCTTGTAGCAAACATGGTTAGGCTCAGGCTGTTGCCTGCTTCACCGAGACGTTTCATGCCAGGTGATGTTTCTGTCATACATTTCGGAAGCTGCAGTAGTTTTGTAGTACCCACAGGCATTCCAGACAACTACCCTCTTTTAGGGCCACCAAGTCATTACCAGATGGTCCCAAAGATACAGGTATGCAGTGTAATCAGAGATGCCACCCTATGGGTGGTGGGGCATTTTGGCTACTGTAAAAGGAAGGGAGGGAAACCTCAACAGGCACTTAGATCATCAGAATGGGACTCTGATATATATGTGTACACCTGTCCTTGGTGTCTGTAGGTGACACCCTGGAGTTTTTGCAGAGATAGGGAAGCCCCCGCTGCAGAAGTTCTACAGTTGGTGTTGGTGAATATTCTCACATCCAGGAGCAGGGCCACTGCTTTAAGAATAAACGTGGGCGCCTTCTGACCCATCACTTAAATTACCGTACTGGACTGGTGTAAGATGCCCCCATATTTGATTTGGTGCCAACGGCACAAATGAAATGTATTGCACTGGGGTTTGATGATTATTTTGATACCAGTCAGAGGTACTTTTGTATAAGAAACATTTTTCACAGCTAAAGCATCAATCAATCAATCAGGGAATTGTAAGCGCGCTACTCACCTGTGAGGGTCTCAAGGCGCTGAGGGGGGTCCGCAGATCTGTTTAGCCGAAGAGCCAGGTCTTGAGGGTCTTCCTGAAGGTGTTCAGGGAGGGCGCGTCTGATGTCTGCCGGTAGCTCGTTCCAGGTCTTGGCTGCAATGTGAGAGAAGGATCTTCCGCCTGCTCTGGCTCTGTGGATGCGCGGGGTTTCGGCCAGTGCGAGGTTGGAAGATCGGAGGTTTCTTTTGGGTACGTGGAAGTTGATTCTGTCGTTGAGGTATTTGGGTCCGTTGTTGTGTAGACATTTGTAGGCGTGAGTGAGGATTTTGAAAGTGACTCTTTTCTCCACTGGGAGCCAGTGGAGACTTCGTAGGTGTTGGCTGATGTGTTCGTGTCTGGGGATGCTGAGGACGAGTCTGGCGGCGGTGTTCTGTATTGTTTGGAGTTTGCAGAGTAGGGACTTGTTGATGCCGGCGTCGAGTGCGTTTCCATAGTCCAGTCTGCTGGTGATGAGTGCGTAGGTGACTGTCTTCCTTGACTCAGGGGGGATCCACTTGAAGGTCTTGCGGAGGATGCGGAGGGTGTTGAAGCAGCTGGAGGTGACGGCGTTGACCTGTCGGTTCATGGTGAGTGATGAGTCGAGTACGATGCCGAGGTTCTTGGCGTGGTCTGAGGGGGTAGGTGGGCTTCCAAGGGCGGTCGGCCACCAGGTGCTGTCCCATGCAGAAGGGGTGGTACCGAGGACGAGGACTGCTGTCTTCTCGGCATTGAGCTTCAGGCAGCTGTTGGTCATCCAGACTGCGACGTCTTGCATTCCTTTCTGGAAGTTGAGTTTGGCAGTGGTGGGGTCTTTGGTGAGGGAGAGGATGAGCTGGGTGTCATCGGCGTAGGATACGATGTCGAGGCCGTGTTGTCGGACGATGGCTGCGAGGGGGGCCATGTAGATGTTAAAGAGGGTGGGGCTCAGTGATGAACCCTGTGGGACTCCGCAGGTGATTTTCGTGGGGTCGGAGAGGAAGGGTGGGAGTCTGATCCTTTGGCTTCTTCCGGTGAGGAATGATCGGATCCAGTCCAGGGCTGTTCCTTGTATGCCTGCGTCGTGTAGTCTGGCGACTAGTGTGCGGTGGGAGACGGTGTCGAAGGCCGCTGATAGGTCGAGTAGGATGAGGGCTGCGGAGTGGCCTTGGTCCAGGAGGGTGCGGATGTCGTCTGTGGCGGCCAGTAGGGCGGTCTCTGTGCTGTGGTTGCTTCGGAATCCGGATTGGGACGGGTCGAGGACGGCGTACTCTTCAATGAATCGTGTCAGTTTCCTGTTGACTGTTTTCTCTGCAACTTTGGCTGCGAAGGGGAGGAGCGAGATGGGCCGATAGTTCTTGAGGTCGGTGGGGTCAGCTGTGGGCTTCCAGTCGTCTGGGAAGGTGCCTGTTTTGAAGGTGGTGTTGATGGTGCGTTGTAGTCCGGGTGCGATGGCGGCCGCAGCTCTGTGGTAGATGTGAGGGGGGCAGGGGTCGGTGGGGGCCCCCCCGAGTGGATGCTTTTCATGGTCGAGGCGGTGTCTTCTGCCGTGATCGGTGTCCAGTTGGAGATGGTGGGCTGGCTGGTGTTTCTGGGGGGCGGGGAGCCGTCTATGGCACCTGGTGGATGGTCGATGAAGTTGTCATAGAGGTTTTTGATCTTGAGGTGGAAATAGGTTCCAAGCTTGTCGCAGAGGTCTTGGGATGGTGTGATGTCTGTGGCTTCGCTGCGTGGGTTGGTGAATTCCTGAATGACACTGAAAAGTTCCTTGGAATTGGTGGAGTTGGCCAGCATCCTGACCCCGTGACATCAAGATCCTCAAAATGTCCTGATATAGCGCATTGTGCGATTTCTGAGGAAAGAATCTCTAGGATTGTAACCAAATGATGAAAAATATAGGTGTTGTAAGTTGCATACTGTAAGGCAACCCGAGGTATTCAGCAGAGCAATTATACCCCAAGCGTGAAACATGATTTTTCTATTAAAAATAACCAGTCTGCTCGAAAGTATTACATTCAATTACAAAGCTATTCATAGCAGGTGACCGGTACAAAGAAGATGAAATAGAAAATTTAGGTCAGGGGTCTCTAACCTTTTCATTAATAAGCGCAATTTATGTTCAATGAAAATCATTCGGCACTACAATATTATTGCAGTTGTTCGACCCACTAGCCCCAGGAAGGCTTGCCATGTTTGGAGGACAAAAATACCAGCCTTGTAATTAGGTCTGCAACATGTCGTTCAGACTCACTCAAATGTATTCCTGCATTTGTTCGCAGAGTTAGTGTCTCTGAGTAGGGGTTTCTGTTGTATTACACAAAAGCATGATAAACATTTGTATTTAATGCTAAGAATGCTATTCATTTAATGAGGGTTTTACTTTATAGCTTTGTAGCCAAACTGCATTTATTTTGCTGTTTCCTTATAAAATATTCTGTCCTCCAACTGTATTACACAACTGCTATTAACAAAGACTGCTTCAACATAGGCAAGAACTAATTAAATGTGTTGCACCAACCTTACTAGTGTTGCCTGCTGTGTACATTGTTAGCTACAGAGCCAGAGCGCCGGGCGTCTCCTGTCTTACACAAGGGGCCGTATTACACACAGTGCTCCGGAGGCGCAACGGGCTTGTGCGCCCACTTTGTGTGCTATAAGGCACTATGGTACTACAGAAGGGGCAGCAGACACGTGTGCAGTCCCTCTATAACACGGATGCATATGTAGCACACCATCGCTATCTTGAGAGGGTGTTCCCTCATTTGCATGGGGTTGTGGCCCCATTCAAATGAGGGACTCACTTTAGCTCTGCACCCGTGTCGTATTACGGACATGGGTGCAGAAGCAAACAGGCCTTTAAGGGTTACACTGACAGTGTGCCACAAAAAAGGTAGTGTACTGTCAGTGCACCCCCTGAAGGCAGCCCTCTGAAGGGGGGTGAAGGAGGCCCCATGAATCTCACAGACACCCCCCTGAAAGCAGGCGCAGTCACTCACCTGCAGGGGGATCTCTGAACCCTCTTTAAAGTGCAGGCGGGATGCCTCCTGCGCAGAGAAACAAGGAGAAGCTCTGAGACAGCCACTCCGTATTTCACTAAATGTATGAGTTTGCGGCTGCCCTGAGGGCAACAGTTTTATCATAATAGGGTGCACTGTTCCTGTTCAAGCCCAGTGAACCTATTTAAAGCTGCACCATAGCCCAAACAGGAACGCTGCGCCCAGTCTGTAATCGGGCAGAGAAGTTCCGTATCTGCCTGGTTCGGTCTCTGTGTCAGTCACTCAATAGGGCCTCCTAGTCTAGTCACCCAAGGTGTTTTTAATCATGAGTGATTACTGACACTAGCCTTCGTTGTTAATTTTACTGGTAGCGTGGGTACAATAATTAGCAATCCTAAACCCCTGGCTGAACAGCATCGCAGGCCACCCCCTTTCTAGTTCGTAGTAGCGTAGGGTCTAGCCTGGAGGAACAGCATACACTCTAGATAGAACTAACCCTGGGCAAAGCACTACGCTACGCTCGCGTAGTTTGCGAAGTTTGCGCTACTTCGCACAACGCGAATTGCACGTAGCACAGTGCAAACACACGTAGCGTAGCGTAGTGCAGCGGTCATTTTGCTTGCTCGCGGTCCTCAACGTCAAGTTGGCGACCGCAAGCAAGCAAAATGACATCCCGGCGAGACTTTTTCCTCGTTCGCGATCAGCAACATCAAGTTGCCGATCGCGAGCGTGGAAAATAAACCTCCCGGCGAGATACTCAACGCGGGGAGATCAGGTTTCTCATTGCGAGTGGTCGCGTATGCTCGCGACCGCTCGCGATGAGAAACTACCAGTCCGCGTTGAGAAGCTGCCGCTCGAGTAAAAATCTACTCGGCGGCAGTAAAGATAGCTTCGCACTGTGCAAGATGCCGTTTTCAATGATTGCACAGTGCGGACAAGCATCCGGCACTGTGCAATCATTGCGAACAGTGCACTACGCAGTTCGCGTAGTGCTACGCGTAGCTCGCGTAGTGCGAACTGCACTTTGCGTAGCGCTACTTCGCGAACTACGCCCAGGAACAGGCACAATATTTGATTGAATCAACGAGACAGAGTGGACTTCTCCTAGTTTCAAAGACAAGACCAAACACATATAAATAAATAAGCTCTAAACAAGTTTGTCTTACACAATATATTGCAGTTTTAGAAAACAGTTTCAAAAACAAGCCAACCTCATATAAAAATAAAGCCCTAAACAATTTTATCACGCATGATACATTATGGTTCAACAAAATGATGCATTGAAGCAGCAAGTTTTACTGTAGCACATGTCAAATTCACCAGCATATTGCCCCACTCATTTATAGCAGGCAATAAAGATACAAAGCAGTAATTGCTGGGCTGCTCACTATAAAAATCTGAGCACCCCTGCAGCTTTCTGCTACCGCTGACGTCATATTGTAAACCAAGAATACCAACATAACTGCCTTAAAATTATGTGCTAAGCTGTGATGTGATAGTGAGAGACTGGCAGTGAGCGCTGGGGCGGGAATAATGCAGACACTGGCCACAGTGGTAAATCGTGACAGGATAGTGACCAGGCATTCGAAAGTGCAAAGTCAGAGTCAAAATCATGGATGGGGGCCAAGAAGGAGGGGAAGTAAAAAGGAGAATTTTAAAGCTGTCAGGAGGGCCAATACTGTGTATTTATTTATGTATGTAGTATTTCTATAGCACAAACATAGCCAAAGGACAGTGCACCACTATACAGAGTCAACAACACAAGCATAAAGACAACGAGTGATAAGAGAGGTAGCTGAAATTTAAACTGTTAATGCATTGTGATATATACAGTTCTTTAAATGGGCCGGTACTCACCGGTACTGAATACCGGCACTTCTTAAATTTACCGAGTCGAGTACCGGCACTTCTCCACTGTCAAGGAGAGTACCGGTACTCAGGGTCAGATTAGAAGGTGGGCAGCTGAGTGCCGTTTGTTTGGAAGCATGTTGGCCGTTGCCTTATTTATTCAGGTTTGGCAAGCTGCCCGATGCGGCCTCTGCTCCCTTCCTACCCAGATGGAGGCTCTCCTTGTCCTCATCACCCCCTGCTAGGCATCGATGCTGGGTCCATGGAACGCATGACACAAAGGGTCATTTTCAACCCTTGGCCTCCCACTGGGGTGTGACTTTCTTTGTCCGGACTCATTTGCCCTTGCGATTCCACCCACCCCGCGCGCTGGGATATTAAGTCCATGATGGGCGGTGATGATCGAGGTGGCGAAAGAAGGCTTAGCAGCCTCCCTGGTGCCCAGGTGAGGGGGAGTTCAACTGACCTTCCCATCGGAGGCCAGTACTGTCAATTATCTGAAACTGTTAAAGGTTACTTCGAAAGGAAGCAACGTTGCTTTTCCATTTCCCGCATGAGCCCGTACACTTCTCTTTATTTTAGCCTCTGCCAGATTTTGACACTAACAAAAGGGACAGTTCTACCCATGTCTGTACGCAGGGCCGGCTCTGCATGGCGTTCCTGATTGCTAGTTTATATTGTTTTTAAAAGCCCCCTGCCGCAGTGTTCCTGACCTGCAGCAATTTTTAGCCAACAATAAAAATGTCAAGTTAACTCCGGTGATTGACGCTGTTCCTGGAGAGAGAACGAAGTTTTTGTCTAGTGGAAGTTTTGACTGGGGGATGTTTTGATTCATCTTAAGGTAGTGCAGAGGGTTAATGTGCCTGGGCAAAGAATGTGTACCATGCAAAGCATGAAGTGAACATAACATAAATCTTTCGTCAGAGACTTCCTTTTGTTACTTGCAGCTTATAAGTTAAAATGCTAAAAAAAAAAAACGGAGCTATTTACTGTCATGAAAGAACTGAAATGCAGACTTCAAGTATAGATTAAAGCGTTTGATTTTTTCCCCCAGACTTTCAATATCCTAATGTTGTACAAAGTGTTGATTTGGGTGTAAATCAATTCCAATTATTAAAGATAATCGCCAACCATGGTCTTACATTTTAAATTCTGAGTTTGTGCTTCTCCAGACCAAGCACCCGTAACTATACTACCTACCAGTATGGATGACATATAAATCCTACCACTCTGTCATATGGAACTTTTCCTATACATTGATTTACACACATATGATTGAGTAATGTGTGTGCAATGTAAAGTGCTCGGACACCCTTCACTTTTATGAGTGACACTATAAAACTAACTCGATGCATCTGAGAGAGAGTGGTTATGGAGACTATTAAGGGGTGGTGGTAGTGCGGGAATCCGTTGCGCAGGAGGTCATTGGGGGGGAGCGCCAAAAACCATTGTCGCACTGGGCGCAACCAGTGCTAAAGCCGGCCCTGCCAGGATTGTTCTTCCCCTGCTGGACTCTGCACATACTCGGGACCCTCCAGTGCTCACTGCATGCCACTGCAAGCTCTACGGCCGTGGGGCCTCCTGCCGAGGGGAGAGGAGGGAAAATGGGGGTGAGTGAAGGTGAAGAGTGAGGGGGAAGGAGCAGAGTTTAAAGTAGGAAACGGTAGAGAGGCAGAAGGGGTAAGTGCAGACAGAGATATGGAAGGGATCCAGACGGCTGTGGAAAGAGGTAGAGAGGCGCGGAGAGGGCAGATTAGAAATAGAGTGATGAGACAGAGTGATAAGATGCAATAGGGGTAAAGAGAGTGGGACGGAATTAGCTACAAACGGGAGAGAGGTGAGTGCGAGAGGGATCTCGAGGTTAGAGATGTGAAAACAGAGAGTGTGTGTTTGAGAGGAACAGAATCAGGAGGTATTTGAAAAGAAATGCATGGAATGCTTGTTTGTATGTGTGCAATCTTAAATATTTAAGGATTGCGCCAAATGCAACCAAGTAGGAATATTAGAAATATTATGATATTAAGAAGCTGCAAATATTAGAAAACAAGGAAACATGAACATTTGGTGTTTCACCTTCATTTTGTATAACGAGTTAACACATTTTGTTTGGATTGATACATTTCTCACATGTTTTGTTCTGTCCCGCAACCGGTGTAAGTGCCAGAGTCTCTATCGTCCTAGAGCGCCTTGATTATTAGCCTGAAAGAGCTAAAAGTACTGTTGATGGCTTGGCTCATTCAGGGTTTTAGTTGTTAATCTGCACATATGGAAAGTTTGAGACCACTATCCAGGACAAAGCAAGACAACATGAATACTCAATAGAAGTGTTTTTGTATCATGTCTAACTCCGCCTCTAACCCCGCCCACTAGCCACGCCCCTCGCTCAATTTAACGAGTACCTGCACTTATTTTTTCCCATTTAAAGCACTGGATATATAGTACACTTTAAGAGGTATGTCTTCAACTCTGTCCTAAACTGGAGCAGCTTTGGGGCGTTCCTGATGGATACCAAGATGTTGTCGAAGATCCTGGGTGCACAGATGGAAAAAGCCTGAAAACCTGTTTTGCCTTTTTTACACTTCATAATCTGCAGTCTAAAAAGTGACCTGGCTGCAGGTGTGTCAAGATCCATCAGAGATGGTAAACTTGTGCTCAAGATAAGCAGGGATGCTCATTGTGATAGCTTTGTAACTGACGCAGCTAGTTTTCAAGATGGAGAGGGTAAGCAAGGGGGGCCAGTGGAGCTCAATCACAATTGGGAGGTGGGGCTTGGGGCAGGCCAGGGGAGGGGGTGTGATTATACTTCTTCAGGCCCTGGATGAGATGTGCTGCGGTGTGTAGAATGTCTTTAAGGGTGCCAGTGAGAAGTCTGGGAGGCCATGGAGCAGGGCATTACCACCATCAAAACAGTCCTCTAAGTATACAGAGTGGAAGGATACAAGACATTCAATCAGAACTGTCAGAGTGAAAAGTTCCTGCGTGGGACAAACACAAAAATAGGGAGGAAAGCCATTGAATCAAGAGCAGGGGAGTGAAATAGACAAACAAACATCCAGTCAAGAGCAGGGGTCTGACTCAAAGCCCACACTAAGTAAATCTAATGTGTCAGAAACAAAAGGTCTGTCTACAGACAGCAAAAGATGCCTGTAGCAGAGACCTAAAAACTACCAAATACACACATATCAATAGGGTAGTGATAACCAGTTAAATAACATTCCAATAGCTTCAGTTATAATAAAGGACCAAAAGTATATTGACATTTGGAAGCAATATTTTCAAATTTGATAGATAACATATATAACTAATGCAGTGTAAGTAAGTAAAACTTTATTGTTTAGTTAGTTAAAACCATAACAATTTTCCAATATAACAGTTATTAAAAGGATAAAAGGAGCACCAATGTTAGCCATAGCAAGGATAAGGTATACAGTGAATGAGGAAGCCATATTTACAATCTGTGTTTAAGGGTCTAAAAATCCAGAGACTTGCCTGATATTCTTTGGACAGTGAGTAAAACAAATAAAGTGCAAAGTGCAGGTGCTGCTACCCCCAAGGTGTGTGTGGGGGGAGGGGATAAAAATGCAGAGGCCTTGGCCTGAGCGAGATGCATGTTGGGCACTTGGAGTGATTAAAGGGTTGGCAAGGAGAGCCGCTTTCCTTTTAGTGTGTTATGCTTTACCGGAGAGACTATTGCAGCGCCATTTCCTACTTCTGGATCGCACCATGAAATAGTCCGTTATCAGTTTTTGAGCAAAGGTGGCGGGGTGGGGAGGCGCAGGGCGGGCTCGAAGTAGGTCTTCAAGCTCCTTGACATATTTACCACACCTCGATAGGGTTCGTGTGTCAGTGTGGGAGAAGCACAGTGACGATGCCTCCAGGCATGAGTGGATTTCCTTCTTTAGATAAATTGGTTTAAGGAGAGATCTCCTGGGGGCGTCGAGCGGGGGACAACAGCACAGAAGGTGGAGCCATGATTCTTTCTTGTAATTTCACAATCTGCAGGCCCCCTTCTTTCCCGATGGGGCCCATTGGTTGAAGTCAGCCACTTGTAGGCCTTGTAAGCCCATAAGTAGGATGTCTCTGTGGACACGTCTGTTTATACCTTCTGAGAGGTATGGTTGTGACTGCCCCGGTAGGTAGGAATCATTATGGGGGGATAAGATAGTTGAGGACTTTAAGGAGAGAGTTCCAGCAGATGTGAGGTGAATTTCAGCTGCCCGTTGATGACCCTTTTCCAGGCTGTGTAAGGGATAACGTCTGAGTTTATCGCAGTGCCTTCGATTTGTAGAGGCTATAGCTTTTTGTACTTGTCAGTGCCAGGCATTCCCAGGGCTCTCAAATGTCTCTTTTAGGCGTGCTTTAAATGTGCTTGCCAGTGCTTTTAGGACCCTTATATAGAATTTCAGGGTCTCAGTCTCGCAGGTGAGGGATTGTCTTGGTAGGCACAGTTCCCATCGTAGTCTGGTCCTTCATATGTATCTGGAGAGTTGAAATACTGACTTAATGGCTGTGCATTGAGCATGATCTAGGCTTGCGGCGCAGGCGTCTGGGAAGGCCTGTTGCCCGTAGTGTAGCGCCGGGAGAAGACAGGCTTTCATGACCTTTAGTATGGTTACTGACGAAGCACTGTTTAAGTTCTTATTAAGACAGGTCAGGCTATGTATGATGGCTCCAGCTTTCTTTTTCAGGGCAGCTAGGTGGGCGTTTGGTCTGGAGGTCTCGTTGAAACAAACCCCCTAGGTAGTTGTATTTCATGGCTGTTTTAATAATCGCAGCTCCCATGCGGCATGTTAGAAGTTTCTTTTTTCTGCAGTGGCCAAAGATCAGGACTTTGGTCTTGTCCTGGTTGATCGTAAGAGAGTTGGCTTTGTTGTATACCTGGAGCTTGCTCACGGCTCATTGGATTCCGATTTTTGTGTGGTCCATTATGTCGATATTGTCAGCGTATTGTAAAATGATAGTTTTGAGTGGCCGAGTTGTGGTGGTAGCATGCAGCTACACTCCAAGAATTTCCCCAGGTCAGCTGTGTATAGGTTGAAAAGGAGGGGAGCGAGGATGCACCCCTGCTTCAAGCTGTCATTGGTTGTGATTTTAGAGGATACAGTGGTGGGGCCCGTTCTCACCCGTACCCAAGTATTTGAGTGCAGAGAGATGATGGCCCGAGCAGGGGTGACCCCCATGCGTTTACTTACCTCCAAAAAGTGTTGCGGCCCACCTTATCAAATGCGGTACTGTAATCAATGAAGCAGCTGTAAAGAGGAGACTGGCTTTTTTGGGCTGCACAATGACTCAAGATGGCAAGTGTCGTGATGTGATCGATTGTTGAGGCAGCAGCGTGGAACCCGGTTTGGAAGTAAGGCAAGATGCATTTTCTGCGACCCATTCCTCTAGCTGTTTTGAGCAGAGACCGGGCGTAGATTTTGGCGCTAGGTCCAGGAGTGCTATAAGTCGGTAATTAGATGGAATAGTCGGGTCTCCATTTTTGAAGATTGGGCATAGGATGGAGCCCCTCCATGAGTCTGGGATTTGTGCAGCAACGTAGGCTTGGTTGAAAAAGGGGGTTAACACCTCAGCCCAGTCCCCCTGGGCACATTTGACTATGCTGGCTGGGAGGCCACTGGGGCCTGGAGCTCCATTGTTTTTCATGGCTTTCATGTATTTGCAGACCTGGGCCTGCGTGGCCACAGCTTGCATTTCCCCAGGTATATGATCTGAAGCCCATAAGCCAAGAGCGTCACTAGTGCCTAGAGGCAAACTGTTATATAGTGCTTTGACGTGTCCCAACCGCCGAATGAACTTGTGGGTTGGAAGCCTCCATTATTATCCCTGATAAAAAAAAACAGGCAGTCAAGAATAAATGTATACAAGCTGTGCCCTTCAGGGGTTAGAGCAAATATTAGTTGTTAGGCAATATCTCTATTTTAATCAATTCTCACTGAATAATATCTTAATCAGGTCAATAGGATAGGTAGAATATCTATCCCCTTCAGTTATACTGCAAATAACTCGATCAGGCCAGTAGGGGGAGCTTAACCACTGTAGGCTCCGGTCGAATAAACAAGCTCTCAGAGGCTTTAACCAATACAGTTTGCCACAGTCAAAAAGGTCATGAAACACTCTGTATCTTTACAAGGTATTTTTTTGAGTCAGAGTGGTTGCCTGGCTACGCGCTGTACACGTGCGCGTTTCGAAGTGGTTTCTAAATGAAATGATAGCGAAGTTTGCTGAGTGTTGGTGCGGTTGTCTGCAATGAGCTTCCACTGACGCGGCGGTGTCAGGTAATTTTCAATGGAGGACACCCACTCCTCTCTAGTAAATGCACAGTCGTGGAGACGTGCTCCCGCATTCGCGCCACTTGCTCAAGAAAGAGAGGGAGCACTGCTGCCAAGAACCGGCTCCAGCTGCAGCACCGCTGAGGGCCAGAGAACGCAGGTATTGAAGAAGGAGGCCCCCCCTGCAGCAAGGAGGTCCCGCTTGAAGCGGGAGGCCCCGCTTGAGAAGGCCCTGCTTAAAACCAGTCTGGCTATCGGCAAAGAGCCGAATAAGAATAGGCAAGCGGCTAGCTTGTTCAACACAACCAATCTGTTTTCTTAGAAAAAAGTGTTTAAATCAATTCCCTAATACTTACCAGGCCCAACCATAAATAGGAAGGGCAATACCACTCTATTACTAAAAGACTAGATATAAGCTCTATCATAAACATGAAAAGTATCAAGAGTCAGCAGAAGTACTTATTTGTAATGGAGCAGCCAATAAAAAGAGGATGATGACTGTGTGCCTTGGATATATATATCGTCTGCACATTCTAATGCTTTATGATGTATTATTGTTCTTTAAAGGGCTGCATGTTAGGGCAGCAATAAAAGGTTACTGCATAGTGCTAGCCTCCAGTCTTGTCATTAAATTATTGGTAGGTCTCCTAGCAGGGGTGGAATTTTCCTCTGTCTACTGCACTCTAATATGTTTACAATTCAATGCATCACATTTAGCAGTCAGTGTATTAAAGAACTTTTTTAATCAGGCCTGACAGCTTTAGCTGTCTGCCAGGCTCTTGTAACAAAAACACTCACATACATGCCTATAGAGGCTTTGGCGCAGTCCTCTTCAACCAGTGGCTCTACTGACATCTGAGTGATGGCATTTTTCCTGATCAAATGTGCACATCTGCCTTAAATAGAGTGCACTTCAGGGCCAGGGCTTGTCCACCTATCACTTCAGTTTTGCATTTTCTCCTTTTTTGTTTCAGTCTCTTTTTTAACTTTAGTTATTTTTTGGGAAGCGCCCAAAGCTCCCTAGATATTGCTTATGGCTGCTCGTTTACAGATCATTTCATCTGTAGTGCACTGCATCCCACGTGGCCACTGCTTCTAAATTTGGTGGCTGTCTTGAAGGGTAATGCCTACAGTATATTACGATTTTACCATTTCAAGATGACTGCTACATTCAGAAGCAGCACGTCAGCTAGCTTTGATTGTAATATCAATTAATCACTTTACACAATACCATTCCAAGATGGCTGCTCTGCTTACGTAAACATTTTTTTAATATTTATCTTAACTACAAGCATATGCACACCACGTTTATGAGGTATCACTTTTCTTTTTTTATGCTTATTCTTTTAATTTATCTTTTATATGTGTGTTGAATTTGTTTCTATTTCATTGTGGATGGGTCAAAGGGTAATGATGGATGCAAGAGTGCAAGGATGAGTGACAGAGTGCATGTATGCTGAGGCACTGAGTGCCTAAACTTACCAGAATCCGAAGAGGCGCTTTCAATTATAAGTCGGACCTACTGACCATGCCTGTTGTAGAATGCATTTAATTGTAGCATGACTAATAACTCCACGTTTGAACTCTATGTATAGGTTAAATGTTTAAAGAAAAACACGCATCTAGTGCTGCATATCTGAAGCAGTGCAAATATAAGACAGTCGTATTTGTGATCATGGTATTATTGCAAATCTCATCTATTTCATCATTTCCAAAACACAAATACTGTAAAACAGTCAAAAATAAAATATTCTATGCTATTTTTTGTCACTGTTGACAGTTTCAATATAAAAACCAATAAAGTAAAACATAACTTATGAAACAGGACAGCATAAGTGAATGGTTGCCATCTGATGACATTGCTTGAAGACTGTTGCTGTATCATTCTGCTCGAAATTATCTGCACTTCGTGAATGTACATGCAAGTATATGGTTGAAAGTCATGTATTATTGTGCAGTGCTAGACATGCAGAAAATATATAATTGTGTGCTCCACTCTAACGTTATCAATTACGACTGCACTTTCCCCACTATTCAGCGACACAGCATTTATAATATGACACATAATGTCTCCTGTATTCCACTGGAGGAGGTCACAAGTTAATTCTGGTGGGCACAACACTGTGAGATTCATGACCGGCTGACAACTGGGGAGCCCTGAGGAGACTCTCCTCTCCCCTAGACACTCACAGATTGTAGTGCGCAGCACACCCCCCTAGAAATAGATTGAATGATGCTTACATATGTAGTTTGGACGATTGCCTGTTGCACATTCGCCCTTTTGGTATTCACTTCATGTTTGGGCGGTTGCATGTTGCACAGTAGCCCGTGTGATATTGTTTTTTTATTTTTTATTGTTGCTAATTATTTTATTGCTCCACATGCCATACTTTATTTACATACTGAGGTGGGACAATTATGGCATTGACCTGCACAGAGGGACGCACTCTTGACTTGTCCACACACGCGAGGCACTGACTCACCCCACCCTTGGGCCTGGCTGGACCGCATGCGTTGCTACATCTCAAAAGATATGGCACCTATCAAGATTGGGGCCTGGAATGTGAGAGGCATTCATAGTCCGTCCCGCCGATATCTTGTTTACTCCTATCTGAAACGCCATCATGTCCAAATAGCATTCTTACAGGAGACACACTTGCATAAGTCAGAAGTAGCGCGGCTGCATAGGCGCTGGAGGGGTCAACTGTACGCGACGAGCTATTCAGCGTATGCACGGGGGGTGTTGGTGTGGGTAAGGTCAGGGACTCCCTTCCGGATGGTAGACTCCTATATAGACGCAGAGGGCAGGTACGTCATAGTCAAGGGTGTCTTGGACGGGAGGCAGATCATACTTGCATCGCTGTATGCGCCCAACACGCAACAGACAGCCTTTTTGGAACTGATCTCCCTTAAACTAGCTGAGTGGCACGATGTTCCCATGGTACTGGGCGGCGACTATAATAGTGTATTGGATGTATCACTAGACCGATCCTTTCCTCCCTTATCTGGCACGGCTACACACACTGCCGTGAAAGCGTTAAACCATTGGGCCACACATTGGCGCTTATCGGACGCTTGGCGCCACCACTACCCACAAGATAGGGTGTATTCTTACTACTCGGGAGCGCACGGACTCCATGTACGCCTAGACCGCTTTATGGTATCGAATGATCTACTTCCGAGCATCTCCGGGTCCTACTACATGGGGCGGACGCACTCGGATCATAACCCGCACATGATGGAACTGCAGTGGGAGGACGTAGTGCCGCCAATTCCTATGTGGCGACTTCAACCGGATGTCCTACTTGATGCACCCTTCCGAGACTTACTGGCCACTACTGTGGCTCAATATTTTGATGAGAATGTGGGCATAGCTTCGTCGCCACTGTTAGAGTGGGACGCCCTCAAGGTAGTAGTGAGGGGTCACTGTTTGGGAACACAGGCGGGCATTAGAGTGCAGCTGGAAAAAGAACTCACAACTTTAGAAAGACAGCTGGTGGCTAGCGAGCGAGAGGCGACTGAGGGGGTCCCAGAGACAACTTGACAGCCATAGGGAGGAACATGCACGGTTGCTAGAGCGGCTGCGGTGCATTAATTATGCCGCACATTCAGCGCGGACGCACCATATGGGGGACAAAGCTGGGAAACTGCTCACATGGCTCATACGTCAAGATGAAACATCGTCCCCTGTCGCATCTGTGCGCACGGCAGCCGGGAGCGTAGTGTACACACAGCGAGACATACATGGCGCGTTTGTGACTCATTACCGGGGCCTGTACGAATCTCGCACACAGGTCACATCCCTGGAGCTACAGCTCTACCTAGAAGAGATGGATCTACCGCAACCTACACGCACACAAAAAGCGGAATTAAACGATCCTCTTCTTGCGGAGGAAATACGGGACAGAATATTCTCATTATCCAACGGGAAGTCGCCAGGACCGGATCGACTGCCGACTGAATTCTACAAGGCTTATGCGCATATATTAGTACCACAGCTGCTGCAGGTGTATGAGGCTGCGCTGGATGAATCCGCGCTCACTGATACGCAAAATGAAGCTCTGCTAGTGTCTCTCCTTAAGCCTGACAAAAACCCTGAATCTCTGGGTTCCTACCGTCCACTAGCACTTCTAAACACCGATTACAAAATGTTTGCATCATTACTCGCTAAGCGTCTTTCACCTTTAGTGAGAACGCTGGTACACCCAGATCAGAACGGTTTTGTTCCCACTAGGAATACCTCACTCAACCTCCGCAGGTTTTTTCGGATACAGCAGTACGCGATACATAGATGGCCTCGCTCTGGCTGCCTGGTACTGGACCTGGAGAAGGCCTTTGATTCTTTGGAATGGCCTTATCTGGCGGCAATGCTGAACAAATACGAGCTCGGTGATCATTATTTAAGTATGGTCCAACTGCTATATCAGCGCCCCACTGTTCGGGTTCGCACTGGTAGGCTCATATCAGATCCCATTAGAGTGAGGCGGGGGACACACCAGGGTTGCCCGCTGTCCCCGCTACTTTTTTCTCTAGCCATGGAGCCACTAGCGATGATACTACGCAGTAGTAGTGAGGCGTGGGGCATACAGCTGGGGGATGGAATGCATGCCGTGTCTCTATATGCCGATGATTTACTGTTGCATGTGCGTGACACTACTGACATTCCCGCGTCCATAGCAGATGTGCTGAGGGTCTTTGAAGTGATGTCGGGTCTCCGAGTTAATTGGGCCAAGTCAGGGGTTTATCCCTTTAACGCAAGCACGGCGGAAACAGATGTGTTCATTAACGGCTCACTTCTTCCATGGTACCCCACCACCTTTCGCTATCTTAGGGTCTTCATATATTGGACACCTGATGATTTTCTGGAGGGCAATTTAATGAGAGCGATTTCAGCGGTAAGAGCCCAAGTACAATTTTGGAAGTCACTCCCACTGAATGTTATGAGCCGCATTACCCTGCTGAAGATGATTGTCCTTCCAAAGTTACTGTATTACTTCTCGAATCTCCCGGTTTATGTCCCGACCAAAATTTTCCGCGAGCTGGAGCGTTTTTCCCGAGACCTCATATGGAACAAGGGCAGGCCCCGAGTCGCACTGTGGAAATTATATGCCCCTACCAGTCAGGGAGGGTTGGCCGTTCCCAATATGGAACTATATTATATAGCAGCCCAGCTACAATGGGTAACGAAGTGGCTAAATGGCAGCAGCCTGGAAGACACGGCGACCTTGCAGCAGCCGTGGACTCACACTCAAATCTATCACTTATTCCATCCAGTTGCCAGACCCCCACGTCCATCCCAATTACATCTGGGATTAGCGTATAGATGCTACAGGAGGAGCTTATATCTCACCCGCGCGGTACTCCCGTATGCCCCGATATTGCCACTCTTGGGGACACCTAGGGGGAAGACGGGCACTTCCGAGGTGACTCTCACACATTGGCACACAGCAGGTATAGACACCCTGGGCGACCTCTACAGAGATGGCACACTATTAACATTTGAGGCATTAGCGGACGACACTGACTTGCCTGCAGGGCAATTCCTTCTGCATACCTCCCTCACGAGAGCACTATCGGCCTCTTGGGGAGATTTAACGACTGAGCCGCCGACGCATCTATTATTACAGTATTTACACGTAATGGGGGCGGGATTGTATATAGTACATTGGCTGGTGACAGCTTTACTCACACACACGCTGAAACCAATGCTGACTCTCCGCACCCGCTGGGAAACGGACAGAGGCCAACCCTGGATCGACAAGGAATGGGACACCATCCTGGCTGGCTCTACATATATACTGAGAAGTTCTAAATTCAAGTTAATACAAACGTACATCATACAGAGGGCGTACCTCCACTTCTGAATGCCCACGCTGCCGGCAGCTCGACGCGGACCTACTCCACATGCTATGGTCTTGCGTCTCCTTACAAATCTATTGGCGAGAAGTCGCCACAGCCCTAGCGCTTTGCACTGACACATCTTTGCCGCCCACATGGGAAATTTGCATATTAGGGGTCTATGTCAGGTCCAAGAAAAACAAAGTCACATCACGGTTTAGAGACCTGGGATTGATAGTTGCAAAGCGCTTAATTACAAAACGGTGGAAGCATGCAAACCCCCCAGAGACGATCAGCTGGAAAAGATCACTCGCGATATGGGCGCAGGCGGAAAGTACAACATTGCACAGGAAGGAAACGGCGGGGCTTCGCAAATATCCCATTGCGCAGCGCTGGGACACTATACTCACAGCCTTCAATAATGAAGGCAGCGGGGAAGACGACGACGCCCAACCGGCCGATACATAACTCACACACTAGAGGCCCCGGGCTACGGAGGATATGGCATCACTGGATAGAAATCACAAATTATTAGGTACCACCGCATAGCTGCAGACCGATATGGAAGGTCCCCTACCCCTGACTGCCCAATCACCCACCACCACAAAACTAATCCTTAACACCCACATGCGATAGAGTCCCACCTTGGCGAGTCACCATATTGTAATGTGCAGGATACACGGCTCCACACTCAGTCATGCAATGATTATCTTATTTGCTTATTGATGGCAGTTCCCTAAATATGTTGTCAGATGTTGTTAATTAGATAATGTATGTCTTATTGGCACATTTTCTTTCATCCTTATCTCTTTTTCTTTTGCAAAATCTCCTTATTGGAATGCTGCAACACCCATACATTAGTATCTTCTACGTCTGCTAATATCATGTACGCCAGGTACTAACGGATTGATTGCAACAAACTATGCTAACTTATGGCGTTGGCGATTTTATATGAAGACTGGAAACTGTGGAATAGTAATGTGGGCAGGCAACCATAACGATACATGGGTAACTGCTTTTTAGTAATACGTATGTACGCTAATACACACTATAAACACTCTTCTGTAACGCAAAATGTTGATCTACACAGTATTATTATTGTGTTGTTTTGTATAGATTTGAAATATGCTCTAGATAATTCTGTATTGTCATGCAATGTAAGAAAAGGAAAAATAAGAAAAGACCAATAAAGATATTTAAACAAAAAATAAGTGAATGGTTACCATGCTGATGTAGAAATTAAAGGGCCTTCGCGATAAAGACAACATGGATGCAACAGAGGTTTCCAGGAAATTGCAGGACGTCATTATAGGGGCACAGAGGTGGAAGCCCCTTAATACATTATAAATGCATGAATCCCAATGCACGCGCCGCACCTACTACATTGTATTCTCAGCCGTGTGCATTAGGCCCCGACCGCTAAAAGCATAAATGCATACCAAGGCCTTTGTGGTGAGCACTAGGAGCTATGACGAGCACGAGTCTGTCATTAACATATATTGTTTTACAAATGGAAAAAACTCTGGACAGGGTGATGTGCATCTCAGCCTCATGGTATGGGCAGGGCGTGCCCGGATGCATGCATCCAGCTATGTGTGGCCACATTTAACAGCTGAAGAGGGCTGTGCATGTGAGAATAAACTACAGTAAATCAAATCCCAGTAAAAATGAAAATCGCTTCCCAAATTAGAATAACCTGTGAATTAAACTGCTGCTATTTATAAGGTTTTTGCAAGCTGCTAATAAACACAATCTACATAATAAAGATAAAATAAATAAAACAATAATAGTGATAACATTAATAATATTAACAATAATATTTACATTAATCATAATATTAATGATTTCACTGAAAAACAAGAGCTAGAGCATGCAGACTTATGAATAATAAAAAAAAACATCAAACTGTCCTATCAGGTCAAATGATTGTGGCAAAGTCATTAAAGTAAGGCAGAGCTGCAGGGATAGGTGGAACTGGGACACAGAGGGCGGGAAAAGATGTGGAGGGGAATGAGTCTAATGGAACTGACTATCAGCATCACTTAAGAAAGTGGGACCATAAAGCACCTTTAGCACACCTACACTGGGGAGCTCCGGTCTAAAGGACTTTCACAGTCCTCATCGTTTAACTAGAGAAGGCAAGGACGGCAATTACGACTAACCAGAAATAGCAGGGACTAACCAGAACTAACAGGAACTACCCCTGAGTAAACAGAGCACTAGCAGCATCTTTACTTAGCACAGCTCCCCTCTTGGCCTTTCCTTAGGTGATTAGCTTGTGAGTGGCTATGTTAAGGTTCGGGGTCAACACTGTGATGTCAATAGGGGTCAAAGAGTGCCCCAGGCCACTTCTGCTGCCATCTCGATTAACTCCTTAAATAACAGAGTCTTCTGCTAACATTTTGAGGAATCGATTCCTGGGTCTTTCATTGGTCCCAAACAACTGCAAGTTTTGACATGCCTGTCAGGCAGGCGCACAACGCCCATAGAGCCAAAAAGGCTGTAAATAAAATGGTATGTATTCATTTGTAACATTACTTTTCTGCATTTGTCTCCTTTAATTATTAGTCATGGATCATTAATGCAGCCCTGGAACACATTTAAAGTGCTTTCTATTTATATTTGATGTTTGAAATATGCACAGATAAGTGCTAAAAATACCGACTTTAGGTGATTTTGCTTACTTTTCGCTGGCTGTGACATCAAAATAGCAGTGGTGCTTGTAGAAATCCGATCAGCTGGCAACCCTAATCAGGAGACTGAAAGTTTGTTGCAGGATCTGCACATTATTTATTTCCTACGCCCTCCATCCCTGATGGATGCCATAATAGCAATAGTTTCTTATATCTGAAACCCTACGCCAGCCGTCAACAAAATGCTGAGTGACTCCATGTGTCTGGGAGTACATCCTGCATTAAGACAACTCACTCCTCATTCTCACTGCTCACACTTCACTTCCACGCTCACCCTGCACTCCAGCGATTACACTTCACTCACACTGCTCACTATATGCGCATATGCTATTCACTCTTCTCCTACCCTGCACTCACACGAGCACACCGCTCAACCTGCATTCACATGACGCTCCACTCACTTGTCTCTTTTACCACTCACCCTACACTCACAGCGATCACACTGCAATCATGCTGTTACCCTGCACTCACACCATTCATCCTCCTCCTACCCTGCGCTCATACAAGCACACTGTTCACCTTGCACTCACAGCGACCACACTGCACTCATGCCCCTCGCCATGAACTCACGCCGTTCTCCCTTCACTTACCCTGCGGTTACATAAGTACAACGTTCACCCTGCACTCACACCACTGACCATGCCTCACGCTTTTCAACCTGCATTTACATGAGCACACTACTTACCCTGCACTTATATGACACTTCACTCACCTGTCACTCTCACTGCTCACTTTGCAATCTCACTCAAACAAGCACATCGCTCACCATGAATTCATTCCTCCCACTCTGCACGTTCACCAGCACCCAAACTCATATGTCACATCACTCACCCATACAAAAACAAAAGGGGGAGTGAAGAGGTAAAGTAAACATAAAAGGTGGATACGTCCTCCTCCAATAAGCATGAAATAAACACAAGGATCCACCCTTATCAAAATCAAGGAAAATTGAAAAAATGTCCTTCCAGAATGTGTGTCACTCCTATTCTCTGTGGGAGCACACAGCTTTGTTAAAATAACCCTCACCCACCAAAAGGACCCTTGGTGGCATGCTTCATCATCGGGTTCTTCCCGCCCCGCTGCGGGACGGGGCGTGCTACGACCTACGAAGACGCGGGAGCACTGAATAGTGAATCCTATGTGTGATATAGGAGTGCGAGTGGAAGGGTCAGATGTGAATTAGTGAAGTAAGTGGAATAGATAAAAAATACCTGGCTATGTGGAAAATTAAAATTTATTGTTCCTGCTAGCTGGTATCGTTAAAAATGGGGAGAAAGCGGAGGTACTATGCTACTATGGGCGGCACCTCCTTAGTCGACATGTTTCGAAGCCTTCCCCTGGCTTCTCATCAGGACCTATGAAGATCCCTTCACCACTCTTAATGTTAGTGATCAATTATTGAAATCTAACAGAAAAAATATTTTGTGTGAATATCGCATTCAACATGCACATGATACTGTACCCTAATAGGTATGACTCTTGTATTAGGTATCTTTTGTACCCATCTAGTGCCCCATGAGCGTGTTCACGGGAGGGGAGGAGCACCTGTAGTCAAACAATCATCAAGGTCACTCTCTCGCCTGGATACTACCATTCCACGGAGCCGCGGTGAGGTAGTGAGTCACTAGTGGGCATTCTGCGGGGAAGGCTAGCGCTGTGGGAGGCAGGAACTAGGATTGGAAACCATATGCCATAGTGTCCCTTAGCTGGGAGGTAGAATAGAAGGTAAGCTGGTTCTTGATGCTCACAGTTACCTGGGTCCCTGTTGATGTTCTGTGGGATACCTGCACCAGTAAGGACCCTGGTGGTGAAACAGCTGGTCTCAACAGAAGAAAACCTATAGGAAAAGATCTAAGGAATGTCTAGGGGGAAAGTGAATGTTCTAAGGTCATGTTCTCTTTAGAGTGGAGTGGATAGATGCCCTGGGGAGGGTATCTATATGTCCCTACTTACCTATCGATTGGAGCGTTGGTATTGAGCTTCCATACCTGGTAGGGGAATCAGTGAGTGAGAGGTTCCCAGGTACCCCACTGCAGGTTTCTGAGGGTACTGAGTCTAGGGTTAGGTTGAAGGGACCGAAGAGAACAGTGCAGGTAGGAGGCACGTGCCACCGGAAGTGGGAGAAGGAGTGGGCCACTTCTTACCTCCTCTATCAAGAGAAAACTCGAAGACTGGTAGTGGTGATACCACTTCTCTCCTGGAGGTACTGCCTGCGCTGTCTGAGAGACAAGCAACAGAAGAGCTAGACCAAGCAATCGGTTGCATGGCACAGAGTATTCCAACCTTGTTGTGGGCTGTGTGCTCATTCTGAAAGCTCTAAGCTCCCAGGAAAGTGTTCAGTCTCAGGGTATATACCCTTAGCTGTGAGGCTAGTCTCATGGTGATGCCCCTGAGATGGTAATAGTGCAAGTTGAAAAATAGTGTGTAAGTGAAGCAGTAGCCCTCCACACTGGGCACATGAGGAGGTCTCAAAAGCCTTAACAGAGCTTCCTTAGCCAGTGGCTTATGGACAGAAGAGTTTGCCAAGGAAAGGAATGTCAGGGGTTTGCCTGCATTGCCCTCTCAGAAAGATTTCACAAACCCTTGTGTGGGCAGAAGGAAACCTTAAACCCTGTTTGTGACTATGTCTTGGGAAGACTGGCACTGGGACGTGTGATTCCTCCAGGGCTGGATGAGCAGAGAAGGCTTGGATTATGCCCAGATAAGTCCCTAGAACTGGTAGGTAAGTCCTTGTCAACCTACAGGCTACAAGTGAGGCCTACTCAAGGCACTAGATTTGCACATTCACCTCTTTATAGCCTGATGTAGTGGCCTGATGCAGTAAATTGACAGTTGTCAGTTATCTTTACTTGTTGGTTGGCCTCTGGTCAGAAATGGCCCTAGGCTGGGCACAGAGATCTGACAGAGGTGGCAAAATGGGCCACATAAACTGGTTGGCCATGTTGGTATTGTTCGCATAGTGGGATGCATCTATGAGTAGGACTATCCTCTTACAGGTGGAGCTTACAGGTTTCCCCAGGGACAGGGTTAGTGGCTAGGAAATGTCTTGGCAGAAGAGTATAGTACCCAGAAGTGTATAGAACAGACAAGTGCCACTGCAGAGGTGGCACACTTGGCACCTTTCTCGCGCCGGAGTAGGAAAGTCCATCAAGAGATTGGTCAGTTGCCCCTAGCCCTCGGATGGGAGTGGCCTGTGCACAGTGAGTGTGCTATGCTCCTACAAATGTACTGTAAATTTGGTTTTACCCAATTAGTGCTTTTAACTCTTCAGTTAAGCCTTTGTAGGTTGGAGCATAAAGTACACCAATGGTGTGAAGGGTAATTATGATATTGTTGCAACTACAAACAGGACTAAGAGTGCAGCCTTGGTTCCACAGACGCAAAGCAATTGGCTTGCAGGAGGGATTTACCGGGCCTTAACCTGGGACCTAGGCCCGGCATCGGCGTGCTTGCTGTGAGGGTAGACCTGGAGAGTTTGCATTGGCAGCTGTCTGCTCTGCCCACAGTCCCAAATGTTGGACTGAGAGTTCTGAGGGAGTAAAGTGCAACCTAGCTGAGAGGTGCCAGATGGATCAAGGTCGAGATGTTGAGCATTCAATCTCTCTTTTTGCACCTCTCATACAAAGTCAACACTATTTTCCTGTGATGCTGGGTGTGGTTAGGGTTATATGAATTCTTAACCAAGATGGTGGTCTTCCCAGTTTCTGCTACCAGATTTTCTCTTTAAAAGACAGAGTTTGCCCATTTTTCTGTGAAGTCATTTTCTGTTCTACTCATATATAAGTGAGCTTGGAACTGAGAAGTATGTGGTTTGTGGTTTGTGGTATTTGAAGCAGGTAGACATAGAGAGCAGACTGACAGTGCTTGGCATCGTTGCTCAGTCGAACCTCGATGTTAATATATATAATTGGTCATATCAGTTACTTACCATCGTGATTTCTCCTAATCCAAGCTGTGCCCTCCCCAGGGTCTGCCAGGCTTCCCAGCACAGTGGATTCCGCGCAATCGCCAAGTTAGCAGTTTGCACTGCTGGGAACATTTCATGCAGACACAGCAGCACCTATAAATACAATAAATTACAGATTAGCGATTAATAGACCTCCTTAATTGGGACAGTGCAGAAACCAGAATTATCATCTATGACGTCATCTTAATTTAGCTAATAAAATACTTATCACACGACTCCAGGTTACGAAGACACACTTTACCAGATCACGACTTTCCAGTTACAAATTACATTTTTCAGATGAATAAATCTAAATTGTTTAATTGAACTGAATCAAGATAACAACTCCAAAAATGCACAGCATTTGTAATGGAAATTCCAGGACGGAAAAATAGTTGTCCCAGTGATAATGCCAATAAGTATGGACTTGGATATGGACATAGATTCTAAGTTACGAGGTTAGGCTTCAATCTTATGATTTTTGACCCAACAGATTTTTCACTCAACAACACTAAGTCAAGGCTACTATATGGCTCAATGTCACGAGAACACAACTTTTCCAGTCTTGAACATTCCTTTTACAGATAATTGTTTTTAGTTGTGAGAGTTCAATTGGGTCAACAGAACTGTATAAAATCTACAAGTCTCAGAAAGCAGTAATCTAATAACTGAAAGCATAGGAAGGGAAACATTTATTTTAGTGAGATGGTTGTATAGTAACCATAGCTAATAATATTAAAATACTAAAATAGTTATTTGAATATTACCTTCTGATCAAAAATGTAAATGTCTCCCAAAGTGACTAAAACTGGAGATAACAGTATCCGGAAAAATAGTGTCAACCCACCTCAATCCAGAGTCTACACTTCTGAACTACTAGTTTTAATTTAAACATAGCATAAAGGGCTGAATCATGAGGTCATATGTTAGACAATAGCACGGAATTCACACATACAATAAGTAAATACTGATCGCTTTACTTGTTGTACTGACCTTGTGCTAATCAAGCACGGACATTTCTTCAGTGTGATAGCCAAAACAATTTGGCACATAGAAAGATATCAAAACCTTAGTTAAAATTTGCAACCGGAGTAGCTGCAATATTTGCATATTCCCACCATAACGTCTGACCTCCAGTAAAAAGATGAAGGGCCTTATTAAGAGTTTGGTAGATGGTATACACCACCATCAGAAATGTGGTGGGTGTACCGTCCGCTGTATTACTAGTGCATTAATCATTAAATAAGGCCATAATACAACTGTGATGTTAATGAACTCTTAAATTAAAGACCAAATCCAATCACAGTAGGGATACCAGTCGGAGACCATAACAAATATACAACACAACTGCAAAAGAGTAGATGGTCATCAGAAAATGGCTAATAACTGGAATTGTCACAATGCTGGTAGGCCCAAAGTTCTGCTCATCAACCCAGGACACACTTTTATCACCTCCTTCTAAAGGCCACTTATAGTTGGGCCCACCTAGGAGTAGCTTCAGGGGAGGTGTTTGGGGCATTACACACCCCTAATAAATGTATTTTGTGATAAATAGTTGGGTACAGGTGCTTTCAGTCGGGTATTGTGAGGTGTCTGTCATATTTCACCAGGAATTTTTACGCACACAGACAAAAACGCACTCACACTCTCTCCCTCTCTCTGTTTGGAAAGACTTAAAAAATGTTGGATATTGCACAAAATAATATGCTTTCTCCCACTTAGTACCCCGCCCAATTCGCATTCCCCTCCGTTTCCGCTGGCCCTTTAGCCCCTCTCATGTGCGCTGCTTGTCGTGTAATGTACTGCAACATTATGTGCCAGCGTGATTGTTGGAAAATCTGAAGCTCACCTCCCCCAATCTTACTGACCAAGCTATGACCCTGCACCTACCTCACCAAAGCTAATTAACCATGTCTTGGACACATAATTCAGTTCCTCCTCAGCTTCCATCTCCCAAGTCGGCAACATGCAAACAAGTGCATTCTTCTACTTCCGCCTGCTAATTGGGATCAATCTGCTGCTGCTCCTACCACTATAAACCAGACTAGTACCTTCTGTACTCATGTCCTGTTTTGAATACCATAAAGCAATGTATGGATAACTGCCTACTAAGCAATGTTTTAAGCACTGTTATAAAGTGTGCTAGAATGCTGCAAATGGCTTGCTTGAACTTGTCCTATTTTTGTCCTAACGATGCAAGATTGGGGGGATGTGGCGGAGTCGAAAGATGCCAGACATAAACCTATCCCGAGTACATAGTTTTTTAAACCGTGCGCAAAAGTTTAATCACTTATGCAAAATACCCTTAAAGGTGTACACATAATCATGAAGCAGAGCCTTTTCTTTATATTGCATTTGTGCTCTTTAATAAAGCGCTTGGTGGTTCAGAACGCCGAGAGACACAAAAGAAACCAGCGTAGTTGGGTCCGTGGCGGACAGTAGCAGAAAGCGATGCGCTACAATAATTAGCAGTCGAGGCTTTCTCCGTGGTGGGGAGCACGCAGGCTTTCGGGCGTCTTCTTTTGGATCTACACGTTCGACGGTCCGGCCAAAGAAGGCCCCCCCCCCCCTCGAGAATGTCTCTTCACTGAGGAGGGGGGCCCCGCGCTCTCTGCCACGCTCCTGCCCGGGCCGTTCCTGTCTTGTCTGACTCCGGACCCCAGTCGCCTCTCGGGGCGTGGAGCTTTGGCAAAAGGAGCAGCGAGCAGCCAGGGAATCACACTGCCGTCAGAGCTGGGCCCAGCAGCCGCCTTGCTCCATCTTCACTTACAAGCCTCGGGGCTATTTCCGGGCCTCCATGGGTGAGACACCGGGCTTGCTCAGCATCGGGCCCATTCCCCTTTGGCCCCAGACATGTCAGTTATTATCTGCTCACGTGGATCCACGCTAACTCACTAACCCTGGGCCCTTCTTCATCTCTGCTCCTCGTGGCCTCCTTGTTAACATTCACCCCGCCCTCCCCCTAAAATCACTTTGCCAGTCTAGTCTCTGGCCCAGCCCCACTGTCCTTCTGGGGCTATCACGCTGCAGATACTGGATCTCGCTCCCCCATCTCAACTCGCAGCAATGCTTGTGGTTTTTCCCCCATACGCTGTCCTCAGTGCTGCCCCCAGTCCTTTGGCAGCTGTGGCTCTGCAGTTGGTCTATTCATGATGTATTTGCTACTTTGGGGTTAGGCCGAACCCCACTAGCTCACACTCCACTTATTGCCAGCTGGACTCTTGCTCTGTCTTTTCTTTGAGACATTCGGGTCAGCATTTCAGCGGATATTAAATCCTCTGTCTCTAGGCAGTAGGTGTTATACCGAGATGTTTGATATTTACCTGTTAACCAGGTGCTTGTGGAGCCTTAGCAGGGCACGCCCACCCTTTGCCCACCCTGGTCAGACCTCGAGCTTGCTATTTTATTCTACGATTAGGACCATCAGTAAAGATGTCATAACGGAAAAAGAGAAGTTGCTTACTTTTGGGACCTTTGTTCTCCATCATGGACATTTTTATTGAATCCATAAACAGCTCATCCTCTCATTAATGGCTTTTGTGGTATAACATTTACAGGGTGAGGTTCCTCCTACCTGTCAGAATAAAGGGAAGTTTCACTAGTGGTGTTGTAAATCGTGGCATAGTGGATCATGCTCCTTCCCTAAAGGAGCGATCTCCCTCGAATAGATGAATCAATGAAGAACTTATAGGCGCTACATTCACCTACTAGGTACGTTGGTGCTAAAAAGGAAAGTACTCATGTGTGGTATATAACAAAACAGCTAACAGAGAACTGTAACATAAAATCATTCAAAATTAAAGGTTTTAATTCTTTATCCAGAAGATGCTGTGCTCCATTATGGATCGCATACCAGCCCCTAGATACTAAAAACAGATACGACTTCCCTCCCAGGCGTGTTGTCTGAAAAAGGTGACAGTTGTCAGAATGCAGTGTTTACTTCGAAAGATACCTGGTGATCCATGGTTTAGTTGGAGGATCCTTTGGTGCAATGGTAACCAGTACCATTGCCTTCTGGCTTCCGGGGTGTGGTCAAACTTACGCAGTCCACTTTACGAGTCTGACTACTGAGTTTTGAATTATTTACAACCTTGCCAGGAGGCCACTGTTCTCTATGCCACTCTACTCTGCACCATTCCAATCTACCCCACTACACTCTAGGCAACTCTACTCTGGGCACTAAATCTATGCCACTGCACTCTATGCCCCTGCACTCTGCTCCACTCCACTCTTCTCCTATGCACTCTACTCTACACCACTCTACTCCACTGCACACTACACCAGCTCACTCCATCTACGCCACTCCACTCTATGCTGCTCCACTCAAAGCCTCTCCATTCTACGCCACTCTGCTCCACTTCACAGAGTGCTACTCTACCACACTTCACTCCATACAATGCCACTCTGTTCTATGCCACTTCAGTCTGCGCCACTTCACTTCACTCAACGCCACTCTACTGTACGACTCTCCAAACCACTCCATGCCATTCCACTCTACTCTGCTCCACTCCAATCTTTGGCACACCACTCAACTCTACTCTAATCTAAGCCAGTCCACTCTATTCAATGCCACTCCACTCTATGACACTCTTTGCCCTTCTATGCAAGAATACTCTACGACAATCTACTCCTGTTTACTCTATGCCACTGCACTCTGTTCCGGTGCAGAGCAGGAATATCGACGTATAAATATCGAGGAACATAAATATCGCTGCAGAAATATCGTGGGGAAGAAATATCGACAACAGAAATATCGCGGACAAGAATATCGACTGACAGGTAAGTAATATCGATTACAAAAATATCAACGTATTAAATATCGTTTATAAAAATATAGTTGACAAAAATATGGAATTATTAATAATGTTATGTATTTTAGTGTTTTTATTGAAAATTGTTTGTCATTTTATTATATGTTTGAAAATTTTAGTAGTTATTAATTTATTTTAAGTTTAATTTTGTGTTTTTAGTTCAGTAGTGGGTTGTGGGTTTATAGGGGAATAGGGTGGGAAGTAATTTAATTATATAGATTTAAATTATAATTTATAGTAGTTAATATTTTTTTTAATTTGAATTTTGCGTTTTTAGTTCATTAGCGGGTTGTGGGTTTATAGGGGAATAGGGTGGGAAGTAATTTAATTATATTACATTTATTGAATAATTAATGTGTTAATTGATTAATTAATAATAGTTTAATAATTAGTTGTTAATTAATTTCAATTATTCAATTAATAATTAATTATGTTAATTGTTTAATTGATTTTAGGTGTGTGTTGTGGTGTTTATATGTGTACATGGTGTGAAGGGTGGTAAGTAATAAATTTTTTCTTGATGAATTATTAAATATTGATAAATTAATTTCCATTAATTAATTAGTAATTATTAATTGTAATTGTGTAATTAATTTTAGGTGTGTGTTGTGGTGTGTATATGTGTAAATGGTGTGAAGGGTGGTAAGTAATTAATTTTTTTATTGATTAATTATTAAATAATTATAAATTAATTTCCATTAATTAATTAGTAATTATTAATTGTAATTGTGTAATTAATTTTAGGTGTGTGTTGTGGATATTATAGTGTTAATTAATGTGTAATTAATGATTTTTATTATCTTTGTTAATAATAATATATGTAATTTTATTTATTAATTATGTTAATATTGGAAATTAAATTTAATTAAAATGTTGATGTTTTTGATTTTTATTGTTGCGGGATCCAGCACTTTCCCTACTGTTGCACTCACTGGAGTGGGAATAGTAATTTTTACCCCTACGCTATCCAGCGCTTTCCCTACTGTTGCACTCACTGGAGTGGGAATAGTAATTTTTACCCCTACGCTATCCAGCGCTTTCCCTACTGTTGCACTCACTGGAGTGGGAATAGTAATTTTTACCCCTACGCTATCCAGCTTTTTCCCTACTGTTGCACTCACTGGAGTGGGAATAGTAATTTTTACCCCTACGCTATCCAACGCTTTCCCTACTGTTGCACTCACTGGAGTGGGAATAGTAATTTTTACCCCTACGCTATCCAGCGCTTTCCCTACTGTTGCACTCACTGGAGTGGGAATAGTAATTTTTACCCCTACGCTATCCAGCGCTTTCCCTACTGTTGCACTCACTGGAGTGGGAATAGTAATTTTTACCCCTCCGCTATCCAGTCCTTTCCCTACTGTTGCGCTCACTGGAGTGGGAATAGTAATTTTTACCCCTGCGCTATTCAACGCTTTCCCTACTGTTGCACTCACTGGAGTGGGAATAGTAATTTTTACCCCCTCGCTATCCGTTTCCACTACTATTGTGTTTATTTTGTTATTAAATGTATGTTTTATTTTTTAATAGTTTAATGTGTTAATTAAATATAGAATATTTTATTTAATTTTAAAATATTTATATATGTGTATATTTTATTTTTATATAATTTAAAAAGTTTATAAATTAAATAAAGATAATAGTTAATAAAATTTATTTAAGTAAATATATGTATATGTACACATTTTTGTGTGTTTATATTTATTAAATTAAGTTTATTCGTTATAATTAGTTAAAATATATATTAAATTTAATTAATTTTGTTAATATTATTAATATTATTTAATTAATTTTATTTAAGTTATGTAATTTTTTTAAGTCGATATTTTTTACTTCTATATTTTTTACATCGATATTTTTGTGTCGATATTATTGTACTTACCTGTTTATGTATAGGAAGTCGATATTTTTGTTATCGATATTTTCACATCGATATTTTTTTCATCGATATTTTTAACATCAATATTTTAACATGGAACCCTCTGTTCCACAACACTCTAAGACCCTTCACTCTGACACTCCACAACACTCTACGACACGCCAAACAATACTTCACTCTACACCGCTCCACTCTCCTCTACATCACTCCACTCTACGACATTTTATGCCAGTCCACTCTACAACATTCTATGCCACTCCACTCTACGACACTGTACTCCATTCTATGTCACAATACTCTAGGAACCTCTACTCCACTCTAAGCCCCTCCACTCTTCGTCACTCTACATCGCTCCACTCTACACCACTCCACTATGACACTCCCCTCTATGACACTCAATGCCACTCTATGCCACTTAATGCCACTCTACGACACTCTACACCACTCCACTTAACTACACTCTCCTCTACGCCACAAACATTTAGCCATGCTGAACAGCAGCCACGCTGGTGTACAACATGACTCAAACACGTTGGCAAAGCCAATAGCTCTTGCATATGCGAGAACTATAGGCTTTGCCAATATTTGTTTAATTGCCAGTGTTATGCCTGGAAACCTGAAACTGGCCCAGCTTTCCAAGCCAACTACTGCCAATGCTTCTGAATTTCAAAAAACAGTGAGGCCCAGATTTACAAAGAATTTGCATTGGGTTTGCGTTACTTTTTTAACAGAGACCCAGCACAAAACTTTTTTGGCATATACAAAGCAACGCAAATAGTTTTGTAAAAAAAAAAATAGTAACGCAACGCATTGCACTGCCTTGCATTACTTTTCATCGGCGATGTGTACCATGGTGGTGCATGGGGGTTCCCATGCATCCACCCATGGATTCTGACGCCAACCCATATCCACAAAGAATTATAGACATGGATTTGCACCAAAATGCAGCAGAAGCGAAATGCGAGAAATATCTTTATTTCTCCTTGTTATTTCTCTTCACATGTGTGCTGCAGAAATTGCCTCAAAGGATAGTTTTTGTGCAGGAATATAGTCCTTCCTGTACAAAAACTATCCTGAGCACAAAGCAGACACATATTCACTGTGTTGCAAGGGTGCCTGCATTGCTTCTAGACATGGAGACAACAGAACAGCACCATTTCTTTGAAGATATGGCGCAGTTCTGCTCACTTCAGGTGACGTAACACAGTGCAGTGCAATAACTTTGCTTGCGTTGCACCACTTGTTAGTGATTTCTGGCCCTAAATTTGCACCCATTCAAGGAGTACGTCTATGTGTGTAGATTTATTACTTGGCAAACTGGTCACTACATATATTTAAGTTACTGATCAAAACAATGACTAAGTTAAAAAAAAATGTGTTTGAATTTCTGCCGTTTACAGAAAGGTGACAATGGTGATGTACATAATGATTTGTTCAAATTCATAAGAGCATTAAAATGAAAGGAGTTCCTTAATCAACGACCCAATAAGTCTGTGGTCCATGTTACGAAGCAAATACCTACAGAACACACAATTTCTGATGTGCAGGATCTACAAAGCCTCCTGTCTATTGAAAATGATGAGACTATTGTCATAGATTAATTGTTGATTGATTTCATATAATGTAAAATCCTGATGAAGATAGTGGCCTTAGGTCAAGATCTAAATTTATACCTCCTTCTCCTTGCCATAG
This sequence comes from Calotriton arnoldi, assembly GCA_963921515.1. NCBI lineage: Eukaryota > Metazoa > Chordata > Amphibia > Caudata > Salamandridae > Calotriton > Calotriton arnoldi. Next base: position 2,420,736 of record CAWUFW010000219.1, on the reverse strand, counting down.
GAATATTGAGCTGTTCAATGAGAGGGTAACACAGGATCTGTACTCATTGAACACACCGGCCAAATTCTGTCCACGATTTGAATACAATATATCCTATGGGGAGAGACAAGCTCTTGATAGGTTACAGAAGGATGACACAATAGTTATACGGGAAGCAGACAAAGGTGGGAACGTAGTCATTATGAATAAGTATGATCACATGAATGAAACAAGTCGACAACTAAGTGACCGCCAATTCTAAGAGTGTATCAAGGGTAACCCCAAGAGAGAACTGACCATCTTTTTGAATATGAAATTGAATGAATGGAAGGACATGTGACTGCTCTCGGATGATGAATACAGGTATTTGTTGGTTGGTGTGTAAGGTTCCCCTGTATCTATGTTCTACCCAAGGTCCACAAGTAGGGGTTTTTCACCAATTGGGAGACAGATTATATCAGGGGTTGGTTCTCCTATGGAGAGGGTCTCGGAGTTTGCTGATATCAAGCTTCAGCAATTTGTTATCAACCTTTTGTCTTATACACAAGACGGTAAGGATATTCTTTACAAGTTTAACAATTTACCTTGGTCAGAGGAACTCATGTTTGTGACATTCAATGTAACAAGCGTATATACTTGTACCGAAAGGGCAGACCACTATGAACACAACCAAATAAAGCTAAGCATGATCAACATCATTTTATCGTACAATTATTTCATTTATGATGGGCTCTGGTATCATCAGCTCCAGGGTACTGCCATGGGCTCCCGGTCTGCTCCCTCTTGTGCCGGCTTCTTCATGGGCTGGTACGAGAGAAACCATGCCTGGGGAAGAGGTGTCTCCCCCTGGACTGAACATATAGTCTTTTGGGGGAGGTACATTGAGGATATCATCTGCCTTTGGACAGCGTCTGTTGATAAGCTGGAGGAATATTTTGCTTATCTCAATGACAACCCCTATAATGTGTGATTGACTATGTGTCATCATAGACATAAAATCGTTTCCTTGGATGTACAGTTCTATGTAAAAGATGGGGGGGTTCAAAGCACCATGTTCAAGAAAAAATAGCATGCAATTGCATCCTGGTTGCATCAAGTGCCCATGCACATTCTGTTTTCAGAAATATTCCGTTAGGCGAAATGATCCGCGTCAGGCAGAATTGCAGTAAGGATTCCAACTTTAGGGCAAATACTGTGGCGATAAAAAGCCGGTTTCTGAACAGAGGGTATGGCGTCAATGGTTTAACTATGGCAGAAAGGAAGATTCAGTCAGTAACAAGGAAGGCCACCCTGGAGATTAAAGGCAAAAAAGTGAGCCGGGGTGGAAGAAGTTGGCGCTTGTTATAAAGGATACCAAGCATAGTAACAAAATCTTTAGGATTTTGCGCAACCGTTTGGTATTAGATGAAATAGAAAGGATTCCAAGAGTAGTTTACAGAAGGGAGCGCACCTTGAAGGACTCCCTATGCCTCAGCTATGTAACGTCCACTAGACAGAACAATACCTGGTTACCTGCAAAACCATCAGGCTTTTACACTTGCAAGAACTGTAATATGTGCACATATGGTAAGAATAAGACACAAAGATTTAGTTAGAATACAACCCATGCACACAACATAAGGCACTTTATAAACAGTAACATGCGGTTTGTAGTCTATGTGATAGGTTGCAGTTGTAACATGATATATGTTGGCAGTACAGCCAGAAGCCTTATGCTTTGTATACAAGAACATTGCAGAGCCGTAAAAAATGGGCATAGTAGATACCCCATGACAGATCATTATCGGAGGGAACATCCAAATGATTCAAGTTTCTGTTTTCATGGGATTGATCACATCATGGAAAATGCTTGGGGAAGATATAGGGACTCACTGCTGAGGCAGACTGAGGCCAAGTGGACCTGTCGCCTCAAAACAACACACTAGGGGCATAACACAGATAATGAGCTTCTACATTTCTTGGGATGACACTGTTTTTATGTCAACTTTGAATATATAATAGCAGCATTTATGTTGGGAAGGGGCAGATAAGACCGATTGTAGAGGAAAGTGCACTAATTACTTTGGTTGGGTTAACTGTCCCCAAGAGGAACTGTGCTTTATTTATGTGGGTTTGGCCTCTCTATTTATTGTAGGGTATCTCCTTTGTAGATTGAGAATATGATCACTGATACCCCCTTTTTTTGGCTTGTATGAATCCAGGCATATGTGAAACTTTCTTTGGGTCTCGATGGAAATATTGTGCAATCCGACGCCTTTATGGTTAAAAGGGGCTTTTGCCTGATAGGATTTGGAATTGATGACTAATTGATTTTCTGAGTTTGATTTTGGTGAATATGTGGAGCATGCGTAATTGGGGGAGGGGGGAAACTTGACATTTTAGGGCATATCCAAAAATGTATTCTGTGAATTTTTTGATTAATAAGACTCTTGCGTGGTGAAAACAGCAGAATTTGATATTACTCACTTTGCTGGAATTTTTAATTGTTACCCTCTATATGTGATTAAGATACTGTTGCAAAGGCATGTTATTGTAGATGTCTCGCTTGTTGATTGTGCTGTGTTAGTTGGAGGGTCTACCGGGTATAATGTTGGGTGGACACTGTTACATCATAGACGCTGCGGCAGGCAACATATTCCACTCCCATTTTTTTGTTTAATATGAATGACTGGAATCATGTTCGTCAACATAGTTAAGGCTTATGCGGGAACGGTTATTCTGTATATGGGATAAGAAGATTGCCAATAGGGTGTTTTACCTATTCCTCTTTACTGATGGTGGGTACTTAAACATATTGGGCCAGATGTACGACCCTATTTTGCATGCGCAAACGGGTTTGCGACCTGTTTGCGCATGCAAAAGTACACAGGGCCATGTACAATCCCTAAATAGTGAGCCGCAATTTATTTGCGACTCGCTATTTAGGAATTGCGAGTCGCTATTAGGAAGGGGCGTTCCCTTCCTAATAGCGACCGCAAAGCCATGTATGAATGTTTTGCGACCGCAATTGCGGTCGCAAAACACTCGCAAATTAACACCCTCTTCAAGAGGGTGGTAATGGAGTCGCAAATGGGAAGGGGCCCCAAAAATATTTTCTAAGTGCAGGCAGTGGTCCCAGGGACCTTTAAGGAAAACGGGCTGCATTAAAAAAAAAACTACTTTATTTAAAAGCAGTCCCAGACATGGTGGTCTGCTGAGCCCAGCAGGCCACCATCCCTGGGAGGGCCTGTCATTCCCAATGGGCTCGCAAATTGCGAGAGGCTCATTAATATTCATGAGCCTCGCAATTTGCGACCCCCATTGGGAATCGCAAACAGTGTTAAATACACTGTTGTACATGCCAAATAGTGCCTCACAAATTGCGAGTCGCAAATGCGATGCAATTTGCGAGGCTCCATTTGGCAGGTCGTACCAGTCTGGCCCATTGATTTTTAAACGTATGGTTCATTTCGCACTACGAAATTGAGGACATTTGAAAATTGACTCTAAATTATTACCATGCATTGCATAAAGGAGGAAGTTTGTGAGTAACCAACTTTTCTCCAGAGTTCCTTGACTAACAAATTGAATAGGAATCATGTTTGAATATTGGAATGGAGGCTGACTGAAAATATAGGTGTTGCGAAGGTCCCCTAGAATGGATGATCTAGTGTTTGGACCAACTTTCTTTTTTTCTTTTTTCCGTTTTCAAAAACCTTTATTAAGGGTATAAGGCGTTAACACACAGCATGGTGCCTACATCCCTCAGGGGGCCGGCATTGCAAGGCAATATATTACACTGCGGTGTAGGTGGGGGAAAAGTATACACAGCAAGCCGCCTACAACCACATCGGGCCGGCCGCGTTAGTGGGGATCAGAACCAGCCGTGGTGGCAAATAAGTGTTTCGGCATTTTACTTTTACATAGACTAACAAAAAACCAACAATGCCACTTCTCTGTATAATGTAAGCAGGCTATGCCCAGAGGCGTTTACGCATTCAGCTCAGTGATCCTTGGGAGAGCAGTGCCTAGTGACCCGTGTCTCCCCAGAGAAAGTGTGTGGCCGCCAAGGTGGCGCTACTTTCCCATTAGGCCATATTTCCCGAAGATGTTCCTCCGCTGGTGTTGCGGAGGGAAGCGCTGGGGTCCGCGGTGGAGGCGTGTTCCAATAGGTATGCATGGAGGGGTCCCCATATGTCTCGTGGGCGGGAGGAAGGGGGTAGGAGCTCTGCGTAAGTGTATAGTTGTTCTTGACAATATATAAGATCTTGTATCCACTCCTTAAATTTAGGTGCCCTCCCTCTGCCCCATCTACAAGCGATTCGCCTTTTGGCGAGGAGGAGTGCAAGGGAAGTATATTTCCGCACTGGGACAGCCAGCGGCTCCGTGTATCCCAGCAGTGCGGTCAGGGGGTCCGCGGGGATGTGAATCCCTGTCATGTTGTCCAGTGCTATTAGTACCTCCCCCCAGAACTCTCGGACAGGTGGACAGTCCCACGCTATATGTTTGAAATCCGCCCCTCCCATTCCACAGCGATCACATGAATCTGTGCCCCGAAGGTGTAGGCGGTGCAAGCGCGCAGGTGTGTGATAAAGGCGATGAATATATTTATAATGAATGATCCGAAGACGGCTGCTAGCAGAAACATTACCAGTTTGTCTACAACAGTATTCCCATTGCTCATCGGTGAGGGTATGCCCCAGTTCGTCTTCCCATCGTCTCCTTGCAGTGAGGGGGGCATATGGTCTGTCTTTCTGGACCGTGCGGTATAATAGTGATACCACGTGTGTGGGCGTTATCTGTTGTAAAAGGGCGTGTAAGGGGGACATGACAGGGGGTTCATGTGGGAAGTCGGGCGTTATGGCTTTCATGTTTTGACGTAGCCTGATATAGTAAAATCTTTCTAAAAAAGTAGGCGTGGTGGGGCCAAAGAATTCCTCACTAGAGCGAAACTTGCCCCCAGCATACAGTTGTCCCCAAGTTTGGATAGATAGTTTGTGGAGAAGCCGGCGAAAGCCTCCCTCTTGTGTGATCGGGAGATCCCGTCTCCCGGGAAGTGGGAGGAGGGGGGAGTATAGCAGTGCACACTGTACGAGAGTAGCCAGATCACGCCAGGCACTAATGGTGCATTGTACCGTGGTGGAGGCAAGATGTCGTGGGGTTGCCGGGGAACTTAAATATGCCGAACACGGGGTCGGGCGCATATATGCATCTTCAATCGCAAGGTGCGGCATGTAGGGAGGGGGATGTATCCAGTATGAGGCAAAGTGTGCTTGGGCGCAGATGAAGTATAATTCCAGCTCTGGTATTTCAAAGCCTCCTTCGCTGAAGGGTCTTGTGAGGGTGTCCCATCGCAATCTAGCCTGCTTCCCTCCCCACGTGAGTCGTATGAGCTGAGTTTTTATTGCCGCAAAGAAGTGTCGGCTGGGGGCGTAAGGGATGTTGGTGAACAGATAGAGCAGTTTGGGCAATATCACCATTTTTATAAGGGCGGTTCTGCCAGCCAGGGACAGAGGTAGTGCTATCCATCTGGTAATCTTTTCGGTGATGAGGTCCAGCGCGCGTCCGTAGTTGGCCTTCATCAGTTCCTCTCGGTTGCGGGAGACCACTATGCCCAAATAAGTGAGTGTGTTGTCACACCATTTGAGGGGGTAGTCTGGTACGAATGGGAGAGTGGCTTCGGTGAGGGGATATATCTGGGACTTCCCCCAGTTTATGTTGACTCCGGAGAGGCGTCCAAAGAGGATGAGCAATCTAAGAATCGGGTTGAGGCTTATTCCCGGGTCTTGTATGTACAGGGTGAGGTCATCCGCGTATAAGGAGATTAATATTTGCCTTTCCGGATAGATGAGGGCGTGGTCTCGAAAGTGCTGTCGGATTTTTGCAGCGAGAGGCTCGATAGCCAGGGCAAACAGCAGGGGCGAAAGAGGGCATCCCTGCCGCATGCCTCTGGCCACCGAGAATGGGGACGAGCGCTCCCCATTCACCATCACCGTGGCCCGCAGGCCGGTGTACAATAAATCTATCCACGCCAGGAACGGGGGGGGAAAGCCCATGCGTTGTAGTACAAAGGCCAGGTAGTCCCATTCAAGGGAGTCAAAGGCCTTGGTGGCATCTAAAAAAACAGCAGCAGCGTTCGCTTCTAGGTCAATATCCTGAAGCACCGCAAATAATGTGCGAAGGTTGTGAGACGTGCTCCTGTTGGGCACAAATCCCGATTGCTCAGGTAGGACTAATTTGAGCATAAGAGGACTGATGCGATTTGCGATTAGTTTGGCTAGGATTTTAGCGCCAACATTGATGAGGGACAAGGGTCTGTAGGAGTCACACTGCGTGGTCGGTTTGCCCGGTTTCGGTAAGGAGATGATGAGTGCTTCCCGCATTGTTTGTGGGAGAATGCCCGATTCTCGGGCTTCTTCGTACACGTGCCGCAGCACAGGGATGAGCAGATGGCGAAAAGTTTTATAAAATTCCGCCGGGAAGCCATCCGGTCCTGGAGCTTTGCCAGACTGCAGTTGCATAATGGCGGAGGTGATCTCCTCATCCTCATAGTGAGTGAGAAGGAAGTCTCTCTGACCCTCCCCTAGCCAGGCAATGGCGGTGTCTTCGAAGAAGGGAGTGAAGTCCATCGGGTGTGTTCTGTGTGTTTTGTATAAATTTGCGTAGAATCGCTTAAATGTCTGCACTATGTCCGGGGTGTCCCTGTGTTTTTGGCCATCCTCATCTTCAATTTCCAGCACAGTGTTGGAGAACCGGGGGGGGGCGGATCATGGAGGCCAGCGCTTTGCCCGGCCGTTCTCCCTCACCATAGCAGCGCGCCTGATGGTATTTGCCTCTAAATTTGCATTCTCTGGCGGCCGTCTCCTGGTATTCTGTTATCAGATCACGTAGGCGCGCCTGCAAGCCAGGGGTGGGCGTCGTTTGCAGCTGTAGCTCCGTCTGCTTGAGTGCGAGCTCTAGCTTCCGAAGTGTGTTTCGGATGTCTTTTAGCACCCCCCCGCTTTTAGCGATGCAGATGCCCCGTATGGTGACCTTAAAGGCCTCCCAGACCGTGGAGCACTGGGGAACCGAGTTATCATTGCGTGGGAAAAAATCCGATATTTCTTGTTCCAGCTCTGTCTTAAAAACGGGATCCAGCAGTGTCTGCGGGTTGAGGCGCCAGTTCAGGTAGGGTGAGTCAGCATGAGGTGGAGTGAGGGTGAGGAGGACAGGCGAGTGGTCCGAGTACATGCGCGCTAGGTGAGACGCGTGTACCATCCAGGGCGCCAGCCCTTTAGTAAGGAGCCAGCCATCTATGCGCGACCAGGAAGAGTGGGCAGTGGAGAAGCAGGAACCTTCCCGAGTCTGGGGATGGAGCGTACGCCACGCGTCTATGAGATCATGATCTCCCGCAATGTTCTTGAGGGTGTAGTGTGCGTTAGAGTAGTGGTGGGGATGCGGGTGCGATCTGTCCAGCTCCGGGTTTAAAGTGACATTAAAGTCCCCTCCCACACCAGATGTGTGGAGCCTATATCTAGTATTTTGCCCCAGAGCACGCGGAAAAACTCCGGATCATCAGTGTTAGGTCCATAGCAGGAGACAAGGGTGATGGATATGGCGGATAGTTGTCCCCAGAGAATGCTGTAACGACCTTGGGGATCTCCGTATGAGCCCATGGGGATGTAAGGGAGTGTGCGCTTCACCAGGATGGCGGCACCTCGGGCATATGAGGAATAAGACGAGAAGCAGCGGTGAGCTGCCCACCGCGTCGCAAATGTGGTGGGCGTAGCAGAGGTGAGGTGTGTTTCTTGAAGCATTGCACAGTGAATATTATGGCGGTCTAAATACGCTAGTATGTGGCGGCGTTTGCGCGGGTCTCCCAATCCTCGCACATTCCAGGTTAGGAAATTATACTTCGGGGGGTCAGGTCGGGTCCCCATGGCAGGCGCAAGAGCGAGGAATGGTGGAGCGTGTGCAGCGCGCGTGCAAGTGTCGTGGCGTGGGCATTGGCATGCAGAGCAGTATTATAACAAGTGGCAACGAACATTCCCAGTTGTCCTCCCCCCCCCACAACGACAGCCCAAACCTGTCGTGATGATTCCTACCCTCCTCCCCATAGTCCCCAATTAGCCCGGTCCCAACAGGGGACAAGGGGCGCAACAATTTAAACTTTTCAATCTCAAGCAGCGTAGGGTTCACCTGGGTGGGTAGCAGATAAAGGGCGACCGTTCACCCCTTGTGTCAACAAGGGTGCTCGGGGGTAAAAAGTAGATCTCTTCTCCAAGCCATGGCAGGCTGGCTGCTTCTGACAGCTGTGTATTCGAGTCAGAGTAGCTTGAAGGTGCCTGGACGGCATGTTGCGTAGAAAGGGGGCACAGGGGGGGTCAGTCCATCCCAGAGCACCCCACATAAAGATGCGGATAGGTACTGTCATTCTACATCTGATAGATCACCCTCCTCCCCAGTGCATCCGGAGGGGGGTGTGCGATTGTTCGCTGTTTTTGGTAGAGTCTTTAAGAAATCCTGGACATGCTGGGGGTTTGTGAAAAAATGCTGCTTCCCTGAGTGAGTAATCTTGAGGCGTGCCGGGTAAAGCATAGCATAGTCTATGTTCAGCTGCTGTAGTTTTTTCTTTACCGCAAGGAATTTTCTGCGCCCCTCCTGTACAGCCTGCGTGAAGTCCGGATACAGGGAGACTTCAACGCCATCAAAGTGAACTTTCTTGTGCTCTCTGGCAAGGCGAAGGGCTGCATCGCGGTCCCGGTAGTTGAGGACTCTCGCAATGATGGGGCGAGGGGGAGCTTTAGGGGCAGGTCGGGAGGCCAGCGATCGGTGCGCTCTTTCCACAATGAACACTGGGGAGAACGATTCTCTACCGAAGGCGGCCACGAGCATATGCTCCACATATTCCTCCATTTTTCCCTTAGCGGTAGACTCCGGCACACCTAGGATACGCAGATTATTACGCCTAGAGCGCGATTCCAAGTCCTCATTTTTTGCCTCTATTAGTTTTAGGATCTTCTCCATGCCCAGCGTTTTGGTGAGTGTCGTGGCAGAGGCATCATCTAGGTCGGATATGCGTTGCTCTCTACCCTTGAGCCTCTCCTCGTATTGGTCACTTTTATAAGCCAAATGGTCTATGCGCGCGTTCATAGTGTCCATCTTCGCCTCTATAGACGTTAGGCTGGATTGTATTCCCAGGAGTATAGCTTTTAGGTCGTCGGTGGATGTGGGTTGTTCCACGGGTGGGGGCTGCGCGCCCTCCATGTCCGCCTGGGACCGCGTGACCTTTCGGGCTTCAAAGGTTAATTTAGGCTGTTTGTTATCAGTACGGCCCATTGAAGTGAGAGAGGCCGCAGCGAGGCGAGGATCCCTCTTGTGGATCAGAAGCGCAGTTCCGCCGTGAAACCAAGGTGTTGGTGAGTATTCCCGGGCGCCCGCCCCAGCTCCAGTGGGCTCCGCCGGCGCGAGTGTGGGGGGGAGACAAGCAGGATCACTCCAATCCGCGTGCGGTACAGGCCCTTCTGCTTCCCAGGCCGACCTCCCGCAGCAGCGGCTGGGTGTCCCCCCCGGAGAGCAGCACGGCGGCCGGTCCGCAATTGATATCGTCCCAAGGAGGGGGTGGGGGGCGGCCAGGCAGTAAAATCAGGTATGCCGCGTATCCCCGACGTCCGGCAGGCACTACGTCGCTCTTTTGGCCCTCGGGTCTTCCAGCGGTGCAGTCCCCTTTGGGCCCCAGGCAAGGTCAGCAGTACATGGATCGCTCAGTCGCCGCAGATCCCCTCCCAGGCCTCCGGGTAGTAGAAAGGCGCAGGGCCGCCGAGCAGCACAGAGGCGCTCCACCGCCCGCCGCAGCACCAAGGGTCTCACTCCAACTAAGGCGCGCTCTCACCTCAGTGTGCAGAAGGCGGCGGCCGCGCCTCCGCGTCCGTCCGTCCCCGTCGCGTACACCCCACAGAGTCCCAGGCGGCGGGCCGGAGCAGCCGCACAGCAGGCCGCCTCCCGCGAGCGGACGCCGGCAGGTCGGACCACAGCAGCAGTCAGATCAGGGGGCACAGCGTGGAGGTCCCCGCACAGCACAAGCAGCACCGCGGGGGATCGTCAGCGACCTCAGCGCAGTGCGGTGTGTGATCGACGATCTCGCCAGGCGTCTTCAGGGCCGGTCAGCTCCAACCATTGCGTCCGCCATTTTGTGGTGATCCGGCGCTGCGAGATGACAGGTTGGTGTTTTCCCGGTAGTGAGCCGGGAGCGGCGGACTGTGGTCGGGGGAGAGTGCTATCCCACCACGCTATTTCTTAGCCATACAGGGCTGGATTAGAGGAGGATTCCTTACGGATTGCTGCCCGAGCGGCAGGAGCCTCACAGAGGTGCGGCCATCTTGCTTGGCGCCCTCTAGCGCCCCCCTTTGGACCAACTTTCATATAAGACACTGGGGGGGTCGAAAGCAGGTAGGACGGATTCCAACATGTCTGTCGCATTGTACGCAAAATCTGTTCCTTCGAGAGGTGGGGTAACAATTCTGTTATGGCAATTTGAATGGGCATCAGCACACAGGTGGGTTACGTTGTTAGTGATTACTGGGTGAACTTAAAAGTGCTTCGAATTGGGAAAAAATATGTTTGCAATACACCGGGTTTGGGACGAGAGGCGCAGACACTGATTCAGGTGAGACTGGGCATCACTTTGGACTCTGACGGTGTGGGAGGGTATTTACATACAGTAGGTCCCCTGAAGGATATGTACATATGTTTATGCCCAATATTTTTATGCTGGTCATTAGATCCACTCTAACTGTGGTGAAAATTGATATTTGCTTGCCTCAAGGGGATACGTTTGTGGTGCAGGCGAATAGCATTTAGCGACCCATGGGGACCGAGATCAGGGGCATGATTACGCGGACAAAGGGACCCCTTTTGTGTATAATTTGTATTGGATAGCCCTCGTACAGGGGGGAAGACGTGTATGGGATTGAATGGTGGTACTTGTGGCATGAGCACGGGACGCAAGCTCTAAGTGTGTTGGGAAAATCATAAATCACTTTTGATTTAAGTGGATGCCAGCTAGCGGCTCATGAGGACCAATTGGACTCGGGGCATGTTCACACAGGCAAAGTTATGTCATACATGTGTACTTTTTCACTGAGCGACCCTTATAAAGTGGAGGGCAACATGCACGTATGGGATCGATATGGTGGTGAGTGTGGCATGAGTACAGGACAAGAGTCCTTACCCTGATGGGGGAATCATGAGGCTTTTGAAGCATGCCGCATTTGTGGTGTGGGTTTGTGATTATGTCTGCGTGACGCAAGAGCCGCTTGACCTCGGATGAGACCTGAATCTATTTGAGCTCCTCTTGTTGGGTAGAGTGATTAGACTAGGGGGTAGTTATCTACTCCCCCTCTTTCCAACTTTTTCGACATTCTGAGTGAGAAAGCATGATGATAAGATACATATTTGGGACGGAATTATTTTGCGGGTGACATTGGTGCAACAGGCATTCTGTGATTGTGAGGTTAACCACTCAGGCATCCTAAGTATGTGTTACTTCTCTAAATATGTCTGCTGCGACACACAATGTTATTTGGCCCTTGATCAAGTTATGATTCAAATCATGGCGTGATTGGATTTGGATGATAACATATTTATAAAATAATGATGCATAATAGCTGAGCACTTAAATATGAATTTAATTCCCCTAGGTGTCAACTGTGGGGAACACTGCTACCCCACTGTAATATGGATGAGTACAGTGTTGCAGTATTAAATTGTACCTATTGAATAAAGTGACTTCTTTCGAAACCTGATATTGAAAGAACTTAAAATCATACGGTATGATGCCTCTACATTAATAAATAGGGCAATAGGAATTGATTAGTAATTCGAATTGACTGAAAATATTATGCCTACAGAATATAGAATCCCTTCTTTTCATTGTCGTTATACATGCTGGTGCGCCAAAGGCAAGCCCGTCTGCGCCCGTCCGCACACCGGCCGCGCACAGCGCCAGCCATGCTGCCCGATTGGGGAGGTATGAGGCAGCAAACAGGAGATACCGCTACACAAACAAACAACTACGTGATATAGGTGAGATTGGAGGTGGGGTGGGCGAGTACAAGATTGAGGAGACTGCAGGGCCAGAGTCGGATTTTGCTAGAAGGGACACCCTTAGGTGTGGTTTGCTTAACGTTAGATCCTTGTCTAAGCACCACTTGGAGACTCAATTGTTATTGGAAACCCATGACCTAGATGCACTGTTTATGACAGAGACGTGGACACACCCTGGCTCAGATTTGGAGCCAGGGCTGGCCTGCCTACTGGGATACAAAGTATTCCATAAGCCGCGAATTAGTGGCAGAGAAGGTGGAGTAGGGATTATTTTTAAAGAAGTATGGGATTTTGCCCCAATGGACATTGATGAGATAGAGGGCATCGAACTTTTAGGATTTTCGTTAAAGGGTCTTAAAGGACATGTGCTGACCGGCATAGTTTGCTACAGGCCTCCTGGGGCAGCCAGTCCTCAACAACAGCAGGCGCTTATTGAGGTCCTTAGTAATATGGCGCTTACCCACTCCAGACTGCTTATCGTGGGAGATTTTAACCTGTGGCTAAATGGGAATCTGGACTCAGGCTACAATAATCACCTCCAATCCTGCGAGAGTCTAAACCTGCAACAATGGGTCACTGAGCCTACACACAAGGGAGGACATATACTAGATTTAGTTTTTTTTCGAAAAGCAGACTATAGGAGCAGTGGACATCCTACCGGTGGGTTGGTCTGACCACCACCTGATCAAATTTCGGGTATATAACACCAGGATGAACATTCCGACCATTAGTGAGGCGAGGAATTTTCTAAGTAGGGACTGGAAGGGGCTCCTGAAAAAGGCAACGATATCCCTGTATTTCTCATTAACGAGTGTTTTGATGCAGATAAGCAGGTGGAAGAGAACTATGCAGCTTTCTGTGAACAGATAAATATTAGGCTCGACCAGATTGCCCCTTTAAAAAGTCATAAAAAAACAGGTAGACCTTCAGCCCCATGGTATAATAAAAAATTACAAAATCTGAAACAGGGCTGTAAGCAGGCGGAGAGGAAGTGGAGAAAGGTATATGCAGTCGAGGATAAAACCGTCTGGAAGGCGGCAATAGTTAACTACAAAAAATAAATTTTTATAGCAAAAGCAGAGTACTTCGCAGACACCATTTTGAAAGCGCCAAATAGCACTAAAAGTATCTTCAAATAGTGAGTGATATTGCCAACCCGGACTGTTCAAAAAACAAGATTCAGACTACTCAGGATATTTGTGATAGTCTAGCAACCTTTTTTGAGGACAAGATCAGTAAAATCATCGATGGACTCAAAATGGGCAACATGACTGAGGAATTACTACATGCGAAGAAGAAGAGATGGGCAGGGGCGGATAACCCGAACTCCTTAGACCACTTTGAGATACTCTCGGTGGAGGACTTCAATAGAGTGGCTCTGGGTGTCTCCTCAGGATGCCCTATGGACCCACTACCACACAAAATTTGGAAGGAACTGGGCCCAGAACTCTTCCCGATACTCCGGCGGATCTGTAATCAATCCTTGACTAGCGGGTCAGTGCCGACCTGCTGGAAACAAGCCTTGGTGACACCTCTCTTGAAAAAAGCAACGCTTGATCCAGCTTGCCCAAAAAACTATAGACCCATCTCTCTCCTACCCTACCCGGTTAAGATTCTAGAGCATCTGGTTAGTAAGACACTCTCCCAGTTCCTAGAAACCAATAACATACTAGAGGACGTGCAATTTGGTTTCCGTCCTGGTCATGGAACGGAGACTGCTCTGGTGACCATGATGGACGATCTTCGAATGCGAGCAGACAGGGGACAATCTGCTATATTGATTTTGCTTGACCTGTCTGCCGCATTTGACACGGTTAACCATGAGATCCTTCTAGCCAGACTCGAAGAGGCCGGGGTAGGGGGCACAGCTCTGAAGTGGTTCCAATCTTACCTATTTAATAGGCGACAGGCAGTGGCCCTCCCCCTATCAATCTGAGTTCACCAACATCTTGCACGGTGTCCCTCAGGTATCTGCGATTAGCCCAATATTGTTCAACATCTATATGAGCCCTTTGATTGCTGTCATAAGGGCTCACAATGTCAATCTTGTGAACTACGCAGACGATACACAGCTTATCCTGTCTCTAGAGGGAGATCAGTCCATATCTCTGGAAGACTTCCACGCATGTATGCAGGACACTGCACATTGGCTGAGAGAGAACTCTTTACAATTTAATGCCGATAAGACAGACGTCCTACACTGTGCAGCCGGGAAGGTTCCCCCTCTACTTCCAATTAATTTTTGGCCCATTCCTACGGCCACCCCACTGGCTCCCTCCGAGACGGTGCGTAACCTGGGAGTTATGTTTGACGGTAAACTGACCATTGACACTCAAGTGAAGAAAACAGTTGGGAGCTGTTTCTCCCTTATTAGAGTACTCCGGAAGATTCTCCCGATGCTATCAACACAGGCCAGAGTGCTGATAGTAAGAAGTACTATCCTGAGCAGGCTGGATTACTGCAATGCCTTGCTGCTGGAGTCCCCAAGATATCTGACTGAGAGACACCAGAGAATACAGACAATGGCGGCTAAGCTAGCCTTAATGAGGCCACAACGCTCATCTGCCTCTCAGACTCTTTCGGAACTGCACTGGCTCCCAGTATTGCAAAGGATACAATTTAAGTCGCTTTGCATAGTGTTCAAAGCTCTGCACAGTGCTGGACCTAAACCAATGCAGAACAAATTTGCATGGTATGCCCCCACCCGGAGCCTACGTTCTTCCTCCGCTAAACTGGTGAAAGTGCCCAGATTCAGAAGAACAAAATCAGGAGGTAGGGCCTTCAGCACCGCAGCAGCACGGCTCTGGAACAAACGCCCACCTGAGATCAGGCAGTTGGAAGATCTTCTTAAGTTCAGAAAAAGGATAAAGACATGGCTATATCCCAGAGCTTGACCCCTACCGCTTTCCTAATTCCTCTTTTGCCAACTTTGTTCCACGTCATCTGTGATCAGTTGGGCACACCTATCATAGCGCCAGGGTACCCGTAGGGTGATAGCGCACTTTATACGTGTCGATAATAATAATAATAATAATGCTCACACTCAGGATATGCTGGTTTATATGTTCAGTCCTAGGCCATATGATTGGTTTGGGTGGAGGGGGATGTTGTTGGGCAGGGCCCATTCTTCTTGGGATTTCTTGCGTACACTCTCTGACATGGGTTTGATTATATTCAAAGATTATGTGGTCCTAATGGTAAGACTGCCGTTTTTAATTATTTGTCCTATTAAAATTGAATCTATGTTATATGTAGTCTTTCTATGTGGAATTATTTGTTGTATTTTTTGTTTTTGTATGTCCTTTATGTATTATTTACAGGCCTGAGGAAGTTCGACGTTCTTGAATGAAACAAATTGGTTATTGCCTTTGCTGTCTTTATGGAAAACTTTGAAACGCGCTAAAGAATGATGTAAAAATATATGGTATTGTGGAATAACCATTCTTTGGGTACACCATTCCGTGTTATGATCTTCAATAAGTTAAAACCTCTTGGTGAAATCAGAACAATGAGAAAAACCAACACAGACATAGCAGACCTGACGCAGGACTCCCAGGCCCAACTACCAAGCTAAGAATGCATTTGTTTGGGGGGGAGTCACACTCTAAATATCCCCCCCCCCAACACTATGCCCATGCGCATGATCTTTTATCCTGACAGCATTAAAGGAAGTGACATTATTGAAGTTAAAATATCTACTATCAGTAATAATCAATGATAAAGGACATTACAGTAAGTAAACGTACATTTTGGGGACCAACCAATGATTAATTACTATTCTTTAATGCTATTTCGGGGTGCAATCATGAAAACTAGGAGCACAACCATAAGAGCCCAAGAGCACATCAAAGACCAGCTACAATCATTAAACTCCCAAAAAGGTTCCAATCAGTAGATAAAAGCTAAAGGTAATGTGCCTAGACAGTCTCAAGTGCCCAAATACTACCCCAACAGACCAAACAGAATCTCTATGTGCTACAGCAAAACTAGGTCTGGGTGAAAGTTATATTACTCTGCTGTAATCTGCTTCATTTCGTGCTACACTTGTTGCACACAAATCATGGAATTTTGCCAACACCACTTAGCATAATTGCGCACCAATCCCAGTAAACATTTATAGTAAATGCACGGGAACAACATAACCTGAGCAGCTGTTTTTCACAGTGCTTTTGTTGATTTGCATTTTTTAAAGCAAGAACACTTGCGTCAACAGTTGAGAAGAGGGTGCATTTTGTGCTAAAAAATAGCATAAAATGCACAATTAAGTGAAAGCAAAATTTGCTAATTTGCCATACCGCTAAGTAAAACCAATATATGCACATGCATAAACCCAAAATCCTAATGCTGGGCATTATGTGTGCAGGCCCCTTGCTCTTTTCGATCAAAAACAATCTAGCCCCATGCATGCATGCCTTTATCAAAGAAACAGCCTCCCAGTTCAGACAATATTCAATCTCTGTCCTTTTCACACCACCACTGACTGCACACAAGGACACCAGTGTGCCTGCTCTGGGACAGGCATGTTTAGCTTGATAAAGGTTTTGGGTAGCATACACCTTGACTAGGGCTACTACTCATAAGAATTGCTTGTCTTTATATACGTGAATATTATTCAAAACGAGCTCCACAATACTGGCTCCATGCCTGATTTTCAGGCTAACCATTGACTGACCAAATGATCTGCATTCAGATGAAGTTCATATACATTTATTTAATGGAAATATCATAACAATCTGGCAAGGATCCTGCCCTCTTGGATCTAGTTGGACCACCCTGATATATACCAATTATGTATGTCATGTATATAGTGCATGCTACAAACTGAAGTGCCTCTTGGCACATCATTTATAGGTGTTAAAGAACAGACAGACAGAATGTTCTTGATCTCAGAAAGGTGAAAGGCTGATTCATCACTGACAAAGACACCCTCTACTGTCCTATGCTCTGTCATACGGCTTCGGGCCACTGTAAAAACACGGTACCATTACACCACAGTAGCAGTGCTCACTTTATAGATTGAAGTGACTCACCTTCATAGAACTCAAACTGTGGCTGCATGCTAGACACAGATTTAGGTAGTCATGTTTATAGGTCTGAACTACAGCATCAGCTGCTGAATTCTGTAAATATAACTAGGGTATGGATAAGCATTACAATAAAGAATCCTAAATGCTTATAGTACACATGTTTTAATAAGACTTGATTATCAAAAGGATATTTATATGATTTCACTGACTGACAACCAGTACTGCCGCACATGGGCCACAAGCCAGAGGCATGGGATCCAGAGGTGAAGGCCAGGGGTAGGAAGTTTAACTCTAAAGCCCTCATTACGAATGATCAGTAATCATTTCCGTTACCAGGGCCATCGGAATTAATGAGCCACTCAGCCTGAGAACACCTCCTCCACAATGTGGCAATCTATTTATTTATTTACATTTGAAAAGTTTTATAAAGCGCAAACATGACCCAAACGGGTATCAGAGCGCTGTACAAAGGAACGTACGTTGGCATGAGGTAACAGCACGAGTACAGTACAATATGGAACATAATAAGTACCCGAAAAATAACAAGGTCATGGGGGAGCACAGGGAAGACGAAACAAGAAAAGTGATCCAAGGTATCGGCCCAACTAGTGGGAGCTGTAAAGTTCCAGCAAAGCAGTACATCAAAAGGACAAGTGATGAGAAACAAAATACATTTTGAACACAAGGTAAAAAGACTGTCAAACAGGGGATGGAAGAATGTAATAAAAAGGTACCAAAGAAGTGAGGAAAATAATCCAACCATGTTTTATTTTTTTTAAAAAGACTCATTTAGGTCAAATTGCATAAATAAATCAGGAACTTCCAGTGGGTGGACTACAAGTGACCGCTGTTGTGGTGGAACCAGACGGATGGGCGCATGGATAACACAGGTGGCCTCAAACGTCATGGGCACCAGTGAGAGCACAGCTGTCACTTCTTCACATCTTAAGAAGGTACAAACCGCTAACTGGAGGCAGAAAAGGTCTAATTACATTGTGCAGACATTATTTTTTCCATTATACATAAATTACTGAAAATGATGTTAAGACAAAAAAACTGTTTCATAAGACACGTTTAATGCACATAATAAAACCATTTAACTATGTTATAAAAGATTCCATCGGGAGACATAGAACAGAATATAAAAATAAGAAAGTGCGCCAGAAGCCAGATAGGTCTACAGTTGAGCTCTGCCCAAGTCAGTAGAGGATTATTAAACTAGACATCACAAGGCGTGCAATCTTCTCATTGCGCCTCCTAATTGAATCACTCTCCCAGAAACATGAGTCATTTGTTATCTAGTTACAGGAAAACAGAATTGAGTAGTGTTATAGTGTGGTCAAAATCATTTCCAAATAGGATTTATCGTTGAAAAACAACTCCTGAATGCTCTTATAGGAATGTTCCATGTCTTTGCCCAAGCCAAAATAACAGGATCAGGCTGCAAAAAGTCATACAAATAAACCTCCCGCTGGTATCCTTCAGAGCAGTCAAAACGTTATTATATACTAGAAAATCCCAACTTCTCTACTTGACCAGATTGTGTGATCTTGGGCAAATGACAATTATAAGGGCTGTACCCCTTTACAAATTCAGAAAACTACATTTTTTACTCGTAAATGAATATATTTACGCTGAGGGTTTCATGGAGTAAACTTACTCCTGAGGGTGTGGAGTGGGCATTCCAAAGCAGGAATGCCCTGGAAGTTTGTGCACACCCATAAACATCAACCTTTATGGGTACTTACAAACCATTGTCTCACCATTTACCATCCCGGAAATAGTAAAAAATGCACTGCGGTCAAAGGAATGAATACATTATTTTCCGGTATGGCAAAGGAAAGGGAACACTACCCCAAACTGAAGATGGTGGACGAAGGAGTTTCTCCATCGGGATAAATATTGTGGAATAAAAAAAAAGTAAAAAAAGAATGGAAGTGCATTTGCACAAGCTCAGTTGTTTTTGTTTTCGCAAAAAAGGTAATTTGCTAAACGTTTCCTGGATTACACCTGGAAATCTGTGACGGTGCCGTAATCTGGAGCAATTTTGTAAATTACTGAACCAAATAAAGCTACATCCATGCGAGTTTGTAAACCTCCCGGTAAAGATCATCTAATTTCTTTCTGAATAAGGCCCTATATCCTGCTGTATGTCACTTCCCTGAACTGACTAATACATGTGAAGGACGGAGAGCTCATTCAGTGACAAGTGTGCATTGTATCAGAAAGTCAATCACTCATTCACTCACTCATTCATTCATTCATGTTAAGCACAGTCACTCTACCCACAGTCTATTAGGGCAGTATCAAATCCCTATTCATCTACTAAAATGGGTTGTGCTTTTATATTGTTAACTATATATTGTACGCACTGATGTACACTGGATTCAGCAGGATAATTTAATCTCTTATCTGTACAGGCATTTTAAGCACTGTCCGCCTACAAGCAGCAAAGCCCGTTGCTTGTTTGTCCTTGAAATGTTTTGTTTTGTGGACAGAGTGTGTCTGGAAATGAAAATGCCGAGACTTTCAAATCCTACAGAATATGGTCTTGGGCTGTTTTGGACAACATTGGCCTCTTCGAATTATTGCAAACAATGGATTCTCGTAAAACATGTTTTTATAATATTGTGAAACATTGACACGTCCTACGAGAACGAAACATCACATCTCCGCAATAAAAACAAGCATTGGCATAGCCAATAGGTCTGCCTTTGGGACCTTATAAGTGTTTAGCCATGCAACAGTTGAAGTTGTTGCACCAAGGATATTGTGCTACATAACTAAATACTTATAAGGTCCCAAAGGCGAGAACTATTGGCTATGGCAATGCTTGTTTATTGTTTTAACCATTATCATTTTACTGTAATATAATTAAATTCATATATAAAATTAAAAATATTTGAAATAAAAAAAAAATACAATATTTGGTCTACTTTTGTTTTAACGTCCATCAGATTTAACAATCAAAACTCTATCATATTTTATTTTTTGTAAGCATGCTTTATTTAGACTGTTCTCCTGTTGTGATCAACCTTGAACTTTTGACACACGATACTATAGAAGATCACATGAAGTGCAGTGGCTAATATCTGGCTTATGGGTTGAATGCAGTCCTCAAAATGAATCCCAGTCTAAGAAAGAAAAATGCTTATAATGAAGTTAAGAAAAAATAGATGGAGGGATTTTGATTAAAAGGGAAAATAGTCAAAAAATATTCAGAAGTAAAAAAGTGAAAATAGTAGGAACAACAAATTTTATTTTGGGGAAAAATTGGAAGTGCCAAGGACATATTTGTTAGATATAAACTTTAAGAATGTTTGAATGTATGATGCATGTATCTGATGCTACACAGCATTGCAATAAGAATCCAAAACGCAGTATCAAATTAATATGCTTAGCTGAACATATCAGTCAGGGAAAAGTTCTAATAACAGAAAAGTGCTTCAATAAATACATCTGCTTAGTTCATTTTGTTACATACCACTTCCATTCTCCTGTTTCTAGACATGCCAAAAACACAAATGGAACAGTCATTGATAAAATTGGTCAAAACGACAATTTTCATTGCTGCGCTTGAAAAAAATCTGATCAAATGAAATCAAATATAATGCAATCAGAAGGTGATTTTTTCCATGTTAAAAATCAAAGTGACCGTAAGTTTGACAATAATGCTTCATGCTGCCTGCCTGAGTGTTCTACATGGTAATGCATATCTTGATCCTCTCACAGAAGTAACTACGTCAGTAAGTAGCGATTGCTCAGAATTAACTGTGCAAGTGGAACCAGGCGCTCTTAAATGAAACAAAGTGCAATAAAATTCAGCTTTCCATTGGAAGAGATGAGCCTAAGCCACGGGGCTTGACGGTTGAGGTGCCTCCGGGCGCCACTTCTTAGTTCTCCCTGGGCTCTAATATACTACTGAGGATCCGTGCACTCAACACAGCAATTTTTACAAGCTCAAAACCAGCGGCGCCATGAAGGTAATCTATCTGCGCTCATCACTACACGAGGGGTCCAGACACAAGAGGAAGAAAGAAGAGCAGAGGAAAATGGAAGGGAGTGAAAAAAAGTCAAAGCACTGAGCAAGAATGATGGAAACAAAAGAGCAGCAGTGGCAAAAAACAAGTAAAGGGTATGGCATTTAGATTAAAATAAACTGCAGAAAAAGGACAGCTAGAAAATATAAGAAAATGAGAGGAATGCAAAAAGTAAAACTGCATGAAAGAAATATTGACATATGGAGGAGTCAGAATGTAAAAAAGGGGTAGGATTAACCAGGTACAACAGAATGAAAAGAGAGAAAAATCTGCAAAAAACAAAAGGCGAGGAAAACGAGTCTGCAGAGACAAATGACCCTTAGTTTAAAATAAGGGGCATGGTAGGAGAGAATATGGAATTAATGAAAATATTAAGCCGCAGAAAAATATACAGGCTCTTTAAATTGCCGGCTATTATTTCAGTGAGATGCCACATGGAATTAGTACCTACTGAAGGCGGGTTGCGAAGCTGGGAAATGGATATATTTCTTAAACCTTAATAGTAAAAAGGCTGCTTGTAACTCAAGTCACGTTGGAATGCGTGTAATGAATGCAACGAAATAAATAGCTTATTCTTTTAACACGCAATCAATCAATCAATCACAGAATTTGTAAAGCGCACTACTTACCCGCGAGGGTCTCAAGGCGCTGAGGAGAAAAAAGGGGGGGGGGGGTGCTGCTACTGGTCGAACAACCAGGTCTTGAGTAGCCTCCTGAAGGTCAGCAGGTCTTGGGTCTGTCGTAGGCTTAGTGGAAGGGTGTTCCAGGTCTTGGCGGCGAGGTGGGAGAAGGATCTGCCGCCGGTGGTAGTTCTTCGAATGCGAGGGACGGTGGCGAGGAGAGGTCGGCGGAGCGGAGTTGGCGGTTGGGGACGTAGAAGAGAGTCGTCTGTTGAGGTAGGCTGGGCCAGTCTTGTGGAGTGCCTTGTGTGCGTGGATGAGGAGTTTGAAGGAGATTCTCCTGTCGACGGGGAGCCAGTGCAGGTTCCTCAGGTGGGGGTGATGTGGCTGTGGCGTGGTACATCGAGGATCAGGCGTGCGGAGGCGTTTTGTATGCGTTGCAGTCGCTTGATGAGCTTGGCCGGGGCTCCCGCGTAGAGGGCGTTCCCATAGTCAAGTCTGCTACTGACGAGGGCCTGGGTGACTGTTCTTCTTGTATCTGTCGGGATCCACCTGTAGATCTTGCGAAGCATGCGGAGGGTGTTGAAGCAGGAGGAGGAGACTGCGTTGACTTGCTTGGCCATGGAGAGCGTTGAGTCGAGGATGACTCCCAGGTTGCGTGCGTGGTCGGTGGGTGTCGGGGCTGCTCCCAGCGTCGTTGGCCACCAGGAGTCGTCCCAGGCTGAGGGGTTGGAGCCGAGGATGAGGACCTCTGTCTTCTCCGTGTTCAGTTTTAGTCGGCTGATCTTCATCCAATCGGCGACGGCCTTCATTCCTTCATGGAGGTTGGATTTGGCGGCGAGGGGTCCTTGGTGAGGGAGAGGATCAGTTGAGTGTCGTCGGCGTAGGAGATTATGTTGAGGGTCGTGCTGTCTGGCGATCCGTGCGAGCGGGGCCATGTAGATGTTGAACAGTGTTGGGCACTACGCCGACCTGGCAAATTCACACATTTACGCCAGCATTCCATTACTCTGTTCTCTTAAGACGGTAACTTTCCTTAAGCTCCACAATTTATTAAAGTCATACTAGACATGAATGACCGCTAAACCCCTTTTTGAAACTAGCATTGGCCGCGCGGCCGTGCGAGACGCGCTCTGTGGTGGGGGAGGGTGGAGGAGCAAGTGACATCAAAGGCAGATGACCTGGAGCATGCGAGGAATGCGCGTTACTCTGCGCGTACTCGCATGCTCTAGGCCAGCCAAAAGTTGTGGTCGCATTTCTGCAAGCCCACACTACAAAATGTCTCGCCCAGAGCCAGCGCTGAAGCGCTGGCTTTCAGGGCGAGACCTAAAAGCACACAAAGGGGTATATTTTCCTAGACTTCCAATACTGTTGTCTTCACCGGCTATGCCTTACAACATTTTGACTATTGGACTTTGTTTTATTACCACCGCAGTTAGTATCAGACTGTCAGTGACTTTGGTAAATGACTTAAATTAATCCTTAACAGATTTAAACAACTAGCCCGAGACTACTAGACATCTATTGAGGACTTAAGGTTTCTTAACACCACTACGAAACTGTGCCCCAATCATAACGTGCCCTTGTGGTGGTAGCAGGTGGTGCCAACTATGGCTGGTACAAATTTTAATTATGCTGGCAAAAATGCACAATTTCCCAATTTGCAATTATGCGAATTTCCCGAAATTGTGTATTACGCAATTTTGCATAATTTTTCTATGCAAGATCGCAAGACATTTATTGCTCGAACTAGTCTCCTGTTGGCATCTTGTGAGACTTTTTTGACCCGAAGGATGTGCTTGCACGAAAAACAGTCATGGGAGACTCTGGCAAACCACATTTTGCCTTAAAGCAGAATTTTGTCACATTTTTATAGAATTGAATGTTGTAAATATTTCTGGAATCACGCACAATTTGAAGGAAATAAATGAAGAGAATCTGCCCACCCTTAAATGCTAGGTCATCCTTTACATAAAATTGTAATAGTACCATGAGTGAAGAATTGCAATACAAATTAAACATGGGCCAAGAAATTTAAAAAATAAGAAAAAATGTTTCCAAAATCTAAGATCTAGAGCGCTTGGTAAGAGCAAGATTGTTTTTCAGGCCTTTCACAATAACTTCAGATAAAGGCCATCAGCACGAAGAGCCTGCAGGCCTAGGAGAGATTGATGAGGATTGTCCCTGGTACAGAAATAACAGGATCTGGTGGTTTACATTCTGCCTGGTCTCCAGTGTTTAACAAACATTTGTTGTATGGAGAAATGTGTTGTTTACTAATTATTGGATTCCTCTAAACCACGAAGAGGTCTCCCACCTTGAATGAGTCCCACGGGACAGCTGTGTGTTTACTAAAACTATTTCAGGATTTCATTTGTTGGCATGCATCTAATGATTACACATTTTTTTTTAAAGAAACTGGAAACCTAATATACATTGTTTATGCCTTCTGTCCTATTTTATCCATTCTCTTTCCCAGTCTATTTTTTGTTGGACTTGCAATAACATGATTTTATTGTATTTGTTGTGTACTTTCCAACGTGTACATTCTTCATCTAATGGGCTAAGCAAAACAAATAAAAATATTTTGTTACTGTCCAGCGTAAGAGGTTTACCAGGATTTTTCATTCCATGGTTTCTATCTGTCCTCTTGCTTATCTTTGATAACTGTGATGCATAATATGTTGCTAATAAATGTTTTTAATTCCAGCCCCCGCTATGTGGCATCTACGAGGGTTTCTCCTTGAATTAATGATTTTCTATTATCTCTATATTGCTCTTAGAGATTCATCACTTGTCTAGAGCTATCAAATTTAAAATTACCCGCTACCTGAGTTTTTTTACATCTTCCTTTCGGAGGGACATTCTAGTGTGGCTCAATGGTTAGAGCGGCAGACCCTGATGCAGAGATCTGGCCCGGGACCAGGGTTCAATTCCCGCCTCGGCGGGTCTTGGGCTCAATTTCCTCGGACCTGATAATTCTCGCCTCGGTGCCTATTCTAATCATGGGTCCCACTCTGCAACTCTGGGCAACAGCTTGCTTAATCTCCACAACGGCCCCAACAGCGCTGGGATGCCTGGCTTCACCCTGGGGGTGCCCAGGAGTGGACATTTCACAGGGAAAAGCCAGGAAGGGTTCCACAGCGGTATGCGTACAGCGCCTGGACACCCCTTTGGGGGTATGGGTGCGCTTTACAAGTACAAATTTCTTTCATTTCATTCATTCAGTGCTGAGCTCCACACATTGACGTTGCATCTTACATCTGTACACGCCTGTTGCATTGAAGATGTTTTGCAATAGTATATATTACGCACACAAGATACAAGGCATGAAATGAGTGATTCAAAGAAGATGAGCCCACATCCAGAGGGATCCTCCCAATCTAGACAACAAGTTAAGGATAAAAGTCAAAGCTGGAATCTGGTCAGGAACATGGAAAGACATAATGATCCAATAAAGGTTAAATCAGATTATATGAAAAATATAAAGATCATGACAGTAAGGCACATAATTTAGAGTGATATATAAAGGGATGCAACAATCCTTTAGATTTTTTCTGAAATCTGAAGTAGCCGTTTCATTTCTTTCATAATCTGTTTGATATTTCGAGCTAGTCGCTTTTTCTGTCTTTTAAAGCTATCGTTGACTGCTTTCAGAGGAGGAATTTAAAGTACCTGTGTCTATTTTTCAAGAACTTGTTCTCTATGTGATAGGGATTGACATACTCTAGGATAAGCCCTTCTCTGTGCTAGAGACAAATGTATCTTCAAGGTTGTCTTCCCTACAGCCAAGGCTGACTTTTCTTTGAAGCACTGTGTTGTTAGAGCTTTAACTAGTGTGTTTGCCATACCATATCCTTCAGTGATATGTAGATAGTAGCCAGGCGGTGTATTTGATAGCCAAGTTAGGGTAAGAATATCAGAAGTTTAAACTATGTTCATTGGTATCTGCTAATAATCCACGGTTGGTCCTTGTCCTGAATGTCGAACAGAAATGTCCTCATATAATGGAAGGGCTTCTATTGTCTCCACTCACACTATGCTTCTCTTACTGTTTGTATTTTTATACTCTCTGGTAGTGCTTAAGTGTTTTCCTTTTTAGAATACTACAAATTCCAGAAAAGAAAAGAGTAAAAAATGTATTATTTTTAAAG
Source organism: Calotriton arnoldi (assembly GCA_963921515.1). Taxonomy (NCBI): domain Eukaryota; kingdom Metazoa; phylum Chordata; class Amphibia; order Caudata; family Salamandridae; genus Calotriton; species Calotriton arnoldi. Next base: position 2,394,853 of record CAWUFW010000219.1, on the reverse strand, counting down.
CGTACACATTGCTTTTCCTCCAGTTTCTTTTTCTTCTGGCTTCATTCCGCAAGATGATCAAGTTAGGTTCCTCAGAAACATTATCTATTCCAATTCTGGCCTCCTCTTCGTCCTCTATCTTTTCTACTTGTTTGTTTCTCAGTTTTATTGCTATTTTCTTTCACCACATTTCAATAACTAATATTTCATTTATTATCTGATTTCCCCAGTGGATAGAGAATAGGAGAATCCAGGAGCGCGTTTTGATCCACTGCATTATCTTTGATGACTGAAATAATAATACATTTCTCGGTTTCTCTGGTCTATTGAAAGCCTAGATCTCTTTGACCTCTTTCATAATTTTAGGGCTTGGCTCGCCTTTATCCCACCACTCCTTTCGTGCCATCTCTGAAAATCTACCTGGGTCTCCCACATTAACTGTTCTACCTTGAAGATTCACCATACTGGCTGGTGACTCTTTCTCTGCAGCCCCTAACAACCCAGAGATGCAGAGACGCTCAACGCGTTCTAGATGCACCACTCTTAAAATTACTAAGGCAAGAAGGAATATTTAACCTACCAAAGATTGTAGACTGATCTTGTTCATCGACTATAAATCAACGGTACTCATTACAAAGTTAGGAAACCTCTTAGCCCAAAATGACGGACACGAGTCCTCTGCACAGGTAGATGTCAATCAGCACCAATATGGTATTTAATGGGGAAGTGCAGCATTTTGTCATTGAATACTGAAACTGTAAGGTTTGAGATTTGAATTCAACTAAATTAAGATGGATTATGTACTCTCTGTCCAAAGCCTTCCATCTGTTATTGACAGCATCTCAATCATCTGTAATTAAAAAAAATCCAATGCCAAACTTTGTTCTGCCTCTATGCTTCTTTATTTTCACACTGGAATATCAGGCGTACAATGCCTTTCAAATGGACTTGAAGCCACTAACTGTGGGGAAGCCAAGGCTGTGTCAGGTGTGGGGTTCTGTATCTTTACTACAGCAAGGGAGAAAGTCCCGGTCTTAAAGCCATAGGAATTACATATCTGGGAACGATGATTGGATGCTTCATGGTGATCACTTTAGAACTTTATAATGTTGCACTGTAACTTCTGACACATAAAAGTTGTAGTGAAAGATGCCCTAGAGAGGTGAAGTTGATTGAATTAAGCTGATGGCAGGAACAAGGAGGGTCGGGATCAGAAAGAAAATAGAGTGAAAGAATGAGAGAGTGCGATAGAGGATGAGAAAGAGAACATGTGAAAGAGAGGAACACAGGATATCAAGAGAGAAATAAAGGGTACATTTAGCATGAACTTCCATTATTTATGTTCCTAAAAATATTTGCATGGAACTAGATTGGACCAGATTCGATCATAGCAAATAAGAGAGAAAGGAGGACTGAATTTCCCATACCTTATAATGCACTAAAAGGCAGTCATACTACAACAGGTGACATTATGTAAAATTAACCAGATGGCAAATTGATGCCATGGATGTGAGTTGAAACTATACACGAGTCACTACAAAAGTGTTAACAAGTACTCTGAATTTCCTAGAGAAAACTAATATAATGTTAGAAAAAACAAATAAGTTAATAAAAAAATAACGTTTTAATGTACCAGAAATATGATGTCATTTTATCGGTTACCATTTAATTTAAAAAAAAAAAAAAAAGTTATTTGACATTAAATAATTTTTTACTGCACCAGAAATATGACATCCTGTTTTTGGCAACGATCTGAATAAGGTCAACAAAGTTTTTGTGAACTCCAATGCAAATTTGGTTTATATTCCTGTGAACATACAACAAGATGATGGAAGGAACAGTTGAATTAACCTCAGCCACTGATGATCACTCAAGCCAACTTTGCAACGTATCTTTTTTCATCCACTCTGCCATTCTAGACCAATACCAGCCTGTTAGACCTTAATCTCTCTCCAGGGTCACCCCAGATTTTTGCCTTCTTTGCTGAATCTATTTTAGCTGGCTTTTAGGGCCCCTCCGCTGAAGGTGAAGGAAACATGAAAAAGAAAATGGTAATAAATCAAATGTATTACCATTTTATTTTTCATTGTGGAAGCAGCCGAGTCCGAGTCGTAGGGAGGAACAGTGTGCACTTCAGTTTAAAATGCAGATGTCACTTTGACCGGCTGTCTTGCGACGACCAGCCTGTCATGCGCGCTTTAAACACTCCAACCCGAGCTGTCATAGACAGCTGGGTTGAAAGCAAGCACAGGCCTCCAGGAATTGTAGGAGCTTTGAACCAGCACGCTCCAGCCAATCCTGGTGCTTTTGTCATGCTACCTGAGTAGGATCAGGATTGGTAAAGGGGGCTGGACGAGGCTCTTGGAGCCTGCTGCCGGTGCTGGAGATCCACCGACTGACGAGAGGAAGAGGAGCAGTGAGTCAGTAAATCTTTATTTGTTTTTTTAACAATAATTTGATTTAACTCACTGACAGAAACTCGCAGTGCCTTCAGCCTTAACTCCAGAGCTCTCCATCATGTCCCGTTATAAATACTGTTTAAAATGGACCACGATTGAGAGCTTTGGCGTTGAACCTAAGAGCACTGCTGTTTTTTTAGCAATGCCTGTCGGTGGGTTGAATATTTGCCCCACCAATTTTGTTTGCCGGTAGCTGCCACTGGGACTCTATGCACTTTTTCTCTGCTAACCGGTGGTAAGTGCTTGTGCTCTCTCCTTTAAACATGGTAAAAGTAGCCTACACCTGGTTGGTACATTTAATTTACTTGTAAGTCCCTAGTAAATGGTACTACATGTACCCAGGACCTGTAAATTAAATGCTACTAGTAGGCTGTAGCATGTACCACCCACAAATGTAGCCTTTTAAAACATGTCTCAGACCTGAAACTGGAACCTGTAGTGCAGTTTTAAACTGCCATTACGACCTGGTAAAATAAACCTTTGTGCCAGGCATAAACTTTCCTTTTTAATACTTATATGCAGGGTGCATGGTATTTTAAAAGTAGGACAAGTGTTTTAAGGGTCTATAGGTCCTGACAGTAAAAAACTCCTACCGTCTTTTTTCTCGGTTGTCAGGCTATCTCTCCCATAGACTGACACTGGCTTACCTTAATACACTTAATAAGTGCTGACTTCAAGTTGGGACAAGATAGAGAAATGCTGTTTCCATTCAAATTAATTCTAATTTAAAATCCTCCATAATGGTGCAGTCAGATTTTAAGTTACACATTCCAAAATGCCAGTTTTAGAAAGTTGCAGTTTTTCTGCCTAAATCAACTGTGCCTTACTGGCAGTGTCTTGGGCCACATGACAGTGAATGGCTCTCCTGTGGTGGGTTGTGTATAGCTTCCAGACATGGAGACAAAAAAAGGCCTAGATGTGAGGGGGAGGGGGTCTTCCTGACAGGATGGTTAGGTAGGATTGTGTCCTGCCCTAATTACATTTCTAAGGGCCCTGCCTGAAGGGCACAACAAAGAACATGACACCAGGAATGTCCTTGCCTTTGACACCCTAGACATTGTGGAGCCAGGACCAGGGGAAGGAGAAAACTGACCAGAATTAGATTCGGTGGTACACCAGGGAATTCCCCCACACAAAGGCTGTAACCAGGTATAAATGTGGCATCTTCAGAACCTCTCATCAGAACACTCCTTGACCTGTGGAAGAGCAGAAAAAGGACTGCCCCATTGTCTAAAGCAGGAAGATTGGACCAGTTTGCCTTGATCCCATGCTCCCCAGAAGCGGCTTCAAGGGACCTATTAGAGCTACAGGGACACAAAAAGCTTCCAGAGGCCTCCCTGCAACTGCCCAGCACCTACTGGACCTGCCTGAGCCCTGCTGGTGGTGTGAGTCCTGATACCCAAGACGTGTCTCTGGTCCCTAGACACTTGGCTGGCATCAGAGTGTAATCCTCCTGAAGAAAAGGTGAAAATAACACAAGTTTTGGGCGAACCTGATTTGACCTCTTCACACCGAGAATCAACCGCCCACAAAGACCACCAGCTAAAAGCACCAGTGGGATCTGCTCTTCGTGGCAACAGTGACCGTCCATGATGACCGCCAATTTGAAACTCCAATGATACCAGCCCTTTGCGACAACAGTGACAGCCCACATCGACTGCCAATCCTAATCATTGGTGATGACCAGCTCTTCACGCTACAGCAGCAGCGACCGGCTCCTCGCACCAATAACGTTCTCCTTGCGGCACCCGCCAATGAAAACAGCACTCTTCGTGTGGACTTGAGAAGGTAACTCTTCAGCGGGACGGGCCTGATCCCTGTATCTGACCCACGCGCCATTGTGGTCAGCCTGAACTTATTACTTTCACCCAGTCCAGTACGTCCACATAACCACCAGTAGTGCTTTGGTCTTTTTGGCGCTATTTTCCTCTAAAACGTTAAAGAATCATATCTCTAGTTCTACTGATTGAAATTTTGTTGTTTCAGTGTCATTTTAATTGTTACATTTTACTCTGTTGTCCTAAGTTGGTTTGGGATGTTTCTTTTGTTGTGTTTTCACATTATTACTGTTTGAGTGATGCACAAATACTTTACACATCCCCTCTAAGTTAAGCCTGGCTAGTTTGATGCCAAGCTTCCAGAGGGTTAAGCACATGTTTATTTAGCGACTTTTGTAGTTTAATGTGACAAGGACTGTGTTTATTACTTAAGTGGGCTCTAACCTCCCTCAACTAATATCCCAATTTTTTATAATGCCATATGCAAATCGCTTTTAGGTCTACTTCAAAAGAAATAGTCCTGCCCAAAACGCCAGGCTCGGTGCCCTCAAGAAGGGACAGACTGGTTTTGGCCTTCAAAGGCCTCATCAGTGAGGTAAAGTTAATTCCTTTGGTACAATGAGCACTGGACCCACGCCTAGGCATGCCCGCTGCACTTAGGGTGTCTACTGCAACAAACAACAAGGTGATGGCAGGAATGACTGAATTAATCTCAGCAACTGGTAACTGCATTTCAGTCCATCATTTTGGAACCACTATGCTACTCTAGTCAGAGACCTGCCATATGCAAATCAGTTCAAAGCAGTTGTTGCCAGGCAGATATTCTCTTCGGCCTCACTGTACCAGGAGACGAAATAATAGTAATGGACTTACTCTATGCCGAAATATGAATGCTGCAAATGAAACAAAGTACATCATAAATCTAACCACCAGATACTGATGGTGTGGCTGATATACCTCTGTTGGGATGGATGTGAAAACCCATTTGACACACCCACTATTTTGTTTCTAATGAATAAAGGCTTTCTTTTCTCTGCCACATTCTATGTGGATTTCCAGAAAAACAAGTCAGACGTGAGAGGAACAACCCATAGCTGAAATGGAAAGAAAGCATCAAGGAGCAACACCCGGGGACCTGTACTGTTTATTCCAACAACTCTTTGAATGCTGTGGGTTTCATTCGCATAAAAATAGAACTACCAATACCACAACGAAATATGATATTGATTATCAGTAGGGCTCCCGGTTTTATGGTATTTATTTTTTTGACATTTCCGTCTGTATTTATCCATATTTATTTTTTGTCAACTTTATCTGTATTTATCCATATTTATTATGGGTTTTGTGAAAAACAAAAAGCTGAAACTGGTATATTTCCACATTTATTTAACCAATAAATATGCAGTCATTCTTGATTGCCTGCCAGGTTTCAGTGATATGAACACCCTCAGAAGATAAATCAATGCACTTATCTGAAAATATGCACATTTCAGTACCAGTCTTGTGCATATCTACTGCTGTTTAAGCCTCTTTACTAAAATTCCTTTCTTTTTTAACCCCCCCTACCTATCAATCCACACAGTTATTGGCCTGGAAGTCATGGCAAAGTGTATTTAAATTCACTCAAAAAGCACCCAATTTCCGTTTTTATCCACATTTAAAAATAAATACGGACAAGAAAATAAATGGTTTTCTGTCTGTATTTATCTGTAAAAATCAGTAACAACGGAAAACAGGGAGCCTTAATTATCAGTCGTAAATGCCAGAAAGTGTCACACTTGGCACAAGACAATTGGCAACTATGAACATTCACAAAAGAGCAGCAACACTTAAATGAAGAAATGCCATGAGCAGGCAACAGAAGGAGCATGCTAAAAGAATCATGTTTCAAATGCTTAAGAATGCAGGAAGACAATATATACAATGACCTCCAACTAGTGCAGAGGTTGTTTTTTTAACCGTTTTGCAGCCCCTAGGATGAGTATATGTATTATAAACTGCTATCATATTTTTCGAAGAACCACAACTGGTCGCACGTCCCTTTTTTTTTTATTTTTAGTCTTCTGATGGGGTAAAATCTGTTGTTGAGGTAGGAGCTTGTTGAAGGACTTTGCCAGTGCCTGATCCCTTATGGGTACCAAAAAATTCTCAAATGATGCGTCATGGTGCCAACTTTTGTGCCGTCTCATTGATATGCCTGTGACATCACATGCATATCGGAAGGACAGTGACAGATTCCTGAGCCCCTCCCAGGTCCTTCTTCAGGATCATACTGGTGGATGGGGTGCATGAGGAACTAAAGGCAGCTAGCACTACCTCCCGCTTCTCCCTAGTCAGATCCACATTTTTGTACAGATTGAGGGGGATTTGGAAGGGAGAGCGGTGGGAGCAGATAAAGTTCTTCTGACCCTCCCTCCAACCATCCCTCTCACTCCACCAACAGAAGAAACGACCTGGGCGCTACAGATCTCAAAGAGGATGGACTAGGTTTGTTTCTAGTCCCTCACCTTTCACTCCTCTCTTCTAAGTTAAGGACAGCTCCTTCCTCTCAAATGTTTTTCAGAAGCATTAAGAAATGAAGGAGCGGTGAGTCTGCCCCCTAGCAAGCTGTTAGCTTGGATTTATTTTCTTAGCCTTAGATTTTTCTTTGCATAAGGTTTTGTGTGCTTTGTACCTACTTGCAATTTGTGAGCAAACAGGTGTGAAACCCATTGGACATTCGAGAACGCTACAGATTGATGAAAAGTATGCAAAATTCTTAATTCGGCAAAGGGTCAATGTGTCGGTTGTGCAAGGATTTCCCAAAGAAACTAATTGTTGAAATAAAAAAATAGTGACCACAAACGTGGTTCACCATAATCTTTAACAATGTACTCACCATGCATCACTTAATAATAAAAAAAATCTAATGAACAGAAATTGTGGGTGGAAAAAAACGATGTAAGAAGGAAGCAGGTAAGGAACATTCCCACGCAGCTCTCATAGATACACACAGGTATTGAGACCCATGAACTGTAAATATAGTTAATCCGTCGCGATGAAGGCTCATTTCTGATTTATGTAACTGTACAGTGTTACGTGAAAAAACACAACTTACAGTTAAACGGAAGCTAAGCAAAGAAATGAGTGATATACAGCCAACATAACTGCAGGACACTCGAGCAGACCACAGAACCAATGGCATTGAATTCCAAGTTTGGGGCTTCATTTCAAGTCTACGAATTTCTGCAGTCTACGAACCAATCAGATCTGGAACTGCAGAGCTTGATAAGTCATTTACAATAAATTGAATAAAATACGAACGCTTGTTGAAGGCACCGTGGAGAGCAGGCCACATTTCCTCAGGATTTCAGGAGCTTTATTTTGCAGTAATTAGGAATTGATGAGTGTAAGCGACATTTAAACTGCTTTAATGCAGTTTTAGCAGCGTAACACTGAATGCATATTACATCATTCTAATTTGTACCACACCGAGTGTGTCCTATACAGTTTTCTACAATGGTAACGGGGCCAACATCTAAAGGAAGAAGACAAGATATGAGATTCGTCTCATAGCCACAACTGCAGGGCAGTCTTATTGGCTTGCCATATGTGTGCACTAATAGAATAACTAACACCATGATTCAGATTGACTAGAGTTTTTGGGTCAAGAAGGGCACAAAGTTTACGAGAGAGATCATTGGGGATTGTCTAGAACTAGAACATTATGAGAAAATACCGTGGCTGCAGCATATAAGCAGCCAATTGCAGGACCTTGACAAGTAACTAAGCGTCCAATCCCCTGCGAGTAAATTACAATACATCAAAAAAGAAAGGGCAACTTTTATAATGAAGAAGGAGGCCTTGAGAGAGCTACGTGATAGATCTAAGACAACAGTGGATAGATACTGCCGGGGACCACGGAAACGAGGAATACAAGTCTATTTGATAAACGTCACTAAGATGCAGGATAGATTCTATTTGACTAGGCTACGCTTTCAACCTTCAGCTATATGGTTGCATTTCCTAAATCAGAGACTTGGCCAGGACACTTACCTAAGTGCCCATGTGATGGAAAGGCCAACCATTCAACTATTCACCTCACGTTGTTTGGTACACTATACAAAGACATTAGATTATGGGTACTGTGGCCACTATTTCTATCACAGAGGCTGCTCCATTATCAGGAAGGCTCTCCATTTTTCTGTAAACTGGAAGACGTCCGTTCTAGTTGAATAATTCTCATTTTTATTACGTCTGTAATTAGAAGCCAGAAGGCACTTAGTTATTTAGAAAGGTTGTGCTATGAAACAGATTAGACCCAGGAATAAAATGATGAAATGAATTTATTGGGTACATATGTTAGGAATATGATCTCACTCCAGTTATGCAGAACTTTTAAATGTTTTTAGATGAATTTCTATGACTGATTTTAATTGTGTTTATCTTAATGGTATTTGGATTTATATGAAATATCTTAACCTTGAGCATTTACTCTTGCTCATTTGTTTTTATAAAGGCGTTACATCATTAACATATGTTGTTAAATTGCACTGAATGTTCACATTTGCACTTTAAGGTAATTTTAAGGCATTGCATTTATTTGAATAATAATTTTATGGATTTTTCAATAATCTGAATAAAGATTAATTGATTGACTAAAACTACACAGAGATGTGTTAGGTCATCCTGAAAGTGGTATTAGAACTATCTTTCTCGAGCAAAATGTAATGCCCTTGCCAGTCATAATGTAATATGATTACTGAACACCAATCTAGTTTCCTTATGGCACAGTTATACTTGATTTGTCCTTGTCTTATATAGGGGCTGGAGAATATGCTACACAAACAGTAATAGACAGTGAACGGTCAACTTTATTGACTCCAGCATCCGATACAGTGCACCTGGATGGCACGGATCTTAAACGCAATGCTCCCATTATTTAGTTTGATCCACATGCAAGATTTCTAAAAGAATTTTGGATTTTCATCCAGTTTTGTAAAAAGAGCTATGGCTCACTGGACTCCAATTATAATTTTAATTTTGCACATCCTGTGATACCTTTTTAACTGGGTTCAATAAAAAAACATGCATTCAGAAATCCTTACTAGCACGGATGTTTGTTATCTAACATTTCACACAGGACCCCATCAATATTTGCCCATAAAACATTGTTCAAGAAAGCATTCCAACAAATTGCCTATTGCATTACTTGGTTATAATGCAGAGTGCAAGGTTCCCTTTTCTTCACATCATGTTACAAGGCTTGCAATCCAGGCTATCGCCACAATCAAAGCAAGAGTGGGAGCAGTGTCCTGCTGCAAAAAAAAAAAAAAAGGGGGACATGTAGGTGAGAGCATCTCCAGTGGCTACGCAGAATGAATGAGGTATACGCGTTATCTCAAAATATTGTCATTGACCATATATCACTCAGATGGAGGCAAATCTAGTGAAAACTGAGTTGTCGAATACTAATGCAGTGAGGATACACCACCTTGGAAACCGTCCAATACCTGACTGAAGTTGATTTTCAAAGACTTTGTGGCATCCTAGAGGCATTTCGAGATGCTTCCACTTTATGAATGATACAAAGTCTCAGGAATTGTATTCTTTGGAAGACTGGGAACCCATGTAGTGGCTTGAGATGTATGTGTATGCTTCCTCAGGATAAATCATTGCTATATTATTTTCTAACTTTTGAATTGGCACATCAGGCACACACTGCTCAAATAATTCAGTTTTGAGAGGGGGCGGATCTTAATATTTGGATGTGGTGGGTGGAGCTCAATAACAATGGTAAATTATGCGGCATATTCATTCCACTGTTGGCTTATGCCATAGACAACTGCATTCATTTATTTGTGATGTAAAAAAGTTTCACTATCAAACAGATTTCTGGTGTTCTTCACTGGTGTGAGTGACCCCTATACAAAGTGAAAGGGAGGGCTGTATTTTGCCTACTACGAGCATTTCTATTATGAATTGTCATATAGATCCCAAGGCCAGACTTAAATTTGAGCCTACAATTTGCACTACAAACTGCATTTACCATAATGCTAAGGGGCGAACTGTGCTGGGAGGTCAGCAGTGTGCTCCCACCCCTTCCTGTTTGAAAAGGCTCCCTTGAGCCACTGAGCTGACGAGCTTGTGGAGATGCACCTGTGCGCCTGTGAGAGGTACTGAGACCTGTAAGAATTGTGGCAGCCTGCTCAGCAACCCCAGATGAAAATCGTTTTTGATCTCTACTGATGACGGATAAAATCCAGAAACACATGTGTCTAGAGATGTACAGCACTAACCTGCACCAACTTTGGTGGAACACACCAGCAAAATACCAAGTAAGCATGCACTACAAACTGCATTTACCATAATGCTAAGGGGCGAACTGTGCTGGGAGGTCAGCAGTGTGCTCCCACCCCTTCCTGTTTGAAAAGGCTCCCTTGAGCCATTGAGCTGACGAGCTTGTGGAGATGCACCTGTGCGCCTGTGAGAGGTACTGAGACCTGTAAGAATTGTGGCAGCCTGCTCAGCAACCCCAGATGAAAATCGTTTTTTGATCTCTACTGATGACGGATAAAATCCAGAAACACATGTGTCTAGAGATGTACAGCACTAACCTGCACCAACTTTGGTGGAACACTCCAGCAAAATACCAAGTAAGCATGCACTACAAACTGTATTTACCATAATGCTAAGGGGCGAACTGTGCTGGGAGGTCAGCAGTGTGCTCCCACCCTTTCCTGTTTGAAAAGGATCCCTTGAGCCATTGAGCTGACGAGCTTGTGGAGATGCACCTGTGCGCCTGTGAGAGGTACTGAGACCTGTAAGAATTGTGGCAGCCTGCTCAGCAACCCCAGATGAAAATCGTTTTTTGATCTCTACTGATGACGGATAAAATCCAGAAACACATGTGTCTAGAGATGTAAAGCACTAACCTGCACCAACTTTGGTGGAACACACCAGCAAAATACCAAGTAAGCATGCACTACAAACTGCATTTACCATAATGCTAAGGGGCGAACTGTGCTGGGAGGTCAGCAGTGTGCTCCCACCCCTTCCTGTTTGAAAAGGCTCCCTTGAGCCATTGAGCTGACGAGCTTGTGGAGATGCACCTGTGCGCCTGTGAGAGGTACTGAGACCTGTAAGAATTGTGGCAGCCTGCTCAGCAACCCCAGATGAAAATCGTTTTTGATCTCTACTGATGACGGATAAAATCCAGAAACACATGTGTCTAGAGATGTACAGCACTAACCTGCACCAACTTTGGTGGAACACTCCAGCAAAATACCAAGTAAGCATGCACTACAAACTGCATTTACCATAATGCTAAGGGGCGAACTGTGCTGGGAGGTCAGCAGTGTGCTCCCACCCCTTCCTGTTTAAATTTGAGCCTGTTAAATTAGCCTGTCTACCTTTGACCCATATGCTGCATGTCATTATCTTTCATGGAACTTTTGCAAGTGTCAAATCATCCAAACAATGAGCTTGATAAACACCTATGGCGACATAAGTCTCACACCAGTTCCCTAATATCTGTGTTTAAAGGTCAGACAGTGAATACACAAGGTGAACATGTAATCTGAATTGACATACTTTCGTCATACTGGTTCCTTACGGTTATGTCTTGTACTGTCATACTGGTTCATACCAGTTAGGCCTGTTACTAGCTGGAAAGTACCCAATGTAGGTTAAAGGTCAATGGTCATTCCTATTAAAAAAAAACCTGGAGTTTACCACTAATTCAGAGAGGTCTTCATCCCAGGTTATCGCAAGAGGCCCTGCCAGATTGACTTACTGCAGCAGCATCCACCTCTAGCCTGTGAGTTGATACCGAGACAATTTCGGGAGGAGCTGAGACCAGCTGTTGTGTGTTTTCCTTTCGATGGAACACTCTCTTCCAGCCGAAGTCTGATAACCACAGTTTTTCTGCTGTGAACAAGTATGCAGTGTGCTGAATCCCAAGAGACTCTAGAAGCAAGTTAGGGATGTCATACTCTCATAGCGTAGCTCACATAAGTAGCATCTGGTTGTTAGGTTGCCAAGGACATTCCAACCATGTTAGAAATGTTCATATTATTCCCGCTGTTAATGACATGCATTAGTGATGTTTTAATTATCTTCTGTGTGGTTACTAATAATGTACTAAGCAACAGGAAGAGACTGTTGAAATAAACACATTTAATTTATTGTGTGTTTTCTTAGTGCAGTACTTGTGTGTGATATTCTAAAGAACGAAATTAGATTTGAATTACCACTGCATCCCTGACCCATTTACAGGACTGTTAGAAACTCAGAAACCACAGACACCACATCAACAAATATGTTAAGTGGATTTGGTGGGGCTACAACAACCTTAACTTTCATGCTCAAGCGTTGATCCGCTGAACTATGTTCAGACACCAGTGGGTGGGAAAGCTAAACCTTGTAAACTAGGCCAGAGCCCTAGTTTACGCAACAGAACTCACTGAGTTATAGATCAAAATGTTACTTTCAATAATGTTTATGCATCAGGAAAACAAATATGATGATACAAGTGGGTGATTTGTTTGACAGTCAGGTAAATGTAAACGGTTGTGTCCCTTAATGATCTGAACAAAGGTTCACATGTATATTCTGGAGAACAGGAGTGAGAGGGAAGCACACTGATAACATAACATAACATGTGTATTTGTAAAGCGCACGTTCACCCCTAACGGGGTATCTTGGCACTGAATAACAGATGTTTATTGTTACCCAACTCAATGATACACCAATAAAAATGTTTTAAAATGCCTGACCGTGTTGATATGCTATTGCAATACATATGCAAATCTGAACAGTAGGATTCAATACGTTTGAGAGTCAATCCAAGAATCTACACTAACTCTGTATCCATTTGAGCAGGATCCAGATATCTACTAAGTAATAGGTGGCAGATAGGTCAAGAAGGATGCTCCTGTCCAAGGCAGAGACAATAACTTCGTTGCTGTCAGTCAGGACCAATGCCATACCTCAGGTGGGCTGAAAGGCTAACTGGCAATTGTGGAGGATTCAGAGGATTGCCATGTATCAGTGTAATTGCCTTGTCACCTTTTCCTCTACAATCTTGCTTGCTTGGGTAAATTTGATCTCAGGGAATAGTGAAACATGGCCTTTAAGTCACCAACATGTTTGTTTATGACCAAGAATTTCAATACTGGGTCTTGGTCTCTCCCATGGCATATGGGACCACTGATCAAGACTGAGAAGTCTGGTTTTGATGCTGTTATTGGTATCTTCATTCTGGTAGTTCTACAGGGTTCCATAGGTTTAATGATTTCATTTTATGTGCTGTCTTCTCTATTTGGCAGGATTCAGTGATATGAAGGTTGTAAAGGTAGTATTAATTTAATGAGGCATTACTGGGGTAGTCATGGCTTTCCAAGATGGGAGTTCTTCTTGTTGAACAAAGTAAGGAGCTCTTCTGGGTGTAGGACTGATTCCACAGGAGTGTTCTTTGGAAATCTCAGTACTACAGTAACTTGCACAATCCTAAATTGCTAATTTTGTGGACTTGCTACTTCAAATATTTTGCATTATAGGGTTGCGTGGAACCTGTGATCATATTATTGTACCATCTTAAATTTATTGTGCAATGAGTTCTGTTTGCATCGGACTTAGAGTTGCCCGAAGGTCTCTATAGATTTCACTCTTCTTTTTAATATTGACCAGTTTTTCAGCGTATCATTTGTTTCACTATTTCTTTTTTAAACTGTTTTTTATTTTATTTTTAAACATCAGCCAGCACAGCAGCAGTTGAGTCTTATATGCAACAAATTTGACATTATTACCGATATATACAACATTCAATGATATAGAGGTTACACTGCGATAGTTTCTTGTCTGGCACCCCTCCCCCCTCCCTCTCTTTAGGTTAAGTATGACCCAAACTCAATGCACATTTTTAGGGAACAAGATGGTCTACCGACAAGTTATGGGTCCTGTATACTGGGGCTTACATTGTCCATTTCGGCCCGGTCATCTTGAGGTTGTAATATCTTAACCATGGCTGCCAAATTTTCCGAAACTTTTTGGGACACCCTCTAGCAGCATATATTGTTTTCTTGGCCCCCATATATAGGTCTATGCTGGCACGCCATTCCGCCATAGTAGGCAAATCTATTTTTCCCCAGTATCTAGCAATGTCACGCTTTGCAACTATGAGTCCCAAATTGCTCAATAGGAGTTTGTACCTGGGAATATCAATATCTGTGGGAATGCCCAGGAGAACGTATTCTGGATCCATTGGGATCTGTGTTCCCAGTATATCGCTTAGTTCCTTAATTATTTGTGACCAGCATCTCTGTATTTGTTGGCATTCCCACAGGGTATGTATATAGGTACCTTGAACTGTTTTGCAGCGCAAACAGTTGGGTGTTTCTGCCCTGCCGATAGTGTGAAGTCGCGCTCTATCATAATATACCCTGTGCAAGATTTTGAACTGTATTAGTCTTAGACGAAGCTTGATCGCCACTTCCCTTGGGTGTATCAGTGCCACCTCCTAATCTATGTCCTTGAGTGGGCCTGTGGTTTCCTCCAATTTACACATAAGGGCTAGTAGTCTATCGGGAATATTAGTTATTAGAGTTTTATATGTCCAGGAGACTGCCTTTGAGCATATCTCTTCTTGCAGTAGTCTCCCTTCTAAAGGTGCGTAGTTAGAATGTCCGTTATGTCAGGTTATTGCGCCCTCCAAGCGTGCTGTAGTTGTAACTATTTGTATTGTTGTGTATTTGACAGTTGATATTCAGCTTGGAGATCTGCAAAAGTAATTAAGTCCCCCTAGCGACGTGATCCCGACCATATCCCAGCCCTTGAAGCCCTGTCATTTCACCAGCTCCAGCAACCTCCTTCCCTCCCACAACGTTAGTTTCTTGCCCCCAGTTCATCTGTCTTTCCGCTCCCTTCCAGGCTTCGATCGCCCTCTGTGTGGCGGGTATCAGGCCTCGTACCCCAGCACCCCCATATAGATAGTGAAGATAAGAATGTTTCCGGAACTGGAGCCTCTCAAGGGCATATGTAGAGTGATCTCCTGGAGCGTGGCACCATTCATTAATGACTGTTAGATGTGCCGCTCGATAATACGCTTGAACATCTGGCAAGGTGATTCCCCTGTTATATTGATGGCGCTGTAGTGTTAATTTCTTTCACTTTTGGACATAATTTCAGTCTCTTCATTCTTCTAAATGTGACCATGTTCAGAGTAGTTGAAATCTTTACCTACAGATTGCTAGGTAGTTGCTCAGCCAAGCCAGGGTGGTTATCTGTATTTGGTTTTATTGGAGTAGTTCTTAAAAGCCTGTTGAAGGGTGATCAAATGATTTGCTTAATGTATGCTGATCATGTTTGTCAAAATCCAGTATCTCCATATTTGCAATCATATTTCTGACCTCTTTTACTTGGTGGCAGCAACTGACAGGGTAAAGTCATCTATTATGGACATTTTCTGGCCAACTATGTAATCGGCAGCAACCATGTCAAGAAACTATTTCAAGATGTCTAATTGCATTCTGATTTTTGGTGTAGGATACCTTAGATAGTCTCTAACAGAAAGAGCGTTAGAGAAGGTAAGTAACTTGTTGACTTTTAATCGCTTATTCCTCACCTTTTGAATAGATACCCAAGCAATACCTCCTGCGTAAAGGATGCTCATCAATGTACATAGAGGGTTTGCCTCTAAATATTTTTACTCATACCTCAATATTCTTTTGTACACTAGTAATATTTTGTGACTTGTGGATATCAATATAAAAAATTGTGCTTGAGATCTGCATGAACCACGTCATGCCTAGTACATACATTTTGCATTGTTCAATATTACTACACATTGAGGATATACCTTACAGCAGATGCTGGTGGTTGTCTCTATAGACATGGAGAATGTGTTTTATACTTTAGATTGGTAGTACCTATACACTGTACTGGAAGACATGGGCTTTGGTGCAGTAGTCCTGATATGGGTCAAATTACTATACATGTATCTAACACACTAGTTAGGGCAGTGAAAGTGGTCACCAGGTTGTGGACTATCCATAGAGAGACGAGACATGGTGCCTCATCTCCCGGCTCTTGGTGGTGGATTTTAGGAGATGAGGGGGACGTGGAGGGTAATCACTGGCATCTACATGATACCTGTGGACTATGTTCTGCTTTTCTCCAGGAATGCTGTTGTAGAGGTTAAAGAGCTGCTGAGAATATTAGATAGATTCCGAGATATCTCTGGCCTAAAGATTAGTAAGAACAAATCCTGTCTGTACTCACTGAGATATGTGTCCGGGCAAACGATGGAGGACTTACCAGAATTAACTCTTGCCAGGAACACAGATATGCTTTGTTATCTGGTGGTCCAGATATGCCACACAGAGGCAAACCTCCTGCCAGGCAACGTATCAAAAGCAGTAACAAATATCCACAAAAAGGCACAATTTCGGAAGTACCTACCACTGTAGTGGAAAGGCAGGATAGATGTAATTAAAATGATTGTCTTGCTTACTTAACTGTTCTTCCCCTATGCCTGCCTGGTAGCATGTTCAGAGAAATAAACAGTGTGATATCGGACCTCATCTGGGGACGAGAGATACAATACTTCTTTACACAAACTGTAGCTTCATGTTTTTGAGAGTGGTCTGGACGTTTCATATATGGGACTATATTACCTTGCTGCTGAACTGCAGTGTGTATCTCAATGGCTGGGGGGGTGAAATAGCCATGAGATTAGATACCTGAACAAAGTGTCTTCAGACATGCAGATACTAATGAAATTGTTTGCCAAGCAGAGCAGTCACAACACGTTTACCATACAGACAGAAGTGGTGAGATTCAGTTGATGCAGAATTCTCAAACAAACACTGAACAAGAGTAGCCTACTCGCCCGACCTACCATTGTTTGTCCTGCCAGTCAATGAGAAACTGGCAAGGGAGATGGATAGGGAGACCTGAGCATCTGGAAATGTGAGAACGGTGAGGGATTTGGTAACTGGAGACGATCTGAACTCATTTCAAATTCACACCAGCCACTTCCTGACATTTAATGCACTAATAAACATCTTCAGACAAACACGACAAACTGAGCAGGAGTTACCATAGCCAAATGCAGTACTGTCACTAATGTTGACACTGGGCAACAGCAGGAAAGCCGTGACACTAATATATTTAGCACTGACAGGTATGACTAAGGCATGGATAGTATGGGTATCCGCCGGTTCGTTGTCTACAGTCTGACGGTCCTAATGTTTAGTGTATAAGTGGCGGTGCTGGATTATTTTATCCTCCGGATATTGAAATTGATATGAAAGTTATTTACTTTCTATAACGCTCATTCCAGTAGAGACTCTATCTAACCACAGTTTCCTCACCATTTGATTCCTCTTCTTTTGAATACTCCACCAGGGGTCAGACTGGATCCGGAAAATCTTAAGAAAAACCCATGCGCACCGACGTCACTCCATGACGGATGTGACTTGTGAGTCGCGCAGAGTGGGCGCAGAGGTGTCATGTGCTTTCACTACACCTCTGCGCCCAAAGACGCTGACCCAATCAGATTGAGGAATCACCTTTTGCAGTGGGCCTTCTGAGTAATTATTCTCCATTGTTTGACCTATCTGATGTCAAAGTCGCCCTGACTACTTTTGCGAGTGGCAGGGCTCCTAGGCCAGACAGCATTCCAGATGATGTTTTTATGCACAATCCAGACCCTTGGTCTGAATATATACTTGCTCTTGCCAATACTATTGCAAAGGGAGCTCCAATCCCAGACTCTTGGAGGGGTGCTGAAGTGGTACATATTCATAAAAAGGACAACAGAAATTCTCAGGCCAAGTATAAACCTATCACCTTGCAACATTCAAAAGGTCTTTAGCCGCTTTGTCCTATCCAAAATGCAGAATTGGATCACTGAGAACGATATATTAAGCCCCTTTCAAACTGGGTTGAGAGAAAAAGAAATCCACCATTGACCAAGTATTTTGTTTCATTTTATTATACTGGAACACGGTTTTGATCAGCAGAGGCAACCTCTATGTTGCCTTTGTCGACCTAAAATCCGCTTTCGATTTGGTTCCCAGATTCAGGCTCTGGCAAGTCCTTCGTAACATGGGTATACCACTGGACATCTTTTCCCTTATCATACGTTAACATGATAACATCCACGCACAAATATGTTGGGGACCACAGGGCTAGCTGACTGAGAGGATCACCATTTCCAAAGCGGTCTGACAGGGCTGTGTCCTGGCCCCCACTTTATTTACACTGTATTTAAATGACATTGTACACTTTCTTTCCCAGACCTCTGCTGACACCCCTTCTCTAGCTAACATGAAAACTTCAATTCTTCTTTTTGCTGATGACACCTTATTGATCTCTAAAGCCCTAAGCGGGCTTCAAAAACATTTGAACAGCTTCTCTCAGTTCTGCCACGATTGTGAATTCGAGATTAAGTAGCAAAAACAAAACTTATATCATTTAACCAGCATAAAACATACAAAGGGAAGCTAGTTTTAGGCGGAATGCAGCTAGAGAGGGTGGATTCGGGTATAAAGTTTGCGTCCGATATCAGATGGTGACACCATGTTGATAATGCAACTGTCAAGCAAAGGCAGATAGTAGGTGGGATTCTAAAGAGAAGCATTGCGCTTCTTTGAGTAAACCCTTAACGCCTGCTCTTCAGATCTATGAAGCCAAAGCGCTGAGCTCGGCGCTCTATGGAGCGAAACTCTGGGGCTTTACTAACATTAATGAATTAACAAGACCAGAAAATCAATTTGTAGGATCTTTAGCCTCTCTCCCTCCTAGCACCCCCCTTTATCCTTTGTTATCGGACTTAGGTATGAAACCAATTGAATGCAAAGCTACGCTGCGACCTTTACTGTTTTGGAGGAGAATCTGGCCCATTTGCCAACTAAGCAGCTGCCTTGCAAGATGTTATTAAGGCAAACAGATTTAATAAAATTACCTGGCTTTCTACCATCAAGAAGCTCTTGTTTTCTTTAGGTCTGTCTGACCTTTGGCAGCCTCTGTCTAATGATCGCATTACCTCTAAAGAGCTCTTAAAGAAGAAAATGAGTAGTGTTATCGTTAATAGATTCACAAAATTGATTCATTCGCCGTCGTCGAAGTAGGACTCCCATGGTACAATAATAAAGCAGTATGTATCATTATAATAGGCTATAATGGCAACAGTCACTTTAATAGCCTAACTATGTCCTTTTAAAAAAGGACAAAACTTCAGCCATCAGGCGATAGCACCCTCTAGAATACTTCCAAGAGAGGCTGAGTCCCTCAGATTTTCAAGCACAAGTGGAAATAATAATAATTCCAAGCTATAGGGAGAGCCTCCCAAGAGAGGAGGGTGGGTTGCATGTGAATCTATGAAAGATACCAATACTGGAGAACATACAGTTACAGATAAGTAACTCATTTTCTTCAGTATTGTATCTTTCATAGATTCACATGCTTGAATCAGAATAGCAAGCAGTTATTGTATTTGCATACCTTATAGTCTTAGCACAAATAGCAGATGGTGTGTAGAAATATATACATAACATATTCATATGCAATTCACATATTATATATATATATATATATATATATATATATGGCACAGGGACCCCCAGGGCCCAAAAAAGCATTTTTTTTAAAAAGAAATTCGGCAGGAGTTGCGTTGGGTGCGCAAATCCCGCCAATTTTTTTTCAAAAAACGAAGCGCAGTCTCCCGCGCTTCGTTTTCTTTAAGAATCCGGGTGGGCCAGGTCCCGGGGGCAATTACAAATAATCATGTGGGAGCCCGCGCAGGCCCCCACAGGCCCGGGGATCGCCACCTCCCCGGGGCTATGTTCGTGAAATGCAGGGGGGGCCACGGGGGCCCCCTGCAGCCACGGGGACCGCAACCTCCCCGGGGCTATAGTCATTAAATGCAGGGGGGGACTCCTGCTCCCCCACGCAGCTCCGAGGACCGCCACCTCCCCGGGGCTATATTTATTAAATGCGGCGGGGCCACGCAGCCTCCCCGCAGCCCCGGCAACCACCACCTCCCCGGGGCTATCTTTAAAAATTAAGTGTGGGGGGCTCGACCCCCCCCTCACAGCCCCGGGGACCACCACCTCCAGGGGACACAAATTAAGTAAATGCGGGGCTCAGTTGCAGACCCCTGGCCCCGGGGACCACCACCTCCCTGGGGCTACAGAAAAGATGGGAGGGGGGCCGCGCGGCCCCCCTCCAGGAGCCCTCCAAGGCCCTGGGGACCGCCACCCCCCAGGGCCGGCTCCAGAAATGTCCCGGGGGGGCCACCCCATGACATTGCAGTTTGCTATGGCATGGCGGGAGCACTGCTCCCGCCATAGCAAACTCTGCTTCGCTTCATGGTAGCGAGAGCATTGAAAATGCTCTCGCTTCTATGAAGCGAAGCAGAATTGCTTTTGGGCAGAGGGAGCTGCATGTTAGCAGCTCCCGCTGTCGGGCCTTGGGGCTCCCCCCACGGTCCCCAACGAGAGGCCAAGCCCCGGGGGATGGTGTCGCAGGGGCCAAAAACGGGCAGGGAGAAGGGCCACTCGGCCCCCTCCCTTTTTTTTAGCAAAAAAAAAATGGCCCGGTCCCGGGGATGGGGTCCCCAGGGCCGAAATCGGCCTGGGGAGATGGCTACATGGCCCCCCTTCTTTAAAATAAATAAAAAAACAAAGAAAAGAAATGGATGGGGTCTCCGGGGCTAAAAATTGCCTGGAGGAGGGGGCCCTTAAAAATATAAATCAATAAAAAAATTGGCCGGGCCTCGGGGGATGGGGTCCCCCTCCCTTTTTAAAAAAAATACAC
The DNA here is from genome assembly GCA_963921515.1 of Calotriton arnoldi. Lineage (NCBI taxonomy): Eukaryota > Metazoa > Chordata > Amphibia > Caudata > Salamandridae > Calotriton > Calotriton arnoldi. The sequence continues at coordinate 2,373,837 of CAWUFW010000219.1, read as the reverse complement.
ACAAAGGCCCAGCCCCAGGGATTGGGGTCCCCGGACATATATCGGCCTCTGGAAAGGGGCCAAGCGGCCCCCCTCCCTTTTAAATTAAATAAAAATTAAAAAATGGGTAAAGCCCCGGGGATGGGGTACCCGGGGCCCAATAGCGCCATGGGAAGGAGGGCCACACAGCCCCCTTTCCTAAATTAAAAAAAAATATAGGGACAGGCAACTCGCCGGAGGCCCTGCCCGCTTTCTCCATTACTCTGCAAATGCACCTTCTGGCGCGCTCTTGGTTAGGGGATGAAGTCCCCATCACTGCTGAGGGTCCTTAGGGGCCAACTAGCCCACCAGGTACCTCCAGTAAGCTCCACACAGTGGGACTGCTGAGAGGTGGTCGAAAGCCAAGCGCCTTTTTACAACACTCTGCAAGCGCGCCTCTTGACGCACTGCTGGTGGGGGAATGAGGTCCCCTTGTGTCCTGAAGGCCTCAGGACTAAAGTGGACTTCATCTCCCAAGCGGCAGTGCGCCAGGAGGCAAGTTTGCAGAGTGGTGGAGAAAGGGGGTGTGGCCTCAGACCACCTCTCAGTAATCCACCTGTGTGGGGCATACTGGAGGGCTAGTTGGCCCCTAAGGACCACTAGGAGTGAAGGGGACTTCATCCCCCAACCAGTAGCGCACCAGGAAACGCGTTTGCAGAGTGGTGGACAAAGGGGGCGTGGCCTGCTATCAGAACTCAGCAATCTTGCTGTGTGGGACTTACTGGAGGGAATAAGAGGGGTAGTTGGCCCCCAAGGACGTCCTTCGGGCCAACTACCCCTCCTGTTACCTCCGGTAAGTCCCACACAGTGGGATTGTTAAGAGGTCTACAGAGGGCAGGCCCCCCTTTCTCCACCACTCTGCAAATGCGCCTCCTGGCGCACTACTGGTTGGGGGATGAAGTTGACTTTACTCCTGAGGGGTCTTGGGGCCAAGAAGCCCTCCTGGTAGCTCCTGTAAGTCCTACGCAACGGAATTCCTGAGCACTGGTTGGAGGCCCAGCCCCCTTTCTCCACCATTCTGCAAACGCGACTTCCTTAGAAATTCACTGAAAAAAACACAGGTTTTAGGGACGTTATAGTTAGAAATTAGCATTTAAAAAACCTTAGAAATTCACTGGAAAAACTACAGGCTTCAGGGACGTTATAGTTAGTCCGACATTTCACTTGTACAAAACCAGAGAAATTCAGCTGTTATAGTTAGCTGAGTTAACTATAACTCGCGCCCCCACAATGCACTGCTTATGACCTCATATATTACATCACTCATGACATGGTCAGTGACATCACTGATGACATCACTGATGACAACTCAAATGACATCACTGATGACATCATCCACAGCATCTCTGATGCACCCACTCACACCACTGTAGAATCTTTTATACACCAACTGCCGCTCCCACACAACCATTCACAAACTCGTTCACAGAGCCATGCCAGTACTTACACACCCACTCACTGGTTCATTGATCTATACACACATCCACTCGCTCATTCATACTGCCACTTATAGGCCCACTCACTCACTAATACAGCCATTGACATATCCACTCATACAGGTGCTGACACACTGAGTGAGTCACCCATAGAACTACTCACACACCTAGACACTCACCCATACAGTCAATCATACAGCCACTTACTCACCCAAACAGTTACACACACACCTACTTACTTACTCAAACAAATAGGAACACATACTCACTCAGCTATACAGTCATGGACAGAAGCATGCACTCATTTATATAGCCACTCTCATTTTCACTCACTCAAGCATACAGTCACTCATATACCCCGTCACTCACGAATACTGCCTTTCACATACTCAGTTACTCACCCATACTGACACATGCACTCAATCACCGACACAGCCATACAGACACTCACTCGATCATACAACTTTTCACACATGCAACAGTACCCCATACAGCCACTGACTCACCCACTTACTGATCCATGCAGGCAGTCACACACACCTCTCTCTTCACCCACAAACACAGGCACCCAGACAACCAGACAACCATAGACATAGTCAGACAACCAATCAATCACCCATGTAGCCATTCACGTACCCACTAGCACACTCATACACCCACTTGGACATTAACTGACAGACAGATACACCCATTCTCACAACCAGTCACTCACCCATACATTCACTGATACACCTAATCACTCACTTATAGAGTCAGTCATGCACTCACTGAGTCATCCATACAGTCACTCATAAACGCACTGATTCACCAATACACCTTAGTATATATTTTTAATACTCATAAACTTTTAAAAAACACTCACAGTCACTGGATGATGTCATCACTGATGTCACCAGTGCTGTCATGAGTGATGTCACTGACCATGTCATGAGTGATATAATATATGAGGTCATAAGCAGTGCATTGCGGGGGCGCGAGTTATAGTTTCCTCAGCTAACTATAACGGCTGAATTACTCTGGTTTTGTACGAGTGAAATGTCAGACTAACTATAAGGTCCCTCTAACCTTTGTTTTTTCTGTGAAAAAAATGTATATATATATATATATATATATATATATTCCACAGCAGGATCCCAGGGGTACCACCATCCAAAGAAAGGCGCAACACCAGGAAACAGACTCCAAAGGCAAAGTTAGAAAGTCAATGATGGTTTATTTGAGCATCAAATGTCCAAATGACGCGTTTCGGCCGCCAGACATGCGGCCTTGATCACATAGCGCTCTACTGGTGAAAGGGTGATATATATATCCATATATATATACATACATATACATCACATATACATCACATATTAAAATCTGCATAAATACATAAGCGAACACATGACCAAAAGACGCTCACCTTATTGAAAAAAATGGCATAGTACAGCCTGTCCAACCGCTGCATCACTGTGGTGCGCTGATTCCAGACAATAATGCTGCACGAGCTCTTCCAAGTCGTAGCACACCTTATTTTTTTCAGCGGCACTCCCGCAAACAAAGCAGTTGAGGTGGAAACTGCCCTAGGTGAGTGCGCCCTGGTTTTTGCTGCCAGTGGCTTGCCAGCCTTTGAGTTGCGGAACTGGATTGCGGCTGAGGTCCATCGAGCGATGTTTGCTTTCGTGACTGGAGCACCCTTATGAGTGTGTCCATATGAGACCAACAGTTGGTCAGTTCTCCTGAGTGTTTTAGACATCTTTTGACATCTAGCGTATGAATAGACCTTTCAGCTGGTGATGTTGGATTCGGGAAGAAAATTCGCAATACTATAGGTTCTATTTTTTTTTTTTATTGAGCCATAAATCTAACACAGTACAGTACAATCAACGAAGAAAAAGTCGGAAAAAAAGAAGAAAAGACATAGAGTGTACATAAATTATACATTGATGTTGGAAATATTAATTTCACATGGTTTCAGTCCTTTGATGCCTCTGTCGTAGCTAGAGAAATAGAGATAAACCAGGTATCTGAGTAAAGATCAACTACAAAAGTACAAGAAATAATGACAGTTTTCTGTTTTTTAGGACTGATAAATAAAAAAAATTAAAAAGTGAGAGTGCGCCATTAATCCCATTGGAGACTAGCCCAAATCCTATTAAATTTAAGCCAGGAGCGAGGCCCTCTGGCCTTAGCCAAAGCTAATTCCATCTCATAAACCTGCCGGAGCAAAACCCAAACTTCGCTAACATTTGGACCAACATTGTTTATCCCGACTCTAACTAGTCGGGCACATACTATAATAACAGTAGCTAATAGACTCGCATACCTTGCATCATCACATTTGATCCCCAAGATTATTTCCTTCTCAGTAAGCTGAAAGTTTTGGCCAAAAAGTGAAATAAGAATGTTAGAAACCTCACTCCAAAACCTTTTAAGCCCGGGGCAGTCAATAAACATGTGCCTAAGGTCTGCAGCAAAGAGTTGACATTTCGGGCAGAGTGACTTAATAGAGGGTCGAGATACAGCCCACTTAGCAATAATCGCCGGTGTATAATACAGTATGTAAATTGTCCGATGCTGTTGTAGTTTCAAATTGATAGAAGTTACAACCCTGTCCAGTACGCCCATTGACTCCTGCATTTCCTCAGCCGTTATATCAACCCTAAAAGTCCGACTTAACTTAGTAGGTATCTGTATGCTATCATCATTAGATTCAGCAAGAAATTTCTGATAAGCAGCGCCAATTGCGCCTCGGCCAGAACTTGTATATATTCCCGTCAGTATTTCCGATGGATTTGGCATGACTAATAGCTTTTGACCTCTTAAAAAAAAATCCCTGATTTGTAAATACTTAAAAAAGGTATTTTGTAATAACACAAATTCGGCTTTTAATGAGATGAAAGAACGAAACCCGCGTGCACCGTACAGTTGTCCGATCTGATTGATGCCGTTACGTTGCCAGCTTTTTCCGATAGTATCTTGAAATATATCGGGCAGCATAGGATTGCCCCATAGCAACGTATAACAATGGAGCCGGGGTAGAGAGTATTGCTTACAGATGTCCTGCCAATCCGTGGTAATATCTCTAACTACCTTAAACTTAACTCGCTTGACGTAGTTAGGATCAGAGGTCTTGTATAACATAAACCCAGCCGACGGACCGCAAGCTAACTGATAGGACAGCAAAGCCGGACCAACATCCAAAGCAAAGGACCAAAGCAAGCCCCGAATCCGGCCAAGACAAACAGCCCAATAGTAAAGCTTGAAGTCTAGGAGCTTAAGACCCCCTTGTGTATAAGGTAATTTCATAAGCCGAAGAGCCCTCCTAGCGCGTCTATACCCCCAAATAAAACTGCCTATAGCACTGCCTAATCACTTGAAAAGAGACCGAGGGACCCGCAGAGGCATCGAACGATATAAATATAAGAATATAGGCAAAACATTCATTCTGATTATGTTGCACTTCCCATAGATGCTGAGAGGAAGCCGGTTCCAGCTGCGCAATTTAGCCGAAACTGTTTTGAGTAACGGTTCGTAGTTTAAAGACACAATATCATTGAACTGACTGCTAAGACAAATACCGAGATAGGTAGCGGTTTGTGTAACCCCTAGTGCAAGAGGCAGGTTATCAGGTTGAAAGTTTACAATTGTCTGAGTCTTGGCTAAGTTCAACTTATAGCCGGAAAAGGAATCAAATAGCTCAGCCTCTCTCATAATGTTAACTATAGCTTCTCCAGGGTTAGCAGAGAAGACTGCTATATCATCTGCGTATGCAGTAACCTTGAGTTCCACACCGTTGAGCCGCACTGGGGGTATCCCTCCATTCTGTTGCAAATGCCTTACGAACGGCTCGATATAAAGTGCAAACAGTAAGGGGGGCAATGGGCAGCTTCGCCATGTCCCCCGTTGGACTGTAAAGAGGGCAGATGTCATGCCATTCACTTTGATTGCTGCTACCGGCTTCTTATAAAGCTTCTGCACGGAGGAAATGAATCGAGAGCCAAGACCGAATGTTAGCATGATTAGCCAGAGAGCTTCCCAAGCAACTCTGTCAAACGCCTTTTCTGCGTCCAGCATGACCATCCCTATCCGTTTATTAAGTTTGCCGGAGACATCGAAGGCTGCTACAGCGGTGTTAATGTGAGCCGTCGTGTCTCTACCAGGGCCAAAGCCATGCTGCTGCTCCGAAACTAGCTTGTGAATAACAGAAGCAAGGCGTGAAGCCAGAATCTTAGAAACATTTTGGCATCAGAATTAATGAATTCATTAGGGATATTGGCCGATAAGAACCTCTGTCGTCAATTGGCTTCCCCTTCTTAGGGAATACCACAATATTAATAGTACTCCATGAGGCAGGAGCATTGCCCCCACTAACGATGTCCATACTCAACTGCATGAAGACAGGTACAAGTATATCCCTGAAAGGTTTATAAAATTCAAGCGGAATGGTGTCCTCACCAGCCGCGCCGTTAACTTCTATGGAGAAAGTCGCGATCAGGAAATTAAAGAAAAGGGACACTTAAAGGAGGACTTGGAGCAAACGCTTTGAGAACTAGGTCGTTCTAGAGTCTCTACCCACGGGAGCACCGGAGTACTCGTGTTACCTCACCCAGGGAAGCCGGGTGCATAGGTGCCTTTCGGGGTCGGGTTTCGTCGTCGATTATCCCTGGACGAAACTCTGAAACAGAATCCTGGACCTTCGACGCTCTACTAAAGACTAGAGGACAGAAGAATCTCCTTGGGGTCAAGGAGTGACTCCCTGCTTGGCAGGCACCAAAGAAGCAATTGTCCGGTCTGCATCGCCTAAGCTCCCGTCGGACGCCGAAGTCTTTGCATCACCAGAGGTGGATTTCCAGACTTCCCCGAGGCTGCCCTGAGTCCCCAGCAAAGCTGAGGCCCGTAGCTGTCGTGGGTAACGTGGAACCGTGACCCCTGGACACTGCACGCATTTGCTAGTGCATCCTCTTCTGGGTCTCCCACGAAGTCGTGCTTTGGGCTCCGAGTAGCCCTAGCCTCCAGCACCAACTGCACCGAAGATCACTGGCCTCCACTCCACGAGTGTCCTGCGAGCCAGATCCACGTGCGACGTCTCGAGGCTCCTTCGCGGTCGCTAGCCCGTTGGCTAGTAGCCCTTCACGAAGGCCAATCCTTTTCTTCTTGGGCACCCTGGTTGCTCCAGCCCTGCCCTCACTTACCCTCGCTGGGTGAGTTCCTTAGACCTTGCTGGTCTGCACCATCGACGATCTTCATCTTCACTGAGACTTGCCGTTGCCAAGGCTTGTTGGGTCCAATCCGGTCGCCGACACCTCAGCACTCGACAGACATCGTGTACCAGCCCGAATCCTGCTCCTAGTCGCCGACAACGCCTCCTGGACCTCGTGGCTGAAGAGTCAAGACGACCGTCAACGCACCTGAAGCACTCGACATCGGTGGGCATCTGTCCATCGCCTTCCTGGTCACTGGCTAGTGACCCAGACTCTGTCCCCTCTGCTTTCAGGTTCTTCAGATCTCCGATCCACTCTTGGATCCACCCGGACACTTTCCACTTGGTCGCCAGCAGCACTTTGCAGCAGATCGCCATTCAAATCGACGACGAAACCCGACCCCGAAAGGCACCTATGCACCCGGCTTCCCTGGGTGAGGTAACACGAGTACTCCGGTGCTCCCGTGGGTAGAGACTCTAGAACGACCTAGTTCTCAAAGGGTTTGCTCCAAGTCCTCCTTTAAGTGTCCCTTTTCTTTAATTTCCTGATCGCGACTTTCTCCATAGAAGTTAACGGCGTATCGCGGTTGTGTATTTACACTGCACGCGTCCCCGTGGGTCCCCTGTGTCACTACCTTGGGTGGTTCCTTGTGGTCCAAGCACTTCTAGAGGCTCTAGGCCTAGTGTCTAGTTCAGTCGTGGTTCTTATACCACTTTATTGGTATATGGTTTGGTACGCCCCTAGGGCCCAAACGTGTATTTGTGCTATTACTGTGTTTAAATAACTTATAACTTGTGTACTTGAACTCTAGCCTCATAAAGAGACTAGAGGGGTGTGTTTAGCAATAAATACATATATTTTGAATATATACCTGATGTGGTGCTCTTTCATTTGGTCACTCAAGAGATTATAGACTGGTAAAACAAGCTGCTTTACATTCCTTCAAGACTTAGCCTGAAGGCTGCTCTCCATAGCTACCACTAGGATAGCTTTCAATAAGGTTGTCTTTAACCTACCTCCAATAAGGGGTTGTTTGGACTGGTGCAAGGTGCCCACTATAATTAGTGGACAGCATATGCCAGGCCAACTTCTCACATTTTGTACCTGCGAACAAATTGATAAATATATCTGATGATCTCATCCTTGACTATTGCAAAGGATTGGCTGATGTGGTACATTCTGTGTTTCATCAGGTTGGAGCAGACGCGACCACAACACAACAGACTCAAGCTCATGACCTAAGCCCTGGTGAGTGGGTTCACGTGAAAAGGCATAGAAGAAAAACTTGCCTAGAGCCCCGCTGGGAAGGTCCATATCAGGTTATATTGGTGACGACTACAGCAGTAAAGTGTGCTGGTTTAACAAATTGGATCCATGCCAGTCACACTCAGCGAGTCCCAAGTCCACTTGAACGACGAGTAGAGCGACATCTGGAGATCTCAAGTACAAGCTCTGAATCAGAAGGTGAAACACGAGAAATTGGTGAGGTTAAAGCAACAGAATCTGAAACTGGCGAACCAGAACCAAAAGACTCTGAAGAGCAGCTTGATGATGAATTGCTTAGCACAAGTCAAATAAAGTGGGCACCAGCTACTGGGACTGAAGAAACTGCTGTTGATCAAAGAGAAAGACAATTTTCAGAGGAAAAGGGAAAGTGTAGAGAGGAAGTAGGTGAAAGGAATACCAAAGAAGACGAAGAAGAAAAAGAAAGCAAACTTAGAGTAGGTACAAGGAAACGGAAGTACGAATTGAATAAAGAAGAAGAAGTAGTACAACCAAAGAAAGTAAGGAAAGACGAGCAGTGGCCAAGAGGAGTTAAAAGACTGAAATATAGAGTGGTGAAAGGAAGACCAGAAAACAGGTTAGAATAAATAAGCGAAACTTCAGATCAGTTAGAACAGGGAGAGTCAGATGACGAATCAGTGCTGCGACCAAAGAGAGTGAGAAAACCAAACAAAAAGTACAGGTCACCTGATTGGATATATATAGTGTTGGAAGAAATTGAGGAAGAAGATTTAACCCAAAGAAGAGACAGCACTGACAACGAACAAGAAGAGAAAGGTGATCAAAATCCACCTTAAGAGACTGTAAACAAACTAAGGTGTTGCGTTATGAACTGAAAGGTTTCTCTGAAGATTCAGAAGACATCCTGGAAATTGAATTAAGTTAAAATAAAAGAAGGGGTAAAGAAGAAAGCTTTTTGAAGTGTGGGATCACACTACATTTATTAATATTGTCATGGCAGATACACAAGTAACTAGACCTAGATGTAGCCTTATGCATAGATGCTATAAGGTTTGCTTATGTTTATTGTGTATATTGATAGTATTCTGGATAATATTGACAATAGTAATACCTTTACATTTGATAAAAGAAGATATACCAAGTCCCAGCAATCTAACAAGTCCAAGGATAGATACTGATATTAGACAAACACAAATTACTCACTTGAATCAAATAGGTGCTAGTAGCTTACATCACAGCAGATTAGTTACTAATTTTTCCTCAAACGTTTTTACCAAGCTACTCTATGAATATGTAGAAACAATGATGTGAATGACTGTTATGTATGCATACAGTTACCATTGTCTGTTTCTGAAGGTGTGACTTACCATCACCTTCCTTTGACGTATGGTGTAACATGTAGTGTTTTATCAAGTTTGTTGTATAGAACAGGTAAACTAGATTATTATTATTCCAATGTAGATACAATATTTTCTAAGGTTCCTGTAGTACCTGAATTGAATAAGATAGCACATGCAAATGTCATGGGAGATTTCTTCTTGACAACAAAGTATTTAGATGTAGCCAATGCTAAGAAAAATAACCTAACATGTAGAGTGGAAAGAGAAGAGAAACTATTTTTAGAAATGGTACAGGAAAGAAGGGCTAAGTTTCAGAGAAAAGCTGTGGAAGAGAAATTAAAAACACCACCTTGGGTTTTCAAAGAAGGCAACTATGACAAAAGTGAAACTTATGCTGCAATGGCTTTGGATTGGTCACAGAAGGGAAAATTATGCTTGCGTAGGAGAAGACTAATTATAACCACTATTTCATTGGTTCCAGTGAATGTGAAGATACCTATAAAATTATTGGGGGTTGGGGATTAAAAGGAGGGACTGACCCTGTCTCGCCTGGTATCTATTATGTCTGTGGGAGGAAAGCCTATTATCGATTGCCAGATCACTGGTATGGGACATGTTACCTTGGGATTGTCTTTCCAAAAGTCTATCATGTAGACAAAAATACAAATGGAATCAATGAAGTAAGGCAAGGACTAAACCTTGTAAAAAGAGAAAGTTTTTCAGAAATTGTAGGGGATATATTTGGAGCATTGATACCTGGAGTTGGAGTTACACTGAATGCATACAAAATTCGACAATTGTCCACAGTGGTTGATCGTTTATCAACAGATACTGCTGGAGGATTCTTAATGATTGACACCGAAATGATTGCCATGAGATCTATGGTTATGCAAAATCGACTTGCCCTTGATATATTGTTGGCAAAAGAGGGTGAAGTCTGTCGAATGCTAAAAGTTCAACATTGTTGCACTTACATTCCAGATAAAAGTAAGAATTTGGAAGGATATATTCAGAATATTACTAAATTGCATAAGGAAGTAACTCAACTAGAGGTTGATGGTGTTTGGGAGAGACTAAGTAAAAGTTTCTCTACTATAAGCAATTGGTTTTCTTCTATAGGTAGTTCACTAATTGCAAAAATAATAGTACCAGTAGCTTTTGTAGTAATCATGGTACTCATGATACGAATGACCTATGTTTGCGTGAAGAAGAGTCGCAAAGAAAAGAAAGGCAGGAAATTGAGTAAGGAACATAGGGAAAGGGAGATAGAGGAAATTGAGATGGAAGGGTTTAAAGAAAAATTGTATGAAAGATGTAAAGAGCAAGGGTCAAAAGACAAAATAACAACTATATAACTTGAAAAACCGTATGTTTTGGGATTTTATGATGGTAAAACCATCAAAGGGGGATTGATGGAGTGAGGTTTGTAAAATACATCCTCATAAAGTCAAACAACTCTATAACAACGTATTTACTGCATGAACTAATCAACTCCAGATACACCCATCTACATAGGGGGCAAACGCATATTATATAATATACTAAACCATGTTGGCATGAGTATGAATTAATTGTTTGTGCATTGAAAAACAGTACTACTGCATGTTTATGTTGTGTTGTACATTGCACATTTTGCATGTTGTGCATAAATAACGAAAAGGTTGCTTTAAACTAATAGCTTTTGCTAGGATTTATTTAACATATGGCCTTAGTATGGTGGGAGGTAAACATAATGGGTTTATTTTCACGAATTAATATTCTTTTGTGTTTGTTTATTTAAGTACGGGATTGGACCTGCATGAAAATGGCCTCTCGTTGAAACCAGCATGTGGCTGGCCTAGTCGGTCCTGAGTGCGCATGTGTCGGGAGGGGTTGCTTGCTCTCAGACTGCTGGATGTACCCGATGATGCAACTCGTGTGAAGGCCATGTTGACCTGTGTCTTATTGTTTATGTGCCAAGATGCGACAACGACTGTGGGAACAGCCATCCCTACGTGCAATACGACGTGAAAGTGGACATTAAAAAGAACATTGTTGCTAAAAGTATAATGTATGAATGTTAGAATTATATGAATACATTGGTCTTAAATCCTTCTTTGTTAGAACCGGTATAGGATGGATTTGGTGGGGAGAGCTGAATGGGACGACCATAGTATGATTTACGACAACCAATCACAGTCTGAGTTTTACTGATACAGCAACATTGTAAATTAGTGTGCTGGAGAAAAAAGTATAATTGATATCCCAATGGGGGTGTGGCTAGGCAGTATGGCGAAGCAGTGCGGTCCTGTATAGCAGAGCAGTCTGATGCGACAGATCAGAAAGAAGATCCAAGACAGAGAGAGCTGACTCGCATAGAGACAGAGAACCTTTAGGTAACGAGAACGTCACGGGAGTGCTTGGGAGGAGACTGCGACCGAGAAGGTAGATTAAGTGGGAGATGCATTTAATTGGTAGTATAGTAAACTTTACAGCATCTGTTCTGTTATCTTTGTCCTCAGAGCCTATCTCTGTGGACCTCTTGCCACAACCTCGGCCAAGGAACTGAGGTTTCCTGATTTCTTTTGGTGGGTATCACCCTCCTTGATTGCTTTAATTGAAAGTATATTTCCGTAAGTTTATGCTGTTCCTTCTCTTCCCCATTCCTGGTGCGCGCTTTGATTTCGATGCAAATGATTCATTTTGATTACATTGCTTGATAATTTGTTCTCTTATATGCAATCTTGTGTATGCACTGATAATCAATATAAAGAGCATTTAATAATATAAAATCATTAACAGAAAAAGTGGTTTTGTGGTTATTTAGTTAAGTATTAAACTGTTTAGTTAATCGTAGTCACCATCAACTCTTCAACTAATGGTCCATCGACCAAAAGAAGAAGAAAGTTGATATTACAAATAGATAGAAGTATATACAAATGTTATTAATGTGAAGTGTAGTGTTGTACTTAATAAAACTGACAAAATAAACCCCCCAAAATCCAGCGCCTGATCTTAGGGACCATTTATCGGTAATGTATGATGGGCCCCGTTGTTTGGTGAAGTAATTTATGTGTGATGAGAATTTCTCTTGATCCCTGGTTTCAGTATTAAGGGGTTGCGCTGGATCACTAGCAAACAATAGAGATAGGCAAGAAAGAACACATTTACAATTTACACGTATATAACTTTACTATAAGGTATTTGCAAGAAAACATGTAGAAAGATTATTAGCTGTACAAATCTATTACCTGTGACTTCATTTCATACAACGCTGCATCCTCGGGAGTTAATTGAAGTGCTTCATCCCATTTTTGGACAGCTTCCCGGTACCTGGAGGAGTAAAATAAAGATACAGTTTGAATGTATATTGGAACCCGCACAATTCTAAATAATTAACAAATACCTTTTTAAACATGATCTTCTCAAAAGCATATTTTGTTTTAGGTTCAAAATTTGGCATGCGGAAGCAGTCCGGACATACGGTAACTTCTGTTGACAACTGCAACTAGAATTATCCAACAGAACATGGGTCTCCTTCATTCATACTTGGAGGTCTGTCATCTGATTAAAATTGGATTCAATGAAAATGGAGGTTATACTCCAAAATAGCAACTCTTTAGAACTCAAGGCGAGTCGGTCAATAAGTGTTCATTTGGCAGAGAGCCAACTGTGTTTGCTGGTGATCATCTACAAACTGTGCAGGAAGGTTCTTCCTCAAGGTCCCTCCTGCCAACCAAAGCAATGGAGAATATTTCCCAAGGAAAAAACTGAAGGGTGACGCAAAGGCAAACCAAGTGGTCACCATGCATTTATTTAATCTTTAGGTTTGTGGTTTATTGCGTGTTCGCGTGGGAACACGCAATAAACCACAAACCTAACAATATTAAATAAATAATAATTTTGCGAATAAATATTTAGTAAGATAAGGGACACCGCATTTGGGTTTTTCAGATATCCCAAAGGAATGCCAAAATAAGTAAGAACCGGAGCTCCGTACTCGAAACCCCACCCTTGCCAAGCACGAGACTCCATTTCCTGACATTCAGTGGGAAAACACAGACGCGTTCCAAATGACGCAGGATCAAACAGCACAACAGCTCTTCAAAAACAGACCCAAACCGCCAAACCCAGCACTCAGCGGCGGTCTGAGCAGGGTCACCAAGGTAATCCTGTGGTGCTGGAATCTTTGACGAAGTAAGTGATTGAATGAGTATGTGTGGACGAACGCGGCGGTTGTCCATTGATGACACCGCTATTCCCCCTTTGTGAGAGTGAGAAACATGCTTGCCACCTGACTAGCAGCCCGTACATAGGCCGCACAGGGAGGAGAGCGACAGGCACCTTTTCTGCTGTTCCTAAATTTTTAAATAATGCATCAAAGCGTGATATAATCTTTTGTGATAACATGAATATGTATGTGAGACATCGGCGGTTGGTCTTTTGGTATACTGCCGTTCCCCAGGTTGAGGGATAAAAACCCATGTGCCACTGGACAGGCAGAGCATACAATTGCCGCGTAAGGGGCAGAGCAACTTGTACCACGTTTGCTTTTCTATAATTCTTGAAACACATCAGAGCGCGACAAGTAGGGATACCAGCGAGCAATGTTACCATCTGGGAGTCTCGCTATGAGCGGTTTTATTAATATGAAAGTTACCAAACAAATGGAAAGGGACTCCAACATAAAACCTCTAATACAAAACACCTTGTATGTACATCGTAAAAAACCCTTCATATTTTAACACCACCGTTCTCTCTCCTGAAGTGTTTGACTACAAGACGGCACCTCCTGCCTGAACCACATGCCCCTTGAAAAATAATACCAGTGGGTAAGCACTAGTGTGTCGAAGTATGATTGACACAACATGGTGGTGATCCAGAGAGGAATGCATAGAATATGAACCACACAGACAAATCACCACACTTAAAGATTGTATCTGGACCTATCAAATAGCTCACCACCTATTTAAAGCATAGACCTATCAAATAGCTCACCACCTATTTAAAGCACAGAGTTATATAGAGTTAGATCACAAATCACAACAATGGAAATAGTCACGGGATCAATAAATCACACTGATTTTAAAGAGAGACTGTTGCCAGAGAGTAAATCAATAATTTAAGATATGTACAAAACATGATAACACAGTCCAACATTATGAATGTATGAGACACAATTTAGAAGTCAGGATGGGTGAGAGAAGTAATAATGGTCTCTCTATCCCTCTCCTTTCTTGGAAAATCCACTGAAGACAGCACCAAGACAGGTGAGAGCATTAGGCCTCACGTTTGTGAATGGTGTGCATGCACAATAAAGAAGCAGGGACAAAACAACAAATATAGCCCTGACGAAGGCCCCAGACCCACGGGGGCTCCTTGAGAGGGCCAAAACATGTTGGCACGGTAACAGGGGTACAACTGAACGATTAAATTCAGTAAAACCCAACAAATTCACATTTTATCCATACCCCAGGTATCCTCCAAATAAAGCATAGCATTTGGGTATACCTTGAGGTATTTTTAACACATCACTCATCTGGATCCCTGCTTATCCAGTTCTGCTTTATCTAATTACTCCAATATCTTTTGAGGGAGAACACAACATCCTGATCGAGTAAGAAGCCCAGAGTTCCTCAGTAGAACTTTTAAGGCAGCAGTTGCTTGTATGTGATAGCATTGTTAACGGGAGAGTGCAACTGACCGGACTTTCTCTCGCTCTCCATAGTGTAAAAAAGGATTATATAGCTCACACAAAGTACATAAAGAATAGGCATTCCCATGATCATGTGATGTATTAGAATTTCACGCTGTACGTACTAGTCTATGGCCCACCACTTCCAAAGTTCAACAGCCACCACTGCTTTCTTCTCAACAATTGGAGTATCTGATAAGATGATTGCCACAGACCTGCAGATGAACAGTCAGAGAATGGGGAGATTGGCCTGTGGGAGAGCTAGTGATGCACCCGTTTCACGTTGAGCAATACTTGGATGCTAAAACCCCTTGAGAGCCACTGACTCTGAAGATTGGAGGTGGAGATCAGCAATTAGAGGTGTCCCAGTGAAGTACACATATGATGTGCACAGGAAGCCAATACCTCATACCCCCTACCAGGCCAGTACTTGGAAAAACAAAATTCAATAGCTGCCATCAGGATTAAAAAAAACAGGTGGGAGCTAAGGTCACATAAGACGAAGCAAATTGTGAGATGCTGAGGGATCAAAACAAGAGTCCCCCTATCTGAAGAGGGGGCTGGAAACGCTTAATTAGTCTAGGTGTGAGTTGTCTACAACAGGTGTCTCGACCGTGATCAATGAAAACTGGTCCAAACTACTAACAGATATCAAAGTCACAAATGTAACTGCGTCAGACAGCAGCGACCACCCCAGCACATCAGGCTTTATCAATGTGACTAATCTCCCGCCAGCCATAAAATAACTTTAGCAACCTGCCTCCACATCCCAGGATGAATTGCTATTTAAATATCGGCTTTAAATATGTTTTGGAAATTAGATAATTCAGTCTCCAAATTTTAGCCTATTCATTTCTAAAAGTACAAAGATGTTGCCATCACATACATGTATTTTGTTTTGGGTAAACAAATGAATTCCCTGAAAAAACAGCTTGTTATTTTTAAACTTTTCTGTTGCCTCAAAGTATCAATTTTCATTTTTAATATATAGACGAGTAATCCACAAAACCTGCTTGCTATTTTCATCAACTACTCACATGTACAACTGATTTCTGTGTATATATTCTCCTCGGATGCCAAGGTTGAATATCTACCACCATGCTGGGGGTGGCCGCTTTATGTTAAAGGCGACAATAATTAAGCCAGGAAGGCCAAAGATATATCAAGAATAGTTCTCATTATGCCAGGGCTGAAGACTATAATGCTAGATGAGGACTGAGCTGTGGGTGACCCCAGAATGCCAAGGCTCCAGATGCTACTACTTGTTTTAGATACCAGGGATTGCTGCCAGCGAGGGGCACTGTCTATCATAGAGGGACACCCCACTAGTTAAACATAAACACATAATCAGGGTATATTATTGCGAATACACACACAATTACATGTGGTGCACACAATGCCCCTGCAGAAAGTGAGGCACTTGCTTCAGCTCCTACCCAAGCCCTGATCTATTCACTTCCCCGGCATCTCCCGCACCAGTCTATCACATTTCCACTCCAAGTCCTTTATTTAACGTGTTCTGCTCTGGTTAAGTCCTTTATTTAACGTGTTCTGCTCTGGTTATTACAAATGTTTTTCTTCACCGACCCTATGTATGGGTGTGTGTGTCTTTGTATGGGGAGTCATGGTGTGCGTGGGGGGGGGGGTGGGGTGTGTGTAAGCTCTGGGCCTTGCTATTGCTTTGGCTGGTTCTCCAAGGGCTGGAACTGAGTAGTAGTGCCTCCTGCAATATACACTAGGTAGCACTGTTCAACTCCAGACCAACTTAATGAAGTATGGGGGAAGGATCTACGAACCACTAACTAGCAGCTAGAGAGGTATAAGTAGCTCACAAGCTACAAGTTGGAGACCCTTGTCCTTCACATATCAGGGGATCGGAGGAGCATCGCCCTACTTAAAATCCTCTCCCAAAAGCGGCAGAAATGAAAAATAAAATGGTGTCAGGACGGGGGTGGGGACAGCAGCAGGGAAGTGGGTGGGCTGGCTAATGCACTGTTTAAAGTGCAGATGTCCACACATGCGCACTTTAAACCTCTCAACCCAGCTGTCTTAGACAGATGGGTTGAGCGCTGTGGAGTGCCGAGTGAGACCGTTCCCACCAATCCTGACGCTGCTCACATGCTGCATGTGAGCAGCACCAAGATTGGGCAAGGGAGTTTCAGCATTCAGTTCCAGTAAAGAAGAGGTCTGGAGCGAGGAAGTTGCGTTAGGTAAGTTTTTTTAAATATTATTTTCCACTCGCGCGCCCCACCCCAACCCACCTCCCCGTAGATACCAGCCACCACTACCGTATATAACTAGCGAGGACAGTTTTCTCAAGTGGTTTCCCTTCAGCAAGTGCTACTATCCAGGTCTTTGGTAACGTAACATTGTAAAAATACACGGTACATTTGAATATTAACAAAATGTTGGCATAGAAACTGTGTACATTTTTATTAATGTATTCTATATATTTATAGACTCTTATAATAAAGTACCATGGTCTAAATTATTACTTTTGTGTCTGCCGTGAAAACCGATTATGAACTCATCTTTTCTGTATTATCTTTACGCCTTTTAGTTTATGGTGTTAAGGGAAGCGAGTGTATATATGTATGTATGTATGGGTAGAGGTGAACTATCGAATAAGACCAGATGACTTGAGGTAACAAGAGTCTTCAGATTACATCCAGAGCCAGGAGGTTTGAATTTGAATTATATGGCGCGTAAATATCCTTTCCTTTGTTCTTTTTTAAAGTTGATGATTATTCTTTAAAAAAAAAAAAATTACTATGGTTGCTAGCCACTGGATCTGCATAAAAGCATAGGGGACACTAAACAATCCTAACACTAACAAAAACAACCATAAGAATATGTAGGTTAAGGAATCTCTGGGCTAGAAAACGGCTGAAAACAAAAAAACACTTGAGAGAAAGCTTTCAAAAAATAGCATCAGTTTGTGAAACCATTTACGAAATACAGCTATGTGTGGAAATTGGAGGATGTATAATGAAGACAGCAAATCAGTCTTGTGGGAAATACAATGCACAGTGAAAAAGACAAGAAATACACCTATAAAGTGAGTCAGACTGCTGCCTGAAAATGAAATACACTTATCTAAGGAAGCTATTGAGGACCAAAAAGGGGACTAAAAACAAGAAGGGCAAAGGTCAGCGAAACAAAGCAACGCAGTGATGGTGTCTGCTATTAATGACCTCTAGTAGCATGGGTCAGACAGCACAGACAGGATGGTAAAACTCATTCTCTGTCATCACAGTATAAGATATTGATAGATGTCAGTATATGGAGCCCAGTTTTCTTGGGCATCCCCCATCGTGCTTTTGCCTATAGTCAGGGCCACTGGAACTATGCGGCAAGAGAGAACCAAAATATGCGGCAGCATTGAGTAAATTACGCAGCAAGAAAAGACAAACTATGTGGCATAATGTGGCACATTTCGTAATAGTGTTACTTCATTATTTCGTCATTTTTAGGTCTCGTCTGAGCCAGCGCTTGCGCTGCTCTCGGCGAGAGATTTAGTAAATGGGTTTTGAAAGTGCTAACCCAGTGGCTTTTGCTGGCCTCCAGCTTGCGTTCACGATGGCGTGCACGCGCACAGCTGCCATCCATTCCTCGCATCGCTGAGGCGCCATCTGGCTTTCCTCCCCCTCCCTCACCCGCTCCTCCCCCTCCCTCACCAGAGAGCACGTCTCGCAGCCGCGCGTCTTTTTTTTTACTTTTAGCGCGAGGCGCGCGCGCTTCCGGCGCTTTACCGTTAACCATGTTAAAAGTAAAGCGCGGGTGCCGCGGTTGTAGCAAAAGTAAAGAAATAGATGTTTTTCTATTTCTTTACTTTTGGTCAATCGCGGCACCAGCGCTTTACTTTAACATGGTTAAAATAAAGCGCCGATGCCGTGATTGCTGCAAAACTAAAGAAATAGCAAAAACATCTATTTCTTTACTTTTGCTATAATCGCGGCATCGGCGCTTACCTTTAACCATGTTAAAGTAAAGCGCCGGTGCATGATGCTGCAAAAGTAAAGAAATAGATTTTTTTCTATTTCTTTAGTTTTGCAGCAATTATGCACCGGCGCTTACCTTTAACCATGCTAAAGGGACTGCCCCTACAAATTCGGGTCACCTGGTTACCCTGTGCTGAGGATCCTAATTAAGGAAATGCAGTACATGCTAAACATGTAGATTTCTGTATTGTTTGCGCTTGCTTGCCAAGGAATAAAGTTGTGACGGTGTCATGATGTGTGTACATTCTGGCAAGAGGTGGGACTGATAGAAGTACTTGGGAATTCAACCGAGGGCAGCAAATGTTCTAGGACTTGGTACTGGCATAAATTTGACATCTGTCTTTTTCGCTCTCTCACACCAATCTTACAGTAGGGTTGCCACCTGGCCGGATGTATACCGGCATGACCGCATTTTAATCTCCTGCCAGTACAAAACAGCGCAACTACTATAAATCAAAGATCAGAGCTTTATTTCACGATTATTGCCGTATGAAACTGTTTATTCAACTCGTCGGTGACACACCAAGCAGCGCCCACTCGTTTGTTTACTTCTCTGCAGCCCTCGCTCGCATCTGCGCTCTAGAACCAAGTTGCTGCAAAACTAAAGAAATAGAAAAAAACACCTATTTCTTTACTTTTGCTATAATCGCGGCACCAGCGCTTTACCTTTAACCATGTTAAAAGTAAAGCGCGGGTGCCATGATTGTAGCTAAAAGTAAAGAAATAGAAAACACCTATTTCTTTACTTTTGCTATAATCGTGGCACCAGCGCTTTACCTTTAACCATGTTAAAAGTAAGCGCGGGTGCCGCGATTGTAGCAAAAGTAAAGAAATAGAAAAAAAACATCTATTTCTTTACTTTTGGTCAATCGCGGCACCGGCGCTTTACTTTTAACATGGTTAAAGGTAAAGCGCCGGTGCCGCGATTGCTGCAAAAGTAAAGAAATAGAAAAAAACACCTATTTCTTTACTTTTGCTATAATCGCGGCACCAGCGCTTTACCTTTAACCATGTTAAAAGTAAAGCGCGGGTGCCGCGGTTGTAGCAAAAGTAAAGAAATAGAAAAAAACATCTATTTCTTTACTTTTGGTCAATCGCGGCACCGGCGCTTTACTTTTAACATGGTTAAAGGTAAAGCGCCGGTGCCGCAATTGCTGCAAAACTAAAGAAATAGAAAAAAACACCTATTTCTTTACTTTTGCTATAATCGTGGCACCAGCGCTTTACCTTTAACCATGTTAAAAGTAAAGCGCGGGTGCCATGATTGTAGCAAAAGTAAAGAAATAGAAAAACATCTATTTCTTTACTTTTGGTCAATCACGGCACCGGCGCTTTACTTTTAACATGGTTAAAGGTAAAGCGCCGGTGCCTGCATTGCTACAAAAGTAAAGAAATAGAAAAACACCTATTTCTTTACTTTTGCTATAATCGCGGCACCAGCGCTTTACCTTTAACCATGTTAAAAGTAAAGCGCGGAGTGCTGTATATAGCAAAAGTAAAAATAGAAAAAAACATCTATTTCTTTACTTTTGGTCAATCGCGGCACCAGCGCTTTACTTTTAACATGGTTAAAGGTAAAGCGCCGGTGCTATGATTGCTACAAAAGTAAAGAAATAGAAAAACACCTATTTCTTTACTTTTGCTATAATCGTGGCACCAGCGCTTTACCTTTAACCATGTTAAAAGTAAAGCGCGGGTGTCACTGAGTTAGCTAAAAGTAAAGAAATAGAAAAAACATCTATTTCTTTACTTTTGGTCAATCGTGGCACCGGCGCTTTACTTTTAACATGGTTAAAGGTAAAGCGCCGGTGCCGCATTGCTGCAAAAGTAAAGAAATAGAAAAACATCTATTTCTTTACTTTTGCTAAAATCACGGCACCGGCGCTTTACCTTTAGCCATGTTAAAAGTAAAGCGCCGGTGCCGCGATTGCTGCAAAAGTAAAGAAATAGATGTTTTTTTCTATTTCTTTACTTTTGCAGCAATCAAACACATTGGCAAAGTCAATAGCTCTGCCTAAACACTTATAAGGGCCCAAAAGCGAGACCTTTTGGCTATGCCAATGCTTGTTAAACTTGGTAACACTCTATGGACATTGGTTACACCTCATTAGTACCAGTTTAACACCCAAATATAGCAATAAGCAACAGAAAGATGACCAGTCCAGCTTTGCAAAGCGCCTTCTACTGCGCAGCAACATGTCGTTGGAGTTTTAGCAACTTTTGACCCGTTTGAGCTAGAATTGTTTTTTTGTGTTAAAATCTGCAGATTATGCGGCAGATGGATTGTGTGGCAAATGCGGCAAAGTAATAATTAGCTAAAAATCGCTGTGGCCACACAATTCCAGTTGCCCTGCACTATAGTGCATTACACACAATAGGCATTGGCTCAATTTTTGAGGAGACAGGGTGGCCTTCACGGTGTCAGCTGCCATCTTGGGTAGCATTAGCAGAAGTAGGGATACGGGACCGCATGACATGCCCACTCATATATTGCACCTACCTTTTGGAGGTGAACATCCTAGGCTATGGCTAAGTGTGCCCATATATTTGTGACTGAATTCCGTGAGAGACAAGAGGGTGAGGATATGAGACATGAAAGAAAACAGTGGAGAACGTCAAACGAACAAAAAATATGAAGTATTTTCTTTATAAACAAAAACGTTCTGATGGCAGAATCCACGGCTTTAGGATCCTGCTTTACAGGAGCCAGAAAAAAATGAACTGAGAGCACAGTACAGGGCATTATGAGACACCGCTGGTGCTTCTTCCCTTGAAAAGCCATTGTTACATTTGCAGTGTTACATGTTCGCTGCCTTTCTGGCCCAATTTCGCTCTTTTTCTTTACTTCTTCATTTAAAATGGTTAAGAGGCTTACTCCCTGCTAATTAGTTTTGAAATGGTAGGATTCTTAATAAGTTCTACCCATTTCTTTTCAAATAAAAAAAAAAATACGTTTGGTAAATAAAGCCTGCAGGCATAATTGTAAATTAAATTTAGATTTCATAAAGTTTACATTTTAAAATTGTCTTTTTGTCAAAAATATATTAAATATTATATATGTGTTCCAGGATCCCAAAAATGGGCAGTACATTTTCCATGTTTATTGCTACAAATTAGTAGCTACATACATTTCTTTTTGCGAGTCCTTAATAGCGATTCGCTAAAAATCGCTATTAAGGACTTGCAAAAAGATTTTTTGATACATATGCCCCTTCCACCCCATAATTGAGACTAAACTGTTTGGTGAAAGCTGGTAAACTGAAACTGGATGTAATAGCAGGAGGAGCCTGACCTCCACAAAACACTGATTGGTGCACTTTAGGATGAGGATGCACAATTAAAGACCCAGCAGCTCTTCCTTTAACAAGCTTCCTCGCATTGAAATCCCACTTTGGTAGCTCAGTGACAGACACAGGGATGTAACGCAGGTCTCTACAGCTCCCGCGGTGCAGTGTGGCCCCCAACACTTCAGGGACCCCTACTTTAAGCTCAAAGCCAATGAATATCTGTGAGATTCCGAGGCTTTTAATCATACTCTGCAAGGGGGTGAGGGCATGGGCGTCCGCAGAAATTTTTCCAAGGGGGGGGGGGGGGGCAAAATGTTAACGTCATCACCATCCTCCGACATGATGTGTGCCAGGTGGGGCACAAGAAACACTGGGGCGCAGGAGGAGCCATGGGGGGCAGGAAGCAGGCCGCATATGTTCTCATACACCATAGGGTTGTTGTGCCACAGCCATCTCTTTCTTTTGTGGCACCCCAAAATCCATAGCCGCCCGGTCCCTAAAATTACCCCCAGCACCCCAAAACCAATACCCACCCTGAACCCTAAAATTACCCTTGCCCCCCCCAAAACTCATACCCGCCCTAAACCCTAAAATTACGCCCCTGGCACCCCAAAACCCATACCCACCCTGAACCCTAAAATTACCCCCTAGCACCCCAAAACCCATACCCACCCTGAACCCTAAAATTACCCCCTAGCATCCCAAAACCCATACTCACCCTGAACCCTAAAATTACCCCTGCCCCCCCAAAACTCATACCCGCCCTGAACCCTAAAATTACCCCCCTGGCACCCATAACCCATACCCGCCTTGACCCCTAAAATTGTCCCCCTGGCACCCCAAAACCCATATCCACCATGAACCCTAAAATTACCCCCCCTGGCACCCCAAAACCCATACCTGCCCTGAACCCTAAAATTGTCCCCCTGGCACCCCAAAACCCATACCCGCCCTGAACCCTAAAATTTCCCCCTTGCACCCCAAAACCCCTACCCGCCCTGAACCCTAAAATTACCCCCCTGGCACCCCAAAACCCATACCCGCCCTGACCCCTAAAATTGTCCCCTGGCACCCCAAAACCCATACCCGCCCTGAACCCTAAAATTTCCCCCTTGCACCCCAAAACCCCTACCCGCCCTGAACCCTAAAATTTCCCCCCTTGAACCCCAAAACCCCTACCCGCCCTGAAACCTAAAATTACCCCCTGGTACCCCAAAACCCATACCCACCCTGAACCCTAAAATTATCCCCCTGGCACCCCAATCCCTAGCCCACCCTGAACCTTAAAATTACTCCCTGGCACCCTAAAACCCACACCCACCCTGAACCCTAAAGTTACCCCCGGGCACCCCAAAAGCTGAACACTACATTCTGATTGTGTATCGCGCCGTCTCCCTGCTCAGGAGGATCTGCTGGTCCGGATCTGCTCGCCCTGGTCCGGTTCTGCTCGCCCTTCTCTGGAGCTGTTCTGCCTGCCCTGTCCCTCTTCCAGACCCACCGAGCCTGCCTCCGTGCACACTGCCTGGACCTACTCTGTCTGGCCTGGTTCTTTCTCCTTTGGACCCGCTGTCTTCACTGGTGGAGTTAGGACACAGGTCTCACTTCTCTGAAGCTGCTCTCCCTCACCCAGATCCCCCCACCCCATCCCCCTCCACTTGCTCTCTCATCTTCCTTCCTCCCTACTTCTCGGTCTCTCTTTCCCCACTGCTTCTCTCTCTCTTTCTTTCCCCCCTCTTCCTTCACTCTCACCCCCCACCGTATCCGTCTCCCCGACCCCACCAAGTCTTCCTCTGTCCCCCCTCTCTCTTCCTCCTCCTCCTCATGTCGGTGATAGGGAGCCCAGGGCCCTCTCTGAAAATGCGAGCTGGAGGTGACGTTAAGTGTGAAAGCACCAAGGTGTGAACCGGGAGAAGAGGCGGGGTAGGGGGTGGGCGGCAGGTAGAGGGTCAAAGGGGGCACTGGCTCTCAGAGAGGTGAGAAGGGGCGGGGAGCAGCCTGAGGACAAAAACAACACCTGAGCAAGAGGCAGACGCTCTGCAGGGAGCCTGGTGTTGTAAAATGAAGAAACGCACACTTCTTAGCACAACAAAGCAGCAAAGGGCGCCTTTCACTAGAGCCAAGAACCAGACCCATCGCGAACAAACAGCAGCCACCTGAGAAACCAGCGGTGTCATGAAAACAACAAAGGACAGAGACAGACGACTGCCGCCGAAACCTGGAACTACAACTTACACCTTTAACAAAAGGCAATTCCTGATGCAAGCACCACACGCCAGAACACTATAAATATATAAATCTCCCATCAATGCACACCTGAGAGTGAATAAAAAGATGAGCAGCAAACTAAGGCAGTGACTGACAGACACTAAGCATGGGCGTCCGCAGGGGGGGCAAGGAGGGGCGCTCCAGGGGGGGCAAGCGCCCCTCCATGCCCCCCCCCTGCGGACGCCCATGGGTGGGGGTCATGTTGCGTTACACCACTAGACAGTCAACGGATGTCACTTTCCTGAAGCATGAAGGACATCGTTTTCTACAAATGTGTATAAAAGTCTCAAGCTTAATTAACGTTAGGGTTCCAAGTAAACTTTAAAATATGATATTTGCAGCTGTGTTCTATTTGCAGTCTCCCTTGAGGGGTGCCCAATGGTGCAATCAACCATATTTTAGAGAAAAATACTGACTGTGACGACATTTTCATTACTTGGACAGCTGCAAAAAACCGTGCAAGTGTATCTAGCATTGCTTTTTAGCAGCCTCTACAACCTCAGGGTGATAGGCAAATTATAAGAAATGTTTAAAGGGCACATACTGTGCCAGTCATTTCTACACTGCACTGTCACTCCAGGGCAACAAGCAACGCACTGCAATATTTTTTAAAAGGCAAATTGACATCCCACTAAGTTTGGTCCCTTAGGTCAAGTAAGGAAATTTCGAATAATAAAACTTAGATTTTGATTTAGTTTATCTGTGGAAAGGCTTGATTTTTAAAGAAAGTCCATAATAATTTTATACAACATGAAAATCTTTTAGCATTTTTCAAAACTTATATTCTCATGTTAGGGAATCTATCTGCGAATTTATGTACTGAATCGTTTATGACATGGTAATTTGTCAATAACATTGGATGCCCAATAAGCCCTGCACGTGCGTATATATAGTATTACTCAATAAATATGACAATATAAAAGCAACAAGAAAATCAAAAGCTTGTGTCTTTTCAAGGTACATGAATGTTAGTAAATCCTAAAACTGCATGGTCTGCAACAAATACATATTAAAGGTAATGCATTTCTGCATATACACTTTGTAAATGTCCATGCATTATCCCTCCAAATTCACCACAGTCTTGTCTTCTTGCCCATATATTGTTTTCAACATTGCAATCTATATATTCCTGTCCGCTTCAACGGCAGATAAGTAGTGGCCTACAGTGTGTGTGTATATTGTATTGTCATTGGATTTATGGTGAAGGGGTCTCGGTGGTGACATTTTTCTCATCATATTACGAAAGTGGATCCTGGCATTGTTTCTAAGAGATTTCCCTTTCCAACAGATAACTATTAACTGCCATCTTTTACAATCTGGACCTCTGACAACTATGCACATTTTTAAGAGAATTGCAATGGACAGCTTTGAAAGCTAATGCTTTCACTCTTTTGTGATTAAACCTATAAATCATGCTTATCCTCTCTGGGGTAGTCATAATAAATGATGGCATAAACCACCTGAGTCAACAGTTCTATATTTATTCTCTCATTTTAAACCTGTAAATCACACCTTCTAGAAGGGTTTCCAATTTAGCCTCCAGATAGAATCCAATTACGTGTGTGACGGCTCAAGACCCTCTCTGAGTCACCAGATAAATATTACCTCAAGATTTCTAGCTTAAGAGTAAAAATACAATGAAGCCACGATAAACTTGTCGGACTCGCGTTACATTTGCACAGTTCATTCGTATTCTCTAGATTTTGAAGTTATGGCATATGCAGGCAGCTGCCTAGGGCGCCACCAGCGGCATTCTGGGGATGTACACTCAAACGAGGCAATTATGCTCTGATGACAGAATGGCCACATTCACAAGTGTAAGATTTGGGAGGTTTTTTGTGGGTTTCTGGGTGGGCTCCCAGGAAAAGTAAGCACACCCACGAACTCATATGTTGGAGTCTATTCGCCTAGCCCTCGCCACGATGAAAACAAATTAAATTGCTTCGGTCAAAGGCAAGAATGCCTTTCCGTGGTGGTAATGGGGAGGGAACACCCCGGTAATTAAGTGGCGTGTAGGCAAAGGAGAGGGGAGAGAGAACACCTACATAATTGAGTGTAGGTATAGGAGAAGAGCAATATATTTTCTCTCCCAAATTATTCATATAGTAATCGACTATCAATCATTCTGGTCTTCTCGATTTTAAGAAAAGACAATTTTGCAAGTTAATATTCTCTATGAAGCAACTATATATCCTAGCCTTTGACTGGGGTACATAGATTTGGGCATGTACCTAACTAACATCAGTTATGCCATCTGCAAAGGTAATTAAACACTGTCAACAGTGGACAATAAGGATCAAGTAATTTCATTTTCCAATTTTGAACATAATTTCCATTTGCTGGTCTTTGTTTTGGGCTTGGCTTTTCTATAATGTTGCTGTGGTCAGAATAAACAAATTACTTATCTTCTGTGGCACTCTTTCAGGAGGATACTCTGTCTAACTGCAGGTTCCTCACCTTAGAATATCCCTAAGCGTCAGACTAGATCCAGCGATTTTTGTAGCAGTGCTCCTGCACACCACTAGGTGGTGTAATGAAGCGCCGTGCTGACTCCATACTGCCCCATAAATGAAGCAGAGCCACTTATAAGCACCACACCTATGCGCTGTCAGTTGTTGCATTTTTTTTATTTCTGCCCTCAAACACGGTGAGTGAACCATTGTTGGTAACACTCTGCTGAACGCTAACTTGGAACCTTTTTAGATGTTAAAAGGAGCCTACTTTACAATGATAGGTGGTAGGGCAGTGAGGAATCTGTGGTTAGACAGAGTACTCACAAGAAAGAGTGTTATCTCAGGCAAGTAACATATTCTTCTGAAGAATACTTTTAACTGCAGATTCAGCATCTTCGAATCGATACCAAAGCAGTATCTCAGCAAGGAGGAGGGTTAGAGTGGAAGGCTCAGATCAAAATCACTTGCAGAACGGAGCGGGTGAGTGTCCTTCCCATCGGACCTGCCTTTGATCGCCTACTTCTCCGAGGGTGAGCGGAAGCAAAGAACGCTGGAAGACTTATGGATTGCCCAAAATGGGAGTCACAACATTAGGTAAGAAGAATGCTCTAGTCCTCAGCACCAATTTGTTCAGGAAAAAGGTGGTGTTGGGCGTTTGCACCGAGTGCCAGTAGTATACTCACGTGACAAGCTGAGGTAATCAAGATGAGGAAGACAATCTTCAAGGCCAGGAATGTCAGTAAGCATCTATGCATTGGCTCAAAAGGCAAACACATGAGGGATGTCAAGACCAAGTTAAGGTCCCACTGTGGTATCACAAAAGGCATGGGAAGAAACGTGTCAAATCTCATCATATTAGATTTTTGAACAAAGACAGCTGGTCCGGCAAATTTAGAAGCGCTGAAAGAGCTGACAAGCACTATTCGGGATCTGCCAGAAGACATCTGCTCAGTTCATCTGCTTTGGTGTTCAGGGATCCTGCCATGTGGCACAGGCTGAAGGATTTCTGTTAAAACATTTGTTTTAATCTCAATAGAGGGCAGCTGTAACTCTAAGACTTTGGATGTCCTCCGAACCACCACTACAAATAAGGCACTATCCTCAGTTGGTGGCCCATGTGGTGAGTTAAGTTCTCTTTCAGGAGACATGTCAAGTCCACTGATATTTTGTAAATCAAGGTATAAGGTAGTGTAATGAGGGGGGAGTAAGCCACCCCCTCACTAGCATCATCATCAACATCTTGGGGTGCACCCTGCCCTGGCACAGGGTCAGACTCAGAACAAGAAAATTAAATTGAGCCTCTGCTAATAGCTGTGATGCGATGGAGGCACAGGGTTTGAGTCAGGCTGCAAGACAATGGGTTGCACTTTTGTGATTTCATTCCGCAACATAGGTCGGGCTTGGGCCGATGGCGGCTTGGGTCAGACATAGGAGTCGGCACTGGATCCTCCTTGGGCAACGGTGGTGCCTGAGTGGCGTGAACTAGCATGGATCATGGAGCCAGAGTGGAAGTCTGTACCAGAGTCATTATGGGCCTGGAAACGGGACCCTAAGGGACAGCCAGCATAGTGAGCTACTCACAGGCGGTAACCTAACTGGAGGCCCCAAGGAACTGAGTCTGGTGCTGTGGCTTGGAACAGGAGCAGGACCTATGCGAAGGGCACAACTCCTTCTAGTGTTTGATGACATACAACCTCGCCTCCTGGTCTCAGATCACCTTCGGGTGCATTAGGATTAGGGCACATTTATCAAAAGACTTAGAGTGGTGTCCTGAGCTCAGGCACCCAAGATATAGCCTGTTGTGGATCTGAGGCTGACATCTGCTTCCGGCAGTTGTGGCACGGTTTGAATACTGTTATTTTCAGTGGGGACATTGTTCCCTAACATGCTATGAAAGTTTGGAAGTCACTGAAAGACACAACAAAATCAGCAGATCTGCATCAGAAGGTGTAGAAAGAAAGAAACTGATGCCAGCGTGCAGGGAGGAAGCTTATGTGCAGCTCCACTCCATCACCCCTGGAACTGTGTGATCCAACATGGAGTCGTACAATGCTGTCTAGTGGTGTACGAGAGCACTGCTACAAAAATCTCTGGATCCAGTCTGACACCTGGCGGATATATATTGTAAGGTGAGGAATCTGTGGTTAAAAGTATCCATCAGAAAAAGATACACAAGAACGATGACACCACACAACAAATTAACCTCCTGTACTGCTTCAGACAGGGGTTACTCTTGGGATTCAGGAGCAGGTATCAACGTACAGATATGTGTCACCCTAAATAATGTGGTCTTCAGCTAATCGAGAGAATGATGAATGCCTCTAGGACACAAAGAGTTAGGGAGCAAATATAGCTTCACAGAAAACCAGTCATCTGAATGAGTCAGATAATCATGGAAAGTCAGGCACATAGGCGATGTTTTCTTTTCGAAGAAATTAAGGATATCCTTAATATGTCGCAAGAACAGATTTTTTACTAACCGGATGCAAGCAGCTTGTTTTAAATGTAACAGACCAGTAGTATAAGCGTGATGAGCTTCATGACAATTTTGGGAACTAAACAATGCAGAGATGCCGTAAATGAACTCAAGGTAAGGGTCTCTCTTCTGAAGGCGCCGACAGCCATTTAATCTGACCTTGGCATTCATTTGGCATGTGACTGACAGTGTTGGCATGGACAGAACCGGTGAATCAGCACTAGTCATCTTTTGGAAAAATGATTTGCACATGAGTGGCTTTAGCTCTTGATAGTTAGATGAAGATTCTGCCTATGTAAAGACTTGTGACAAGGAATTCAGCCTTTTGTTGATTTTATTGTTTTAAGGAGCATTCAACCAAACCTAATTGAGGTGACGTATTGTACTATTATTGGCAACGTTCCTAGTTTTAGGACTGTCCTAGAGACAGCTCTGGGTGCCTCGGCAGACCCACGTTTTCCAAATATACTTAATAAAAATACACTTCACATTTGATCAGCCATCTTTATCCAGTGGCCTGTTCTATTGTCATTTACATTTTGCTTTCATCCTCACAGCAAACAGTATGGGGAAATGGGTGAATACACCTCCAGTCACTCGCTTTGTTGCACTCTGGTTAATGGCACTAAACCTAATTTAATTCTCGATTTATTTAATGGGTGCAAGTTGTTTTTTGTGCGTTATGTTTTAAAAAACATTCATATTTTCCAGGGTCAGAACTATTACCTTACCCAATGTTTGCTTAAAATGTGTGTATTTCTTTTCTCTGGAAAGTACTTTTAGACATGGGGTGGCTCCTCCGCTAAGGTGGAGGAGCGTCACCCCACTGCATTTCAGCACAGCAAAAAAAGAAACATAAATGATAATAACGCAATGTTATTATCATTTTATATTTCTGTGCTAAGGCAGTTTTGTGGGGCTGGGCAGCGCAGCGGGGAGGAGTGGTGGCACCCTCCTAAGTGCGCATGAATGTTTGGTTGGCCCGCTCAAACCAATCACAACGCTGCATTTCAGCATTGTGATTGGCTTAGGGGAGCCTGGGTGCTTCCTGTTTGAACAGAAGCCAGGAAGACGACGGAGACGACGTAAGAGAGGCGGCAGGCGGCCAGTAGGCCGGCCGGCAGATAAGTGATCTTTTTTTTTTTTTAACCTTGTTCCCATCCCTTCTCCCCCTCCCTGCCCCAATACTGCTTCCCGGGAGCAGCTGCAACTATTTAGACATATTTGATTCATCCACACTTGAGCGCGGAATGAAGAACAGTGTGAAATCACATCAAGGCTTCACTAAACTCTAGCACAAACCAAGTAGCCTGCCTGCTCAGAAGCGAGTCCAGGCCATGCCAGCATTAAGAATACAAATTGGACAGTGGTGGCTAATACGGAACAGGGTGGCGGGGGTTGAAAATAAAATATATTTTTAAAAAACACTTAGCACTTCATGGCCGCCGTCTCTCCTCCGTCGTCTCTCCACAGTGTCGCTTCCTGACTCTGAGTCCCAAAAGCAGAAAGCACCCAGGCTCCCCTAAGCCAATCACGACGATGCTGTCACCAGCATGACAGCAGAGTCGTGATTGGTCTGAGCGCTGTGGTTCGGCGCTCAGACAGGTACTGGGGTGCATTTTCTCCACTCAAGCTGCGCAATACAGCCGGTAAGAGACCATGCTAAGTGGGCATGATTTTTGGGCCAGCCCAAGACGGCTGGCCAAACTGTCATGCACACTTATGGTGCACAAACCACTCCTCCTCCCTGGTACCCCAGCCCCGCCCTAACTTAGCCCCGTAGCTACGAAAAATAAAATGATAATAACATTGTTTCCTATTTCCACTGTTCTGAGATCAGTGTTGCGATGCTCCTCCGCCTTAGTGGAGGATCCGCCCCTGGAATTGGACAACGGACCATTTTGTCTCATAAGCATCCATACGTTATTATTAATCTAGAAGGCTCAAGACATGGACTGTGATGTGTAGTATTGAATTGTACGATTTGTGTACTTCTTTCCTATCGCTAACAAGGCCCTAAAGTGGAGAAAGTGGCCAGCCAGTCAGTTTTTTACACACGGTTGTTAGAGTGATTGGTTCGAGGTGTATACTGAACATACACTCTTGCTTGCTGTGTGTGAGGTTCGGGCGTACGCTCCCATCATGTCACAGAAACTTGTCCAGAGACACTTTAAGACATGAGCAAAGTAGGCAATTGCCCAGGACCACAGCCTTCCAATAAGCACCTGGGAAAGGGAATTTTATTTCTATAAAACTTTTGTTTATTTCTCTATCTCAATCGTTAACATGCAATTCAATATTTTGATATTGTGGGGCTTGAACTAGCAGAAAATGGGTGATAAAATTGAAAGTTGTTCCAAACAGAGTCCCCAAAAAATGTCTTGCCCAAGCCCCCCAAAATCTTTATAAGGACGCTGTGTTTATACCGAGGAAGGGCAGAGAGAACCGGACAGGAAGTTGTGTTTTTTTCAAATACAAACAGCGGGTAAAGACGGGTTAATAAATGCAAAGCCGACCTGGTGAACGGCAGCAGTGCTCGGTGGTGGAATATGCGACTTAGAGGATGATAAGGGGGTCAGTGCAAAAACATAGTCAGAATGTCTTTTTGAAAGCAGGGCATTCGATGTGTCCAGTGTCTCAATGTTGACTTTCGATATGATCATTGGTAAAGTTTTGAAGGACCTGAACTGTCTAGTTGGATGGTAAATGGAGATTTTGTCATGCCAGGGACCATGTCTTATGAGGCTCCATAGAATCGCAGTGTCCTCTGCCTGATTACCAATTAGTAAAATATCTCGGTCAGGCGGTCGTGTCTATGTGCGATCTCCAGTTTATACGTTTTAATCTCACATGGCAACAGGGCGGATTTAGCCTTTCGGCTTTATGGGGTCAATACACGAAGTACCGACAACACTGTTTAACAGAAACAACATTTTTTCACTAATCTATAAAATAGCACCTACCTTTATGTTAGTGATTACAACATAAAGCAAAAATTATAATTCTAGATTATGTGCTGCCCAGAAAGGCAAAATGATGGATGAAATGTGAATCTAAAGTTTCTTAGTAAAGAATGACTTTGCAATAAAGTAGTTATTATTATTTTTTTCGCATTTTGAGCGATGCTAACAATCAGTTTATGAAAGTTGTCTTTCTTAGTCTTAGTTATTAAGAAAGTAACTTTAATAGGGATTTGCATATTTTGGATAGTGATTTAGAAGGATTTACATACTGTTTTGTCCATTAATAAGCAGCTCTCTATTCTTGCTTATTAGGTTCTCCCTTCTAGCCTTAAGGCTTCTTTCCTCTTCAGTTCACCCCGGTTGAGGCAGGCGACACTCGCTATGATTGGCAAAGACGCACTCATGAATGCATGACCATAAGCTTCCTCTGGTGCAGTATAAAACGACCACATGTGTTGA
Organism: Calotriton arnoldi; assembly: GCA_963921515.1. NCBI lineage: Eukaryota > Metazoa > Chordata > Amphibia > Caudata > Salamandridae > Calotriton > Calotriton arnoldi. The sequence goes on along the minus strand of CAWUFW010000219.1, from coordinate 2,341,037 downwards.
CACCTAGCACTGTGATGTCACTGACTAGTCATAGTCAGTGCTAAAAACTACAATCTTGGACTAAAAGTAAGGCTTTCCACGCAAGTGCCCATATGTTTCTTCCCACATCACACACCCTGCTGTAGACACGGCGGTGAATTAGAACATTGATGCTGGCATACATCTGATCCAGATAGCGAAGAGGTAGAACCATAAGGAAGAATGCGCAAAGTCAATACACATGGATGTGGAGTTGGCACTAAGCACAAATCATCATGAAAAAACAAATTCAAGCCTCAAGTGCATTGTTGCCTTTGGCAAAATATCTCTTTCAATCCTGAATATTTCAGGAGTGCTTCAAATCGCCATAAAATGCGGCATTCGGGTGGTGAAGATAATGAAGAAAATAGGTTGCAGGTTTACTGTTATCTCATGTGCAGATAGTGGATGAGTGAGTTAACAATACCTAAAAAATGGAAAGACATTCAAAAGAATAACAAATAATTTTGCAAAAAATACAGCTAAACATTAATACAAAATATGTTGAATTGATTTTTATATTGCCATAGGATTCACTTTTCCAATTCTTACATATCCCTCTTCATGATTGATCTTCACAATCTTGCAATAACCTCATGATCCTGAACCTCTAGAAAATGTAATTTCTATTTTTCTAAATGTATGACTACACAGTGGACAAACAGCTGTTTCACAGTCGCTTTCCCTTTCCCAGCCTCTCCTTCTTACCACTAGAATTTGCTACATGCGATATCCACCAACTGCTCAGATCCCTAATCTAGAGGCTGTGATGCAGTTGAACGGAGGGCCTTTCTGACCTGCGCAAACCTCTCTCACTTGTGATACATTTTTAATCCAATGGACGTTTGCTAAATAACAACTCTCTGATGTGTTTATCTCAATAATCACATGTCGCTACACCAAGAGGAGTTATTTGCTTCGAGTAGTTGAGAAGAACACATATGGCTATGTCCAGTTCACATTTTGTCAGAGGGTGGCAAGAGATATTCAGAGCAGGGTTATGGTACAAAATGTCTCTTGAAAATAAGACAAATACAGTAACAGTAGCAACGCGTTTCATCCCATAAACTGCATATTTTTCAGATTCCAGATCAGCATAATCTCTTACTAATATCTTAGAAATACGTACTGTGTTGCAACATCACTCTGCAAATTATCACAGAAAAATCTTTTTGACTTATGTATTCCACTATATTTTAATCTGCCTATTGTACAGTGCTCTGATGTCAACTCTGATAGTCTTCTCTATATAAAACCTCAAACAAATAAATAAACAACCAAGGCCAGGCAAGCCACAGACATTCTCCACCCGACCCAGACATCTGGCCACAGTAGGCTGCTTTCAATATTGAACTTACTCAAGTATCTGAGTCCGCTCAGCCCTGAGGCAGCAGCACACATTTGTAGATCTAGTCTAAAGCCTCTTGTGGACCATAGCAAAAACCTACAGTGGGATTAGAGCTCAACCATTGCCTACCATTGGTTGCCTTTATTGTCACTCGCATCTGCTTGCTTCCTATTCAATAGCTTGCCCTCCTATTCTTGTGTATGATTCTCCTGTGGAACATATCCTCTCTGCCACCCATTTGATTGGATTATGTATATTCTTCCACTGCTCACATTCAGAGAACTACTTTTGTTCTTTTTCTTTCAGCACTCCATGAGAGTGCACGTTTATAGCTCTCTCCCTTGTGTCCTGCTTCCCCCAAACGCCCTCAAATGCCCTCCAGGTGTTCCATGTTGCTCCATCACCCCTCATCACAAGCTGTGATTTGCTTTCCCTACCTCTTCCTGAAATTCTTATTATTTTTTTGTCTTCCCCTAACCAAGCTCAAGTGCCTCCATTGCTTACTTGCCTCCTGCACAATCTGGATAGTTTGCCCCATCCACTTCCGCCATCCGCTCGCCCACCTACTCCTCGTTAGTCCCTGACCCCCCCATTACATTTTTCTGTTCATTTCTTGTGTGTGTGGGGGGGGGGGGGTCCAGCATCTGCCATTTGCTGCTGAGCTGCTCTCCAGTGTAAGAAGCACTTTTGCTCAACTAAAAGTAAATACTTAATTTATCGATATAAATGGTGTCCACCATCTTGGATAGGTAAACACATTTTTTAAAAATGGCGCCTGGGTCATACCCAAGGCTCACTTATGCACGGTGAAGCATGCATACACGTGTCATCACACATGTGCGCGCCTAGTGAATGACATGGCTGCCAGCAGTGCCCACGGTATTGTGCCTGTTTGTGTTTTTTTCCATTTTGTTTTTGCCAATGGTAGACAGCCTTTGCTAAAAAGCATTTTCTTTTTGTCGATGTTCTACAGCATCAGCAAAAGAATTGGCAAAGCCAACAGGTGAAAAAGGTGAGACCTGTTGTATTTGCCAATGCTTGTTCGTATAAGCACATGCATAGTTTGGTGACACAGAAAAATAATACTTTTGGATGCTGTTCCAGAACTTGGAGTATTGTAATATGCCGGTGATAGAAACAAGAATTAGACAGCTTATTGACTTGCATCTCTAGGGACGGGCTATGAATAATAATTAGTGCAAAATGTTTTACTGCTTTTACAGGGCTGCAGCAAGTACCAGTTTCATCGCTGCAATGGCAAATTGAAGTCATCAGCACCTCTGATTTGTTACCACCTACGTCAGCAAATGTTTGCACAATGTTACAGAAGTAAGACGGGATTTGTAGAAACATGCAAACCAGAGCGAGGTGACTGGCTCTTGAGACCGATCATTTGTTGTGCATTTTCAGCAAAACAGAGTCTTGTATCTGTGTAAAAAGTATGTCTGAGGGGTCTCTTATAAAGGAGGAAAAGGACAGAGACTTACAGATGATCCAGGAGTGTGAATGCGAGTGAGTTAGAACTCTAAGGAAAGCAACGTATTGAATCCGAACAGATAAAAATGATCTTATTGGATATTGGGAAGTCCTCAGACTATGCACTGGTAACAGTCAATGGTGTGAAGTCCTGCAGGGCTGTTCCAATAATGGGTGTTTGAAAACAAAAACTAGCAGCTCAGCGTTCGCTCTTGAAGAGGTTGTCTTCTTTAGCGTATTACATATTTGTTTGACAACGCTGCAAGAATCTTTGCCATACAAATTAGAAAGTGAAGAGGTGTGCCAAAACATTTTCATCCAGCTGTATAAGATTTAAAGTTTACACACATGTGCCCGGCTCTTTCTGCAAAATGAGTAAATGTGAGCAGTGCCAGCGCTGTGAGTTTGCTTATCAGGTGGAGTCAAATTAATATAGGTTCTTTTGCTAGCATGGAAGACAAAATAACACCATTTTATGTGGGAAACAACCTTTAGAACGCATGCATTACATCGCATGCCATTAGATTGCGGTTTTTACAACGAAAGTCGTTACAACGACTTGCACTGGAGGGCGCTATAGGACAAGGAGTAGTTTAAATTACTATCCAACACCTTCCCTACTGTACGTAGGATGGAGTTGGAATAGTAAATTAAACTACTCCTAAGTCCAGCGCCCTCCAACGCAAGTCGTTGTAACGACTTGCGTTGTTAAAACCGCTATCTAATGGCATGCGATGTAATGCATGCCTGGTATCGTCATACATTTATATTCGCTTTAAAACACACCACGGCCCCATTAGTGGTCAAAATCCCACAGCGAACAAGCCGATTACAAAAATATTGCTGCTCTGAATCCATATCTGGCTCAGCCTCATATGTAAATCAAACATCATGGTGTACTCGTGTGCAGAAAATAAAAATAGCTATTCCTTTTATTAGAGCTGTCTCCCATTTCCATTGAAATATAAGTATGTGCTATAGAATAAGTAGAGAAGGGTAATAAGGACTTCAAATATATACTAGTTGTCCATTCTGATGTGCATTTATCATGGAAAAGGGGTAATGGAGGCACCTCAAAATGTAATAATATCCAATCTGTTAACAATTTCTAAGAGGGTTCATAAACTTTTATACTGTCAGTTCCTTAAGATATAAATCACATTCCAATATTATGTTTCTACTTATTATCCAAATATCATAAAACATTCCATATACTGAGTTTCTTGTCATGACATACGTAAATCTTATTTATAAAATTAATTAAAAATTTAACATAGTAAGGCACCATATACCTTTAACAATAGACAACAAATATTTATTATGAAAAACCCAGCCGATGCATTTTTTGTAGCCAACGGATGCTTTATCAGAGCTGAAACGATATAATACAAAAAAATAGCTGGACACCAATATAACAAGTAATCTCTCAAGAAGTATACTTCTATTGGCATAAGGGATATGGATTTCACTGTTATAGTGAATTTTACCACCAGGACATAATGCATATAGAAATCTTTACCACATTTCACGATGACACACCCTATGTTTATTGAGGAATAATCAAGGATATAAAATTAAAAAGAAAAAGAGAGGGGACTTAAACCTATTATTGCATTGTTAATGTAGCATGTGTTAGAGATCAGAGCAAAATATACGCACATATAGGCCCACTAACTATCTCAATGTTCTGTAACAAAAACATATATTGTAGCTAGAATAGAACTTATCTATTTTCCAAAGACAATTAATAACACAACTACAAAGAGATCTAGGACTTATGGTTCACAAGAAAAAAGATATATGCTTGTCTTAACAGAAAAGATTATTTTAAATTCTTGCATTTCTTAAAGGACAAGTCTGCGAACATAGGATTGGGAAGTGCAGATATTTATATCTGAGTCCTAAAAAAAAAAGTAAAAATAAAAGACAATGGGCAGGGTAAGAATACCATAACCCCTTAGGCCTGGTGCCTGGGGCCAAAAACATATATTTTTTTAAACGTCTGCCGTGAATAACTTGAGTTACCTCAAGTAACTATAACTCATGCCCGAAGGTAACTATAACTCGTAACTTTGCCATGCACTGCTAATTACCCTACATATTACATCACTCATGACATCTTATTTGACATTATTGATAATATACCTGTGCATGGCGGTGGTGTGAGTCATAGTTACCTTAGGGCACGACTTACAGCTACTTGAGATAACTGTAACTGGTGAATTTCAGTGGTTTCTAGAGTTCAAAACTGAACATTTCACCTAACTATAACGTTACTTTAACCTTTGTTTTTTCAGTGATATATATGTGATTATCGTTACCTACTGGTGGTTGCCAGTAGGTAGTTATAATTAGGACCTAGTTTCCATAGAAAAAGTGTTTTTCATTTGCTTATAACTTTGCGCCGTTTGACAAATCTTCACAAAATCCCGCCCCTCACACCCCCCAAAAAAATTGCATGGCATGTTTAGTTCAGCATGTAAAGTTTCGGAGTGATCCGTCAAGTGGGGGCCAGGAAAAGGGGGTCACAAAATGCGCATTTCCCATGCAATTTCCTATAGGGATTTGAGCATGACTACAGCCCGAACTACTGGACGGAACTGCACCAAATTTGGTAGAGAGGTGGCTCTTGGTCTATAAAGAGCCCTTTTGTGATTTGGTGTAAATCTGTTCAGTAGTTGCGGAATTATTAATGGAAAAACAAAATTGTATATCTAGGGACATGGACCTTCCACGTATCCACCGCGTTGAAGCTGCAAAGTCACGCACCATCATCAACGTCATGATTGGCTGATCACAACATGACCGGGAGGTTGCAGCCACCATTTTAAGTGTTGGGGAACAAATTCTTTTGAAAATGATTAAAGGGGCCAGGGTAGACCCCATGGGTGTGTTAGAGGAGTGTGAGAGGGACCTATGTTGGATACAAAATTGAGTTATATATTTTTTTTCCACTTAGGGAATCCGCAGATCCCCCGCAAGGCTCAGTGCGGTCCCCCATATGTATCCACTACGGATTACCAAATCTTGACACACTTTAAAAAAAAAATATATATTCTGATCCACTCAGACACCTAGACAGGTACTCTCACACCTATTTACAGACCTGCACATGCAGTCACGCACCCACTCACAGACCTACACAGGCATTCACACACCCACTCACAGACCCACACAGGTACTCACAGAACCTCACAGGCACTCAGCACCCACTCACAGTCTCACTCAGACACTCACACACCCACTAACGGATCCACACACACCCATTCACATAACCATTCAGACATTCACACACCCCGTGACAGAACAACACAGGAACTCACAAATCAACTCACAGACCCACTCACACACTCATAGACCCACTCACAGACCAACACAGACACTCAAAGACCCACTCACAGAACCACACAGGCAGTCACACAGCCACTCACAGACTCACACAGGCACTCACACAGGCACTCACAGACCCACACAGGAACTCACACATCCTCTCACAGACCCACACAGACACTTGCACACCCACTCACAGACCCACACAGACACTCACAGACCCATGCAGCCACTCACACACCCAGTCACTGCCCCATACAGCTACTCACACACCCCCTCACAGAGCCATACAGCCATTGACACACCTACTCACAGACTCATACAGCAACTCACACACCCACTCACTGACCCATACAGCCACTCACAGACCCACTCACACACCCACAAAGCCACTCACACACCCACTCACAGACCCATACAGCCATTCACACACCCACCAACTGACCTATACAACCACTCACACACACTCAAACATTACAGGTTACAATTAGGAAATACAACTTAAAAAACCGTCGAAATTCAGTAATCAAAACAAAGGTTACAGGGATGTTATAGTAAGGAAATAGCATTAAAAAAAACTTTACAAAATTCACTGAGAGAAACAAAGATTACAGGGACGTTATAGTTAGGCTCAGATTACACACACACAAAACCATAGAAATTCAGCAGCAGGTATAGTTACCTGAGCTAACTATAACTTACACCGCCAAAATGCACTGCTTATGACCTCACATATTACATCACTCATGACATGGTCAGTGACATCACTGATGACATCTCAGATGACATCACTGATGGCATAATGCAGTGATTGTGAGTGTTTTCTAAACGTTTATAAGTGTTAAACATATATACTAAGCTACTAAAAAAAGTTACCTTAGCATACTTTGTGTACTACTGAGTGATACTACTTTTAACATATATTATGTGAATGGCTGTGTGTATCCATATGTGATTGGGTGTCTGACTGGCTGAATGGATGTGTAAGTGGCTGTATGGGTGTATAAGTGGCTGTATGGGTGTATAAGTGGGTGTGTGAGTAGCTGTATGGGTGAGAGATGGACGCGCTCACCTGCCAGCAGACACTGCCGTGAGGGGAACGGCTTCCCTTCAGTCCTCCTTCTCTCCCTACCAGCCGTGAGGGGAGCGGCTCATTGGCGCGAAGGTTCCGCCGTGAGGGGAACGGAACCGGGCACAAGGGACTACACCTCCCAATAGGCGCAGGTAGACGCCCGCTGACGTCATTGCGGTGCCAGGAGGCGCGACAAGTAGCGAGCCGGCCTTCCGCAGCGCGGGACGCGCTCACCTGCCAGCAGACACTGCCGTGAGGGGAACGGCTTCCCTTCAGTCCTCCTTCTCTCCCTACCAGCCGTGAGGGGAACGGCTCATTGGCGCGAAGGTTCCGCCGTGAGGGGAACGGCACCGGGCACAAGGGACTACACCTCCCAGTAGGCGCAGGTAGACGCCGGCTGACAACGTCATTGCGGCGCCAGGAGGCGCGACAAGTAGCGAGCCGGCCTCCCGCAGCGCGGGACGCGCTCATCTGCCAGCAGACACTGCCGTGAGGGGAACGGCTTCCCTTCAGTGCTCCTTCTCTTCCTACCAGCCGTGAGGGGAACGGCTCATTGGCGCGAAGGTTCCGCCGTGAGGGGAACGGCACCGGGCACAAGGGACTACACCTCCCAGTAGGCGCAGGTAGACGCCCGCTGACAACGTCATTGCGGCGCCAGGAGGCGCGACAAGTAGCGAGCCGGCCTCCCGCAGCGCGGGACGCGCGCGGGCAGTGCCCGGGCAAAGCTCGGGCCAAGGGCGGACCCGTCCTTGCCAGTCAGTGTCCGACAGAGGCCGGGCTGGGCCTCTTTCGCCGGTGGCATTTAACCAGGTGAGCATTGTCCTTTGAACATTTGTATACCAGCTGCCCAACAAACCTCCACCATGGGGAAGAGAACAGTTATAATACCGCCCCGCCCAGTCATCACAAGTATAGACAGCATGCTGGAAAGGGCGGTGAATATAGTCTCTAATGAAATTGATCTAACGGAGAGGAGACTGTCCCTTGGTATTGAGGCATTATATGATGGTCCTATCCCGGGGACCGAATTAGTTGACACAGCTGTCCCTCTCCTGCTTTGTAACGCTCAGAATACTGATCCGGCGAATATATCGACTCTCAGCCCAGGTTCTATGCCTGGACATGAAGCTACTCCGACTCAGAGCTCGAAGGCCATTAGTATTGCAATTGACCAGGATTCCCCCATGGCTAGTGCTATCGCGTGTGCAGGTGCTAAGCGGAAAAGGAAAACAGTAAAGCCCGCCCCTTTGAAGAGAAAACAACCGCCCCGTACTGGCTCTACTCGCTCTGTTATGAGTACTTGGTTACACACACCCTTACAGACTCAGGTTCAGAATCCCGAACTTGTAGATTCTATGCACCATGGAGAACCAAGGAACTCTGTTAGTACTCAGACTGGCACTACACTGTCTTCTCTCCCGTATAACAGCTTGGGCGAGACCTTTATTGACACTGTCGTGAATAGTATCTTTGGGCATATTAAAGACCTGATTGACTCTAATTTCTGTGCTTTGTGGAAACGGCTTGATAGGCTGGACACTTTGTCAAATAAACTATGCTCCCAACTTAAGAAGGTCAAACCTGCAACATTAGAGGAGTTGGAATCAAGTTTGACATTAGTTGACATTGCTCCTCAACTACATGTCTCTGCCCCAACAGTCCCACTGTCACTACCACTTGGGTCATGTCCTACTTGCGAGAAGGTAAAAGAATGTCTCATAGCAAAGGCTATTGCCACATCAGGGAATTTACCTAATACTGTAGGGTTAAATACTCTGCCAGTTACAACTTCATACACACGGTTAGATCTTAGCAGCACAACGCGCGCTAACACAGAGAGACCTAACCCGAGGGACGTTAACACATGTGTGGGGGCTCCAACCCAAGCAAACACTGTAAATACCCAAGTTAGTAAAGATATACTGAACCTCCCACCTGCATCCTGCCCATTTGTCTGTGTACTTGCAGGCGTACCTGCTCTTAAGAAAAATCAAACTGAGACATGGTACCAACTTCGCAATAAATGTGTTGATTGGTTATCCAAACATAAGGGATACAAGGTGGCTGACGTAAATAATATCATTATGGTTCGAAGGGTAACCTGGGTTGGGTCCTCTGTCAAAAATATCGAGGGGGACTGTATTGTTGTTAACTTTCGAAACCCTGCAATGGTGAAATCCCTATTAAAGGTACAGGAAGATACATGTATGGGCCCCAGTAATATTTGTCTGCAGCCATTGGGATATTTTTATAAACCAATTTTTAGCCTACAAATGAATGATGGTGCACCTCTATTGAGGCACAACACGTACCTGCCTTTGTCCCCTCTAGACACCCAAGACTGACTTGCACCCGCCCAGTCACTAAATGAAGTCAATAGTCTACCTGATGCATGTCCACCGGGAGGACGTTCAAATCCAACCAGGACTGGTATCGACTGTAAAATGAGTATACTTAGTTGGAACGTTGCCGGTCTGGCATCTAAAATGAATTTACCAGACTGGATTCAAATAGTCGAAAATCAGGACATTATAATGATGCAGGAAACCTGGGCCACTCAGGATTTTTATTTAGAAGGGTTCCAATGTTTTAATATTGTTGTGCCGGTTCCCAAAGGCAGGGCGACCATCTGGCGGGCTTTCGATATGGGTGAACATCTTAACGGGAGGCACTGTAAATGTCTTAGATACAAGAAATGATAATATACAGGCTCTGATCTATTCAAGGGGCATCTCTATATGTTTAATCAACTTTTACAACAATGATTTTTATTCTGTGCCAAATATTAATTTTAATAATTTGTTTAATTTTATTTTAACCCTACGAAACCTCAAGGCTTTTACGAACGTCGTCGGCATTTGTGTGGGGGGAGATTTTAATGCCAGGATTCCAATGGGCAATAACTTAACAATATTCCCGACCACCAGTTTGTCTCGGTGCATCAGGGGGACAGAATTATTAGATCATCTATGCAACCATAACCTAGTTAACACTATGGATATCGCTGCCTTCCCCGATAAAGATAATTGTATCGAACCGACATATAGAGGCAGGGGTTGTGCCTCCACTATTGATTATGTTTTTATTTCCTCCATTTTAGAAGACTGTTTGTTAAGTGCAGAGGTTATACCGACCCACCATGGCGATCACAATCCTATTAAAATATCATTGAAAATTGCTCCTAAGCTTGTAAACAATAAGGAGTGTGGCGCTAAGAATTTGTTACCCTCCACAGATAACCTGAGATTAGTCTGGCGAGGTATTGACAATAACAAGTTATTTGTCAATATGTTAACTGTTCACTCGGCACTTGTCGACACCTGCTTGTCATTTAAAGATCATAATCCTGATGTAATTGGTGCTTTTATCCAACTGTGTGAGGGTACTAAACGGTTGTTGTCAAGGCCTATCACGAAACCTCGAACGGGACCGAGATGGTTTAATAGAGACTGTTCACTAGCCAATAGAAAGCTCTGCAAGGCACTGTCAACGACCCCCAGAGATCGGGCACTCGTTAAATCCCTGAGGCACCATTACAAGATAGTAATTACACGAAAGAAAGATGAAATCCTAAAAGACCATTGGGATAGTTTAGCGTGTAGTGCATCTTCAAAAAATGGAAATGGCTTTTGGGCGGCAGTTAAAAACATTAGGACATTAGGACATCCCCTGACCGCTATCAGCTGCAATATAACTAGCGACTTATGGGTGGGTCATTTTTCCAAAATTTACTCTGCCCCAACTGGAAACGAGGACTCATATGAATATCATGCGCCCACCCCAATTGAAATAACTTTGCTAGAAGTGGAGGATGCAATCCAACAAAGTTTGGGTAATAAAGCCCCGGTCCTGATGGGTTGCCCATCGATCTTATTAAAAATAAACCAGATTTCTGGGCACCTCTTTTATTAAATGTTTTTAATAATCTAACCTATGCTACAATCCCGAGTACGTGGTCCACGAGTATCATTGTACCGATTTTTAAAAAGGGCGATCGTTCTAACCCCAGTTGTTATAGACCTATCTCTCTCATTGATAACACCCTGAAAATCCTGGGAAGGATTCTCCATAACAAGATAAGGTCATGGGCTGAGGGAGATAATATTTTAAGGCCGTGTCAACTAGGGTTCAGAAGTAAAGTAGGTACAGTGGAACAGTGCCTGAACCTAAATTTGATTATTGGCAAGTACACTGTTGCAAAAAAATCTCCTATATATCTCGCCTTCATGGACCTTACCTCCGCATTTGACCTCGTCAATAGGTCACGCCTATGGTCTATTCTTTTAATACAAGGCCTGGATGAAGTTCTAGTTCACTTTTTAGCATATTTGCACAGAGATCTGCACGCCCGGGTAAGGATCAGCCAGGACGGGGATGTATCAAGTGACATCAAAATTGATAGAGGTGTTAGACAGGGGTGCGTTCTGGCACCCCTTCTTTTTATCTTATATATTAATGACTTACATGATTCACTAGTAAAACTCACCCATGATGTCCCGAGAATAAACGGTAATATACTCCCCGCCTTATTGTATGCTGATGATGCGGTTTTAATGGCACGTACCCCCAAACGCCCTACGCATTTTAGTACGAGGGTTTGTAGATTTTATGGCTGTTTTAGATTTAAGGACTAATTTAAAAAAATCGTTTTTAATGGCTTGTGGTCCGAAAAAGCGCCCTATTAATAAAATTACTGTTAACTCGGAAAGTTTACAAAGCACCTGCACTTTTTCTTATCTTGGGTTAGTTTACGCTACAAATGGCTCCTGGTCCGATCACGTGGCACACAGCAGAAGTAAGCTGTCACAAAGTATTAACACAATTCTGGGACTACCCCAACCCAAAAGGTCTGAAGTAGTTTTAGCTCTTAAGAAAATCTATAAACTACAGTGTGCCCCCACTGCAACCTATGGAGCAGAAATCTGGGGCTTCACCAAATGCAGTAGCATTCAATGTGAAGAAAACAGACTATGCAGGAAACTTTTGGGAGCCCCGATTTCCTCCTCTGTATATGTGTGCAACAAAGAACTGAAACTGCCCTACATTGAAGATTACATTAGGGCTCGTCCAGCATTGTTCTGGGTTGCAATTTGGAAAAACACTGCGGCAACTCTCACCAGAGACATAATAATTGACTGCCTTAGATGTGAGAGGGGTGGGGTCATACCATGGCTCGCCGCCGTAAAAGAGAGCCTAAAGAGCGTGAACCACCTGCGCATCTTTTTAAACCCAATTCAATCCGAGTCAACTAACAAAAAGGTGATACAAGAGGCACTGTATAAAAAGTATAGTGATGAAAGGTACTGGAGAGAGATCAAGAAAACCTCAGTTGTAAGGTATATGTCCATAGAGGACTGTTCTCACTTGCCTGCCAGATACCTTTTAAAACCTATAGGACACTGGGAAAGAGGGTTGCTATTTCGCTTACGGGCAGGCACTATGAAATATTTACTATGCTTCCCTCTGGGCTATAATGCCGATCTTGATGCATTGCCCTGCCCTTGCAACGCACACATTAACCAAACAATGTTGCACTTTTTATTCTCTTGTAGTTTTTATTCTAAACTCACAAAAGGATTTTTGATACCTTTTTTTAAAAAACGCGCCATTTCCGACTTCAGGGCAGCCTACACGGAAGTGCTTAAACTGGTGGAAGATGAATTAATTTTCCGCGTTGGATCATTCCTGAAGTCAGCCGTACGGTCACGCAGAACTATGTGTGCCCAATGAAGGTCGTTAGAACTGTATATTATTGTAATGTTGTTAAACGCACCATATCGATTTTTAATATATGGTATATCCCGCTAACCGTGGTCCATTTTAGTCACTGTTATAAATGTACTGTACCTTTTTGCTTTGATTATGTTGCTATGAATGAATTGTTTTTTATTGTGCTTTTATGGATATTCCATATTCGAATAAAGATATTTTGAATTGAATTGAATTGGGTGAGAGATGGTGTGTGAGTGGCTGTATGGGTGGGTGAGTGGGGGTGTGAGTGGCTATATGGGTGACCGAGTGGCTGTGTGAGTGGGTGTATGAGTGAGCGACTGGGTGTGTAAGTGGCTGTATCGGTCAGTGAGTAGCTGTTTGAGTGGGTGTTTGGTTAAGTGAGTGTGTGAGTGGCTGTATTGGAGAGTGAGTCTGTGAGTGACTGTATGGGTGAGTGAGCAGGTGTGTGAATGGTTGTATGGATGTCTGAATGGGTATGCAAGTGGTTGTGTGGGTGTGTAAGTGATTGTATGGGTGAGTGGCTGTGTTGAAAGGATGTATGGGTGAGTGAGTGGTTGTGT